>CP106727.1:30468310-35268310 GCA_025506655.1 Gossypium rotundifolium | reverse complement strand
TTATCTTTTCTTGACGATCGGTCTAGATCGTCCATGATCCGCTCTGTCGCTTCAATCTAATATTCAGCAGTGCTAGGAGCAACACCCGAGACACCCCGAAAGAATTTAGCCACGTTTGCCCGAAGTCGCTCAGGCACAGATTTCCTAACTCCTGCGCCTCTACCTACTCCAGCTCGCTTTCTAAAACCCGCAACATCGCTTGTGACCTTTGCATCGTCCCGGTCGATCTTGAAACTCACCACCTCCACCGGTGGCGAACCGATCTCATTCTCGACCCCGACCGGAACTTACGGGTTCGAAATGTCATCCTACCGTGACCACGTCCCACGACCACGTCCACCTCGGGTACTCATGGCTAAAATCTCGTCTGATTTAAAGAATTTTATGTATCAGTAATTATTCCACTGTTTAAAAGCAAAGTCTTATGAATATTAAAGAAGCTTTATTTTTGCGAGTCCACTGAGTCCTATCAGTTTTAGTTTCTAAAGTAGTCTTACTATCACTAGCCATCCAAATACATCTCATCAATATCATTATCACAACCAATAGTAAGGGTACTTACAGGCGGATTGGTGCGGAGACTCGGTGCCATGCCTTTCACACCATACTTTTAAAACATAACACTTAAAATGACTTTTGAAAATATTTTGGGCCTCGGGCCCACAATGAGCCTTTAAACTTGGCTCGATACCACAATTGTAACACCCAAACCGGTCATCACACCACAATTTAATCGATATATTCTGAGGAAAAAGATTTTGAGAAAATAGGTTTAAGTTTAGATGTTTGATGAAAACACTTCGCGAAATTGTGTACTTGAAGAAAAACTCGAGTAGGCTTGATTAAAATCTGATGATGTATTTGAAAACCCAAAAATTTTGAAAACTTAATCAGGTGTGTAGGTAAAACGAGTTTATCTCATTTAGAAGTTTAAGTTGTTTCTTATTATTACAAAAACGTTTTGACTTAGTAGAAAATCGAGTTTAAGTTAGAAAAAGCATTTGAGTTCTCTTTATCCCAAATCATAGTGTGATACCCGATGGTATAGTTTAAAATATCACTTTTGTAGTTTAGAAATCGTTGTCTTTCCAAGTTTTAGCACATTTTAACCCAATTAATTTGTTAAGGCATATTAAAAATCTACTTTAAGCATAAACATAGCAAAACATAATTTTAAAGGCCATTTACAAACCAAAATTTAATCAAATAGTAATAAATAAGCTTAAGTACCAAATTTTATAAAAGTCTGAGCAAATCCTTATTTAAGCATGGCATGAGCACCTCGAGTCCATCCGGCTCCAAGTCCGTCTAAGTGTCACTGAAATGTCAAAGGAGAGAGAGTGAGTCGCAAGACTCAGTGTGTAAATCCCCCTCCCGATAATACAACATGCTAACACACATCATAGCAAAGCAGTACAATTAATGCACTCGTTCCTAACCATCCATTACACCTTCTCTACCCCGTGTGGTACCAAACCACTGGTGGTGCCAAACCACTGGTGACCCAAAGTCACGATATCTATAATGTGGTGCCAAACCACTGGTGACCCGAAGTCACGAATAATCCAATGATGGGGCCAACCCATCGTGTGATACCAAATCACTAGCGACAATCCCGTATCTCAAAAGTGGGGCCAACCCACGGTGGCGTCAAACCACAGAGACGAGTCGCAATGAGGTGCCAAACCTCTGGTGTCCCAAAGACATAGTGTGATACCAAATCACTGGTGACCGCAGTCACAAATCCGATGATGGGGCCAACCCATCGTGTGATACCAAATCACCGCATCAATCCGTAATATCAAGCGTGGGGCCAACCCACCGTGGTGCTAAGCCACCGATGAGACGCCGAGGTGCCAAACCTCTGTGACCCAAAGTCACAAAATATGTGGTACCAAACCACCGGAGGTGCCAAACCTCCGGTGACCCAAAGTCACAAAGTCCCAAAGACACGGATATCATACTCCCCTCCTCTCGGATTACCCATACATGTCCTACTGACTCATGTGCATTATGCAAATCATGTAATTCATGCCAACATGCCCAATATTGCATCTTATAACACATATCATGGATCATAATATTAGATGTATCAACAATAGAACTCGCAATGCTACGGACTTACCCGAATCCGTGATCATACCCTATCGGGTATCAAGACAATCATCACTGTTTCACTTGTTACAACACAGGTTATTAACTTATTACTAAGAAATCAGTGTGTTAGCTTACACACCTGGTACAGCGAAGGTTTTAATCCTAAGAACCGGTCTAAGCCCCTTGATCACCTCAACAACCCTGACCCTACAATTGGCCAACAAGGGATTAACACTTAAACCATTCGGCCAAAAATAGATAAACCAAAGGGGTTGCGTTAAGCCTTACCTTTGCAAATGGTTCGGTTTCCTACCAAACCCGAACCGACAATGGTTCTTCTTTTAACAATCGGCACACCCTATTAAAAGAACAGTTAATCCATTGAAACTTTGGCTTATAGAATTCTAAAAGAATAGACTAACATGATAACCTCTTACCACTACTTACCACTTAACTTCTCCAATCGGCTGCTTCGACATCCAAAGGCCCTACATGAAAATGATTACCAAAACCGAACGTTACTCCTTTTTAGCAGATACCGACATCGGCTCTCAAACACCAAAGATTGACAACGCACAAGAAAGGGGAGAAATGGCCATTCGGCCTAGCACTTACCTCTCACTAGGCCGATTGAAACAAGAATCTAACAAGAGGAATAGGTTCGGCTAACACCCTTAATCAAAAAGAGGAAAGTTTCAGCTTCACACCAAGAAAGGTTCGGCTAGAGTCTTTGAAGTACCAAGCAAAAAGAAATGTGGTATTTTTTTTTTGTTTTAAAACAAAGAAGAAATCGGCAAGGGTTGTAGTAAGGTTCGGCTAAAAGGTTTTGGAAAAGAAAGAAAATAAAATGATGAATGGAGGGGTGCTTTCGGTTAAAAGAAAAAGAAGATGGAGGATGTAGGTTTTTGGAGGATGGTGTTTCGGCCAAGAAGGGAGAGAGAGAAGCTAGTTTCGGTTTACAAGAAAAAGGAATGGAGAAAGTAAATGGAGCATTCGGTTGGCAACCACAAGGTGTAGAAGAAAAAAGTGCAAAATTTTGCAAATAGAGTTGCTTGGGGTTTTGATTTCAAGAAGCAAAATGGGAGGGTTTTTCGGCTTAGGCTATTTGCAAGTGAAGAGAGCTTTTGCTTACCACTCTTTGATCGAAAAATGCACCAAAATGCCAAATGACCATTCGGCACACTACTCCCCAACTCTTACCAACCGGCCACTCCCCCAAAACCTCTCCAACAATCGGCCAAACTCCCCCTAAACACTCCCAAGCCACCAATTCAAATTACTTGACTAAGTCCACCTCCACAATTTGCTCTCCACCCATCATTCAAATAGGAAGACTTAGTCCAAGGCAGAGTTCGAACTGCCTACAACTCCTCCCCTCCATGCCGTCAAAATAGAACAAAAATGTGGGATTTCCGCAGCTTGAACCCAGGACATCCTCCCTTGCACTTGACGCCACCCACAAGCTCTAAGTGGCACATGCTTTGCCACTTTGCTAGCTCTTCACTTGTGCAACAATTCACCAAATAAAATACATAAGACCCAGCTCCTTCAGCCCCTATCACATAAAGCCCAAAACAAAAATTTTTCCTACCACTCGAGCTCACACCTAGCTTATAACTAAGCCCCAACAACATCGAAATAACAACATAGCACATCAAGCACATGCAGCAAAGCCAAAATAAAATAACCCTTAACCCGGGATATTACACAGCACGTTAGGACACGACGTTCTAATCTCTCGTAATCAAAGTCATCTCGTGATTCGCAGAACTTCGTAAAGAGGATGTTAAGTTATTTAGTCAAACGAAAAATCGCAACCTAGCACGTTAGGGTACTATTTCCCGAGTTTCTAAATACCAAAACATTGCCTTATTTTAGAAAATCTTATCTCGGGATACGAAACATCATTTCCAATGCTTTAGGACACGACATTTCGAGTTCCCGAAAATAAGCTTTTTGTTTAAAAATGTATTTATTTTAATAGGATATCCGATTGTTTAGATTAAACGAAAAAAAATCGAAATCCAATACCTTAGGGTACGATCTTTCGAATTTTCAAACACAAAATATTATCTTTATTTTGAAAATTTATTGGATTAATATCAGACAATAGTAATGATAATAGCAAATAAGCAAATATGTGAATAAATCTAATTCTTATAAATAAATGAATGAGCAAATAAATAATGAAATAAAGGTTGGCGATAATAAAGCTATAGAAACAAATATAATAAAGAATATGATAAATAAATAAATTGCCTTAAAGTACTAAAAGAGTAAAGAACAATAAGCGAATAAATAATAAGTAAATGAAATGATAATAAAATAATAAATAAATAATGAATAAAATAATATAAAAAAATCATAATGGTGAAAATTAAAAGAATGGAGATCAATTTAAATTAAATAATTATAATAATAAAAAATAATGATACATTAATAAAAGAATGATACATTAATGAACGGATAATAAAATAAATAAATAAATAAGAGTAATAAATAAATAAATAAGAGTGAAAATGAAAATAATAATAATAATGGTATTAATAATAAAAAATGAAACAACAATTGTAATAATAAAAATAATAATAATGACATAATAGTAAATAAACAAATAGGAGTAAAAATATAATCAAAATATCAAATAATAATAATGAAAATAGTGAGACAAAATAACAATCAAACAGTACATAAAAATATAATAATGGTAATAATAATAATCTAGCAATAAAAGACTAAAAATATTGCAAAATAATTAAAAGCGGGATTAAATTACGTTAAAAATAAAAGTTTTGGGGTTAATTCAAATAAAATAAAAGAAAAAGGACTATTTGAAACACGCGTGAAAGGAGGGGGACCAAAATGGCAATTATTCCTTTCTTCTAAACGCAGTTGCTCGACGGAGGACTAGATTGAAGACCGGACTAAATGTGCGGACTAAATTTTAAAATAATAAAAACTTAATTGAAAACATTAAAAAATGCGGAAGGGCTAAAAGTGCAATTAACCCTTACCTTAAAAACACGCGGATCTCCGGAGCGGGTCTGTCGCACGCGGTCAAGGGTGAAACGACGTCGTTTTGGGGTTAAGGCGGCCCCAAACGACGCTGCTTTGGGAGGCTATTTAAAGGCTAAAAACCCTAAAAAATTCATTTGTGCAGTCACATTAAAAAACAATTCCTCCCCTTTTTTTTTTTCTTTGCGAGGGGTGGGGGTGCGATTGAGGTGTTCCTACGATTCGGCGCGAACTCGACCACCGCCATGATGGTAGGAAAAATAAAACTTTATTATTTTTTTGTTTTTTATTTTTATTACCAAGATATATATATATTTAAGTGTATTTGAAAAAATAAAAAATAAAATATAAAAGGGTTTTGAAAATATTAAAAAAAAACCTCTTCGATCTGTTTCGTCGTTGCTGATCTATTGCGTTTTTCTTTGTTTTTGAATCTTTGTTTTTTTTTACTGGAAATCTCTTTTTTGATTCCAAAGAAAAGCTCCCCCTTTTGCTTGAATCTGCTTCTTGTATTTATTTGTAAGAGAAAAAACCTTCACTTACAAAGTTATTTTTGGGCTTAAATAGAAAGACAATACATATTTTCTATTGTTGCTTCCTTTTCTTCTTTGTGTTGCGTGTTTGTTTGTCTTTTTGCAGGATATGGGCATGAGTGAAGCAGTGGAGGAGAGTGGCGGTGGTGCGGGGAGGCGGTGGCTTGTCGGGAGGCGGTGAAGGTGGGTAGAGCGGTGGGCTGCAGGCGCTAGGTTTCGAAACCCTAGCCTTCCAAAAAATTTTAATTTTGGGCCTTTTGGGCCATCTGTAAATTGGGCTAATTTGGGTTTCATTTTGGGTTTTGGGTTTCTGAATGGGTTTTAGGTTTGTAAAATTTGTCTTTGTTTGCTGGGCACGGGCAATTTGGGCCGTCTACAATGAAAAGAGTTGTTTTTAATTGAATGCTTATAGTAGTTATTTATTAAATTTTAGGAGTCATGGAAGTTATTTAATGATTGGATTTAAGTGTAATTATTTGTAATTAAATAAAAGTGACATTTTTGGATAACTATTGTAATTGATATCTCCCACTAAATTGGATATAATTGGAGGAGTCTAGTTTAAGGGTGAGATCGGTTCAATTCGATTTTTTTTGAATTGTATCAGAGTATTTGAATTTTTGTTTTCTTAATTGAAACTGAATCGGTGGGATTAAAAATTGGTTATTACTAAACCGTACTAAATCGGTTCGGTTCGAGTTTCTATATTGTTTTTGGGCTTTATTTAGAAAAATTTTCTTTGAATTTGAACTTTTCAACTTTAATTATATAACATTATCTTTGTTTTATGTTTCTTAGACACTATTTGACAATTTTAATTTTTTTCAATTGCACATAAAATATTAATTAATATATTTATTTAAAAATAATTTGTAAAATCTATAATTATAAATGTTTATTAAAAATCTAATTAGACCTTGATTTAATCACGCTCAATCTTTCTTGAACATAATCAAATGTTAAATTATTTGTATTTTATAATTCTTAATGTGTAATAACAACAAAAGCGCACCCAACTTAAAAGGTTAATAATAATAACCAAAATTTTAGAAGTTTTAACAAATATATATAAAAAAACACAATACATAATAAATAAAAAGAGATGAACACATGAATTCTTGGAAGTTTTAACAACATCAATAAATAATAAATACATTCGTGAGAAATAGATACTGAAATTAGATTTAGGGTTTATTTTTATTTAATTATAAAATATATAAAAATATAATAAAAGTTATATTTAAAATTTAAAAGCAATGAGTTTTGTTTTGAGTTTTAAATGGGTTTATATATTGGGATTATGTGTTCAAAAAATATTGGGTTTTTTTGGAAATTTTAAATTGTTTTTGTTTTTTTGGCTTTTCGATGTTCAATGGAATAAACCGAAATTTAATCGAATTAATGTGTCCAATGACATAATCTAATCAAAACTGAAAAGAACTATAAAAAAACCCGAAATGAACCGAATCCAATTACCAGTTTGACTCTACTTGATCTTTTTTCTTTACTTAGCCCTAATCCAATTATACTTTCGAATACTTAGCAAGGAGGATGAGAATTGAAGTAATTACGTGAGTAATTACACTCAAATCTAATTATCTTATGGCTTTTCAAACACTCATACATAATTTAACTTTGAGAAATTATTTTTTATAAGAGTTTAAGTTATAAAATTATATCCGAATACACGTAGTAGGTTGGATTAGATATATTTTGAGTTCAGTATATAATTAATTCATTTTATAAAGATATAACAAAAATATATTATTTAAATCCTAAAAAATTTAAAAGTTATGGCCAAACAATATATTGTAGAAAATAATTTATATGTTATAAAACAGTTATAAAAAGTGTTACAATATATTTATTTATAAAAGGTGTGTTCAAAAATATGAGCATAACTTACGTGTCCGACTATATATTATAAAAATAAATTTCTAAATTTATGAAAAAAATTATCTATAGGAAGTGTTCTAAAATTATTAGACACTTTATAAAACATTTTATAAAGTTTATATATATCATAAAATTCATATTACTTTTTACATGATTTATGTATTATAAAAAAAGTTATAACCTAGCATAATTTTTCACACCAAATTAGGTTTATATAAGTTATTATAATCTAAGCTATAGATTGTGTTACGCCCTCAACCCGACAGATTCGTCGGGTTTCGATCTCCGATGTTACTACACACATTATTTAGAAAAAATTATGAAACAGTTTACAATTCTTCACTTCTCTAATTATTTTATTTATCGTTTTAACTGAAAAACTTATCTGAAACAAATGAAGTATTTTAAAATAAATTGTTACATCAGACTTGATACAAATCTTTACAATACAAAAGTTTGTTATTAAAGACAGACACTAAAGACGTATCCCCATACTACGCCACTTTTTCACTGTATGCATAATAGCCCACTTCGCCACCACCTTGGCGTACTCCTGGCGTTGTCCCTCTAGGTGAAGTCTCTTCCCATATAACTAAAAAACAATAACAAACCTTGTAAGTACAAACGTACTTAGTGAGCTTTATTACAACAATACCTTGATGAATACTTTGCATTCTTATTTGAACTACTGTGCTCCAACCATTCTTTTGTACCATTATTTCTGACGGATACCACTACAATTTTATCATACTTTTATACGCCAACTATCATGCTCTTATCACACTCACATCTTCCTTATCTAACTATGTAACACCTCTTAACTCTTATCCGTCGTCGGAACAGAGTTACGGCGTATTACTTAACTTTTCAGATCAAATAAGGACATTTCACAATCATCTAACATCATATCATAGTTTAATCATATTGTCCCTTTTATGAGCCCTCGAGGCCCAAAAATACACGTTAGAAGTAAATCGAGACTAAACCGGACACTCAAGAAATTTTTCACGAAATTTTAAAATTTTTCCTAGATACAGGGCACACACGCCTGTGTGGCCTTGGAACACGCCCGTGTGGTCATGGGGACACACCCGTGTCTCAGACCGTGTCTTACCCCATGTAACTCTCTGACTTAGGTTACACTGCAGGCCATACCCGCCCGTGTGTCACATACAGCTAAGACACACGCCCGTGTCTTTGCCCGTGTGGAAATTCCTGGGTATTCTATTTTGGAAATTTAAAGTTGCAGGGGATACACGGCCAATTCACAGGCCCATGTGTTAGCCGTGTGTCTCACACAGTCCAGTTACACGCCCGTGTGTCTGGCCGTGTGGACTCTATATGAGTCTTAAACATAAAGTTTACCGTACCCTGCAATCTTAGACATCAAGAAACCTAATTCAATACGTTCAAATTAAGCTAGGATCAAGTTTAAATCATGTAATATTATCATGTTTATCTTTATATCCAAACTTACCTATCTATTCAAACACGTATGTGCAATTTATTACCAAATAATCTTCTTGAAACCAAATATCATTATGTGTTCACACCTAACCAATAGGATTTTATGCACCTTTTTTGCATATCCGACTACTATTTCACCTCTCTTTATTCAATCACATTAACATTATAAGACAGATTATACAAATACCATAATACCAAAACACAAGCCAAATAAATAACTAATATTAACATAACACCTATAGACTAACATTTAGTCAAAATAACTTATACATGCCATTATAACCAGAATCAAGTAATCCATAATTACCAATAGAACCAATGGATAGTGTGATATAGCTCTGACAAGCTTTCAACCCGTTCGAGCTTTCAATAATCTGAAAGGTAATAAAAATAATTAAGTAAGCATTGAATGCTTAGTAAGTTCGTATAATCTCTAATCATTTTAATTCACAAGGTGAATAAATTCATAGTAATACACATATACTTATTATCCCAAGCTTAGTAGAATTTTTGTATAATTTTAACTCTTCTACACTTATTCCATATGCTTTTCATTCAAATCATTTGTATATCATTCAGCCATGGTCACAAGTTAGTGTATTTAACCAAAGTCTTTTTGGAATTGAACACATAATAAGTCATTCCATAAGAAATTTCACAATTTAAATCTTACCTTTCTTTCATGAGTACTAACTTATTTTCACTTAAATATTTACTTTCAATACTTACGATTTTTGCGATTGGTACTTTCTATCTCACTGTCAAAAAGCAAGGGTCCTAACGGATTTCTTCTAGTCATAAACTAAAATTACCTACCAGAAGCAAATAAAAGACAAATTAGCAAATTAAAATAAAATAATAAATTGAAAATTAAAAAAAATGGCTAAAGTAATAAAAATTTAGTATTCCTAATATCTTAGTCCTTGGCAACGTCGCTAAAAACTTGATGTGTCTCTAACTAACTATGATCACAATAAAGGCAAGCGCACCTATCATTTAATAGTATAGTTATGGTAAGATCGAAAATATCGTATCCACAAGGACCAAGAGTACTAGTAATTACTATCTTCTTATTATCTAGCCTAAGATTTGGAGTGATATCTTTTAAACTAAAATTAATTAAAAGCATGACAGAGAATGAATTGGGAAAATACTTTTTAGACAACTTTATGAGAGAGACAATACCCAAGGAAGAATTCACCTAGACTTCACTTATTACTTCTGATTCATACGATTTATTCACTTGACTTAATCCGTAGAAATCCCAGATTTATGTTAATATCTCTTTCGAGACTAAGAACAACTGACTCTAGGTTGATTAATTGAAATTTCTTTCTAATTAAAACCCTTATTGTCGCATTAACTCGATCTATGGATTCCTGTAACATCCTAGAATTAGGGGTTCTGTATTTTATGCTATTCTAGGTGTTTGGCTTGTTTAGCATGTTATTTTGGTGTGTTTGGGGGTCTTGGAGAGGCTCAGGTTCGAGCCAGAGCTTTAGAAAAATTTTGCTTTTTGGGCACTTTATGGGGGGAGAGCTAGTTGAAGTAGGCTTTAAGAATATTTACTTGTGTTAATTGACACAAAAAGAGCGTGGTGTGGTGGCAAGGTGACGCCACTTAAGGAGTAAGAGAGTGGCATCATAAGAGAGCAGGAGGGGGGAAGGAGTTCGAGTCTCATCTACAGCATGTGGAACTTTATTTTTGTGCTTTAAGAGAGGAAGAAGTGGCATTCGGCTGGGACTCTTCAAAGTGGTTGTGGAATGGGTCAAATGCATTTGAATGGGTAGGCAAGAGGAGCTTGTGGAGTTTGAAGGGGTCAACTAATTCAAATGGTGCATGGAGAGTGAAGTAAGGAGCAAATCAAGGAGAGAATCGTGGGTGTGGGTGTGTGGAGTGTTTGGCCGAATGTGGGTAGTGCTAAGGGGGCATTTTCGATTTTGAGCTAGGGAAGGTGGGGTGCCGTTTTTCCAAGCACCTTTTGAAAGAGGAGTAAAATCAAAACCTTTAGGTGCATTTGGTTTCTTTTTCATTTTCGGCTATTGATTTGTTTTTATGAAACTATTCACTTCTCTTCCATATAGCTGTGCCGAACTCACCACCCATTTTTTCCCCTTTTTTCATATCTTCTCTACTCCAACAAACTCAATAGTCGAACCTTAGCTTGCTTATTTGCTTTTCATTTCATTTCATTTCTTCTTGTTTTATTCTTGTAGCCGAAACATAATTCTCCCCATTCTCTCTTTGTTTATCTTCTCCCATACCATTCATCATAGCCGAACCCTCACCCCTTCCATTTTCTTCCCTACTTTTTTTATTAAAACTGAAACTCCCTTCCTTATTTCTTGCTTCGTTAGTCGAACCCCAGTGGCCATTTTCTTCACTTTTCTTTTCGCCCCTCTCTTATTTTTCTCTTTAGTCAAACCCTATTGACATTTGCTGCTTGTGCCGAATATTCTTGGACTTCATTCGGTTTCTCTTTGTTGAAGCTGAATCCTAAGAATCAAAGGGCTAGTTGGTTGCCGAAGGTCTCCTTGTCAATTGGTTTCAGTTTGTGCAAGAATCTTTAGCCAAATCGGGTGTGGTGCGACTTCTTGTTAACCAAGGTAAGGAGTTCCTCTTTTGTTCTTTGTGATCAGCCTCTATTTGTTTATTCTGCCATAATCAAACCCCTTGTTGGGGAAATCGCTGTTTCACTATAGTACTATATTGATCAAGATTTTTCTTCATGGATGAGGTGCTAGCCAATCTAAGGAGGGGAGTGGGCTCGTAGTCTCTGCCCCTAAGTTTAAACAACGTGCTATATCGGTAGTTCGAGATTTTTCACTGGGTTGTGGTAGAGAGTCGAAACCTACTTGGGATAGACAAATTGCAGTTATTCTTGCTAGTGAGAGTGTCGACGATCTAGAGTGTCTAGTTTTACGCGTAATCAGGTGTGTATTGCTCACACTCTCCTTTATTATTTTGCGTTAATAACAACGTTGGCTGAAAGTCGAAACGACTGTATAAAGCAGTTGTGATACCCTTGTGGGTAAGGTTGGAGATACCAGGTAAATGCCTAAGAATATGTATGATTTGATTATCGGCTGTATATCGAGAACATGATCGCATTCATTACAAATTGATAACATGTTGTATGGGCTTTGGGATATGATTGAAAGGGGAAGTGTGATTCAGTGACTATGTCACAGTGGTTTGGTATGACAGTGGGTTGGCCCCACATATATTTATCAGTGACTCTATCACAGTGGTTTGGTACCATAGTGGCTTGGTGCCACAGGTGTTTTGGATGGTTCGGTGATGTAGAGGATGGAAAACTAGGTTGGGCTGGGTTGCATTGCACATATACTCTTTCTTATGCCATGTTGTGAGGGCTAAGGCCCAATGTGCATCTGTACGCTTAAATCTCGATTGCATCATAAGGGGAAATACATACTGGGTCTTGGTGACTCACTCATCTGCTTAACTGTGTAGGTAACCCTAGTCGCGGATTTGGAGCCTAGATGGACTTTGAGGTGGCCATGCATTACTACTTCCGTAAATTTTCATTGCTTTATTTGAACTTACTTTTACTTTGGGTTTTTGCTTTGTAATAAGGCCTCCATAACTTTAATTTGGGTTTTGATTTAATGCTGCTATTACATATTTTATGAAATGTCAAATATGGAGTTTTTCTAAAATCAAAATATAAACAATCATTTTTTCAAAGTGTTAACAAAAAGATGACAAGTGAATAACCAACTAATTCGAAAATTTTCTTAAAACCACAAACATTGTTTTCAAATGTCACGATTATGAAATTTCCTAATTTCGGCTTTCATAATACAAACCTATTTTCAATTGTTAAGGTTACTCATAAAAATGTTTACAAGGAAGCCTTAAAGCTGAACTTGATTTTCAAAATGCTAACACATCGCAAGGTTTCGTTTAATTCAAAGTTCCTTAAAACCTTCTTTCCCTGTGACATACAAGATTCGGTCGTAACGTTTAGGCCGGGTTTGGGGTGTTACAATTCCCTTATTAGATTTGACTTTGATCTTGCAGATTTATGTCGCCCTATTTCTAGGGCTGCAATCAACTCCACTTAATTGTGTTGATCTACTCTTAAACAAGGACTTTTATTCCTCTACATAAGCACATTCGACTTGAATCAATAACCTGAATTATCAAAATAAGAATAAAAACTCATATTAAATAATAAGAACAAGTATTTATCTTATAAATCAAATAATAACAACATCCGCATTAGGTTTCATCCCCTTAGGTATTTAAGGGATTTAGTTCATACTAATAGAGGGAAACATCTTAAAATAAGGAAAACTACAAAACATAAGAAAACTCAAAAACTTCAAGAGAAATTGATAGGAGATCTTCAGTCTTGATGGAGATCCTTCTTCCAAGCTGCTTCCAATGGCTGTCTTCGAATATTTTTGCTTTCTACTCCGTGTGTCCCTTTAGGTCCTCTTCTAGGATGTTTATATAGGCTTTGGAGCACCTTTCTTGGCCCAGAAGTGGTCTTTTCCAAATAGAATTAGACTTGGGTTCGGCAGGGACAAGCCCGCATGACATGTCCGTGTTCTATAGCTTAGACCGTGTTCGATTCTGCTTGTAATACACGGCCGTGTGATCTTTCCGTGTGCTATAGTCCAGGCCGTGTTGATTTCTGAGGTAGGCCCATTTTGTCTCTTTTTGGCCTGTTTATCGTTCTTTTCAACTCCTTAAGCTCTCTTGAGTGCTAAACATGGAATTAAAGGATTAGGAGCATTGAATTCATCAAATCTAATGAAAATTCATCCAAAAATAAGCCAAGCATGGGGTAAAAATATGTATAAATTATGGTTTATCAGTGTCCCCTGCATGCTAGTGTTGCAAGTCAGTGTCGACCACGGGCTAGACACACGGGCATGTGCCTAGGCCGTGTGCCCATAATTGGCTGCTGACATCACAAATAGAATGTCCAGGTTTTTACAAACGGGGTGTCTAGGCCGTGTAGAGCACACGGACCAAGAACACGGGCGTGTGTCCGGCCGTGTAAAAACCCCTATAGGTTCGAAAAGAAAATAATTCTACACGGGCTTGGAACATGGGTGTGTGTTATATCACACGGGCGTGTGGCCCAGTTTTGTGTCAAAAATTTTCTACGTGTTTCAAAGTTTCGGTTCGGTCTCAAAGCATCCCAAGTATATGTAAAGGGTCTCGTAGACCCATGATAGGGACGTTACGATTGTAAATGAAAAAGTTTTAAATTGGAACAAATTTTATAGCCCAAAGTTGAATGCTCAAGCAAGTCAAGTCCGATAATGCCTCGTACCCGATTTCAGAGTTGAATACGGATAAGGGGTGTTACTAACATAATACTGTGGACTTAATTTAGTGAATAAAAACTAAAAGGAAAAAAACAATTATGGGATTTACAAGGACTAACTTGAACAAATCACAAAATTTTGGGCAAAACTGCAAAATAGAGGCACACGGCTACGTGGAAGGCTATTGCTGTGTGGGAAGGGGTATATGGTCGTGTGAAAAATGATAAATTACCCTACAGTAAGGACACGTCCGTGTAATAAGATAAGGTCATGAGGTTCACAAACTACCTTAAAATTTAGGGTCATATGGTCCACATGCCCTATGGAAGACCATGTGGCCCTAAAGCTACACATGATTGCCACTGATTCACTTGGAAAAGACACATTTCACAACGGGTTTGATGGGCATTGATGGACTCGAAACTAACTAATACTTCGACAAAGGCAAGCGCACCTATCGAACAGTAGTATAGTTGTAGTGAGTTTGGAATATCATATCCTTAAGGACTAAAATTACTAGTAATATCTATCTTTTTATTATCTAGCCTAATAATTAAGAGATTTTGTTTTTAATCTAAAATTAACTAACTAATTGACTATGAACGCGATAGCGAATGAAAGAAATAATTGAATAACCAATAATAATGACAATACTCAAGGAAGAATCCACCTAGACTTCACTTATTATTCTGACTCTGAATTAAATGATTTATTCACTTGACTTGATCCGTAGAAATCCCTAAATTATGTTAATATCTCTTTCAAGACTAAAAACAACTAATTCTAGGTTGATTAATTAAAATCACTTTCTAATTAAAACCCCTATCATCGCATTAACTTGATCTATGGATTCCCTTATTAGATTTGACTCTAATCCGACAGATTTATGTTGCCATATTTCTAGGGTTGCAATCAAATTCGCTTAATTATGTTGGATCTACTCTTAAATAGGGACTTTTGCACCACTAAATAAGCACATCAATCTTGAATTAATATTCTTGAAAACATTAAAACAAGGATTAAGAACATGAAATTAAGAACAAGAACAAGTATTTATCACGTAATTCAGATTTATTAAATAATAAGATTCATCTAGGTTTCATCCTCCCTAGGTATTTAGGGAGTTTAGTTCATAACATAAAAGGACAACATCATAGAATTAAGAAAACAACAAGACATAAAGATCCCAAAAACTTCTAAGGAACTTCATGGAGATCTTCAATCTTGAATGAGATCCTGCTTTCGAGATGATTCCTACGACTTTCTTCGAGTAATTTCTTCGATCTACTCTGCGCCCTCCCTTAGGTCCTCCCCTATGGTGTCTATATAGGCTTTGGAACACCTTTCTTGGCCCACAAGCAGTCTTTTTCGAATAAAATTAGACTTGGGTTCGGTAGGGACACGCCCGTGTGACATGCTCGTGTACGATTCTGCTCATAACACATGGCCGTGTGGTCTGCCCATGTGCTATAGTCCAGGCCGTGTAGATTTCTGAGGTAGGCCCATTTTGTCCCTTTCTGGCCCGTTTCTCATTCTTTTCGACTCCCTAAGCTCTCTTGAGTGTAAAACATGAAATTAAAGGATTAGGAGCATCGAATTCATCAAACCTAATGAAAATTCATCCAAAAATAAGCCAAGCATGGGGTCAAAATATGTATAAATTATGGTTTATCAGGCACTCCTCACGATCGATTTTGATCTTATTCATTTAGATTTAGTCCTTCAAATGAAAACCATACAAGTATTCATATGTTCAATTTGACGGTTGGGATTTTGACAAAATCCTAAAGAAATTGATTTACGAGTTGAAAAGATTTACGTTGAACTATGATATTACAAAAATACGGGATCTCATCATTGAAACGAGGTGTACTTACCGATTCCTGGCAAAGAAAATAGGCATTATTGATGACAATTCTAAATATCAATAGAAAACGATTGAATGGGGGACGATTTAATACGGGAAAAAAATAATTAACAACACAAATAAGGAAAATATGGTGCAAGATTGAGAGAAAAGAAGAAGAAAAAAAAGTGGAAGGAAAATTCTATTAGAGTTATGAAAAGGGATAATATGCAAGGTCTAATTAGAAAAAGAAAGTGATTAAATACCTAGGGTTTGTAAACCCTAGAGGCTACACATGCAATTTTCCCAAAGGCTTGTCGAATTCACAAAAAATAAAAAGGAAAGGGAAGACTCGAACTTAGGTATCTAGGGAGGGGTACTAACACTTAATCATTGAGCCTATAGCTCATTTATTGTTTAATCTTAATTCCTAACCATATATATTTCAAGGTGTGACATCAGAGAGGATGGCTCCAGAAGATAGAGACATAGATGTGATTGACTGGACTGACAGTACATCGAGTTGAACCCAAGAATAATAGATCCTGAATCCATTTATGACTTTATTCACTTTTGACGTTCAAAGTGTGGCATACCTTAATCTTGAGTGGATGATGGATTATGTATGTATGACTCATGAGTTCAAATAGATAAGGAACCAAAAGTTGATGCATTGGGTATACGACTTTTACAGTATGTAGTGTCAGTCACAACTGTGGAATTCATAGCCTGAGATATGGGTAAAGGATATCCTCTCATTGGCATTACATGATTGATGAAAAGTAAATGTGGCCACGGGTCATTCATCTTTGTGATGAATGACTTGATTACTATTTGATAGTAATTGACTTTTCATGAAGGAAGATGTAATGGTTACCATGAGATAAAATAGGATCATATTGGGAGAACATATTTACTTCAAAGAGATTAAGGATATCCTATGAGGGTAACACATCTATGACAAGGTCATTGAACGAGCACTGATCGAGTTGCTTTCGTAATAGTATGCCATTAGGGAGAGCTCCTTCACGATAATATAGTGGAATGAATTCATAACTAAATGAAGTTGAAACTTAATTATAAATCATTTGAGCCCTAATCAAATATGTCCAATTGACCCCTCTGCTAGCTTGTTGTAATAAAAAATGAATTGCATGATGAATCAAATGAATAAAAGTGAATAGAAATGGTGAAGTTAGAGAAAAGGAAACATTTGGAAATGAATGTGATTTTCTCTAAATGGAAATGACCTGGAAAATTGAATTTATGGTTTTTCAAATTATTATTTAATTAGGTGATTGATAAACCATAAAAGTAACATATTTTATGCCGACATTTAGTATGATTTTGGATGATTTACCCTTGATTTATGTAAAAAGGTGCTCTTAATCCTTTCTTTTCATATTTTATACTCAGGAAAGCACCAGAGGATGAAAAGAACGAGAAACGAGCTTGAAACGGGCCAATTTAGGCTAAAGTGGAAATTGACACGGCCTGGACTTCAAGCCACATGACCGTGCCTCGACAATTAACTAAGACATGGCCATGCCATGATTTACACAGTCGTGCCCCAATCGACAGAATCGAGGCATGGCCTGAAAACAATTTACATGGGAGTGCACCATGGTCGTACCCCTGCCTTGGGGAAAAGGAATTCTACTCGAGAAAAGATGCTTGGAGGCAAAGAAACACATTCCAAAGCTTATTCAAACACCTTAGTAGGAATTCTACTTAAATTAGGATACTTAGGGGTCAAGCAAGGCATCACAAAGTCTATATAAACACCCAAGAGGGCAACTTGCAAGGGGGGTTTGGCAAAAGCCGAAAGAGGTGGTGAGCTAGGCCAAAGAGCCGAGCCAGAAGGATCACATTTGTGGGAATCACTCGAAGATAGCGAGAAGATCCATCTCGAAGAGCCAAAATCTACTCAAGACGGTGGATTTCTCCTTCAATTCCTCTAGGGGTTTTAGGAATTTCTTATGTTTTGTTTTATCTTTTCTCTTGAGATGTTTTTATTCATTATGAACTAAACCCTTCAGATACCTGAAGGGGATGAAATCTAGATGAATTTTGTTATTATTTTCTGAATTAGATGATAAATTCTTAGATTGTTCTTAATTATGTTGCTTAATCCAAATCTGATGTGCTTAGGTGGAGGAAGAATAGATCCTGCTTAAGAGTAGATCTAGCATAATTAAGCGGAGTTGATCGAACGCCTAGAGATAGGGTTACGAGATTTTGCCAGATTAGGGTGAAACCTAATATGGGAATCCATTGATCGATTTACTTCTATTCTAGGGGGTTATTATAAGCGAACAAGAGTTCCACTAATTAACCTAGGGTTAGATGTTATTCGCCTCAAGAGAGGGTTTAATATAGGTTAGGGAGTCTTACGGATCAAGCTAAGTAAAGAAATCATATGATTCAGTAATAAGTAACAAGTGAAGTCTAGGTGGATTCTTCCTGAGGGTATCGTCATAATCAATTGAGTTTCTTCAAGTTATTTTCCAATTCGTTCTTTTTGTCTTTGCGTCTTTAGCTTAGTAGTCGTTAAACTAGATTAGATCAACCAATCACTCCATATTTTAGGCTAAATAATAAAAAGAAAGTGAGTATTAGTACTTTTAGTTCCTTTGGGTTCGATAATCTTGTCTTCCCTAAGCTATACTACTGTTCGATAGGTACACTTGCCTTTAAGTCGTTGTCAGAGTTAGTTTCCAGGTTTGATCATTCTATTTATAAATTTTAAAGCTCTGATTTCAGCGATCAGTGATTAAATAATTGAAGTTCAAAAATGGAAATAAATTTATTGGTCATGGTAAATCCATTGAATGTAGAAATATTAAATATTTTTTCTCATAGATTATTTTACTTGTAAAGTTTCCATGATTTTAACGAATTAGAATTGAGTTGAGAAAATTATTTAATTGGGAAATTAATTTAAGATATTTATTTTAGGAAATAGAAAAGCAAATATCAAGTTGGATTGAATTATAAAGTACTATGATAAAACTTCAAGAAGTACTTGTAATTGGACCTGATATAGGAGAAGCCAAAAGTCTCTCATGTTAATGCTAGGGACGAAAAACCCTAGTTTGTTTAACTAGGGTTTCCACCCCACCTAATCCTAGTTAAACTAGGAGTTCAATTTTCTATTGAAATAAACTTTTATAATTCAACAAGAGCTTCATTTCTTCTCCCTATAAATAGATGGCACCGATAGGGCTAAAAAATTTTTTGAGATATTGTTATTTTGGTCAAAAAATAGTGAGAGTTTATTCTCTAAGTATTAATTCTATTTTACAAAATAACAATTATGCTAGTTTCTATTGAGAGAGATTTTGCTTTCACACTGAAAGTAAAGGAAATTATTTCTAGTTCTGTGTTTGATTTGAACCATTCTAGCCCAAACTCGAAATAGTTTGTGATACGAGAATAGTGGAGAAGGTTGTTCGGTTGAAAGCCGAGAATGACAAGGATCCGACTAGGCAAAAACACAGGTGCGATTTCGGTGAAGGGTTTATTGCTATAAATATCACAAATTTGCTCAGTTTTCAAATTTTTTTTTATTTTCCACTGTGCAAGAAAACTGTTTTCAAACGGGATTTTTCCAACATTCATTACATAAACACATCTATGACATATCATGCTATTAGTTCATCATGGCATATTGTTTAATCAGGTTCATTAAAACAAGTTATACTTTTAGTAACACTTTATTTAGTCTTTAATAAGAATATCATAGTTTCAAGCTATTTGACATTACTAACTTATTGATGCACCGTTTATGGCTTTGCATCTCAATTTCATTTATCGAATACTTTAGTTCATTTTTATAGCATTATAGTGTCCAGGGCTCTTAATTCATAATACACAAGGTCTTTCACATGCTTTTAATTTCTCATTCCTGTTATTGTACATACTAAGTAAATGAGTTTCAACTTTCTTTGCATAACATAGTCCACATTTATACTTTAATATAACAGTTCATACTTAAGTTTAGCCCCTCTTAACTGGATGTGGACTCAATGATGGATACATAGATTACTATATCAATATACACTCACGGACACCTAGTGCTTAGGATCTAGCAATACGATCCCACAAACACCTAGTGCCCTAGAAAACTATCTGATAAAGTGCACCCAATTCTAAGCGGTACATTCCCACGGACATCCAGTGCTCTGGAGAACTACTGAAATGATATACGCCTAACATTAAAAGTAACTTTGATACAACAAATCCTATGGCATGCCAACTATACTCGTAACTCTATCCAAGATCGTTTAATAGGTCATTCATTATACCAATATTCACAAAACAAACACCTATTATTTACTAGATTTTAAACTTAGTAATTAGTTTATGTGTTTTTAGGTTGTTTTGTGACCAAAGAGGCAAAATCTTGCTTTTTTGGATCTAACAACTAATTCTAGTTTGTACAGGAGGTGACTTAGGACAAAACATGAAGAAACCTTGATACTTCCATGGATGTTGCAACATCAGACCCTTGATGTTGCATCACTGAAGATGTCCACCAATCTGGGAGTTGAATTTTGAGAAGTAACAACAATGTAGGTGAACTGGTGACAAATTCACGACATCGAGTGTCAAGGTCGGAACAATATGCTATAGAGTTCGCAACATTGAAAATAATCACCAAGACTAAAAAGTCCAACCATCCAAGAAGTCAGAGTCGTGACACCAGAAATAAAGTCGCAACACCGATGCTGCCAAGTAGATCTGAGAAGATTCTATCAGCAAAGTCGCAACACTAATGCTACCAGGCAAACCTAGGAAGATTTTGTTCACAAAGTCTCGACCTGTTTTGGTGTCACAACATCAAGGCTCGATAGGCTGAATTTTGCAAGGTTTTTTTTAGTAAAAAATAAGCTATTTTGGTTGTTTAAAGTAGGGGAAATCTTATCTATTTTAGGTCAACATAGAAGCACAATAAATAACACTTTACAATAGTTTTTGGGCATCAAGCTTTAGTTATTAGTTTTAGGTTATCATGGTTTTGGGAGGCATCTGCCATCTTCTTTATGATTTTTCTACATTATTTCTTCATGTTATCTTGACTTCACATTCTAAATATTAATAGATTTTAGTAATTCTTTTTGTTCAAAATTCACAATTGGACAATCAAAACGAGGAATTGAACACTTTCGCTCCATCAAAATCTTCCAATTAAGGACTTCAACGAATTTAGCTTTGAGAATCTTAAAACTTTTATATTTTTCATTTTATTTAATTTGCTTAAATGAATATGCAAATAATTGGGTTTTGGTTGAGTGAGATGAGTATGAACTGATTTTCTTGCGTAGTTGGTTAATTGAAATGTTGAATAATTATCTTAAGGTTTAGGGACTAAATTAAAAAAAAAATCAAAACTTAGAATTGACGACTCTAGTTGAAAATATAGATAAGGGATACCGAGAGGAGAACTTATTGTGTGGACATTTAATTGTCCCTATTTAGTTTAGGTTTGATAAAGAGATAAACTAGATTAAATTGCAAATTAGGTAAACTGTAAGCTGAGAGGTATTAATTAATTTGATTAGAAAATTATTCTATTAAATTCCCTAATCTAAGAAATAATTGTGAACATGGAAATTCACCAGCTATCATTTTTTTCTTGATTTTTTCTTTTACAAGTTTTGAAATCTTTGCAATTAGGTCCCTAGATTTAGTTTTAGTACCAACCCTCTCTTTTATGATTTGTTGTACTATAGTTATTAGATAAATAGTTATTTAGACTTCCCATCTTGCATGCTTGTTGCTTTAATTTGATTTTATCACCAATCTCTTGTGGGTTCAAACCTTGGAATACTTCATAGGGTGTTCCATTATACATTTTATAAATATTATAACCAGACTTGTTACACTTGCAGT
Source organism: Gossypium rotundifolium (assembly GCA_025506655.1). NCBI lineage: Eukaryota > Viridiplantae > Streptophyta > Magnoliopsida > Malvales > Malvaceae > Gossypium > Gossypium rotundifolium. Next base: position 35,246,255 of record CP106727.1, on the reverse strand, counting down.
ATGCCGCACTTTCTATATATGTTTGTCCAAAATTAGAACACTCTCAACTATTTACTTGTTAATGCTAAAATGTGATGTTTATGGGTTAAAGTTCACAAAAAATTCCTAAATTCATTTAAAAGTAACATTTTAGTTTTTATATGTTAAAAAACCCACATTGTAGTTCTTACATACTGATTTTATCGTTAATGGAATGACGTACTTAATAGTAATTGATGTGGTATTTTAAAATTTAAATAATTAATAGTTTTGAAAACAAATAGAATGATATGGCTTAATGGTGACTTATGTGGATCAAATTACAAATAATTTAAACAAAAAAATATGTAAAAAAAATAGAATAGAAAATAATTTGAGGTAAAAGAAAAATCAATTTCTTACTTCTATTCATTCTTTAAAATTTTCGTTTCACTTGAAACGATGCTATGGTAGCGAAGACAACTAAAGGGTCACCACCCTTAACATCTGACATTTTTTTTCATCGTTTTTTCAATAACTGAACTTGCCAAGAAGAAGAATATTTGTTTTTTCAATGGGGTATCAACAAATATGACACTCTTCATATTTTCCATTCACATGAAATTTGATGTGGCTCTTATAGAATTACCACCTACCAACACATTTGTTACCTCTTCACAGGCTGCTTGCCCCTTGACCTATCATCTCTTTCTTTAGTGGATACCCTTGCTCCCTATCATACGACCTAGCTCTTGGATAATGCTTTTGGGCTACGTATTGCTTTAGGTGGCCCTTTCAAATGGTAGACTCAACTACATGCTTGAGATGGACACAATCTTTAATGTGGCAGCCTAAAGCCTCATGGAATTGATAGTGCAAGTTGGAATTATTTGTTGTTGGCTTTTGGCATAAGGTCTTCTAACACCACTAGTGTTCAACTTGGCTTAGGATGTGAGCTTCTGATAAGCACTAAATCAATTGTAAGAGGCTTTGGTCCTCAAGCCTTGTCTATTATTATCATCCTGGATAGGTCTTGAGTAATGTGAGAAACTAATTAAGAAGACCATCTATTGTCCTCTAGTGCAAGGCATGATGGCATCTATTTCTCCGGTCGCCTACTTCGAGACAATTTCTTGTTGGCTCTATTGACTTCCATCACTTTTAACGAATCGATGAGTTATCTCATACAAGGTAAAAAATATGTTCAAAGGGTTTCTCATAAGATTCTACTTCAAAAACTAGTGGGTGGTACCCACAATGACAACATGGATGGTCAAATCATTCAAGACTCCTTTTGTAATCATCTTGGCAACATTAAACATTCTAACAAAATTACTAAGGATTTCACCCTCATTCTAGCAGATGAACATGAGATAAGCTAGGGACTATTGCACGGTTTTGTTAGCTAAGAATTGAATTATGAACAAATTGGCTAACTGATCAAAGGTGTGAATAAAACCCTTCGGTGATGACAAGTGCCATGTCTAAGCTGTATAGGTTAGGGTCATTGAGAATACCCTACATTTGAGCTTATCTGAGGCATCAAAAATGTTTATATGGTTGTTATAGTGAGCGAAGTGGTCCTTTGGGTCTCCTTGGCCCACATAGGAAACCTTGGAGAATTTAAAGGATGATGGAAGTGGTGTGCCAAGAATGCTACGGATAGTGGCCCATTGGCATAGCTCCATGAAGCTTTATCATGCTTGGCACCTCAGAATTACTACAATAATTCTATTTTCATTACTTGTATTTGCTCATCCAAGGAAGCATCTTAGTCATATGGACCATTGTCCAGAGATTCAACTAGTTAGGGGTCGTCTTGAGGTTGGTGTTGGGGATCATTTGGAGTTCATTGGTTCTACTACCTCTGGAGGTAAGAGTGGGCAGTTTTCTTCCCCTAGCCTAATAGGTTGGCCTTGGCAGAGCCTCTACCAATCGTGTGCTCTTTGATACTTTGTTCATTTTTGGCATTCTATAGGTCCAACATGTGACATTGATCTATTGTTATTGTTGTTGCTTGAAGAGTTGAGCTTTATAGCGTGTCAATTTTTTCTTACATCTTAGTGAACTGTTGGGACCAGAGTTGGAGTTTTGGGAGGCTTGGATAATGGATTGAGTGGAGGCATTTCCCTGAGGAGGCTAGGCATACCACCAAGGTGGAGGGGGAAACTAGTTGTAAGGTGGGTAAGTGAGAGTGATACATGCATGAATAAGGTGAAATTTATTAAATACCATTCACTGAAGCTGCCAATTTTCAAGTTTGGGAAATCAATTGAATTACGATGAGTTTTTGGATGGGTTCTACATTTTTCTAGGTTGAGATGTCCCATAATTTTTGAAGATCTATATCTTAGCTTCGAAACACACTTTAGATCACTCTCTTTCGAGTTAAGGAACACAAGTCATGATTATTTTAGTGAAGACTACACGAGTAGAATTTCTAGACGGGATTATTACAAAAATTACAAGTTTCAGGCTTGTAATTTGAATTTAAATCATATTGGGTTCGATTTTTAGGATTAATTTTAGTATATATGATCCTAATATTGTATTTATTAGGTCTTATTATTTCATTATTTATTTATTCTGAATTTTAGATATATTTTAAGTATTTTATGTTATTTAGGGTTTTATGTCAACAAGAAAGTTTAGTTTAAAACTACTTCTTGTTTAGGTTAATTAGAGTTTCATTATACTTGAGAATTTTATTTGGATGTACTTATCTAGCATATATAAAGGCTTTCATTGTATACAATTCATAATTCATTCAACAACTTTTCTCGTTGAGTTAATAAAATTCACTTTAAGTTTTTGTCTTCAAGAATTTCTTTTGAGTTTTCTTTTATGTAACACCCCTTACCCTCATTCAATGTCGGAATAGGGTACGAGGCATTACTAGACTTAACTTGCTTGAACATTCCACTTTGGGCTATAAAATTTGTTCAAATTTAAAACTTTTTCATTTACAATCGTAACGTCTCTATCATGGGTCTACGAGACCCTATACATATACTAGGGATGTTAAGGGACCAAATAGGAACTTTTAAACACTTAGGAAATTTTGACATAAAATAGGGCCACACGCCCGTGTGACATATCACACACCTGTGTTCCATGCCCGTGTGGGATTATTTTCTTTTTGAACTTACAAGGGTTTTCACACGGCCGGACACTTGCCCGTGTCAATGGCCCATGTTCTTCACATGGTCTAGACACACCCGTGTCCTTACCCATATGTGAAAACTAGGGGTATTCTGTTTATGACATCATCAAACCCTTAAGGAGCACACGGCCTAGGCACACGCCCATGAGATGGCCCGTGTGATGATTCAAATTCTCGTAACTAAATGCAGAGGACACACGGCCTATCAACACACCCATGGGAGTTTACCATGTGTCGCACACGGTCTAGACACACGCCTGTGTGTCTACCCGTGTGGACCAATTCAAGGCTATTTTCCAAGCCATTTAGCCACCCTAAATTACATACATTCACACACCATCCCATAACATTCTCAATTCATCAATTATAACTCTTGGATTATCACATTTGAATCTTGAAAATCAAACTATCTTCCCATATATGAGGGAGAGCTATTACTAGCACCATTACAATCGACAGGAGCCATCATCCATGGCTATACACAACCAACCCATAACTCTTTTAGGCCAACACATTTGACACTTTAACTATGACTTAATTAAACTAAAATAAGATCCCTAAACATGCCATATCTCAAAAAGACTTGTAACCTCATACCCAAATAACTGCTCGATAGTGTGAAAACATCTCCAGCGATCTCCAACCCGAGCTAGTTAAGTTAACCTATAAGAGATAGGAAAGGAAAAGGAGTAAGCAATAATGCTTAGTAAGTTCATATGCACATAATAATCAATTATTGGAATTCATTGATTATACTCAACCACAAAGGTATTTTAATGAGAGTTACTCTTAAACCCATGGTTACCCATTCAATAGTTCATAATGCTCACTCATTCCATCTCTTACCACATTTCAACCATGTGACAATTATAGCACTATCATTTATTAGCACATAATCCCTGCATCTATCAACACAATAATCCATGAAACATTTACGTAAACAATTTCTCTATGATTTATTCAAGATAATACCAAACTCTCGGTGGTTCCGCACACAGCCCACCATTTAATAATTTATAAGGTGGTATCACAGATAGCCCACCATTTAACAATTTATAAGGTGGTATCGCAATAGCCTACCATTTAATAATATATGAGGTGGTATCGCACATAGCCCACCATTTAATACTAAGCACGATGGTATTGCACACAACCTATCGATAACAATTAATATGGTGGTAACGCACACAGCCCACCATTTATAATATTGGCGATAGTATCACACACAGCCCATCGCTAACAATTAATGAGGTGGTAACGCACACAGCCCACCATTGATTACACATTCACGGATATTTACCCACACACCTTTTTCCTATTTCAACTGTTCCTTCAAGAATATCCTCACACACTACCCTTCATAAATAGGTTTCTACAATAATCATTTGCATTCACGCAATGTATTAATAAATATGACATATGCAATCAGGATGCATTATTTACACGTAATTCACCATGGGTTCATCATATACCAAATTCACCTCAATTGAGTTCTGGCACATACTTGTACCTCTCATGACATAACCACATACTTTTTCATTTTCAACATACCTATTGAATCACTCCAATTGCTCAATAACACTCTTGAGTCATCATACACATAATATCAAATCAACATCATACCCTTGATAGGGTCTTACATGAAATATCATATCGATGCCATGTCCCTGACATGGTCTTATATGAAATCTCACACCGAGGCCATATTCCAAAGATAGTCTTACACGAGACCTTGATTATCATAGTATCATGCTATTTGCATTTCCTCTATTCTTAAATTCAATTGAAGACTTCTAATTCTTGACATTTCGTCAAGACGTATTTAATATATTCATAAAGTTAATACACAATTCATACATCATCGAAATATTAAATATTTCACTATAGTTGCCTTATGAGCATATGAACTTACCTCGATACCGAAAAGGATAGAAAGGGACCTATTTGTCCATATTTCTCTTTTCTCCCGTTCTAGGTCCGAATCTAATTTTCTTTGATCTAGAACAACAAAATTTACTCATTTAATCATTTTATGATCATATTACAACATAATCTCTACTTAGGCAAAAATGACCATTTGCCCTTAGACTTTGGCAAAATTATGATTTTGCCTTTAGACTCGTATATCGATTTTCATCACATTTTATTATCAAACAAGCCTAGCTGAACATTTAATCCTCTTACAACTACTCAAAAATCCAACTATTTGATGCATTCATTACCAAATTATAACATTTACAATTTAGTCTCATTTAGGTGTTTTTCATGACAAACACCTTTCACAAAAGTTGTTTCTCATCTCCCCAACAATCATTTTCTTCCATAAAAACTTAGCAAACAACATAAACTCACTCATGGAAAGTCCCTATACTTTCAACCATATTGAAAATTAGTCCCCTCATTAGCTAGCTTAAGCTTTGGGGACTCCAAAATACAAAAATTATCAAATAAAACCACCAAAATCACTTACTTGCAAGGGACTTGTTTTGTTGAAAATTTGAGCTTCAAACCCCTATTCTCTCTTCAATTTTCAGTGGAAAAGAAATGTGAATAGTAAAAGATGACAATATCTTTTATTCATCTTATTTTATTCATTTTTAACACTTAATTTCCACCAAATTTGACCAACATTTAATATCTTGTCTCCCTAGCCTCTATATGGCCGGCCATCACACATCCCACGGAAAATTTCACTTTAAGGACCTCCACTTAATATTCCTTAGATAATTGGCACCTCTAGCAATTAAAATATAACTTTTGCACTTTATGCGATTTAGTCCTTTTTCGCTATTAAGCATGAAATCGCTAAAATTAAAACACCAAAATTTCCATGAACCCTTATAATCATACTATAATCCATAAAATAAAATTAAAATAAATTTCCTCCAACCTCGGATTAGTGGTCCCGAGAACACTATTCCAAATAGCCCCTAATTTGGGCTGATACAATTCTCCCCTTTAGGGATTTTCGTCCCCGAAAATCTTACCAGGAGAAGTTGCTTTCAACATTCATGAAATATTTCCACCAACTTTTCAAAATCTCAAGTCGATGTACCCTCAAATCTCTCTCTTGCTAAAGACTTTTAAGCTGTAGTACACAAGGTTGAAGAACAACTTTAAAACTTAGATTACTCTTTCTTTAGAACACATATGCCCAATAACCTAACAATTGTGAACTCTACACATGCTAAAATGATCATTCAAATTTTATCGAATAATTCAATACAATCCTGATGACATCCCTCTCATTGAAAATCATGTCCATCCAAATTCGAGATCTATGATACTTTATCACACTTTCTCCCTAGTATCATCACCGACTATAATAGTCTTAACTTTGAAGGTTCTGAAAATTCAGCTTTTACCGGTCAACTACTTTCGAACATAAACTCAATCATATCATGATGTGTACTCAATTGTCAAAACATCTATGCATATAACTACATCTTCTCTTATCCTCAAATAAACAGACATGCTACTATTAAGCTTCATACCAAAACTTCGACATAAGTTCTGGATTCATCAACATGCACATTCTATCTCAAGGTTACAATAATAGAAATTATATCTGACCTGAATTTTAACGTCAGAAACAACTCACTCTGAACTTACTTCAATTTCCACTCATTATCTCACTTCTAAATTCCTTTATCTAAAAGGAAAACTCGTTTTAGCCATTAAATTCACTAAAACTAGGATATTATCAACTAAGGTCAGTCGAGACTAACTCACATTAATTAAATAGGGATTTCCATCCAAACATCTGTACTATGTCTAATATCCGAGAAGTGTTTCAATAACTATACACACTCTTGTAATAGTTGACCGTGTGTCAGAGTCTTAAAAATTTATAAAAAGAATGATCAAACCTGGAAACTAACTAAGACAACGATAGAGGCAAGCGCAACTATCAAACAGTAGTATAGTTTAGTGGCAAGACCGGATTGTCAAACCCAAAGGAACCAAAAGTACTAATACTAACTTTCTTTCTATTATTTAGCCTAATTAAGGGAATTGTTATCTAATCTAGAATTAACTTAACTACTAAGCTAAAGATATGAAGATAAAGAGATTGAATTAGGGAAATAATTGTGGGAAAAACCAATTGATTAAGACAATACCCGAGGAAGAATCCACTTAGACTTCACTTGTTATCGAACTCTGAACCAGACAATTTATTGACTTGAATTGATCCTTAGGATTCCCTAATTTATATTAATACCTTTTTCGAGGCTACTAATGTGTAACCTTAGGTTGACTAATTGAAATTTCTTTCTAATTAAAACCCCTAGAATTACATTAACTCGATCTATGGACTCCCATATTAGTTTTGACCCTAATCCGTCAGATTTACGTCATCCAATTTCTAGGGTTGCATTCAACTCCGCTTAACAATGCTAGATCTACTCTTAGGCAGGGACTTTTGCTCCACCACCTAATCACATAAATACTTGAACCAATATCTCAAAAATACCAAAACAAGAATTAAGAACACACAGTTAAGAACAAATCAAGTATTTATCATACAGCTCAGATAACAATAACAAGATTCGTCTTAGGTTTCATCCCCCTCAGGTATTTGAGAGTTTAGTTCATAATTATAAAAGAAAACATCTCGGAAGAAAATATAAAATAAAATATAAGAAAACCCTAAAACCCCTGAATGAATTGAAGGAGAGATCCTCCGTCTTGAGTATGATTTCGGCTTCTTGAGATGAATCAACTAGCTTTCTTCGAGTGAATCCCACAATTCGGCACCTCTGGCTTGGCTCTTTGGCCTAGCTGAACGCCCTGCTAAACACTCCCTTGAAGGTTGGCCTCTAGTGTGTTTATACAGGCTTTTGGATTGGCTTTCTTTGCCCCTAAGTACCCTATTCCGAATGAAACTCTTCTTTGTTGCTGCAGGGACACACCCATGGCACACGCCTGTAAGTCGTGGCCAGGCCGTGTTTAGGTCTGTTGGTGAGGTACGGCCATGTGATTCGAGGTCCAGGCTGTGTGTAATTCGTGTTAGGCTTATTTTATCTATTTTTGGCCCGTTTCTCATTCTTTTCATCCTTCGGTGCTCTTCTGAGTATAAAACATGAAAACAAAGGATTAGGAGCACCTATTTCCACAATTCAAAGCTTTAAATCATCCAAAAGTATGCTAAATGTGGGATTAAAATATGTTCATATTACGGTTTATCAAATACCCCCACACTTAAGCTTTTGCTTGTCCTCAAGCAAAATTCTCAACTCACAATTAAAGCGAACTTCCTCAATTCATAATATTCATCGATAATGTTTCATCATAATTCATAGATAATTTATACATGGATAATTTTAACTCAAAGAGTCCTAAAGATTCAATCAATCAAAGTCATAGTTTTTGTAGCATGAAAAAGGTAGGTGTTTCCCCTTACCTAAATAATCACCTTTAATTCAAAATCGACAAGAATTGACATCCTCATTAGCGATTCATTCAAATCACTCAAAGTGTTTAAGGTTCAAAATTAAGCTCTCAAAAGTCTAAAATGAAAAGTTAATCCCATAGGCTTGCCTGAAAATCAAATCTCCACCATTGTAAAATGAGATGATACACAAATCAAAAGGTCTTTAAAGGGTTGTAACGGGGCTTAGGTTAAAGTTATGGATAAAGGCTAAATTGGAGGGTTAGAATCGAGATTGAATTGATAATTTACCTAATTAAAAAAATAAACTAATAATTACATCAATTGAAAACTTGAAACTAATAATACAAGCTTCTTCTTAATATGTTGAATTTAAACGTATAAGCTCACTCAATCACAGAACTAATAATGAATAAACTCTAATTTTTTTAAGAACAAATCAAGTAAATACATAATATGAGAAAAATTCAACTACTGAAATAAAATAATTAGGCAACTGATCAAATCAAGTCTCGATAGAAGGGTAGTCAAAAGGAATGGTGATAATAAATACAAGATGGGTTTTGGGTTAATATTAGTGGGTGAATCAATAAAAAGGGTTGTTAGGACCAACGGGGTTCACTAGGGGTTAATTATGAAGGTAGAATTTTAGTGGAGTAAGTGGGTTAAATCCTAAGTGCCTTTATCATCTCAGTATATCAAATCAAAGATGTGGTCTCGACATGTATAATCGAAGCAAGTTCTAGAACAAAAACTCAATGTTGACACCCTCATAATCAATAAAGTGAGCATGGAAAGAATGTATACTCTAAAAGGCTCAAAATTCTCACAAAAAAATATGGGTTTTTTTTTACAACCTTGTAAATTTCAAACTTCAAGGTAATAATTAAATTCAGGTAGACAACCTAACAAAATTTTAATTTTTTGAGAATATACTTATAATGTAAATAGACTTATCATGTTTGATTCTCTAGTATCTTAAAGTTTAAATTATCAATGCACAATTGACTATGACTTAACGTAAAACATATCAATAAAAATCATAAATCAATAGGAATTTTATTCTAATTAGTGATATAAGAAAGTTGCTTAAGAAAGATATCATTCAGGGATTTGACAATAATGCAAAAAGTTAGACACTTTTTATAAATAATTTTCACCCCCACACTTAAGATGTACATTGCCCTCAATGTACAAAGATATATATGGAATCATAAGATATAGGGAGAAGTGAAACTTCCTTATTTTTGGATGGATTCCTTGAGTTGGCAATAGTCGTGGTGTGGTGGCCGTCGACAATCTCTACGCTAGATGAAGAAATTGGGAATCTCAGAAAGAGTTAGCCAGAAATAATAATAATTCTAAATATACTAATTATATATTTAGAGAAAAGAAAAATAAAAAGAAAGAGTGTAAATGTAACGACCTGATTTAGGGGCTAGTCAGAACAGTGATCTCGGGATCACTAATCTGAGATTTGGGAAATTATTTTCATGATATATTATGAGTGATAACATGATAGCTTATGAGCATTAAAATTTTGGTACTTTAATTTTAGCAATTTTGTGTTTAATCGCAAAAAAGGACTAAATAGTATAAAATGAAAGTTCCATTCTATATGCTAAGAATACCAAATGGCCATGGATTGTTACCTGGGGGTATTTAAAAGGAAATTTAGCCTTTGAGAGAGAAGCTTCGCTGGCCATAAAAGAGCATGGGAGACAAAATTGTCAATTTTAGTCAAAGTTAGTAGTAGTAGGTGGACTAATTTGACTTGTAATAATAAAATAAGGAGAGAAAAGTTATCATCTTTTCTCCTATCATCTTCCACCAAAAATATACAGCAATTAAGGGGTAGAAACCTTCAAAAATTTCAGCAAACTCTCATCCATTCAAGTAAGTGTTCTAGCGAACTTTTCTTGAAAATAATAGTACTTTTGAGATCCCTAAAGCTTAAGCTTTCAAATGAGGGGACTATTGTGCAATGTTGTGAAAGGTTTAGAGTTTTACCATGAGAGCTACTTTAGTTTTTTGCTTCATTTTTAAGGAAGAACTTGAGTCTTAGTTGTTAGATGAACAACTTTTAAAAAGCGTGTTAGCATGAGAACACCAAATAGGACCTTAATGAAAAGGTTATGAATTTGGTAGTAAGTATGTGAAATATTGATTTTTAATGATAGCTTTAAGAGCATTAAATGTTTGTCTAGGCTTTTTGAGGATAAAAATGTGATTAGAATTAATTTTCGAGCCTAGGGGCAAAACGGTCATTTTGTCAAAATCATGGGGTAAAATGGTAATTTTGCCTAAGTAAGATTATTGAGATGCTTATGTTAATGAAATGATTAAAATGAGCTAATTTGTTATTATAGAGCAAGAGGAGGCGAGAATTCGCCTCAATCGTGGAAAGGATAAAGTCGTGGACTAAATCGAAGAACTAACTCATTTTGAAAACGAGGTAAGTTGTATGTGAATTTAATGCAATATTATATTAGCATAATTGAGAATGCTTAATGTCTTATTGATGCATGATACTTCAATAAATTGAGAAACTTATGTGAATGTGATATTGAAGTCCTAATGGACCATGAGTATATATGAAAAAAATGGCATCGGCGTTGATACGTGTGCCAGTGTAAGACCATGTTTGGAACATGGCATCGGCATTGAGACAAGGGCCGTGTAAGACCATATCTAGGATATGGCATTAGCACATGGAGGTAATTCCCTATAAGACCATGTTCGGGACATGGCATCGGTACCTAGAGGAGATTTCATGTAAGACCACCTAGAGAATGTGACAATGGATTTATAATTATCGTAGTAATTATAAATACATGTATTTGATTATTTCCAGCATATGGTGGGATAGGCAGATGAATTTAAAAGTAGAGATATGAATGAATACAAGTGCTAAGAAATGAGTCATGAGAAATTGACTCTACATGTGTTAAAGTAAGTGTTAGATATGGACAATTGTAAGTAAGGATTGTTAAGAAGTATTGGCTTGTATACGATTAGCTAATGTTATGGATGAATTATTCTTTTATGAAGATTAAGATTTCTAGTTATTTTCATGCAACTTACTAAGCTTATTGCTTACCCTTTTTCATTGCCCTTCTTTCTTATAGTATTGCCAAGTTAACTCGAAGATTGTAGACGCAGGGGTTCGGGAACCACACTATCAACAACACTTTGGTATAACAATTTTAGACTTGTTTTGAATATGGAATGTATAGGACTTGGATATTTTGCTAAGTTGTAATTGTTAGTTAAAGTGTTGGTAGTAAGTTATTTTGTAAATGATTTTTTTTATTTAGGCAAATGTTTGGCAAACTCTTATTTTCAATGAAGATGAAATAAATGAAGTGTATGTCTCTTTTAATTATTCTTTTGTACTTGGCTAAGTGATTGGCCAAAATTGTCGATGTATATACTTTCACTGAGGTTAATGAGACATGTAATATTACTTATGAAAAATGTATTGGATTGATTTTGATTTCAGGGTGGCAAATAGCTTGGTAAATAGCCTCTAAGTGCCCACACGGTTAGATACACGGGCGTGTGTCTAGGTCGTATGTATCCTGCACCTTATTATTATTAGTCAGAATAGGCCATGGGTAAATCTCACGGTCGTATGCATGAGCCGTGTAGGACACACGGTTTGAGCGTGGGCGTGTGCCCAGGCCATGTGGTTCAAGACAGTATATCAAGGATTATCACACGGTCTAAGCCCATGGGCGTGTCAAGGCCGTGTGAATATAGTCAGTAACTCCCCACGGTTGGAAGACATGGGCGTGTCAAGGGGTATACGAGCGTGTCCCAATGTCACATAGGCGTGTGAACCCTACTTCAGAAATGAGTTTTCGATTAAGGTCCAAAAGTTTTTGGATAGGTGTTTAAGGCCTCGTAGGCCCATGAAGTGTATAATTAAACCAAGAATGGAAAGTTTTTAAGTTGGAACGATATTTCAAGATCTTTAAATATATGTTTAAGTGAGTTCAAGCATGGTAACATCTCGTAACCAGCCCTAGTATCGGTCTTGGGTACAGGGTGTCACATTTATTGGTATCAGAGCTACGGTTTAGTCGATTTTAGGACTAACGTAGCGTGAGTACGAGTCTAGCTATACATGCCATATGTAAGGGTGTCTGAGTAATGATAGTGTGATGACTCCTGACGTATAAAATTGTGTTTTATATAGTAGATGGATTCAGATCCAAACCGAAGTGCAGCTGATGATGCTGCGAGTAATGCGCTGGCTCCCGCTCAAGGGACCACGCCAGTTACTAGTAGACCCGAGACCTTGGGTCAAAAAGATGAGGCTCGAGAAGCTTTTCTCTACATGATGAGCAACTGGTATACTAACTATACCCGAGCAAATCCCAACGCTCAGCCCCTCCACCCCCACCTATTCCTCAACCTGCTCTAGTACCCCTCAAATGGTTGAGGTGTGAGAAGAGAAAAGCCTCCAGTGGATAAGATCTAAAATAGAGAGCCGAGGAATTTTGGGCAAATAATGATGATGACCCGAAGAAAGCAAAATTCTGGCTCTAGAATACCATCTGGGTATTCGATGAGTTATTCTGCATGCCTGAAGAGTGTTTACAATGTGCGGTGTCTCTCTTGAGAGATTCAACCTATCAATGGTGGAACACCTTGGTGTTGGTGGTGCCAAGGGAGAGAGTTAGTTGGGAATTCTTCTAAGAAGAATACTGGAAGAAATACATCAGCCAGAGGTTCATCGACCACAACAGAAAGGAGTTCTTAGAACTGAAGCAAGGTCGTATGTCAGTGACTGACTACGAACGAGAGTTCGTAAGGCTTAGTATGTATGCAAGAGAGTGCGTGTCTACTGAGGCCATCATGTGCAAGAGATTTGAGGATGGATTGAACGAAGATATCCACCTATATGTGGGAGTTCTCGAATTAAGGGAGTTTGTAGTGTTGGTGGATAGAGCCTGTAAGGCTGAGGAGTTGGCTAAAGAGAAGGGAAAAGCTGAGTACGAGTCTCGTGACTTGAGGAAGAGACAACTGAACAAGTCTCACCAATCCTCATCTAAGAAATCGAAGGATTTCACTACTCAATCAGTCACTTCAACGGGGTTTTCAAACTGAAGTAAAGGCAAGCAGTTTTTAGGATCGAAAGGGCAAACCACATCCGTTGCTAGTGTGGGCAACGTTTGACCAAGTAGACTAGAATGCCCCAGTGTGGCAGATGCCATTCTGGTGAGTGTCGGGCTAATGAAAAAGCTTGTTTCAGATGTGGGTCCTTAGACCACTTTATCAGAGACTGTCCCGAGGTAGAGGAGAAAGGAAAGCCTCATAATGCGAGATCGAGAAGTACCACAAAGGGAAGACCATTGAAAAACCTGAGGTTTGAAGTGGGAAACAAGAATCCACCTAAAGAGCGAGCTGCTAAAGTTGAGGGTAGAGCACCGGCGAGGACATATGCCATTCGTGCTCATGAAGAGGCATCTTCCCCCGACGTAATACAAGTATCTTTTTCTCCATAATACTCGTGTTATATCCTAATTGACCCGAGATCTACTCACTCATACATATGCATGAAACTAGTCTCTAGCTTGAGTATGCCTATAGAGTCTACTAAATTCATTATAAGAGTGTCAAATCCCCTAAGTAAGTGTGTGTTGGTTGATAGAGTTTGTAAAGGGTGTCATTTGATAATTAAGGGTCATTGTTTCCCTATCAATCTTATGTTATTAACGTTTGACGAGTTTGATGTCATTCTCGGGATGGATTGGTTAGTTACTCATAATGTAATTGCAAATTGCGGGAGGAAGCATATCGAGTTGAGAGATGGAAATGGTAATCTTATTTGTGTTGAATCAGATAAATTGGATAGTTCACCAATATTGATATCAACCATGTCAGCTCAGATATACCTAAAGAAGGGGTATGAGGCTTATCTTGCCTTTGTGTTGAACACTAAAGAGATAGAATTAAAAATTGAGTCAGTACCTATAGTATGTGAGTACCTAGATGTTTCCCCAGAAAAGTTGCCAGGGCTACCTCTGGAGAGGGAAATTAAATTTGGGATTGATCTAGTTCTGGGTACTACCCCTATCTCTATTGCTCCATATAGAAAGGCTCCAATCGAACTAAAAGAGCTGAAAGCACAGTTGCATGAATTAACAGATAAGGGTTTCGTGAGGCTAAGTTTTCTCCATGAGGCGCTCCCATTTTGTTCGTAAATAAGAAAGATGGTTCTATGAGACTAGGTATAGACTATCGGCAACTCAACAAGGTGACAGTGAAGAATAAGTATCCATTGCCGAGGATCGACGATCTATTTGACCAATTGAAGGGAGCTACAGTATTTTCCAAGATAGATTTAAGGTCGGGGTACTATCAATTGAAAGTTAAGGATTCAGATGTACCAAAAATCGTATTTAGAATTAGGTACGGCCACTATGAATTTTTGGTCATGCCTTTTGGTTTAACGAATGCCCCTGCTATCTTCATGGATTTGATGAATCACATTTTTCAAACGTATTTAGATAGGTTTGTTATGGTCTTCATCGATGACATACTAATCTACTCTCAAATGAGACTGATCATGCAGAACATTTGAATATGGTTCTACAAGTTTTGAGAGAAAATAAATTGTATGCCAAATTCAGTAAGAGTGAATTTTTGCTCAAGGAAGTGGGATTTTTGGGGCATATTGTCTCGGGAGATGGGATAAGAGTCGACCCGAGTAAAATCTCAACAATTGTTGAATGGAAACCGCTGAGGAATGTAACTGAAGTAAGGAGTTTTCTATGCCTAGCCAACTATTATAGACATTTTGTCAAGGGGTTTTCCATGATAGCCACGCCAATGACAAGACTTTTGTAGAAAGATTTAAGTTTGATTGGACAGAAAAATGTCAACAGAGTTTCAAGAAATTGAAGACACTATTGACTGAGGCTCCTGTGTTGGTGCAACCTGAGCCGGGGAGAGAGTTCGTGGTTTATAGTGATGTGTCTTTGAACGGTTTAGGCTGTGTACTTATGCAAGAGGGCAAAGTGATTGCATACGCTTCTAGATAGTTGAAGCCGCACGAGAAGAACTACCCGACTCATGATTTAGAGCTGGCCGCAATCGTGTTTGCGTTGAAAATTTGGAGGCATCATTTATACGGTGAAAGATGTCAGATTTTTACCAACCAAAAAAGCCTAAAATATTTGATGACTCAGAATGAACTAAATTTGAGGCAACGAAGATGGTTAGAATTGATTAAAGATTATGAGCTAATAGTTGACTACCATTCGGAAAGGAAAATGTAGTCGTCGACGCTTTGAGCAGGAAATCATTGTTTGCACTAAAAGCTATGAATACCTAGATGACCTTGTTAGATGATGGATCCGTATTAGCTGAGTTGAGGGCTAAACCATTATTCCTCCAAGAGATTTGCGAAGCTCAAAAGGATGATAACAGTCTGCAAGCTAAAAGAGCTTTATGTGAGTCGAGTGTTGAGTCAAACTTTCGGGTAAATCCTTATGGATGTGTAACATTTTGAGATAGGGTCTGTGTACCCAGGAATGATGAGCTTATTCGCAAAATTTTGCAAGAAGCACATAATGGATGTTTGAATGTGCATCCAGGCAGTACAAAGATGTACCAAGATTTAAAGAAATGGTACTGGTGGCTAGGTATGAAGAAAGATATTTCTGAATTTATATCAAAATGCCTGATTTTTCAACAAGTGAAGGCCGAACATCAAGTACCTTCGGGTTTACTTCACCTATTATGGTTCCTGAGTGGAAGTGGGACCATATTACTATGGATTTTGTGACGGGTTTACTATTGACTCCCAAGAAGAAAGATGTAGTTTGGGTAGTAGTCGATAGACTAACTAAGTTAGCCCATTTTATACCAGTGCGAGTCGACTACTCACTCGATAAATTGGCAGACTTGTACATGTCTGAGATAGTGAGACTTCACGGAGTATTGTTGTCAATCATTTCAGATAGAGATCCGAGATTCACGTCACAGTTTTGAAAAAGCTGCAAGAAGCTTTGGGCACGAAATTGAATTTCAGCACTGCCTTTCATCCCCAAACCAACGGGCAGTCAGAGAGAACAATTCAGATACTAGAAGATATGCTTAGATGTTGTGTTTTAGAATTCCACGCTAGTTGGGAGAAATACTTACCATTGGTAGAATTCGCCTACAACAACAATTTTAAGTCAAGTTTGAAGATGGCGCCATATGAGGTATTGTATGGACGTAAGTGTCGAACACCCTTATATTGGTTAGAACTCAGAGAGAAACAGGTACACGGGGTTGATTTTGTTAAAGAAACTAAAGAGAAAGTAGAAGTGATTCGTAACTGCCTAAAAGCTGCCTCAGATAGATAGAATTCCTATTCAGATTTAAAGAGGAAAGAGATAGAATACGAAGTTGGTGATAAAGTATTCTTGAAAGTATCACCTTGGAGGAAAGTCCTTAGATTTGGTCGGAAGGGCAAATTAAGTCCGCGCTTTATCGAACCTTATGAAGTTATCGAAAGGATAGGACTGGTAACTTATCGGCTAGCCTTGTCGCCTGAGTTAGAAAAGATTCATGATTTCTTTCATGTATCTATGTTGCGCTGGTACCGTTCAGATCCTTCACATGTTATAGAGCCAACAAAGGTAGAGATACAATCAGATTTGACTTATGGTGAAGAACCAGTTAAAATATTGGCTCGTGAGGTCAAGCAGTTAAGAAATAAAAGCATAGCCCTAGTGAAAGTCCTATGGCAAAGGCACAGAATAGAGGGGGCCACATGGGAGTCCAAGGAGATGATGAGAAACCAATACCCTTATCTTTTCACTGGTAAGATTTTCGAGGATGAAAATCCTTAAGGGGGAGAATTGTAACGGCCCGATTTAGGGGCTAGTCGGAACAGTGATCTTGAGATCACTAATTCAAGATTTGGGAAATTCTTTTCATGATATATTATGAGTGATAACATGATAGCTTATGAGCATTAAAATTTTGGTACTTTAATTTTAGTAATTTTGTGTTTAATCTCGAAAAAGGACTAAATCGCATAAAGCGCGAAAGTTCCATTCTATATGCTAAGAGAACCAAATGGCCATGGATTGTTAATGGGGGTATTTAAAAGGAAATTTAGCCTTTGAGAGAGAGGCTTGGCTTGCCATAAGAGAGCATGGGAGACAAAATTGTTAATTTTAGTCAAAGTTAGTAGAAGTAGGTGGACTAATTTGACTTGTAATGATAAAATAAGGAGAGAAAAGTTATCATGTTTTCTCCTATCATCTTCCACCAAAAATTGCAGCAATTAAGGGGTAGAAACCTTCAAAATTTGCAGCAAACTCTCATCCATTCAAGTAAGTGTTCTAGTGAACTTTTCTTGAAAATAATAGTACTTTTGAGATCCCTAAAGCTTAAGCTTTCAAATGAGGGGACTATTGTGCAATGTTGTGAAAGGTTTAGAGTTTTACCATGAGAGCTACTTTAGTTGTTTGTTGCATTTTTAAGGAAGAACTTGAGTCTTAGTTGTTAGATGAACAACTTTTAAAAAGGGTGTTACATGAGAACATCAAATAGGACCTTAATGAAAAGGTTATGAATTTGGTAGTAAGTGTAACAGTCAAATTTGACCCTAATCGAAATGGTGGTTTTGGGACCACGAATATGAGTCTAAAAAATTTTTAGATATTATTTTCGGTGTTTGTTATATGTGTATTAATGTGTGTGCAAGTTTCGTAAGAAAATTTTATCGTTTGAATGTTTAATTTGACAAAAAGGACTTAATCGCGTAAAGTGTAAAAGTTGCATGTTATAGTGAAAAGTGCTAAAGTGATAATGGACTTTTAATATGAGGTACTAAAAGGGCAAATAGCCCATTTTTTAATTTAGTGGGTGGTATATGACAATAGTAACCTTAAGTTATATGTTATAAAAATTATTATTAAAAGGTTAATTTAGTAATTGTTAAATAAGTTTAATATATGTTAAAATAACACAAAATAAAGCTAGCATCTTTTTGCTTTTCTCTTGGCCCAATATTAGAGAAAGAATAAAGCTTTGGATTCTTTTGATTTTCGGCATTTCTAGGCTTAATTTCAAGGTATGTTTTCGGTTGGTTTTTGATAATTTTTACGTTTTTGAGATCGTTGCTTCAAATACTTCAAGACCCATGCTTGAATTTTTGATTTTGATGTATATTTTGAAATGTCCCATTGATGAGCTCATGAGTTTTATGATGATAGTTAATGAATTATGAAAGATATATGTTAGATTAATTTGTTTTGTATTAAGATTTTGGTGAAATTGAGTAATTAGGACTAAATTGAGAAAATAAATTTTTAAGGGCTCAATTGCAAAATAAATGAAATAAATGGACTTGTATAGTCCCTATGAATATTCGGCCCTTAGGTTGTGTAATGAAATTTTGTGTATTTTGTGTTTTGTGCAAATATGACTAAATTGTAAAAATGTGAAATATTAGGGGCAAAATGGTAATTTGCCTATTTAGGTGTTTTTGGATTAAATTGAGATGAAATGTACTTGAATGAGCTTATTTTAAATATGTTTAGATCAAGAACAAAGAAAATCAGATTTGGATCGGGGAAAAATGAAAGTTTTCGAATAGCCGGTCTTCATCGTCCGTCGATAGTCGAGGTAAGTCTTTAAGCAAATTAATTTCATAAGAATTGATTATAATCTAGCATATATGTTAAATTATGAACTTGTGGAGTTAAACATGTTAAAATTGAATGTGAGGAAGTAATTTAGTGATGTATATAATCGAACTCATTGAGGTAATATGTGAAAGTGATATTGAATTATATAGGATATATGTGATATTGGTAAGGTGTGAAAGTGATATTGAATTATATGAAATATATGTGATATTGATAGTATGTGATGTGAATGAGATGACTCAATAATATGAATGTTCGGCTTCAAGCCTGGCAGGCCTTATGCCGGTGAAAGATTATCAGGCTTATTGCCTAGCAGGTATTGTGCCGGTGAAAGTTTTCAGGCTTATTGCCTAGCAGGCCTCGTGCCAATGATTTATATCGGGCTTCGAGCCTAGCAGGCCTTGTGTCGGTGATCTTTATCGGGCCTAATCCCTAGCAGGCCTCGTGCCGGTGAATTATATCGGGCTTATTGCCTAGCAGGCTAAATGCGGTGTTCAAACTTCGAACCTTGAGTCTAGCAGGTCTAGTGCCAGTATGTGAGATTTGGGCAAATGCCTAGCAAGTTTTATACCGGTGAGTTGAAATTCCAAGCTTAGATTATGTACTAGTAAAGCCATGAAATGAATCAAGTGAGCCTAAGCATTTGAAAATGAATTTGTTAATTCGGCTACAATGTATCTGCTATTCATATTCATGTATTATACATATATATATGTGATGATAATAAGTAAATGAATTGGTGAAGGAAATGTGATATACAATTGGTAGATGCAAATTGTGTATAAACTATGCCATGAAGAAATTGGTTATATGAAAGCATAAAGTGGTTAAAGGTATTCGTATAAGTATTGATATGAATGATACTAATTGATCCTGTATATTTAGCCTTATGCTTATGCTTACGTGACATATTGGGATTACTTTGATGCCATGTATACGAATGCATGAAATGTCAAATGGATGTATATATGTGAATATATTTCCTTTTATGTGAAATTACTAAGTGTAAAGTATATACTTATTGTATATACATATATATGTGATCCTATAGAATTATGTGTTTTGAAAATATGAGTAGTTGGAAAAGAGTATTTAATCTATATGTGAATTATATGATGAGATTATAAATTAAAGTCTAAAGGTAAAATAGTGATGATGGTTAAGCTAAATGAGCTTTAGCATTCGACATCAGTAGATCATTTAAGTACTAAGCTTTGAAATATTGATATTAGATGCTTGGATATATGAGAGTTTAAATGAACATGTGTTTATGTAATTAAAGAGGTAATTCGGATGTACATAGCCCTTTACTTGTTTGAATATTTATGTGAACTTATTGAGTTTCATGTATGTGTATTATGAATATATTATAAAGAAAGGATGTTTTATATTTTGAATTTAAGGCTGAGTTGGTAAGTTGTATACTAATGGTAAGGAAATGATAAGTGTTATGTTAAGTGATGTAAAAGCATTCGGTTTTGAAGGACTTTCGAGTTAAGCTATTTTATTCAATGTTATTACTTGATTGTTTTAATATGTTAAAATGTCCAATTGGTATATTATTATTGCTTAAGACTTATTAAGCTAAATTAGCTTACTCCGTGTGTTCATCATTTTGTTTTATAGATTTTGATCAAGCTAAGAGCTCAGGGGATCGTCATCAAAGTCATCCACACTATCAACCTATTTTGGTACTTTTGAGTTTGGATTTTAAACTAAAGGTATGTATAGGCTAGACTAAGTTTTGAGCTATGAATTTGTTCTTGTATATATTAGCCATGTGAAAATGGCTTAACTTGGATCATTAGAATTAGACTTGGCTTTATGAGTTTGTTATTGAGTGTTTAATGTGTTTGGTTATATCAATTTGATTATGACTTAATTATATGTAGTATATGATTGCTATATTTCGTAAATAATGTGGTGTATAAGTTGATATATGTATATGATGGATATGGCAAGTATGTTCTGATTAGTTGTAATGGATAGTTAAAAGAATATGATATGAAGTTCAGGTATACTAATATATATATATGTGACTTAGGTGTACAATGAGATGTTGTTTGTGCTTTAATGTTTCTTTTAATTTAATGGCTGAATTATGGTATTTTGGTCTTTATTGCTTTCGGCCATGGCATTTAAGCACCATGGTAGTGAATTTCATAATGAGATTGTGCGTGTGACAATAGCATGATTGATTTATGTTATACATGTCAGGCATAGGATCAAGTATTTAGCTCACCTTAGAAATACATCTTATTGTATATCACGTGTGTGTTGGATATTCATATGACTTGACCGAAATGTTGAGGTTGTTGACAAATATGGTTCTATTATGCATGTTTGATAAATCATGAATGGAAAGTTCATTATGTAGTAGTTGGTTAAATTTATGTAATTTGAAACAATAAGGTTGAAGTTGGGGAATGATTAGTACCATATTCGAATGTGTTTGGATTAATGATTGATGAGGCTTTACTGTGAAGTGATTAAATGAAACATGAATTGAGAAGATAGTATTATAATCAAATTTGCATATTTGGTTATGTTCTTATAAATAAATTGAGACGTACTTTGCTGAGATGAGTTTATTTAGTTTATTTGAATATGATTGAACAAGATACCATGCAACTATACATATGTATGTTTATATTTAGTGATTTTATTTATTTTTTAGAAAAGCTATTACAAGCATGTGTATATTCGGCTAAAGTGGTTTAAAAGATCAAGTGGACAGTATTCATTTTAATTATATTGATGAGTTATTTGTGAATTTCATTAAAGGGATTAAATTTTTGTTTGTTATTATCTAAGCATATTCGTGTTGTTTAATTTGCTTTCGGATGAGACTATGTGAACAGTAATTGTTTATGGCTACTTGTGTTTTGTTCGATAATGCCTTACAACCCAATCCGGCGACGAACAGGGGTTAAAGGTGTTACATTTGATTTGTATCAGAGCTTATGGTTTAGTCGATTCTAGGACTACCGTATCACGTGTGAGTCTAGTTATACATACCTTAAATTATAATGTGATAGTGTGGTGACTTCTGACATCTGAATTGTGATTTTTTACTGTAAATGGATCCCAATAGAGCCGTAGCTGATGATGTTGAGAGTGTAGTGTCTGATCCCGCACATGGGTCAGCGTCGGTAGACTCTCGACCTATTTCGAGTAGCCATGAGGGGGAGGCCAAGGAAGCCTTCTACTAGATGATTAACAAATGGTTTACTCAATATCTAGACTAACCTGACTGTGCAATAACCTCCACCCCTAAATAATCCATCTCTGATACCTACGGTACCTCTAATGGTAGACCCGATGAGATGTAGCAGGCCTCCTGTTGATAAAATTAGGAAAACATGGGACCAAAGAGTTTAAAACTAATGATGATGATAATGATGCTGAACGGGCTGAGTTGTGGTTTGATAATACTATCTGCATGTTCGACGAGCTATCTTGTACTCCGGATGAATGTTTAAAGTGTGCCATATCTTTGTTAGGAGATAATATTGTCATATCTGAAGCCAGAGTGCCAGTCAGAGCGTAGGCTATTCGAGCTCTAGAGGATGCCTCATCACCTGATGTCATAACTGGTACATTTACTCTTTATGATATTTTTGTGATTGTTTTGATAGACCCTGGTTCTACGCATTCATATGTATGCATGAATTTAGTATTCAGCAAGACTTTGACTGTAGAATCTTCTGAATTTGCTATAAAAGTAACGAACTCCTTGGTAAAAGTGTTCTGGTTGATAAAGTATGCAAGAATTGTCCATTAATGTTTCGAGATATATGTTTCCCGCTGAGTTGATACTTTTACTGTTTGATGAATTCGATATTATTTTGGGAAGGGATTGGTCGTTTATGCCTGATGCTGTTGTGAATTACAAAAGAAAGACTATAAATTTGAGATGTCCGAAGGATAAGAAAATATGGATTGAGTTTGATGATTTGAGTGGATTGCCTACTGTAATATCTGTTTTGAAAGCTTAGAGTTAAGTGAAAAAGGGTTACGAGGCATATTTTGCCTATGTGATTGATTCGAAAGTATCTAAGAAGAAAATTGAATCAGTGCCTATTATTTATGAGTTTTCTAATGTGTTTCCTGAAGAGTTACCAGGTTTGCCTCTAATTCATGAAGCTGAATTTGTTATTGATTTGTTGTGGTGATTGTAGATGACATTTTGATTTATTCACGTGACGAAAAGGAGCATACTGAACCTTTGAGAATTTTGTTGCAAACTTTGAGAGAAAAATAATTATATGTGAAATTCATCAAATGAGAATTTTGATTGTATGAAGTTAGTTTTCTGAGACATATTGTGTTAGCCTTTGGAATCCGAGTAGATCCGAGTAAGATTTCTACTATTTGAGTTGGAAACCTCTGAAAAATGTGTCTATAGTTCGTAGTGTTCTGGGCTTAGCTGGTTATTACCGCAGGATTATAAAAGTTTTTTTCAGTGATAGTTACTCCGTTGACTAGACTGCTTTAGAAAGATGTCAGATTTGAATGGTCGAAAAGTGTCAGAAAAGTTTCGATCAGTTGAAAGCCCTTTTGACTGAAGCTCCAGTATTAGTTCAGCCTGAATAGGGTAATGAATTTGTTGTTTTTAGT
Organism: Gossypium rotundifolium; assembly: GCA_025506655.1. Classification (NCBI taxonomy): domain Eukaryota; kingdom Viridiplantae; phylum Streptophyta; class Magnoliopsida; order Malvales; family Malvaceae; genus Gossypium; species Gossypium rotundifolium. The sequence continues at coordinate 35,222,461 of CP106727.1, read as the reverse complement.
GATGCTTCTTTGTGGGTTTTGTTTTGATGCATGAAGGCAAAGTTGTAGCCTATGCTTCGAGACAATTGAAATCGCATAAAATAAATTACCCGACACATGATTTGGAGCTAGTAGCTATTATATTCGCGATGAAGAGTTGGCGTCATTACTTGTTCGGAGAGAAATGTCATGTCTATTCAGATCACAAAAGTTTAAAATATTTGATGACTCAAAAAGATTTGAACCTGCATCAGAAAAGATGGCTTGAGATATTGAAAGATTATAAGCTAGTGTTAGATTATCATCCGGGTAAACAAACGTTGTGGCTAATGGGTTGAGTAGAAAGTCATTGTTGCATTACAGGCTTTGAATGCTCAGTTAGATTTGTCTGATGATAGTTTTATAATAGAGGAATTAAGAGCAGAACCGATGTTTTTACAACAGATATATGAAGCTCGAAGTCTGATAATGAATTGCTAGCGAAATGAGCCCAGTGAGAAATGAAATTTGAATTTGAATTTTTAATTGTGGATGATTGTTTGAAATATCGGGATATTATCTGTGTTCCGAGAAAATCCAGGATTGATTCAAATGATTTTGAATGAAACACATAATAGAAGTTTATCTGTTCATCTGGGAAGTACTAAAATGTACCATGATTTGAAGCAACATTACTGGTGGTCTAGTATAAAACAAGACATTTCTGACTTTGGTTTGAAATGTTTAGTTCTCAGCAAGTGAAAACTGAACATCAAGTTCCGTATGGATTACTACATCCGATTGGTTTCTGAGTGAAAATGAAATAGAGTAACAATGGACTTTGTTTCTGATTGACCTTGACTCCGATAAAGAAAGATACGATATGGGTCGTAATTGACCGATTAACTAAATCTGCCATTTTATTTCGGTTAGGTCTGATTTCTCACTTGAGAGATTGGCAAAGTTTTATAGTACTGAGATTGTGAGATTACTCGGGGTTGATTTGATAAAGGATGCAGAACAGGAAGTGAAATTGTTCCGAGATTGTTTGAAAGCAGCATCTGATCTTCAGTAGTCCTATGCAGACTTGAAACAAAAGATATAGAATTGGAGATCGACGATAAAGTATTTCATGTTTCAATGTTTCATAGATATCGATCCGACTCATCACATGTGTTTAAATGAACATGTGTTTATGTAATTAAAGAGGTAATCTGGATGTACACAGCCCTTTACTTGTTCGAATATTTATGTGAACTTATTGAGTTTCATGTATGTGTATTATGAATATATTATAAAGAAAGGATGTTTTATATTTTGAATTTGAGGCTGAGTTAGTAAGTTGTATACTAATGGAAAGGAAATGATAAGTGTTATGTTAAGTGATGTAAAAGCATTCGATTTTGAAGGACTTTTGAGTTAAGCTGTTTTATTCAATGTTATTACTTGATTGTTTTAATATGTTAGAATGTCCAATTGGTATATTATGATTGCTTAAGACTTATTAAGCTAAATTAGCATACTCCGTGTGTTCATCGTTCTGTTTTATAGATTTTGATCAAGCTAAGAGCTCAGGGGATCGTCATCAAAGTCATCTACACTATCAACCTATTTTGATATTTTTGAGTTTGGATTTTAAACTAAAGGCATGTATAGGCTAGACTAAGTTTTGAGCTATGAATTTGTTCTTGTATATATTAGCCATGCGAAAATGGCTTAACTTGGATCATTAGAATTAGACTTGGCTTTATGAGTTCGTTATTGAGTGTTTAATGTGTTTGGTTATATCAACTTGATTATGACTTAATTATATGTAGTATATGATTGCTATATTTCGTAAATAATGTGGTGTATGAGTTGATATATGTATATGATGGATATGGCAAGTATGTTCTGATTAGTTGTAATGGATAGTTAAAAGAATATGATATGAAGTTCAGGTATACTAATATGTATATGTGACTTAGGTGTACAATGAGATGTTGTTTGTGTTTTAATGTTTCTTTTAATTTAATGGCTGAATTATGGTATTTTGGTCTTTATTGCTTTCGGCCATGGCATTTAAGCACCATGGTAGTGAATTTCATAATGAGATTGTGTGTGTGACAATAGCATGATTGATTTATGTTATACATGTCAGGCATAGGATCAAGTATTTAGCTCACCTTAGAAATATATCTTATTGTATATCACGTGTGTGGATATTCATATGACTTGACCGAAATGTTAAGGTGGTTGACAAATATGGTTCTATTATGCATGTTTGATAAATCATGAATGGAAAGTTCATTATGTAGTAGTTGGTTATATTTTGTAATTTGAAACAATAAGGTTGAAGTTGGGAAATGATTAGTACCATATTCGAATGTGTTTGGATTAATGATTGATGAGGATTTACTATGAAGTGATTAAATGAAACATGAATTGAGAAGATAGTATTATAATGAAATTTGCATATTCGATTATGTTCTAATAAATAAATTGAGACGTACTTTGCTGAGATGAGTTTATTTAGTTTATTTGAATATGATTGAACAAGATACCATGCAACTATACATATGTATGTTTATATTTAGTGATTTCTATTTATTTTTTTAGAAAAGCTATTACAAGCATGTGTATATTCGGCTAATGTGGTTTAAAAGATCAAGTGGACAGTATTCATTGTCAATTAAATTGATGAGTTATTTGTGAATTTCATTAAAGGGATTAAATTTTTGTATGTTATTATCTAAGCATATTCGTGTTGTTTAATTTGCTTTCGGATGAGACTATGTGAACAGTAATTGTTTATGGCTACTTGTGTTTTGTTCGGTAATGCCTTACAACCCAATCCAGCGACGGACAGGGGTTAAGGGTGTTACAGTAAGTATGTGAAATATTGATTTTTAATGATAGCCTTAATAGCATTAAATGTTTTCCTAGGCTTGTTGAGGATAAAAATGTGATTAGAATTAATTTTCGAGCCTAGGGGCAAAACGATCATTTTGCCAAAATATGGGGTAAAATGGTAATTTTGCCTAAGTAGGATTATTGAGATGCTTATGTTAATGAAATGATTAAAATGAGCTAATTTGCTATTATAGAGAAAGAGGAGACGAGAATTCGCCTCAATTGTGGAAAGGATAAAGTCGTGGACTAAACCAAAGAACTAACTCATTTTGAAAACGAGGTAAGTTTATGTGAATTTAATGAAATATTATATTAGCATAATTGAGAATGCTTAATGTCTTATTGATGCATGATACTTCAATAAATTGAGAAACTTATGTGAATGTGATATTGAAGTCCTAATGGACCATGATTGTATATGAAAAAAATGGCATCGGCGACATTATGAGTGCCAGTGTAAGACCATGTTTGGAACATGGCATCGGCGTTGATACATGTGCTAGTGTAAGACCATGTTTCGAACATGGCATCGGTACCTAGAGGAGATTACATGTAAGACCACCTAGAGAATGTGACAATGGCTTTATAATTATCATAGTAATTATAATACATGTATTTGATTATTTCCAGCGTATGGTGGGATAGGTAGATGAATTTAAAAGTAGAGATATGAATGAATATAAGTGCTAAGAAATGAGTCATGAGAAATTTGCTCTACATATGTTATAGTAAGTGTTAGATATGGACAACTGTAAGTAAGGATTGTCAAGAAGTATTGGCTTGTATACTATTAGCTAATGTTATGTATGAATTATTCTTTTATGAAGATTACGATTTCTAGTTATTTCCATGCAACTTACAAAGCTTATTGCTTACCCTTTTTCATTTCCCTTCTTTCTTATAGTATTGCCAAGTTAACTCGAAGATTGTAGACGCAGGGGTTCGGGAACCACACTATCAACAACACTTTGGTATAACAATTTTAGACTTATTTTGAATATGGCATGTATAGGACTTGGATATTTTGCTAAGTTGTAATTGTTAGTTAAAGTATTGGCCGTAAGTCATTTTGTAAATGGTTTTTTTTTCTTTTGATTTAGGAAAATGTTTGGCAAACTCTTTATTTTCAATGAAGATGAAATAAATGAAGTGTATGTCTCTTTTAATTATTCTTTTGTACTTGGGTAAGTGATTGGCCAAAATTGTCCATGTATGTACGTTCACTGAGGTTAATGAGACATGTAGTATTACTTATGAAAAATGTATTGGATTGATTTTGATTTCAGGGTGGCAAATGGCTTGGTAAATAGCCTCTAAGTGCCCACACGGTTAGATACACAGGCGTGTGTCTAGGCCATGTGTATCCTGCATCTTATTATTATTAGTCAGAATAGGCCAAAGGTAAATCCCACGGCCGTGTGCATGAGTCATGTAGGACACAAGGTTTGAGCGTGGGCATGTGCCCAGGCCGTGTGGTTCAAGCCAGTATATCAAGGATTATCACAGGGTCTAAGCCCATGAGCGTGTCAAGGCTATATGAATATAGTCAGTAACTCCCCACGATTGGAAGACATGGGCGTGTCAAGAGGTACATGGGCGTGTCCCAATGTCACATAGGCGTGTGAACCCTGCTTCAGAAAAGAGTTTTCGATTAAGTTCCAAAAGTTTCCGGATAGGTGTTTAAGGCCTTGTAGGCCCATGAAGTGTATAATTAGACCAACAATGGAAAGTTTTTAAGTTGGAACGAAATTTCACAATCTTTAAATATATGTTTAAGTGAGTTCAAGCATGGTAACATCTCGTAACCAGCCCTAGTATCGGTCCCGGGTACAGGGTGTTACAGTAAAAAGTGAAATAAGCCTCAAAGAACCAATTAATAGACCAAAAGGTCCTTATTGTTAGATAGTTTGCGAGGTGGGTGTGAATTCTAAGGCCGTGGTGTGTGTTTCCCAAGCAGCCTGAAGAACCTAAAACCAAGAAACTAGAATCAAATAAACCAAATTTAGTAAAAGAAAAATAAAGATGAGGAAATTAAAAGAGACGAGAAAAGAAAAAAAGAAAAAAAATGGACTCAAAGGTCATTTTCCTGTTAAGTTAATGAAGCGGCCGGCATGAACTTATGAAGATTGGTCTCGCACAGGGAGACAGGGCTAGGATCTTTCCATATTCTTCGACATTGTTGAAGCGTAGATCAAGACTTTAGAGAATGAAGAAGGAGGAAAGTGAAAATGGAGTGAATTGAAGAGTGAATGGGGAGTGGGTGAGAAGGGGAGAGGGGTGTTTTAAATAAAGATTTTTAGCTTTGGTACATCCCCACTCTTGTGTATCAAGGACGTGTTGGTTCACACGGCTGTATCGCATGGCTGTACGGTGGTTCAAAAATGTCTTCCACACCTGGTATTCAAATCGCCACGCCCATGTTGGTTCAACAATGTCGCCACGGTTGTCTCGCATGACCGTGGTGGTAGTTAGAGCTCGTGACTTGAAGATATTTTTCTCGTCCTATCTTGTACTAACTCTGCCATGCTAGTACTAATGTCCGTAATATCCATATGGCTACGGCCACGGCAGTGTGGTGCGGAAATCTGCACTTCTTTAACTTGGTTAGTCTGTAGTTAGTTGTTAAAAGAAAGAGAATAAAAATAAATGGGGTTAGTGCTCGGGTTGCCTCTCGAGAAGCGTTTGTTTAAAGTCTTAAGCTAGACTTACCTCTCATTTGGACGTTCACAGTGGTTTGAGGAGTGAAAAGTCTTTTCTCCTGCTATCATTGTATAGTTTAAGTCGAGTGTCATTTACCTTAAAAGTGTCGAATGTAGAATTACTTACCTCAACTGTTCCGTAAGGGAAAACATTGATTACTTTAAAAAGTATCTCGTCATTGGTATTCAAGCTTGATATGGCAATTCGCGGGTCTGTTTTATCGAACAGTACTTGATCTCCTTTTTTGAAGTGATTTGATGTTCCTTTAAGCTCGTCTGGGGATTCCTTTGGTTTCACTTCGTGTGGTTTTGATTTCTCCTTGAAGTATGTCTTCCACTCATCTAGCTCATCGATCTGAAGCCGTCGTTCCTCATGAGATATTTCCTTGTTGGTGTGAGGTGTAAGATCTGGCTCAGTGGTGTAGTTCCGTGGTGCTTCCTGTAAAGAAGGTTTAATCGAAGGGTTATTAATAGAATTTACATTCTCACCTTTGTCGCTTGATGTCCTAGCTGAGTCGAGAGCTTAAAGACTGATTGATTCGTCACCTACACAAAGTATGAGCTCACCTGTATTAACATCAATTTTAGATCTGACAGTTGCTAAAAAGGGTCTTCCTAAAATTAAAGTGATATTATTGTCTTCATCTATATATAAAACAACAAAGTCTACTGAGAATATAAATTTGTCAACTTTAACTAGTACATCTTCAATTATACCCCTAGGAATTCGAATAGTCTTATCAACTAGTTGAATGCTCATCTTAGTTTGCTTGGGTTTCCCTAGACCTAGCTGTTTAAACATTTTAGAAGGCATAACATTGATGCTTTCCCCTAAATCAGCTAAAGCATTATCAATAGATAAACTACCAATTAAACATGGGATTGTAAAACTCCTTAGATCTTTTAATTTTAGTGATAGCCTGTTTTGTAACATTGCTAAGCATACTACGTTTAATTCCACATGTGATGCCTCGTCTAACTTCCGCTTGTTTGTCAAAAGCTCTTTTAAAAATTTCCTTGAATCTGGCATCTACGAAAGAGCTTCAAGAAACAGTAAGTTCATATGTAATTTCTTTAAAAGTTTAAGAAACTTACCGAACTTTTCATCTGTGTCGTCTTTCTTCATCGCATTAGGGTATGGTATTCGAGGTTGGTATTCTTTAATTAACGGTTTTGGCTTTTCTTGGCTTACCTCAACCTTACCTTCACTCTCCACCGGTTCTTACCTTGGCTCAGATTCAGATTCTACTAACCCTTCACTATTTTGATCGGTTATGGCTTGAAGTTGCTCTTTTGGGTTAGTCTCGGTGTTATTTGGCAAGCTACCTTGTGGTCGTTCGAAGATCAGCTTAGCGAGTTGCCCTAACTGGTTCTCAATTCTTTTAATCGATGCTTGTTGATTTTTAAGTGTTGTTTTGGTGTTTTAGAAACGAGTTTTTGACACCGCTATGAATTTTGTCAGCATCTCCTCAAGGTTTGGCTTCTTTTCCTGGGGGTAGGGATGTTTTTGGAAGTTTGGAGGGGGTTGTTGTCTCTGGTTTCCTTGACCATCCCATGAGAAATTGGGGTGGTTCCTCCATCCTGGATTATTAGTATTACTATAAGGGTTATTTTGAGATCTAAAATTATTACTCATATAGTGAACTTGCTTGTTTTCAGCGCTCGGGTTGTAAGGCAGATATTTTGTATTGTTCATCCATCCTCTATTCGTATTGTATTGCATAACTGAATGTACCTGAAAAAGAATCACGTAGACCATCAATCTTTTTATTTAACATCTTTACCTGGTTGATAGCTTGGTGACTGCGTCGAGGTTGAAAACTCTGACTGCTTTTGTCGGTCTTGTCCTTGTAACTTGCCACTGATAGTTGTTCAGTGACATCTCTTCTATAAACTCATAGGCCACTTCAAGAGTTTTGTTATTTAGGGTTCCGCCACTGCTGAATCTATTAGTTGTCTCGTTGAAGGATTCACATCATTGTAAAAGGTTTGGACCTAAAGCCACAAGGGTAATCCATGGTGTGGGCACCTTCTCAATAAATCTTTGTATCTCTCCCATGCACCATATAGTGTTTCTAAGTCCATCTGCACAAAAGAAGAGATATCATTCCTTAATTTGGCCGTTTTGGCCGGCGAAAAATATTTTAATAAAATTTTTGATCATTTGTTCCAATGTAGTGATTGATCCTCATGGAATAGAATTCAACCACTGTTTAGCTTTATTCCTTAAAGAGAAGGAAATAACCGAAGACGGATGGCATCATAAAAAACACAATTAATTTTGAAAGTATCACAAAATTCTAGGAAATTTTCCAAGTGATTATTTGGATTTTCATCCTGCAAACCATCAAACTGAACAAATAGCTATATCATTTGTATAGTGTTAGGTTTCAGTTCAAAATTATTAGCAGCTATAGCAGGTTTAACAATACTTGACTCAGTTCCTGCTAAATTAGGTTTAGCATAATCATACATAGTTTGAGGAGCGTGGTGTTCGACCACTTCTTGAGGTAGCGGATTATTCTCAGCCATCTCTTCATTCGTATTAATTTCATCTTCTTGCTCTTGTTGTATGTATTGTAGGCTTCTCCTTATTTCTCTTCAATTTCTACGAGCTGTGCTTTCGATTTCACTATCGTAAAGTAATGATCCTGTCGGGTTCCTTCTAATCATAAACTAGAAGTACCTACCAGGAAAAGAAAAAGAAAATTTAGAAAAGTAAAAATAAAATATAATTTGCAAAATAAAATAACATATGGCTAAAGTACTAAAAATTGAGCTTTCTTAATATTCCAGTTCCCCGGCAACGGCGCCAAAAACTTAATCGTGTGTCAGAGTCTTAACAATTTATAAAAAGAATGATCAAACCTGGAAACTAACTAAGACAACAATGGAGGCAAGTGCACCTACCGAACAGTAGTATAGTTTAGTGGCAAGACCGGATTGTCAAACCCAAAGGAACCAAAAGTACTAATACTAATTTTCTTTCTATTATTTAGCCTAATTAAGGGAATTGTTATCTAATCTAGAATTAACTTAACTACTAAGCTAAAGATGTGAAGACAAAGAGATTGAATTGGGGAAATACTTGTGGGAAAAACCAATTGATCAAGACAATGCCCGAGGAAGAATCCACCTAGACTTCACTTGTTATCTAACTCTGAACCAGATGATTTATTCACTTGACTTGATCCGTAGGATTCCCTAATTTATATTAATACCTCTTTCGAGGCTACTAACATCTAACCCTAGGTTGATTAATTGAAATTTTTTTCTAATTAAAACCCATAGAATTGCATTAACTGGATCTATGGACTTCCATATTAGGTTTGACCCTAATCCAGTAGATTTAAGTCATCCTATTTCTAGGGTTGCGTTTAACTCCGCTTAACTATGCTAGATCTACTCTTAGGTAGGGACTTTTGTTCCACCACCTAAGCACATCAATACTTGAATCAATATCCCGAAAATAACAAAACAAGAATTAAGAACACACGGTTAAGAACAAATCAAGTATTTATCATACAGCTCAGATAACAATAACAAGATTTGTCTTAGGTTTCATCCCCGGTATTTGAGAGTTTAATTCATAATTATAAAAGAAAACATCTCAGAAGAAAATATAAAACAAAACATAAGAAAACCCTAAGACCCCCTGAAGAAATTGAAGGAGAGATACTCCGTCTTGAGTATGATTCCGGCTTCTTGAGATGAATCAACTGGCTTTCTTAGAGTGAATCCCACAATTCGGCACCTCTGGCTTGGCTCTTTGGCCTAGCTAAACGCCTTGCTAAACGGCCCCTTGAAGGTTGGCCTCTAGGGTGTTTATATAGGCTTTTGGATTGGCTTTCTTTGCCTCCAAGTACCCTATTCTGAATGAAACTCTTCTTTGCTGCGGCAAGGACATGCCCATGGCACACGTTTGTGTAAGTCGTGGCCAGGCCGTGTTTAGGTCTGTTGATGTGGCACGGCTTCTTAATTCGGGGTTCAGGCCGTGTGTAATTCGTGTTAGGCCCATTTTATCTATTTTCGGCCTGTTTCTCATTCTTTTCATCCTCAAGTGCTCTCCTGAGTATAAAACATGAAAACAAAGGATTAGGAGCACCTATTTCCATAATTCAAGGCTTTAAATCATCCAAAAGTATGCTAAATGTGGGATTAAAATATGTTCATATTACGGTTTACCAATAATTCAAGTCAATTTTACTGTCTCACATTCAATACTTTAATTCATCAAAATTCAGAAAGCACATATCTTATTTTTTTATGAATCATACTATATCATCGAGTTCACGACACAGACATAAAAGCGGTCGTCTCTCAAGTGCCAGTCCAACAACTCTTTTTGCTGCAACTCTACCCATCTAAAGATGTAAACTATCTCTTTACGCTCTGGTATTGAAACATATTTCCATTTATTCATTAGCGCATCACTAAATACCATAAATTCTTTTTCTCGATTCAAACTGAACTCAGTACTAGAACTTTCATAAATGTGATACGCTTTGAATCAGAACAACTTCAACTCAAAATTAACGTTTCCCTGTTAGAATTTTCAATAAGCATATCTCTGTATTATGCTTTCTAGAATCTAATTTCCTCATTCAGACTATCCATCTCCCCACTCATGAACACACAGAATTTATTCTTCCGTTGAAGCATGTGTAAGTATACACATAACTCAAATCATATTTCAATACATCAATCTATTATTTTCTCCACACTGAGAATACATTTCAAATACACAATCATTTAAATTTCTCTTGTCATGCTAATCGAAAACCTTTACTATCGTCTTAGTACAAAGTAACAATGATATCTCAATTGAATGCATTAACTCTATTTGACTTACCCGAAAAATCCATCGCATAATTTGAAACTTGTGACTTTACTTCTGATACTAGAATGATCACTTTTCTATGATCAAATTGAAAGCACAATCATGGTAGATACACTATCTCAACTGAAGAATGCGCTTTAAAGATAAATCATTATCAGCAGGGACATAAGAATAGTCTCATATACGATTTTTATCACCGACTTCATTTCAAAATACCAAAATAGAAATACGAAGAGATAAAGGAATATCGATTGCAATCAACCAAATCGACAACCGTTTTGTCTGATTTTATAGTCAGCTAACATTCTTACGTGATCGTAATTTCATAAAAAGAACAAGTACATAACCCGGAAGGAAATGGATATCCTTACAGAATACTCAAAGAGATCATTATAATTCGTTCAACTATGGTTGTCATAATCAAACACTTTCATAGTTTGAATATTGTTTCTTTAACCATTTCCGTCATCATAAACTCTTCTAATATTCCTTTCACTACTAAAATTCAATTCGGAAATCTCGATAAGTACACACCTCAGGCTTCCCACTCAATTGAGTCAATTAGCCAAGGCCAACTTTCTCTTTGCTCGTAACATTGCATAATCAGTACAATCTTTAAAACATTCAGATATTCTTCCCAAACTATTCTCACCTTTCGACTACTTTCATCTCTATACACATTACTGATTGTTTCACCATTGAACCCTTTTATTTCATACTCATGAACTTGTTTAACTTGACTCTCAAGACTACATACATATGACTTAACATTCATCGTAATTGCACAACTCGCTCCAAGCGAGTTTTCACACTTACTCATGTTACAAATGTTTTTATCATTCATAATTTCAAATAGTGGTCTTACTTACTCAAACTCCATATTAATATCTATTCAAGTACTCATCATTTAACCCTATTTTCTCTTACCATTGCTAATCAAATTAGAGAATGTCTTGCGGGTTTGAGTACGTCATTTACTTGATTGCCATAGTCTAACTATGGTCTTACTCGTATCACAATATCATAGCCCAATTATAATTTTACATGTCATCACGATGCCATAGCCTCACTATGGTCTTACACGAAATCTCATATCGTTACCAATGCCATATCCCAGAGACAGTCTTACATGGAAACACCTGTCAATATCGATGCCATATCCTAGATATGGTCTTGCACGGAATCTTAATCGATGTCATCGCCATATCCCAAATATAGTCTTACGCGGAATCACATATCATTGCCAATGCCATGTCCCAGACATGGTCTTATATGGGATCATATGTACTGCCATGGTCCAACCATGGTCTTATTCATCAATTCACCATTAAACGACCATACCCATCTCCTGTGTTCTACTTAATTTGACTATCCGGTTCAACTTTCATACTATTATAACAGTTATGGCTTCATAGTAGAGTCATAAAACAAAACATTATACATCCTCTACTCTAACAGTCACACATAAGATTCAACTATGTGGACGTACTGATTATACATTATTCCAACAAATGTACATACACACATAACCCATTCATAGGGTAAGTTTACTCATCACATTCACTTAATCAAACATATTGAGCATATTACACCATATGCATGTCGAACCAACATGGATAAACTTATCACCACATAACTTTCATTCGTGCCTTTCTAAATTTCATCACATCATAAGCATATTTCAATTACCTCATTATCACTTACAACACTATCGAAAGTAGCTCGGTTGGGAATCACCTCTGTCTTAACAAAACAATTTCGTTAGATATCAAACTATCGCAAGTAGTAATATGGCATGTATAGCTAAACTCTCATATGCTAGGTTAGTTCAAAACCGACTAAACCATAGCTCTGATACCACTAAATGTAACACCCTTTACTCGTATTCAACACCAAAATAGGGTACGAAGCATTACCTAAATTAACTTGCTTGAACATTCCACTTTGGGCTATAAAATTTGTTCCAATTTAAAACTTTTCATTTACAATCGTAACATCCCTATCATGGGTCTATGAGACCCTACACATATACTAGGGATGTTAAGGGACCAAATAGGAACTTTTAAACACGTAGGAAATTTTGACATAAAATAGGGCCACACGCTCGTGTGAATAGTGGGACACGCCCGTGTGACATATCACACATCCGTGTTCCATGCCCATGTGGAATTATTTTCTTTTTGAACTTACAGAGGTTTTCACACGGCCTTGCCCATGTCTAAAAACTAGGGGTATTCTATTTATGACGTTATCAACCCCTTAAGGAGCACACGGCCTAGGCACACGCCCTTGTGATGATTCAAATTCTCGTAACTAAATGCAGGGGACACACGGCCTATCAATACACCCATGGGACTTGACTGTGTGTCGCACACAGTCTAGACACACACCTATGTGTTTACCCGTGTAGACCAATTTAAGGCTATTTTCCAAGCCATTTAGCCACCCTAACTTGCATACATTCACACACCATCACATAACATTCTCAATTCATCAATTATAACTCTTGGATTATCACATTTGAATCTTGAAAATCAAACTATCTTCCCATATACGAGGGAGAGCTATTAGTAGCACCATTACAATCGACAAGAGCCATCATCCATGGCTATACACAACCAACCCATAACTCTTTTAGGCTAACACATTTGGCACTTTAACTATGACTTAATTAAACTAAAATAAGATTCCTATACATGCCATATCTCAAAAGACTTGTAACCTCATACCCAAATAACTGCTCAATAGTGTGAAAACATCTCCAGCAGTCTCCAACCTGAGCTAGTTAAGTTAACTTATAAGAGATAATAAAGGAAAAGGAGTAAGCAATAATGCTTAGTAAGTTCATATGCATATAATAATCAAGTATTGACATTCATTGATTATACTCAAGCACAAAGGTATTTTAATGAGAGTTACTCTTAAACCCATGGTTACCCATTCAATTGTTCATAATGCTCACTCATTCCGTCTCTTACCCCATTTCAACCATGTGACAATTATAGCACTATCATTTATTAGCACATAATCCCTGCATCTATCAATACAATAATCCATGAAACATTTACTTAAACAATTTCTCTATGATTTATTGTAACATCCTAAATTAATGGGTCTATGCGTTTAGTGTAAGGATATGTTTAATATGTTAATTTAAGTGATAGGGGTCCAAATTGGGCTCAGGGCTAGGCAAAGGCCTTGGTTAAATTATCTGATTGGGCATTATAGAGTTAAAAGGTGGTAATTGTGTTTAAAATACCAACGTGGGCTTATGGCCCAACAATAGGTGGCGCCACAAGGGAGTTAGAAGGTGGCGTCACTAAAAGTTAAAGAGGCCCAAGTTTTGGTCGCAAGGAGCCCATGTTTTGGGCCATTTTCGGTACTTAAAAGGGAGCAAGGGGTGACGCCACAACAAGGGTGTAAGGGGCCTAAAATTTAAGTTCTATGGAGCCCAATTCTCTTAATTTAAGTAAGCTAAATTCAACATTAGGGTTAGGTGAAGTGGACGGCAACAAGGCTCCAAAATAGGAGGATTTACATGGATTTTATAATTGATAATGTCGAAACCATTTTTTTTAAATCGAAGGTTTGAAAAAAACGGGGATCGACTTTAAAAATATGGAAATGGAGTGGCCATCGATCTTTTATTCGAGGTGTGATTGGATCACCTTAAGATAGATTATTTTAATAAAATATTTTGGTTTATTAAAACAATAATTTTGGTCTACGAAATCCAGAAAACAGGCTCGGGAGTCGGTTACGCACGAGGAAGGATTAGCACCCTCGCAATGCCCAAAATTGGTACCAAATTGATTAATGAATGTCTTAATGCCGAAAATTTGAAAAGATTTTAGATTACGATCCATTTATTTAATATATATATATTTGGACAAAAATCGTTTTGGATGCCAAAGCTCCTATTTGGAGAAATAAAATGCCATACTCGATGAAGTTAGGGCATAACATCTTATATTCTCGAAGTTGGATTTATCCTTCGACATTCAACACTTGTATATTAAAAATAAGAAGGATATTCCCTTATTTAGGTCAAATGAAAAATCGCAACCCAAAGAAGTTAGGGTACTATTTCTCAAAATTCTAAATACGAATATTTGCCTTTGTTCTTTTGAAATTCTTATCTCGAGATGATAAAATATCACACCCAATGAAGTTAGGGCGCAATATCTCAACTTCCCGAGAATAAGTTTTTTAATTAAAATATCGTGCATTTTGATTTAAGAGAGAAAGGATACTCGGTTACTAGGTTTCAAACGAAGAGAATCGAAACTCAATAAGTTAGAGCATGATTTTCTTGAAACCTCTAAAGACGAGCATTGCCTTACTTTTTTTAAAAAAAAAATCAGTAAAAATGATTTTAAAACTTAAATGACATTAAAACACTACATTTTTCATGATATGCAATGGAATACTAATATACAAAGCCAACATCAAATGTTACAATGATGAATAACAAATAATTAATGGCTACAATTAAGAGATATAATACATACAATAATAGACAAATGAGCATCTAATACATCAGAATAATATCGTCAACTTAAATGATACATGCGTAATAAACTCGATGTAATATAATTGTATATTAAAATAATAATGACAAATGAAAGCGTTTGGAATAAATAAATATATAATTTAAAAGGAGTTTTACAAAGAAACCAATTATACATAGATAAATTTAAAAGAATATATATATGTATACGTCTTTAATAAATTCGAAAAATAATACGAAAACAATAATGTATATATACAAGAAAAATAATATAAGTTATATACAAAGAGAATATATATACACATAAAGATAATATAGATTATATATGAAAAGAATAAATAAATATATACCTAAAAATAATTTAATATAAATTACATATGTATATAAAAGAATATATGCATATATAAAGTTTAATGAAAATACTATAGAGAAATAAATAATACTTAGAACCATTTAAATATATGAAATAAAATAGTTTAAAACTAAATAAATAAATTGATTAAGTAAACTAGGGATGAAAATGAAAGTCGACAATGTATTAAAGACAAGCAGGAATAAACAAAAGCGTAATCGGGGACTAAAATAAGGTGCTCGTAAACAAAGGGATTAAAATGAAAATAATCCAGTTGTAAAAGCGCCACTTACGGACTAGAATGAATCGGGGTAACACGCAAACTACAAGGACCAATTAGGGAATAAAAGCAATTGTATAATAGGTCTAATTAAAAGACAGCAAAACATGGAGGGACTAATCTCATAAATATCCCCAAAACTGCAAAAGCATGCGGATCCTATGGGTGCCGGATTGGGTCAAGTCGGGTCACCTTATACGACACCATTTTAGAGCCACTGAAACAAGCCTAAACGGTGTCGTTTTGTGTATTTTAATAAGGCTAAAAAAACCTAAACACCCCTGCCCCTTCCTTAATCAGACACCAAACAAAAGGAAAGCCTCAAAGCCTCCTTCCATGCTCAGCCTAGCGAACCGAATCGATGCCCATTTCGCCACCATGAACGATGAGTGGTTATCCGAAAGTCGATTAGCCTCATTTGGATGCATATCGAAAGGTTTTTAGTTTTCTAATCTCCGTCAAAGCCTCGATTAATGCGGAGCGAACAGAGATCCGATAATAACATCAACAGATAAGATCTCCTCCCTCTTCTCTATTTTCTATACATTCGAAAGGAATCAAAATGCAACACAGAAAATGAAAAATGTTTTAAAACAACCCAAAAATAACCTTTAAAATTTCTTTGTTTTCTTTCTTTGTATTCGAAATTTGTATTTGAAATGAAAAATAGACCGATACTAGACTGAAAATATCCTTTTTCTGTATTCAAAAACGTGAAGAAAAAAACCTTTTTGTTTCTATATGTATGTGTTTATATGCGAAGTAAGAATGGACGAAAAAATCGAAGAATACCTCTGAAAATTGCTATGTTTTTGTATAAAAAAATGATAAAAAACTACAGGGGTTTCTTTGGCTCCTTTTATAGCCGATTCTCAAAAAATAAAAATACAAAGTTTTCTGCTATTTCATTCTGCCTCTATTCTATTATTTACTACTGTCGTGCTCTGATTTGCAGGTACAGAGACGACGTGTCATTCGGTGCAAGGTGTACAAGGGTCTACCGCATGTACGGAGGCGCGTTGTGATGGGCGTGAAGGCACGCGCACGGCGCGAACATGCCTCTGCAATGCTTAGGGTTCCTGATCTCTGCATATGTTTCAGGCTATTTGGGCCAATTTTGGTTATTGGGTCAATAGCCATTTAGAATTGGGCTAGTTGGGTTATTACTTTAGGCCATTTTAGTTACAACATTTGGGCTCGAATTTGTGGGTTTAAATCTGGGCCACTTTTGTAATGGACTGTGCTTATTGGACAGTATTATTGTTTTGGACTTTTGGTTTATTTTTTGGTTTTAAAGTGATCTGGACAAAAATTGGGACTTACAGGTAATATAGAAGAAAAAATGGAGAAAAGATAGGAGCTATCAAGGAAAGGTGATGGCCGAAAATCCACCACCTAGAGGAGTAAAGAATTCGGCTACTTCATGAAAAAGGGGTGTCGAATTTTCCCTTTTTTATTAGCTTGATTTTTAGTTATCAGGAAGGGTACTTTCGATTTTTTGATAGGAGTGCCAAAATTGCTATAAATAGGGGGGATATCTCATTAATTCTGGCATTTGATCCCTAATTTCTTCTTCTTTTATTGTGCCAAAATTCTTAGTCTCTCCCTCTACAATTTCTTTTCTTTAATTTCTTCAAAAGCCGAAACCTCTCCCTTCACTCTCTTTTCCATTCTTTTCCTCTTGTGTCGATTTCTCTAAAAGCTGAAATCTCCATAGTTTTTCTCTATTCATCCCATTTGTGAGTCGGTTCTATTTCTTCTGGCATTTAAATCTTCCTCATTGACATTGTCGAATCCTCTCCAGTGCTAGCCGAATTCTTTGTGTTAAGGAAACTTGGTCGTCTAGATCTAAAAGCCGAAAATAGCTAGTCTCCAATTTCAGGATTTTAAGGCAAAGGAGAGAATCCCTAAGTTTAAGAAATGAGCGGTATCCGCCATTCAAGATTGGCCACTTGGTTGTGGACCAGCTTCTGAACAACACCTTAGGCAGATAGCAGTTGTGTCGACTACGGATAGCGTCGACATAGAAAGTATCATTTTATCGGTAATCAGGTGTGTAGATCTCTAACACACACTCTCTAATTGTAATTTATGTGTAGTGGGCTAAAAAGCCGGAAAGTGGTTATGTAGACAGTCGATTAAAACCCAAAAAGGGTTAGGCAAGGATGCCAGTACGCAATCATAGAAATCTCTATGTATATTGAGACATATGAAAGCCTGTATGATGTTCTCTTTATGTATGTATGCATAGGGTGGGAATATAATATGAAAGGGGAAGTGCATGATCAGTCATATGGTGACCGGTGGTAGAAATCCCACGAATATAAACATGGGTCATATGGTGACCGGTGGTAGAAATCCCACGAATATAAATATGGGTCATATGGTGACCAGTGGTAGAAATCCCACAAATATAAAAATAGGTCACACAGTGATCGGTGGCTATGCCACATGGTGTGTAGCGGATGGAGGGTTGATTGTAGAAATCCCCAAGGTGTGATGGTTGGTACGGGTTGGTGTGTAGAGGATGGAATTCTAGGATGGGTTGGGCCATTCATTATGTATTGTCTATCATGTATTATGATTGTTGCCTCTATGTATGGGCCAAGGCCTATAATGTGTTTGTGGGCCTTAAGTCAGTGTGTTTAGGATTTATACATTGAGTCTTGGTGACTCACCACTTTCCTTTTTCTCTACTCTTTCAGATGAGCAGTAGATCGTGGACATGTGAGCCGAGACGGACTCGAGGGGCCATCAAGTTTTTTTTCTATAGATTAAGTTTGGTTTTCTTTTTATTATTATTTCTTTGGGACTATTTATGTAATAAGGCCTCCTTAACTTAGACTTCGATTTATTTTTGTTATGTCGGGATTTGCAAAACTTATGTTTTTTTTAGTCTCCAAAATAAAATGAAATAATAAATGGGCTTTTCAACCCAATCAGCATAAGTAGTAAAGTTGTTTACAAAATCTCACATTTAAGGGATTACTCGGCTAAAATAAACTAAGTTTTTCCAAAACCTTTCAGAGAAAAGTTTTCAAAGTTCAACCCGTAGCATACCAGATCCGGTTGGAACTTATGGGCCGGGTTTGGGGTGTTACATTTTGGTATCAGAGCCCAGTTCAAAACTCGGGCTGTGAAATGGGCCTAGGGATGTTTTGTGAAGTTGAGGAGAATTTGAACAAAACTTTGGAAGAAGATAGGGCCTTGAGTCTCTGGCACCGATCCACGCAGTAAGTATTCTAACCCTTGATGTGATGTACTTGTTGGGTTGATGGGCACGAGGGGCGTGACTAGTAGGATAGTAGCAATGGATTTTAGGCCTAGTTAAACAACTCTTCAAATCCATAAGACTTAATCCAACTAAACAAACCCGTGACCAAGTCGATGGGTTAGGGTGTGGCAATAGGCATACCCATGTTTAGGATTGGATCCAGGAAGAGCTTGGTATTTAAGCAGTCCTAGTGACTCACCTCCTCTTTTCTGGAATCCTACCTGGTGCGTAGTGACTGTTCACCTTAGCAATAAGGGCTTGTGGACGGGCCAAAATTTATAACTAAAACCCAAAAGGGACCAGTACCCCATTTTTTTATAAAATTGCTTATACGTCCCTGATTGTGTAAATTACCCAAAAGCCCTAGGTTGAGGAAATTTACCAAGATACCCCAATTTTGCCGAATGACCAAAATACCCTTGATTAAAAAATTACCAAAGTACCTTTGTTGAGGAATTACTAAATTACCCCTGATTCACGAAAGTTACCAAAGTTGACAAAATTACCAAAATGCCCTCGAATTGCAAAATTACCAAAATACCCTTATTTTGAAAAATCACCAAGAAACCCTATTATTTTGTTTTAAAAAATTATTACAAAAATACCCATGTAGGATAAATTACGAAAATACCCCTGGGTAGTGAAATGACAAAAATACCCTTATATGATGAATGTGAGTTCATGGATGTTGGTTGTATGTTGATGGTTGATTGTGTGTGACTCTTAGGACTAGGAGATCTGGACTTAAAATTAAAGTCATTCGAATTGAAGAACTACTTTTAAACCCACTATTCATAAGGTATCTGTGGTTAATTAGCGGAAAAAAACTAATAAATCATAAAATTTCTAATCAGATAAATCGCGAACGGTATGATGAGCACTAGAGGACGTGGTGTGCGTGGCCGAGGTAGAGGCAGGATTGTTGTGTTAGAACCCGTAGGGTCTGGTCACGAATCGAGAATGAGGTACCAGTGCCACCAGCTATGGAGGCAAAATTTCAAGATCAGACCACCAGAGATGATGCTGTATCTCAGGCTATGTTAAGGGCTCTAGAGAGAGTTGTAGAGCAGGTATGGGCACAGGAGCCCAAAAATCATCTACTGGAGTGACTTAGGAGCAACGGGGTAGAAGTGTTTAGAGGAATCTCTGGTATAGCCTCGAGCTCAGCTGAGTATTGGTTAGAGGCGGTTGAACGCATAATGGATGATCTGGACCTCACGGAGGAAGAGAAATTGAAAGGGGTTATATCTCTCTTGAGGGATAAAGCCTACCAATGGTGGCTCACGGTTAAGGATGGTACGGTGGTTGACCGCATCACATGGGAGTTCTTCAAAATAGCATTTCAAAACAAGTATGTTGGATCGAGCTATGTGGATGCGCAGCGCAGAGCATTCCTGAACCTGGTTCAAGGAAGTAGGTCCGTAGCGGCGTACAAAGCAAAATTCTTATGCCTGAGCCGTTATACTCGAGGGATAGTGGCCACGAGCATGAGCGATGTGTCCGATTTGAGGATGGCCTGAAGGACAAATTACGGGTGTTGATAGCTCTACAACGAGAACGGGAATTTACGGTGCTTGAGGAAAAGGCTAAGATAGCGGAGGAAGTGAAACGGACAGAAAAGCTAAACCGGGATAGAGATAGGGGTGAAGGTAAAAGAAACTTTGGATCATCGGGAATAACTAGAGGTAATAAAAAAAGACCCAAGCCAGATAGGCCGAGACGAGATAATAGACCTGCTGCTGCTAGTCAGACACCGAAGTATGCTCAATGTGGTAAATCCCATCCGGGTGAGTGTAGGGGGCGGTGGGAAGTACTTTAGGTGTGCGTCTTTTGACCATCAAGTTAGGAACTGTCCGCAGCAAAAAGGAATGAAGGGCCCACGGGCTAAGGGAATGTTCAGCCTGGCAGAGGAGGTCGTGGGGTAGCCAGAGGTGGTAACGGTTCTGGTCGAGGTCGTGGAGCACCAGGTCAAGGGGTAGGAAACACTAAGGCGAGACAGCCGGGGTTGGTCTATGCTGTCAGACATCGAGAGGAGGCTGACACACCGGATGTCATAACCGGTACATTTTTAATTTTTGGCTTACCTTACACTGCATTGATTGACACTGGGTTGACGCATTCGTATGTAGCTAGTAGTGTATCTGGAACTTTAAGGTTAGAATCTGAAATTACCCCTAGGGAAATGACTGTAGTTAGCCCGTTAGGACAATCGGTGATAGTGGATAAACTCTATCGGGAAGTACCTCTAGAAGTTCAGGGGATAGTCTTCCGAACGGATCTAATAGAATTACCGTTCGGGGAGTTTGATTTGATTTTAGGCATGGATTGGCTTATGAAGTATCAAGCTAATCTAGATTGTGCAGCCAAGCGTATGATGTTAAAAACCCGAGGGTGATGAAGTGTTTGTGATGGGAGAAAGGGGGAACTGTCTGTCAAACGTGGTGACCGCCCTAAGAGCGAAAAGGATGGTGAGGAAAGGATGTGAGGCAGTATTGATGTTTGTTCATGCTATGGAAGCTAAGGAACTAACAGTAGGAGACGTTAGGACGGTAAAAGAATTTATTGATGTTTTCCTTGAAGAGTTTCCAGATTACCTCCGGATCGTGAAGTGGAGTTTGGAATCGATCTTCTTCCAGCGATAGCATCGGTATTTATAGCTCCATACCAAATGGCATCGAAGGAGTTGGTGGAGTTGAAAGCGTAAATTCAGGAGTTGTTGGATAAAGGGTTTATTCGACCTAGTGTGTCACCGTGGGGAGTGCTGATTTTATTCGTTAAGAAGAAGGATGGGTCAATGCGTATATGTATTGACTATCGCCAGTTGAATAAGTTAACGATCAAGAACAAGTACCAGTTGCCAAGGATCGATGACTTGTTCGATCAGTTAAAGGGGGCCTCAGTCTTTTCAAAGATAGATCTGAGGTCGGGGTACCATCAGCTTAATGTTAAGGAGGCTGATATTCATAAGATGGCCTTTAGGACTCGCTGTGGGCACTATGAGTTTATGGTGATGCCATTTGGGTTGACCAACACGCCAGCAGCGTTCATGGACATGATGAACCGAGTGTTCCAACCCTACCTAGATCGGTTTGACGTGGTTTTTATTGATGACATCTTGGTTTATTCAAGATCGAGAGAGGAGCATGATACACATCTGCGAATGGTTCTGCAGATTCTAAGGGAAAAGTGGTTGTATGCCAAATTCAGTAAGTATGAATTTTGGCTGAAGGAGGTTACTTTTCTAGGGCACGTTGTGTAGACTGAGGGGATTAGGGTTGACCTTCGGAAAATTGAAGCGGTGTTGGATTAGAAGCCGCCCAAGACAGTGGCAGAGATTCGAGTTTCCTTGGTTTGGTTGGATACTATCGAAGGTTTGTTGAAGGATTCTCCTTAATTGCAGAACCATTGACTAAGTTGTTACGAAAAGGAGTTCTGTTTGTTTGGTCTAATAAGCAACAAGAGAGTTTCAAGCAGTTAAAAAGAATTTTGACGGAGGCTCTAGTGCTGATTCAACCGGAGGCTGGGAAAGAATTCGTGATTTATTGTGATGTGCCACACACGGATTAGGGTGTGTGTTGATATAAGATGGAAAGGTTGTAGCATACGCATCTCGGTAGTTAAGACCGCATGAAGTAAATTATCCCACCCATGACTTGGAGTTAGCATCGGTGGTTTTTGCTTTGAAGATTTGGAGGCATTATCTTTACGGGGAGAAATCTATCATTTTCACTGATCATAAGAGCTTGAAGTATCTTTTGACTCAAAAGGAGTTGAATTTAAGGCAGAGGAAATGGATCGAGTTGTTAAAAGATTATGACTGCTCGATCGAGTATCATCCGGGTAAAGCTAACGTAGTAGCGGACGCTCTAAGTCGTAAAGTAATCTCTGACTTAAGAGCAGTGTTTGCTCACCTTAGTCTATATGATGATGGAAGGTTGTTAGCTGAACTATAGGTGAAACCCTCATGAGTTGACCAGGTTAAGGAGAAGCAACAGACGGATGAGTTGTTGAAAGAAAGGTTTCCGGTAGGGCCAAGTGATGAATCAAAAAATTCAATATTGATAAGGATGGCCTATTATGTTTCCAAGGCAGAGTATGCATGCCGAGGGATCCTGGGCTAAGGTGAAGGATTTTGCAAGAAGTGCCTGGTAGTCCATACGCCATGCATTCCGGAGGGGGTAAGATGTATCGAGACTTACGGAGTAGTTCTGGGGCCAAACTTAAAACGAGAGGTGACTAATTTAGTGGCCAAGTGTTTAACCTGTTAACAGGTCAAGGTGGAGCATCAATTACCATCAGGGTTATTGTAGCCGGTGAAGATTCCCCAATGGAAGTGGGAAAGGATCACAATGGACTTTGTTAGTGGGCTACCCTCACACCTACTAAGAA
The DNA here is from genome assembly GCA_025506655.1 of Gossypium rotundifolium. Classification (NCBI taxonomy): domain Eukaryota; kingdom Viridiplantae; phylum Streptophyta; class Magnoliopsida; order Malvales; family Malvaceae; genus Gossypium; species Gossypium rotundifolium. Next base: position 35,199,267 of record CP106727.1, on the reverse strand, counting down.
AGATTTAGTTTGGGTGGTTGTGGACCATTTGACGAAGTCCGCTCACTTCATACCAGTGTGGGTCGATTACTCTTTGCAAAAGCTGGCTAAGCTATATGTAGCAGAGATGGTAAGGTTGCATGGAGTACCGGTATCGATCATATCGGATAGGGACCCTAGGTTCACCTCGCGATTTTGGAAGGCATTATATCAAGTGCTGGGAACGAAGTTGGATTTCAGTACAGCGTTTCATCCTCAAACCGATGGACAGTCTGAGCGAGTGATTCAATTCTTGGAGGACATGTTGAGAGGGTGTGTCATTGATTTCAGAGGTAGTTGAGTTCTTACCGTTAGCGGAGTTTGCTTATAACAACAGTTACCAGTCAAGTATTCAGATGGCACCCTACAAAGCTTTGTATGGGCGGAAGTGTCGTACTCCTACATGTTGGACGGAATTAGGGGAACATTGAATTTTGGGTCCGAACTTGGTCACCGAGACAGAGGAGAAGGTGAAAGTAATTCGGGTTAGACTAAAGGAGGCGGCAGATAGACAGAAGTCTTATGTTGACTTAAGATGTAATGACATAGAGTTTGCAGTGGGGGACAAGGTATTCCTGAAAGTATCACCGTGGAAGAAAGTGCTAAGATTCAGACGTAAGGGTAAGCTGAGCCCCAGATTTATACCATATCAGGTGTTGAAGCGAGTAGGACCAGTGGCATATCAGCTTGAGTTACCTCCAGAATTAAGTCAAATTCACGATGTATTTCACGTCTTTATGTTAAGACATTATCGTTCGGATCCATCCCACATAGTGCCTGTGGAGGAAATCGAGGTAAGACCCGATCTATCCTTCGAAGAGGAACCGGTGGAAATCCTAGATCGTGATGTCAAGGTGTTGCGAAGCAAAACAGTCCCATTGGTTAAGGTGCTATGGTGGAATCATGGTTCTGAGGAGGCTACGTGGGAACCTGAGGAAGCAATGCGGCAGCAATACCCCCATCTTTTCTGATCAGGTAATTTTGAGGACAAAATTTCTTTAAGGGGGTAGAACTGTAACATCCTGAATTAATGGGTCTATGCGTTTAGTGTAAACATATGTTTAATATGTTAATTTAAGTGATAGGGGTCCAAATTGGACTCAGGACTAGGCAAAGGCCTTGGTTAAATTTTTGATTGGGCATTATAGAGTTAAAAGGTGGTAATTGTGTTTAAAATACCAACGTGGGCTTGTGGTCCAACAATAGGTGGCGCTGCAAGGAAGTTAGAATGTGGCGTCACTAACAGTTAAAGAGGCCCAAGTTTTGGCTGCAAGAAGCCCATGTTTTTGGGCCATTTTTGGCACTTAAAAGGGAGCAAGGGGTGACGCCACAATAAGGGTGTAAGGGGCCCAAAATTTAAGTTCTATGGAGCCTAATTCTCTTAATTTAAGTAAGCTAAATTCGACATTAGGGTTAGGTGAAGTGGATGGCAACAAGGCTCTAAAATAGGAGGATTTACATGGATTTTATAATTGATAATATAGAAGATAAAATGGAGAAAAGATAGGAGCTATCAAGGAAAGGTGATGGCCAAAAATCCACCACCTAGAGGAGTAAAGAATTCGGCTACTTCATGAAAAAGGGGTGCCGAATTTTCCCTTTTTTATTAGCTTGATTTTTAGTTATCAGGAAGGGTCCTTTCGATTTTTGATAGGAGTGCCGAAATTGCTATAAATAGGGGGAATATCTCATTAATTCTGGCATTTGAACCTTAATTTCTTCTTCTTCTATTGTGTTGAAATTCTTAGTCTCTCCTCTACAATTTCTTTTCTTTAATTTCTTCAAAAGCCGAAACCTCTCCCTTCACTCTCTTTTCCATTCTTTTTCTCTTGTGTCGATTTCTCTAAAAGCCGAAATCTCTATAGTTTTTCTCTATTCATCCCATTTGTGAGTCGGTTCTATTTCTTCTGGCATTTAAATCTTCCTCATTGACATTGTCGAATCCTCTCCAGTGCTATCCGAATTCCCTGTGTTAAGGAAACTTGGTCGTCTAGATCTAAAAGCCGAAAATAGCTAGTCTCCAATTTCGAGATTTTAAGGCAAAAGAGAGAATCCCTAAGTTTTAGAAACGAGCAGTATCCACCATTTGAGATTGGCCACTTGGTTGTGGACCGACTTCTGAACAACACCTTAGGCAGATAGCAGTTGTGTCAACTACGAATAGCGTCGACATAGAAAGTATCGTTTTATCAGTAATCAGGTGTGTAGATCTCTAACACATACTCTCTAATTGTAATTTATGTGTAGTGGGCTAAAAAGTCGGAAAGTGGCTGTGTAGACAGTCGATTAAAACCCAAAAAGGGTTAGGCAAGGATGCTAGGTACGCAATCATAGAAATCTCTATGTATATTGAGACATATGAAAGCCTGTATGATGTTCTCTTTATGTATGTATGCATGGGGTGGGAATATAATATGAAAGGGGAAGTGCATGATCGGTCATATGGTGACCGGTGGTAGAAATCCCATGAATATAAACATGGGTCATATGGTGACCGATGGTAGAAATCTCACGAATATAAACATGGGTCATATGGTGACTGGTGGTAGAAATCCCACAAATATAAATGTTAGGTCACACAGTGATCGGTGGCTATGCCACGTGGTGTGTAGGGGGTGGAGGGTTGATTGTAGAAATCCCCAAGGTGTGATGGTTGGTATGGGTTGGTGTGTAGAGGATGGAATTCTAGGATGGGTTGGGCCATTCATTATGTATTGTCTATCTTGTATTATGATTGTTGCCTCTATATGGGCCAAGGCCCATAATGTGTTTAATGGGCCTTAGGTCGGTGTGTTCAGGATTTATACACTGAGTCTTGGTGACTCACCGCTTTCCTTTTTCTCTACTCTTTTAGATGAGCAGTAGATCGTGGACATGGGAGCCGAGATGGACTCGAGGGGCCATCAAGTTTTATTTCTATAGATTAAGTTTGGTTTTCTTTTTTTTATTATTTCTTTGGGACTATTTATGTAATAAGGCCTCCTTAACTGAGACTTCGATTTATTTTTGTTATGTTGGGATTTGCAAAACTTATGTTTTTTTTTAGTCTCCAAAATAAAATGAAATAATAAATGGGCTTTTCAACCCAATCAATGCAAGTAGTAAAGTTATTTACAAAATCTCACATTTAAGGGATTACTCGGCTAAAATAAACTAAGTTTTTCCAAAACCTTTCAGAGAAAAGTTTTCAAAGTTCAACCCGTAGCATACCAGATCTAATTGGAACTTATGGGCCGAGTTTGGGGTGTTACATTTATTCAGGATAATACCAAACTTTCGGTGGTTCCGCACACAGCCCACCATTTAATAATTTATATGGTGGTATCGCACATAGCCCACCATTTAACAATTTATAATGTGGTATCGCATATAGCCCACCATTTAACAATTTATAAGGTGGTATCGCACATAGCCTACAATTTAATACTAAGCACGATGGTATCGCACACAGTCCATCGGTAACAATTAATATAGTGGTAACGCACATAGCCCACCATTTATAATATTGGTGATGGTATCGCACACAGCCCATCGCTAACAATTAATGAGGTGGTAACGCACACAGCCCACCATTGATTCCACATTCTCGGATATTTACCCACACACCCTTTTCTATTTTGAATGTTCCTTTAAGAAATCCTCACACACTACCCTTCATAAATAGGTTTCTACAATAATCATTTGCATTCACGCAATGCATTAATAAATATGACATATGTAATCAGGATGCATTATTTACACATAATTCACCATGGGTTCATCATATACCAAATTCACCTCAATTGAGTTCTGGCACATACCTATACCTCTCATGATATAACCACATACTTTCTCATTTTCAACATACCTGTTGAATCACTCCAATTGCTAAATAACACTCTTGAGTCATCATACACATAATACCATACCAACATCAAACCTCCAATAGGGTCTTACATGAAATATCATATCAATGCCATGTCCTAGCATGGTCTTATACGAAATCTCACACCGAGGCCATATTCCAAATATAGTCTTACACGAGACCTTAATTATCATAGTATCATGCTATTTGCATTTCCTCTATTCTTAGATTCAATTGAAGACTTCTAATTCTTGACATCTCGTCAAGACGTATTTAATATATTCATAAAGTTAATACACAATTCATACATCATCGAAATATTAAATACTTCACTATAGTTTCCTTATGAGCATACGAACTTACCTCGATACTGAAAAGGATAGAAAGGGACATATTTGTCCGTATTTCTCTTTTCTCCCGTTCTAGGGCCGAATCTCATTTTCTTTGATCTAAAACAAAAAATTTACTCATTTAATCATTTTATGATCATATTACAACATAATCTCTACTTAGGAAAAAATGACCATTTTGCCCTTAAACTTTGGCAAAATTATAATTTTGCCCCTAGGCTCGTATATCGATTTTCATCACATTTTATTATCAAAAAGCCTAGCTGAACATTTAATCCTCTTACAACTACTCACAAATCCAACATTTCATGCATTCATTACCAAATTACAACATTTATAATTTAGTCCCATTTAGGTGTTTTTCATGACAACACCTTTCACAAAAGTTGTTTCTCATCTCCCTAACATTCATTTTATTCCATAAAAACTTAGTAAACAACATAAACTCACTCATGGAAAGTCCCTAGACTTTCATCCATATTGCAAATTAGTCCCCTCATTAGCTAGCTTAAGCTTTGGGAACTCCAAAAGTATAAAAAATATCAAATAAAACCACCAAAATCACTTACTTGCAAGGGATTTATTTTGCTAAAAATTTAAGCTTCAAACCCCTATTCTCTCTTTAATTTTTGGTGGAGAAGAAATGTGAATAGTAAAAGATGACAACATCTTTTATTCATCTTATTTTATTCATTTTTAACACCTAATTTCCACTAAATTTGACCAACATTTAATATCTTGTCTTCCTAGCCTCTATATGGCTGGCCATCACACATCCTATGGCCAAATTTCACTTTAAGGACCTCCACTTAATATTCCTTAGCTAATTTGCACCTCTAGCAATTAAAATTAAACTTTTGCACTTTATGCGATTTAATCCTTTTTCGCGATTAATGTAACATCCCGAATTTGGGCCTAGAAGAATTGGGCCCATTGGGCCTTGGAAACAGGAGCATTTAAAATTTTTAAGAACAAGAGAATGGCTCTATTGCTAGTTGGACCTATTAGGTGACTGATTTTGGAAGGTTAGGGGGCTTCTATGAAGTCCCGGGTTCAAACTTTGGCTTTAGGGAAATTTTGGTTTGAGGTGAATAAAACCCTGAGAGATAGTAGTAGGCTTTAAGAATAAAATGTGGAAAAAAATGACACAAGTGGAGTGTGTGGTGTAGTGGCAAAGTGACGCCACTTAGGGAACAAGGGGGGTAAAGCCACAAGGAAGGAAGGAGGTCCAAGGTTCAAGTCTTGGCTTTTGCATTTTGGTTTTCTTTTTAAATGGACAATAGAATTTTGCCATAGGGTTATATTTAGTTGCGCATGATTTTGGACACAAGGAAGTGAGTGGTCCAGTGGCAAGGCATCATTAAGGGTGCAAGAGAGCCTGGGTTTAAATCTCATGACAAGCAAGGGAGTATTTATTTTGCGGATTGAACGAGAAGACTTTGAGTCAGATTTAAACTCTGCTAACGGAGGGATCCCACATCAGAAAGATACAAAGAAGGAAGGTGAGAAGCTAGCTATATAGAGAGCATTCTGTGAGGAGAGTTAATATACCTTGGTAGCCGTTTGGGTGTAGACCTAGAGGATAATCGCCAATAGTAGCGAAGGAAGGGCTACTAGAACGTGAGGTACACGGTAAGGTTACAGTGAGGTTTAGTTTCTGATAAGTGTATTTTAAGTTATGATTAATCGTTAGGTGATGTCGATTGTAGGTTCGTGACTAAGGGGTTTGCAGCATGCGTGGTTACCAGGTGTGTACAAACACTACACACACGATGTCGGCAATGCCAAAAAGTCAAAAAGCTCGAAAGTGGCTAAATGGGCCTGGTGGACCCTGAGACTAAGTTTGATGAAATGGTTTGGTTGGTTATACGAATTGAATTAGTCATGCATGATACATGAATTTGATTTGTTTTGGGCCTAATAGGCCATATGATGAGATTTGGGCCTAATGGGCCGTAAGGGAGTGATTTGGGCTTGATGGGCTTATGGGGACGTAGACATGTATGTTAGGGTTTATGGACCTTAGGTCTAGTTTGAACAACTCTTAAATTCCATAAGACTTAATTTTTCTAATTAAACATGTCTGTGAACAAGTCGCTGGGTTAGGGTGTGGCAATGGGCATATGCATGTCTAGGATTAGATATAGGGAGAGCTTGGTATTTAAGCGGCCCTAGTGGCCCACCTCCTCTTTTCTGGAATCATACCTGGTGCGTAGTGTTTGTTCACTTTAGCCGGGAGGACTTGTTGATGGGCCAAAGTTCATAACTTAAATCTGAGAGGGACCAAATACCCTTATATTTGTTAAATTACTAAAATACCCTTATATTGGTAAAGTACCAAAATACCACTGTTTTGCAAAATTACCAAAATATTCTCGATTTGTGAAATTACCAAAATACCCCTGACTTGTGAAATTATCGAAATGCCCCGACTTGTGAAATTACCAAAATACCCTCGATTTATGAAATTACCAAAATACCCCTGGTTTACGAAATTACCAAAGTACCCCCGATTTATAAAATTACCGAAATACCCCTGATTTGCAAAATTACCAAAGTACCCCAATTTGTGAAATTACTAAAATACCCCTGATTTGTGAAATTACCAAAATACCCTAATAGGGTAGAATTACGAAAATACTCCCAGGTAGTGAAATGACGAAACTACCCCTATGTGACGAATATGAGTTTGTGGATATTACTTTTGCGTTTGATGCATTCATATGATATTCTGCTTAGGATGCATATGGGTGGGAATTATGGTACGGAGGAAGATTTGAGGATCGCATGGCCGTATAGTATGGATCCACCGTAGGCTTTTAGCCACTGAGCAGCCATGTTGCACCGATAATGTTACTGAGGGCTGTGTGCCATTAATATGGGCTTTGTGCCGTAATTATGGGCTTTGTGCCAATACCGAAGGCTTTGCGCTATTATTATGGCTTTGTGCCAATCATATTTACCGTGGCTATGTGCCTAACATATATATTGATGGCTCTGTGTCAATATTTGAGGATCGCATGGCCGTATGGTATGGATCCAAAGGAGGCTTTAAGCCTAATATATATGATTAGCAGCTTTGCTACAATGTTCGGTAGCACCACAATCGGGCTACCCTTGGTGTGTAGCGGAGCGGTGGTCGAGCTAGAATTCCCCACAGGAGTCATAAGGTTGGAAGGGAAATGGTGTGTAGCGGATGGATTTTTGGGGTGGGTTTTGCATTATTTGTTTATGAATGATACGATATGATATGATATGAGGTCATTGTGGGATAAGGCCCAAGACCACTGATTTTGATAGGGCTTAGGCCCAATGTGGATATTTGTAAGTGATTTGATTGCCAAGGGTTGTGCACACTGAGTTTCGAAACTCACACCCCTTGAATTTAATGTTTCAGGTAATCCCGAATAGACGACTCGACGTGGGAGAGGACTCGGAGATGACCACACTATAAGAGGCTTGAATTATCATCTATTTGTTTCAAAGTACATGTTTTTATTTACTTAATTTTCAGTGGATGTAATAAGGCCTTGTAATTCGTTTTGACTTTATATTTATTTTGGGTTTTGAGATCAATTGTTTATTTAATTATGAAGCATAATTAAGCTCTTATGTTCAAACTTGGTTTTCAAAATACTTAAAATAATAAAATAGGTTTTTTATCTTTAATTAATAAGTCTATTAGATTTTGGGCTTTTAGGCCTTAATTTCTTAATTGGCAAAACCGTTTTGAATTATGCCTTTAATGTGACATTCTAGATTCGGGCCTAACTTCTAGGCCGAGTTTGGGGTGTTACATTTAGTGGTATTAGAGCCTAGGTTGCAAAGCTCGGGCTGTGAATGTGCCTTAGATTTTGGGTTTATTTTAAAAAAAGTTTTGGCAGGATTCTTGAAGTGTGGTTCATTGAGCCCTCGACATCGAGCCAAGTAAGTTTTTCTATTATTGTTTGAATTATTGAACTGTATAGATAATGGGCTACTTAAAATAGGCTTTTAGATACTAAAGCCCGTAGGAAACTTAAGCCTGTAGTGAATTCTCGACCGCAGAATAACTCTAAGAAATTGTTGTTACTTACATAAGACATGTGCCCTAAACAAGTGGAACTAAGTACTAATTTCATAAAATTCTTAAATCAGAGTGCGCAGCGAAAGCATAGTGGTGTGACTTGAGTGGTGCGTTTAGTAGTTAGTTGGAAATTTCGAGGATGAAATTTCTTTAAGGAGGTAGATCTGTAACATCCCAAATCTGGGCCTAGAAGAATTGGGCCCATTATGCCTTGGGCACGAGAGCGTTTAAAATTTTTAAGAACAAGAGAATGGCTCTATTGCTAGTTGGACCTATTAGGTGACTAATTTTGGAAGGTTAGGGGGCTTCTATGAAGTCCCGGGTTTAAACTTTGGCTTTAGGGAAATTTTGGTTTTAGGTGAATAAAACCCTGAGAGTTAATAGTAGGCTTTAAGAATAAAATGTGGAAAAAAATGACACAAGTGGAGTGTGTGGTGTAGTGACAAAGTGATGCCACTTAGGGAACAAAGGGGGTGACACCACAAGGAAGGAAGGAGGTCCAAGGTTCAAGTCTTGGCTTTTGCATTTTGGTTTTCTTTTTAAATGGACTATAGAATTTTGCCATAGGGTTATATTTAGTTATGCATGATTTTAGACACAAGGAAGTGAGTGGTCCAGTGGCAAGGTGTCATTAAGGGTGCAAGGGAGCCTGGGTTCAAATCTCATGACAAGCAAGGGAGTATTTATTTTGCGGATTGGACGAGAAGAGTCTGAGTTGGATTTAAACTCTACAAACGGAGGGATCCCACATCGGAAAGATACAAAGAAAGAAAGTGAGAAGATAGCTATATATAGAGCATTCTACGAGGAGAATTAATATACCTTGGTGGGCGTTTGGGTGCAGACCTAGAGGATAATCGCCAATAGTAGCGAAGGAAGGGCTACTAGAACGTGAGGTACACGGTAAGGTTACGGTGAGGTTTCGATTTCTGATAAGTGTATATTAAGTTGTGATTAATCGTTAGGTGATGTCAATTGTAGGTTCGTGACTAAGGGGTTTGCAGCGCACGTGTTTACCAGGTGTGTACAAACACTACACACACGATGTCGGCAATGCCAAAAAGCCGAAAGTGGCTAAATGGGCTAAGTTTGATGAAATGGTTTAGTTGGCTATACGAATTGAATTAGTCATGCATGATACATGAATTGGATTTGTTTTGGGCCTAATAGGCCATATGATGAGATTTGGCCTAATGGGCCGTAAGGGAGTGATTTGGGCTTGATGGGCTTTTGGGGACGTAGACATGTATGTTAGGGTTTATGGACCTTAGGTCTAGTTTGAACAACTCTTAAATTCCATAAGACTTAATTTTTCTAATTAAATAGGTCTGTGAACAAGTCACTGGGTTAGGGTGTGGCAACGGGCATACGCATGTCTAGGATTGGATATAGGGAGAGCTTGGTATTTAAGCGGCCTTAGTGGCCCACCTCCTCTTTTCTGGAATCCTACCTGGTGCGCAGTGTTTGTTCACTTTAGCCGCGAGGACTTGTTGATGGGCCAAAGTTCATAACTAAAATCTGAGAGGGACCAAATACCCTTATATTTGTTAAATTACTAAAATACCCTTATATTGGTAAAGTACCAAAATACCCCTATTTTGTAAAATTACCAAAATATCCTCGATTTGTGAAATTACCAAAATACCCCAAATTGTGAAATTACCGAAATACCCTTAACTTGTGAAATTACCAAAATACCCTTAATTTATGAAATTACCAAAATACCCTCAATTTGTAAAATTACTAAAGTACCCCTAATTTGTGAAATTACCGAAATACCCCTAATTTGTGAAATTACCAAAATACCCCAATTTGTGAAATTATTAAAATACCCCTGATTTGTGAAATTACCAAAATACCCGAGAGGGTAAAATTACAAAATACCACTAGGTAGTGAAATGACGAAAATACCCTATGTGACGAATATGAGTTTGTGGATGTTACTTTTGTGTTTGATGCATTCATATGATATTCTGCTTAGGATGCATATAGGTGGGAATTATGGTACGAAGGAAGATTTGAGGATCGCATGGCCGTATGGTATGGATCCACCGTAGGATTTTAGCCATCGAGCAGCCATGCTGCACCGATAATGTTACCGAGGGCTGTGTGCCATTAATATGGGCTTTGTACCGTAATTATGGGCTTTGTGCCAATCTGAAAGGCTTTGTCTTTATTATTTTGGCTTTGTGCCAATCATATTTACCGTGGCTATGTGCCTAACATATATATTGATGACTTTGTGTCAATATTTGAGGATCGCATGGCAGTATGGTATGGATCCAGGATCGCATGGCCATATAGTATGGATCCAAAGGAGGCTTTAAGCCCAATATATATGATTAATGACTTTGTTTAACGCGTTGATAATACCGCAATCAGCTACCCTTGGTTTGTAGCGGAGGGTGGGTCGAGCTAGAATTCCCACGAGAGTCATAAGGTTGAAGGGGAAATGGTGTGTAGCGAATGGATTTTTAGGGTGGGTTTTGCATTATCTGTTTATGAATGATACGATATGATATGATATGAGGTCATTGTGGGATAAGGCCCAAGACCACCGATTTTGATAGGCTTAGGCCCAATGTGGATATTGTAAGTGATTTGATTGCCAAGGGTTGTGCACACCGAGTTTGAAACTCACACCCTTTAATTTAATGTTTGGGTAATCTGAATAGACGATTCGATGTGGGAGAGGACTCGGAGATGGCCACACTATAAGAGGCTTGAATTATCATTTATTTGTTTTAAAGTACATGTTTTTATTTACTTAATTTTTGGTGGATGTAATAAGGCCTTATCCTCTGTTTTGACTTTAGATTTATTTTGGGCTTTGAGATCAATTGTTTATTTAATTATTAAGCCTAAGTAAGCTCTTATGTTCAAACTTGGTTTCCGAAATACTAAAAATAATAAAATGGGTTTTTTATCTTTAATTAATAAGTCTATTAGATTTTGGGCTTTTGGGCCTTAATTTCTTAATTAGCAAAACCGTTTTGAATTGTGCCTTTGATGTGACATTCCAGATTCGGGCCTAACTTCTAGGCCGAGTTTGGGGTGTTACAATTAAGCATGAAATCGTTAAAATTAAAACACGCACCCTTATAATCATACTATAATCCATAAAATAAAATTAAAATAAATTTCCTTCGACCTCGGATTAGTTACATTTTAGAAGAGTTTTAACAATCTTTTCAGATTGTGAGGATCATATTCAAGTATTTTCTTGCCAAATTTTCTTTATTGGAGGAAAAATTAGTGTAACAACCCACCCGAAACAGATCATACCGATATGATGTTGGTGTATAATTGAGTGAGCCAAGGTAGAAAAAGGGGAGAATTATCCATTAAGTGTTTGGATAGCATATTGTGTAAACTTGATAGTACGCCTCTTTGGGGATGCCTTGCTAGAATTCACCATTTGGAAAACTCTAAGGGTTGACGGACTCTTTTATGAGACAATCCTTCAACCCCAGATGTTCTAGGTGAACTGATTAGTTCGCGAGCGATAGAATTATTTTACGTGGAAATGATAGCTCAATGAGTATCGTGGAGTTTAGTTAAGACCTAGTTATAATTGAACTAAAATATCGTAGATGACAACTTGATATGGTTAGGTAGCCGAGTGAGTTGCTTAGGTGGTTGCTTAAGTGTACAAGTAATGTTTTACCTTTCTGATTAGTGGTAGCAGTTGCATTTGGTAAAATATTAGACTTCAAATTTTGTTAGGCGAGTTTAGTATCAGATTTCAAGGGTGATAGTGGGATTTCTAACCTTCCCACTAAGCTTATTTTCTACTATCTATACTATAAAAGGATTCCTGTAGCCGACATGTTTCACTTTTGTTTTCTCTCAGTGTTCTTCCCTACGTCTCTAAGAATTTTTAAGTTATCTTCGCCTCTAGAACCTTGTCAAAATGCCATTGGTAAGTACCAGCTGACCGATAATTTTCTAGGAAACCCTTAATTTGATGACGAGGGAATTTACATCTTTGCATTATTGTATGCATGATCAAATTTTAATAGATAAATGGTTTGATAGTTATGATTGTTTCTTATTTAGCTCAAGATGTAATAGCCTGATTTAGGGTCTAGTCGGGATAGTGGTGCGAGGCCACGAACCCGAGGTGAAATTATGAGTTTTTCAAGTTTATGCCATGTTTGCACGCTAGTATGAAAGTTTTGTAAAGCAATTTTATTAAGTTGAGGTCATTGGTCCAAAAAGGACTAAATTGCAAAAGTTGCAATATATGAGTTCTAGAAGCTTTTTGCATGAAATAGCTTTAGAATAATAATTATGAGCCCTTAAATAGTAATTCACCCAAAATTTAATTTTTGGACAAAATTGGCCTTAAGAGACTTATGGAAATTTTTAAGAGGAAGGGCATTTTGGTAATTTGGACTCATTAATGATTAAAATAGGATAAAGATGAGAAAATTCACTCATCTTCTTCCTTGTTGTGCCGAAAATTGGGAGACACCATAGCTAGGGTTCTTCATTTTTTCAAGCTCATAGTAAGTCATCTTAAATATTCTTTGTATTTTGAAGTTCTCCTAATTTTAGCTATGAAATGACTAAGATGCATGTTCAAAATCTACCCTTAAATGACATGCTTGTTAAATGATGTTTTATGGAAGTTTAAGAGAGTTTGATGTTAGGTAAACATCTTTTCCTTAATGAATTTCATGAAAAATGGTAGTAGGGACCATTTTGTAATGAGTTATAAAATTGGTCATACCTACTAGAAATAGTGAGAATTGATGATTGTTATAGAAGAGAAAATGATTCAATTGAGCATGAAGTTTAAGAAAGTTGCATGAAAATCATTTTACGAGAATTAGGGTAAAAGTGCAAATATTAGAAAGTATAGGGGCAAAATAATAATTCTACCAAAGTATGAGTTATGAGTCAATTTAGTCAATATGGTTTTTAAATGATCTATTTATGATTATAGATCAAGAAAAACAAAGCCCGGATCGAAACCGAGGTAAGAACAAAGTCGAGGACTAAATTGCACATCTACATACATTTTGTATATTGAGGTAAGTTTGTTTGACTTCATATAAGTCCATGTCAAGACATGGTCGTGAAACCAAGATGAGATAACCCATGTAAGACCATGTCTAGGATATGGCTTTGGCATCATATTATGCGGGAAGAGATTTAGTATCCTCGGTTATTCACAGAAATTCATCGGGCAAATGAGTAAGCTAAAAGAAGATAGCAAGAAAGCTAAGAAAGTAAAGTTAGTATCAAGATGAAGTTAGATGAAGTTGAGTATTATTCATGTTATGAATGAGAAAGTAGATATCGTGATTATTGTTATTATAGTATACTGATCAATGTGATCAAGTGATACAGGTATCATGGTTACCTTACAAGTATGATAATAGTAAGTGTCATGAGACATGTAAGAATCTATATGAGTAAGTAAGCTCTTTAGCTGAAATTCACGATACCATTGTTTATGTGAAATGGTTTATATTAAGCAATGATGATGCTATGAGTTTTTACATGCAAACTTACTAAGCTATATGCTTACGTTATGATTCTTTCTTTCTATGCAGTCCCGCTAAGCTAACTCGTGGATCATTAAAATCAGAGCTCGCAACACACTATCAAGTCTTATTTTGGTATAGCCAAGTTACTTTAATAAGTATGGCATGTATAGGAAACATTCATTTTGTGGACATGTTTTAAGAAGGGCCTTTGTAAAGGCTATCAAGTTTATTATTCTTTTGTATATGGCTAAGTGATTGGCCAAATTTGACTAAGCATGTATGTTTATTAAGATCAATGAAGCATGTAGTATTATTCATAAAATTGGGTTGTTATTGCATCGTTGAATTGTGTATGGATATGATCTTGATTTCAGGGTGGCTAACGGCTTGGTAAATAGCATGTAAGTGCCCACACTACTGGACACACGGGCGTGTGTCAAGACCGTGTTAACCCTGCACCTTAGTATTATTAATCATAATAGGCCACGGGCAAATCCCACGGCCGTGTGTGTATGCCTGTAAAGACACACGGTTTGGACATGGGCGTGTGCCCAGACCATGTTAATTTAGTCAGTATATCAAGGATTAGCACACGGTCTAAGCCCACGGGCATGTCATGGCTGTGTGAATTAGTTAGTAACCTCCCATGGTTGGTAGACATGGGCGTGTCTAAGCCATGTGGAAATAGTTAGTAGTTCTACACGATTTGAAGGCATAGGCGTACTTAAGGGTACACGGGCATGTTCTAAGTCACACGGGTGTGTGAACCCTGCTTCAAAAATGAGTTATTAGATTTTAATTCTGAAAGTTTTCTGACATGAGTTAAAGGCCTCGCAGGCCCTTGTTATATGTGTTGACTAAGAAAATAAAGTTTTTAAGTTGGAACGAAATTTTATAGCTTGTAAGTACATGTTTCAGTGAGTTCAAGCATAGTAATGTCTCGTATCCGCACCCGATGATCGCCTTGGAGTGCGGTGTTACATTTAATGGTATCGAGCTACGGTTTAGTCGGTTCTAGGACTAACGTAGCACGAGCATGAGTCCAGCTATACATGCCATACGTAAGAATGTTTTTATAATGATAGTGTGACGACTCCTGACAACTTAAATTATGTTTATACATATGGTAAATGGATCCCGAAAGAGCTGAGGCAGATGATGTAGACAGTAATGCACCAGCTCCCGCAGAAGGAACAGTGCCGTATGAGAATGAGAATTGACCCATTACAGTGAGTCAAGAAGGAGGAGAAGAAGAGGCTAGAGAAGCCTTCTTCCATATGATGGATGCCTGGTACACGGAGTTTGTTCAAGCAAACTCGAATGCATAACCCCCTCCACCCTCGCTTGTTTCACAACCTACTCCAATAGCCCCTCAAGTAGTAGAGGTGGTAAGAGGAGGTAAACCTCTAATTGATAGGACCAGGAAGCATGGGGCAGAAGAATTCTAAGCTAGAAAAGATGATGATCCAGAAAGAGCTGAGTTCTGGTTAGAAAATACCATCAGAGTATTTAATGAACTGTCCTGCGCTCCTGATGAATGCATGAAGTTTATAGTCTCTCTCTTAAGAGATTCTGCTTACCAATGGTGGAACTCCCTTGTGTCGGTGGTACCAAGGGAAAGGATCTCATGGGAATTCTTCCAAGAAGAGTTTAAGAAAAAGTATATCAGCCATAGGTTTGTAGACCAGAAGAGGAAATAATTTCTAAAGCTGAAGCAAGGCAAGATGTCAGTAACTGATTATGAGCGAAAGTTTGTACGACTTAGAAAGTACGTTCGCGAATGTGTGTCCACTGAGGCCATTATGAGTAAAAGGTTTGAAGATGGTTTAAATGATGACATTAAGCTGGTTGTTGCTATCCTCGAATTAAAAGAATTTGTTGTACTAGTGGAAAGGGTTTGTAAAGCCGAAGAACTGGTAAAAGAGAAGAACAAATCTAAAATAAAGTCTCGCGATTCTAAAAAGAGACAGTGGAACAAGTCGTTCCAATTGTCATCCAAGAAGTCAAGAGATTTTTCTACTCGAACAGCTACTTCCACTAGGTTTTCAAGAAAAGACAAGAGTAAGCAGTATTTGGGAAATAAAGCACAAACGACTTCAGTTGCAAGTGTTGGAAATTTTAGATTTGACAGACCTGAATGTCCACAATGTGGCAGACGCCATTTAGGAGAATGCCGAGCACATGAAAATACATGTTTTAGATGTGGTTCCCAAGACCATTTCATAAAGGATTGTCCAGAGATTACTAAAGAAGAGAGAACTCAGAACTCGAGATCCGGGAGTATAGTCAGAGGAGACCGTAGAGGAACCCGAAAAGTGGGGCAAGTGGAAGAGGTAACCCCAGAGAGTAGGCCGCGAGACCCAAGGGCAGAGCGCCTACAAGGACTTATGCCATTCGCACTCACGAAGATGCATCTTCCCCTAATGTTATTAAGGTACATTTTCTCTTTACAATACCAAAGTTATTGCTTTAATAGACCCCGGATCCACACACTCTTACATTTGAATGAAATTAGTACCCAGTTTGGGTGTGCTTATAGATACCACAGAATTTGTGATTAAGGTGTCTAATCCTTTAGGCAAGAGTATGTTAGTTGATAAAGTTTGTAAAGATTGTCCATTAATGATTAGAGGTTATTGCTTTAAAGAAAATCTTATGTTGTTACCATTTGATGAATTCGACCTCATTCTTGGTATGGACTGGTTGACTACTCATAATGTTATTGTAAATTGCGGGAAGAAATACATTGAGATGAGATGTGAGAATGGGGATACTCTTCATGTAGAATCGATGAGCAAGGTAGATCATCGGTAATAATTTCTCATATGATGGCGCAGATATCTAAAAAAGGTATAAGGCATTTTTGCCTTTGTATTGAATGATAAAGAGACAGAGTTAAGATTGAATCGAGGTTTATAGTATGTGAGTATGTGGATGTTTTTCCCGAGGAATTACCAGGATTACCACCGCTAGAGAAGTTGAGTTTGGCATTGAGCTAGCTCCCGGTACTATACCAATATCCATTACTCCTTATAGAATGGCTCCAACAGAGTTAAAAGAGCTAAAGTTACAGTTGCAAGAGTTGACAGACAAAAGCTTTGTAAGATCAAGTTGTTCACCATGGGCCACTCTGGTTTTGTTTGTGAAAAAGAAAGATGGCACCATGAGATTATGCATTGATTACCGTCAGCTTAATAAAGTGACAGTAAAGAACAAGTATCCATTGCCTAGGATCGACGATTTGTTTGATCAATTGAGAAGAGCGACTGTATTCTCCAAAATAGACTTGAGATCAGGGTACTACCAGTTGAGAGTGAAGGATTCAAATGTATCCAAGGCTGCCTTTCGAACAAGATATGGGCATTATGAATTTTTAGTCATGCCCTTTGGGTTGACCAATGCTCCTACGGTATTCATGGACTTAATGAATCGCATTTTTAGACCATACCTTGAAAGTTTGTAGTCATTTTTATTGACGACATACTGATTTATTCCCGAGACGAGAATGAACATGCTGATCATCTACGGATAGTTTTACAGACTCTTCGAGAAAATCAGTTGTATGCCAAATTCAGGAAAAGTGAATTTTGGCTCAAGGAAGTGGGATTCCTGGGACATATTGTCTCGAGAGATGGAGTCCGAGTAGATCCAAGTAAGATCTCAGCTATAATAGACTGGAAACCACCGAAAAACATCACTAAGATTAGAAATTTTTTGGGCCTAACCGACTACTATAGACGATTTGTCAAGGGGCTTTCTATGATTGCAACCTCGATGACTAAATTGTTACAGAAGAATGTAAAGTTTGAGTGGTCGAAAAGATGCCAACAAAGTTTTGAGAAGTTGAAAGCAATCTTGTGAAGCTCTAGTCTTAGTACAACCCGAATCGGGGAAAAATTTGTAGTCTCTGATGATGCATCCTTAAATGGATTGGGCGTGTACTCATGCAAGAAGGCAAAGTGATTGCTTATGCCTCAAGATAGTTAAAACCTCATGAGAAGAATTATCCGACGCATGATCTAGAATTGGCTGCCATAGTCTTCGCATTGAAGATCTGGAGACACCATTTATACGATCAGATTTTCACTGATCACAAAAGTTTAAAGTACTTGATGACGCAGAAAGAGTTAAACTTAAGACAAAGAAGATGGTTAGAGTTGATAAAAGACTATGAGTTGGTCATCGACTACCATCTAGGAAAGGCGAATGTAGTTGTCGATGCTTTGAGCAGGAAGTCTCTGTTTATTTTAAGAGCATTGAATTCAAGGATATCCTTATCCGACAATGGCTCCATTTTAGCTGAGTTAAGAGCTAGACCAATGTTTCTTCAAGAGATCTTTGAAGCTCAGAAAGAAGACAGTGAGTTGCAAGTTAAGAGAGCTCCGTCTGAGTCAAAATTGAATCGACTTTCGGATTAATTCGATGGATATTTAATGTTCGGAGATAGAGTTTGTGTGCCAAGAAAGAGGAGCTTATACAGAGAATTTTGTATGAAGCATATAATGGTGTTTATCTGTACATCCGGTAGCACCAAGATGTATAATGATCTAAAACAACAATATTGGTGGTTGAAAATGAAGAAAGACATTTGAATTTGTTACCAAGTGCATGATTTGTCGAAAGTAAAGGTTGAACACCAAGTACCTTCAAGTTTACTTCAACCTATCTTGATTCCCGAGTGGAAATGGGACCGTATCACCATGGATTTCATAATGAGTTTACCGTTGTCTCCGAAACAAAAAAGATGTTGTTTGGGTAGTGGTTGATAGACTCATGAAGTCACCCACTTTATTCTGCATGAGTGGATTACTCCCTAGACAAGTTGGCAAACTTGTATGTTTTAGAAATAGTAAGACTTCATGGAGTTCCCTTATTGATCATATTGAATAGAGATCCGAGATTCACATCCAGATTCTGGAAGAAGCTGCAAGAAGCTTTGGGTACAAAATTGAGTTTTAGTACGACTTTTCACCCTCAAACCGACGGTCGGTCGAAGGTTAATTCAAGTACTCGAGGACATGCTCGATGTTGTTTTTGGAATTCCAAGGCGGTTGGGAAAAGTTTCTCCCATTGGTAGAATTCGCCTATAATAATAGCTTTCAATCGAGCTTAAAGATGGTGCCTTATGAGGCCCTATATGGGCGTAAGTGCGAACTCCTTGTTTTGGATGAACTCAAGGAGAACCAAATTCACGGGTTGATTTGGTTAAAGAAGTCAAGAGAAAGTGAAAGTAATTCAAGAATGTTTAAAAGTCGCCTCAGACAGACAGAAATCCTATTCGGATTTAAAGAGAAAAGAGATCGAGTACCAAGTTGGGGATAAAGTCTTTTTGCAAGTATCACCATGGAGAAAAGTTCTCAGATTTGGCCGTAAAGGCAAGTTAAGTCCATGTTTCATTGGACCTTACGAGGTTACGGAAAGAATTGGGCTGGTAGCTTACCGTTTGGCTTTGCCATTAGAATTAGAGAAGATACATGATGTGTTTCACGTGTCAATGTTACGACGCTATAGATCAGACCTTTCGCATGTAATTACCCCTTCAGAAATAGAGATTCATCCCGACATGACTTATGGTGAAGAACCAGTCAAGATTTTGGCTCGGGAAGTTAAGCAACTAAGAAATAAGAGTATTGCATTGCGGAAAAGGCACGGAATTGAAGAAGCTACATGGGAATCAGAAGAGAGTATGAGAAATCAGTATCCAAACCTTTTTGCTGGTAAGATTTTCGAGGACGAAAATCCCTAAGGGGGAATTATAACAGCCCGATTTAGAGTCTAGTCGGGATAGTGGTACGAGGCCAAAACCCGAGGTGAAATTATGAGTTTTTCAAGTTTATTCCATGTTTGCACATTAGTATGAAAGTTTTGTAAAGCAATTTTATTAAGTTGAGGTCAGTTGGTCCAAAAAGGACTAAATTGCAAAAGTTGCAATATATGAGTTTCTAGAAGCTTTTTGCATGAAATAGCTTTAGAATAATAATTATGAGCCCTTAAATAGAAATTTTCCCAAAATTTAATTTTTGGACAAAATTGGCCTTAAGAGACTTATGGAAATTTTTAAGAGGAAGGGCATTTTGGTCATTTGGCCTCATTAGTGATTAAAATAGGATAAAGATGAGAAAAATTCACTCATCTTCTTCCTTGTTGCTGCCGAAAATTGGGAGACACCATAGCTAGGGTTCTTCATTTTTTTTCAAGCTCATAGTAAGTTCATCTTAGCCCCGGTTTTAATATTCTTCATATTTTTGAAGTTCTCGTATTATGAATTAGCTAATTTTAGCTATGAAACTAGCTAAGATGCATGTTTAAAAATCTACCCTTGAATGACATGCTTGTTAAATGATGTTTTATGGAAGTTTAAGAGAGTTTGATGTTAGATAAACATCTTTTCCTTAATGAATTTCATGAAAAATGGTAGTAGGGACCATTTTGTAACAGTTATAAAATTAGTCATACCTACTAGAAATAGTGAGAATTGATGATTATTATAGAAGAGAAAATGATTCAGTTGAGCATGAAGTTTAAGAAAGTTGCATGAAAATCATTTTACGAGAATTGGGGCAAAAGTGTAAATATTAGAAAGTATAGGGGCAAAATAGTAATTTTTTTAAAGTATGAGTTATGAGTCAATTTAGTAAATATGGTTTTTAAATGATCTATTTATGATTATAGATCAAGAAAAATAAAGCCCGGATCGAAATCGAGGCAAGAACAAAGTCGAGGACTAAATTGCACATATACATACATTTTGTATATTGAGGTAAGTTTGTATGATTTCTAAGCATTATGATTATTATCATTAAATTGCTTAATATAATGTACAATAATTGTATGAAATGGTCATGTTATGTTCAAGCAAGAAATCATGATAATAAGTACGAGCAAGTCCCGATGGGAGATAAATTTCCCAGGATACTCGATCTACCACGCAAGTTATCATGTAAGTCCAAGGCAAGCTTGGCATTGATCAAGTTAGCAAGCAAGTTATCATGTAAGTCCAAGGCAAGCTTGGCATTGATCAAGATATCATGTAAGTCCAAGAAAAGCTTAGCATTGATCAAGCTAGCAAGCAAGTTATCATGTAAGTCCAAGGCAAGCTTGGCATTGATCAAGATATCATGTAAGTCCAAGGCAAGCTTGGCATTGATTAAGTTAGCAAGCAAGTTATCATGTAAGTCCAAGGACTCAAGCTTGGCATTGAGTATGTTATCAAGAGCAAGACTTCATATAAGTCAATGTCAAGACATGGCCGTGAAACCAAGATGAGATAACCCATGTAAGACCATGTCTAGAATATGGATTTGGCATCATATTATGTGGGAAGAGATTTAGTATCCTCGGTTATTCACAGAAATTCATCGGGCAAATGAGTAAGCTAAAAGAAGATAGCAAGAAAGCTAAGAAAGTAAAGTTAATATCAAGATGAAGTTAGATGAAGTTGATTATTATTCATGTTATGAATGAGAAAGTAGATATCGTGATTATTGTTATTATAGTATACTGATCAATGTGATCAAGTGATACAAGTATCATGGTTGCCTTACAAGTATGATAATAGTAAGTGTCATGAGACATGTAAGAATCTATATGAGTAAGTAAGCTCTTTAGCTGAAATTCACGATACCATTGTTTATGTGAAATGGTTTATATTAAGCAATGATGATGCTATGAGTCGTTACATGCAAACTTACTAAGCCATATGCTTACGTTATGATTCTTTCTTTCTATTCAGTCCCGCCAAGCTAACTCGTGGATCATTAAAGTCGGAGCTCGCAACACACTATCAAGTCTTATTTTGGTATAGCCAAGTTACTTTACTAAGTATGGCATGTATAGGAAACATTCATTTTGTGGACATGTTTTAAGAAGGGCCTTTGTAAAGGCTATCAAGTTTATTATTCTTTTGTATATGGCTAAGTGATTGGCCAAATTTGACTAAGCATGTATGTTTATTGAGATCAATGAAGCATGTAGTATTATTCATAAAATTGGGTTGTTATTGCATCGTTGAATTGTGTATGGATATGATCTTCATTTCAGGGTGGCTAACGGCTTGGTAAATAGCCTGTAAGTGCCCACACTATTGGACACACGGGCGTGTGTCAAGACCGTGTTAACCCTGCACCTTAGTATTATTAACCATAATAGGCCACGGGCAAATCCCACGGCCGTGTGTGTATGCCATGTAAGACACACGGTTTGGACATGGACATGTGCCCAGACCATGTTAATTTAGTCAGTATATCAAGGATTAGCACACGGTCTAAGCCCACAAGCGTGTCATGGCCGTGTGAAATTAGTCCGCAACCTCCCACAGTTGGTAGACATGGGCATGTCTAAGCCGTGTGGAAATAGTCAGTAGTTCTACACGGTTTGAGGGCATAGGCATGCTTAAGGGTACACAGGCGTGTTCTAAGCGTGTGAACCTTGCTTCAAAAATGAGTTTTATTCTGAATGTTTTCTGACATAAGTTAAAGGCCTCGTAGGCCCTTGTTATATGTGTTGACTAAGAAAGTGAAGTTTTTAAGTTGGAACTAAATTTTATAGCCCGTAAGTACATGTTTCAGTGAGTTCAAGCATAGTAATATCTCGTATCCAGACCCAGTATCGGTCTTGGGTGCGGGGCGTTATACAAGAAGCTAGTGAAGGTTCGAGCAATTGAGGTAAAAGACCAGTAGGGTAGATTTCATCCTAAAGTTTCTAGTGAGTTCCTTCTTACTTCCTTTGATTTATGAAAATTCTATGATTTGTTGGTTGTGTAAAGTAAATTGTCGTTACTGAAGATGGGTTGATATGTTGTGAATTAACGTGTGAGTAATAAATAAGTGTTGTATGTGTGAGCATGGCCATTGTTGAGGTGAAAATACCCACCTTGTGTGTGAGCCCAATACCAAAGTATTTGTGACATGTGAAAATGTAGAAAGAAGCATTATTTGTGATGCCTTTGGTAGGGCAGCTATATTGCAAACCTGGATGACAGATCACAACCCGACCTTATAAGAGAACACCAATTTAATAAGGAATATGAATATAAATATGATTATGGCTGATATGCGATTTTGATTTTTGAAATATGGGTCATAGGTAAACATATATGATTAAGGGAAATATATATAAGTTGGCGGTATGTATCCGCTAGGGATACTGTATGCATCATAATGGCTAAGTTTTGTCGCCAGAAAATTGTACTGATAACTTGGTGTTATGTGTCTGTAAGACTGAGTCTAAAAAATGTCTTTATTTTTTGGTTGATTATTGGTAACTTGATAATCATTTTATGTCTGTTTGGAACTCACTAAGTTTACTTGAATTTATATGTTACTTTTCTTTCTCAGACGATTTATTAGTAGAAGAAGATCAATAGAAGGGGATTACGCCAGAGCCATGTCTGCAAGTATGCCACTTGTCTATTTTGTATCATGCATGACTATTTAGCGGATGATGTATATATAATTTTTGTACCTAACTTTTGCTTTTACCCCAAAGTTGCATTGTTTTGTCTTAAAATTGGAATTGCCCCTTATTATACATGTGTACACGAAGTTCCCTTGATTTGTAGTTTACAAACTTGTCTTTTCTTTTAAGTGTATTCACCATACATGGCAGTGTATGATTAATAGATTGCCTTTATTAATTCCTATTACTTTCCTTAAAGATGTGTTACTAAATAAGTAAAGAATAATGTTTTTAACAAAAATGGGAACCCTTACAGCTGTTTTTTATTAAGATTTAAATTAAGCCAAAGGATCTGAATCTGTCAGTAATACCTTGGTCCATTGAGCATTTTGTTTGGCTATTTGATACACGCTATGTCATTCCGGCGGGCTAAGGGGTATTACAATTAGTTTCATTTGAAGGGAGTTGTTTATTCATCTAGTTTCCAAAGCTCCTTAGGACTTTTACATGCCACTTTCCATCTTTTCCATCTATATTGTTTTGTTTCTTTGTTGTTACGTTTTGTTCTTGTTTAATTATTTCTAATCTTTAATTTAGATTCGTTGTTCTTTTTTTATCTTTTTTTTACTTTTTATAATTATTGCCCTTTTTTAATTCTTAGATCTGACTTGAATTTGGTTGTGTTTCAGATTGTGTCAAAATACTTAAAATTACATCTAAAATTCGAAATAAATAAAAAATGAAATACTAAAACCTAATAAATACAATATTGGAATCATATCTAATAAAAATTAAGCTTGAAAATTGAATATGATTTAAACTCGAATTAAAATCCCAAAACTCTTAATTTCCGTAATAATCTTGTCTAGAATTCTGCTTGCACAATCTTCACTAAAACGGTCATAACTTGAGTTCACAAACTCAAAATCGAGTGATCCAAAATGCGTTTCGAAGCTAAGACTTCTCAACCCAAAAATGCCTAGATCCCATCCAAAAAGTTATCGCAAGTCGACTAATTTTTAAACTTAAAAATTGGTAGCTTCGGTGAATGGTATTTAATAAATTTCACTCCATTCGTATGTGTATTAGAGATTGTCATAGGGAAGAGTGGAGGAGGTACCTAGTGGAGGTTGGGTTTGGTTGTGTGCTATGTTGCTTGCCAAGGTTGAGAAGTGGTTGTTGAGTGGCTTATAGAGTCTGATGTGTTTGTGGTTGGGTTGAAGGGAGTTATGGATTTTAATTTGTGACATTTTCGAGGACTACAGTGGAAGAATGAATCATGGTTCATTCCACACTCATTGCACTAGTTGTTGATACGAGCATTCAACAATGAGAGAATAAAGAGGAGAATGTGGTGGTGATTGGAGGGCCGATTCACTTGTGACAAATGGAAAGCCAAAGATTTAAGGAGGAGGATAGGAGAAGGAATAAAGAATGAGATAGTTGGGGAATAATTAGGTTTGCTTAGTAAGGAAGAAGGATCATTTGCTTTTATGCTCCAAGGTATATATAAAAGAGGTTCCCTTTGTTTGGTAGTGCCATGTCACCGACAATACGGATTGTAGGCCTGCTCGTGTGGTTGGCTATGTAGCAGGTCGATTACATGTCAATTTTCGTTATGCATGGTATTATGTGGTCTTTCTTTGACATTTCCCTTCTGATGTTATATGAGGTTGTTACACTTTAGTGATCCCTTAATGATCCCCCTTAAAAGGTCTGTAGCTGGTGGGCTATGAGGGATGGCCTCTCAACTAGCTTAAGCGAGATATGTGGATAGTTGGTTGCAATCGACTCTAGATGGAGGGTACAAGACAAAGGACCACTTGCAGGTCGCACTTAGCGAGGGTCCTCATCTAGGTTCTTGCCAAGTCGTCCATCCTTTTACCACGTGTCATTGTTGGAGTAAGGATATAACAATTAGGATGGTGTGGAAATATGGAAATATGCTTTGTGGAGTACAGGTCTAGCAATGTCCTTTATATATAGGATTATGGTAAAAAGAAAAGTTGCTTTGTGGTAAAGACAAGAACTAGCAATTAGTGAAGTATTGAAAAAAAGGGGAAAGGATGACCTTAAAAAAGACGTATAAAAGGACATTTTAGCTACTCCATAGCTTTAAGGAGCAGTGGGGTAAAATGTTTTGAACTTGAAGATGAAGGGTGTCCCATGTGAATGTTGGTTCAATTATAGGATGCTACCAATATAAGATGGTTGTACACTTGTAGGATATTCTTTAGATGAAAATTACCACATCCAAATCTCACTTTGCCGCATGTGCTTGGGGTTTGGTTCAAAGTCTTTTGGTCTTTCTTTGTGTTTAGTGCAGTCAGTTATTCAGGTGCATGTCCTAAAAGTTGCAAAAGCTATAAATCCTTCATCCCAGAAAACACTTGGCTCACCTTTCTAGGTGGGGTGGCCTGATTATATACCATATCACATGCCTCCAAAATTGGAGCAGAGGGACCCCTTTAGCTTTGGCATCTCTCCTTCATCTGAATTTCGGAGTTATGGCTCCTCTTTTCAATTTCCCTTTTTCTTCTTGGCAAGAGAACCTTTCCTCTATTACTCTCTCAGTGACTCTTAGATTCCATTAGACATTAGCTACATGGCTCGTAAATCTGATTGCTATTACTCCCTATTGGTCCCATCGTGATAGACTAGTTTTTGGTAGAACAAAACATCTTAGGATTTGGTTAGAAAAATGAGCAATTTACTAGTTCAATCCATTTCAAGAATTAAAACTATATTATTATCATTTGTACCGTTATAAGGGAAGCTCCCCCATCTACACCTCACCAAGAGATAATATGAGCTAATTGGCTGCTTGAGTTAATTTGACTTAATAAGTTCAGTGTTTATGATAATTTATTTCATTTGAAATGGTTGATATAATTAAATGTAACTTACAAAAATATGAAAATAATGCAGTAGACATAATTGTCACAATAATACAGATTTATAATATTCATGTTTAAGATTTTGGGACATATAATGATTGTGTTATTTTTAATTTTGCCTAGTTGACAAAGAAAAATACAAGATAAAACATTGATACACAAATTTTCAAATCTAAAGAATGCGTTGCTTCAAGGTTGACACAAGACAAGTTAGTATATTGTTTTCAGTAATCCAGATAATTGAACAATAATCATCAAACTATATTTCTGACGCCTGCAATACATAATGTCGTGTGCTGTCAACTTACAGGTATTGAGCATTCCCACGTTCTTGGATGAAGCTAACCATCTTTGAACAAATCTTTGCTTCTTGGATAAATTCTAACGTAAAAGCTGGTCCAGACAACTAGGTCACTACAATTGGTGGAACATAAAAGTTTAATACGGAGATACAGACATGAAATTTTGCAACGTGCATTTTCTTCTAAAGGAAATGCCAGCAGCAGATTCATCCTTGGTGTACAACAAGATCATGGTGTTCCAGTTAATTCTTGTTCACAGTGAGGAACGGTGTTTTAGATATGACATGAAAGCAAGTATGCCTACTAGCGAGGACATGGAATTCAATGCCACCTTCAACACTTCTTCTGAATAACCTGGTTTAATCATTATCTTCATCTGCAACATACCAAGCTCCATAATCTCAGGGTTAGACTTATTTAAAAGTTGTAGAAGATTTTTAATTTACACAATTTGATTCACAAGAAACAAAACTAGATATGCCCCAATATTAAAAATATACGTACATAATGCCCATCCTATGAAAACCAGATCATTGCAGTCAAATTTTGATATAAAATACGGAGTGTGATAGATACAAGAAATTAAGCCTTCTCAATGAACAGAAATGTACCGGTTGAGTTCAAAGAGCATGAATCAGCAAGGATGTGAACCCATTAACTCAAAACTTTATAGTAAACATATTTCCAAGCTGAAAATGTTCATATCTGAACTAAAGAAGGCAGTAATCTAATCAACGTGGATACTGCTACACTAATCTTCTTTCTGCCCGTCAATAAAAGGAATTCATGTTTGCTAGCCACACATTACCAACAATACACAATCCAAGAACTAACAGAATTTCACATGCCAAAACTTTTAAAAGATGAAAAAGAGAAGGGGTAAGTGGGAATAAGTATATATATACCATTTGAAGGTAATCCTGAAATTCCTTTATCTTTCTAATGTGATCTTCATCCTCTCTATGCATATCCATAAGCTCCATACTGGAATCTGGTTCTTCCAACAATGTGATTCCTGCTTCTCGATAGAGCTCATCCATTACATTGTTTATGTTATCTGATTCCTCTGTCTGCTCCCAAGATAGACAATTGTCATAGGCATCACTATATTGGATTATATTATGGATTGTGTCAAAAGACAGAGAGCTATTGCCACCAAACTTCATATGCTTGTTATTGACTAGGAATAAGAAGAAATGAATAAAAACTGAGGAAACAAGGAAAGAAGATTTTGAACGAGTTATCAAACAAATAGTCTCAAACAAAGTGACAGGGATGTTTATGTCTATCTCAAGCAAATTTGACTTTATTTTTGCTTGAGAACCACAGAAAAACGTTTTTCATTGTAATATGAAGGACAACAAAAATCTGTTTTTTCAAAGCTTAGCAAATTGTGTAGCTGAAGGATTTATTACACAACAAAGGGATCTCTCTGTTATTGTGCAGCCTAAGGATTATGTAGATGGCTATTCAAATCTCCCATATCACAAAAAGTTCCTCCAACCACGCTAAAACTCTCCTTAGCATCTAGAACATCAATAGTGTGCAAAGCAATATACAATTAATTAGCAAATTTCTACAAGTCACCATGAAATCCTCAGATTCTAGCATAAAATATATTTTTTTAATCATACTCAAGATAGACTAACTTGGTATCAGAAAACAAATCATTCAAATACCTTGAATACAAAATAATAATAATAATAAAGTAGCATGATTTATAATCCAGCCAGATAAAGTAGGAAAATGAATTGGGGTTCTTTCTTCTTTGCGGCATTCTGCCAATGGGAGTAAGTTTTCAGATAAATATTACCAGTTAAAATTGAAAAAAAATTTAAGGCAAATGAAAACGTACCAGCTTACTAGAAGCACCAAGCGTATCAAGCGAATCCATTCTCGTCTAAAAAAGAAAAAAATTTGTTTGAATTGGACAATCCTACCTGCCCTTCAGCTCCATAGCAGTTTACTTTTCATATTTTTGTCAGCCTATCTCCATGAAACATGCGCAAGTTTCAGGTTTACCCCTAATTAACATGGGCTAGGCCCAAGAAAATTGCAATTCGAGAGTCGAGATTATATTGGTCTTCCTTAAAAATCCTTTCCTTTTTCCCCTTATCCATTTTAACCAAGAGATAATAAAATAGGCTCGCTCGAGGGGTAAATATTCCATATATATTAAAAAATTAAATTATTTACAAAAATGGGTCAGTTTGAAGAATATTTACGGAAAAGGGTCGTTTCCCTCCAAAACACGTCCACATCGGTAGCGTTTTGGGAAACAACAACAAGCCCCCGAGGGCGTGCTTTGTGCCACCTCGACAAAGCGTGCTTACGTGGGCACGCTTTGTTGAGGTGGCACAAAGTGCGCCTCGTCGGCGCTTCTCAACGAATAATCGTGAAAATGCGCCGACGTGGGCGCTTTTGTCCTCCTTCCGTCCAATTACAAGATGAAAAATTAATTGAATTTTTGGGCTATGGAAAAATATATATAGGTTTTGGGCAAAATATATTAGCAAAAAATTAATTGAATTTTTGTGATAGTAGTCTCCGCAAAATAATTTTGAGGAGACGTTTACAACAAATAGTGGCAAAAACGCTTCAAAGAGGTGCACTTGTCAAGAGAGTCTTGAAAAGAGCTCTCACGTAGACGATCTTTTGCTACAGTAGTCTCCGGCAAAATTTTGAGGAGACGTTTCTGAACAAACAGTGGCCAAAAACGCTTCCAGCAGGGTGCACTGTCAGCAGGAGTTCTAAAAAGAGCTCCCACGTGGACGCTCTTTTGCTACAATAGTCTCCGGCAAAATTAATTTGAGGAGACGTTTCTGAACAAACAGTGGCCAAAAACTCTTCCAACAGGGTGCACTATCAGCAGGAGTACTGAAAAGAGCTCCTACGTGGGCGCTTTTTATTCTGATGAGTCTCCGACAAAATTAGGCTATAAATCACCAAATTTCATTCTCGGGTTGCATAAGGAAATTGAGGCAAAAGAAAAAAAAAAGCGAAAATGAGTGAACGATTAATGTTGTTATTTACTACGATGGTAAAGTTCGTGACACCGAAAATGGTGTTGTTTTCTTATCGGAGAACACAGCGCGACTGAGTTTTAATCGGAACATTGATTTGATAGAACTTCGCAAAAGAATTAGGTGTAAAATATTCGGAACAACGCCAATGAAAGTTCAGTCTATTAAGTATAGATTTTGCGCTTCGGTTGATCCAGTGAGATATGACTCATTCGACATCAAAGGTCTTCAGAGCTTTGAGGTAATGGTGGAGACTCATCTTGCTAGTAGATCACCCTATATCGAGGTATATGTAGAATTTTCATCTCCAAGTGATCTTTCTGCGACCTCAACATCTTCTACCGTTCGAGGGGAATACATGACCCCAAGCCGACACTCTGTAAGTGGGAGGCAAAACACAGAAGTGCCCGTGTGCGGTGGTAGTATGGAAAACATAACCCCTGCACGACATTCGGTTGGTGGATGGGACATGCATATCCGTCCTTCGACGTCCAATGATAGAAATACATATTGGGGGATGTCATCAACTTCTAGTGGTTGGCAATCCACATATGATTGGGATCTTTACGAAAGATGTTTAAGAAGGGATGATGTACTCCCAACGACATTCACCGGCGAGGGGCCCTCGTTTGTTGCAGGTTATGGAGGGTCGGACGATGAATCCGATATGGATCCACCTCGAGAGCCAGGGCTCGATGGTGCAGAAGTTGAATTATTTTCTGAACCGGAGCCCGTTCCAATTGTACCTGAAGACGTTGAGGCGGTTCAGCGAAGAAGAAGATCCGCTATTTAGTATGCGTACTCGCCTCCAAATTTCACATGCATAATGTCGATCTATCTCAAGATGATGCATTGGAGTTTCCTAAACTACCCTACGGGATGCGTGACCGTACAAATTCTTCGTTGGATTCGGACCAATTAGATGTTGGTAACCAGTTTTCCAACAAGAATACTTTTCTTGTTGCATTGAAATAATACAGCATCAGGAACGGGGTTAACTACAATGTGGTTAAATCCAAGCTCGATAAGTATGAGGCAAAGTGTGCAGTGCAAAACGGCACATGTTCATGGAAAATCATGGCGTCATTGAGGAAAAAGGCAAGGTTGTGGGAGATCAAAAAGTACAAAGGTTCACATACATGCCTTGCCGATACAGTACCACTATGTGTTCAATGATTTCGAATAACACTAATATTATGTAATGTTGCATTATTTAACGTACTTCATTGACAGGTGTAACACAAGATCATCTGAGGATGGATCCAGAGATGTTGGCTAACTTAATAATCCCGACGGTGAAGGTTGATCCCAAGATTACGGTGTCGGCCTTAATTGGCAATATTCGTAGCCAATTGGGGTACACGCCCTCTTACAAAAAGGCTTGGATAGCCAAGCAGAAGGTGTTAGAAAAGTTGCACGGTCGGTGGGACGCTTCATATAATGAAGTGTGGCAGTGGTGTCAGGTGCTGGAGAGATATGTCCCAGGCAGCACAACATACCTTAAAACGAAATCGGCGTACTACAACGATCATCTGCTCCGTGGATGCGTAGTGTTCAAGCGTCTGTTCTGGACATTTAAGCAATGTCGAGATGCCTTTATATACTGCAAGGCATTGGTACAAATTGACGGTACCTTTATGTATGGTAGATATATGCATCGGCTATTGCTAGCTGTGGCACAAGACTACCGTGGAGAATCCTTCGATTGCATTCGCAATAACACCGGGAGTCGGTGATGACCGGACTTCTTCCTATCTAGGTTAAGGAGGCATGTCTGCCCCCAACTTGACATATGCGTTATATCGGATGGGGCCCTAGAATACTTGCGGCAATAGAACGTCAGGGAAGCATGTGGCATCACACACACCATCGATATTGCCTAAGGCATGTTTCATCCAACTACTATGGGCAACATCGATCTAAAAGACAGCGACAGTAAGTGACCGATATGGGTATGAAATATCTATTAATATAATTTCGTTTGTAATATTCAATTTATTCTCAATTGAAGAGTGGTATGTAATATTCGCTATCAATGTATATTGGAAGGGTACGAGATCAATAAATACCGTTTTCACAAGATGTTGGCCAGTTTGCACTCAGATAACGCCGAAAGCGCAAACTACCTGTGCAATATTCCTTTCGAACAGTGGACACAAGCATACGACGGCGGCCTATGATATGGTCATATGACCACAAACTTGGCCGAATGCATAAATTATGTTCTAAAAGAACCCGTCATCTGCCGATTACATTGGTTGTGCGAGAGACATATTTTCGTTTAGTGACACTATTTCCAAAGAGAGCAGCGAGTTATAGAGGGCAGATGCAAGGAGGCCATGTATGGAGCTCGAAGGTCTTGTAAGAAATAAACAGTGCGAAGGCACGGGCCAACACCATGCACATAGTGTGTCATAATCGCGACAGCGTCACGATCGCGACAGCCTATGGTTTCGTGTCACAGAGTTTGACAGACTGAACCAAGGTATTGTTGGCGGGCATTATCGTGTACACTTGACAAATAGGACCTGCGACTGTGGGATATTTGATGCACTTCGTTACCCATGCGCTCATGTACTTACGGCTTGTCAAAATCTCCGTCTTGATCCCATGATCTATGTCGACGAAGTGTATAAATTAGAAAACATGTACAACGTGTGGAGACACGTATTCCTACCAGTCCCAGATGAACGTAAGTGACCGTCGGTATCGCTTGCACCGTATAAGCTGTTGTCGGATAGAAAATTGAGGCGCAAACAAAAAGGTCGACCTTGCTCGAGTAGAATACGCAACAATATGGATATCCGAGAAATGAGCAACCAAAGTCGGCTGTGCGGATGGTGTAGGAACCCGGGCCATACATCTCGCTCGTGTCCAAATCGAAATAGTTGACCGTGTTCTTAGCTTTTTTGTCTCCTGGTGGCTATGTAATTTCTATTTTTTGGAGGAAAACGGTGAACTTTTGTACAAGAACTTTTATTTTATTCAAGTTATTAAAATTAAATTACAAAATTACAAAAAAAATTAAACCATTTCTATTTTATCAAAGATATTAAAATTAAATTAAAAAAATTAAATTACAAAAAAATAAAATTAAACTCAAATTTTATTAAATATATTAAAACGTAATTACAAAAAAAATTAAACCATTTCTATTTTATCAAAGATATTAAAATTAAATTAAAAAATTAAATTACAAAAAATAAAATTAAACTCAAATTTTATTAAATATATTAAAACTTAATTACAAAAAAATTAAATCATTTCTATTTTATCAAAGATATTAAAATTAAATTACAAAAAAATAAAATTAAACTCAAATTTTATTAAATATATTAAAACTTAATTACAAAAAATTAAACCATTTCTATTTTATCAAAGATATTAAAATTAAATTACAAAAAAAATTAAACTCAAATTTTATTAAAATATTAAAACTTAATTACAAAAAAAATTAAACCATTTCTATTTTATCAAAGATATTAAAATTAACTTAAAAAATTAAATTACAAAAATAAAAAATTAAACTCAAATTTTATTAAATATATTAAAACTAAATTACAAAAAAAATTAAACATTTCTATTTAATCAAAGAGATTAAAATTAAATTACAATAACAAATAAAATTAAATTACAATAACAAAATAAAATTGGGGTTTAGGGTTTAGAGTGTCTTGGGGTGGGAACCAGTGCCACACGGGGGTGGTCGGTGGTTACGCACTGAATTCCTCCTTCTTCTAGCTTTCGGCGGGGTCGTGGAACCTCGGGTGGGGAATCGGGTTCCTCCAGTAGTGGATCGGGTTCTGGGTGTTGCGATGATGACCCACCTTGATAAAATAATGATCCCGAGGTGTTTGCATAAACCACGGCGGGGGTGACTGCATCCCGTACGACGAAAGAGCCTGGTAGAAAGAAGTGATCCCCGACGGCACCTCCTCTGATCCCACACGCGACGTCGGCCTCACGATCGGTTGGCCAGCGGGAGTAGTCGGGAACGGACTTGAACCCGGTAATGCATTCCAACCTGGGGTGGGACTGGGAAAAGGAAACATATATGGGTTAGGAGGATACATATAAGGGGTAGGGTACGCACCTGGCATAAACGGTAGACACTGTGATGTCGACTGAATTGATGAGCCGGGTGACTGTGTAGGTGCTGTTGCTGGCCCCGGTGACTGTGTCGGCGCTGTTGATGGCCCCGTCTCATCACCTATTCTCCTTGGATTTAAAGGGGCCCGACATTCCCTTTGCTTGCGAAGTTGCCGTCGCCTCTCTTCTTCTGACAATAGATATGGCTTGCCATGGATCCTAAACCATGTCGTGTACTTCGGCACGCACGCTAACTCAGGAACGATGATCGGTTCCCAGATAGGTCAAAAGTCATACCGGTTCTCCCACGTCTCGATATGACCTGACCAAAATCTTGGCCAATCCGTGTGCAGCTGCCGTAAGTCCACTTTGTGTTCATCATCGAGCACCTCAAGTGGCACGGGAATCGGTTATCGGAATCTAAATTGTCGCAGAACCTAATCTGACTGGTGCATCTCCACGGTCGCATAGGTGATCAATGAGACCTTAACATACCAACTGTTCGGATTTTCGAAGAATTCCTCCGGAATTACTGCCCGAATTTCTGGATCCTCGTATGGTGTCCATTGAAACTATATTAACATTACCAAAATATTAGTTATATACATAATACTAGACACTACATACGAAATACTAAATTATAATAACGAAATTCGAAACTTACTTGTGATTCCGACCGTTGGTCCAATAGTAGCCGTATATCCTCAAGCGAGTTAGGTATTCCAACATGACTCACCGAATGGTTCCACCTAATTAAATAAACTTTTAGCATGCAATTATACTATAAATCTACGAAATAATTGTAAAATATAATATTAAATTTACCTCGTTATCAGTGGGAATGAATATGGCTGGTCGAGTCGAGGACGTAAAAATGGAAATCGAAACCATGCCCATGACTGCAGAGTGATAAGCAACCTCAATTTTACTTTACTCGCCACGCCGCCCAAGACATCTTCCAAACAATCTCGATAGCACGGCGACCCCAACTCAAATCACCGTACGCTCTGAATCAATAAGTTTTAAGAGCCATCTCGGTGGACGAGGTTTCTAGAGAGGTCCCAGATCGATAGCCTCCAATTATCTCAAGAATGTATGCCCGAGCATACAGTATTCTTTCTACTTGGTCAAACCCTCGTTTGGCTCGGAATGTGTCTCGTAACTGCACCATATCGATCCGAGCTCCTTGAATTCTATCCGAATGGCACCCAAAGCTCGTGAGCATACGGCCATCCAATCGGTAGATGTTGCGGACCCGGTGACTACCGACCCGGCCCACCGGTAATCCCAACCGCAATCGCACATCTTCTAGAGTGATGGTACATTCTCCGCATGGCGATGGAAAGTGTCGTCTGGTCTCCACCTCTATCAACGATCGATCAAAGGCGGCTCCAAGTTAAACCCCTACCTATCGTGGCCACGTGCAAAAACCCGCTTCCGTAGGTAATTCTCGATCAACGGCGATGGGGACCATGCATGTTGTGAATATAACATTCCAACACCCGATCTACAGATGCTTTAAAAATTATAAAATTTAAAATTGCATAATTGAAAAAAAATTAAATAATATTGAAAATTAAAATTAAAACTTACCATTTGCATTTGCTTGACGGAGATGTGCTTGTTGTCTAGGCAAAGTAATTCCCGCCATTGTAATCCGATAAAAAATTTTAAAATTTTCCAAAAAAAATATTAAAAAATTATAAAGGGCTTTTTCGTAAATAGTAAAGGACTATTTTGAAATTTGAGCGTAAATTTTAAGGACTTTGAGAGAAAGTTGAGAGAAAATTGAGAAAGGATTGAAGTGTGAAAAAATAAAGGGTTGGGGGTTTTTATAGTTTTTTTTTACGTTGGGCCCCAACGGTCAAAAAAAATTGGCCGATGGGTTTTGACCGTTCTGTAGGCTAAAGGGCCAGCTTTGTGCCACCTCAAAGAAAGCGCCGCCACGTAAGCGCTTTTTGAGGTGGCACAAAGCGAGTCCTCGTGGTGCTTTTTTGTTGTTTCCCAAAACGCTACCGACGTGGACGCGTTTTGAGGGAAAACGGCCATTTTCCGTAAATATTCTTCAAACTAACTCATTTCCGTAAATAATTTAATTTTTTGGTATATATGGGATATTTACCCCTCGCTCGAGCCAATTTGATATTAAGTTTGACCAAATCTATATTAACTTAAAAAGTAGAATTTTGAGTCATTAAGTAATGAATGTAGTGGTAAGTTACATTGTATTTTGATAGAAGAATAAGGTTTGAGCTTTAAAAATAATATTATTGAGAAACACAATTTTAAACTCCAAACATAAATCATAAAAGTATCTAAAATTTTTTTGAAGCTTTAAAAGTTTAGAATTGAAGAAAACATGAGTTGAATAAGATTCAAACTTAAAAACCCAAACTTTTAACTTATTTCGTTAAGACCGAAGATAAAACTAATCTAAAATTTAAAAATAAAACCGTCAAATTTATACCTAAAAAGCAAAAAGCACATTGATATAATTATATAATAATGATTTATTAACAATAAAAGTAATTAATAATGAATTTTATGTTAAATTATGAATTAAAATGAATTAGAAAAACTTTAGTTATGAATATTTTTAAAATATAATCATCATATATATAATAAATATGCAAAATTACCATTAATTCAAATATACAAAATTCAAATAAAATTTATCAATAGTATAATCATAAATTTCATGTATTCATAAATATAAGGCATATTATAATTTTTCGTTAAATTTTAAAATACAATATAACATTACATAATATAATAATATACAATTATTATATTTATATTATAATATTGTTTGTATAATATATATCTTTATACTATAATATATTAATTCATATTTTTATATTAAAATTTTAGCTAAACTCAATTTCATGTTCATAATGTACGCATACATATAATTACATTATGAAGTTCATATTCATATCATTAATCATAAATAATATATATATATATATATATATATTTTTTTCGCTAATCATACATTATTATAAAGATATAACATAGTTATAGTATTTGGTAGATTGCAGTAAACTATAGTGCTGTCATGATATAATTTTCATTAATTTATATTATAATCATACACATTTTCAAATTTCAGAAAGATGTGTAGAATCAAGCCATCAACAGAGGTTGAGACATCAACGAGTAAACCCCAAATTTGGGGAATTGCCCGACGTACCCGAGTAGTCGAACCTGCCGAAGTTGTCGGTCCTTCAAACCTAGCTCCTTATCCAATAAGGATACTATGGTGGTGATCAGGACCAAACCCAAGTCTGCATAGATGTTAACCCTAATATATAGCTTATCCACACTTACAAGTCTCGCCAATGTTTCTAGCTTGCTTGTAAAGAATAAATGTAGTTACTACTTACTACAACGCCTCTTATTCGTTCTAATGTACGGTATGAATAGAAAGTGTTACTAGAGTACTTTTAAATTTAAATCAAAATTTTCTTTTAATAAACACCATTTGATAGCTTTATAAAAGTCTTAAAAATAATATATAACATTATAAAGAGAATAAAATGTGATTTGAAATCATTTTGGGTCATTGAATATATGATAGGACTCATTTAAATTGTAAACCAAGTGTTTCGGGTTTATCGACTTAAATTGAGAATGTTCAATTTGAGAAAAATAAGAGTTTTATCGTAATTTAAAATTTTAAAAATATTTTTATAAAATCACTAATCCAAGTTTAGGACAATTATAAGACTTTATAGACGGTTTAAAATAATTTTAAAGTCGCTTAGGGTGTTTGGGACCCAAACTGGACCCTCGAAAAGTCAAAACAGCTCAAAACAGTGTAGTGGCATGAATTTGGGGCACTTGTTGCAGCACAAGTCCCAAATAGTGGCGATAGAAGTCCCTAGAACTGTGCAAATTGC
The DNA here is from genome assembly GCA_025506655.1 of Gossypium rotundifolium. NCBI lineage: Eukaryota > Viridiplantae > Streptophyta > Magnoliopsida > Malvales > Malvaceae > Gossypium > Gossypium rotundifolium. Next base: position 35,161,882 of record CP106727.1, on the reverse strand, counting down.
TCCCTATTGAATGTAATTAAAAATTTTATTTCAAATTGAAAATTAAATTAATTAGCCATCGCAATTTTACTAAATAAGACAATTAAATTTATTTAATCATATATTCTAATATAATAAAGTGGTCATGACTTAGACGAAATTAGCATTGAGTTGAAAAAATTAATTTAATTGGATTAATTATTTTTTATAAATTAAATAAAATAATATTTAGGGAATAGAAAAGCTAGTTATTAGATTGGATAATTATATGTACTTGTTTGAAATTTAATTTAAAATTAAATTCGACATATAATTGAACCCAATACATGAATGGCCCAAAGAGCCCATTTGTCAAGCAGGTGGGTGGCACACATAGGGAGTATGTCCTATGCTTGTTGCTTGCCCTTGTTGGAGGTTCTAGTAGAAGCCCAGTTTTCAATAAAATATTATTTTCCCTCTCCTCCCATTGCAGTATAACTCTTATAATATTTCCCTATATAAAGAGACTAAGGGTGTAATATCTCTTGCCCAACCCGATCATCAGGTCCAAGTTATAAGATGTTACATTCGTTGTCGGAGCAACTACAATTGATTTCAACACAATATAACCATTCCAACATGCTAACAAGTATAAAATATATTCACTAGTATTGTACAATCATTTACGGGTCTTATACGAGCTTACAAAATTTCTTTTCATAACCCAAGACCATCGGAGGACTAAACTACAAAGCTTCAAAATATTACAGGTTGGAGTCACGACTTCAGTGGTGCGATGTCGCAACCTCCAAAAAAATATGTTTCCGTCTCGACTAAAATATAAAGTTTCTAAACTTCACCGAGTTGGTGTCGCGACATCAGGGTACAATGTCGCGAGATAGAAGGTTAGTGTCGCGACATCCATGGGGCGGCGTTGTGACCTTGAGAACAATCTACTAGAAGTTCATATCCTTTTTCATCTAGTGTCGCGAAATCTATGTGGTGGTGTCGTGACTCTATAAGTAGAATAATTTCAATCCCTTTTGGATTCAACCTATCATCTCATATAAGATGCAAATTTGGGACCATTAATGACCATCATCACAATGAAACTTCATACCAATTTCATAAAATCATTATTTCATGCCAATTTATACTAAATAAAGCATATGAACATTTGAAATCATGTATTTCATAGGGCACCAAACACATGATCCACATCTAGGCATATCCAAAGACGTTAATCAATCTTAATATACCAAGTTACTTCACTTTGCAAGATTTAACATATAAGGCATATGCAAGCTTGAAATCATGAAACCAAATGGCATCACACATGATCAAAACTAAACTCAAACTAGGCCGTATACCAAGCTTAACATGCAATTAAACCTTAGCCATATTTACAACATTGGCATTCACAATTGAATATGACCATTTACAAAATAAAGACCCTATATACATGCCACAATATTACGACTCAAAATAAATGTAATTCTATCGTCTTGTTGATTTTCTGTTATTCACGCTGATTCAGCTTGGTTTTGCAAGTTAGGGATCTACATGTAGGGAAAACAACGATAGGTAAGCATTTAATGCTTAGTAAGTTCAAATTTAATTTACAACACTTACCATGCTCATAGGTGAGCATGTTACTACCAAAAATGAGGCACATATTTGGCTAGAACATATCACATAATGTCACCACAAAGTGAGCATAATATGCATAGGTAAACATAAGTGTTAGGCATTATAACATATCCAAAACATCACTAATTCATACCAAACTATATAAGATCATTACAATTTCATATACAGCCATCAACCTACCAATTCATGCCATTTCAATTTGAGTCACATATCATTATAACATATCAAATTTGATTCATTTCTTTCTCTTTTTTTTTTTTCCAATTTTAAGATCCACTTTCAATATTTTGCCCAATGGAACCCTAGTAAAACGGACTTGGACAAATGGGTGAACTACACTACACCAAGATAGCTAGTATAAGTATAAACTACACCACACCAAGGCACCAAAGTGCAAAGCTCGTAAGCCTAAAATGTTTAAACATACTCAAAATCCTTCCACCACACTAAGGTCTTTGATGAGACAATGAATAGTCGATAATCCACAACAGATGTTGGATTCCAAAATAACCTTTCATAATCTTCATATCACCAACTATCCTATACACAAGCGCCATGTGACCCTATTGGCATTCCAATTGTGTTCTAGTCATTTATTAAGTTCACATGGGCATAAATCATTCATATTGTATATACATAACTTGTAACTATCACATATCATTTTTCGAATCCTGTCGATTGAATCTAAACATGAATTATATAGAAAGTAATGACTTTTACCATTCTTCTAGCTATAAACAACAGACATAATATCAACCACTTATCTTGTTTCATTTCAAATTCAATCTCGTTATTAGCCAAGTATGCCAATTTCCACCAACATTTCAATTTGTGTTCAAACATAAATAAAAATGGAAATAACACAAGCAAACCTATTAAACAAGAAAGGGTAATAAGTTCCATAAGAACTTCCTTTCAAAACACAAAACAGGTAGATTTCTCAGTGCCTATTCTGTAATTTTAGTTTTTCCTCTATCAACTCCACTTGTGCCAATTTTTGATTCTAAACAATTATATATATACCAATCAATATCATATGTTAACACACAATAGCCACTAAATGGATTGCAACAACAATACAATGAAATGCATTATTAAAATTAATCTCTATTTTATTATAAACATATTTTCATTTTATTCAATTTAGTCCCTAAACTCATGATAATCATAACTTTTGATTCCAAGCTTTGAATTAAAATATGATTTCACATATTTTCATTATGGGCCCTATATTTTCTATTCCTAGCATAATTTCATGATATATTTCATATTTATTCAATTTGGTCCATAATGTTAAAAATCTAATAACTAAGCTTAATGAACTTTGCAATATAGTCTTTTCATAATCTAAGCTCAATATCTATAAATTCCAAGCCTAATTTATCAATTTATCAACAACAAAAACTTGCTAAAATTTTAACAATTGATCAATTTAGTACATGAGCTAGCTAAATCAATCTCCCATTATCATAAATTTATAAAAATTACAAGAAAAAAACTTGTCTTTCTTACCTAATTTAATGGTTGAATGGTATAAGGGTTTGAAAGCTTTTCTTCCTTAATTTTATTTCTTCTTGGACAGCATGTATGAAATGGAGAAGATGACCTTATCATCTCCACTAACTTTAACTTATATGCTTTGATTAAGACTTAATTAATTTAATTTAATTAACTTAATCATAGTTTAATTAACTTAACTAGTTATTAATCTCACTCGGTGGAAATGACATCATCATCCACTATCTTTCATTTAAAAATGGTTTAATTTCCATTTCGTCCCTTTGGTTAATTTCTATTCAAGTCCTCAAGTTTTTGTTAATTAAAGCTCAATAGCGATTGGACTTTTACAATTTAGTCCCTAAGCTTTAACTAAGTATTTTATTGATGAATTTACTTGACCATTCTTTAGCATATTTTCATATTAACTCAATAAATATTCCTATTTTATCTTTACATACTCAGTTTACAAAAATGGAATTTCGAAATTGCATTTTTCAATACCACTGAAATTGAGTCATTACAAAAGGCTCCCGAAAATCATAAGGAAAATATACAAGGATACTCTATTGAATTTTAGTGGAAAATGTATTTGAGATCAAAGAAATTCTATTATTTGTGAGATTATAATTGCAAACTCCTTGGCAGTTTCAAATTTATCGGCTTGAAATTTTAGTTTTGAATTTTTTCTTAGAAAAAAGTTAGATTTTCCCTACTAGAAAGTCTCGTTTTTCGTGCAATATCTAGTTCTTGAAAAGAGCCCACTCTCTTAGCATTTGATGGTTTGAGAATAGTGAAGAAGATCATTCGATTAAAAGTTAGAAGGATTTAGATGCTAGATCCAAGATTCAAAAAATCTCCCTAACTTGAAAACACATATACTAAATTTGGTAAATTTTTTGCTATAGATAAATCCACCTCTACAATTGGGACAAGATTTGTTCTCGTACCTAGGGAGGGGAGTTGGGCACAAGGCAAGCAAAATTGATGAATAAAGTCTTCCTCTCTAAACTCGCAAAATTCTCTTGTTGCTTGCATTTTCAAAGCAAAGTAGTGTAAGTCTAATTCTTTTTGTGGTTGTTAAGGTTAATCTTTCTGACTTATGGATTTGAAAAGTATCTTGCTTGGGAGGGACATTTGTAATCAAGGGAAGGATGCCCATATTTGGAATGGGAATGATTGTTGGATTAACATCAGTCTTAATACGCTTTATTCGGATATTATCAAAACTTATTGTTCCTCCTTCCAAGTGCATTCATGCTATGACTTTAATAACAGAAGTTGGGAAGTTCTCGATTGTCCGAAACACATAGTGAAGGAGTTAATAACCTTTTAACCAAACCCTTCTCAATCTTAGGAGATAAGGATAGGTTGGTATGGAAAGACGAACCTAGTAGAAACTTCTCAATTAAAGGGGTCTACCATTTCATTTGGAAATCCAATCATGTAAAGAACTAGGTAAGATTAACACTCAATTTGATTTTGTAGATGAGAGAATTAGAATAGAAATTACAACTACTGAAAATGAACTCTGTTTTAACTCTTGAATTTCATTTCTGACTTTCTCTACTTCGTTGAGAGTTTATATAAGTTTTTAATAGCAACTTCAAAACTGATCAGCAACTTACTAATCCTCTGTAACTGACTTACCGACTTCTTTAACGAACTAACTATGTGATCCTTAACAAATCATCATAAATAATCTAGCTCGAGTGAATCGTTTCAGAAACTGGAAAGCCCTCTCGAAGTTCTGTCTTCCTTTTAAGCTAATCCTATTTTTATGGAAAATCTGCAACAATTGACTGTCGATTAGGGAAGCCCTTCTAAGAAGAAATGTACTTTCTAATAGCTTTTGTCCCCTGGGTCAAATGGATTTGAAACTTTGGAGCAACTTTTCATTTAATGTGATTTCACTAAAGCTATATGGTTTGGCATCTCACTCTCTTAGTGGATCTTCCAGTGGCTTCAAACTAACGACATCTTCTTTTGCACTTTCTTGATGATTCGAAAAACCAGAAATGACCTCATTTTTAACAAAATCCCAATAAATAAGATAAGTTCCATCCTCAGGCTAAAAGACCAAAGTTTGTCTATTTATCTTCCTTCAATAAGATAATTGACCAAGGAAACATCATCTCTTCCTCTACCTTCATGTTGCGATCGCCTGTGAGATCACTGGAAACCAGGACCAACAACATTAGTTGGACCCTTTGTCTCCATATTAATAAGGGGTGATATGATAGGTGCTGCCACAATTATACGAAACGAATAAAGTGTGTTCTGCATTGTCTGCAAAAGCTTTAACATCACTCTAAACATACATGCCAAATTTCTCATTCTCTGCCTATCCTTGTTCGTGCTAAAAGATCTCCAAATCTCATCTTACTAAAGGGTGAACAAAGAAAGGCAATGGGCCAATCTCCTTCTCAGTAATATTATGGAAACCTTTTTAGGCATTTAAGGACATTCCGGACCACTCAAACTTGTCAAAATAATTAAATATGACAATGACAATCATGCTCGGGGAAGAAACCAAATGACGGGCAATTTATGCCTCTACTACCAATATTTCTTTCACTTGACCTTAATTCTCCTCCTGTTTACTTTTTGAATTTCTAAGCTTTTTAGGAATCCGGCTGTATACATTTTTAAAATTATGAAAATGACCCAACTTCAAGATTAATTACGGGAATGACTTAATTTCTACAATAGAATTGGATGCTGCCACTTACTCAAGCAATACCTCCTTAAAAATCCCCACAATCATCTTTAATAGAGTGAGCATGGGCATGGGCCACACCACCAAGGCCCGCCCTAAAAATGGGAGGTTCGGGTAAAAAATATACCAAAAATGGGCTTGACAGAAAATTAGGCCTTTAAAAATGGGCAGGCCTCGAGTAAGAATTTCTTGGCCCCCGCCCGCCCGAAATCATTAAAGGCAAAAAAATATTTTTAAATATTATTTTCTTATTGTTTTTCTTTATTTTGCTACTATTTTACTATTATGTTTCTATTATTTTGTTGTTATTGTTTAGATATTATATAAAACTTATTTTATTGTTAATTTTGTTATTATTTTAAAGACATTTGTTAATTTTGTTATTATTTTAGAGGCATTTCCTTGTTAAGTTGCATCTATTTTAGTGTTATTTAAGTCTACATATTTTTAAAATTTATTTTCAATTTGTTGAAAAATATTTATTTTATTTTTAATATTTTGATGTATTATATATATTTAAAATTATATAAAATAATATAAAAATTAATATAGGCGGGCCGAGCTCGGTTTTAGTATTTTATATGGGCGGGCTTGGGCAAAATTTTAGGCCTATTTTTGGGCCTGCCCGCCCGAGCCCAATAAACGGCCTAAATTTTAGTTGGGCCCGACCAACCCGTCCGCCCGCCCATGCTCACCTCTAATCTTTAATCATTACAAAAAATAAAAAATAAAAAATACAAATAATTTGTTTGTGCCACCTAATAAATTGGCGGCACAGGATTGAAGCTTACAAGGGCAAAACGTTCAAGAACTTAATAAAGTAATTACCCTTTTCAAATTGACAAAAAAAAAAAGTGTGCCATGACACCAAATTAAACTTTTGATTTATTTGCATATTAGGTCTGTCTCCCTTTAAAATTAAATTTATAAATATATATATAATGCTTATTTAAATTACTCAAATATATCCCTGAAAAAATTTCCTCAAGTGTATCTAAATTTAAATATTTTCAATTCATTCCCTAACATATTTGAATTTAGATAAATAAGGCCGACCCTAAGGGCAGTTTCGAGGTGCAGCCACCCACAACTCAAAGATAAAAGGGGCCCAAAAGATAAAAATATCATTTAAATAATATTTATTTAAGATAAAAATATTCTTAAATATTAGTTGTTGTTTGATATAAATTATAGATTTTAGTAAGATAATTATTCATCTAATATTAATGGAGTAAAAACTCAACAAACATATCTAAATTAATGCCAAGTGTTTTTTAATTATTTTTATTATATTTGAAAACAAATGACACCAATCTAGTCAAAATTATTTTACTCCAGTAACAATATATAAAATAATTATATTTTTAATAAATTCACAATTAAATTGAGGTTGGATTAATTCATCATATAATTAAATAAAATTCTTAAATAATAATAGTATGAATGATAATTTTTCTTACTTGAGTACAAAATTTATATTTTTCGACGCATTAAAATTGAAAATTATGATTTATTGTGATAACCATTACGGCATGTTCACTTATAATTAGTTTTTTATATAAAAATCTAAAAAAAAAATCTAATCTACTTAGATTTGTATAACGGCGACCTAGGTGTAACTAAAATAGATATTATATATAATAACTTAAAATATGTTTTAAATCTTTATACTTTTATATATTTGAAATTTAATCCTTTTATTTATCATGTTTTAAAATTAGTTTTCAATTGTTAACTCCGTCCGAATTTTCTAATAAGTTCACTAATATGATATTTTAAAATAAAAAGATACTCACTTAATATTCATGTATAACATTACACATTAGGCCAATATTTGTGCGAAATTTTGAGTTTTGTTCCTTTTATTAGTAGTAACTAATTTTAAAATAAAAAATTGAGAAGGATTTTTGGAAAATATTGATGTTAATGTTATCATTAATGATTTTGTATCTCAAAATGCTTATAGAACTTTTTTTATGATTTTTTGTATTTTTGTAGTTTATGACATAATAGTAGATTGGATGAATTTTTTTAAATTTTGTTAGAAAAATACATTATTCGCTTAATGTCATAAAACATATTATTTTAATGAAATTACTAGTATATGATTTTATTTTATTGTATTACATTTTATAATTTTTTTAAAAGGGCTCAATTTATTGTTCCGCCTATGACCCAAAAATATCAAGAATGGGCCTGTAGATAAACTTAAGGAAATTTTTTTAGGGGCATATTGAGTAATTTAAATAAGAATTTTATATATTTTTTTAAGTTTATTGTTTAAAAAAAAAAGATGAGAAGAGTTTATTTTTGTTCTTCTTATCTTTTAAGGGTTATTTAAATTTAATTTCAAAAGGGACGGACTTAGTATGCAAAAAACCAAAGGTTTAATTTGGTACCGTCTGCACCTTTTTTCAGCCAAATTGAAAAAAGTAATTACTTCACCGTGCCCCTAAAAATTTTGCCTTTCACGCACCAAAAATTTGTTTTTTTATATTTTTTGAAGATTAAAGCATGATTGGGGGGATTTTTAGGGTGATGTCGCTTGGAAAAGTGGCAATATTCAATTTTACTATAAAAATCAGATCATTATAATTAATTTTGAAGTTGAGTTATTTTCATAATTTTTAAAATTTATAAGGTTGGATTTAAAAAAAGCCGAATTTCTATCTTTGCCTTTTATAAGGAAGAAAAAAACACCTTTTAAAAAAACAATTCCAAGACAACAAAGAAAAAAGCATTATTTCAATAAAAAAAACTTCTTCGATATGTTCCACTGCTTGTAACATGTAGAAAAAAAATAAAAAAGGAGGGTATATTAATCCATTTGGTTTAATCGTGGAACTTCCCTCTCGAAGTCAAAATGCTAACGCGTTAACTTCTATTCCTGTCCTGGGGCTGCCTTGACGTTAAACGACCTAATAAGTGACCACTTTCCCTCGTTCCATCTATAGGAACAAGTTCTAACCACGAAATAGAAAATTTCACATCTCCTCATGCAAAGAATATGCTATGAAAGATTTTAGAAATTTACCTTTTCCAATTTTTCGTTGGTTGACCTGTTGTAAGTGATTTTTGCTTTTGTCGTTTACTTTCTTCTGTATATAATCATGTGGATGACTTGGCTATAACGAATAGAAGAAAGTCTAAAAAACATGTTGAGTAGGAATCCTTCGGTCAGGTCATGTTTTCCGGCAGGATTCTTTAACTCAAGCCTTGATGACAATGGACAAGCCTCGAAGAATAGCAGCTATGGTACATCACTTGCAACTGCAACTCCGAGTTGGAGCCAGCCTAATTCCAGCAGCAAGGCCTACCGCACTGACGACAATAAGCCTTTCACTTGTGGAAATGCCAACTTCTGGTGCAGACCTTGTTATCAATAATCCCTCTAAACTCCGACTCTCGGAACATGAAAGTGCTTTACGGGTTTCATACCAGACTCATGCTACTAATCACCACCACAACAACAAGGATGTTAATGTTCGTGCTGCAACACCAGTTCAAGTAGTTGACAAATTTATACCAGACCCTTCTCTTACAATTTTGCGACCTCTATATTACCAAATGCGCTGTTAGGATATGTCTAACAATATTAAATAGGTTAGTTAGTCTGTTGACTCAAGCGGTTAAACAGTTGTAAAGGTAGTTACACTACCTCATTAAATACTCAGTTTGCTCTCTTAATGAAGTATGCATGAAGTATTATTCTTCATACGTTGAGTCTTTCAACATGGTATCATGAGCTTAGGTTTTCTTTTTCTTTGAAATAAATTTTTTTTTCTTCATGGCTACTGAAGGTGTTCCTCCTCTTGACATATTGCCCCGATCTGTAAATGTTGGTGAAATAGTTCATCCTTTGAGTTCAAGTAAACTTGCCTCATCAAATATTCAGATTTTACTAAGCATGATACTGTCAAGCTTAATGAAAACAATTTTTTGTTATGGAAACATCAGCTGTTATTAATTCTTGAGGGTTATGGTCTTGAAGGGTTTGTATTAGGCACGGTTCTTCCTCCCCCTTCGTTCATATCTGGTGCTGATGGGAGTCTCATGGAAAATCCGGCGTTCTTGGTGCATAAGAAGCAAGATAAGTTCTTGGCTTCATGGCTTCTATCCACAGTCACGGACGATGATTTGGTTCATCTGACAGCGGCTAAAACTAGCTTTGAAATCTGGACGACTATTGGCAGGCGGTTTGGTGCAAAGTCCAATGTTAAAATTTCGAGTATACGTCATATCTTGTACTCGATCAAGAAATCAAATCTTTCTATCAAAGATTACCTGGCTAAGGTTAAAAATCTAAGTGATAGCCTAACTGCTGCTGGAAGTCTTGTCTCTGAACAAGAATAGGTTAGCATAATATTGGCTGGTCTTCCCATTGAATTTGAGTCCATTTGTATTTTTGCCTCTGCTACACCTATGAGTCTTGACTTAGTTACTGAGATACTTCTAGAATGTGAAGCTCGTCAAATGGCTATGTTAACTGATGTCCCTTTACAAACTAACTTCATTTCTCAGCGAGACGATCGTGACAATATGAAGTCGGATTCGGGTTCTATTCGTGGTTCGCATCAAAATCACAGAGGTACTGGTCGTGGCTGGTCTCGTGGACGTATTTGAGGTTCTAGTCAAGGGTGGTCGAGATCTAAACCACAATGCCAATTATATAGTAAAATGGGTCATATGGTGCAAACATGTTATCATCGGTTTGATGAAAGTTTCTCTGGTCTTGGCTCGAACTCTTCACCGTCAGTCAATTATCATCATCTAAATGAGATTTCCTCATCTCACTGCTTATCATCTCAATGTTGTGGTCATTTTTCGCAACCTTCTTCAACTATCTCACAAGTTGCTCCAGCCCCACAATCTTCGGTGGCAACTCAACACTGGTATCCAGACTCAGGTGCCACTAATCATGTCACTCCAACTATGGCCACTCTTACTGATGTCTTTCCATACACGGGTGCAGGTCGAGTCTCTATGGGTAATGGTTAGTCGGTTTCCATTGATAATATAGGTTCTTCTAAAATTTTGGTTGGTTCTCGATTGTTGCATCTAAAGAGTGTATTGCATGTGCCTACAATATGTAAAAGTTTGATCTCTGTAGGGCAATTTGCCAAAGATAACAATGTTTATTTCGAGTTTCATCCTGTGCTGTGTTTTGTGAAGGATGTTCAAACAGGGAAGATTCTTCTGATGGGCCACATGCATAATGGCCTGTATCGATTTGATTTCTCTCGAGTTGAAGCATGTAAACCTGGTCCAGCTACTACTTTAGGGTCTCCACTGGTGCATAATGTTGAAGCTTCCTCTACTCTTAATCTTTGGCATAATAAACTTGGACACTCTTGCACGAACATTCTTCATCGTATATTACGTTCTTGTAATGTTTCTTTCAAAAATAGTTTCCTACCTCTTAAGTGTACATCTTGTAAAATAGGTAAATCCCATAGATTGCCTTTTGCTACTTCAAAAATAGTGTACTCGGCTCCTTTTGAATTAGTGACATCGAATGTTTGGGGTCCAGCTCACATGTTGTCCAATGGATACTCTTATTATGTTTCTTTTATTGATCACTATAGTAGATTTACATGGTTGTATTTTCTCAAGACTAAGTCAGAGGTTGCTCGATGTTTTTCTCAGTTCTACAAGATGGTTCAAGTTCAATTTGGCAAGACAATCAAAATGGTACAGACTGATGGAGGGGGAGAGTTTCATGTTCTCTTAGCCGAGCTTAATCGACTTGGTGTTCGTCATCGAGTTACATGTCCTCACACCTCTGAACAAAATGGGGTTGTAGAGAGAAGACATCGTCATGTAGTTGAAATGGGGTTGACATTGTTGGCACAAGCTTTTATGCCATTAGAATACTAGTCTGATGCCTTCTCTCATGCGGTTCATTGAATCAACAGACTCCCTACTCCTGTGTTGCAACATATTTCTCCTTATGAGAAGCTCTATAAGGTTCAGCCTGACTATACTCAATTGAAGGTCTTTGGGAGTTCCTGTTTTCCTCATCTTCGACCTTTTCAAAGGCATAAGATTCGGTTTCGGTCCAGCAAATGTGTGTTCCTTGGTTTTGGATATCATCAAAAGGGGTTTAGGTGTCTTACTACTGATGGCCGTGTGTTTCTTTCTCGACATGTAATATTTGATGAAATGGATTTTCCTTTTCAAGCTGGTTTTCTTTTTCCACAAGGGTCTAGTTCTGTCAAGTTCATTCATCTTCGGTCTCATGTACCTGTGGTTACGATGCCCGATTCTGACTTTGGTATGTTGGGCTCCGATGCAGTTGTTAATAGTCCAATTCCATCTCCTCATTTTCCTTCTCCTATCTTGAGATCTACAAATTCGTGCTCCTCTACTGGAAGTGATGTCGAGAATGTGATTGCACCGCATAATGTATCTAATGCTGTCAATATACCACCATCATCTCATGTTAACCATCATCCTGTGCAAACACGGTCGAAAAGTGGTATTTTTAAACTGAAAATGTTCACTTCTATCTTGGATGAGAAGGAGCCTTCCACGATAACTGAAGCTTTTCAAAGCCCTGCTTGGACTGTTGCTATAAAGGCCGAATATAGTGCTTTAATAGCGAATCACACGTGGGATCTTGTTTACTTACCTGAAGGTCGTTGAGCTTTTGATTGTAAATGAATTTTTAAACTCAAACGTCATGCAGATGGTTCAATTGCTAGATACAAGGGTAGACTCGTCGTAAGAGGTTATCTTTAGGAAGCTGGAGTCGATTTCTTTGAGACGTTTAGTCCTATTATTAAGCCAACAACTATCCGAGTAGTGTTGGCCCTTGCTATTTCTCGAGGGTGGTCTCTCCGGCAAGTGGACGTCAACAACGCTTTTCTCAATCGAGATTTGCATGAAGAGATATACATGACACAGCCATCAAGTTTTGAACAGCATAGTGTTGATGGGAAACTACTTGTGTGCAGGTTAAGATAGGCACTTTATGGTCTTAAGCAAGCCCCTCGGGCTTGGTTTCACAAGCTGAGGGAATTTTTGCTCACAAATCAATTTGTGGTTTCTAAAGCCGATAGTTCACTTTTCATTTGACAAATAGACACTCGACTTCTCTATGTGCTAGTGTACGTCGATGACATAATAGTCACTGGCAGTGATTCCCATGGTATTGATAGTTTTGTTCAATCACTTGATACTAATTTCTCTTTAAAAGATTTGGGTCAGTTGAGCTATTTTCTTGGTATTGAGGTCATTCATACTTCGACTGGTGTCTTCTTGAGTCAAAAGAAGTATATTCTCGACATACTTCAACGAGCTTTCATGGTGAAGTCGAACACCTCTCCAACTCCGATGGTCACTACATGCAAACTGTCTGTTCATGAAGGAACTCCTATTGAAGATGATCGACTATTCAGAAGCATTGTGGGTGCCTTACAATATGGGTCTTTCAACATGCGCTTCCGAGAGAGTCGGTAAGTCAACTTTTTTTTGGACAGACTTTTGTCTAAGAACAACTCAGAATTCTGACATTCAATCAATATAATGGGTGGCAGGGAGTAATAGGACTTCTACACGGCTTGCCTTGTATGCACCTTTACATCAAACCGCAATGAAAGGTGATTGGGGAAAAGCTAAAGAGTTCCTAAATATTCATCCAGGTGCTGCAAATGTCAGGATAACCAACCGATTGGAAACAGTTCTTCACATTGCTGTAAGGGCTGGACACATTGGATTTGTGGAAGAGGTAGTCAAGTTGATGAGCGTATCAGACCTGGAACGAAGGGACAAATCCAGGAACACCGCGCTTTTCGTTGCCGCTGCTTCGGGTATTACTAGGATTGCAGAGGTGATGGTAAAAAAGAACAAACTTTTGCCAGGGTTAAGGGGAAACAAGGGGGTGACACCACTCTGCATTGCTGCACAGAAAGGCCACCGAGACACGGTTTGGTATCTTTACAATGTGACCGCTGCTGAGTATCTTAATCAGGAGGATTATATTGGGTTGCTTATAGCAACCATCACTACTGATTTATTTGGTATGAACTATGAAGTGAAGTCTATTAGATGTTTAGTAATGGTTAGAGCCATTAAGTCCATACTTTATGGTCCATTTATAAAATAGCTGATCAAATTCTCCTTTTCTACTTAGACATAGCTCTCTGCTTAATTCAGCACAATCCAGAATTGGCTATTCTGCGTGATTCAAATGGGGAGACGGCACTCCATGTTTTAGCTAGAAAGCCCACGGCATTTTCCAGTAAAAATGAGCTGGGAATCTGGGAAAAGTTTATCTACCCATGTAAGTTTTAAGACTTTTCTTTTAATATCCTTTTCATAATTGAATTAGCCGGATTTGGGAAGCATTGGAAATTGTATCAAATGATTCAAATCGTTATATCTTGTGTTTGTAGTTTTATTTATGATTGTCTCATTACGTATGTATAAAACTCAGGCAAACCAGTATTTTCCATTCCCTGCTTATGTTTTGATCAATATTTGCAGCATTTTTTAACTTTCCTTGCCTTCATTTCAAGTAATTTTAGTTAAGTCCACTGAGAAAGAGAGAACAAAGAGAGCACGCCTTCAAACTAGTAAACTAACTGACGACTTGTAATTGTCAAAGAACTCCGATAGACAAGTTAATGATTACAATTTACCGCTGTAATATGAGAAAAGATTGTATGAAATATATATATTACTTAGATTTTTTGGTGGTACAAACCAGAAAAAATAGCATTCCTGGGCTGTGGAATGGGGCTTTCTATAAAAGATTTATTGCTTGGGGAAAATGTAAATTGGGATATCTGTCTTGTAATCATAATAGTTACTTATATGCTCTTGCAGGGACTTATGTTGAACCAGTAACTAAATGTAGTTACCCCTCGGACATATCGAAGCCCTGCCACTGCGATACAAATCAAGGTTTCTCTCTCATTTTGGGAGTAATGAAGTTTTATGGTATTCCAGGTTAATCAAAACTTCTTTTTTAACTACAAGTTTATTTGGAATGTATGCAGTGTTCATTGGTTTAGCGGGAAGACTTTGGCATGCAATTCAGAAAACAAGTGGGTGCTGATATGAAACTTGGATTTTTCTCCTTTTTTTCTTCTGGCATAGTTAAAAATCCAATATCTGATCCATGTTTAACATAGTCCCAGGACATAAAGCAGTTTGCAGGAAAAAGTTACTGCATATGCAAGCCATTGTCCTTGTGAAGCTGTTATGGGATCAAATTTTATCATTGGAAGACGAGCAAATTACGGATATACTAAGAAGCCCTTCACAAGTGTTATTTGTTGCAGCAGAATTTGGAGTTGTTGACCTCATAACTGAACTTTTTCAGTCTTTTCCGGATCTGATATGGAGAGTCGACGAGCATGGCCGAAGCATTTTTCGTATGGCGGTCATTCATCGCCAAGAAAAGATCTTTAGACTTATACATGATATAGGGGCACATAAGGATATGATTGCTGCTTACAGAGACAAACAATCATTGCATAGTACTGCATTTGGCTGGAAAGATGGCAACTCCAAATAGACTTAATATTGTATCTGGTGCAGCTCTTGAAAAGCAAAGAGAACTGTTGTGGTTTAAGGCAAGTCTTGAATATTTTCTCGCTTGTTCACTATTTGACATAATTGGAAGTTGTAAATTGAGTTGGTTTTTGTACATCACAGGAAGTAAATAATGTACAACCATTATACAAGGAAATGAGAGACAGTAATGGCAGAACGCCTCGAATGTTCTTCATGGAAGAGCATGCGAAATTGGTGAAGGAAGGAGAGAAGTGGATGAAGAGCACTGCGTCGTCGTGCATGCTTGTTGCTACACTAATCACAACAGTGATGTTTGCAGCAATCTTTACAGTACCAGGAGGCAATGACAATGAGAAAGGAACTCCCATATTTTTAGAAGCTACATCTTTCGTTATTTTTGCTGTATCAGATGCATTGGCATTGTTCTCTTCAGTCACCTCTATATTAATGTTCTATCGATCCTCACTTCGCGTTACGCAGAAGAAGATTTCTTGAGGTTACTCCCGCAAAGATTGATTGTTGGTCTTACAACCCTTTTTTTGTCCATAGCAGCAATGCTTGTCGCATTCGGTGCAACCTTATGCATTGTGCTTAGCCAAAGACTGGCATGGGTAGCTGTCCCAGTAGCCTTCATTGCTTGTATTCCAGTTACTTTGTTTGCATTTCTTACAGTTCCCACTCCTTGATATAATCCAATCTTCCTATGGTGTCGGCATCTTTGCCTGAATTTGTTCATTTATTTCTTAGTTTGTAAATACAAGAGAAATGGAAAGGAAAATAGCTTTGTAACGACTTACATTCGTTTGTGTGGAATGAAATCGTTGACACAGATACGGTATGTGTAACACCCAAACATCTCACTGGTATAATATTAGTATTTGGCAAATTTTCTCATTAACAATTGAATAGTGATAGATTCGAAAAGAAATTTTAATAAAGATTAAATTGAAAATTTGTAAAAGATAGACTAAAGGTACAAATTTACTATTTTAGGAAGAAATATTTATTTTATGAATGTGATGTGTTGGAAAATTGAGATATGCACTAGATTGAAAAGTGATGAATAGTATAGGGGTTAAAGTTAAATTTTACCTTTTTGAAAAAGGGCTTAATTGCAATTATACCATGAATAAATTATATACGCATAAGTAATAACTACACATAAGTATGTCATGTGTCAAACAAATAGTGATGGAAAAGAATAAAATGATTATTTTACCCTTATGTCTTACATATGACAAGATATTTTAAACGGCAATTTTGTTATTTGGTCATTAAATATTATTTTTAAATTTTAAATTATAAAAGTATGATATTTTATGGGAGAAATTATAACCATTGAATTAATTTTTTTTAAATTTTGAGGCATATATTTTATTGATAAAATTGAAGGTTTGAATAATAAATTATGGATTTATATTCTATATAATATATTTAAAATTGTTGAGTGATAAATGAGAAATTGATGTTCAAATTAAACAATAGTTTTATATCTTGATGAACAGTTGTATCTTTTGAACAATTATATCTCTTGGTGAACATATTCATTGTTTTTTGTTTAATATTGCATCTTTTCATTCATTGTGTTTGTTCACTTATATCTATTAACTTTTCAACAAAACTCTTCATGAATCGGTGTAAATCTCTTTATTCATTTCTTCTCTTATATATAAAGACAAGTTAGGTGACTTTCAAAACTTATCATCAAAAACCATCAATATCAAAAATTCCTTCTAAATTCATTCCTCTTGGTGATAGAGAAAGGCAAGATTGTGTTCGATTGATCATTGTTGTTGTGCTACTACTGTGATCGTTAGTTATTGTATCCTGGGAGACAGACGTCTAACGTTACTCAAAGTACTGAGGAGAAGTTGAATCTATCTTAAGGCAACTGTTCATACAGGCCTTAACAAAATTTTTCTTCTAATTTTCAACTCTGTCCGATTATAAGTATTTTGTTGTGTTACTACTACTGCAATGTATTGCATTAATATTTGTTATTGACATATTAATACTACATACGATATTATATTTTCTTACATTAATTAAATAATTAAATGTTAAATAAAAATAAAAAAGTAAAGAAAATTGTAGAAATATAAAGAGAGATCATTCTCTGTTACAAAACCCCAACGTGGGATGCATGTTAAAAAAAAAAAAAAAGGAAAAGAAAAAAATCATTTTATTTAATTTGATCTTTTGTCATTTTTATCTAAAATCTTTTAAATTTTCATAAAATTAAAGTGAAATTTCACACCAAAATTTAATTCAAGAATGTTCTTTCATATTAAATCAACCATGGAAACATGAAGAAGAAGAAGATGGAAATGAGAAAAAACATGGGTAAGTTGCTTAAATTATTATATTATTTTTATTTAATTGTATAATTTAATGTAAAATTGTAAGAATTAAGTATGCATGATTATTTTTATGTTTAAAGTGATGAAAGTATTATATTTATGTATGAAATGAATGGTGAATGATATTATGAAAAATTTTACGTAAATAATTGAAAATAAGAGAGTGTAGGTGATTTTACTAAGAATATTTGAAACTGGAAATAATTTTTTGAATGTTATGGATATTTGAGTCCAATAATAATAATTTAAGCATTTGAATATTATGAAAAGTTTTGAAAATTTTTTATTTGATGTCTCATGTTCAGGTTTATTCTTGAATTTGGTAAAAGGTGTTACAATATGTTGACTAATTTATTTATTGTTTATCTTTATTTTTAAAAGATGTCGAAATCATTTTTAAAGTTTTTGAAAAAATAGAGATCGACTTTAAAAATGAAAATGGACTCGCCACCAATCCCTTTTTACTTAGGTGTGATTGGATCACCTTATAAAACATTTTATTTCAAAAACATTGATTTTGGTCCGCGAAATACAAGAAAACGGGTTCGGGAATTGGTTACGTACGAGGAAGAGTTAGCACCCTCGTAACGTCCAAAATTTGGTACCTAATTGATAATTTCATGTCCTAATGTCGAAAATTTGAAAAGATTTGAAAATATGATTTCTTTAAAAAAGCTTGAACACTTTGAGTTGGAACTTGAGATTCATTTATTCCGAAAGCATGCAAACATCACATCCAGCACATTAGGACACGATATTTCTAAACCATCGTAACTAAAATCATCTCATGATTTACAAAATTTTATTAAAAGGATATTTAGTTATTTGTACAAACGAAAAACCGAAACCTAGCATGTTAGGGCACAATTTCTCGAACTTTCAAACACGAAACATTGCCTTGTTTTCAAAAGCCTTACCTCGAGATACATAATGTCACATCCAGCACGTTAGGACACAACATTTTGAATTCCCGAGAATAAGTTTTTATTTAACCCAATCTTTGATTTTTAAAAAGAAAATAATAGGTTCTTTAGATTCGATGAGAAAAATCGAAACCCAGTAAGTTAAGATACGATTTCTTTCGAACCTTAGAACGAGGAAGGTTTGCTTATTTTGAAAATTGGATAAAATGTACTGATTATGGAAAATAAATTTAAAATAAAAGGTAAATCGATTTACAATGATAGCTTGTGTAACGACATGATGATGATAAAATATAATAACAATTATACAATAATAGTAAATTATAAGGAAAACACGTTAATAATCGAATAATCATAATAGAAATAAATAATAATAATAATCATAATGAAAATAATGATAGTAGTGGAAATAATAAAATAAATATTCAAATATTTGAAATTATATGCACATAAGGATGCAAAATGATAAATAATAAATAAATAAACGCAATGAAAATGATAAAATAAGAAATAAGTAAAGCCTATTTAAAGGTAGTAAATAAAAATAAAAATAAAAATTAAATATATTAGTTTAATACTACTACTACTACTACTACTACTAATAATAATAATAATAATAATAATAATAATAATAATAATAATAATAATAATAATAATAATAAAAGCAAGAATAAAGTAATTTAAAAAAAACGAATAAACAAGAAAAATATACATAATAATGATAAAAATATATGTGTATGTAAACAATTAAATAAATGAAAATGATACACATGGATATATAAATGAAATAGAGGTAAAATCCGTGAGGTAACTTCGAAAAGAAAGGGAAAATTTAAAAAGGGGCCCAATTGAAAACCGCCTCGAAAGCGGAAGGACTGAGGGCGCAAATAGCCCCTCAGTAAAAAAAACACGCGAATCCTAGGCCGTTTGGGTCGAGTCAATCTGACCCATCTCAAAACGACGTCGTTTTGGGGTTAAATGCCCTAGGGTGAAACGACGTCGTTTCACTCCTTCTATATAAGTTAAATTTTTTTAAAAAAAAAAAATCATTTTCCTTCCTTTTTCTTCAAAAATAGAAAGTCTTCTCTCCTCTTCTCTCCCCCTGGCAATTTTCGGCCATAGTCTGCAAGGAAGCTTGGCCACGGCCCAAGATCATGATACGGTGGCAAAACTCCTAAAACAAGTAAAATTTTTCTTTTTTTTTCTTGTATTTTAATAAATATATCCTATATATATGAGTAAAAAAATAAAAAGAAGTATTCAAAATATAAAAGAAATAATAAATAAAAACCTCTAGTGCTTTATGAACTGTATATATTCCGTGTAAAAAATGTCTCTGTATTGTTTTGTGTATTTGTCTCCCCGTATTTTTACAGATTTGGGGGTTTTTATAACCCGAAATAGAAAAAAAAAGGAAATACATGTTTCTGGCTTTGTTTCCTTGTTTGCTGCTGGTAATTCTTTCCTTTTTGCCGTGGTTTTCCTTGTTTGCAGGTTGGGAACGAGAAGTCCAGCGGTGACTGGGCGCGGATTGCGGCGCGAAGGGAGGCTGATGGTTGTGGCACTTGTGGCGCCTAGGGTTTCAGAAAACCCTAGGCTTTTGATTTTGCTTAAGCTTTAGGCCTTTTTGGGCCGATTCCGTTTAGGTTGATTTTTAAGTTAGTGGTATTGGGCTACTGTATTGGGTTTCAGTTTTGTGCAATGGACTTTGTAAAAATGGACTGTTTATTCTTTTACTATTTATTTTTTCTGAATAAAATAGGCCCGGAAAAAATGGCCTTATTACAGCTACCCCTCTTTGCTCATTGCCGTGTAACGGGAATAGAGCAAAGACTATAAAAGGACCAATTTTGCTCGATTTTCTCTAAGCCTTGACTTCTTGGTCCTCGTCTTCTTCAAATGGTTTCCAACTCCACTGCAACTTCATCGGTATTAGTACTTCATCTTCAATAAGTCTGATGGCTTCAATCTGCTTCACTGTAACTTCAGGAAGGTAAAATTAGCTATCTTTAATATGCTCGCCGCAACTTCAATGAGACAAGATCGATGTCTTCAACTTTGCTCCATTCTTGCTCGGGAGATAAGGCTTGTAATTTTAGCCTGTTCCACTACCATCTCTAGGGAACAAAATCTGAACTTTCTAATTTGCTTCCTTACTATCTCGGAAGACATCAATCTTCAGTCTGCTCTATTACTATCTCTAGGGAACAAAATCTAAACTTTCCAAATTGCTTTCTTACTATCTTCAGGAAGACTTCAATCTTCAGTTTGCTCCACTAACATCTCTAGGAAACAAAATCTGAACTTTTTGGTTTGCTTCCTTACTATCTCCAGGAAGACTTCAATCTTCAGTTTGCTCCACTAACATCTCTAGGAACAAAATCTGAACTTTTGGTTTGCTTCCTTACTATCTTCGTGAAGACTTCAATATTCAGGTTTTGCTCCACTACCATCTCTAGGAACAAAATCTTAACTTTTGGTTTGCTTCCTTACTATCTTCAAGAAGACTTCAATCTTGATTTGCTCCACTAACATCTCTAGGAACAAAATCAATGTTTTGGTTTGCTTCCTTACTATCTTCAAGAAGACTTCAATCTTGACTGCTCCACCATCATCTCGATGGAACAAAATCGAACTTTCTAATTTGCTTCCTTACAATCTTGTGAAGACTTCAATCTTTAGTTTGTTCTACTACCATCTCTAGGGAACAAAATCGAACTTTTGGTTTGCTTCCTTACTATCTTCAGGAAGACTTCAATCTTCAGCCTACTCCACCATCATCTCGATGAAACAAAATCTGAACTTTCTAATTTGCTTCCTTACTATCTTCAGGAAGACTTCAATCTTCAGTCTGCTCCACTACTATCTCGAGGGAGCAAAATATGAACTTTTTGGTTTGCTTCCTTACTATCTTCAGGAAGACTTCAATCTTCAGCCTGTTCCACTACCATCTCGATAGAACAAAATCTGAACTTTTCAATGTTGTTACACCGTCCTCTAGGGACATGTCCTGTAGACTCGAATGTATTATGGATGACATTTGCATGAATGCAGAATGTCATGAGAATGATCCCAAAATGTATAATGATTAGGATGCAATGATCAGAATGAATCTAATGCTCCTAACTAAATAATATTAAGATGACATTTGCATGAATGCAGATTGTCATGAGAATGATCTCCTTTCATTTTTTATTTTTTAAATGATTAGGATACAATGATTGAAATGAATCAAATACTCTTAATTGGAAGTGTATAAATGATATTTACATGAGAATGATCCTTTTTCTTGTTTGGGTTGTCACTGCTCATAGTTTATCAAGGTTCTATCACTAATGCGTTACCATGCTCTCTCGTTCATTGATTTATTTGATGAAAACCCAAAAAAGATCATATTCTCGCTTCGAAAGCTTGTCCCACTATAATTCGAGTCCCTTCCACTTGTACCTTCTAGGATATAAAATTTGTACTTCCCATTGCAACTTCAGGGGAATAACATTTGGTTTCTTTCATCCAATCATTATCAATTTGATCATTACACCATCCCCAGGTGTAATAACTAGATGTATGTGCCTTTCAATATTTCCAAACCTTAGGCTTGGTGTGTTCTAAACAATAGTCCTGTTTCAGGTTCCTATATTATTTAAAAAACTTTCAAAGTAATGTACGAAACTCCTTTTATGAAAATATTATTAGTCCAACAATCGTTATTTTAATATAAAATGCTTAAAAATATAAGAAATTAATCAGAGCATAGCTCGAAACAAATAAGTTAATCAAAAATAACCAAGGCAATAAAAGAAATTGATTTGGAATTATCTTGAAAAGAATAAAGCAATCAAAGATATTAAATTCAAAATTGGGTAAGATAGAAGCTAGGTGCCCCAGATATCGCAGCCTGAGCTTCTCTGTTCAAACTTCTTGAGGACCATTTTAAGCTCAATATGTGTTTAGGGGATCCGGAGTACTTTGTCAATGCCTCAAGACACAACATATTTCCTCATTGTCAATTCAGGCATAGTAAGACTTCAACATGCCCTATCTTTGATCAAAATTTGAACCGCCCTTTTAGGTTTTCTACTCAAAACCCTTTGGTGTCAAAGCGCACCTTGGACTCTTCTTTTTTTCACCTTGGCCCTTCCTTTTCGTAAAGCACTTCTTATGCGAACACAATTCACCGGATTGGGCAAGTCTTTACCATCCGTCTCGATGAATATCTCTAGAACAAGCCCTACATAGAGGTCTTTCTCAGTTTGACATCTGCTTTCCTCATAAATTCTTTTGTATAAGAAGGATCTTCTTCAACATCAGGCTCTTCTCGTGGAATTCTCTAGGATGAACCTTTTTGTCGTAAGTTTGCATCATCTAACCGTGATGGATAGCTTTTAACCTTTTCTTCGATTAGGTTTAATTGGCAAACTGCTTTCTATTCAATGTGTTGGGTTTCAGCTTAGGTTGATTTTAAGTTAGTGGTATTGGGCTCTTGTATTGGGTTTTAGTTTTGTGCAATGGACTTTGTAAAATGGATCATTTATTCTTTTACTATTTATTTTTACGAATAAAATAGGCGGAAAAAATGGCCTTATTACACTACCCTCTTTGCTCATTGCTGTAACGGAATAGAGCAAAGACTATAAAGGACCATTTTGCTTCGGTTTTCTCTAAGCCTTGACTTCTTGGTCCTCGTCTTCTTCAAATGGTTTCCAACTCTCACGCAACTTCATCGGTATTAGTACTTCATCTTCAATAAGTCTGATGGCTTCAATCTGCTTCACTGCAACTTCAGGAAGGTAAAATTAGCTATCTTTAATATGCTCCGCCGCAACTTCAATGAGACAAGATCTGATGTCTTCAACCTGCTCCATTACTGCTCAGGGAGATAAGGCTTGTAATTTTTAGCCTGTTCCACTACCATCTCTAGGGAACAAAATCTGAACTTTCTAATTTGCTTCCTTACTATCTCGAGAAAGACATCAATCTTGATCGCTCTATTACTATCTCTAGGAACAAAATCTAAACTTTCCAAATTGCTTTCTTACTATCTTGGAAGACTTCAATCTTGATTTGCTCCACTAACATCTCTAGAAACAAAATCGAACTTTTGGTTTGCTTCCTTACTATCTCCGGAAGACTTCAATCTTCAGTTTGCTCCACTAACATCTCTAGGAACAAAATCTGAACTTTTTGGTTTGCTTCCTTACTATCTTCAGGAAGACTTCAATATTCAGTTTTGCTCCACTACCATCTCTAGGGAACAAAATCTTAACTTTTTGGTTTGCTTCCTACTATCTTCAAAAGACTTCAATCTTGGCTTGCTCCACTAACATCTCTAGGGAACAAAATCGAACGTTTTGGTTTGCTTCCTTACTATCTTCAAGAAGACTTCAATCTTGACTGCTCCACCATCATCTCGATGGAACAAAATCTGAACTTTCTAATTTGCTTCCTTACTATCTTCGGAAGACTTCAATCTTTAGTTTGTTCTACTACCATCTCTAGGAACAAAATCTGAACTTTTGGTTTGCTTCCTTACTATCTTCGTGAAGACTTCAATCTTCACCTACTCCACCATCATCTCGATGAAACAAAATCGAACTTTCTAATTTGCTTCCTTACTATCTTCGAAGACTTCAATCTTGATCTGCTCCACTACTATCTCCGGGAACAAAATATGAACTTTTGGTTTGCTTCCTTACTATCTTCGTGAAGACTTCAATCTTCACTGCTTCCTCTACCATCTCGATAGAACAAAATCTAAACTTTTCAATGTTGTTACACCGTCCTCGAGGACATGTCCTGTAGACTCGAATGTATTATGGATGACATTTGCATGAATGTAGAATGTCATGAGAATGATCCCAAAATGTATAATGATTAGGATGCAATGATCGAAATGAATCTAATGCTCCTAACTAAATAATATTAAGATGACATTTGCATGAATGCAGATTGTCATGAGAATGATCTCCCTTTTATTTTTTTATTTTTTCAAATGATTAGGATACAATGATTGAAATGAATCAAATACTCTTAATTGGAAGTGTATAAATGATATTTACATGAGAATGATCCCTTTTTTACTGTTTGGGTTGTCACTGCTCATAGTTTATCAAGGTTCTATCACTAATGCGTTACCATGCTCTCTCGTTCAGCTGATATATTTGACAGAAAACCCAAAAAAAAATCATATTCTGCTCAGCAAGCTTGTCCCACTATAATTCCAGAGTCCCTTCCACTGTACCTTCTAGGATATAAAATTTGTACTTCCCACTGCAACTTCAGGGGAATAACATTTGGTTTCTTTCATCCAATCATTATCAATTTGATCATTACACCATCCCCAGGTGTAATAACCGGATGTATGTGCTCACAATATTTCCAAACCTTAGGCTTGGTGTGTTCTAAACAATAGTCCTGTTTCAGGTTCCTATATTATTTAAAAAACTTTTAAAGTAATGTACGAAACTCTTTTTATGAAAATATTATTAGTCCAACAATTGTTATTTTAATATAAAATGCTTAAAAAATATTACAACAATGGACAAGAAAGAAATTAATCAGGAGCATAGCTCGAAACAAATAAGTTAATCAAAAATAACCTAGGCAATAAAAGAAATTGATTTGGAATTATCTTGAAAAGAATAAAGCAATCAAAGATATTAAATTCAAAATTGGGTAAGATAGAAGCTAGGTGCCCCAGATATCGCAACTGAGCTTCTCATTCAAACTTCTTGAGGACCATTTTAAGCTCAATATGTGTTTAGGGATCCGAGTACTTTGTCAATGCCTCAAGACACAACATATTTCCTCATTGTCAATTCAGGCATAGTAAGACTTCAACATGCCCTATCTTTGATCAAAATTTGAACCGTCCTTTTAGGTTTTCGGCTCAAAACCCCTTTGGTCTCAAAGCGCCCTTTGCGGGTTTTCACCTTGGACTCTTCTTTTTCTTTTTCTTTTTTCTTTTCTCTTTTTTTTAATGAATTTGAGCTCAAGGCGCCCTTTGCGGGTTTTCACCTTGGCCCTTCCCTTTTCAGGTAAAGCACTTCTTGTCTGAACCTGAATTCGCCGGATTGGGCAAGTCTTTACCATCCGTCTCGATGAATATCTCTAGAACAAGCCCTACATAAAGGTCTTTCTCAGTTTGACATCTGTTTTCCTCATAAATACTTTTGTATAAGAAGGATCTTCTTCAACATCAGGCTCTTCTCGTGGAATTCTCTAGGATGAACCTCTTTGTCGTAAGTTTGCATCATCTAACCGTGATGGATAGCTTTTAACCTTTTCTTCGATTAGGTTTAATTGGCAAACTGTTTCTATTCCAATGTATTGGGTTTCATTTAGGTTGATTTTTAAGTTAGTGGTATTGGGCTCTTGTATTGGGTTTCAGCTTTTGTGCAATGGACTTTGTAAAATGGATTGTTTATTCTTTTACTATTTATTTTTACGAATAAAATAGGCTAAAAAAATGGCCTTATTACTACTACCCTCTTTGCTCATTGCCGTAACGGAATAGAGCAAAGACTATAAAGGACCAATTTTGCTCGGTTTTCTCTAAGCCTTGACTTCTTGGTCCTCGTCTTCTTCAAATGGTTTCCAACTCCATCGCAACTTCATCGGTATTAGTACTTCATCTTCAATAAGTCCGATGGCTTCAATCTTTCACTTTGCAACTTCGGGAAGGTAAAATTAGCTATCTTTAATATGCTCCGCCGCAACTTCAATGAGACAAGATCGATGTCTTCAACTTTGCTCCATTCTTTGCTCGGGAGATAAGGCTTGTAATTTTAGCTGTTCCACTACCATCTCTAGGGAACAAAATCGAACTTTCTAATTTGCTTCCTTACTATCTCGGAAGACATCAATCTTCAGTCTGCTTTATTACTATCTCTAGGGAACAAAATCTAAACTTTCCAAATTGCTTTCTTACTATCTTCAGGAAGACTTCAATCTTGAGTTTGCTCCACTAACATCTCTAGGAAACAAAATCTGAACTTTTTGGTTTGCTTCCTTACTATCTCCAGGAAGACTTCAATCTTCAGTTTGCTCCACCAACATCTCTAGGGAACAAAATCTGAACTTTTTGGTTTGCTTCCTTACTATCTTCAGGAAGACTTCAATATTCAGTTTTGCTCCACTACCATCTCCAGGGAACAAAATCTTAACTTTTTGGTTTGCTTCCTTACTATCTTCAAAAGACTTCAATCTTGATTTGCTCCACTAACATCTCTAGGGAACAAAATCAACGCGTTTTGGTTTGCTTCCTTACTATCTTCAAGAAGACTTCAATCTTCAGCCTGCTCCACCATCATCTCGATGGAACAAAATCTGAACTTTCTAATTTGCTTCCTTACTATCTTCAGGAAGACTTCAATCTTTAGTTTGTTCTACTACCATCTCTAGGGAACAAAATCTGAACTTTTTGGTTTGCTTCCTTACTATCTTCAGGAAGACTTCAATCTTCAGCCTACTCCACCATCATCTCGATGAAACAAAATCTGAACTTTCTAATTTGCTTCCTTACTATCTTCAGGAAGACTTCAATCTTCAGTCTGCTCCACTACTATCTCCAGGGAACAAAATATAAACTTTTTGGTTTGCTTCCTTACTATCTTCAGGAAGACTTCAATCTTCAACCTGCTCCACTACCATCTCGATAGAACAAAATCTAAACTTTTCAATGTTGTTACACCGTCCTCTGAGGGACATGTCCTGTAGACTCGAATGTATTATGGATGACATTTGCATGAATGTAGAATGTCATGAGAATGATCCCAAAATGTATAATGATTAGGATGCAATGATCGAAATGAATCTAATGCTCCTAACTAAATAATATTAAGATGACATTTGCATGAATGCAGATTGTCATGAGAATGATCTCCTTTTATTTTTTATTTTTCAAATGATTAGGATACAATGATTGAAATGAATCAAATACTCTTAATTGGAAGTGTATAAATGATATTTACATGAGAATGATCCTTTTTTCTTGTTTGGGTTGTCACTTGCTCATAGTTTATCAAGGTTCTATCACTAATGCGTTACCATGCTCTCGTTCAAATTGATATATTTGATGAAAACCAAAAAAATCATATTCGCTTTCGACAAGCTTGTCCCACTATAATTCGAGTCCCTTCCACTGTACCTTCTAGGATATAAAATTTGTACTTCCCATCGCAACTTCGGGGAATAACATTTGGTTTCTTTCATCCAATCATATCAATTTGATCATTACACCATCCCACAGGTGTAATAACCGAGATGTATGTGCTCATCAATATTTCCAAACCTTAGGCTTGGTGTGTTCTAAACAATAGTCCTGCTTCAGTTCCTATATTATTTAAAAACTTTTAAAGTAATGAAAGAAACTCTTTTATGAAAATATTATTTGTCCAACAATCGTTATTTTAATATAAAATGCTTAAAAAATATTACAACAATGTACAAGAAAGAAATTAATCAGGAGCATAGCTCGAAACAAATAAGTTAATCAAAAATAACCTAGGCAATAAAAGAAATTGATTTGGAATTATCTTGAAAAGAATAAAGCAATCAAAGATATTAAATTCAAAATTGGGTAAGATAGAAGCTAGGTGCCCCAGATATCGCAGCCTGAGCTTCTCTGTTCAAACTTCTTGAGGACCATTTTAAGCTCAATATGTGTTTAGGGGATCCGGAGTACTTTGTCAATGCCTCAAGACACAACATATTTCCTCATTGTCAATTCAGGCATAGTAAGACTTCAACATGCCTATCTTTGATCAAAATTTGAACCGCCTTTTAGGTTTTCTACTAAAACCCTTTGGTCTCAAAGCGCCTTTGGGTTTTCACCTTGGACTCTTCTTTTTCTTTTTCTTTTTTCTTTTCTCTTTTTTTAATGAATTTGAGCTCAAGGCGCCCTTTGCGGGTTTTCACCTTGGCCCTTCCCTTTTCAGGTAAAGCACTTCTTGTCTGAACCTGAATTCGCCGGATTGGGCAAGTCTTTACCATCCGTCTCGATGAATATCTCTAGAACAAGCCCTACATAAAGGTCTTTCTCAGTTTGACATCTGCTTTCCTCATAAATACTTTTGTATAAGAAGGATCTTCTTCAACATCAGGCTCTTCTCGTGGAATTCTCTAGGATGAACCTCTTTGTCGTAAGTTTGCATCATCTAACCGTGATGGATAGCTTTTAACCTTTTCTTCGATTAGGTTTAATTGGCAAAACTGTTTCTATTCCAATGTATTGGGTTTCAGTTTAGGTTGATTTTTAAGTTAGTGGTATTGGGCTACTGTATTGGGTTTTAGTTTTGTGCAATGGACTTTGTAAAAATGGACTGTTTATTCTTTTACTATTTATTTTTTCTGAATAAAATAGGCCCGGAAAAAATGGCCTTATTACAGCTACCCCTCTTTGCTCATTGCCGTGTAACGGGAATAGAGCAAAGACTATAAAAGGACCAATTTTGCTCGGTTTTCTCTAAGCCTTGACTTATTGGTCCTCGTCTTCTTCAAATGGTTTCCAACTCCACTGCAACTTCATCGGTATTAGTACTTCATCTTCAATAAGTCTGATGGCTTCAATCTGCTTCACTGCAACTTCAGGAAGGTAAAATTAGCTATCTTTAATATGCTCGGCCGCAACTTCAATGAGACAAGATCTGATGTCTTCAACCTGCTCCATTACTGCTCAGGGAGATAAGGCTTGTAATTTTTAGCCTGTTCCACTACCATCTCTAGGGAACAAAATCTGAACTTTCTAATTTGCTTCCTTACTATCTCAGGAAGACATCAATCTTCAGTCTGCTTTATTACTATCTCTAGGGAACAAAATCTAAACTTTCCAAATTGCTTTCTTACTATCTTCAGGAAGACTTCAATCTTCAGTTTGCTCCACTAACATCTCTAGGAAACAAAATCTGAACTTTTTGGTTTGCTTCCTTACTATCTCCAGGAAGACTTCAATCTTCAGTTTGCTCCACTAACATCTCTAGGGAACAAAATCTGAACTTTTTGGTTTGCTTCCTTACTATCTTCAGGAAGACTTCAATATTCAGTTTTGCTCCACTACCATCTCCAGGGAACAAAATCTTAACTTTTTGGTTTGCTTCCTTACTATCTTCAAAAAGACTTCAATCTTCAGTTTGCTCCACTAACATCTCTAGGGAACAAAATCTGAACGTTTTGGTTTGCTTCCTTACTATCTTCAAGAAGACTTCAATCTTCAGCCTGCTCCACCATCATCTCGATGGAACAAAATCTGAACTTTCTAATTTGCTTCCTTACTATCTTCAGGAAGACTTCAATCTTTAGTTTGTTCTACTACCATCTCTAGGGAACAAAATCTGAACTTTTTGGTTTGCTTCCTTACTATCTTCAGGAAGACTTCAATCTTCAGCCTACTCCACCATCATCTCGATGAAACAAAATCTGAACTTTCTAATTTGCTTCCTTACTATCTTCAGGAAGACTTCAATCTTCAGTCTGCTCCACTACTATCTCCAGGGAACAAAATATAAACTTTTGGTTTGCTTCCTTACTATCTTCGGAAGACTTCAATCTTCAACCCGCTCCACTACCATCTCGATAGAACAAAATCTAAACTTTTCAATATTGTTACACCGTCCTCCGAGGACATGTCCTGTAGACTTCGAATGTATTATGGATGACATTTGCATGAATGTAGAATGTCATAAGAATGATCCCAAAATGTATAATGATTAGGATGCAATGATCGAAATGAATCTAATGCTCCTAACTAAATAATATTAAGATGACATTTGCATGAATGCGATTGTCATGAGAATGATCTCCTTTTATTTTTTATTTTTCAAATGATTAGGATACAATGATTGAAATGAATCAAATACTCTTAATTGGAAGTGTATAAATGATATTTACATGAGAATGATCCCTTTTTTACTGTTTGGGTTGTCACTGCTCATAGTTTATCAAGGTTCTATCACTAATGCGTTACCATGCTCTCTCGTTCAGCTGATATATTTGACAGAAAACCCAAAAAAAAATCATATTCTGCTCAGCAAGCTTGTCCCACTATAATTCCAGAGTCCCTTCCACTGTACCTTCTAGGATATAAAATTTGTACTTCCCACTGCAACTTCAGGGGAATAACATTTGGTTTCTTTCATCCAATCTGTTATCAATTTGATCTGTTACACCATCCCCTGGGTGTAATAACCAGATGTATGTGCCTGTCAATATTTCCAAACCTTAGGCTTGGTGTGTTCTAAACAATAGTCCTGTTTCAGGTTCCTATATTATTTAAAAAACTTTTAAAGTAATGAAAGAAACTCTTTTTATGAAAATATTATTTGTCCAACAATCGTTATTTTAATATAAAATGCTTAAAAAATATTACAACAATGTACAAGAAAGAAATTAATCAGGAGCATAGCTCGAAACAAATAAGTTAATCAAAAATAACCTAGGCAATAAAAGAAATTTATTTGGAATTATCTTGAAAAGAATAAAGCAATCAAAGATATTAAATTCAAAATTGGGTAAGATAGAAGCTAGGTGCCCCAGATATCGCAGCCTGAGCTTCTCTGTTCAAACTTCTTGAGGACCATTTTAAGCTCAATATGTGTTTAGGGGATCCGGAGTACTTTGTCAATGCCTCAAGACACAACATATTTCCTCATTGTCAATTCAGGCATAGTAAGACTTCAACATGCCCTATCTTTGATCAAAATTTGAACCGCCCTTTTAGGTTTTCGGCTCAAAACCCCTTTGGTCTCAAAGCGCCCTTTGCGGGTTTTCACCTTGGACTCTTCTTTTTCTTTTTCTTTTTTCTTTTCTATTTTTTTTAATGAATTTGAGCTCAAGGCGCCCTTTGCGGGTTTTCACCTTGGCCCTTCCCTTTTCAGGTAAAGCACTTCTTGTCTGAACCTGAATTCACCGGATTGGGCAAGTCTTTACCATCCGTCTCGATGAATATCTCTAGAACAAGCCCTACATAGAGGTCTTTCTCAGTTTGACATCTGCTTTCCTCATAAATACTTTTGTATAAGAAGGATCTTCTTCAACATCAGGCTCTTCTCGTGGAATTCTCTAGGAAGAACCTCTTTGTCGTAAGTTTGCATCATCTAACCGTGATGGATAGCTTTTAACCTTTTCTTCGATTAGGTTTAATTGGCAAAACTGTTTCTATTCCAATGTGTTGCCCCGAAAAGGTTCTAGCCGACGTTCGATAAGACAGAGGGTAAATAGTAACTTCTTTATACCAATCTTTACAAGTCTCGGTCATCTTTTCTACAATCCTTTTTTTTTGCTGCCTTTGTTTCTCTATGATATGGCATCTGATCTTTGAACAGACCACAAACTTTTGACTGTGTCATTTTTGGCATTCTTTGTCAGCGCCTTGATCTTCTTCTTCTTCTTCTTCTTTTTTTCAGAATTTAATGACTTCGACCTTGTAACATTGGCATATGAAGCTACTTTCACCCTCTTAGTGAAGTAAATGACGACCACAACGATGAGTCGATATTGGCTAAAAGCTTTTGACGAGATTGGCCCCATCACATCCATGCCCCTAATATGGAAAATTTATGAATAAATGGAGAAGGCACATGAATCTTATCTCCTTAAGTACGACATTTGCGGTATAATTGATGCAATATCCTTCCATGGTAGACCAACAGTGCCCGATCATCATGTTTAGCCCGTGTCTTATTAGCCTAGGCATGTTCTCTTTTCTAGGCTCATAATGTCCAATGACCCTTTGTAGAGTAGAGCCTATTTTCACTTGTTCTACCATCCTTACAAATCAAAAGATAGGCTACAATTTCTGTCATTTTCAAAGTCCTGAGATCCCCTAGACCCATATCTCATTCAAAAAGGGATTCAGTAATAACGTCGCTCATATCATTGATATCTGGGTACTTAGGTACGAAGGCAAAAAAAAATCCAAAGAATAAATGATTCTAAGGATGATTATTTATATGATTATGAAGAATGAAAGAATACTTGAAATAAACAAAACAATATACAATATGAAATGTAAAGAATAAAAAAAAATCTTTGCATTTTATTAAAATAAAAATTATGGACACAAGCTTATTTCACAAAAGGTTCTTATCGCCTCTAGGCTTAAGAAAACAAGCTTGTTTTGAATATTACTCTAGATTAGCTCTAAAAATACATGGATCTCCTCCACAGTCCCATTATTCAAAACACTCCAAAGTATGCAAGGGCGTGGAAGCTTCTATTCCCCGATTCCCTCTTTAGATATATCATTAGTGTTCAAATTCCCAATATCAGGTCTTGCACTAAAGCCCTGAACTCGATGCATTCTTGGATCTCATAAATCTTACCCCTTCACCTAGATGGTTGAGTGATAGATTTTCTGCCCCAGAAAGATCATCGAATTTGACAATACCCATTTTGACAAGTCTTTCGATCATCTTTTTAAAAGCGATGCAGCTCTCGATCAAGTGTCCTGTGATTCTCGCATGGTATCCACATTGAGCGTTCATTTCGTACCATATAGGGTATAGAGATTGTATAGGTTTTAGGTAGAAAGGGGATACTACATGTGCATCAAACAAAATTTGGTACAGCTCCTTGTACGTGATTGGGATGGGCGAGAATTGGTATTTTTTGTGTTCAGTCTTGAATTGGGCTCTTGCCTTGGGGAGACCCCATGGCTAGTAATTACCGTCCTTAACTGGCTTACTGTAATCGGCTCTAAATAGCCCTTGTTATACCTTCTCGTACTATTCGCATTAGTTTTCTTTTTCTTCAAGGCTTTTAAAGTACATTCTTCTTTTCCTTTTGTTTCTTTCAGTACAACCGGTTTGGTTCGAACATCATCCGGGATAACACCTAAACCCCTCGGAAGTTCAATATGGCCAAAGTATCAGTATTACATTGGGGTTCAATAATGACAGGTACTCCATGCAAATGCACGTCTGGTTGAGTCGAAACACCTATTGGGGAATAAACAATGTCCTCATTATCATCAACATTGTTGTCCACTGAGCCACTCCTTTTTTCAAGTCCTTCGACTAACAAATGACTTAACTGGCCAATCACATTCTTTTGGAATTCTCGCATGTCTTGTTGAATTTTGGTTAACTGTTCTTACATCTGTATTTGCCTTTGCTCTAATCTCTCCAAATTTTGTTCCATGTTTTCCAGGTTAACTGAAATAATTTTACCTAATTAGGGTCCTTTTGTAAAAGTCTAATGCAAATGATGCAATGCAATGCAGATGCATGGAATGAATGCAAAAAAAATGAAATGCAAAAGAGAGGTGTTGATTCTGAATTTTATTCCATTAGAAAAACTTTACTAGAAAATAAATTTCTTTACACAAAACGTATTACATATGCAGCTTTGTCCTCATAGTCCAAGTGAAAACATCAACCCCCTTCTTCGCAAAGGTTAAATCTTGCGAACTTCTAATAGATGCCTCCTCTAGCTCCTT
This sequence comes from Gossypium rotundifolium, assembly GCA_025506655.1. Classification (NCBI taxonomy): domain Eukaryota; kingdom Viridiplantae; phylum Streptophyta; class Magnoliopsida; order Malvales; family Malvaceae; genus Gossypium; species Gossypium rotundifolium. The sequence goes on along the minus strand of CP106727.1, from coordinate 35,127,820 downwards.
TTGCTTGATCTGGGCTGCGACTCACTATTCTCTTATTTCCATAATACTCGTTAGCCTCTTCAAGAAAGCCGAGACGTGGTAATTCTCGAATAGTCTTTGTTAACTTGAATCCTTGGGTAATAAGGTCTTGTATTCCTTTAAGGACTATCAGTCTTCTCTCGTTGTATTCACTTGGACTATATTCGGACGACCGTATTATAATCCACTTCATCCAAAAACCTATTTTCTTATGACCAACTTTTCTATTTAGCAATCGAATTTGAATCAACACCTCTTTTTTATGATGTGAATGCAATGCAATCAAAACAAAAGAAAACACGTTAGTACAAGGGAAATAAATAAAAAAATAGGGTACCTATCTGAATGAACACTAGGGTTCAACATAACTCTATCTAGGGTTGGCTCTTAAGGATCACTATATGTGGCTTAGTTCTAAAGTTGAGGTACCCGAACCAGCAGATTCCTCGATCCTCACCCATTATAGGCTCATACGGACCGAGTTTGATTCAGGGGAATACATTTCCCTATGGCCATGCGGAGGTGAAAAACTCACGAAGACATAGGTACGGATATATACCGGAAGTAGTCCACTAGCCCATCGGAGGTGAAAACCTCACGAAGGCAGAGTTTCTCACTCCTACTTAAGGGTGTGACCACAACGATCATGCAATGCAATGTGTGTAAGAATAACAATCATATGTTCAAATCAAATTTTTTTAAATTTTCAAATCAAATTTTCTAATTTCGACAAAGGACAAAAAATAATCAATTTTACGGCTTGACTCTCTTATTTTCCCCAGTGGAGTCGCCAAGCTGTCGAAACCATTTTTAAAGTTTTTGAAAAAACGGGGATCGACTTTAAAAATAAAAATGGAGTCTCCACCAATCCCTTTTTACTTAGGTGTGATTGGATCACCTTATAAAACATTTTATTTCAAAAACATTGATTTTGGTCCGCAAAATACAAGAAAATGGGTTCGGGAGTTAGTTACGTACGAGGAAGGGTTAGCACCCTCGTAACGCCCAAAATTTGGTACCTAATTGATAATTTCATGTCCTAATGTCGAAAATTCGAAAAGATTTGAAAATATGATTTCTTTAAAAAAGCTTGAACACTTTGAGTTGGAACTTGAGATTCCTTTATTCCGAAAGCATACAAACATCACATCCAGCATGTTAGGACACGATATTTCTAAACCCTCGTAACTAAAATCATCTCATAATTTATAGAATTTTATTAAAAGGATATTTAGTTATTTGTACGAACGAAAAACCGAAACCCAACACGTTAGGGCACAATTTCTCGAACTTTCAAACACGAAACATTGCCTTGTTTTCAAAAGCCTTACCTCGAGATAACATAATGTCACGTCCAACGCGTTAGGACATAACATTTTGAATTCCCGAGAATAAGTTTTTATTTAACCCTTGCTTTGATTTTCAAAATAGGTTATTTAGATTCGATGAGAAAAATCGAAACCTAGTAAGTTAAGATACGATTTCTTTCGAACCTTAGAACGAGGAATGTTTGCTTATTTTGAAAATCAAATAAAATGTAGTGATTATGAAAAATGAATTTAAAATAAAAGGTAAATTGATTTACAATGATAGCTTGTGTAACGACATGATGATGATAAAATATAATAGCAATTATACAATAATAGTAATTTATAAGGAAAACACGTTAATAATCGAATAATCGTAATAGAAATAAATAATAATAATAATAATCATAATGAAAATAATGATAGTAGTGAAAATAATAAAATAAATATTCAAAATAATGATAGTAATGAAAATAATAAAATAAATATTCAAATATTTGAAAGTATATGCACATAAGGATGCAAAATGATAAATAATAAATACATAAACGCAATGAAAATGGTAAAATAGGAAATAAGAAAAGCCTTTTAAAGGTAGTAAATAAAATAAAAATTAAATATATTAGTTTAATAATAATAATAATATAATAATATAATAATACTAATATAATAATAATAATAATAATAATAATAATAATAAAGTAAAAAATTTAGAAAAATGAATAAACAAGAAAACTATACATAATAATGATAAAATATATGTGTATGTAAACAATTAAATAAATGAAAATGATACACATGAATATATAAATGAAAATATAAAATGAATACTGTATTAAATTGAAATTAAAAATAAAATTGGGAGATCCAACATATAAATAAAAATAGTAAAGGGACTAAATTAAAAGAGAAGTAAAATTTAAAATCCAAATTTTAAAAGAAATAAATGAATTAGGGACCCAAATGCAACACGTGCAAAAAGAGAGGGATTAAATGGGAAAATATTCCCATTCACCAAAACGCGTCGTTCGGAGAGGACCCAATTAAAATGGAGGTAAAATCCGTGAGGTAACTTCGAATAGAAAGGGAAAACTTAAAAAGGGACCCAATTGAAAACCGCCTCGAAAGCGGAAGGACTGAGGACGCAAATAGCCCCTCAGTAAAAAAACACGCGGATCCCAGGCCATTCGGGTCGAGTCAATCCAACCCATCTCAAAACGATGTCGTTTTGGGGTTAAATTCCCTAGGGTGAAACGACGTCGTTTCACTCCTTCAATATAAGTTAAATTTTTTTTACAAAAAATTATTTTCCTTCCTTTTTCTTCAAAAAACAGAAAGTCTTCTCTCCTCCTAGCGATTTCCAGCCATAGGTCCAAATAAGCTCAGGCCTCCTAAAACAAGTAAAATTATTCTTTTTTTTCTTGTATTTTAATAAATATATCCTATATATATGAGTAAAAAAAAAAAAATAAAAAGAAGTATTCGAAATATAAAAAAAATAAATAAATAAAAACCTTTGGTGCTTTATGAACTGTATATATTCCGTGTAGAAAATATGTCTATGTATTGTTTTGTGTATTTGTCTCCCCGTATTTTTATAGATTTGGGGGGTTTTTATAACCCGAAATAAAAAAAAGGAAATACATGTTCCCTGCTTTGTTTCCTTGTTTGCTGCTGGTAATTCTTTCCTTTTTGCCGTGGTTTTCCTTGTTTGCAGGTTGGGAGCGAGAAGTCCGACAGGCGCGAAAGGAGACTGATGGCTGTGACACTTGCGGCGCCTAGGGTTTTAGAAAACCCTAGGCTTCTGATTTTGCTTAAGCTTTGGGCCTTTTTGGGCCGATTCCGTTTGGGCTGATTTTTAGGTTAGTGGTATTGGGCTACTGTATTGGGTTTCAGTTTTGTGCAATGGACTTTGTAAAAATGGACTGTTTATTTTTTTACAATTTTTTTTTGAATAAAATGGGGCCGGGCAAAATGAACAATAACAAGTTAGAAATATACATTTCCAGTTTTTGGTTTGTATTTAGAAATATATTAATTTGATGGTATTGTAAGATTTTCCATTATTATTATATCATCTTAGAAAATACTATTTATCAAATTTGATAAATATAAAAATTATATAGGAAAAAGCTTAATTCCAACTAAAGCTCAAATATAAGAATCGAGTAATCAAACTTAAACGAGTAAGTTCGAATAGTTTAATTATATCTCAAGCTAAATAGTAAGTCGTTTGTTCTGAATTGAGTTTGAGCTCAAGCTTATCACAAATCGAACTTTGTCTAACTTGATTCCAACACTAGACTCTTAAGCATGGTGTAAACATAAATATGTTATTTATGTTTTGTAAATGAATTTTGATTTTGTTAATTTTAAATTCAAAATTGATTTAGCTTAATATGACAAAAAAAATTAATAATTTGAACTTGTTCACCTCGAGCTTAAGAATGATCTTAACTCATAATGAATCAAACTTAAAATGAGACAATTTGAAATAATTGAACAAATAACTCGAAATGGCATCAACTTAGTTTAAGTATAACATTTTAAAAACAATTTAATAAAATAATACCAATAACATAAATTACTAACTTTTTAATAGAGTATGTAAATACAATTTGGTGTTCCCAAATTGTTTATATTATCATTATTATCATCATTCTCTTATCAAAATATAAGGTAAATTTATCATTTTGGGCCAAGCCTGCATGTTAACCTAAATGGTAAAATTTTCTTATAAATTCTTCAAGTTTTGTAAAATTACAAATTAATAAAGATGTAAAATTCCACTTTAATTACCCAAAAAATTATAAATCATTTTTTGCCCCTAAATTGTCATGTAGACCCTTCGGGTTTTATGAAATTACAAGGTAATTGGCCTCCCAAAAGTTTGAAATTCATTTTTAACCACCCTAAAGTAATTTTTGTCTTCGTCATGATTTTGACAAACTTTTAACATTAAATTAATTTAAAATTATATTAAATATTAATAAATTTATAATATTTTTACTGTTTATACTTTATATATTATAAATTATTTAAAATTATATTTAATTATTATTTACTTTTTTTATAAATTTGAATCTATTAAATAAATTGTTTAACTTTGATTTAGTTTTATTTTGGAACTAAGAAATTAAATCTTAATAATTCAAATGATCATACTAAAATAATCTTAGTAAAAAAAACACTAATAAAAAATATTATAATGCCAAAAATTTAATGTGCTAAATCTAAATTATTAAACATAAATTAAATCCAAAATAATATCAACTTTAAATGATAAAAAAAAAAATCTTGAACTACTGACCCAACTCAAAACTAACTTGATCTGACTAGTTGACAAGTCTATACAAACATCATTTAAATCATAGGCGAAACATGATAGACTTGAAAGTGTTATTTTGTATAAAATTTTAAATATCTTTTATGTTAGTTTTACGTTTATATTTAGAGTTCATGATTATTTTTATTTAATAATATTGTCTTTAAAATTGAACTTACGTTATCTCATTAAAATGTAATCTATCTTACTCAAAAAGAAAAGAACGTAATCTATCTTACAATTGCATCCAACACTTGTAAGTTTATTTTATCGATGTTTAATAAAAGGTCTCTAATCATCATTTTATCTCTTATGTACTCTCTATTTGTTTTTATTTTTTTTCATTTTTAACTACAAAATCATAAAAACATAATTACATTAAATTATATGAATATAAAATATATTATATTTAAATTTAATTAAAATTAAATATTTAAAATTTATATTTAATTCAATTTATATATTAATTTTGAGATGAATTGGTTAGATTAAGTTTTTCAAAATTAATTACTTACTCTTATAAAGTTTTAATGGAAAAGAAATACATTAAAGTATAAAAGCAAAGAAATCTAGGGAGAAAAAAAAAAAAAAAATGAATTAGTCTAAATGTTAATATATAATGTAAATAAATTAACTTTAAACTATTAAATATGTATTTGCATGAAAATTTTATTAAAAATAAAATGGAAAAGTAAAAGAGGACAAAGGATATAACCGTCGTTCATGATAATTTATTAAAACTAAACTTATTAAATATTAAAAATAGATTATGTTTAACAAAAGTTAAAATTTAATTTAATAATAATTAAAATAATTTTTTAATCATAAATCGATTGGGCTTCTTATTAAAAGTGAACATCTTACAAAACTAAACTAAAACAATGGGCGGGATCACAAACCCGAAGAAAGCAACTTTAAAAGCGAAACAAAACGACCCTAAAAGCAGTGGTCCAGAATTCAAGGCCTGAAAAAAAGGAAACTTTAAAATGAAACAAAAACAACCCTAAAATCACTACCAAACGTAGCAAAAATCAGAAGTATCCAGAATTCTTTAAAATTCAAAACTAACCGTTTGCATTGCCCAATCAGCTCCTACCATCGCCTGTCAGACTTATCCCATCTGTCATATCTGCAATTAAGGCGATTTCCTTTTCCAATACCTACCCCGATTCTCAATGAACGCCCCTTCACCATTTCCTGCTCTCCCTCCATCATTCAGTCTGTCACATTTCACTGTTGCCTCTTCCATCTCTGATCTTCCAAATCAAAACCTATCAGCCATCCCATCATCCCCTCCCTATGCCTTCTTCCAGACTCTATCCCATATTTCCATCAGATTCAATTACTTCTTGATATTAACGATTCGTTTCCTTTATCAGTTCACCTGGATCGCCTCCAAGTCTTCTCTCTCCATCGTCCTCCCGTTCTAAAACACATCTCCTCTCTTCTCTAACATAATCACTGCCAATAAATGCTCCCCGTAAATCCTTTACGATCTGCTGCTTAGCATAATCCGGAACATCGCCTACCAGGTAAACTTCTCTCAATGTTTTTAAAGTGTCTGTATCCAAAATATGGGCTAGGTTGTTTGATTCTCTTGGAATATGCTCAAAACTGCATTTCTCAAACTTTGACTGTAACATCTGAATGTCGTGGATAATAGCCCCTATTTGAGATCTATCTTTCATCTATTTTTTGCACTTCTTTATTACTGTCAATGCATCACCCTCAATAATTATTTTCCTCCAACGCATGTCGACTCCGGTACGCACCGCAACGCCACAAGCGATTGCCTCCACCGCGAAAGCAGAATGTACTTTTCCTGAACCAGTGAGAGTGAAAGCAGTACTGATCCTTCCTTATCCCTAGCCACTACACCCACTGTTGCTCGACCCAGAGAATGAAACACCCCACACCCGGCCCACGAGCCTGGACCGGATCTGGTATGTTCCTCGATGTAAACCGGTTCAAAATTCTTTTGTTACTTTGAAAACTGTGTGTTTTGAAGATAGTTCGTTTGTGGGTTGGGCTCGAGTTGAAAACAAGTTTATTGTTAAATTGAAAACCCATTTATTTCGGTGACAAAATATTTAAAGTTTATTTTAAATTAAATTGACTTAATCTTTAAATAACATAAATTTGTAACATAGTAATTAAAACAACAATAAAATCATCACTATGGCCTTATTACATAAAACAAAACCCAAAATAAAATTGTAGAGTACTTAAATAAAATAAAATGTCCAAATTAAATAAAACTTTAAAATGAGCATGGCCACCACAAGTTCTCGTCTGGTCCATCACCGCTTCATCACACGAAACATGTTCCCTAACGGGGTGAGTCAACAGACTCAATGTGTAACCAACACTAAAATTTAATAGATTTAGGGATACCATACATATCATGTTCACATAATAATTCAAGATAATGATGCAATCCAGAACCCAAACCTAGATGCCATCCGCTACACATCCCCGTACCAACCTCGCACAAGTGGGGACTTCTAAGTCAACCCTCCATCCGCTACACACCATCGAAGGCGTCATTGCGATCGGCGTGCTCATCGCCCATATAAAATTCGTGGCATAGCCACCAGATTAAATAATTGTGCCATGAGACACCACATTCGGATAATGTAACCGGGTTACCACATTCGGATAATGTGACCGAAGTCACCATATTCACTTCCTTTTCTCATATAACCCAATGCACCATATTATTCATATCATGCATATCATACTTAAATTCACATTCATGTCACTTTTCACATGTTAAATATAACATATTTCGTAATCCTAGTAGGAGTAGAAAACGTACCTGAGTACTTTGTACCGTAACACGGTACCTTAGCCATATTCACATTCTTATAAACATGCACATATTAAATATTGCCATAAAACATATTAATAATTAGTGTGGAATACACACCTGATTTGTTTAACGAATTCCTTGAAATCCCAAAAAAAACCGATCTATGCTTTAGATCCGTTAACTCCTATATTCGGCCAATCATTTAAACATATTAATAAACCTATTAGGCTTTAAAACTAAATCCTAAAGGAAAAACCCTTACCTTGCTGTCGATTTGATTGCTAGCCAAATCCCGAGACCTTGTTATGCTCCCTTTGAAATCGATCCACTACTATGTCACTTACTTGTTAATTTTTCGGCTTTTGAGAATAAATCCAAACACTTAAAATAGGCCTTGTAAAACACATACCTTGTGATTTTCAAATCCCGAAAAGTGCTATTTACCCTTGGTATCTGTCGAAATCACATTGTCACATGTTAGACCAATTTCTAACATTAAAACATAATAAATGGCCCTTGGCCAACACTTGCCTTACCTTAGATCTTAGAAATCCCGAAACTTTCCTCGTAGTCGAAAGTCACAGAATCCCGAAGCTTTCCTTCAAAGTTTCGGCCAACATGTATATAGCATTAGAACCTTGACTTTCGGTTTAAAGAAGAAAGAAAATAATAGTAATAGATCCTTACCTTACTTGAGGAAGTCGACACACCCTTGTTTAAAGTCCCACCAAGGTTCTGGCTATGGAGACTTAGACAGGATAAAAGGTTTCGACTTTGACAATGAAGAGAAAGGAAGAAAAGAAGAAAGAAGGATTTTGGAGAGGAAAAGAATCGATGAAAGAGGCTACTTGGCCAAGGAAAATTCGTGAGAGAGAGAGAATTTTTTGAGAAATTGACAAAGTGAATGGATGAATGGCATCTTCTCCTCTAGTAGCCGAAATTACTAGCTAGAGTCCCTTACTTGGCCACCACTCTTCCTTATTTGATACCTTTATCTCCTTAAAAAAAATTAAAGAATAATCCTTATTTATCTCTTGAAAATAATCTAAAATAAATCTATTATTTATCCCTATTTAGCCTAAATTTAAAGAGAATAAAACTCCTCTTTTAAGAGCCTTGATGTCATCCACCTCTCTACTTACGGAAGCAAAATAAAACTTCTTTTATTTGCTTCCGTGTGACTTCGAACTTAGGCCCAATTTCCTTGTATGTGGCGCCATTTCTAGAGGCCCTAAGTGGCATCTCCAGCCACTTTTCCAAGCTGCTTTGTGTGTCAAATTTCACATACCTTTTCTCTTAAGGCCACCTTGCCTCGCTTCCTTTTTAAGCTTTAAACTTGACATTTCCTTACATTTCCAAGTTTCGAAATGTTCACTTCCCTCTTTGAATCATTTCTAAATCATTTCCTTACATTTCGGGTTTCCAAAATGTTCACTTTAAACTTAACATTTCCATACATTCCTGTGTTTCCAAAATGTTCAAAATACATTCATAACACATAAGACATGTCATTTCGTACAATTAAACCGAAAATGCATAGGCCCTTTTCAGGATGTTACAGTTCTACCCCCTTAAAATAATTTCGTCCTCGAAATTTCCTAGCTAAAATAATTGAGGGTATTGCTGTCGCATTGCCTCCTCTGGTTCCCACGAAGCTTCCTCCGATCCATGATTGCGCCATAACACTTTGACTAGAGGAACTGACTTCCTCCGTAACACTTTCACATCACGTTCCAATATCTGAATCGGCTCTTCCTCGTAGGATAAGTCTGGGCTTAGCTCCACTTCTTCAACTGGTACCACATGAGATGGATCCGATCGGTAGCGACGTAGCATGGATATATGGAATACGTCGTGCATCCACTGCAACTCGGTGGCAACTCTAGGCGATATGCCATCGCCCAACTCGCTTTAGTACTCGATAGGGCCTATAAACCTTGGGCTTAACTTCCTTTCCGACCAAACCTCATCACCTTCTTCCAAGGCGAGACTTTCAGAAACACTTGGTCTCCCACTTCAAACTCTATTTCCTTCCGCTTGAGGTCGGCGTAAGACTTACGCCTATCGAGAGGCTTCCTTTAATCGTGCTCGGATTCTCTCAACCTTCTCTTGAGTTTACGCCACCAACTCGGTCCCAAACTCGACGTTCTTCTAACTCGGTCCAACAAGTAGGAGTTCGACACTTTCGATCAGTATAATGCTTCATATGGTGCCATCCAATGCTAGCTCGATAATCTGTTGTAGGCGAACTCGCTAAAGGCGTAATCCTCCCAACTTCCTCGAAATCCATCACACACTTCTCAACATATCCTCCAACACTTGTATTACCTGTTCGATCGCCCGTCGATTGTGGATGAAAAGACGTAGTGAAGTCCAACTTAGTGCCTAAAGCTTGATGAAGTGCCCTCTAAAACCGAGACGTGAACCTTGGGTCTCTATTTGAAATAATTGACACTTGGATTCGTGTAACCTTACAATCTCCACCATGTATAATTTGGCTAACCAGAAGGAATAATTGAAACACCCCAAACCCTACCACGAGAATGGATGGATCTGGTATGTTCCTCAAGTAACCCTGTTCAAATTCATTCAATACTTTGAAAATCGTGAGTTTTGGAAGATAGCTCGTTGTGGGTTGGGCTTGAGTTGAAAACAAATTTCTTTTTATAACAAAACCCATTTGCTTCAAGTGACAAAATATTTAAACTTATTTCATACTAAGTGGGCTTACTCTTTATAAAGCCCTAAACTCATAACATAGTAATTATAGTAGAAATAAAAATTAAATCACGGTGGCCTTATTACATAAAATGAAACCCAAAATAATAAATTGTACAGTGATTTAAAATAAAATAAATATTCAAATTAAACTGATCTTCAAGTCGATCATGGCCACCACAAGTTCTCGCCAGTCCGGTCCATTACTACTCATCACAAACATATTCCCACAACGGGTGAGTCGATAGACTCGGTGTAACCAACACTAAACATAATAGAATTAGGCATACCATAAAAAACATATGCATACAAAATTCAAAATCATGATGCAAACCCGAACCCAAACCTATAAGCCATCCGCTACACTCCACCAGTATCAACTTGTACACCGTGGGACTACTAAGTCAACCCTCCTTCCGCTACACTCCATCGAAGGCGATGCCTGCGGTCGGCGTGCTCATCGCCCATCGATAATATTGTGGCATAGCCACCATTGTAATGTAACCGGTTACCACTTAGTGAGACCAAGTCATCACATTCACTTAGTGAGACCAAGTCATCACATTCACTTAGTGAGACCAAAGTCATCACTTTCACTTATAACGTTGGTGAGACCGTAGTCAACACCTTCTTCCCTTTCACATTAATCCCAATGCCCCAAATTATAAATATCATGCATAACATATTTTTATTTCACTTTCACATCACTTTTCACTTGTATAACATTTATTTCGAAATCCTAGTAGGAGTAGGAAACGTACCTGAATACTTTGTACCATAATATGGCACTTTAGCCACTTTCTTTCACTTTCACATTAACATATATAGCATATTTAAACCATAAAACTATTAAGAATAGTGTGGAATACACACCTGATTTGTTTAGCGATTCCTTGAGATTTCGAAAGCAAGATCTAATGTTTAGATCCTTAATTCCTTTGATGCCGATTTGATGTTTATTCAAATCCCGGAAACTTTGTTTTCCTTCACTTGATATTCGGCCAACCTTGAAACTTCAACATAAGTTAGTTTTCGGCTTTTAATAATTACGGATCTAATCTAGGTAATCACATAACTTTGGCCGAATACCTTTAGGGGCTTACCTTATGGATTTTTTTTTAAATCCCGAAACTTCACCTCCCTTTTTCCTTGAAATCGGCAACTTCCTAGATCTCTGAATAGATTAGTTTTTGATCAATTTGATCTAATTGACCGAGATTTGGCCTTGGCCGAATGTATAGACTCACTTACCTCAAATCCCGAAGTTGATCTCTATTTCAAATTCCTGCCGAAATCACTTGTTAGATTTGATCTATTATTTAATCATGGAGGGGATCTTTTTTCCGATTGTATAATGATGTACTTACCTTGTTTTCGAATCCCGGAAGATCCCTTATGCTATTCGGCTATGGCACTATTGTGGATCTCAAGGTTTTGGCTTTTGTGGATGAATAGTAGAGGAAAAGAAAAAGAAAGAAAAAAAATGGAGAGAGTTTTTGACAAGGGAATTTCGGCTAAAGAGAAGAGGAAAGATTGTTGCTACTTTCTCTTGGAGGTTTCGGCAAGATGTTGAAGAGAAGAGAATAGCTCTTTTCTTTTCTTTCTTTGGCCGAATCTATTAGCCTTAGAGTCCCTAATTCAGCCAAGTCTTCACTTGTGATAAGTTTTAGTTTTATCAATTATGAAATTCCATCAAATCTCCTAATTAGCCAAGAGTTTTATTGAATAGAAACTCCTCTTCCTTGTCTTAGTCAACCCTCCACTCATGGAGACAAAATTTTATTTCTTTTATTTGTTTCTAGATGACTCAAACTCGTGCCCAAAAACCTCTTGCATTTGGGCCATTTCCTAGGGCCTTAGGTGGCATCTTCAGGCCACATTTCCAAGTCCGTTATTGGGTCAAAGTTTATGTTCTTTATATTTTTAGGGTCACTTGGCCCTAAGCTCCCCTTTGGGCTCTTAAATTTGACATTCCGGGGTCATTTTTAAGTTTCCTAAAATTTTCGCGCGGCTCTGTATTTTCCAAGTTTCCAAAATGTTTAGTTTCCTATTTTGGCTTGGTTTCCAAAATGTTTAGTTTCCTATTTTGGTTTGGTTTCCAAAATGTTTAGTTTCCTATTTTGGTTTGGTTTTCCAAAATGGTCTCTTTCCTAATTCCATTAGGTTTCCAAAAATGTCTAAGTTTCCAAAAATGTTCATTTCCATTTCCATTTCCATTTCCATTTCCATTTTCATTTCCATTTTCATTTCCATTTTCATTTCCATTTTCATTTCCATTTTCATGCATTTCTAGGTTTCCAAAAGTATCAAAAATTTATTCATAGTACTTGAAACTTGTCATTTCATACAATTAAACTGGAAATGCATAGGCCCTATTCGGGATGTTCTGTTCTACCCTCTTAAACAAAATTTCATCCTCAAAATTTTCTAACCAAACAATTGAGGGTATTGTTGTCTCATTGCCTCTTCTCGGTTCCCAATGAAGCTTCCTCCGATCCATGATTTTGCCACAAAACTTTAACTAGAGGAACTGCTTCCTCCGTAGTACTTTCACGTCACGTTTGAGAATCTGAATCGGCTCTTCCTCGTAAGTTAAGTCGGCCTTAGCTCTACTTCTTCTCTCGGTACTATGTGAGAGGATCCGATCGGTAACGCACGTAGCATGGACACATGGAATACGTCATGCATTTGTTGCAATTCGTGGCAACTCTAGTGGTCCCTTACTCGGTCCCACTCGCTTTAGTACCCGATAGGGCCAGATGAATCTTGTGCTTAATTTCCCTTCCAGACCAAACCTCATCACTTTCTTCCATGGTGAGACTTTTAGAAACACTTGGTCTCCTACTTCAAATTCTATTTCCTTGCTTTGAGGTCGAGATAAGACTTACTCTCTCGAGGCTTCCTTTAACCGTGTTGAATTATTTCAACCTTCTCCTCTGCTTTACGCCACTATCTCGGTCCCAAAACTCGACGTTCTCCTAACTCGGTCCAACAAGTAGGAGTCGACACTTTCGTCTGCACAATGCTTCATATGGTGCCATTCAATGCTAGCTCGATAATCTGTTGTTGTGGGCGAACTCTGCTAAAGGCAAGTAGTCCTCCCAACTTCCTTGAAAATCCATCACACATCCTCTCAACATATCCTCTAACACTTGTATTACTCGCTCAGGTGATCGCTCGTCCGATTGTGGGTGAAAGGTCAGTAGTGAAGTCCAACTTGGTGCCTAAAGCTTGATGAAGTGCCTTCCAAAATCGAGACGTAAACCTTGGGTCTCTATCGGAGATGATCGACATTGGTACTCCATGTAACCTCACAATTTACGCCACATATAACTTGGCTAGCTTTTGAAGGATAGTCTATTCTTCTTGGGATAAAATGTGCGGACTTAGTCAAACGGTCTACTATAACCCATACCGAGTCCTTCTTAGTAGGCGTAAGGGAAGCCCACTAACTAAGTCCATGGTAATTCTTTCCCACTTCCATTGTGGAATCTGGATTGGTCAAGCAATCCTCGATGGAACTTGGTGTTCAAATTTAACTTGTCGACACGCTTGGCATCTTCCCACAAATTCAGTAACTTCTCGCTTAAGATCCGCCACCAAAATTGTTCTCTTAAGTCTCTGCATGACTTAATGCCTCCGGGATGCATAGCATAAGGGCTACTATGCTTCTCAAGGATCTTCTGCCTTAACTCCTTGTCTCTTGGCATACATACTTTCCTTTTGTAGCATAGTACTCCTTCATCATTAATCTCATAGTCCTCCAACTCTCTGCTACAGGCTTTTTGTAGCTTAACATTTAAATCTTCATCAACCAACCGTCCTCTTTTACTTCCTTCAACCATGTTGGCTTGACTTGTAACTCACCCAACAAACTTCCATCCTCATATAAGCTTAAATGAGCGAACATTGCTCTTAAGTCCGTCACAACCTTCCTACTTAAAGCATCACTACTACATTCGCCTTGCGGATGATATTCTATCGAGTACCATAGTCTTTTAGTAATTCCACCCACCTTCACGCCTCAAGTTTAACTCCTTTTGAGTCAACAGATACTTGAGACTCTTGTGGTGCATGTAGATCACGACCTTTCTCCATACGATAATGCCTCCACACTTTGAGAGCGAAAACCATCTTGCCAATTCCAAGTCATAGGTTGGGTAGTTCACTTCATGCGGCTTTAATCGCGGACGCATAGGCGACTTACCTTGCCATCTTGCATAAGAACACATCCTAACCCGTATGTGATGCATCACAAGATACCACAAAATCCTTTCCCGCCTCGGGTTGAATCGAAGACCGAGCTTAGTTAATACCTTTTAAGTTTTTCAAACTCTCTTGTTGCTTATCCGTCCACACAAAGGGTACTTCCTTCCTCAACAATTTTGTTAATGGCGCGGTTATCAACGAGAATCCTTCCACGAACCTTCGGTAATAGCCTGCCAACCCTAAGAAACTACGAATCTCTGCCACCGACTTAGGTGGTTTCCAATCCAACACCGCTTCAATTTTCTTAGGATCCATCCTTATTCCCTCGGCAGACACCACGTGTCCTAAGAAAGCAACTTCTCTAAGCCAAAATTCACACTTGCTGAATTTGGCATAAAGCTTCTTCTCCCTTAATACTTGTAACACAATTCGGAGATGCTCATCATGCTCCTCTTCAGACTTAGAATATACCAAGATATCATCGATGAATACCACAACAAACCTGTCTAAGTAAGGTTGGAACACTCGATTCATCATATCCATGAATGCGGCTGGAGCGTTTGTCAACCCAAACGGCATTACTACAAACTCAAAGTGACCATATCTTGTCCTAAAAGCGGTCTTATGGATATCAGCCTCCTTCACCTTTAACTGATGGTATCCCGACCGTAAATCGATCTTCAAAACATCATGCTCCTTTCATTTTGATCGAAAGTCATCGATCCTTGGCAAGGGATACTTGTTCTTGATGGTCACTTATTCAATTGATTTATAGTCTATGCACATACGCATAGTTCCGTCCTTCTTCTTCAAAGCAGACCTGGTGCTCCCCGGAGATACATCGGGCGAATAAACCCACGATCCAACAATTCCTGGATTTGAGCCTTAAGCTCCACTAATTCCTTTGGTGCCATTCGGTATGGAGCAATTGACACAGGCGCTATTCCTAGTAGTAGGTCTATTCCAAATTCAACTTCTCTATCCGGGGTATTCACGGTAATTCCTCTGAAAACACATCCTCAAGTCCCTTACCGCTCTAACTCCTTTGACACCTTCCTCATTTCCATCCAACGCGCTTACAAAGGCTAAAATGCCTCGCACTTTACGTACCATCCTTTTCCGCCTTAAGCACCAAACTACATTAGTCAAATAGTTCCTTCTCTCTCCTATCATAATGACCACCTCATCCTTAAGGGTCTTTAGTTCCATTCGTTTAGCCGCACAATCCAACACGGCTCGATGTGCTACTAACCAATCCATACTAAGTATAAGGTCAAATTTCCCGAAGGGTAATTCCATTAAATCAGCCCGAAAGCTCACTCCCTGAATTTCTAGGGGTATATTCCGAAAGATCTTATTTACCACTATAGTTTGACCTAATGGGCTTACTACCGTCATCTCTTTTTTAGAAAGTTCAGAGTCTAGGCCTAGTGTCTCAACTACACTACAGGCAACATAAGAATGGGTCGAGCCCACATCAATTAAAGCATAATAAGGTTTACCATGAATGAGAAGCGTCTGGGTTATGACGTCCGTGCGTCTTCATCCTCCTACGGTGAACCGCATAAACCAAACCTCGACCGTCTTGCCTCGCTTTTGGTGGCACCTCTGCCACGCCCTCTGCCAAAGACTATTACCTCTCATTATTCAACCTCGACCTCGTTGAAATCAGCTGTCCTCCCCTACCACTGATTAACATTCGAGTTCTTGGTCATGCATCATCCGATATCTTTGGGCAAATCCTTGAGCATATGGTCCTTAGACCCACATTTAAGACATGCTCCTATCTTTTTCCAACACTCACCGAGTGCTTCCTTCCACAATACTCACAAGGACGACATCGCCTCGTATCAACTTGTCGACCTTTGACCCTCGCCTGGCCTTTTACGCACATTTCCGACTATCCATAACCTCTCTTGGGTCTATTCACCCGAGTTCTCGCCTAGTCGAGTCCTTGATTCCTTCACTACCTTAGCCTTTTCAACCAACGTGAGAACTCCCTCTCCCGATGTGGAGCTATCAATAACCTTAGGTCATCCTTAATCCGTCCTCAAACGGACACGGCGTTCATGTTCAACAGCGACTACTCCTCGAGCATATCGCTTAACTCGAAATTCAAATTTCATATGCATGCAACGATTTGTTCCCGAACTAGTCCTAGAAAAGCTTTCACGCTTCATCAATATACCGAGTGCCAACATACTTCTTCGATATGCCTCCTTAGCATACTCCCATGTCGATCCTCCGCCGTGGCACCATCACGACAGCTTAGCCACCATTGGTATGCTTCATCACGTATGATAGGCTACCATCCCTTTCAACTTCTCCTCGTGGGTCGTCGAGTTCATCCATAATACGCTCGATTGCTTCCAACCAATACTCGGCAGTACTAGGTGCCACACCGACACTCCACGGAACACCTCGGCCTCGTTGGCTCGGGTCGCTCGGTGCAGATTTTCGAGCTCTTGAATTTCCACCGCGCCACCACCATTTCCAATACTCGCAACATAGCACACACACGACCTCATCCCGTCTGAGCTGCTTTCGACATTAACAAATGGGGGTGGTGGTGGCGGTGGTAACTCATTGTCGAACCTTGGCACGATCTAACGGTTTCGACATAGTTATTCTTCCTCTCAGCGTCTTGACTTGACGGCGTCCTCTAGAACTCATTTTCTAGCGTCGAGATCGATTAAGAAATTTTATGGATTAGTCTTTGTTCCACTTATTTATCAAAGAAGTTTTATGGAAAGGGATTTAAGAGTGGTTCTTTCAGATTCATACAAACACACGTCTTTTCCATTCATTCGCTCATCCACCAAACAAGTATGAACTTTCGTTCATTCGGAGAAGCGTTGTAGTTTTTGTTGTTGTTGTTGTTTTCCTCTGCAGGGGTATTTTCGTAATTTTGACATTTTCGTAATTTTTCAGAAGAAAAACGTTCCTTGGTGTTTTTGTCGAAAATTATTTTGAAAATTTTGAAGTCTAGGGGTAATTTGGAAAAAATTTTAAATCTGGGGTTATTTCGGTAGTTTTTAACCTTAGGGGTATTTTGGTAATTTTTCCACAAATCAGGGTAAATTTGTAAAATTTAATAAATCAGTGGTATTTCAGAAGTTGTAAAACTCCGAGGGTTCTTTTCGAAAATTGTTCCTTCAAAAATGGGAATGTTGCAAAAATTTTAAAATTCAGGGTCATTTTGGTAATTTTAGTGAGTTAGGGGCAATTTTGTAATTTTCCATAAGTCAAGGTATATTGATATTTTGCAAGTTAGGGCTTTTGGAATGTTTATAAAATAATAAAGTTTTGGTAAAACTGTTGAGTAGTTGAATCATTTTATAAACCAAGGGCACTTTGGTAATTTTACCACTAAGGGCATTTTTGTAATTTTTATGAATCAAAAATTTTTCGAAAATAGTTGGAGTCTTGTAATAGTTTTTCGTGAATTGAGGATAAGAGAAAGAAAGTGATTTAAGAATTTTAATATTAAGTGTTAAAAAATGGCTAATTCACTTTCGGGTTTTAGTTATTGAGTTTTGCCTATGACCGAGCCTTCTTGGTCGTGGTGAACCAAAGCTACGCACCAGGCGAGATTCGAGTGGAGGGAGGTGAGTCACGCGATTGCTTAAATACCCAGCTCCCATGAAACCATTCCTGACATGCGTCTGGGGGTTGCCACACCGCTAAGTCCTCTAGGTTAGGGTGAGCAAAGCTACGCACTGTGGGATTCAAGAAGAGGAGGTAAGTCACTAGGACCTTAAATACCAAGCTCTTGGGATCCACCCCTGACATGCGTACCATGGTTGCCACACCTAGCAATTGACTTAGTCATAGGTTGGTTTAGTGCCTTAAATCTTATGTGTTTGTGTTTGAGTAGTCTAATCCTAGGGTTCAAGTTCCTATCATGCTATTCTGCGTTCCATGCCTTTTCTACCCTTATATAAATCACGTAATCACACATAGAGTTAGGGGTACTTACACGGTGGATTGCATTGGTTTGAGACTCGGGGCCATGTCTTTATACTGCTATTTGTAAAAATTCTTTCATAAAACTCATTTGGCCTTGTTTAAAAAAAACGTTTTGGGCCTTAGGCCACGGTAGAGAGTTTGAGCTGGCTCGATACCAAATTGAAACACCCCAAACCCACCCACGAGAATGGGCTAGATCTGTATGTTCCTCAAGTAACCGGTTCAAATTCATTCAATACTTTGAAAGCTGTGAGTTTTGGAAGATAGCTCGTTGTGGGTTGGGCTTGAGTTGAAAACAAATTTCTTTTTATAACAAAACCCATTTGCTTCAAGTGACAAAATATTTAAACTTATTTCATACTAAGTGGGCTTACTCTTTATAAAGCCCTAAACTCATAACATAGTAATTATAGTAGAAATAAAATTAAATCACGGTGGCCTTATTACATAAAATGAAACCCAAAATAATAAATTATACAGATTTTAAAATAAAATAAATATTCAAATTAAACTGATCTTCAAGTCGATCATGGCCACCACAAGTTCTCGCCGTCCGGTCCATTACTACTCATCACCAAACATATTCCCTAGCAGGGTGAGTCGATGAACTCGGTGTGTAACCAACACTAAACATAATAGAATTAGGCATACCATAAAAAACATATGCATACAAAATTCAAAATCATGATGCAAACCCAACCCAAACCTATAAGCCATCCGCTACACTCCACCCGTACCAACCTCAGATACAGTGGGGACTACTAAGTCAACCCTCCTTCCGCTACACTCCATCGAGGCGATCATTGCGGTCGGCGTGCTCATCATGCCCATCGATAATATTGTGGCATAGCCACCACTGTAATGTAACCGTTACCACTTAGTGAGACCAAGTCATCACATTCACTTAGTGAGACCGAAGTCATCACATTCATTAGTGAGACCGAAGTCATCACTTTCACTTATAACGTTGGTGAGACCGTAGTCAACACCTTCTTCCCTTTCACATTAATCCGAATGCCCCAAATTATAAATATCATGCATAACATATTTTTATTTCACTTTCACATCACTTTTCACTTGTATAACATTTATTTGAAATCCTAGTAGGAGTAGGAAGCGTGCACGAATACTTTGTACCATAATATGGCACTTTAGCCACTTTCTTCCACTTTCACATTAACATATATAACATATTTAAACCATAAAACTATTAAGAATAGTGTGGAATACACACGATTTGTTTAGCGATTCCTTGAGATTTGAAAGCAAGATCTAATGTTTAGATCCTTAATTCCTTTGATGCCGATTTGATGTTTATTCAAATCCGGAAACTTTGTTTTCCTTCACTTGATATTCTACCAACCTTGAAACTTCAACATAAGTTAGTTTTGACTTTTAATAATTACGGATCTAATCTAGGTAATCACATAACTTTGGTAGAATACCTTTGGGGCTTACCTTATGGATTTTTTTAAATCCGAAACTTCACCTCCCTTTTCCTTGAAATCGGCAACTTCCTAGATCTCTGAATAGATTAGTTTTTGATCAATTTGATCTAATTGGCTGAGATTTGGCCTTGCCCGAATGTATAGACTCACTTACCTCAAATCCCGAAGTTGATCTCTATTTCAAATTCCTGCCAAAATCACTTGTTAGATTTGATCTATTATTTAATCATGGAGGGGATCTTTTTTCCGATTGTATAATGATGTACTTACCTTGTTTTGAATCCGGAAGATCCCTTATGCTATTCGGCTATGGCACTATTGTGGATCTCAAGGTTTTGGCTTTTGTGGATGAATAGTAGAGGAAAAGAAAAAGAAAGAAAAAATGGAGAGAGTTTTTGACAAGGAATTTGACTAAAGAGAAGAGGAAAGATTGTTGCTACTTTCTCTTGGAGGTTTGACAAGATGTTGAAGAGAAGAGAATGGCTCTTTTCTTTTCTTTCTTTGGTCGAATCTATTAGCCTTAGAGTCCATAATTGACCAATTCTTCACTTGTGATAAGTTTTAGTTTTATCAATTATGAAATTCCATCAAATCTCCTAATTAGCCAAGAGTTTTTATTGAATAGAAACTCCTCTTCCTTGTCTTAGTCCAACCCTCCACTCATGGAGACAAAATTTTATTTCTTTTATTTGTTTCCTAGATGACTCAAACTCAGGCCCAAAAACCTCTTGCATTTGGGCCATTTCCTAGGGCCTTAGGTGGCATCTTCAGGCCACATTTCCAAGTCCGTTATTGGGTCAAAGTTTATGTTCTTTATATTTTTAGGGTCACTTGGCCCTAAGCTCCCCTTTGGGCTCTTAAATTTGACATTCCGGGGTCATTTTTAAGTTTCCTAAAATTTTCGCGCGGCTCTGTATTTTCCAAGTTTCCAAAATGTTTAGTTTCCTATTTTGGCTTGGTTTCCAAAATGTTTAGTTTCCTATTTTGGTTTGGTTTCCAAAATGTTTAGTTTCCTATTTTGGTTTGGTTTTCCAAAATGTTCTCTTTCCTAATTCCATTAGGTTTCCAAAAATGTCTAAGTTTCCAAAAATGTTCATTTCCATTTCCATTTCCATTTCCATTTCCATTTTCATTTCCATTTTCATTTCCATTTTCATTTCCATTTTCATTTCCATTTTCATGCATTTCTAGGTTTCGAAGTATCAAAATTTATTCATAGTACTTGAAACTTGTCATTTCATACAATTAAACTAGAAATGCATAGGCCTATTCGAGGATGTTACAATAATCCACTCTTCTAGGGATGAAGTGTGCGGACTTAGTCAAGCGGTCCACTATGACCCATCTGAGTCCTTCTTTGTAGGCGTAAGGGAAGCCCACTAACGAAGTCCATGGTAATTCTTTCCCACTTCCTTGTAGAATCTCGATTAGTGAAGCAATCCCGATGGAACTTGGTGTTCAGCCTTAACTTGTTGACCATGAGACATTTTCCATGAATTGATAACTTCCGTTTAAGATCGGACCACCAAAATTGTTCTCTTAGATCTCAGTACAACTTAATGCCTCCGGATGCATAGCATAAGGGCTACTATCGCGCTTCGAAGAATCCTCTGTCTTAACTCCTCGTCCTTGGCATCTGACTTTTCCTTTGTAGCACAATACTCCTTCATTATTAACGCCATAATCCTCTAACTCTTTGTTACGTACTTGTCGTAACTTAGCACTTAGGTCCTTATCACCAAGCTGTCCCTTTTCACCTCATTCACCATGTGGGTTTGACTTGCAACTCTGCCAATAGGTTTCCATCATCATACAAACTTAGGTGGCGAATATAGCCCTTGGATCCGACACAACCTTGACTTAGGGCATCGGCTACCACATTCGCCTTGCCGGGTGGTACTCTGTCGGCGATCATAATCCTTCAATAACTCCACCCACCTTGCGCCTCAAGTTCAACTCCTTCGAGTCAATAGATACTTAAGGCTCTTGTGGTGCATGTAGATCATGACCTTTCTCCATAGAGATAGTGCCTCTACACCTTAAGGGCGAAAACCACTTTGCCAATTCCAAGTCATGGGTTGGGTATTTAACCTCATGCGGCCTTAGCTTCTTTGAGATGCATAGCGACTACTTTTCCATCTTGCATTAGAACACATCCTAATCCCATATCGAGCGTCACGATTACACCACAAAATCCTTCCACGCCTCTGTTGAATTAACACTGGAGCTTAGTCAACACCCTCTTAAGCTTTTGAAGCTCTCCATGTTGCTTATCCGTCCATTCAAAGGTACTTCCTTCCTCAATAACTTTGTCAAAGTGCGGCTATTGGCGAGAACCCTTCCACAAACCTTCTGTAATAGCACCTTAAACCTAAGAAACTTTGGATCTCGACCACGGACCTAGGTGGTTTCCAATCTAACACCTTTGATCTTCCTAGGATCCTCTTATTCTCTCTGCGGATACCACATGCCCTAAGAACGCCACCTCCTTGAGCCAAAATTCACACTTGCTGAATTTGGCACGAGCTTCTTCTCCTTAACACTTGCAAAACAACTCGGAGATGCTCATCATGCTCCTCTTGGACTTGGAGTACACCAAAATATCGTCGATGAACACAACGAGCGAACCTATCAAATAAGGTTGGAAAACTTCGGTTCATCATATCCATGAGCCTTGTTGGAGCATTAACAACCCAAATGGCATTACTACAAACTGAAAATGGTCGTATCTTATCCTAAAAGCTGTCTTTTGGATATCTGCCTCCTTCACCTTCAACTGATGATATCCCGACCTCAAGTCTATCTTTGAGAATACAGCGGCCCCCTTCAACTGATCGAACAAGTCATCAATCCTTGGTAGAGGATACTTGTTCTTAATGGTCAGCTTATTTAACTGACGGTAATCTATGTACATACGCATAATTTCATCCTTCTTCTTTACAAACAAGACCGGTGCTCCCCATGGAGACACACTGGGTCGAATGAACCCATGATCGAGCAATTCTTGGATTTGAGCCTTGAGCTCCACTAACTCCTTTGTCGCCATTCGGTATGGAGCGATTGACACAGGAGCTATTCTCGATAGCAAATCTATTCCAAATTCCACCTCCCTATCTGGGGTATTCTTGGTAATTCCTCCAAAATCGTCTTTAAAGTCCTTCTTGTTCTAACTCCACTAACTCCCCCTTCTTTTGCGTCTCTGACCGACGTGGCCGAAATGCCTTGTACCCTTTCCTAACCATTTTCTCGACCTTCAATGCGAAACTTCGTTAGACATGTAGTTTTTCTTTCTCCGATCATTACACTATTTTATCCTCCGGGTCCTTAGTTCCATTCGTTTAGCCGTACAATCCAACACGGCTCGGTGCTCTACTAGCCATCCATTCTAAGTATGAGTTCAAACTCCCCAAGGTAGTTCCACTAAGTCATTAAAAAGTTCACTCCACGAATCTCTAAAGGTATACTCGAAAGATCTTATCCTCCACTCTGATTTGGCCTAATGGGCTTACTAGAGTCATCGCCTGTCGAGAAAGTTCGAGTCTAGGCCTAGTGTTTCCACTACACTACATGCAACATAAGAATGGGTGAGCCCACATCAATTAAGGCATAATAAGGCTTGCCATAAATAAGGAACGTCTGGGTTATAACATCAGTGCGTCACCATCCTCCCTCCGGTGAGCGCATAAACTAAACTTTGGTTGCCTTGCCTCGGTGTTAGCGACACCTTTACCTTGTGTTCCGTCCTCGGCACCATTACCTCTCATTATTTGAACCACGACCTCGTTGAGGTCATCCTCCTCTACCGGCTGATTAATATTACGAGCTGGCGATCGACTTTCATCCGGTTTCTTAGGACAATCTTTGAGCATATGGTCCTTGGACCCACACCTAAAACATCCTCTCGTCTTTTTCCAGCACTCCCCTAAGTGATTCTTTCCACAATGATCACAAGGACGATACTGCCATCCTGCACCAGCTTGCTGATTTCGTAGCCCATCAACTCTAGGCCTCTTTTGAACCTTCCTGACGATCCAAAACCTCTTTTTAGCCTATTTTGATCCATAGTCTACTTTATAGCATCCTTAATTCCTCGGCTACCTTGGCCTTTTCCACTAAAGCGAAAAACTCCCGCTCTCGATGCGGTGCTATCAACAATCTCAAATCATCCTTAGTCCGTCCTCAAAGCGGACTGGCGCTTATCTTTCGATTGCTACTACTCCTCGAGCATATTGGCTCAACCTTAGGAATTCAGCTTCATGTTCTGCAATGGACTTGTTCCCTTGAACCAGCCCCAGGAAAGCCTTCCTTTGCTCATCAGTATACCTTGTGCCGACATATTTCTTCTGATATGCTTCCTTAACATAATCCTGTCGATCCTCAAGCTGTGGCACCATCTCGGACAGTTAACCACCATTGGTACGCTTCATCGCGTAGCAGTTCCACCATTCCTTTTAACTTCTCCTCAGGGGTCAGATCAATCTCATCCATAATGCGTTCGGTTACCTCCAACCAATATTCGGTCGTACTGGGTGCTACACGGATCGCCACGAAACACTTCAGCTCCATTAGCGGGGCCGCTCGAGCCTGAACTTTCGAGCTCCGAATTTCCTCCTGCACCACCACCAACTCAAGAACTCACGGCCTGACTGCGACCGACATCTTCCCGTCTGAGCTTATTGCTCAACACCAACAGATTGGGGTGTTGGTGGCGATGGTATTTCACCGTCGAGATCCTTGCCCGATCTAACGAGTTACGACACGTCATCCTTCCTCTACCTCGTCCACGACGACCATGTCCTCTAGAGCTCATTTCTAACGTCGCGATCTGATTAAGAAGTTTTATGAATTAGTCCTTGTTTCACTTGATTACCCGCAAAGAAGTTTTATGAAAGGAATTTTAGGGGTGGTTCTTTCGTATTCATACATGCACACAGTCTTTACATTCATACATGCCTCCACCAAACAATTATGAACTTTCCTTCCTTCAGAGAAATGTTGTAGTTCGCATTGTTGTTGTTTTTCCACTACCGAGGGGTATTTTAAGTAATTTGTCCTCTGAGGTATTTTAAGTAAGTTTTCAAAGAGAAAAAAGTTTCTTGGTGATTTTGTCAAAAGTATTTTGGAAATTTAAAACCGAGGGCTTTTAGGTAAATTTGAAAATTCTAGAGGTATTCGGTAATTTTGAATTTGGGGTATCTTGGTAATAAACGAGGTAAATTTGTAAAGTTTAATAATTGAGGATATTTCAAAATTTTCAAAACTTTGAGGGTTCTTTTGAGAATTTATTTTCCAAAACGATGAAGTTGTAAAAATTTGGAAATCGAGGTCATTTGGAAATTTTGGTAAGTTAGGGCAATTTTGTAATTTTCCAAAATCAAGGTATTTTGATAATTTGCAAATAAGGGTTTTGGACTTGTTATAAAATAATGAAAATGTTGATTAGAACTGTGGGTATTTTAGACATTTTTATAAACCAGGGCATTTTGTAATTTTATAAATCGAAATTTTTGAAAAATTGTGTAAAAAAATAGTTTTCACAAATTAAAGAAAAATGATTTTAAGAGTTTTAAAATTAGGGTTCTTATAAAACAAAACATGGCTAGTTCCTTTGGGTTTTAGTTATTGGGTTCAACCTATGGCCAAGTCTTCTTGGTCGGGGTGAACCAAAGCTACTACTGTAGGATTCGAGTGGAGAGGAGGTGAGTCACACTGGCTTAAGTACCAAGCTCCCACTGAAACCATTCCTAGGCATGCATGCGAGGGTTACCACACCCACTAAGTCCTCTGGGTTGGGGTGAGCCAAAACTACGCACTGGTGGGATTCTGCGAAGAGGTGAGTCACTAGGATGCTTAAATACCGAGCTCTTAGGATCCAATCCTGAACATGCATGCCTGGGGTTACCACACCCTAACTCGGTTGACTTAGCCATAGGTTTGTTTAGTTAGGCATTTAAGTTTTATGTAGTAGTTGGGGTAGACTAGTCCTAGGGTTCAAGTACCTATTATTCTATTCTACGTTCCATTCCTTTTCTACCCATCTATAAATCACATAATCACACAGATGGTTGGGGTAATTACACAGGGATCATGGTTGGAGACTTAGGTGCCATGCCATCAAACTTGCCTATTTTTAGAAATACTTCCATAAAACTCATTTGGGCTCGATTTGAAAATGTTTTGGACCTTAGACCACAGACCGAGAGTTTAAAACTGGGCTCTGATACCAAACTAAAACACCCTACACCCGACCCACGAGCCTGGACCGGATCTGGTATGTTCCTCGATGTAAGCCCTTCAAAATTCTTTTGTTACTTTGAAAACTGTGTGTTTTGAAGATAGTTCGTTTGTGGGTTGGGCTCGAGTTGAAAACAAGTTTATTGTTATATTGAAAACCCATTTATTTCAGGTGACAAAATATTTAAAGTTTATTTTAAATTAAATTGACTTAATCTTTAAATAACATAAATTCATAACATAGTAATTAAAACAACAATAAAATCATCACTATGGCCTTATTACATAAAACAAAACCCAAAATAAAATTGTAGAGTACTTAAATAAAATAAAATGTCCAAATTAAATAAAACTTTAAAGTGAGCATGGCCACCACAATTCTGCCAGTCCGGTCCATCACTTGCTCATCACCAAACATGTTCCCACAACGGGTGAGTCAATGACTCAATGTGTAACCAACACTAAAATTTAATAGATTTAGGCATACCATACATATCATGTTCACATAATAATTCAAGATAATGATGCAATCCCGAACCCAAACCTAGATGCCATCCGCTACACATCCCCATTCCAACTCGCACACACGTGGGGACTACTAAGTCAACCCTCCATCCGCTACACACCATCGAAGGCGATCATCTGCGATCGGCGTGCTCATCGCCCATATAAAATTCGTGGCATAGCTACCAGATTAAATAATTGTGCCATGAGACACCACATTCAAATAATGTAACCGTAGTTACCACATTCAGATAATGTGACCGAGGTCACCACATTCACTTCCCCTTTCTCATATAACCCGGATGCCCCATATTATTCATATCATGCATATCATACTTAAATTCACATTCATGTCACTTTTCACATGTTAAATATAACATATTTCGTAATCCTAGTAGGAGTAGGAAGCGTACTGAGTACTTTGTACCGTAACACTGTACCTTAGCCATATTCACATTCTTATAAACATGCACATATTAAATATTTCCATAAAACATATTAAGAATTAGTGTGGAATACACACTGATTTGTTTAACTAATTCCTTGAAATCCCAAAAAAACGATCTATGCTTTAGATCCATTAACTCTATATTCACCAATCATTTAAACATATTAATAAACCTATTAGGCTTTAAAACTAAATCCTAAAGGAAAAACCCTTACCTTGCTATCGATTTGATTGCTAGCCAAATCCCGAGACCTTGTTATGCTCCCTTTGAAATAGATCCACTACTATGTCACTTACTTGTTAATTTTTTGGCTTTTGAGAATAAATCCAAACACTTAAAATAGGCCTTGGCCAAATGTCTTAAACACATACCTTGTGATTTTCAAATCCTGAAAAGTGCCATTTACCCTTGGTATCTGTCGAAATCACATTGTCACATGTTAGACCAATTTCTAACATTAAAAAATAATAAATGGCCCTTGGCCAACACTTACCTTACCTTAGATCTTAGAAATCCCGAAACTTTCCTCCTTGTAGTCGATAGTCACAGAATCCCGAAGCTTTCCTTCAAAGTTTCAGCCAACATGTATATGGCATTAGAACCTTGACTTTCGGTTTAAAGAAGAAAGAAAATAATAGTAATAGATCCTTACCCTTACTTGAGGAAGTCGACACACCCTTGTTTGAAGTCCCACCAAGGTTCGGCTATGGAGACTTAGACAGGGATAAAAGGTTTCGGCTTTGACAGTAGAAGAGAAAGGAAGAAAAGAAGGATTTTGGAGAGGAAAAGAATCGATGAAAGAGAGGCTACTTGGCCAAGGAAAATTTGGCAGAGAGAGAGAGGAATTTTCTTGAGAAATTTGGCAAAGTGAATGGATGAATGGCCTCTTCTCCTCTAGTAGCCGAAATTACTAGCTAGAGTCCCTTACTTGGCCACCACTCTTCCTTATTTGATAGCTTTATCTCCTTAAAAAAAATTAAAGAATAATCCTTATTTATCTCTTGAAAATGATCTAAAATAAATCTATTATTTATCCCCTATTTAGCTGAAATTTAAAGAGAATAAAACTCCTCTTTTAAGAGCCTTAATGCCGTCCACCTCTCTGCTTCTGGAAGCAAAAATAAAACTTCTTTTATTTGCTTCCCGTGTGACTCGAACTTAGGCCCAATTCCCTTGTATGTGGCATCATTTCCAGAGGCCCTAAGTGGCATCTCCTTTGTGTGTCAAATTTCACATACCTTTTCTCTTAAGGCCACCTTGCTTCAGTTTCCTCTTTTAAACTTTAAACTTGACATTTCCTTACATTTCCAAGTTTCCAGAAATGTTCACTTCCTTCTTTTGAATCATTTCTAAATCATTTCCTTACATTTCCAGGTTTCCAAAAATGTTCACTTTAAACTTAACATTTCCATACATTCCCAGGTTTCCAAAAATGTTCACTTTAAACTTAACATTTCCATACATTCCCAGGTTTCCAAAAATGTTCAAAATACATTCATAACACATAAGACATGTCATTTCATACAATTAAATCGAAAATGCATAGGCCCTTTTCAGGATGTTACAGTTCTACCCCCGTAAAATAATTTCATCCTCGAAATTTCCTAGCTAAAATAATTGAGGGTATTGCTGTCGCATTGCCTTCTCTGGTTCCCACGAAGCTTCCTCCGATCCATGATTGCTCCATAACACTTTGACTAGAGGAACTGACTTCCTCCGTATCACTTTCACATCACGTTCCAATATCTGAATCGGCTCTTCTTCGTAGGATAAGTCTGGGCTTAGCTCCACTTTTTCAACTGGTACCACATGAGATGGATCCGATTGGTAGCGACGTAGCATGGATACATTGAATATGTCGTGCATCTCTTTGCAACTCGGTGGCAACTCTAGCCGATATGCCATCGCCCAACTCACTTTAGTACTCGATAGGGCCCTATAAACCTTAGGCTTAACTTCCCTTCGACCAAACCTCATCACCTTCTTCCAAGGCGAGACTTTCAGAAACACTTGGTCTCCCACTTCAAACTCTATTTCCTTCCGCTTGAGGTCGGCGTAAGACTTCGCTTATCGAGGCTTCCTTTAAGCGTGCTCGGATTATCTCAACCTTCTCTTGCTTTTTCGCCACCAACTCGGTCCCAAACTCGATGTTCTCCTAACTCACCAACAAGTAGGAGTTCGACACTTCCGACCGTACAATGCTTCTTATGGTGCCATCCGAATGCTAGCCTGATAATTGTTGTTGTAGGCGAACTCTGCTAAAGGAAAGTAATCCTCCCAACTTCTTCGGAAATCCATCACACAGCCTCTCAACATATCCTCTAACACTTGTATTACCCGTTCAGACTGCCAGTCTGATTGTGAATGAAAAGCCATAGTGAAGTCCAACTTAGTGCCTAAAGTTTGATGAAGTGCCCTCCAAAATCGAGACATGAACCTTGGGTCTCTATCCAAAATAATTAACACCGGCACTCCGTGTAACCTTACAATCTTCGCCATGTATAATTTGGCTAACTTCTGAATGGAATAATCCACTCTTACCGGGATGAAGTGTGCGGACTTAGTCAAACGATCCACTATTACCCATACCGAGTCTTTCTTAGTAGGCGTAAGGGGAAGCCCACTAACGAAGTCCATGGTAATTCTTTCCCACTTCCATTGTGGAATCTCGATTGGCTGAAGCAATCCCGATGGAACTTGGTGTTCAGCCTTAACTTGCTGACACGTCAGACATTTTCCCACTAATTGATAACTTCCCATTTAAGATCGAGCCATCAAAATTGTTCTCTTAGATCTCTGACAACTTAATGCCTCCGGATGCATAGCATAAGGGCTACTATGCACTTCCCAAGAATTCTTTGTCTTAAATCCTCGTCTTTGGCATCTGAGACTTATCCTTTGTAGCACAATACTCCTTCATTATTAACGCCATAATCCTCTAACTCTCCGCTTACGTACTTGCAGAACTTAGCACTTAGGTCCTTATCACCAACTATCCCTTTTCACCTCATTCAGCCATGTGGGTTTGACTTGCAACTCTGCCAACAGGCTTCCATCATCATACAAACTTAGGTGAGCGAATATAGCCCTTAGATTTGACACAACCTTCCGACTTAGGGCATCAGCTACCATATTTGCCTTGCCCGGGTGGTACTCTATCGAGCAATCATAATCCTTCAATAACTCCACCCACCTTCGCTGCCTCAAGTTCAACTCCTTCTGAGTCAACAGATACTTAAGGCTTTTGTGGTCTGTGTAGATCACTGACCTTTCTCCATAGAGATAGTGCCTCCACACCTTAAGGGTGAAAACCATCACGCCAATTCCAAGTCATGGGTTGGGTAGTTAACCTCATGCGACCTTAATCGCCGAGACGCATATTCGACTACTTTTCCATCTTGCATTAGAACACATCCTAATCCCGTGTCATGAGCGTCCACAAGACACCACAAAATCCTTCCCGCCTCCTATTGAATTAACACTGGAGCTTCCGTCAACACCCTCTTAAGCTTTTCGAAGCTCTCCTGTTGCTTATCCGTCCATTCAAAGGGTACTTCCTTCCTCAATAACTTTGTCAAAGGCGCGGCTATTGACGAGAACCCTTCCACAAACCTTCTGTAATAGCCTGCCAAACCTAAGAAACTTGGATCTCAGCCACGGACCTAGGTGGTTTCCAATCCAACACCGCTTGATCTTCCTAGGATCCACTCTTATTCCTCTGCGGATACCACATGCCCTAAGAACGCCACCTCCTTGAGCCAAAATTCACACTTCTTGAATTTGGCATGAGCTTCTTCTCCTTAACACTTGCGTAACAACTCGGAGATGCTCATCATGCTCCTCTTCGGACTTGAGTACACCAAAATATCGTCGATGAACACAACGACGAACCTATCCAAGTAAGGTTGGAAAACTTCGGTTCATCATATCCATGAACGCTACCGGAGCGTTCACAACCCAAAAGGCATTACTACAAACTCAAAATGGCCGTATCTTGTCCTAAAACTGCCTTATGGATATCGCCTCCTTCACCTTCAATCGATGATATCCCGACCTCAAGTCTATCTTTGAGAATATCATGGCCCCTTCACCGATCAAACAAGTCATCGATCCTTGGCAAAGGATACTTGTTCTTAATGGTCACTTATTTAATCGATGGTAATCTATGCACATACGCATAGTTTCGTCCTTCTTCTTTACAAACAGACCGGTGCTCCCCATGGAGACACACTAGGTCGAATGAACCTCGATCCAAAGAATTCTTGGATTTGAGCCTTGAGCTCCACTAACTCCTTTGGCACCATTCGGTATGGAGCGATTGACACAGGAGCTATTCCCGGTAGCAAATCTATTCCAAATTCCACCTCCCTATATGGGGGTATTCCTGGTAATTCCTCTAAAAATATGTCTTTAAAGTCCTTTACTATTCTAACTCCACTAACTCCCCCTTCTTTTGCGTCTATAGCACTGACGAAAGCCAGAAATGCCTTGTATCCTTTCCTAACCATTTTCTTAGCCTTCAATGCCGAAACTACGTTAGACAGGTAGTTTCTTCTTTCTCCGATCATTACCACTATTTTATCCTCCGGGGTCTTTAGTTCCATTCATTTAGCCTCACAATCCAACACGGCTCGGTGCTCTACTAGCCAGTCCATTCCAAGTATGAGTTCAAACTCTCCAAAGGGTAGTTCCATTAAGTCAGCCCGAAAGTTCACTCCCTGAATCTCTAAAGGTACACTCCAAAAGATCTTATCCACCACTACAATTTGGCCTAATGGGCTTACTACAGCCATCTACCTATCAGAAAGTTCAGAGTCTAGGCCTAGTGTTTCCACTACACTACATGCAACAAAAGAATGGGTCGAGCCCACATCAATTAAGGCATAATAAGGCTTGCCAAAAATAAGGAACGTACCGGTTATAACATTCGGTGCGTCACCATCCTCCCTCCGGTAAACTGCATAAACTAAACCCGGCTGCCTTGCCTCAGTGTTAACAGCACCTTTGCCTTGTGTTCCACGTCCTATGCTAGCACCATTACCTCTGTTATTCGAACCACGACCTCGTTGAGGCTGCTATCCTCCTCTACCACTGATTAACATTCTCGAGTCATTGATCAAATTTCATCCGGTTTCTTAGGACAATCTTTGAGCATATGGTCCTTGGACCCACACCTAAAACATCCTCCGTCTTTTCCAAAGACTTCCTAAGTGATTCTTTCCACAATGATCACAAGGATGATATCGCCATCCTGTATCAAACTTTGTCGATTTCACGACCCATCAACTCTAGGCCTCTTTTGAACCTTCCCAGATGATCCAAAACCTCTTTTTAGCCTATTCCGATCCATAGTCTACTTTGTAGCATCCTTAATTCCCTCGGCTACCTTGGCCTTTTCCACTAAAGCAGAAAACTCCCGCTCCTGATGCGGTGCTATCAACAATCTCAAATCATCCCTTAGTCCGTCCTCAAAACGGACACAACGCTTATGCTCAGTTGCTACTACTCCTCGAGCATATCGGCTCAACCTCAGGAATTCAGCTTCATATTCTGCAACGGACTTGTTCCCTTGAACCAGCCCCAGAAAAGCCTTCCTTTGCTCATCAGTATACCTTGTGCCGACATATTTCTTCTGATATACTTCCTTAACATAATCCCAGGTCAGATCCTCAACTGTGGCACCATCCCGGACAGTTAACCACCATTAGTACGCTTCATCGCGTAATAGTGCCACCATTCCTTTTAACTTCTCCTCAGGGGTCAGATCAATCTCATCCATAATGCGATCGGTTACCTCCAACCAATATTCGGCCGTACTGGGTGCTACACCAGATACGCCACGAAACACTTTAGCTCCATTAGCGCGGAGCCGCTCGAGCCTGCACTTTCGAGCTCCCGAATTTCCTCCTGCACTAGCCACCAACTCAAGAACTCCGCAGACAGCCTGCGACACAACATCTTCCCCGTCTGAGCTTGCTACTCAACACCAACAGTTGGAGGTGTTGGTGGCGATGGTATTTCATTGTCAGACCCTTGCCCCGATCTAACAGGTTCTGACACGGTCATCCTTCCTTTACCTCGTCCACGACGACCACGTCCTCTAGATCTCATTTCTAACATCGCGATCGGATTAGGAAGTTTTATGAATTAGTCCTTATTTCACTTGATTACCCGCGAAGAAGTTTTATGAAAGGAATTTTAGGAGTGGTTCTTTCGTATTCATACATGCACACAGTCTTTACATTTATACATACCTCCATCAAACAATTATGAACTTTCATTCATTCAGAGAAATGTTGTAGTTCGCATTGTTGTTGTTTTTCCACTACCCAGGGGTATTTTCGTAATTTGTCCTACAGGGGTATTTTCGTAATTTTTCAAAAGAGAAAAAAAAGTTCCTTGGTGACTTTGTCAAAAGTAAAAAACTTTAGAAATTTTAAAATCTAAGGCTTTTCGGTAGAATTTGAAAATTCTAGGGTATTTTGGTAATTTTAAATTTCGGGGTATCTTGGTAATAAACCAGGTAAATTTGTAAAGTTTAATAATTCAGGATATTTCAAAATTTGAAAAACTTTGAGGGTTCTTTTGAGAAATTTATTTTCCAAAATGATGAAGTTGCAAAATTTTAGAAATCGTGGTCATTTTGGAAATTTTGGTAAGTTAGGGGCAATTTTGTAATTTTCCAAAATCAAGGTATTTTGATAATTTGCAAATAAGGGTTTTTGGACTTGTTATAAAATAATGAAAATGTTGATTAGAACTGTGGGTATTTTAGACATTTTTATAAACCAAGGGCATTTTTGTAATTTTATAAATCAGAAATTTTTCGAAAAATTGTGTAAAAAAAATAGTTTTCACAAATTAAAGAAAAATGATTTTAAGAGTTTTAAAATTAGGGTTCTTATAAAAAAAAACATGGCTAGTTTCCTTTTGGGTTTTAGTTATTAGGTTCAGCCTATGACCGAGTCTTCTTGGTCAGGGTGAACCAAAGCTACGCACCAGGTAGGATTCGAGTGGAGAGGAGGTGAGTCACACAGACTGCTTAAGTACCAAGCTCCCACTGAAACCATTCCTAGGCATGCGCACAGGGGTTACCACACCCACTAAGTCCTCTGGGTTAGGGTGAACCGAAACTACGCACCAGGTAGGATTCCTGCGAAGAGGAGGTGAGTCACTAGGACTGCTTAAATACCAGGCTCTTCCGGATCCAATCCTAGACATGCGCACAGGGGTTACCACACCCTAACTCGGTTGACTTAGCCATAGGTTTGTTTAGTTAGGCATTTAAGTTTTATGTAGTAGTTGGGGTAGACTAGTCCTAGGGTTCAAGTACCTATCATTCTATTCTACGTTCCATTCCTTTTCTACCCTTCTATAAATCACATAATCACACAGATGGTTAGGGGTACTTACCTGGTGGACTGCGGGTCGGAGACTTAGGTGCCATGCCATCAAACCTGCCTATTTTCAGAAATACTTCCATAAAACTCATTTAGGCTCGATTTGAAAATGTTTTGGGCCTTAGACCACAGGCCGAGAGTTTAAAACTGGGCTCTGATACCAAACTGAAACACCTCACACCCGGCCCACGAGCCTAGACCAGATCTGGTATGTTCCTCGATGTAAACCGGTTCAAAATTCTTTTGTTACTTTGAAAACTGTGTGTTTTGAAGATAGTTCGTTTGTGGGTTGGGCTCGAGTTGAAAACAAGTTTATTGTTATATTGAAAACCCATTTATTTCGGTGACAAAATATTTAAAGTTTATTTTAAATTAAATTGACTTAATCTTTAAATAACATAAATTAAGTAACATAGTAATTAAAACAATAATAAAATCATCACTATGGCCTTATTACATAAAACAAAACCCAAAATAAAATTGTAGAGTACTTAAATAAAATAAAATGTCCAAATTAAATAAAACTTTAAGTCGAGCATGGCCACCACAAGTTCTCGTTGCCTCGGTCCATCACCGCTCATCACCAAACATGTTCCCTATTAACGGGTGAGTCAATGACTCAATGTGTAACCAACACTAAAATTTAATAGATTTAGGCATACCATACATATCATGTTCACATAATAATTCAAGATAATGATGCAATCCCGAACCCAAACCTAGATGCCATCCGCTATACATCCCTGTACCAACTTGCACACCGTGAGGACTACTAAGTCAACCCTCCATCCGCTACACACCATCGAAGGCAGTCACTGTAGTCGACGTGCTCATCGCCCATATAAAATTCGTGACATAGCCACCAGATTAAATAATTGTGCCATGAGACACCACATTCAGATAATGTAACCGAAGTTACCACATTCAGATAATGTGACCGAAGTCACCACATTCACTTCCCCTTTCTCATATAACCCGAATGCCCCATATTATTCATATCATGCATATCATACTTAAATTCACATTCATGTCACTTTTCACATGTTAAATATAACATATTTCGTAATCCTAGTAGGAGTAGGAAACGTACCTGAGTACTTTGTACCGTAACACGGTACCTTAGCCATATTCACATTCTTATAAACATGCAAATATTAAATATTGCCATGAAACATATTAAGAATTAGTGTGGAATACACACCTGATTTGGTTATCGAATTCCTTGAAATCCCAAAAAAAACTGATCTATGCTTTAGATCCGTTAACTCCTATATTCGGCCAATCATTTAAATATATTAATTGTGACACCCCAAACCCGGCCCATGAGTCCTGACCGGATCTGGTATGTCACGGAGTAAAATAATTTGAAGTAACTTGAGTGTCAAGTGAAATTTTGTTAAAAATATGTCTAAGGTTTTAAAATGGTGTTTGAAAACTCAGTTAGGCTTTTATAAACATGGTTGGGTTGATAAGCTCTTAGAAAACGTTTGATCAAGTATCATTTTAAAATCGTCTGAGTTAATGGTGACTTGGTAAATTTTGTTACCCGATGGTAACTTCTTTGAAAACCCGATAAATTTTATTAAGTTTGAAAAGTTACTTTTAACCGGTTTACTCAATATTTATAAATATCATTTGTAATGTAACATAAGTAAAATAAAACAGTAAATAAACATCCAAAATAATAATAGCGGCCTTATTACATCCCAAATTAAAAATACTTAGAAAATAAATAAATAAACATAATGATAACAAATTTAAATCCAACGATAAGCATGGTCGCCTCGAGTCCTCTCCGGCTCCATCTCCGCGATCTACTCACTGCAAAATAGTTTGGGAAGGGGTGAGTCACCAATACTCAGTGTGTAATTCCCCTACCCAGAAATGTAACTCATACACAAGATATTAATAAACATGCAAATATGCAACCCAACCTATCCATCCATACTCCTTAACTACCCCGTGTGGTCAAAACCATTGATGACTTAGAGTCACAACTTAAATGATGGGGCCAACCCATCGTGTGGTCAAAACCACTGATGACTATAGGTCACAAATAATCAAGTGTGGTCAAAATCACTGGTGGTACCAAACCACTGGGACTTAGTCGCAAATTATCAATCGGTGTGGTCAAAACCACTGATGACCATAGGTCACAAATAATCTGATGGGGCCAACCCATCTTGTGGTCAAAACCACTGGCGATAGTCCATAAAATCATCCCCCTCCTCTCATCAATCCCACCATCACATGCTTATATATCAATTATCATGTATCATGTCATAGCATTTAACATCATGTGATGGCATGCAAATCATATATCAAAAATCACAAGTTAGAGGACTTACCCGGAATCCATGCTTAGCCATAAGCAAAACACTACCAAAAAGGTGAATAACAACAACAATAATCATGTAAATTAATAAAGTGTGTAGTGAGTTCTTACACACCTATTTCTACCACGAATCCTAGATCCCGAAGATCCGATCTACAACGCTAGATCTTTTAACCTATAATCGACCATCAACATGATTAGGGACATTAGGCCTATTTGGCCAAACCAAGTAATATCAAAAGCTCTTTTACGGACTTACCTTGAACGGATTTGATTTCCAATCAAACTCAAGCCTTAATTAGCCCCTAAATTCATGGCACATGTTAGTTTCGGCATTTAAACAATAAACTTTTAACAAAAGGCCCTTGGCCGAATGGTGTATCCCACATATCATGCTCACCTTAAATCTCGAAGACCTCTCAATTTTCCTTAATGCTGGTTCCTAGTGAGGGTTACCAATCCAAGACCCTGAATAGGTTCGGTTATACACAAGAATTCAAGGTTAAACCTCATGGTTTCGGCTGGCCAAAACAATAATGAAAGAAACAACTTAGAGAGAGCCCTTACCACACCTATTGAATTCGGCAGCACCCTTGGTTAGGGGGAAAGATTCGGCTATCTTCAATGTAGAGGAAAGGACCGAAAATAGCACCTCTCTTTACGGGGGGTTTCGGCCAAATAGATCTCAATAGGGGAAGAAAAGAAAAAGAGTGGAAGGGTTCGGCTACTAGGGAAAGAAAAAGAAGAAAATTTTTGAAGGTTTTTGGGCAAGGTTGGAGTGGTTTCGGCCAGCAGCAAAATTAGAAGAAGAAGAGCATTAGCTAAGTGAAATTCGGCACCCCCTTGTTTAACACTAAACCGAAAATAGATGGCCCTAGAGAGTCCTTGTTTCGGCCATAACCTCTCCCCTCTTTGTGATAATTCAGCCTTTAATTATCAAAGATAATGCATGATTTATCTTCCAATTATCTCCTATACACCTCTCCAACAATTTAAATGAAATTAAACTACTAATACAATCCCTTCCAGCCAAAATTTAGAGCAAAAATATAAGCTTATCCTTATCATTTAAAGAGTCCAAATAGTAGCCATCACTCCCTCTCCACTCGCCACCTTTTGAAAAAAATAAAACCAATTTGTCACTACTCGTTCAACACTGACCTCACTAACGCAATTTCCCACCTTAAACGCCCCAGGCCATCTCTTCCCATTTAACTTTCATGTCACATAACCCCACCATTAATTTATAACACCTTTATACTTGGGCCCTTCTCCTTTTAACGCCAAAGCCTAAAAATAAAACTCCTTACGTCCCTTGTGTCTCGAACCCGAGACCTACCACTTCTAAACTCTTAAGTGGCGCCCCAAGCCACTCCAACCACCTGGACTTTCATGCTCAAACCTTGCCCAAAATTTCTTTAAAGCCCTCTTCACTTTAACGCCCCAAAAACCCAAAAGAAAAAAAAAACATTTCCCCCTTGTTACTGCCGAGACTCGAACCCAAGACCCCCTTTGATGCCACCTCCAAGGCACCTAAGTGGCGCATGAAGGCCACTTTGCCACCTATTTCTTTTAGTCATGTTTCTACCGGATTTTTATTTAACCCCTATCTCCTAGCTTCCTTCATTTTAAACCCTTAAAAAGAAATTTTTAATTCCAAATCTGACCTAATTCGG
Organism: Gossypium rotundifolium; assembly: GCA_025506655.1. Taxonomy (NCBI): domain Eukaryota; kingdom Viridiplantae; phylum Streptophyta; class Magnoliopsida; order Malvales; family Malvaceae; genus Gossypium; species Gossypium rotundifolium. The sequence continues at coordinate 35,089,416 of CP106727.1, read as the reverse complement.
GGTTATGTCAAGACCCTAAATATGCTTAGAAATCAAAATATTTATTTCTATATGTACATTCATGGGAAATTAATTAAATTTTCAACAACCCCTAATTTAGGGTGTTACAGTTCTACCCCCCTTAAAAATAATTTCGTCCTCGAAATTACTTACTAACGAATAGTCGTACATCTTAACTCATCGTACCACGCTTATGCTGTGCACTCTTATCTTAATAAAACTATCTTACTTCCTAGGCTCAATCTCTAAGTTCACAACCAAGGTTTCAGGCACCTCCCTAGCAAAATAAGAAAACTCTACAATGATCAAAGCAATTAAGGGTATTCCAGAAATAAGGAGCATACCCATTGTCACATCTGGCACATCTTCCTCCTCGCGACGACCAATTGCATAAACCAACCTTGGTTGCCTCGCCTCTGCACCTCCAGCACCTCGGCCACGTCCGTTACCATTTCCATTACCCCTAACTGCACCTCGACCCCTCTGTGGCTGTTGGTTATCCCTCCTGTTCGGTGCACGATCCTGACCCTCTGATATCAGTCTAGCTACCTTTTTCAGACAGTCTTTAACTCGATACTCCATAGACCCACATTCGAAGCATCCACGATTACCATTCCAACACTCCCCCTTATGAGACTTCCCACACCTATCACACCGTGGTGGCCATTGAGGATTAGCAGCAGCAGCTGGCCTAGCAGCTTGATCCGTCCCATCAAACCTCGTCCTCTTCTGCTCATTACCCGAGAACCTTGAAGGTTCTGAGCTTCTCTTATTCCAATTTCTATCTTGATTCCGTCTAACAGACTGTCTTACCCCTTCAGCAACCTTAGATTTCTCTACCAAGACAGCGAACTCTCGTTCCTGTTGTGGAGCTATCATCATCCTCAGCTCATCTCTCAGCCCGTCTTTGAACCTAACATAGCGTTCATGCTCAGTCCCCACAATACCACGAGCATATCTACTTAACCGGAGGAACTCAGCCTCATATTTCGCCACTGACTTATTACCTTGAACCAGGTTCAAGAAAGCCTTTCGCTGTGCATCCATGTAACTGGTCCCAATATACTTTTTCTGGTGGGCATCCCTGAAGAACTCCCAAGTAAGATTTTCTGCCACCGTTCCATCCCTTACTGTGAGCCACCATTGATATGACTCATCCCGAAGCAAAGATATGATACCCTTTAACTTCTCCTCGACTGTGAAATCCAAATCACCCATAATCCTTTCAGTGGATTCCAACCAATACTCTGCCGCACTAGGCGCCACTCCGGACACTCCTCTGAATACTTCTGCTCTGTTAGCCCGGAGTCGTTCAGCCACGGATTTACGGGTTCCTGCACCCGTGCCAGCCTCAACTACTCGTTCCAACACTCGTAATACAGCTTGAGACACGACATCATTACCACCCGTCTGATCTTGAAATTCAGTTTTCACCGCCGGCAGATCCGACATCTTATTTCCAGACCCGTGACCAGACCTTGCTGGCTCAGACAAAGTCATTCTACCTCTACCACGGCCACGCGGCGGATGTCCTCGACCTCTTGAACTCATTCTAACGGCTGCGTTTATCTGTTTAAGAATTTTATGTATTAATACATATTTCAGTGGATTACCCGCGAAGAAATTTTATGATAGAAGTTTTAAGAGTGGTTCTTTCATAATCATACAAACACACAGTCTTTCATTCATTCAATCCAGAGAGACGTTGCAGTTTTCATGGTGATTGTTTTTCCACTACCCAGGGGTATTTTCGTAATTTGTCCTATAGGGGTATTTTTGTAATTTTTCAAAAATTTAGGTTCTCGGATGATTTTATCAAAAATTATTTTGGAACTCTTAAATTCCTGGGGTATTCTGATAAATTTTGAAATGCGGGGATGTTTCGGTGATTTTGAAGTTCAGGGGCATTTTGGTAATTTTTCACAAATCAGGGTGAATTTGTAAAATTTAATAAATCAGAGATAATACAAGAGTTATAAAACTTTGAAGGATCTTTTTAAGTATTTACTTTCCAAGTTGACGGTGTTGCAAAAATTTTGAAAAATAAGGTCATTTTGGTAATTTTGTTGGTTAGGGGCAATTTTGTAATTTTCTAAAATCATGATGTTTTTGCAATTTAAGGTTTTTGGGCACTTTATATATAATGGAAATTTTGATTGTAACTATGGGTATTTTGGAAATATCGTAAATCAGGGGCATTTTCGTAATTTTACCCCTAAGGGTATTTTAGTAATTTCTCACATTCAGGCATTTTCATAAAAAGACTTCCAAAAAAAATTGGGTTCTAAGTGATTTCACAAAAGTAGGATATTTTGAAAATTTTCTATTTGAAAAATTTTCATACGTAGGGTATTTTGGTAATTTACAAGCCAGGGGTATTTTAGTCATTTTTCAAACTGAGGGGTATTTTGGCTTTTTTTAAACAAGGTTTTAATTACTTCTAAAACAAAACGGCTAGTCCCTTTCGGGTTTTAGTTATCGAGTTTAGCCTGTGAGTGTGTCGTCTCAGCTAGGATGAATCGTTACTACGCACCAGGTAGGATTCGAGTGAGTAGGAGGTGAGTCACGAGGACTGCTTAAATACCAGCCCCCACCGAATCCAATCCTGACATGCGTATAACAATTGCCACATCCTTTGCTTAGTGACAACTCACGTGGTTGTTTAGGTAATTGTTAAATCTTATGCATAGTTGACGTACGTTAGCCCTAGGGTTCAACAGCTTCTACTCTAGTAGTCTCGTTCCCAATTTACCCTTCTACCCTCATCAAATATTCACAAAATGGATAGAAGTACTTACAGGCGGATAGGTGCCGAAGACTCGGTGCCATGCTGTTCAAGCCAAAACAGTTTCTCAAAACATCATAATAAGGCCTACTAACAAAAACAAAACATTTTGGGCCTTGGGCTCCCACAAATTGAATTTTGAACCTGCTCGATACCAAAATGTAACACCCAAACCCGACCCATGAGTCCTGACCGGATCTGGTATGTCACGGAGTAAAATAATTTGAAGTAACTTGAGTGTCAAGTGAAATTTTGTTAAAAATATGTCTAAGGTTTTAAAATGGTGTTTGAAAACTCAGTTGGGCTTTTATAAACATGGTGGGTTGATAAACTCTTAGAAAACGTTTGATCAAGTATCATTTTAAAATCGTCTAAGTTAATGGTGACTTGGTAAATTTTGTTACTGGATGGTAACTTCTTTGAAAACCCGATAAATTTTATTAAGTTTGAAAAGTTACTTTTAACCGATTTACTCAATATTTATAAATATCATTTGTAATGTAACATAAGTAAAATAAAACAAGAATAAACATCCAAAATAATAATAGCGGCCTTATTACATCCCAAATTAAAAAACTTAGAAAATAAATAAATAAACTTAACGATAACAAATTTAAATCCAACGATAAGCATGGTCGCCGAGTCCTCTCCTACCCATCTCCGCGATCTACTCATCTCGCAAAATAGTTTGGGAAGGGTGAGTCACCAAGACTCACAGTAATTCCCCACCCGAAATGTAACTCATACACAAGATATTAATAAACATGCAAATATGCAACCCAACCTATCCATCCATACTCCTTAACTACCCCGTGTGGTCAAAACCACTGATGACTTAGAGTCACAAATTAAATGATGGGGCCAACCCATCGTGTGGTCAAAACCACCGATGACCATAGGTCACAAATAATCAAGTGTGGTCAAAACCATCGGTGGTACCAAACCACCGGGACTTAGTCGCAAATTATCAATCGGTGTGGTCAAAACCATCGATGACCATAGGTCACAAATAATCTGATGGGGCCAACCCATCTTGTGGTCAAAACCACTCGCATATCCATAAAATCATCCCCCTCCTCTCATCAATCCCACCATCACATGCTTATATATCAATTATCATATATCATGTCATAGCATTTAACATCATGTGATGGCATGCAAATCATATATCAAAAATCACAAGTTAGAGGACTTACCTGGAATCCATGCTTAGCCATAAGCAAAACACTACCAAAAAGGTGAATAACAACAACAATAATAATGTAAATTAATAAAGTGTGTAGTGAGTTCTTACACACCTGTTTCTACCACGAATCCTAGATCCCGAAGATCCGATCTACAACGCTAGATCTTTTAACCTATAATCGACCATCAACATGATTAGGGACATTAGGCCTATTCGGCCAAACCAAGTAATATCAAAGGCTCTTTTACGGACTTACCTTGAACGGATTTGATTTCCAATCAAATCCCGAAGCCTTAATTAGCCCCTAAATTCATGGCACATGTTAGTTTCGGCATTTAAACAGTAAACTTTTAACAAAAGGCCCTTGGCCGAATGGTGTATCCCACATATCATGCTCACCTTAAATCCCGGAAGACCTCTCAACTTTCCTTAATGTTGGTTCCTAGTGAGGGTTACCAATCCAAGACCCTGAATAGGTTCGGTTATACACAAGAATTCAAGGTTAAACCTCATGGTTTCGGCTGGCCAAAATAATAATGAAAGAAACAACTTAGAGAGAGCCCTTACCACACCTATTGAATTCGGCAGCACCCTTGGTTAGGGGGAAAGATTCGGCTATCTTCAATGTAGAGGAAAGGACCGAAAACAACACCTCTCTTTAAGGGGGTTTCGGCCAAATAGATCTCAATAGGGGAAGAAAAGAAAAAGAGTGGAAGGGTTCGGCTACTAGGGAAAGAAAAAGAAGGAAATTTTTGAAGGTTTTTGGGCAAGGTTGGAGTGGTTTCGGCCAGCAGCAAAATTAGAAGAAGAAGAAGAGCATTAGCTAAGTGAAATTTGGCACCCCCTTGTTTAACACTAAACCAAAAATAGATGGCCCTAGAGAGTCCTTGTTTCGGCCATAACCTCTCCCCTCTTTGTGATAATTCAGCCTTTAATTATCAAAGATAATGCATGATTTATCTTCCAATTATCTCCTATACACCTCTTCAACAATTTAAATGAAATTAAACCACTAATACAATCCTTCCACCAAAATTTAGAGCAAAAATATAAGCTTATCCTTATCATTTAAAGAGTCCAAATAGCACCATCACTCCCTCTCCACTCGCCAAATTTTAAAAAAAAATAAAACCAATTTGTCGCTACTCGTTCAACACTAGACCTCACTAACGCAATTTCACCTTAAACGCCTGTGCCATCTCTTCCCATTTAACTTTCATGTCACATAACCCCACCATTAATTTATAACACCTTTATACCGGCCCTTCTCCTTTAACGCCAAAGCCTAAAAATAAAACTCCTTGCGTCCCTTGTGTCTCGAACCCGAGACCCGCCACTTAAACTCTTAAGTGGCGCCCAAGCCACTCTAACCACCGGACTTTCATGCTCAAACCTTGCCCAAATTTCTTTAAAGCCCTATTCACTTTAACGCCCCAAAAACCCAAAAGACAAAAAAAAACATTTCCCCCTTGTTACTGCCGAGACTCGAACCCAAGACCCCCTTTGACGCCACCTTCAAGGCACCTAAGTGGCACATGAAGGCCACTTTTCCACCTATTTCTTTTAGTCATGTTTCTACCGAATTTTTATTTAACCCCTATCTCCTAGCTTCCTTCCTTTTAAACCCTTAAAAAGAAATTTTAATTCCAAATCCAACCTAATTCGGGGTTATGTCAAGACCCTAAATATGCTTAGAAATCAAAATATTTATTTCTACATGCACATACATGGGAAGTTAATTAAATTTTCAACAACCCCTAATTTAGGGTGTTACATTAATAAACCTATTCGGCTTTAGAACTAAATCCTAAAGGAAAAACCCTTACCTTGCTGTCGATTTGATTGCTAGCCAAATCCCGAGACCTTGTTATGTTCCCTTTGAAATCGATCCACTACTATGTCACTTACTTGTTAATTTTTCAGCTTTTGAGAATAAATCCAAACACTTAAAATAGGCCTTGGCCGAATGTCTTAAACACATACCTTGTGATTTTCAAATCCCGAAAAGTGCTATTTACCCTTGGTATCTGTCAAAATCACATTGTCACATGTTAGACCAATTTCTAACATTAAAACATAATAAATGGCCCTTGGCCAACACTTGCCTTACCTTAGATCTTAGAAATCCCGAAACTTTCCTCTTTGTAGTCGACAGTCACAGAATCCCGAAGCTTTCCTTCAAAGTTTTGGCCAACATGTATATGGCATTAGAACCTTGACTTTTGGTTTAAAGAAGAAAGAAAATAATAGTAATAGATCCTTACCCTTACTTGAGGAAGTCGACACACCCTTGTTTGAAGTCCCACCAAGGTTCGGCTATGGAGACTTAGACAGGGATAAAAGGTTTCGGCTTTGACAGTAGAAGAGAAAGGAAGAAAAGAAGAAAAGAAGGATTTTGGAGAGGAAAAGAATCGATGAAAGAGAGGCTACTTGGCCAAGGAAAATTCGGCAGAAGAGGGAGGAATTTTCTTGAGAAATTCGGCAAAGTGAATGGATGAATGGCCTCTTCTCCTCTAGTAGCCGAAATTACTAGCTAGAGTCCCTTACTTGGCCACCACTCTTCCTTATTTGATAGCTTTATCTCCTTAAAAAAAAATTAAAGAATAATCCTTATTTATCTCTTGAAAATAATCTAAAATAAATCTATTATTTATCCCCTATTTAGCCAAAATTTAAAGAGAATAAAACTCCTCTTTTAAGAGCCTTAATGTCGTCCACCTCTCTGCTTCTAGAAGCAAAAATAAAACTTCTTTTATTTGCTTCCAGTGTTACTCGAACTTAAGCCCAATTCCCTTGTATGTGGTGCCATTTCCAGAGGCCCTAAGTGGCATCTCCAGGCCACTTTTCCAAGCCTGGTTGTGTGTCAAATTTCACATACCTTTTCTCTTAAGGCCACCTTGCCTCAGTTTCCTCTTTTAAACTTTAAACTTGACATTTCCTTACATTTCCAAGTTTCCAGAAATGTTCACTTCCCTCTTTTGAATCATTTCTAAATCATTTCATTACATTTCCAGGTTTCCAAAAATGTTCACTTTAAACTTAACATTTCCATACATTCCCAGGTTTCCAAAAATGTTCACTTTAAACTTAACATTTCCATACATTCCCAAGTTTCCAAAAATGTTCAAAATACATTCATAACACATAAGACATGTCATTTCGTACAATTAAACCGAAAATGCATAGGCCCTTTTCAGGATGTTACAGAGAACCATCAAACGCTGCATCGAAATTTATCTTGACATACTGCTCTAAAGGGGGTTTCCAGTATTTTGCTTCTTTCTAAATTTCTTTTCGTATTGTTGCTTTCTCAATCGCATCTAATTCAAGGATGTAATCTCTGATGAATTTTACTGTTTCCTCGGTAGATCTCTGAGTTTTCTCATGGACACCTCTGTTCCTTTCACCCCAAATAGCCTACAAGGTGCAGCAAAAGAGTCGACACTGAATAGGATTGTACTTCTCAAAAACCCAGGTGAGCCATTCCTTAAACCCCATCTCTAAAGTTTGGAAAAAATTCAGAAGAGATAACTGCTTCCAAATTTTTAATGAAACAGGACATTCCCGAAATAAATGACTTAAATCCTCTACTCCTGTTCCGCAACGAGGGCAGATTTGGATGTTCAACAATCTCCTATGATGCAAGTTAACCCTTGTAGGGAGATAATTCCACGAAATTTTCCATATTGTAATTTTGATCTTAGAAGGGAGATTTATTGACCAGAGCTTTTTATAGAAATTTTTGTAGACTGTTTGTAAGGTGTAAGCCATAGGATCCCATTCAGTATGTTGTAATAGTTTGTAAGCACTTCGCACCGTGAACTCCCCCGAGGGTTCTCCGCACCAGGCCATCACATCATCGTTCGGTTCCTTCGCTAGTGGGATGTGCTGAATCTTCTCAACTATGAAGTTCGAAAAGGTAGACTATAACACCTCATTTTTCCATTTCCTGCTGCTTTAATCTATTAAATCGGCCACTTTAAAATCATTTAAGCTGTTAACATGAGAAAATAATCTGGAATTTTGCAAATCTGGTACCCATACGTCATGTAAAACTGAGATCTCTGTACCATTACCCACCTTCCAACAACGTCTGTCCATTAACACCCCCTTAGATGCCCATATACTCTTCCATGTAAACGAGCAATTACTCCCCAAGCTCGAATTAATTAATGTTGAATTCGGAAAATATTTGGCTTTATAAACCTTCGCTACTAAGGAATTTGAATTGTTCATAAACCGCCAACCTTATTTTGCCAATAACGCCACGTTAAATTTGGCCAAACTCCTAAACCCCATTCAATAATTTTAGAACTAATAAGATGTTGACTAATTTTAATTTATATATTAATAAATAAAATTAGAGAAAAATAATAAGTAATTAATAAAAGACAAATTCGACTTTTAATTTAAATAAATTTTGAGAGTTAGTACACTTTTCATCATATATTTATAAGTGAATTTTAATCAAATCTTAAAACGGTTTGAATACTTTTCCAATATTTTGTTATGGATTATTAAATTTATTAATATAATTTAATAAAATTTTGATCTAGTAGTTGTGTGAATGTATCATATTAAAATATTTAATTATATTTAATGAAATGTAAGTGTATAAATCTACATATAAACACTAATGAATTATTATCCATCAATTATTTCAATTATACTAATTCAATTTGAATTAAATATTATTATCTGTCTTGAATTTGTAAAAAATTGAATTTAAAATTTTAATTATATATTGGATATTCGAATCTGAAAATTTTAATCTATTAAATTTCATTTTTAATCTATTTAAAATCAAATAAAATTTACTCTAATCAAGAGTTTTGGGAATTAATATTTTTATTTTATATGTTATTTTATTATTTTACATATACTCTTTTAATAATATAAGCGAAAAAAGGAAAGGTTCACAAAGGCCCTGTAGATGTTAATCAAATGAAAAGCTAAAGCTAAAAAAGAAGACTTAAAATAGAAAATTTTAAAATATAAGGAAAGGCTTCAACTTGAAGTAAAATAAAGTGTTTTGTGCACGTGTGATTAGTGATTAAAAAAAAATTAATTAATTAATTTTAGTTTTTAAATAAATATACAAACAACATAAAGTTTTGACTTTGATAATGAAAACGGATAAGTACCAAAATTATACATCAACTTTAATTCAATGTACAATCATATATATAAACTTTAATTTTGTTCAATTATGTACATAAAACTTTAATTATGATACAATTTTCCGTATCATTAACACTGTAATCTCACGTGGCATTATTTTTCATTAAATCTTGTGGAAAACGATGACATGATATTTTATTATAAAATAAACAAATTTATTGTATTTCTACCTAACTAAAAAATAAATATGAAAAGTTTTTTATTTGAACAAAATAGACTAACTATCCGTTTACCTTTTCATCAATAGAAAAATTGCTTCCACCATAATAGATTTGATAAAGAAAAAAGGGCTATAAAAAGTATTTCTGGAAAAAAGTTGGGTTCTTCTAAAAAAAAAAAGTTGAGTTGTCTTTAACAAATTCCAACCATCAAAACATAAAAAACAATTAAAAAAAAAAAAACTGGGTTGTTTTTCTTTGCTGGGTCAATTTATTCTTACTTTACACACTCTCTCTTCTTTTCTTTCTTTCTTTCTCTTTCTTTTTCTTTTTTTTCTTTTGAAAGCATGTTTATCAAAAGATGAAAATTTTGGTTATTTTCTAATGGAAAAGTGATCTCTTAGAACACAAATTGTTGCCAAATGAATGGGGTAAAAGGTTAGAAATTAGCAGATACAAATTTGTACTCATCTGTAAATTACTATCAAATTCCAAGGAATAATGATTTTAGTTAAATAATGATATGGGTTGATGCAGATCATAAAGAAGGATGACAGAAAATAACAATGAAGGTAAATTTCTTGTATTTTATCTAGTGAGGAGCCAAGGAGGGTCAATTGCTTATATGGGTCGATGGTGTTTATATATTTTTTAAGTTTTTTATGTGTTTTAGCAAACATTTTCTCATTATATCTGTAACACCCCTAATCCGTATCCGTCACTAGAATAGGGTTACGAAATATTACCGAAAATTTACAACTCAAAACAATCAAATATCAAAAGATTTAAATCATAACATCATTCATAAAAAAATCAATCAATCTCTTACATATAGTCCCTTATACGAGACCTCGAGGCCCTAAAAACACAATAGAAACGAATCGAGACTAAATCGGAAAATATAGAATTTTTAGGGAAAAGTTGAAAATTTAAATACTGCAGAGGTCATGGCTGTGTGACTCACACGGTTGAGACACACGCCTGTGTCTAGGGCCATGTGGACATTCGAGGTAGGGACACATGGCCGTGTCCAAGCCCGTGCCCGTGCCCGTGCCCGTGTAACTCTCTGACTTGGTTTACACGGCTAAGTCACACGACCGTGTGTCAGGCCGTGTAACGCTCGAAATGCAACCTTTAAAAACCTATAGGGGACACACGGCCGTGTCGCATGACACACGACTGAGACACACGCCCGTGTCTTAGGCCGTGTGGATGAAAAATATGTCATTTTCAAGCCATTTTCCGTACCCAAAACTTAGCCACTTACACAAGCCAAATGCACCTATATTCATGCATCCAAATTGTACCTAACAGATGCATATTCAAGCTAGATCTTCATAGTATTTAACCATACAACCAATATGCCAAAAAGGCACCTCAATCACAATAGTCAAACTTTGTTATACATTTGCTAAGTTTAGCTATAAATCAACCAACCATTTGAACTAATTCTATACCAACATTTACCACAATGTTCACATACCAATCATACTCAAATATACCAATTTGACCATTCAAAAACTATCATCACTAAACCTTAGCAAACTTGGCCATTGCCAACCACATCCAATTATACCAAATTTAGCCATTTATCTACTCAATACTCACTATTTATTTCCATATCAAACCATACCTCAATGACAACATTCCAACTTATCAAAAGAACATTTCATAGCGTGCATATTTATTCATCATTCCAATTACCATCATTTAAGCACCAAAGTGCCAAAATAGCAACCATTAAAAGACCATACATACATCTAACATAACCACCTAAATGACATAAACTAACCATTTCCAAATAGTACCAATCAATCGACATTTATATACCATATTTACATCATGCACATCTAATTCAAAACCTTTCCAAAAAAAACTATATTTTGACCATGTTGAGATCAATTTATCACATACCATTTTGGCCATTTAAAGATACACTAAAATATACCAATTTTGGTCATTTCAAAACATGCATCAATTTCACCACATTAACCACAACCAACAATATATCAATAGTACTTTATGTACCTCAAATCCAAGACAACTTTTCATGCCATAATCATCAACCAAAATGACATACACATGCCAAACTCATCAATTAAACATTAAACATAGTCCACCTATACATGCCATTATAACCACTTCCAAAGCATCAAAATCTACCGATATATTCATTGGATAGTGTGATAGATCTCCGATGAGCTTCCAACCCGATTGAGCTTTCGATAATCTGAAAAGTAAAGGAAAAACAACTACGTACGCAATGAATGCTTAGTAAGCTCGTATAAACCATAAACATAATATTACATTTCAATAATGAAATTTATAGGCTAAATACAAGCCTATACCAATGCCTCAAGATTTATCCAACCATAATTATCAACTCACAATTGAATAAGTTCATTAATGTTGCATAATTATTAACCATTCATAACATGATAGGATTTCATGAGACATAATATATAATCACCAACCTTTCTATAAGATTATATATCTTTCTATTTACTTTCTTTTCAATCCGTTCCTAATGCTTATCATAAGCCTAAACAACAATATCAATTCCCGACTTAGTGTATTTATCCATGATATAGGTATATTCATTCATAACATAAGCAATTTGCTCACATATAAATACATCATTTATCACATTAGACCTTTTATAACACTAAGATACATCCCAATTATGTACTTACCGTTTCATTTCCTTTTCTTACCCAATTCATATGCATAGTACGAGCGTAAATTATAAACATTAATATTATCCACAAGCTTGGCATAAGCCTAAGCACATCAACAACACATGTTAGTTCATTTAAACATGATTCATATGAATTTGATATGGACAAAATTATACTTGAGGATAATTTACTTGGATTTATCATCCATCTCATAAAATACCATGCTTTCCATGTATCACCATTTCAATGAGTTTCACACATACATATCTTAATTCATATTAAACACTGACCATTTCATTTGCATAACACATAAGATATAAACATAACATTAACCAAAGTCACAAGTTAGTGGTTAAACACATAACTTAGCTATATCATCACTTGGTAAGATATGGTACATAAACATAGCATCACTTAAATCATACTTTTCATAATCATGAATGTTCTTACTTTAATCGTCGATACATCATACCTTTCTATAATTGTCATAGTGAAATCAATTGAAACCCTTACCGGTTCATCCCTTTTCATGCCCGTTGAACCATCACTTGAACATGGTAACCCTAATGACATGTCATTTGTATCCTATATATTCTTAAGGTTCAAACGGGACTCGATAGTTGTCGTACGTAGTTGAATTTCTGTCGTTTCTTAACAAGATAAATTACATAATAACATTTAATATATTGATTCAATCACCATACAATCACATACTAACATTCAATTTAATCAACATTATACAAAATTCAGTTGATACGAACATACATGGCTAAATTGTAGAAATGTCAAAGTACAAGGGCATTTTAGTAATTTTACATTCTCCTTGATTTTCCACTCAATCTTGATCTAAATTAATAATTTCATTCAATCTATTAATTTAGACAGTAAAACAATGTATTTTATCCAATTTAGTCATTTTATATTTTTACAAAATTTCCCCTAAAGTTTTACTTTTATTCAATTTAGTCCTTAAGCCCAAAAACATGCAAATTAACCATTTTTAATGTCAATTTATAACAGCCGAATATTCATGGCACCCATATCAACCCATATTTGCAACAATTTCACATCAAATCCTTAAAATTTTACTATTTTAACAATTTAGTCCTTAATCAAAAATTCATAAAAATTTACTTAATAAAATACTTTTAGATAACAAATAATATCTCAAATTCATCATTTAACATAAAAAATCACAACATTCATCAATGGAAACATTTAAAATCTTTAACAGTTTTAAAATCAAAGGTACAGACTAACTAAACCTAATTGCAATAATCTCAAAAACATAAAAATTAAAAGAAATGGATGAAAAATGGCTTACCATGCAAAGGTATAGCCATAGCCAAACCTTGAAGCATAACAATGGTGTATTTCGGTGGTGAACAAGCCAAATAAAGAAGAAAATTTTATGTTTTCTTATTATTATTATATTTTTAACCTTTATTCTTTATTTTAATAATAAAATAACTTATAAAACTTATAAAATTAAAAGAAATCAAAAACTTAAACCGTCCACCATCTTAAGAATGGGTAATTTACCCATTAAGGCCATCCACTTATGAATCTTTAATCAATTAACACCTTTAAACTAATAGCAATTGACTTTTTCAACTTTTACGATTTAGTCTTTTTCGCTTAATTAACTATCGAAACGTTAAAAGTTTTCAACGAAACTTTAATACCACCTTAATGACACTTTGTAAATATTTATAAAAATATTTATGGCTCGGTTTATAGAAATAAGGTCTCGATACCTCATTTTCTAAAACCATTTGACCTTAGGGTCTTACCACTTGGACTTAATTAATCATCAATATAACAAAAATCACTATATCAAAAACCTTTTAAAAACCACATTTGACTTGTAAATATTAAATAATAATAATTACGAACTTACTTGTCGAATTTGTTGGCCCCAAAACCACTATTTCTGACACCACTGAAAAATGAGCTTTTACAATATCCTTCTTGTGTTTTGATTTGTAAGCTCTACATGAGAGAGTGCGATGATGATTAGGTTGAAGAATGAAGGTAATTTCTACTCTTTAGCAACAAAAATAAGTTTTGATTTGTAAATTTTGTTGGGAATTTTTAGTTTATTGTGAAATTTTGTACCAATATCACTAGGTTATATATATATATATATATATATATATATATATATATGTAACTTTCAAAATATAGTTTAAACAAGTTAATGTGTTTTCACGATTCAACGTTTTGTTGCATGTTTTAATATGATTAAATGAAAAGAGATTATAGTCATTTCGACATTGGATTAAAAACATCAAATAACTATTTTTCTTTAATTTTAGAAATGATGATTGTTTTTCTTTCTATACTGCTATTAAGAGTCTAAAATTGAAATTTGTATATATAGAAGAAACTATAATTATCATGACAAATCATTTTCAAGTAACATTTTTTCTTGGTTGAATTGAGAAGCTAGGATTTGGTTCTTTAAAAGGAAAGTTTTTGGATTTTATTAATTAAGCTGATCATATTATAATTCCAGCTCTAGTGTTTTTTAGGCCATGAAAATATAGTCTTAAAAGAAGACTTTTGGTGTATTTGCAGGTGAAAATAGTAGTGAAAAACTAAGTCTAATGAAGACAGCAGTGCTTACAGAAAATACCGCTAGAATAGGAGGGTATGTTTTGGATTTTAAAGGGAAGTTGATGGAGCAAATTGAGACCACAGTTCGTCACCAATACTTCTGATAGTTCTTTCTCTGAAGGTATTTGATCAATTAAAATTTTGAACTCTTTGAAAAGGACAAATGATCAAATTTTATAGTAAAATTGCCCTATTGAATGATTAGTGATAAATCTGAACCTTTCACATAAGTAGATTAGTAAATTTGTACATTATCCCTAGTTTTATTAAATTGAATTGTGTCTTGCGTTTGTTTAGTTTGCTAGCAGCAATAAACTTTATTTGTTAAAGTGGTGCCCAACCTCCTTTTTGAGATTTTGAGTGGCCTTCTAACTAATTGACTTTAAGCCTTAACTATATGCATACATAGAGTCAATAATCAACCTTAAAAATAAAAAATTCTTAAACAATAATAGAAAAATTCAGTTTTTCCATACAATTAAAAAAATTAAAAATTCATGTACTTAAGTAATTAAAAAAAAGTAATAAATAGCACTTAAAATGTTACTTCGCAATGAACTTTTTGTTTGAAACCCTGTTCTGCCTTTATTGCTTTTTCTTTGTTGTTGAGTATTCATTATCAATTGGTCTTGAATATGGATGCAGCTACTCTTGGTTACCATTATTCATCGATTGTGACTAGTAGAATTACACAAAGTTAGACAAAGTTAAAATGCATTCATTCATAATTTTGCAAATTAATTTCATTAAAAACAAATTATTACCTAGCTGATAGTAGATCTTTGTGTACAACCCCTCTAGTTATGTCTTGGTTGTTTACATATACTACAAGTCATCGTTCTACCAATTTTAGTTAGCCTATTTGTTTTCTGTCTTATTAGATGTTAAAATAGAATGTCGATAATGACAATGTAGCGCAAAGAAAAGAAAGGAAAAAAAATAGAACACACATATTTTACGTGAAAACCTTTTTAGGAAAAAAACCATAGGTAGAGGAGAAGAAAATTCACTAAGTCGAATTCGAATGACACAAGAGGAGTATAGACTATGTCTATTTATAGGTTTGTAAAACCATATTCTAATCGAAGTCAAATAGAAGTAATGTAGTAAGGTTAAAACAACTTATTCTAATCAACATCAAATAGAGGTAGTATACTTCTATATGGATTTTACTTGTGCAGCCTATATCGTACCGCAGGGGCCGGTTGCAACCCCAATCTAAATTTTTAGCACTTGTATTTTATTTTAACAAGAATTTAGGTCACATATCTCTAGCAACATTGAACAAACGAATTTTAACAAGAATTTCAGCCTTCACCCTCGTAGATCCCCCTATCTTGCCACTTGTATTTTATTTTAACAAGAATTTGGGTCAAATATCTCTAACATTATATTCATCTTGCACCATCTTCCCTCTTATTTTTTTGGGCCTTCCTAGCATGACATTGAATTTTGGTGGTATTATTTTTTCATTTCTAGTCTTCTCCTACAAGTTAGGTCCATTTATTGGTTGTAAATCATACTCATATGTCCTCATGTACATTTCCTTGCTATAACATTTTACCAAATATTTCTCTGGATCCTCTTCTTTGTTGTAAATGACACACACTACATGTGCACATGGGATGCCTGACAAGTCCCATAATCTATGTGAACAAGTCATCCTTTCTAAGTCCACAATATATGTGATCCTACCACACATGATCTCATATCCATAATCTCCATTGAAATGCACATTCCACTCAGTAGATTCTTTTATGCTCTTATCAAGCTTAGCTCTAGTTAAAGGACCACATGACTCTTTCCATCCAAGTATTGCTTTCCTTTTACTAACAATTCGCTCCATAACAACCAACCTAATATCATTTAGCATAGTTATTATTGGCTTTGACCTAGCTTGTACGATGCTAGCATTGAATGCCTTGGTTAGGTTGTTATATGTTGAATCACACTTAGTGTTATAACTGAAATATGCTTTGCAAAACATTGTCTCCTCTACATCTAAAAAAGCTACAACTTCCATCTATTTTTCCTTTTCAAGAGCAATACACATTTGTTCAAAACATGGTACATTAATGGCTTTCACACATGCCCAAAAAGTCTTTTGCAAACCTTTTCCTATGGACCCATTCGAACCTTTTCCAACCCAATTTCCCTATACATGTCTAGCACAAAACCTATGCTTTGTATGTGGGAATAGTTGTTTAATAGCTTTTTTAACCCTTAAAAAATTAAATTAAAAAATATAAAAATATATGATATACTATAAACTATGCAAACCAAAAATTAATTAAAGGTAATATTACCTTTTGTTGATCTGGTATGAATGTCCACCCATATCCATCAGGAGTGCCAATGTCTCTTTTCAAAATCTCAAGAAACCAAGTCCATGATGTTGTAGACTTGACCTCCACAACACACAATGCTAGAGGAAACATTTGGTTATTTGCATCCCTAGCCACAGCAGTTAGTAACTTCCCTGTAGCTATTCCTTTTAAATAGCACCCATCCAATCCTAGGATGGGCCTACATCCAGCTAAGAAGTTTCTCCTCAAATCCAAGAGCAAGTCTTTCTATCTTAATTTCAATTGTACTCGCTCTATTAGATCTCCTCAACTCTTCTACATAATCATATAAAGTCGCATAATCTTCAATCACATCTATCTCCATCTCTTTTAGTACCTTTAGCTTAGTTCTTCTAGCTTTATTGATGTTGATATTAATACCAAGCTTTGTTTTCACTACAGATTGTATGTAATTAAGTTTGATAAATGGATGAGCAACAATTAATTCTTTGTATCTATTTGCCAAGAGAGCTATTGAAGCTCTTTGCACCTTCCATTAAGGGTTGCACTTATGTTTCTTTCTGAGCACCTTCAATTGAAAGTCTCTAGTATTCTTCTCTACAGATGCAGATATATACCACTTAAATTTTTTTCTCACATCTTTCTGAGACCCTAGTTGGTTCGCTCCTTTTAATCTGTATGTTATACCTAGTAATGATTGCATACTTGGTCAAGGCTTCCTTAAATTGGTTCTTGCTCAAGAAAATCATTCCAATAGTAAACTCTAGAGCTCTAATATTTGGATCATAAAAGGGAAACTTTCTTTTTTCTCACACTAAGTTCATTTATGGTTTCCAAGTGCACATCACTATTTGAGCTTTCACTATAGATTTGATCTAAATCAAATCCATCAGAGCAAAGATTGTCATCCAAATCACCATTAGATTCAAAATCATCTTCTAAGTTACCTGTCTCATCCCCACCATTTGATTTCAGCTTTCTTTTATTTCTTTGGTTGTCATTGTCTATTCTATTGTACTCCTGAATTGCTATCATGGCTTCAAATAACTTATCATCATCATTAGATAGGTAGGTTACATCAATAATTAAATTCACTTCTTCATCAAAAATTTCCTCCATCTCTTCTAATGGGGGACAAAAGAAATTCTCAAATCCTCTACTCATTTGACTGCAAATAAATAAAAATAAATATTTACAAAGTATAAACACAAAGGAACCATTTACAAAACTAGTTAATTTTTACAACACTTGCTAACTATTCAAACTACTCATAATGAAACATAACTCACAATGAAAAATAAATCAAAGAAGTACAACAAAGTATTCATAATATGATGTTTGTGGTTGAATGAGTATTTATTTCCATATTTCCATATTTCTTATTATTTTGGCAAAGTGAATTCTTGGTTGTGTTATATTTTGGTTTATACCATAATGTACCATTATTGCTATGTGTTTGTTGTTATACTAGTCTTTTCTTTACTTAATAAAATTTTACCTTTCAAAAAGAAATATTGACAATGTCTTTCTTTGTCTGTTTCTCATCTTTTACCAAAAAAAAAAAAAGTTTTCAACTATGTGAATACTACAATGATAGTCATTTTGACCTTTAAAAAAGCACTCTACAACAACAGTTTGTAAGTTGCATGGAGTCGAAGCAAACTCGTTCATAAACGTTTCATTATTACCAGGTAAGTTTCATTGGAAATATTACATAGCTATTTCTAACATTCAGATATTTTTGTAGTTGATGAAGTCTATCACATCAAGGATCACACCTCACCGAAAACAGAACACTCTCAAGAGTCTTCTTGCTAATGTTGCCACACAATTTGAAGACTTACAAGAATACTATCTACAATAGAGCCTCTTGACTTTAGAATCCAAGGCTTTTTAGTTTAAACTTTTTTTTGCTAAGTTCTAGTTTAAACCTTACTGATTCGTTTATGTTTTATTTTCTTCACAATTTTTTTTTTGTTTGAACACTTTCTCTTTTCAATGTGTGACTTGGTATCTAAAAAGAATGTGTTCCACGCTTTTAAAAAAAAATTCATAGAAAGAACTACTCCCACAAGATACCCATAAAATAACATAAAAAGTTTTATATGCATATCTCGATAAAAGAAATGATAATAATAAAAAAATTTGAAATCCTAATCGGACTAATGAAAAAAAAATATCAATTGAGGTTGTTTTAGTATTGAAAGAACAATAACATACCTTTTCTTATGATGTTTTCCTATCACTTCTATCTCTTAATCTAAAAAAAATATTAGTTTTTCTTTTTTTCTTGATCTAAAAAATACCTAGTCTTTTTCTTGATCTCCAAAACATGTTGAAAACCTTTTTTTCCAAGCAAGCATCATTTGTGTGCTTTTTTTACTTGCACGAAATTATTTTAAATTTATTTATTTTTATAGTAAAATGCCATGTCATCATTTTCCACAAGGTTTAATAGAAAATAGTGCCATGTAGATAATGGTGTTAGTGATATAGGAAAATTGAATTAAAATTAAAGTTGTGTGTATATAATTGAACAAAATTAAAGTTTGTGTATATGATTGCACATTGGGCCAAAGTTGATGTATTAATTTTGGTATTTATCCCTAATATAAACCTTCTCTATCAAAATTATTAAAAAAAATAAAAGTTAAAAATTTCATGGATGAAGTTTTTGATGAACTTTTAACACCATCTGAAATAAAATCCCTCACTATGAGAAGATCATGAGGAATAATAAAAGAAGTATGCTCATTGGTTGAAGGGAATTTCATCCGTACCATAATCAAGATTTGATTCATAGGTTTGTATGTGTGGTAGTGTGGAATGTATGTGTGTGGGTGTGAGAGTTTGAAACTGTATTGTATCAAAAATAAAAATAAAAATATATTAATAAAAGAAGCCCTAAAATGTTGGCATTGTTGTTGCGATGCAAAAGTGCTTTTGAAAAGCTATGATTGGGAAAAGCTTTTCAAAAGTGTTGGGGAAAAGTATAGTTTGTTAATTTCAAATATTTGACATTGTTGTCAAAAATTATGGTTGAAAATTAAATTATCTATTTTAGATGTTACATTAGAAAGTAACAAATCTATATAATAAGAACTACTCAAACAATACAATCACTATTAAATTAGTTAGCTCAAATAATATTTAAGTAAATTAAATTAAATATATAAGTCGATATTAGATATTAGTGATATAACAACAATTACAATTAGTTTGATAATAACAATTACCGTCAAATCTATGCATCTATGTATTTCTACTATTGCAAAAATAATAGAATATAGTGTATCCAAGTTAAAGTGAACTCATTAAACTACAATCAATTGCATCCCCTGTAACTTCCTCTTCAAAACCATCTGAATTGTCGAATTCATTGTCATCGTCACTTTCTCTGTCATGCATATCTTTTGACTTAGTAACATTTTCATATGTTCTATCATTAGTTTCAAATTTCATAAAATCCACATCATCTAGATCTCGATGTTTTCGAATAAAATTGTGTATTACCATTGTAGCAACAATAATCAACCTTTGTTTTTGATCGTTGAAATCAGAGCTTTAAAATTTATAAATAGAATGATCAAACCTGGAAACTAACTCTGACAACGACTTAAAGGCAAGTGTACCTATCGAACAGTAGTATAGCTTAGGCAAGACCGAATTATCGAACCCAAAGGAACTAAAAGTACTAATGATCGCTTTCTTTTTATTATTTAGCTTAAAATATGGAGTGATTGGTTGCTTTAACTAATTTACGACTACTAAGCGAAAGACACAAAGACAAAAAGAATGAATTGGGAAATAACTTGCAGAAACTCAATTGATTGCGACGATAACCTTAGGAAGAATCCACCTAGATTTCACTTGTTACTTATTACTGAATCATATGATTTCCTTACTTAGCTTGATCCGTAAGACTCCCTAACCTATATTAAACCCTCTCAAGGAGAATAACGTCTAACCCTAGGTTGATTAGTGGAACTCTTGTTTGCTTATAATAACCCCCTAGAATAGTAGTAAATCGATCAATAGATTCCCATATTAGGTTTCACCCTAATCCGGCAAAATCTCGTAACCCTATCTCTAGGCGTTCGATCAACTCCGCTTAATTATGCTAGATCTCCTCTTAAGTAGGGTCTATTCCTCCTCCACCTAAGCACATCAGATTTAGATTAAGCATGCATAATTAAGAACAAACTAAGTATTTATCATATAATTTAGGAAATAATAACAAAATTCATCTAGGTTTCATCCCCTTCAGGTATCTGAAGGATTTAGTTCATAACTTTAAAATAAAACCTCTCAAGAGAAAAGATAAAACAAAACATAAGAAATCCCTAAAACCCCTGAAGGAATTGAAGGAGAAATCTGCAGTCTTAAGTAGAATTCCGGCTTCTTGAGATGGATCAACTGGATATCTTCAAATGATTCCTACAAATGTGATCTTTCTTGCTCAGCTCCTTGGCCTAGCTAACCCCCCTCTCAGGATGCACTTAGGGTGTTTATATAGGCTCTTGGAATGCTTTACTTGGCCTCTAAGTGTCCTAATTTAATTTTGCTTCTTACTCGGTATTTGAATAAGCTTCGAAAAGTGTTTCTTTGGCTTTAAGTATCCAAATTTGAGTGAAATTGCTCTCTCCCGTAACAGGGGCACGGCCATGACACACGCCCGTATAAATCGTGGTTGGGCCGTGCCTTGATTCTGTCGATTGGGGCATGACCATGTAAATCATGGCATGGCTATGTCGTAGTTAATTGTTGAGGCACGACCGTGTGGCTTGAAGTCCAGGCTGTGTCGATTTCTTCTTTGGCCTAAATTGGCCTGTTTTAAGCCTGTTTCTTGTTCTTTTCGTCCTCGGGTGCTTTCCTGAGTATAAATATGAAAAGAAAGGATTAAAAGCACCTTTTTACATAAACCAAGGGCTAAATCATCCAAAAGATACTAAATATGGGGTTAAAATATGTTACTTTTACGATTTATCAAATACCTCCACACTTAAGCTTTTGCTTGTCCTCAAGCAAAATTCTCAACTTACAATTAAAACGAACTTTCCATATTTCATAATTCCTATTGACAATGTCTCATCATAATTCATAGATAATTTATTCATGGATAATTTAATTCAAAGAACCCTAAAGATTCAATCAAGATAAGTCATACCTTTGTAGTACGAAAACATAGGTGTCTCCCCTTATCTAAGTAATTACCTTTAATTCCAAATCGACAAGGATTGACATCCTCACAAAAGATTCACTCAAATCACTCAAAGTGTTTAAGGTTCAAGAACAAGCACTCATAAGTCGAACCTGAAAAGCTAATCCCATAGGCTTGCCTGAAATCAAATCTCCACCACTGTATATGAGATGATACACAAATCAAAAGGTCTTTATCAGGGTTGTAACGAGGCTAGGGTTAAAGGTGTAGATAAAGGCTGAATTAGAAGGTTTTAGAATCGAGATTGACTTGACTAATTACCTAACTAATAATAACGAACCTGAAAATAAATGATTAAATCAAATGAAACTAATAATACTACTATTGATAATACTTTTGATAAGCTCTTCTTTAATAATTGGAATTTAAATGCATAAGCTCCTTTAATCATATACTAATACTTGAACATACTTTGGTTTTTTTTAAAGAACAAACTAGAAACATAATAGAGAGAACTTTAATAATTGAAATAACTAATTCAGCAACTGATCAAATCAATTCTCGATAGAAGGGTAGTCAAAGGAATGGTGATAACAAATACAAAGGGTTGTAGGTTAATTTTAAGCGGTTTATTCAATAAAAAGGGGTTAGGATAAAAGGGGTTCACTAAGGGTTAATTATGTAGGTAAGCTTTTTAGTGGAGTGAATGGGTTAAAACCTACGTGCCTTTATCATCTCAGTATATCAAATCATTGATGTGGTCTCGACATGTATAATCGAGGCAAGTTCTAGAATAACAGTTCAAAGTTAACACACTAATAATCAATAAAGTGAGCATGAAAAAGAATATATGCTCTATAAGGATCAAATCTCACAAAAATTATGGGTATTTAACATCAATCCTGTAGATTCCAAACTTCAAGGTAATATTCAAATTCAGTTCAACAACCTAAGAAATTTTTTATTCTTGAAAAATAGACTTATCATGCTTGATTCTCTAGTATTCTTTACGTATAAATCATCAATGCACAATTATCAATGACTTACTCAAAAACATGTCAATAACAATCATAAATCATTAGAAATTTCACCCTAATTAATAATATGAGAAGATTTCTTATGGACAAGACTAAAATTCAGGATTTTAGAATAATGGAAAAAGTTAGGTACTTTTACCCCCCATACTTAAGTTGTACATTGCCCTCAATATACAAAGATAGATATAAAATCGTATGATAAAATGATCAAAAGAGAAGGGGAGAAGTAACACTTCCTGAATTTTGGATGATTCTAGAGTTGGCAGTGGTAGAAAGTAGGTGGAAGAGGTGGTGTTGGCATTTTCTATGGGCCTGGTGGGGTGTCTACCGATGATCTTTGTGCTAGATAAAGAAATTGGGTAGCTTGCAAAGATATAGCCAAGAAATCTAAAGAAACATTAATAATATACTAATACTATAATTAAAGATAAAGGAAATAAAGAGAAGGAGACTAAGAAGAAAACTGAAATTGAAAGAAAAGATTAATGGACTAAGGAGTCCTTATTGTTGGATGGTTCGCGAGGTGGGTGTGACTTCTAAGGCTGTGGTGTGTGATTCCCAAGTAGCCTTTAGAACCTAAAACCAAGAAACTGAAAGAATTTAAAATATATTAAGCAGAAGAGAATTATAGATAAGTAGGATAAAGGGGAAAATAAACATAAAGAAGAATTTAAATGGTCTAGGAGACCCTTGGCTTGGTGTTTGGATGATGCGGCCGGCATGAGCTTATTTGTTGAGGTCTCCTTTGATGAGACAATGCTTGCCGTCTTATGCTTCTTCGACATGATTTTAGTGTAGCTCAAAAGTCTAATACCTATTCTAAGACAAGAAATAGAGAGAAGAAGGAAAAAGTATAAGGTAAGAGGATGGGGATAAGGGGAAGGGCTGTGGGGTTTAAATAGAGTTTTGCCCTCTATTGGTGTGCCACGCCCGTGTATGGAGGGCGTGTTTGTTTACATGAGTGTGGTCAGGTTACCATGCCCGTGTTCGATAAGTCAGTGTCTTCACACGGTTGCATCACACGGTCGTGTACTAGGCGTGTTTGGTATGCCACACCCATTCCTTTGATGCCACGCCTGTTTCTCTAATGGCAGTGTTGTCCCACGACCACCTCACATGGCCGTGGTGGGGTAGGTGAGCCCGTGACTTCTGCAGTTGGTTAGGGCAGGATTCGCACGGCCTCTGCTATGTCAGTATGTTGATTCGAGGTACCCACACGGACACAACCACAGCTGTGTGCTTTGCCGTGTGGTCTAGGAATCTGTACTTTCAGTTTATTAAAATTCAAAAAGAGAAAGTAGAAATAAAAATAAAACTAAGACTGCAGAATAAAAATTAACGTTAGTACTCGGGTTGCCTCCCGAAAAGCGCTCGTTTATAGTCTTAAGCTAGACCTTTCTTGGTTTAGAAAAATTAGAGAGGTTTAAAGGTTTGAATATCTTCCCTCTTGCTTAAAATTTTATTTTCTTGATGAGGTTCAAGTCGAGAAACATTTACCTTAAAAGTACTGAATATTGGATTGCTTACCTCGACTGTTCCATGGGGGAAGATATCATGTACCTTAAGAAGTATTTCTCCCTTTGTCTTCATGTCTGTTGTGGTGATGTGCGGATATTCTTTGTCTAATAGTACCTGGTCTCCTATTTTGTAGTGGTTTATGTTCCTACGAGCTCTTTTGGTGGTTCCTCTAGTTTTACTTTGTATGTATCCGGCTCTTCTTTAAAGTGTGTCTTCCATTCTTCAAATTTGTCAATCCTAAGGTCTTGTCCCTTGTAGGATTCTTCTTTGTTGTTTTGGGTCTTATGAGTCGGCTCGAGGTTATCGTTATGTGGTGTTTCTTGCGATGAAAGTTGAACAATTTGATTATCATCTGTATTTACTTTCTCACCTTCATCAATTATTATTCTGGCCGAGTCAAGAGCTTGAAGACTGATTGATTCGTCTCCTACACAAAGTATGAGTTCTCCTATGGCAACATCAATTTTAGTCTTGGCAGTTGCTAAAAAAAGTCTTCCTAAAATTAAGGGGATGGTATTATCTTCATCCATATCTAAAACAACAAAATCTACTGGGAAAACAAATTTATCTATTTTGACAAGAACATCTTCAATAATGCCTCTAAGAATTCTAATAATTTTATCAGCTAATTGTATACTCATCCTAGTTTGTTTGGGCTTCCCTAGACCTAGCCGTTTAAACAATAAATAAGGCATGACATTTATGCTTGCTCCTAAATCAGCTAACACATTATTAATAGTTAGACTACCAATTAAAAATGGAATTGTAAAACTCCCTGGATCTTTTAGCTTTCGTGGTAGTCTATTTTGTAACATTGTTGAGCATTCTGCGTTTAATTCCATGTGGTGCTCTTCATCTAATTTGCGTTTGTTAGTCATGAGCTGTCTTAAGAATTTCCTCGCGTCTGGCATCTGAAAAAGAGCTTCAAGAAGAGGTAAGTTAATATGTATTTTCTTTAAGAGTTTAAGAAATTTACCGAGCTGTTCCTCTGAATTGTCTCTTTTTATCGCTTCGGGAGAAGGTATACGAGGTTGGTACTCCTTGATTATCGGTTTTGGCTTTTCTTGTGTTATCTCTATCTTACCTTCGTCTACCTTGTTTTCTTGTATTGATTTTGGTTCTTCTAACTCCTTACTGTCTTGAGCTGAGGTGGCTTGAATTTGCTCCTTTGGGTTAATCCTGGTGTTACTTGGTAGACGACCTAGCGGTCGTTCTGACATCAGCTTTGCGAGTTGTTCAACTGCATTCGTGGCTTCCTTGACTGACTTCATGAGTTCCCCATTCGATTCTCGTTGCTCTTAATTGTTTTCTCAGTTTCTTGGATACGCTTCTCTGTGTCTGCCAAAAATTTTGCTAGCATCTCCTCGAGGGTTGGTTTCTTCTCTTGTGGATAAAACTAATTTTGGAAGTTTTGAGGAGGTTGCTGTCTTTGATTTCCTTGATTTTCTTGACCTCCCCATGAGAAATTTGGGTGGTTCCTCTAACCTGGATTATAAGTATTACTATAAGGATTATTATTGGATCTGAAATTATTACCTATATAGTTTGTATGTTCGTTCTCTGCCCCTGGTTGGTAGGGTGGGTACTCAGGATTCGCCATAGTTCCACTTGTGCCGCACTGCATGACTAGGTGTACCTGCGAAGAACATAAACTATCAAGCTTTTTATTCATCATCTCTACCTGATTTGATAGCATGGTTACTGCATCAATGTTGTAGACTCCAGCTAATTTTGTCGATTTTGTCCTTGTAACTTGTCACTAATAATTATTTAACGACATCTCTTCAATGAACTCGTAAGCTGCTTCAGGAGTTTTATTATTCAAGGTTCCACCGACGGCTGAATCAATTAATTGTCTCGTTGAGGGATTTACACCATTGTAAAAGGTTTGGACTTGAAGCCATAATGGTAATCCGTGGTGTGGACATCTCCTCAAGAGATCTTTGTATGTCTCCCATGCATCGTATAATGTCTCTAAATCCATCTACACAAAAGAAGAAATATCATTCCGTAATTTAGCCATTTTGGCCGGTGGAAAATATTTTAATAAAAATTTTTGGTCATTTGTTCCTATGTAGTGATTGACCCTCGTGGTAACGAGTTCAACCACTGCTTGGCTTTATTCCTTAATGAAAAAGGAAATAACCAAAGACGAATGGCATCATCAGAAACGCCATTTATTTTGAAAGTATCACAGAACTCTAAAAAATTTGCTATATGAGTGTTCGGGTCTTCTTCCTGCAAACCATCAAATTGAACAAATTGTTGAACCATTTGTATTGTATTAGGCTTTAATTCAAAATTATTAGCAGCTATAGCAGGCCTAACAATACTAGATTCTACTCCTGTCAAATTAGGTTTAGCATAATCATACATAATGCGCAGAGCATCGCCACATCTCGTGGTGGTTATTCTCGTCCATCCCTTCAGTAGGATTGGATCTGTCTTCTCGCTCTTCTTCTAAGTAATTTAGAACTCGCCTAATTTCTCTGCGATTTCTCCGAGCGGTAGCTTTAATTTCTCTAGTCATAAACTAGAGGTACCTGCTAGGAAAAAGGAAGAAGAAATAAAATTAGTAAAAATAAAATAAATTGTGAAATAAATAAAAAAATAATGGCTAAAGTAATACAAGTAGAGTTTTCTTAATATTTTAGTTCCCCGGCAACGACGCCAAAAACTTGATCGCTAAAATCAGAGCTTTAAAATTTATAAATAGAATGATCAAACCTGGAAACTAACTCTGACAACGACTTAAAGGCAAGTGTACCTATCGAACAGTAGTATAGCTTAGGCAAGACCGGATTATCAAACCCAAAGGAACTAAAAGTACTAATACTCACTTTCTTTTTATTATTTAGCCTAAAATATGGAGTGATTGGTTGCTTTAACTAATTTACGACTACTAGGCAAAAGACACAAAGACAAAAAGAATGAATTGGGAAATAACTTGCAAAAACTCAATTGATTGCGACGATACCCTTAGGAAGAATCCACCTAGACTTCACTTGTTACTTATTATTGAATCATATGATTTCCTTACCTAGCTTGATTCGTAGGACTCCCTAACCTATATTAAACCCTCTCTCGAGGCGAATAACGTCTAACCCTAGGTTAATTAGTGGAACTCTCGTTCGCTTATAATAACCCCCTAGAATAGTAGTAACTCGATCAATGGATTCCCATATTAGGTTTCACCATAATCCGGCAAAATCTCGTAACCCTATCTCTAGGCGTTAGATCAACTCCGCTTAATTATGCTAGATCTCCTCTTAAGCAGGGTCTATTCCTCCACCTAAACACATCAGATTTAGATTAAGCATGCATAATGAAGAACAAACTAATTATTTATCATATAATTCAGGAAATAATAAAAAAATTCATCTAGGTTTCATCCCCTTCAGGTATCTAAAGGATTTAGCTCATAACTTTAAAATAAAACATCTCAAGAGAAAATATAAAACAAAACATAAGAAATCCCTAAAACCCCCTGAAAGAATTGAAGGAGAAATCCACCGTCTTGAGTAGAATTTTGGCTTCTTGAGATGGATCAACTGGTTATCTTCGAATGATTCCCACAAATGTGATCTTTCTGGCTCGACTCATTGGCCTAGCTAACCCCCCTCTCAGGATCCACTTAGGGTGTTTATATAGGCTCTTGGAATGCTTTACTTGGCCTCTAAGTGTCCTAATTTAAGTTTGCTTCTTACTCGGTATTTGAATAAGCTTTGAAAAGTGTTTCTTTGGCTCTAAGTATCCAAATTTGAGTGAAATTGCTCTCTCCCGTAACAGGGGCACGACCATGACACACGCTCGTGTAAATCGTGGTTGGGCCGTGCCTTGATTCTGTCGATTGGGGCACGGCCATGTAAATCGTGGCATGGCCATGTCGTAGTTAATTGTTGAGGCACGGTGGTGTGGCTCGAAGTCTAGGCCATGTCGATTTCTTCTTTGGTCCAAATTGGCCTGTTTTAAGCTCGTTTCTTGTTCTTTTCGTCCTCGGGTGCTTTCTTGAGTATAAATATGAAAAGAAAGGATTAAAAGCACCTTTTTACATAAATCAAGGGCTAAATCATCCAAAAGCATACTAAATATGAGGTTAAAATTTGTTACTTTTACGGTTTATCAGTTTTTCAAAACAATAACTTGGCAAATCCCTAATAATGGTTCATCTTTTTTAAGTACACCAAATGTTCGCTCAATCACACTACATAATGATAAATGTGCATGATTGAATACTTCTTTACTAGATATAGGTCCACCTCTATGAAAATTAGGTAAATGATACTACTTTGCTCTATATGATCCAATGAACTTTTTCATTTGGGGATATTCAGAATTAACAAGATAATATTTTCCTACATGTCATAAGATGATAATCATTCAATTAAAGAACTTATACTTTTATAAATAAATGAATGAAGGAAATAATTTACCATTCGATGGGTGTGGAAATTTGAGTCTTGAATCTTGAATTACATCAAGGAATATTTTAGTGTCATGCACTGATACTTCCCATCCATCCACTAAAAAATGTGAAGCACATATTAAAATTACATATAACGATCACGTTTTGAGTTGTGACACCTTTTTCTTCCGATGTAAAGAATTTAGTCATTTTGTTAGCTCGATAATTCAACTTGAAATCACTAAGAGGGGGTAAATTGGCTTTTTAAAAAGATGTTGGTTGCTAAGAAAAGGATAGAGACAATAAACACTTTAATTTATAGTGGTTCAACACTAATTATCTACTCCACTACCTTAGCTTTCCACAACTAAGAATTTTCCCAAATTCACTAATTTGATAACCTTTGAGGACAATGTTTAACATTACAAACTTTCTTAAGGTTTCTACCCCAAACCTTAAGACACAAACCCTCTCAAAGAGATACAAATAAGTAAACAGAGAAATAATCTTTACAAGATCAATGTGTTTGCAAATTAAGTTCAATTACAAAGAAAAACAATTGAACTGATAGAATAACAATAAAGCTCACAAGTGTATTACAGAAAAGTATAGAAAATTTTGGCACAAAGGTTGTTTGATTGATCTTTAAGTTTGAATATTCTCTCTTATTGTTGTTGGATCTTTGAAAGATAGTGTTTATACCCCCTAATTGATTTTCAACCGTTATGGTTGATGGAGACATGAATAGATTCGTTGGGGATGTGAAAACCAGTGCATTTAATTCACCTACAACAACGAGTGTCGATACCAGATAAAGTGGTATTGATAATTTTTGCATTAAATGCAACATTCAATGATCGTTGGAGCTTAAATATCGATACCAGACAAATTTTATCGATACCGAATCGATACTTAGTTGAATTTTTGAAAAACAGAATGTCAATTTGTTATCATTTTTCAAAGAGATATCGATATTTTGAAAACTATCGATACTTTTTGGCCTAGAGCTATTTTGACTTGTTTTAAAAATAATTTGACAAGTTGAAAAAGTCCGTTCTTGATTAAAATTATTTTAACTTGATTTTAAGGTTGATTCAAAAATTTTCTAAGAGTTTTAATGTAAAGATTGAAAATTTTATCTCTTAGACTTCATTTGAGAAATTATTTTGTCAATTTTGTTGAACTTTAACTTTTATTCAAAAACACTTTAATTTCTTATATCCAAACATATTATCAAATAAAGCTTAGTTTAACATATTTGGTGGAAGAATTGCCGCAACATGTGTACCATCAATTGCACCTATGAAATCCTAAATAAATTATCATATTTAGTAAATGTATATTCAATAATAACAAGTATATTAAAAACAATATGATACTCTAAATATGTTACCTTAAATGAGACATATATCTTGAATCATTATGTATTTGATTAGATATTGTACTAAAAGTGTAATCATCTGGTGAAATTATATCAATAGTCAACTTTGAAACTTTCTCAAGGACAATTGCAAAGTATTGACTTATAGTCGATCCAGACCTAATTTTTGCACCAACATACAACTTATGGAAAAAAGATACTCAATATTTCATGAGAATAAATATTTCTTGAACTTTGCAAACCATATCATGTTTTTAAAACTCTCGATAAGCTTCTAAATATGGTTGAGGATATTCTAAAATAAATCATACAATGATATTCCTAGCCATTAATGACTTTTCGAACCTATGCATCACCTAATTGTTTTCAATTCTTGCATGGTTGTTTCAATAAATATTTATCATAATATAATTAAACAACAGACGTTGCAACACTAAATAACCTATTAAAACTTTTCACGCGTTGTAAAATCTCACTCCTTTCATCATCACTTCCATCACCATTAGAATTGTTGTCACTACTATTTATACTCATTCCCTGTGAAAATACATTAACCATGGTGGCAACATTTTAAAAAGTGAGAAAATTAATAAACATGAATCATTGTAGGAAAGTAAACAAAGTAAGCAAACATACAACTATTATCAAACATCATCAAAGATAGGTGGCACTTAAAGTGTCCAATGCAAACTAATATCTAAACATACTGATTAAATATAAAAGAAATATAGAAAAATTTGATAATGCAAATTGTAACACCCTTAACCCGAATCCATCACCAAATAGGGTTAAGAGGCATTACCGAGCAATCAAAACATTTTAACAAATCTATTTATGACACAAAGTCATTCATCAGTATATCTCATCAAAACATAACATAAATCTCTTATTTAAAGTATATACAACCTCAATTATAGGCTAGAGAAGGATTGGGACTAAATTAAAACACATGCAGAAATTCTAGGAAACATACAAACTTAATTAAAAATACAGGGGACACACGCCCGTGGGGGTAGGTCGTGCCTCACCCACGGCTACTTGACACTCCCGTGTGTCCTTCCCGTGGTCATATTCTGCCAAAACCAACACGACCACCAACCACGCTCGTGTGCTAAGACCGTGTCCTACTAGGTCTTATACTGCCAATTCTCACATGGCTACCAAGCACGCCCGTGTCGAGTCCGTGTGCTATCAAGCTACATTCTACCAAATTCCCCACAGTTTATAGGCATGCCCGTGTGCCACAACCGTGTGACATTATAAGCCATTTACAAGGCCAAAACGCCACCCTCAAGGGTCAAACCAATAAGCCAATCAACCAAGACATCTCATGCACATATTGTAACCAAAAACATACCAACTTAGCCATTCAAAACATGCATTCAATACCAACTCCATTCATACCAAATTCAATACCATTACTTATTCTATCACAAGCATAATTCATTCCCAATTTCACTACCCCTACTAGCATTTATCAACACAAATCATGCCAAAAGATGCATCATATATATACCACATTCATTCATGCCAAACCTATCACATATCTAGCCACATCTCATGGCTACTTACAAATCTCAAACTTGATTCAATTACTAGCCTATACATGCCATATTCTAGCTATATACATCTTTCCAAAAGTACTAAAATAGAATGCCGATAGTGTGATTGAGAAGCTGACGATCCCAGATCCGAGCTAGCTTTACTGACTCTGCAAAGCAGAGAAACAAATCACACAGTAAGCTTTCCAAAGCTTAGTGAGTTCGAATTATAAAACAATTAACTCAATGAACCAAGTCACTATACACATTTAACAATCACATAGATATTTTATCAATGGTACACAAGTTCAACTTTATTCAATACTCACACAGCATTCCATTCACTTTATTCAATACTCACATAGCATTCCATTCTTTCACTTCAAATTTCACCAATCACATAGGTATCATACTTACCTTGCCAACACTTAGTTAATCACTAATCATACTATCCAACCATCACATAGATAATGACACAACTAAGCACAATCTCACTCTCAACCACATGCTTAAATAACTATTCATTCAACTCTTAAATCTATCATCAACCACATAGATTCAAACATACCTTGATCAACACGTAGTTACTCACCATTCATACAACTCAATTCCTCGATTTTACCTCTATTTCAACCTTTGCTATTACTCAAATGAATTTGCACGCTTAGTGCCAATTTCATAACCGAAGCCTATTTGTCATCGCACACTTAGTGCCGATATGTCAAACAGAACTTATATCGGTAACGCACACATAGTGCCATTTTGATGAGCCAAAACTTCTATCGTTTCACACACACAGTGCTATTCATTAAAGCCATAGTTTCTATTGTTTCGCACACACAGTGCTAGTCTTTAATTATAATCGCACACTTAGTGTCTATTCTTTTATTCGACTTGCCTTGATGTCACACACACAGTGCCAATTCAACAAGCTAAAGCTTTCGTATCATTGCACACATAGTGCTATTCATTTCTTATAATCGCACACTCAGTGCCTTAATACAAAATCGAACTCGATTCGATATTGCACACACAGTGCCAATCACAAAGCCAAAACTTCTATTATTTCGCACACAAAGTGCTAATCTTCTCCGTTACCCTCCCAAATATGCACACTTAGTGCCACATAGATTCATTTCTCACATAACATTTATAAATCAATAATATCATAACCATTCGTTTCACAACATTTAAACATAGCTAAGTACACATATTATATCCAAACTTACCTCGGACGTTGATATATACCAAACGATCAATTAATCGAGCACTTTGTCTTTACCTCGACCTCGATCCGAACCTCTCCTTTCTTGGTCTATACACATTCAATCAAAAATTCATTCAATTTAGTCCACACACAGTTATTTAGGGCATTTTACAAAATAGTCCTCACATTTTCACATTTGACACTTTAGTCCCTAATTCATCAAATCAGAAAATATATCAAATTTCTATTCACATAAGCTTAGCCAAATTCTTCCCATGCCAATACAAGCCCACACATTTAATTATTTCACATTTTAGTCCTCCAATTTGCACTTTTCACAATTTAGCCCAAAACACTCAATTTCATCAAAAATCTCAATACAAACTATGTTAATCCAACACCAAGTTTTCATATTTCAAAATCAATTAGCACATAGCTCAAACATTCATCAATGGCTCATCACAACAACATCATCAATACATGGAATTTGAGCATGGGTTTTGTAAAGCACAAAGCTCACCTTAATCAAAGAAGACAATAGTCGAATGCCTTAACAAAATTTCTCTTTTCTTTCTTCCAATATTCGGCACCCAAAATAAGATGATAATGTTCATCTTTTCTTTTGTTTATTATAATATAAACATATATTATTCAATTACTAAAATATCCATTAAATTTTTAATTAAAACAAACATATAATAAGGGCATATTTGCCTTTCATTCATCCACTATCTACAAATGGGTATAATAACAACATTAGGCCTCTTCCTTAGTAAGCCAACAACATTTAAGTACTCACAAATCAGCACACAGCATTTTACTCTCTATACAATTTAATCCTTTCTCTTAATTCGACACACGAATAATCAAATTATCACATAGAATTTTCACACAGACTATGTCACATATCATTCACATAGAAAATATCATTAAAATATTTTTACGACCTCGGATTTGTGGTCTCAAAACCATTGTTCTGATTGGGTCTAAACCGGTTGTTACACAAATCTTATGGCCCAAGAAGAATAGCAAATTTAGGACTCTTCTTCATTTCTATTTTAAGCCATCAAACTCTAATATGAGGAGATAATGATAGAAATACAATTCTCTTATCCTTGTTGAGTAATAACTTCAGTGAGAAAAAGTACAGCGGACTAGCTTTTAGAACTTCCTCTAACAAGCTATCAAGTACTTTGATAGCTTTTTGAATGCTATATGGATCCATAGCAGGAGTCAGACTCGATGTAGCTTGATTCATATTATCAACAACACTACATAGTTTATCAATTTCGCTAGATAACTTTGTAGCTCCTACTTTGAATTATTTTTTACTAGTCTTAACACGAGAAGGCTAGATGTAACTCTTGCCTCGATGGATTTTCTTTTTTGATGTAGCTCTTTTACATATTGTTGAGGCTCAAGTGACTTATCAAGAGTTTGGGTGTCTCCATCTATGTCAAGTTTAATTTCCTTTATTTTTTTCAAGTGCCTCATTGTCTTCATCATCAAATAAATTGCTAGGGAGTATCCTTCAAGAAGAAGCCCATGCTTTGTTGTCAATTGCAACTATTCTCATGAACATTTGATCCAACTTTTCTTCTAATTTCATATCAATACTTGCAAATCTAAATTTCTAAGCTTCAGCACAACTTACATATAAAATAATCGTTAAGTCAAAATTAAGGACCCTATAAATAAGTAAAATAAAAATTAAAAAAAAAATGTTGTACCTTTAGCCTACTCTCCCACCAATCTTTGGAGGCATCAATTGTTCCTTTTATAGGATTCCACCCTAAACCAATATATTTCCCTTTAAGGTTCTTTCATGCCTTCCATTCTTTTTTCAATAAGTCCCACCTATTTTTAATTGTTTTTGTGTGCATGCCTTGCCCATTTCATTCTTAAATTTAGCAACTATTCTTGTAACACCCCAAACTCGGGCTAGACGTTATGGTCGAATCTGGCGATGTCACATGATAGTGTGTTTGAAAACTAAATTATTACAATAAAATCATTTTCCTATATTTGTCTCTTATTAGTTCTAAAGGGAATCATTTTACTTATTTAAAACATTTGCTTTAAAACGTTTCTCGTTGCAAAAGCTTTTAAAACAAAGCAGTTTAAATAATCGTGAGTTTAGAAAATGCGTTAGCTTTTTGAAAACTGAACTTTCTACGTCTAGCAGTTATAATTCCACAAAAATAAATAAAAAACCAAATTTAAGCAAAAGTTCCAAGAGTCCTCAATTTACATCCCAATAATAATAAGACCATAAAACATAAATTTAAAAAAACGTAAAGTCCAAAAATCGTGGTCACCATCGAGTCCTCCACCGCATCGATTTGTCTAGGTCTGGGGATTACCTATGCACATTAAACATAGAGGGGTGAGTTTACGTAAACCCAGTGTCTAATCCCAGAGAAAACAAACATTAGTAGACACAATGCACAGTCAAATACAGTTTTGGGCCTAAGCCCCTTTCAGTATCAGTAAAGGTTTGGGCCTTAGCCCATCTCAGTATAGTATCAAATATGCAGTAGGGCCTTAGCCCATCAAAGTATCAGTAGCAAACATATAGTATTTAGTATCAAAGTCCCACCCAACCAGCCTCTACACACCATCTCCGTCCAACCCTACACTCCATATGGGGATTAAATTAACCAACCCATCCTTACACTCCAGGTAGTACCGAATGCGGCACAAAACAGTAATTTGTAGCTGAGTTGCTAGTATATTAGGCTTAAGAGCCTTTCAGTGCACTTCCCCCAAATACAATCAACCCAACCCCATGCAATGCAACATACAACTCATGACATGCCATCTCATGATATCAGTACATATAACCAGTTCAGTATACATGCATACTATCATCATGATCAATATATATAAATCAAACAGTCAGTTCACACAACTAGGGGTCTAAGTAATGCTTACCGACCCTACAGCAGGTTCATAGTCGACTTGGGCGACCCGTGCAACCTTAGCAATCAATTCAGTGAGAATGGGCTCATATGCCCATGTAGCCTGCTCGTGTGGGTCCACACGCTCGTGTAGCCCACACGCCCATATTGGTCTTGACCCGTGTGGATCACACAGCCTGACCCAATTTCCCACATGCCTGTGTGGGCTACCCGTGTGGACCTACACATCTGTGTGGCTCACACGACCCAAATCAGTCTAGCCCACACAGCCTACCTTGTAACACCCCTTACCCGAAACCTTTGCCGGAGTCGAGTATGTGGCATTACTAAACTTGACTACTAATCTGGGGCATAAAAATTTAAAGTTGTCCAACTGCGTCATGCTGACAAAATTGACCACAACTCGAGTTAAAAAACTCAAAATTTAGATCCGTAAATTTTCCTTGAAAATATACTCATATAAATTTTTACCATAATTTTTCCAGAATTTTTCATGTGGCCAATTGGTACAGTTTATTCATCAAATTTACCCTATTTCACTGTTTGAGAATTCTGACCTATCTTTACAAAAACTCAGTTATTTCATTGTACAAAATTTCAATAATGTTCTTGTTTATTCCAATAAAAATAGACTCATTAAGGATTCTAAACATATAAACTATGCTCCATAATTGTTTTTGTACAATTTTAACAATTTTTCCAAGACAGAACAGGGACTCACGAATTCATTCAGGACAAGTCTCACTAAAACTTAAATATCTCATAATATATAATTCCTTTGCCTACCCTGTTTCTTTCATATAAAAATAGACACAATAAGCTTTAATTCTATATTTTATTCACTTTCTAATTCAATTTATCCTATTTTTGGCGATTTTTCAAAATAACATCTCTGCTGCTAACTAAAAACTATTTCATTGCAAAACATGATTTACTAGTTTATAATCAAACATACCCACATATTACTCATACTGTCCATGCATTTTAAATCCTTTATGCAAATTAACTTATACCTAAAACATTCACATAATATCCTAATTCAAAGGTTCATTTCGTAAACATACACTTCCTTACCAAAAACGATTAAACTTCGACTAAAAATGCACGAACATTACCAACATAAACCGACATTGTATAAAAAGCACAAAAGCATACTTAACTATAACTTTAGCCATATTCGCATGGCTATTATATACATGAACTTTTCATCAAACAAAGACAAAGCCTTTCCTATACATGCCTCTATCCAAAAACCAAAATGAAAGAGTACCAAAGTTAGATCGATAGTGTGGTCGACTGTCTTGACGATCCCGTTGAGCGTAGCCTTTACCTAATCTATAAAACAGAGGAGAACATTACACACAAATAAGTTTACTAACTTAGTAAGTCCCAAGCTCATAATAATAATGCTACAATCAATTACTTAAACACTTAAATCATTCAACTCAACCATGTTATCATATCAAAATTTCTTTCACCTTTAGCACTACTATTTGAAAACCGAATCTCCATGATAGTACATTCAAGCTCAAACTCACCATAAAATACTTGTGCACATCAATCGTAATCTCAAATGTACATAACAATGTACTCGTAATATTAGTTAAACTCTAGTAACATTAAACATATCATACCTTACTTACTTACCGAGCCTTTAACTAGACTCATTAGCTACAATTTACCTTGAACAACAATTCGGTTTCTCCTTTGTAAACACATCACCAAGATAAAGCACGCTAGGCATTAAAGCCCGAAATAAATCACCCAAGACAAGGCCCGCTAGGCTCAAGCCCAAATATGTCACCGGCACTAAGCCTGCTAGGCACGAAGCCCGAATATGTCACCGGCACTAAGCCTACTAGGCACCAAGCCCGAATATGTCACCGGCAGTAAGCCTGCTAGGCACCAAGCCCGATACAATATTATTATCATCTCATACACATTACAGGAATGCTGCCCAAAATAACATAAATCACACATTATTCAAATCACTTTAACATACCAACTCGGTTAAAGATGTAACGACATTTCATTTCAAATTCACTATCACTTATAATTCACGTATTATATCGAATAACAAACCAAAACTCTTATTCACATCACTTTGAATAAAATTCCAACCAATCCATATCAATACTTTCACATTCGCTAACACAAGGTTTTATACAAAATTCTATTGAATACTATCATTTAACACATTCATAAATAATTCGATAACCTATACTTGCTTAAGGACTTACCTCGGTTGTCGATAGACCGCAGCAGATCGGCTTATTCAAAACCTTCGTCTTTTCCCGATCTAAATCCGCTTTTCTTTGCTCTTGATCTAAAACACATTAAAATTTAGCTCATTCAAGTCCATTTCATCTCAATTTGATCCTTAAACACATAATTTAATAAATTACAAATTTACCCCGACTTTTACAATGTTTACAATTAAGTCCTTATAGTTCAAAACACAAAATATCTAGAATTTGACCATATCACCTAAGGGCGAATACTTATAGCCCTTCCATCAACTCAATTTTTCCCTTTTTGTTAATATTTAGTCCCTCCAAAATTTTTCTTTTTACAAAATCACCCTTATACCAAAATCTATTAAAAGTTCTAAAGGAAATCTTATTAATCTAACTTATATATAACATATACTATCATTAATCATCCAAACACTCAAATTTCGTCCATGGCAATACTTGAAACATACCATAAAAATCAAATTTCGAACATGGGCTAGTAAATATACATGTCAACCACTTCAAAAAGTTAAAATTTACAAAATTAAGCTTAATCACTAACCTTATTTGATCATGCAAGGTGCCGAAATTAAGCTCCAAAGATGGAGTTTTTCACCTCCACATTTGGCCAAGAGAAGAAGAACAAGACATGTTCTCTTTCTTCCCACTTATTTCATTATTTTATGCTTTAAAATTAAAGGAAATTTTATTTATTCATTACCTAATATAAAACATATAATTATAAAACAAATTTTGTTTTTCTTTCTCATATATGCCGTCCACTAACTAAAGGAATGGACTAATTGTCCTTTAGGACATCCACTTTAAAAGCCACAATCAAAAGGTACATTTCACTTTAGGATGCCACTTTTACTCTTTATGCGATTAAGTCCTTTTTATCAAATTGAGCACTTAAACAATAAAATTTTTCTCTAAACTTTCAAACCTTTTAATTCACACATCATAAACACAAAATAAAATATTAAAATGTTTCTCAGACTCGGATTCGTGGTCCCGAAACCACCGCTCGACTAGGGTCTAATTCGATTCATTATAACTCTCCCCTTAAGGATTTTCGTCCCAAAATCTTACCATTAAACAACGCTCGGATATTGTTGCCTCATTGAATCTTTAGGCTCCCATGTAGCCTCTTCAACTCCGTGCCTTTTCCACAGTACCTTCACTAATGGGATTTTCTTGTTTCTTAACTCTTTCTCTTCCCGAGCTAAAATACGGATCGGTTCTTCCTCATACGTCATATCGGGTTGTATCTCAATCTCAGACGGAGCAATCACATGTGACGGATCTGATCTCATCTCACGAGCATAGAAACATGAAATACATTGTGTATCTTTTCTAATTCGAGGTAGCTTTAATCTATAAGCAACAGCCCAACACGTTCAATGATTTCATACGGTCCAATGAACCTCGGGCTCAACTTGCCTTTCCGGCCAAAACGGAGCACTTTCTTCCACGGAGAAACCTTTAAAAATACTCGATCTCCAATCTGAAATTCAATGTCTTTACGTTTCATATCAAGATAAGACTTTTGACGATCCGGCGCCTTTCAAATTGTCTCTAATAATAGCTACTTTCGATTCAGTTTCTTTAATCAAATCAACCCGTGTATCTTATTCTCACCGAGCTCACCAAAGATAATGGTGTTCGACACTTTCGCCTGCATAAGGCTTCATAAGGTGTCATTTTGATACTAGATTGAAAACTATTATTATAAGCAAATTCAATCAAAGGTAAGTATCGTTCCCACGCCTTCAAACTCGAGAACGCAACATCTCAACATGTCCTCAAGTATCCGAATAGTTCGCTTCGGTTTGACCGTCGACTACGGATGGAAAGTCGTACTAAAATGAAGTTTAGTACCTAAAGCATCTTGCAACTTCTTCCAAAATCGCGATGTGAATCTCTGGTCTCTGTCTCAAACAATGGAACTCGGACACCATGCAATCTCACAATTTGCGATACATACAATTCAACAAGTTTATCGAGTGAAAAGTCCATTTAACCCAAGCACAAAATGAGTGATTTAGTAAGTCTATCTACTATAACCCGGACGGCATCTTTCTTACTCGGTGTCATAGGAAGACCGGATACAAAATCCATTGTAATTCTATCCCATTTCCATTCGGTATCATGATTGGTGAAGTAATCCGGATGGCACTTGATGTTCACTTTTACTTGTCGACAAATTAAGCATTTCAAACAAATTCGATATACCCCGCTTCATGCCCGCCACCAATAGAACTGCTTTCAAATCATTATACATGTTTGTGCTACCCGGATGAATTGATAATCGACCACTATGGGCCTCACTCGAATCACCTATATCAAATCGAGTTTTTGAACACACATTCGGCTTTTAAAATTCAAATAGTCATTTGCATCAATCGAAAATCGACTGCATCTTTCCCACATCAATTCGTCTAGCGATCAAATCTTTGTCAACTTTTGTGCATCACAAATTTGTGAATAAACATCGATCTTGCTTGTAACTCGCTTATGATCGAACCATCACCGATATAGCTATCGTATGCTCATTTCACGAAGAGCAAATAATGATTTTCGACTTAACGATCTCGCAACGACGTTAGCTTTTCCGGATGGTAGTCAATCACCAACTCATAGTCTTTCAACAATTCTAACCATCTGCGTTGTCTCGATTTAGATCCTTCGAGTCATTAAATACTTTAGACTTTTATGATCTAAATAAATGTGACATTTCTCACCAAATAAATAGTGACGCCAAATTTTCAATGCGAAAACAATGGTCGCAAGTTCTAAGTCATCGTCGGGTAATTTCTTTCGTGCGGCTTCAGTTGTCTTGAAGCGTAGGCTATGACTTTTCCTTCCTGCATCAAAACGCAGCCTAAACCATTCAAAGAAGCATCAGAATGAACAACAAATTCTTTACCCAATTCAGGCTGAACTAATACTGGAGCTTCTGTCAAAAGGGCTTTCAACTGATCAAAACTTTTCTGACACTTTTCTGACCACTCGAACCTGACATCTTTCTGCAATAACTTTGTCAACGGGGTAGCTATCATAGAAAAATCTTTCACAAATTGTCGATAGTAACCCGCAAGTCCCAGAAAACTTCAAACCTCGGAAATGTTTTTCGGTGGCTTCCAATCAAGTATAGCCGAGATTTTGTTCGGATCAACTCGAATGCCTAATGCTGAAACAACATGTCCCAAAAAGCTGACCTCTTTCATCCAGAACTCACACTTACTAAACTTCGCATACAGCTGATGATCTCGCAAAGTTTGTAGCACTAACCTCAAATG
This sequence comes from Gossypium rotundifolium, assembly GCA_025506655.1. Classification (NCBI taxonomy): domain Eukaryota; kingdom Viridiplantae; phylum Streptophyta; class Magnoliopsida; order Malvales; family Malvaceae; genus Gossypium; species Gossypium rotundifolium. The sequence goes on along the minus strand of CP106727.1, from coordinate 35,047,796 downwards.
TTCAGCATGTTCAATTTCATCTTTGGAGTAGAACAATATGTCATCAATAAACACCACCACAAATCGATCCAAAACTGCCTAAAACCCGATTCATCAAATCCATAAAAATAGCGAGTGCATTAGTAAGCCCAAAAGGCATAACCAAAACTCAAAATGTCCGTACCTCGTCCGAATGCGTCTTTGGCACATCCGTATCTCGACTCACTTTTGATAATAACCCGATCTCAAATTTATTTTCAAAATATGAAGCCCTTTCAACCGATCAAACAAATCATCAATCCGAGGTAACGGTACTTATTCTTTATAGATACCTTATTCAATTGCCGATAATCAATACACATTCGCATCGCTCCATCTTTCTTTCTCACAAAAAACAGTGCACCCCAAGGAGAGAAACTTGGTCGCAAAGCCCCTATCTGTTAACTCTTGCAACTGTGCTTTCAACTCTTTTAGTTCAGTAGGTGCCATCCGATATGGAGCTATTGAGATCGGAGTTGTTCCCGATACTAATTCAATGCCAAACTCAATCTCTCGTACTGGGGGTAAACCCGGTAGTTCTTCAGGAAACACATCTGGGTATTCACATACAATCAGTACGGATTCAATCTGTTTCTCAGACAATTTATTATCCAAGACATAAGCCAAATAAGCTTTGCACCCTTTTCTCACATACTTCCGGCTAACATCGAGGATATAATCAGAGAAACCCGCCTAAATCACTAGATTCAATTCTAACGATCTCACCGCTCGATGTCTCAAATCAATAAGCTTTCTTTTACAATTCACCATCGCATCATGCGGTTAACCACCCATTCCCAAAATTACATCAAACTCATCGAAAGGCAACAAGATTAAATCGATCGAAGCAAAAATCCGAATCATCAATGGGCAACTTTTACACACTTTATTAACAAACACACATCTACCCAAAGGGTTGGATACACGAATCACAAACTCAGTAGACTCAACTGGCAGAGTCTTACTGAATACCAGAGTTTCACATACATATGAATGGGTCGAACCAGGATCAATCAATGTAATCACAGTAGTATCATAAAGGGTGAAAGTACCAGTAATGACATCTGGAGAAGCGGCATCCTCCCTAGCTCGAGTAACATAAGCTCTAGCTGGAGCTCTAGCCTCAGATCGAACTGCTGTGTTCTTCGTCCCTCTCTGACTACCACCTACATTGCTAGAATGCCTGGGTGGTCTGCCCCGCATTGATGCCTTTGCTTTGGTCTAGAGTTCTCAACAGATTCTACTCGGCTAACATCGGGCACTCTCGAATAAAATGGTCTGAAGATCCACATTTAAAACAGGACCGATCACGAACTCTACAACTCCCAGAATGCCATTTTCCACAATGTTTGCATTCAACTCGATTCTATGGAACGTTATCAACTCTGGCCATCGAGGTAGCTCGGGAGCCCACTAAGGTCGATCATGTCTAGGTGAATCAAGTAGTTTTATGTCTATGAAGTCATCTCTAAACTTCTTAAATGTGGAATGGAAATTCCTACCCGACGGTCTTTTACGAGTGTCTCTAGCTTCTGTCTCAGCCTTTCTTTTCTCTTTCCCAAGCTCTTCGGCTTTGCAAGCTCGCTCGACTAGTGTCACAAACTCTTTGATCTCAAGAATGCCAACTAGCAACTTTAAATCTTCATTCAAACCGTCTTCAAACCTTTTGCACATAATGGCTTCAGTTGATACACACTCCCGAGCATATCGGCTCAATCTGACAAATTTTCGCTCATATTCAGTCACGGTCATTTTCCCCTGTTTCAATTCAAGAAATTCTTTTCGTTTCTGGTCGATGAACCTCTGACTGATATATTTCTTGCGGAATTCATTCTGGAAGAAATCCCATGTCACTTTTTCTTTTGGAACCACTGATACTAGTGTATTCCACCAGTGATAGGCAATGTCCCGAAGTAAGGATATAGCACATTTCAAACTTTCATCTGGAGTGCAGGATAGCTCATCAAGTACCCGAATAGTGTTATCAAGCCACATTTCAGCTCGCTCTGCATCATCATCATCATTAGCCTTGAATTCCTCGCCCCAAATTTCCGATTTTATCAACAGGGGCCTACTAGATCTCATTGGATCTATCATCGAAGTCTTGAAGGTACCGGAGTTGGATTATTCGGGGTGGAGGTTGTTGTACAACCGGATTATTCGAACAAATTGGGTAAACCATTCATTCATCAGTTGGTAGAAGGCTTGTTTAGCCTCTCCTCTTGGTTACCCGTGAACGGTTGAGAGTCTAATGGTGCTGATCCATGTGCGAGACCAGCGCAACACTCTCCACATCATCACCATGACTCTGTCGGGATCTAATCCATTTACTATATTAAATACAATTGAAATCGTCAAGTCACCACACTATCACATATAAAACTCGAGACATGTATAGCTAGACTCTTACGCATTACTACGGTAGTCCTAGAATCGACTAAACCTGGCTCGATACCAATCAAATGTAACACCCTTACCCAAACCTTTGCGAGTCGAGTATGTGGCATTACTACACTTGACTACTAATCAGGGCATAAAAATTTAAAGTTGTCCAACTGCGTCATGCTGACTAAATTGACCATAACTCGAGTTACAAAACTCAAAATTTAGATCTGTAAATTTTTCTTGAAACTAGACTCATATAAATTTTTACCATAATTTTTCCAGAATTTTTCATGTGGCCAATTAGTACAGTTTATTCATCAAATTTACCCTATTTCACTGTTTGAGAATTCTGACCTATCTTTACAAAAACTCAGTTATTTCATTGTACAAAATCTCAATAATGTTCTTGTTTATTCCAATAAAAATAGACTCATTAAAGATTCTAAACATATAAACTATGCTCCATAATTATTTTTTTACAATTTTAACAATTTTTCCAAGACAGAACAGGGACTCACGAATTCATTCAGGACAAGTCTCACTAAAACTTAAATATCTCATAATATATAATTCCTTTGCCTACCCTGTTTCTTTCATATAAAATAGACACAATAAGATTTAATTCTATATTTTATTAACTTTCTAATTCAATTTATCCTATTTTTGGCGATTTTTCAAAATAACATCTCTGCTGCTAACTAAAAACTATTTCATTGCAAAACATGATTTACTAGTTTATAATCAAACATACCCACATATAACTCATACTGTCCATGCATTTTAAATCCTTTATGCAAATTAACTTATACCTAAAATGTTCACATAATATCCTAATTCAAAGGTTCATTTCGTAAACATACACTTCCTTACCAAAAACGATTAAACTTCACTAAAATGCACGAACATTACCAACATAAACCGACATTGTATAAAAAGCACAAAAGCATACTTAACTAAAACTTTAGCCATATTCGCATGGCTATTATATACATGAACTTTTCATCAAACAAAGACAAAGTCTTTCCTATACATGCCTCTATCCAAAAACCAAAATGAAAGAGTACCAAAGTTAGATCGATAGTGTGGTCGACTGTCTTGACGATCCCGTTGAGCGTGTAGCCTTTACCTAATCTATAAAAGAGGAGAACATTACACACAAATAAGTTTACTAACTTAGTAAGTCCCAAGCTCATAATAATAATGCTACAATCAATTACTTAAACACTTAAATCATTCAACTCAACCATGTTATCATATTAAAATTTCTTTCACCTTTAGCACTACTATTTGAAAACCGAATCTCCATGATAGTACATTCAAGCTCAAACTCACCATAAAATACTTGTGCACATCAATCGTAATCTCAAATGTACATAACAATGTACTCGTAATATTAGTTAAACTCTAGTAACATTAAACATATCATACCTTACTTACTTACCGAGCCTTTAACTAGACTCATTAGCTACAATTTACATTGAACAACAATTCGGTTTCTCCTTTGTAAACACATCACCGCATAAAGCCCGCTAGGCATTAAAGCCCGAAATAAATCACCAAGACAAGGCCTGCTAGGCTCGAAGTCCGAATATGTCACCGCACTAAGCCTACTAGGCACGAAGTCTTAATATGTCACCACTAAGCCCGCTAGGCACCAAGCCCGAATATGTCACCAAGACTAAGCTCTGCTAGGCACCAAGCCCGATACAATATTATTATCATCTCATACACATTACAAGAATGCTGCCCAAAATAACATAAATCACACATTATTCAAATCACTTTAACATACCAACTCGGTTAAAGATGTAACGACATTTCATTTCAAATTCACTATCACTTATAATTCACACGTATTATATCGAATAACAAACCAAAACTCTTATTCACATCACTTTGAATAAAATTCCAACCAATCCATATCAATACTTTCACATTCGGCTAACACAAGGTTTTATACAAAATTCTATTGAATACTATCATTTAACACATTCATAAATAATTCGATAACCTATACTTGCTTAAAGACTTACCCCGATTGTCGATAGACCGTGCAGATCGGCTATTCGAGAACCTTCGTCTTTCCCCGATCTAAATCCGTTTTTCTTTGCTCTTGATAAAAAACACATTAAAATTTAGCTCATTCAAGTCCATTTAATCTCAATTTGATCCTTAAACACATAATTTAATAAATTACAAATTTACCCCTGACTTTTACAATGTTTACAATTAAGTCCTTATAGTTCAAAACACAAAATATCTAGAATTTGACCATATCACCTAAGGGCCGAATACTTATAGCCCTTCCATCAACTAAATTTTTCCCTTTTTGTTGATATTTAGTCCCTCCAAAATTTTTCTTTTTACAAAATCACCCTTATACCAAAATCTATTAAAAGTTCTAAAGGAAATCTTATTAATCTAACTTATATATAACATATACTATCATTAATCATCCAAACACTCAAATTTCGTCAATGGCAATACTTGAAACATACCATAAAAATCAAATTTCAAACATGGGCTAGTAAATATACATGTCAACCACTTCAAAAATGTTAAAATTTACAAAATTAAGCTTAATCACTAACCTTATTTGATCATGCAAGGTGCCAAATTCAAGCTCCAAAGATGGAGTTTTTCACCCTCCACATTCGCCAAGAGAAGAAGAACAAGACATGTTCTCTTTCTTCCCACTTATTTCATTATTTTATGCTTTAAAATTAAAGGAAATTTTATTTATTCATTACCTAATATAAAACATATAATTATAAAACAAATTTTTGTTTTTCTTTCTCATATATGCCGTCCACTAACTAAAGGAATGGACTAATTGTCCTTTTAGGACATCCACTTTAAAAGCCACAATCAAAAGGTACATTTCACTTTAGCATGCCACTTTTACTCTTTATGCGATTAAGTCCTTTTTATCAAATTGAGCACTTAAACAATAAAATTTTTCTCTGAAACTTTCACACCTTTTAATTGACACATCATAAACACAAAATAAAATATTAAAATGTTTCTCGACTCGGATTCGTGGTCCCGAAACCACCGTTCCGACTAGGGTCTAATTCGATTACATTACATACCGCCATCACACTGCCATGTCATGCGCAGACACTGCCTCGTCGATCACACGCCCGTGTTATGCTACACGGCCTACCACACCGGCGACCACACGCCCATGTGGTGTCGACAGTGAGATTTTTGGCTTTTGTCGAAACCTCGTTTCTATGTAATCGAGTACACACATGTATCATTTTTTATGCCTACATGCTTCTGAGCACTCCAGTACCTATAATTAACCAATATTTCACTCAATTAATCGCTTAACCAACTGAACTAAACTAATCCTAAAACGAGATAAACATCTTTCGAACAACGAAACCATTACCTTCTATCGAATAACAGGAATTTCACGCCCTTAGAACGTCGATAAACGATAATCAGCCCTTCGATAAGCTCCTAATCACCAAATGAATCCTTTTTAACACTTGTCCAAATCACAATGAAAGTTTAATAAAAAAAAAACTAGACTTACCAAAAGAGCGACGAGGACGTTGCACAGGAAGGAAGTAAAAGAGATGTCAAAACAAGAAAAATAGCAGCAACGAAAAAGAAGAAAAAGGCGGTTCAGCAAATGGAAAGGCAAAAATCGACAAAGAAGGGGAAAATGTGAAGAAAACGGCAGAGAGTTTTTGAGAAAGAAGAAGAACCGAATTTTAGGAAAAAGGAAAAGCTACCAGATCTTCCCTAATCCCTTAAACACTCCACTACTTCCCACTACATCCCACTACATCCAACTACTCAACTTTTTAATCCAACACAAACTCTTCTAGACGAGTAAGCAAAAATAATGCTCTTGCCCAGACTTGAACACAAGACCTCCTACACACCAACACTCCGCTCAACCACCAGACTAGTAGGCCCATTCTATTAATTATTTACCAACTTTTACTTAAAAGCCTTCTAACCTAACATGGGGCTTTATTTAAAAAAAAACCAAAATTTGCCCAAGTCATGGCTTGAACTTGTAACCTCTTACACACACCCAAAACACTTAACCACTGAAGCAGATACACATTTGTGTCATACATTTGCAAAAACAAAAATTTAAATTTTGGAGCGTTACAATTCTTAACCATCCTTCTCTCTTGAAATGAGTACCGGGTCTATTGTCGTTACTTATTTCTTTAATACAAAGATCACAAAATGTTATTGTCAACCTCCTATCTCATATTGCTTTTCGCTTTTCACCTTTGGAAATTCCACATACTTGAAAAAGTAGAACACTTTTCATCTATCACATATAATACTTCCTTTTAAATACTTTAACATCATACAACATCTAACACGGAAAAAAAATATAGTTAAACTCAAGTTATGTATTAACACTTTAATAGCATCTCAATTTGTGCATTAGCACTACCAAATCATACATTGAAAATCCAATTTTAAAACGTCTTCAAAGCTAAAAATATAATAACCCACCAATATCACAAAACCAATGACATAAAAATATAAAAACAAAACAAAAATAAATACTTTAAAAAGAATATATGTAGTGGAGGTCAAAGGCATAGCATTATGGATGCAATTTCATTTTTTTTATCTATTATTCAAAACTATAAAAATTATTATTAAAAACCTAATAAAATTAATTCTAAATAATTTGTCATTTTCTAACACACAAAAAAAAAACTCATTTTATAGGACAAGAATTAATTTTTATTAGTTTCATTTAATAGTTAATTTTATAGTTTTGTATTAACAAAAAATTTGCTTGCATTCTAAAAGTTGGATATTGAATATTTTGATATGATCTTAAAAATTTTAGTGTGAGCTTGAAGCTCCCATTTAGAATTATTTTTATTAGTTTTATTTAATCTGATTTTTATAGTTTTGAGTCATAGATAAGAACAAAAAATTGCATGTATTCTAAAATTTAGATATTAGATATTTTGATATGAGCTTGAAAATTTGGTGTGACTTATCTTACAGTGAGCTCCAAGCTCACACCAAAATTTTCAATATTTATCAAAATTTCCAAACTTTAAGCTCACATCAAAATTTCCAATATTTATCAAAATTTCAAACTCATATTAAAATATTCAATATCCAACTTCTAGAGTACATGCAATTTCAAATTTTTTTAATTCTTATCTATGATTCAAAACAATAAAAAATCAATATTAAATAAAACTAATAAAAGTAATTCTAAATGGCTTATCCTTTTCTTAACAAATAAAAAAAACACATCATGTAACACCCGAAACCCGACATAGAAGCTTAGACCGAATCTCGGATGCTACATTGATCACCGAAGTGATCGTAGGTAAATTCTTACAAAACAATTTTCATGTTGAATCGTAATACTTAATCGTTTAAAACCAGTTATTAAAATTTCAGTTAAGATAGTCTATATGTAATTGGAAATAAAACGATTAAAACTTAACTCAAAATTTGTACCACAGCTTTATAAAATCTTACAGTTCAAAAATCGTTTAGCTAAATATAAACTGATAATCATTTATTTCCACCGAAATTGTCTGAGACCTCCGCATATCAAGTCCAGCATCAAAATTATGAAATGTACCTGCAAAGGAAACACTAAGAGGGGGTGAGCAACTCGAGCTTAGTGTGAGTCCAAATCAATACTAAAGGCAAAAACTCATAATTTAATTCAGCGGAGTAACAGACTGACAGTCATGAGCAGAAACAGATACCAAACGCGATCGAGCAGAGCACACCAAATACACAGAACACTTACACACGGTTGTTCAGACAATAGAACACAGACAGATATTCGTACACCCAGAACACACAGAAAAGTATGCATATGAAATGAAGTCAGAAAATATAACCCACCCATCCAGCCAACACACCTCTCCGTCCCCTATCACACCTCATAAGAGCTGTTAAAGCTCATCTAACCAATCACACCAATTTGGACCTCGGAAGGCCCATCCAACCCTACACACCACATATGTGGACTAAGCCACTCAGATAATAATACGCGGCAATGCTAGCGTATATGTTGCACTGTGTAATGCGGTAGACCACTGTACAAGCAAGTCATAGTTTAAATATCTAGATCAGATAACAGTACACAAGCAGAGTGGCGTCGACGACAAGATCTGGTAATGCGGTAACTCATTGCACCGACATGTTGTAGATAAACAGCCAGATCAAATAGTAGTGCACAGCAATGCTAACGCATGTGCGGTACAATGCGATAAATCGTTGTACGTATAAGTCACAGTAGAACTGCCAGATCAGATCAGAATCAGTCTCCCCTTTCTTCACAACCCAACTCAAAACAATTTATGCAAATGCATGTATGCATTCAATATTACAGAATAGTGACACTGTATCAGACATTTAGACAGAACAGATATGCACACGCACCCAATAGAACGGATATCAATTTCAAACATCTCACATGACAGTCACAGATTCACTCAAGTCGAAGTCCAGATCATAATTCTTAGCTACCCTGACTAAAGATCAGCCAAGGAAAATCACAGAGACAAATGCTCAGATCAAAACACACAGAATCAAAATAGGTGTCTTAGAGCCACACACCCATGTGTACATGCCTAGGCCATGTGTACATGCCTAGGCCGTGTGGAAGGTCACAAGCCCGTGTAAAAAGGGCTACACGGCCGTGTGATTGTGGCACACGCCCGTATGAAGAGGGGCACACGACCGTGTAACTGAAGCACACGCCGGTGTGGACTAGCGACATGGCCGTGGGAGCAGGACGTGTAACTCACTGTTCATTTGTACTAAATTTGAGTACAGGGCTAACACGGCCATGTGTGGGTCTCACACACCTATGTGCCCACTAGACATGACCGTGTGTCCCAAAACACACGCCCATGTGGAATCCCTAAATCCCAAATTAGCCACACGACCGTCTGGCATCAAATCACTCAAACTTAAAACCCCAAACTCACACGCCCGTGTGCCCGAGGGACACGACCGTGTGAGAAACGATAAAATCCCCAAGTCGGCCATTGGTAATACGATCGAAAATTTTAAAAGTTTCAAAAAAAATATATTAAAAAAATTAAAAAGGGCTTTTTTATAAATATTAAAGGACTATTTTGAGAATTTTGAAGGACTTAAAGAGAATTTTGAGAGGAATTTGAGAGAAGAATGAGTAAGGATTAAAGTGTGAAAAAAATAAAAGGGTGGGGGTTTTATAGGTTTTTTTTACTGTTGGGCCCCCAACGGTCAAAAAAATTTTGACCCCCTTTTTATCATTGAAGTTAAAAGCGCTTCCCTAGGGATGCGCTTTGTTACATCATCAAAAGCGCGTCCCACGTAAGCGCTTTTGCTGATGTGGCACAAAGCACGCCCCTGTGACACGCTTTCCTGCCATTTCCCCACAAAATGCATTGACGTGGACGCGTTTTGTGGGGAAATGGCCATTTTTCGTAAATTTTCAAGAAACTAGCCGAATTCCGTAATTTTTTTTATTTTTTTGGTATATTTGGGTATTTTACCCCTCATTTTTAGCATAAAAAATAATATTACCCTTCTATATTCTCACCCTAATACTTTAAATATTTCTTTCATCTCCTTCCCACGTGGCAGCTTCCTTATCCCTGTACTCTTTCAACTTCATCCTATGCTTCTGACTGCTAAGAACAAACACCTATTCCAGAATACTTTTACAAGTCTAAAAATATTGTTATATAGATCAAGCTAGAGGTGTTTAACCGGTTAATTGAATAAAAAATTTTAAACCCTTAATTATTAATTGTATCGTAATTTTTCCAAAAACATTAATCAAACCAAATTATTTCGGTTTATTTGGTCATTAACTAAATTAATCGAAATTTATATGTTTTTTTTAGTTTTTTGTTAAAACAAGTATAAAACATATATAAAATTAATCGAATTAACCGATTTAACCAATTTTAAGTGTACATAATTAAAACACTACTACATAAGTCTTGAAATTAACACATAATGAAAATGTAAGTCTTTAACATTCTCCATTTGCATCCATTTCTTCTCTCTAAAAGATCTCCATTTCCATTATACCAAAAAAAAAGTGCAAAAAATGAGCATATAATAGAAATATATGCATTTAAAAAAAATCAAATAATATAAACAAAGGAATAGATTGTAAGCTACTAAGAATAAGATAATAAGTATACCCTTCGACTCACGGAAGCTAATGAATTTAGGGTAGGCTCTGATGCATTCCAAGAAAAGTTTAAACATTGAATTGATTAAATAAGTTAATGTAGGAGTGATGTGGTAAAAAAATTGAAACTATATTAAATTAAAAATAAATACCATTTTCAATCTTGTCAAGCTCTTGGATTTGTTCTTCAATCTTTTTTTATGTCTTTTAGTGATGATGATTTTTGAACCCAATCTTGAGTAGACATAAGAGTTTGTACAATTTTAGGAGTTAAAAAACTCCTAAATTGATCAAGTACATGCCCCCGGTGCTAAATGCAGACTCTGAAGCAACCGTAGAAATCAGTATAACTAACACATCTTTGGCAATCTTTGAAAGAGAAAGAAATTTAGGGCTATTCACTTTCTACCACAATAAAATATCAAAATCTTGAACAAAATTCTCATTAGCCTCAGCTAGATATTTATCAAATTCAGATATTTTGTCCTCACCACCATTTTTCAACTCACGCTTTTTATGCAAAGCTTGCATACGCCTTTTCATTTTATGCTGTGGTTAGGGTTCACCGAGAGAAAGATGTGCTACCACACTCAATTGGCTACAAGTACTATGAAGTGGAGGTTTATACTCATCAAACAATTCATACAAAGCTTTCTTCAATTTTTGCATCATTTCATAAGCTTTTTCAACATTAGTCATTTCACTAAGTGCAAATTCAAGATATTTTAATTTTTTTCTAGTATATAAAACACAAGCAACAAATATAAGCAAATTCATCTTATCAATATCACCTCAATAATTTTCATACTTGTCTTTCATCTTCATGACCATAACACTAAAATCAACATCAATATTTGACTAAGCATCTCATAAAAGAATATCAATTTCAGAAAGCTCATAAAAAAAGTATTGGATGTGACATATGAAGTACTAGATATACGCAAAGTGATTTCATAAAAGTGTTTCAATAAACCCTCAAGTTTCTAACGCTAGCCCAATCATCCACACTAGGTTAACCCTCTCCCTTTCAAGTTCAACTCTAAAGTTTATATCTTAATCCTCAAATCTCACAAAAGCTCTCTCAAAGTTCTAAGCAGTGCCTCACATTAAGTAGGTCGAGTTCCACCTAGTACAAAAATCAAGACACAACATCTTCTTGCACTCTATCTTTTCCACCACAACACACTACTTAAACTTTTGTTATTCTAGTTGGAGATTGTCTCACATAATTAACTAACATGTTCAACAAATTTATTCATTTCCTTTAAGCCTTTAACAACAATCAAATTCACAATGTGTGTCATGCATCTCATATGAAAATATTTACCATTTTGAACTAAACCCCTCGAGTGCTAAATTTCTTTCTCAAATAACCAATAGCAACATTATTTGAACGTGTATTATCAACAGTGACAGTAAGCAATTTATCAATCCCCCAATTCAACAAGCATTTCTCAATCACTATCCCAATGGACTCACCCTTATGACCAGAAGTTGGACAAAAGTTTAAAATCTTTTTATTCAATTTCCAATTGTTATCAATAAATTGAGCAGTGATGCAAAAATAATTAACTCTTTGTAAAGAAGTCCATGTGTTAGTAGTCATATGTTAATAGTTAAGCAAGCTCTAGAATAAGAACTTCTCAAAAGTTGTTTTATCTTGGTCCTTTCATCTAAATACTATAACACCCCCTAACCCTAAACTGTCACCAGAACAGGGTTACAGAGCATTACCTGACATATCGAACAATTTATTAATAATCCACAAATCAATAACATACATAGCATAATTTAATTATTAAGCCCCTATAATGGACCCTCGAGGTTTAAAACACGTATTAAAAGTGGAACGAGATTAGTTCGAGTACTCAGAAAATTTTTCGTAATTTTTTTTTAAAAATTCAATATAACCCCTTTATAAACATCTAACCTTCCTTGCAATTTGCAAACCGTAACCAATTTGCAACCAATATAACGAACCATACATTTCCACACTCAAACATACCTGATTATGCCTACAACATTAATTTAACAATTTATCTACTTGATCATTCATAAATAACTTTTTAATTGAACTAATAATTTCATTCATTTTCCATTTTAGTTTCATGCCACATTTTACCAAATATGCCATACTAATTCTTTTTATACTTATAACCCATATTAGACATCATTTTACAACCAAAGTTTCAAGACTTAAATACATAATTTATACAATACCTAAGTACATGCCACTTTTACTAAAAGAGGGATTACATCACCAAATTGTTTCTGAAGTCGAGATTGATCTAGATGTTGGACCGGGACCTTTGACTTCTGCTGACTGCGCATGGAAATAACCGTACGCTGAGTATGTCTATACTCAGTGGTATTACCATAATTCAAACTATAATAACAAATAATAATGTATAAATATATAAATATTAAACACATAATAATTTATTAATATATACTAATTCATACTTTAACTTTCAATTTTTCAACAATAACAATTAATCAAATTGATATCACATATCATCAAACTGAATTCAATCATCTCATGTTCCTTTGCTTCATGTCTTTCAATTTCAGTCTCCATTCAATTCACAATTTCAACTTTCTCATTTCTTCAATAAATCAATCGATTAATTTCATTCGTTTTATCATTTCATTTGCTTACCCCTATTAACAAAACTCGAACCTTGGCGGATACACGGATTCCAACCAAACACACCGAAATAATCCAACCAAACACACCAGAATAATCCACCCAAACACACTAGAACAATCCACCTAAACACACCAGAACGACACTCAGTGCCTCTTCGGATAGTTCGAAGAAATATAGTGACTTTAGTGTCTCCTTGGCCAAGTCGAAAAATCCCCAAATTCTTTCAATCCTATGACATGCCAACTATATCCGACTCAACCCGACTAGTTAATAGGGTATTCAATTTTTATATTTCAATTCAATCACTTTCTCATAATTTCCATTCAAATCATTCTCAATTTAATCACAATTCAATTCAATACAATTTTCCACTTTCCAATCAATATACTATCAATATCTATACATAATCATACTTCATCTCAATTTTATATTCATTTCAATATTGATACTTACCTTAAAATTTTACTTACCATACACATAAATTTAAATATAACATTTAATAAATAGCAGTTTGAATTATAGTAATACAAACCGTTATTTTCTCAAGTTTACTCTTCGATAATATCCTCTTTTCCCTTTTGTGCCGATGCCTCGGTTCTTTGCTAGCTACTTAAAATTAAAATAATTTATACTATTAATACATCACTAATTTATATTAAATAATTGATTTTCTATTCAACTTCTACCTAAATTTCAATTTGATCCTAACTAAATTCACTTACTTTTCTATCTCAATTCATAACTTACTTCTACTCAATTTTCTACCAAATCCAACATAACTATCTAATGTTCACCGTAAAACCCTACTTTTAAATTTCTTTCAATTTAGTCCCTCTAACACAAAACTTATAGCTTACTTTACAATTTAATCCTTTTATCAGTTCTAACTAGAAATTCTATCAATTAAACCCCTAATTCATCAATTTGTTCAACATGAATTATGTTAAAAAACCTAAGAACTTTCAAAATTTTAACATAAATTCAACAAAACTTTGTTCTAAAGCTTCTAAAACATCAAAATTAAAAGAAAATGGCTTAATTGACTTACCAAATTAAAGCTTAAAGTCTCAAACCCTAGTTTTTTCTTCTATTTTTCTTTCTTTCTTTTTCCTTCCCCTGTTTCGAATGGTCTCTTTTTCTTTTCTTCTTTGTTTCTTTTATTCTTTTACTTTATTTCTTTTATGTAATAATAATAATAATAATAATAATAATAATAATAATTAATAATAATAATAATAATACATTATTATAAAATATAATAATATTTAATTCATAAATAATTTTTTAAAATTATAAGTAATTATATATTTATTTTACAATTGTACAAATATTTTTATTACATATGTACATATTCATTACCATACACTTGTCATGATTTTAATTTAATTTATAATATAATATCATAATTTTAGTTAATATAAATTACATTATCTAATAATAATAATATTCATTATAATTTATTAAGATATTTATATAATTAAATCATAAAATCTAAGATTTTTATCAAGTAATTTCCGCCTCAAATTCTTAAATAGGCTTAATTTCCTATTTGGCCCCTTTTATTTTCTATTAATCTATAATTCAACTTTTACCTCTTATTCAATTTAATCCTTTTTACTAATTACTCTTAATTAGACTAAATTCACCTAATCAAAGTCTAATTAAACACATCACTAGACTCATAGATATTTCTAGTAATTATTTACGAACTCATTTCACTAAGACGAAGCCCGATAATGTACTTTTCCGACATCCGTGAATTTTTGGCCATTATAAATACAATTGATAAACATACCTAGTCATAGTAGCTTGTAAAGGAATATGAAACCTAGAACATGCCACGAACATAAACTTTCTAAAGCCTTCACTTTCAATCAATCACATCCATTTGTGCTAACCCTTTCCTACATACTTCTTGATCAAATGTCTAAGTTGCTCTCCTCTCCTTCAACTCCCTTACTAGGTAAAACTAGTTGTCCTTGGCTAGTGTCAACAACATTACTAGGATTTTTCTTACATTAACCGATATGATATTTTAATGACCCTGTACCATTTTTTTCCCATCACAACAAAATTCCTTTTCACAATATTTACATTTAGCCTTGCTTACACCCTCACTATTAATCTTAGTGAAGTGAGACCAAACTTCTAACCTTTGAGGAATGGCTTTCTTTTCCAGCAATCCCATTTATTTGGCTTGAAGCTTCAGTTACCGATTTTTCAAAATCGATTGAACTAGGAGGTGTAACACTACCCTCAACAAATGTTGGTTCGATGACATTCTACAAGACAAAAAATTATATAATAGATTAAAATACATTTATATACAATATATAAATGAATTAAAAATCAGGTTCTGTCATCTGAGCTCCTATGTTCTTCTTTAAAAAGAAATAATTTTTGTTTTAAAAAAAATTATGATCACATCAACTTTTTTTTTAGGCAATTAAGTGTTTTAATTTGAGGTTTTAGAGAATTTATATTATTTTTCTAAAATATTTATACATCTACAGTATTTTGTAAAGTTTATATTTTGCAACTCGCTATTTGATTTCATAGGATTATTATGCATTATATATAAAACACCGAAAAAGCCTTTAATAGTGTAATTTTAGTAGAAATAATATTTTACTCCATACTGCTATGGATCGACTTCTTGAAAAATAATGCATGCAATATATTTGACTTCATTGGTCTATGATAGACAGTAGACATTGACTTCAATAAGGGAAAAAGCCAATATTTTTATAAAGAGTAAGTTAACAAATCTAATAAACCAATAGATATAAGTAAACAATTAATTAATAAGTATATATGTAAACATCTTGCAAGTTGCAATGTAAACATAAATAATTCAATATAATGTTATGAAATTTAATGGAACTATATATCATTTGTCGCTATAGAATTTAAAATCACTTTTAAAATATAAATTTCAATTTTGACCAACAGCTTTTCTTTTTCTTATCCTTTAAAACTTAAAAAGTTAGTTCAAATATCTATCCTCTACTCTTTTCTACTCAATTACAATCTCAAACACACGTTGGGAACAAAGAAGCAATAGTAGAATTACAGAAATATCCAAGAATGAAATTTTGTCATAAAAAAAGAAGTAGCAAAAAAATCCATTTAAGTGAAAACAAAAAAGAATATATTTTGACAAAAAAAACCCGAAAATCCAAGATGAGTGTTAGACGTTGGTGAGTGAAGTCGAAATTGAAGGTGCATCATCTATCACTTCGTTGGGTTAGAGATTTTGGGAGATTTTCGATTAGGGATTTTGGGTGAAGTCAAAATTGATGGTAGACGAACGTCGAACGATGATGGTGACTTGGTGTACGCCGAATGGTGTGACTGGTGGACGTCGAAAAGTGGTGACTAGCAGTAGGGATTTTGGGACTTAAGAGATTTTAGATTAGGGATTTTCAATTTTGGGTTAGGGATTTTTGAGTTTGTGATATTTGAGTTTACCGTGTGCATTATTTTTAGGCTTAGAGGAATTAGAATTTTATGTTTTTCTGATTTTTTGTATGAGTCAATGGATTGGGTTTATTTTGGGAATGGGTTAGTGTTTGGGGCCTAGGTTTGGGTGGGTACTGGCCTGGTGGCTTAATATATAATATCAATTATTAAGTTCAGTTAATTCGGTTAATTAATCAATTTTGAATCAAATTAATCGTTAACAGACCTTCCAAGAAATTATTAACCGACCTCAAATCAAATTTGATCGGTTAACCGATCGATTAACCAAAACAGTTTGATTTGGTCAGTTTAATAGGTTTTAACTGAAATTTGCACACCCCTAACTGAAGTGATTCCAAACACATTGCTTTTTTAACTAACAACACTTTCAAGAAATGCTTACCCAAACTGAGAAGCTAGTATATATGTAGTGGCTATTGGTTTTAGCTGTTTGGGGTTATTAATCTACTCAAATATAAAGTGAAGTAATGTAAGCCTTTACTCAAGCATAGCTTTGGCATGTATTTGCAAAATATTAAATGTTGTTAAAATAATTTTTAAAACCTTTGTTTCAAAAAAAAAATTGCAAAGCAAATTGTTGAAGGTATACCCCATTCTTGAATGGATTATTTCTGGTTTCATTTTTTTTTTAATCATATTAAAGCAAGTTATAATTTTTCATCTAATTTTTTTAGATATACACATGTTATTCTTGTGGTATTGTTGCATATTTTAGTGTGTTTTGTTTCTAAATAAATGTGTGTTTGTTTTCTTTGATAAATCTTGAAAATTTTGGTGTGAGGGATGATGTGTAACGCCCTAAATTTTAGGGGATAGAAGTTTTGGGTTTTGTGGTTAGAGTCAGTGAGTTCGTGGTGCTATTGAGTTTAGTGGAGCATTTAAGAGTCAGAATGGGTCTACTGGTCTGGTGGCTGAGAGAGTGTTAGTGAACCTTTAGGTTTCAAGGTTCAAGTCTTGGGATATGCATTTTAACTGATATATTTTTTTAGTTGTTACTTTGTATATATATTTTATTTGTTTTATTTATTTATGGGATTAATTTTTATTCTTCTTATTTTTTTCTCTTTGGACGTGCTTTGTGAGGGTTCTTCTTCTGTTTTTTTTTCTCTTTTTGCTTCTTCTTTTTTTCTTTTGCTTATTCTGCATTTTTCTTTCATCGAAGGGTCACTTCCTCCTCGTCAAGTCAGTATCAGAGCATTTTCAATCATGAAACAGGTGAGGGTTTCAACTTTTCTATTTTAATTGTGAATTCTAATTCGACTTTACTAAAAGTCGACTATGGATGTGATATCGTTGTCTTATGCTTGGAATGTGTATGGTTTTGTATAATTTTGATCTAATGAGGATCAAAAAGTGTTTTACGGCTGAAAACACGTTTTTTGGGGCTATTTTAGGGTGGTTTTGTGACCACAAAGACGTCCATATGGGCGTGTGACTACTCACACGCCCGTGTGCTTTTAGGAATTAGGGTTCCAAGCAAAATTTAGGTGCCACACGGCTTGGCCACACGGCCGTGTGAGTTTGGGGATTTGGATTTGAGTAATTTGATGCCGCATAATCGTGCGGCTAATTTGGGAATTTAGGGATTCCACACGGGTGTGTGTTTTGGGACACACGGCCATGTCTGGTCGGCACATGGGCTTGTGAGACCCTCACACGACCGTGTCAACCCTGTACTCGAATTTAGTACAAATGAATAGAGAGTTACACGGCCTGCTCCCACGGCCATGTCCCTAGTTCACACGGGCGTGTGCCACAGTCACATAGCCGTGTGCCCCTTTTTACACGAGCTTATGACCTCCCACACTGCCTAGGCATGTCCACACGGCCAGAGTACATGGGCGTGTGGCTCTAAGACTCCTATTTTGATTCTGTGTGTTTTGATCTGAACATTTGTCTATGTGATTTGCCTTGGATGATCTTTAATCATGGTGGCTAAGAATTATGATTTAGGCTTCTACCGATCAATCTGGATCGTCATGTGAGATGTTTGAAACCGATATCCGCTCATTGGGTGTGTGTGCATACATGCTCATGCAATGTCTGATATTGTGTCACTATTCTGTGAGATTGAATGCATACATTCATTTGTATAAATTGTTTTGGATTGGGTTGTGAAGAGAAGGGAGACTAATTTTGATCTGATCTAGCAGTTCTATTGTGACTTATACGTACAGCGATTTATTGCATTGTACCACACATGCATCAGCTTTCCTGCGCACTACTATCTGATCTGGCAGTTTAACTGTAACATGTCGGTACAACGGGTTACCGCATTGCACTGTACTGTACGTACGTTAGATCTGCTACATACCGTTATCTGATCTTGTAACATCCTAAAATTTGAGTATCAATTGGTTGTTTGTGTTAGCTCGAGTAGTATTGTTTGTGTGCTTAGCATAGCCTTATGAAGGCTTGATTTTATTTATGAAGCTAGAATAATTCTTAGTATTTAAAATTTAATGAAGTGGACTAGGTGATCTTGACACTTAAGATAATTTAAGTATTAAATTCTAGCACATGAGGAGTTAGTGGCAAGGTGGTTATGATGCATGAAGGGTTGCTTGAGGGAAGAGGTTCGAGTAGCATGGGTTGCATTTGGAAAACTTTATTTTTATGCACCTTTGCATTAAGTGTCGGCCAACCTATTCTTATGGCAAGTTGGACTTTCAAATTTTTTTGGCAAGTTGAATGATAGTTTAGGCAAGCTTGATCTTGGGGAAAGAATCATTTTGATTAAGGAATGGAAGGGGGAACACAAGGCTTGAGATAAGGTGTGTGCTATGGAAACTTTTGTGTGGAAAAGTTTGACATTAAAGTCCATGAATGTGGACGGCATGTGTGGCTAGGGGGTGGCCGAATGTTGATAGGAAGTTGGGGGGAATTGGTTGGCAAATTTTAGCATTTTGTGCACCATTTGGCATTTCTTCTTTTCCTCTTCAAAATATTTTCCTCTGTGGCATGCCAGATTCGGTCTTGGCGTATTGTCCGGGTTTGGGGTGTTACAAATTGGTATCAGAGCCAAGTTCAAAAGCTCAGCTGTGGGCCCAAGGCCCAAAATGATTTAAAGTATGGTCTTAAAATATTTCTGTTGAAAATTATATGATTTGAAAGGCATGGCATCGAGTTTCCAGCACCGATTCGTCCGGGTAAGTACTTCAAACTGTTGATTTTGATGATATGATGATGATGGTATGACTGTATAGTAGTAGGAACTACTCTAGAGACTCAAAACTATAGGTTGGATGTACTCGCGAAACAACCTCTTATTAAAACTATTCATAAAATTGTGTTTTAAAATAGTGGAATAATGACTAATGCATAAAACTTTTAAATCAGCTAAGTTAAGACTTTAGACATGAGCATTCGAGGTCGGGGTCGTGTTATGCATGGACGCGGTCGAGGTAGGATGGCTGTGTTTGAGCCAGTGAGGTCTGGTCAAGGATCAGAAAATGAGATACCAGTACCTCACCGGCTATAGGTGGTGAGTTTCAGGATCAAACGGGGGACGACGCAGTGTCTCAAGCAATGCTGCGAGTTCTTGAGAGAGTAGCTGGAATAGGTGGAGGCGCGGGAGCTCAGAAATCTATACCTGAGTGACTCCGAGCCAATGCAGCTGAGGTATTTCGAGGTGTTTCGGGTGTAGCTCCCAGTACGGCCGAATATTGGTTAGAGGCGATAGAGCGAATCATGGATGACTTAGATCTGAATGCTGAGGAAAAGCTAAAAGGGATAGTGTCGCTTCTTCGGGATGAGTCATATCAGTGGTGGCTCACAGTGAGAAATAGTGCTGCGGTGGAGAATCTCACTTGGGACCATTTCAAGGCAGCGTATCAGAAGAAATATATTGGGTCTAGTTACATTGATGCGCAACGTAAGGCATTTCTGAGCTTGGTCCAGGGGAGTAAGTCCGTATCAGAATATGAAGCAGAATTTTTAAGATTGAGTCGGTATGCTGGAGGTATCATGACTTCAGAGCACGAGCGATGTGTTCGGTTCGAGGATGGATTGAGGGACAAGCTGAGACTGCTGATTGCTCTACATCAGGAGCAAGAGTTTGCTACGCTAGTTGAAAAGACTAAGATAGCTAAAGGGATAAAGGAATCTGTAAGGCAGAATCACGACAGGAACAAACATAAGAGAAGTTTTGGATCATCCGGGTCAGCCAGTAATTCTCAGAAGAGGGCTAGGCAGAATGGGCCGAATCAGTCTGGGAGGCCTGTTACTACTAATCAGGGACCAGCGCAATATAATCGATGTGGGAAATATCATTGGGGCGAATGTTGGACCGGAGGGAAAGGATGTTTTGAGTGTGGCTCGCTGGATCATCGTGTGAGGATTGTCCACGTAAGCTAGCCAGAAATTCGTCTGAGGGTCAAGGTCGTGCTCAGTTTAGAAAGGAGGGACCGTCACTGCAGAGAGGTCGTGGTAATGGTAGAGGAGGTAATGGTTCTGGTCGAGGCCACGGAGCATCGGGCAGAGGTGCAAGTAACATTGAGGCAAGACAGCCTGGTTTGGTGTATGCAACGAGACATCGAGAAGAGGGCGACGCACTGGACGTCATAACCAGTACGTTCTTAATATTTGGTTTACCATATATTGCTTTGATAGATGTGGGTTCGACGCATTCGTATGTTGCTAGTAGTATAATAGAGACTATGAGCTTAGACTCTGAGACTACTTCTAGAGATGACAGTAATTAGCCCTCTAGGTCACTCCGTAGAAGTAAATAAGCTGTATAGAGATGTACCCCTAGAACTCCAAGGGGTAGTGTTTGTAGCTGATCTGATGGAACTACTATTTGGGGAGTTCGATCTGATTCTTGGGATTGACTGGTTGGTTAAGTACCAGGCAAGTTTGGATTACGCTGCTAAGCGCATGGTGTTGAAGACAGCTGAGGGTGAAGAGGTGGTTATGATAGGTTATAGAAGAGATTATCTATCTAACGTGGTATCTGCGTTGAAAGCTGTGAAGATGGTCAGGAAGGGCTGTAAGGCATATGTAGTCCATGTGTGTGCATTGGAGGCTAAGGAGTCTACTGTAGGGAATGTCTGAATAATAAAGGAATATGCTGATGTATTTCCAGAAGAACTTTCGGGACTGCCTCCGGATCGTAAAGTTGAATTTGGTATAGATCATTTCAAATCGCCCAAAGGTGTCTATCGCTCCGTATAGGATGGCACCGAAGGAATTGGTGGAATTAAAGGCTCAGATTCAGGAGTTATTGGATCGAGGTTTTATTCACCAAGTGTTTCACCTTGGGGAGCGCCTTGGTACTTTTGTCAAGAAGAAGGATGGTACGATGCGGATGTGTATAGACTATCGCCATTGAATAAGTCGACGATCAAAAACAAGTATCCTTTGCCGAGGATAGATGACTTGTTTGATCAGCTTAAAGGGGCAGCGGTTTTCTCCAAGATTGATTTCTGGATATCATCAGCTAAAGGTGAAAGAGGCTGATATCCATAAGACGGCATTTTGCACTCGGTATGGGCACTACGAGTTTCTGGTAATGCCGTTTGGGTTGACTAACGGGCCGACAACATTCATGGACATGATGAATCGGGTATTCCAGCAGTTTTTGGATCAGTTTGTCGTAGTATTTATAGACGATATTTTGGTATACTCAAAGTCAGAGGAGGAGCATGATGCATATTTGCGAGTAGTGTTGCAGATCCTGAGGGAAAAGCAGCTATATGCCAAATTTAGTAAGTGCGAGTTTTGGCTTAGGGAGGTGACTTTCTTGGGTCACGAGTATCACCGAGGGGATTAGAGTGGATCCTCGGAAGATTGAGGCGGTGTTGGATGGAAGCCGCCTAAGTCGATGGTGAGATTCGAGTTTTCTAGGTCTCAAGGGGTATTATCAAGATTTGTAGAAGGATTTTCTTTGATAGCAGCACCTATGACCAAGTTATTGAGGAAAGGAGTTCCATTTGTGTGGACTGAGAAGCAGCAAGGAAGTTTCGACAAGTTGAAGAAGATTCTGACTGAAGCTCTGGTCTTGATTCAACCTGAGGCAGGCAAGGAATTCACGGTTTACTGTGATGCATCACATACTGGTTTGGGATGTGTACTGATGCAGGAAGGGAAGGTAGTGGCTTATGCATCTCGACAGTTGAGACCACATGAAGTTAATTATTCGACGCATGACTTGGAATTAGCCGCAGTGGTTTTCGCCTTGAAGATTTGGAGACACTATTTGTATGGAGAGAAGCCGATAGTCTACACTGATCACAAGAGTCTAAAGTATCTTTTGACTGAGAAGGATTTGAATTTGAAGCAGCACAGATGGATTGAATTGTTGAAGGACTACGACTGTTCGATTGAGTATCATCCGGGCAAAGCTAACGTAGTGGCAGACGCATTGAGCAGTAATGTTGTATCAGATTTAAGATTGATGTTTGCTCGTCTTAGTTTATACGACGATGGGAGTCTTTTGGCAGAATTGCAAGTCAAGCCGACTTGGTTAGAGCAGATCAAGAAGAAATAGTTAGAAGATGATGGTTTGAATGATCGGAGGTTGCGTGTTCGTAATGGTGGTTTAGAGGATTATAGTTTGTCCAAAGGATGGAGTGTTGTGTTTTCAAGGAGAGCTTGTATGTCAAGGATGTTGAGTTGAGGCAAAGGATTCTTCGGGACGCACATAGCAGCCCATACGCTATGCATCCTAGATGTAGCAAGATGTATCGGGATTTAAGAGAGCAATTTTGGTGGCCAGGTCCGAAGCGGGAGGTAACTGAGTTTGTGGGTAAATGTCCGACGTGTCGAAGGTCAAAGTCGATCGATCGCCATCATCTGAATTACTTCAAAGGTGAAGATTCCACAGTGGAAGTGGGAAATGATCACTATAGACTTTGTCAGTGGATTACCTCTTACACCTAGTAAGAAGGATTCAGTTTGGGTGATTGTGGATCGTCTGACTAAGTCAGCTCATTTCATTCTGGTAAGGGTGGATTACTCGCTTTAGAAGTTAGCTAAGTTGTATGTGGCAGAGATAGTGAGGTTGCATGGTGTACCAAAGTCGATGATCTCGCATGAGATCCTAGATTTACGTCGAGGTTTTGGAGAGCGTTACATCAGGCTCTGGGTATGTGGTTGGATTTTAGTATAGTATTTCATCCACGGTCGATGAGCATGGAAAGAGTTATACTGATTTTAGAGGATATCTTTGAGAGGTTGTGTTTTGGACTTCAGAGGCAGTTGGGAAGAGTTTTTACCATTAGCTGAGTTCGCATACAACAATAGTTATCAGGCAAGCATTAAGATGGCACCATATGAGGCGTTGTATGGTAGGAGGTGTTGCACACCTACACGCTGGACAGAGTTGGGTGAGCGTCAGATGTTAGGACCAGAGTTGGTTGCAAAGACTAAGGATAAGGTTAAGATGATTCAAGCTCATCTGAAAGAAGCCTCGGATAGGCAGAAGTCATATGCCGATCTCAAGCGAAGGGATATAGAGTTTGCCGTGGGTGACCAGGTCTTTTTGAAGGTCTCGTCATGGAAGAAAGTGTTAAGATTTGGGAGAAAAGGCAAGTTAAGTCCAAGGTTTATTGGGCCGTATAAGGTGTTGAGACGAGTGGGACCAGTAGCTTATCAGCTCGAGTTGCCATCAAAGTTGAGTCAGATTTACAATGTGTTCCATGTCTCCATGCTTAGACGCTATCATTCTGATCCATCGCATGTCGTGGCATTAGAGGAAATAGAGGTGAGTCCAGATTTGACAGTGGAAGAGGAACCAGTACAGATTCTAGATCGAGAAGTGAAAGTTTTGCGTAAGAAGTCAGTTTCTTTAGTGAAGGTCTTATGGCATAACCATGGCGTAGAAGAAGCTACGTGGGAACCGGAGGATGTTATGAGGCGTGAGCCATTTTTAACTCTTTTGATCGTAATTTCGAGGACGAAATTATTTTAAGGGGTAGAATTGTAACATCCTAAAATTTGAGTATCGCTTGGTTGTTTGTGTTAGCTCGGGTAGTATTGTTTGTGTGTTAGCATAGCCTTGTGAAGGCTTGATTTTATTTATGAAGCTAGAATAATTCTTAGTATTTAAAATTTAATGAAGTGGACTAGGTGATCTTGACACTTAAGATAATTTAAGTATTAAATTCTAGCACATGAAGAGTTAGTGGCAAGGTGGTTATGATGCATGAAGGGTTGCTTGAGGGAAAAGGTTCGAGTAGCATGGGTTGCATTTGGAAGACTTTATTTTATGCACCTTTGCATTAAGTGTCGCCAAGCAATTCTTATGGCAAGTTGGACTTTCAAATTTTTTTGGCAAGTTGAATGATAGTTTAGGCAAGCTTGATCTTGGGGAAAGAATCATTTTGATTAAGGAATGGAAGGGGGAACACAAGGCTTGAGATAAGGTGTGTGCTATGGAAACTTTTGTGTGGAAAAGTTTGACATTGAAGTCCATGAATGTGGACGGCATGTGTGGCTAGGGGGTGGCCGAATGTTGATAGGAAGTTGGGGGGGAATTGGTTGGCAAATTTTAGCATTTTGTGCACCATTTGGCATTTCTTCTTTTCCTCTCCAAAATTTTTCTTCCTTAACCGAATGTACCTTAGGCATTAGGTGCAATTTTGCTTTTGGTTTAGCTCTCATTTTTGTTTTAACCAAATTCTATTTTCTTTCTTTCATTTTTCCTTTTGAAATCGAAACCACACTTAGCACTTTGTGCACTTTTCTTTTCGGCAAACAAGGTGTTTGGTGAACCTCTTTCTCCCATCTCTCTTTTTTCTTTCTTTTGATATTTGCTCAAAACCACATTTCCTTTTACTTTCTCTTGGCCAAATCTTCCTCCTTCCCAAATCTCATTTCAGTCACTTTTGCTCAAAGTTAAAAACATCCATTTTCATTCTATTTTCTCCTTCCATTTTCTTCTTTCTTTTATTTTCGAATCCTCCTTCTCCTATTTCATTTTCACTTTTATTTTCCTTTCTTTTCTCCACCATAGCCAATCTTCTTTCTCTCTTCGGTGTTATCTTGGTCGAATATCATCAAGGGTAGATTTTCTAAGTGTTCATCTATAATTGGTTTTGGAGGATAGGTAAGTGTTCATGGCCGAATTTCCTTATTTTTTTTCTATTTCTCTATTGATTTTCATGAGGACAAAAGCCAAATTTTGGGCACTTGTTAACAAGGTTCTAATCATTCTTAGAAACCGATCTCTTCTAGGCTCTTTGGGAATTTGGAAGCAATCGATCTAAGACTTATTTCTCTAGCAATCAAAGTTGGTAAGTCAAGTGGTAAAGATTCATGTGGATTCATTATTCTTTTAATGGTTGTAAAGCTAAAGGCTATTGGAATTAAGGCGTGATGTTGGCCGAATGGTTTTGATTATAGTTTTGTGGTTTGGACGAATGTAGGACAAGGTGATCTAGTACGGTAGATCGGGTCTTCGAAATTTAGTACTTGCGTTTATGACAGGTGTGTACCTTACACACTTTATAACTCGGTTTATATATATATATATTAATAAACTAATCATGTTACTAAAGTGGAAAACTATGAGATCTTGATATGATTCCTTGATGGGTATGAACAAGGACTCGGGTAAGTCCGTTTCAATATGATGTTATTATATATTGATCTATATCATGATTTAAGATATATATATAATTGTTATATGATCATATCAAAGCATGATGGCATGATTTACTCTTGTGAAACATTGGTTTGGGTGATTTGAAAAGAGGGTGAAGGATTTGATATCCGTGTCTTTGGGACACCAGAGGTTTGGCACCTCATAGTGACTCGTCCTAGTGGCTTAGTACCACTATGGGTTGGCCCTACTTTCTATATATTGGGATCGTCGCCAGTGATTTGGTATCACACGTGGGTTGGCCCCACAACTTGATTAATTGTGACTTTGGGTCACCAGTGATTTGGCATCACATTATTGGATATCGTGACTTTGGGTCACCAGTGGTTTGGCACCACCAGTGGTTTGGTACCACACGGGGTAGAAAAGGAGTTATGGATGGCTAGGTTGGGTGCATTATATATATATATATATATATATATTGCTTAGTTATGAATTGTATAAGAATGTTGCATTAACCGGGGGAAGGATTATGCACTGAGTCTTGGTGACTCACCTTCTCCTTTATCTTTTCAGGTGATTCTTGATCGCGGAGGAGGAGTCGGATGAACTCGAGGAAGCCATGCAATGAAAATTCAGTTTTATAAGAACTTCGATTTGGGTACTATATTTTATCTTAATTTGGATTATATTTTTATTTGGGTTTGTAATAAGGCCTTTTTAATTATGTTTTTTGGATTATTTATATGTTTTGGACTTGTTTTAAATATGGCTTATAAATTACATGATTGAGATAATAATTTGAACACAAAGTTTTCTAAACTACAAATGCAATGGTTTTTAAAACGTTACTATCTGGTAATATAGATCGTTTGATAATATTTAACAACTTAAGTGATTTTGATAACTCATACGTTTTTCCAAAACTTAAGTTTGCGAATTTCAATAAACAACGATTTTCAACTATTCGCTTCAGTCTTTCATAAAAATTATAAAAGGTTTTCTAATATATGGATCTGTAACTAAGTTTTAAAGATTTATTCACGAATTTCAAAGTAGATTATCGCTTTTAACTTATTATAACTGCTTTTCTTCAAATATAGAATAACAAAGAGTTTTTCACTAAAAATTTATCGTTATCTCGTTTTTCTTCAAAATGTTTTCCTCTGTGGCATGCCAGATTTGGTCTTGGCGTATTGACCAGGTTTGGGGTGTTACAGATCTAGCAGTTTAAATCAGAACTTGCTTCAGACAATGGGTTCACCGCATTGCACAATATAGCATATGCACTAGCTCTGCCGCGTATTATTATCTAAGTGGCTTAGTCCACATATGTGGTATGTAGGGTTGGATGGGCCTTTCTAGGTCCTAATTGGTGTGATTGGTTGGATGAGCTTTAACAACTCTTATGAGGTGTGATCGGGGACGGAGAGGTGTGTTGGCTGGATGGGTGGGTTATATTTTCTGACTGCATTTCATATGCATATTTTTTTGTGTGTTTTGGGTGTACAAATATCATCTGTGTTCTGTTGTCTGAACAATCGTGTATAAGTGTTTTGTGTATTTGGTGTGCTTTGCTCGATCGCGTTTGGTATCTGTTTCTGCTTATAACTGTAAAACTGTTACACCGCTGAATTAAATTATGAGTTTCTGCCTTTAGTATTGGTTTGGATTCACACTAAGTTCGAGTAGATCCCCCCACTTATTGTTTCCTTTGCAGGTACATTTTAGAATTTTGATGCTGGACTCGGTATGCGGAGGCCTCAGACAGTTTTGGTGAAAATAAATGATTATTAATTTATATTTAGCTAAACTATTTTTGAATTGTAAGATTTTATAAAGCTGTGGTAAAAATTTTGAGTTAATTTTTAATTATTTTATTTTCGCTTACATATACATATACTATCTTAACTGAAATTTTAATAACTGGTTTTAAACGATTAATATTACAATTTGACATGAAAATTGTTTTGAAAGAATTTACCTACAATCACTTCGGTGATCAATGTAGCATCCGAGATTTGGTCTATACTTCTAGGCTGTGTTTCGAGTGTTATATTTAGTGGTATCAGAGCCAGATTTATAAAAACTTAGCCTGTGTTTCTACGTATCCGTGTGCGCACGTGGTGGTTTTAAAAAGAAATTTTTGAGAAACTTTACCACAACAAGTTGAAAGAATTGTGTTTTGGGAAATGTTTAATGAAAATGAACTGTTTGAGACTCCGATGCTGGTTCAGGTAGAAATTCAAAATTGTAAGATTAAAAATGTAGAATTTTGCATTTATTCTGTGTCGGTTTCTAAAAGTGTGGATATCCTAAGTTATGGACAAGACTGGTATGGATTCTAAAGATAAGCAAGATCGCGAGAGGTCGTCTGCTTCTCCGGGACATGAATCTGTTCTGGAGTCAGAGGTCAATGTGGTTCCGCCAGCTTCGGGTAGCGATCACTCAGAGGTTGGTGTTGAGACGCTGACTCAAGTAGTTGATCGTGATCTGAGAGTTTAATATTTATATATGAATGATCGAGCCTAAAAACTAACTATCACCACGATTAAGGTAAGCGCACCTATCGAACAGTAGTATAGCTTAGTGGCAAGACCGGAATGTCGAACCCAAAGGAACCAAAAGTACTAGTACTGACCTTTCTTTTTATTATCTAGCCTAAAATAAAGGGGATTTTATCTAACTAATTACTAAGCTAAGGATGCTAAGACACAAAGAACGAATTGGGAAATTACTTTTGGGAAAATCAATTGATCAAGACAATACCCGAGGAAGAATCCACCTAGACTTCACTTGTTATTTAACTCGAACTGCATTTATTTATTCACTTGACTCGATCCGTAGGATTCCCTAATTTATATAAATACATTTTTTGAGGCTACTAACGTCTAACCCTAGGTTGATTAATTGGAATCTCTTTCTAATTAAAACCCCTAGTGTTGCATTAACTCGATCTATGGACTCCCATATTAGGTTTGACCTTAATCCGGTAAATTTTTGTTGTCCTATTTCTAGGAGTGCGACCAACTCCGCTTAATTATGCTAGATCTACTATTAGACAGGGACTTTTGCTCCTCTAAATAAGCACATCAATACTTGAATCAATATCCTAAAATATTAAAACAAGAATTAAGAACACATAATTAAGAACAAATCAAGTATTTATCATACAGTTCAGAAAACAATAACAAGATCCGTCTTAGGTTTCATCCCCCTCAGGTATTTGATGGGTTTAGTTCATGCTCATAAAAGAATGCATCTCAGAAGAAAGTAAATAACAAAACATAAAGAAAAACCCTAAAACCCTTGAAGGAATTAAAGGGAAGATCCTCAATCTTGAGCATGATTCCGGCTTTTGAGATGGATCAATTGGCTTTCTTCGAGTAATTCCCTGTATTCAGCCCTTTCTAGCTCCGCCTCCTTTGGCTCCCCTTTTAGGTCACACTTAGGGTGTTTATATAGGCTTCGGAATGTCTTTCTTCGCCTCTAAGTAACCTTTTCAGTGTAGAATTAAAATGGGTCACGGCAGGGACACGCCCGTGTGGCACGCCCATGTGAATCGAGCCCAGGCCGTGTTTGAGTCTACTAAAGTGGCACGGTCGTGTGGTGAACTCCAGGCCAATCACTTTGGCCCAATTTCTCTATTTTTGGATCGTTTCTCGTTCTTTTCATCCTCCTATGCTCACCTAAGTATAAAACATAAAATTAAAGGATTAGGAGCATCCAATTCCACAA
The DNA here is from genome assembly GCA_025506655.1 of Gossypium rotundifolium. Taxonomy (NCBI): domain Eukaryota; kingdom Viridiplantae; phylum Streptophyta; class Magnoliopsida; order Malvales; family Malvaceae; genus Gossypium; species Gossypium rotundifolium. Next base: position 35,017,814 of record CP106727.1, on the reverse strand, counting down.
TTCAAGGGATAAATCATCTAATAGTATGCCAAATGTGGGATTAAAATTTGTATATATTACGGTTTATCAAATGCCCCCACACTTAAGCATATGCTTGTCCTCAAGCAAAATCCTCAACTCACAATTAAAATTCATTTTTCTCAACTTATAATTCCTATCAATAATGTTTCGAAATAATGCATAGGTAATAATACATTGAGAATTCAACTAAAAGAACATCAAAGTTTCAAACAATCCAAGTTGAGAATTTTATTCATGGAAAATATAGGTATCCCCCTTATCTTAGTAATCACCTTTAATTCAAAATATTACAGTGTTAACATTCTCACTAAGGGTTCACTCAAATCACTCGAAGTGTTTAAGGGACAATAAATTAATCACTCAATAGTCAACATGAAAAGTTAATCCCATAGGCTTGCATGAAAATCAAGTCTCCGCCACTGTAAATTGAGATGATACATCAATCAAAAGGTCTTTAAGAAGGGCTGTAACATGGCTTGGTTAGGGGGTGGGGTTATAGGCTGAAAGAGAAGGTTAGAATCTAGATCAAATTGACAAATTACCTAAATAGAAAATAGACTAAAACTGAATAATTACAATAATAACACGAGCTTCTTCTAAAGATGTGAAATTTACTATTTAAGCTCATAAAAACATAGAACTAATGAAAATATACTTTCAACTTTTTTTAAGAACAAATAAAGTTATAATTACATACTGAAATATAGAATATATTTAGGCAACTAATCAAATCAAATCTTGACAAAAATGTTAATACAATAGGGAAAATTCTTAATGAATCAAAAAGGGTAAATTTTTGGTTAATATTAAGGGTAAATCAATGAATGGTTTGTTAGGATCAAAGGGGTTCACTAAGGGTTAATTATGAAGGTAGGCCTTTTGGGAATTAAGTGGGTTAAATCCTAGGTGCCTTTATCCTCTCAGTATATCAAATCAATGATGTGGTCTTGACATGCATAATCGAGGCAAGTTATAGAATAACAGAAAAATATTGACTCACTCAAATCAACAATAAAAGTGAGCATGAAAGAATGTATGCCCTAAAGGCTCAAAATTTCACAGGAATTATTGGCTTTTGATGTCAACCCTGTGAACTTTAAACTTCAAGATAATACCTAAACTTGGGGAAATAACCTAGCAAATTTTTAATTTTTCAAAAATCAACTTATCATGCTCGATTCTCTAAAGCCTTAAAGTTTAAACAATCAATGCACAACAACCTATGTTTTAATTCAAGACATATCAATAAAAATCATAAATCAATCAAAATTTGTTCTAATAGTGATATGAGAAAGAAAAGATAAAATTCATAAAATTAAGAATAATGTAAAAAGTTAGGAACTTTTCTGAATAAAATTCACCCACTCACACTTAAGATGTACATTACCCTCAATGTACAAAAATAGATATCTAGAGATTAATAGCATGATATCATAAAAGAGAGGTAGAAATGAAACTTTCTGAAATTTGGATGGAGTCAAAGAAAAGAAACGAGGGAAATTCGAGCCGAGTTAGAGGAGGTTATTCCGGTGGAGGTGGATACTAGGGTCGTGGTGTGGTGATTCCCTAGCAGCCTTTTGAACCTAAATCAAAGAAAACAAAATATAATAATATAAATTAAGCACAAGAAAGATAAAGAGAAGAAAAATAAAGGAGAAGAGAAATGAAAAAGAAAAAATAGATGGACTCAAAGGTCCTTGTCTTGTCGAGGGAATGAAGCGACCGGCATGAACTTATGGAGATTGGTCCCGCACGGGGAGATTGTGCTAGGGCCCTTTCGGTTCTTCGACATGGAGATGGTGGTTTTGAGGAAGAATGAGGGAAAAGGGAAGAGGAAAAATGAAAGGATAAAAGTAATAGAAAGGAAGATGAGTGTGGTAGTTGAAAAAGAATTTAGGGAGAAGGTGAGAAGAAGGGGGTTTAAATAGAGTCAGGGATCTAGTTGTTGCCCACGCCCGTGTACCATAGGCGTGTTGGGTCACACGGCCATATCGCACGGCCGTGTTGTACTTTGTTCATTTCTCTCGTGCCCGTGTAGTGGTCACCACACCCATGTTGATAAATCAGTGTGGACCACGGCCGTATTGTACGGCTGTGGCATTTCATCGCCGCCCGTGGTTTGGAGATTTTTCATCGTTGGTTTGTACGATCTCTGCCACGCCGGTGTGTAAATTTGTAGTGTCCACACAGCCACGGCCACATCCGTGTGTAAGGCTGTGTGGAATAAGGAAACCTATGTTTCATTAATTTGCTTAGTTTGTAGTTAGATGCTAAAAGTAAAAATAAAAATAAAAATAAAAATATGAAAATTAATGGGGTTAATGTTCGGGTTGCCTCCGATAAGCGCTCGTTTAAAGTCTTAAGCTAGACTTACCTCTCATTTGTACATTCATGGTGGTTTGAGGAGTTGAAACTCCTCTCCTCTACTATCAATTTTATGATCATTATATAGTTCGAGTCGAGTAGTGTTTACCTTAACTTAAAAGTGCCGAATTTAGGATTAGTTACCTCGACTGTTCCAAATGGAAAGGTATTCAGTACCTCAAAATGGATTTATTCGTTTGTATCAAGGTCTGAAGTGGCGATCTAAGGGTCTATTTTATTCAACAATACCGATCTCCGATCTTAAATTGGTTTGGCTTATCTTTAAGCTTGACATGGTTTTGCTTTGGTTCATCATGTTTCCCCGATTTCTCATTGTAATGTGTCTTCCACTCATCTAGTTCATCGATCTGAAGCCTCTACTCCTCATGAGTTATTTCCTTGTTGGCATGAGGTCTAGGATCTGGCTCAGTTGTGTAGTTCCATGGTGCTTCCTGAAAAGAAGGTTTAACCGAATGGTCATTAATAGAATTTATGTTCTCACCTTTATTACTTGATTTCCTAGCCGAGTCAAGAGCTTGAAGAGTGATTGTCTCATCACCTACACGATGTATAAGTTCTCTTGTACCAATATCAATTTTAGTTTTAGCAGTTGCTAAAAAGGGTCTTCCTAAAATTAAAGGAATATTATTGTCCTCATCCATGTCTAAAACGACAAAGTCTACTGGGAATATAAATTTATCAATTTTCACAAGTATATCTTCAATTATACCCCTAGGAATTCTAATAGTTTTATCAACTAACTAAATGCTCATCCTAGTTTGTTTGGGTTTCCCAAGACCTAGCTGTTTAAACATTTTATAATGCATAACGTTTATGCTCACTCCTAGATCAGCTAAGGCGTTATCAACAGATAAACTACCAATTAAACATGGAATTGTAAAACTCCCTGGATCTTTTAATTTTTGCGGTAGTTTATTTTGCAAAATTGCTGAACACACTACATTTAGCTCCACATGCGACGTACCATCTAACTTCCGTTTATTTGTCAAAAGCCCTTTTCAAAATTTTCTTAAATTAGGCATCTGCGAAAGAGCTTTAAGAAACGGTAAGTTAATATGTAATTTTTCAAGAGTTTAAAAAATTCATCGAATTGTTCATCTGTGCGTTTTTCTTCATCGCATTGGGGTATGGTACACGAGGTTGGTACTCTATAATTATCGGTTTTGATTTATCATGGCTTACCTCAACCTTACCTTTATTGACCATAGGTTCTTGCCTTGGTTCAGATTCAGATTCTGCTAACCCTTCTTTATCGCATACTGTGATGGCGTGAAGTTGCTCCATTGGGTTAGGTTCGGTGTTGCTTGGAAAGCTACCTTGTAGTCGATTCTGAGATCAGCTTAGCAAGCTGACCTAGTTGGTTTTTGATCCCTTGAATCGATGCTTGCTGGTTTTTGAGGGTTGTTTCGGTGGTTTAGAAGCGTGTTTCTGACACTACGATAAATTTCGTAAGCATCTTTTCGAGCTTCGGCTTTTTCTCCTGTGGGTAGGGTTGTTGTTGGGAGCCTGGAGGGGGTTGTTATCTTTGATTTCCTTGACCACCCCATGAGAAATTGGGGTGGTTCTTCTAACCTCGATTGTAAGTATTACTATAAGGGTTATTTTGAGGTCTAGAATTATTACCCATATAGTGAACTTGTTCGTTTTCAGCGCTTGAGTTGTAAGGTGAATATTCTGTATTGCTCTTCCCTCCTCCATTCATATCACACTGTATTACTGGATGTACCTGCGAAGAACTACACAAACCATCAATTTTTTTATTCAAAAGCTCTACCTAGTTTGATAGCATAGTGACTGCGTCGAGATTGAAAACACTGGTAGCTTTTGTTGGCTTTGTCCTTATAACTTGCCACTGGTAGTTATTTAGTGACATCTCTTCAATAAATTCGTAAGTTGCTTCAGGGGTTTTGTTATTTAGGGTTCCACCGGCGACTGCATCAATAAGCTGCCTAGTTGAGGGGTTCACACCGTTATAGAAGGTTTGAACCTGTAGCCATAATGGTAACCCATGATGAGGGCACCTTCTTAGTAAATCTTTGTATCTCTCCCATGCATCGTAAAGTGTCTCTAGATCTATCTGCACAAAAAAGAAACATCATTCCTCAACTTAGTCGTTTTAGCCGGCGAAAAATATTTTAATAAGAAATTTTCTGTCATTTGTTCCCATGTGGTGATTGATCCTCGTGGTAACAAGTTCAACCACTATTTAGCTTTGTTCTTCAATGAAAAGGGAAACAACCGAAGCTGAATGGCATCATCAGAAACGCCATTATTTTAAACGTATCGCATAATTCCAAAAAGTTCGCTAAGTGTGTGTTAGGATCATCATCCTGCAAACCATCAAACTGAACAAACTGTTATATCATCTGTATAATGTTAGGTTTCAATTCAAAATTATTTTCCGTAATAGTAGGTCCAACAATACTTGATTCAGTACCGGATAAACTAAGCTTAGCATAATCATACATAGTACAAGGAGCAGGATTTTCGGCAACCACAAGAGGTAGCAGATTATTATCAGCCATCTCTTCGGTAGTGTTGGTATCGTCATCTTGCTCTTCTTGTATGTATTGTAGGCTTCGCTTTATTTCTCTTCGGTTTCTGCGAGCGGTAGCTTCTATATTACTATCGTAAAGCAGTGGTCCTGACGGGTTCCTTCTAGTCATAAACTAGAGCTACCTGCCAGAAGCAAATAATAGAAAAAAATTAGTAAAGAAAATAATAATAAAAGTAAATAAATTGCAAATAAAGTAAAAATGGATAAAGTAATAAAAATTGAGTGTTCCTAATATTTCAGCTCCCCAGCAACGGCGCCAAAAACTTGATCGTGATCTGAGAGTTTTAATATTTATATATGAATGATCGAGCCTAAAAACTAACTATCACCACGATTAAGGCAAGCGCACCTATCGAACAGTAATATAGCTTAGTGGCAAGATCGGAATGTCGAACCCAAAGGAACCAAAAGTACTAGTACTGACCTTTCTTTTTATTATCTAGCCTAAAATAAAGGGGATTTTATCTAACTAATTACTAAGCTAACGATGCTAAAACACAAAGAACAAATTGGGAAATTACTTTTGGGAAAATCAATTTATCAAGACAATACCCGAGGAAGAATCCACCTAGACTTCACTTGTTATTTAACTCTGAACCAGATAATTTATTCACTTGACCTGATCCGTAGGATTCCCTAATTTATATTAATACCTCTTTCGAGGCTACTAACGTCTAACCCTAGGTTGATTAATTGAAATCTCTTTCTAATTAAAACCCCTAGTGTTGCATTAACTCGATCTGTGGACTCTCATATTAGGTTTGACCCTAATCCGGTAAATTTTTGTTGTCCTATTTCTAGGAGTGCGATCAACTCTACTTAATTATGTTAGATCTACTATTAGACAGGGATTTTTTTCTCCTCTAAATAAGCACATCAATACTTGAACCAATATCCTGAAATATTAAAACAAGAATTAAGAACACATAATTAAGAACAATTCAAGTATTTATCATACAATTCGAAAAACAATAACAAGATCCGTCTTAGGTTTCATCCCCTTCAGGTATTTGATGAGTTTAGTTCATGCTCATAAAAGAATACATATCAGAAGAAAGTAAAAAAAAAATAAAGAAAAACCCTAAAACCCTTGAAGGAATTAAAGGAAGATCCTCAGTCTTGAGCGTGATTCCGGCTTCTTGAGATGGATTAACTGGCTTTCTTCGAGTAATTCCTTGTATTCAGCCCTCTTTAGCTTCGCCTCCTTTGGCTCCCCTTTTAGGTTATACTTAGGTGTTTATATAGGCTTCGGAATGTCTTTCTTTGCCTCTAAGTAACCTTTTCCATGTAGAATTAAAACGGGTCACTGCAGGGACACTCCCATGTGGCACGCCCGTATGAATCGAGCCTAGGCTGCGTTTGAGTCTGCTAAAGTGGCGCAGTCGAGTGGTGAACTCTAGGTCGTGTTGATTTCTCACTTTGGCCCAATTTCTCTGTTTTTGGCCCGTTTCTCGTCCTTTTCATCCTCCTATGCTCACCTAAGTATAAAACATGAAATTAAAGGATTAAGAGCATTGAATTCCATAATTCAAGGGATAAATCATCCAAAAGTATGCCAAATGTGGGATTAAAATATGTATATATTACGGTTTATCAGTAGTGAGGAAGTGCTTGAGCAGGTGCTCAAGGCTAGGTTGGACAGGCAAAAATTGTTAGTACAAAGTAGGTGTGCGGATTGTTGAAAGAAGAGAGATCGCAGACCTTCGAGGCTGAAGCCTCATACTACGAATCGTGCTAGAACCCATTCAAGTGGCAATAGAGGTTTTGTAGGGGATGTTAGTGGTAGTGCGAGCGTTAATTCTTATGAGCACTGTAAGAAGCTCCATTTGGGCTACTGCTGGAGAAAGTTGGTAGCGTGTCTTAGATGCTATTCTAGGAAGCATCGAGTTAGGGAGTGTCCGTGATGACATTGAGACAGGTATGAATGTAGATTGTTCTGAATTGGTGTGTTTTATGTTAATGACCTCGATGGTTATTCGTTGGATAATGTTTGTGTGTGTAATAAGATAAATGTGTATCTGCTTTAGTGGTTAAGTGTTCTGGGTGCGTGTGTGAGGTCTTGGGTTCAAGCTTTACCCTTAGGGTGGATTTGGTTCTACTTAAGTTGGAGTGCATAGCGGGAGTGTAGTGGTGTAGCTTGAGGTTATACCACTATTCTGTTAGTTAGAAATTTTTGGGACGAAAATTCTTTAATGAGGGATAAGTTGTAATGCCCTGAATTTTAAGAGCTAGAAGTTTTAGGTTTTGTGGTTAGGGTTAGTGAGTTGGTGGCGGCATTGAGTTTAGTGGCGCATTTAAGAGTCAGAATGGGTCTACTGGTCTAGTGGCTGAGAGAGTGTTACATTTAGGTTCCGAGGTTCGAGTATTAGGATGTGCGTTTTAACTAATATATAAATTGTTTTAGTTGTTATTTTGTATATATATTTATTTTGTTTTATTTATTTATGGGATTAATATTTTTTAGGTTTATGAAATTTTAATTAATTTTTATTTTATAATTTTTTAAACAGTCTGTAGATCGGGTGTTGCAATATTATTTTCGCAATATGCATGGTCCTCCATCGCCATTGATCGAGAATTACCTGCGGGAAGTAGATTTTTGGCACTAGGCCGGGGTTCAAGTTGGAGCTTCCTTTGATCAATGCGTTGATAGAGAGGTGGAGACCCGAGATGCGCATTTTCCATCTTCCATGTGGAGAGTGTACCATCACTCTGGAAGATGTGCAGTTGCAGTTGGGATTGCTAGTGGAGGGGTCGGTAGTCACCGGGTCCACAACTTCCGGTGATTGGGGAGCTGTATGCTATGAGCTTCTGGGTGCCATTTTGGATAACATTCAAGGAGCTCAGATCGAGATGGCCTGGTTACAAGACACATTCCCAGAGCTGAATGAGGGTTCGACCGAAATAGAAAGAATACGGTATGCTCGGGCATACATTCTTCAGATAATTGGAGGCTATCTGATGCCGGACCTTTCTAGAAACCTCGTACACTTGAGATGGCTGCTGAAACTTGTTGATTTCAGAGCAGCCGGTGAATTGAGTTGGGGGTCTACCATGCTATCGAGGTTGTATCGAGAGATGTGCGGGGCGACGCGGCCGAGTAAAGCAAAAATCGGAGGTTGCCTATCACTACTGCAGTCATGGGCATGATTTCGATTTCCATTTTTACGTCCTCGACTCGACCACCCATATCCATTCCCCCTGATAACGAGGTAAATTTAATGTTATATTTTATAATTATTACATAGATTTATAGTATAATTGTATGCTAAAAAATTATTTATTTAGGTGGAACCATTCGGCGAGTTATGCTGGAATACCTACCTCGCTTGAAGATATACGGCTTCTATTGGACCAACTGTCGAAATCACAAGTAAGTTTTGAATTTCATATTTATAATTTAGTATTTCGTATTTAGTGTTTAGTATTATGTATATAACTAATATTTTGGTAATGTTAATATAGTTTCAATGGACACTGTACGAGGATCCGGCAATTCGGGCAGTAACTCCGGAGGAGTTCTTGCAAAATCCAAACCTTTGGCACGTGAAGGTCCCATTGATCACTTATGCGATCGTGGAGATGCACCAGTCAGATCGAGTTCTGCGATAATTTGGATTCCGACAACTGATTCCTGTGCCACCTGAGGTGCTCGATGATGAGCACAAAGTGGACTTACGATAGTTGCAAATGGATTGGCCAAGATTTTGATCAGCACATATCGAGACGTGGGAGAACCGGTATGACTATTTACCTATCCAGGAATCGATCGTCGTTCCTGAGTTAGCGTGCATGCCGAAATACATGCCATGGTTTAGGATCCATGGTAAGCCGTATTTGTTGTCGGAAGAAGAGAGGCGACGGCAACTTTGTCAACAAAGGGAACGTCGGGGCTCTTTAAATCTAAAGAGAAAGGGTGGGCAGGGCCATCAACAAGGTCTTACACGCTTATCGGGCCCATCAACAAAGACTCCACACAATCACCGGCCCATCGGCCGGTTACCGACACACGCATCACGGCCTTTACCCTTTATGCCAGGTGAATACCCTACCCCTTATATGTATCCTAACCCATATATGTTTCCTTTTCCCAATCCCACCCCAGGTTGGAATGCATGGTCGGGTTCGAGTCCGTTCCCCACTACTCCGACTGGCCAACCGATCTTGAGGCCGTCGTCGCGTGAGGGATCACAGGTGGCGCCGTCGGGGAGCACTTCTTTTTACCAGTCTCCTTCGCCATACGGGATTCAGACACCCCTGCCGTGGTTTATACAAACACCCCTGGGGTCGTTATTTTATCAAAATGGGTCATCCTCGCAACACCCACAACTGCACCCACCGCCAAGGAACTGAATCCCAAATGAGGTTCCACGACCTCATGGAAGCTAGAAGAAGGAGGAATCCAACGTGTAACCGCCACCGCCTGTGGCACTCGATTCAATAAGCATCAACATTGATTCGGATGGGTTTTTTATTTTATAAATTGTAATAATTTTTTTATTTTTAATAAAAAGTTGTTTTTAATTGTGTTTGTAATTTAATTTTAATATCTTCACTAAAATAGAAGTTGTTTATTTTTTTTGTATGTAATTTAATTTAATTTTTAATAAAATAAAAGTTATTTTTATTTTTATTTTTGTAATTTAGTTTTAATATATTTAATAAAATAATAGTTGTTTAATTTTTATTGTAATTTAATTTTAATATATGTAATAAAATAAGAAGTTGTTTTTATTTTTATTTTATTGTAATTTAGTTTTAATATATTTAATAAATAAGAAGTTTTTTATTTTTTATTTTTGTAATTTAGTTTTAATATATTTAATAAATAAGAAGTTTTCTTTATTTTTATTTTTTGTAATTTAGTTTTAATATATTTAATAAATAAGAAGTTTTCTTTATTTTTATTTTTTGTAATTTAGTTTTAATATATTTAATAAATAATAAGTTTTCTTTATTTTTATTTTTTCGTAATTTAGTTTTAATATATTTAATAAATAAGAAGTTTTCTTTATTTTTTATTTTTTGTAATTTAGTTTTAATATATTTAATAAAATAAGAATTTTTTATTTTTATTTTTTGTAATTTAGTTTTAATATATTTAATAAAATAAGAAATTTTTTATTTTTATTTTTTTGTAATTTAGTTTTAATATATTTAATAAATAAGAATTTTTTATTTTTATTTTTGTAATTTAGTTTTAATATATTTAATAAAATAATAGTTGTTTATATGTTATTGTAATTTAATTTTAATATCTTTTATAAAATAGAATTTGTTTAATTTTTTGGAAATTTAATTTAAAAAAGTCCAATATTTGTGGAAAGGAAAAAGCGTTACCAGGGATTAGCTTTGTGCCACATCGACAAAGCACGCCCACGTAAGCACGCTTTTGTCGATGTGGCACAAAGCACGTCCCAAGGTATTTTCTTCATTCCCCACAAAACGTCTTTGGCGACGTGACGCGTTTTGTGGGAAAATTGCTATTTTCTGTAAATTTTCAAGAAACCGGCCTAATTTCGTAAATTTTATTTTTTTGGTATAATTGAATATTTTACGCAAAAATGACAACCCATATGCTTATACCAAAAGAAAGAAAAAAAGATAAGAATGAAAAAGGGCAACAAAAAAGAAAAAGTTAAAGTTAAACGAATAAATAATAGAAATTATAATAATTTTCATTGGAAAAGGGAAATTTTGCTGCCCATTGGTATGTGCTTTTTTTGGGTTATTTTCATATTAAGTCCTCCACAGTTTGCCACTTCTATAATTTAGTCCCTAATTTGTTTTAACTACTTCAATTCAGCCCTAATTCAATTCAAATTGCACTGAATTTATTTATTTATTTCATTGATCTAGTTTATCGATATTATTGACGTGATCGTGGCAGGTATTTCCGTATTTGTATGTTGTTTGATTTATATTGGGTAAACTATACCATTAAATTCATAAACTTTGTTCAAAATTATATTTTCGTCACTCAACTTTTAAAAGTTACATAATAGTCATTGATGATATTAAGTTATTACATTTTGGTCACTTGTTTGTTAACTTCCGTTAAGGGGACAACGTGGCAAGTTAATTTGAAGGGTTAATAGTTAATTTGGCCCCTAAAGTATAGCTGAAGTGTCATTTTGATACTTTTAATATTTTTCATAAAAATTAAATGAAATTATAAAAATTAATTGAAATTATAAAAATTAATAAAAAATCTTTAAAATATTATAAAAGTTATAAAGGATTTCCAAAATAATTAAAATAAAAATTAAATCATAATTTGATATTTGATATTTGAATGATGCATATACATTTTCTTTTTCTTTTTTTTTTTTTTTTTTGGTTTGGATTGAGTTTTGATGGTTTTTCTCCTAATAAAGGATCAATGTGATTTTTAGCTTTTATTATTATGATCAACGTGCTCCTTGGACGAATATGCTATTGAAGTGCATTTTTACTTTGATAACGACGTTTTTATTTTATAACCATGCAAATTATCTATGAAGTTGAATTTTATTTGTTTAAGGGCGTAAAAGTCTTCAAATTTTTTAAAAAATAATTAAATTTCTTTTTTTTATTTATTTATTTAAGTATTTGAGCTTTTAAAATGTATTAAAAATACCATCAAATCTTTTCAAAAAAGTAGTTAAGCCCTTACTTTTTTTTGCACTCAATTAGATACTTAAACTTTTAAAATATATCAAAAGACCTCAAACTTTTTCAAAAAAGTAATTAAGCCCATGCTTTTATTAAAAATTAGAAAAACAATTATAAAAATTAAAATCAGTAAAAGCTATAAATATTATTAAATTTTAATTAAAATTCAAATATTAAAAATTAGAAAAAATATAAAAATCATAAAAATAATAAGTTGTAAAATTTTATAAAATTGTAAAAAACTATAAAATATAAAAAATATAAAAATTATAAAATTTTATAAAGTCGTAAGAAAATTATACAAAATGTAAAGAAATATAAGTTTCATAAAGAAATTGTAAAAATTATAGTAGCAAAAGAAGCATTTTATAATATTTCTATAACTTTTATTGATTTTTATTTTATCATTTTTGCCACATGTCATATTGTGTAGTCACACATGACTTCAAATGAAAAAAAATAGGGTATTGTTAAAAGGACTTTTTGATGCATTTTATAATTTTTATGATTTTATAAAATTTTACATTTTTACGATTTTTATAATTTATAAATTTTTATATTTTATTAAAATTTAATAATTTTTATAACTTTTTTTCTAATTTTTAATAAGACCAGGGGCTTAATTGCTTTTTTGAAAAATTTTGAGGGACTTTTTGATTCATTTTGAAAGTTCAAGTACCCAATTGAGTAAAAAAAAAGTAAAGACTTAATTGCTTTTTTTGAAGAAGTTTGAGGGCCTTTTGGTACATTTTGAAAGTTCAAGTGCTCAATTGAATGTAAAAGAAAAAAAAGAAAAAAAAGGAGAGGCTTCATTGCTTTTTTTAAAAAAAAAAGTTTGAGGGTTTTTACACCATTAAGCCATTTTTTTAACAATTTTATTATAAGTTTTGATCGTATCTATTTTTTATTTTACATAATGCCTAGCACTATTCATAGTCTCTCTCCCAACTCATAAATAGGAGGATAATGTGATTTGTGCACTCGAACTCACGTCCTCTTACATTGGTAACAATGTCCATATTAATTAAGTTAAAACTCAATCGGCTAAAGTTGAATTTTTTAGATTTCCATAAATTTGAAATGGATTATGACTTTTTACCAAAATTCTCTTATTTGTTAATGCTAAGCGAGATGAGTATCCATTTAAATAAATGACACGATGTTAAAAAAGTAAGGGTAGATTTTATAATTGGTCATTTGATTATATTTGTGCTTTTGTTTTGGTTATCCAATTTTAATTTTTTTTTTAATTTAAGCATTAATGTTTGAATTCATTTCTGTTTCAATTATCCATCCTCAAACTGATAATAGAAAGCCTTTTTTTAACTGGTATAATAACATATTTAGTCCTCAATACTTACATATTTTATCAATTTGATCTTAATTTTAAATAATTCAATAAATTTAACTCTTTACATTTGTAAATTGCATCCTCAACCTTTCTACTTCTTCAGTTCGCCTCAATCGGGCTCTCACTCTCTTTGTCGACCAAAACCCAGTGATTCCATGGCATACCCAGGCATTGATCCTTCCAGGTAAACCTCTTCTTGCCTTCTTAAACTCTCTTCTACGATAATATGGGTTGTTTTATTTGTCGGTCTTGAAACATGTTTAAACTGGATACTTTGAAAATCTTTTTTGCTATGTTGAATGTGTCGAATATATACTCCTATAATCGATTTGTCGATGATTGTAGACTGACACTTATTTATGATTGTTAATGCATCTCCTTCAACCTCAATCTTGCCTACTCTCATGGCTAACCCCATTAGCACCGCATGAAGACATGCATGGGACTTTGCTGCAAACGAAGAGGCAACCTCTGTACACAAATCAATTTTGAGGCCAGCACCTTTCCTTCACCATTTCTAGCCACCAACCCTAAAGCCGATCTGAGTTGATTACAATCATACGCCGCGCCAAAATTGATCTTGACAACTTGGGTTTTTGGAGGCCTCCATTCCGACACTACCCATTGTTTGGTAAGGGATCTATTCCCCACTTCATCAATTTCTTTGAGAAATCTATTGGTCATTTCAACAATCTCTTTCCACTACTCTCACCTTCATGCAACTTCTTATTTCGCTTTGTCTAGATCACCCATAAGGCGTAACAGAATAAACAACACTGAGAAATTGAGCATTGTCTAAACAGCTAGGTGAGCCATTCCCATTTATCTAAATTTACCACAAAGACAACCCACATAAGATTTAAAGAATTCCACACTTCCAATGACAAAGGGCAAACTCGAAATAAATGTTGAATACTTTCCACTCCTCCTCCACATCTTGGACAAACTGTATTTACCCTAAGTCTTCGAAAATGTAAATTAATCAAAGTAGGCAAAAGTTCCACGAAATCTTCCAAATTGTAATATTTTGTTTTGAATTTAAGTTGAGGCTCCACAATCGCTTGTAAAAATTATTTATATTCTGTTGTAAGTTTGTAGCAATTGGGTCGTAATTATTTTCAAGTAATAATTTGTAACCACTCATCACTGAGAAATCACCAGAAGGTTCACCCCTCCACACCAGCATATCCTCGTGCTCCACTATGGCTAACGGGATCCGCAGGATTCTACCAGCATCAATTTTAGAAAAGGTAGTGTTAACAACTTCAACTTTCCACATTCTAGTTGGTGAATCAATTAATTATGATACCCTTGTAATATCGTTACTAATACTGTAACACCCCTAACCCGAAAACGTCGCCGGAATAGGATTAAGAGGCATTACCGAACAATCGAAACATTTCATATCCATTTCACGACACCAAGTCAATTATCATTCAATCATATTCAAACATAACCATATAGTCCCTTGTGAGGTCATCGAGACCTTAAACATGCTTTAGAACAGGGCCGGGACTAAACCGAACACTTACAAAAATTTTGAAATTCAAACATTTTTCTAAATTACAGAGGTCACACGCCGTGTGGGTAGGCCGTGTACCTCACATGGCCTCGAACACGCCCATGTGTCCAAGCCATGGCAAAATAGGGCATACCTACTGACTTGTCCACACGGCCTGAGACACGCCCATTTGCCTCACCCATGGTCGACATTGACTTGCATCACATGGCCAGTCACACTCTCGTGTGTCCAGCCTGTGGTCGAGCCTGACTTGATTCACTTGGCAAACTCAAATAACATGGTCGAGCAACACGCCCGTGTGCTCAACCGCATGGGCAATTATAGGCCATTTTCAAGGCCAAATTTGCCTCCCACACATTGAATCACCCACAACCTCAAATCGATACCAAATCATGCCTCAAAATGTATCCAAATATACCAATAATGACACCAATTCATCATCAATTGTACCATCACTGACCATACATCATTTCCACTCAATTAAACTCATCCAAACACAACCAATTTCACATATCAAATACTATCACTATGCATCGTCTAATCATATTACAAATTCACACTTAATATGCCATTCTCTTCAACCAATTCAAGCATGAAATATACCAATTCCAATCTCACTATATCAAACCACAATCATCATTTTCATAGCTTCAAATATAAACTAACAACATTCAATTTCCAATCCATATCACATGGCAAGGCTATACAACTCAAAACATGCCACATTAACTAGCCTATACATGCCATATTCAAATATACACATATTCAAAGTACCAAAATAGATTGTTGATAGTGCGATAGAGATGCTGACGATTCCGAATCCGAGCTAGCTTTACTGACACTGTAAAATAGAGAAACAAATAACACAGTAAGCTTTCAAAAGCTTACTAAGTTCGTAACATAATACATTCAAATTTACAAATCAAGCTCATTAGATAAGTAAATCCATCACATAGATCAATTCTCAAATATTCATACCATATCATCCATAGCTAAAATACTCATTCATCCATTCATAGCTTCATCTATAAACTCATCAACCACAAAGGTTCAATACATACCTTAACTAACATATAGTTATTCAACTTCCAAGCAACTCAATGCTCGATATTACATTTTGATCATCCTCTGATATTCATCTAATTTAATCGCAAACTCAATGCCATATACATAACCAAAGCATATTCACCATCACACACTTAGTGCCTATTCTTTTAACCAACTTATCTTGGTATCGCACACACAGTGCCAAATCAATAAGTCAAAGCTTTCATAACTTCACACACACAGTGCTATTCATCTCTGTTTCGATTTCAATTTCGCACACTTAGTGCCATCTAATTCAATTTTGCACATAGCATTTCAAATCTCATAATCATATACATATTCATACCATAATACTAAAACATATTTTAACAACATGTATTATATCCGAACTTACATTGGATGTGGAAATACCGAAACTAGCCAATCAATCGAGTACTTTGTCTTTACCTCGACCTCGATCCGAATCTCTCCTTTCTTGGTCTATACATATTCAAATTCAACTCATTCAATTACCAATTCATTCAATTTAGTCCAAATACACATATTTAGGGCATTTTACAAAATAGCCTCCACATTTTCACATTTCAACACTTTAGTCCCTAATTCATCAAATCACAAAATACACCAAATTTCTATTCACATAAGCTTAGCCGAATTCTTCCCATGCTAATACAAGCCCACACATTTCATTTATTTCACATTTTAGTCGTCATATTTCTCATTTTCACAATTAAGCCCAAATTACTCAAAATCACAAAAACTCCAAAGACAAACTATGTTAATCTAACACATATCTTTCATTTTTCACCATTAAACATTACAAAACTCATGAGTTCATCAATGGATCATTTAAAAAACATCATCAACTCACAAAATTGAAGCATGGGTTTTGAAAATCACAAAGCAACGATTACGAAAACATAGAAATTATCAAAAATCAAACAAAACTCTTACCTTTATCAAGCTCCAAACTAGCCAAACCCTAACTTGTTCTTCTTCTTTTTTCTTGATAATTTCGGCAAAGGATGATGATAATGGAGCTTAATTTCCTATTTGTTTTATTTTAACACACATTAATAATCATTTTACCAATATAGCCTTATTAATATCCTTTAAAATTCCATTAACTAAAACCCATTTTTGTCCATCCATTTAACACATGGTTTAATAACAACATAAGGGCTTCTCATTTAGAAAGCCATGCCAAATTAACACTTTAACAATTAGCACACAGCTTTTGCATTTTATGCGATTAAGTCCTTCACAATTTGACATACAGTCGATAAAATTTTCACACGAAACTTTCACACATGCTTAATCACACACTGTAAACACGAAAAATAATATTAAAATATTTTTTGACCTCGAATTTGTGGTCTCAAAACCACTATTTCGACTAGGGTCTAAATCGGACTGCTACAACTCTCCCCTTAGGGATTTTTGAAAATCTTACCAGTAAATAGGTTCGGATATTGCTCTCTCATAGCATCTTCAGGCTCCCACGTAGCCTCTTCTACTTCGTGTTTATGCCACAACACTTTCACTAAGGAAATCTTTTTGTTTCTCAACTATTTGGTCTCTTGTGCCAAAATCCGAATCGGTTCTTCATTATACAACAAATCTGACTGAATTTCAACCTCAATAGGAGCAATCACATGAGACGAATCAGATCTGTACCATCGAAGCATTGATACGTGAAACACATTATGAATTTTGTCTAATTCAGATGGCAACAGCAATTTATAAGCAACCAGTCCAATCCGTTCAATGATCTCATACGGCCCGATAAACCTCAGACTTAACTTGCCTTTCCTACCAAATAGAAGCATTTTCTTCTACGGAGATACTTTCAATAATACTTTGTCACCGACTTCAAATTCGATATCTTTATGTTTCAATTCTGCATAAGACTTTTGACGATCTGAGGCGGCTTTCAAACTGTCATGAATCACTTTCACTTTATGCTCAGTCTCTTTTATTAAATCAACCCCTTGAATCTTATTCTCACTCAGTTCAGTCCAACACAATGGAGTTCGGCATTTTCTACCATAAAGAGCCTCATACGATGCCATTTTAATACTAGATTGAAAACTATTATTGTATGCAAATTCAATCAATGGTAAATGCTTTTCCCACGTACCTTCAAACTCAAGAATACATCATCTAAACATATCTTCGAGAACCTGAATGATTCGTTCGGATTGTCCATCTATTTACGGATGAAAAGCAGTACTGAAATGCAACTTTGTGCCTAAAGCTTCTTGCAATTTCTTCCAAAACTACGAGGTAAATTTCAGATCTCTGTTAGACACAATAGATAGTGGCACCCCGTGCAATCTCACAATCTCAGCAATATACAGTTCAGCTAGTTTATCAAGTGAATAATCTGTTCTTATAGGAACAAAATGAGCTGATTTCGTCAATCTATCAACTATCACCCAGATTGCATCTTTTTTTCTTGGAGATAAAGGTAATCCTGACACAAAGTCTATCATGATTCTTTCCCATTTCCATTCAGTAATCATAATTGGTTGTAACAAACCGGATAAACTTGATGTTCAGCTTTAACTTGCTGACAAACTAAACATTTCGACACAAAGTCAGAGATGTCTCTTTTCATACCATGCCACCAATAAAACTGTTTCAAATCATTATACATTTTTGTACTCCCCGGGTGAATAGCTAAACGACTACTGTGAACTTCGTTCAAAATCAACTGAATTAACTTTGAATTTCTCGAAACGCAAATTTGATCTCTAAATATCAAACAATCATCACTATCAACTCGAAATTTTGAATCGACATTGAATCCACATTGATCTCGTTTTGCTATCATCTTATCATAACTTTTCTGAGCATCACAAATCTGACGTACGAACATCGACTTCACTTTCAACTCGGCCAAAACCACACTATCATCACACAGATCTATCTAAGTATTCATTGCTCGCAAAGCACATATAGACTTTCGACTCAAAGCATCAGCAACAACATTAGCTTTACCCGGATGATAATCAATTACAAGTTCGTAATCTTTCAACAATTCTAACCATCTTCTTTGTCGCAAATTCAATTCTTTCTGAGTCATCAAGTACTTCAAGCTCTTGTGATCGGTATAAATGTGACATTTTTCATCAAATAAGTAGTGTCGCCAAATTTTCAGTACAAATACAATTGCAGCCAATTCAAGATCATGTGTCGGATAGTTCTTTTCATACGGCTTTAACTGTCTTGAAGCATAAGCGATAACTTTGCCTTCTTGCATTCGCACATAACCCAAACCATTCAACGATGCAGCACTGTAAATTATGAATTCTTTACCAGACTCAAGTTGAACTAACTCAGGCGCCTCTGTGAACAATGCTTTCAACTGTTCAAAACTCTATTAGCACTTTTCTAACCATTCAAATTTAACATCTTTCTGTAATAACTTCGTTAACGGAGTCGTAATCATCGAGAAACCTTTCACAAACCGTCTATAGTATCCAGCTAATCTCAGAAAACTACAGACTTCTGACACATTTCTTGGAGGTTTCCATTCTAGAATAGCTGAGATCTTACTCGGATCAACTCATATTCTCGCAGTTGATACAATATGCCCCAGAAATCTAACCTCACACAACCAAAACTTACATTTTCTAAACTTAGCATACATTTGTTTCTCGCGCCGATTCTGTAACACAACTCTCAAATGCTTGGCATGTTGCGTCTCATTACATGAGTAAATCAAAATGTCATCAATGGACACCACAACAAAATGATTTAAGTACGATCTGAATATCCGATTCATTAAATCCATAAACACTGCAGGAGCATTCGTTAGTTCAAATGGCATAACTAAGAATTCATAATGTCCACACCTCTTTCTAAAAGTAATTTTCGGCACATCAGATTCTTTAACTCTCAACTAATAATAGCCCAATCTCAAATCTATTTTTGAAAACACTATAGCTACTTTCAGTTGATCAAATAAATCATCAATATAGGGCAACAGATATTTATTCTTTATCGTCACTTTGTTCAACTGCCGGTAGTCAATACACATTCTCATAGTGCCATCTTTCTTTTTCACAAACAACACAGGAGCACCCCAGAGCAAGAAACTTGGTCGTGCAAATCCTCGATCTGTTAACTCTTGCAACTGAGACTTTAACTCCTTCAGTTCTATCGGTGCCATTCTATACGAAGCTATCGAGATAGGATTCGTCCATGGTACTAATTCAATACCAAACTCAACTTCTCGGATAGGAGGAAATCCTGGTAGTTCTTCAGGAAACACATTAGAGAATTCACAAACCACAGGTACAGATTCCACTTTCTTTTCTGTCACTTTTGTATCAATCACATATGCCAAATAAGTTTCGCAACCCTTCCTCACATAGTTCAGAGCTTTCATCCAAGATACAACGGATGGTAACCCATTCAAATCACTAGATTCAATTCGAACTATCTTACCATTCTGACTTTTCAAATCAATACTTTTTCGTTTACAATTCACAATAGCATGATGCAAAGTGAGCCAATCCATATCCAGAATGATATCAAATTCATCAAGTGGTAGCAATATAAAATTAGTGAAAAGCATATATCCCGAAACATCAATGGGCAGTTCTTGCACACTTTATCAACCAAGACACATTTGCCTAAAAGGGTTTGATACTCTAATCACAAATTCAGTAGACTCAACAGGTAGAGTATTACTTGATACTAGATTCATTCACACACATAAAATGAGTAGAACCTGGATCTATCAATGCAATCACATCAGTATCAAATAGAATGAAAGTACCAGTGATGACGTATGGAGATGATGCCTCTTCTCGCGCGCGTATAGCATAGGCTCGGGCAGGTGCTCTCGCCTCGAATCTTACAGCTATATCCATCTTCCCTCTCTGACTTCCACTCACATTTCCAATGTTTTTGGGTTATCTACCCATAGCCGTCACATTACTCGGTCCCATAATCTGAACATTGTCTTCCTCAGCTAACTTTGGGTAGTCTCGAATGAAGTGATCTCGTGATTCACACTTATAACAAGTTTGATTATTGTACTTGCCCCATCATTCTCCCACATGTCGTCTTCCACACTATCTACACTCAGGGTTGTTACTTCTGACACTTTCAACACTCGATTCAGTCAGAATTTGAGCTCTTGGTCCAACACTTTATCTCGAACGATCTCTACCCGGATGTCCAAACAAAATATTTGAGCTATTGCTTGCATATCTAAATCTCTTCGTCGAAGGTTGAGATGACTTACTCATCAATCTTTTTCTTTCATCTCTAGCCTCAAAATCGGCTTTCTTCTTTTCTTTGCTAAGCTCCTCAACTTTGCAGGCTCTCTCAACTAACACGACAAATTCATTTATGTCAAGTATCCCAACCAATAATTTAATATCTTCGTTCAGCCCTTCAATGAAATGTTTGCATATAGTAGCTTCGGTCGAAACACATTCTAGCACATATTGGCTCAGTCTCACAAACTCCCGTTCATACTCCATAACTAACACACGGCACTATTTCAGCTCTAAAAACTCTTTATGTTTCTGATTTATAAATCGTTGACTAATTACTTCTTCCAAAATTTAACTTGAAAGAAATCCCAGGTGATTCTCTCCCTCGGAACCACTGATGTCAACGTCTTTCTCCAGTTATAAGATGTATCTCTCAATAAGAAAACTACACACTTAATGTATTCAACAGGGGTCAATGACATCTCATCGAACATTCGAATGGTATTTTCGAGCCAAAACTCAGCTTGCTCAGCATCATCATCAGCTGTGACCTTAAACTCTTCGGGCCCATACTTTTGGATTTTATCCACAGGAGGTTTATTCAAACGATTCTGATCTACAACTTGTGGCATAACAGGCACTTGTGGGGGTGGAGGTTGTGGAGAAGCCGGATTCAATCGAACGAACTCTGAAAACCACTCACTCATCATTCGGAAGAATGCTTGTTTAGTCTCTCCCTCTTGGCTACCATCATTCGGCTTAGATGTGGCTGGTGTTGTCCCTTGAGCGGGAGCAGGCGCATTACTCTCTACATCATCAGCAACTGCTCGATCGGGATCCATTACTATATGAAAAACACATTTTCAACTGTCAAGATTCATCACACTATCGTAATTATATATATGGCATGTATAGCTAGACTCATATGTGCTACGTTAATCCTAGAATCGACTAAATCGTAGCTCTGATACCAATAAAATGTAACACCCCTAACCCAAAACTGTCACCAGAATAGGGTTAAAAGGCATTACCGAACAATCAAAACATTTCATATCCATTTTGCGACACCAAGTCAATTATCATTCAATCATAACCATATAGTCCCTTAGTAAGGTCATTGAGACCTTAACATGCTTTAGAACGGTCGGGACTAAACCGAACACTTACAAAAATTTTGAAATTCAAACATTTTTCTAAATTACAGAGGTCACACGCCTGTGTGGGTAGGCCGTGTGCCTCACACTGCCTCGGACACGCCCATGTGCCCAAGCCGTGGCAAAATAGGGCATACCTACTGACTTGTCCACACGGCCTGAGACACGCCCGTATGCCTCACCCGTGGTCGACACTGACTTACACCACATGGCCAGTCACACGCCCGTGTGTCCAACCCGTGGTCAAGCCTGACTTGATTCACTTGGCAAACTCAAATAACATGGTAAAGCCACACGCCCGTGTGCTCAACCGCATGGGCAATTATAAGCCATTTTCAAGGCCAAATTTGCCTCCCACACATTGAATCACCCACAACCTCAAATCAATACCAAATCATACCTCAAAATGTATCCAAATATACCAATAACGACACTAATACATCATCAATTATACCATCTCTAACCATACATCATTTCTACTCAATTAAACTCATCCAAACACAACCAATTTCACATCTTAAATACTATCACTATGCATCATCTAATCATATTACGAATTCACACTTAATATGCCATTCTCATCAACCAATTCAAGCATGAAATATACCAATTCGAATCTCACGATATCAAACCATAATCATCATTTTCATAGCTTCAAATATAAACTAACAACATTCAATTTCCAAGCCATATCACATGGCAAGGCTATACAACTCAAAACATGCCACATTGACTAGCCTATACATGTCATATTCAAATATACCATATTCAAAGTACTAAAATAGATTGCTGATAGTGTGATAGAGATGCTAACGATTCCTAGATCCGAGCTAGATTTACTGACATTGTAAAATAGAGAAACAAATCACACAATAAGCTTTCAAAAGCTTAGTAAGTTTATTAACATAATACATTCAAATTAACAAACCAAGCTCATTAGACAAGTAAATCCATCACATAGATCAATTCTCAAATATTCATACCATATCATCCATAGCTAAAATACTCATTCATCCATTCATAGCTTTATCTATAACTCATCAACCATAAAGGTTCAATACATACATTAACTAACACATAGTTATTCAACTTCCAAGCAACTCAATGCTCGATATTACATTTTGATCATCCTCTGATATTCGTCTAATTTAATCGCACACTTAGTGCCATATACATAACCAAAGCATATTCGTCATTGCACACTTAGTGCCTATTCTTTTAACTGACTTATCTCGGTATCGCACAAACAATGCCAAATCAATAAGACGAAGCTTGCATAACTTCGCACACACAGTTCTATTCATCTCTGTTTCGATTTTAATTTCGCACACTTAGTGCCATCTAATTCAATTTTGCACATAGCATTTCAAATCTCATAATCATATACATATTCATACCATAATACTAAAACATATTTTAACATGTATTATATCCAAACTTACCTCGGATGTGAAAATACCGAAACTAGCCAATCAATCGAGTACTTTGTCTTTGCCTCGATCTCGATCCAAATCTCTCCTTTCTTAGTCTATATATATTCAAATTCAACTCATTCAATTACTAATTCATTCAATTTAGTCCAAATACACATATTTAGGGTATTTTACAAAATAGCCCCTATATTTTTACATTTCGACACTTTAGTCCCTAATTCATCAAATCACAAAATACACCAAATTTTTTTTCACATAAGCTTAGCCGAATTCTTCCCATGCTAATACAAGCCCACACATTTCATTTATTTCACATTTTAGTCCTCCTATTTCTCATTTTCACAATTAAGCCCAAATTACTCAAAATCACAAAAACTCCAAAGATAAACTATGTTAATCTAACACATGTCTTTCATTTTTCACCATCAAAATTAAAAACTCATGTGTTCATCAATGGCTCATTTCAAAAACATTATCAATTCACAAAATTGAAGCATGGGTTTTGAAGATCACAAAGCAACGATTACGAAAACGTAGAAATTATCAAAAACCGAATAAAACTCTTACCTTAATCAAGCTCCAAACTAGCCAAACCCTAACTTATTCTTTTTCTTTTCTTTTCTTGATAATTTTGGCAAAGGATGATGATAATGGAGCTTAATTTCCTATTTCTTTATTTTAACACACATTAATAATCATTTTACCAATATAGCCTTATTAATATCCTTTAAAATTCCATTAACTAAAACCCATTTTTATCCATCCATTTAACACATGGTTTAATAACAACATAAGGGCTTCTCATTTAGAAAGCCATGCCAAATTAATACTTTAACAATCAGCACAAAGCTTTTACATTTTATGTGGTTAAATCCTTTTTAACAATCCGACACACAGTCGATAAAATTTTCACACGAAACTTTCACACATGCTTAATCACACAGTGTAACACAAAAAATAATATTAAAATATTTTTTAACCTCAAATTTGTGGTCTCAAAACCACTGTTCTGAATAGGTTTAAACCGGACTATTACAAATACTACCACTGATTTTATAATTCGCAACTCCTAGTATCCATGCATCATCAACCACTGATATCTTTTCACCTATTCCTACTCTCCAACACAGCCCTTTCTTCAAGAGTCCCTTCATTGCACATATACTCTGCTAGGTAAAAGAAGATAAACTCCTTAATCTGGACTTTAAGAAATCACACCGCGAATAATATCTAGCTTTTAAAATTCGCCTAATAATGAATTCAGATTTTGAATTAAACGCCAACCCTGTTTAGCTAACAAGACAAGGTTAAATTTAGTAAGGCTTCGGAAACCCAACCCTCCACTTTATTTGAGCTCACACAATCTACCCTAATCACACCAATGAATGCCATTTTTCTATGTCCTTTCTGCCACCAAAATCGAGCCATTATGCTCTCTAGTTCCCCATAGAGTGATTTCAGTAACAAAAAAAAACACATCATAGAATACATTGGGATAGCTTAAAGAATGGCTTTAATAAAAACTTATTTCCCTCATTGAGATAAAAACTTGGTGCTCTAACTATCAATTTTCTTTTTAAACCAGTCCTTTAATCCCTGAAATGTTGTTTTCTTCCGTCGACCAACCAAATTTGGGAGTCCCAAATATCTTTCAGTATCACTCAAATTTTTTACCCTCAAAATTCTTGAAACCACTAATCTATCTCCCTCAGAGGTATTTGAGCTAAAAAAGACAAAATATTTATCATAATTAATGCATTGACTAAAACATACCTCATATTCTCTTAACACTTGCTTCAACGTTTGAGCCCCCTTATAATTAGCTTCCCCAAATAGCGTATAGTCATCCGCAAAAAGAAAGTGCGTTAGTTGCGGTCCCCATCTACTAACCTTAACCCTTTTCATTAACCCTTCACTCAACGCTAGCTTCATCAAAGTCGATAACCCCTCACTACATATCAGAAAAAGAAACGGGCTCAAAGGATCACCTTGTAGCAGTCTTACTCGGTTTAAAAGCACCGCCGACCTTCCTATTGACAATTACCGAATATGAGACCAAAAAATACACCTCATGATTAAATCCAACCATTTTTTATCAAAACCATTCTTCTCTATCATTATTCTAAGAAAACCCCACTCAACCAGATCGTACGCTTTGCTCATATCAAGCTTTAGTGCCATAAAACCCTTCTTCCCTTTTCTCTTTCGAAAAGAATATAGAACCTCATAAGCTAACAACACATTATCAGAGATCAAACGTCCTGGTACAAAAGCACTTTATGCAGCATCAATACAATAATCTAAAACACTCTGAAATCGATTAGCAATCACCTTGGCTATCAACTTATAAATAATGTTACATAAGCTAATAGGCCTAAAATTGGTCAAATTCATTTGGTGATTAATTTTTGGGATAAGTACAATATGAGTATTATTCAAGGTATCAAGAGTTTTACCTTCATTCAATATCGCCAAGCAATGGGAAGTAATGTCTTTCCCCCAGAATATGCCAATATTTTTGAAAAAATAGAGTGAAAAACCATCTTCACCCAGCGCCTTAGTCGAATCCATCCCTTTCAAGGCTATAATAACCTCATCCTCCATATATTTCTCCACCATTCGATTGGCTTCATCATAAATACAATTTTTTGACTCCTACCAGTATATGATCCGTGGCTATTTTCCCATTTGTTGAGAATAAATTTTGAAAATAACCACGAGTAGTCTTCTCCATCTCAACCTCATCCATTGTTACTCTATCGTCTTCATATTGCAACCCCCTAATTCTATTCATGTTCTATCGTTGAGATACAAAATTTATGGGAAAAAAATTGTATTCTTTTCACCCAACCTCAACCAATTTGCTCTAGTCCTCTGCTCCTATATATATCATATTTGTCCACTTCGGATTTAATTGAATTTTTGTGTCAATTAAATCCACAAGATTCTTATCATCTATGTCCATCTCTGATAACTTGCTCAGTTTCTTAGTCAAATCTCTCTTAATCCCCTCTTTCTTTCACCTAATCAATCTCGCCCATCTACCCAACCTCACCTTCAAGCACTCTAATTTAACAAAGATATCACCGTCAGTAGATCCTCATAACCTTTTAACCTCCTCCTCATAGGATTCTTCCATTACCCACCATGCCTCAAACCTAAATCTCTTCAGCCTCAAAACAAAACCTTCCACTTCCAATTGAATAAGAAGGGGACAATAATCAGAATACAATTGTGGAAGATGATAAATCAATAAATTTAGAAATGAAGCCAACATATCTACATTCGCCACTCCCCAATCCAATCTTTCCCTAAAGTTTGTCTCCAAAAGATTTCCATTTTCCCAAGTGAACCAAGTCCTAGAATATCCCATATCTATTGGTCAACATTCTTCTAATACTCCATGAAAGGCTTTCATTCTCCTCTCATCATGAGGTAACCCCCCAACCTTCTCAAAAGAATACATGATCTCAGTAAAATCTCCACATACCAACCAAGGAAGGTCTTGCGAATGCTTCAAGTTTTTCAATAAGTTTCTCGCCTCACTCCTATCTTGCACATTAGGGGCACCATAAAACCCAATAAATCTTCATTTTTTTTATCCTCTAAGTCCTCCACAACAATATCAACATGTCTCCCAAAGTAACTCTTAATATAGACTTCTCCATTCCCTCTTCACGCCATACTTAAACCACCTCTAGCCCATCAGTCGAAATGTTGAAACCATTCAAGAAACCACACCTCCTCCAAGCATTTCCCACTCTCCTATTGTTCAATTTAGTTTCCATAAAGAAGACTATCTAAGGATTATACATCTTCAGCGTATGCCGAAGCCTTTTAATTGCCCGTAGGCTCCCCAAAACATAAACATTCCAACTCAACATTTTCATTGTGATCGATTGGCTTACCTCTTGGAAGCCGTCGATATAAAATGAACTTCCCCCATCATTCGTTCCCCTTTAACCAGCACTAATTCACCCTCCCAGAATCACATGTGCTCTCAATTTCCTATCGAGGCCTCTTATTCGCATCTCTATTTTGAATTGGCCTCTCTTCTACATCATGCTCCATATATATCAATCTGCCCCAAAATTTGCGCTCATTCCCTAATCTTTCTCAATAAATTCCTCATATCTCTTTCCAAATTTAAACCTATCATCGGATCTACTCTTAATCTAGATCTCTTCCAAATTCCATCTCCTACTCGAACATCCCATGGAACCTTCACTCATCCTCTCATGTGTTTCCTCTATCAACCAAACATTATTCATAGCAGCAGCCATCCTAGATTGCACTCAAGGATAAATCCCATCCCATCTCCATAGTTTCTTCCCCTTTCAACATTTGAATCTAACAAAAAGAATCATTATGTCCTAACCATCCATAATAGAAACAAAACATTGTTAATCTCTCATATTTAAAACTAATGTACGTGCAATTCTCGGATACTAACATAATTTTCTTATTTCGCTTTAGAGGCCTCCTCACATCCAACTGAACCTTAATTCATAAAAAACTTCGTACCCCCTTACTTAAACTTTTAAAATCATATTCTAAAAGTTTACCAATGAAATCACCCAATTGTTTGGCAACAAGTCCCGAAAATAGCCTCGAGGGTTACTCATGAACTTGCACCCAAAAATATGAAAAGATCAGCGGGGGGTCTTCTTTATTCTCCAAGTGACAATACACTAATAGATGATTGTTAAAAGTCAAAGGTGATCCGTTTAGAACCCGATCTATGCCCATTTTGTGAAAAAATCGAAATAAAAATCTCTTATCACCTAGATACAAGATCTAAACACCCCTTACCAGATGCCAAATATTCGCCATAGTGCTCTTCATTGCCGAAAAATAGACAATATTGGCCGTAATAAAACATCCTACTAGGCATAAATCCCCCATATACTCTGAGATTCCGCAATCCCTTGAACTTGCAAAACCTCTTCCTCTTCGTCATCCAAAGACAAATCTACAAAATCAGTCTCCATAATCCAAAAAGGCCTAAAATCCACACAAATCATGCACTATAATCCACTAAATCGCCAACAAGAAATCAATCAAAATCTTGTATTCAAAAAAAAAAAAAAAAAAAAAACCTAAACGTGCTAGGGCAACAAATAAAAACTTGCTAGAGTAGCAGACCTAAAATATTTTTGTTTGTGAACTTAAAAATCTATAAATTTCTAAAACTCAAAAAACTAAAAAAAAAATTCTCTAATAAAACAAATGGTTAGGATATAGTGCAACTTATATTTTAATTTAATAATAATAAAATATTTTTAGAACTAATTAATTTTTGTTATTTTTAATTGAATATTATTGAACATAAAAATTAAAGATAACAAAAATAAATAGAATAATGATTAATTAAGAACGGGTAAAATTGTTCTTTTATTTAAAAATAATTTAAAATATATATCTTAGGGGCCAGTGGATTTTGTCAAATCTTATGAGAGTGATTGAGTATTTTAAAACAACAAGGGGTAATTGGATTTTTATCAAATGATTTTATAACTTTTGTCTTGAATATGTTTATTTATATTTGGTGGTACATTGTCGGTATATAATTTTATTTATTATTAATGAATCAAATGATGACACATCAATTAAAATAAAGTTAAGTAATTGTAATAATTTATTTTAAAAATATTAAATAATGTATTATCATGTAATTTATTGATAAGACATAAATTATGTATAGCATCAGTACATCAAATTTAACCCATATATATTATGATTTTTTTCTTTAAAGAATAAAACCAAAGACAAATAAAGATTAAAACCAAAGACAAAATATAAGTCCATTGGACTCAAAACCAAGAATCTGCTGCTCCAACATGTAAGTTTCATATGTCCACACTTAGTTCAATGTAAAACCTAAACATATATCAAAGTTTTCTTATTGGAGTTTTTTTTTCATGGGTTTTATAAATTTATAGATATGGGATGTCTATTTTAAAAGCTAAAAGTTTGGGTAGGAAGTTTGAGGATCAAATTGATAAAATTTGTAAATGTGAAGGGATAAATTTATTAAATTATTTAGAATTAGGATCAAGTTGATAGAATATATAAGTATTGAGGACTAAATATGTTATTATACCAGTTAAAAATTGCCTAAATTGAAGAATTTTAAAGTTAGGTGACAAAAATAAGAACATCAGCATAGTTGGGTACCCATTTATTAGTTTACCCCAAAAAGAAATGGCACTTCCTTTTCGGGGAGCCTGATGGATTTTTCGAGATTTGAGAATTAATCATAACCTGGAAGGCCTTGTTGCCTTACCCTCAACTGCTCGACGGGCAAATGGTAATAATATTTTCAATTTAATTTTAACTTTTTTTTATTATGTTTTTGAATAAATTTAAATTAAATAAATTATTTAAAATTCTTATTTCCAGAATGTATTGTTTAGTAATGAATTTATAATTTTTTAATAATTGTTTTATTTTGGAATTTTTGTAATATTCTATTATATTTATTAATTTTAATTATTTTATATTTTAAATATTTATTTTTAAGATTTTTTTATTTTTTGAAACATTTATAAGAAAGTGGTAACTAAGTATCAAAACTGATATTTTAGGGGCCAAACTAGTTGTTAACCCTTCAAATTAATGCTTCACATCATCTTCTGGAAGTTAATAGAAGAGTGACCAAAATATAAAAACTTGATAATGTTAATAACTATTATGTAACTTTTAAAATTTAGGTGACTGAAAAGTAATTTTAAACAAAGTTTAAGGGCCCGTTCTCCATTCCATCTGTGATGGACTTTTTTTGTAGAAAAGTCATTTTCCCTAAAAAGTAATAAAGAACAAGTATCAGTGGGGAAATTTTTTTAATGTTTGTGAAGTACTTTTTCACAGATGAAAAACTAGAAAATTTTAGCTTTTCTCAGAGAAAAAGGACTTTTGGCTGGTGTTTTACTTTTTTATCCTTATTATTTCTTCTTCCAAATAGACGTTAGAACACTTCTCTTTTTTCCCCCTTTTCTCTTTTGTCTGATTTTTCCTCTGGTTCTTTGTAAATAGTAGCAGTGTAGAGAGATAAACCCTAGCTAATTCTCTTACACTCTCTCTCTTCTCTTCTCCATCTTTACTCTCTTCTATGATACATCCGTTTCACTTCTCTTCGATCTCTCGCTGTTGGATTCGATCAATCGGTTTAAGTTGTTCCTGGTGATTGCTGGTTTCGATTTTCTGGTATGTTTCGACAAACCTTAATTTGGGTTTTGTTCTCTCTGTTGGTTTGAAACTTATTGTTTTGATTTGGGGGAATTGAGATTTGGAATGTATGTACAAGCCTTTTTTTATTAGTTCTCTTGTGACCTCAATTTGATTTTTTTCTTCTTCTTCATGGGTTTGAATCTTTTGATTTCTTGGAATTAGGGAATTGAGGTCCGGAATGCATGTGTGGGTTGGGTTTGTTATGAATGTACTTTTGATCAAGATCTGGTGAATAATTTTGTTTCATTATTAGTTTAAGTTGAATTCGTTTCATGGAAAGTTCCAAATTTTCCAGTCTTGATGCAAAATTTCGTGTTTAAATTCTTGAATCATCGGTTTCAATTCGATATTTTGTGGGTTTATTATCTTTAGTCGTGTTTGTTACAAAGTTTTGGTCTTTTTGGTCAACTCTGTCTGAAGAATGATCGGGTGATCTGTAAAAAGAACAAATACATTGGCTTTGAAGTGTTTTATTTTGTTGGGGGGTTTGCTTTTGTTAGATATTTGTTTGGGAAACCCCTATTGCATCTGATCAGCTTTTTACTTCTTTTGAAGGTTCTTGATTTTACCTTTAGTTTACTTGTATCAATCCATGTTGGCATTATATCTTACCATTTGTTTAATGCGTGATGCTTTTGATATTGGTCCTTTTTTGGTTGGTTTGTTTCTGTTTTGCAGTTCCGCTTCATTTCAACTGTAAGATCTCTAATTTTTTTTCTTAAATTCAGTTTGTTCTGTTTGGTTGCCTGGAAAACGAAAGAAAATGGATGGAGAAAGATTAGTACCTTCAGTGGTTTTTTTTCTTATTTTTTGTTTGGTTTATTTTTCTTTTTTGTTCGGTTATCAATGGTTGGATGATTGAGCATTTGAGCTAACAAGGCAATACTTTAATTTGGAGAAGGTCACTGGGTGCTATATAGTTTTAAGATAGGAATTTTATGGCGGTTTTGTTTTCATTAAGCAATAGTCAACTTTGTTTTTATCAACTGTACAATAGAAAATTTCTTATAATGTGAAAGCATGTTAAATTTTTTGCAAGAGAGCAAATAAATACCATCAATGACTTTTCAACCTCCCCACTATGGAGCTGGTCTATTCCATAAAATATCTTAATGGTAATCTTGTCTAAATTTCTACTTTTTTCTCCTTTGTTGTTTCTATGAGCAGGTGTTTTTATTAGGAGCATTGGCAAGGCAACTGTAATAACATACCCACTGCTGGTCGTCAAGGTAAACTTTGGCAAAAATGCAAGTGTTACAATTCCTTGTTATGTCCTTTGTCTTGCACCAACACTTTTGAAGCATATTTTTACTTTATTTGTTCTCTTAAACACTTGAACACTCTCGGCTTCAAGCAAAACAAACAAGGTTTTTAAGTATTGTTGTTTAAGTATTGTTACAAAGCACATTTTATGGACAACACTGCAAATTGTATATTCTTTTATTAGCATGCAATTTAGTTTTTGTGAAGTAAGACTGGTTTAATGCAAATTAGCTAAGGATTAACATCATTGTTGGTGCCGGGTCCATTTTTGGTAAAATTAATGTTAGAGGAAAATATTTTGATACACATGTTAACAAATATACTTATGTGACATTTGATTTTTTTGATTGCTTGGCTGAAACGAATCTGTTTGTATATATAATAGATGAGTACTTCGACGATTGAAGTTAGTGGTGAAAAAGTGAAAGCAATGTAGGATAAGAGATTGATAGAATTATTTTGTGATATTTGTATTAAAGAGATATTGAAAGGCAATAGGCCTAGCACTCATTTCACAAAAGATGGATGGTTGAAAATAATGACCAACTTTGAGAAAGAAACGGGCAAGGGTTTTTCACAAAGACAACTTAAAAATAGGTGGGATGCCCTAAAAAAAGAATGGAAAGCTTGGAAAAAACTTAAAGGGGAAGATACTGGTCTAGGGTGGAATCCTATAAAAAGAACCGTTGATGCATCGGATAATTGGTGGGAGAGTAGGCTAAAGATACATTAATAATTCTGAATATTTTTGTTTTTTTTTTCTTTTCTATGAGGTTATTGATAATTACTGTTATTAAACTATCATTTTATATGTAGGTTGTGCCTAAAGCTCAAAAATTTAAAACATCGGGCATTTATCCTGAATTCGAAGTGAAGTTGGACCAAATGTTCATGGGGATAGTTGCAACAGGTGATAAAGCATGGGCACCTTCTTCTGGTACACTCCGTAGTGATTTTTTTTAGGATGTTAACAAGGAAATACCTAAAGAGAATGAATAAAAGAATGTGAGAAATGATATTCGCATTTTAAATGATGTTCACATTTCAAATGATGTTCAAATTGATGGAAACGAGCAAAAAAGAAAAAACCCTGAGATATCAAGTTCACATTTTAAAATTGGAAGAAAGAAATCCTCAAAGCAAATTGGAGGGGCTACAAGATTGTCTAGTCAAATAGAAAAATTATGCAATGCAACTGACAATATGAGTCAAGCCACAGCTAGTTTGACTCCTATTATGG
The DNA here is from genome assembly GCA_025506655.1 of Gossypium rotundifolium. NCBI lineage: Eukaryota > Viridiplantae > Streptophyta > Magnoliopsida > Malvales > Malvaceae > Gossypium > Gossypium rotundifolium. Next base: position 34,984,723 of record CP106727.1, on the reverse strand, counting down.
ATCTATATGGTATTCCAGAAGCAGTCAAAGTGCTTGGCAGCATGTCAGAAGAAGTTCCAGAAGCTAGTCCGCTATACTTTTTCGCACTTAGATTATTGCTCAATAAGGACAAGCAAATTATGTTTTTATCAATTAATCCCAAGATTAGAGCTTTGTGTCATAAGACGAAAACGGAGGATAGTTGAAAATTTTCTGATCTTCTAGTGTTTAGAGATATCTATTATGTGACTAAAAAAAATGCTAAACTAGTTTTATCAATAGTTATTTATGTTTGGTTTTTGGATATTGAAATTATGTTTTATCAATGGCTATTTATGTTTGGTTTTTGAATATTGAATTTATGTTCTACTTATTTATACTAAATTAGTTTTATCAATAGTTGTTTATATATGATTTTGGATGTTCAATTTTTTTCACAGGTGATGAGTATAGTTGAGAATTACAGCGGTGATGAAAGTGATGATGAACGAGAAAAGAAAGAGATTTTACAACGCATGGAATGTTTTAACCGTTTATTTGTTGTTGCATCTTCTTCCGTGCAATTATATCACGAGAAGTATATATTGAAGCAACCATGCATGAATTCAAAACAGTCAGGTGAGACATGGATCCGAGAGATCCTTGACGGTCACGAATCACGTTGTATGATTAATTTTAGGATGTCTAAAATGGTATTCACAAGTTTGTTGAGAGTTTTGGAGACAAGATACAACTTGCAAACTTCAAGAAACATATATTCTAGTGAAATGTTCGAAATTTTTTTATACATCTGGGGCATCGGTGCAAAAGTTTCCCAATGTCGAGAAAGATTTCAAAGGTCTGGATCAACAATAAGTCGATACTTTGCAATTGTGCTTGAGAAAGTTTCAAGGATGGCCACTAATCTAATTGCACCCGAAGATCCTTTTTTTAGCTCAATACCCGAACAAATACGTAATGATTCTAGATATATGTCGCATTTTAAGGTTAAAATTTAATTTTATCTTATTATATTTTAAATATTTTTGGTCGACTAAAAATATGCCCGAGACTAATATGATTGTTTGTTCAGGATTGCATAGGTGCAATTGATGGTACTCATATTGCCGCTATTCTTCCACCAAATGAGCAAATTCCCTATATTGGAAGAAAAGGTATCCCTACTCAAAATGCTATGGCAATATGTGATTTTAATATGTGTTTAACCTTTGTCATGGCTGGATGGGAAGGATTGGCATATGACACTAGAATATTTCTTGATGCAATTCGAGATCCAAAATACAAATTTCTGCACCCACCAAATGGTTAGATATTTTATTTATATGTGATTTTTAAAAAAAAATAAAGTATAAGTTCTTTAATTGATAATTTTTATTAAAAAAATTATTGAACTAATTGTTTGTTATATTATGACATGTAGGAAAATATTTTGTTGATTCTGGATATCCTCAAATGAAAGGTTATCTTGGACCACATAGAGGTCAGCGATATCAATTACCTGACTTTCGTAGAGGTAGACCAGTATCCGGTAAAGAAGAGATATTCAATCATTCGCATTCATCATTACGTAGTGTGATTGAACAAACTTTTGGTGTTTTGAAAAAAAATGGGCCATTTTAAGGGATATGCCAAGTTATAGTTTTGAAAAGCAAACGATGATCGTTGTTGCTACAATGACGATACACAATTTTATCCGAAAATATGTCGGTCAAAATGATGCAGATTTTTTGGAATAAGAAGATATTAACTGGGCATATGAGAATATTATTGATTCAGAAAATGCGCATGGTCGAGAAAGTGATGATGATGACAACGATGATGATGGTGGTGATGATGACGGTGAATCAAGCAATTTAAGTGGTTTTGAAATGGAATTAACAAGAGATGCTATAGCTTCTAGTTTAATGAATTCACTTTAAATTGTAAATGCTATTGTAAAATTTTTAGTATTTATATTTGGTATATAAATATTATCCCTTTTTGAAACTTTAATCCAAATATATGTAATATTTTAATTTGTTACCTTTATATTTTTTATGTTATGTTAATATCTAATATGAGTTTTACAAATGTGTTAAAAGCATTAAAAATAAAAAATAATTTTTTTGAAATAATACAATTGTGTCAATATCTAATTACAAATATTTAATTATTATATTTAAATATTTAAATATAGTTTATATATTCTAATTAAATTTAATAAATAATTAATATTAATTACTTAGAAATATTTAAAATTAATATTATTTATTAAAATATTAACAATAAATTATAATAAATTATTTTTATATTTTTCTAAAATATCATAATATTAACTAATTTGAACATTATTTAAATACATATTTGTTACTTTATAATATCATGTTTAAAATAGACATTTTACTTCTCAAAAGTACTTTTTGACAGCAATACCAAACACTTAAATTTTTCAAAAGCACTTTTCCACAGCACTTCTCAAAAGCACTTCTCAAAAGTATTGCCAAATTGACCCTAAGTATTGTTGGTGCAATTTACCCATCTATTTTTTTTTTATATTCTTATTAGTGTTTTAGTTTTAGCCTAATAGCATGTAGAAAAGAACATACTAATAGGGTAAAATACCAAATATACCAAAAAATAAAAAAAAAAATATAGAATTGGGCCAGTTTCTTGAAAATTTACGGAAAAGGGCCATTTCCCCTCAAAACGCGTCCACGTCAGCGCGTTTTGAGGGGAAATGGCAGGAAAGCGCGTCCCCAGGGGGGCGCTTTAGCCTCCAACGGTAAAAAAATGGTAAAAAAAACTATAAAAAACCCCCACCCTTTTATTTTTTCACACTTTAATCCTTACTCATTGTTCTCTCAAATTCCTCTTAAATTCCTCTCAAAATTCTCTTTAAGTCCTTCAAACTTCCTCTAAAATTTCAAAATAGTCCTTTACTAGTTACAAAAAAGCCCTTTTTAATTTTTTAATATATTTTTTTTGGAAAATTTTAAAATTTTCGATCGTATTACAATGGCCGGAGAATTACTTCATCTAGACAACAAGTACATCTCCGTCGAGCAAATGCAAATGGTAAATTTTCATTTTAATTTTTCAATATTATTTAATATTTTTTAGGTCTATGCAATTTTAATTAATTTTTATTTTATAATTTTTAAAGCGATCATGTAGATCGAGTGTTGCAATGTTATATTCGCAATATACATGGTCCCCCATCACCGTTGATCAAGAATTACATGCGGGAAGCGGGTTTTTGGCACGTGGCCACGATAGGCCGGGGGTTCAAGTTGGAGCCGCATTTGATTAGTGCGTTGATAGAGAGGTGGAGACCCGAGACGCACACTTTCCATCTTCTATGCGGAGAGTTTACCATCACTCTGGAAGATGTGCAGTTGCAATTGGGATTGCCGGTGGATGGGTTGGTAGTCATCGGGTTCGCAACTTCTAGTGATTGGATGGCCTTATGCTACGAGCTTCTGGGTGCCATTTCGGATAAAATTCAGGGAGGTCGGATCGAGATGGCCTAGTTACGAGACACATTCTCGAGCGGAATGAGGGTTCGACCGAAATAAAGTGAATACAGCATGCTTGAGCATACATTCTTTAGATAATTAGAGGCTATCTGATGCCGGACCTTTCTAAAAACCTCGTACACTTGAGATGGCTGCTGAAACTTATTAATTTTAGAGCAGTCGATGAATTGAGTTGGGGGTCTACCATGATATCGAGGTTGTATCGGGAGATGTGCAGGGCGATGCGGCCGAGTAAAGTGAAAATCAGAGGTTGCCTATCACTACTGCAGTCATGGGCATGGTTTCAATTTCCATTTTTACGTCCTCGACTCGACCACCCATATTCATTCCCACTAATAACGAGGTAAATTTAATGTTATATTTTACAATTATTACGTAGATTTATAGTATAATTGTATGCTAAAAATTTATTTAATTAGGTGGAACCATTCGGCGAGTTATGTTGGAATACCTACCTCGCTTGAAGATATACGGCTTCTATTGGACCAACGGTCGGAATCACAAGTAAGTTTCGAATTTCGTATTTATAATTTAGTATTCTGTATTTAGTGTCTAGTATTATGTATATAACTAATATTTTGGTAATGTTAATATAGTTTCAATGGACACCGTACGAGGATCCGAAAATTCGGGCAGTAATTCTAGAAGAGTTCTTGCAAAATCCGAGCAGTTGGCACGTGAATGTCGCATTGATCACCTATGCGACCGTAGAGATGCACTAGTCAGATCGGGTTCTGTGATAATTTGGATTTCGACAATAGATTCCCGTGCCACCTGAGGTGCTCGATCATGAGCACAAAGTGGACTTACGGCAGTTGCACATGGATTGACCAAGATTTTGGTCAGCACATATCGAGATGTGGGAGAACCGATATGACTATTTACCTAACCGGGAATTGATCGTCGTTCCGGAGTTAGCGTGCGTGCCGGAATACATGCCATGATTTAGGATCCATGGTAAGCCGTATTTGTTGTCGGAAGAAGAGAGGCGACGGTAACTTCGTCAATAAAGGGAACGTCGAGGCCCCTTAAATTCAAGGAGAAGGGGTGATGAGAAGGGCAATCAACAATGACCGACACGATCCGGGTCCATCGATTCGGTAAGCGACAACGACATCACGCCTTTACCCTTTTATGCCAGGTGCATACCCTACCCCTTATATGTATCCTAACCCATATATGTTTCATTTTCCCGGTCCAAATTTCAGTTGGAATGCATGGTCGGGTTAGTATATGACCGATTTAGGGGCTAGTCGGAATAATGATTTTGGAATCACTAATTTGAGGTTTGATAAAATTATTTTCATGTTATGTTATGAGTTATAACATGTTTATAAAGATGTATGGAAATTTTGGTGTTTTAATTTTAGCGATTTCATGCTAAATCGCGAAAAAGGACTAAATCGCATAAAGAGTGAAAGTTCTATTTTATTTGCTAGAGGTACCAAATAGCTATGGGTTATTAATTGGAGGTCTTTAAAGGGCAATTAGACCATATTGAATGTGATGGCCGGCCATGTAGACAAGAAGGGGCAAGAACTTTTAATTTGGTCAAAATTGGTGGAATAAATGAATAAAATATGATGAATAGGTAAAAAGCTATCATCTTTCTATTTTTCTTCCCTTATCCACCGAAAATATCAGCCATGGTGGGGTGTTTGAGAGCTCAAAATTTCAGCAAGCTTTATTCCACACAAGTAAGTGATTTTGATGACTTTTCTTGATAAAATTTGTACTTTTGGAGTCCCCGAAGCTTAATCTAGCTAACGGGGGGACTAAATTGCAACATGGTTGAAAGTATAGGGACTTACCATGATAGATTTTATGCTGGTTGTTGAGTTTTATGGAAGAAAATGAATGGTAGGATGATGATAAACAACTTTTGTGAAAGGTGTTGTGGTGAAAACACCTAATTTGGGCTAAAATGCAAAGGTTGTAATTTGTTCATTTAAGCATAAAATAGTTGGAATTTGAGATAGTTGTGGGAGGATTAAATGTTCAGCTAGGCTTGTTTAACAAGAAAATGTTATGAAAATTTATTTACGAGCCTAGGGGCAAAATCATAATTTTGTTAAAGATGGGGGCAAAATGGTCATTTTTGCCTAAAGAGTGTATTATGATATTTTATGATTTATAAATGAATAAATCATTATATTTCATTGTTTTAGATCAAAGAAATCAAGTTTCGGACCTAGAACGGATAAAAAGAGAGATGAGGACAAATAATCATTTTCGGCTATTTCGACATCGAGGTAAGTTCATGTGCAATTGTTTTAAGCACGTACGAGATAATTTAATATTCCAATATTGTATGGAATGTATATATATATATATATACTCAATGAATGTTGAAATGCCAATTGGTGAGATGTCGGAGAACTGAATTAATATGAAATATATATGTGATGAACTCTAGTGGGATGTGGTTAATTAATGCACATTAGAAGCATGTGATAGAACTGTATTGAGATGAATTTGATATATGATAAACTCCTAAGTAGGATGGATGTAGTAGAATTTGATATTGGATGCATGGTTGATATTGATTGAGAATCTATGTGGCTCAAGTAAAGTAAAAGTGGTAGAGTTGTGCATATGTTGTGATAATGCTAGATGGTAAGATAAGTATGATAACTTCTCGTTAATTGATTATGGTAGGCTAAGTGCAAAGCCATCGAGGTATTGACTATGTGGACTAACTGTGTGTGAAATAGCTAGGTGAATTAACTATGTGATTACGTTATTGAAGGAAGTGGCTGAGTGGATGTCATATTAATGGTAATGATGGGCTGTGTGCGATACCATCTACCATATTATTATTGGTGGGCTGTGTGCGTTACCACCTGAGTAACTAATAATCGATGGGCTGTGTGCGATACCATCGCTTATAAATGATTGGTGTGCTAAGTGCGAAAACACCATAAGTATAATAATCGGTGGGCTGTGTGCGATACCACCTTATTAGAGAGTTAATGGGGGGCTAAGTGCGAAGCCACCGAGAGATGAGTAGTTTATTGATAATGCTTGATGTATTGTTTTATGAAATTACATGACAATCAATGCAGGAATGTATGCTAGTTAAACGAGCAATTGGCTTGTGGCAAGGTAAGAATGTGGTAAGAGATAGAATGAGTAAGCTTTAAGAGTGGTTGAGTAAGCAACCATGAGTTAATGGGAAAAACCCAGTGCAATACCTGGTAGTTATCCATATTTAATGAATACCAGTATTTATCAGTTATTCAGATGAACTTACTAAGCATTATTGCTTACTCCTTTTCTTTTCCCATCTCTTATAGGTTGTTTTGACTAGCTTGGGTTGAAGGCCATCGGAGATGTTTTCACACTATCGAGCAGACGCTTGGTATAAGGTATCAAGTCCTTATGAGTCATGGCATGTATAGGGCTAATACTTAAGTTTGATCAAGTCCTTGTTGATGTAGTTAAATTGTGTTGGCCCAAAAGAGCTTATGTCTTGATTGTGTATAGCCATAGATGATGGCTCAAGTTGTTTGTAATTATATGGGAATTAGTCTCCCTAGTGTATGGGATGAAAACCTTAATCTTTTATAATCAAATGTTTTAATTCAAGAGTAATGTTGATGCTATGTGAAATTATGTGATAAGTTATGAGTGTATGCAAGTGTGAATGGCATAAGGCTTGGTAGATAGCCTTCATGTGCCCACACGGGTAAACACACGGGCGTGTGTCTAGGCCATGTTAACCCTACACCTTATTATTATTAATTAGAATAGGCCACAGGTAGATCCCACGGCCGTGTACATGAACCGTGTAAGGCACACGGTAAGGACATGGGCGTGTGCCCAGGCCGTGTGGATCAAGTCAGTAGCTTCCCACAGTTTGAAGACACGGGCGTGTCCAGGCCATGTGAAATTAGTCAGTGTTGACCACGGGTGGAAGACACGGGCAGGTTGTGAGGGTACACGGGCGTGCCTTCATTTTACATGGCGTGTGAAATGTACAGGCGTGTGTGTTTTCTAACACAGCGTGTAATCCGGTTTAGAAGGAAAGAAATTTTACGGATCATAAGAGTTCCAGATATAGTCTCGAGAGCCCTCGTAGGTACGAGTGAGGTCTTGTAAGGTGGGAATGAGGTTGTTGTGGTATCTTAAGGGAAATAGCCGCGTTGAGCCTAAGCGGCGGTCAGGTAAATTTGTACGGTAACGCCTCGTACCCAATTTCGGCGGGGGTTACGAGTAAGGGTTGTTACAGTTCGAGTCCGTTCCCGACTACTCCAGCTAGCTAGCCGATCTTGAGGCTGTCGTCGAGTGAGGGATCATAGGAGGCGCCGTCGGGGAGCACTTCTTTCTACTAGCCTCCTTCGCCATACGAGATTCAGACACCCCGCCGTGATTTATGCAAACACCTTCGGGGTCATTATTTTATCAAGGTGGGTCATCCTCGCAACACCCACAACCAGACCCACTGCCGGAGGAACCGGAATCCCCGCCGCCCCCGTGTGGCATGATTCAACCAAGCATCAACATTGATTCGGATGAGCTTTTTATTTTTAAATTGTAATAAATTTTTTATTTTTAATAAAAAGTTATTTTTATTTGTGTTTGTAATTTAATTTTAATATCTTCACTAAAATAGAAGTTGTTTAATTTTTTGTATGTAATTTAATTTGATTTTTTAATAAAATAAAAAGTTATTTTTATTTTTATTTTTTGTAATTTAGTTTTAATATATTTAATAAAATAATAGTTGTTTAATTTTTTATTTTAATTTAATTTTAATACCTTTAATAAAATAGAAATTATTTAATTATTTAATTGTAATTTAATTTTAATATATGTAATAAAATTAAAAGTTGTTTTTATTTTTAACTTTATTGTAATTTAGTTTTAATATATTTAATAAATAAGAAGTTTTTTATTTTTATTTTTTGTAATTTATTTCTAATATATTTAATAAAATAATAGTTGCTTATATGTTTTTGTAATTTAATTTTAATATCTTTTATAAAATAGAATTTGTTTAATTTTTTTAAATTAAATTTTAAAAATTTTGACTGTTTTTGAGAATGCTAAGCGCGCCCACAGGGCAGACGTTTGTGCCACCTCAACAAAGCGGCGTCCACATAGGAGCGCTTTTGCTGAGGTGGCACAAAGCTCGCCCCGAGGCGCTTTTATCATTTCCTCAAAACGCTACCGACGTGAACGCGTTTTGATGGGGAATGACTCTTTTCCGTAAATTTTTTAAAAATTAACCTAATTCCGTAAATTTTTAATTTTTTTGGTATTTTTGGGTAATTTACCCATACTAATATATTTGATATAGTGTTAATTTTGATTATTGATGGTAGCATCACCGGTTAATCGAGAACTAACTCAATTAGAAAATAACTAATATACATTTTTATCAAATGACTATTATTATTATTTTGATGACATTTTTTATTTTGATACATTTATATAATTTTAAAATAAAAGAACTAAAATTAACATGTCTAGAGATTAAACTCATATTTAATAAATTTATAAACAAATTCTTTAACATTACACCAATAATAATTCTTAAGTAAACTTTGAAAAAGTAACTTTTAACCTAAAATATTTTCTCTCACTAAATTTGTGTATATAATATTATTGATTGCGTTGGTGTCATAAGTTAATGAGAATAGAGTAATATATAATATTTTACGTAAAAATAAGAAATATATATAATATATTCCCAAATAGGGAAGATATATGATATATTTGGATGTTTCTAAAAGATAATATTCATAATAATAGTCTAACACAAGTTAATTCCATATTTAATTTTTTAAAAATAAAATTTAATTTAATATTTTTAAAATAATGTATTAATCTATTTAATTTTCTTTTACTAACAATTCAGACAATACATGTGAAAATGAAAAGAAGTTGGAACAGTAAACCATGCGTGTGAAAATGAAAAGGAGTTGGAAGAGTTAATGGTAGATTATCAAGGTAATACGGCATGAGATCCTCCGCCACTCCCTCACACTCCCAGCGACAAACCCCCTCAGCTTCCTCGAACCCATCGAAGTTTCTGGAATTTCTTTAGATCCCTATCCTAACTTTCGCTCCTTCCGTCAATGTTTTATTACTAATCAAATCATTTATCATTGTCAATTATCTGTAACACTAAAACGCGCTTACAAACAATAATCCATCGTAAGGTTATTTCTGTAATTTCATTATCCGACCCTCTCCCTTTATTATAAACCCACGATTCCGGCTCCATTTCCCGTGTCCTCTGTAGCTAGACTACAGTCAACTTTGAATTTAATTTTCTTTTTTGTTTGTTTGTATAATCTGTTGGTGCTTACTGATTCTGTAAAGACCGAGTTCGATTTTTGCCCTAGTTGTGCTCCCGAGTCCAATGGAGAGAGGTGGTGGTGGCTATAGAGAAAGAGGAAATGGCGGAAGAGGTCGTTACTATGGTGGTGGAAGAGGAAGAGCAAGAGGAAGAGGTAGAGATGGCAGCGCTGATAATCAGCCTCCGTTTCAGGCGCCCATAGGCCAAGGGCAAAGTGGGGCCAACTGGAACCCAACTAACTCTCAAGTGGGTCCTTATCAGGACGGCGAGGCGAGGGGTGGTCAGGCTGGTGGTGGTCGTGGTAGAAGGGGAGGGTGGGTTCCTCGGCTTCAACCGGAGAGACCGAATTATAGTTATGAGGCGGAATCAGCCAGCGGCAGAGGCGGCGGAACTGGTCGTGGGCGAGGGAGAAGGCCTTTCAGGCCCGTTCCTGCCCCAAAACTGGAGCCTGAAGATAACATACCTGCATTGCCTCCTAGTCCTCCTCCTCCACAGTCTGTCCCAGGTATAAATCATTTCATTTGATCTTAAATTTGGTACGACTTTAGGCATGAGTTGGTGAAGTTAAATCTGGTATGGCTTTAGGCATGAGTTGTTAGTTTGCTTTTGATAATTTTCCCTTTTTTTTCGTTACAGATTCTGTTGTGATGAATGTTTCAGAGCAGTTGGCTTCTACATCATTATCTTCCGAGAATCAAAATAGACATAACCCAATTATGCGACCGGATAAAGGTGGAAGAACTGCTCTTGCAACTGTCAGGCTTAATGTTAATCATTTTCGGGTGAAGTTCAATCCGGAAAGTATCATAAGGCATTATGATGTTGATGTCAGGCAACTGGTGTCTCCTAGGAATGGTCGCCCTGCCAAACTATCTAAGCCATTATTGTCTAGTATCCGGAAAAAACTATTCACTGATAATCCTCAATTGCCATTGTTGATGACCGCATATGATGGTGAAAAGAATATATTTAGTGCTGTTCGATTACCTGAAGGAGAATTCAAGGTGGAGTTGTCCGAGGGGGAAGACGTGATGACCCGTACATACATCTTTTCTATAAAGCTTGTGAATGATCTCAAGCTTTGCAAGTTGCGGGATTACTTGTCTAGGAAAGCCTATTCAATACCTCGTGACATATTACAGGGGATGGATGTAGTTATGAAGGAGAATCCGGTAATGCATATGATTCCCGCTGGCCGGAGCTTCCATCCTTATGAATCTTGCCCAGAAGATGAACTTGGATATGGCATCACAGCATCTAGAGGAATCCAATATAGTCTCAAGCCCACGTACCAGGGTCTAGCACTTTGCTTGGATTATTCAGTTTTAGCATTTCGCAAGAAAATGCCAGTTTTAGATTTTCTAGCTGAGCACATTCCTGGTTTTAATGTGAATAGTTTTCGGAGGTTTAGACGACATGTTGATCAAGCCTTGAAAAACCTCAAGGTTAATGTAACCCATCGACGTACCAAACAGAAGTATGTTATAGTTGGGTTGACGCGAGATGACACTCGCAATGTTTCATTTCCAGATGCAAATGATCCACAAGTGCGAGTTAGACTTGTTGATTATTTCAGGGAGAAATATGACAATGATATTAGATATTTGGATATTCCTTGCCTAGATTTGAGCAGGAACAATCGGATGAACTATGTCCCAATGGAGTATTGTGTCTTAGCTGAGGGTCAGATTTATCCAAAGGATGATTTGGATCGAGAAGCAGCTTTTATGTTGAAGAACATATCCCTGGCAAAGCCACATGAAAGACAAAGCAAGATCTGTGGTATGGTTCAATCTAAGGATGGACCATGTGGGTATGTATACAAAACAACTGAGCCTTTTATTTCTATGCATGCTTTCATGTTTTGTCTGTTTTGTTGCTTTGTTTCCGACTAAGCATTTTTCCCCTTTTTATTGCAATTATTAGTTTTTCAACATTAATTTTCTGCCTGCTTGGCACATTGAAAATTCTTGAACTTTAGAGCAGGGGGACACATTTACTCTCTTTCCTTTCTAAAAGGGTTTTTGGTCTTCATCCTGTATATAAGTTGAGACAATTATATATCATTGTGTTGATGCAATTGTCTAATACACCATGAAGTCAATTTAGATAGCCGTGTATTCAGTTCTGAACTTCATGCCATGATGGTGAATACTATTAGTTGGCTACTGTTGAAATTTCCGCCTTGCATAAGTGCCTTGGTCAGTAAGTTTTGGTTATGCTCGTAAATAGGGTGCATTCTTGGCACGAATGATTAGAGTTTTGATTGCTTTTTTGGGTGTTCTATATGATCCAAAACACTTTCCAATTCACTGACAGTGTAAACGTGTTATTGACGTAAGAAAGTTGCATGCATCATCCTATGCTAATACCTTAATACTCACTCACTGAAAAGGTAACCTGTAATATGAATTTGTTTTGCATTGTTGAATTTTCTTGAAATCTTGTGTAATTATATAGATATTTATATTTATGCCATATCTAAAATCCTTGACTAAGTTCGGTGTCACGAGTTAAGTAGTTATTTAATTTTACCAAAAATTCCTCTTTAAAAAAATTCACTCAAATAATAGCATAATTATGCTATTTAAATCTTTTATATTACATTTTATAAATAAAAGCATCCACTCTTTCAAAACAGACTTCACTCAAATAATAGCATAATTATGCTATTTAAATGTTTTATATTATATTTTTATAAATAAAAGCATCCACTCTTTCAAAACAGACTTCCCACTCCTGCTCTTGAAAAACTAACACCCTCCTAAAAACACTACTTTTATAAATTACCATTATCTTCGAAGATATTTTTTCTTAAAAGATTAATCATGTATATCTATTCTTTTACTCACATAATGTGTTACATAATCTAGTATAATATTATACTAATATATTTTTATCTGGCAGTGGAAACATTATCCAAAATTTTGGTATTGAAGTTGATACTAGTATGACACCAGTGGAAGGACGTGTGATTGGACCTCCAGTTTTGAAGTTGGCTGCTCCGACTACTGGCAAATTGTTGAAGATAACAGTTGACAAAAACACATGCCAGTGGAACCTGGTTGGAAAAGCTTTTGTGGTAGGCAAAGCAATTCAGTGCTGGGCTGTGATAGACTTTACCCAGGCTGATCGATTGAAACTGAACTGTGATTCATTCATTCCAAAGCTGAGGAATAGGTGCAGGAATCTTGGGATGACAATGGACGACCCCATCTTATATGAAGCGGCTCGAATGCAAATATTTTCTGATGGGAATGGACTTCTTCAACTGCTTGAAAATGTTACTCGTCGAGTACATAAACTTGGTAGAGGAAATTTACAGTTTCTACTTTGTGTAATGTCGAGGAAGGATGATGGCTACAAATGTCTTAAGTGGATCTCTGAGACAAAAATTGGTGTGGTGACTCAGTGTTGCTTGTCCAACCATGCAAACAAAGGGCAGGACCAATACCTTGCTAATCTTGCTCTGAAAATCAATGCTAAGCTTGGGGGCAGCAATGTAGAGCTGAATGACCGGCTTCCCCACTTCCATGGTGAAGGTCATGTTATGTTCATTGGAGCAGATGTTAATCATCCTGGTTCTCATAATAAGACTAGCCCATCCATTGCTGCTGTAGTAGCAACAATGAACTGGCCTGAAGCTAATCGTTATGCAGCAAGGGTTCGACCCCAGTTCCATCGCAAAGAACAGATCCTAGAGTTCGGTGAAATGTGTTTGGAGCTTGTCGAATCTTGTGCTCGTCTAAATAATGTTAAACCAGAAAAAATTGTGCTCTTCCGTGATGGGGTTAGTGAGGGTCAGTTTGATATGGTTCTTAATGAAGAGTTAATGGATCTCAAGAGTGCATTCCACAGAATCAATTATTTTCCTACGGTCACCCTTATTGTTGCTCAGAAGCGACACCAAACTCGATTCTTTCCCAAGGGAAAGGGGGATGGGGGTCCCACTGGTAATATTTCACCTGGCACAGTTGTTGACACTCAAATTGTGCATCCTTTCGAGTTTGACTTCTATCTTTGTAGTCACCACGGAAGCCTTGGTACTAGCAAGCCCACACACTACCATATCTTGTGGGATGAGCATGGGTTCTCTTCTGATCAGTTGCAGAAGCTTATCTACAACATGTGCTTTACATTTGCACGGTGCACAAAACCAGTATCTCTGGTTCCACCTGTGTACTATGCTGACCTTGTTGCATATAGGGGGCGGCTGTACTACCAGGCAATGATTGAAAGACAATCTCCCATTTCAACATCATCCTTATCTTCATCAATGACATCGTCATCATCAATGTCATCTGCAGCTTCATTCCATGACTGGTTTAAGCTGCATGCAAACCTGGAAAACATGATGTTTTTTGTTTGAAGCATGGCCAAATTCCGTTCAACGCGCCCTGAACGCAGGTTTACTCCTTTTCTAAGCATCTAGTGAAGGGGTTTGTGCGTGAATCTAATGGGTATGAAGGCTTCTAGCTTCTCTTGTTGGTTTATATAACAGTGAGTCGAGCGAACTGAATATACTATTGTTTCCATTATTCTGTCTTTTCTGGAATTCAGTTGTGGATTTGGTTTATTTTGCATGCTGAATTATCTATGGTTTGTTCCCAACATATAGCCACTCTTAGAATCAGAATAACCACCCATTGTTTCATTCTCCTTCCAAGGGTTAGCATTGCCCTCAACCTTTACACAACTGTCAATTGAGTAGGGCTATTATATTTTATGTAGTTTAATCAACATATTGACAAATTTTGACAGAATATTTAAAATTTTAATGATTGAACAGAAAATCTCAAATAAAAAAAGGATTCAATTTGTAACTTTTTCAAAAATAAAATTTTTTTCAATTGTTTTTATTTCAGATTTATTTTGTAGTTTAGAAAAAAAATTATTTCTAAATAGTATCATAAGCTCTTAAAACTTTTTTGAGAGAATCTCTCTTCTTTGCATTTAGTTGAGTTTTTGAACTGAGTAAATATGTGGTTTGAATGATCAGTTTGGCCATTGATGTGGCACTTTTTCAGGTTGATTTTATTTGGATGTGATTTTTAAAATAATAAAAAGAAGAGAATTCTGGTTAAAAACAGTAGTAGGTGATAGGCTCAGCTAATTATGTTAATTTCTTATTGGTGTAATTCTGCAGAAAATTTAGAATTTGATTTATGGCCTTACCTTATGCGTCTTCTAAACCTTATATATTATGAATTAGATGTGATCAATCAATTGTTATTATTATTATTATTATTTGAAATTTGTATTTTCGTTTCTTTTTATGATATTTGATAATTTTAATAATATTTTACATATTTAAATTGTTTTATATTTATCTAAAGTTTTATTATTCTTGTCTTTTGCTATAAACTAAGTAATATGAGGTTGATGAGCTATTAATTAATAGAGGTAAGTTTAATATTGTAGTGAGATTAATTGTTAAATTCGTTCTTCATAATTAATTTGAGAACATTTATATTTAGATTAAGAAATAATCTGGAGAAGAGTTAAATATTCAAAGTGTTTGCTTAGCCTTAGCCATTTAATTGAATAACTATCTAAATCTACTAAGATATACATCAACTTTTGAGGATGACTTAAAATATAGACCAATTTAGCTAGTGAAGGTTGATGAGAGTGATGATTAAGTTTTAATTAGTTCCTATAAGCTATACACCAATGCATGTATGAGGTCATTTTAGTCAGAAGTCTTAGACTTATCAATAACCGAATGAAATGAATAAATCATATTCACTAAACATAAACTTCATCATTTCAATCTAGGCTCAATTATTAAAATTTTTTATTTAGTTAATTATTTTATTTTTACTCTTTTAATTTTGTGTTGAAATTTTTATCTTGTTATTTTGAAATTGTAAATTTCTATGGTATCGATCTTGAATATTTCTTTCAATAAAATTATTTCATTGTAATTTATTACTTAATAATATTGTATACTTGTGAGTATTGATGGAAAGTGACAACGATTTTAACTTCAAGCTTGTATTGTTTTTTATCATTATTTTTATCTACTTTTTGTTCGTTATTGAGGGGTGGTAAATTTATAGAATAATAGAGCAAAACTTAATCAGATTATTTTTAGTTTAATTGTAGGCGGATGTAATAGGAGAACAAAAACAAAGTTTATGGGATCATATTTTTCCCTGGGGGATAGGAAAAAAATGTAGCATTAGAAAGCCATTAATAAAAACAGACTCTTCCGAAATAAATCCTAAGATGATTAGGCTTATATTATCCTTAACCCAATTCAAGATGAAAACCCAAGTTCTCATTTAATTTGCTGTAGGGATATTTGAACGATTTTAAAATCTCAAGAATCAGTGAAGAAGAGGTAAAATTATTGTTGATACTCTTCACTTTATGTGGAGAAGGTAGTAAATGGTTGGAAACTTTAGACCCTGAATCTATCAAAACTTGGGATGAATTTGCCCATGCAAAAATTTTTGTATGTTCAATAAGAATTTACACATTTTGGTAGGCACAGGAAGGATTCAAAGGGGTGCTGCCACAAGTGTTCCATCACGGTTTTACCATACATGAGCAAATCTTAATTTTTTATGGTGGATTACGAGAAAAATGCGTGAATCCACCTTGATACTGTAGTTGGTGGTACCCTTTTATTTAAAAAGCCATTGAGAAACTCAAAATTATATACTGGAATGAGGTCATATGGGGGAAGGCACCATCTGTATGAAATACCAAGAATGAAAAGGAATTGGCAAAATTCAAGGAAATAGTTGAACGGTTAGAAAAAAAAACGTGGATCGAATAAATGTGCTTAAAGGAGTAATATGATCACTTGAATGCATTAGAACGACAAGATGTGGAGATGGTTAAGTACGGAGAAAAGTTGAGAGAACTTAGCAAGCATGCGAGTGATTGCATGCGATTATATACCAAGAGATGATCCGATAAGTCCCTCCGAATTAATTATAGAAGAAGCAAGCAGATCAGATTCAAATGAAAAGGATACCATAACTAGCTCAATGGATGATGAAAGCTACGTAGAAGAGACAACAGAGATTCCACGGCAAGTAGAATGAGTATGTAATGCTCATTTTGACATTGGAATCATTTGATCTTCAAGAGACATGAATGATCCCATCAATTGAGAAACAGCCAACCTTAGAACTGAAACCTCTCCCTGGTCATTTGAAGTACGCTTACTTAGGAGAGAACGAAACATTGCCACTGGTTATCTCAACAAGTCTTGACCAAACCCAAGAGGCACAATTTTTATCAGTTCGAAAGTCCCACAGAAAAGCAATAAGATGAACTATTGTGAACATCAAAGGTATAAGCCATTACATATATTAACATAAAATTCTACTTAATGAAGGGTATAAACCGAGATTTGAAAAGCATCGATGATTGATTCCGGCAATGCAAGAGGTATTAAAAAAAAGAAGGAAATGGATAGATGTTGGAATAGTCTACCCCATCTCTGACAATTAATGGATAAGTCCAACGCAATGCCTACCAAACAAAGGAGGGATAACAATAATTACGAACGAGAAGGATGGGAAGATCCCAACCAAAATTGTGACTAAATGGTTAATTTGCATCGATTATCAAAAATTAAATAACACAACTCGAAAAGATCACTACTCATTAGCTTTCATAGATAATATGCTACATTGATTAGCATGTAAAGGTTTTTATTGCTTTCTAGATGAATACTCAGGATATCATCAAATTTCTATACATATAAATGATGAAGAAAAAATTACTTTTACTTGCTCGTATGGTACATACTCTTTTCAGAATGTGTAATGTGCTAGGAACCTTTTAAAAATGTATGACTACTATTTTCTCGAACATGATGGATGATGGAATAAAGGTATTCATGAATGATTTTTTTGTATATGAATATTATTTTGGAGAATGCCTCACCAATTTAGACAAAATATTCAAATATTTACAAAGAAAGAGAGATTATATGCTTGTATATTTTTGAGGGGATCTAACACCCCTTAGATATATGAATCTAGACTTCCAAACGAGCAGGGATTTCAGGAAATCGTAATCAGTTGTTGTTTTTTCCTATGTTGTAGAGCCATAGTGTGGAGAAGTGTCAAGTAGAGTTGTACTGTTGACTCCATTACGAGGGCCAAGTATGTGGCTACTTTTGAGAAAAAAAAGAAAGAAATGGTTTGGCTTCAAGAGTTCTTAATAAATCTTGAAGTCATTCCTAGTATGAAACAAACTATCACACTGTATTGCAATAGTATGATGCGAAAATAACTAATACTAAGGAAATAAGGAATCATAAGGGGACAAAACACAATGATTGTAAGTAACACATCATATGAGAGGTGGTAGCAGACAAAATAGTAGATGTAGTTAAGTCGCATCTAATGACAACTTTGCAAATCCATTTACCAAGATTCAGGTGGCTACAAGTTTTGAGAAACATGTTGAGGGTATGGAAATGCAAAATATGACTTATTTACTTCACTAGGGCAAGTGATATATTGTTGAGATTTTGTGCGCTTAGTACAATGATTTCGTATTTATGCTTGTAATTTTTCGAAAAGATTGATTACATAAAATTCTATAGTTAAACTATTATCTTTTGTATAATTTTCCTTAATGGTTTTTAAATGAAAAGAAAAATGAAAAAGAAAATATTAGCCTATTGATTACCTAAGTTTTACTAATACTAAGTTGTTGGTGGTGAGTGGGGATAAAATAAACTTATGAGAAATTAATTGGAGGCTTCAAAGTGTGTAATCATGCCACTATCTTTAAGGTTCTATTCACCCCACCTATACTTAACTGTGCAAAAGAATTATTGGCAAATGAATCTTGAGGATATAATGAAGTCCAATGATTGTTTAGTTTTGCACTGATGAAAATAATTCATTGAGCATTGAGTGAAGCATAGCGAGAGTATTAATTTTTATAAAGAACTTCTACAGTAATTATTTATAGAACAATCTTTAAACATAAAATATGGCGGGGGAGTAGAAAAGAACTTTGTTTCTATGTTTATAGGTTATACCATGTAAATGAAAGTTCACTCTTATTTATAGGAGTTTTCATGTCTCTTTAGAAATGCATAACTATCCAATATGCTTATTTGGATAATCACATCTATTACCAATAAGCTAACTATTCAATATATGTATACTTGAATGGTTATATTTATTTGTTAATTAACCAAATGACATAACTTTCGGTATTTAATAAGACATACATTGTCACAATGAACAGTGACAACTTTTGGTGAATAACCAAATGATATAACTTTTGGATCACTTGTAATCTTTCATTTGTAACTATTAGGACATTACAAAGATTTTGAAAATATTCCAACAATCTTCCCTAATTTTCAAAATATTCTAGATTTTGATAATTTTAGAAATTAAAGGGTGAGACTACTTGATAGTCAGACTAGTTGGGAAAGAAACAAGACGTCGAGAAAGTTTCGAGGTGAATCAAACTAGTGTCATTCTGAGGAAGCAATGAGGGCGTTGCGAGAATGGGTGGGGGAGAATGTCATGGGAAACAATTTAAAGCCCGTAACCAAAACACAAAGACCATCCCATAGAGGTCAATCTATTAAATGGGGTTCATTTGACCTACTTGAACTGGCTCGATTTGAAGAACAAGTGATGAAACCCATCTACTTGAAGCCTTGGTGGCCCATTGAAGCACTTATGGTAAATTAGGGCTACCTTGGTAACTATAGAAAGTAATCTTAGAAGACTTGTAATCTGATAAGATTTAATTTGTAATCTTGGGAATTATATAAATCCCTTAATTGTAGATAGGCTTCAATCTCGTCCGTCGATGTAACTCAATCTGTATTGTTGGTTCAGAGGAGCTCAACTATAAATAAAGTGCCTCCCCCTCATTTGTAATCACTGATTGTAACCATTGTATTCTAAGGTGAATACTAATCGAGAGTGTTTAATCAAACACCTTGTGGGCATTGTCTTTTTGTGACTATTTTGTTCTTTCGAGCTTTCTTTTTTTTTGAGTTGCTTCCGCTTTATTTTTGGTGCTTTACGAGAATTTCTATTGAGAATTTTCAATTTGTGAGAGTTACTTTGACTTAGGCACATTTGAAGCGAAGAAACCACTTAAGGTCGCATAGATTGCAAGACTAAAGTTCTAGCCCCATGACACTAGCTGTCACATACTGATGATGCAATTTGTATCATTGAATTCAAGACTAGATTTTATACGAAATATTGAGTCGAGTTTTTATCATGGTTGACTTAAATAACATAAAATGTCTGAAAGAGTCTAATTTGCCACAACGAATTGTGGCAGGTCAATCGTAGGTCCACATAAGAAACGTGGTGGAACCGCAATTGAGACTTAAAAGGAGTTTCAAAGGAATTCAAGGCATAATTTTACTTGGAGTATGTCGAGGACGAGGCTCGGGCAAAGTTGCATTGGCTTAATAATGAGACACAATTTGAGGTATGTGTGGGGTCCAGTGAACTTATGCTCTAGATTTTTTTTTGAGTGAAAAAAGGTGTTTTTCTCCTTTATGGATGGTTGAAGCCATGGGCAAAGCAAGAGTTGCAATGCCAAGAGTTCAAGAACTTACCAAAGCCATGACGATAGCGGAGTCTTTAATTGAACTTGTTCCGAAGAAAGACAAGTTTGAGTCTTCCAAGACTAATGGAAAGGAAAATGGTGGGGAATATGAAGAAGAAAATGGTGAGTATGGAAATGGTAATAATGGCAACGTTGATAATGGGAAACCACAAAATAGGAAGGGAAAAACAAACAACAATCAAAGTAGAAGAGGAGTGAGATAAATTACTTCCTTTGTGACGTCCACATATGGTGAGGTACTATCCGAAGAGATTCATGCTTTCTATTATCAAAGGGGATGATGAACTAAAAGAAGCCCATAAAGCTTGGTTCAATCTTGAAGGGTGTAGAAGCTAAGAGAGCCAAGGGGTATGAGAAGAACCCATCAGAGTGCTTCTTGTGTTGTGGGCCATATAGGTTGCGTGATTGCCTAGAATAATCTAAACTATCTGTGTCCAATAGAGAATATGGAATTGAGCCTAAGGAGGATAGGTTATCGAAGCTTGGATCAATGATACTCATTCCTATAAAGAGGGATTGCAAGTAGGAAGGGTTGATGTTTGCGGACATCAACATTGTAGGCTAGAGGAGAAGTGCTCTTATTGGAACAAGAGCCTCAAACTTGTTCATATCAGAGAATTTCGTGGGTAAACTTGGCCTTTCGGTTAGCAAATCAACCAAGATGATCAAGAATTCCAAAGAGGTCTCAATTGTAGGAGTAGCACAAGGAGTTGAGCTACAAATCGGTCAGTGGAAGGGCATCAAAGACTTCAAGATAGTTCATTTAGATGATTATGATTCTATGCTTGGCTTGAAATTTCTAAATCAGATTAATGTTGTCTTGGCTCATTTTTCCAATTACTTGCATATCTTGGATACTCGACATGAGATTTGGAACAAGGTATTATCAACAATCAAACTAGCCAAGGATGTTCCTTTTGGGAGGAACATTGACTCGGTAGATCGTAGTGCTATGGAGACCCCTTGGAAATGCTAGAGGCGAAAAAAATCGATGTGAAGCATGTTGAGTCATCAGTGGGGCTACCACCTATGAGAGAGGTGGGACGTGAAATATATTTTTAGGGTAAAGTGGTGATGCAAAATGGGTAGTTGAGATGAGTAAATTCTTGAGTGAGGTACATCTCAAGCACTTTGGTAGTTTTTTTCATTCTGAATTTTTGGCTTGGCAAGGACACAAGGGCCCTTTCAAAGTTTTGAAGTGGGTAAGCAGAGGGGCTTACAAACCAGAGTTAGCAGGAATGCTTAAGGTTAACTCGATGTTCAATGTGGGCAAGTTGAAGCTTATGTGTGCGGATCAAGAGGACCTCGATCCAGGTAAGTCACATTGTGGGTGAGTAAGAATGGTGGGCTCTTGCGAACGAGATGTACCAAATATGAGTGAAACGATTCAAGCTAGGTGATGACAGAAGTCAAGGAAAAAGTTCCAAGAGGTGGGACTACCCGATAGTGAGACTAGTTGGGAAAGAACCTGTAACATCCTAAATGTGGGCCTGTGCATTTATATGTGGTGCTTGTTTCATGTGTTTAAAACAGAGGCCAAAATTAAATATTTTGTTTAAGCTTTTTGGGTTAAAATAAAAATTCAAGTAGTTTAATGAACATTTTGGGCTTACGGCCCAGAAGGGAATGATGCCATAAGAAAGGAGGGGGGTTGGCGTCCAAAGACAAGGGGAAGAGGCCCAATTTGTGATCACCTGAAGCCCAAGTTTTGGGGCCAAATTTCGGCACTAAGAAGGGAAGGGGTTGGACGACAATTAGGCTTCTTTTTAGGAGTTTTTTTTTTTATTTAAGTGATAAAAGATGATAATTAAAGAGGGAAGAGTTGGCTTTAGTGTGGGCTCTCCTAAAGGTAAGATAATGATTGAGTTATCATTAGATTTAAAGATTATCAAAAGAAGAGGGAGAGTTGGCCGAAACTCAACTACAGGAGGGGGGAAATCGGTTTAGTATAGGCTAGTCAAAATTCTGCTAACCATTCTCCCCATCTTTTCTTTCTCTTTGCCGAAATCTACACTCCATTCTCTCTAAGTTTTCTTTCTTTTCTTTTTCCTGAAAACACATCATAGCCGAAACTCCTTAAGTGTTTCTCCTCTCCTCAAAAACCCTTCTGAAAGACGAATGCTCTTAGTGCACATCTTCTTCCTCCATAGCCGAATCATTAGATGAGATCTCTGTTTCTCGAAGGTGCACCGTAAGCCGAATACTCCTTTATAATCCGATCAGTTTCAGGATTTTGTTCTATTCGATTTCACTCTTTCTATTCCTAAGATCTAACCCGAATCATGTATACTAATGACTATCGATTTTCCTCTTTGTCCATAAAAGTTGAATCCTTTCTTGCCGAGATCCATAGTGCCGAATTGTGAAAAGCTGAAGGTAGGTGGCCAAGGGTAGGTTCGGCCGAATGGTTACTTTTCTGTTCTTTTGTTTTCAACCGAATGGCATAAAGTGTTAGATGGCTTTCGATCATTGGTTTGGTTAATTACTTTTGGTGATGGCTGAATGTAGGAAGGGAGGTGACGAGTTCTCAATGAAAATCGAGATTCAATTAATTAGGTAAGAATTCGATTTAAGAGTTATAGTTGTTAAGTAATTAGATCTCATTATTTAAATGATTTAGTGATTAAGGATGGACTCAAATAATAGTTAGGCAGAAAAGGTTGGATTTGTACAACCAACACCCAAATACAAGAAGTGATCTATTTCGATAGTGCGAGATTGGCCATCGGGGTGTGGGCCGACATCGAAGTCAGGTCGAGGACCGATAGTGGTGGTCTCGAGTGATAGTAGCGTAGATGTAGAGAAAGTATTAGTACGAAAATCAGGTGTGTAATACTTCCCCACTGACTAGATCTGATTAATTATATATATGTTCATAAGTTGTATATGTTAAAAGTCGAAATCTCGATTTAAACAGCGGACCCTCAGGTTAGTAAATAATCTGATTATCTGTTATAAGTAAATTGTTGTACATGTTTTTAAATTATTGTACATGTTTGCATGGGTTGGGAGATGAAAGGAGGAAGTATATGTATATGTATATGTGTAGCAATTTTACCGTGATTTACTATAGCGGCTAATGCCATGATCTATTATAAGGGCTTCGGCCAATATATGTTGATGAGCAGCATGACTGCCATCTTGGCGTGTAGCGGTGTGGGTTGATTGTAGAAATCCCCAATGGTGTGATGGTTGGTACGGGGGCGTTAGCGGATGGAAACCTAGGCAAATGGGTTGGGTTTGCATATTACTTGTTATCCATGTAAATGAAATTGTTGTTATGTTCTATGAGGCCAAATCTAGTGGTGCATGAGGGTTGCACATTGAGTCTCGCGACTCACCCAAATTAATCTAACCTTTCAGGTGACAATTAGTGCAACGGACCGGCCAGGAGTGGAGCGCAACGTGACCATGCCAAAGAATGTGGATCCGGTGAAAAGTTCCCCATATTAGTTTTTTTAAGTATTTTATGTTATAGATTTGAACTACGTTGTAATAAGGCCATGGGCCATTAGTTTACATTTTAGTTTTATTATGGGCCTTTATTATTTTTATTTATTTATTTTAAAACTAAGACATGTAATTAAGTTTTGGGCTTTTGATTATTAAGGCACATTTTACAAAATTCTCATTTGGGCTTTCTGTCGACACGATTGTTTTACGAAAATTTTCTTAGTGACATACCAAATTCGATTGTAGTGTTTGGACCGGGTTTGGGGTGTTACAAATTGGTATCAGAGCCCGGTTCAAAACTCGACTTTGGGACTTTGGGCACAAAAGATTTTCTAAAAATGGTTTTTTTAAAACATGAATTTCTCTTAGCAAAGGCTTATCAGTTCAGCATGGCACCTGCGTTTCCGGCCAAGTTCGCCAGGTAAGTATACTGAACTCTTGATTGTGATATAAATGTGGGCTTAACAGGCTTATGGGATGTAGACTATTTAGGTTAGAACTTGATGGACTCTAGGCTTAGACAAACAAACTCTTAAAAATCCATAAGACTTAACTTCATTAAACAAAACCTGTAAACAAGTCACAAGACTAAAGTGTGGTAACAAGCGTATCCATGTCTAGGAGTAGATCCGGAAGAGCTTGGTATTTATGTAGTCCGAGTGACTCACTCCTCTTCGCAGGAATCTCACCTGGTGCATAATGATTATTCACTTTAGCCATGACAGGGTGTGGCAATATGCATATGCATGTCTAGGAGTGGATTCAGGGAAAGCTTGGTACTTAAGTAGTCCTAGTGACTCACCTCCTTTCCACTAGAATCTTACCCGTGCATAGTGACTATTCACCCTAGTTACTGATGCGTGTTGATGTGCCAAAACTTATAATTAAAACCCAAAAGGGATCAATTACTGTTTTCTCACAAAATTATTAGAATATCCTTATTTTGAAAAAAATTACCTATAATTTGCAGAAATACCCCGATTTACAAAGTCAACAGAATCTTTCCATAGAAAACAAAAACAACAACAACATCAAAATATTCTTGAATTGTAAAATTACCAAATTACCCGTGATTTGTAAATGACCAAAACACCCCTGATTTGCACAATGATCAAATTACCCCAGATTTTATAAATTACCAAAATACTCACAGATTTGTAAAATTACCGAAATACCCCCAAATTTGCAAAATTACCAAAATACCCTTAAATTTGTAAAATTACCGAAATACCCTCGAGTTAGAAAATTACCAAAATACCCTTATTTTGCCAAATCACCCGGAACCTTATTTTGAAAAATTATGAAAATATCCCTGTAGGATAAAATTACAAAAATACCCCTGGATAGCGAAATGACAAAAATACCCTTAGGTGATGAATATTACTTGTATGAACGTTGTGTGTGCATAATTCCTAGAATAGGAAGACTGAAAACTGTAGATAGGTTCGAATTCGAAAGAATCACTTTCAAAACCATGTTTCATAAGATTGTTCGGGCATAATTAGTGGAAACAACTAATGACTCATAAAATTCTTAAATCAGATAAACGCGAACTAGAGGAATGAGTACAAGAGGATGAGGATGTCCACCACGTGGTTACGGTAGAGGTAGGATGACCGTGTCAGAACCCGTAGGATCGGGTCATAGGTCCAGAAGTGAGATACCGATTCCACCAATTCTTGAGGGGAATTTTAGGACCGAACATGAGGAGAGGCGTGGTGTCTCGTGCCATCTTGAGGGTTTTGGAAAGAGTGGTGAGGTTTGGTATGGGCATAGGAGCCAAAAATCTGTGCGGAGAGGCCGAGGAACAATGGGGTTTGAAGTATTTAAGGAGTCTCGGAATATCCTCGAGTTTCTTGAATATTGGTTGGAGGCGATGGAGCGTATAATGGATGACCTAGACTTCACGGTGGAGAAGAAGTCAAGGGATCGTATCTCTTCTTGAGACGAGGCCTACCAATGGTGGCTCACAAGTGAAAGAGGGTACGTAGTGGACTGATTGACTGTGATTTCTTTAAGGAATCATTCCAGGAAAAGTACGTTAGGGCTAGTTACATGGATGCTCAAAGGAAAGCATTTCTGAATTTGGTACAGGGGAGTAAGTCTGTGGCTGAGTATGAGGCTGAGTTCCTACGCCTGAGTCATTACGCTCGGGGAATGGTGGCAACAGAGTATGAACGATGCGTTCGGTTTGAGGATGGGCTAAAGAATGAGCTAAGGGTTCTGATCACGCCACAACGAGAGAGAATTTTTGCGGTCCTAGTTGATAAAGTTAAAATAGTTGAGGAAGTGAAACGAGTGGAGAGACAAGAGAAGGATAAGGATCGGGGCAGGAGGAAGAGAAGTTTTGGACCCTTCAGAGTAACTGGAAATTTTCGGAAGAGGCCTAGAATCGATGGGCGGCTCGTGCCCCATCGGCCGAGTCAAGCATGCTCTACATGTGGGAGAACCCATTATGGGAGTCTGAGTGAAAATCGGTGGATGTTTTAGGTGTGGATCCACGAACATTTGATGAGGGACTGTCTTGAGATGGATCGTGGGCGACCAAGGTCGAGGTTACGATCGGGCTAGGAGAGGTGATCGGCTTGGACCAAGGGTAGAGGTGCGACTAGAGGAATAAATGGACCGGTCGTGGTCATGGAGCATCCGTGAGAGGTAAAGTAATACGGATGCAAAGCGGTAGTGTTTAGTTTATGCGGCTCGTCGAAGGGAGGACGTTGACGTACCGGATGTTATAACTGGTACGTTTCTTATCGCTGATAATCCTTTTCTTGCTTTAATTGATATTGGGTCAACCCACTCCTACGTTGCATGTTCAGTATTTGAGACTCTAGGTATAAATTATGAGATAACCACTAGGAAGATGACCGTGGTTAGTCCTCTAGGACAATCTAGGGTAGTGGACAAGCTGTTTAGGGAAGTACCTTTAGAGACTCAAGGGGTAGTGTTCTCGGCAGACTTGATGGAATTACCATTTGGAGAGTTTGACCTTATCTTTGGAATGGATTGGTTAACTAAGCATCGTGCCAAGTTGGACTGTGAGGACAAGTGTATGGTGTTGGGTACCCGGAAGGTGAGGAGGTGGTTGTGTTAGAAGAAAGGAAGAATTACTTGTCCAACGTGATATCCTCCTTAAAAGCTATTAAGATGATTCGAAGGGATGTAGTGCATTTCTAGATTTCGTTAGTGCGTTGGATGCTAAAGAGGTGACTGTTAATGATGTCCGAACAGTCAAGGATTTCATGATGTCTTTTCGGAGGAATTACCAGGATTACCCCCAGATCGCGAGGTGGAATTTGGAATAGACATACTTTCGGGTACAACTCCTATCAATTGCTCCTTATAGGATAGCGCTGAAGGAGTTGGTGGAGCTCAAGGCTCAGATTTAGGAACTATTGGATCATGGGTTCATTCGACCGAGTGTGTCTCCATGGGGAGCGCTAGTCCTGTTCGTGAAAAAGAAGGACAGATCCATGCGTATATGCATGGATTATCGTCAATTGAACAAGTTGACGATCAAAAACAAGTACCCATTACCAAGGATCGACGATCTATTCGATCAGCTCAAAGGAGCTTCGATCTTTTCTAAGATTGACCTACGGTCTGGATATCATCAATTAAGGGTTGAAAAAAGAGACATTTATAATATGGCATTTCGGACTCGGTACGAGCATTATGAGTTCTTGGTGATGCCGTTCGGGTTGACGAACGTACCAGCGCCCTTATGGATATGATGAACTGGGTGTTTCAACCCTATCTTGATCGATTTGTCGTGATGTTTATTGACGATATTCTGGTTTACTCTAGGTCGGAGGAGGAGCATGACGAACATCTTCGCGTGGTGTTGCAAACTCTGAGGGAGAAGCAGTTGTTTGCAAAGTTCAGTAAGTGTGAGTTCTGGCTGAAGGAAGTGACTTTCTTAGGACATATGGTTTCGGCCGAGGGAATCAGGGTGGACCATTGAAAGATAGAAGCTGTACTGGATTGGAAACCACCAAAGTCTGTGGCGGAGTTTCAGAGTTTCTTAGGTTTAGCAGGGTATTATCGAAGGTTAATTGAAGGGTTTTCTCTAATAGCGGCTCCTCTAACTAAGTTGCTGAGGAAGAGAGTATTGTTTATATGGACCGATAAGCAGCAAGAGAGCTTCGAGAAGTTAAAGAGAATCCTGACGGAAGCACCAGTATTAATTCAACCGGAGGCAGGAAAGGAATTTACCATCTACTACGATGCGTCGCACACAGGTTTAGGGTGTGTGCTGATGCAAGAAGGAAAGGTGATGGCGTATGCGACTCGACAGTTGAAACCGCATGAGTTAAACTACCCTACGAATGACTTGGAGTTGGTGGCGGTAGTGTTTGCCTTGAAGATTTGGAGGCACTACTTATATGGGGAGAAGTCAGTAATTTATACTGACCATAAAAGTCTGAAGTACCTCCTTACCCAGAAGGAGCTAAATTTGAGACAACGTAGGTGGATCGAGCTCTTGAAGGATTATGATTGTTCAATCAAATACCAACTTGGTAAGGCGAATGTGGTGGCAGATGCGTTAAGCCATAAGGTAATATCGAAACTAAGAGCCATATTTGTTCATCTGAGTTTGTTCGACGACGGGAGTTTGCTGGCTGAGTTGCAAGTAAAGCCAACATGGGTAAGTCAGGTTAAGGACAAATAGTTAGAAGATAAAGACCTGAGTGCTCGACTTTTACTAGTGAGGGACGGTGGAATGGAGGACTATAGTTTGAACAAGAATGGAATTCTGTGTTATCATGGGAAGATTTGCATGCCTGAGGATGATGAGTTAAGACAGAGGATTCTTCGGGAATCGGATAGTAGCCCATATGCTATGCATCCTGGAGGAGTCAAGATGTACCGTGATTTGCGAGATCAATTTTAGTGGCCAGGTCTGAAGAAAGAGGTAATAGAAGTCGTAGAAAAATGTTTGACGTGTCAGCAGGTCAAAGCTGAACACCAAATGCCATTGGGATTGTTGCAGCCGGTGAAGATTCCCCAATGGAAATGGGAGAGAATCACGATGGATTTTGTTAGTGGGTTACCCCTTACATCCACTAAGAAGGTTTTGATTTGGGTGATTGTTGACCGACTGACGAAATCTGCTCACTTCATACCGGTTCGAGTGGACTTTCCTCTATGAAAATTGGCTAAATTGTATATGGCTGAGATTGTAAGATTGCATGGTGTGTCGGTGTCAATCATATCAGATAGGGACCCTAGGTTCACGTCACGATTTTGGAAGGCTCTTTATCAAGCAATGAGAACAAGGTTAGACTTTAGTACCTCTTTTCACCCGCAGACTGATGGTCAGTCCGAGAGGGTCATTCAAATCTTGGAAGATATGCTAAGGGGTTGCATCATCGACTTTAGGGGTAGTTGGGAAGAATATTTGCCCTTGGCAGAATTTGCATATAATAATAGTTATCAAGCTAGCATTCAGATGGCGCCTTATGAAGCGTTATATGGAAGGAGATGTCGTACTCCAACATGTTGGACAAAGTTGGGTGAACGTAGGATGTTAGGTCCAAAATTAATTTCAAAACCGAGGAGAAAGTGAAGTTAATACGGGCTCGGCTAAAGGAAGCATCGGATCGACAAAAGTCTTACGTTGATCTAAAGTGGAAAGAGGTGGAATTCGTGGTAGGTGATCAAGTCTTCTTGAAGGTATCCCCGTGGAAAAAAATAATGAGGTTTGGTTGGAAGGGGAAGTTAAGTCCACGATTTATTGGGCCTTATCGGGTACTAGAACGTGTGGGCCCAGTGGCTTATCGGTTGGAGTTGCCTTTGGAGTTGGAGCAGATACATGATGTGTTCCATGTCTCGATGTTGAGACGTTATCGATCTGACCCATCGCATGTGGTGCCGATAGAAGAGATAGAAGTAAGACCGGATTTGTCTTTTGAAGAAGAACCGGTGTAAATTCTTGATCGAGATGTAAAAGTGTTGAAAAGGAAATCTATTCCGTTGGTTAAAATCTTATGGCGAAATCATGGTGCAGAAGAAGCAATGTGGGAGCCAGAGGATGTTATACGCCAACAGTATCCCCATCTTTTTTGACCAGGTAAATTTTGAGGTCGAAATTTATTTTAAGGGGGTAGAACTGTAACATCCTAAAGGTGGGCCTGTGCATTTATATGTGGTGCTTGTTTCATATGTTTAAAATAGAAGCCCAAATTATATATTTTATTTAAGCTTATTTGGGTTAAAATAAAGATTCAAGTAGTTTAATAAACATTTTGGGCTTGTGGCCCAGAAGGGAATGATGCCATAAGAAAGGAGGGGGTTGGCGTCAAAAGGCAAGGGGAAGAGGCCCAATTTGTGATCACCCGAAGCCCAAGTTTTGGGGCCAAATTTCGGCACTAAGAAGGGAAGGGGTTGGACGGCAATTAGGCTTCTTTTTAGGAGTTTTTTTTCTTTTATTTAAGTGATAAAAGATGATAATTAAAGAGGGAAGAGTTGGCTTTAGTGTGGGCTCTCCTAAAGGTAAGATAAGGATTGAGTTATCATGAGATTTAAAGATTATCAAAAGAAGAGGGAGAGTTGGCCGAAACTCAACTATAGGAGGGGAAAAATCGATTTAGTATAGGCTAGTCAAAATTCTGCTAACCATTCTCTCCATCTTTTCTTTCTCTTTGCTGAAATCTACACTCCATTCTCTCTAAGTTTTCTTTCTTTTCTTTTTCCTGAAAACACATCATAGCCAAAACTCCTTAAGTGTTTCTCCTCTCCTCAAAAACCCTTCTGAAAGCCGAATTCTCTTAGTGCACATCTTTTTCCTCCATAGCCGAATCATTAGGTGAGATCTCTGTTTCCCGAAGGTGCACCGTAAGCCGAATACTCCTTTGTAATCTGGTGAGTTTTGGGATTTTGTTCTATTCGATTTCACTCTTTCTATTCCTAAGATCTAACCTGAATCATGTATACTAATGAATATCGATTTTCCTCTTTGTCCATAAAAGTCGAATCCTTTCTTGTCGAGATCCATAGTGCCGAATTGTGAAAAGCCGAAGGTAGGTGGCCAAGGGTAGGTTCGGCCGAATGGTTACTTTTCTGTTCTTTTGTTTTCGACCGAATGGCATAAAGTGTTAGATGGCTTTCGATCATTGGTTTGGTTAATTACTTTTGGTGATGGCCGAATGTAGGAAGGGAGATGACGAGTTCTCAACGAAAATCGAGATTCAATTAATTAAGTAAGAATTCGATTTAAGAGTTATAGTTGTTAAGTAATTAGATCTCATTATTTAAATGATTTAGTGATTAAGGATGGACTCAAATAACAGTCAGGCAGAAAAGGTTGGATCTGTACAACCAACACCCAAATACAAAAAGCGATCTATTTCGGTAGTGCGAGATTGGCCATCGGGGTGTGGGCCGACATCAAAGTCAGATCGAGGATCGATAGTGGTGGTCTCGAGTGATAGTAGCGTAGACGTAGAGAAAGTATTAGTACGAAAATAGGTGTGTAATACTTCCCCATCGACTAGAACTGATTAATTATATATATGTTCATAAATTGTATATGTTAAAAGCCAAAATCTCGGATTTAAACAGCGGACCCTCAGGTTAGTAAATAATCTGATTATATGTTATAAGTAAATTGTTGTACATGTTTTTAAATTATTGTACATGTTTGCATGGGTTGAGAGATGAAAGGAGGAAGTATATGTATATGTATATGTGTAGCGGTTTTACCGTGATTTACTGTAGCGGCTAATGCTATGATCTGTTATAAGGGCTTCGGCCAATATATGTTGATGAGCAGCATGACTGCCATCTTGGCGTGTAGCGGTGTGGGTTGATTGTAGAAATCCCCAATGGTGTGATGGTTGGTACGGGGGGCGTGTAGCGGATGGAAACCTAGGCAAATGGGTTGGGCTTTGCATATTACTTGTTATCCATGTAAATGAAATTGTTGTTTTGTTCTATGAGGCCAAATCTAGTGGTGCATGAGGGTTGCACACTGAGTCTCGCGACTCACCCAAATTAATCTAACCTTTCAGGTGACAATTAGTGCAACGGACCGGGCCGGAGTGGAGTGGAAGGTAGCCATGTAAAAGAATGTGGATCCGGTGAAAAGTTCCCCATATTAGTTTTTTTTAAGTATTTTATGTTATGGACTTGAACTACGTTGTGATAAGGCCATGGGCCATTAGTTTACATTTTAGTTTTATTATAGGCCTTTATTATTTATTTTTATTTATTTTAAAACTAAGACATGTAATTAAGTTTTGGGCTTTTGATTATTAAGGCACATTTTACAAAATTCTCATTTGGGCTTTCTGTCGACACGATTGTTTTACGAAAATTTTCTTAGTGACATACCACATCCGGTTGTAGTGTTTGGACTAGGTTTGGGGTGTTACAGAACCAAGGCATCGAGAAAGTTCTAAGGTGAAGCAAACCAGTGTCATTCCAAGTTTGGAACGAGGGCATTGCGAGAATGGGTAGGGGAGAATGTCACGGGCCATGGCTCAAAGCTTGTGACAAACTGTAATAGCCCGCTTTTCAGTAGTGTCGAGAATAGTGGTTTCGGGGCCACTAAATCCAACAAATAAATTCGTAAATATTATTATTTAATATTTACGAGTCAAACCTAGTTTTAAAAAGGTTTTTGATACAGTGATTTTTGTTATATAAGCGATTCATTAAGTTCAAGTGGTATGACCCTAAGGTCAAGTGGTTTTAGAAAATGAGGTATCGGGACCTCGTTTCTATAAACCGAGCCATAAATATTTTTATAAATATTTACGGAGTTTCATTAAGGTAGTATTAAAGTTTCATTAAAAAAATTTTAATGTTTCAATAGTTAATTAATTAAAAAAGACTAAATCGTAAAATATGTAAAATTTGATCACTATTTGATTTGAGCGATTAAATGGTTAATTGAATAAAGGAAAATGGACTTAAATGGTAATTAGACCATTCAAGAGGTTAGTGGACAATTATGGAAATGAATTTGGTGTTTTATTTATTTATTAACCAAGGGTAAAATGGTAATTTATAATTAATTGAAATAAATAAAACCAAAATGTTTATTCATCTTTTACATTGTCTTCTTCACCGAATGGTTAAGGGAAGGAAGCCATTTTTATACCTTTAATTTTTGGGAAGCTTTGAGGCTAGCATGGTAAGTGATTTTGGCTCTATTTTTAATAATTTTTATGTTTTTAAGATCGTTGCAACTAGGTCAAGCTAGCCCATACCTTCGATTTTGAAATTGTTAAAGATTTTGAATGTTTCCATTGATGAACCTTATGATTTTAGATGTTAAATGATGAATTTGAAATGTTGGTTGATATTTAAAAGTATTTTATTAAGTGATTTTTGATGAATTTCTATTAGGGACTAAATTGTTAAAATAGTAAAAAGTATAAGGATTTGATGTGAAATTATTGCAAATATGGGCTGACATGGTACCGTGAATATTCAGATGTTATAATTGGCATTAAAAATGGTTAATTTTCATGTTTTGAGCTTAGGGACTAAATTGAATAAAATTAAAACTTTAGGGGTAATTTTATAAAAAATAAAAATGACTAAATTGCATAAAATACATTATTTTACTGTTTAAATTAATATATTAAATAAAATTATTAATTTAGATCAAGATCGGGTGGAAAATCAAAGAGAATGGAAAATTACCAAAATACCCCTATACTTTACCATTTTTGCAATTTGGCCAGGTAAGTTCGTATGAACTATATTCTGTATAATTTTGATTAAATTGAATGTTAATATGTGATTATATTGTCATAAAATCAATATATATATGTTTGTATTGTAACACCCTTACCCGTCTTCGTTGCCGGAATAAAGAATGAGGCATTACCGAGGAGTACAGAACACTTACAGACAATTTAAACCATTTATCACTCAAATAACGAAATTTATTATAAAAGTTTCTTTAATGGACCCTCGAGATCCAAATCATGCATTAGGATCGGGTTTGGACAAAATCAGAATCGTATGAAATTTTTTGCAAAATCCCTAAGTTTATCTCATTTACAAGGGTCCCACATCCGTGTTGCTAGGCCGTGTGGTAAAGTTAATTTTCACAAATTAGGCTATTTTCCAAGCCATATTTCTCACTCATTTGATCCTTATTCTTCACCCACATTTAATACATACAAGAACCAATTTAAGATATTCAACCGAGCCTTATACTTAATACCATTTGTTAGTCGTTCACTTCATATAAATAACAAGAAACGATATGAGCTCAATTCTCATTA
Organism: Gossypium rotundifolium; assembly: GCA_025506655.1. NCBI lineage: Eukaryota > Viridiplantae > Streptophyta > Magnoliopsida > Malvales > Malvaceae > Gossypium > Gossypium rotundifolium. The sequence continues at coordinate 34,950,635 of CP106727.1, read as the reverse complement.
AATTTCTCATATATATATATATATATATATAGACAATTTCACGTTATGTAATCATATAACGATAACAACCATATCTTAGTATTTTAAATATGTTTTCATAACAACTTGTCTTGATTTCATACTATTTTATATGTGAGCTTTACTCATCAAGGTATTTGAAATATCATCTTTATGCAAATAGTAACATGGGGTACATAATTCCCTAATTATGAATGAATCCCTAATTATGAATGAACATATTTATCAAACATATTCCATGTTCATATATCATAGTCTCGTGTCTCCATATATCAATAACCATCATTTTCTTGTATTTCAGATAAATACTTGTAACCATACATAAGTATGCAATTCGCTATTTCTTCCTGTCAATCACAATTTCAAATGACAAATTCTTGTGAATACGCTCACCAATTCCATAATTCCATGTATTTACTGTTTTTCATATTTATCGTGTTGAATTCATCGAATTTCGATGGATTTCTTGTAGTACACCCATGGTGTACAATCTCATTAACCGTCAATTCGTACTCATATATACATAAGTCCTTTTCAAAGAGCACACTCCCGAACCTCATTTCTTACAACAGGATTACCAGTCCAGGCTAAATCCCCTGTAGTATAAACTCATAGAGTATTGTCGGGATTACCAGTCCAGGCTAAATTCAGACCCTAATTCGGATTACCTATCCGGGCTAAATCCATTTTCCACATATTCTTCAGGAGGGTTATATCAGGATCACCCGTCTAGGCTAGATCCTTTTTACCGTCAATTCCTTTTTAGAGATCCATCAAATTTTCCTTTTATTCAACTAGGATTTATTTTCCATTTTCATCAAGAATATCAATACTTCATCAATTATCACACAATAAACATCAAAATCATATTCATATCAATAAAAATATGTTTCAAGCATTTAAGAATATAATTCAAGTTACACGAACTTACAATTTGATTTTTATACCATAGCGATAATCTTAGTTTCATAATAAATAATTGAAATAAAATATTATATCATTTCTAATTCAACGCTTATCGATTATAATCGGGCATGTGATCAATTTATGTATAAGTCATTCATATATTTTTCCTCCTCCTCTCCATCCACAACCTTAGTATAAATAACACACTTGTAAGTAACATTATCTATAATTTTTTACTATTTATTTATGTGAATATTCAAGCTGTTCATCCGTATTATAGCCACTAAATTATTTTTATCTTGATCTGAAGAACTCCAAATTGAGATCCTATAATTTTCCCTGAAACTAGACTCACATATCTTCTTACCATAAAATTTTCAAAATTTTTATTTAGCCAATAAGTACAGTTTATTCTTTAAAGTCACCCCTGTTCTGCTGTCTGACAATTTCGACCCTTCTTCACTAAAAATTAATTATCTCCTCATACGGGATTTGGATGATATTCCCATTTATTTATCTTAAAAATAGACTCATTCAAGATTTTAAACATATAAATTTAAGCCCCTAATTATTTTTCTCCAATTTTTTTTATGATTTTTAAAAGTCGAACAGGGAAACCCAAAATCAATTTGCCCTTGTCTCACAAAACATATTATATCTCATGATTTATAATTCCATTACTTACACCGTTTCTTCTATAAGAAACTAGACTCATAAGCTTTAATTTCATATTTTATTCATCCTCTAAATAGATTTCTACAATTTTTGGTGATTTTTTAAATTTAGACTAATGTTGCTGTCCAAAACTGATTTAGTGCAAAGTGTTGATTTCCATTTTGCCCCAAATTTCATAGTTCATACAATTCAGTCCTTGTCCAATTAACCCCTCAATTATGATAATTTTTCTCAATTAATACCTTATTCTATCATTTTAAACTAATTCCTAACCCTTGAAAATTAGAACTTTAGCATTAAACCTTAATTCCAAACTCTTTCACAATTAGGTCCTAAAACCAATTTCCATCAATTTTACTTGATAAAATCATCATTTATCAAAATTAAAGCTTAAATTCTATATTTATTCATCATATGATTGCATAAATCATCCATAGAAACTTAAAACATCAGCCATAGAATAAAAAACTAATGACATAATAAGTTGGACTCAATTGTAAAAGTCCAAAAACATAGAAATTTCAAGGAGAAAGCAAGAATTAAACTTACATGAAGCTAGAGAATGAAAACCAGCTTGAACCCTCTTCTATGACTATTTTTCAGCTGATGAAAATGAAGAGAAATGAAGAGAATTCTAGATATTCCAATTTGGTCCTATTTTTATTTAGCTAATTTTGGCAATTTTCTAATTTTACTCTTATTTCACCCATTTCTTGATTTTTCTCAGCTATTGCCGCCCAAAATATTTCCTTTGGGCTTATTTGCACTTTAGGTCCTTCCTCATTTGACAATTAAGTTATTTAATTCTTCTAGCAACTTTTACACCTTTTTCAATTTAGTCCTTTTTATTTAATTAACCACCCAAACGTCAAAATTTTCTAACGAAATTTTAATACTACCTTATTGACATTTCGTAAATATTAATAAAAATATTTATAACTCGATTTATAACACCTAGATCTCGATACCTCTTTTTCTCAATTTCTTAACCAAATAAATCTTTATAAAACATAATTTACTATTTCAAAAATCTTTTAAAAGCTACACTTGGCTCGTATGAAACACCCCAAACCCGACCCACAAGTCCTGACCGGATCTGGCATGCTCCTTGAGTAAAACAATTCAAAACTTTATTTGTTACTTTGGAAAATCTGGGTGGTTTGGAAGATAATTTGATTTGTGTTGAGTACAATTTGAAAACGGGGTTATCTTTGCAGTCTCGATTTTATTAAAACAGTATTTTTATTTGTACTTGAAATCAATAAGTAAAAAAAATATTGCCGGGTTTTTAGAGTTTAACAATAATTTGAAAAAACGTTCGTGCTTAGGTGTCAAAAACATTTAAGATTTATTTTAATGAAAAACTATTTAATCTTGATTTAACAATAATCGTGTCATAATAAACCGAATAAAATGCATACTTAAAACAGTTAATAAGAATGGCCATATTACATCATAGCAAAACCCGAAATAAATCCAAAACTTAAATGATAAAAACCAATAAAAATAAAATAACTCCGAGCTGAGCATGGCCACCACTAAGCTCCTGCCGACCCGGTCCATTACTGAGTGTCACCTGAAAAGATATCCCACAACGGGGTGAGTCAACAGACTCAATGTGTAACCATCAAAACAAACACCCAACAATTTAGGCATACAAATCATATATGCAACATACCTAGCAGTGATGCAAACCCGAACCCAAACCTAATTAACCATCCTCTACACATCACCCGTACCTGCCATCACACCGTGGGGATTACCAAATCGACCCTCCATCCACTACACACCATCGAAGGCATTCGCTACAGACGACTTGCACATCACCCTTATAAATTGTGGCATAGCCACCAGATAATTATGACAAGGTCACCAGATAAAAATATGTGACAAAAGTCACCACATTCAGATTATGTGACATGAGTCACCAGATATTGTGGTAAAAACCACCAGATCACTTCCTCTTTTCATAATCACCCATATGCCCCCATGCGTCATACAAATCATGTGAATATCATGCCATATGCCTTATTCATATTTGTAATAAATTCTCATATATGTCACATTCATAGTTTATAAAACTATTAACAGATCTTTAGAGAATAACGTACCTGAATATGTCGTACCATTGAATGGTACCTTTAGCCATATCATTCACATTCTTATTAATACACATATCAAGTTAATACCATAAATCTATTAAGAATTTGTGTAGGCTACACACCTGGTTACTAACGTGCTTTACTGAATCCCGAAAGTCTCATCAAACCGATTGCACTCCTTCCTAAAACCAATGTTAGAATCACTAACATTACTAGATGAAATGGCCTAAGGTAGAATATGCATATCCACTTACCTTGTGGATCTAAATCCAAACGATCACTTGCTCCTTAAGTTGTAGAAATCCTACTTATCAATGGTTAGAATCGCTTAATATGTAGAAACTATGAAGATGGCCCTTGGTCAATATTAAGACTTCCTTACCTTGGTTGTCTGGATCCCAAAATCAACCCTTGTTCTTGGTGGTGTCGAAATTCCTTAGATCTAGAAATCCCGAAGATCTTCTCTTGTAGTCGACTTAGCAGAAACCCCGAGATCCTCCTTCAAAGGTTCGGCCAAAGGGCATTAAAGGGGATTAGAGTCTTGATTTCGATAGACAAAAATAGAAAATAGAGATTTTAAACCCGAGAGAGAGATCCCTTACCAACAGAGTGGCCAAAACGCAATTGATCAACCACCTTCAAGAAATTGACAAGGATGCTTGCAACAGAAATCGATTCAAAGAGTGACAATGAAGTGGACTTTCGGTTTTAGAAGGAAGTAGTAGGGAGATACAGATTCGGCTTGATGAACACTAAGGAGATTCAGCTTCAACAAGGAAAAGAAAAGGAGAAGTATAAGACTTTAGGAAGAATCAGCAAAGGATGGAATTTTTTTGAGAGAGGGATATTCGTCTTTAACAAATGGAAGAAAAGGAATAATGGTATTGTGGCCTTTATCAAAATATGGAGAGGGAGAGTGTGAGGCTTAGAAGTTTTGACAATGGTGATCAAAAGAGAAAGAGAGAAAAGAGTGAAGAGAAAGGCTAAATTTCGGAATAAAACCCCTTAACAAAATTCTTACTCCTCCCATTCTAACTTGGCGAAAATCACCTTAAGGGAGTCCCATATTCGCCACCTCTCTTCCTCTCTCCCTTATCCTTGATCCCTCCTCCTTAGCCAATCCCCAACACTCCAACCCCATCTATACCTCCTCCTTCTAGAGTCCACATGCCGTCCACTACTACTCATCCTTACAAAGAAAATAAAACTCCTATTTGCGTCCCTTGTTGCTCGAACCTAGGCCCTATTACACAACTTGTGGTGTCACTTCCTAGGGCTTTAAGTGGCACCTCCTTGCCACTTTACCAAGCCCATTTCCATGTCCAATTTCCCTTACAATTTTTCTTAAGGCCTTATTTGCCTAGCTCCCCCTTTAAAGCTTAAAATACAATATTTCTAAGGCATTCATCTACACTCTAATGTTCTCAAATTTCATAAAACACATTTACCACACACATAGGCATGCTACTTCATACAATTAAGTAATAATGCGCAAGCCCTGATTCCTGGATATTACAGTTCTACCCCTTTAAAATAATTTTGACCTCGAAATTACCTGGCTAGAATAGGTGGGGGTATTGCTGTCGCATTGCTTTTTCCGGCTCCCAAGAAGCTTCCTCCGATCCATGGTTATGCCATAACACGTTGACCAAAGGAACTAATTTTCTTCGCAATACTTTCACATCTCGCTCCAAGATCTGAATTGGCTCCTCCTCGTAGGACAAATCTGGCCTTAGCTCCACCTCTTCAACCAAAACTACATGAGATGGATCCGAGCGATAACGATGTAGCATCGAAACATGGAATACATCATGCATCTACCGCAATTTGAAGGTAACTCCAACTGTACGGTCCAACTCGCCAATAATGCGATAAGGTCCTAAAACTTGGGGCTTAACTTTCTTTGCGACCAAATCTCATCACCTTCTTCCAAGGCGACACTTCAAGAAACATATAATCTCCCACAGCAAACTCTATCTCTTTCCGTTTAAGATCTGCAGATGACTTCGCTTCGTCGATGCCTCCTTCAACCGTGGTCTCAATTACCTTAACCTTTTCTTCCGATTCTCGCCACGATTTTCGGACCCAAAATCGACGTTCTCCCAATTCCGTCCAACATGTGGGAGTGCGACACTTCCATCCATATACTGATGCTTCGCGGTGCCATCCGAATACTTGCTCGATGGTCATTATTGTATGCAAATTCGCTAAAAGCAAAACTTTTCCCAACTCTCTCAAGTCTAATACACGACCCTCAAAGATATCCTCTAATACTTGGATCACTCGCTCCGACCGCCGTCCGATTGGATGAAATGCCGTACTAAAGTCTAATCTGTGCCCAAAGCTTGATGTAGTGCCTTCCAAAATTGAGATGTAAACCTCGGATCCCTATCCGAGATAATCACATCGGCATTCCGTCTGACCTTACAATTTTTGCAACATACAACCTTACCAATTTTTGTAGGGAATAGTCAACCCGCACGGGTATGAAATGCGCGAACTTTGTCAATCGGTCCACTATCACCCATACTGAGTCCTTCTTAATAGGCGTAAGGGGAAGCCCACTAACGAAGTCCATGGTGATTCTCTCCCACTTCCACTGCGGAATCTTAATCGGCTGAAGCAATCCTGACGGAACTTGGTGTTCAGCCTTAACTTGCTGACACGTTAAGCACTTTCCTACAAATTCGGTAACTTCCCGCTTAAGATCAGGCCACCAAAACTGTTCCCTTAAATCTCTATACAACTTACTACCTCCAGGATGCATAGCATAGGGGCTACTATGCGATTCCTGAAGAATTCTCTGCCGTAACTCCTCGTTCTTTGGCATACAGACCTTACCCTTGAAACACAATACTCCATCGCCATTAATACCATAGTCCTTCAACTCCCCACTATGCACTTGCCGTAGCCTAGCACTTAGATCATCATCCGCCAACTGACTCTCTTTCACCTCATTCAACCACGCCGACAACTTGCAACTCGCTAACAAACTTCCATCATCATACAAGCTAAGATGTGCAAACATTGCCTCGAGATCCGACACTACTTTCCAACTTAGGGCATCTGCTACCACATTCGCCTTGCCCGGTGATACTCTATAGAACAATCATAATCCTTCAATAATTCCACCCACCTTCATTGTCTTAAGTTCACTTTTCTTTCTCGAGGCAAAGAGATACTTAAGGCTCTTGTGGTCCGTGTAAATCACTAACTTTTCTCCATTTAAGTAGTGCCTCCATACCTTAAGAGCAAAGACCATCACGCCAATTCCAAGTCGCGTCGGTAGTTAACCTCATGTGGCCTTAATTGTCGAGACGCATAAGCAACTACCTTCCCGTCTTGCATAAGGACACCTCCCAATCTCGTATGCTAAGCATCACAAGACACCACAAAATCCTTCCCCGCCTCAGTCAATCAAACCTGAGCTTCACCAAGACTCTCTTAAGCTTCTCAAAGCTCTCCTGTTGCTTATCAATCTATATGAAAGGTACCTCCTTCCTTAGTAACTTTGTCAAAGGTCTCAGATCGACGAGAACCCTTCTACTTAACCTTCTATAATAGCACGCCAATCCCAAGAAGCTACGAACCTCCGCCACGACTTGGGTGGTTTCCAATCCAATCTTGCCTCAATCTTCGAGGATCTACCCTTATCCTTCTACGACACCACATGTCCTAAAAACGTAACTTCCTTCAGCCAAAATTCACACTTGCTGAACTTGGCATATAGCTTTTTCTCTCTTAACACTTGCAACACGACTCGGAGGTGCTCATCATGTTCTTCCTCAAACTTCGAATACACTAAAATATCGTCTGTGAACACAATAACGAACCGGTCCAGATAGGGTTAGAAAACTCGGTTCATCATGTCCATGAACACGGCTGGGGCGTTTGTCAATTCGAACGGTACCAAGAACTCATAATGCTCGTACCTTGTCCGAAAAGCTGTCTTATGGATATCAGCCTCCTTCACCTTAAGTCGATGATATCCGGACCTTAGATCTATCTTCAAAATATCTGCGCCCTTTAAGCTAATCGAACAAGTCGCCTATTCTTGGCAAAGGTACTTGTTCTTGATGGTCACTTATTCAATCGGCGATAATCTATGCATTGCATAGTTCCATCATTCTTCTTCACAAACAAGACCGGTGCTCCCCATGGAGACATACTGGGTCGGATAAACCCACGATCAAGAAACTCTTGGATCCGAGCCTTGAGCTCAACCAACTCCTTTGGTACCATTCATGCGGGAAATTGACACAGAGTCGTACCCAAAGACAAGTCAATTTCGAACTCCACTTCCTATCCGGGGTATTCGTAACTCCTCCAAAAACATCCTCAAATTCTCTTCTTGTTCTAACTCCACTAACTCCCCTTCCTTTGCATCCAACGACTAACAAAGATAAAAATGCCTCACACCCTTTCCTAACCAACTTATTAGCCTTTAAAGCGTAAACTACGTTAGAAAAGTAGTTTTTTCCCTATCATAACTATCGCCTTATCCTCCTGCTGTCCTTAACTCCATTCGCTTAGTCACGTAATCCAATACTGACCGATGTTCCACTAGCCACCCATACCAAGGATGAGATCAAATTCTCAAAGGGTTATTCCATCAAGTCGGCAAGAAATACCACTCCCTAGAGTTTTAGAGGTACACTCAAATATCTTATTCACCACTATAGTTTGATCTAATGGGCTCACTACGGTCATCTCCCTATTAGATGCTTCTGGAGGCTATGCCTAGTGTTTCAACTACTCTACATGCAATATAAGAGTGGGTAGAGCCAACATCAATTAGAGCAAAGTAAGGCTTGTCACCATAAGGAACGATGTCGGTTATAACGTTCGGCAAGGCCACCATCTTCCTTCCGATGAACTGCATATACCAGACCCTACCGCACCTCCGTGTTACCAACACCTCTTGGTGTTCCCGTCCTCTATCGTAACCATACCTCCGCTAACCGGACCACGACCTCGCGGTGGTCATCCTCCTCCTTCTAGCCCGATTAGAACCACCGACTTATTGGTGGCCCCTTCATTCTCATAGGGCGGTCCTTAATCATGTGGTCCTTGGACCCACACTTGAAACATCCTCCGTCTTCTTCCAACACTCCCCAAGTGCATCTTTCCACACCGCCGCAAGTGCAGTGATCGTGTCTCCCAGTAGCAGCCACGACTGCGCGTGGCCCATCACTTCTAGGCCTCTTTTGCACATTCCACGATGACCTCGATGATCCAAAACCTCTCTTTGCCTATTCCAAATCAAGATTCGTCTCACCGAGTCCTTAATTCCTTCGGCTACCTTAGTCTTCTCCACCAGCACGACAAATTCTCGCTCCTACGGTGGAGCTATCAACAACCTCAGGTCATCCCTCAGTCCGTCCTCAAATCGAACACACCGTTCATGCTCCGTTGACACAATACCTCGAGCATATCACTCAACCTTAGAAATTACGCCAGATTTCGCTACGGACTTATTTTTCGAACCAAATTAAAAAATGCCTTCCTCTAGATCAACATAACTAGTTCCAATGTACTTCTTCCGATATGCCGCTTAAAATATTCCCAAGTAAGATCATCATGGCAAGACCTCCCGAACTCGTGAGCCACCATTGGTATGACTCATCACGAGTAGCGACACTACCCTTTCAGTTTCTTCTGGCGATCAGTCCAAGTCATCCATAATTAGCTCGTTGCCTCTAACCAATACTCACCAGTATTGGGTGCCACACCGATACTCCACGGAAAACTTCGGCTCCACTAGCTCAAGTCGCCAGTCACCGACTTTCGAGCTCCCATACCTCCACCTACTCCAGCCACCTTTTCCAAAACCTGCAAGATCACCTGATATCGTGATCATCCCTGTCGATCTTGATATTCCACATCAGTGGCTGGTGGTGGTGGCATTTCATTTTCGGACCACGGTCATTTAGCCTCTACCACGGCCACGCACTTTACGACCACGTCCCCTAGAATTCATGCTTTCGAATCGCGTTTATCTGATTAATGAATTTTATGAATTAGTTTTGTTCCACTGATTTATCACGAACAGTCTTATGTTCAATAGTTCTAGGGAGTAGTTCTTTCGATTCCATACACATACAGTCTCAATTCATCCATTCAATCACATTCATGAACTTATGTTCATTACGTAAAAATGTTGTAGTTGTCATTGTTTGTTGTTTTCCACTACCGTGGGTATTTTCGTAATTTTATCCTATAGGGGTATTTTGGTAGTTTTCCAAATTAGGTATTTGAAAATTTCACAAAGTAGATTTTTTTGGTATTTCTACAAAATTGAAATACTTGGTAAGAAAATTTTAAGGTAAAATGGTAATTTTATACACTAGGGGTATTTTTTAATTTTACAAGCGGGGCATTTTGGTAATTTTGCAAAAGTTGGTTCTGGTGATTTAATCAAGTAAAGGTATTTTGAAAATTTTTAATTCGAGGGTATTTCGATAACTTTCCATTCGAAGGTATTTTGGTCATTTATACAAAGTTAAGGGTAATTTGGTCAATTTGCAAATCGTGGGTATTCGACCATTTTTTTAAATCAAGGGTACTTTGGAATTTTATAATCATGGTTTGAATTTTGAGTTTCACAAGTCAAGGTGATGATCCTTTTGGGTTTTAATTATCGGGTTTAGCTTTGTGTTTGAGTCCTCTTGGCTAAGGTGAACCATCACTACGCACTGTAGGATTCGAGCGAGAGGAGGTGAGTCACTAGGATTGCTTAAATACCAAGCTCCCTCCTAATCCAATCCTAGACATGCGCTGTGGTTGCCACACCTTTAACTCTGCTGACTCGAGACATGTGTTTGTTTGGTTAGACTTTAAGTTTTATGTGTTTTGGTATTGGAGTAAACTAATCCTAGGGTTTAATTCTAATCTACTAATCTACGTCCCTATAATTTCCCACATACAAATCACAAAAGGGTTAGAGTACTTACAGGTGGACTTCTGGTGAAGACTTAGGTGCCATGCCGAAAACACTCGCTCATTTCTTAGTAAAATATAATTTCAAAAGAAAGAAAACATTTTGGGCCCAAAAGCCCTCAAGGCCGAAGTTTTGAATCGACTCGATACCAAACCTAAACGCCCAAACACGACCCACAAGTCCCGACCGGATCTGCATGCTCCTTGAGTAAAACAATTCAAAACTTTATTTGTTACTTTGGAAAATCTGGGTGGTTTGGAAGATAATTTGATTTGTGTTGAGTACAATTTGAAAACTGGGTTATCTTTGCGATCTCGATTTTATTAAAATAGTATTTTTATTTGTACTTGAAATTAATAAGTAAAAAAATATTGCCGGTTTTTAGAGCTTAACAAGAATTTGAAAAAAAGCGTTAGTGCTTTTGTGTCAAAAACATTTAAGATTTATTTTAATGAAAAACTATTTAATCTTTATTTCACAATAATCATGTCATAATAAACCTAATAAAATGCATACTTAAAACAGCTTAATAAGAATGGCCATATTACATCATAGCAAAACCCGAAATAAATCCAAAACTTAAATGATAAAACCAATAAAAATAAAATAACTCCGAAATGAGCATGGCCACCACTAAGCTCCTGTGACTCGGTCCATTAATGAGTGTCACCGAAAAGATATCCCACAACGGGTGAGTCAATGACTCAATGTGTAACCATCAAAACAAACACCTAACAATTTAGGCATACAAATCATATATGCAACATACCTAGTAGTGATGCAAACTCAACCCAAACCTAATTAACCATCCTCTACACATCACTGTACCTACCATCACACCGTGGGATTACTAAATCGACCTCAATTGTTACACACCATCGAAGGCGCCAACGCAGCGACTTGCACATCACCCTTATAAATTGTGGCATAGCCACCGATAATTACGACAAGGTCACCAGATAAAATATGTGACATAATTCACCACATTCAGATTATGTGACATGAGTCACCGATATTGTGGTAAAACCACCGATCACTTCCCCTTTCATAATCACCCATATGCCCCATCGTCATACAAATCATGCGAATATCATGCCATATGCCTTATTCATATTTGTAACAAATTCTCATATATGTCACATTCATAGTTTATAAAACTATTAATGATCTTTAGAGAATAACGTACTGAATATGTCGCACCATTGAATGGTACCTTTAGCACACACATAGGCATGCTACTTCATACAATTAAGTAATAATGCAAAGCCCCGATTCTGGATATTACGCTTCTACCCTTTAAAATAATTTTGACCTCGAAATTACCCGCTAGAATAGGTGGGGTATTGTTGTCGCATTGCTTTTTCCGGCCCCAAGAAGCTTCCTCCGATCCATGGTTATGCCATAACACGTTGACCAAAGGAACTAATTTTCTTCGCAATACTTTCACATCTCGCTCCAAGATCTGAATTGGCTCCTCCTCGTAGGACAAATCTGGCCTTAGCTCCACCTCTTCAACCAAAACTACATGAGATGGATCCGAGCGATAACGATGTAGCATCGAAACATGGAATACATCATGCATCTACTGCAATTTCGAAGGTAACTCCAACTGGTACGGTCCAACTCGCTTCAATACCCGATAAGGTCCTAAAAACTTGGGGCTTAACTTTCCTTTGCGACCAAATCTCATCACCTTCTTCCAAGGCGACACTTCAAGAAACATATAATCTCCCACAGCAAACTCTATCTCTTTCCGTTTAAGATCTGCGTATGACTTCTGCCTGTCAGATGCCTCCTTCAACCGTGTCTGAATTACCTTAACCTTTTCTTCCGATTCTGCCACGATTTTCAGACCCAAAATCTGACGTTCTCCCAATTCCGTCCAACATGTGGGAGTGCGACACTTCCATCCATACAGTGCTTCGCACGGTGCCATCCGAATACTTGCCTGATGGCTGTTATTGTATGCAAATTCTGCTAAAAGCAAAAACTTTTCCCAACTCTCTCTGAAGTCTAATACACAGCCCCTCAGCATATCCTCTAATACTTGGATCACTCGCTCAGACTGGCCGTCCGATTGCGGATGAAATGCCATACTAAAGTCTAATCTGGTGCCCAAAGCTTGATGTAGTGCCTTCCAAAATTGAGATGTAAACCTCGGATCCCTATCCGAGATAATCGACATCGGCATTCCGCAAATTTTACAATTTTTGCAACATACAACCTTACCAATTTTGTAGGAATAGTCAACCCAAGACGGTATGAAATGCGAACTTTGTCAATCGGTCCACTATCACCCATACCGAGTCCTTCTTAATAGGCGTAAGGGAAGCCCACTAACGAAGTCCATGGTGATTCTCTCCCACTTCCATCGGAATCTTAATCGGTGAAGCAATCCTCGACGAACTTGGTGTTCACCTTAACTTGTCGACACGCTAAGCACTTTCCTACAAATTCGGTAACTTCCCGCTTAAGATCAAAGCCACCAAAACTATTCCTTAAATCTCTATACAACTTACTACCTCCGGGATGCATAGCATAGGGGCTACTATGCGATTCTCAAGAATTCTCTGCCAGAACTCCTCGCTCTTTGGCATACGACCTTACCCTTGAAACACAATACTCCATCGCCATTAATACCATAGTCCTTCAACTCCCCACTATGCACTTGCCGTAGCCTAGCACTTAGATCATCATCCGCCAACCGACTCTCTTTCACCTCATTCAACCACGCTTATTAACTTGCAACTCTGCTAACAAACTTCCATCATCATACAAGCTAAGATGTGCAAACATTGCCCTCAGATCCGACACTACTTTCCAACTTAGGGCATCTGCTACCACATTCGCCTTGCCCGGGTGATACTCTATAGAACAATCATAATCCTTCAATAATTCCACCCACCTTCGCTGTCTTAAGTTCAGCTCTTTCTGAGTCAGCAGATACTTAAGGCTCTTGTGGTCTGTGTAAATCACTAACTTTTCTCCATTTAAGTAGTGCCTCCATACCTTAAGAGCAAAGACCACACGCCAATTCCAAGTCGTGGTCGGTAGTTAACCTCATGTGGCCTTAATTGTCGAGACGCATAAGCAACTACCTTCCCATCTTGCATAAGGACACCTCCCAATCTCGTATGGAAGCATCACAAGACACCACAAAATCCTTCCCCGCCTCAGTCAATCAAACCTGAGCTTCACCAAGACTCTCTTAAGCTTCTCAAAGCTCTCCTGTTGCTTATCAATCTATATGAAAGGTACCTCCTTCCTTAGTAACTTTGTCAAAGGTGTCATGATCGACGAGAACCCTTCTACTTAACCTTCTATAATAGCCTCGCCAATCCCAAGAAGCTACGAACCTCCGCCACGCACTTGGGTGGTTTCCAATCCAATATCGCCTCAATCTTCCGAGGATCTACCCTTATCCGCTCTCTACACACCACATGTCCTAAAACGTAACTTCCTTCACCAAAATTCACACTTGCTGAACTTGGCATATAGCTTTTTCTCTTAACACTTGCAACACGACTCGGAGGTGCTCATCATGTTCTTCCTCAAACTTCAATACACTAAAATATCGCTCTGTGAACACAATAACGAACCGGTCCGATAGGGTTAGAAAACCCGGCTCATCATGTCCATGAACACTACCGGGCGCTTTGTCAATTCGAACGGTACCAAGAACTCATAATGCTCGCATCTTTGTCCGAAAAGTCGCCTTATGGATATCGCCTCCTTCACCTTAAGTCGATGATATCCAGACCTTAGATCTATCTTCGAAAATACTGCGGCCCCCTTAAGCTAATCGAACAAGTCGTCTATTCTTGGCAAAGGGTACTTGTTCTTGATGGTCAGCTTATTCAACTGACGATAATCTATGCATTGCGCATAGTTCCATCATTCTTCTTCACAAACAAGACCGGTGCTCCCCATGGAGACATACTGGGTCGATAAACCCACGATCAAGAAACTCTTGGATCCGAGCCTTGAGCTCAACCAACTCCTTTGGTACCATTCTCAGACGGGAAATTGACACGTGAGTCTGCACTCAAAGAAGAAGTCAATTTCGAACTCCACTTCCTATCCGGGGTATTCGTAACTCCTCCTAAAAACATCCTCAAATTCTCTTCATGTTCTAACTCCACTAACTCCCTTCCTTTGCATCCAACGACTAACAAAGATAAAAATGCCTCACACCCTTTCCGAACCAACTTATTAGCCTTTAAAGCGTAAACTACGTTAGAAAAGTAGTTTTTTTTCCCTATCATAACTATCGCCTTATCCTCCTGTCCTTAACTCCATTCGCTTAGTCACAGAATCCAATATGTACCCGATGTTCCACTAGCTACCCATACCAAGGATGAGATCAAATTCTCAAGGGTTATTCCATCAAGTCGGCAAGAAATACCACTCCCTAGAGTTTTAGAGGTACACTCAAATATCTTATTCACCACTATAGTTTGATCTAATGGGCTCACTACGCCATCTCCCTATTAGATGCTTCGGAGGCTATGCCTAGTGTTTCAACTACTCTACATGCAATATAAGAGTGGGTAGAGCCAACATCAATTAGAGCAAAGTAAGGCTTGTCACCATAAGGAACGACGGTTATAACGCTCGATGCATCACCATCTTCCTTCCGATGAACTGCATATACCGCACACTACCGCCTCACCTCCTGTTACCAACACCTCTCCGGTGTTCCCGTCCCTCTATCGTAACCATACCGCCAACCGACCACGACCTTGCGGTGGTCCGCCCTCCTCTTCTAGCCCGATTAGAACCCCGACTTATTGGTCGGCCCCTTCTCGTTTTCATAGGATGCCCTAATCATGTGGTCCTTGGACCCACACTTGAAACATCCTCCGCCTTCTTCCAACACTCCCCAAGTGCATCTTTCCACACCGGCCGCAAGTACTGATCGTCCTCCCAGAAGCAGTCACGACCGCGTGGCCCATCACTTCTAGGCCTCTTTTGCACATTCCCGATGACCCCGATGATCCAAAACCTCTCTTTGCCTATTCCAAATCAAGATTCGTCTCACCGAAGTCCTTAATTCCTTCGGCTACCTTAGTCTTCTCCACCAAAGACGATAAATTCTCGCCCTACGGTGGAGCTATCAACAACCTCAGTCATCCTCATCATCCTCAAATCGGACACACCGCTCATGCTCCGCTGACACAATACCTCGAGTATATCACCAACCTTAGAAATTCTACCTCAGATTTCGCTACGGACTTATTTTTTTCGAACCACCTAAAAATGCCTTCCTCTCTCAAGATCAACATAACTAGTTCCAATGTACTTCTTCCGATATGCCGCCTTAAAATATTCCCAAGTAAGATCATCAACGGCAAGACTATCCCGAACTATGAGCCACCATTGGTATGACTCATCACGAGTAGCGACACTACCCCTTTCGCTTCTCTTCAGTCAGTCCAAGTCATCCATAATTCGCCCGTTGTTTCTAACCAATACTCACCAGATTGGGTGCCACACCGATACTCCACGGAAAAACTCACTCCACTAGCTCAAGTCGCCAGTAATCGACTTTCGAGCTCCCATACCTCCACCTACTCCACCACCTTTTCCAAAACCCGCAAAGATCACCTCAGATATCGCATCATCCCCGTCGATCTTGATATTCCACATCGGTGGTGGTGGTGGTGGCATTTCATTTTCGGACCACGGTCATTTAGCCTCTACCACTGCCACGCACTTTACGACCACGCCCCTAGAATTCATGCTTCCAATCGCATTTATCCGATTAATGAATTTTATGAATTAGTTTTGTTCCACTGATTTATCACGAATAGTCTTATGTTCAATAGTTCTAGGGAGTAGTTCTTTCAATTCCATACACATACAGTCTCAATTCATCCATTCAATCACATTCATGAACTTATGCTCATTACGTAAAATGTTGTAGTTGTCATTGTTTGTTGTTTTCCACTACCCAGGGGTATTTTCGTAATTTTATCCTATAGGGGTATTTTGGTAGTTTTCCAAATTAGGGTATTTGAAAATTTCACAAAGTAGATTTTTTTTTGGTATTTCTACAAAATTGAAATACTTGGTAAGAAAATTTTAAGGGTAAAATGGTAATTTTATACACTAGGGGTATTTTTTTAATTTTACAAGCCATGGGCATTTTGGTAATTTTTGCAAAAGTTGGTTCCAGGTGATTTAACGAAGTAAAGGTATTTTGAAAATTTTTAATTCGAGGGTATTTCGATAACTTTCCATTCTGAGGGTATTTTGGTCATTTGTACAGGTTAAGGGTAATTTGGTCAATTTGTAAATCAGGGGTATTCTGACCATTTTTTTAAATCAAGGGTACTTTGGAATTTTATAATCATGGTTTGAATTTTGAGTTTCACAAGTCAAGGTGATACCTTTTGGGTTTTAATTATCGGGTTTAGCTTGTGTTTGAGTCCTCTTGGCTAAGGTGAACCATCACTACGCACTGTAGGATTCGAGCGAGAGGAGGTGAGTCACTAGGACCGCTTAAATACCAAGCTCCCTCCTAATCCAATCCTAGACATGCGACAACGGTTGCCACACCTTTAACTCAAATGACTCGCATATTACATGTTTGTTTGGTTAGACTTTAAGTTTTATGTGTTTTGGTATTGGAGTAAACTAATCCTAGGGTTTAATTCCTAATCTACTAATCTACGTCCTATAATTTCCCACATACAAATCACAAAAGGGTTAGAGTACTTACCTGTGGACTTCGTCAAGACTTAGGTGCCATGCCGTAAAACCCGCTCATTTCTTAGTAAAATATAATTTCAAAAGAAAGAAAACATTTTGGGCCCAAAAGCCCTCAAGGCCGAAGTTTTGAACCGACTCGATACTAAATCGAAACGCCCCAAACCCGACCCACAAGTCCTCGACCGGATCCGCATGCTCCTTGAGTAAAACAATTCAAAACTTTATTTGTTACTTTGGAAAATCTGGGTGGTTTGGAAGATAATTTGATTTGTGTTGAGTACAATTTGAAAATGGGTTATCTTTGCGCCTCGATTTTATTAAAATAGTATTTTTATTTGTACTTGAAATTAAGTAAAAAAATATTGCCGGTTTTTAGAGCTTAATAGTAATTTGAAAAAACGTTCGTGCTTTTGTGTCAAAATCATTTAAGATTTATTTTAATGAAAAACTATTTAATCTTTATTTCACAATAATCATGTCATAATAAACCTAATAAAATGCATACTTAAAACAGCTTAATAAGAATGGCCATATTACATCATAGCAAAACCCAAATAAATCCAAAACTTAAATGATAAAAACCAATAAAAATAAAATAACTCCGAGCTGAGCATGGCCACCACTAAGCTCCTGCTGACTCGGTCCATTACTGAGTGTCACCTGAAAAGATATCCCACAACGGGGTGAGTCAACAGACTCAATGTGTAACCATCAAAACAAACACCTAACAATTTAGGCATACAAATCATATATGCAACATACCTAGTAGTGATGCAAACTCGAACCCAAACCTAATTAACCATCCTCTACACATCACCTGTACCTACCATCACACCGTGGGGATTACTAAATCGACCCTCAATTCGTTACACACCATCGAAGGCGCCACCGCAGCATTTACTTGCACATCACCCTTATAAATTGTGGCATAGCCACCAGATAATTGTGACAAGGTCACTAGATAAAAATATGTGACATAATTCACCACATTCAGATTATGTGACATGAGTCACCAAATATTGTGGTAAAAACCACCAGATCACTTCCCCTTTTCATAATCACCCATATGCCCCCATGCGTCATACAAATCATGCGAATATCATGCCATATGCCTTATTCATATTTGTAACAAATTCTCATATATGTCACATTCATAGTTTATAAAACTATTAATAGATCTTTAGAGAATAACGTACCTGAATATGTCGTACCATTGAATGGTACCTTTAGCCATATCATTCACATTCTTATTAATACACATATCAAGTTAATACCGTAAATCTATTAAGAATTTGTGTAGGGCTACACACCTGGTTACTAACGTGCTTTTATCGAATCCCAAAGTTCATCAAATCGATTGCACTCCTTCCTAAAATCCAATGTCGAATCCATTAACATTACTAGACGTAATGGCTTAAGGTCGAATATGCATATCCACTTACCTTGTGGATCTAAATCAAACGATCACTTGCTCCTTAAATTGTCAAAATCCCTACTTATCAATGGTTAGAATCGGCTTAATATGTAGAAACTATGAAGATGGCCCTTGGCCGAATATTAAGACTTTCTTACCTTGGTTGCCTGGATCCCGAAATCAACCCTTGTTCTTGGTGGTGTCAAAATTCTTTAGATCTAGAAATCCCGAAGATCTTCTCTTGTAGTCGACTTAGCAGAAACCCCGAGATCCTCCTTCAAAGGTTCGGCCAAAGGGCATTAAAGGGGATTAGAGTCTTGATTTTGATAGACAAAAATAGAAAATAGAGATTTTAAACTCGAGAGAGAGATCCTTTACCAACAGAGTGGCCAAAACGCAATTGATCAACCACCTTCAAGAAATCGACAAGGATGCTTGCAATAGAAATCGATTCAAAGAGTGACAATGAAGTGGAGTTTCAGCTTTAGAAGGAAGTAGCAGGGAGATACAGATTCGGCTTGATGAACACTAGGGAGATTCGGCTTCAACAAGGAAAAGAAAAGGAGAAGTATAAGACTTTAGGAAGAAACGACAAAGGATGGAATTTTTTTGAGAGAGGGATATTCGGCTTTAACAAATGGAAGAAAAGAAAGAATGGTATTGTGGACTTTATCAAAATATGGAGAGGAAGAGTGTGAGGCTTAGAAGTTTCGGCAATGGTGATCAAAAGAGAAAGAGAGAAAAGAGTGAAGAGAAAGGCTAAATTTCAAGATAAAACCCCTTAACAAAATTCGGCTACTCCTCCTTCTAACTTGGCCAAAAATCACCTTAAGGAGTGCCATATTCTACCACCTCTCTTCCTCTCTCCTTATCCCTTGATCCCTCCTCCTTAGTCGAATCCCCAACACTCCAACCCCATCTATACCTCTTCCTTCTAGAGTCCATATGCCATCCACTCATCGCTCATCCTTGCAGAAAATAAAACTCCTATTTGTGTCCCTTGTCGTCGAACCTAGGCCCTATTACACAACTTGTGTCGTCACTTCCTAGGGCTTTAATTGGCGCCTCCTTGCCACTTTACCAAGCCCATTTCCATGTCCAATTTCTCTTACAATTTTTCTTAAGGCCTTATTTGCCTAGCTCCCCCTTTAAAGCTTAAAATACAATATTTCTAAGGCATTCATCTACACTCTAAAGTTCTCAAATTTCATAAAACACATTCACCACACACATAGGCATGCTACTTCATACAATTAAGCAATAATGCACAAGCCCTAATTCCCGATATTACATCATAAATATTAAATAATATAATCTACAAGTTCATTTATCGAATTTGGTGGTCTCAAACCACTATTTTTGACATCGCTGAAATTTAGGCTATTACAACTCTCCCCCCTTTAAGAATTTTCGTCCTAAAAATTCCTTCAATAAAGAGGCTCAGATATTTTTCACTAACTAATAGTATCTCCAGTTTTCAGGGCTGAAACATTAACAACTACTTCTAAATCATATATCAGGTAATTCTTTTTCATATAATTTTTAATTGTTGCATTAAAACACATTTTACCCATTCAATGATATATCTCTGTAAATCATAACTTTCTTACCCGATTTAGGCTGAATTAGAACTGATGCTTCGGTCAACAGAACTTTCATCTTCGGTCAATGAATATCTTTCACGAATAAATCATATTTGCAATTCGAGCTTCGACCCAATAGAAGTCGAAAGAAATATCATATGAATGTTTCCATCAAGTGTTCTCTTAAGCATAATCAATTAGAATACTAGAGAAGGATAGAGCAGTACCGCTTATAGTTTATCAAGACTTTCAATAATTCCTTCCAATATCATAATCAAACAACCTTTTAATGTAAATAAGAATCATATTTGAGAATGAACATTCACATATATTTCTAAAATAGCAGATCATGTAAAATGCCCAAAAGAAATAGCTACATCATATCTAATTATAACAACTGCTTTTGATTTTTATGACTTCATTACTACTCCACTGACTACTAAAGCAATCAATAATATCACATTATTCAGTTCACTAAAGGAACTAATTCAGAAGAAATTTTCTAGTAAATTCGTTTTGTAAATACCATACCTGAATAAATCGATTACTCATGAATAACTTCTTTCTTAACAGTAATATTGCGTATTCTGAATAATCTTCAAAAAAAAAATTGATATCTCAGTCATAATCATCTTTACTAACCAACCCATTCTTAGCTTTGTCTACATTATTAATCATTTAACCACTGAACTCTTCAATTTCACACTTGTAAACTTAATCAATATAAATCTAGTAAATTTCACTGTATAAAACTATACTTATAAGGGGGCAGAGGTCATAAAGCCTTACAATTTAGCTTTTATATATACACATATAGCATGACTTTTTATCGTCAATATATTTTATTACAAACATTCATTTTGTACTTTTATAAATCTTTACTTATCATAGGGAATTCCCCTTTTTCTATCACTACTCAAATATCACTTTCATCACTGTCAGAATTAACTCAGTTGGAAGCATCTCTATCTATTAGTAAAATAATTCTCATCAAGATCGAGGGATATCACACTATCACATGTTTTATAATGGCATGTACTTCTAGAATTCTCATATACTATGTTTGATCCTAGAACCGACTAAATCGTAACTCTGATACCACTAAATGTAACACCCCTACCCGTATCTATTGTCGGAATAAAGTACAAGGCATTACCGAGGAGTACGGAACACTTACAGACAATTTAAACCATTTATCACTCAAATAACGAATTTGATTATAGAAGTTTCTTTAATGGACCCTCGAGGTCCAAATCATGCATTAGGATCGGATCGGGACTAAATCAGAATCGTATGAAATTTTTTGCAAAATCCCTAAGTTTATCTCATTTACAAGGGTCCCACGCCCGTGTTGCTAGGCCGTGTGGTAAAGTTAATTTTCACAAATTAGTCTATTTTCCAAGCCATATTTCTCACTCATTTGATCCTCATTCTTCACCCACATTTAATACATATAAAAACCAATTTAAGATATTTAACCGAGCCTTATACTTAATACCATTTGTTAGTCGTACACTTCATATAAATAACAAGAAACGTATATGAGCTCAATTCCCATTAAATTTCTCATATATATAGACAATTTCACATTATGTAATCATATAACGATAACAACCATATCTTAGTATTTTAAATACGCTTTCATAACAACTTGTCTTGATTTCATACTATTTTATATGTGAGCTTTACTCATCAAAGTATTTGAAATATCATCTTTATGCAAATAGTAACATGGGGTACATAGTTCCCTAATTATGAATGAACATATTTATCAAACATATTCCATGTTCATATATCATAGTCTTGTGTCTCCATATATCAATAACCATCATTTTCTTGTATTTCAGATAAATACTTGTAACCATACATAAGTATGCAATTCGCTATTTCTTCCTGTCAATCATAATTTCAAATGACAAATTCTTGTGAATACGCTTACCAATTTCATAATTCCATGTATTTACCATTTTCCATATTTATCTCGTTGAATTCATTGAAATTTCGATGGATTTCCTGTAGTACACCGATGGTGTACAATCTCATTAACCGTCAATTCGTACTCATATATACATAAGTCCTTTTCAGAGAGCACACTCCCGTGAACCTCATTTCTTACAACAGTTTACTACCCAGTGCTAAATCCTCAGAAGAGAGCACACTCCGTGAACCTCATTTCTTACAAAGAATTACTACCCAAAGCTAAATCCTCAGAATATAAACTCATAGAGTATTGTCGGGATTACCGGTCAAGCTAAATCCCTACAACGACAATTACTCTAATGAGCTTGGATCCAATTACTACCAAAGCTAAATTGCACCCTAATTCGGATTACCGTCCGGCTCAATCTATTTTCCACATATTCTTTGAGAGGGCTATATCAGGATCACTCGTCCGGGCTAGATCCTTTTCACACATATTCTTCGAGAGGGCTATATCAGGATAGGATCACTCGTCTGGGCTAGATTCTTTTTACAGTCAATTCCTTTCCAGAGATCTATCGAATTTTCTTTTCATTCAACCGGGATTTATTTTCCATTTTCATCAAGAATATCAATACTTCATCAATTATCACACAATAAACATCCAAATCATATTCACATCAATAAAAACATGTTTCAAGCATTTAAGAATATAATTCAAGTTGCACGAACTTACAATTTGATTTTTATACCATACCGATAATCTTAGTTTCATAATAAATATTTGAAATAAAATATTATATCATTTCTAATTCAACATTTGTCGATTATAATCGGGCATGTGATCAATTTATGCATAATTCATTCATATATTTTTCCTCCTCCTCCTCTCCATCCACATCCTTAGTATAAATAACACACTTGTAAGTAACATTATCTATAATTTTCCACTATTTATTTATGTGAATATTCAAGCTATTCATCCCTGCCATATTCACTAAATTATTTTATCTTGAGCTACAGAACTCCAAATTAAGATCTGCTAATTTTCCCTGAAACTAGACTCACATATATTCTTACCATAAAATTTTTAGAATTTTTTATTTAGCCAATAAGTACGGTTTATTCTTTAAAGTCATCCCTATTCTACTATCTGATAGTTCTGACCCTTCTTCACTAAAAATTAATTATCTCCTCATACGGGATTCGGATGATATCCCCATTTATTTCTCTTAAAAAATAGACTCATTCAGGATTTTAAACATATAAATTTAATCTCCTAATTATTTTTTGCCTATTTTTTTATGATTTTTAAAATTTAGAACAAGGGAACCCAAAATCATTCTGACCTTGTCTCATAAAACCTATTATATCTCATGATTTACAATTCCATTACTTACACCATTTCTTCTATAAGAAACTAGACTCAATAAGATTTAATTCCATATTTTATTCATCCTATAATTTGATTTCTACTATGTTTGGTGATTTTTCAAAGTTAGACTACTACTACTATCCAAAACTATTTTAGTGCAAAGTGTTGATTTCCATTTTGCCCCAAATTTCACAGTTCATACAATTTAGTCCTTGTCCAATCAACCCCTCAATTGGGATAATTTTTCTCAATTAATACCTTATTCTATCATTTTAAACTACTTCCTAACCCTTGAAAATCAGAACTTTAGCATTAAACCTTAATTCCAAACTCTTTCATAATTAGGTCCTAAAACCAATTTCCATCAATTTTACTTGATAAAATCATCATATATCAAAATTAAAGCTTAAATTTTATATTTATTCATCATATGATTCCAGAAATCATCCATAGCAACTTTAAAATCAGCCATAGAATCAAAACTAATGACATAATAAGTTGAACTCAATTGTAAAAGTCCAAAAACATAGAAATTTCAAGGAGAAAGCAAGAATTAAACTTACATGAAGCTAGAGTATGAAAACCAACTTGAACCATCTTCCATGTCTATTTTTCAGCTAATGAAAATGAAGAGAAATGAAGAAAATTCTAGATATTCCAATTTGGTCCCATTTTTATTTAGCTAATTTTGGCAATTTTCCAATTTTACCCTTATTTCACCCATTTCCTGATTTTTCTCAGCTATTGCCACCCAAAATATTTCCTTTGGGCTTATTTGCACTTTAGGTCCTTCCTCATTTGACAATTAAGCTATTTAATCCTTCTAGCAACTTTTACACCTTTTTCAATTTAGTCCTTTTTATTTAATTAACCACCCAAATGTCAAAATTTTCTAATGAAATTTTAATACTACCTTATTGACATTCCGTAAATATTAATAAAAATATTTATGACTCAGTTTATAACACCAAGATCTTGATACCCCTTTTTCTCAAATTCTTAACCAAGTAAATCTTTATAAAACACAATTTACTATTTCAAAATCTTTTAAAAGCTACATTTGGCTCGTAAATATTAAATAATATAATCTACGAGTTCATTTATCGATTTGGTGGTCTCAAACCACTATTTTTGACATCACCAAAATTTGGGCTATTATATGTATGCAATTTATCTCGTAATGAAACGATGGAAATCTAACGATGTTTCGACGACTACCGAGCCCTGTTTGAACCTTAGGAATTCGTAGGATACAAATGACATGTCATTAGGGTTAACATGATTCGAGTGCAGGTCTTGAACGTCCTACTGATGGTTGAGGTCTGGCATGTGTTGTGGATACTCCACAACTCGTGTGAAGTAGATCGTGTAGCTATGTTTCGACCCAAAGCTCGTATGAGTAGGCCCATTTTCACAACTCCTGTGAGCATTCTGATTCATAGCTTGTGTGAGCATTCTGATACATAGTTCGTGTGAGCATACATGTATAGGAATTGACAGATTACAATTATATGAGTTAGCACACTATGTGTGAGCTATCCTGAGTATCCAAAGGTATTCTAAACAGTTCAACGGGCATGATTTGAAAGGAAATGGTAAGAGTTTGATACGAAATAAGACATGTTCACATATGAATTGCATTAAATTGGTGATACATGGATAAATGTAAGTTGAGATGGATGATATATTCATATGTTACATGTTTAAATGTTGTGATCATCCATGAATAAATTGCCTATGTCTTATGCTTATATTGCTAACATGTTTGGTGTGAATGTTTAGGCTTTGGCCAAACTATTGGATGGATTGTATTATGCTTACTTATAAGTTATGCATTGAAATGATAAGTGCCCAAATGGAAATATGCTTATGTTCATGAAAGACCGGTAAGGTTTAAATTATGTAATTTCTTATGAAATGATTTATCATGTGGTTAATTTCAAAAGAACTATGTTTAAATGCACTAGCTTGTGGTTATGGTTGATGATATGCTTATGTCTTGTATGTTAAGCATATGAAATGGGTGTGGAATGGTAATGAAATAGTAAGCTCATACTTGAAATGTAAAATGATAAAAAAGGGAATGATGAGTTGTATTGATATTGTTATTTAAGCTGAAGAAAGTAAATCAAATGGAAAGTAATGAAATGCAAATAAAAGTAAGAAAATTTGAAAGAGTTTAAAGTTTTATAAAATCCTACTATGCTAGGGATGATATGTATATGTGATACTGCAGAAATATTCACTCTGTGAGTTGTTGAATATGGTTTCATGAATCTTACGAAATTGGTATAAGATTATTCTTGATATATATAAATTTCAAACTTGAAATAAATTGATATGATTGAAGTTTATACGAGCTTACTAAGCATTCATTGGTTACGTAGTTGTTTTTCCTTTACTTTTCAGATTATCGGAAGCTCGATCGGGTTGGAAGCTCGTCGGAGATCTATCACACTATCCAGCGATTATATCGGTAGATTTTGATGTCTTGGTTAAGGTTATAATGGCATGTATAGGTGGACTTATGGTTGATGATTGGTTGAATGTTAGTTGATGAGTTTGACATGTATATGTCATTTGGGGTAATGTAGCCTTGGTACATTTAGTGCCTTGTTGATACGTGTTAATTTGATAATGTGTTAAAGTATGTTTGGATGACCAAAGTGATGTATGATGAATTGACCTCAACATGGTCAAGATATCGTATGATTTGGAAAGGTTTTGAATAGACATGTATGATTGAAATATGGTTTGTATACATGTTGATTGTTGGAACCATCTAGATATGGATAGATTTGTATCTTTTAATGGCCAAAATGGTATGGTTATTATGTATCAATTATGTTATGTTTTGGCATGAAAACAAGTTAAGTGATAATTGTTTAAATATGCATATGTATAGTTGTTTTGGTTGATATTATAGCCATTATGTTTTGGCTTGTAATTATGGTATTTTGACAGATTGAAATGATTGTTAGGTTGATATATGTATGTAACCTTATGATGGTTGACTTTATAATCTTTGTGATGCTTAAATGATGGAAGTTGAAATGGTATTTAAAATGTGTGTAATGGAATGTTCTTTAACATGGTTGAATATGGTCATTTTGGTATTTGGAATGTAGTGGTCATATATGGCTAATGGTGCTAAATGTCAAATGGCCTATTTGGTATATTTGGTGTGAATTTGTTAGGTAAATAAAGTGGTAAGTTTTGGTATAAACTTAGTTATAAGTTGATTGAACTTTTGGCTAAACTATGCATATGGTTGTGCATGTTGGTTGTTGTGATTGAGATGCCCTTTGGGCATATTGGTTGTATGAACATATACCATGTAGTTTTAGCTTGATTATGCATGTTTTTGGTGCATCTTGAATTCTTGATTATATGTCCAAAATTGTTATAGGTGGGTGCATGTTTTGGGTGAAAGAAATGACTTGAAAATGACCAATTTCTTGTCCACATGGCCTAAGACACGGGTGCGTGTCTCAGCCGTGTGTGACACACGACCATGTGACACGGTCTTGTGTCCTCTGTAGGTTTTTAAAGGTTACATTTCGAGGATTACATGGTCTAGCACATGGGCGTGTGGCTTGGTTGTGTGAACCAAGTCAGAGAGTTACACGGGAACAGACACGAGCTGGAACACGACCGTGTGTCCCTACTTCGAATGCCTACATGGCCTGGCCACAAGGCCGTGTGACCCTTGCATTTTGAAAATTTTCATCTTTTTCCTAAAAATTCTATATGTTTCTAATTTAGTCCTGATTCGTTTCTAATGTGTTTTTAGGGCCTCGAGGGCTCGTATAAGCGACAATATGTATGTTATTGATGGAATTTGCTATGATTGATGTTGTGAAGTAAATGATTTATATTTTTGATAGTTTTGAAATGTAAACTTTTTGATAGTTTGAAATGTAAACTTTGGTAATACTTCGTAACCCTATTCTAGTGATGGATACGTGTTAGGGGTGTTAAAAAAACACAAAGAGCATAATCACTTATGACCTACTTGAATTGGCCCGATTAGAAGAACAAGTGATGAAGCCCATTTACTTGAAGCATTGGTGGCTTAGTGAAGCACTTATGGTATTTGAGCTTTCTTAGGGATTATGTAAGTCCCTTAATTGTAGATAGGTTTTTATCTCATTCGTCGATGTAACTTAATCTGTACCGTTGATTTTGGGGAGCTCAGCTATAAATAGAGTGCCTACCCTTCATTTGTAATCACCCATTGTATCCGTTGTATTCTAAGTTGAATACTAATTGAAAACATTTACTTAAACACCTTATGGTCATTTTTTTTCTATGGCTATTTTATTATTTTGAGCTTTCTTTTGTTTATGAGTTGCTTTCGCTTTATTTTTAGTGCCTTATGAGAATTTCTATTGAGAAATTTCACTTTGCGCAAGTTAGGTCAACTTAGACATATTTGTAGTGTAAAAGCGCCTTGCGAGACTAAAGATCTAGCCCCGTAGTAGTCACATACTGATGATGCACTTTGTCCCATTGAACTCAAGAGTAGATGTTATACCAAGTATTGAGTCAAGTTTCTATCATGGGTGACTTAAATAGTATAGGTTTGTGCCTTATCTCCAAAATTTTAAATTTACAAATTAGAAATGTTAATTATCTATATTACATGGTGAAACTTTATATCTTAAAATTTCACACAAGATCAAAATACTCACTATGTTTAACTACCCATTCTTTCGCAAAAGAATGCTATCAAATTACAGTGATCACTTTATCTTTTATTATCGTGAAAGTTTCATATTTTTCTAATTTATTTATTTCTTTATATTCAAGAAGTTAATTTTACAATAACCAAATATATGAAACCATACATCATGTCTTTTCTACCAAGTAAGTTTCAGAAAGAGGCCTTAATTCTCTTTGTGAATGAGGCAATGTATTTGTTATTTTCATAGCTTCTTTTCATAGTCAATATAACATAACCTTTTAAACAATATATATACATAAGTATTTCATATAATATTTTAGTACATAATCATATTAAAGGACTATCAAATGTCCAACCATTTGGCTATAACATCACATATTTATACCCTTTATCATGGACATTTTTTGTCATTTTGTGACTATAATATATACCATGTCCACCACCTAAAAGGGTCAAAGAGCTTCATATTGATATTATCATACTCATTAATTAGATATTTTATTCATTTTTTCAAAATAAATTCCAAATTTTATTACATCTCAAAACTTTAAAGAACCATGAGATTATAGATAATGTTCCAAGCCATGTATTTACAAATCATGTGCATAATTATAAACATACACAATATTATCTCAAATAAATATATGAATATCATGTTACACATTATCACTAGAATATTTTTCATATTAGAATAGTGATATTTCATTCCTAGTCAAAACCACTTTTAGTTCAAACTTTATAACATATACTAAAAATGTGCAATAATATATAAAACCCATTTAGCTTATGGTTAAATAAACCAAGATGATTCATATTATGTGATCATTTATAAACTTTGATTTGATGTATCATTTAATAATGAATACACGTAAACAATATCTCATGAATAATATTCAAATGCTAGCTACTATTAATATTATGATTTGAATAAACAAACCATTTCATATATCAAGTTCAATATGTATCATGAGAAAGAAAAATACTTTTGTACTAAAAGTTTCACTCACAATTAGGATGGAATGAATTAAATTTCAATTCTTCAAACTTATTGTCTATTTATAATGCACCAATAGGTGCTTAAGTGACTTTTTAAAATGACATCATTTTTCAAGTTGCATAGTTGGGTTTCAAGAAATCATTTCAACCCAACCTTTTGAAAGTAACCATTGGATTCAATAACAAAACTATTTGGTTTGGGAAGGCTTTCCTGAATGGTCATAATGCTTCTATTGGATAGAAACTTGTTCAACTAATGTTTGAACAATATCATCACTATTCAAAATAAAAGTATTCTTTCGACCCACTAATAAATCTTTTCCTAACCATGCATTTTCATTCTATCCATCTCCTTTCTTTCGTTCTTTCTTGCATGATATATAATATATATTATAAATTCTATACCAATCATAATTATGCATGTTAAAATATCATGTATACAATAAACTAACGTTTGATTTTATCAAGTAATTGACGCATGAGACATCCACATCTTTTCCATAATATATCTAACTTTAATAAAGCATAAACATGAAATCTAATTTTTGCAACAATACTAAACCATAAATTTGACATACCTCTTATTGCTACAAAGATTTCTTCAAAATCAATAGTTAGATCTCTAGAAGCCCATTTTGCCCGGGCTTAAATAAAACAAACCAAAATAAAAAAAACAAAAATAATGTTCATTTACAGTCTAGTTTACAAAACCAAATCCCAAATAAACTGCCTACTAACTCATTACCAGACTAGCCCAAAATCGTTACACTCGAGCCCAATTACCTACTCAAACCTAGACCTAAGGGCTAACCCAGTAGACCCGAACTCAGATGGCCCAAAAGGCCCAAAACATTAAATAGAAACCAGAAGACCTAGGGTTTTTAAAACCCTAGACGCCGCCAGCTTCGCCCCAGCAGGAGCCCAATCGTCGCGCCGTAATAGCAGGAACCCAATTGTCGTGCCACAGCACCCTAGCCTTCACGCCGCAGCCTCGTCTAGTCTTTGATTGTGCCTTGATTCGTGCTTGAATCACTTCGCCACCAGGATCCTCAACTGACCTGCAAAATAAGGAAAACGTAGCAAAAAGGAAAGAAATAATTATGGAAAAATATGTATTTCCTTTTTATTTTTGTTTTTTCGGGTTATAAAACCCCATGCAAACCTGTAAAAAGGGGGACAAGAAGACATATATACAAGAATAGGCATAGAAAAACATAATACACAAAAAAAAGATACCAAAGAGCTCCTAAAAAATCAGAGAAATAAAAATACAGAATCAATTTTGCAAAGGTGATTTTTGATTTCGTTTATTCTTTTTTTTATTTTTAATCTATGCATGTTTCATATGTTAAACAGTATTTTAAAAAGGAAAAGGCGCTTTTTTACTCGAGAATCGCCAGGCGGCGACGACGCTGGCAAGCGCGTGGCGGCGGTGTGGCCGGAGGTCTAGCAGTCGGAAGTCTAGAGGGAATTTCAGAGAGTTCTAAAGTTTTTTTTTAAAAAAGGGACAGAATGAATTTTTTGGGACTAAAATCGAACTTTTATAATGCTATGAAACGGCATCGTTTCTGCTTAATTCAATAAGCATAAAATGACGTCGTTTTGAAGGAGGATACGCGCGTTGACTCGACAACCCGGAGAGGATCCGCGTGTTTTATATAAAAAAGGGAAATTTATTGTTTTAGTCCCTCTGCAATTTGGTTGGTTTTAATTTCGCCCAATATAGTTTTTTTTTTTATAATTAGCCTTAGAAATCTATTTTTTGTTTTAATTTAACCCCTATTTTTTATATATTATTTTAGTTATTATATTATATTTTAAAATTTTGTATGTTATATGACATTATACTATATTATATATTATTTTAAAATTTTATTTTGTATAAAATTTATTCATATTATATAATATATTTTATTACATATTTTTATAATTAGTGTATTATAGATATATGCATTTATTTAAAATTATTATTTGTTATTTACTAATTATTTTATTATATGTAATCATTTATACAGGTACTAAATTACTAAATTATGTATATATTTTTTATATAAGTTTTTTACTTTTTACTTTTTGCTATTTTATTTATATTAAATTATTTTAAAAATCATCATATTCTTTTTATACAATGTTTAAATATGTTTTTTATTATTGCATAGAAATTTCAATTATTGTTATTTCTTTTATATTCTTTTAATTGTTTATTATTGTTTAACATAATGTTTTATTTATTCATAGTATTACATAATGTTTCATTTATTCATATCATATTATTCTTTCATTATTAATTGTTAGCGTAATTTGTAGTTATGTAAAATTGTTATTAAACATGTATGTTATAATGTATTTATTCTATGTCTTACTCATACCATTTTTTTATAAAAATACCTTTTAAACTAAAGATTTTTTTCAAATATTTTAAAACGGTGATATGTGATATTTGGGGACCTCGAGAAGAATTGTGCCCTAACTTACTGGGTTTCGATTTTTCTCGTAAAACTTAAAGTATTAGATATCCCTTCAATTTTAAACTTGAAATTTATCAATTTCAAATCAAAAAACTTATTCTTGGGAATTCAAAACGTTGTGTCCTAAGTTACTGGGTATGATGTTTTGTGTCTCGAGGTAGGAATTTTCTAAAATAAAGATGTACCTAGTTTCGAAGTTATGAAATGCTATATCCTAACTTATTGGGTATGGTATTTTATTTCTTTGAGATAGGTAAGTCTTGGTTTTTCTTCTAATAGACAAATTTTATTTTAAAACTTTTTAAATTTGCAACATTAGGTCATGATTTTATCGATTAGGTACCAATATTTGGGCGTTATGAGGGTGCTAACCCTTCCTCATACGTAACCGATTCCCAAACCCATTTGTCTCGGCTTTCGTAGACCAAAATCAGAATTTTGAAATAAAATATTTTTTAAGGTGATCCAATCACACCTAAGTAAAAAAGGATTAGTGGCGACTCCCATTTTCATTTTTAAAAGTTGATCCCCATTTTTATAAAATTTTTAAAAAGGTTTTGACTGCTTGGCGACTCCACTGGGGACGTTAAGAGAGTCAAGCCATAAAGTTGATAATTTCATGTCCTTTTGTCTGAATTTAAAATTCTGGTTTTTTTAAAAAAACATGATTTTTTTTTTGCATGTGATTCTAATTTTAAATATATCTCTCCGCATTGCACTGCATGACCATCGAGGTCACACCTTTAAGTGGGAGCAAGAAGCTATGCCTTCGTGAGGTTTGCACCTCCGCATGGGCTCGTGGATTGCTTTCGGGAAACATCTATACCTATGTCTTCGTGAAGTTTTCACTTCCGCATGGCCATAGGGAAATGTATTCCCCTGAACCAAACTCAGTCCGTATGAGCCTATAATGGGTGAGGATCGAGGAATCTGCTAGTTCAGGTACCTCAACTTTAGAACCAAACCTTATATAGTAAACCCTAAGAACTCACCTTAGGTATAGCTATGCCAAATTTTAGTAGTTACCCAGATAGGTATGTGTTTATTTCACTTACTTTATATTTTATTCTGTGGTACTAACTCGTTGTGTTTCATTTTTGTGCATATCATTTAATCTTTAGGAGGTATCGATTCACGGTTAGTTTCTAAGTTTGAAAGCTGGTTATGGAGAATGAATTCCTTGATAAAGTGGAGGACAATGCTGCCGTCCGTACATGGTCAGAGCAAACTCAATTAGAAAAAGTGAACAACTTAGTTGATGGGTATGTATCTAAACTATGAGACTTTAATCGTATTAGTATTACACAAAATGAGTTTCAAGAATTGAAAGAGATATGGGCTCAGTGGGATAATGAGGCTAAGCAGTTGTTTTATCACAATTATGGAGATTTTCCCTACTTACTCGACGTCAAAGTAGATAAGCATCTATTCCGGGTTATGGTCCAGTTTTGGAACTCTGCCTATAGCTGTTTCACCTTTGGGAAAGTAGATTTGGTGCCCACAATAGAGGAATATACGACCTTACTTCGGTGTCCAAAATTTCAAGTCGATAAAGCTTATTCCAAGGTCGTTAATGGCCCAACTTTTGTGAAGAAGTTAACGAATATTACGGGGATGAGGGAATAGTGGGTTACAGCCAGAATTTAGAAGAAAGGTGAAGGTAAATGTATTTCTTAGGTTAGCTTGAGGGATTTGATCTCAACCCATCCAGACGCAAAGGAGAAGGTTGACGTCTTTGCCTTGTGTATCTACGGTTTGGTATTTTTCCCCAAAGCTCTCAGACATATAGATGAAGCAGTTATTGAGTTATTCGATCGACTTGATAAAGGGGTCACGCCCGTACCTGCGATCTTAGCCGAGATGTTAAGATCTTTGAATGCATGTCGGAGAGCAGGTAAAGGCAGATTCATTAGATGCACACAACTGTTGTTGGCTTGGTTCCATAGTCATTTCTGGAAAGTGGAGAAAATTTCTTATCAGGTTTTTTCTGAAAACTATTCTCCATTAAAAGAAATAGTGGCAACACCGAGGAGAAAGGACGTGTCTGAGGAGAACTGGATAGCATTCCTTCAAAACCTTTGAGAGGAAGATATCGAGTGGAAAGCCCTTGGATGATTCCAGATGAAATTCTTTATCGATGTGGGAGTTTTGACTGGGTTCCTTTAATTGGAATTTGGGGAGCTGTTGGGTATGCTCCTCTACTTGTACTAAGGCAATATGGATTGAGACAGTTTGTACCTACAACATATGGGTTGGCTCAGTGTGAGTTCTCGTACAGAGGGGACAATTATAAGAGGAGAGTTAAAGAGATTTATGGTGCTTGGAATCAAACTCATAGAATGAAGAGATTATCTGCAGGACCGATGACAACTCCAGAATACAGCGGATGGAGGATTGGAAGGGTTAATGATAACATCCTCGAGCTGAATTCAGAGGGTGTCCGGTTAAGAGAAAAATGCTTGCAAGTAGTCCCATCAGAGTTAGAGATGGTAAAGTAAGATTTTGAGAGGATGAGTTTCGAGCTTGGAAAGAAGATAGAGAAGCTAGAAGAAGAAAAGATGTGCTTGAGGCTAGATGTGGATGTTCAGAAATCAGAAGCCGAGAAAGTAAGAAAGAAGAAAAGGAAGATTAAAGAAGATCAAGATAGCTTGAAGACTAAATACAAGAAGATACGTCTATCAATGAAGAATGCCGATTAGGGAAGACTATTGAACAGTGGCAACAAGA
Source organism: Gossypium rotundifolium (assembly GCA_025506655.1). Taxonomy (NCBI): domain Eukaryota; kingdom Viridiplantae; phylum Streptophyta; class Magnoliopsida; order Malvales; family Malvaceae; genus Gossypium; species Gossypium rotundifolium. The sequence goes on along the minus strand of CP106727.1, from coordinate 34,916,110 downwards.
AGTCCAAGAAAAAAAGGCCAAAGTTGATTGTTGGAAGAGGAAATTTCAAGAAATGCAAGCGCAAAATGGAACCCTAGAGAAGCGTTTGTCAGAAAGTCAAAGTGAAAAAGAAGAATTAAAAGCTAGAGTGGCTGAACTTGGACGGTCTCTTCATCACCATCAAAGTCGTAATTTTGTGATTGAGTTAAAATCAAGTTTGAACAAGATCAAGGAAATGATGGGTAGAATCGAAGAGTTAGAAGCAGCAATGCACAGTTCTGAACTCCAAATTGAGCTTCTTGAAACTAGAGAAGGGCATTGGAAAGAAGAACTTCACCATTCTCAAGATCAAGTTTGGAGTCGAGATTACCTCATGAGTGAAGCTATAGTTCAGATTCGAGAGGTAGCTGATCACCTACAGACTTTGGTGGCACATGTCGATGTATTGAGCATGAAGTATGAGCTACAGTCAGATCGTAGTCAAGAGCTAGTTTTGTTATTTGGGAAAATTAAGACTTTAGCACTTAGGGCGAAAGCATATTTGTAATCCGTTATATGTAAAGCATTTTGTTTTCTAATAAAGTTTTCTAAAATAAAGTTGAATCAGAATCGATGCCTCTTTGCATTCATGCATTTGCATTACATAACATTATATGCATTCAAATTCATAGAGAGTATAATTAGTTGAAATTATAACCGAGAGAGAGGGAGAGAAAGAAAAAAGGGAAGGAAAATCTAGAAGCTGAACATCCTTACAGTACACGTTCCAAATTGAAGAAAATGGATCAAAGATTGGAACAATTCCAAAGAGACATGCAAGACCAGATGCAAGAGCAAATGGAAAAACTCCAACAAGAGATGAGGGACCAAATGTTGGAGGCTCAAAGGAACATGATGGACCAGGAGATAACCTTGCTAACCCCGTTATCCATGAGTTGGATATAGTAGAGAGGAAGGGTTAAGAACTGAAGCCTCAAGGCAGTTAGAGGATCACTGTAGATGGTTAGAGGAAAATTTCAAGGCTCTAGAAAATGCCGATCATCATCATGATATTGATGCGAAGGACTTGAGTTTGGTTCCAGATATGGTGCTTCCTCATAAATTCAAGATGCCAAAATTTGAGAGGTAAAATGGAACTAGTTGCCCTAAAGCCCACATCACTATGTTCTATAGGCGCATGACTGGTTATGTGAACAATGATCAACTTTTAATTTATTGTTTTCAAGACAGTTTAGTGGGGGTGGCATCTAGGTGGTACAATCAACTCAGCCCTACTAAAATTAGCTCTTGGAGGACTTAGCTCAAGCCTTCATGAAGTAGTACAATCATGTCACAGACATGACGCCTGATAGAATCATGTTGGAAAACATGGAAAAGAAATCGAATGAAAGTTTCAGGCAGTATGCACAAAGATGGAGGGAAGTTGCTATACAGGTTTAACCACCTCTCCTGGAAAAGGAAATCGCCATGTTGTTTATCAACACTTTAAAGGCACCCGATCGTGTCAAACAGTCGATTTTTAATATTTATAAAGAATGATCGAACCTGTAGACTAACTATGACAACGATGGAGGCAAGTGCACCTATCGAACAATAGTATAGTTTAGGCAAGATTATTTTATCGAACCCAAAGGAACCTAAAAGTACTACTACTCACTTTCTTTCTATTATTTAGCCTAAAATATGGAGTGATTGGTTTGATCTAAAACTAATGAAAAACTAAACTAGATGCAAAGACAAAAGAATGAAAGTTTTGGAAAAAGACTGTGGAAAAACTCAGTTGATTACGATGATACCCTTAGGAAGAATCCACCTATGACTTCTCTTGTTATCTAACTTTTAATTCATATGACTTCTTTACTTAGCTTGATCCGTGAGACTCCCTAACCTATATTAAACCCTCTCTCGAGGCAAATAACATCTAACCTTAGGTTAATTAGTGGAGCTCTTGTTCTCTTATAATAACCCCCTAAGGAAGCAGTAAATCGATCAATGGACTCCCATATTAGGTTTCACCCTAATCCGGCAAAATCTCGTCACCCTATCTCTAGGCATGCGATCAACTCCGCTTAATTATGCTAGATATACTCCTAGACAGGGTCTATTTCTCCTCCACCTAAGCACATCGATTAAATTAAGCAACATAATTAAGAACAAACTAAGTACTTATCATATAATTTAGAAATAAAATAACAAAATCATTATAGGTTTCATCCCCTCTGTATTTGAAGGGTTTAGTTCATAACAAAATAAGAAAATATCTCAAGAGAAAAGATAAAACAAAACATAAGAAATCCCTAAAACCCTCTGAAGGAATTGAAGAGGAGATCCTCTGTTTTGAGTAGAACTCTGGCTTCTTGAGATGGATCAACTGACTATCTTCGTGTAGTTCCCTGAATAAAAGCTCTGGCAAAACTCTGCCCAAAACTCCCTTCTTTAGAATGACTGGCTTGGGTTGTTTATATAGGCTCCTTAGATGCTTTACTTGGCTCCTAAGTACCTCCTTCAAGTAGAACTACTATTAAGGTGTTTAAGTGGACTTAGGAGTATGTTTCTTTGGCTTCAAGCATCCAAATTCGAGTGAAATTGCTCATTCCCATGGCAGGGGCACGGCCATGGCACACGCATGTGCAAATCGTCTTTAGGTCGTGTCTCGATTCTATCGATTAGGGCACGGCCGTGTAAGTCATGGCATGGCCGTGTGAAGTAATTTGACGAGGCATGGCAGTGTGGCTTGAAGTTCAGGCCGTGTCAATATCCTCTTTGGCCCAAATTGGTCCGTTTTAAGCCCGTTTTACATTCTTTTTATCCTTAGGTGCTTTTCTGAGTATAAGACATGAAAAGAAAGGATTAAGAGCACCTTTTTACATAAATCAAGGATAAATCATCCAAAAACATACTAAATGTGGGATTAAAATATGTTACTTTTACGATTTTTCAGCACCTTTTATGACCCATATGATAGGAAGCACCACCAAAAGCTTTGCAGATATAGTTATGGCAAGGGAGATGATAGAAAATGCCATAAGGGGTGGTAAGATTGAAGCATGAGAAAGTACTAGGAGATCTACTCCTAGAAAAAAGGACAATGTGGTGAACAACACCAATACATAAAACAAAGGGTACTCAAAGGCAGTCACTGTCAGTCAGCCGAAAGTGGTTACTACTGGACAACATGGGTCGACGAGACAAGAATCAGGTCCTGGGCAAAATTTTAAAAAGCCCCAATATATGCCAATTCCAATGACGTATAAGGAGCTATATTAGAGTTTATTTGAGGCACGCATAGTATCCACATATTATCTACAGCCGTTATAACCCCCATATCCTAAATGGTATGACTCTAACGCTTATTGTGATTACCACGCAGGAATATCGGGGCACTCAATAGAAAACTGTACTGCCTTCCAAAAGGTAGTTGAAAGGCTAATCAATATGGGAATTGTCAAATTTGATGATACGCCCAGTATGGAGATCCCATTACCTAGCCATGGAGATAAGGGGTAAACGCGGTCGGAGAAGATGTCGTGAGAAGGGCCAAGGGGAATATCTCAGAGGTAAAAACCCCGTTGAGAGTAGTACAGAAAGAAATGGTAAAAATGGGATTGATAAAATCAAGTCTCGAGGAAGGAGGTGAAGAATCAAGGAACTACTGTGAGTTCCACAAAGCTGGAGATCCAGGAATGTGTTGAGTTCAGACTAGTGGTACAAAGCCTCATGGATAATAAGGAGCTAAAATTTTACGAAGAAGGTTCGGAGGAAGGAAATGTACATGCAACTGAAGGAGAATTGACAAACCAGAAAGTCATCTATCCAAGGATCATCATTTCCTGACCGAGAAATACAGAAGGTGGAGCACAAATCGAGCCTAAAGTTGTAATCCAGAGACCTGTGTCCTTTCATTACAAGAATGACAAGATGGTACCATGGAATTAAAATTATAACATGATGACACCGGTAGTAGAAAACTTAGTTAGTACTTCTAAGGAGGTCCAAAATGAGGGATTCTACACACGAAATGGAGGCGTTACAACTTGGTAAACGTTAGATCAGAACCAGTAAAATCAAAAAATATGCCAGTTGAATCAGAAGAAGGACTTGATGCCCTTATCAATGTACCTATAAAGGAGGAAGAGGCTAAAGATTTTTAAAATTAGTGAATACAACGTAGTCGAGCAGTTGCTTAAACAACTGGCTCGTATTTTGGTGCTAGCCTAACTTTTAAGTTTGGAAGTTCATCGAGAGGCTTTGATGAAAGTGCTAAACAAGACTTACATTATTAAAGACATATCTGTCAATAAAATTGATCGATTAGTTAGTAACATAAGTGCTGTCAACTTTATTTCCTTCAGTGACGATGAAATTCCACCTGGGGGTATGGGATTGACTAAGGCCTTACACATAACTACTTGTTGTAAGGGATATACTCTACTGAGCATATTGATAGACAATGGATCAGCCTTGAATGTCCTACCATTTTCAACACTAAAGAGGTTGCCAATAGATAGTTCTCACATGAAGACGTGCCAGAACATAGTGAGTGCGTTTGACGGCACCGAGAGAAGGGTGATGGGGAGAATTGACATACCATTGCAGATTGGGCCAAACACATATAAGGTGGACTTTTTGGTGATGGATATAAAGCCCTCATACAACTATTTGCTGGGAAGGCCTTGGATTAATTCGGCAGGGGCACTACCCTCATCCCTTCATCAAAAAATGAAACTGGTGACAGATGGTCGACTAGTCATTATAAATGCGGAGGAAGACATTATAGCGACTATTACCAATGACATGCCATATGTAGAGACAAATAAGGAGGCCATTGAGTGTTCTTTCCTGTCTTTAGAGTTTGTTAATGCCACATTCATTTTGGAAGGAAATGAAGTTTCGGTGCCCAAGATATCCAAGACCACGAGGATGGGCTTACAAATGATGGTGGGGAAGGGAGCCTTACCAGGAAAATGATTAGGCAGACATCTCCAAAGAGAGATTCAAGTGCCATTTCTAAAAGAGAAAATAGACCGTTTTGGCTTGGGTTTCAAGCCGCATGCTAAATAAAAGGCAAAGGAAATAGAGAAGAAGTAGGAGAGAAGAAGGGCCCAGCTGAATGGAGAAGAAGTCTAGTGGGAATCAATGATATTCCCACACATATCCCAAACCTTTGTATCTGGAGGGATAATTCACCCTGAGAGAGGGTTATTGGAAGATCCCCACATTAACGCCATACATGGGGAAGAAGTTGAGCAAAGAAACCTATTGGGCATTCGCCCTTATGAGCCTGGAAGCATTTTGAACAATGGGATTGTAGAGAAGCTTCCTGTAGTTTTTAGAAATTATACAGAGTAATATTCAGAATGCTCTTGTTATTTTTTTAGCCTAGGAACAATAAGATTTCTTTTGTGAAATAAGCTCATGTTCAAAATTATTGTTTCAATAAAATACATTTTTTTTACTTGAGCAAATATTCTTTCATCTCATTCTTTTGACTTTCTAATTTCATTCAAAATCTTTTTCATTCATATCATGTGAATAGTTGTCCTTGAATCATTTGTTTTTTTGTACATTCTATGGTACCCATCAAGGTCCCTAGATATCCATGATGTGAGCAATGATAATACAGATCTAGAGGTCCACTTTGAGCAGGAGATGTGTTTAGAGGAACCTCAGGATTTTGTAGATAACCGAGATTGTAATTTATCTCCAAATTTGTTAAGAATGGTAAAGCAAGAAGAGAAGCATATCTTACCCTATGAGAAGGAGGTAGAAAACATATCCTTGGAGGAAGGAAAGGTTGTGAAAATTAGGACGCACATAGCTGAGGAAACAAAATAAGGCCTTGTTGAGTTACTACGGGAATTCACGGATGTCTTTGCATGGTCGTACCAAGATATGCCTAGGTTAAGTACTGACGTCATCGTGCATCGCCTTCCCATAAGAGAAGAGTGCAAGCCAGTTCAGCAAAAGCTACGAAGGATGAGGCCTGATAGAGTATTGAAAATAAAAGAAGAAGTCTAGAAACAATTTGATGCTAGTTTTCTACAAGTGGTTAAGTACTCAGAATGGGTTGCCAATATTGTTATTGTCCCTAAAAAGACGAAAAGGTCCGGATGTGTGTGGACTATAGGGATTTAAATAAAGCTAGCCCAAAGGATAGTTTTCCTTTCTCGCATATCGACATATTGGTGGATAATATGACAGGATTTTTATTATTTTCCTTCATGGATGGCTTTTCAGGATACAATTAGATCAAGATGCATCTTAAAGATATGGGAAAAACTACCTTCATAACACTGTAGGGTACCTTTTTTTATAAGGTAATGCCATTCGGGATAAAGAATGATGGGGCAACATATCAAAGGGCCATGGTAACATTATTTCATGACATGATGCACAAAGAGATCGAAGTAAATGTTGATGATATGATTGCCAAATCCTAAACAGAAAAAGAACACATTGACATGGTAACACAGTTCTACCGATTGAAGTGGAAATACCTTCTCTTTGGATTTTGTCAGAAATAAAGCTGGATGAAGCTGAATGGATTCAGGCTCGGTATGATCAGTTGAACTTAATTGAAGAAAAGAGGCTAAGGGCTATTCGTCACGGTCAGATGTACCAAAAATGAATGATGCGAGCCTATAATAAGAAAGTTCGCCCAAGAGAGTTTCATGAGGGGACCTTGAATTGAAAAATATCCTTCCCATACAAAAAGATTTCAGAGGAAAATGGATGTCGAATTGGGAAGGACCATATGTGGTGAAGAAGGCTTTCTTTAGAGGAGCATTAATCTTGACCGAAATGGATGGGAAAAGTTTACCCAATCCTGTGAACTCTGACTTAGTCAAAAAGTATTTTGCTTGAAAAGGAGAAGAGGCCAAAGTGAAAATCCGTAAAGGGCGCTTTGAGTCTCTAAAAAATAGAGAGGCTAAGGTGAAAACCCGCAAAGGGAGCCTTGAGACCAAAGGGGTTTTGAGTTGAACACCCGAAAAGGGCGGCTCAAATTTTGAATGGAAAACTGTCATCTTGCTACACTAGAATCAACATTGAAATGAAGAATGTTGCATATCGGGGCATCAGAAAGTACTTTGGGTCTTCTAAACACATGTTGAGCTCAATGCAGTCTTCATAAAGTTTATATATAGAAGCTCAATCGGTGATATCTAGGGCATCTATTTTTTGTCCTATTTACTATCTTAGGATTCTTTTTCTTCTCAAAGATATGTTCTTAGTTAATTTCCTTTGTATTTTTTTATAATTTATTCAATTTTAACTCTTTTTGAGATCAATTTATTTGTTACCCATTATTCATAAATGTGTTGCATTGAAATAATGATTGACGAACTAATAATTTCACAAAAAAGAAGTTTTACATATTACTTTGGAAATTTCTAGAAAAGACAAGGAGCCAAAACAAGACAATTGTTTAGAATTTCCATGTGCATAGAAATATTTGAGAAAGAAGAGTCTGGATAGAGACTATTTCTCTAAATTCTTTGTCCAATTGATGAGTGCACGTGATGTCATCAGATCATAACATTTGGGGGTGGTGTGATGAACTAAGAAACCCTGAGTTGTGGTGGAATGGGTTGAATTCAAAATAAACCCTATACATGGAAATTTTCAGATGGGTCCGAATGAAAAGTTTCAATTGTGGTAACATGGTAATAAACCTTGTGTTCTCAAGATTGAAGCAGAGATTGGCTCAGAAATTACATTGGGGCAAGCTTGTTAAGCAGAACATGATTGATGAACAAAAATAAAGAGTAAATGAGTGATAACACTTAGAGTAGGAATCATACTCATAGCATTTTTGTATCATAGAAAGTTTTATTAGGAGCATTTGATTTATTCTGATCATTGCATCTTAATCCTAATCTTTTAAAAGGAATCATCTTCATGACATGTTACATGTAGCTAGAAGCATTTGATTCATTCTGATCATAGCATCTTAGTCATGTGACATAAACATATTTAACCGAGTCTATAGGACATGTCCCTCAGTGGACGGTGTAGCAATATCGGTGAATTTGCAGATCTCATCTTCCTGAAGTTGCAGGAACCAGATCAAAAGGCGCCTTTCATCCTTATCTCCCTGAAGTTATAGTGGAATAGACTGAAGAAAAAAGATCTTATCTTCTTGAAGTTGCAGGAAGCAGATCAAAAGGCACCTTTCAGCCTTATCTCCATGAAGTTCCAGTGGAGTAGACTGAAGAAAAAAGATCTTATCTTCTTGAAGTTATAGGAAGCAGATCAAAAGAAGATTTTAGCCTTATCTCCCTGAAGTTGCAGTGGAGTAGACTAAAGAAAGAAGATATTATCTTCCTGAAGTTGCAGGAAGTAGATCAAAAGAAGATTTTAGTCTTATTTCCCTAAAGTTACAGCGGAGTAGACTAAAAATAGAAGATCTTATCTTCCTGAGGTTGCAGGAAGCAAATCAAAAGACACTTTCAGCCTTGTCTCCCTGAAGTTGCAACGGAGTAGACTGAAGATAGCAGATCTTGTCTTTTTGAAGTTGCAAGAAGAAGATCGAAGATAACAGATCTCATCTTCTTAAAGTTGCAGGAAGTAGATCAAAGACACTTTCAGTTTTGTCTCCACTAAGCAGGAGTGGAGCAGATTAAAGATATCAACCATTTGACAAGACCGAGCAAAATGGCCTTTTTATCATCTTTGCTCTATTCTCGTTACACGATAATGAGCAAAGAGGGGCAGCTATAGAAGCCCATTTTTGCCTGGGCTTAAATAAAACAAACCAAAAAAAAAAAAAATAATGTTCATTTACAGTCCAGTTTACAAAACCAAAGCCTAAATAAACTGCCTACTAACTCATTACCAGACTAGCCCAAAACCGTTACACCCGAGCCCAATCCCAAAAGGTCCAAAACATTAAATAAAGACCAGAAGACCTAGGGTTTCTGAAACCCTAGGCGCCGCCAGCTTCGCCCCAGCAGGAGCCCAATTGTCGCGCCACAGCACCCCAGCCTTCGCGCCACAGCCTCATCTGGTCTTCGATTTCGCCTTGATTCGTGCTCGAATCACTCCGCCACCAGGATCCTCGCCTGACCTGCAAAATAAGGAAAACGCAGCAAAAATGAAAGAAACAAATATGGAAAAATATGTATTTCCTTTTTATTTTTGTTTTTCGGGTTATAAAACCCCATGTAAACCTGTAAAAAAGGGGACAAGAACACAAATATACAAGAATAGGCAGAGAAAAACACAATACACAAAAAAAAGATACCAAAGAGCTCCCAAAAAATTAGAGAAATAAAAATACAGAATCAATTTTGCAAAGGTGATTTCTGATTTCGTTTTTTTTTATTTTTAATCTATGCATGTTTCATATGTTAAACAGTATTTTAAAAAGGAAAAGGAAATTTTTTACGAGAACTGCAGGCATTTGCAGTGGGCGGTAGGACAAGTGGCGGAGGTCCAGCAATGGAAGTCTAGAGGGAATTTCAGAGAGTTTTAAAGTTTTTTTTTTTTTTAAAAAAAGGGACAGAATGAATTTTTTGGGATTAAAATCGAACTTTTATAAGGCTATGAAACGGCGTCGTTTCTGCTTAATTCAATAAGCATAAACGACGTCGTTTTGAAGGAGGATCCGCGCGTTGACCCGACAACAAGGAGAGGATCCTCGTGTTTTATAAAAAAGAAAAGGGAAATTTATTGTTTTAGTCCATCTGCAATTTGGTTGGTTTTAATTTCGCCCAATATAGTTTTTTTAAAATTAGCCTTAGAAATCATTTTTTGTTTTAATTTAACCCCTGTTTATATATATATATATATATATATATATATATATATATATATATATTATTTTAGTTATTATATTATATTTTAAAATTTTGTATGTTATATGACATTATACTATATTATATATTATTTTAAAATTTTATTTTGTATAAAATTTATTCATATTATATAATATATTTTATTACATATTTTTATAATTAGTGTATTATAGATATATGCATTTATTTAAAATTATTATTTGTTATTTACTAATTATTTTTATTATATGTAATCATTTATATAGGTACTAAATTACTAAATTATGTATATATATTTTTTATATAAGTTTTTTAAAATTTTTAATTTTGTTATTATATATATATATTAAATCTTTTAAAAATCATCATATTCTTTTTATACAATGTTTAAATATGTTTTTTATTATACATAGAAATTTCAATTATTGTTATTTCTTTTATATTCTTTTAATTTTTTATTATTGTTTAACATAATGTTTTATTTATTCATAGTATTACATAATGTTTCATTTATTCATATCATATTATTCTTTCATTACTAATATTTAGCGAATTTGTAGTTATGTAATTGTTATTAAACATGTATGTTATAATGTATTTATTCTATGTCTTACTCATACCATTTTTTTTTATAAAAATACCTTTTAAACTAAAGATTTTTTTAAATATTTTAAAACGGTGATATGTGATATTTGTGGACCTCGAGAAGAATTGTGCCCTAACTTACTGGGTTTCGATTTTTCTCGTAGAACTTAAAGTATTAGATATCCCTTCACTTCTAAACTTGAAATTTACCAATTTCAGATCAAAAAACTTATTCTTGGGAATTCAAAACGTTGTGTCCTAACTTATTGGGTATGATGTTTTGTGTCTCGAGGTAGGAATTTTCTAAAATAAAGATTTACCTAGTTTCGAAGTTATGAAATGCTATATCCTAACTTACTGGGTATGCCATTTTATTTCTTTGAGATAGGTATGTCTTGGTTTTTCTTCTAATAAACAGATTTTATTTTAAAACTTTTTAAATTTGCAACATTAGGACATGATTTTATCGATTAGGTACCAATATTTGGGCGTTATGATGGTGCTAACCCTTCCTCATACTTAACCGATTCCAAAACCCATTTGTCTCATTTTTCGTAGACCAAAATCAGTGTTTTGAAATAAAATGTTCTTTAAGGCGATCCAATCACACCTAAGTAAAAAAGGATTGGTGGCGACTCCCATTTTTGTTTTTAAAAGTTGATCCCCGATTTTATAAAACTTTTAAAAAGGTTTCGACAAGATCATTGACCTTAATGTTGTTCCATTCTTAACAGTAATCCTCATAGTATCATGCTTGTAGTGTCATGTAAATGTGTGGTAAACAAACACACCTTTTTTAATTTTTTTTATAAATTGCGAAAATAGAACCTTAAAATTGTTGGTGCATGGAGATAAAATAAACTTATCAGAAATTAATCGAAAGGCTTCAAGGTGTGTAATCGTGCCACTATCTTTAAGGTTCTATTCACCCTCACCTATACTTTGGTGTGCAAAAAGAGTTACCACCAAATGAAACTTAAGGATACAATGAAGCCCAATGATTGTCTATGTTTTGTATTGACGAAAACTATCCATTAAGCATTAAATGAAGCATAGCAAGTGTATTAGTTTCTATAAAGAACTTTTGCCATAATTCGTTATAGAACTGTAACATCCTGATAATTAGGTGTTATGCATCTTTACTAAATTGAATGATGTTGCATGCTTAAATATGTTTGAGTGTATTTTGGAAGTTATTTTGAACTTCATTAATAAAGTGAATGCTTAGTGAAACTTTTAATTTCTAATAATTAAGATGGAGCTAAGCATGTTAGGCTTTAAGAAATAATGACAAGAGGTTTTAAGCATAAGATGAGTAATTGGCAAGGTGGTTAGGACACATGGATGAGTGCTTGAGGGAGAGGTTCAATCCCTAGCTAGCAAATGGGAGGATTTTATTTTGTTTCCTTCTCTATAGTGTCGCCAAGGCTCTTCTAGAATGGATGAGCATCTTTTTAATTTTGGCTATTTGACCACATGGATAAGGTAAGCTTAAACTTATGGTATGGAATCATGAAAGGATGATAAGATGAGGGGACAAAAGGCTTGAGGTAAGGGCATTGTCTTGAAACTTTTTCATGGTCATTTGACCATGAATCTAGTCGGTTTAGGGCTAAAGGGATGGTTAATGTGATAGCAAATTAAAGGTTGATGGGGAAGAAATAAGGAGGAAAAGGGGATAATGTTGGCATAGGTTGGCGAATTTTGCTTAGCCATTAGGGGAAAGTTGGCCAAAAGTCTTGCATTTTTGTGCATCTTTTCTCACTTCTCCAAAAGTTTTTCCTCCTAGCCGATTTTTGTTATTGAGTTTAGGTAAAAATTTCTCTTTGTTTTGGCTCTCATTTTGACCATTTTGGCTAAAGTTCCTTTTCTCTCAAATTTTTGTTCTCTTTAGTCTAAAACATCAAAAGATTGGAAAACATTTTATTCTTTTCTTTTTCTCTCATTGCCGAAACTACCAAAGTACAAAGAACTATTTTCTTCTTCAATTTCTTCCTCTTGGCCGAATGTGCATAAGTCTTTAAACCTATCTCCTTTCTTTTGAGAATCATCATCATCATCATCATCATCATCTTCTTTTAATCTCTCTTTCTCTTTGTCTTTTTCTTCCTTTTCTCTTTCCTTCTCTTTTCATTTTTCTTTCTTCTTCACTCCTAACCGAAACTATTTTCTATCAACACCAAAATCAACATACTTTCCTTCTCTTTTGTCAAACCAAATCACCTTTCTTTTTCATCTAAATCTTTCTTTTCTTTTGTTGGAAACCCGAAACCACCATAGCCAAAGCACCATATTTTTCTCTTTTTGTTCAAGCCGAATCATCATTTTTTTTCTCTACTCTTTTGTTCAAGGTCGAATATTCAAAGTGATCAAGTAAGGTTTTGTCAATTATTTTCTTTATTTCTTTTTACTATAGTTGATTTAGAAAACATAAATTCTTTTATTTTTTTCTCTTAGGCCGAATCCTTGGAAAGGATTTTTAAGGATCTTTGTTGAAGCCAACTTTTAAGAAGTGACCTTTCGAAATCATCCAAGGTAAGGATTATTAATTTCGATCGTATCAATCCTTTTAGAATGGATCACTAATCAACTTTATTTTTAGGGTGATTTAAGACTAACAAGATAGGTAAGAAAAGAGCAATACGGAGTGTTTGGAAGAGAGGAGGCTTTGTTTACCATCGAACTTCAAAAGAAGGGTCAGATCGTGAAGAGATTTTCCATCGGGTTGTGGACCCTCCGCTAACGAAGATCGGTTATTTGAAGTAGTACGCATAACCGAACCACTTTACGTTGGTGGGATATCTGCGGGTTTTGATCCATCTAGCGGAGAAAAACCACAAATAACGGTTGTTCGAGAATCCGAGGGTAAGGATTTAGATCTTTCGTCAATAAATATAGTTTTATTAGCAATAGCGTATACTAACCAAGTGTGATAATTATCTAGGCGTTGACGAGCGGGAAAGTATCATTCTCACGGTCATAAGGTGTGTAACCTTACAATAAAAACTCATAGATCTATTTTTATATGTGATTTTATAACAATATGTTTGATAATGATTGTGGATACCATTCAGTGGTATACGATATTCAGGTATGTTTACCCCAAATATTCTGTTAATTTTGCTATATGCATAATTGTGAGATAAGTATGATTTTGTTATGATTTTGGGGTAAATGGCATGAAAAATGAATAATATGTATGTGCATGGGCATATGGGTATATTTGATAAAGGGGAAGTATTCTGGTGGTTTTACCACAATATCCGGTGACTTCGGTCACATATGTGAATCTGGTGACTTCGGTCACATATTTGAAACCCGGTGACTTCGGTCACAATTTTGTCTGTGGCCTTGCCACAAAAATTATAAGGGCGATGTGCATGTTGATGACAAAGAATCGCCTTCGATGGTGTGTAGCAGATGGAGGGTCGATTTAGTAATCCCTACGGTGTGTTGGTTGGTACGGGTGGTGTGTAGCGGATGGATATTTAGGTGGGCCGGGTTTGCATTTCATTACATGTACATATCCATGTGATTTAAATGATTATTATTTAATCTTCTATGAAAATGGGCTTTTGGGCTAAATATGAACTAAATGGGCCTATGGCCATATGTGTAATTAATGGGCTTTAAAGTTATGATCAAATGGGCTTTTTAATGTATGTGTTACACATTGAGTTTATGACTCACCCCTTTTGTGGGATAACTTTTCAGATGATTCGTAGTGTGATGGATCGGGTCAGCAAGTACTCCGTGGTGGCCAATGCTCATATAAAGTATTTTGAAGATTTTCCAATTTAAACTTATTAAATTTTATTACTTAGACTTTATTATGGGTTTGCTATTTTTGTAATAAGGCCACTATAAACTATTTTAATTTTTGTGTTTGGACTTTTATTTTGCCATGAACAAATATCTATTAAATAACTAAATGATTTTTCGATAAATAATTTAAAAAATGTTTTTGTCACTAATATATATATGTTTTAAAGTAATTTCCTTAAATTTGGTTTTCTTTTAATTTATTAATTCCTCCTAAAAATAATGTTTTAAAAGGCATAAATTTACTTTACAATTTGATTTCAACCTAAAATATTAAGTTAATCTGTTTTCTACAAAATCATCAAGTTTTTCTTAAATAAAATGAGAATTTGCTAAAGTTAGATTCGAGGAACATATCAAATCCGGTTAGGCTTTTTGGGCCGGGTTTGGGGTGTTTCAACTTGGTATCAGAGCCCAGTTTTAAACTCTCGGCCTTGGGTTTTGAAGCCCACAATGTTTTCAAAAATTGGCCCAAATGACTTTTCGAAAGTTTTTTTAAGTTAGAATGGTTTTATAAGAGCATGGCACCCGAGTTCTCAGCCCAGATCCATCAGGTATGTATCTTTATTGATAAAGTGATATGAAAGTCTGATAAGCTTAAGGAAAATATAACTTTAGAGACATGGACCCTAGGTGTATGTGTGCTACTACGGAAAAACCACTGAATATCTGTTTCATAAAACTTTCTTTTAATAAGAAGTGAAAAGACTCTAATACATAAGACTTTTTCGTAAAAACAGATAAGACGCGTAGTAGACATGAGTTTTGGGGATGTGGTCGTCGTGGACGTGGACGAGGAAGAATGGCTGTGTCGAAACCAGTTAGATCTGGTCAAGGTTCCGAAAATGAAGCTCCGCCACCGGCTGTTGGGGTGGATTTTCAAGAGCAAAATGAAGGAGGTGACGCAGTATCACAAGTTGTGCTGCGAGTTTTAGAATGAGTAGCAGAAGCTAGTTCTGGAAATGGGTCTCGAAAGTCAGTAGCTGAGAGACTAAGATCGAATGGAGCTGAGGCTTTCAGGGGAGTATCTGGAGTAGCTCCAAATGTAGCGGAATATTGGTTGGAGGCAGTCGAGAGGATTATGGACGATTTGGACTGCACTGCTAAAGAGAAATTGAAAGGTGCTATTTCACTACTCCGTGATGAAGCCTACCAGTGGTGGCTCACTATCAAGGAAAGTACCCCTGCGGATCGAATGGATTGGGGGTATTTTAAAATTAAATTCGAAGGAAAATACGTTGGAGCTAGCTACATCGACTCCCAGAGGAAGACATTTCTGAATCTAGTGCAAGGCAACAAGTCGATAGCTGAGTATGAAGCAGAGTTTTTGCGACTTAGCCGATATGCCAGAGGGATAGTAGCTACTGAATATGAACGGTGTATCAGATTTGAAGATGGACTTAGAGATGAACTGCGAGTGATGATTGCTCCGCACCGGAAAGAGATTTTGCAATCTTAGTAGAAAGAGCAAGAATAGCTAAAGAGGTTAAGCGGACTGAAAGACAGAACCGGGACAGAGGTCAGAAAAGAAATAAGAGAAGCTTTGGGTCTTCAGGGTCATCCGGGAATTTTCAGAAGAAACCAAGAAATGAAGGACCATGAGGTCGTGAGATCACACGGTGGACAACATCGTGCTTGTGCCCAATGTGGAAAAATGCACCCGGGAGAGTGTTAGAAAAAGACCGGGAGATGTTTCAAGTGTGGATCTAAAGACCATATGATCAAGGATTGCTCGAAGAATTGAGAAAAGAACCGCCTGGCCAGTCGGTGTTAATCAGTGGCAGAGGTGAACAAAGACCGATAAGGGCCGTGGTCCAAATGGAAGGGTAATGGCTCGGTAGAGGTCGCAAACTTGAGCAGAGGCGTGGTAATTCGAAGCGAGACAAATGTGTCTGGTATATGCGATTCGTCATGAGAGGATAGTGGCCTTTTGATGTTATCACTGCATGCGTTTCGATTTATGGGTTACCCTTTATTGCTTTGGTAGATATAGGGACAACTCACTCATATATCGCTAGTGAAGTATCGGGACTTTGCATGTGACTTCGAGATGCATACCTAGGAAGATGATCGTACTTAGTCCTTTAGATGAGCATGATTATAGACAAACTTTTTAAGGAAGTACCTTTAGAAGTTCAAGGATGTAGTTTCCGGTGATTTAATGGAGTTGCCATTTGGGGAGTTCGACCGATCTTAGGCATGGACGGCTTGTGAAGTATCGTGCAAATGTGGATTGTCTTTGCTAAGCGAATGTCCTAAGAACTCTTGATGACAAAGAAGTTGTAGTGATGGGCGAAAGACGAACTACTTATCTAATGTCGTATCCGCTCTTAAGGCGTAAAAGATGGTTAGAAAGGGATGTGTAGCCTTTACGATGTTTGGTTAGTGCCTTGGAGGCTAAAAAGCAAATGTTGAAGGAGTTAGGACGTGAATGAATTTGTAGATGTTTTTCCTAAGAACTTCCGTGTTTGCCTTCGGATCGTGAGGTAGAATTCGGGATTGATTTATTGCAGGAACGGCGCCCGCTTTCTATTGCTCCATATAGAATGGCACGAAGGAGTTAGTTGAGCTTAAGGCTCAGATTCAGGAGTTGCTTGATAGTAGATTTATCCGACCTAGTGTGTCTCCATGGGGAGCACCTGTCCTATTTGTGAAGAAGAAGGACGGATCGATGAGGATGTGTATAAATTACCGGCAGTTGAATAAGTGACCATCAAGAAAAGTATCCTTTGCCAAGGATCGACGACTTGTTCGATCGACTTAAGGAGCTACAAGATTCTCAAAGATTGATCTAAGGTCGGGTATCATCAGCTTAAAGTGAAAGAAGCGGATATCCATAAGGCGGCTTCCAACTAGATATGGGCATTATGAATTTACGGTAATGCCATTCGGATTGACGAATGCCCAATGCGTTCATGGATATGATGAATCGGATTTTCCAGCCCTACTTGGATCAATTCATCGTGGTATTCATAGATGACATCCTGGTGTATTCTAAGTCCGAGATGGAACATGATGAGCATCTCCGGATTGTATTGCGAGTTTTAAGGGAGAAGAAGCTGTATGCCAAATTCAGCAAGTGTGAATTTTGGCTGAAAGAGGTTGCGTTTTTAGGCCATGTGGTGTCTGCAGAAGGGATAAGGGTGGATCCTCGGAAGATTGAGGCTGTGCTAGATTGGAAACCACCTAAGTCCGTAACTGAAGTTGTAGTTTCTTGGGGTTAGCAGGCTACTACAGAAGATTTGTCGAAGGATTCTCATCGATAGCTGCACCTTTAACGAAATTGCTGAGAAAGGAAGTACCTTTTGTGTGGGCTGATAAGCAACAAGAGAGTTTTGAGAAGCTCAAGAGGGTTTTGACTGAAGCTCTAGTTTTGATTCAGCCTGAGGCAGGAAAGGATTTTGTCGTGTATTGTGACGCCTCTTACACGGGATTAGGATATGTTCTGATGCAAGACGGGAAGGTAGTTGCATATGCGTCTCGGCAGCTAAGACCTCACGAGGTTAATTACCCAACGCATGATTTGGAACTGGCAGCTGTAGTCTTTGCTCTTAAAGTTTGGAGACATTACTTATACAGGGAAAAGTCAGTGATATACACGGACCACAAGAGTCTAAAATATCTACTGACTCAGAAAGAACTGAATTTGAGGCAGCGAAGGTGGAATTAAGACCAGATTTGTCTTATGAAGAGGAGTCATTTCAAATTCTGGAGCGAGATGTAAAGGTTTTACGGAGAAAGTCAGTTCCTCTCGTCAAAGTGTTATAGCGTAATCATGGATCGAAAGAAGCTTTGGGAAGCTGGAAGAAGCGATGAGACAAAGAATACCCTCACTTGTTTGACCAGGGTAATTTGAGGACGAAATTATTTTAAGGGGGTAGAACTGTAACATCCTGATAATTAGGGGTTATGCATCTTTACTTAATTGAATGATGTTGCATGCTTAAATATGTTTGAGTGTATTTTGGAAGTTATTTTTGAACTTCATTAATTAAGTGAATACTTAGTGAAACTTTTAATTTCTAATAATTAAGATGGAGCTAAGCATGTTAGGCTTTAAGAAATAATGACAAGAGGTTTTAAGCATAAGATGAGTAATTGGCAAGGTGGTTAGGACACATGGATGAGTGCTTGAGGGAGAGGTTGAATCCCTAGCTAGCAAATGGGAGGATTTTATTTTGTTTCCTTCTCTATAGTGTCGCCAAGGCTCTTCTAGAATGGATGAGCATCTTTTTAATTTTGGCTATTTGACCACATGGATAAGGTAAGCTTAAACTTATGGTATGGAATCATGAAAGGATGATAAGATGAGAGGGACAAAAGGCTTGAGGTAAGGGCATTGTCTTGGAAACTTTTTCATGGTCATTTGACCATGAATCTAGTCGGTTTTAGGGGCTAATGGGGATGGTTAATGTGATAGCAAATTAAGGGTTAATGGGGAAGAAACAAGGAGGAAAAAGGGGGATAATGTTGGCATAGGTTGGCCGAATTTTTGCTTAGCCATTAGGGGGGAAAGTTGGCCAAAAAGTCTTGCATTTTTGTGCATCTTTTCTCACTTTTCCAAAAGTTTTTCCTCCTAGCCGATTTTTGTTATTGAGTTTAGGTAAAAATTTCTCTTTGTTTTGGCTCTCATTTTGACCATTTTGGCTAAAGTTCCTTTTCTCTCAAATTTTTGTTCTCTTTAGTCTAAAACATCAAAAGATTGGAAAACATTTTATTCTTCTCTTTTTCTCTCATTGCCGAAACTACCAAAGTACAAAGAACTATTTTCTTCTTCAATTTCTTCCTCTTGGCCGAATATGCATAGGTCTTTAAACCTATCTCCTTTCTTTTGAGAATCAACATCATCATCATCATCTTCTTCTTTTAATCTCTCTTTCTCTTTCTCTTTTTCTTCCTTTTCTCTTTCCTTCTCTTTTCATTTTTCTTTCTTCTTCACTCCTAACCGAAACTATTTTCTATCAACACCAAAATCAACATACTTTCCTTCTCTTTTGTCAAACCAAATCACCTTTCTTTTTCATCTAAATCTTTATTTTCTTTTGTTGGAAACCCGAAACCACCATAGCCAAAGCACCATATTTTTCTCTTTTTGTTCAAACCGAATCATCATTTTTTTTCTCTAGTCTTTTGTTCAAGGTCGAATATTCAAAGTGATCAAGTAAGGTTTTGTCAATTGTTTTCTTTATTTCTTTTTACTATAGTTGATTTAGAAAACATAAATTCTTTTATTTTTCTCTCTTAGGCCGAATCCTTGGAAAGGATTTTTAAGGATCTTTGTTGAAGCCAACTTTTAAGAAGTGACCTTTCGAAATCATCCAAGGTAAGGATTATTAATTTCGATCGTATCAATCCTTTTAGAATGGATCACTAATCAACTTTATTTTTAGGGGTGATTTAAGACTAACAAGATAGGTAAGAAAAGAGCAGTACGGAGTGTTTGGAAGAGAGGAGGCACTGTTTTACCATCGAACTTCAAAAGAAGGGTTGATCGGGCGGTAAGAGATTTTCCACCGGGTTGTGGACCCTCTGCTAACGAAGATCGGTTATTTGAAGTAGTACGTACAACCGAACCACTTTACGTTGGTGGGATATCAGCGGGTTTTGATCCATCTAGCGGAGAAAAACCACAAATAACGGTTGTTCGAGAATCCGAGGGTAAGGATTTAGATCTTTCGTCAATAAATATAGTTTTATTAGTAATAGTGTATACTAACCAAGTGTGATAATTATCTAGGCGTTGACGAGCGGGAAAGTATCATTCTCACGGTCATAAGGTGTGTAACCTTACAATAAAAACTCATAGATCTATTTTTATATGTGATTTTATAACAATATGTTTGATAATGATTGTGGATACCATTCAGTGGTATACGATATTCAAGTATGTTTACCCGAAATATTCTGTTAATTTTGCTATATGCATAATTGTGAGATAAGTATGATTTTGTTATGATTTTGGGGTAAATGGCATGAAAAATGAATAATATGTATGTGCATGGGCATATGGGTATATTTGATAAAGGGGAAGTATTCTGGTGGTTTTACCACAATATCCGGTGACTTCGGTCACATATGTGAATCTGGTGACTTCGGTCACATATTTGAAACCCGGTGACTTCGGTCACAATTTTGTCTGGTGGCCTTGCCACAAAAATTATAAGGGCGATGTGCATGTTGACTGCAGCAACTGCCTTCGATGGTGTGTAGCGGATGGTGGGTCGATTTAGTAATCCCCACGGTGTGTTGGTTGGTACGGGTGGTGTGTAGCGGATGGATATTTAGGTGGGCTGGGTTTGCATTTCATTACATGTACATATCCATGTGATTTAAATGATTATTATTTAATCTTCTATGAAAATGGGCTTTTGGGCTAAATATGAACTAAATGGGCCTATGGCGATATGTGTAATTAATGGGCTTTAAAGTTATGATCAAATGGGCTTTTTAATGTATGTGTTACACATTGAGTTTATGACTCACTCCTTTTGTGGGATAACTTTTGGATGATTCGCGATGTGATGGATCGGGTCGACAAGTACTCGTGGTGGCCAATGCTCATATAAAGTATTTTGAAGATTTTCCAATTTAAACTTATTAAATTTTATTACTTAGACTTTATTATGGGTTTGCTATTTTTGTAATAAGGCCACTATAAACTGTTTTAATTTTTGTGTTTGGACTTTTATTTTGCCATGAACAAATATCTATTAAATAACTAAATGATTTTTCGATAAATAATTTAAAAAAATGTTTTTGTCACTAATATATATATGTTTTAAAGTAATTTCCTTAAATTTGGTTTTCTTTTAATTTATTAATTCCTCCTAAAATAATGTTTTAAAAGACATAAATTTACTTTACAATTTGATTTCAACCTAAAATATTAAGTTAATCTTTTCTACAAACTCATCAAGTTTTTCTTAAATAAAGCGAGAATTTGCTAAAGTTAGATTAGGAACATATCAAATCCGGTTAGGCTTTTTGGGCCGGGTTTGGGGTGTTTCAAGAACAATATTGGAATATAAAATACGGTGAGAGAGTAGAAAAGAACTTTGTTTCTATGTTTATAGGTTGTACCATGCAAATGAAAGTTCTCTCTTATTTATATGAGTTCTCATGTTTCGTCACAAATACATAACTATCCAATATGCTTATTTGGATAGTAACATCTATTACCAATAAACTTAACTATTCAATAGATATATATTTGAATAGTTATAACTCTTTGTTAATTAATGAAGTGAAATAACTTTCAGTATTTAAAAGACATACCATGTCACTATGAAAAGTGATAACTCTTTATCAATAGCCAAATGATCTAACTTTTGGATCACTTGTACTTTCCTTTGTAATTATTAGAACATTATAAATATTTTAAAAATATTCCAACATTTTTATCATAGAGATGAATTATAATGCGAGAAGATAAACTTATCTTACTAGGTATTTTTTTTTTTTTTTGATAATTGGGGGTGGAAGATTGGGTTGCTTGGGATTGAACCCAAGCTCTCATACCTCATAACTTAATGCTCTTACCATTAGGCTCAAAGGTTGTTGACTATTAGTAGGTAATCTAAATGGTCGCAGGTTTGAGGAATTAAAATGAGCAATTCATTCATGGGACTATAACATTGTCTATCAAGTCTAATTAGGGAGATACCTTATCTTAGGTATTGGAGTGGTTGACTTCAAGAAGATAGAAGTATAGGTGTGATTGTTTAGATTGACAATACATTAGAAAAAACTAAATTTCAATTTATCTTGGATCCATTTATGGATTTATTCACTTGTAACATTCATAGTATGACTTATCTCAATCTTGAGTGACTGGCTGGCTATGTGCATGTAACTCATGGAATTTGATATATTGAAATCTTGTGTTTCATTGGTCTCAGGACCGAAAGATGGTATGTTGGGTATGAGATTTATGTATGGCATGACTTAAACTTATAATATTGGATTTCATAACTCAATTAAAGAGTAACTGGTATAAAAGAATGTGATTATGGGTAATCAGTTTGGGACGATTGGTTTTTATTACTATTTGTTAGTAACAATCATTTTTATTTTGGAAGATGCAATAATGGCCATGAGGTAAAATTAGATCATATTGGGTGAACGAATTTAACTCAAAGAGATTAATGATATCCTATAAATGTAACACACTAATTACAAGGTCATTAGACAAAGCATGAATCCATGTTGGTTTTGTAATGGTATATAATGGGGAGTTTAATCATGGTACTTTTAGTGGATTGACTCCATGACTTAATAACATTGTTACACTCCACAACCGACCCAATTGCTGGATTTGAAAGTGAGATATCACATTCGTTGCTAAAGCAACTCAAACTAATTTCATACTTTGAATATTGAAATGACTCAAGTAAGAGACCATTTGCATCAAACCAATTTAAATAACCAATTTTAAAACGCTTTCAAGGTGTCCAAAGGTGTTTAGGACCAAGCATGGATTTTCGAGGGTCGCAACAACTCAAAACAGGGGAGGAACCGTTATTTAGTGGATAAGTATCAATAAAATTTTATTTTCTCACTTACTTGTACTGATACTTCTGGCCCCAAGTACAAATACAAGTTCGCCTATACTAAAAATCACCTCAAAACTATAACAGCTCGATTTAGGGCCTAGTTAGAATAGTGGTTGTGAGACCATAAATCTGAGGTAAAAATATGTGTTTTATGGTTTTTATGAGGTCTATGACATGTTTGCATGAATTTGTGAAAATTTCATGAAGAAATTTTATGAATTAGTGATCAATTTATTCATGAGCACTAAATTGCAAAGATTGAAAAATATGAGATTCTAGAAGATTCAAGTATGAGATAGCAAAATAAAATTTATTAGAGGTCCTTATTTAGCAATTAGACCATTATATTTTATGATGGACAAAAATGGGCATAAGAAGGAAAAATCTCAAGAAAGGGGCCTTAAGGGCAATTTGGTCATTTGGTTAATAAGTTAATTAAAAGGGAAAAAGAAGTCAAAATTCATGTCCATCTTCTTCACACTAGCCGAAAATTTCAAGCTCTCCATAGCTAGGGTTTCTTAAACTTTCAAGCTTGATTGTAAGTACCTCCTAGCCCCGTTTTTAATGTTCTTCGTATTTTGAGATCCTCGTAGCTTGATTTAGCTATTTCTAGCTATATTTTGAGCTAGGGTTTATGTTAAAAAATTTACCCATGTTTGACATGCATGTATTTTGATTTTTAATGGAGGAATATGAAAGTTTGATGTATGATAAACATTTTTTTCTAAGTGATTTTCATGGAAAACTAGTAAAAAGGATCTAATTATAAAAGTGAGAAAATATGTGAAAAAATTAGTTTTGAAGGAAAGTGTGAGCTGTTATGAGCTCAATAAATATTCAGCTAGGCTTTGGTAACCAAGGAAATGAGTGTATTTCAATATACGAACCTAGGGACCATTTTATAAATATGAGAAAGTAAAGGGGTAAAATTGTAATCTTTCCAAAGTATGATTCATGGTTCAATTTAGTCAATGTGATCATTAAAAGAGTGAAATTATCATTATAGATCAAGAAACACGAAGTCCAGATTGAAACCGAGGAAAGGACAAGGTGGTGGACTAAATCGAACAATTATACACATTTTGATAACGAGGTAAGTTTGTGTGTAATAAATTAACCTTACGTTATTATGTATTGAAATGCTTGAGATTTCATGGAATGTACATTATTTTTATGAAAAGTGATCAATGATGTTCGATGAGAAAAGGATGAAGATTTATGAGGTGAAAGTCCTGGTTGAACTCGGGAATAGAAAGGATACCATCGTTAAGACACGAGATTAAAAGGTCCCGTATTAGACCATGTTTGGGACATGGCATACACATCGAGTTGAGATCCCGTATAAGACCATATGTAACACCCCAAACCCGGCCCATGAGTCCTGACCGGATCTGGTATGTTACGGAGTAAAATAATTTGAAATAATTTTAAGAATTTGGTGAAACTCTTGATAAAATTTAGCTAAGGTGTGAAAACGGGGTTTGAAAACTTAGTTGGGCTTTTATAAGTATAGTTGGGTTGATAAACCCTTTTGAAAACAGTTGATCGTGTAGCATTTTAAAGTCCATCAAAGTTATAGTTGACTTAGTTTAATTTTGTTACCCGATGGTAACATCTTTGAAAACCCGTAAAAGTTTATTAAGTTTGAAAAGTTACTTTTAATCGGTTCAATTAATGTTTATAAAATTCCATTTGTAATATAACATAAGTAAAATAAAACGAGAAAATAAACATCCAAAATAATAGTAGCGGCCTTATTACAATCCCAAAATAAAAACTTAGAAAGTAAATAATATTAACTTTAATAAAATGAATTTAAATCCATCGACAAGCATGGCCGCCTCGAGTCCTCTCCGGCTCCATCTCCACGTTCTACTCATCTGCAAAATGTTAAGGGAAAGGGGTGAGTCACCAAGACTCGAGTGTAATCCCCACCGGTAAAGCAACTCATACACAAGTCATTAATAAACATGCACATGCAACCCAACCTAACCATCCATACTCCTTAACTACCCCTGTGGTCAAAACCATCGATGGTCAAAATCATCGATGACTTAGAGTCACAAATCAAATGATGGGGCCAACCCATCATGTGGTCAAAACCACTGATGACCATAGGTCACAATATATCAAGTGTGGTCAAAACCACTGGTGGTACCAAACCACTGGGACTTAGTCGCAATTTATCAATCGGTGTGGTCAAAACTACTGATGACCATAGGTCACAAATAATCTGATGGGGCCAACCCATCTTGTGGTCAAAACCACTGATGACCATAGGTCACAAATAATCTGATGGGGCCAACCCATCTTGTGGTCAAAACCACTGGCGACAGTCCATAAAATCATCCCCCTCCTCTCATCAATCCCACCATCATCATGCTTTATGTACAACATATCATTTAATCATGTATTTAGGCATGGCATTTAACAGCATGTGATGGCATGCAAAAACATATATCAAAGATCACAAGTTAGGGGACTTACCCGGAGTCCATGCTTAAACCCACAAGCATATATCATAGATCACTATCATATTTATTAACAAGGCAACAAAATAGTCATGTTATTAATAAAGTGTGTAGTGAATTGTTACACACCTGTTTCTACCGAAATTCCTAGATCCCAAAGTTTTCAATCTTTAGTGCTAGATCTTGACCCTTAAATGAATTTGATTTCCAAACAAATCCCAAAATCGTCACTTGATTAAGACTCTACTGAAATTCCTTTAACCATATGTTAGATTTAATCTAACATTAAAACATAAACATGGCCTTTGGCCGAATATACATATATCTTACCTTAAATCTTTTAAATCCCAAAACTCTCTTCTTGATTAATGGAGATGCCAAATACCTTAGATCTAAAATCTCAAAATTCACCATCCATATTTTGATCAATAAGATATAGGAGGGATTAGACTAACTTTCGCTTAAAAGAAAGGAATACAACTATAACTATAGATCCTTACCCTTTATATTGAAATTGATGATCCCTCCCGACACCACTTCGAGATTGACTTAGAGACTTGATGAACAATCGGCTATGATCCCTTATGTATTCGGTTTCAAAGATGAAAGAAGAGAGGAATAATAGGCTTAGAAGGAATCGGCTAGGATGCTAAAAGAGAAGAGGAAAAAGAATGGATGCTCAAGAAGAATTTGGCGGAGGAGAGGAGAAAGAATATTTGGCAAAAGAAAAGAGAGGAGAATGAATAATGAATAGCCTTAGTCTCATCCTTTTATGGTAGAAATTAGGCCAAGAATCCTTTGCTTGGCCACTACTCTTCCTTATGTGATAACTTTATCTCTTTAATTTTAAAACAAATAAAGTATAATCCTTATTATCTTCTAATTAGCCAATTTAAAATAGAGTGAAACTCCTCTTTTGCAAGCCTTGTGCCATCCACCTCTTGGGCTTCTAGAAGTAAAATTAAAACTTATTTTATTTGCTTCCCATGTGACTTGAACTTAGGCCCAACACCCTTGTATGTGGCGCCATTTCCAAAGGCCCTAAGTGGCATCTTCAGGCCACTTTTCCAAGCCTGTTTGTGTGTCAAATTTCACGTACTTTTTCTTTTAAGGCCTCCTTGCCTTAATTACCTCTTTTAAACTTTAAAACTCGACATTTCTAGGTCATTTCTAGGTTTCCAAAAATTTTCGTTCGGCTCTGTAAACTTGACATTTCTTAGGTTTCCTAAAATGTTTACTTTCCTCTTTTAGCTTAGTTTCCAAAATGTTCACTTTCCTAATTCAGCTTAGTTTCCAAAATGTTCACTTTCCTATTTTAGCTTAGTTTCCAAAATGTTTACTTTCCTCTTTTAGCTTAGGTTTCCAAAATGTTCACTTTCCTATTTTTAATGTAACATTTCCATACATTCTCAGGCTTCCAAAAATATTCATAATTTATTCAAAACTCATAAAACATGTCATTTCGTACATTTAAGCCAGAAATGCATAGGCCCTTTTTTAGGATGTTACAGTTCTACCCTCCTTAAAATAATTTCGTCCTCGAAATTACTTACTATCGTTCATCCGTATAGTCTAACTCACTACACCATGCTATTTCTACGCACTCTGATCTCAAAGAACTATCATACTTTCTAGGCACATCTCTAAGTTCACAATCAAGGTTCCATACACTTCATAAGAATGAACTGATCTTATAGCGAGCAAAGTAATGGAGAATAATCCAGAAATAAGAAACTTACCCGCGAAGAAATTTTATGATAGAAGTTTTAGGAGTGGTTCTTTCGTATCATACATGCACACAGTTTTCCATTCATTCATTCAAAGAGACGTTGTTGATTTCATTGTGATTGTTTTTCCACTACCCAAGGGTATTTTCGTAATTTGTCCTATAGGGGTATTTTCGTAATTTTTCAAAAATAAAAATTTTTGGATGATTTTGTCAAAAAGTATTTTTGAAACTCTTAAATTCACGAATACTTTGAAAAATTTTTGAAAATCGGGGGGTATTTCGATAATTTTGGACCTCGGGGGTATTTTGGTAATTTTTCACAAATCAGGGTGAATTTGTAAAATTTAACAATTCAGGGGTATTTCAAAAGTTGTAAAACATTGAGGGCTCTTTTTGATAATTGCATTTTCCAAAATAGTGATGTTGCAAAATTTCGAAGGTCAGGGGTATTCTGGTAATTTTGTAAGTTAGGGGCAATTTTTAATTTTCTAAAATCATGACGTTTTTGAATTTTAAGGTTTTTGGGAACTTTTTATGTGATGAAATTTTTGATTAAAATCGTGGGAATTTTGGGAATATCCTAAATCAAGGGCGAGAGTAGTACTAGGATGGGTGACCTCTTGGAAGTCCTAAATCAAGGGCGTTTTTGTAATTTAACCCCTAAGGGTATTTCAGTAATTTTACATAATCAGGGTGTTTTCACAAAATGTTTTTCAAAAGTTGGGTTCTAAATGATTTCACAAAAGAAGGATATTTTGAAAATTTCTATTTGAAAAATTTTCATACGGAGGGTATTTTGGTAATTTACAAGCCAGGGGTATTTTGGTCATTTTTCAAACTGAGGGGTATTTTGGTTTTTTTTCTTTTTTTTAAACAAGGTTTTAATTACTTCAAAAACAAAATGGCTAGTCCCTTTCGGGTTTTAGTTATCGAGTTTAGCCTGTGAGTGTGTCGTCTCAGCTAGGATGAACCGTTACTACGCACCAGGTAGGATTCGAGTGAGTAGGAGGTGAGTCACAAGGACTGCTTAAATACCAGGCCCCCACCGAATCCAATCCTAAACATGCGTATAACGATTGCCACATCCTTTGCTCAGTGACAACTCACAGGGTTGTTTAGGTAATTATTAAATCTTATGCATAGTTGAGGTATGCTAGCCCTAGGGTTCAACAAATTCTATTCTAATAGTCTACGTTCCCTTCTACCCCTCATCAAATATTCACAAAAATGGATAGAAGTACTTACCTGGGTGGATAGGTGCCGGAGACTCGGTGCCATTCTATTCAAGCTAAAAACAGTTTCAAAACATTATAATAAGGCCTACTAGCAAAAACCAAAACATTTTGGGGCCTTGGGCCCCCCACAGTCGAGTTTTGAACCGGGCTCTGATACCAAAAATGTAACACCCCAAACTTGGCCCATGAGTCCTGACCGGATCTGGTATGTCACGGAGTAAAATAATTTGAAATAATTTTAAGAATTTGGTGAAACTCTTGATAAAATTTAGCTAAGGTGTGAAAACGGGTTTGAAAACTTAGTTGGGCTTTTTATAAGTATAGTTGGGTTGATAAACCCTTTTTGAAAACGGTTGATCGTGTAGCATTTTAAAGTCCGTCAAAGTTATAGTTGACTTAGTTTAATTTTTGTTACCCGATGGTAACATCTTTGAAAACCCGTAAAAGTTTATTAAGTTTGAAAAGTTACTTTTAATCGGTTCAATTAATGTTTATAAAATTCCATTTGTAATATAACATAAGTAAAATAAAACAGTAAAATAAACATCCAAAATAATAATAGCGGCCTTATTACAATCCCAAAATAAAAACTTAGAAAGTAAATAATATTAACTTTAATAAAATGAATTTAAATCCATCGACAAGCATGGCCGCCTCGAGTCCTCTCCGGCTCCATCTCTGCGTTCTACTCATCTGCAAAATGTTAAGGGAAAGGGGGTGAGTCACCAAGACTCAGTGTGTAATCCCCCACTCGGTAAAGCAACTCATACACAAGTCATTAATAAACATGCACATGCAACCCAACCTAACCATCCATACTCCTTAACTACCCCGTGTGATCAAAACCACTGGTGGTCAAAACCACTGATGACTTAGAGTCACAAATCAAATGATGGGGC
This sequence comes from Gossypium rotundifolium, assembly GCA_025506655.1. Classification (NCBI taxonomy): domain Eukaryota; kingdom Viridiplantae; phylum Streptophyta; class Magnoliopsida; order Malvales; family Malvaceae; genus Gossypium; species Gossypium rotundifolium. The sequence continues at coordinate 34,887,062 of CP106727.1, read as the reverse complement.
CAACCCATCGTGTGGTCAAAACCACCGATGACCATAGGTCACAATATATCAAGTGTGGTCAAAACCATCGGTGGTACCAAACCACCGGGACTTAGTCGCAATTTATCAATCGGTGTGGTCAAAACTTGACCATAGGTCACAAATAATCTGATGGGGCCAACCCATCTTGTGGTCAAAACCATCGATGACCATAGGTCACAAATAATCTGATGGGGCCAACCCATCTTGTGGTCAAAACCATCAAGCGACATCCATAAAATCATCCCCTCCTCTCATCAATCCCACCATCATCATGCTTTATGTACAACATATCATTTAATCATGTATTTAGGCATGGCATTTAACAAAGATGTGATGGCATGCAAAACATATATCAAAGATCACAAGTTAGGGGACTTACCCGGAGTCCATGCTTAAACCCACAAGCATATATCATAGATCACTATCATATTTATTAACAAGGCAACAAAATAGTCATGTTATTAATAAAGTGTGTAGTGAATTGTTACACACCTATTTCTACCAAAATTCCTAGATCCCGAAGTTTTCAATCTTTAGTGCTAGATCTTGACCCTTAAACGAATTTGATTTCCAAACAAATCCCGAAATCATCACTTGATTAAGACTCTGCCAAAATTCCTTTAACCATATGTTAGATTTAATCTAACATTAAAACATAAACATGGCCTTTGGCCGAATATACATATATCTTACCTTAAATCTTTTAAATCTCAAACTCTCTTCTTGATTAATGGAGATGCCAAATACCTTAGATCCGAAATCCCAAAATTCACCTTCCATATTTTGATCAATAAAATATAGGAGGATTAGACTAATTTTCAGCTTAAAAGAAATGAATACAATTATAACTATAGATCCTTACCCTTTATATTGAAATTGATGATCCTCCCGACACCACTTGTAGATTGACTTAGAGACTTGATGAACAATCGGCTATGATCCCTTATGTATTCGGTTTCAAAGATGAAAGAAGAGAGGAATAATAGGCTTAGAAGGAATCAGCTAGGATGCTAAAAGAGAAGAGGAAAAAGAATGGATGCTCAAGAAGAATTTCAAGAAGGAGAGGAGAAAGAATATTTGGCAAAAGAAAAGAGAGGAGAATGAATAATGAATAGCCTTAGTCTCATCCTTTTATAGCCGAAATTAGGCCAAGAATCTTTTGCTTGGCCACTACTCTTCCTTATGTGATAACTTTATCTCTTTAATTTTAAAACAAATAAAGTATAATCCTTATTATCTTCTAATTAGCCGAATTTAAAATAGAGTGAAACTCCTCTTTTGCAAGCCTTGTGCCGTCCATCTCTTGGGCTTCTAGAAGTAAAATTAAAACTTATTTTATTTGCTTCCCATGTGACTTGAACTCAGCCCAACACCCTTGTATGTGGCGCCATTTCCAAAGGCCCTAAGTGGCATCTTCAGGCCACTTTTCCAAGCCTGTTTGTGTGTCAAATTTCACGTACTTTTTCTTTTAAGGCCTCCTTGCCTTAATTACCTCTTTTAAACTTTTAATTACCTCTTTTAAACTTTAAAACTTGACATTTCTAGGTCATTTCTAGGTTTCCAAAAATTTTCGTTCATCTGTAAACTTGACATTTCTTAGGTTTCCTAAAATGTTTACTTTCCTCTTTAGCTTAGTTTCCAAAATGTTCACTTTCCTAATTCAGCTTAGTTTCCAAAATGTTCACTTTCCTCTTTTAGCTTAGTTTCCAAAATGTTTACTTTCCTCTTTTAGCTTAGGTTTCCAAAATGTTCACTTTCCTATTTTTAATGTAACATTTCCATACATTCTCAGGCTTCCAAAAATATTCAAAACTCATAAAGCATGTCATTCCGTACATTTAAGCCAGAAATGCATAGGCCCTTTTTTAGGATGTTACACCATATCTAGGATATGGCATCGGCATCTAAGAGGAAAATTGTGTAAGACCATGTCTGGGACATGGCATCGATATACTATCTCGTATAAGACCATATCTGGGATATGGCATCGACATCGATATGTGATCCCGTGTAAGACCATATCTGGGATATAGCATCGGCATCGACATGTGATCCCATGTAAGACCAAATTTGGGATATGGAATTGGCATATTATTTCAAGTATGACAAATTCTGGGTATCCTTCGATATTCCAAGTAGTTTAACGGTGAAGAGCTAAGTTTATAGTAAAGATGATAAAGAGTTAAGTTCATGTTAAAGATGATAACGAGCTAAGTTTATATTCATGATTGCAAAAGTGCTAAAGTTATGTGATGAGTGATACAGGTATACATGAGTTACTCATGAGAAATAAGTTTGATGTATGATGTGTGATTGGTATGAATAAGCATAAGTAAGCCATGTCAATACACTCGAGAACTTGTGTTCTTACTTAAAGTAAAGTATGAATGTATCATGAGATTTTATGTTGCTATTGCATGCAAACTTACTAAGCTTTATGCTTACTCCCTCTCTTTTCCATTTCCTTGTAGTATCGCCAAGCTAGCTTGGGGATCGAAGGACGTCGAGTTTGATTCACACTATCAATCTAATCTTTTGGTATAGTAAAGTTCAATTATTTTGAGTACGGCATGTATAAGTACTTGGTCATTTTTTTATGCCATATTGGTTAGCCAAGGTGTTGGCTATTAATGTTACTTAATTCATTTTGTAAATGGCCATTAGAATTGGCAGATAATAGTTAAGTTATATATATTCAATGATGAAGTTAATAAAGTGCAAGTTGATGCAATCGAATGAGTAATGTGTGAAGTAGATGTATGATGAATTAGTGATAACTAATGATGCATTATTGCTATGCTAAATGTTGCTTGAAATTCGTATAAGTGTGATTGTTTTTCAGGGTGGCAAATGGCTTGGTAAATAGCCTTATAATTGTCCACACGAGTAGGCACACGGGCGTGTGTCTAGGCCGTGTGTGACACATGATCAGCCCCGAGGGCGTGTTGGTAGGCCGTGTGTCCTCTGCATCTAATTTGCGAAAAATTCAGTTCATCACACGGGCCAGCACACGGGCGTATGACTAGGCCGTGTGCCCCTTAGTGTTTGCTGACGTCATAAGCAGAATACTAAGGTTTTCACACACGGGCTAAGGCACGGGCTTGTTATGGCCGTGTGAGGGACATAAGTCACAGACACGGGTGCGTGCCAGGCCTTGTGAAAACCCCTTTAGGTTTGAAATGAAAAATAAAATCCACACGGGCTAGGGACATGGGCGTGTGTAACCACATGGCCTGCCCACACGGGCGTGTGGCCTTGTTTTGGGTAAAAATTTTCTAAGTGTTCGAAAGTTTTCGGTTCAGTCCCAGATCATTCCATGTGTATGTTTAGGGTCTCGTAGGCCCATAATAAGGATGTTAAGAGTTTAAATGAAAAATTTTAAGTTGAAAAGAAAGTTCATTGCCCGAATTTGTACGAGTAAGTAGGTTAAGTCCAGTAATGCCTCGTGCCCGGTTTCGACGTTGAAACACGGGTAAGGGGTGTTACAAAAGCTCACCTAATTTAACCCTTAACACCTCCATTTCAAAACCATGGCTTAAAAAACTTAACAATAAAATTCAAAACACCATTTAAACACACATTCACACCTTCAAACAAAAAGGACACCTTACATTAACAAAAATTGGTCATTTAATAAGATGAAGCTTTCCCTAAACATGTAAAATAAATTAAATCATCTTCAAGCAATATCAAACTATTATTGGCATGTTAAATAATGATGAAAGCCATTCTAATTAATATTCTTGCTTACCAAAATGAAGTCTAAAGCAAGGAAAGACCATAGAGAATAAATGCAAAAGGAATTGATCAACATCACAAAGCAAAAGAACTGGGCATCTCCTAGCTAATCCAAAGTTGGATCAAGACATAACTTGACATATACATATATCATCTCAACCACTTAATACAAAAGACACCTTATGTACATGCCAAAAAAAAATCAATACATATTTTGCATACTCTTGTCGCCTTGTAGATAGTGTGATGTTTGGTCAAGTAAGGCCTTGAGAATCCTTCAAGAAAACAACGCTGCATAAGCACATAACCCTTAGTAAGTTCAAAAGGAATTCACTATACTTACCTTGTTCAAGGTGAGCGTATTAAATTCCAAGTGAACTGAACATCAACCTAGCGAGAATAAAGTGCATAAACATTACAAGGCAAGGTAAGCAAGGAAAAACATATACACTTGTATGCCAAATATTATAGCCACAATCACAAGCACTATAAAACCATGTCATTTCTTATTTAATGTTTTGATTCATAACTCCTTCTATGAAAATACTCATATGTGCCATTACAACAGGATCGGTGAATGTTTATAGCATAACATTTCATATTCATTGGTCATTAATGGATTTCATGACCAGATTAAGATTTTGCCAAATGTAATCTTAGTAAAAACAAACTCGAACACATGGGTGAACTACACCACACCAAGTTAGCTCTAAAGAGAATGAATTACACCACACCACACCAAAGCACATAAGTGCAAAAGCCCATAGGAAACACATATTCATAGACATACACATATACATCCCTCCACCACACTAAGGTTTCCAAAGAGACTATACATATTTGATGATTTGCAACAAATTCTGAATCATCCAATGACGTGACCAAATCTTCGAATCAATATCAGACCCATACCAAAATGAACAAATGACCCTATTGGCATGCAAACTGTATCCTAGCCTTTCTACCAAGTTTACATGGGCTTACCGTTCAAGAACATATAGTTATTATGACAATCACATTCCATTTTCCATAGTTCATAAGCTGTAGCTTTGTACAAAACATATAATCATTATGTAACACATAAGAATATCATTAATTAATCTTTTAACCACATTTCATTAAACATATCATCTTGCATATAAGCATCATTTTGTCTCTTAGTTCACATAGTATTTGCTCAACTTATCCACAAGCTCATTTTTATTCTTTAATGTTTCCTTGCCAAGTATGTCAATTTCATTGAATATTTAGCATACTTAATATATTAAAATTATTAATGTAAAGATAGACTCAAGCACACATATCAAACAAGGAAGGATAGTAAGTTCCATGAGAACTTACCTTTCAAAGAAATCAAAATAAGTGGAAAGCTTGTAATCAATAATTTTTCTTTTCCTTTCCTTACTCCACCTCTTTCCACCTCTTTCTCTATTAAAACATACAAACCACATAATCAATATTGTAACCTTAACATATAGTATTCAATCAATGACCATTCAAACAAATGGTAATGTTATGAGATGCAAATCTTCCTTATACCTGTTTGAATCCTATTGTTCACAATTCCCAAACTTGAGTTTACTCGTTCAAATGTTGATTCGAATTTAAAATTCTAATCTAAGAGTCTCAAACTATGAAAAATGTAATTATTTCTTGAGGTTCAACTCTTTTCTCTATTCAAACCCTTAACCTCTATTCATGGTCATTTAACCTTTCTTAATAATCAACTTGTTTCCATCACACTCCATGTAACACCCTTTACCCGTGTTCAATGCCGGAACTGGGTACGAGGCATTATCGGACAATAACACTTGCAACTAAACAAATTCAAGGCATAAATTTTTGCTTAAAAATTTAAAACTTTTATCTTATATCATCAAGTCTCTAAAATGGGCCTACGAGGCTCAAAACATGATTTGGGAGTGATTCGGGACTGAATCGAGAACTTTTAAAACTATTGGAACATTTAGAAAATTTTCTTGTTTTGGAGAGTCACACGCCCGTGTAGGCAGGCCATGTGGTTACACCCGCCCGTGTGGCCTAGGACACGCCCATGTCCTCCACCTGTGTAACTCTCGATTTATGACGTCATCATTCATTTTGGATCACACGACCAAGTCACACACCCATGTGCTAGACCGTGTCCTCCACACACTGAGACACACGACCGTGTCTTTGCCTGTGTGGTCAAGAAGTTGGCTATTTTCCAAACCAATTTCTACCCTGTCCTGCCCATACTTGAGTATAACTTGAATGACACATTTCATGACATATTAAAGCTACCAAAATATCCACCACACACACGTAACAAGTCATAGCATACAATTTACTCAACCATGGAATGCATCATCATGAGTTTATAGCATAACCACTTTATTGGCCACATTCAATGGCTTTATACAACAATGAACTCTGAATATCATGAGTCATTATGCTAGGACGACTCATAGTAACATATACACATGACCAAGTTCCCTATACACGCCATAACCTTAAGTATAAAATCATCGATACCTAATTTGCAAGCTCAATAGTGTGATAGATTCTCCAGCGACTTCCAACCCGAGCTAACTTGAGTACATTATAAACACGAAAAATAATGGAGTAAGCTATAAAGCTTAGTAAGTACGTATTTAAATAATAAACAATTGATTACCATGCTTTTAACAATCCCCATTATAAGCTCTCAAGATAATACCATCATTATTACATAACATTTCAAAATTCATTTATGTTCATCTTGAGTTGTTTACTCGAGTTACAATCACTAAATTATTTTTATCCAGAGCTATGAAACTCCAAATTAAGATCCACTAATTTTACCTGAAACTAAACTCGCATATCTTCTTACCATAAAATATCCAAAATTTTTGGTTCAACCAATCAGTACAGTTTATTCTTTAAACTCTCTCCTATTTTGCTGTCTGACTGTTCCAACCCCTCTTTGCTAAAAATTAATTATCTCATTATACAGAACTTGAATGACATTCTCGTCAATTTATATTGAAAATAAAATTATTAAGGATTTCAAGCATATAAATTTTATCCCGTGATTATTTTTGTACAATTTTTAATGAATTTCCCAAGTCAAAATAGGGGATTCCAAAATCATTCTGACCCTATCTCACTAAAATCCAATTATCTCACCATATGAAATTCTTTTGCTTATTCTGTTTCTTTTATGTAGAAATAGACTCAATAAGATTTAATTTCATATCTCATTCAACCTCGAAATCGATTTCCACCATTTTTGGTGATTTTTCAAATTTACACAACTGCTGCTGTCCAAAACTATTTTATTTCAAATTTCACTTTTTCATTAAACATCATAACAATATGCTCACATTCAATAACATAATTTGATCAGCATGAATAATAAAAACTTTATCACTTCACTTACTCATTTTAATCCTCACGAAAATTCATCACATATCAAATTAATTACTCACATGAAATTCCACTTAATCAAATTTTCCCGATGAACACTTCGGAGTAATTACGGATATACGGTGGTTTCGCACATAGCCCACTTATAATAATAGATACACGGTGGTTTCACACAGCCCACCAATAATAATAGATTCACGGTGGTATCGCACACAGTCCACCAATAATAACAGATTCACTTTAACACCACTTACCTGTATTCAACGCTGGAACCGGGTACTAGGCATTACCGGACTTATCTCGCTTGAACATACAGAGTTGGACTATCAAATTTCATTCCAATTTAAAACTTTTCACTCACATTCATAACATTATTATTATTATTATGGGCCTACAAGGCCTTAAACATACAATCGGAGGGCCTCAAAATCAAACCGGGACCTTTTGTAAACTTAGAAAAATTTTGCCTTAACAAGGTCACACGCCCGTGTGGGCAGGTCGTGTGGTCACACACACCCATGTCCCTAACCCGTGTGGGATTTATTTTCATTTCGAACCTACAGGGGTTTTCACACGGCTGGACATGCGCCTATGTTCTTGGCCTGTGTGCTCCACATGGCCTAGACATGGTCGTGTGTAAAAACCTAGGTATTCTGTTTGTGACATCAGCAACCTCATAAAGGTCCCACGGCCTAGGCACACGCCCGTGTGGCTAGCCCGTGGTCGACACTAACTTGCAACATTAACATGCAGGGGACACACGGCCTAATCACACACCCATGGAACTGACTGTGTCTCACATGGCCTAGACACATGCCCATGTGTCTACCCGTGTGGACATGAACAAGGTTATTTGCCAAGCTCTTTTTATCACCCTAACTCACACAACATAAATCCATTCAACCATTCACTAAGCAATCCAATTATTCAACATACATTTTCATGAATAACCTCATCTTTTCATAATCTAGTAATAATGAGCCATCAACTATGGCTATATACAAAGATTTCATCTTCAAAGGAGCCAACACACTTGGCCAAAATAACAAAACATTTCACCTAGTCTAGCCCCTATACATGCCATACTCAAAATGCTAAGTCTAGATATACTGAGATGAGCTGATAGTGTGGGTGATCTTTCAATTAACTTCGTATCCCAAACCGGCTCTTTGACACTATAAAATAAGGGAAAAGAAAGGGAGTAAGCTTTAAGCTTAGTAAGTTTACATGTACACAATAAGCATCATAACATATGCTAGTCATTAAATAGCATTACATACTAAGCAAAAACAATCCACATTCCATAATCATGCTTACTCATTTCATTTCTTACCACATTCCAACTATATAACAAGCATAATGCTTACATTAATTATCATACATCCCCTGCACTCATCACCACAAAGTCACATGAAACAAATACTTAAACAATTTCTCAATGAACCATTTGGAATAATACCAAACACTCGGTGGTTTCGCACATAGCCCACCATTAATCTTTAATAGGGTGGTATCACACATAGCCCGCCAACAAGAATATTTACGGTGGTATCGCACATAACCCACCAAATGATAATATAAATGATGGTATCACACACAGCCACATCGTGAATGAGAAATAAGGTGGTATCGCACACAGCCCACCAAAGGAATAATTACGGATATTTTTCGCACTTACATTTCTATTTCTAGGTTCATATGGGAAATACTCATTATATATTTAATTCAATCCATCTCAATCATAAATGATCTCATTCATACAATGCACCAATAATTAACAACATATATATATTTGAGATGTATCATTTACATATAAACTTACCTCGGTGCAAAATGTATTGATCAACGGTTTCGCCCGTAACCTTGCCTTTTCCCCGGTCAAGGTTGATTTTGTGTTCTTCTTGATCTATAATAATAAAATTCACTCATTCAATCACTTTATAAATCATAATACACCAAAATTTCTACTTAGGCAAGAATGACCATTTTTCCCTTATACTTTAACAAAATTATGATTTTGCCTCTAGGCTTTTAAATCAGTTTTCATCACATTTTCTCATTAAATAAGCCTAGATGAACATTTATTTCTCTTACAACAACTCACAAATCCATTTATTTCATGCATTTATTACACAATTTCAACCTTAACTAATAAGTCCTATTTAGGTGTTTTCATGATAACACCCTTCATCAAAGTTGTTTCTCATCTCACTAACATTCATTTTTTTTTTCCATAAAAACTTAGCCAAAAATATAAACACTCTCATGGAAAGTCCCTAAACTTTCAACCATTTTTCAAATTAGTCCCTTCATTAGCTAGCTTAAGCTTTGCGGGTTCCAAAAGTACAAAAATTATCAAACAAAACCACCAAAATCACTTACTTTCAAGGGTGAGAAGTTGCTGAGAATTTTTGGCTTCGAAAAGAATTCCTTAGCTGATATTTTCGGTGGGAAGAAGATGAATAAAATGGGAGATATCATCTTTTCTTATTTTATTTATTTCCTTCAATTTAATCCACCTAACCCACCCAATTTTGACCAATTTGAGTCTATGTCCCCTATGGCCAGCTAACAACATTAGGAAGGTCTAATTTCAAATTTAAGACCTTCAATTTAAAGTTCATTAACTATTTAATACTTCTAGCTTGCAAAATAAAACTTTTACACTTTATGCGATTTAGTCCTTTTTCACAATTAAGCCTTCAATTGCTAAAATTAAAGCACCAAAATTCTCATGCATCCTTATAAACATGCTATAACATAAAATAATATCAAAATAATTTTCTTCAACCTCGGATTAGCGGTCCCAAAATCATTGTTCTAACTAGCCCTAAAATCAGGCTGTTACAACTCTCCCCCTTTAGAGATTTTCGTCCCCGAAAATCTTACCGATAAAAAGGTTTGGATATTGTTCTCTCATGGCTTCTTCCAGATCCCACGTAGCTTCTTCACACCGTGTTTTTTCCATAACACTTTTATTAAAGCTATACTCTTATTCCTCAACTGTTTAACCTCCCGAGCCAATATCTTAGTTGGCTCATCTTCATAAGTCATGTCCGGTCGTATCTCAATTTCTATTGGAGGGATCACATGCAAAGGATCGGAACGATATCGCCGCAACATCGACACATGAAACACATTTTGTATTTTCTCTAACTTTATTGGCAAAGGCAATCGGTATGCCACTGGCCCAATCCTTTCGATAATCTCATACGGCCCTATGAATCGCAGACTCAATTTGCCCTTTCGACCAAATCTTAATATTTTCTTCTACGGGGATACTTTCAGAAATACTATGTCGCCCACTTGAAACTCAATTTCCTTCCTTTTTAAATCTGTATGACTTTTGTCGGTTCGAAATAGCTTTTAGATTGCACGGATCACTTTCACTTTCTCCTCGGTCTCCTTAACTAGATCGACCTCGTGAATTTGCTTCTCACTAAGCTTGGTCCTATACAAAGGAGTCCGACACTTGCGACCATACAAATCTTCGTATGGTTCCATCCATATACTCGACTGATAACTATTGTTATAGGCAAACTCAACCAAAGGTAGGTATTTTTCCCAACTACCTTCAAATTCTAACACATAGCATTGGAGCATATCCTCAAGAACTTGAATCACTCTTTCAGATTGGCCATCGATTTGGGGATGGAACGCAGTACTAAAATTTAACCATGTACTCAAGGCTTCCTATAACTTCTTCTAAAATCTCGAGGTAAATCTCAGATCTCTGCCTGAGATAATAGATATAGGCACCCCATGTAGTCTCACCACCTCAGCAATATATAGTTCAGCCAGCTTATTAAGTGAATAATCCACTCGCACTGGTATAAAGTGAGCTGACTTTGTTAGTCTATCAACAATAACCCACACATCATCTTTCTTTCTCGAGTCATGGGCAACCCTGTTACAAAATCCATGGTGATCCAATCCCATTTCCACTATAGGACCATCACTAGTTGAAGCAATCCTGAAGGTACTTGATGCTTTGCTTTCACCTGTTGGCAGATCAAACATTTTGTAACAAACTCGGAGATGTCTCTTTTCATACCCGGCCACCAATAAAATTTCTTCAAATCAATGTACGTTTTCGTGCTGCCCGGATGCACTGACAAACAACCATTGTGTGCCTTATGTAAAATTTTCTGGATCAACTCGTCATCTTTGGGTACACAAACCCTGTCATGAAACATCAAAAAACCATCTGAACTCACCTGAAAATCAGAATCATTTCCCAATTCACAATGAGCCCTCTTAGCTTGCATCTCACCGTCATTATTTTGAGCTTCACATATCTGCTGAATAAATAACGGTTTAGCCCTCAACTCAGCCAATATGGCACTATCATCAGACCACACTAAGCTCATATTCATAGCTCTCAAAACATATAGGGATTTTTTGCTCAAAGCATCCACAACCACATTCGGTTTCCCCGGATGGTAATCGGTTACTAACTCATAATCCTTCAATAATTTGAGCCACCGCCGCTTGTCACAATTTCAAATCCCTTTGATCCATCAAGTAATTCAAGCTCTTGTGATCAGTGAAGATTCGACACTTCTCACAATATAAATAATGATGCCAAATCTTTAAAGCAATGACAATCGCTACCAATTCCAAATCGTAAGTCGGATAATTCTTCTTATGCGGTTTTAGCTGTTTCGAGGCGTAAACTACTACTTTATCCTCTTGTATCAATACATAGCCAAGACCATTTAACGACACATCACTGAATACGACAAACTCTTTCCCCGACTTAGGTTGTACAAAAATCGGCGCCTCAGTCAACAATGCTTTCAATCTCTCGAAACTTTGTTGGCATTTCTTCAAACTTGACATCCTTATGCAATAGTTTCGTCATTGGTGTAGCAATCATAGAGAACCATTTGACAAACTGTATGTAGTAAACTACCAAACCCAAAAAGCTTCTAATTTCTGACACATTCCTTGGAGGTTTCCACTCCATAATAGCCAAAATCTTACTCGGATCAACTCTAATGCCATCACCCGACACAATGTGTCCTGAAAATCTGACCTATCGGAGCCAAAACTCACTCTTACTGAATTTAGCATACAACTGCTTGTTTCTTAGAGTCTGTAAAACAATTCTCAAATGCTCTGTATGTTCACTCTTATCCTAAGAATAAATTAATATGTCGTCAATAAAAACAACCACAAATTTATCCAAATACGGTCTGAAGACACGATTCATTAAATCCATAAAAATCAAAGGAGCATTCATTAAACCAAATGGCATGACAAGAAACTCATAATGGCCATACCTCGTCCGAAATGTAGTTTTCGGCACATCTTGCTCCTTAACTCTCAACTGATAATAACCAGACCTTAGGTTTATCTTAAAGAACATCGTAGCTCCTTTCAGTTGGCCAAATAAATCATCTATCCTTGGTAAAGGATACTTATTCTTCACTGTCACTTTGTTGAGTTGTTTGTAGTCTATGCACAATCTCATCGACCCATCTTTCTTTTTTACAAACAGTACTGGAGCACCCCACGGTGAATAATTCGATCTTGCAAAACCCTTGTTCGTTAACTCTTGCAACTGAACTTTCAATTCTTTCAACTCCAATGGTGCCATCCTATACAGAGCAACTGAAATAGGTGTTGCACCCGAAACTAACTCAATCCCAAACTCGACCTCTCTAACTGGAAGCAATCCGGGTAACTTTCTGGGAATACATCTAGGTACTCACATACCACCGGCACTGATTCAATCTTTACCTCTAACTCTTGAGTATTCAGCACAAAGGCGAGGTAGGACTCGTATCCTTTTCTCAAGTATTTTTTGGCTACCATAGATGAAATTATCGCAGATAAACTATTCGATCTACTTGATTCAACCTGAATGACATCTCTATTTTCACATTTCAATTTAATAAATTTACTACCACAGTTCACTAAAATATTATGAGCAGTCAACCATTCCATACCAAGAATCAAGTCAAACTCATCAAACGACAAAAAAATGAGATTTTCCAGAAAATAATGACCTCTAATTGTCAAAGGACAATTCTTACACACCTTGTCAACTAGCACATGTTTGCCTAACGGGTTTGACACCTTTACTACAAATTCCGTAAACTCAACAATCTTACTCATACTAGATGCTAATTTCATGTAAATGTAGGAATGGCTAGACCCCGGATCAATTAAAGAAATAACAGAGGTATCATGAAGAGAAAAAGTACCTGTTATCACATCTGGAGATAACGCTTCTTCACGAGCGCGCATAAGTCCTTGCAGGTGCTCGACCCTTCAGTGTCACAGCAGAGTCTCGAGGCACACCTCTACTACTAGTCCCACCTCTTGGGTTCTTTTGTGATCTTCCCCTCGAAGATGCATTGCCTGATCTCACTTCTTGCTTTCTTTCCTTCTCATCCCTCTCTGGACAATTTCGGATGAAATGGTCGTTGGAACCACACTTATAACAATTTTAGTTATTTCCCCAACACTCCCCAGTGTGCTGCCTACCACAATTTGGACATTACAGTTTATTTGGCTTTGGATTGCCCACGCTTGCCATCGAGGTGGCTTTAACTCTCGAGCTCAAGTATGTATTACTTTGATCTAGGTGTGAATATCCAACTGGCGCAGTTGTCAGAGGGTTCATTTCCTTGGACCTCTTTGATTGAGTTTGGTATGATTTACTCATTGGCTTTTTTCTTGCATCTCGGGCCTCACTTATGGCTTTCCTCTTTTCCTTATTCAGTTCCTCAGCCTTGCATGCACTATCAACCAACACTACAAATTCTTTCAATTCTATGCTCCCAACTAGAAGTCTGATATCCTCATTCAGCCCGTCATCAAACCTCTTACACAAGATAGCTTCTGTAGACACACACTCTTGTGCATACTTGCTGAGCTTAACAAGCTCGCGCTCATATTCTGCCACAGTCATTTTTCCTTACTTCAATTCATGGAATTCTTTCCGTTTTTGGCCAACAAACCTTTGACTTATATACTTATTTTAGAACTTTTCCAAAAAAAGTCCCACGTTACTCTCTTTCTTGGAACCACTGACGTTAATGTCTTCCACCAACGATAGGCCGAGTCCTTTAGCAATGACACGACGCATTTCAAGCTCTCCTCAGGTGTGTAGGAGAGTTCATCAAATACTCGTATTGAGTTCTCAAGCCAGAACTCCGCCCTCTCGGGGTCATCATTTATGTTGGCTTTAAATTCTTTGGCCCTTTGCTTCCGAATCTTATCTACTGGGGGTTTCGTCATTCTCACCAAATCTATACCTTGAGGAGCCACAGGAATTGGCTAAGGTATAGGATGGGGTGGAGGAGGTTGAGCATTAGGGTTCGCTCGTATGTATTAAGTATATCAATTACTCTGGAGAAAGACTTCCCGTACCTCTTCTCTTTGACCCAAAGTCTCGGGTCTAAATTCCACAGAAGCGGTCCCTTGCACGGGAGCTGGCGCATTACTAGCAGTGTCATCAATAGCCGCTCGATTGGGATCCATTACTATATACAAACAAAGTTTTGAATTGTCAGAAGTCACCACACTATCAATTTACATTTATGGAATGTATAGCTAGACTCTTACACATGCTACGGTAGTCCGAGAACTGACTAAACCATAGCTCTAATACCACTAAATGTAACATCGTTTACCCGTATTCAACGTCAAAACTGGGTACTAGGCATTATCGTACTTATCTCACTTGAACATACATAGTTGGACTATCAAATTTCATTTCAATTTAAAACTTTTCACTTACATTCATAACATTATTATTATTGTTATGGGCCTACGAGGCCTTAAACGTACAATCGGAGGGCCTCGGAATCAAACTGGGAACTTTTGTAAACTTAGAAAAATTTTGCCTTAACAGGGTCACACTCTCGTGTGAAATGGGACACGTCGGTGTGGGTAGGTCGTGTGGTCACACACGCCCATGTCCCTGGCCCGTGGGATTTATTTTCATTTTGGACCTACAAGGGTTTTCACAGCCGGACACACGCTCGTGTTCTTGGCCCATGTGCTGTACACGGCCTAGACACGACCGTGTCCTCGCCTGTGTGTAAAAACCTGGATATTCTATTTGTGATGTCAGCAACCTCATAAGGGTCACACGGCCTAGGCATACGCCCGTGTGGCTAGTCCCTGGTCGACACTGACTTGTAATATTAACATGCAGGGGACACACGGCCTAATCACACACCCATGGAACTGACCGTGTGTCTCACACGGCCTAGACACATGCCCGTGTTTCTACCCATGTGGACATGAACAAGGCTATTTGCCAAGCTCTTTTTATCACCCTAACTCACACAACATAAATACATTCAACCATTCACTAAGCAATCCAATTATGCAACATACACTTTCATAAATAACCTCATCTTTTTATAATCTAGTAATAATGAGCCATCAACTATGGCTATATACAAAGAGTTCATCTTTAAAGGAGCCAACACACTTGACCAAAATAACAAGACATTTCACCTAGTCTAGCCCCTATACATGCCATACTCAAAATGCTAAGTCTACATATATCGAGATGAGCTGATAGTGTGGGTGATCTTCCAATTAACTTCATATCTTGAACCGCCTCTTTGACACTATAAAACAAGGGAAAAGAAAGGGAGTAAGCTTTAAGCTTAGTAAGTTTACATGTACACAATAAGCATCATAATGTATGCTAGTCATTAACTAACATTACATACTAAACAAAAACAATCCACATTCCATAATCATGCTTACTCAATTCATTTCTTACCACATTCCAACCATATAACAAGCATGATGCTCACATTAATTATCATACATCCCTTGCACTCATCACCACAAAGTCCCATGAAAAAAATACTTAAACAATTTCTCAATGAACCATTTGGAATAATACCAAACACTCGTGGTTTCGCACATATCCCACCATTAATCTATAATAGGGTGGTATCGCACATAGCCCACCAACAAGAATATTTACGGTGGTATTGCACATAGCCCACCAAATGATAATATAAATGATGGTATCACACACAGCCCATCGTGAATGAGTAATAAGGTGGTATCGCACACAGCCTACCAAAGGAATAATTACGGATATTTTCTGCACTTACATTTCTATTTCTATGTTCATACGGGAAATACTCATTATCTATTGAATTCAATCCATCTCAATCATAAATGATCTTATTCATACAACACACCAATAATTAACAACATATATATATATATTCGAGATGTATCGTTTACACATAAACTTTCCTCGGTACAAAATGTGTTGATCAACGGTTTAGTCCGTAACATTGCCGTTTCCCCGGTCAAGGTTAATTCTGTGTTCTTCTTGATCTATAATAATAAAATTCACTCATTCAATCACTTTATAAATCATAATGCACCAAAATTTCTACTTAGGCTAGAATGACCATTTTGCCCTTATACTTTGAGAAAATTACGATTTTGCCCCTAGGCTTTTAAATTAGTTTTCATCACATTTTCTCATTAAACAAGCCTAGATGAACATTTATTTCTCTTACAACAACTCAAAAATCCATTTATTTCATGCATTTATTACAGAATTTCAACATTAACTAATAAGTCCAATTTAGGTGTTTTCATGATAACACCCTTCATCAAAGTTGTTTCTCATCTCACTAACATTAATTTTCTTCCATAAAACTTAGAAAAAAATATAAACACTCTCATGGAAAGTCCCTAAACTTTCAAACATTTTGCAAATTAGTCCTCTCATTAGCTAGCTTAAGCTTTAGGGATTCCAAAAGTACAAAAATTATCAAATAAAACCACCAAAATCACTTACTTTCAAGGGTGAGAAGTTGCTGAAAATTTTTAGCTTCCAAAACCCTTCATTACCTGATATTTTTGGTGGGAAGAAGATGAAAAAATGGGTGATATCATCATTTCTTATTTTATTTATTTCCTTCAATTTAATCCACCTAACCCACCCAATTTTGACAAATTTGAGTCTATTGTCCCCTATGGCCGGCTAACAACATTAGGAAGGTCTAGTTTCACATTTAAGACCTTCAATTTAAAGTTCATGAACTATTTAATACTTCTAGCTTGCAAAATAGAACTTTTGCACTTTATGCGATTTAGTCTTTTTCCGCAATTAAGCCTTTAATCGCTAAAATTAAAGCACCAAAATTCTCATGCATCTTTATAAACATGATATAACACATAAAATAATATTAGAATAATTTTCTTCAACCTCGAATTAGCGGTCCCGAAACCACTATTCTGACTAGCCCCAAAATCGGCCTGTCACATTCACGGTGGTATCGCACACAGCCCACCAATAATAACAGATTCACGGTGGTATCGCACACAGCCTACCAATAATAATAGATTCACAGTGGTATCACACACAGCCCACCAATAATAATAAATACGGTGTACATAGTAGCCCGCACTTAGTACTACAGAAGTGACTATAGCTATTTTATTCCACAATCTCACATAGAACCATATCTCGATGCCATAGTCTAACTATGGTCTTACACGATTTCACTTAGTCACACTTTGCCATGACTCGTTCATGGTCTTTTTCGTCAATTCATTTTTTAGTACCGAACAAAAGTGTTCAACTTTCCGTTTGCTAGTCTCGAACATCGAA
This sequence comes from Gossypium rotundifolium, assembly GCA_025506655.1. Lineage (NCBI taxonomy): Eukaryota > Viridiplantae > Streptophyta > Magnoliopsida > Malvales > Malvaceae > Gossypium > Gossypium rotundifolium. The sequence continues at coordinate 34,869,298 of CP106727.1, read as the reverse complement.
TTTTCATTGTACAACAAATAATATAATTAAATTCACAAATTATTCATCAATTTTTTAAATAAACATTTATGATTAACATACGAACTTACCTCGGTATGAAATGACGAAATAAGTCAATTATTCGATTATCTTACTTTTCCCCCGATCTAATTCCAAATATCATCTTCCTTGATCTATAACAACACATTTAATTTATTTATTCATCATGCTATTCAAATTAGCCCAATTTCACATTTTTGGTAAAATTATATTTTTACCCCCAAACTTTGTCATATTTACACTTTTGCCCTTAGGCTCATTAAATGAAATGTGTTCAATTTCTTTACTACCAATGCATAGTCGAACATTTTTCATACTTGTAGCAGCCCACATTTTCCATTATTTTACACCTTTACTACCTATTTTACAACTTTTACAAAATGGTCCATTTTAGGTGTTTTCAAGAAAATCACTTAATAAAAGTTGTTTATTTAACAACCATGTAACGACCCAAATTTGGGCCTAGTAGAATTAGGCCCATTAGGCCTTGGGTGTGGGATCGTTTAAAATTTTTGAGAACATGAGAACGACATTAGTGCAAGTTGGACCTATTAGGTGAGTGATTTTGGAAGGTTAGGGGGCTTCTATGAAGTCTCGAGATCAAACTTGGGCTTTAGGAAAATTTTGGTTTTAGGTGAGTAAAACCTTGGGAGTTAGTAAGTAGGCTTTAAAAATAAAATGTGGAGAAAAATGACACAAAAAGAGCTTGTGGTGTAGTGGCAAAGTGACGCCACATAAGAGATAAAGAGGTGACGCCACAAGGAAGCAAGGGGTCCAAGGTTCAAGCCTTGGCGCTGGCATTTCATTTTGATTTATTTTTAAGTGAACTTGGACTTTGGCCCATAGATTTATATTTAGTTGTGCATGATGTTAGACACAAGGAAGCGAGTGGTCTAGTGGCAAGGCATCATTAAGGGTGCAAGTGAGCCTGGGTTCGAATCTCATGACAAGCAGGGGAGTATTTATTTTGTGGATTGGATGGCCAGAGTTTGTGTTGGATTTAAACTCTACTGAAGAAGGGATCCCACATCAGAAAGCTAGCAAGAGGGAAGGTGAGATGCTGGCTATATATGGAGCTATCTATGAGGAGAGGAAGCATACCTTGGTGGGCGTTTGGGCATAGGAGCATTCGGAGCGCGGATTAGCTTCAGACTCCTATCAGGTGTGTATCTCGCACTACTCTAGGTGTAGAGCGGCAAATGCCGAAATACCGGTCACATGGTGATGGTAGCCATACGAGCGTGTGGGTACATGTGTGAGAGCTTTGACGCGATAGTCGAGGCCACTATGAGTATTCTTGTGGGTTGACATTGTTTGGGCCACGATGGGCTGAGGGGGCCAAGTGGGCCCATATGAATAAATTATATGATTGAGTAGTAGATAGTGAACTAGTTTATGTGAATCTCATATCTGTGGCTAGATTTGGGCTAAATGAGCCACACGAACGTATGGGTCCATTTGGGCCAGAATGGGCCCTAGGCCCATTCGCATCGTTACCTTTGTTTAGAATGCTTTGGATTGCAAAATCACCAAAATACCCCTATTTTGCAAAATTACCAAAATACCCCTAGTTTGCAAAATTACCGAAACACCCCTGGAGGCTAAATTACTAAAATACCCTTGGTGGGTAAATTATTGAAATGCCCTTGGTGGGTAAATTACTATTATACCCTTAAAGGTTAATTATATGGTTGTATGTATTTTGTTTAATTGGTTGTGATGGTAATTTATTTCATACATCATTTTTGATAAATGCATTGCATACATGACATTCTGCATGGGATTGGGATATTGATGATCGGAGGAAGTGTAATCTGGTGGCTCTGCCACATTCTATCTGGTGGCAATGCCATGGATATTTTGTTATTCTGGTGGCTTTGCCACAAATTCTGTGATTAGTAGCTTGTCTGCCTTATTGGTGTGTAGCGGATGGGTAGGTTCATTTAGAAATCCCTACAGGTGTGTTGGGCTGGTATGGGTGGTGTGTAGTGGATGGATTATTAGGCTGGGCTACATATTTTGTTTGCATGATCATGTTCATACGACTAAGGCCCAGATTGTTACCAAATAGGGCTTCGACCCAGTCTGCTTCTGTATGGGCTCGGTCCTAGTTAATGACCGATTAGGGGATTGCACACTGAGTTCTCGTAACTCACCCCTTTACTTTAACCTTGTAGGTGATCCCCAGCATTAGAGGATTTGGAGCTATAGAGGACTCTGTGGTGGCCATACATCGGAGCTTTATTCACGAATTTTAGTAAATTCGGTCTTTACTTCATTTTAAGATTATTTTAATTTGGGTTCAGTATTGTGTAATAAGGCCTTTTGATTTTATTTTTTTTTTCTTTTAACTTTCAATCCGGCTATTTTTTTACACTGTTAGACGTTTGAATACGGGGTTTTCCAAAAAGCTAAAATTATTTTCCAAATATCACGTTTCCGCAACTAATCAAGTTTGATTTTCAGAACAAGAACTATTTTTTTTCAAAAATAATAACAACCTTATAAAAATGGACATTAAGTGAATTGGGGTTTTACAATAAATAACAAAGCGTGGAGTTTCAAAAAGAATACGAAGTTTTTAACTAGCACGCAATTTTTAAACAACCCTTTCATGTGACATGCCAGATCCGGTCGTAACGTCTAGGCCAGGTTTGGGGTGTTACAAACCAAGATTCATTTTCTTCCATAAAAATGCAGCAAGTAACTTGAATATTCTCATGGCAAAACCCTAGACTTTCAACCATTTTGCAAAATAGTTCCCTTATTAGCTGGATTAAGCTACAAGGGTTCCAAAATTACAAAAATCATAAAAAATAACCATCAAAATCACTAACTTGTGAGAGTTAGAAGTTGCTGAAATTTTCAAGCTTTCATGGCCATTTCCTTGGGTAAGAATCGGTGGAGAAATAAAAATGATGGTAGCTTTTTCTATTTTGTCTTATTATAACTATTAACTTATTTACCAATTTAACCTTTTAATATCTTCACCAAATCCACCTACTACATGTCCATCTTTGTCTCATCACTTTTCTATTGGTATAATTACCATGCAAGTGCTCATAATTTTCAATTCCATAGCTATTTAGTGCCTTTATCAATTAGACCTCAAGTTTTACACCTTACGCGATTTAGTCCTTTTTATCAAATTGAGCACTCAAACGAGGAAATTTCTTTATGAAAATTTCAAACAACTTTAGTATCTTACTGTAGACATCAAAATAATAATATAATAAATTTTTTGTTGTCGAATTTTTGGTCCCGAACACTATTCTGACTAGGCCCAAAATCAGGATGTTACACTCCACTTATATACAAGTTCATAACTACATAATTTAAGCTTATATCACCCTAACATTCATGATTAAGCTTTCCTTCTAATTTTGTTAACCTTTAACAATGGCCACTTGAAAATACATTAATAATTCAAAGTTCTAAGGGGTGGGCTACCATTAACTACCTCACCAAGCTAAGAATCTCACTAAAATTGAAGGGAAAAGTTTACTTACTCAAGAAATGGAGTTCATGGCAATGATTGCCACCAAAGGAATTTTCTCCTTTCTCTTTTAAAGCATTCGGTGGGGAAGATAAAAAATGAATGAATTGTTGTCATAATATCTCTCCCACTTTCATATATTTTTACATACAATATTTAACTATTTACCAAATTAAACTTAATAATTTTTTTTTATCTATGGTTCTAATTTATGATGCTAAAGTTACTAGGAATTGATGGCTAGGATTAAATGAAGCCACTAGAATAAGTTCATTCATGGACAGATTGCCTTTTAGTCCTTTCTTTAATTGCTCACTAACGACCTGATCAAATCTCCTATCTAATTTCACTAGTTTAGGTCACTTAAAACCTAGTCCCTATACTATACTTAATAATCTATTTAATTAATTACTTAATGATTTTATTTCCTAATTTCGTACTTAACTCGTAATAGCTAAATTAATTTTTTTGGCTGATTTGTCTTAGTAAGTTCAGTCTCAAAATTGTATTTTTGGCACCTTTGAAAAATAGACCGTTAAAATTCTCATCTTCTTTAAGAAAATTTTTCCTTGAAATTTACCTGAATCAAATGTATGTTGGTATTGTTGTCTAACGCCTTCATCTGAACCAATCTCAAGTCCGTGTATGGAGTATCACAATTGAACCGATTTGATTTACTACTTAAATTAGAAAATTTGCTTAAACACTTTATTAATTTATTTCGAAAAAAATATTACAACAGGACCCTTAACCCAAATGAAGTTGACTAAGTTTAAAATATAATCTCCAAAGAAACTACTTTATTAGAACATATCTAAACCCCGAGGCGAAGCCTCTGATGGTTCCCCTTTCTTATGTGCATGACACTTTACTGACAATGATCCTCGACTTGTTATGGTCTGGCTTGGTGATCTATCGTAATTTGTTGTAGCAAATTAAACCATTTGCCATATTTAAAGAGCTTTTATAAAAGTAATTTAATTATGTTTTTACTTACTTTTCATCTTTAGGTAATAAATAATAAAAAGTGTAATTTGAGCCATTTATATGACCTTAGGGGCCAAAATAGGCCTAAAGGAAGGCTAAGGTATTAGGTGAGACTAGCCGCGATGTTGCAATGCAGAGTGTTGATGTCGGAACATAGTGAGCAAAGCACTCAAAAGGAGCAAACTGCCTTTAGTGTCGCGACATAGCCATAGGGTGTCGCGACATAGCCCAACAATCCAGCCTGAGCTTGTAAACTACCATCAGTGTCACGAAACCGCCTTAACGAGAGGAATTAATTAGCCAAGTGCATTTGGGTTTGCACAACAAACTTTAAACGTCAGCCAAATTAGGTTAATAAGTGACGACCAACCCTAAGCCCATAAATGGACAGCTTTAAACATTGCTTAAATGGTTTTTTATTCAAGTTTTAGTTTTTAGTTTTCTTTATTTTATTTTGTATGTAGGTTTCATTTATCATTGTAATTTACTCTTGCTTCTATTTCATTTTGTGGAGGATCTGATTTGAGGATTCATAAACTCTTTGTGGATTTTGTTCGTACGATTATCAATATATATCAGGATTCTTCTTAAACTCTTTTATTTATCTATTATTTATATTCATCTTTTCAATGAAGTTTATGATGTTTATTAGATCCATGAGGAACTAATCATTTTATGGGAGATTATTTAGTGGAAGTGAGAGTAATTAACTTTTACGTAAGGTTTCTTAGTGGATCAGTTGGTTGGGGTAGGGAGAACTTAAAACTACTAGACCTGACAACCTTATGAAGTCATCTAGGTGGGAATGAACCCAAAATTGGTATTGCCTATCCGTGAAAACCTTAACCTAAGTCGGTTTGGATTGTGAGGTCGAGAGCTAAGTAGTTCTTGCTGACTCATTAGGTTAGTGGAAGATCGAGAGATCTTACTAGGTTAATGCCTAGTTGATTGAATAGAACTTGAAATAAGAGTTAGTTATGATCACCTAAATGAGTTAGTCTTCTGTCTTTAGAATTGATAAAGTCTACAAATTAATTTTCCATCTTTATTTTTATGCATTTTAATTATCTTCGTACAATATGATTTTTCATCACCTTAGCATTTATCGTAATATAGTTTAATTAAAGTACTAATTAGATATGCTAGTGTATATGATAGAATTAGGTATAAATATATATTACAACTTGATTCGTGTACTTGTGGAAACCACCTAATGATTATATTTGGTTGCAAGATTTACACTCTAGACATTAGTATGTTTGGAGGCGGTCACTTGGACCCTCCTCAAGATCTTTAATCATCCACGAGTCTTGCAAGCATAGGAAAAAATTCTATTAGTTCAGAAGAACTTAGTTTGTTTCTTTACTAAATTATTCAAACTTAGACCCCAAATCATAGGGGTAGTAAATGAAAAGAAACTAAATACATTTAATTCTTTGTAATCTTCCCTATTTGCAATACCTTGCTTCTAAGGTGTATCATGTCCATTTGCTTTGGTCCTTTTGTGCCTAAGGTTTCCAGTAGAATATTTTCTGAACTACCATTCGAGTTTACCATTTGATAAGTCTAAATTATATAGACTTTTATAATACCTTTTTACTAAGAATTCATGCAAATCCTTAGAATTTGGATCGCTAAATATGTAATTTTGGTTCATATTGAGACATTGGGAATAATTTAAGTAAATTTTGTAATTTTACATAATTGGGTGTTAATTTTACATAATTTCATTGAAATATGCTACATTATAATTTCTTTGTTAAATTGTTACAATACGGACCATTAAATTGATCAATGTTGGGAGCAATTGAAGAAATATAAATGTGAGCTGATTATCCAATACTTTGGACGAAAAAAAAAGATGAATTGGGCTAATAAATATTGCTTTGACCCGTCTTGAAGATGGTTGCTGAAGAGAATTAAAATTCTTTTCAATTAGGTTGCCAAAATTGTCCAACAAGGGGAGAGAAGCCCAAATTCGGCAAGACATCAAGAGAAACTCAAAATCAGCTTTGGAATAAATAAAATGAAGGTCCTTGAATGTATGAAGAAAATACAAATTAGCCCCCACTAATACCTTGATTTCCATCCAACCCCTTGCATGATTCATGCATGAAATCAAACATGAATCAAGCAACCACTCAACCCTCATCCTACAATTCATGGCTAGCAAAGCAAGGGAGAAATCCAAGGGATATGCAAGCTATTTTTAGCAAATTCCCAACCTTGCTTTCAAGTATAAGTAGCACCCACTATCCACTATTCAAAGCATCCCACACATCTTTCATCACATTTTTCATTTATCATCTTTCTCTTTTTTCTTCCATGACAAAAGCATTCCATCTCCCCATTTCCTTTTAGCTAGCTTTTCCTTGAGAAAAACTCTCTTGACCGGCCACCTTGAGGAGCAATTTGCAAAGGAGCAGCCGCGAGAATTGGAGGAAGCCACCATGATCAAACTTTGGGGAATTACCGAACTCATCATAGAGTTTCTTCTTCCTTTATCTTTTCAATTATTCTTAGTTGTTCAAACATGATTGTAAATTGTTTAAATGTTTTTCCATTAATGATGATGACTTAAATTTGTTTTAGCTAGAATAATTACAATGATTTGATTAAATTCTTTCGATTCATGTTTATGTTATTTTGTGCTTCAGTTTTTCATACTTCCAATTAAAATCATTCATGTTATTCATGCATTAAAATATGTTTGGATAGGTTACAATTAGTTGTTTAATCATAATCAGATGGTTCTAATGGACACAATAATTGGAAGGTGCATGCTTAAGTTATATCCTAATCAGAATAAATTAAAGGTTCGTAATAATATAAGAAATCACTATTATCTTGCATAACTTTAGGTTTATGTGATTAAATTGTTTCAAACCTAATCCATCCCTGTTACTTCACAAAAATTCTAAGGAATCCTTAGTTAAATATGAACATAGAAATATACATGTTTTTCTAAGTATAAGATTTCAAAAGAACTTATATTAGATTCCAAGTTAATGAAATATCGAGTTGTCATGGAATATTTTTAGGAACATTGTTAAACATGATGAAGAATGAATTGAGTCAAGTGTTGTAATTGTTCTAGCTTATTCATGTTATTATTTTTAAAACTTGTGAACTCTTAATTTTGCAATTTTGATTAACAGATACAGTCCCTGTGGAGACGACATTCTTTTACTTACTTATTACTTGATCTATTTCATCTCATTGCATTTAATTAATTTATTTAATTTTAACATCTATCACCTCAAGTGTTTTCTTTACCAACTTGTGAACTTTTAATTTTGAAATTTTTGATTAACAGGTATAGTCCCTGTAGAGACGATATTCTTTTACTTATTACTTGATAACGACTGCATACACTTGCACCTTCTGTCGCGAACCACCATCTCTCTTACATGATATTTCCCTATGGAACTAAATCTATGATAGTTATACTCTCCATATGTTTTCCTCAAAGAGGAATAGTCTTGACCGACATATCTATCATTCGTATATTCCATATTAGTACCTATTTTTTATATTTAGTTTCATTTAGCATCCCTTTGTGGTTCTTAATGGGGGATACGTATTTGCGATCTTCAGATAAATATTCTTCCTTTTGACTATACTCTAGGCACTACTAACACATCATTTCTTAGGTCTGATTCTTGCCAGGTTAACTCTCAGATGCCCTATTGGCATCCATAACTACTATTTTGGTGAACTATTTCCATTTCCACTACATTTGCCTTATTCAACGAATTCCTCAGGATCCGCTTGCTAACTATAGCTTACCAACACTAGCATTTTATTCTAACCCTTTTTCCATATTTTTGAATTTCTATAATTACTTTCTTGGTAGTGTACCCCATGTATTTGGTAGTTAAGGCCTCATGAGCGTGTGATCGCTCGTATGGTAAACCTAGCCCACAATCATTGGCGATAGACTTTGAGGCTGCCACGAGCGTTCTCGTGCTCTTAGGCCATTGTGGGCCTCGTTTGGCTAAAATGGGCCATGTGGGCTCAATAGGCTCGTGGGCCCCACATGAAATAAATCCACGATAGTGGCAATTACTGAACTGGACAATAACGTTCACATAGTTGTGACTGAATTTGGGCTAAATGGGCCACACGAGTGTGTGGGCTCACTTGGGCTGAATATTGCGTTTTGGGCCCAATTACACTGTTTTGCCCATATATGTTATCGGTGTCACTAGAGGTGACCATAACCCTTCAGGAAGGAATAAAATGACCGTAATGACCCTGTAAGGTAAAATGACCGAAATACCCCCATAGGGTAAATGACCGAAATACCCCCATAGGGTAAAATGACTGAAATACCCCCATAGGGTAAAATGACTGTAATGTCCATATAAGGTAAAATGACCGTAATGCCCCTGTAGGGTAAAATGATTGTAGTGCCCCTGTAAGGTAAAATGACCGAAATACCCTCATAAGGTAAATGACCGAAATACCCTAAGAGGTAAAATGACTATTTTGCCCCTCGAGGGTAAATAACTGATTTGTTTTTGATTTGTACGACTGATTTGTCTGTGATTTGTATGACTGATTTGTATGTGATTTGGATGACTAATTCTGAGCATGGCATACTGCATACATGACATTCTGCATGGGGTTGGGATCTTGTATTGGAGGAAGTGATTGATATGTGAGGGTGATCGTGTGTCAGAGTCTTCAAAATTTATAAAAAGAATAATCGAACCTAGAAACTAAGACAACGATAGAGGCAAGCGCACCTATCGAATAGTAGTATAGTTTAGTGGCAAGACCGGATTATCGAACCCAAAGGAACCAAAAGTACTAATACTAACTTTCTTTTTATTATTTAGCCCAAGAATTAAGGGAATTTTTTTCTAATCTAAATTTAACTAACTACTAAGCTAAAGATGCGAAGACAAAGAGAATGACGTGTGGAAATACTTGAGGGAAAAACCAATTGATTGAGACAATACCCAAGGAAGAATCCACCTAGACTTCACTTGTTATCTAACTCTGAACCAGACGATTTATTCACTTGACTTGATCCGTAAGATTCCCCTAATTTATATTAATACCTCTCTCGAGGCTACTAATGTCTAACCTTAGGTTAATTAATTAAAATCTCTTTCTTCTAATTAAAACCCATAGAATTACATTAACTCGATCTATAGACTCCTATATTAGGTTTGACCCTAATCCGACAGATTTTTGTCATCCTATCTCTAGGGTTGCGATCAACTTCGCTTAACTATGCTAGATCTATTATTAAACAAGGTCTATTCCTCCTCCGCCTAAGAGCACAAATGCTTCAATCAATATCCCAGAAATACCAAAACAAGAATTAAGAACACATAGTTAAGAAAAAATCAAGTATTTATCATACAACACAGATAACAATAACAAGATTCATCTTAGGTTTCATCCCCCTCAGGTATCTGAGAGTTTAGTTCATAATAGTAAAAGAAAACATATCAGAACAAAATATAAAACAAAACATAAAGAAAACCTTAAAACCCCCTGAAGGAATTGAAGGAGAGTTCCTCCGTCTTGAGTATGATTCGGGCTTCTTGAGATGAATCAACTTGCTTTCTTTGAGTGAATCCCACAATTCGGCCCCTCTGGCTTGGCTCCTTGGCCTAGCTGAACCGCCTTCCTAAAGGTTGGCCTCTAGGGTCTTTATATAGGCTTTTGGAATGTCTTTCTTTGCCTCTAAGTACCCTAATCCCAATGAAAATCTTCTTTTCTATGGTAAGGACACGTCCGTGTCACACGCCCCTGTGATTCGATTTTAGGCCGTGGTCGAACCTATTGAGAAGGCACATTTCGGGGTCCAAGCTGTGTTTAGCTCTTCTTGAGAGGCACGACAATGTGGTCTTGGACCCAAGCATGTGGATTTCATGTTTTGGCCCATTTTCGGCTTGTTTCTCGTTCTTTTCATTCTCCGATGCTCTCCTGAGTATAAAATATGAAAACAAAGGATTAGGAGCACCTATTTCCATAATTAAAGGAAAAAATCATCCAAAAGTATGCTAAATGTGGGATTAAAATATGTGTATATTATGGTTTATCAAATACCCCCACACTTAAGCTTTTGCTTGTCCTCAAGCAAAATTCTCAACTCACAATTAAAACAAACTTCTCTATTCATAACATTCATCAATAATGTTTCATCATAGTTCATAGATAATTTATACATGGATAATTTAACTAAAAAGTCCTGAAGATTCAAACAATCAAAGTCATAGTTTGTAGTACGAAAAAGATAGGTGTTTCCCCTTACCTAAATAGTCACCTTTAATTCAAAATCGATGAAAGTTGACATCCTCACTAATAATTCACTCAAATCACTCAAGGTGTTTAAGGTTCAAAAATTAAGCACTCAAAATTCAAACATGAAAAGTTAATCCTATAGGCTTGCCTGAAAATCAAATCTCCACCACTATAAAATGAGATGATACACAAATCAAAAGGTCTTTAAAATGGTTGTAACAAGGCTTAGTTTAACGGTATGGATAAAGGCTAAATTAGAAGGGTTAGAATTGAGATTGAATTGACAATTACCTAACTAGAAAAATGACTAATAACCTTCATAATTACATCAATTGAAAACTTAAAATACTAAAAATACGAGCTTCTTCTTTAAGATGTTGACATTAAACGTATAGGCTCACTTAATCACAAAACTAATAGTGAATATACTTCGATTTTTTTTTAGAACAAATCAATAGATACATAAAAAAATTCAACTACTGAAATAATGTTTTTAGGCAACTGATCAAATCAAGTCTCGATAGAAGGGTAGTCAAAAGGAATGGTGATAACAAATATAAGATGGGTTTTGGGTTAATATTAGTGGGTGAGTCAATAAAAAGGTTGTTAGAATCAACGGGGTTCACTAGGCGTTAATTGTGAAGGTAGGCTTTTAGTGGAGTAAGCGGGTTAAATCTTAAGTGCCCTTATCATCTCAGTATATCAACTCAAAGGTGTGGTCTTGACATGTATAATTGAAGCAAGTTCCAGAATAACAAATAATGTTGACACACTCATAATCAATAAAGTGAGCACAAAAAGAATGTATGCTCTAAAAGGCTCAAAATCTCATAAAAATTATGAGTTTTTGATGACAACCTTGTAAATTTAAAACTTCAAGGTAACAATTAGATTCAGGTAGACAACCTAACAACATTTTAATTTTTGAAAATAGACTCATCACGCTTGATTCTCTAGTCTCCTAAAGTTTAAATCATCATTGTACAATTATCAATGACTTAATCTGAAACATATCAATAAAATCATCAATCAATAGGAATTTCATTTTAATTAGTGATATGAGAAAATTACTTAAGACAAGATATCATTCAGGGATTTTGAGAATAATGCAAAAAGTTAGGCACTTTTCTAAATAATTTTCACCCCCCACACTTAAGATGTACATTGCCCTCAATGTACAAAGATAGATAGTAATCATATTTTAAGAAAATTAAAAGAGAGGGGGAGAAGTGAAACTTCCTAAATTTTTGGATGGATTCCTTGAGTTGGAAGTGTGGAAACTTGATTCGGAGGTGAAAGATAAGCTGGAGGGGGCGCCTCTAATTCCTGCGCATGAAGAAATTGGGAATATCGTGAAGAGTTAGTCAGGAAATAATAAGAATAATTTTAAATATACTAATTATATATTTAAAGAAAAGCAAAATAAAAAAAAGGCGGAAAAAGTGAAATAAGACTAAAAGAACCGATTAATTGACCGAAAGGCCCTTATTATTAGATGGTTCATGAGGTGGGTGTGATTTCTAAGGCCATGGTGTGTGATTCCCTAGCAGCCTTTAGAACCTAAAACCAAGAAAATAGAATGAAATAAACTAAATTAAGCTTAAGAAAGTCAAAGAGAAGGAAAATAAAAGAGATGAGAAAAGAAAAATAAAAGTTAAATGAACTCAAAGACCCTTGGCTTGTCGAGTAGATGAAGCGGTCGGCATGAATTTATGTAGATCAGTCTCGCACAGGGAGACTGAGATAGTATCCTTTCATTTTTTCGACATTTTTGAAGCGTAGATCAAGACTTTAGAGAGTGAAGGAGGAGGAAAGTGGAAATGGAAGGGAGTGAAGAGTGAATGGGGAGTGGGTGAGAAGGGGAGAGGGGTGTTTTAAATAGAATTTTTAGCTCTGGTACATCCCTACGCCCGTGTCTCATGGCTTGTTGTGTCCCACGGCCATATTGCATGGCCGTGTGGTGGTTCAATCGTCTCTCCCATGCCTGGTAATTAGGTTTCCATGCCTGTGTTGGTTCAACAGTGTTGGCCACGGCATGTCGCACGACCTTGGTGGTAGTTGGAGCCTTGACTTGAAGATATTTTCCGCCCTTTTTCGTACTATCTCTGCCATGCTTGTACTAGAATCTGTAGTGTCCACACGGCCGTGTGGTGCAAAAATATGCACTTCATTAACTTGGTTAGTTTGTAGTTAGGTGCTAAAAAAAAAAAAATAAAATAAATGGGGTTAGTGCTCGGGTTACCTCTCGAGAAGCACTCGTTTAAAGTCTTAAGCTAGACTTACCTCTCATTCGCACATTCATGGTCATTTGAGGAGTGAGAAATCCTTTCTCATGCTATTATTATATGGTTTAAGTCGAGTAGCATTTACCTTGAAAGTGCCAAATGTAGGATTGCTTACCTCGACTGTGCCGTATGGGAAGACATTAATTACCTTAAATGGATCTCTTTGTTCGTATTATGGTCTGAAGTGGTGGTTCGAGGGTGGTCTATTTTCTCTAACAATACCTGATCTCCCATTTTGAAGTGATTTGATGTTCCTTTAAGTTCTTCTGGGGGTTCCTTTGGTTTCACTTTGTGTGGTTTTGATTTCTCCTTAAAGTGTGTCTTCCACTCATCTAGTTCATCGATCTGAAGCTGTTGTTCCTCATGAGATATTTCCTTGTTGGTATGAGCTATGGGATCAGGCTCAGTGGTATAGTTCCATGGTGCTTCATGAAAAGAAAGTTTAACCAAATGATTATCAACGAAATTTACGTTCTCACCTTTATCACTTGATGTCCTAGCTGAGTCGAGAGCTTGAAGACTAATTGATTCGTCACCTACACGAAGCATGAGCTCACCCCTATGAATTTGAATAGTCTTATCAGCTAGTTGAAAGCTCATCCTAGTTTGCTTGGGTTTCCCTAGACCTAGCTGTTTAAACATTTTAGAAGGCATAACATTGATGCTTGCCCCTAAATCAGCTAAAGCATTATCAACAGATAAACTACTAATTAAACATGGAATTGTAAAACTCCCAAGGTCTTTTAATGTTCGTGGTAGTCTGTTCTGTAAGCCGAGCACACTGTGTTTAATTCCACATGCGATTTCTCGTCTATCTTTCTCTTGTTTGTTAAAAGATCTTTTAAAAATTTCCTTGAATCTAGCATCTACAAAAGAGCTTCAAGAAACAGTAGGTTAATATGTAATTTTTTAAGAGTTTAAAAACTTACCGAACTGTTCCTCCGTATTGTCTTTCTTCATTGCATTGGGATAAGGTATACGAGGTTGATATTCTTTAATTACCAGTTTTGGCTTTTCTTGGCTTACCTCAACCTTACCTTCACTTACCATAGGTTCTTTCCTTGGCTCAAATTCAGAATCTACTACTCCTTCACTATCTTGAGCAGTAATGGCTTAAAGTTGCTCCTTCGAGTTAGTCTCCATGTTACTTGGTAAGCTACCTTGTGGTCGTTCGGAGATCAGTTTAGCCAGTTGCCCTAACTGGTTCTCAATTCCTTTAATCGATGATTGTTGATTTTTAAGTGTTGTTTCAGTGTTTTGAAAACAAGTTTCAGACACCGTTATAAATTTTGTCAACATCTCTTTAAGGTTCGACTTCTTTTCCTGTGGGTAGGGTTGTTGTTGGAAATTTGGAGGGGGTTATTGTCTTTGATTACCTTGACCTCCCCATGAGAAATTGGGGTGGTTCCTCCATCCTGTATTATAAGTATTACTATAAGGGTTATTTTGAGGTCTAAAATTATTGCCCGTATAGTTTATTTGTTTGCTTTCCATGCCCGGATTGTAGGGTGGGTACTCAGGATTCGCCACACCTCCTAGATTTGAGTCACATTGCATAACTGGATGTACCTGCAACAAACCACACAAACCATCAATCTTTTATTCATCATCTCTACCGAATTTGATAGCATGGTGACTGTGTCGAGGTTGAAAACTCCAGCTGTTTTAGTTGGCTTTGTCTTATAACTTGCCACTGATAGTTGTTTAGTGACATGTCCTCTATAAATTTGTAAGCCGCTTCTGGAGTTTTGTTATTTAGGGTTCCGCCAGCTGCTGAGTCAATTAACTGCCAGGTTAAGGGGTTCACACCGTTGCAAAAAGTTTGGACCTATAACCACAAGGGTAAACCATGGTGTGGGCACCTTCTCAACAAATCTTTGTATCTCTCCTATGCATCGTATAATGTTTCTAAATCCATCTACACAAAAGAAGAGATATCATTCATTAATTTGGCCGTTTTGGCCGGCAAAAATATTTTAATAAAAAAATTTCAGTCATTTGATCCCATGTGGTGATTGATCCTCGTGAAGAGAATGCAACCACTGTTTGGCTTTATTTCTTAATGGAAAAGGAAATAACAGAAGACGAATGGCATCATCAGAAACACCATTTTTTTTGAAGGTATCACACAATTCTAGAAAATTTGCTAAATTAGTATTTGGGTCTTTGTCCTGCAAACCATCAAATTGAACAAACTGTTGAATCATTTGTATAGTGTTAGGTTTCAATTCAAAATTATTAGCGGCTATAGCAGGCCTAACAATACTTGATTCGGCTCCTGTTAAATTAGGTTTAGCATAATCATACATAGTTCGAGGAGCATGATGATCAGCCACCTCCTGAGGTCGCGGATTATTCTCAGCCATCCCTTCGGTGGTATTAGTTTGTCCTCTTGCTCTTCTTGTATGTAATTTAAGCCTCACCTTACTTCTCTATGATTTCTGCTACGGTTCTTTTAATATCACTGTCGTAAAGTAGTGGTCCTGTCGGGTTCCTTCTAGTCATAAACTAGAGGTACCTACTAGGAAAAGAGAAAAAGAAAAAGAAAATTTAAAAAACTAAAAAATAAAGTTTAATTGCAAAAATAAAAAAATAAAAATATGGCTAAAGTAATAAAAATTAAGTGTTCTTAATATTTCAGTTCCCCGACAACGGTGCCAAAAACTTGATTGTGTGTTAGAGTCTTAAAAATTTATAAAAAGAATGATCAAACCTGAAAACTAACTAAGACAACAATGGAGGCAAGCACACCTATCGAACAATAGTATAGTTTAGTGGCAGGACTGGATTGTCGAACCCAAATGAACCAAAAGTACTAATACTAAAATTTTTTTATTATTTAGCCCAAGAATTAGGGGAATTTTTATCTAATATAAAATTAACTAACTACTAAGCTAAAGATGCGAAGACAAAGAGAATGAATTGTGGAAATACTTATGGGAAAAACCAATTGATTAAGACAATACCCGAGGAAGAATCCACCTAGACGTCACTTGTTATCTAACTCTGAACCAGATGATTTATTCACTTGACCTGATCCGTAAGATTCCCTAATTTATATTAATACCTCTCTCAAGGCTTCTAACATCTAACCCTAGGTTAATTAATTAAAATCTCTTTCTAATTAAAACCCCTAAAATTACATTAACTCGATCTATGGACTCTCATAATAGGTTTGACACTAATCCGGTAGAGTTTCGTCATCCTATCTCTAGGGTTGCGATCAACTCCGCTTAACTATGCTAGATCTACTCTTAAACAGGGTCTATTCCTCCTCTTCCTAAGAGAATAAATGCTTGAATCAATATTCTGGAAGTACCAAAACAAGAATTAAGAACACATAGTTAAGAACAAATCAAGTATTTATCATACAGCTCAGATAATAATAACAAGATTCGTCTTAGGTTTCATCCCTCTCAGGTATCTGAAGGTTTAGTTCATAATAGTAAAAGAAAACATCTCAGAAGAAAATATAAAACAAAACATAAAGAAAACCCTAAAACCCCTTGAGGGAGTAGAAGGAGAGTTCCTCCATCTTGAGTATGATCCTGGCTTCTTGAGATGAATCAGCTTGCTTTTTTGAGTGAATCCCACAATTCGGCCGCTCTGGCTTGGCTCCTTGGCCTAGCTGAACCATCTTCCTAAAGGTTGGCCTCTAGGGTCTTTATGTAGGCTTTTCAAATGTTTTTCTTTGTCTCTAAGTACCCTAATCGTAATGAAACTCTTCTTTTCTATGGCGGGGACATGCCCGTGACACACACCCGTGTGGTTCAATTTTAGGCCGTGGTCGAACCTGTTGAGCAGGCACGGTCGTGTATTTTAGGGTCCAAGCCGTGTTCGACTCTTCTTAAGAGGCACGACCATGTGGTCTTGGGCCCAGGCGTGTGGATTTCGTGTTTTGGGCCATTTTCTCTGTTTTTGGCCCGTTTCTCATTCTTTTCATCCTTTAGTGCTCTCCTGAGTATAAAACATGAAAATAAAGGATTAGGAGCACCTATTTCCATAATTAAAGGAAAAAATCATCCAAAGGTATGCTAAATGTGAGATTAAACTATGTGTATATTATGGTTTATAAGAGGGTCGCACAGGTCGCGCAAGACGACTGTGGACCCACCGATGGCTTTAAGTTGATTATGTGATTGGCAGCTCTGCTACAATATTAGTTAGTGCCGCAACTGGTGCTACATAGGGAGTGTAGGGATGGGTGGGTCGATTTAATCCCCACAGGAGTGTAGGGTTGGACAGGAGACTGAGTGCAGGGTTGGTTTGGGTATTTATGCATTGCATATACTAATTCTGATATTGAGATGGGCTTAGGCCCATATAGATGTGATATGTGATATTTGATTTGGGCTCAGGCCCAACCGATGCTGATAGGGGCTAAGGCCCAATTTCCTCCATTACTGTAATGGGCTAAGCCCAATTGATTCTGTTATGGGCTGTGACCTAAATGATAATATTTTGGGCTTTGGCCCACATATACTCTGAATCGAACAATCTTTATTCTTGTTAAAGTGCTCAAGCCTGGCCGATTTTGTTTACGTATCTTGACTATTTCTTTAATAAGGGATTACACATTGAGTTTTTGTAAACTCACTCTATTTTTAACCTTTCAGGTAATCCCTAGTGGTAGACGGTTCGGAGCTGTAAGGGACTCAGAGAGGGCCACACAACAGCACAAGTTTTATTCTGTTTAGCTCATTTACTTAAGAATGAGCTTGTTGGTTCGGGTTGTAATAAGGCCACTATAATTTCTGGATTTTAAATTTGGGATTTGATTTGACTGTGATTTATATCTGCTAGAAGTAGAACACGATTTTCCAAAGTAATAACTATTTTCAAACACTACGTTTTCGCAACTCAATTTTTAAATATCACGTTTTCGTAAATCATTTGCTTTAAATTAAGCTTCCGAAACAATAAGGTTTTGAATGTAATCATTTTAATAAACCTCAATTGAAAAAAACAAACACAAACCAAGGTTTTGTAAAAGTTTAAAATGGCAAGAAGTTTGAAATTTCAAGAAGGGTTTTCAATGAAAACATGGTTTTCGAAAAACACTTCAATGTGACACGCCATATTCGACCATAATGTCTGGGTCGGGTTTGGGGTGTTACAAAATGTCCTAATGGACTACCCCACATTTAATGTCTCTGTGGACTACATATGTTGCACTAGCCGAGCTACGGTTTTGTTCATTAAGCTCTACGGTCAAAGTCCTAACGGACTTCTCTGTGTTTACAATCTCAAAGAATTGACTCATTTTAAGTGTCCCGATGGACCCTTTGTGCTGCCACAATCGAGCTATGGTCTTACAATATACCTCATATTTAACGTCCTAGCGAACTACCCCGTGTTTAATATCTTAGCGAATTACCATGTTTTCCATGTCCGGGCATACTCTCTATGCTGTCATAATCAAGCTATGGTCCTACACTATATACCCCATGTTTAACATGCTGACGGAATCTATTGGTCACCATAGCCGAGCTATGGTATTACACTTTAAACCTCTTTGAGGTGTCGCCCCGAATGACCTTACTGCCATCACAGTGTCCCACATAGAGCCCACTAACTGCTGTTGTGGTGTTGCTCTATGAAACCTAATAACAGTCGTCATAGTGTTGCTCTAGAGAGCCAGTCAATATGATTCCATTTCTTATTTAACCTTGATGCTTGAACATCATAGTGTCCCCTCCGCAAGGCCAAAGCTTCACACATCAGAGTTTTCACCCAACTACACCGTATTGCGAATATTAACCGAATTTTGTTCCCCTATCCATTCACCCATTCCTCTATTTTGCCACTTTTAACCTTAATGCTCGAACACTGTAATGCATCCAAGAATACCATATGAAGGTAAACGAGAACACCATTGCCCAAAACATCCTCCCAATTCTAACTTTATCTATCCCATCAATCTTTTCCCTTCGTACTCCATAATTTATAAGCACAAATGTACAAGCATATGATGACATAAACATAATATCATGAAGTATGCCAACTTAGATATTCATTACTATAACTATTCTATGCATACCGACACACTTGTGGATAATCAATTACCTACTCAACCTTGTGCATACATAACATTATCAAAAAATGGGGATCGTACATCATCATAGAACTCATCTTAGACTCAACGCAATTTCATGCCAGTATACAATTTTCCAAAAATGGAGTATAGAAACTCACCTGATGTTTTTTTGCCTCCTATGCTTAACTTTTCTGAATGCCAGAGCTCCCATGCTCCTAGAAGCTAAACATTATCTCGAGAAGGATTCATCTCAGTTATATTTCATTTTCTTCTCTTCTTTATCTTCTTCCTTGGTTTCTCCAAAGAAAAGATAGTTATGGAAAGCTCTACATGGAGTGACAATCTTGAGGTTTGAGTAAAAAAAGTAGAGAATCCAATGAGATGGTAAGGTTGTAAGCCCTTTGGTGTATGCAAGATTAAGAAAATAAAGTTAAAAATTTTCAGAACCTTCTAGGGGTTCTACATATTTTTGGAAAATTGAGATTTAAGCTGAAAATTATTAACTTCATTTTCTTAATCTTTCATACACAAAAGGGAGTAGAACCTTACCAGCTCACTGGATTTTCTACTTTTTTTGACTCAAACATCAAGATTGTCGCTTCATGCAGAGCTTCCCATAACTATCTTTTCTTTGGAGAAACCAAGTAAGAAGATTAAGAAGAGAAGAAAATGAAATATAACTGAGATGAATCCTTTCCGGAAAGTCATTTCACAACTATTTATAACCATTTACGCTCAATTATCAACCCTATAGAAACCATTCGTTGGTAATCATTTTGTCTCCTACTAAGGAACTAGCTAGTTTTAATCCAACCAGACCAAAATTCGATATCAACCTTGTCTGAATCTGTAACACCCAAACCTGGTCTAAACGTTACGAATGGATTTTAGAGGTCACATTGACAACCAAAATGGCCAAGTAAAAACGATCAAACCTTCAGAAATTTGTTTTTAATGTGTTTCCTTATTGTCAGAAAATCTTAGTGGCTTTTATTTTATAAAAACACAAATGTTACTTAGTTTAAAATAAGATCCAATTAAATAAAACTTCTTATTAATTTTGGAAACATATTTGACTTATAATTCACTTTTCAGAAATTCAAGTATGAATTTTGTAACGAAAAAATACGATGACTTTAATCTAAGTTGAGTAACATGCATTTTTTGGTTTCAAAATAAGTATCTAAATCCAATCAATGAGATAAGGATGCGTGCATAAAAACCCCAAAACAAATAGAAAAATCTGAACCACAAACCAAATAACTTTACTTTCCAAAAAGCTAATAAATTTAGGAAAAACTTAAGCAGAATAATTTATAAGTCCGAAGTCTATCATATGTCCACATGCCATGCTCGATCCTAGTCTTGAGCATTACCAGAGATGGTTAAAACTATGGGGTGAGTTAACTAGCTCAGTGTGAGTCTAAAAAATAAGAACATTCAAATATTCATTCAAATATCATTCACCATTAATAACATTGTAACACCAACATAGCATACATTAACATTCAAAAGTGTCATGGACATAACATAATGCATAATATATTCCTATCCCAACGATCTGCCACACACCACGAGTTCCCTAGAAGTCGTCTGCCAAATTCCATACAATGCGAGATGAGCTCGATGTGGTTAAACCACTATTATATGTAATGCAAATATACTACCATTAAAAAATATATGATATAATCGCCTTCTCTTCATTACTCTCGGTGTAGTGTACTGACAACATATATTCTGACTTAATATGCTGCCATTACTCCACGAAACTCCAGCATCATCCACATAATCCAACCCTATGTACATGCGATATGTCATATAAATTTAAATCAAAATCATGTTTCCATGACATTCCTATTTCAATACCATGTTATACTTCCTCTCATAATAGCATTCACTTCCATTCGGTAATAAAAATTATCAATCATTTAGTTTCACCATCAATACGGTGACATTCCATCATGTCATGATTTCATTATTATTCATAAGCAATTTTCCAGTGCATGTGTAGCAGTCTTTCATTTAGTATATTTCACAGCATTTTACCCAAGCATACATTTCATTTTCATTATGTTACATGCTACTCATATAAAAAACATACATTATATCACTAAACAATTCATATTAATTCATACCAATACCAAACATTCAATCACTTATGTAACCTTGCAAACATGCCATTTAACTAGGGCTCGAAACGTACCTTATTCGACCACCTTAAAATCACTTACTTAGCCATTTAAATAAGTATTAAAAAATATTTTTCAACATTTAAATTTTATAGGTTAGAACCCACAGCTTATTTTTGTATAATCGTAGGACTACTTGTGAAACCCGCAAATCCTCTTTTAGACTTAAACTCAACCTAAATTAAAATCAAATATTTATCGAGTTAAATTCTGCCAAATCAACCCTAAAACACCCTCCTAAAGGTTCAATCAAATCAATGTTTGTAACATCCTACAATTTGAGTATTGATATGATGCATGTTTTGGTGCTTAAATTGTGTATAATTAAATTTTGCATGGTTAGTATAGTCTTGAGAAGACTTGAGAATTTTTTAGAATTAGAATAATTTTTTTTTGTAATGAGTACTTAATTGCAATGGATCAAGTGACTTTGTGGTTTAAGAAAATTTAAGTGTCAAAAACTAGCATAAGATGAGCTAGTAGCAAGGTGGTGTTGGCGCATGTATGTTTGCTTGAGGGGAGAGGTTCGAATCTCCTAGCACACATTTTGAAGCTTTTATTTTTGCTTTTCCTTAGCATGTGTCAGTCATGGATAAGAATTAGGATGAGTTGGATTAAATTTTTATGGCAAGAAGACCATGGGAAAAAGGCAAGTGTTAACTTAGGGAAAGGAATCATATGGAAAAGGCATGTAGGGGGAACACAAGGCACATAACAAGGAAGATGTCTTGGAAAGTTTGGAGTGGCCAAACTTTGACTTTGAGGCCATGTACTTGGACGGTTTTAGGGGCTAGGGGGAATGACCAAAATTTTGATAGCTTTTGGTAGCTAGTTGATTACTTTGGCTTTTGGTCATTTTTGTGCTTTTCTCCAAAACCTTTCTCCAAAACCTTTCTCCCCATTTTCCTCTCCTTAGCCAAATGCACCTTGATGAATAGGTAATATCTTTGCTTTTCTTTAATCATTTCATATTTTGACCATTTCGGTCTTATTTTGCCTTTTCCCTCAAATCTTTCTTCCTAGTGCCAAAATCACCAAGACCTTGGAAGGCCATTTTCTCTTTTCTTTTCTTTTCAACCTTGCCGAATGCACACAAGCCTCAAATTCATTTCTTTGTTTATCTTCCATTCTTGAGAAGAACCAAAACCTAAACACCTTATTTTCCTTTACCCTTCTTCATCTCTTTCTCCTTACAAAAATCTCTCAAACATCTTATTTTCTCCCTTTTATTTTCACCATGGCTGAATGTTACTAAGCACCATCTCCTTCAATTTCCCTTCATAACCGAATCTTCTACAACTCACATATCTCTTTCTCAATCATTTTTCTTTCTACTCACACTTTAATCAATCGGTAAGTGGCTAGTACAATATTTTGGAATTGTTATTTTCCCTTTCTTTTGTGCCGAATCTATATGTGGTGTGGGATGACCTTTTTGGATTGAGACCATCATCATACCATATCTCATTCTAATCTTTTCAATATCATAGAAACTTAGTGGAGGGCCAAAACTCAAGTGTTCGTAAACATCGTAAATCGTTGGAATCGAATTAAGGCGTTAAGGTAACGAATTATCAAGGATTTTCATATTACTCGACATATGGATATAAATTTTTATTTAATCGATTTCGTTTTAGGGGACGTTATCGCTCGATTGTCATATTGTGGAACGAGTATATTTGTGGTAAGTTAATCTCGCTTTTAAAATTGTTAGTCGAAATATCGATAATTTATTAGTCGGACTAATGATCTTTTGTCAATAGAGACAATCAAGATAGGGACAAAAATGGTAGAAAATAGTGTTCGGAAGAGGGGTGGTTCCGTAATCCCCCTAAGTTTAAGAGAAGGACTGTTTCGGGAATCTGAGACTTTCCACTGGGTTGTGGACCCTCATCCGTGAAAATCAATTAATCGAAGTCGTACGGACTCCCGAACCATTGTTTACTCATGGTTCTGAACCTTTGATCTGAGAGAAATCACAAATAGTGGTTGTTCGAGATTTCGAGGATATCGACGAGCGGGAAAGTGTAGTTCTCACCGTAATCATGTGTGTAATCGACACCGTATCTAATAGGTTAGATGACTATATCGTATAAATCGGTGGATGAAATCACAAGTTAGTGAAATCGGGAAGAATAGCATATTTATCACCTTAATGATAAAAGTTTTGAAATTGGTATTAAGATCATGAAAATTTTGAAATTTGCCCTTAACGGACTAATTCAATAAAAGTGATAAATGGGCCATATGTGATGAAACACCCCAAACCCGGCCCACAAGCCCTGACCAGATTTGGTATGTTCCTCAGGAAAAACCAGTTCAAATTCATTTGTTCCTTGGAAAAACTTGAGTGGTTTTGGCAGAAAACCCGAATTGTGTTGGGCTTAAGTTGAAAATGGTTTAATATTGAAATCAGGGTTTATTTAAAATTTTACTTTCAAACTTAGAAGACATGTCGATTCCTTTGTCTTAGGTTTTATCTTTAAAATTGGAATTCATATTGTTTTAGGTGTCAAAACATTTATAGATTTATTTTGAAATAAAATTTACTTAACTTTAAATTTGGTAAAATTTGTATCGTACTGAAATAAATGGCATGCATGCATGAAATAGTTCGTACTAGGGCCTTATTACATCAAACAATCCCAAAATAAATTAAAGTACTTAATAAAATAAAAATCCAAATTAAATAAATTCCTTGCTGTGCATGGCCACCTTTAAGCTCCTGCCGACCCGGTCCATTACTGATCGTCACCTAAAAAGGTTCCCACAACGGGGTGAGTCAAATAGACTCAATGTGTACACAAACACTAATCTTAACAAATTCGGGCATAACAAATCATATTCATACATATCATAATTTACAATTAATGATGCATTCCTGAACCCAAGCCTATATGCCATCCGCTACACATCACCCGTACCATCATCACACCGTGGGGACTACTAAGTCAACCCTCCATCCGCTACACACCATCGAAGGCAGTCGCTGCAGTCGACATGCACATCACCCTTATAAAGTTCGTGGCATAGCCACCAGATACATACTTTGTGTCATGAGACACCATATTCAGATATCGTGGTCTTAGGTCACCACATTCACTTCCCCTTTTTCATAATATCCCATATGCCCATGTCATACAAAACATGCCAAATTCTTAAATCACATACTTATAGTTTCATATGTGTGCCTTAATGAGATATTTTCATAGTCCTAGCGGGGAGTAGGAAATGTACCTGAGTACTTTGTACCACAACATGGTACTTTAGCCATATTCACATTCTTATAAACATGCTCATATTAAATTTTACCCATAATTCTTATTAAAAGATAGTGTAGGTACACACACTGATTAAGCAAGGTTTCCAATCCAAATCTGAAAAGCTTGATCTAATGCCTTAGATCTTAAATCTCTACATTTAATCAATCATTTAATACTTAGTAAAGAGCCATTCAGCCATAAATACAAATCCTAGTAGGATTAGTTTCCTCTTTTAAACTTAACATTTCTAAAACATTTCCTTGTATTTCCAAGTTTCCAAAAATGTTCACTTTCCTCTTTTAAACTTAACATTTTCAAGTTTCCAAAAATGTTCACCATACATTCATAACACATAAGACATGCCATTTCGTATAATTAAATCAAAAATGCATAGGCCCATTTTCAGGATGTTACAGTTCTACCCCCTTAAAATAATTTCGTCCTCGAAATTGCCTGGCTAAAATAAATGAGGGTATTGTTGTCGCATTGCCCCTTCTGGCTCCCACGAAGCTTCCTCCGATCCATGATTGCGCCACAACACTTTGACTAGGGGAATTAACTTCCTCCGTAATATTTTCACGTCTCGTTCCAAGATCTGAATCAGCTCTTCCTCGTAGGATAAGTCTGGCCTTAGCTCCACTTCTTCAACTGGTACCACATGAGATGGATCCGATCGGTAGCGACGTAGCATGGATACATGGAATACGTCGTGCATCTGCTGCAACTCTGGTGGCAACTCTAGCTGGTATGCCACTAGTCCAACTCGCTTCAACACTCGATAGGGACCTATAAACCTTGGACTTAACTTCCCTTGCGCATCAATCTCATCACCTTCTTCCAAGGTGAAACCTTAAGGAATACCGGTCTCCCACATCAAATTTGATTTCCTTCCGTTTAAGATCTGCGTACGACTTCTACCTATCAGATGCTTCCTTCAATCGTGCACAAATTATCTCAACCTTCTCTTCAGACTCTGCTACTAATTCTGGTCCCAAAACTCGACGTTCCCCTAATTTAGTCCAACACGTAGGAGTTCGACACCTCCGCCCATACAACGCCTCATACGGTGCCATCCGAATGCTAGCTTGATAGCTGTTGTTCGCAAATTCTGCTAGAGGCAAATATTCTTCCCAACTTCCTCGAAAATCCATCACACAGCCCCTCAACATATCTTCTAACACCTGGATTACCCGTTCAGACTACCCGTCTGATTGTGGATGAAAAGCCGTAGTGAAATCCAACTTAGTGCCTAAAGCTTGATGTAATGCTTTCCAGAACCGAGAAGTAAACCTTGGGTCCCTATCTGAGATAATTGACACCAGCACCCCATGCAACCTTACGACTTCCGCCACGTACAACTTTGCCAATCTCTGTAAAGAATAGTTGACTCTCACCGGAATAAAGTGCGCGAACTTGGTCAAACGGTCCACTATTACCCATACCGAGTCCTTCTTAGTAGGCGTAAGGGGAAGCCCACTAACGAAGTCCATGGTAATTCTCTCCCACTTCCACTACGGGATCATGATTGGCTGAAGCAATCCTGACGGAACCTGGTGTTCAGCCTTAACTTGCTGACACGTTAGACACTTGCCGACAAATTCTGTAACTTCCTTTTTCAGACCAGGCCACCAAAACTGTTCTCTCAAGTCTCTATACAACTTAGTGCCTCCAGGATGCATAACATAAGGGCTACTATGCGATTCCTGAAGAATCTTTTGTCTAAGTTCCTTATTCTCAGGCATACAGACCTTCCTCTTGAAACACAACACTCCTTCGCCATTAATGCCATAATCTTTCAACTCTCCGTTCTGTACTTGCCGTAGCTTAGCAATTAGGTCCTCATCAGCCAACTGTCCCTCTTTCACCTCATTCAACCACGTCGGCATGACTTGCAACTCAGCCAACAGGCTTCCATCATCATACAAACTCAAGTGTGCGTACATCGCCCTCAGATCTGACACCACCTTCCGACTTAAGGCATCCGCCACTACATTCGCCTTGCCCGGGTGGTATTCTATCGAACAGTCATAGTCCTTCAGTAATTTAACCCACCTTCGCTGCCTCAGATTCAACTCCTTCTGAGTCAACAGATACTTGAGACTCTTGTGGTATGTGTAGATTATCGACTTTTCGCCATAAAGGTAGTGCCTCCATACCTAAAGAGCGAAGACCACTCTTGCTAATTCCAAATCATGCGTCAGGTAGTTCACTTCATGTGGCTTCAACTGTCAGGATGCATATGCGACTACCTTTCCGTCTTGCATCAATACGTAACCTAAACCTATATGGGAAGCATCACAATACACTGTAAAATCCTTTCCTACCTCCGACTGAATCAAGACTGGAGCTTTCGTTAATACCTCCTTAAGCTTTTCAAAGCTCTCCTGCTGCTTATCCGACCATACAAAGGGTACTTCCTTCCTCAACAACTTTGTCAAAGGCGCGGCTATTGACGAAAACCCTTCTACAAACCTTCTGTAATAGCCTGCCAATCCCAAGAAACTACGAATCTCCACCACCGACTTAGGTGGTTTCCAATCCAACACTGCTTCAATCTTTCTAGGATCCACCCTTATTCCTTCGGCAGGCACCACATGCCCTAAAAAAGTAACTTCCCTAAGCCAAAATTCACACTTGCTGAATTTGGCATAAAGCTTTTTCTCCCTCAATACTTGCAACACAATCCGAAGATGCTCATCATGCTCCTCCTCAGTCTTAGAGTATACGAGGATGTCATCGATGAACACCACGATGAACCTATCCAAGTAAGGTTGAAACACTCGATTCATCATATCCATAAACGCGGCTAGGGCATTTGTCAACTCGAACAGCATTACCATAAACTCATAGTGGCCGTACCTTGTCCTAAAGGCTGTCTTATGGATATCTACCTCCTTCACCTTCAACTGATGATATCCCGACCTTAAGTCGATCTTTGAGAACACTACCGCCCCCTTAAGCTGATCGAACAAGTCATCTATCCTTGGTAAGGGATACTTGTTCTTGATGGTCAGCTTATTCAACTGACGATAGTCTATGGACATACGCATAGTTTCGTCCTTCTTCTTCACAAACAGGACTGGTGCTCCCCAAGGAGACACACTAGGTCGGATAAACCCATGATCAAGCAGTTCTTGGATTTGAGCCTTGAGCTCCACCAACTCCTTTGGTGCCATTCTATAAGGGGCAATTGACACAGGAGTTGTTCCCGGCAGCAAGTCAATTCCAAACTTCACCTCTCTATCTGGGGGTATTCCTGGTAATTCCTCTGAAAATACATCTTCGAAATCCCTTACCTTTCTAACTGCACTAACACTTTCTTCCTTTCCATCTAACGCACTTACGAAGGCTAAAACGCCTTGCACCCTTTACTTAACCATCTTTTCACCTTTAAGCACAAACTACATTAGGCGGTAGTATCTTCTTTCTCCTATCATAATGACCACCTCATCCTCCGGGTCCTTAACTCCATTCACTTAGCACAGTCCAACACAGCCCGATGGTCCACTAGCCAGTCCATTCCAAGTATGAGATCGAACTCTCCAAAGGGAAGTTCCATCAGGTCGGCAGAAAATACCATGCCTTGAATTTCTAAAGGTACACATCGAAAAACCTTATTCACCACTACAGCTTGACCTAGTGGGCTTACTACAGTCATCTCCCTACTAGAAGGTTCAGAGGCTATGCCTAGTGTTTCAACTACACTACAGGCAACATAAGAATGGGTCGAGCCCACATCAATCAAAGCATAATAGGGTTTCTCAAATACAAGAAACGTATCGGTTATGATGTCCGATGCGTCTCCATCCTCCCTACGGTGAATCGCGTAAACCAAACTCGGCTGCCTTGCCTCAGTGTTAGCAGAACCTCAACCCGGTGTTCCACATCCTCTACCAATATTGTTACCTCTACCATTCGAACCACGACCTCTCTGAGGCTGCTGTCCACCTCTACCAGCCTGATTAACATTCTGAGCTACTGATTGATTCCCATCTGGTCTCATCGGATAGTCCTTGATCATATGGTCCTTTGACCCACATCCGAAACACCCACCTGTCTTCTTCCAGCATTCGCCTAAATGTTTCTTCCCACACTGCTCACAAGTACGATATTGCCCTCTAGTACCTGTTTGCTGACCTCGTGGCCCATCAGCTCTAGGCCTTTTCTAGCATTCCCAAATGATCCAAATGACCTAAATCCTCTCTTCTACTTATTCCGGTCCGTGTTCTGCCTCACAGACTCCTTAATTCCTTCCGCTATCTTAGCTTTCTCTACTAAAGCAAAAAACTCCGGTCTTGATGTGGAGCGACAACCAACCTCAGATCATCCCTTAGTCCGTCCTCAAATTAGACACACCGCTCATGCTCTGTTGCCACCACTCCTCGAGCATACCGGCTTAACCTCAAAAATTTAGCTTCACACGCTGCTACTGACTTGTTCCGTTGAACCAGCCCCAAAAATGCCTTCCTCTGCTCATCAATATATCGTGTGCCGACATACTTCTTCTGATATGCCACCTTAATATATTCCTAAGTCAGGTCCTCAGCTATGGCACCATCCCGAACTGTTAACCACCATTGATACGCTTCATCGCGTAGCAGTGCCACCATCCCTTTTAACTTCTCCTCAGGGGTCAGATCGAGCTCATCTATAATGCGCTCGGTCGCCTCTAACCAGTATTCAGCTGTACTGGGTGCCACACCAGATACTCTACGGAACACTTCAGCTCCGTTGGCTCAGAGTCGCTCGGGTACAAATTTTTGAGCTCTCATATTCCCTCCAGCACCAGCCATCATTTCAAGAACTCGCAACACAGCCTGCGATACGGCATCTTCTCCTGTCTGATCTTGCTACTTAACACCAACAACTGCTGGTGGTGGTGGCGGTGGTACCTCATTTTCAGATCCTTGTCCCGATCTAACGGGTTCCAACACGGTCATTCTACCTCGATCGCATCCTCATACATTGCGACCACGTCCCCTAGAGCTCATTTCTATGATCGCACTTTTAGTCTGGTTTAAGAAATTTTATGAATTAGCCCTTATTCCACTGATTATCCACAAGAAGTTTTATGGCAGGAAGTTTAATAGGGGTTCTTTTGATCATTCAAAGTTTCAAGTCTTCTATCCTAATTCACAGAAAAGCACATCCATTCTATAGTATCTCCCATACACATTCACTCTTCGGACATTTCTGTCCGTTCCTATCCCAGGGGTATTTTCGTAATTTTGTCCTACAGGGGTATTTTTTTATTTTGTCAAAATAAGGTTCCTTGGTGTTTTTTTCAATAAGGGTACTCTGGAAATTTTGCATTCCCGGGGGTATTTTGGAAATTTTGAAATTCGAGGGTATTTTGGTAATTAACCTGGGTAAATTTGTAAATATTGATAAATCAAGGGTACTTTGGAATTACAAAACTTGAGGTTGTTTTTGAGAATTTGTTTTCCAAATTAGTGTTCTTGCAAAAATTTTTGAAGATCGGGGGTTGTTCTGGTAATTTTGTAACTCGGGGGTATTTCGATAATTTACAGGTTAGGGTTAATTTCGTAAATTTTTTTCTTTCCATAATCAAGGTATTTTGATATTTTGTAAATTTAGGGTTCCTTTAAGCAAAGTAGTGAAATTTTGATAAGAACTGTGGATATTTTGAAAATTTCCATAAACCAAGGGCATTTTTGTAATTTTACCACTAGGGGTATTTTTGTAATTTTTTATAAGTCAGAAATATTTTGAAAATTTACCAAAATAAGGTTTTTGCTACTATTCAAGGGGTAATTTGGTGATTATAAAACTAGGGTTTTCATAAAAAATTACGGCTAGTCCCTTTCGGGTTTTAGTTGTGGGTTTAGCTTGGTGTATAAGTCCTCTTGGTTAGGGTGAGCAGAGGCTACGCACTGTAGGATTCGAGTGGAGGAGGTGAGTCACACTGACTGCTTAAATACCAAGCTCCCAGAAACCAATCCTGACATGCGCACCAAGGTTGCCATACCTAACTCTCTACGACTTAACCATAGGTTTGTTCAATTAGGCATTTAAGTCTTATGTAATTGTTAGGGTAACTAGCCCTAGGGTTCAAGTGCCTATCACACTAATCTACGTTCCATTCCATTTCTACAACTTCTACTAGTCATAATATAAATCACACAAGAGATCAGAGTACTTACCTGGTGGACTTCGGGTCGGAGACTTAGTGGGCCATGCCAGAAAAACCTGCTTAATTCACAAAATTCCTTTTGGGCTTAACTTTGAAAACGTTTTGGACCTTAAACCCAAGGCCAAGAGTTTAAAACTGGGCTCTGATACCAAATTGAAACACCCCAAACTCGGCCCACAAGCCCTGATCAGATCTGGTATGTTCCTCAGAAAAACCGGTTCAAATTCATTTATTCCTTGGAAAAACTTGAGTGATTTTGGCAGAAAACCCGAATTGTGTTGGGCTTAAGTTGAAAGCTGGTTTAATATTGAAATCAGGGTTTATTTAAAATTTTACTTTCAAACTTAGAAGACATGTCGATTCCTTTGTCTTAGGTTTTATCTTTAAAATTGGAATTCATATTGTTTTAGGTGTCAAAACATTTATAGATTTATTTTGAAATAAAATTTACTTAACTTTAAATTTGGTAAAATTTGTATCGTCTCGAAATAAATGGCATGCATGCATGAAATAGTTCGTACTAGGGCCTTATTACATCAAACAATCCCAAAATAAATTAAAGTACTTAATAAAATAAAATCCAAATTAAATAAATTCCTTCTTGCATGGCCACCTTTAAGCTCCTGTCGACCAGGTCCATTCTTGATCGTCACCTTAAAAAGGTTCCTACAATGGGGTGAGTCAAACAGACTCAATGTGTACACAAACACTAAGTCTTAATAAATTCAGCCATAACAAATCATATTCATACATATCATAATTTACATTTAATGATGCATTCCCGAACCCAAGCCTATATGTCATCCGCTACACATCACCCGTACCATCCTACACACCGTGGGGACTACTAAGTCAACCCTCCATCCGCTACACACCATTGAAGGCGATCACTACGACGTGCACATCGCCTATATAAAGTTAGTGGCATAGCCACCGATACATACTT
The DNA here is from genome assembly GCA_025506655.1 of Gossypium rotundifolium. Classification (NCBI taxonomy): domain Eukaryota; kingdom Viridiplantae; phylum Streptophyta; class Magnoliopsida; order Malvales; family Malvaceae; genus Gossypium; species Gossypium rotundifolium. The sequence goes on along the minus strand of CP106727.1, from coordinate 34,837,638 downwards.
TGTGTCATGAGACACCATATTCGAGATATCGTGGTCTTAGGTCACCACATTCGGATATCGTGGTCTTAGGTCCCCACATTCACTTCCCCTTTTTCATAATATCCCATATGCCCATGTCGTACAAAACATGCCAAATTCTTAAATCGCATACTTATAGTTTCATATGTGTGCCTTAACAGTTATTTTTCATAGTCCTAGTAGGAGTAGGAACTGTACCTGAGTACTTTGTACCATAGCATGGTACTTTAGCCATATTCACATTCTTATAAACATGCTCATATTAAATTTTAGCTCTTATTAAAAGATAGTGTGGGTACACACCGATTAAACAAGGTTTCCAATCCAAATCCGAAAAGCTTGATCTAATGCCTTAGATCTTAAATCTCTACATTTAATCAATCATTTAATACTTAGTAAAGATCCATTCGGCCATAAATCCAAATCCTAGTAGGATTAGTACACTAAAACTTACCTTTGTGCTTGATTTCACTATAAATCAAATCCACGAAAACTTTGTGCTATACCTTCCTTCAATCGTCCAACATTGAATCAATTAACTTGGTTAGTTCGCTTTTGAATAAATATGAACTAGATCTAAAACACCAAAAATAGGCCTTGGCCGAATATTCACATGTCTTACCTTGAATCTTTAAATCCCGAAAAGTAGTCTCTTCTCCCTGGTAGTGACAATAGACAAAATCCTGAAAGATCCTTTGTAGTTTCGGCCAAGAGATACAAATAGCATTAGAATATTAATCTTGGTCTTGAAGAAAAGAAACATAATGATAATAATAGATCCTTACCCTTACTATAGGAGTCGACACACCCTTGCTTGAAGTCCCACAAATATTCAGCTATGGAGACTAGATAGTGATCAAAAAGGTTTCGGCTTTTGGTGTTAATGGACAATCGGCTAGGCCTAAGGGAACCTACTTTCGGCTTTTGGAAGGTTGAAAGAAAAGAAAAAGGAAGAGAAAAAAGGTGAAGAAATCGGCTTGCTTTGCTAGAGTTTTCGGTTTTGACAAAATAGTAGAGAAGAGAGGATTTTGCTAGGAAAATTCGGCAGAGAGAAAAGGAGAAAGAAAGAATGACGAATGGCCTCTCTTTTCCTCCTATTGTCGAAATTACTAGGCCCAGGTGTCCCTTACTTGGCCATCACTTCTCTTATCTTTATCACTTTATTTAAAAATTAAAGAATAATCCTCAATTATCTCTTTGAAAATAATCTAAAATAAATCATCATTTATCTACCCCTTAGCCGAAATTTTAAAAGAATTTAAACTCCTCCCTTAGTGCCTTAATACCGTCCATTACCTCTTCTCCATGGCGCAAAATAAAACTTTCATTCGCTCCCCTCGCTACTCGAACACAAGCCCTCCTTGCACTATGTATGGCGTCATTCCCAAAGCCTTAAGTGGCATCTCCAAGCCACTTTTTCAAGCCCAATTGTGTGTCAAATTCCCTCTACTAATTTTCTTAAGGCCACCTTGTTTTAGTTTCCTCTTTTAAACTTAATATTTCTAAAACATTTCCTTACATTTCCAAGTTTCCAAAAATGTTCACTTTCCTCTTTTAAACTTAACATTTCCAAGTTTCCAAAAATGTTCACCATACATTCATAACACATAAGACATGTCATTTCGTATAATTAAATCAAAAAGGCATAGGCCCATTTTCAGGATGTTACATGTGATATTTGATAATTGGGCCATATGTGATATTTGATAATTGGGCCATATGTGATATTTGATAATTGGGCCATATGTGATATTTGATAATTGGACAATTTGTGCCATATGTGATAATTGATAAATGGGCCATATGTGATAATCGATAAATGGGCCATATGTGATATTTGATAATTGGGCCATATATGCTAATTGATAAATGGGTCATACGTGATATGAGATTTTGTGGGCCAAAATGTGAAATGGGCTAGATTGTAATAACTTTTATAATGGGCCTTATGTTGGAATAATTATATGAATGGATTGCTATGCATAATATATACATGATTGCATGGGTTGGGCTATTTGACGAAGAGAAGTTCTGGTAGCTTTGCTACAAAATTTTGGTGGCTCTGCCACAATTCTGAAAAATGGCAAATGCCATGTAAACTCTGTGAATCCGGTGGCTTGTCCACGAAATTTGAAATACGGCTTAATGCCTACTTTGGTGTGTTGGCGGGGTGGGTGACTAAAGCTCCCCACGTGTGTCTTTGGTTGGTACAATTGGTGTGTAGCGGATGGAAATTTAGGTTTGGTTTTGGGAATTGCATATCACTTGCATTTCATACGTGATAATTATTATATTTGTAATGGGCTTAGCCCAAATAAATGCTTAAATGGTTTTGGCCCAATGGACTAAGGTAAGTGAGTTACACACTAAGTTCTAAGTAACTCACCCCATTTGTTTTTACCCCTCTTAGGTAATAATAATTGATGGAGACTTGGGTCGGAGATGACTTCGTGTGGAGGCTATACTACAAATGGTGGTTTATACAACTTTAAGACTTCATTAATAAATTTTATTAAGTACTATTTTTATGGCGATGTAATAAGGCCTCTTTAATTATGGATTTTATTATGTGGATGAAATTTAATTTGTTTTAGTTTTTCTAAGTTAGATTGGTTTAGTTTTTATAAATGTTTTTCTATAACTCTCGTATAAAATAAAGGTTTTTCTTAAATATTATTGAAATTTAGGATAGTCTTTTAAAACTTTTCGATGAATTATTTCAATTGAATAAATCTAAACATTTAATCAATTACTACTCTATAGATCAAATGATAAATTCTTGTATTTTTAATTATGGTTTTCAATGAACTTTGATTTTTTAATAAAAGTCTTTCTCTTAATCATTTTGGAATTTGATTCCTACATCGTTAAATGATTTGAATGTACGTTTAATTTGTGTGGCATGCCAAAATCTAGGCTTAATGCATAGGCCGGGTTTAGGGTGTTACATTTTATGGTATCAGAGCCCAGTTTCAAAACTCGACTATGGTTTGGGTTCAATAATGATTTTGTTTAAAAACTACTTAATTTTTCTAGACTTTACGTTTTAAAGGTAGTATGGCACCACGAGCATCCGACACCAAGTCAAGTAAGTATTTGTTTATTAAATGTTTATTATTGTGATGAGACCTTAAGAACACTCTAGAACTTCTAGTTTTAGGTGTTGGAAACGATAGAGATCAAGACTATAGGATCTGATTGCGAAAACAACCCTATCTCTTATATCTCATAAAATATCGTTAATAAACACTGAAATAATATTCTGATTCATAAAACTTGTAATCAGATTAAAAGCGAATTAGTCAATATGAGCACTAGAGGACGTGGTCGTGGATGCGGTAGATGTGGTCGTGGTAGAGGACGAGGTGCTGCGTCTGAAGCGCCGGGTCATATATAAAATGGATGCACCTACATAATTTGAGAGTGAAACTGGATCTCATGATCATGCGAATGAGGATAATGCTTTGACTCAAGCAATGTTGCGAGTCCTAGAAAGAGTAGCTGGGGCCAGAACTGGGCCAGTAGCTCGCGGATCAATATTGGAACGACTCAAGTCTAGTGGTGCAGAAGTTTTTAGAGGTGTCTCTGGTGTAGCTCCTAATGTGGCAGAATATTGGCTTGAGGCTGTATAGCGAATTATGGATAATTGGGAGTGCACTGTCGAGCAAAAACTAAGAGGAGCCGTGTCTTTGCTAAGAGACGAGGCGTATCAATGGTGGCTTACTGTTCGAGAAGGCACCGAGGCTGCATTGATTACTTGGGATTTCTTTAAAGTTGCTTTCCAAGGGAAGCACGTTGGGACAAGTTATGTAGATGCCCGGAGGAAGAAATTCCTGAATTTGGTTCAAAGAAGTAAGACGGTGGTAGCTTACGAGGCAAAATTTCTTCGCTTGAGCCGTTATGCTCGTACTATAGTGCAGACTGATCATGAGCGACTGTGTACGCTTTGAGGATGGGCTGAATGATAAGTTGCAGGTACTGATAGCCCCACAACAAGTACGGACTTTTACCTCGCTTGTAGAGAAAGCTAAGATTGCCAAAGATGCTAAGAATTCAGAACGCCAGAACTGGGAAAAAGTCAGAGGAAAGAGGGACTTTAAGTACTCTGGTTCTTCTTAAAGGTTTCAAAAGAGGCCACGGAATGATGAGCCAATTCAAGTTAGAGCACCTGTGGCTACTAATCAGAGTCGAGAATGTGCCGATTGTGGAAGACGACACCCCGGAGAATGTTGGAGAAAAATTGGAGCCTATTTTAAATGTGGATCCAAGGATCATCAGTTTAAGAATTGCCTCGACGACCGACACGACTCAAGAAGCTCAGAACCTAATGCTCACCACTAGAGGTACTTTCGGCTGACCACCAAGAGGTCGTGGACCAAGTCATGGTGGTAATGGTAACGGACGTGGACAGGGTACACCAGGTCGAGGTAATGGTGTTAGAGGTAACATGGAGGCAAGACGGCCAGGATTGGTCTATGCTATCAGGCGTTGTGAGGACGGCGATGCACCTGATGTGATAATTGGTAGTTCTTTATTTCTAATGTACCTGTTACTGCTTTGATAGATATCGGGTCTACCCACTTGTATGTTGCTAGTGCCATATCTGAAAACCTAAATATTAGATCCGAGATTACCGATAGAGAGATGACGGTAATTAGTCTTTTAGGACAGTCGGTAATAATGAATAAATTATTTAGAGATGTGCCTTTGGAGATTCAAAGAGAGGTATTTCTAGCGTACTGGATGGAATTACTATTCGGCGAGTTTGATCTTATTTTGGGCATGGATTGGTTGGTGAAGCATCGGGCGCAATTGGATTGTGCCGAAAAGCGGATGTCAATAAGGACCGTGGATGATGAAGAGATAATAATGATAAGTGACGAAAAAATTTCTTGGCAAATGTGGTATCTACTTTGAAGGCAAAAAAGTTGATACGGAAGGAATAGAGCATTCCTAGCATTCATCGATGCTTTGGATGCCAAGGAATTATTGGTAGAAGGTGTGAGAACGGTAAAAGAATTTCTAGATGTCTTTCCCGAAAAACTTTCGGGTCTACCTCCAGATCGGGAAGTAGAATTTGGCATTGAGCTTTTGCCCAGAACTGCTCCGGTGTCTATTGCTCCTTATAGAATGGCGCTGAAGGAGTTAACGGAGCTTAAAGCTCAAATTCAAGAACTGCTAGATCGGGGATTTATTCAACCCAGTGTGTTTCCGTGGGGAGCACCTATTTTGTTCGTCAAGAAAAAGGATGGGTCGATGCGTATGTGCATTGATTATAGGCAGTTGAATAAGTTGACAATCAAGAATAGGTATCCATTGCCGAGAATTGATGACCTGTTTGATCAACTAAGAGGAGTTCAGTCTTCTCCAAGATTGATTTGAGATCTGGTTATCATCAACTCAAGGTGAAAGAGGCAGATATTTATAAGACGGCATTTCGAACTCGTTATGGACATTATGAGTTTTTAGTGATGCCGTTTGGTTTGACCAATGCACCAGCTGCATTTGTGGACATGATGAATCGAGTCTTTCAACCCTATTTAGATCGGTTCGTAGTAGTGTTCATAGATGACATCTTGGTATATTCGAGGAATGAAGAAGAGCATGACTCACATTTGCACACTGTGTTGCAAATTTTGCGAGATAAGCAACTTTATGCCAAATTCAGTAAGTGTGAATTTTGGTTAAAGGAAGTGATTTTCTTGGGTCATGTAGTGTCAGCCGAAGGTATAAGAGTTGATCCTCGAAAGGTAGAGGCTATGTTGGATTGGAAACCGCCGAAGTCAGTAGCTAAGACTCGAAGTTTCTTGGGTTTGGCTGGTTATTATAGACGCTTTGTTAAGAGATTTTCATTGATTCTCGCACCTAACTAAGTCTGCGGAAGGAAGTACCGTATGTATGGACCGATAAACAACAAGAAAGTTTTGAGAAACTGAAGAAGATTCTAATGGAAGTGCCAGTACTGATTCAACCAGAGGCCAAAAAGAGTTTACCGTTTACTATGATGCGTCACACAAGGGTTTAGGATGTGTACTGATGCAAAGTGGAAAAGTGGTAGCTTATGCTTCTAGACAGTTGAGGCCGCATGAAGTCAATTATCCTACTCATGATTTGGAGTTGGCTGTGGTGGTGTTTGCATTAAAGGTTTGGAGGCATTATCTCTACGGTGAGAAGTCAATCATTTATACTGAACCATAAGAGTCTTAAGTATCTCTTTACCCAAAAGGAGTTGAATTTAAGACTACTGAGATGGGTGGAGTTGTTAAAGGATTATGATTTCTCAATCGAGTATCATCTTGGAAAGGCTAACGTTGTGGCGTACGCGTTGAGTCGTAAGGTTATATCGAGTTAAGAGCAATGTTTGCTCATCTCGGTTTAGGCGAGGATGGCGATCGCTAGCGAACTTCGTGAAGCCTCTCGTGGTTGGAGCAAATCAAGGAAAAGCAATTATCCGATGAAAAGTTAGGTCCTTTAATACAACAAGTTGAAAATGGTATAATAGGGGATTTTAGTTTGAACAAAGATGGTGTATTGTGTTTTCGTGGAAGGGTTTGTATGCCCAAGGATTTGGATTTGAGGCAAATGATTCTTCTAGAGGCGCATAGTAGCCCTTATGCTATGCACCCTGGAGGAAATAAGATGTATCGGGATCTCCGTGAACTGTATTGGTGGCCAAAGTTAAAACGAAAGTTATTGATTTAGTGGGAAAGTGTTTGACTTGTCAACAAGTAAAGGCGGAACATCAATTACCGTCGGGATTGTTGCAACCAGTAAAGATTCCATTATGGAAATGGGAGCGGATAACGATGGATTTTGTTAGTGGGTTACCTTTAACACCTACTAAGAAAGATTCATGCAGGTAGTAGTAGATCGATTAACGAAGACTACTCATTTTCTACTAGTTCGTACAGATTACTCATTGTAGAAGTTGGCTAAACTGTATGTATCTAAAATCGTGAGGTTGCATGGGGTACCAAAGTTCATCATATCGGACAAGGATCCTAGGTTTACATCACGATTTTGAAAAGCTTTGCATGAGGCTCGGGTACAAAGTTAAACTTCAAAGACGACTTTTCACCCTCGACCGATGGTCACGGAAAAGAGTAATCCAGATTTTGGAAGACATGTTAAGGGTCATGTGATTGATTTCGAGGTAGTTGGGAGGATTTTTACCGCTGGCGAGTTTGCGTATAACAACAGTTATCAATCAAGTATTCAGATGGCACCTTATGAAGCATTATATGGTCGTAGGTGTCGTACCCCTACTTGTTGGTCTGAATTGGTGGAACGACAGCTTTTAGGTCCTGAATTGATATTAGAGACGGAAAAAAAAAGTAAAGGTAATTTCGAGCGATTACAAGAAGCTTCGGATAGACAAAAGTCGTACGTGGATTTGAAGTGTAAAGATATTGAGTTTGCGATGGGAGATCAGGTTTTTCTAAAGGTCTCACCTTGGAAGAAGATTTTCAGATTTGGAAGGAAAGGCAAGTTGAGCCCTAGGTTCATTGGACCGTACCGTGTGTTGAAGCGTGTAGGACCAGTGGCCTATCAACTTGATTTACCTCCGGAGTTGAGTCAGATTCATAGTGTTTTCCATGTTTCTATGCTGAGACGCTATAGATCGGATCCATCGCACATAGTACCGGTAGAAGAAGTGGAATTAAGGCCAGATTTGTCTTTCGAGGAGGAACCAGTGAAAATTTTAGATCGTGATGTTAAGATGTTAAGAAAGAAGACTGTGCCATTGGTTAAGGTTCTTTGGCGTAATCACGGAGCAGAGGAAGCTACGTGGGAGCCTGAGGATGCAATTCAACAACAATATCCTCATCTCTTTTAGTCAGGTAAATTTCGAGGACAAAATTTTCTTTAAGGAGGGTAGAGTTGTAACATCCTAAAATTTGAGTATTGATATGATGCATGTTTTGGTGCTTAAATTGTGTATAATTAAATTTTGCATCATTAGTATAGTCTTGAGAAGACCTGAGAATTTTTTGGAATTAGAACAAATTTTTTTGTAATGAGCACTTAATTGAAGTGGATCAAGTGACTTTGAGGTTTAAGTAAATTTAAGAGTCAAAAACTAGCATAAGATGAGCTAGTAGCAAGGTGGTGTTGGCGCATGTATGTTTGCTTGAGGGGAGAGGTTTTAATCTCCTAGCACACATTTTGAAAGCTTTTAATTTTGCTTTTCCTTAGCATGTGTCGGTCATGGATAAGAATTGGGATGAGTTGGATTAAATTTTTATGGCAAGAAGACCATGGGAAAAAGGCAAGTGTTAACTTAGGGAAAGGAATCATATGGAAAAGGCATGTAGGGGGAACACAAGGCACATAACAAGGAAGATGTTTTGGAAAGTTTGGAGTGGCCAAACTTTGACTTTGAGGCCATGTACTTGGACGATTTTAGGGGCTAGGGGGAATGACCGAAATTTTGATAGCTTTTGGTAGCTAGTTGATCACTTTGGCTTTTGGTCATTTTTGTGCTTTTCTCCAAAACCTTTCTCTCCATTTTCCTCTCCTTAGCCGAATGCACCTTGAGAAATAGGTAATATCTTTGCTTTTCTTTAATCATTTCATATTTTGACCATTTCGGTCTTATTTTGCCTTTTCTCTCAAACCTTTCTTCCTAGTGCCGAAATCACCAAGACCTTGGAAGGCCATTTTTTCTTTTCTTTTCATTTCACCCTTGCCGAATGCACACAAGCCTCAAATTCATTTCTTTGTTCATCTTCCATTCTTGAGAAGAACCGAAACCTAAACACCTTATTTTCCTTTACCCTTCTTCATCTCTTTCTCCTTACAAAAATCTCTCAAACATCTTATTTTCTCCCTTTTATTTTCACCATGGCCGAATGTTACTAAGCACCATCTCCTTTAATTTCCCTTCATAACCGAATCTTCTACAACTCACATATCTCCTTCTCAATCATTTTTCTTTCTACTCACACTTTAATCAATCGGTAAGTGGCTAGTATAATATTTTGGAATTGTTATTTTCCCTTTCTTTTGTGCCGAATCTATATGTGGTGTGGGATGACCTTTTTGGATTGAGACCATCATCATACCATATCTCATTCTAATCTTTTCTCTATCATAAAAACTTAGTGGAAGGCCAAAACTCAAGTGTTCGTAAACATCGTAAATCGTTGGAATTGAATTAAGGCATTAAGGTAAGGGATTATCAAGGATTTTTATATTACTCAACATATGGATATAAATTGTTATTTAATCGATTTCGTTTTAGGGGATGTTATCGATCGATTGTCATATTGTGGAACGAGGATATTTGTGGTAAGTTAATCTCACTTTTAAAACCGTTAGTCAAAATTTCGATAATTTATTAGTCGGACTAATGATCTATTGTCAATAGAGACAATCAATATAGGGACAAAAAGGGCAGTAAATAGTGTTCGAAAGAGGGGTTGTTCCGCAATCCCCCTAAGTTTAAGAGAAGGACTATTTCAGGAATCTGAGACTTTCCACCGGGTTGTGGACCCTCATCCGGTGAAAAGCAATTAATCAAAGTCGTACGTCCCCCCGAACCATTGTTTACTCGTGGTTCTGAACCTTTGATTGGAGAGAAATCACAAATAGTGGTTGTTGAGATTTCGAGGATATCCACGAGCGGGAAAGTGTAGTTCTCACCGCAATCAGGTGTGTAATCTCACATCGTATCCCAGGTTCAAAACTTGGCTGTGGGGGGGCCCAATACCCAAAATGTTTTGTTTTTGATTAGTAGGCCTTATTAGAATGTTTTGAAACTATTTTTGGCTTGAACAGCATGGCACCGAGTCTCCGGCACCTATCCGCCCAGGTAAGTACTTCTATCCATTTCTTTGTGGATTTTTGATGAGGGGTAGAAGGGTAAATTGGGAACGTAGACTATTAGAATAGAGATTGTTGAACCCTAGGGCTAGCATACCTCAACTATGCATAAGATTTAATAATTACTTAAACAACCCTGTGAGTTGTCACTGAGCAAAGGATGTGGCAATCGTTATACGCATGTCTAGGATTGGATTCGGTGGGGGCCTGGTATTTAAGCAGTCCTCGTGACTCACCTCCTACTCACTCGAATCCTACCTGGTGCATAGTAACGGTTCATCCTAGCTGAGACGACACATTCACAGGCTTAACTCGATAACTAAAACTCAAAAGGGACTAGCCGTTTTATTTTGAAATAATTAAAACCTTTTTTTTTTGAAAAAAGTGACCAAAATACCCCTGGTTTGAAAATTACCAAATTACCCTCTGTATGAAAAAAATTTTAAATAGAAAATTTTCAAAATATCCTTCTTTTGTGAAATCAACTAGAACCAAATTTTGGAAATCTTTAAAAAAAAGAAAAAAAATTCAAAATTGCCCCTAACCAACAAAATTACTAGAATGACCCTGATTTTCAAAACTTCGCAGTATCATTGTTTTAGAAAATGGAATTCTCAAAAAGAGCCCCCAAAGATTTACAACTTTTGAAATATCCCTGATTTATTAAATTTTACAAATTCACCCTGATTTATGAAAAAATTACCAAAATGCCCCTGAGCTTTAAAATTATCGAAATACCCCCGAATTTTAAAATTTTCAAAACACCCCGAATTTAAGAAGTTTCAAAATAACTTTTTGACAAAATCATCCGAAAACTTTTATTTTTGAAAAAGTACAAACATACCCCTGTAGGACAAAATACGAAAATACCTCTGGGTAGTGGAAAAATAATCACCATGAAAATTACGTCTTTTTGAATGAATGGAAAACTGTGTGCATGTATGATACGAAAGAACCACTCCTAAAACTTCTATCATAAAGTTTCTTCACGGATAACTAAGTGAAATACTAATGCATAAAATTCTTAAACAGATAAACGCAATCGTTAGAATGAGTTCAAGAGGTCGTGGACGTCCGCCGCATGGCCGTGGAAGGGGTAAGATGACCTTGTCCGAGCCAACAGGGTCCAGACATGGGTCTGGAAATGAGATACCGGATCTGTTGACGGCAGAAACTGAGTTCCAAGACCAGACCGGTGGTAACGATGTTGTATCACAAAAATCAGATTACGGGTATTGGAATGAGTTCTTTGAGGCAAAGTGGTGCAGAGCCCAAATCTATGGTTGAACGACTCTGGGCTAACGGAGCAAAAGTATTCAGAGGAGTTTTCGGAGTGGCGCCCAGTGCGGCGGAGTATTGGTTGGAATCCACTAAAAGGATTATGGGTGATTTGGATTTCACAGCTGAGGAGAGTTGAAGGGTATCATATCTTTGCTTCGGGATGAGTCATACTAGTGGTGGCTCATTGTGAAGGATGGAACGGTGGCGAAAAATCTCACCTGGGAATTTTTCAGAGATGCCTATCAAAAGAAGTATATCGGAACTAGTTACGTGGATGCACAACGGAAGGCTTTCTTGAATCTAGTTCAAGGCAATAAGACGGTGGCAAAATATGAGGCTAAATTCCTCCGGTTGAGTAGGTATGCTCGTGGAATTGTGGGTATCGAGCATGAGCATTGTGTGAGATTTGAAGACGGGCTGAGAGATGAGCTAAGGATGATGATAGCTCCACAACAGGAACAGGAGTTTGCGGTCTTAGTGGAGAAATCAAAGGTTGCTGAAGGGGTAAGGCAGTCCGTTAGATGGAACCAAGATCGGAATTAGAATAAGAGGAGCTCGGGACCTTCAAAGTTTTCTGGTAATCAGTAAAAGAGGACAAGGTTTGGTGGGTCGGATCAAGCTGCTAGGCCTGTTGCAGCTGCTAATACTTAATGGCCGCCACGGTGTGCTCGGCGTGGCAAGTCTCATAAGGGGGAGTGTTGGAATGGTAATCGGGGATGTTTTGAATATGGGTCTATGGAGCATCGAGTTAGAGACTGTCCGAAGAAAGCAAATAGACCGAGATCGAGGGTCGGATCGAACACGTAATGTAAGGATAACCAATAGCCTCGGTGGGTCGTGGTGCAGGAAGAGGAGGTAATGGTGCTGGCAGAGGTCGTGGGGCACCAAGGGGAAATACCGGTGGTACTGAGGGTAGACAACCTGGTTTAGTCTATGCCGCGAGGCGTCAAGAGGAGGGCGACGCACCGGACGTCATAATCGGTATGTTCTTGATCTTTGGTGTGCCTTATAATACCTTGATAGACATTGGCTCAACCCACTCGTACATTGCTAGTAGTGTAGTGGAAACCTTGTATCTAGACTCTGAGCTTGCTTCTAGGAAGATGACTGTATTAAGCCCCCTAGGTCACTCCATAGAAGTAAGTAAACTTTATAGGGACGTACCCCTAGAACTCTAAGGGGTCATGTTCTTGGCTGATTTGATGGAACTACCGTTCCGAGTTCGACCTAATCCTCGGGGTGGATTGGCTTGTAAGTATCAGGCTAGCCTGGATTGCACGGCTAAGCGCATGGTGTTAAAGACCGAGGAAGGAGAAGAGGTGGTGATGATAGGTAAAAGGAGGGATTACCTGTCTAATGTGGTTTCCGCGTTGAAGGCGGAAAGAATGGTGAAGAAGGGTTGTGAAGCATATATGGTTCATGTCTGTGCCTTGGATGCTAAGAATGTTGCAGTGGGAGATGTCCGGACTGTAAGGGACTATGTTGATGTGTTTCCAGAGGAGCTTTCGGGTCTACCTCCGGACCGAGAGGTTGAATTTGGTATAGATTTGTTACCCGAAATTGTGCCCGTATCTATAGCTCCGTATCGGATGGCGCCGAAAGAATTGGTGGAGTTGAAGGCGCAGATTCAGGAATTATTGGATAGAGGGTTCATCCGACCAAGTGTATCGCCTTGGGGAGCTCCAGTGCTATTTGTCAAGAAGAAGGATGGGACAATGAGAATGTGTGTAGACTATCGACAGCTGAACAAGTTGACGATAAAGAACCGATATCCTTTTCCCAGGATTGACGATCTGTTCGATCAACTCAAAGGGGCATTGGTGTTCTCTAAGATTGATCTGAGGTCAGGTTACCATCAACTTAAGGTGAAGGAGGCTGATGTCTACAAGACGGCATTTCGTACTCAGTATGGTCACTACGAGTTTCTGGTAATGCCTTTTGGTTTGACGAATGCACTGGCAGCGTTTATGGACTTGATGAACTGGGTTTTCCAACCCTATCTGGATCGGTTCGTCGTGGTCGTCATAGATGACATTTTGGTGTACTCGATGTTGGAGGAGGAGCATGATGCACATCTTCGTGTGGTTCTACAAGTTCTAAGGGAGAAACAACTGTACGCTAAGTTCAGCAAATGTGAGTTCTGGCTCAAGGAGGTAACTTTTCTAGGACATGCTGTTTCGGCCGAGGGAATCAGGGTGGATCCCCGTAAGATTGAGGCGGTGTTGGAGTGGAAGCCACCAAAGTCAGTTACGAAAATTCAGAGTTTTCTTGGGTTGGCTAGATATTATAGGAGATTTGTGGAAAATTTCTCCTTAATCGCAGCACCGTTGACAAAGCTACTGAGAAAAGGAGTTTCGTTTGTGTGGGCTGAGAAGCAGCAAGAGAGTTTTGATAAGCTGAAGAGGATTCTGACAGAAGCACCGGTTTTAATTTAGCCTGAGGTCGGAAAGGAGTTCACGGTGTACTGTGATGCATCACATACCGGTTTAGGGTGTGTGTTGATGCAAGAAGGGAAGGTGGTCACTTATGCATCACGGCAGTTGAGGCCTCATGAAGCTAATTATCTGACACATGACTTGGAATTGGCTGCTGTGGTATTCACCTTGAAGATTTGGAGGCACTACCTGTACGGGGAAAAGTCAGTGGTGTACACAGATCATAAGAGTCTGAAGTACCTCCTGACTCAGAAAGATTTGAATCTGAAGCAGCGGAGGTGGATTGAGTTGTTGAAGGACTACGATTGCTCAATCGAATACCATCCGGGGAAGGCTAACGTGGTAGCTGATGCTTTGAGCTGAAAGGTGGTAGCGGATTTGCGAGTAATGTTTGCTCATCTAAGTCTCTATGAGGATGGGAGCCTTTTGGCGGAATTGCAAGTAAAGCCTTTTTGGATTGATGAGGTCAAAGAGAGGCAGTTGACCGACGAAGCTTTGAGTACTTGGAGGTTGCAAGTACAAAATGGTGAGGCCGAAGGTTTCAGTTTGGGCAGTGATGGAGTGTTGTACTTTCAGGGGAGAGTATGCATGCCTAAGGATAATGAGTTGAGGCAACGAATCCTTAAAGAAGCTCATAGCAGTACGTATGCTATGCACCCGGGAAGCAGCAAGATGTATCGGGATTTATGGGAGCAGTTTTGGTGGCCGGGTCTAAAGCGGAAAGTGACCGAGTTGGTAGGCAAGTGTCTGACATGCCAGCAAGTTAAGGCTGAGCATCAATTGCCATCGGGACAGTTACTGGTGGTAAAGATCCCACAGTGGAAGTGGGAGGAGATTACTATGGATTTCGTGAGTGGGCTTCCCCTTACGCCCAGTAAAAAAGATGCAGTTTGGGTGGTAGTAGACCGGTTGACTAAGTCAGCTCATTTTATACCGGTGAGGGTTGACTACTCGCTTCAAAAGTTGGCTAAGTTGTACATCGCAGAGATAGTACGGTTGCATGGAGTACCTGTGTCCATTATCTCAAATCGGGATCCTCGGTTCACGTCGAGATTTTGGAAGGTCTTACATCAGGAGTTAGGCACTAAGTTAAATTTTAGCACGGCTTTCCATCTGCAGTCTGATGGACAATCTGAGAGGGTAATCCAAGTGTTGGAAGACATGTTGAGGGGTTGTGTTTTGGATTTCCGTGGTAGTTGGGGGGAGTACCTACCTTTGGCAGAGTTCGATTATAACAATAGTTATCAAGCGAGTATTCAGATAGCACCGTATGAGGCACTGTATGGTTGGAAATGCCATACTCCTACTTGTTGGACAGAACTAGGAGAACGTCGGATGTTGGGTCCAGAGTTAGTTGCAGAGACAGAGGATAAGGTTAAAGTAATTCGGGCTCGTCTTAAGGAGGCGTTGGATAGGCAAAAATCCTATGCCGATCTTAAGCGCAGAGAGGTTGAATATGTAGTGGGTGATAAGGTCTTCTTGAAGGTATCACCTTGGAAGAAGGTGCTAAGATTTGGCCGGAAGGGCAAGCTAAGCCCTAGATTCATCGGACCATACAAGGTGTTGAAACGTGTGGGACCGGTAGCTTACCAGCTTGAGTTGCCGATAGAATTGAGCCAGATCCATGATGTCTTTCATGTTTCGATGCTGAGGCGCTATCGCTCGCACCCTCACACGTAGTGCCGCTTCGCGTAAATCAAAGTAAACTTAGACTTGTCTTTCGAGGAGGAGCCAGTACAAATCTTGGATCAAGATGTCAAAGTTCTTCGAAGAAAGTTAGTGCCTTTGGTAAAGGTGTTATGGCGAAATCATGGTACGGAGGAGGCCACATGGGAACTCGAGGATGTGATGTGACAGTAATACCCCCAACTCTTTTGATCCAGGTAATTTCGAGGCTAAAATTCTTTTTAATGGGGGTAGAACTGTAACACCCTAAATTAGGGGTTGTATGAAATTTACTTATTTTTCCCATGAGTGTGTGCTTGAGAGATTTGTATGTTTGTTTGCCTAATATATTTATAGGTCTAGTATGACCCCGGGCTAGTTGGATTTAGGGCTAAAAATTTCTTTCTAAGTGTTTTAAAGAAGGGAGCTAGGTGAGATGGGGGTTAAGAAAATTTTTGAAAGGAACTTGACACAAAAAAACTAATTGGCTAAGTGGTTCCATGCGCCACTTAGGTGCTAGGCAGGTGGCATTTAAGGGTGTTGCAAGGGAGGAGGTTCGAGTCTTGGGAGTTACAAGGGGGAGTGTTTTATTTTTGGGTTTTGTTGGCGTTAAAGAAAAGGGGGCCAGGTAGGAAGGTCTTAAAAATTAAATGGTGTGGTTAAAGGGCATGAAAGACGTTTGGTGGAGTGGTTTGGGGTGCCACTTAAAGGCTTGGAGGTATATGGGCGCAGGTCATAGGTTCGAGCTACTGGAATGGATTTTTGGCTTTTTATTTTTGGGGTGATCGGCCTAGGAGGTCTTATAAATAAATGAAGGGTTTCATGACATGAAAGTCAAATGGGAGGAATGGCATGGGCGTGTTAGAGAGGTGCGGCAAAGGAGGTTATAGGTTGAATCAAGGAGCTGCATTTTGATTTTATTTTTTCAAAACCGGAGTGAAAGGGAGAGTAAGTGATGGCTACATGTTGGATCTTATTTTGATAAGGGTGAGCTATTATTTTGCATATATTAATTTGAAGGGAAGTTATTGGTAGTTTATTTGCTTTTAAATTGATGAGGAGTGGATAGGAGATAAAGATGTAAGATAAACCTTGCTTAATTTTTGATAATTAAAAGCTGGAATTATCACCAAATGGAAGGTGATGGCCAAAATAGGGACTCCTTGGGGGCTGTCCATATTCGGTTTTAACACCTAAAGGAGAGTGCCGAAATTCACAAAGTTCTTTTCTTTTTCTCTCTTCAATAGGGCTGGCCGAATTCTTCCTTGTTGCATGTGCCAAAATTTTTCAAAACTTCCATCTTCTTTTTCTTCTATTAAAACCGAAACCACCATTAATTCCCCTACATCTTTTCTTTCTCTTTTTCTTCCTCCATTAGCCGAACCTCTACCACTTTTGCTGCCGAAATCTTGCCTCTTCCATTAGACTCACTTGACCGAATCTCCCTTAAGGAAAAGGTGTTGTTTTCGGTTCTTTTCTCTTCATTGAAGGTAGCCGAACCCCCCTCACAACACTAAGTGGTGCTGACTTGTGGTGTTTAGGGGCCTAAATAATCATTAAGGTAAGGGATAATCACCTCTTTTAGGTACAAGGTTATGGCTGAATGGCCTATGATTCTTACTAATATGATTAAAGTGATTGTAGGGAAGCCATAGCCATTAAGGAAGCTTTGGATTTATTCTCCTAAGGTAAGGTGGTAAGTAACATTCACTATAGGCTTTGGTTATGTATAAATGTACAAGCAAATTTTAACATGTGTTTTGGTAGGGATCTTGAAGACTCAAGTGACAAATTCGGATTTCGATAAGTTAGGTGGTGGTTATACATTCGCCAAAGGCCATATTTTTGGTACAAGAGATCCTTCGGTTATTAACATGGCGAATAGGCCTAATGTCCCTAATTATGTTGTTGACCGATTATAGGTTAAGAGATCTAGCGTTGTAGATCGGATATTTGGGATCTAGGATTCGTGGTAGAAACAGGTGTGTAAAAACTCACTACACACTTTGTTAATTTACATGACTTTATTGATTGCCTATTAATCTTTTTGGTTGTGATTAGCTTGTGGCATAATCATGGTTTCCGGGTAAGTCCCCTAACTTGTGATCTATTATTTCGTTATGAAATATGATTGAGTATGCCATCATATGCTGTTAAATGCATGATTTATGATATTGATATGTAAGCATGATGATGGTGGGATTGATGAGAGGAGGGGGATGATTTTATGGAGTGTCGTCAGTGGTTTTGACCACAAGATGGGTTGGCCCCATCAAATTATTTGTGACCTATGGTCATCAGTGGTTTTGACCACACCGATTGATAAATTGCGACTAAGTCCCAAAGGGTTTGGTACCACCATGGTTTTGACCACACTTGATAAATGGTGACCTATGGTCATCGATGGTTTTGACCACACGATTGGTTGGCCCCATCATTTATTTTGTGACACTAGTCACCAGTGGTTTTGACCACCAGTGGTTTTGACCACACGGGGTAGATAAGGAGTATGGATGGCTAGTGGGGTTTGCATAATTGCATGTTTAATAATAAAATGTGTATGAGTTGTATTTTTCCGGGTGGGGGAATTACACACTGAGTCTTGGTGACTCACCCCTTTCCCTTAACATTTTGCAGATGAGTAGATCGCGAGATGGAGCCGGAGAGGACTCAAGGCGGCCATGCTTATCAGTGGATTTGAAATTACTTTGTTTAAGTTAATCTTATTTATTTTTCTAAGTCTTTTATTTGAGTTGTAATAAGGCCGCTAATTATTGTTGGATGTTTATTTTATTGCTTTATTTTACTCATGTTATATTACAAATGGAATTTTATAAAAATTAATTGAACCGGTTAAAAGCAACTTTTCAAACTTAATAAATTTCTACGGGTTTTCAAAAGATGTTACCATCGGGTAACAAAAAATTCACCACGTCAATCATGAGTTTGAAAGTTCCTCAAATTTTAACTAATCAAACAATTTCAAAGGGTTGAACAACCCAACTATATTTATAAAAAGCCCAACAGAGATTTCAAACACCGTTTTAATTCCTTAGCCAAATTTTATCAAATTTTCACTAGAAAATCAATGTCCTTCAAAATATTTTACTCCGTGACATACCAGATCCGGTCAGGACTCATGGGCCGGGTTTGGGGTGTTACACGACCCACAAGCCCTGACCGGATCTGGCATGCTCCTTGAGTAAAGCGTAGTTAAATCTCGTAATGACATCTTAAAAAAATCTTGGTGGTTTTGAAGAAAATAGATTTGGATTGTTCTCAAGTTGAAAACCGTGTAGTAATTTATTTTTGTATTAAAACGTTATCTTCATATCTTTAGAAATTACAAGTTTAAGGAAATACCGAATTGTTGAGTTTATTATTAACTTGGAAACCATAGATGTTTGGGTGTCAAAACAATTGATGTTGTTTTACGAAAAATGTTTAATCGTTTTGTTCGATGTTGTTCACATCATAATAAAATTTAAAACGCATAAATAAAACAGCTAAATGATAATGGCCTTATTACATCAAAACATAACCCAAAATAAATCAAAAAAAAAAAACTTAACAAGAAAAACCCGAAATTGCTAAGTTGAGCATGGCCACCACTTAGTCCCTGTCGACCCGGTCCATTTACTGAGTATCATTTGCAAAATGTTAGCCCACAAAGGGTGAGTCAACAGACTCAGTGTGTAACAACCGTCACAGACTCCCAAACAATCATGGCATATTAGATCACATAATACAAATATGGACAATGATGCAACCCAAACCCACCTAGATATCCAACCTCTACACATCACCCGTACCTACCAATCACACCGGGATTACTAAATCGACCTCCATCTATCGAAGGCGATCATTTGCAATCAATCGCACATCGCCCTTATAATTGTGGCATAGCCACCAAATAATGTGACAGAGTCACCAGATTCATAAGATGTGACACAAGTCACCAGATAATGTGGTAAAAACCACCAGAACACTTCCCCTTTAACATAATCACCCATATGCCCATGCAACATACAAAACATACAATTATCATGCAATTTACCTCACCCCAAAATCATAACGGAACTCCACAAATTTTCATATCAATGTTAATAAACATTATTAACGAGTATTAAGGGGTAACGTACCTGAATACACTGTACCATTAAATGGTACGCTTAGCCATGTTTATTCGTCACTTTATTAACACATGCTTAACATTATTATTATTAATCTATCGGGAGTTTAGTGTAGGGCTACACACCTTGTTACTAACGCGATTACCAAATCCCAAAAATCCCGATCTAATGCACTAGATCCCTTTTCCTACATTCGGCCAACACTAAAAACATTAGCAAAGAGGCCATTCGGCTATACAGCAAATACCGAAGGTTTAACGCAACCACAATCCTTACCTTGATGCCGATTTGGTTACCAACCAAATCTCGAAACTACGTAGTGCACCTCACTTGCAATCGGCCAAGCACTACTACATTCAAACAATTAGCCTTTGGCTTTTAAAAAAATGAGAGACAGATCCAAAGCACTAGAACCCTTACCTAGATCGCTTAGCCAAATCCCAAAGATCTGTCAAAACCCCTAAAATACCATAGTTAGAATCGGCTTAGTGCCTTAGAACTAATAAAAGTGGCCCTTGGCCGAATGGTATATTATGCTTACCTTGGATCTTAAATCTCGAAAAGATCACCTTCCAACTGTCGGCTATAAGAATCCCGAAAGATCTCCTTCATGGTTTGGCCAAAAGAAAATAAGAGGGATTAGATTCCTAGATTTCGATACTAACCAAATCAGTCAAGAAGAGAAGAGAAGTAGGAAATTCACTTACCAGAAGATTTGGCTTTTGATCTAATGAATATTTCGGTTCTAAAAGGGTAGAGATACAATCGGCTATGGCCAAGAGATAGGAGATTCGGCTTTTGAGAATGACAGAAAAAGTTGTGAGAAGAAGAAGAGAACAAGTGATGGTGAGGCTCAAGTTAAAATTCGGCTATGGTGAATTTGAGAGAGTGTTTTCGGCCTAAGAAAACTAAAAGAGAAAGGAGGGAGATGAGTAAAAAGGAATTCAGAAATTTCGGCACTACTCCCCTATACATGACCGAATAAGGCCCTCCCCAAAGTCCTTCTGCCGGCCAACTCTTCTTCTCTCATCCAAATCCCCCTTTTCACTCCTACTTAGCCGTCTTCAAGCTGTCAGACCCAATCTACACTTCATCCATTTAGAGTCCCTATGCCGTCCACCACTGCACTTCCTTGACGAAAAATAAAAGCTCCAAAATGCTTCCCTTGCTTCTCGAACCTAGGCCCCTTTACACTCCCTGTGGCATCACCTCACAAGGCCCTAAGTGGCACCTCTTTGCCACCTTACCAACTTAGTTCTTGTGTCCTAAACGACATAATAAACTCCTTAAGGCCTAGATCCCTTAGTTCCCCTTTTAGGCTTAAAAATCCAATAATTTTCTAAGGCTTCGACCTACATCCCAAGGTTCCTGAAGACCCCAAAACACATTCACATCTCAAACAAGCATGCTACCACATACATTTAAGTGAAAATGCATAACCCCTAAATCTTGGATATTACAGTTCTACCCCCTTAAAATAATTTCGACCTCAAAATTACCAGGCTAAAATAAGTGAGGGTATTACTGTTGTATTGTTTCCTCTAACTCCCACGAAGCTTCTTCCGATCCATGGTTATGCCATAACACTTTGACTAGAGGAACTGATTTCCTCCGTAGCACCTTCACATCCTATTCCAGAACCTGAATCGACTCCTCCTCATAGGACAAATCTAGTCTTAGCTCCACCTCCTCAACCAGTATTACATGAGATGGATCCGATCGGTAATGACGTATCATCGAAACATGGAACACATCGTGCATCTGCTTCAACTCCAAAGGCAACTCTAATTGGTATGCCACTGGTCCATCCCGCTTCAGGATTCGATAAGGTCCTATAAACCTAGGACTTAACTTTCCCTTGCTGCCAAATCTTATCACCTTCTTCCATGGCAAAACTTTGAGAAACACCTATCTCCCATAGCAAACTCAATCTCCTTCCGCTTAAGATCTGCGTATGACTTTTGCCTGTCAGATGCCTCCTTCAACTGTGTCCTAATTACCTTAACCTTTTCTTCTGATTCTGCCATAATTTTTGGACCTAAAACTTGACGTTCCCCCAATTCCGTCCAACACGTAGGAGTGCAACACCTCCTTCCATACAGTGCTTCATACGGTGCCATCTAAATACTTGCTTGATAGCTGTTATTGTACGCAAATTTTGCTAAAGGCAAGAACTCCTCCCAACTCCCTCTGAAATCTATCACGCAACCTCTCAACATATCCTAACACTTGAATTACCAGCTCAGATTGGCCGTCCGACTGCAGATGGAATGCCGTACTGAAGTCCAACCTGGTGCCCAAAGCTTGATGTAGTGCTTTCCAAAATCGAGATGTAAACCTCGGATCCCTATCCGAGATAATCGACACCAGCACTCCGTGCAGCCTCATGATTTCTGCTATATACAACTTTGCCAATCTCTCAAGGAATTGTCAACCCACACTGGTATGAAATGTGTAGACTTTGTCAACCGATCTACTATCACCCATACCAAGTCCTTCTTAGTAGGCATAAGGGGAAGCCCACTAACGAAGTCCATGATAATTCTCTCCCATTTCCATTGCGGAATCTTTATCGGCTAAAGCAATCCTGACGGTACTTGGTGTTCAGCCTTGACCTGCTCACATGTTAAGCACTTCCCTACAAACTCTGTAACTTCCTGCTTAAGACCAGGCCACCAAAATTGATCCCGTAGATCTTTGTATAACTTACTTCCTCTAGGATGCATAGCATAAGGGCTACTATGCGATTCCTAAAGAATTTGCTGCCTTAACTCCTCATCCTTCGGTATACAGACCTTGCCCCAAAAACACAACACTCCATCACTGTTTACCCCCAAAATTTTCCATTTCCCCATTCTGTACTTGCAGTAACTTAGCACTTAGTTCACCATCTACTAATTATTTCTCCTTTACTTGACTTAACCATGTCGGCTTCACTTGCAACTCTGCTAGTAAACTTCCATCATCATAAAGGCTAAGATGTACAAACATCGCCCTTAAATCTGACACTACTTTCTGACTTAGGGCATCTGCCACTACATTTGCCTTGCTCGGATGATACTCTATTGAGCAATCGTAGTCTTTCAACAACTCCATCCACCTTCGCTATCTCAAATTTAGCTCTTTCTGAGTCAGCAAATACTTCAGACTCTTATGGTCTGTGTGGATCACCGACCTTTCTCCATACAAGTAGTGCCTCCACACTTTAAGAGCGAAAACAACCGCCGCCAACTTCAGATCATGCGTTGGATAGTTAACTCATGTAGCCTTAACTGTCGAGACGCATAAGCGACCACTTTCCCGTCTTGAATAAGAACATATCCTAATCCTGTATGGGAAGCATCACAATACACCACAAAGTCTTTCCTTGCTTCTGGTTGAATCAAAATCGGAGCCTCTGTTAATACTTTCTTAAGCTTCTCAAAACTCTTCTTCTTATCCGCCCATACGAAAGTTACCTCCTTTCTTAACAACTTCATCAAAGGTGCTGCTATTGACGAGAACCCTTCGACAAATCTCCTGTAGTAGCATGCTAACCCCAAGAAATTATGGACCTCTACCACAGACTTAGGTGGTTTCAAATCTAATACTGCCTCAATCTCCCGAGGATCCACCCTTATTCCTTCGATAGACACCACATGCCCTAAAAACGAATCTCCTTCACCAAAATTTGCACTTGTCAACTTGGCATATAGCTTCTTTTCCCTTAACACTTGCAATACAACTCGGAGATGCTCATCATGTTCTTCTTCAGACTTGGAATACACTAAGATATCGTTTATGAACACAACGACGATCCGATCCAGGTAGGGTTGGAAAACTCGATTCATCATATCCATGAACGCGGCTGGGGCGTTTGTCAATCCGAACGGCATTACCAAGAACTCATAATGCCCGTACCTAGTCTGGAAAGCTGTCTTATGGATATCCACTTCCTTCACCTTAAGCTGATGATATCTTGATCTTAGATCTATCTTCGAAAACACTGCGGCCCCCTTAAGCTGATCAAACAAGTCATCTATCCTTGGCAATGGATACTTGTTCTTGATGGTCAGCTTATTCAACTGCTGGTAATCTATGCACATGCGCATAGTCCCGTCCTTCTTCTTCACAAATAGGACCGATGCTCCCCATGGAGACACGCTAGGTTGAATAAACCCACGATCAAGTAACTCTTGGATCTGGGCTTTAAGCTCTACTAACTCCTTTGGTACCATTCGATATAGAGCAATTGACACAGGAGCTGTACCCGAAAGTAAGTCAATTTCGAACTCCACCTCCCTATCCGGGGGTAACCTAGGCAGCTCCTCCGGAAAGACATCTGCAAATTCCCTTACTGTTCTAACTCCACTAACTCCCTCTTCTTTAGCATCCAAAACACTAACAAAGGCCAGAAACGCTTTGCACCCTTTTCAAACCATCTTATTAGCCTTTAATGCGTAGACTACGTTAGCCAAATAATTTCTTCTTTCTCCTATCATAACTATCTCCTCATTCTCTGAAGTCCCCAACTCCATTCGCTTAGCTGCACAATCCAATTTAGCACGATGTTCCACTAGCCAATCCATGCCTAGAATGAGATCAAATTCTTCGAAAGGTAGTTCCATCAAGTTGGCAGGAAATACCACTCCTTGAATATCTAGAGGTACACTCTGGAATATCCTATTCACCACTACCGTTTGACCTAACAGGGCTTACTATAGTCATCTCCCTAATAGATAGTTCAAATGCTACACCTAGTGTTTCAGCTACTCTACATGCAACATATGAGAGGGTCGAGCCAACATCAATTAAAGCAAAGTAAGGCTTGTCAGCTATAAGGAATGTATTGGTTATGACGTCCGGCAAGGCCACCATCCTCCATTTGATTTAATCGCATACACCAGACCCGATTGTCTCACCTCTGTGTTACCAACACCTCTGCCCAGTGTTCCCCAACCTCTTCTAGAACCATTACCTCTGCCAACCGGACCATGACCCCGTGGTGATTGCTATCCACCTCTTCCAGCCTGATTAAGACCTTGACTTGTTGGTCGGCTCCCATCTATTTTCATAGGACAGTCCCTAATCATGTGATCCTTGGACCCACACTTAAAACATCCTCTTGTCTTCTTCCAACACTCTCCTAGGTGCATCTTTCCACACTGAGCACAAGTACGGTACTATCCTCCCGTAACAACCTGTTAACATTATGACCCATCAGTTCTAGGTCTCTTTTGAACATTCTCGGATGACCCTGATGATCCAAAACCTCTCTTCTGCCTATTCTTATCCAAATTCTGCCTTACAGATTCCTTAACCCCTTCGGCTACCTTAGCATTTTCTACCAACACGGCAAACTCCCGCACCTGCTGTGGAGCTATCAACAATCTCAAGTCATCCCTCAGTCCGTCCTCAATCCAGACACACCGTTCATGCTCCGTAGCCATAATACCTCAAGCATACCGACTCAACCTTAAAAATTTTGCCTCGTACTCTGCTACGGACTTATTCCCCTGAACCAACCTCAAAAATGCCTTCTCTGTGCATCAATATAGCTAGTCCCAATATACTTCTTCTGATACGCTACCTTAAAGTACTCCTAAGTGAGATCATCTGCTGCAACACCATCCCGTACCGTGAGCCACCATTGGTACGACTCATCGAGGAGAAGCGACACCACCCTTTCGCCTCTCCTCGTGAGCCAGTCCAAATCGTCCATAATTCACTCCGTCGCCTCCAACCAATACTCACCAGATTACGCCACACCGTGATATACCTCGTAATACCTCACCCATTGGCTCGAGTCACTGTGTCATGATTTCAGAGCTCCCATACCTCCACCGCTCTAGCCACCCTCTTAAGAACTCATAGCATCGCTCGACATCAGATCATCCCCGTCTCGATCTCGATATTCCACACCAACAAATGGTGGTGGTGGCATCTCATTCTCGGACCCTTGACCAGACCTAACGGGTTTCGATACGGTCATTCTGCCTCTACCATGCCCTTGCACATTACGACCACGTCCCCTAGAACTCATTCTTCTGAGTTGCGTTTATCTGATTAAGAATTTTATGAATCATTATTTCTTTCCACTGATTTATCGCGACAGTCTTATGATTAATAGTTCTAAAGAGTAGTTCTTTCGAATTCATACACACACTATAGTCTCAAGTTCATTCATTCAATCATCAACATTCATGAACTCGCGTTCATTACATAAAAGTGTTGTGGTTATCATTGTTGTTGTTTTCCACTACGCAGGGGTATTTTCGTAATTTTATCCTACATGGGTATTTTCATAATTTTTTTTCAAAATAGGGTCCTTGGTGATTTTATGAAATAGGGGTGTTCTGGTAATTTTCCAAATCAGGGTATTTGCAAAATAGGAATATTTTGATTAAAGGAATCGAGGGTAGTATGGTAATTTTATTAACTGAGGGTATTTTTGTAATTTTACAAACCAGGGGTATTTAGGTAATTTTGTAAATTGGGGATATTTTGAATTTTTCTTTTTCAAAATCTAAAATAGTTTTTACAAATCAAAGGGTAATTTCGGTGATTTTAAAACTAAGGTTTATATAAAACAGTGTAGTTGGTCCCTTTCGGGTTTTAATTATTGAATTTAGCCTGTGGTTAAGTCTTCTTGGTTAGGGTGAACCGTCACTACGCATTAGGTAGGATTCGAGCGAAGAGGAGGTGAGTCACTAGGGCTGCTTAAATACCAAGCTCCCCCTGAATCCAATCCTAGACATGCGCACAACAGTTGCCACACCCTTAACTTAGTGACTCACTCACAGGTTTGTTTGATTAGACTTTAAATTTTATGTAACTTTGTATTGAAGTAAGATAATCCTAGGGTTCATTAACTCCTAATCTACTAATCTACATCCCCATAATACCCAAATACAAATCACATAATGGTTAGGGGTACTTACCCGGTGGACTTCGGGCCGGAGACTCAGGTGCCATGCCAGAAAACCTGCTCATTCTTTAGTAAGACCCAACTTCAAAATAAGAAAAAAAATGTTTTGGGCCCAAAAGCCCTCAAGGTTGAGTTTTAAACCGAGCTTTGATACCAAATTGAAACACCCCAAACTCGGCCCACAAGCCCTGACTGGATCTGGCATGCTCCTTGAGTAAAGCATAGTTAAATCTCGTAATGACATCTTAAAAAAAATCTTGGTGGTTTTGAAGAAAATAGATTTGGATTGTTCTCAAGTTGAAAACCGTGTAGTAATTTATTTTGTATTAAGACGTTATCTTCATATCTTTAGAAATTACAAGTTTAAAGAAATACTGAATTGTAGAGTTTATTATTATTAACTTGGAAACCATAGATGTTTGGGCGTCAAAACAATTGATGTTGTTTTACAAAAAATGTTTAATCATTTTGTTCGATGTTGTTCGCATCATAATAAAATTTAAAACGCATAAATAAAATAGCTAAATGATAATGGCCTTATTACATCAAAACATAACCCAAAATAAATCAAAAAAAAAACTTAACAAGAAAAACCCGAAATTACTAAGTTGAGCATGGCCACCACTAAGTCCCTGCCGACCCGGTCCATTTACTGAGTGTCATCTGCAAAATGTTAGCCCACGAAGGGTGAGTCAATAGACTCAGTGTGTAACAACCGTCACAGACTCCCAAACAATCATGGCATATTAGATCACATAATACAAATATGGACAATGATGCAACCCAAACCCACCTAGATATCCAACCTCTACACATCACCTATACCTACCAATCACACCGTGGGTATTACTAAATCGACCTTCCATCCGCTACACACCATCGAAGGCGCTTCGCAATCAATCGCACATCGCTTTATAATTGTGGCATAGCCACCAAATAATGTGACAGAGTCACAAGATTCATAATATGTGACACAAGTCACCAGATAATGTGGTAAAAACCACCAGAACACTTCCCCTTTAACATAATCACCCATATGCCCATGCAACATACAAAACATACAATTATCATGCAATTTACCTTACCCCAAAATCATAACGGTACTCCACAAGTTTTCATATCAATGTTAATAAACATTATTAATGAGTATTAAGGGGTAACGTACCTGAATACACTGTACCATTAAATGGTACACTTAGCCATGTTTATTCGTCACTTTATTAACACATGCTTAACATTATTATTAATCTATCGGGAGTTTAGTGTAGGGCTACACACCTGGTTACTAACGCGATTACCGAATCCCAAAATCCTGATCTAACGCACTAGATCCCCTTTCCTACATTCGGCCAACACTAAGAACATTAGAGGCCATTCGGCTATACAACAAATCCCGAAGGGTTAACACAACCACAATCCTTACCTTGATGCCGATTTGGTTACCAACCAAATTCGAAACTACGTAGTGCACTTCCCTTGCAATTGGCCAAGCACTACTACATACAAACAATTAGCCTTTGGCTTTTAAACAAATGAGAGATAGATCCGAAGCACTAGAACCCTTACCTAGATCGCTTAGCCAAATCCTGAAGATCTATTGAAAACCCCCTAAAATACCATAGTTAGAATCGGCTTAGTGCCTTAAAACCAATAAAAGTGGCCCTTGGCCAAATGGTATATTTTGCTTACCTTGGATCTTAAATCCTGAAAAGATCACCTTCCAACTGTCGGCTATAAGAATCCCGAAAGATCTCCTTCATGGTTCGCCAAAAGAAAACAAGAGGGATTAGATTCCTAGATTTCAGCACTAACCAAATCAGTCAAGAAGAGAAGAGTAGTAGGAAGTTCACTTACTAGAAGATTCGGCTTTTGATCTAGTGAATATTTCGATTCCAAAAGGGTAGAGATACATTCGACTATGGCCAAGAGATAGGAGATTCGGCTTTTGAGAATGACAGAAAAAGTTGTGAGAAGAAGAAGAGAACAAGTGATGGTGAGGCTCAAGTTAAAATTTGGCTATGGTGAATTTGAGAGAGTGTTTTCGGCCTAAGCAAACTAAAAGAGAAAGGAGGGAGATGAGTAAAAAGGAATTCAAAAATTTCGGCACTACTCCCCTATACATGACCGAATAAGCCCCTCCCCAAAGTCCTTCTACCGGCCAACTCTTCTTCTCTCATCCAAATCCCCCTTTTCACTCCTACTTATCCGAATCTTCAAGCTGTCAGACCCAATCTACACTTCATCCATTCAGAGTCCTTGTGTCGTCCACCACTGCACTTCCTTGACAAAAAATAAAAGCTCCAAAATGCTTCCCTTACTGCTCAAACCTAGGCCCCTTTACACTCCCTGTGGCGTCACCTCACAAGGCCCTAAGTGGCGCCTCTTTGCCACCTTACCAACTTAGTTCTTGTGTCCTAAACCACACAACAAACTCCTTAAGGCCTAGCTCCCTTAGTTCCCCTTTTAGGCTTAAGAATCCAATAATTTTCTAAGGCTCCTACCTACATCTCAAGGTTCCTAAAGCCCCCAAAACACATTCACATCTCAAACAAGCATGCTACCACATACATTTAAGTGAAAATGCATAACCCCTAAATCCTGGATATTACAAGATGACTATATCGTATAAATCGGTGGATGAAATCACAAGTTAGTAAAATCGGAAGAATAGCATATTTATCACCTTAATGATAAAAGTTTTGAAATTGGTATTAAGATCATGAAAATTTCAAAATTTTCCCTTAACGGACTAATTCGATAAAAGTGATAAATGGGCCATATGTGATATTTGATAATTGGGCCATATGTGATATTTGATAATTGGACAATTTGGGCCATAAGTGATAATTGATAAATGGGCCATATGTGATATTTGATAATTAGGCCATATATGCTAATTGATAAATGGGTCATATGTGATATGAGATTTCGTGGGCCAAAATGTGAAATGGGCCAGATTGTAATAACTTTTATAATGGGTCTTATGTTGGAATAATTATATGAATGGATTGCTATTTATAATATATACATGATTGCATGGGTTGGGCTATTTGACGAAGAGAAGTTCTGGTAGCTTTGCTACAAAATTTTGGTGGCTCGCCACAATTCAAAAATGGCAAATGCCATGTAAACTCTATGAATCCGTGGCTTGTCCACGAAATTTGAAATACAACTTAATGCCTACTTGATTGTGTTGGCGGGGTGGGTGACTAAAGCTCCCCAAAGTGTCTTTGGTTGGTGCGGTGGTGTGTAGTGGATGGAAATTTAGGTTTGGTTTTGGGAATTGCATATCACTTGCATTTCATACGTGCTAAATTATTATATTTGTAATGGGCTTAGGCCCAAATAAATGCTTAAATGGTTTTGGCCCAGTGGACTAAGGTAAGTGAGTTACACACTGAGTTCTAAGTAACTCACCCCATTTTTTTATACCCCTCTCAGGTAATAATAATTGATGGAGACTTGGGTCGGAGATGACTTCGTGTGGAGGCTATACTACAAATGGTGGTTTATAAAACTTTAAGACTTCATTAATAAATTTTATTAAGTACTATTTTTATGGCGGTGTAATAAGGCCTCTTTAATTATGGATTTTATTATGTGGATGAAATTTAATTTGTTTTAGTTTTTCTAAGTTAGATTGGTTTAGTTTTTATAAATGTTTTCTATAACTCTCGTATAAAATAAAGGTTTTTCTTAAATATTACTGAAATTTAGGAAAGTCTTTTAAAACTTTTCGATGAAATATTTCAACCGAATAACTCCAAAGATTGAATCAATTACTACTCTATAGATCAAATGATAAATTCTTGTATTTTTAATTATGGTTTTCAATGAACTTCGATTTTTCAATAAAAGTCTTTCTCTTAATCGTTTTGGAATTTGATTCCTACATCATTAAATGATTTGAATGTACGTTTAATTTCTGTGGAATGCCAAAATTTGGGCTTAATGCATAGGCCGGGTTTGGGGTGTTACAATGTTACTATAACAACTTTCAGATCTAAAGCGACTAGGCTACTTACACTGGTTTGATGCGAAACAAACGAGTGAAAGAGATCTATAGTCACTGCTGATCCGGGACATTTAAATCAGCACCTAAACATAATTAATCCCCAAAAATCAGTAACCAAAATCTCCCATTAAGAATTTAAAGCAATTGGCCAAAGCAGAAATTATTAACAAAGTGAAATAGTGCAAGATTTCGTACAAGTTTTTACTTTGCACTACCCATTACCCACATCTAAGTTGTTGAATGAACATCTTAGTTAATTACTCAATTAGGAACTTCTAAATCAGATCCAAATAGATGGAAAAATCCAAAAAATTACAATATTAGGGGTGAAAACTGAAGAACAATGGCTATCCCAAAACAATGATGTTCTAAGGGGATGGCAACACCACTTGAGGCAACAGAAAAGACAGGTCTAAGGTAGCACAAAGAGGAATCTTTGGAAAACAAAAAATAGAAATTTTAAGGTCTGGAATGATTATTTATTGGCTGTAAAAAAATCAGAAAAAAATTGGTACAAAAAGCACAACAACAGAGAAAGAAAAATAAGACTTACCTACATTGATACGAACAAGAGAGATGGGACGAAAATGGACAGTAAAGGTGGCTATTAGGAGCAAAAAAGGGAAGTTTATGGCAAAAAATAGGGCTAGTTTAGGAGGTTTAGACGTTCATTAGGGTGGTTGGAAAAAAACAAAAATAAAAACTTTAACAATGGGGTGACACAACTGTGATGAAATCTTAGAGAAAGGAAGAAACTTTGAGATAAAAAATAAGAGAGGGGAGGAGAATGGCTAGGGTAGGAGAAAATTTGACTTAAATCTTAAAAATAAGTGAAAATTTTATATTTATACCTAGGTTAAAAGGCATGGGGGGCACAAAAATAAGGGGAAGGAGAAAAATTAGCAAAATTAAGCTATTTTGCAAGGGAAGGGAAATCGAACTTGGGTTTTTAAGCGAATTGCACTATCTACTTCTTTTGTCTTAACCACTAGGATAATTACTCATTATTTAAATAATTTCACAAACTTTAAACAAAAAATTTAGGATGCTACATGTTTGAAGCAAATTTTAGAAAATAATAAAAATGGTGCAAGGGAAGGAATTTGAACTTGGGTTTCAAGGAAAAATTCACTATCACTTAACCATTAGACCTATAACTCATATATTTTTTTCCTAAAAATGCATAGATAATCTAAAAAATTAGGGCATGACCTCTCTCTCTCTCTCTCTCTCTCTCTCTCTATTCACAAACTCGATTCTACTAACCCCCAATTTTTGGGATGTGATAGAATCAGTCACTAAATTTTCCTATTTTTTAGTAGAGGTCGCCATCTTACATCTTCTTTCAATTTAACCCCCAATTATTCCTAATTTTTAGACTTAAAAGAAATCGAGTCTGACAACTCTCTTACCCTTCAAAAAATTTTGTCCTCAATTTCCTTTCATGCTCAGCCGTAAAGCCATACTTAGAGAATTTCTTACTTATCATTGCCTTCATATGGTTTCTAGAATACTCGCCTTTCATTCTTATAGAAACCTTTAACATGGCTTATCCTTTCGTACTATCACTTTATACTCGCTCCGCTTGATTTGTGGACTCATTAGCACTTAACGGAATTTAGATATTGGCTCCTTTTCAGATATCTAGTCATTCTACTATTCGGCATACTCCCATTCATAGAGTCTCCTCACAAATCCTTATTTGGCAGATGCTCTGAGGTGAAATCACTATCTGACTAGCATTTTGATTTTAATTTTAGTGGGTAACCCAAAATTATTAGATTTATTTGTATGTTAACCCTTCCTATTTAATGGGTCAATCCTTTTGTGTCATAGGGCAGCTAAGCTTGCCCATTGTAACAGCCCGATTTTTAATGGTGTCAAAAACAGTGGTTCTGGGACCACAAAATTGACGAGAAAGTTCGTATAATTAGTATTTAAATTATACTAGCCAATAATTTTATATTGAATTTTCAGTTGAGGAATTTTAATTAATTGAATTAATAGTTAATATAAATGGTTTAGTCCAAAAGTCAAGTGGTTGTTGAAAATGAGGTATTGGGGCCTCGTTTTCATAATTTAAGGCCGTAAATATTTTTATTTAATATTTACAAAGTTGTATTATATGTGAATTGAAGTTTGATCCAAAATTTTGATGATTTATTACTTAATTAAGGTAAAAGAATTAAATTGTAAAAGAGGTAAAACTTAATTGCTTAGGTTTAAAATAGTAAAGGGACCAAAATGGTGATTAAATCATGGTAAAAAAGTCCAAGCAGTGGTGGATTTCAATCATTTCACTAACTTTTGGGCTATTTATTCATTTAGTCCTAATTAGTTTAAGGCTAAATTGTAATAAGCTTGTTTAATTGGAATTTAATATAATTGAAGGACTAATTGTGTAATTAGACCCTCCTTAAATGGCCTAATAATAGAAATGATGTGGGATTCTTTAGATTGTGATTAATTGCAATTAAATCCTAATTAAATAACTAATTAGTCTATTTTTTAGTATGATCAAAAATGGTGGTTTCGGGGCCACAACTCTGATGTTTCAGGCCGTAAATATTAATTATTTAATATTTATGATGTCATTATTGTCGTATTAAAATTTGGTTAGGAAATTTTAATGTTTGGATGGTTAATTAAGTAAAAAGGACTAATTGTAAATATGAAAAAAGATGGATTTATTAGTTAAAAGGGGTAAGTTACAGGGGTTTGGATGGTAAATAAACCACCATTACCCATAGTGGATATTTTTAGCTTTCATTTTGTTAAAATTTCATGAATTAATTAAGGGTAAAATAGTAATTAAGTAAATAAATAAAATTTAAATGAAATAAAAGCCAAATTTTCTATGAAATTTCATTTTTTCTTCTTCCAAAGGTCGAAACACCATTGTTAAGGGGAGAGTAAGCTTCGACTAGCTAGAGTTCTCTATTAGGTACGTGTTTGATGTTCGTTTTTAGTAATTTTTGTGTTTTTGAGCTTGTATTAGCTTAATCTAGCTAACAAGAGGACTAATTTGTAAAACTTTCAAATGTTATGGATTGTGCCATTGATGAATTTGAGTTTTTCTTGAAGTTTTATGGTAAAATATTAAGCTTGGTTGCTAAATAGGACTATATTGTAGAGTAGTTTTTGTTAATTTTAATGTTCAAGGACTAAAATGTGAAAATAGTAAAAGTACAAGGACTTGGTGTCAAATAATAGCAAGTAGTGGCTGTAGAAAGGTATTGAATAATTTGGCTAAAATTAATTATGGTTAAAAATGGTTAAATTGCAAGTTTTGAGCTTGAGGACTAAATTGCAAAAAGTAAAATATCGGGGTCAATTTGGTAAAAATGTTAAAAAGGACTTAATTGCATAAAATGAGTTAATTGTGTTGCTGGAATTAGTGAATTGAATGAAATTTTTATTTTAGATCAAGAACGAGTGGAAAATCGAGGAAAAGAGAAATTACCAAATAATCCTTGTACCTTTGTCATTGCTACAATTTAGTCTGGTAAGTTCATCTGGTTTAATTTTAATACAATTTAAGTGTATGTTATATGAATTTAATTTTTTAATTTTGAATAATATATTGATGCATGTAATTGAAAATGGAAATAATAAATTGATATGTATCGATCAATGATTGAGATATTCTGAGCCGATGAATGTTTGGCTGTTAAACTAATGCTTGCATATGAAATATGAAATATGAGATAGTGAGATATTCACGTATTGTTTTGTGATGGAATGCCCTGAACTGATGAACATAGGATAGAGTATTATTGGCATGCCAATAAGTTATATTGCATGTGGTATGGGGTTGAGTTGACCAGTAGAGATGATTTTGTATATTCTCTGTTCACTAGATATGTCGAGATCCTGCATTTGTTGCGAACTTTCGTCATATATTACAGTGTTATTTGGTGTGATGGATGGATTTTCTCATATGAGCATTTGGTGTTCTAGATGGATTGGCTCATACGAGCATTTGGTGTGTTGGATGGACTAGCTCATACGAGCATTTGGTGTGCTGGATGGACTGGCTCATATGAGCATTTAGTGTGCTGGTTGGTTAACCGTGTACTCATATCCACTTACCATTCATCGGGCTATGTTTATTGATCTCTAAAAGTTATTGAAATATGGAAACTAATTTGTTCTATTGTACTGTTGAATACTCACATGTTGTGAACTGTGATTGACAGAAACTCTATTATTTAATCTTGTTATTTGATTTGTTGAGTTTTAATTCGGTAAGATTTTGTAATAGCCTAATTTCGGTGAAATTGGAACAGTGGTCTCGGGACCACAAATCTGAGCCAAAAAATAAAATTTATTTTTATTTTATTATATGATCCATAGTACACTAGAAATGTCTTGTGAAAATTTTGAAAAGAAAATTTTATTGATTATGCGCTTAATTACGAGAAGGACCAAATCACATAAAATGCAAAAGTTGGATTCTAGTAGCTAGAAGGATCAAATAGCTATGGAATTCAAAACTAGAGGTCTTTATATGGTAATTTGACCATTAAGAAAAGTATGTAGATTTTTCTTGGTGACTCATCAATGGAAATATAGAAAAAGGGCAAGGACTAAATTGAAAATAGCAAAATACTTACTAATTAAAAAGATGATAAAAGATATCTTCTTATTTTATGTCATCTTCTTCCCCAAAATAAACATAGAAACCCTAGGAGAGAGAGAGAAGAGACTTTGTAACACCCCAAACCCGGCCCACAAGCTCTGACCGGATCTGGTATGTCACTGCGGAAGAACGGTTGAAAATAATTTTTACTTGAGAGATAAAACATGAAAATATACTAACTTTTAAAATTCCATGTCTATTTGATATTGTATGAAAACTTTGATGTTATTAAATGTCCAAATTAAAACTTTTATGTATATACTTTGAATAAATAGGTGGCTAAAAATAAAATCATCTTCACATAGTAATTTAATTAAATTAAGCCCATAATAAAATAATACCAAAAATAATAATAAGGCCCTTATTACAACCCAATATTTAAACAAAATACTTAATTTCAAAATGCGTAAAATAATCAAAATCTCTTTTCGCATGGCCACCTCGTATCCACTCCAACCCGGTCCAAGCTTATGAATCACCCGAAATGGTTAAGAAAATTGGGTGAGTCCACGGACTCGAGGCATAATCATTACACATGTTTCCACACGTATGGGCTTGACCCATATCCACACATCCATGCAACCAACATGCCAAACGATCCCACCCCAACCTAAGTCCATCCATTACACCAACCTTAGCAAACTCCCCGCCCAAGGCCGTATTAATCCACCGATCACAACCGAAAGTGATCCCACATATCCTACCTCGGCGGACCCTCTTGCACAAGGTCCGTGGTCGAGCCACCGATCACATCGTGATCCTAAAATCCTACCTTGGTAGACTTGTCGCTCAAGGTAGTGGTAGAGCCACCGATCACATAAGTGATCCCAACATTAATCCGTCTACGGTGATGCACTCGACTATCAACCGCCGAGATGGGCACCTAGCCAACATCTCCTTGATGAAGCACACACTAATCATCAAGCGCTAATGTAGCACGAGGCTAACATTAGACCACGCATACATAATATGTACACCCGTCCTTCCTTGATCAAAACCAATCCCCATGCAAATATGCAAATGTATCATGTCAAATCCTCATATCGAATGAGTATACCTCACATGCTCATTATTATATCACACAGGCACCATAAATAATTTAATATCACAATTTACTAACCTGTTAACCGATTACCCCACACATGGGTATCCATCACTTTAGCCTTTATTGTCGGCTATCACACATCATACTCAAGTATACACATTAATAAACAATTAACCGGAGAAACCAGGCGATGATTACGCACCTGATTAGCACAGTTGACTAAACCTCGAAATCACACGTGGCTCCTAAAAGTCTCAAGTCTCCAAATCTCGGTAGATCACTACTGCAAATGCTGACTATACGCCTCCTAAAAAGGTTCTGCCTTCCCTACAATCGGCCAAAACTAAACAACATAATCATTCTAATCAACCTCTAAGGGTATAATCGTAATTTTACCTACCAAGGGCATTTTCGTAATTTACCCACCAAGGGTATTTTCGTAATTTACAACTGTAATGGCCTTTCCGAAGGCCTAATGTCGCCACTAGTGACTCAGCTACCATTTTCTTAAATCTATCGACGATTGGGCCTAAAACCCGATTTCTACCATCCGGCCCACATACTCGTGTGGCCTACCTAGCACAAATCTAGCCACGATATAAGTTCCACCTAGTCTAGTTCAACATATACTAACCAATCATACATTTACTCATATGGGCCCACGGGCCCATTGGGCCCACTTCGGCCCATCGAGGCCCAAGCAGCCCCAACCCACGAGAATACTACTGATGGCCTCAACTATCACGTCGAAGCCCCACACGCGGCTAGCACGCTCATGTGGTTACTAATGCCGTAATCCAGATTTCGGCATTGCCGCTCTACAACTAGAGTAGAGAGTTACACACCGATAGGACTCGGGGCTAATCCGCGCTCCGATCACTCTTGTGCCCAAACGCCCTCCAAGATGTGTTTACTCTCATCCTAGGATGTGCTCTTTATATAGCTAGCTCTTCACCATCCTTCTTTGTATCTTTCCGATGTGGGATCCTTTGTCGAGAGTTTAAATTCAACTGAAACTCTTGCCGTCCAATCCGCAAAATAAATACTCCCTTGCTTCTCATGAGATTCGAACCTAGGCTCCCCTGGAACATAATCCACGCTGCTAACGACTTGTCCACAAGCTCCTCTTGTGTCTCAAACCATCTTGAACTAAATATAAACTATGGGCCAAATTCTAAGGTCCAAGCAAAAAGAAACCAAAATGCAAAAGCCAAGACTTGAACCTTGGACCTCCTTCCTTCCTTGTGGCGTCACTCCCTTGTCTCTATGTGGCGTCACTTTGCCACTACACCACACACTCTACTTGTGTCATTTTCCTCCATATTTTATTCTTAAGGCCTATCTGCCAACTTCCGTGGTTTTTTCACGAAAACCAAAATTTCCCCAAAGCCAATATTTGATCCCGGACTTCATGAAGCACTCTAACCTTCCAAAATCACTTATCCAATAGGTCTAACTTGCATTTAAGCCGATCTCTTATTCTCCAAAAATTAAACGCTACTACGCCTAAGGCCCATTGGGCTCAATTCTCCTAGGCCCAATTTTGGGATGTTACAAATCTACCTCCTTAAAGAAATTTCATCCTCAAATTTCCAACTAACTAATAATCGCACATCCTAACCTACCACACTACGCCTTGTCACAAGACTCGATCTTAATAAAACTAAAATACTTCTAACTAGAATTTAAAACTCCTACCCATACTCAAAACACCTAGCAATTAAAATGCAGATTTAATATTTCATACGCTCCCAACTCTATGTCTAATGTCTTGACTTATCTGGTTTAAAAGTTTTATGCATTAGAAATTTTGTTCCTCTATTTATCCACGAGCAAATTTTATGAATAGAAGTTCGAAGTGGTTCTTTCGATCACACAAAGTTTCATCTCAAGTTCTCTATTCTAATTCAAACATTCACATTCTTCACTAAAACACATCCATTCGATGGTATCTACCACACACATTCACTATTAGGACATTTCTACTTTTTTACCCCAAGGTATTTTCGTCATTTGTCCTCACAGGTATTTTGGTAATAAATCGGGGTCAATTGGAAAATCTTTACAAATCGAGGCATTTCAAAAATTGTTAGAACTTAAAGGTATTTTGAAAATTTCCAAATTAAAGATGTCACGAAATTTGAAATTAGGGTTATTTTGGTAATTCGTAAGTCGGGGTATTCTTGTAAACTTCCAACTGGATATCTCAATATTTTGCAAAATAGGATTTTCGATATTTTGTAAAATAGGAATATTTTAGTAAAAGTCGAAGATCATATGAAAATCTAGAAACCAAGGGCATGTTGGAAATTTTATCAACTAGGGGTATTATCGTAAATTTCCCCAAACCAGAGTATCTTAATATGTAAAACTCGAGATTTTGGTATTTTTGTAAAGTAAAACCATTTTAACAAAAGTTGAGGGTAGTATGGTAATTTTACAATACAGGGGCATTTTTGTAATTTTACCACTAGGGGCATTTTGGTAATTTTGTAAATCGAGAAAAACATCTTTTAAAATCAGATTTTGGGTTTACAAACCAAAGGGGTAAATTTGAAAATTTTAAAAAACCAAGGGTTTTAAAACAATAAGGCAAATCCCTTTCGGGTTTTAATAATTGGTTTAGCCTATGAATAAGTCCTCTTGGTTAAGGTGAACCGTAGCTACGCACCAGGTAGGATTCGAGTAAAGAGGAGGTGAGTCGCTAGGACTGCTTAAATACCAAGCTCTTACTGAATACCACTCCTAGACATGCGTACCGTGGTTGCCACACCTTAACTCGGCGACTAACTTCACAGGTTTGTTTAATAATCCTTAAGTCTTATGCATGTGTTTGAGTAGACTAGTCCTAGGGTTCAACAGATCCTAGTTCACTAATCTACGTTCCCATAAAAGCCCATAATATTCACATATAATTCACATAAACAAATCACTTCAAAAGTTCGAAGTACTTACCTGGTGGACTTCGGGCCGGAGGTACAGGTGCCATGCCAGAATAACCTGAAAAATTTTATGAAAGCCCAAATTCTTGAAAAGCCCAATGAGAAAAACATTTTGGGCCCAAAACCCCAAAGCCGAGTTTTGAACTTGGCTCGATGTAATTGTAACACCCAAACCCGGCCACAAGCTCGACCGGATCGGTATGTCACTGGAAGAACGGTTGAAAATAATTTTTACTTGAGAGATAAAACATGAAAATATACTAACTTTTAAAATTCCATGTCTATTTGATATTGTATGAAAACTTTGATGTTATTAAATGTCCAAATTAAAACTTTTATGTATATACTTTGAATAAATAGGTGGCTAAAAATAAAATCATCTTCACATAGTAATTTAATTAAATTATGCCCATAATAAAATAATACCAAAAATAATAATAAGGCCCTTATTACAACCCAATATTTAAACAAAATACTTAATTTCAAAATGCGTAAAATAATCAAAATCTCTTTCTGCATGGCCACCTCTTATCCACTCCAACCCGGTCCAAGCTTATGAATCACCGAAATGGTTAAGAAAAATTGGGTGAGTCCACGGACTCGGTGCATAATCATTACACATGTTTCCACACGTATGGGCTTGACCCATATCCACACGATCCATGCAACCACCATGCCAAACGTATCCCACCCAACCTAAGTCCATCCATTACACCAACCTTAGCAGACTCACGCCAAGGTCAGTGGCTAATCCACCGATCACAACCGAGTGATCCCACATATCCTACCTCGGTAGACCCATCGCACAAGGCCGTGGTGAGCCACCGATCACATCGTGATCCTAAAATCCTACCTTGGCGGACTTGCTTTGCTCAAGGTAGTGGCAGAGCCACCGATCACATAAGTGATCCCAACATTAATCCATCTACGGTGATGCACTCACTATCAACCGCCGAGATGGGCACCTAGCTAACATCTCCTTGATGAAGCACACACTAATCATCAAGCGCTAATTTAGCACGAGGCTAACATTAGACCACGTACATAATATGTACACCCGTCCTTCCTTGATCAAAACCAATCCCCATGCAAATATGCAAATGTATCATGTCAAATCATCATATCGAATGAGTATACCTCACATGCTCATTATTATATCACACAGCACCATAAATAATTTAATATCATAATTTACTAACACATTAACCGATTACCCCACACATGGGTATCCATCACTTTAGCCTTTATTGCCGGCTATCACACATCATACTCAAGTATACACATTAATAAACAATTAACCGAGAAACGGCGATGATTACTTTGACTTTGATTATACGATTGACTAAACCTCGAAATCACGTGGCTCCTAAAAGTCTCAAGTCTCCAAATCTCGGTAGATCACTACGCAAATGCCGACTATACGCCTCCCAAAAGGTTCTCGCCTTCCTACAATCGGCCAAAACTAAACAACATAATCATTCTAATCAACCTCTAAGGGTATAATCGTAATTTTACCTACCAAGGGCATTTTCGTAATTTACCCATCAAGGGTATTTTTGTAATTTACAACTGTAATGGCCTTTCCGAAGGCCTAATGTCACCACTAGTGACTCAGCTACCATTTCCGGTCTACCGGATGATTGGGCCAAAAACCCGATTTCGGCCCATCCGGGCCCACATACTCGTGTGGCCTACCTAGCACAAATCTAGCCACGTATATAAGTTCCACCTAGTCTAGTTCAACATAAACTAACCAATCATACAATTTACTCATATGGGCCCACGGCCTATTGGGCCCACTTTGGCCCATCGAGGCCCAAGCGACCCCAACCCACGAGAATACTCGATGGCCTCAACTATCACGTCGAAGCCCCACACGCGCTTCGACGCCGGTGGCTACTAATGCCGTGTAACCAAGATTTCGACATTTTGCCGCTCTACAACTAGAGTAGAGAGAGTTACACACCGATAGGACTCTGGGCTAATCCGCCCGATCACTCTTGTGCCCAAACGCCTCCAAGATGTGTTTACTCTCCTCCTAGGATGTGCTCTTTATATAGCTAGCTCTTCACCATCCTTCTTTGTATCTTTCCGATGTAGGATCCTTCGTCAAGAGAGTTTAAATTCAACTGAAACTCTTGTCATCAATCTGCAAAATAAATACTCCTTGCTTCTCATGAGATTCAACCTAGGCTCCCCTGGAACATAATCCACGCCGCTAACCACTTGTCCACAAGCTCCTCTTGTGTCTCAAACCATGCGCAACTAAATATAAACTATGGGCCAAATTCTAAGGTCCAAGCAAAAAGAAACCAAAATGCAAAAGCCAAGACTTGAACCTTGGACCTCCTTCCTCCCTTGTATGCGTCACTCCTTGTCTCTATGTGGTGTCACTTTGCCACTACACCACACACTCTACTTGTGTCATTTTCCTCTATATTTTATTCTTAAGGCCTATCTCGCCAACTTCCGTGGTTTTTCACTAAAACCAAAATTTCCCAAAGCCAATATTTGATCCCGGACTTCATAGAAGCCTCTAACCTTTTAAAATCACTTATCCAATAGGTCTAACTTGCATTTAAGCCGATCTGTTATTCTCCAAAAATTTAAACGCTACTACGCCTAAGGCCCATTGGGCTCAATTCTCCTAGGCCCAATTTTGGGATGTTACAGACTTTCATAGCCAAATTGGATCTGGATAGTCCAAACTCAGAGTTAGAATGAGGAATGAGAAAAATGTCGATTAGTAGATTTTATGTACACGAACCTTTGTCGAGGTAAGTTCGTGTAATCAAATTGTATATGTTTTTTATGCTTGATTTAAATGTTGTGTTTGTGAATTTTTATCAATGGCATAAAAATGTGAAATGATCACCTACTCGATATAGCTCGATAAATGAAAATGCCCAATAAAATGGTAAATGAATAAAATGTTACTCGTATGCTTGACATGAATGTGGAATGTGTTTTACTTGAATTACATAAAGATGAAGGAGGTATGAAATAATCAAATGCACAATAATGCTTGAAAAGTGTTTAACTCCCAGTTGAATAAATGGAAAATCGATGGATATGTGATTTCCCGAAATGAAAGAGGTCTTGCATTTGTTGCAGATAGGATTTAGCTCGGATGAGTAATCCTTCGACCTCGATTCTAATAGGATTTAGCCCGGACGGGTAATTCTGATATAAGTCCTCTTGAGCATATGTTATGGATTGGATTTAGCCCGGACGGGTAATCCAAATCAAGCTCTTTAGAGCATATGACGTAAAAGGATTTAGCCTGGACTGGTAATCTTGTTGTTTCTATATACGTGGCTTGAGAGTGTACTCTCTGAAATTGTACCTTATGGGTACCATTGGACACGAATTGACGGATTCTGATTCGTACACCTCGAGTGTACTACCTGTGTATCCATCGATATTTTGAATAATTCAACAGGCAAAGCTCGATAAGGGAAAATACAAATTTAAGACAAATTGACATGGAATGATATATTTATATGATATGATATGAAATATGACATGAAAAAGATATTATATGAAATACAAGGAAATGATAATTTATGACTAGTTATGTATGAAAATATGAAAAGATGATAATTGTACATGGAAATTATTTGATGAGAGTGTTCATCCTTGATTATATAATTGTACACCTTGAGTGTACTACTACTTGGTGACCTTAATACTCGAATAAAATGAGTAAAGTCCTAACATGAAATGATTTGAACTCGAAACGAACTACTATGAAACTATACTTGTAATAATAAGAGATAATATATACATGCTTAATGAATACATATTGTGGAAATCATCTATGCATGGAAAGTTGATTGTGGATTGAGCTTATACATATCTTGATGTTATCGTGGATTACATGACTAACAAGGGCAATGAGAATATGTGTAGTG
The DNA here is from genome assembly GCA_025506655.1 of Gossypium rotundifolium. Classification (NCBI taxonomy): domain Eukaryota; kingdom Viridiplantae; phylum Streptophyta; class Magnoliopsida; order Malvales; family Malvaceae; genus Gossypium; species Gossypium rotundifolium. The sequence continues at coordinate 34,794,816 of CP106727.1, read as the reverse complement.
CTTGAAATCAAATTAAATGAATATGCCTTACATAGTTACCTCAAAATAGGATGAATAGTAAGTTAAGTACCATGTTATACAAACTTACTAAGTATTTTAAGCTTACTCCATTTTATTTTTTCCTGTTTTAGAGTAAATCGAAAGCTCGTTGGAAAGAAAGCTAGGCGGAGATCACTCACACTATCCATGTAACACTCCTATCCCGTATCTGTCGTCGGATTAGGGTAACGGAATTACCTGACAAATCAAAAACTTTTCAAACAATTCGTAAAGTAAATCATCAATCACAATCATAGTGACCCCTTTGTAGGTTAATGAGACCTAAAACACGCTTAGTAACAGGATCGAGACTAAACCGAAACACATACAAAAATTCTCAGAAATTTAAAACTTTTAAAGGTTTTAGGGGTTACACGCCTATGTGGGCAGTGTGTGCCTTCCACGGCTTCTAGACACACCCGTGTGTCTTCCCCGTGGTCGAACCTGACTTTACTCCACGGACACCAAGCACGCTCGTGTCCCTTGGCCATGGTCGATCCTGACAAAACCACATGGCTACCTGGCACGTCCGTGTGCTCTTAATCAGCTACTGACTTAGCCCCATGGTCACTAGGCACACCCGTGTGCCATAACCGTGTGGCAAAATAGGCCATTTGCAAGGCCAAAAATGCCACCCACATTAGGGTCAAACCTACAAGAAAATACCAATACAATCCATGCACATTTAACAACCATGAACATGCCAAAATAACCATCCAATCTTTACATTCAAATCTATTACCATTCATACCAATTTACACAATAAAAACTCAAGCATACATAAGCATATTTCATCCATATTTACCTTTCATGAACTCATTCCTTTATTCAAACATATAAGCTTAAGTTTTATCTATATACTTACCATAAACATAACTATTTCAAATGTCATCTAACCATACCAAAACATACATCATATATCATCTTCATAAAGGAAAAATATCAACTTATAATTAGCCACATCACATGGCTAAGTTCATATAACAAACTTATTCCATATACTAGCCTAAACATGCCATATCTAGCTATATACATTTCCAAAATGTACCAAAACAAGTTGAGTAGTATGATGACTATCCTCGACAGTACCTGAGCCTTCAGTAGCTTTAACGATCTATAAAATAGAGAAAACACACACACAGAGTAAGCTTTCCAAAGCTTAGTAAGTCATATACAAATAAACTTAACTTAGAATTCACATAACTTATACATTTAACATAGAGTTTGGTTCAATTATTTAGCCATAACTTTTCACACTTTTCATCTCGTCACCACATATGCACATAGCTCCTAAAGCATAATTTCACATATCATCTCATAATTCATAGCTCATATTCATGCTAGTAATCTCATATAGATACTTACCTTTCATACACACCTTGTGTACTTAATAAACATACCTGGAACAGATTTTACAATTTACATAACATTTCGTGTCACAGACTTGCCCTTTGAACCGTTAGAAATCTAATAGGATACTCAGAAAGCTCGAAATAATCGTGCAATGCCAACGTCCCAAACGAGGTCTTACATGTACTCAGATATCAATGCCACTGTCTCAGACAGGGTCTTACACGAATCAATTAGATGCCAATGTCCCAAACATGGTCTTACACATAAATCTCGTATCGGTGCCAACTTCCTAGATGTGGTCTTACATGAAAATCTCGTATTGATGCCAATGTCTCAGACGTGGTCTTACACGAAATTTCAAATCAACACCGACGTCTCAGACGTGATCTTACATGATATCTCAGAACAAACACCTATGTCATGACATAGCTAATACTATCTATTCCTAGGTTCACAAGGGACTTCTCGAACATTGATACTACTTGTTCTTACCTCAGAACTCCTGTACACATCATCTCGTAAACATTCATCATTATCAATAATCATATGAACATACACAACTCAATACAAATATATTTATTTGTATAATGACTTACCTCGAGTTCGGTTTAATGGAAATGGATACGGCTACTCAATTACTTTTGCTTTCCCGTGATCTAAGTCCATTTTCTTCGGATCTTGATCTATACATATTCAAATTTAACTCTTTTATTCACAAACTTATTCAATTCAATCCAAAACACACATTTAGAGCTATTTGCAACTTAGCCCTCATATTTGCACATTTTATCAATTTAGTCTATTTTTCTCAAAACATCAAATATACAAAATCATCAATTAACCATGCTTAGCCGAATATCACCCATTCTTATACAAGCCCATATTTTCTATCAATTTCAAAATTTAGTCCCTCAAATTGCCATTTTCTCAATTTAGCCTTAATTAGCTAAATTCATCAAAATTTCAAGAACAACACATGTTCATCAAACACATATCTTTCATTTAACACTAAAACTCATCACAAAGCTCACCATTTCATCAATGGTACATTTCATAAACATTATCAATACACAAAATCGAGACATGAGTTTTGAAGCATTCAAAACAACTACTATGAAAACATAGAAATTATCAAAAATCGATCGAAAACATACCTTTAATTTAAGACCTCAAATGGCTGAACCTTAACTTGTATATTTTCTTCTTTTTCTTAGCTAAATTTCGGCACAAAAAGATGATAACCATCATCATTCATATGTTTGTTTTATTTAATATACATATTAATGCCATTTTACAATATTATCCTTATTACAAAACATTTATAACATGTAAACATAAGGCCATTATTGACTTTTAATCAACCACTAAGTAATTATCGGCTTATTTACCTCATAAGGCCTCTTCTTTTAAAACCCACAACATATAAGTGCTTTAACATATAACATGCAAATTTTACATTTAATGCAATTCAATCCTTTTGTCAAATTAAACACACAGACAGACAAATTAACTTACTAAAATTTAACACATGCTTAATCAATCATCAACGGCATAGAAAATAATATTAAAATATTTCACTGAATCAAATTTGTGGTCCCAAAACCACTGTTTTGACTAGGAATAAACCGGACTATTACAATCCATCGGCCCATATTGGTACAATATGGTAAATCAATTACGGTTATAATGGAATGTATAGGATATGTTGTCCATATTGACATATAAACATAAACAATGCTTGTAATCTAGCTATTGGAATGGCTAGTAATAAGTGTTTTGATATACTTATAATGTCATATTATGTTAGCCACATATATGCTAAGTAGTTGATCAAATTATGTCTAACATGAGGACATAACCAAAGTAAGATTGTAAACATGTATGCATGAAATGATGTGCAATGATGATGGATGGAATATGCTTGATTAGAATGCTTGAAAAGGTTAGTAATTGTATGTGATGATATATCATGTTAAATGATAGAATTTACTTGAATAAAATGCTTGGATTTGTTGGATTATGAATGCAAGATGTGGTGTAGGATTATGGCAAAGATTGGGGGTGAGAAATGAAGCTAGGAATGGCTTTATTTATACACACAGGCAGAAACATGGGTGTGTGTCTAGACCATGTGTGACACAAGGCCTTGTAACACGGGCATGTGGTTAGGCTGTGTGTCCCTTACACCTTAAATTTGAGAAAATAGAATGCTCAAAATTGAGCACATGGGCAGAGACACAGGCATGTATCTCAGCTGTGTGGGTGACATAGCCTTGAACACGGGCGTGTGTCTCGGCCGCTTGAAATGTAACAGTCTGAATTTGACCCTAATCGAAACGTTGGTTTCGGGACCACGAGTCCAAAAAAAATTAAATATTATTTTCGATGTTTATTATATGTGAATTATTATGTGTGAAAGTTTCGTATGAAAATTTGATTGTTTGTGTGTTTAATAAAAAAAGGACTTAATCGCGTAAAGTATAAAAGTTACAAACTATAGTGAAAAGTGTTAGTTGATAGTGGCTTCTTAATATGAAGTTCTAAAAGGGAAAATAGCCTATTATCTAAGGTAGTGAACGGTTTAAGACAACATTACCCTTAGTATATATGTTAGTTTTATTTTAATTAAAAGGTTAATTTAGTAATTGAAAAATAAACATAATATATGTTAAAATAACACAAAATAAAGCCAACATCATTTTGCTTCTCTCATGGCTGAATATTAGAGAAAGAAGAAAGTCTTTGGTTCTTTTGATTTTTGGCACTTCTAAGCTTAAATTCAAGGTATGTTTTCGGTCAGTTTTCGATAATTTTACGTTTTTGTAATCGTTGCTTCGAGAGCTTTAAAACCCATGTCTCAATTTCATGAATTGATGATGTTTGTGTAAAATGCCATGGATGCTATGTTGAGTTTCATAATGTTTATGGTGTTAAATGATAGATAGATAATTGATGAACATACTTTGTTCTTGAATTTTTGATGAATTTAGCTAAATAGGGCTAAATTGAGAAAATAAATCTTTGAGGGGTTAAAATGCAAAATTAATGAAATGTAGGGACTTATATGACCATGGGGAAGATTCGGCTCTTAGGGATTGAGTTCAAATTATGTGTATTTTGTGTTTTGTGCAATAGGGACAAAATTGTAAAAGTTGTAAATGTTAGGGGTAAAATGGTAATTTACCTATTTATGTGTTTTGGGACTAAATTGAGATGAAATGTAATTGAATGAGCTTAATTTGAATATGTTTAGATCAGGAACAAAGAAAAATAGACTTGGATCGGGGAAAGGCGAAAGTTATCGAATAAGGTTCTTATCGTCCGACGATACCCGAGGTAAGTCTATAAGCAATTTAATATCATTAATATCATTTATAACCTTGATTATATGCTAAATTATGAAATTATAGTTATAAAATTTGTTAAAGCCGAAAGTGGATAGTGATTTTGTAATGAAATGTTGTTAAATTTTAACTGAGATGATATGTTTGGTGATATGAATAATGTGTGATTTATGTAATTTTGGGCAGCATGTAATGTGTATGAGATGGTAATAATATCGTTATTTGGGCTCGAGCCTAGCAGGCCTTGTGCCGGTGAATTATATCGGGCTTATTGCCTAGCAGGCTAAATGTCAGTGTTTAAACTTCAGACCTCAAGTCTAGCAGGCTTAATGCCGATGTGTATTTCAGGCTTTGATTCCTAGCAGGCTTAATGCCGGTGATTTATAATACGAGCATAAACTTACAAAATGGTGGAGTTATGGTGATAAATGAACAAGCTAAAGCTTATTCAAGGGAATTAAATAATTTGGCCACAAGGTATGTATTGACTTAAGTATGTGTTTATATGTGATGTTAGCAATTGAGTAAATTATAAATAATGTATTATGCATTTGGTATCTTGGACATGTGGAAATTTGATATTGATTAGATGTTGTTCATTGACCAACATTTGAGTATTGAATGATTTTATGAGTATGGATACATAAGTATATTCGGCTATATGAAAATTTTATAGATAGGTAATCGGTCATGTGGAATTAACCCTATAATTATGTGTATATTCGAATGCATGGGATTAGGTTGAACCTAGTACCTATTAAATGGGTGATATATGGCTTCGATGATTAATGTATACTATGTGTTTAAATTAAGATTATATAAAGAGTAGAGTATATGGTGAATAGTTGATTATATTGTTCTAATTGCTCAAGGCTTACTAAGCTAAGTAGCTTCCTCAGTGTGTTCATTTTATAGATTTTGATCAAGATCATCGTGGGAAGTCATCCACACTATCATCTTATTTGGTACTTATAAGCTTAGTTTTTGAATCAAAGGCAAGTATAAGTTAGACTAAGTTTTTGAACCCATGAATTTTGTCTTGTATATAAGTATAGCCATGTGAAAATGGCTAAGTTAAGATACTTTGATCTTGAATGTATATGGTAATGATGCATGATCTTTATGCAGTATAATTAGCAATATGAGTTTGTGTGAATGAATGTATAGTTAACCTTTGCACATATGTGAATGTGTTTGATTCACTAATTTAGGAAAAAAGAGTTATTAAAGTGATATATTTAAGTTTACATCAAAGAGAAAATGTTATAATGCATATAGCATATTCGGTTATGAATGGCATTGGTGCATGTGTATCAAATTCGATTTAAGTGGTTTGGTAATGAAATGGTCAAATCATGGTAATATGGTCTTGATAGGATTTGGCCATGATGCTTGGTTTTTATAAAGATACAACCGTAATGCATGTATGCATAAGTTGGTATTTTATATGGCTTTCGTGTATATTATACCATGCATTTTTGGTTTAGTAGATGGCTAATTGGAGGTTGATCTTATTATGCAGTTTGAATTGAAAGATATTGCATTTGGGAATTGACATGTTTGAAATTTCTTTTAAAGGGGCTATGGTTGATAAATGTTAAATTCAATTACACAAGATTTAGCATGTCTATATAGATATATACACGCATATTTAGCTTTGATGTTAGTTAATTTGTTTAGGTTTATTAATAATGGATATGTGCATATTCAGTCATTGCATATTAGGTGACCAAATGAACAGTGGTAAATTTATTTAATGAAACATGCTTCTATGTGAATTCGGCTAAATGGTTATAATATGTATTTTTCTTTTCTTTAAAATGCTAAGTATATTATGAAGTTACATTACACATTATGTATTCGATTATGTCTGTTTGAGTCGTAAACATTTGATATGTTTTGTATTATGTGTAATAACCCTAATTGGGTGAGTTAAGGGTGTTACATTTGATTGGTATCAGAGCTTATGGTTTAGTCGATTCTAGGATTACCTTAGCGCGTGTGAGTCTAGCTATACATGCCTTAATTTTGTAATACGATAGTGTGGTGACTCTTGACATTTAAATTGTGTTTTTATATATAGTAAATGGATCTTGACAGAGCCGTAGTTGATGATTTCGAGAGCGTAGCTCCTAATCCCGCGCATGCGACTGCGTCGGTAGACTCTCGACCTATCTCGAGTAGCCATGAGGGGGAGGCTAAACAAGCCTTCTACCAGATGATGAACGAGTGGTTTACACAATACATCCGAACTAATCCGGTTGTGCAACAACCTCCACCCCCGAATAATCCATCTCCGATACCTTCAGCACCTCTCGATGATAGATCCGATGAGATCTAGCAGGCCTCCCGTTGATAAAATCAAGAAACACGGGGCCGAAGAATTTAAAGCTAATGATGATAACGATGAAGAACGAGCCGAGTTGTGGCTTGATAATACTATCTGTGTGCTTGATGAGTTATCATGTACTCCAGATGAATGCTTGAAGTGTGCTATATCCCTATTATGAGACACCGCATATCACTGGTGGAATACACTAGTATCAGTGGTTCCAAAAGAGAAAGTGACTTGGGATTTCTTTCAGACCGAGTTCCATAAGAAATATATCAGTTAGAGATTCATTGATCAAAAATGAAAGGAATTTCTGGAATTGAAACAGGGTCGAATGACCGTGACTGAGTATGAACGGAAATTTGTTAGACTGAGTCGATATGCCCGTGAATGTGTGTCAACTGAAGCCACTATGTGTACAAGGTTCGAAAACGGTCTGAATGAAGATATTAAGTTGCTAGTCGACATACTCGAGATTAAAAAGTTCATGGTACTTGTTGAACGAGCTTGTAAAGCCAAAAGCTTGGGAAAGAAAAAGAAAAGCTAAAATGGAAGCTAGAGATATTCGTAAAAGATCATCGAGTAAGACTTTTCATTCTGTATCCAAGAAGTTTAAATATGAATCCGGTCGACATAAAGCTACTTTAGACTTATCTAGACGAGACCGACCTCCTGTGGGTTCCCGAGCTATTTCGATGGCCAGTGTTGGTAATGTTCACCCGAATCGGGTTGAGTGCAAGCATTGTGGTAAATGGCATTCTGGGAGTTGTAGATTTCGTGATCGGTCTTGCTTTAAAAGTGGATCATCGGATCATTTTATTTGGGAGTGCCCGATGCTAGCCGAGCAAAATATTACTCAGAATACAAGACCGAGTAATGTATCAGTGTGTGGCAGACCACCCATGCATTCGAGAAATGTAAGTGGTAGTCAGAAAGGAACCAAAGACACTGCAGTTCGATCAGAGGCTCGTGCACCTGCTAGAGCATATGCTATACGTGCCGGGAGGATGCTTCTTCTCCAGATGTTATTACCAGTACTTTCACTCTTTATGATATTACTGTGATTGCATTGATTGATCCTGGTTCAACTCATTCTTATGTGTGTGAAACTTTAGTATCCAATAAGACTCTACCTGTTGAGTCTAATGAGTTTGTGATTCGTGTATCAAACCCCTTGGGTCGATGTGTTCTAGTTGATAAAGTGTGTAAAAGTTGCCTGTTGATGATTCGGGATTCATGCTTCCTAGCAGATTTAATGTTGTTTCCTTTCGATGAGTTCGATATAATTTTGGGAATGGACTGGTTAACTTTGCACGATGCTGTTGTTAATTACAAAAAAAGACCATTAATTTGAGATGTCAGAATGGTGAAATTATCCGGATTGAATCTAATGACTTGAATGGGTTACCAGCAGTAATATCCTCGATGTTAGCTTGTAAGTATGTGAGAAAAGGGTGTGAAGCTTACTTGGCTTATGTGTTGGATAGTAAAGTGACTGAAAAGCAGATTGAATCCGTACCAGTTGTGTGTGAATACCCAGATGTGTTTCCTGAATAATTATCGGGTTTACCACCAGTTCAAGAAATAGAGTTTGGCATTAAATTAGTACGGAGGATGAATCTGATTTCAATAGCTCCGTATCGGATGGCACCTACAAAATTAAAAGAGTTGAAAGCACAGTTGCAAAAGTTAACAGATAGGGGCTTTGAACGACTAAGTTTCTCTCCTTAGGGTGCACCAATTTTATTTGTGAAAAAGAAAGACGAGACTATGCGAATGTGCATCGATTACCGACAGCTCAACAAGGTAACTATAAAGAATAAATACCTACTACCATGGATTGAAGACTTGTTTGATCAGTTGAAAGGGGCTTCAGTGTTTTCAAAGATAGATTTGAGATCGGGTTATTATCAATTGTGAGTCAGAGATTATGATGTGCCAAAGACTGTTTTTCGAACAAGATACAGACATTATGAGTTTTTGGTTATGCCTTTTGGACTTACTAAAGCACCTGCTATTTTTATGGATTTGATGAATAGGATTTTCAGACAGTATTTGGATCGATTTGTGGTAGCATTTATAGATGATATTCGGATCTACTCCAGAGATGAAACTAAGCATGCTGAGCATTTGAGACTGGTGCTACAAACTTTGCGAGATAAACAGCTGTATGCAAAGTTTAGTAAGTGTGAGTTCTGGCTGAATGAGGTTAGTTTTTGGGTCACGTTGTTTCAGCATCAGACATTTGGGTTGATCTGAATAAAATATCGGCTATACTTGATTGGATACCACCAAGAAATGTTTCTGAGATTCGAAGCTTTCTGGGACTTGATGGTTACTACAGAAGATTCGTGAAAGGTTTTTCTATGATAGCCACACCTTTGACAAAGCTATTACAGAAAGATGTCAAGTTCAAATGGATGAAAAAATGTCAGAAAAGTATCGATCGGTTGAAAGCTCTTTTGACCGAGGCTCCAGGTGTTAGTTCAAATTTGAATCGGGTAAAGAATTTGTTGTGTATAGTGATGCTTCTTTGAATGGTTTGGGTTGCATTTTAATGCAAGAAGGCAAGGTAGTAGCCTATGCTTCGAGGCACTTGAAGCCACATGAAAGAAATTATCTGACACATGATTTGGAGTTAGCAGCCATTGTATTCACGTTAAAGATTTGGCGCCATTACCTACTTCGGTGAGAAATGTCATGTCTATTCGGATCACAAAAGTTTAAAGTATTTGATGACTCAGAAAGATTTGAACTTGAGACAACGCAGATTGTTAGAGCTATGGAAAGATTACGAATTAGTGATTGACTACCATCCGGGGAAAGCTAATGTTGTTGCGGATGCCCTAAGTCAAAAATCATTATTTACTATTCGTGTGTTGAATGCACATATGGTTATGTCTGATGACGGTTCGATAGTAGCTGAATTAAAAGCAAGACCATTGTATATTCAACAAATTTGTGATGCTCAGAAAGTTGACAAAGATTCGATGGCAAGACGAGTTTAGTGTGAAAGTAATTCAGAGTCAGAGTTTTGAATTGATGAAAATGACTGTTTGAATTTCAAAGGCCGAATATGTGTTCCGAGGAATGTGGATTTGATTCAGATGATATTGAATGAGGCTCATAATAATCGATTGTCTGTACATCCGGGTAGCATGAAAATGTATAATGATTTGAAATAGTTCTATTGGTGGCCTGGTATGAAACGGGACATATCTGAATTTGTCTCCAAATGCTTAGTTTGTCAATAAGTAAAAGCCAAACATTAGATGCCTTCTGGGTTACTTCATCGATCATGATACTTGAATGGAAATGGGATAGGATTGCTATGGATTTTGTATCCGGTTTGCCTATGAAACCGAGCAAGAAAGATGTAATTAGGGTTATAGTGGATAGACTAACCAAATCAGCTCACTTTGTTCCAGTTCGTATGGACTATTCGCTCGATAAGCTTGCTGAGTTGTATGTATCTCAAATTGTGAGATTACATGGTGTGCTGATTTCCATTGTTTTGACAGAGATCCGAGATTCACGTTGTGATTTTGGAAGAAATTGCAAGACGCTTTAGGTACCAAACTACACTTTAGCATAGCTTTTCATCCGCAGATAGATGGTCAGCCTGAACGAACCATTCAGATACTTGAGGATATGTTGAGATGTTGTGTCCTCGAGTTTGAAGGTATGTGGAATGATACTTACCTCTGATTGAATTTGCTTACAATAATAGCTTTCAATCTAGTATCAAAATGGCACCTTACGAAGCTCTGTATGGCCGCAAGTGTCGTACACCATTATACTGGACCGAGCTTGGTGAAAACAACATACACGGGTTGATTTGATTAAAGAGACTGAACAGAAAGTAGCAGTGATCCAAGATAGTTTGAAAGTTGCATTAAGTCATACGCGAATTTGAAATACAAAGACATTGAGTTTCAGGTTGGAGACCGGGTATTTTTGAAAGTTTCTCCGTGGAAGAAAGTACTTTGATTCGGTCGAAAAGGCAAATTAAGTTTGAGGTTCATCGGACCGTATGAGATCATCGAGCGTGTTGGGCCTGTCGCTTATAGATTAAAGCTACCCTCTGAACTAGAAAAGATACACAACGTATTTCATGTTTCGATGCTTCGTAGATATAGATCAGATCCATCACATGTGATCACCCCGTCTGAGATTGAAATCCGATCCAATATGATGTATGAGGAAGAACCGATCCGTATCTTAGCTCGTGAAGTGAAAGAGTTGAAAAATAAGAAAATTTCGTTAGTAAAAGTATTATGGAATCGACATGGAGTAGAAGAGGCTACGTGGGAGCCTGAGGATTCTGTGAGACAACAATATCTGACTTTGTTTAACGGTAAGATTTTCGGGGACGAAAATCCCTAAGGAGGGGAGAGTTGTAACAATCCTAATTTGACCCTAATCGGAACGGTGGTTTTGAGACCACGAATTGGAGTCTGAAAAAATTTAAATATTATTTTCGATTTTTATTATATGTGAATTATTATGTGTGAAAGTTTCATATGAAAATTTGATTGTTTGTGTGTTTAATAAAAAAAAGGACTTAATCGCGTAAAGTGTAAAAGTTACAAACTATAGTGAAAAGTGCTTAGTTGATAATGGCTTCTTAATATGAAGTCCTAAAAGGGCAAATAGCCCATTATCTAAGGTAGTGGGCAGTTTAAGACAACATTACCCTTAGTATATATGTTAGTTTTATTTTAATTAAAAGGTTAATTTAGTAATTGAAAAATAAACATAATATATGTTAAAATAACACAAAATAAAGCCAACATCATTTTGCTTCTCTCATGGCCAAATATTAGAGAAAGAAGAAAGGCTTTGGTTCTTTTGATTTTCGGCACTTCTAAGCTTAAATTCAAGGTATGTTTTCGATCGATTTTCGATAATTTTTACGTTTTTGTAATCGTTGCTTCGAGAGCTTTAAAACCCATGTCTCAATTTCATGAATTGATGATGTTTGTGTAAAATGCCATGGATGCTATGTTGAGTTTCATAATGTTTATGGTGTTAAATGATAGATAGATAATTGATGAACATACTTTGTTCTTGAATTTTTGATGAATTTATCTAAATAGGGCTAAATTGAGAAAATAAATCTTTGAGGGGTTAAAATGCAAAGTTAATGAAATGTAGGGACTTATATGACCATGGGAAGATTCGGCCCTTAGGGATTGAGTTCAAATTATGTGTATTTTGTGTTTTGTGCAATAGAGACTAAATTGTAAAAGTTGTAAATGTCAGGGGTAAACTGGTAATTTTCCTATTTATGTGTTTTGGGACTAAATTGAGATGAAATGTACTTGAATGAGCTTAATTTGAATATGTTTAGATCAAGAACGAAGAAAAATGGACTTGGATCGGGGAAAGGCGAAAGTTATCGAATAGCCAGTTCTTGTCGTCCGACGATACCCGAGGTAAGTCTATAAGCAATTTAATATCGCTAATATCATTTATAACCTTGATTATATGCTGAATTATGAAATTATAGTTATAAAATTTGTTAAAGCCAAATGTGGATAGTGATTTTGTAATGAAATGTTGTTAAATTTTAACTGAGATGATATGTTTGAGTGATATGAATAATGTGTGATTTATGTAATTTTGTGCAGCATGTAATGTGTATGAGATGGTAATAATATCGTTATTCGGGCTTCGAGCCTAGTAGGCCTTGTGCCGATGAATTATATCGGGCTTATTGCGTAGTAGGCTAAATACTGGTGTTTAAACTTTAGACCTCAGGTCTAGCAGGCTTAATACCGGTGTGAATTTCAGGCTTTGATGCCTAGCAGGCTTAATGCCTGATACGAGCGTAAACTTAAAAAATGGTGGAGTTATGGTGATAAATGAACAAGCTAAAGCTTATTCAAGGGAATTAAATAATTTGGCCACAAGGTATGTATTGACTTAAGTATGTGTTTATATGTAATGTTAGCGATTGAGTAAATTATAAATAATGTATTATGCATTTGGTATCTTGGACATGTGGAAATTTGATATTAATTAGATGTTGTTCATTGACCAACATTTGAGTATTGAATGATTTTATGAGTATGGATACATAAGTATATTCGGCTATATGAAAATTTTATAGATAGGTAATCGGTCATGTGAAATTAACCCTATAATTATGTGTATATTTGAATGCATGGGATTAGGTTGAACCTAGTACCTATTAAATGGGTGATATATGGCTTTGATGATTAATGTATACTATGTGTTTAAATTAAGATTATATAAAGAGTAGAGTATAATAGTGAATAGTTGATTATATTGTTCTAATTGTTTAACGCTTACTAAGCTAAGTAGCTTACTCCATGTGTTCGTTACTCTGTTTTATAGATTTGGATCAAGCTACGAGCTTAGGGGATCATTAGCGAAGTCATCCACACTATCATCTTATTTGGTACTTATAAGCTTAATTTTTGAATCAAAGGCATGTATAGGTTAGACTAAGTTTTTAAACCCATGAATTTTGTCTTGTATATAAGTATAGCCATGCGAAAATGGCTAAGTTAAAATACTTTGATCTTGAATGTATATGGTAATGATGCATGATCTTTATACAATATAATTAGCAATATGAGTTTACGTGAATGAATGTATAGTTAACCTTTGCACATATGTGAATGTGTTTGATTCACTAATTCAGGAAAAAGAGTTATTAAAGTGATATATTCAAGTCTACATCAAAGAGAAAATGTTATAATGCATATAGCATATTCGGTTATGAATGGAATTGGTGCATGTGTATCAAATTAGATTAAGTGGTTTGGTAATGAAATGGTCAAATCATGGTAATATGGTCTTGATAGTATTTGGCCATGATGCTTGGTTTTTATAAAGATACAACCGTAATGCATGTATGCATAAGTTGGTATTTTATATGGCTTTCGTGTATATTATACCATGCATTTTTGGTTTAGTAGATGGCTAATTGGAGGTTTATCTTATTATGCAGTTTGAATTGAAAGATATTGCATTTGGGAATTGATATGTTTGAAATTTCTTTTAAAGGGGCTATGGCTGATAAATGTTAAATTCAATTACACAAGATTTAGCATGTCTATATAGATATATACACACATATTTAGCTTTGATGTTAGTTAATTTGTTTAGGTTTATTAATAATGGATATGTGCATATTCAGGTCATTGCATATTAGGTGACCAAATGAGCAAAGGTAAATTTATTTAATGAAACATGCTTCTATGTGAATTCGGCTAAATGGTTATAATATGTATTTTTCTTTTCTTTAAAATGCTAAGTATATTATGAAGTTACATTACACATTATGTATTCGATTATGTCTGTTTGAGTCGTAAACATTTGATATGTTTTATATTATGTGTAATAATTCCTTTAACCCTAATTAGGGATGGATACGGGTTAAGGGTGTTACATGAAACCTGCACCTAATTTGAATTGAATTAATTAACCACACGGCCTAGTACACGGGCGTGTGGTATGGCCGTGTGGCATAAGTTAGATAGCTACCTAGTTTTGGACACGGCCTGCAGCATGGCGTGTCCCTTGGACCACACAGGCGTATGAGCCTTGCACCTTGGAAAATTTTAGAATTTCACGAAAAATTTCTTGAGTTCCTGATTTAGTCTCGACTTGATTCTAATGCTCATATTGGGCCTTGAGGGTTCATTTAAGGGACATTATGAATGACCTCGGTGAACAAATAGTAACTGGCCTAAATTAATCGATAAATGTTCTAAATGTTTTGGTAACGCTCTGAAACCCTGTTCTGGTGACGGATATAGGTTAGGGGTGTTACAGATTTACCGTTCAATCAACGAACTTACTAAGATTTATGAAATCTTACTCGTGTTATTTATTTTATTTCTTGTAGATATGTTTTGTGGATTGGGAGATCGGATCAACTCAAAGAAATCACACTATTCGGGATCATTTGGTAGCTTTTAAATACATCTTGGCTTATATGGCATGTAATAGGAGCATCTGGCTATGTTTTTTAATGGTTCATAGTATTTCAAATGCGTGTGCATTGTGCATTTGATGTTGTGACATGAGTAATTAAGTGAAGTATGCATGTGTCATCCTAAGTCCAAGCAAGAAATGGTACGTTTGAATGAATATGGCATGATAAATTTGGTTTGAATTAATTATGATATTATAGGATCCATAGTAAGTTAATTGAAACATGTTGTGGCTTAAAAATGTTATAGGCTAATAGTGAATGTTTGGTGATAGTTTTAAACACATATGTAATAGGATTAAATTGCATTAAATGCAAAATTTGCATGCTATTTGTTAAAGCACCTATTTGTTGTGGCTTTTAAAGGTGGAGGCCTTGTGAGACAATTAGACCACTTTTAAGATAGTGGATAGTAGTTAGTCGAATATGCCCTTATTGTATAATTGTTTCAAATGTTAATTAAATGGCTAAATTGGTAAATAGATTAATTATATGTTATTATAGAATAAACAATTGAAATATGGCTTTTATCATCTTTTTGGCCACCAAATATTGAAAGAGAGAAAAAGAATAAAGTTGAGCTAGGTTCGACAATTGTAAGCTTGAATTTATGTATGTTTTTACTTTGGTTTTTGTTGATTTTTATGTTTTTGAGATTGTTGCTTAGTCTACTATCAAACCAATGTTGTAATTTGAAGAATTGATGATGTTTTTGAAATGAGACTTTGCTGAACTCATATGATTTGTGATGTTTTATGGTGTTAAATGAAAGATATATGTTGAACGAACATATTTTGTTCTTAAATTTTTGATGAATTTAGCTAATTAGGGCTAAATTGAGAAAATAGCAATTTGAGGGACTAAATTGTAAAATAAATGAAATGTGAGGACTTGTATAAGCATGGGTGATATTCGGTTAAGCATAAGTATTATGAAATTTGGTATATTTTGTGATTTTGTGATATAAGGACTAAATCGTCCAAATGTGAAAATGTGAGGGATAATTTACAAATTACCCTAAATATGTGTATTTGGATTGAATTGAATGAATTAGTGAATAAATGGATTACATTTGAATATGTATAGATCAAGAACCGAAGAAAACGGACTTAGATCGCGGGAAAGCGAAAATAATTGAGTAGCCGTATCCGTTTCCGTTAAACCGAACTCGAGGTAAGTCATTATGCAAATAAACGTATTTGTATTGAATTGTGTACGTTCATATGACTATTGATAACAATGAATGTTTAAAAGATGATGTGTACATGAATTTTGAGATAAGATTGATACAGTGACTATGTCCGAGGAGTCCCGTATGAACCTAGGCAATGATACGATAAGCTATGTCATGACATAGGTATCTGTTCTATTTTATCATGTAAGACCACATCTTGGATGTTGGCATTGATTCAAGAGTTTGTATAAGACCACGTCTGGGATGTTGGCATCGATATGAGATTTACGTGTAAGACTATGTCAGGACATTGGCATCGTATTGACTCATGTAAGACCCTGTCTGGGACAATGGCATCGATATTTGAGTACATGTAAGACCTCGTCTGGGATGTTGGCATTCTATGACTATTCTGAGTATTCTGTATATCCTATTAGATTTCGAACGGTTCAACGGGCAATTTCAAGTATGTTTGATAAGTACATAAGGTGTGTATGAAGGTAAGTAGCTATACTAACTTACTGAAATGAATATGTACAATGGAATGATGAGTTGATATGTGGAAGTATGCTTAGATGAGCTATGTGCATATGTGGTATAGAGTTGAAGTATGTGATAAGTTATGGCCAAGTAAGTGATCCAAATACCATACGAGATGTATATACTATGAGAATTATTATTGTCATTGTATAAATATGCTTTTTGCATTTTAAGTTAAGTTTATTTGTATATGACTTACTAAGCTTTTGAAAGCTTACTCTGTGTGTGTGTTTGCTCTGTTTTATAGATCCTCAAAGCTACTGAAGGCTTGGGGACCGTCAAGGATCATCATCACACTACTCAACTTGTTTTGGTACTTTTGAAATATGAATAAAGCTAAATATGGCATGTATAGGCTAGTCATTTTGATTATGTTTGAAGTGTATATAATAGCCATGAGAGTTGGCTTGATAAGTGTTTGTAATATGCATGAGTCAATGTGTTATTTGATGCATGTTTTGGCATGGCTAATTAGCTTATGAAATGGTTAAATATTTGGTAAGCATATGAATACATTATGATTATGTTTGATTGATCACAGAAGTGGGTGTATAAAAGGTAAAGATGGATGAATTATGCTTAATTGCATATCTATTTAGTCGTACAATTTGGCATGGTTGGAGTTGCAATTGTAGGTGAAGATTTGATGACTTCTTTGATGTATTTTGGTTGTAAAATATGTATGAAAATGTTTTGTTAATTTGCTAGTAGGGATGACCCTATAATGGGGCATTATGGCCTTGACAATGGCCTGTTTTGCCTACTACGGTCATGGCACACGGGCGTGCCTAATGGTCGTGGGAATTTGGCAGTATTTAGCTAAGTGTGCACGGCCTTGGCACACAGATGTGCCTAGTAGCCGTGTGATTTAGTCGGTATATGGCCTAAGAGCACACGACCATGGTACACGGGCGTGCCTCGTAGCCATGTGGAAAAGTCAGTAAACATACCCTGTGTAACGTCCTGAATTTGGGCCTAGTAGAATTGGTCCCATTGGGCCTTGGGCACAAGAGTGTTTAAAATTTTTGAGAGCAAGATAATGTCACTAATGCAAGTTGAACCTAATAGTGTGTGATTTTGGAAGGCTAGGGGGGCTTCTATGAAGTCCCGGGTTCAAGATAGGCCATAGGAAAAATTTTGGTTTATGGCCCTTTAGTGGATAGGGCTATTGGAAGTATGACTTAAGTATAAGTGAATGTGTTTTCCTAACACAAGTGAGCTAGTGGCAAGGTGGAGTGGCGTCACAAGGGAAGCATGGGGGAGTGGAGTTCGATTCCCTTGGCAAGCAATTAAAGGTATTTATTTTATGCCTTGAATGAGGAGGTAGCTGAGTTTGGATCAAATTCTACTAAGGGAGTTGGAGACTTGGTCAATTGGTTCAAATGGATGATGGAGAGCAAATTTAGGAGGAATAGGTGGAGAAAATCAAGGAGTTGGGTGTGTGGGAGGTGTTGGCCGAAAATAGGAGTCTAGCTAGGGGATTTTTGGCTAGAGAGGAGCCTGGTGTAGCAAATTCGGCAGCCTAGGGGGTGTGTAAAACCAAAAACTCTCCTTGAGTGTTCTTTTCTCTCCTTTGGTTTTTCGCAATTTCTTTTTGGGAAGAAATATGTGCACTTTTCCTCTTTGTTTTCTTTTTTTTTTTTACCTCTCATACTCCTTCCATCCCTTTTGTTGGTTGCCAAAACTTGTTTAGCCGAATCTTCTCCTGCTCACCTCTCTTCACGTTGGGTCCTTCTTCTCTTTTCTTTAAACCGAATAGCCACCCCTTTCCTCTCCTTAGCTGAATCTATCTCCTTTTCTTCTATTCTTCAACTAAGTTTCTTGTTCTCTTGATGCTCCTCTTTTCGTGCTACAAAGCTAGCTGATTTGGGGTAGGCCGAATCTTTTTCTTTTGTTCTTTCTAATCTCTTCTTTCATTAGTCGAATCTATCCTCCCCCAACACTTCATCTTTTGGTTCTTTTTTTTTGGTTAAGTCAAAACTTATCTCTCTTTTTCCTTTCTAGTTTATTATCATCTTTGAGGGTCGTGTATATTCAACTTATATTTGTTCAAAAAATCTATCATTTTCGAATCTGTGGATAAGTGGTGTTAATCGTTTTCTAGTTTTTCCCCATTGACGAATCTTTCCTTTTCTTAAGTTTGATGTGGGTTGGTGGTAGGGTCACTCGAGGAGTGGTAAAAGATTGGCGCTCGCTAATCAAGAGTTCTTCATGGAGGCAAGTGATAGCTAGCTTGAGGGGAATCAGGAAGAGTGCCTAATGGAAGTGGACTCGTGGCACCTGCTCCCAAGTTTAAGCGGCGTAGGGTGTCAATGGTTTGGGATTTTCTGCCTGGATACGGAAGGGTGTCGACATCTGGTATTGATAGACAAATTGTGGTTGATCACTCTAGTGAAGGCGAGTGTTAGTAAATCTCATAGTTAGGTGTTCAGAAAAAAGATCTTCAAATTCTTTTGAATATAGATTTTACTATTTTTTATGTTTGGTATAGGTGACAATGATCGTGATTGCATTGTACTCTACGTGATCAGGTGTGTAATCTCACATTAATCGTCGATGAAAACATGTTTATCTATTTTTCAGCCAAAGGTCAAAAAGCTGGCAAACCGACAATCGTAACCACTCGAGCGAGCGAGTGTTCATAGTGATTAACCGAGACACGAATGATGACGGTAAGTCGTGGAGTGTGTCATGAGCACTCTTGCAAAATTGAGGCTGCAACGGGCCTGATCGAGGCAGAACGGGCTAAATGGGCCCAATGGGCTAATGGACCCACATGGCCAAATCGATAGAGAACTACTGAACGATAGATGCGACTGCGAAGTTTGGAAAATCGAGACCAAAAACATGCTAAATTGGCCACACTAGCGCGTGGGCCCATTTGGGCCTAAAGTGGATTTTTGGCCCAATTGCACCGTAGAGACCCAAAAGGGGTCCCAAGTTGCTCGAGGTGACATTAGGCCTCCGAAAAGGCCATTGAATGGAAAAATTATTGAAATACCCTTAGTGGGTAAAATTACTAAAATACCCTAGGTGGGTAAATTTTTGAAATACCCTTGGTGGGTAAAATTACTGTTATACCCTTATGGGTTGATTAGTGTGATTGTGTATATTCTGTTGAACTGTTATGATGGTACATTATTGCATACATTAAATTATTATGTCACGACATTTTGCATTGGGTTGGGATGATTAAATATATATAATTATATATATTGGAGGAAGTACTGTACTAGTGGCTATGCCACATTATACTGATTCAGTGGCTCTGCCATGATATATTGATTTAAGTGGCTCGTTGATAAATCATTCTCGGCGGTATTCTTTGCGTTATCTTGGCAATTTCTACCGCATTCTTGGTGTGTAGAAATTTGGGTGGGTTGACTTGGTCCCCACAGGAGTGTAGGGTTGGTACGGGAGGTGTGTTGATTGGATTGGGTTGGGTTGCATTTTCTCTATCGGATTACCATGATCTTGGTGCCTTAGGCCCAAATTGATACTGCATGGGCTTGAGCCTAGACTGTGTTTGTATTGGGATTGCACACTTAGTTCTTATAACTCACCCCTTTACCTTAACCGTGTAGGTAATGCCCAACCGTAAAGGATTTGGAGCCGCTAGGGACTCGGAGATGGCCACTCGTTCCGCATGTTTTAGGGGTAAACTAAGTATTTTAAAATTTAGGATTTCTTTATTTTAATTATTGGGTTTTATAATTGATGTAATAAGGCCATTGGAACTAGTTCGACTTTTATTTGGATTTTCTTTAAATACTGCAAATCTAATCAACATGAAGTTTTCAAAACAATAAACAACACTTTTTTAAATAACTCATTTTCATAAATGATAAGACCCAAATTATTTGTAATCGACTCAGTTTTATTAAACAAAACAAAATGAGCATTTTGAAAGAATATTAAAATGAGAAAATCCCTCTTTGGGTATAAGTGAGGAGAAAGGAAATTTTGAACTTATAAATGTGATTTTAAATGATAAGTTTTCCAATCAAATTTGTGGTTTTAAACATCACCTGATGTAGCACACTAGATCTGGTCGTAACGTTTAGGTCGAGTTTGGGGTGTTACATTTAGTGGTATCAGAGCCTGGTTGCAAAATTTGGCTGTGGAATGGGTTTTGAAATTTTTCCTTAAGTGTTTAAATTTTTAACTTGGAAAGTGATAGTGTTACTAAAAGTGTGGTACACCGAGTCTCTGGCACCAAATCTGTAAGTTTCCTGACATTATACTTTGTTATATGCTGAAATGACTGTATATTTTGTATTTATTAGGTGTGTGTTTTGTCTGGATGTGATGTTTGAATATAGAAATTTTATGTATGTGTGATAAATATCCATTTACTTCTATGGTTAGATGTTTGATGGTGTAAGAGGTTTCAAGATTTTGTTAAAAGTGTGTTAGTAAGATCAGAGTACGTAGCGGTAGCGTAGTGGGGTAGTGGTTACACGACTACCCTGTTAGCTGGAAATTTCAAGGATGAAATTTCTTTAAGGGGGTAAATTTGTAACACCCTGAATTTGGGCCTAATAAAATTGGGCCCATTGGGCCTTGGGCGTAGGAGCGCTTAAAATTTTTGAGAGCAAGAGAATGACACTAATGCAAGTTGAACCTATTAGGTGTGTAATTTTGGAAGGCCAGGGGGCTTCTATGAAGTCTCGAGTTCAAGATAGGCCATAGGAAAAAAATTATTTTTGGCCCTTTAGTGGATAGGGTTGTTGGAAGTAGGACTTAGGTATAAGTGAATGTGTTTTGCTAACACAAGTGAGCTAGTGGCAAGGTGATGTGGCGTCAAAAGGGAAGCATGGGGGAGTGGAGTTCAATTCCCTTGGCAAGCAATTAAATGTATTTATTTCATGCCTTGAAAGAGGAGGTAGTTGAGTTTGGATCAAATTCTACTAAGGGAGTTGGGGACTTGGTCAATTGGTTCAAATGGATGATGGAGAGCAAATTTAAGAGGAATAGGTGGAGAAAATCAAGGAGTTGGGTGTGTGGGAGGTGTTGGCCAAAAATGGGAGTCTAGATAAGGGGGGATTTTCACTAGAGAGGAGTTTGGTGTAGCAAATTCGGTAGCCTAGGGGGTGTGTAAAATCGAAAACTCTCCTTGGGTGTTCTTTTCTCTCCTTTGGTTTTTTTCTTTTGGGAAGCAATTTCATTTTGGGAAGTTTTTTGTGTTTTACCTCTCATACTTTTTTCTCTCCTTTGGTTTTTCGCAATTTCTTTTTGGGAAGCAATTTGTGCATTTTTTCTCTTTGTTTTTCTTTTTGTTTTTACCTCTCATACTCCTTCCATTTCTTTTGTTGGTTGCCAAAATTTGTTTAGTCAAATCTTCTCTTACTCACCTCTCTTCACGTTGGGTCCTTCTTGTCTTTTCTTTAAACCGAATAGCCACCCTTTTCCTTTCCTTAGCCGAACCTACCTCCTTTTCTTCTATTCTTCAATTAAGTTTCTTGTTCTCTTGATGCTTCTCTCTTCATGCTACAAAGCTAGCCAATTTGGGGTAGGCCAAATCTTTTTCTTTTGTTCTTTCTGATCTCTTCTTTCATTAGCCGAATCTATCCTCCCCAAATGCTTCATCTTCTGGTTCTTTTTTTTGGTTAAGTCAAAACTAGTCTCTCCCTTTCCTTTCTAGTTTATTATCATCTCTGAGGGCCGTACATATTCAACTTATATTTGTTCAAAGAATCTATCTTTGCCAAATCTGTGGGTAAGTGGTGTTAATCGTTTTCTAGTTTTTCCCCATTGTCGAATCTTTCCTTTTTCTTAAGTTTGATGTAGGTTGGTGGTAGGGTCACTCGAAGAGCGGTAAGAGATTGGCGCCACTAATCACGAGTTCATCATGGAGGCAAGTGATAGCTACCCTGAGGGGGAATCAGGAAGAGTGCCTAATGGAAGTGGACTCGTGGCACCTGCTCCCAAGTTTAAGAGGCGTGGGGTGTCAGCGGTTTGAGATTTTTCGCCTGGATGCGGAAAGGCGTCGGCATCTGGTATCGATAGACAAATCGCAGTTGATCACTCTAGTGAAGGCGAGTGTTAGTAAATCTCAAAGTTAGGTGTTCGGATTAAAGATCTTCAAATTCTTTTGAATATAGATTTAATTGTACGTTACATTTGGTATAGGTGACGGCGATCGTGATTGCATAGTAATCTACATGATTAGGTGTGTAATCTCACATAAATCATCGATGAAAGCATGTTTGATCTAATTTTCAGCCAAAGGTCAAAAAGTTGGGAAATCGGCAACCGTGACCACTCGAGCTCGCGAGTGTTCGTAGTGATTAACCGAGACACGAATGTTGACGGTAAGTCGTGGAGTGTGTCAAGAGCACACTCGCGAAACTGAGGTTGTAATGGGCCTGATCGACCCGAAACGAGCCCAATGGGCTAACAGTCCCACATGGCCAAATCGATAGAGAACTACTGAATGATACATGCAACTGCGAAGTCCACAAAACCGAGATCAAAAACATGCTAAATGGGCCACACGAGCGCGTGGGCCCATTTAGGCCTAAAGTGGATTTTTGGCCCAATTGCATCGTAGAGACCCAAAAGGGGTCCCGAGTCGCTTGAGGTGGCATTAGGTCTCCGAAAAGGTCGTTAAGGGTGAAATTACTAAAATACCCTTGGTGGGTAAAATGATTAAAATACCCTTGGTGGGTAAAATTACTGAAATACCCTTGGTGGGTAAAATTTATGAAATACCCTTGGTGGGTAAAATTTCTAAAATACCCTTGTTGGGTAAAATTACTATTATACCCTTATGGGTTGATTAGTGTGATTGTGTATATTCTGTTTAACTATTATGATGGTACATTATTGCATACATTAATTATTATGTCACGACATTTTGCATTGGGTTGGAATGATTAAATATATATAATTATATATATTAGAGGAAGTATTGTAATGGTGGCTATGCCATGATATACTAATTTTAGTGGCTCAGCCACAAATACTATTACTAGCAGCATTGTTGCGTTATACTGGCAGCTCGGCTACATTCTTGGTGTGTAGGGCTGGGTGGGTTGACTTGGTCCCCATAGGAGTGTAGGGCTGGTACGGAAGGTGTGTTGGTTGGATTAGGTTGGGTTGCATTTTCTCTATTCCATTACCATGATCTTGGGGCCTTAGGCCCAAACTGATACTGCATGGGCTTGAGCCCAGACTGTGTTTGTACTGGGATTACACACTGAGTTCTTATAACTCACCCATTTACCTTAACCATGCAAGTAATCTCCAACCGTAGAGGATTTGGAGCCGCGAGGGACTCAGAGATGGCCACTCGTTCTGCGTGTTTTAAGGGTGAACTAAGTTTTAGGATTTCTTTATTTTAATTATTGGGTTTTATAATTGATGTAATAAGGCCATTGAAACTAGTTCGACTTTTATTTGGATTTTCTTTAAATACTACAAATCTAATCAACATGAAGTTTTCAAAATAATAAACAACACGTTTTCAAATAACTCATTTTTGTAAATAATAAGACTCAAATTCTTTGTAATCGACTCAGTTTTATTAAACAAAACAAAATGCGCATTTTGAAAGAATATTAAAATGAGAAAATCCCTCTTTGAGCATAAGTGAGGAGAAAGGAAATTTCAAACTTATAAATGTGATACTAAACGATAAGTTTTCCAATCAACTTTGTGGTTTTAAACATCACCTGATCTAGCACACTAGATCCGGTTGAAATGTTTAGGCCGGGTTTGGAGTGTTACACCCTAATTTGGCACTTCCAAGACACATGGGTGTGTCTAGTAGTAGTGGGAGGCACACGGCCTACTCACACGGGCGTGTGACCTCTGTTATGTAGAAATGCTTTAAATTTCTAAGAAATTTCGTAAGTGTTCGGCCTATTCTCGACCCTACCTGAAAGTATGATTTGGGTCTCGTAGACCTATTTGAGGGATACTTCTATTGCGATTGATGATTCAATCAATGTAATGTATGAATATGCTTTCGAACTATCTAATAAATCTTTTAACCCTAATCTAGCGATGGATACGGGTTAGGGGTGTTACACTATGTGCCGATCTTATTATAGTTACCGATGGCATGTGCCAATTATGAGAGCGTTACTGGTGGCTTTGCCATAAATCATTCTTGGCGGCTTTGTTGCGATATCTAATACTAGCACTCTGCTACAATATCATTCTCGGTGGCTCGCCACATATCTTATTCTTGGTAGCTTTGTTGCATTATTATTACTGGCAGCTATGCTGCGATTTTGATCTTCTAGCTGGGTGGGTTGATTTTATCCCCGCATGGTGTGTTGGTTGGTATGGGTGGTGTGTTGGCTAGATTGGGGTGGGTTGTGGTGGGTTCCATATTTGCACCATATTGATACTGTATTAGGCTTAGGCCCACAATATTACTGTAATGGGCTGAGGCCCATACTGCACGGTTACTGAATAGGGTTCAGGCCCAAACTATTGTTGCATAAATTACTATTTCTTTAATAAGGGGATTACACACTGAGTTCCCTTAACTCACCCCGTTTTTAACCTTTCAGGTAATCCTCAGCGTTAAACGGTTCGGAGCTGCGAGGGACTCAAAGAGGGCCACACAATTGCACATGCTTTATTTTGTTGTGCTCATTTACTTAAGCACTTTGATTTTGATTCGGGTTGTAATAAGGCCTCTATAATTTCTGGATTTTAAATTTTTGGATTTTATTGACTGTGATTTATATATGCTAACAATAACATTTTCAAACACTACGTTTCTGCAACTCAATTTTTAAATGTCACGTTTTCGTAAATCATTTGTTTTAAATTAAGCTTCAGAAATAAATAAGATTTTAATGGTAGCAACTTTTTAAAAGGGAATAAATTTTTAATAAACCACGATTGAAAATAAACAAATGCAAACTGAGGTTTTGTACAAGTTTTAAATGGCAATAAGTTTCAAATTTCAAAAAGGGTTTTTAATGAAAGCATGGTTTTCGAAAAACACTTCAATGTAAAATGCCAGATTTGGCCCTAACGTCTAGGCCGACTTGGGGTGTTACAGTTGATCCATTTTCATTCAACAACTTTAGCTCTTCCAATACCTTTTGCAGCCATAAAAGCTCACAAACACCTTGAGCCATGACCTTATATTCAACCTTTGCACTTGATCGAGCCACAACAAATTTTTTTCTAAGTGCTCCAAGTGATTAAATTTCCTCCCACAAGAGTGTAATAACGTTTTTAGACCTTCTGTCATCAAGAGAGCCAACCCAATCTGCATCTATAAATACTTATATCTTAAGATGACTATTTTTGGAGAAGAGAATACCTTTCCCGGTGCAGACTTTAAATAGCACAAATTTTGCAATATTGCTTGCATATGGGCTTTGCGAGGATCATGCATAAACTGACATACCAAACTAACTACATAGGCTATATCAAGTCGAGTATGAGTGAGATAAATCAATCATCTGACGATTCTTTGATATCTCCCATTATCCATCATTTCACCAATTCCTGCTTGTAACTTGTGATTACTCTCAATAGGTGATTCTACTAGTTTGCTGATCGTGTTCGAGAATTTTAATATTTATATAATGAATGATCGAGCCTAGAAACTAACTATCACCACGATTGGGGCAACCGCACCTATCGAACAGTAGTATAGCTTAGTGGCAAGATCAGAATGTCGAATCTAAGGGAACCAAAAGTACTAGTACTGACTTTCTTTTTATTATCTAGCCTAAAATAAAGAGGATTGATGTTTATCTAACTAATTCCTAAACTAAGGATGCCAAAACATAGAGAATGAATTGGGAAAATACTTTTGAGAAAACCAATTGATTAAGACAATACCTGAGGAAGAATCCACCTAGACTTCACTTGTTATTTAACTCAGAACCAGATGATTTATTCACTTGACTTGATCCATAGGATTCCCTAATTTATATTAATACCTCTTTCGAGGCTATTAACGTCTAACCCTAGGTTGATTAATTGAAATCTCTTTCTAATTAAACCCCCTAGTGTTGTATTAACTCGATTTATGGACTCCCATATTAGGTTTGACCCTAATTCAACAAATTTTTGTCGTCCTATCTCTAAGAGTGTGATCAACTCCACTTAATTATGCTAGATCTACTCTTAAATAGGGACTTTTGCTCTTCTAAATAAGCACATCAATACTTGAATCAATATCCTGAAATATTAAGGCAAGAATTAAGAACACATAATTAAGAACAAATCAAGTATTTATCAAACAGTTCAGAAAAGAATAGTAAGACCTGTCTTAGGTTTCATCCCCCTCATGTATTTAAGGGGTTTAGTTCATGTTTATAAAAGAATACATCTCAGAAGAAATTAAATTAAAAAACATAAAGAAAAACCCTAAAACTCCTTGAAGGAAGTTGAAAGGAAAATCCTCAGTCTTGTGTGTGACTCCAGCTTCTGAGATGGATCAACTGGCTTTCTTCGAGTAATTCCCTATATTCAGCCCTCTCTGGCTTCGCTCCTCGTCAACAGCCCTGACAGAAACCTTCTATCGAACTCTCCTTTTAGGTTGCCCACTAGGGTAGTATCCTATTCCAAGTGGAATTAAAATGGGTCATGGTAGGGACACGCCCGTGTGAAACGCCAGTAGGAATCGAGCCCATGGCCATGTTTAATTCTGCTAAAGTGGCACAACTGTGTGGTTTACCCGTGTGGTGAACTCTAGGCCGTGTTGATTTCTTACTTTGGCCCATTTTCTCTGTTTTTGGCCTGTTTCGTTCTTTTCATTCTCATATGCTCTCCTAAGTATAAAACATGAAATTAAAGGATTAGGAGCATCAAATTCCACAATTCAAGGGATAAATCATCCAAAAGTATGCCAAATGTGGGATTAAAATATGTATATATTACGGTTTATCAAATACCCCCACACTTAAGCATTTGCTTGTCCTCAAGCAAAATCCTCAACTCACAATTGAAATTCATTCTTTTCAACTTATAACTCTTATCAATAATATTTCGAAATAATCCATAGGTAATCATACTTTGAGAATTCAACTAAAAGAACATCAAAGTTTCAAACAATCCATGTTGAGCATTTTATTCATGGAAAAACATAGGTATTCCCCCTTATCTAAGTAATCATCTTTGGTTCAAAATATCCTAGAGTTAACATCCTTACTAAGGATTCACTCAAATCACTCGAAGTGTTTAAGGGGCAGAAAATTAAGCACTCAATAGTCAACATGAAAATTTATTACCATAAGCTTGCATGAAAATCAAATCTCCACCACTATGAATTGAGATGATACATCGATCAAAAGGTCTTTAAAAAGGGTTATAATGTGGCTTGGGTTTAAGGTGTGGATAAAGGCTGAATTAAAGGGTTAAAATCGAGATTGAATTGACAAATTTCCTAACTAGAAAAATAAACTAATACTGAATAATTACAATAAACACGAGCTTCTTCTCAAGATGTGAAATTAATTACTTAAGCTTAAATAACATAGAACTAATAATGAATATAATTTCAAATTTTTATTTTATTTTATTTTTTTAAGAAAAAATCAAGTACAATAATAAAAATTTAACAATTGAAATGGAAAACATAGTTAGGCAACTTCTCAAATCAAATCTCGATAAAAAGGTTAATATAATAGGAAAAATTCTTAATGAATCAAAAAGAGTAAGTCTTGGGTTAATATTAAAGGTAAAACAATGAATGGTTTATTAGGATCAAAGGGGTTCACTAGGGGTTAATTATGAAGGTAGGCCTTTTGGGAAGTAAGTGGGTTAAATCCTAGGTGCCTTTATCATCTCAGTATATCAAATCAAAAGTGTGGTCTTGACATGCATGATTGAAGCAAGTTCTAGAATAACAAATCAATATTGACTCACTCAAAGCAACAATAAAAGTGAGCAAGAAAAGAAAATGCTCTCAAAGGCTCAATATCTCATAGAAATTATGGTTTTTGATGTCAACCCTGTGGATGATCGTGTGTTAGAGTCTTAAAAATTTATATAATGAATGATCTAGCCTAAAAACTAACTGTGACAATGACTTGAGGCAAGCGAACCTATCTAACAGTAGTAGAGTTTAGTGGCAAGACCGGATTGTCGAACCCAAAGGAACCAAAAGTACTAATACTGACTTTCTTTTTATTATTTATCCTAAGAATTAAAGGAATTGTTGTTTAACCTAAAATTAACTAACTACTAAGCTAAAGTTGCGAAGACAAAGAGATTGAATTGGGGAAATACTTGTGGGAAAAACCAATTGATTAAGACAATCCCCGAGGAAGAATCCACCTAGACTTCACTTGTTATTTAACTCTTAACTAAATGATTTATTCACTTGACTTGATCCGTAGGATTTCCTAAATTATATTAAAAACTCTCTCGAGGCTACTAACGTCTAACCCTAGGTTGATTAATTGAAATCTCTTTCTAATTAAAACCCCTAGATTGCATTAACTCGATCTATGAACTTCCATATTAGGTTTGACCCTAATCCGGCAGATTTTCGTTATCCTATCTCTAGGGTTGAGATCAACTCCGCTTAACTATGCTAGATCTACTCTTAAACAGGGTCTATTCCTCCTCTGCCTAAGAGCATAAATGCTTGAATCAATATCCTGAAATATCAAAACAAGAATTAAGAACACATAGTTAAGAACAAATCAAGTATTTATCATGCAGCTCAGAAAATAATAACAAGATCTATCTTAAGTTTCATCCCCCTCAGGTATTTGAGGGGTTTAGTTCATAATCGTAAAAGAATACATTTCAGAAGAACATATAAAAAAAACATAAGAAAAACCCTAAAACCCCTTAAAGGAATTGAAGAAGAGATTCTCAGTCTTGAGTATGATTCCGACTTTTTGAGATGAATCAATTGGCTTTCTTCGAGTGAATCCCACAATTCAGCCCCTCTGGCTTGGCTCTTTGGCCTAGCTGAACGCCCCCTTTTAGGTTGGCCTCTAGGGTGTTTATATAGGCTTTTGGAAGGTCTTTATTTTCCTCTAAGTACCTAATCCGAATGAAACTCTTCTTTGCTATGGCATAGACACTCCCGTGTGCCACGCCCGTGTGATTTGGGGCCAGGCTGTGGTCAGTCCTGCTAAACAGGCATAGCCGTGTGACTCGGGGTCCAGGCCATGTGGATTTCATACTTTGGCCCATTTTCTCCATTTTTGACCCGTTTCTCATTCTTTTCATCCTCCGGTGCTCTCCTAAGTATAAAACATGAAAATAAAGGATTAGGAGCACCTATTTCCATAATTAAAGGGATAAATCATCCAAAAGTATGCTAAATGTGGGTTTAAAATATGTGTATATTATGGTTTATCAGTGAACTTCAAACTACAAGGTAATACCTAAACTTGGGAAAACAACCTAGCAAATTTTTAATTTTCAAAAATCAACTTATCATGCTTGATTCTCTAAAGCCTTCAAGTTTAAACAATCAATACACAACTGCCTATGTTTTAATTCAAGACATATCAATAAAAATAATAAATCAATCAAACTTTGTTCTAATAGTGATATGAGAAAGAAAAGACAAAATTCAGGGAAATGAGAATAATGCAAAAAGTTAGGAACTATTCTGCATAAAACTCACCCCCACACTTAATATGTACATTGCCCTCAATGTACAAAAATGTATGATAACAATATAGTTAGAAATCATAAGAGAGGGAGAGAAATGAAACTTCCTAAATTTTGGCTGGAGTCAAAGAAAAGAAACAGAGGAAATTTGGGCGAGTTGGAGGAGGGTATTTCGGTGGAGGTAGATACTAGGGTCGTGGTGTGGTGATTCCCTAGCAGCCTTTTGAACCTAAATCAAAGAAAACAAAATATAATAATATAAAATAAGCACAAGAAAGATAAAGAGAAGGAAAATAAATGATAAGAGATATAAAAAAGAAAAAATAGATGGACTCAAAGGTCCTTGTCTTGTCGAGGGAATGAAGTGGCTGGCATGAACTTATGGAGATTGGTCTCGCACGGGGAGACTGTGCTAGGGTCCTTTCGCTTCTTTGACATGGAGATTTTGGTTTTGAGGAAGAATAAGGGAAAGGGAAGAGGAAAAATGGAAGGATAAAGGTAATAGAAAGGAAGAGGGTTGTAGTAGTTGAAAAAGAATTTGGGGAGAAGGTGAGAAGAAGGGGGTTTTAAATAGAGTAAGGGATCTGCTTATTGTTCACGCCCGAGTAGTGGTCACCACACCCATGTTGATAAATTAGTGTCGACTACGGCCGTATCACACGACTATGGCATTTTATCGTCGCCCATGGTTTAGAGATTTTTCGTACTTGGTTCATATGATCTTTGCCACACCGGTGTGTAAATTCGTGGTGTCCACATGGCCACAGCCACGCTCGTGTGTAAGGCCGTGTGGTAGGAAAACCTATGTTTCATTAATTTGGTTAGTTTGTAGTTAGATGCTAAAAGTAAAAATAAAAATAAAAAAGTAAAAAAATAAAAATTAATGGGGTTAGTGTTCGGGTTGCCTTTTAAGAAGCGCTCGTTTAAAGTCTTAAGCTAGACTTACATCTCATTCGCACATTCATGGTGGTTAGAGGAGTTGAAACTCCTCTCCCCTACTATCAGTTTTATGATCATTATATAGTTCGAGTCGAGTAGTGTTTACCTTAAAAGTGTCAAATTTAGGATTAGTTACCTCGACTATTCTATATGGGTAGATATTCAGTACCTCAAAAGGGATTTCTTTGTTTGTATCAAGTTCTGATGTCTGAGGGTCTATTTTATTCAACAATCCCTAATCTCCAATCTTAAATTGGTTTATCTTATGTGTTACCTTGGTTTTCCTTCGTGTGTTCCTAGTTTTTCTTTGAAATGCGTTTTCCACTCGTCTAGTTCATCGATCTGAAGCCTCCGTTACTCATGAGTTATTTCCTTGTTGGCATGAGGTCTAGGATCTGGCTTAGTTGTGTAGTTTCGTAGTGCTTCTTGAAAAAAGGTTTAACTGAATGGTCATTAATAGAATTTATGTTCTCACCTTTATTACTTGATGTCCTAGCCGAGTCAAGAGCTTGAAGAGTGATCGTCTCGTCACCTACATGAAGTATAAGTTCTCCTGTACCAACATCAATTTTAGTTCTAGTAGTTGCTAAAAAGGGTTTTCCTAAAATTAAAGGAATATTATTGTCCTCATCCATGTCTAAAATGACAAAGTCTATTGGGAATATAAATTTATCAATTTTCACGAGTACATCTGCAATTAGACCCCTAGGAATTCTTAGAGCTTTATCAGCTATTTGAATGCTCATCCTAGTTTGTTTGGGTTTCTCAAGACCTAGCTGTTTAAACATTTTATAAGGCATAACGTTTATGCTTACCCCTAGACTAGCTAAGGCGTTATTAGCAGATAAGCTACCAATTAAGCATGGAATTGTAAAACTTCTTGGATCTTTTAACTTTATGGTAGTTTATTTTGTAAAATTGCTAAGCACACTGCATTTAGCTCCACATGCGACGTATCGTCTAACCTCCATTTGTTTATCAGAAGCTCTTTGAAAATTTCCTTGAATTGGGCATCTGCAAAAGAGCTTCAAGAAATGGTAAGTTAATATGTAATTTCTTTAAAAGTTGAAGAAATTTATCAAATTTTTCATCTGTGTGGTATTTTTTTGTCTCATTGGGGTATGGCACATAAGGTTGGTACTCTTTAATGACAGGTTTCTATGTATCGTGGCTTACCTCAACCTTACCTTTATTGACCAAAAGTTCTTGCCTTGGTTCAGATTCAGATTCCGCTAACCCTTCTTCATCGCATGCTGTGATGGCGTGAAGTTGCTCCCTTGGGTTAGGTTTAGTATTGATTGGCAAGCTACCTTGTGGTCGTTCTGAGATCAGCTTAGCAAGTTGAACTAGTTGGCTTTCGATCCCTTGAATCGATGCTTCCTGGTTTTTGAGGGTTGTTCCGGTGTTCTGGAAGCGTGTTTCTGACACCACGATAAATTTCGTAAGCATCTCTCCGAGGTTTGGCTTTTTCTCATGTGGGTAGGGTTGTTGTTGGAAGCCTGGTGGGGTTGTTGTCTTTGATTTCCTTGACCACCCCATGAGAAATTGGGGTGGTTCCTCCAAAATGGATTGTAAGTATTACTAAAGGGTTATTTTGAGGTCTAGAATTATTCCCCATATAGTGAACTTGTTCATTTTCAGCGCTCGGGTTGTAAGGTGGATATTTTTTATTGCACATCCCTCCTCCATTCATATCACACTGCATTGTTGGATGTACCTGCGAAGAACTACACAAACCATCAATCTTTTTATTCAAAAGCTCTACCTGGTTTGATAGCATAGTGACTGCGTTGAGGTTGAAAACACTTGTAACTTTTGTTGGCTTTGTCCTCATAACTTGCCACTGATAGTTATTCAGTGACATCTCTTCAATAAATTTGTAAGTCGCTTTAGGGGTTTTATTATTTAGGGTTCCACCGGCCGCTGCATCAATAAGCTGCCTAGTTGAGGGGTTCACACCGTTATAGAAGGTTTGAACTTGTAGCCATAATGGTAGCCCATGATGAGGGCACCTTCTTAGTAAATCCTTGTATCTTTCCCATGCATCGTAAAGTGCCTCTAAATCCATATGCATAAAAGAAGAAATATCATTCCTCAACTTAGCTGTTTTAGCCGGCAAAAAATATTTTAATAAGAACTTTTCGGTCATTTGTTCTCATGTGGTGATTGATCCTCGTGGTAACTAGTTCAACCACTGTTTAGCTTTGTTCCTTAATGAAAAGGGAAACAACCAGAGCCGAATGGCATCATCAAAACGCCATTAATTTTAGACGTATCACATAATTCCAAAAAGTTCGCTAAGTGTGTGCTAGGATTCTCATCCTACAACCTATCAAACTGAACAAACTGTTGTATCATCTGTATAGTGTTAGGTTTCAATTCGAAATTATTTGTAGCAATAGTAGGTCTAACAATACTTGATTCAGTACCGGCTAAACTAGGCTTAGCATATTCATACATAGTACGAGGGGCAGGATTTTGATTCACCGGATTTTCCATAGCCACCGGAGGTAATGGATTATTTTGATTTTCAGCCATCTCTTCAGGAGGATTGGTGATGTTTTCTTGCTCTTCCTTTATGTATTGTAAAATTCACCTAATTTCGATTCGGTTTCTATGAACGGTTGCCTTGATCTCACTATCAAAAAGCAATGTTCTTGACGGGTTCCTCCTAGTCATAAACTAGAAAACCTATCAGAGCAAATAATAGAGAGATTAGAAAACTAAAAATAAAAATTAGAAAGAAATAATAAATAAATAAAAGAAAAATGGCTAAAGTAATAAAAATTGAGCGTTCCTAATATTTTAGTTCCCCGGCAACGACGCCATAAAAATTGACCATGTCTGAGAGTTTTAATATTTATATAAAGAATGATTGAGCCTAAAACTAACTATCGCCACGATTGAGGCAAGTGCACCTATCGAACAGTAGTGTAGCTTAGTGGCAAGACCAGAATGTTGAATCCAAGGGAACCAAAAGTACTAGTATTGACTTTCTTTTTATTATCTAGCCTAAAATAAAGAGGATTGATGTTTATCAAACAAATTCCTAAACTAAGGATGCCAAAACACAAATAATGAATTGGAAAAATACTTTTGAGATAACCAATTGATTAAGACAATACCTGTGGAATAATCCACCTAGACTTCACTTGTTATTTAACTCTGAACCAGACAATTTATTCACTTGACTTGATTGTAGGATTCCCTAATTTATATTAATACCTCTTTCGAGGCTACTAACATCTAACCCTAAGATGATTAATTGAAATTTCTTTCTAATTAAAATGGCTAGTGTTGCATTAACTCGATTTATGGACTTCCATATTAGGTTTTACCCTAATCTAGAAAATTTTCTTCATCCTATCTCTAGAAGTGCGATCAACTCCGCTTAATTATGCTAGATCTACTCTTAAACAGGGACATTTTCTCCTTTAAATAAGCACATCAATACTTGAATCAATATCCTGAAATATTAAAGCAAGAATTAAAAACACATAATTAAGAAAAAAATCAAGTATTTATCATACAGTTTAGAAAACAATAACAAGATCCATATTAGGTTTCATCCCCCTCAGGTATTTAAGGGGTTTAGTTCATGTTTATAAAAGAATACATCTCAGAAGAAATTAAATAACAAAACATAAAGAAAAACCCTAAAACCCCCTGAAGGAATTTGACAGGAAAATCCTCAGGCTTGAGTGTGACTCTGGCTTCTGAGATGGATCAACTGGATTTCTTCGAGTAATTCCCTATATTCAGCCCTCTCTGGCTTCGCTCCTCGTCAACAGTCCTAACAGAAGCCTTCTGTTGAACTCTCCTTTTAGTTTGCCCTCTAGAGTGTTTATATAGGCTTTCGGATGCCTTACTTGGCCCACAAGTATCCCATTCCGAGTGGAATTAAAACGGGTCACGGCAAGGACACGCCATTGTGAAACGCCCGTGTGAATCGAGCCCAGGGCCATGTTCAAGTCTGCTAAAGTGGCATAGCCGTATGGTGAACTCTAGGTCGTGTTGATTTCCTACATTGGCCCATTTTCTCCATTTTTGGCCCATTTCTCGTTCTTTTCATCCTCCTATGCTCTTTTAAATATAAAACATGAAATTAAAGGATTAGGAGTATCAAATTCCACAATTCAAGGGATAAATCATCCAAAAGTATGCTAAATGTGGGATTAAAATATGTATATATTACGGTTTATCATTTGCAACCTAACATGCCAGTCTTTGTCAGAATATCTAAGGCATACTTTCTTTGGGAAATAAAGATTCACTCTTTCGATCTAGCCGCTTTTATTCTGAGGACCTATTGTAACTTTCCCAAGTCTTTGATTTCGAATTATTGAGCCAATTGTTTCTTAACTTGGTCCATTTCTTCCCTATCATCTCCTACCATAATCATATCATCAACATAAACTATAAAGAGATTAATCTTACCCTTTTAATGTTTCATAAAAAGGGTATGATCAACATTACTTTTTGGATAGCTAAATGACACCATTACCTTACTAAATTTGTCTTTAGTCCATATAGGGCCTTTTTTTCAGTTTACATACCTTACCTTAAGTGTCTTTATCCTCGAATCCTAGAGGAACTTTCATATACACATCTTCTTCCAGGTCTCCATGTAAGAAGATAATTTTTTACATCAAACTATTTGTAACATCCTTAAATCGGGGTATTTGCATTTCGTGTGGTTGCATGTGTATTGTATGGTAGGTATGTTAGTTTGGACTATTTTAGGGTCTAGGCTTGAGCTAGGGATAGGCCTGAGTCTCAGCAGAAATTTACGTTTTGGGCTTTAGAAGGGGGAGCTACTAGCATTAGGTGTTAAGGGTAATTG
Source organism: Gossypium rotundifolium (assembly GCA_025506655.1). Classification (NCBI taxonomy): domain Eukaryota; kingdom Viridiplantae; phylum Streptophyta; class Magnoliopsida; order Malvales; family Malvaceae; genus Gossypium; species Gossypium rotundifolium. The sequence continues at coordinate 34,758,723 of CP106727.1, read as the reverse complement.
GTGGTGGATTGTGTCGCAAGAGAGGTCTTGGTAGATTGGCAAGGGGGCGATACTTGGGAGGCAAGGGAGTGACACCTCATTCAAGCTAGAGGGTCTTGGTTCGAGCTGCAAGAATCCCCTTTGTGCATTTCTTTTTGACGCCAGGACAAGGGAAAGTTGCACTCAGGTGGGACTCTGAAGGATGAGGTTGGAAAGGGTCAACAATTTCAAATGGGTGGAAGAGATGAAATTTAGGAAGTTGATTCATTCAAACTTGTTTGAATGAGTGGTAGAGAGGGATTCAAGGAGTAAAGGGTGGGACAGCATAGTGTTTGAAGGGAGTGGGGTTGTGTAGCCGAATTTGGGTGAGGGGTGGATTTGGCTTTGGGTGCTTAAGGGGGGTGGCCGAATGTGCCTAGGGTGTTGGGAATTTTGGCTAGCTAGGAACAAAGGGCATTTTTTTTGTACAATTATTTTTTCAAAACCAAAACGTTCATACCACATTGTGGCATTTTTTATCTTTTCTCTCAAATACAAACCAAAATACTCTCATACCATTTGTTTGGCATTTTCTTTTCTCCCATTTATCAAAGCCGAAACACTTCTCAATCCTCTTCTTAGTTTCTTCTTCTTTTGTGCTTGGCCAAAACTCACACTACCATTCACTCTCTATTTCCATTTCATTTTTGTTGCCATAAACATCAAAGCCAAAACCCTCTGAAATCTATTTTTGGAAACAACCTTTTTTTTTTAAATATTGACCCCCATATCTCAAAATCTGACCTACAACCCGTGTTATTAGAAATCATTTTCTCATGTGACATACCGAATTCGGTCGTGGTGTGTTGACCGGGTTTGGGGTGTTACACTATTGTAAGTCTCAGTTAAGATTTGCTGCACATGATAGAAGGATCTTAATCGTGTTCAATTTAACAACTAGAGCAAATTTTTCTTGATAATCCACTCTATACGTTTGAGTGAATCATTGTGCATCTAATCTGGCTTTGAGTCTTTCAATTGAACCATCAACCTTGTACTTGATAATAAACACGCATTTGTAGCCAACCATTTTCTGCCCCTAAGGAGGGTTAAACAGTTCCCACGTCTTATTTTTTGCTAAAGCCCTTATTTATTCAATCATAGCCTTTTTCCATCTTGGATCACTGATAGCTTCTCTCCAATTCTGTGGACCAGACATAGGGAAAAAAAGACAAATCAAAAGCTCTATAAGATGGGGATAAAGAATCATAAGAGACAAAGTCAAAGATAGGATATAAAGTGCAAGTTTTAACACATTTTCATTGGGCTATTGGTAATTCTAAACTAGTAGCAACCTCAGGTAAAGAAGACTTACTTAATAGTGAAGAGTTAGGGATTGTATGATGGAATCTTCTTTCTTACCTTTACTAGTTTATGTCCTTAAATCAAACCTATCCAAAAAGCGTCCACTAGTTTTCTCTTGAACCAAAGTCTTTGCTGGAACTGATTTCTCCCTTGGAAGGGTAACAGAACAGGGTGTTATCTCTTCATTTTTAATAACCTCCCCCTAAAGAGATGGTTGTGATGAAGAAAAGTAGGGTTCATCCTCACGAAATGTTACATCTATACATCCATAATACTTTCTAGATGGTGGATGATAAGATTTGTAACTTTTCTATGTGGGAAAGCATCCAATGAAAACATATTTGATTGCTCAAGGATCCAGTTTTCTCCCGTGTCAAAGATGAATGAAGCAAACAAAACCAAATACCTTTAGTGAAACTGGGTAATCCGTCTTGCCCTATAAGGTTTTAATGGGACTTTTAAAATTAAGAACTCAAAGAGGCATCCGATTAATGAGATAAGTAGTAACCAAAATTGTATCCCCCAAGTAAGGCTTTGGGAGGTTCATAGTGAACATAAGTGATCTAGAAACCTTTAAAAGATGTCGATTTTTTCTTTTGGCAACATCGTTTTGAGCATTTGTACCTGGACAACTGGTCTAATGCAAAATCCCATAAGATTCTAAATAATCATTAAATTTATACTCGGTTCCATTATTAGTTTGTAAAATCTTAACCTTAGCATCAAGCTGAGTAGTAATCAATTTATGAAAAGAACAGAAACACGAGAAAACATCTCTTTTGGACTTTAATAAAAATACCCATGTAATCTAAGTGCAACAATCAATAAATGTCACAAACCAACGAGTACTAGATAAAGAAGTAAGATGAGTAGGGTCCCAAACATCTGAATGAATAATCTCAAAAGGAATAATACTTCTATTATTACTTAAAGGATAACTGTTTCTTGTATTCTTAGCAAATTCATAGGCATAAAAAGTAAAGAGTCTAACTGAGTTCTTGAAAACAAAGAAGGAAACATCTTGGCGAGAACAGGAAATGATGGATATCTTAACCGCCTATGCCACTGAATTATCTCCCAGTTCACATCTTTATTGTCTCCAAATAAGGCTTAAGACATACTGCGTGATTGATCTAGAAGATATAAGCCATCACACAATCTACCATTGCTAATTGTCTTCCCTGTTTGGAGATCCTGAAAGACACAGTGATCGAAAGAATTTAAGTTTACAATTTAAGGCTTTAATGATAGTACTAATAGATAAGAGGTTAACTAAGAATTTAGGAACATGGAGGGAAAAGGATAAAGTGATATTGGGAGTACAAACAATAGAACATGTTCTAGAGACTGAGGTAAGGGAGCCATCGGCTATTCACACACTAATTTTAGATGGACAAGTAGTATAGTCAAATAAGCTTTTGTTTGACCCTGTCATATGTCTATTCGCATCTGATTCAATAATCCAAGATTCAGAAGTAGATGGAGCATTCACAATAATACCTGATTTCACATGATTAGATTTGGCAATCAGGATAGAGTCCAATTGAGACAAGAGGCATCGGAGATGTTTAATCTCATCCAAGGGAAAACTCCTAGCAGAAGTATACTTGTCCTTTGTTGTCATAGAGTTTAATAAATGTACTTGAGGCCAAGAATTACCCCTTCATTTTCCACCACGACCTTGAGTGGGGCAACCATGTAACTTCCAACACAAATATTTAGTGTGCTAGGCTTACCACAGTTGTCACACGTTAAGTGATCCTTGTCAGACTTACCACTCGATGGGCCATCTTATTTACCAATGAGACCAGCTTTTTCAATATGTAGATTATAGAGCATAGAAACACAACAACTCTTCTCCTGTTGTACATAGGAGTATGCCTCATGGAGAGAAGAGAACAGAGTTTTTTCTAAGAACTTGAACCTGAATCTGATCATACTCAATATTCAACCCAGCTAAGAAATCAAAAAAAAAAATGCGTTCCTTCTCCACCACCTTTTGAAATTTCTTGGCATCATTGGTACAAGACGCCTGAAAATCATGATAACAATCAAGTTCCTACCACAACCCACTTAATTCAACAAAATATTGAGAAATTATTAGCTCCCCCTGTTTTGTACCATGGACCTTATTATGAATCTAAAAAATTTACACATCATTCCCAACACAAGAGTAGGTGAGAGCAGTAACATTTCAAACTTTTTCCACAGTATCAAGCAGTAAATAAGTTTTGGAAATATTGGGTTGCATAGAGTTGATAACCCATGCCATTACAAGATAGTTCATTGAATCCCACTAACTAAACATTGAATCAGTGAGTTTAGGTTTTGACATTGTACCGGTGATGTATCCCTATATGCTATGAGCCTTGATAAACAACAAGCAAGACCTTGACTAAGCAAAGTAATTATATCCATCAAGCTTCATAGGAATAATTTGCAATGAGGGATTATCAGTTAAAATCACAAACTTTTTGTCCTTAGACATAAGGCTAGAAAAACAACTAATACCCAAAAAAATTGTTTGGAAAATTTGGGGAAAAACACCCAAAAGGAACATAAAAGAGATCCCAAAATAACTTAGCCAAAAACACCACTACTTAAATGAGAATGTTTGGAAAGGAGCAGAGGGCACAGTGATGGCGGCGAAAAAAACATAGTAGCAGCAAGTGAAGTCTAAGTGCAGCACGTGAAACGAAGCTGCAGAAGCTTGCATGGCACGTGATGCCTACGCGCGGGTCTTTTGGTCATGGGATTCTAGAGTTTCACTAGCTAATTGATTCTAGCTCCAACGGTAGGGGCGATTGGAGAAAAAAATAAGACTAGGGTGGAAAGTACCAATTTTTTGTTTATAGGGTTTTTGGAACAAATTTTAAAATCGAAAAAAATCCCAAAAATCAAATAAAAAACTAATGCCATGATGAAATTAGAGATAAATACTCTAATATATTGAGAAAAGCTTTCTCAAAAGTATGTATTTCTTAGAAATATGTACAACTATGTACATGAAGCATTGAATCAATTAAGGAAAGAATACTCTAATTAGTATCTCTAAAATTTAGCTGTAATATCTAAAGATATGCTATTCAATGCTATGAAAAAAATCAAAGATTCTCAACAAAAAATCGTAATGTTTTAGTAATTCAAGTCATCTACGCTATCGCAAGTTCAAATCTTTATGATTCATCAGATATTTCAGACTTTTATGATTAATGAAAACATGACATTTTTCACCGTATAAATAATGTTGTCATATCTTTAAAACAAAAACAATAGTTGACAACTCTAAATCATACGTTGGGTAGTTTCTCTCGTGAGGCTTAAGTTGTTGTGAGGCATATGTAATTGCTTTCCCATTCTTCATCAAAATGCAACCCAACCCATAAAGGGATGCATCACTATAAACGGTAAACTCTTTCCCAATCTCAGGTTGAGTTAGAACTAGAGTTTCGGTTAACATATTCTTCAATCAGTCAAAGCTTTTCTAACCATTTCCATGAAACGTTAACTACAAAAAAAAAAAGAACAAATAAAGTAAGCTTAAGTAGCTTAGTAAGTTCATAGCTAATATACAAGTCAACTTACCTCAATTAAACATTTGAAAACTAAAATAAATTAGATTAATTAAACTTGAGAATCATTTACAAGAACACATAGAATTAGTACCAAAATAGTTCATCATATACTTCATGTTTGTTAGTAGTTTAATCAAATCATTCATGTATATATATACATTTCATTTCATCAATACCAAAAATGAACATTATTACATGATTATACTTAGATACAAACCTTCTAATGGTTAAACACCAGAAATATCAAATCATTATAAGATTAAATACAAATTTTAATAGCCCGATTATCTATAGTAACATAACATGAATACTTAGGTAACCATAGAACACCAAAGAGCATCAAAATACTAACAAAGGCACCGAAGTGCAAACCCGTGCAAGCGCGTGCTCAAATCTTATCGGTATGCCAATCGTTTTTGAATCGTTTACTACGTTCAAACGAATATTTTAATAGAGTTGACCACATTTAACAATTCAGAGGCACTTCCAAAAAATACATTCATACACATATTTCCAAATAACTAAGTTCATTTAAAAATCCTAAAATCATATATACCAAATATTCAGCAACTAACAAATATTCACTTTCTAACTTGTACTTAATTGCAAAATTTAAAATTTCAACTTATTACCAAAACTAACTGCAAATGCAATTGAATCAAATCATAATAGCACAAGTTTAAAAATATATGTATATCTATATTATGAACTTACCTATTTTATTCAACTATTGAGTAGATTTGTAGGACTAATTTATGATTTTCCCTTTTCCCGATTATCCTTCGTGCAGTTCAGTTCTTGATCTATATAATGATTAAATTAAATTTATCAAATTAAAATACATCATCAAATTCATTTTTATGCAAATGACTTATAAAATTTATTTTAAAAATTTTCTTTGAACTTTTACATTTCGTTCAATTTAGTCCCTAAAATCGGAACTATTTAAACTTTCACATTTAACCCCTAATACTCCAAAATCAATTTTAACAGCATCCCTAATTAGCCTTTGAACATTTGAAATTTCACAAATTTACATGCTAAATTTTATAAATTTTCATATTAGTCCCTAGGTTCAAAAATAACAAAAATTCATTTACAAAATAGTCCTAAACAACAACCAAGATTATAACTCTTCCAACTAACTTTAAGAAAAACTTAAATTCATTAATGGAAAGTCCTAAAATCTTCAACAATTTTACAAAATAGTCCCTAGGTTAGCTAAATTGAGCTATAACAATCTCAAAAACATAAAATTTAGGAGAAACGAGTAGGAAAATTACTTACATGCATAAGCTTTAGCTTGGACAAACCTAAAGTTTCTCTAATGGAGTTTCATGTTCTAATTTAGGTGGAAGAAATGTTAAATAAGATAATGTTGTTTTATTATTATTTTATTATTTTATTACCTTATTATTAATTAACCTATAAATTAACATATAAAATATATAATTAAATGCCTTAACCATCCACCAACATTGTAATATGGCCTAATTACTTCATAAGTCCTCACACATCCACTAATTAAGCCATTTAACCAATAAAATTTCAATAGCGATTAAATTTTACATCTTTTACAATTTAGTCTTTTTTCCTTAATTAACTAGCCAAACATAAAAATTCCCAAATCGAACTTTAATATACGTACATAGTAACTTCGTAAATATTTAATAAAAATATTTACAAGCTCGATTTATAGAAATGAGGTCCCGATACCTTATTTTCTACATCCATTTGACTTTAAAGGCAAACCATTTGAACTTAACTATACATTAAATTAGCAAAAATTATTAAATCTAACATTCAATATAAAACTATGTCTGACTCGTATAAATTAAATAATACTAATTACGGACTCATTGGTAAGATTTGTGGCCCTAAAATAACTTTTTTTGACACCACTAAAAACAGGTTGTTATAGGGGGTAACATTGAAGGCTTTACCTCAAGTTCAATTATGTAATATCTAGATGACAACCACAGAGTTTGTATTTTTAACTAGTTAACCTTAGCTAAGTGTTAATAGATTTCCTTGTACACAGTTAGATTGGAGACAAAAATTGTAAGGGTCTAACATTTGTTTGCTAAGGCTCTAGTTGTAAGAACTATTATTATTATTATTATTATTATTATTATTATTATTATTATTATTATTATTATTATTAAGGCCTTAGTTGTAAGGATTATTATTTGAAATTTCATTATTAGCTTTGTTTTATTTTTAGACTATTTTATAGCAGTTGAGTTAGCAAATGTTAATTAAGTATAGGTACATTTGTGACGCTCCATACCCGGATTCGACAGATAGGTCAGGTGTGGGGTGTTACAAGAAGTTGTATTTTCTATTAAAATATTATTATTTAATTATGAATTATTTGAACATAACTCTTGCATGATTCTCTAAAATACTAACTATGTGTTGAACTTTTTATATCACATTATTTTTGTCATTATTCTGTCAAAAAAATAGTGGTAATTTATCTAAAAGAATAAATAATATTTTTTAGGAAAATACATAATTCTAATTATAAAGATAATTAATTTTCCTATAGGAAGTTAATAAAATTTTCATTTTGTGCAATTGGTTCATGACACTTTAAACCCACACTCAAAGCATGTAACACCCCGAATTTTGGGCTAGAAGTTTTAAGGTTTGTGGTTATGGTCAGTGAGTAGGTTGTGCTATTGTGTTTAGTTATGTGTTCAAGTGACAGAATGGGCCTGCTGGTTTGGTGGTTGGTAGTGTGTTAGTGTGCCTTTGGGTTCCGGGTTTGAGTCCTCAGGGGTGTTTTGAGGTATCATTTTTTGGCTTGTTTTAAAGGTTTAGGTAATTATTTTCTTTACTGAGGGTTGTTATTATTATGATTATTTCTTTTATATTTTATTTATTTTTATTTTTCATGGGACGTTTTCTTCTTTCTTTCTTTTTTGTTTTCTTTTTGCTTCTTCTTTTCTTTTTGAAAAGTGGTGGTGTGGTGGTTTTCGAAAAGCTTCGATTTCCTAGTCATCGAGTCGGGTTATGGACGTCTCTGATCACGAATCAGGTGTGGGTTCGAACCTTTGAAATTTTCATTAACGAATTGTGGTTGTTTTTGTGAAATTAGAAATTTTTGTGTGTTTGTGGAATCAATCTTTAGAAAGGGGCGACTATCGTAGAATAGCTTGGAATTAGGTGTGATTTTGGTATATCATGAGTAATTAAGGATTGGGGAACATTTTGGCAATAAAGGCACGTTTGGTAGCCAATTTTCGGTGTGGTTTTGTGACCACACGAGTGGCATACGGGTGGTCTGAAACACCCCAAACCCGGCCCACGAGCCTTGACCGGATCTGGTATGTTCCTTGAGTAAAACGGTTCAAAACTTGTTTGTTTCTTTGGAAAACTTTGGTTGGTTGTGGAGAAGGTTTGATTTGTGTTGTGTTCGATTTGTAAACGAGTTTATTTTTGAAGTCTAGATTTTAATAAAACTTTATTTTCAAAACTAAAAAAAAAAAAAATTTCGAGTTCTTTAGAGTTTACTATTTTATTGAAAAATCGTTTGTGGTTAAGTTCCAAATCACCTAAGAATTTATTTTAGGAAAACTTATCAAATTTGATTTTAAAATGATCGTATCATAATGTAAATTAAAACATGCATAACGCTTTAAAACTAAGTGGCCTTATACAACCGAGAATACCAAATAAATCCCGAAAAAGAAATAACATAATAAGAAAACACAAATCCATTGTTTGAAATCCCGAAATATTTCACATGGCCACCTCATAGTCTCCACTGACCCGGTCCATCTACTGAATGTTACCTGAAAAATATCCCACAATGGGGTGAGTCAAACAGACTTAGTGTGTAACAGTCAACACTAAGTCCCAACAAATTTAGGCATATCAGTTCAAACATGTACAGATAGCAAATATAAATAATGATGCATTCCCGAACCCAAACCTAGATTACCATCCGCTACACATCACCCGTACCAACCATCACACCGTGGGGACTACTAAGTCGACCCTCCATCCGCTACACATCATCGAAGGCAGTCGCTGCAGACGACTTGCACATCGCCCTTATAATTTCGTGGCATAGCCACCAGATAATATTTTGTGACATAAGCCACCACATTCTGATTTCGTGACATAAGTCACCACATTTAGATATTGTGGTATAAAGCCACCAAATCACTTTCATAATCACCCATGTGCCCCATGTCATACAAATCATGCAAAGATTATGCCACATTCTTTATTTCACATTCTTACCAATATTCACATATGTGTCATAACAGGTTTTCGTAACATTGTTAACTTAGTTTTTAGAGAATAACGTACTTGAATGTGCCGTACCCTTGAATGGTACCTTAAGCCATACCTTTCACATTCTTATTAACACATATATTAAATTAAATTCATAAATCTATTAAGATTCAGTGTGGGTTACACACCTAATTTACTTAGCGAGTTCACTAAAATCCCGAAAGTCCCGATCTAATCCTCTAGATCTCAAGTTCCTTTTTGGCACAGTCTACCCAATCCCGAAACTCTGCTTATTCCTATTGATTTGTTCTTAAGAACCAAAGTCAAGAATCGGTCATCACTTAAACTCTTAAAATGGCCTATGGCCGAATGTTACCAACCACTTACCTAGCTCGTCTAAATCCTGAAATCCTTGCTTGCACCTGAAGTTGTCGATATCCCTACTTAACCACTATTAGAATCGGCTTTAAGCATAAATCTATGAGAATGGCCTTTGGCCGAATACCACTTTGACTTACCTTGATCACTACAAATCTCGAAAGCTTCTCCTTTAATGCTCCTTAATGTTGGCTACCTTCACAAGAAACACATATCATGGCACAAGCATATTCGGCTATCCCTAAACCAAGGCTTAATCCTTGATTCAACACACTTAAAAAAAAGAGAACCCAAACCGATTGCTAGGATAGAAATTACTTACCACCACGTTGCTTAAAGAGACTAAAAGAGAAAAGGTTCCGGCTTCTAAAACCCACAACAAGATTCGGCTAAGCCTTTCAAATGGCAATTGCACATTCGGCTATGGCTCAAAATGATGATTAAGAAGAAAAGAAAATAAGGGCTTATAAGGTTTGGCTTGCATAAGGAGTGCTTGACTTTGAGGATCACAAGCAAAGAAAGGAGAAAAAAAGCTACCAATTTCGCTAAGGTCCCAAATGACAAAGGGATGTTCGGCCATACAAGAAACTAAGTAGAATTGAGGTTTGAAAAAAAGAAAAGAATAGTGAGAGAAGTTAGGAGAATTTTGGCAAAAAGATGAACACACTCCCTAGCTAAAATTCGGAACTTATCCCCTTTAACATGACCGAATTTGCTCCCTAAAGAACCCCTTGGCCGCCACTACATCTTCTCTAATCATATCCCACATTTTCCTCCTTTATCACTTCATTTAAAATTAAAAAAAATCCATCATTTATCCCTTATCTTAGCCGAATTTTAAAAAGAAAACAAATCTTATCCTTACCTTTTCAAAGCCCAAACCGTCCAACACTCCTCCTCCCTTGATGCAAAAACAAACTCCTATTTGTAACCTCTGTAGCTCGAACCTCCTCCCTCCTGAAGCTCCTTTGGCGTAAACTCTACAAAGACCCTAGGTGGTGTCCTTGCCACTTTACCAAGGCTTTACTTGTGTCTAAATTCCTCACAATTTCTCTTAAGACCTAACAAGCTTAGATCCCCTTTTAATACTTAGAATCCAATATTTTCTAAGGCATTTACCTACACTTTGAAGTTCTAAAAAGTTCATATAACACATTCAAACACACATAGGCATGCTATTACATACAATCAAGCAATAATGCACAAGCCCTAATTCCCGTGTAACACCCCAAACCCGGTCAACACACCACGACCGAATCTGGTATGTTACAGGGAAAAAAGATTTTGAGAAAATAGGTTTAAGTTTAGATGTTTGATGAAAACACTTGGCGAAATTGTGTATTTGAAGAAAACTCGAGTAGACTTGATTAAAATCTGATGGTGTATTTGAAAACCTGAAAATTTTGAAAACTTAATCAGGTGTGTAGGTAAAACTAGTTAATCTCAATTAGAAGTTTAAGTTGTTTGTTATTGTTACTAAAACACTTTGACATAGTAGAAAACTGAGTTTAAGTTAGAAAAGATATTTGAGTTCTCTGTGTCCCAAATTATAGTGTGATACCCGATGGTATAGTTTAAAATATCGTTTTTGCAGTTTTGAAAGCGTTGTCTTTTCAAGTTTTAGCACATTTTAACCCAATTAATTTGTTAAGACATATTAAAAATCTACTTTAAACATAAACATAACAAAACATAGTTTTAAAAGGCCATTTACAAACCCAAATAAAACCAAATAGTAATAAATAAGCTTAAGTACCAAATTTTATAAAAGTCCGAGCAAATCCTTATTTAAGCATGGCATGAGCACTTGAGTCCATCCCGCTCCATGTCCGCGTCTAAGTGTCACCTGAAATGTCAAAGGAGAGAGTGAGTCGCAAGACTCAGTGTGTAAATCCCCCTCCCGATAATACAACATGCTAACACACATCATAGCAAAGCAATACAATTAATGCACCCGTTCCTAACCATCCATTACACCTTTTCTACGCCGTGTGGTACCAAACCACTGGTGGTGCCAAACCACTGGTGACCCAAAGTCACGATATCCATAATGTGGTGCCAAACCCTTTGGTGACCAAGTCACGAATAATCCAATGATGGGGCCAACCCATCGTGTGATACCAAATCACTAGCGACAATCCGTATCTCATAAGTGGGGCCAACCCACGGTGGTGTCAAACCACAGGGACGAGTCGCAATGAGGTGCCAACCTTCGGGTGCCCCAAAGACACAGTGTGATACCAAATCTCTGGTGACCGCAGTCACAAATCCGATGATGGGGCCAACCCATCGTGTGATACCAAATCAATGGCGTCAATCCGTATAATCAAGCGTGGGGCCAACCCATCGTGGTGCTAAGCCACCGACGAGACGCCGAGGTGCCAAACCTCTAGTGACCCAAAGTCAAAAAATATCGTTTGTGGTACCAAACCCTTTGGAGGTGCCAAACCTCTGGTGTCCCAAAGACACAGTGTCCTAAAGACACGGATATCGTACTCCCCCTCCTCTCGGATTACCCATACATGTCATACTGACTCATGCATAATATGAAAATCATGGAATTCATGCCAACATGCCCAATATCGCATCTCATAGCACATATATCATGCATCATAATATTAAATGTATCAACAATAGAACTTGTAATGCTACGGACTTACCCGAATCCGTGAACATACCCTATCGGGTATCAAGACAATCATCACTGTTTCACTTATTACAACACAGGTTATTAATTTATTACTAAGAAATTAGTGTGTTAGCGTACGCACCTGAGATAGCGAGCGTACGCACCTGAGATAGCGAAGGTTTTAATCCTAAGAACCGGTCAAAGTCCATTGATCACCTCAACAACCCTGATCCTACAATCGGCCAACAAGGGGTTAACACTTAAACCATTCGGCCAAAAATAGATAACCAAAGGGGGTATTTCGATTAACCCTTACCTTAGACTTGCTTTGGTTTTCTACCAAATTTGGAACCAACAATGGTTCTTCCGACAGTCGGCCTCACCCTAGAAAGAAAATGGTTAATCCCTTAACAGCTTGCCTTAACAAAGACTAAATGAATAGTCTAAAAGAAACTATTCTTACCACCACTTACCGTTTGCTTATCAGATCAATAATGCTCCTCCCACTTGTTCCCAAAATCCAGATGTCCTATAAAGAAATTTGTTTACACATTAGATCAATATCCTTCAACCAATAACAAAATCGGCCTTCATCTAAACCACAAAATATAAGAACGAGAGAGAGGAAAAATGGCCATTCGGCCAAGCTCTTACCCACTACCAGCCGATTGAAAACATGCACCCAACAACACCCAATATTCGGTCAACAAAACACCACTAGAAGAGAAGAAAGATTCGGCCAAGATATTAACACTCCTACTTTCGGCTTCACACCAAGGAAGGTTCGGCTAGAAATGGTTTTGGAAAAGAAGAAAATGGATTGAAGATATGGAGGGGTGCTTTCGGTTAAAAGAAAAAATGAAGATGGCGGATGTAGGTTTTTTGGAAAGAGGTGTTACGGTCAAGAAGGGAGAGAAAAAGAACTAGGTTCGGCTTCAACAATTGGTAAAGAAAAGGGAGTGAGAGATGCACATTCGGCTACCAAGGTTTCCAAAAGAGAAAAAGATGAAAGTGGGATGCTAGGTTTGGCTTTGCTTAAGTGAAGAAAGAAAAGAAGAAACAAGGCAAAATCGGCAACACAAGTGTTTTGGGTTTTCGGTTCCAAGAAAAGAAAAATACGAGCAGAAAAGGAGAGTCAAAGAAGCTAGTTTCGGCTCAAGTTGAAGAGAAACAAAAAGCTGGTTTCGATTTTGGCAATAAGCTACTTGAACATTCGGTTAAAGGAGAAAAAGAGAAGAAGTATTTTTGAGGTTTGTGCTAGCTTTTGACTAAAAAAAAATTGGCTTACCAAAAAGAATCTTGACCGAAAATTGCACACATGCAAAAGGCAAATTCGGCACACCCTACACTACCAACCGCCACTCATTTTCCTCCCCAAACTCTCTCCAACCGCCAAACTCCCCCAATCACTCCCAAGCCACTAATTCAAACTTGTTGAACTAGTCTCCTCCTACATTCACTCTCCACCCATCATTTGAATGAGTTGACATAGTCCATGGTAGAGTTTGAACTACCAACAACTCCTCCCTCCATGCCGTCAAAATGAAACAAAAGGAGCACTCGCAGCTTGAACTCAAGACCTCTCCCCTTGCACTTGGCGCCACACACAAGCTCTAAGTGGCGCATGCTTTGCCACTTTGCTAGCTCTTCACTTGTGCAACAATCACCAAATAAAATACATAAGACCCACTCCTTCAAATTTCTATCACATAAAGCCCAAAACAAAAATTTTTCCTATCACCCGAGCTTACACCTAGCTTATAACTAAGCCCCAACAACATCAAAATAACAACATAACACATCCAAAGACATGCAAAGAAAGCCAAAATAAAATAGCCCCTAACCCGAGATATTACGCTTCTATCCCCTTAAAAATAATTTGGCATCAAAATTACCCGATCGGAAGAGTTGCGGGTATTCTTTGTCTCATCATATCCTCGGGTTCCCACATAGCTTCTTCCACGCCATGATTACGCCAAAGAACCTTAACCAAAGGCACAGACTTCCTTCGCGAGAACCTTCACATCCCGATCTAAAATCATCATGGCTCTTCCTCCATGGTCAAATCTGGTTTACCTCGATCTCTTCCATCGCCACCACGCATGCGATGGATCTGAACGATATCGCCTAAGCATCGAAACGTGGAACACGTCATGAATCTGACTTAGCTCTGCTGGCAATTCGAGCTGATATGCAACTGGTCCCACTCGTCTCAATGCATTATACGGCCCAATAAACCTCGGACTTAGCTTGTCTTTCCTTCCGAACCTTAATACTTTCTTCCACGGTGAGACCTTCAGAAAAACTTAATCTCCCACAGCAAATTCAATATCTCTCCGCTTAAGATCGGCATAGGACTTCTGCCGGTCTGAAGCTTCCTTCAATCGAGCTTGAATCAACTTAACCTTGTCTTCGGTTTCAGCAACCAACTCTGGCCCCAACAATTGACGTTCACTTAACTCTATCCAACAGGTGGGTGAGCGAAACTTCCTACCGTACAACGCCTCATATGGTGCCATCTTGATGCTTGCTTGGTAACTATTATTGTACGCGAACTCAGCTAACAAAGATACTCCTCCCAACTACCCCTGAAGTCCAATACACAACCTCGTAACATGTCCTCTAAGATCAGATAACCTTTTACGGTTGCCCGTCGATCATGGATGAAAAGCCGTCTTTGAAATCCAACCGCGTACCGAGAGCACGATGCAACGCTCTCCGAACCTTGACGTAAATCTGGGATCCCTATACGAGATGATCGATCTGGACACCGTGCGCCTCACTATCCTCGACACATACTGACCGCCAACCTCGAAGTGAGTAATCCACCTCACCGGGATAAAGTGAGCCGATTTAGTCGACGATCTACAATTACCCAAATCAATCTTTCTTGCTTGGCGTGGCGGTAAACCAGCGATTTAAATCCATAGTTATCCTTTCCCACTTCCATCGAGGAATCTTCATTTGTCAAGCAACCTCGACGGCAATCGATGCTCGACCTTGACTCTTGACATGTCGACACTTCCCTACAAACTCTGTCACTTCCTTTTTCGGACCCGACCACCGTAATCGCTTCTCGAGATCCCTATACATTTTACTACCTCCGGGATGCATAGCGTAGGGTCGCTATGTGCATCCTGAAGAATCTTTTGCCTTAACTCGGTGTCTCTAAGATACAAGCCTTCCCAAAAAACAAAGACCCCATCACTAGACAAATCAGTAACCCTCCAAACCATCATTCGCACTTGTGTCCTCTGCGACTCAAAACCTCATCCATCAACTGTTTTTCTCGATCTGCTTCAACCTAAGTAGGCTTAACTCGTAGCTCGCTGAATACTCCGTCGTCATACAAACTCAAGTGGGCAAACAACGCTCTTAAATTGAAACAACCTTATGGCTCAACGCTGTCGCCACAACGTTAGCCTTGCGGATGATACTCAATCGAGCAATCGTAGTCTTTCAAGCACTCAATCCATCTGCTGCCGTCGAGATTCAAGTCTTCTGAGTCAAAAGGTACTTCGACTCTTATGATCTCGTGTAGACTATCGATCTCTCTCCGTTACAAGTAATGCCTCCATATCTTCAAGGCAAAGACTACGATACCGCTAACTCTAGATCGTGCGTTGGATAATTTACCTCATGTGGCCTCAGCTGCCGGGACGCGTAAGCCACAACCTTCCCTTCTTGCATCAAAGACACAACCCAAACCAGTATGTGATGCATCGCGAGACACCTGTGAATTCCTTACCGACCAAAGTTGAATCGAATCGAGCTTCATCAAGATCTTCTTTAACTTATCGAAGCTCTCCTGCTGCTTCTCAGTCCAAATGAACGGAACCCCTTTTCTTAATAATTTAGTCATTGGCGCTGCGATCAACGAAAACCCCTCTACAAATCTTCGGCAGTATCCTGCCAAACCCAGGAAACTCCGAATCTCAGCTACTGACTTAGGCGGCTTCCAATCCAAAACCACCTCAATCTTTCGAGGATCCACTCTAATCCCCTCAGCCGATACTACATGACCCAAGAACGTCACCTCCCTAAGCTAGAATTCGCATTTACTGAACTTCGCATAGAGTTGTTTCTCCCTCAAAATCTGCAATACCACCCGTAAATGCGCATCATGTTCCTCCTCAGTCCTTGAATATACCAAGATGTCATCGATAAAACCACTACTGTTGATCTAAATCTTTGTTGGAACACCCTATTCATCATATCCATGAAGGTCAAGCGTGAGTCAACCCAAACGGCATAACTAAGAACTCAAAGTGCCCATACCGAGTAATGAAATGCCGTCTTGCGAGATATTCGCCTCCTTCACCTTTAACTGATGATACCCAGACCATAAATCGATCTTCGAGAACACCGACGCACCTTTCACCGATCAAACAAGTCATCTATCCGAGGCGGTGGTACTTGTTTTTGATCGTCGACTTATTCGAACAGCGATGAGTCTATACACATCCGCATAGTACCATCTTTCTTCTTGACAAAGAGTACCGGCGCTCCCCAAGGCGAAACACTTGGCCTGATAAAGCCTCGGTCCAACAATTCTTAGATTTGAGCCTTAAGCTCCACTAACTCTTTAGGTGCCATCACATGCGGAGCTATGGATCTTGGCGCGGTTACGGTAACAGATCTATCCCGAACTCTACCTCACGATCCGTGGCAAACCCAAGCTCCTCGGAAATACATCAACAAATTCCCTAATCGTCCAACTGCTCTCCACATGCAGACTCTTTAGCCTCCATGGCACACATGAACCACATATGCTTCACAATCCTTTCGACCATCTTCCGGCTTTGGGGCAGATACCACATTGGATGATAATTTCTCCTATTATCGATCGAAACTACCTCATCACCCTTAGCTATTTTTTAGAACCATGCGCTTAGCGCAATCCAACTTCACGGTACTTAACCACCACCATCCCGAGAATTAGATCGAACTCCCCAAGCGGCGGTTCCATCGATCGACCACAAACACTACCCCTTGAGTTCTAGAGGTGCGTCTCTATACAGACTTATCTACAACTACAGAGTGACCTAGAGGGCTTATTACGGTCATCCGCCTGAAGATATCTCGAGTCTAAATCCATGGTCTTCACTATGCTACTTGCAACATATTAATGTGTTGAACCCACATCAATCAAAGCGATAAATGGAGAACTAAATATTAAAATGTATCGGTGATGACGTGCACGCACGCCCTCCTCTCGCCGCCTCAAGCATACACTAGCCCCTACTGTCGGCCTCGGCATTACTGCACCTCCGCACGGTGCTCCACGGCCCACCACTGAACCATTGCCTCCTCTGCCGTTACCTCGGCCCCTCTGCGGTGGTGGTCCGTTATTCTGTCTCGAGTACGGCCCGACTCTCGGGTGAATCCTAGCCAACTTGCGGACACCCCCTCACACGGTGTCCAATAACCACTCTCAAAACAAATTTTTCCACCCGTCCAACATCCTCCCAATGAGCTTTCCCATAACGGTTACATCATGCGGCGGTCCCCGCTTAGCAAAGAACAAACCTACCAGACCGATTCGCCCACTGATCTAGCCCTTTCTGCGGATTACCCGATGACCGGAAGATCCAAAGCTCCTCTTGTGTCGATTCCTATCTATGCCTTGCCTCACGGACTCTTTAATACCCTACCACCTTCGCCTTTTCAGCGAGCAGCAAATTCACGCTCCTGGAGGCGCAATCAACAATCTTAATTAGTCTCGCAGTTATCCTCAAAACGAACACGCCTCGTGTTCAAGAGCTACCATACCTCGCATACCGACTCGACCTCGAAACTCGCCTCGTACTCTGACATAGATTTACTTCCCTGAACTAACCTCAGAAATGCTTTCCGTTGCTCATTAATGTAGTTAGCTCCGACGTACTTTTTCGATAGCGACCACAAATAATCCCAAGTCGATCTTCCATTTGCGGTATTGTCTCGAACCGTGAGCCACCATCGGTATGACTCATCTCGAGAAGTGATACTATCCCTTTAATTTTCTTTAGCGATCGGTCTAGATCGTCCATTATCCGCCTGTCGCTTCCGACCAATATTCAAGCGAGGCTAGGAGCAACACCCGAGACACCCCGAAAGAATTCACCCGTTTGCCGAAGTCGCCAGCACGATTTCCTAACTCTGCGCCTCCACCTACTCCACTACCCTTTCTAACACTCGCAGCATCGCTCGTGACATCATCGTCATCCCGGTTCTCGAACTCACCACCTCCACTGGTGGCGAACCCAGTATCTCGTTCTCCGACCTCTAACCGTAACCTACGGGTTCAAATCATCCTACTGCGGCCTCGTCCACGACCACGCCCACCTCGGGTACTCATGACTAAAATCTAAATGCGATTTAAAGAATTTTATGCATCAAGAATTATTCCAAAGTGTTTTAAAGCAAAGTCTTATGAATATTAAAGAAGCTTTGTTTTCATGAGTCCGCCGATCCTATTAGTTTTAGTTTCTAAAGTAGTCTTACTATCACTAGCCATCCAATCACATCTCATCAATATCATTATCTCAAACAATAGTAAGGGGTACTTACAGGCGGATTGGTGCGGAGACTCGGTGCCATGCCTTTCACACCATACTTTTTAAAACATAACACTTAAAATGAGACTTTTGAAAACATTTGGGCCTCAGCCCACAAATGAACCTTTGAACTTGGCTCGATACCACAATTGTAACACCCAAACCCGGTCAACACACCACGTATCAATCTGGTATGTTACAGGAAAAAGGATTTTGAGAAAATAGGTTTAAGTTTAGATGTTTGATGAAAACACTTCATGAAATTGTGTATTTGAAGAAAACTCGAGTAGACTTGATTAAAATCTGATGGTGCATTTGAAAACCCGAAAATTTTGAAAACTTAATCAGGTGTGTAGGTAAAACTAGTTTATCTCAATTAGAAGTTTAAGTTGTTTGTTATTGTTACTAAAACACTTTGACTTAGTAGAAAACCGAGTTTAAGTTAGAAAAGATATTTGAGTTCTCTTTGTCCCAAATTATAGTGTGATACCCGATGGTATAGTTTAAAATATCATTTTTGTAGTTTTGAAAGCGTTGTCTTTTCAAGTTTTAGCACATTTTAACCCAATTAATTTGTTAAGACATATTAAAATCTACTTTAAACATAAACATAACAAAACATAATTTTAAAAGGCCATTTACAAACCCAAATAAAACCAAATAGTAATAAATAAGCTTAAGTACCAAATTTTATAAAAGTACGAGCAAATCCTTATTTAAGCATGGCATGAGCACCTCGAGTCCATCCCTACTCCATGTCCGCCTAAGTGTCACCAAATGTCAAAGGAGAGAGTGAGTCGCAAGACTCGGTGTGTAAATCCCTCCCGATAATACAACATGCTAACACACATCATAGCAAAGCAATACAATTAATGCACCTGCTCCTAACCATCCATTACACCTTTTCTACCCCGTGGTACCAAACCACCGGTGGTGCCAAACCACCTGTGACCCAAAGTCACGATATCCATAATGTGGTGCCAAACCACCGGTGACCAAGTCACGAATAATCCAATGATGGGGCCAACCCATCGTGTGATACCAAATCACTAGCAACAATCCGTTATCTCATAAGTGGGCCAACCCACGGTGGTGTCAAACCACGGGGACGAGTCGCAATGAGGTGCCAAACCTCCGGTGTCCCAAAGACACAGCAGTGATACTAAATCACTGGTGACCGCGATACAAATCCGATGATGGGGCCAACCCATCGTGTGATACCAAATCACTAGCGTCAATCCCGTATAATCAATCAGGGGCCAACCCATCGTGGTGCTAAGCCACTCGACGAGGCGAGAGGTGCCAAACCTCTGGTGACCTAAAGTCACAAAATATCGTTTGTGGTACCAAACCACCGGAGGTGCCAAACCTCCGGTGTCCCAAAGACACAAAGGTCCCAAAGACACGGATATCATACTCCCCTCCTCCTTGATTACCCATACATGTCATAATCGACTCATGCATAATATGAAAATCATGGAATTCATGCCAACATGCCCAATATCGCATCTCATAGCACATATATCATGCATCATAATATTAAATGTATCAACAATAGAACTTGTAATGCTACGGACTTACGAATCCGGAACATACCTATCTGTATCAAGACAATCATCATTTGCTTCACTTGTTACAACACAGTTATTAATTTATTACTAAGAAATTAGTGTGTTAGCGTCGCGACCGAGATAGCGAAGGTTTTAATCCTAAGAACCGGTCAAAGTCCATTGATCACCTCAACAACCCTAATCCTACAATCGGCCAACAAGGGTTAACACTTAAACCATTCGGCCAAAAATAGATAACCAAAGGGGGTATTTCGATTAACCCTTACCTTAGACTTGCTTTGGTTTTCTACCAAATTCGGAACCAACAATGGTTCTTCCGACAGTCGGCCTCACCCTAGAAAGAAAATGGTTAATCCCTTAACAGCTTGCCTTAACAAAGACCAAATGAATAGTCTAAAAGAAACTATTCTTACCACCACTTACCGTTTGCTTATCAGATCAATAATGCTCCTCCCACTTGTTCCCAAAATCCAGATGTCCTATAAAGAAATTGGTTTACACATTACATCAATATCCTTCAACCAATAACAAAATCGGCCTTTATCTAAACCACAAAATATAAGAATGAGAGAGAGGGAAAATGGCCATTCGGCCAAGCTCTTACCCACTACCAGCCGATTGAAAACATGCACCCAACAACACCCAATATTCGGTCAACAAAACACCACTAGAAGAGAAGAAAGATTCGGCCAAGATATTAACACTCCTACTTTCGGCTTCACACCAAGGAAGGTTCGGCTAGAAATGGTTTTGGAAAAGAAAAAAATAGATTGAAGATATGGAGTGGTGCTTTCGGTTAAAAGAAAAAAAGAAGATGGAGGATGTAGGTTTTTTGGAAAGAGGTGTTACGGTTAAGAAGGGAGAGAAAAAGAACTAGGTTCGGCTTCAACAATTGGTAAAGAAAAGGGAGTGAGAGATGCACATTCGGCTACCAAGGTTTCCAAAAGAGAAAAAGATGAAAGTGGGATGCTAGGTTCGGCTTTGCTTAAGTGAAGAAAGAAAAGAAGAAACAAGGCAAAATCGGCAACACAAGTGTTTTGGGTTTTCGGTTCCAAGAAAAGAAAAATACGAGCAGAAAAGGAGAGTCAAAGAAGCTAGTTTCGGCTCAAGTTGAAGAGAAACAAAAAGCTGGTTTCGGTTTTGGCAATAAGCTACTTGAACATTCGGTTAAAGGAGAAAAGAGAAGAAGTATTTTTGAGGTTTGTGCTAGCTTTTGACTAAAAGAAAAATCGGCTTACCAAAAAGAATCTTGATCGAAAATTACACACATGCAAAAGGCAAATCAGCACACCCCTACACTACCAATCGGCCACTCATTTTCCTCCCCCAAACTCTCTCCAAATCCGCCAAACTCCCCCAATCACTCCCAAGCCACTAATTCAAACTTGTTGAACTAGTCTCCTCCTACATTCACTCTCCACCCATCATTTGAATGAGTGACATAGTCCATGGTAGAGTTTGAACTACCAACAACTCCTCCCTCCATGCCAAAAATGAAACAAAAAGGAGCACTCATGACTTGAACTCAAGACCTCTCCCCCTTGCACTTGACGCCACACACAAGCTCTAAGTGGCGATGCTTTGCCACTTTGCTAGCTCTTCACTTGTGCAACAATCACCAAATAAAATACATAAGACCCAGCTCCTTCAAATTTATCACATAAAGCCCAAAAACAAAATTTTTCCTATCACCCGAGCTTACACCTAGCTTATAACTAAGCCCCAACAACATCGAAATAACAACATAACACATCCAAAGACATGCAAAGAAAGCCAAAATAAAATAGCCCCTAACACTGGGATTTTACATCCCGGATATTACAGTTCTACCCCCTTAATATAATTTCTACCTCAAAATTACCTGGCTAGAATAGGTGGGGGTATTGCTGTCGATTGCTTCTTCCGGCTCCCAAGAAGCTTCTTCCGATCCATGGTTATGCCACAACACCTTAACTAGAGGGACTGACTTCCTCCGAAGCAACTTCACATCACGTTCTAGAATCTGAATCGGCTCTTCCTCATAAGATAGATCTGGTCTCAGCTCCACCTCCTTAACCGTAACTACATGAGATGGATCCGATCGGTATTGATGTAGCATAGAAACATGGAATACATCGTGCATCTACTTCAACTTCGAAGGCAACTCCAACTGGTATGCCACCGGTCCAATTCGCTTCAATACCCTATAAGGTCCTATAAATCTGGGAATTAACTTCCCTTTGCGACCGAATCTCATTACCTTCTTCCAAGGCGAAACTTTGAGAAACACTTGATCTCCCACAGCAAATTCTATGTCCTTCTGTTTGAGATCGACATACGACTTCTGTCTATCAGACGCCTCCTTCAACCGTGCCCGAATTATCTTAACCTTCTCCTCGAACTCTACCATAATTTTTGGACCCAAAATCTCCGTCCAACATGTAGGAGTACGACACTTCCGTCCATACAACGCCTCGTACGGTGCCATTTTAATACTGGCCTGATAACTGTATTTGTACGCAAATTTCGCTAAAGGTAAATATTCTTCCCAACTTCCTCTAAAGTCTATCACACATCCCCTCAACATATCCTCTAACACTTGGATCACTCGCTCAGATTGGCCGTCCGATTACGGATGAAATGCCATATTAAAGTCTAATCTGGTGCCCAAAGCTTGATGTAGTGCCTTCCAAAATCGAGACGTAAACCTCGGATCCCTATCCGAGATAATCGACATCGGCACTCCGTGCAACCTCACAATCTCTACCACATACAACTTTGCTAACCTCTGGAGAGAATAATCAACCCGCACTAGAATGAAATGCACGGACTTTGTCAGCCGATCCACTATCACCCATACGGAGTCCTTCTTAGTAGGCGTAAGGGGAAACCCACTAACGAAGTCCATGGTAATTCTCTCCCACTTCCACTGTGGTATCTTAATCGGCTGAAGCAACCCTGACGGTACATGGTGTTCAGTCTTGACTTGCTGACACGTTAGGCACTTCCCTACAAATTCTGTAACTTCTCGCTTAAGACCAGGCCACTAGAACTGTTCCCTTAAATCTTTGTACAGCTTACTACCTCCAGGATGCATAGCATAAGGGCTACTATGCGATTCCTGAAGAATTTTCTGCCTTAGCTCCTTATCCTTAGGCATACAAACCTTTCCCTTGAAACACAATACTCCATCGCCATTAATACCATAGTCCTTCAACTCCCCACTCTATTCTTGCCGCAGTTTAGCACTTAAATCGTCATCAGCCAACTGTCCCTCTTTCACCTCATTCTGCCATGACGGCTTCACTTGCAATTCTGCTAATAAACTTCCATCATTATAGAGGCTCAAATGTGCGAACATTGCCCTTAGATCCGACACTACCTTCTGACTTAGGGCATCTGCCACAACATTCGCCTTGCCCGGGTGATACTCTATAGAGCAATCGTAGTCCTTCAATAATTCTACCCACTTTCGCTGTCTCAGGTTCAGCTCTTTCTGAGTTAGCAGATACTTCAGGCTCTTATGGTCCGTGTAGATCACTGACTTTTCTCCATATATGTAGTGCCTCCACACCTTAAGAGCGAAGACTACTGCTGCCAATTCCAAGTCGTGAGTCGGGTAGTTTACCTCATGTGGCCTTAATTGTCGAGACGCATAAGCAACTACTTTCCCATCTTGCATAAGGACACCTCCCAATCCTGTATGGGATGCATCATAGTACACCACAAAATCCTTCCCTGCCTTAGGCGGAATCAAAACTGGAGCTTCAGTCAAGACCCTTTTAAGATTCTCAAAGCTCTCCTGTTGCTTATCAGTCCATACGAAAGGTACTTCCTTTCTTAACAACTTCGTCAAAGGTGCGGCTATTGATAAGAACCCTTCTACAAACCTTCTGTAGTAGCCTGCCAATCCCAAGAAACTACGAATCTCAGCCACAGACTTAGGTGGTTTCCAATCTAGCACTGCCTCAATCTTCCTAGGATCCACCCTTATTCCTTCTGCAGACACCACATGCCCTAAGAATGCAACTTCCTTCAGCCAAAATTAACACTTGCTGAATTTGGCATAGTGCTTCTTCTCCATTAACACCTGCAACACTATCAGGAGATGCTCATCATGTTCCCCCTCGGACTTGGAATACACTAGGATATCGTCGATGAACACAACAATGAACCTATCCAAGTAAGGTTGAAAAACCCGGTTCATCATATCCATGAACGCGGCTGGGGTGTTCGTCAAACTGAACGGCATTACAACAAACTCAAAATGCCTATATCTTGTCCGAAAAGCTGTCTTATGGATATCTGCCTCCTTCACCTTAAGCTAATGATATCCAGACCGTAAATCTAACTTCAAGAATACAGTCACCCCCTTAAGCTAGTCGAACAAGTCATCTATCCTTGGCAAAGGATACTTGTTCTTGATGGTCAGCTTATTCAACTGACGATAATCTATGCACATGCACATAGTTCTATCTTTCTTCTTCACAAATAAGATCGGTACTCCCCATGGAGACACACTGGGTCAGATAAACCCACGGTCTAGCAACTCTTGGATCTGAGCCTTGAGCTTAACCAACTCTTTTGGTGCCATTCTATATGGGGCAATTGACACAGGAGCCGTTCCTGGCAGCAAATTAATTCCGAACTCCACTTCCCTATCTGGGGGTATTTTAGGTAACTCCTCCGAAAAGACATCCACAAACTCCCTTACGGTTCTAACTCCACTAACTCCCCCTTCTTTCGCATCCAAAGCACTAACGAAAGCCAGAAATGCCTTACACCCCTTCCGTACCATCTTATCAGCCTTTAAGGCTGAAACTACATTAGACAAGTAGTTTTTTCTTTCCCCCATCATAACTATCACCTCTTCCTCTGGGGTCCTGAACTCCATTCGTTTAGCTATACAATCCAATACAGCCCGATGCTCCACTAGCCAGTCCATACCAAGGATGAGATCGAATTCTCCGAAGGGTAGTTCCATTAAGTCAAAGAAAAATACCACTCCTTGAATCTCTAGAGGTACTTTTTGAAATATCTTATTCACCACTACAGTTTGACCTAATGGGCTTACTACAGTCATTTCCCTATTAGATAGTTTAGAGGTTATGCCTAGTGTTTCAACTACTCTACATGCAACATAAGAGTGGGTAGAGCCAACATCAATTAGAGCAAAGTAAGGTTTGTCAGCTATACAGAACGTACTGGTTATGACGTCCGGTGCGTCACCATCTTCCCTCCGATGAACCGTATATACCAGCCCCGACTGCCTCGCCTCCATGTTACCAACACCTCTGCCCGGTGTTTCCCGTCCTCTACCAAAACCATTACCTCTGCCAGCCGAACCACAACCTCGCGATGGATGCTGTCCTCCTCTTTCAGCCTGATTAGGACACTGACTTACTGGTCAGCCCCATTCTGTTCTTATAGAATAGTCCTTAATCATGTGGTCATTGGACCCACACTTGAAACATCCTCCCGTCTTCTTCCAACACTCTCCTAGATGCATCTTCCCACATTGGCCGCAAGTACGGTACTGTCCTCCCGTAGCAGCCTGCTGACCTCGTGGTCCATCACTTCTAGGCCTCCTTTGCACATTCCCTGATGACCCTGACGATTCAAAACCTCTCTTTTGCCTATTTCGGTCCGTATTCTATCTCACCGAATCCTTAATCCCTTCGGCTACCTTAGCCTTCTCGACCAATATAGTAAATTCTCGCTCCTACTGTGGAACTATCAATAACCTCAGGTCATCCCTTAGTCCGTCCTCAAATCAGACACACCGTTCATGCTCCGTCAACATAATACCTCGAGCATATCAGCTCAATCTTATAAATTTTGCCTCGTATTCTGCTACGGTCTTATTCCCCTAAACTAGCTTAAAAATGCCTTCCTCTGCGCATCCACATAACTAGTTCCAATGTATTTCTTCTGATATGCCGCCTTAAAGTATTCCCATGTAAGATCATCAGTTTTCCTCGGCAGTCAGGTCTAAATCGTCCATAATCCGCTCCGTCGCTTCCACCTAATACTCAGCCGTGTTGGGTGCCACACCAGATACTCCACGGAAAAACTCAGCTCCATCAGCTCGAAGTCATTCAGGTACCGACTTTCAAGCTTCCATGCCTCCTCCCTCCACCCACTCTTTCCAAAACTCGCAGCATCGCTTTGTGATATCGCAACTTCCGCTTGATCCTCGATATTCCACATCGACGATGGTGGTGGTGGCATTTCATTTTCGCACCCTTGTCCCGACCTAACGGTTCAACACGATCATTCGGCCTCTACCACGGCCACGCACATTACGACCACGCCCCTAGAGTTCATACTTCAATCGCGTTTATCCGATTAAAGAATTTTATAAATTAGTTTTGTTCCATCGATTTATCACGAGCAATCTTATGTTCAATAGTTCTAAGGAGTAGTTCTTTCGAATTCATACACATACAGTCTCAATTCATTCATTCAATCACATTCATGAACTTGCGTTCATTACTGAAAAATGTTGTAGTTGTCATTGTTTGTTGTTTTCCCACTACCCAGGGGTATTTTCGTAATTTTATCCTATAAGGGTATTTCGGTAATTTTCCAAATTAGGGTATTTGAAAATGTTGCAAAATAGAGTTTTTTTTTTTTTGGAATCTTTACAAAATTGAAATACTTGGTAAGAAAATTTCAAGGGTAAAATGGTAATTTTATAAGCTGAGGGTATTTTCATAATTTTTAAACCGTGGGCATTTGGTAATTTTTGCAAAATATGGTTCTGGTGACTTTTCCAAAATAAGGGTATTTTGGAAATTTTAAATTGAGGGCACTTCGTAACTTTTCACAATCGAGGTATTTTGGTCATTTGTACAGTTTGGTCAATTTGCAAATCAAGGGTATTTTGGTCATCATTTTTTAAAAAAGCGAGGTACTTTTGGAATTTTAAAATCACGGTTTGACTTTAGAATTTCACAAAACAAGGTGACGGTCCCTTCGGGTTATAATTATTAGGTTTAGCTCGTGGTCGAGTCCTCTTAGTTAGGGTGAACCGTCACTATGCACTAGGTAGGATTCGAGCGGAGAGGAGGTGAGTCACTAGGACTGCTTAAATACCAAGCTCCCCTTGAATCCAATCCTAGACATGCGCACAACGGTTGCCACACCTTTAACACGGCGACTCAGACACAGGTTTGTTTGGTTTGACTTTAAATTTTATATATCTTAGTGTTGAAGTAGGCTAATCCTAGGGTTTAATTCCTAGTCTACTAATCTACGTCCCTATAGTTTCCCACATACAAATCACAAAAGAGTTAGGAGTACCTACCTGGTGGACTTCGGGCCGGAAACTCAGGTGCCATGCCAGAAACCTGCTCAATTTCTTATAAAGTCTATTTTTAAGAAAGAAAACGTTTTGGGCCCAAAAAGCCCTCAAGGTCGAGTTTTAAACCGGGCTCGATACCAAGCTGAAACACCCAAACCCGAACCATGAGCCTTGACCAGATCTGGTATGTTCTTTGAGTAAAACGGTTCAAAACTTGTTTGTTTCTTTGGAAAACTTTGGTTGGTTTTGGAGAAGGTTTGATTTGTGTCGTGTTCGAGTTGTAAACGAGTTTATTTTTGAAGTTTAGATTTTAATAAAACTTTATTTTCAAAACTAAAAAAAAAAAAACATTGCCGAAGTTCTTTAGAGTTTACTATTTTATTGAAAAATTTTTGTGGTTAAGTTCCAAATCACCAAAGAATTTATTTTAGGAAAACTTATCAAATTTGATTTTAAAATGATCGTATCATAATGAAATTAAAACATGCATAATAGCTTTAAAACTAAGTGGCCTTATACAACTAAGAATACCAAATAAATCACAAAAAGAAATAACATAATAAGAAAACACAAATCCATTGTTTGAAATCTCGAAATATTTCAGATGGCCACCCATAGTCCCCCGACCGGTCTATCTCTTGAGTGTTACACGAAAAATATCCCACAATGGGGTGAGTCAAACAGACTCGAAAGTGTAACAACGATCAACACTAAGTCCCAACAAATTTAGGCATATCGGTTCAAACATGTACGATAGCAAATATAAATAATGATGCATTCCTAACCCAAACCTAGATTACCATCCGCTACACATCACCGCACCAACTATCACACCGTGGGGACTACTAAGTCGACCCTCCATCCGCTACACATCATCGAAGGCGATCGCTGCATTTACTTTGCACATCGCCTTATAATTTCTGGCATAGCCATCGATAATATTTTGTGACATAAGTCACCACATTCAGATATTGTGGTATAAAACTACCAAATCACTTCCCCTTTCATAATCACCCATGTGCCCCATGTCATATAAATCATGTAAAGATTATGCCACATTCTTTATTTCACATTCTTACCAATATTCACATATGTGTCATAACAGGTATTCGTAACATTGTTAACATAGTTTTTAGAGAATAACGTACCTGAATATGCTATACCCTTGAATGGTACCTTAAGCCATATCTTTCACAATCTTATTAACACATATATTAAATTAAATCCGTAAATCTATTAAGATTCAGTGTGGGTTACACACCTGATTTACTTAGCGAGTTCACTGAAATCCCAAAAGTCTCGATCTAATCCTCTAGATCTCAAGTTCCTTTTTGGCACAGTCTACCCAATCCTGAAACTCTCCTTATTCCTGTTGATTTGCTCCTAAGAACCAAAGTTAGGAATCGGTCATCACTTAAACTCTTAAAATGGCCTATGGCCGAATGTTACCAACCACTTACCTAGCTCATCTAAATCCCGAAATCCTTGCTTGCACTTGAAGTTGTCGATATCCCTACTTAACCATTTGTTAGAATCGACTTTAAGCATAAATCTATGAGAATGGCCTTTGGTCAATACCACTGACTTACCTTGATCACTACAAATCCCAAAGCTTCTCCTTTAATGCTCCTTAATGTTGGCTACCTTCACAAGAAACACATATCATGGCACAAGAATATTCGGCTATCCCTAAACCAAGGCTTAATCCTTGGTTCGGCACACTTAAAAGAAAGAGAACCCAAATCGATTGCTAGGATAGAAATTACTTACCACCACGTTGCTTGAAGAGACTAAAAGAGAAAAGGTTTCGGCTTTTAAAACCCACAACAAGATTCAGCTAAGCCTTTCAAATGGTAATTGTACATTTGGCTATGGCTCAAAATGATGATGAAGAAGAAAAGAAAATAAGGGGCTTATAAGGTTAGGCTTGCATAAGGAGTGCTTGACTTTGAGGATCACAAGCAAAGAAAGGAGAAAAGAAAGCTACCAATTTCGGCTAAGGTCCCAAATGATAAAGGGATGTTCGGCCATACAAGAAACTAAGTAGAATTGAGGTTTGAAGAAAAGAAAAGAATAGGGAGAGAAGTTAGGAGAGTTTTGGCAAAAAGATGAACACACTCCCTAGCTAAAATTCGGCACTTATCCCCCTTAACATGACCGAATTTGCTCTCTAAAGAACCCCTTGGCCGGCCACTACATCTTCTCTAATCATATCCCACATTTTCCTCTTTTATCACTTTATTTAAAATTAAAAAAATAATCCATCATTTATCCCTTATCTTAGCCGAATTTTAAAAAGAAAAACAAAGCTTATCCTTACCTTTTCAAAGCCCCAAAACCGTCCAACACTCCTCTTCCCTTGATGCAAAAACAAACTCCCATTTGTAACCTTTGCAGCTCGAACCTCCTCCTCCCGAAGCTCCTTTGACGCAAACTCCACAAAGACCCTAGGTGGCGTCCCTTGCCACTTTACCAAGGCTTTACTTGTGTCTAAATTCCTCACAATTTCTCTTAAGACCTAACAAGCTTAGCTCCCCTTTAATACTTAGAATCCAATATTTTCTAAGGCATTTACCTACACTTTGAAGTTCTCAAAAGTTTATATATCACATTCAAACACACATAGGCATGCTATTACATACAATCAAGCAATAATGCATTAGCCCTAATTCCGGATATTACATGGTCCACACGGTTGTGTGCAGTTAGGAATTAGGGTTCCTGGCAAAATTTGGTGCCACGCGGCTGTGTGGATGATTTGAAGATTTTTGTCGATTTCCACATGGCCATGTCCCTTAGGCACATGGGCATATGTGTTTGGGAATTAGGATTATAGTGATTGGGTGCCACATGGCCTAGCCCCACGATCGTGTGGCTAATTTTGGATTTAGGTATCCCACACAGCGTATGAGACCCTCAAACGACCGTGTCAGCCGTTTACTCTATTTTAGCATATTTGGACAGTGAGTTATAGGGCCTGTTCCCACGGCCATGTCCCTAGTTCATACGGGCGTCTGCGTCTCTTCACACGGGCGTGTGCCTCAGTCACACAGTCATGTGCCCCTTTTCATACGAGCATTTGACCTCCCACATGGCTTCGGCATCCTCACACAGCCAAAGCACACATGCGTGTGGCCCTAAGTCACTTATTTTGGTTCTGTGTATGTTTTGATCCAAAATTATGTCTGTATGTGTGACTCGAGTGGTGCGTTTAGTAATTGGTTGGAAATTTTGAGGATGAAATTTCTTTAAGGAAGGTAAATTTGTAACATCCCAAAATTGGGCCTAGTAGAATTGGGCCCATTGGGCCTCGAGCACGGAAGCATTTAAAATTTTTAGAGAACAAGAGAATGGCATTATTTCAAGTTGGACTTATTAGTAAGGTGATTCTGAAAATTTACGGGGTTTCTAGGAAGTTCCGGGTTCAAGTTAGGCTATAGGAAAATTTTAGTGTTGAAGCACTTTAAGGAAATAAGGTAACTAGCATCAAGGCTTATGAAAATAAGTGTGTATTTTGCTAGCACAAGGAGTCTATTGGTAAAGGTGGAAAGTGGTGTGTGGAGTGTACTAATGGTATGAGGTTTGAATCCCATCTAGTGCAATTTTTTATTTATTTTTTTATGCTATTCATCCCTAAGTGTCAGCCATGAATATATATATAAGGCAAGGTGGATTTTACAATTATGGAATGGTGGATAAGGTTTATGGTACGGAGGAAGATAAGGAATAATGAAGGAAAGAATCATAAGAAAAAGGCAAGATAAGGGAACATGTTGGCCTTTTTTGTGGGTAATGTTTTGGAAAGATTTTTGTTGGTCAACAGCCACCCTTTTGGCTAGAGTAAACACGGTTTTGTTAGGGGGAAGGGAGAGATGAATTTCTTTTTTCTCTTGAGATCATTTTGTTAGTTTTGGTGCATGAGAGGTACACTTTTCTCTTTGACCAATTGTGTCTTCTTTTCAAATTCATCTCCCTCTTTGCTTTGGCCAAAACTACCAAGGCACTTTTCCTCCATCCATTCTTTTTTTTTTTTGATCATTTCATCAACCTTTTCTATATTGTTAAAATTGACATTATCTTGTGATTAAACTTTCTTGTTTGATTCTCTCCATAGCCGAACCTATTACCACCCTACTTCTTCACCATTTCTTTTCCTTTTGTGATGTCTTAATCGAATCGATAAGTGATCGTACATTGCTCTTTTCATTTCTTTTTCTTTTTCTTCCAAGCCAAATATAGGTGAAGGGGTGTATTGTTTGGGTGATTTTTACTCAAGCCGAATAAGTTGTGGCTAACATTTGTTCTTGTGTTAATCACTTGTAAGGACTCGAAGTACTTTAACAGAGGGCTAATCGATCACCTATTCTTCGTAATAAGAGACTCAGATTGTTGGTAAGTGATACAGATTATTATTCAATCGTAATACTTGGTTGAAGTTGTAAATTGGGCTTTGGACTAATTGTTGACCGATTGTACCTTTCGGTGCCGCAGAGAGTATCGTATTACGGATTTCGAATAAGATGTGTAATCCCGTACCTATCCGAATACATGTTTGAAATGGTGTGTAATCATACACTTCTCTGAATATTTGCACAAAATGTTTTTTGATTTGGTTGAAAGATAAAAAAAATCAAAAATTGGCATATGTGATTACCCGGGTGTGCGTATGTTTGTAGTGGAAATCATATTTTGCAATGAAACGGTTTTTGGTTGGCAGCAGTGATGTGATTTTAAAAATCATGGAAAATAGGAGAAAGGGAATTAGAAAGTGAATAAGATATCGAATTAAAGCTTACTAGTGTTTAGTTTTATATGAAAGAAATAGATGAGGAAGAGGAATTTTATATTCTATGATATTTTAATTTTAGTAAGTCTGGTTCTGAATAACTTAGTGGTTCCTTGTTCTGTCTTGGAAAAATCAATCAAAATTGTAAGCGAATTATGAGTTATAATTTATATGTATATATTCCTTAGTGAGTCTATTTTCAATAGAAATAAGTGAGAGCAATATATGAAAACTGTACAATGAGATATTTGGATTTAAGGTAAGAGAGGTTAGAATCGTTGGTCACTAATACAAAGGAAACTTTAATGAATAAACTGTACTAAACGGCTAAGAAAATTTTTTTAGAAAACTTGTAGTAAGAACATATATGAGTCTAGTTTCAAGGAAAATTTACGGATCTAAATTTTGAGTTTCTTAACTCGAGTTATAGTCAATTTAGTCAACATGACGCAGATGAACAGTTTCAATTTTTAATGCCCCAAATTAGTAGTTAAGCCCAGGGTTACGAAGTTACCCTTGGAGGGTAAATTACCGAAATACCCTGGGTTGCAAGATTACCGAATTACCCTTGATGGGTAAAATTACCAAAATGCCCCCATGGGCTGATTTACTGAAATGCTTTTATTGGTCGATTTGCTAATTTTGCCTTAGTGGGCCAAATTACAAAGTTCTGTAATTGGCCGATTTACCGTAATAAATTACTGGATTAATGATTGTTGTTTATACATGTGGATATTATGTTTAATTATGTATGTTACATGTTAAATATTGCATGGGTTGAGAAAAATGTTGAAGAGAAGTGTAGCCTGGTGGCTCTGCCACATTATGATTCTGGTGGCTCTTCCACAAATTCTGATAATGGCTAGTGCCAACCTAAATGTGGCTTTGTGCCATCGTGATTATGGCTTTGTGCTAAACATATTTACTCGGGGCTATGTGCCTAACATATGAATTAACGACTCTGTGTCGAACATATTTACCCAAGGCTGTGTTCAGATTATATTACCGTATATGATATTCTGGTGGCTCTGCCACAATCTATATAGTGGTTATGCCACGCATAATTATGACTTTGGTGGCTCAGCCACAAATATTATAAAAAGCATCTTGACTGCAGCGTTTCTGGTGGCTCAACCACAAATTATTATAAATGGTAACTTGCCTGCGATTGGTGTGTTTAGCGGGGTGGGTTGACTTGATCCCCACAGGTGTGATGGGATGGTACGGTGGTGTGTAGCGGATGGATTACTAGGATGGGTTGGGTTGCATTACATTATCTACATTATCATGTTTATAGGCCTAAGGCCCAGTTTGTTTTGTAAATGGGCTTCAGCCAAGATTATGCTACATGGGCTCCGGCCCAAGTTATTGCTAAATGGGTTCAGACCCAGTGGATGACGGTAAGGAGATTATGCACTGAGTTCTAGTAACTCACCCCTCCTTTCTTAATCCTTGTAGGTAATACTTGGTGACGAGGACTTGGGCCCATGGATGACTCGGCGGAAGCCATACTTCGGAAATAAATGTTTCAAACTTTAGTAAATTACTTTTTTGCTCTTTTTTGTTATTTTTACTATTTGGGTTTTTATGTTGTAATAAGGCCTCTAAAATATTTTATTTTTGCTTTATGTTTGACGATACTTATATTTTGCTTAAATTGTTTTAAATGAGAATTTTCTAAAAACTTTAATAAAGATTTTCTAAAATAAATTAACAAATGGATTTCATAACAAAATTTTACAAATATTTTAATTTGGAAATTTTCTCTCAAATTATCAACACTATTTTTCAAAAGTCACGGTTTTAAGATTCACTAGTTTAAATTTTCGGTTTATCAATCAATCTCTCAAGATTAGAAGTATTTTATCAAACATTTACAACCAAATTTGTTTTTCTTAATTACAATCAAATAACACTTATTTTAGTAAAAAGCACAAGGACTTTATACGTTTTCCTCATGTGACATGTCAGATCTGGTTGTGACACATGGGCCGGGTTTGGGGTGTTACACACATAACCATCCATTCATCTATTTCCAAATTCATCAACCACATAGGTTCCAATACATACCTTTGCCAACATTTAGTTATCGACCAATTTTTCCATTCAATGCTCGATACCACATTTCGATCAATCTTCATTATTCATTCGATTCAATCGCACACTTAATGCCAAATTTCATAGCCGAAGCTTAAATATCATCGCACACTTAAGTGTATTCAGGTATGTACCCTTAATACTCGTTAATAATGTTTAATAACATTGATGTGAAAATATGTGGAAATCCGTTATGATTTTGGGGGTAAGGTAAATTGCATGATAATGTATGTTTGAATGTTGCATGGGCATATGGGTGATTATGTTAAAGGGGAAGTGATCTGGTGGTTTCTACCACATTATCTGGTGACTTGTGTCACATATTATGAATCTGGTGACTCTGTCACATTATCTAGTGGCTATGCCACGATTATAAGGGCAATGTACAGTTGACTACAGCGACGCCTTTGATGGTGTGTAGCAAATGGAGGATCGATTTAGTAATCCCCACGGTGTGATCGGTAGGTACGGGTGATGTGTAGAGGTTGGATCTAGGTGGTTTGGGTTGCATCATGGTTTACCATTGTTATATGTGATTTAATATGCCTTGTATGTTTTGGGAGTCTGTGATGGTAGTTACACACTGAGTCTGTTGACTCACCCTTCTTGGGCTAACATTTTGCAGATGGCACTCAGTAAATGGACCGGGTCGGCAGGAACTTAAAGGTGGCCATGCGCAGCTCAGTTTTTTTGGCTTTTGTTATTAAGTTTATTTTGATTTATTTTGGGTTATGTTTTGATGTAATAAGGCCATTATAACTTAACTATTTTATTTATGCATTTTAAGTTTTTATTATGATACAGAACAACATCGAACAAGACGATTTAACATTTTTCCTAGAACAACATTAATTGTTTTGAAACCCGAACACCTACGATTTTAAGATAGTAATAATAAACTCTAAAATTTGGCATTTCTTTTAACTTGTAACTTTTGAAATATGAAAATATCGTTTCAGTACAAAGCTAAACTACAACACGGTTTTAACTTGAGAACAATCCAAATTTATATTCTTCAAAACCATCAAGATTTTCAAAATGACATTCCGAAACTTAACTACGTTTTACTCAAGGAGCATGCCAGATCCGGTCAGGGCTTGTGGGCCAGGTTTGGGGTGTTTCAATTTGGTATCACAGCCCAGTTCAAAACTCGGCCATGAGGGCTTTTGGGCCCAAAACGTTTTTCTTATTTTGAAGTTGGGTTTTACTAAAGAATGAGCAGGTTTCCTGGCATGGCACCTGAGTCTCGGCCCGAAGTCCACCAGGTAAGTACCCCTAACCATTGTGTGATTTGAATGTGGGTATTATGGGGACGTAGATTAGTAGATTAGGAGCTATTGAACCCTAGGGTTAGCTTACTCCAACACAGAATGACATAAAATTTAAAGTTTAACCAAACAAACCTATGAGTGAGTCACCGAGTTAAGGGTGTGGCAACCTTTGTGCACATGTCTAGGATTGGATTCAGGGGGAGCTTGGTATTTAAGCAGTCTTAGTGACTCACCTCCTCTCCGCTCAAATCCTACCTGTGCATAGTGACGATTCACCCTAACCAAGAGGACTTAATCACAGGCTAAATTCAATAATTAAAACCCGAAAGGGACCAGTCACCTTGTTTTGTACAATCCTAAAATCAAACCTTGGTTATAAAATTACCAAAGTACCGTTGATTCAAAAATGACCAAAATACCCCTGATTTGTAAATTGACCAAAGTACCCCTAACTTGAAAAATTACCAAAATACCCATGGTATGGAAAGTTGCCGAAGTACCCTCGAATTGAAAATTTCCAAAATACCCTTATTTCATAAAATCACTTGGAACCATATTTTACAAAATTACCGAAATGCCCCTGGTTTGTAAAATTACAAAAATACCTTCAGTTTATAAAATTATCATACTACCCTCGATTCCTTTTATCAAAATATTCCTATTTTGAAAAAATACCAAAAATCCTTATTTCGTAGAATTTTAAAATACCCTGATTTGGAAAATTACCAAAATACCCCTATGGGACAAATTACGAAAATACCCCTGGGTTAGAACGGACGAAAATGTTCGAGAGATGAATGTGTGTAGTGAATACTACTGAATGAATGTGTTTTCTCTGAATTAGGGTAGAAAACTTGGAATGAAAACCTTGAAATGATTGAAAAAATATCCCTTAAATTTCTTTACATAAAAATTGTTCGTGGATAATTAGTGGAACAAAAACTAATGCATAAAATTTCTTCAACCAGCTTAAGTCGCGATCGTAGACATGAGTTCTAGAGGATGTGGTCGTAATGTACGTGGTTGTGGTAGAGGCTGAATGACCGTGTCGGAACCCGTTAGGTCTGGTCAAGGGTCCGAGAATGAAATGCCACCACCACCAGCCACTGGTGTTGAATATCAGGATCAGACGGGGGATGATACAGTATCGCAGGTGATGCTGCGAGTTCTTGAGAGGTTGGCTAGAGCAGGTGGAGGTATGGGAGCTCGAAAGTCTGTACCTGAGCGACTCCGAACCAATCGAGATGAGGTTTTCTGTGGTATATCTGGTGTGGCGCCCAATACGGCTGAGTATTGGTTGGAGGCGACGGAGCAAATTATGAATGATTTAGACTTGGCTACCGAGGAGAAACTAAAAGGGTAGTGTCGCTTCTCCACGATGAGTCATACCAATGGTGGCTCACGGTTCGGGATGGTGCTGCAGTTGATGATCTCACTTGGGAGTATTTCAAGGCGGCATATCAGAAGAAGTATATTGGGACTGGCTATATTGATGCGCAGAGGAAAGCATTTCTGAGGTTAGTTTAGGGAAATAGGTCCGTAGCGGAGTACGAGCTAAATTTTTAAGGTTGAGCCGGTATGCTCGAGGTATTATGGCTACGGAGCATGAATGATGTATCCGATTCGAGGACGGACTGAGGGATGACCTGAGATTATTGATTGCTCCACAGCAGGAGTAGGAGTTTGCTGTGTTAGTAGAAAAGGCTAAGGTTGCTGAAGGAGTTAAGGAGTCTGTGAGATAGAACACGGACAAGAATAGACAAAAGAGAGGTTTTGGAGCATCAGGGTCATCGAAGAATGTTCAAAAGAGACCTAGAATGGATGGGTCATGAGGTCAGCAAGTTGTTACGGGAGGATAGTACCGTACTTGTGCTTAGTGTGGGAAGATGCACCTAGGAGAGTGTTGGAAGAAGACAGGAGGATGTTTTAAGTGTGGATCTAAGGATCACATGATTAGGGACTATCCTATGAAAATAGATGGGAGCCGACCAATAAGTCAGGGTCTTAATCAGTTTGAAGAGGTGGATGAGCCAACCACGAGGTCGTGGTCCAGTTAAGCGGGGTAATGGCTCTAGAAGTGGTCGGGAACACAGGCGAGGTGTTGGTAACACGAGAGGCGGTCGATGAGTTCGGTGTATGCGATTAGTCGAGGGAGGATGGTGGCGTACTGGACGTCATAATTGGTACGTTCCTTATAGCTGACAAGCCTTACTTTGCTTTAATTGATGTTGGCTCGACCCACTCATATGTTGCATGTAGAGTAGCTGAAACACTAGGTGTAGCATCTGAACTGTCTGTTAGGGAGATGACTGTAGTAAGCCCGTTAGGTCAAATGGTACTGGTGAATAGGGTATTTCGGAGTGTACCTCTAGAGATTCAGGGAGTGGTGTTTCCTACCAACTTGATGGAGCTACCCTTAGGAGAATTTGATCTTATTCTAGGCATGGATTGGCTAGTGGAACATCGTGCTAAATTGGATTGCGCAGCTAAGCGAATGGAGTTGAGGACTCCGGAGAATGAGGAGATAGTTATGATCGGAGAAAGAAGAAATTATTTGGCTAACGTAGTCTCCGCATTAAAGGCTGATAAGATGGTGTGAAAAGGGTGCAAGGCATTTCTGGCCTTCATTAGTGTTTTGGATGCCAAAGAAAAGGGACTAGGAGGAGTTAGAACAGTAAGAGAATTTGTGGATGTCTTTCCGGAGGAGCTGCCTGGGTTACCCCGGATAGGGTGGTGGAGTTCAAAATTGACTTACTGCCAGGTACAGCTCCTGTGTCAATTGCTCCATACCGAATGGCACCAAAGGAGTTAGTAGAGCTTAAAGACCAGATCTAAGAGTTACTCGATCGTGGGTTTATTTGACCTAGTGTATCTCCATGAGGAGCACTGGTCCTATTTGTGAAGAAGAAGGACGGGACTATGCGTATGTGCATAGATTACCGGCAGTTGAATAAACTGACCATCAAGAACAAGTATCCATTGCCAATGATAGATGACTTGTTCGATCAGCTTAAGGGGGCCACGGTATTCTCGAAGATAGATCTAAGGTCAGGATATCATCAGCTTAAGGTGAAGGAAGCAGATATCCATAAGACAGCTTTCAGGACAAGATATGGGCATTATGAGTTCTTGGTAATGCCGTTCGGATTGACAAACGCCCCATCGCGTTCATGGATATGATGAACATGGTTTTCTAACCCTACTTGGACCAGTTTGTTGTTGTGTTCATAGACGATATCTTGGTGTATTCCAAGTCTGAAGAAGAACATGATGAGCATCTCTGAGTTGTGTTGCAAGTGTTAAGGGAAAAGAAGCTATACGCCAAGTTCTGTAAGTGCGAATTTTGGCTGAAAGAAGTTACGTTCTTAGGGCACGTGGTGTCTGCCGAGGGGATAAGGGTGGATCCTCGAAAGATTGAGGCAGTATTGGATTAGAAACCACCTAAGTCTGTGGTTGAGGTT
Source organism: Gossypium rotundifolium (assembly GCA_025506655.1). Classification (NCBI taxonomy): domain Eukaryota; kingdom Viridiplantae; phylum Streptophyta; class Magnoliopsida; order Malvales; family Malvaceae; genus Gossypium; species Gossypium rotundifolium. The sequence continues at coordinate 34,719,560 of CP106727.1, read as the reverse complement.
CGTAGTTTCTTGGGGTTAGCAGGCTACTACAGGAGATTTGTTGAGGGGTTCTCATCAATAGCAACACCTTTGACGAAGTTGTTAAGAAAGGAGGTACCTTTCGTATGGGCGGATAAGCAGCAGGAGGGTTTTAAGAAGCTTAAGCAAGTATTGACAGAGGCTCCAGTTTTGATTCAGCCGAAGCGGGAAGGACTTTGTGGTATATTGTGATGCTTCCCATACAGGTTGGGAGGTGTTCTTATGCAAGACAAGAAAGTGGTAGCTTATGCGTCTCGGCAGTTGAGGCCACATGAGGTTAACTATCCGACGCATGATCTGGAGTTAGCGGCAGTAGTATTTGCTTTGAAAGTGTGGAGGCACTACTTGTATGGAGAAAGGTCGGTGATCTACACGGACCACAAGAGTCTGAAGTATTTGCTGACTCAGAAGGAGCTAAATTTGAGACAACGAAGGTGGGTGGAGTTGTTGAAAGACTACGATTGCTCAATAGAGTATCATCTGGGCAAAGTGAATGTTGTGGCGGATGCCCTAAGTCGTAAAGTAGTGTCAGAGTTAAGGGCGATGTTTGCACATTTGAGCCTTTATGATGATGGAAGTTTGCTAGCGGAGTTGCAAGTGAAGCCAACGTGGTTAGGTCAGGTAAAGGAGAAACAATTGGTAGATAGTGAACTAAGTGCTAAGCTGCTACAGGTACAAAATGGGGAGTTGGAAGACTATGGCGTAAACTATGATGGAGTACTATGTTTTCGGGGCAAGGTCTATATGCCGAAGGATGAGGAGTTAAGGCAGAGAATTCTTCAGGAATCACATAGTAGCCCCTATGCTACGCATCCTGGAGGAAGTAAGTTATATAAGGATCTACGGGATCAGCTTTGGTGGCCTGGTCTTAAGCGGGAAGTTACAGAGTTTGTAGGGAAGTGCCTAGCGTGTCGACAAGTCAAGGCGAACACCAAATCACCGTCGAGATTGCTTGATAGATAAAGATTCCGCAATGGAAGTGTGAGAGAATTACCATGGACTTCGTTAGTGGGCTTCCCCTTACGCCTACTAAGAAGGACTCGGTATGGGTGATAGTAGATCGGTTGATGAAGTCTACACATTTCATACCAGTGCAGGTCGACTATTCCTTGCAGAGATTAGCAAAATTGTATATGGCAGAAATCGTGAGGCTGCACGGAGTGCCGTTGTCGATTATCTCGGATAGGGATCTGAGGTTCATGTCTCGATTTTGGAAAGCACTGCATCAAGCTTTGGGCACCAGGTTGGACTTCAGTACGGCATTCCATCCGTAGTCGGACGGTCAATCTGAGCGGGTAATTCAAGTGCTAGAGGATATGTTGAGAGGTTGTGTGATAGACTTCAGAGGGAGTTGGGAGGGGTTCTTGCCTTTAGCAGAGTTTGCATACAATAATAGCTATCAAGCAAGTATTCGGATGGCACCGTACGAAGCGCTATATGGACGGAGGTGTCACAGTCCTACGTGTTGGACAGAATTGGGGGAACTTCAAGTTTTAGGTCCAGAGATTGTGGCAGAATCGGAAGAAAAGGTTAAGGCAATTTGGACACGGTTAAAGGAGGCATCTGACAGGAAAAAGTCATGTGCAGATCTTAAGCAGAAGGAGATTGAGTTTACTATGAGAGATCAGGTGTTTCTCAAAGTTTCACCGTGGAAGAAGGTGATGAGATTTGGTCACAAGGGAAAGTTAAGTCCTAGGTTTATAGGACCTTATCAGATTCTGAAGCGAGTTGGACCAGTAGCGTATCAGTTAGAATTGCCTTCAGAGTTGGAGCAGATACACAATGTGTTTCACATTTTGATACTACGTCGTTACCATCCATCTCACGTGATACCGGTTGAGGAGGTGGAGCTGAGACTAGATCTTTCCTAAAAGGAAGAGCCGATTCAGATTACGAATGTGATGTGAAGGTGCTACGTGAAATTAGTTCCTCTAGTCAAAGTATTATGGCGTAACCATGGATCGGAGGAAGCTTCGTGGGGCGGAGGAAGCAATCTGACAAAGAATACCTCACTTATTCTAGCTGTAAATTTTGAGGCCGAAATTTATTTTAAGGGGGTAGAACTTTAATATCCTGACTTTGTGGGTCTGTGCATTTGATGCGTTGCATGGCTAAATTAGTAGGTGAAGGCTTTGAGGTGTGGATTGGGCTCAGGTTTGGGCTTAAAACTTGGGATAAATTGCTTATAAATAATGTTAGTGTATAAATTAAAAGTTAAGTGAGTATGTTTAGTAGCAAGTTGGGCTCGTGGCCCAAAGTTGGAGGTGCCATGAGTGGGTATGTAGGTGGCGTCACAAGGGGGAAAAGTTTGGGACTAGTATGGCCGCTTGGGGCCCAAGTTAGTGGGTCAAATATTCGGCACTTCAAGGGGGAGGGGATGGACGGCACATGAGCCACATTTTAGGAGCTTTATTTCTTTTAATATTTAGTAATTAAAAGCTGATAATTAAGAGGGAGGAGTTGGCTCTAGGTTGGCCTCTTCTAAAGATGAGATAGGGATTGGGTTATCATGCAAGATAAGAGCTATCAGGAGGGGAAGAGTTGGCCGAAACTCCAACTCTGAGTGTGTGCCTGTGTATAGCCAAAATTTGGAAGGGAATTATCATCTTTTCCATTTGTTTTTCCCACTTTGTCATTTTTTCTCTTCTAGCCGAAATTCCCTAGTCTTCTTCTCCTCTCCAATATCTTCCTGAAAGCCGAATTCTTCTTACTCATATTCCTCGTCCATAACCGAATTTACAAGGGAGGTTTCTATTTCCCGAAGGTGCACCATTAGCCGCATACTCCTTAGTAATCGGGTGAGTTTCGGGATTTCATTCTATGCGAATTCACTTTTCTTTTCTTTTCTTTCTTTCTTTCTTCATTAAGATCTAACCCGAAACACTTGCTTAAGGTTTGTCGATTTTCCCTCTCTGCTTCTAGTAGCCGAATTTGTCTCATTAAAAGTCTCCTGTGCCGATTTGGTGGAAAAGCCAAAGGTAGGTAGTGGTAGGTTCGGCTGAATGGCCCTCTCTTGATTCTCTTTATTTGGCCGAATACCATATGGGCTGGAATCAGTATGGTTTTCAGTTGGTTTGATGTTTTGGAGGATGGCCAAATGTAGGTAGAATTGGTGGTGACGATTTCCTGAAGATTTTCGGGATTTGGTAATCACGTTAGTAATCAGGTGTGTAACCCACCCTAAATTCCCGATTAATAATAATAATGTTATGAATATGTTATTAAGGCTATGAATGAATATGGCTAAGGGTACCATTCAATGGTGCAGTGTATTCAGGTATGTACCCCTTAATACTCGTTAATAATGTTTCATAACATTGATGTGAAAATATGTGGAAATCCGTTATGATTTTGGGGGTAAGGTAAATTGCATGATAATGGTATGTTTGAATGTTGCACGGGCATATGGGTGATTATGTTAAAGAGGAAGTGATATGGTGGTTTCTACCACATTATCTGGTGACTTGTGTCACATATTATGAATCTGGTGACTCTGTCACATTATCTGGCGGCTATGCCACGATTATAAGGGCGATGTGCGCTTGATTGCAATGATTGCCTTCGATGGTGTGTAACGGATGGAGGTCGATTTAGTAATCCCCACGGTGTGATCGGTAGGTACGGGTGATGTGTAGAGGTTGGATCTAGGTGGTTTAGGTTGCATCATGGTTTACCATTGTTATATGTGATTTAATATGCCTTGTATGTTTTGGGAGTGCTGTGATGGTAGTTACACACCTTAGTGTCTGCTTGACTCACCCTTCGTGGGCTAACATTTTGCGAGATGGCACTCGATAAATGGACCGGTCGTGAGGAACTTAAAGGTGGCCATCGTGACTCAATTTTTTGATTTTTGTTATTAAGTTTATTTTGATTTATTTTGGGTTATGTTTTGATGTAATAAGGCCATTATAACTTAACTGCTTTTATTTATCGTTTTAAGTTTTTGTTGTAATCTGAACAACATCGAACAAGACGATTTAACATTTTTCCTAGAACAACATTAATTGTTTTGAAACCCGAACACCTACAGTTTTAAGTTAGTAATAATAAACTCTAAAATTCGACATTTCTTTTAACTTGTAACTTTTGAAATATGAAAATATCGTTTTAGTACAAAGCTAAACTACAACACGGTTTTAACTTGAGAACAATCCAAATTTATATTCTTCAAAACCATCAAGATTTTCAAAATGACATTCTGAAACTTAACTACGTTTTACTCAAAGAGCATGCCAGATCCGGTCAGGGCTTGTGGCCTGGGTTTGGGGTGTTTCAACACGGGCCAAGGACACGGGCATGTGCCCAACCGTGTGAAAACCCTATAGGTTCAAAATGAAAAATAAATTACACACAGGCTAGGGACATGGGCGTGTGAGACCACACGGCCTGCTCCACGGGCGTGTCCCATTTCACAAGGGCGTGTGGCCCTGTTTAAGCAAAAAAAATTCTAGGTACACAAAAGTTCCCGATTTGATTCTGAGACCCTCCATTTGCATGTTTAAGGCCTCGTAGGCCCATAATGAGGATATTTTGAATGTTAATGGGAAGTCTTAAGTTGGAATGAAATTTTGTAGCCCAAAGTTGTATGTTCAAGTGAGTTAAGTCCGGTAATGCCTCGTACCTAGTTCCAACGTTGAATATGGGTAAGGGGTGTTACATTTAATGGTATCAGAGTTATGGTTTAGTCGGTTCTTAGACTACTGTATCGTGTGTAAGAGTCTAGCTATACATGCCATGAACGTATATTGATAGTGTGGTGACTTTTGATAATTCTAAACTTTGTTTTTTATTGTAAATAGATCCCGATCGAGCGGCTGCTGATGACACTGCTAGTAATGCACTGACTCCCATGCAAGGACTTGCGCCTATAGAGAGTAGACCCGAGACTATGGGTAAAGGAGAAGAGGCTCAGTAAGCCTTTCTCCAAATGATGAGTAATTGGTACACGGAGTATGTACGAGTGAACCCTAATGCTCAACCTCCTCCACCCTCTCCTATACCTCAGCCAATTCCTATGGCTCCTCAAGGTATAGATTTGATGAGAATGACTAAACCCCTGATAGATAACATTCTAAAACAAGGGGTCGAGGAATTCAGAGCTAATATAAATGATGACCCCGAGAGGGTGGAGTTCTGGCTTGAAAACTCAATGCAGATATTTGATGAACTCTCTTGCACACCTGAGGAGAGCTTGAAATGTACCGTGTCATTACTAAAGGACTAAACATATCGTTGGTGGAAAACGTTGACGTCGGTGGTTCCAAGGGAGAGAGTGACATGGGACTTCTTTTTGGAAGAGTTCTAAAAGAAGTACATAAATCAGAGATTTGTGGATTAGAAATGGAAATAATTCCTTGAATTGAAGCAAGGCAAAATGACTGTGGCATACTATAAGCACGAGTTTGTTAGGCTCAACAAGTATGCACAAGAGTGGGTGTCCACAGAACCTATCTTTTGCAAGAGGTTTGAAGATGGATTGAATGAGGATATCAGACTTCTAGTTAGGATCTTGGAATTGAAAGAATTTGTGGTGTTGGTTGATTGGGCATGCAAGGCCATGATGAGCTGAATAAGGAAAAAGAGAAAAGCCATGAGTTAGGCCCGAGATGCAAGAAAAAGACTAATGAGTAAATCGCACCAAACTCAATCAAATAAGTTCAAGGAAATAAACCCTCGAACGACTGCGTTAGTTGGATATTCACATTGAGATCGAGGTAATACATACTTGGGCTCGAGGGTTCAAGCCACCTCGATGGCAAGCGTGGGAAATCCAAAGTCAAATAAACTAAGTGTCCAAATTGTGGTAGACAACACATTGAGGAGTGTTGGGGGAATAACTATAATTGTTACAAGTGTGGTTCACCCGATCATTTTATCCGAATTGTTTTGAAAGGGATGAGAAGGAAAGAAATCAAGAAATAAGATCAAGCAATGTATCTTCGAGGGGTAGATCACAAAAGAACTTGGGAGGTGGGATTAGTAGTAGAGGTGCATTTAGAGACTCTGCTATGAGATTGGAAGGTGAGCACCTGCAAGAACTTATGCCATTCGCACTCACGAAGAGGCACCATCTCTAGATGTGATAATGGGTACTTTTTCTCTTTACGATATCTCTATTGTTTCTTTGATTGAGCCGAGGTCTACTCATTCATACATTTGCATGAAATTGACATCTAGAATGAGTATGATTGTTGAGTCTATGAAATTTGTAGTAAAAGTGTCAAACCCGTTAGGCAAACATGTGCTAGTTGACAAGGTGTGTAGGAATTGTCCTTTGACAATTAAAAGTCATTATTTTTGGAAAATCTCATGTTGTTGCCGTTTGATGTATTTGACTTGATTCTTGGTATGGATTGGTTGACTGCTCATAATGTTTTAGTGAAATGTGGTAGTAAGTTTATTGAATTGAAATGTGTAAATGGAGATGTCATTCGGGTTGAATCAGGTAGATCGGATAGTTTGCCTGTGATAATTTCATCTATGGTAGCCAAGAAATACTTGATAAAAGGATATATCTCCTATCTCTCCTTTGTGCTGAATACTCAAGATTCAGAGGTAAAGATTGAATCAGTATCGGTAGTATGTGAGTATCTAGATGTGTTCCCAGAAGAGCTACCCGGATTGCCTCCAATTAGGGAGGTCGAGTTTAGGATTGAGTTAGTTCCGGGTAAAACAACTATTTCGGTTGCCCTGTATAGGATGGCACCATTGAAGCTAAAAGAGTTGAAAGTCCAGTTGCAAAAGTTAACGGATAAGGGTTTTGCAAGACTGAGCTATTCACCGTGGGGTGCTCTGGTACTTTTTGTGAAGAAGAAAGACAGGTCGTTGAGGTTATGTATAGATTACAAACAACTCAACAAGGTGACAGTGAAGAATAAGTATCCTTTACCAAGGATAGATGATTTATTTGATCAGTTGAAGGGAGCTATGCAAGGGCGAAGCTAGGATAATTTTTAGGGGGCGGATGAAATTTTAATTTTTTATAATTTATATCTTTATAATTTGTAAAGGATTAAATTAAATTTTTATAATTTTAAGGGGGCCAAAGTGTAATTTTACCTTTACTAATTTAAATTTTTAAAAATTTTTAAGGGCCTAAATAGCATTTTATTTTTTAGGGGGGTTGGGGCCCATGCCAGCTCCCTAGCTACGCCCTTGGAGCTATAGTGTTCTCTAAGATAGACCCAAGGTCTAGCTATTACCAGTTGAGGGTTAAGGAGCAAGATGTGTCGAAAACTGCATTTCGGATGAGGTATGGCCATTATGAGTTTCTTGTCATGCCATTCGGCTTAATGAATGCTCCTGCAATTTTTATGGATCTAATGAACCGTATCTGCTGACCGTATTTGGATAAATTTGTGGTTGTTTTCACCGACGACGTATTAATTTATTCCCGAGATGAGAGTGAGCATGTAGAGCACCTAAGAATTGTTTTGCAGACTTTAAGAGACAAGCAGTTGTATGCTAAATTTAGCAAGAGTGAGTTTTGGCTTCGAAAGGTCGGATTTTTAGGACACATTGTGTCGGTGATGGAATTAGAGTTGATCATAGTAAGATCTCAGCTATTGTTGAGTGGAAACTGCTGAGGAACGTGTCAGGGATTAGAAGCTTTTTGGGTTTCGCAGATTACTACAGACGGTTTGTCAAAGGGTTCTCCATGATTGCTACCTCGATGATGAAATTGTTGCACAAAGATGTTAAGTTTGAATGGACCGAGAAATGCCAATAGAGTTTCGAGAGATTGAAAGCATTATTGACTGAGGTGTTAGTTTTAGTACAACCTAAGTCGGGGAAAGAGTTTATGGTCTACAGTCATGCGTCATTAAATGGTCTTCGCTGTGTGTTGATAGAAGAGGGTAAAGTAGTAGCTTATGCCTCGAGATAGCTAAAACCGTATGAGAAGAATTATCCAACTCATGATTTGGAGTTGGCTACGATCGTTTTTGCTTTGAAGATTTGGTGTCATTATTTATATAGTGAGAAGTGTCGAATCTTCACAGATCACAAGAGTTTCAAGTACTTGATGGACCAAAAGGATTAGAATTTGCGACAACGGTGGTGGCTCAAATTATTGAAGGATTATGAGTTAGTAATCGATTACCATCCGGGGAAAGTGAATGTTGTTACAGATGCCTTGAGCAGAAAATCCCTGTATGCTTTGAGAGCTATGAGTACGAGCTTAGCGTTGTCGGATGATAGTGCTATATTGGCCGAGTTGAGGGCTAGACCATTATTTATTCAGCAGATATGTAAAGCTCAAAAGAATGATAGTGAGATGCAAGCTAGGAGAGCTCAGTACGAATCGGGAAATGACTCTAATTTTCGGGTTAGTTCAGATGGTTGTTTGATGTTTCATGACAAAATTTGTGTACCGAAGGATGATGAGTTAATCCGGAAGGTTTTACGTGAAGCACACAGTGGTTGTTTGTCAGTACATCCGGGCAGCACAAAAATGTACAATGACTTGAAGAAGCTCTATTGGTGGTCGAGTATGAAAAGAGACATCTCCAAGTTTGTTACAAGATGTTTAATTTGTCAACAAGTAAAAGCCGAGCATCAAGTACCCTCGGGATTACTTCAGCCAGTGATGGTTCTAGAGTGGAAGTAGGATCAAATCATAATAGATTTCGTAATGGGGTTACCTATGACTCTAAAAAAGAAAGATGCTGTATGGGTTATTGTGGATAGATTAATGAAGTCGACTCACTTTGTACCAGTGCGTGTGGATTATTCACTTGATAAGTTGGCCGAGCTATATATTGCTTAGGTGGTGAGATTACATGGAGTGCCTAATCTATTATCTCGGATAGAGATCCGAGATTCACTTCGAGGTTCTAGAAGAAGTTGCAGGAAGCATTGGGTACAAGATTGAATTTTAGTACTGCGTTCCATCCTCAAACCGATGGCCAATCTGAAAAAGTGATTCAAGTTCTTGAGGATATGCTCCGATGCTGTGTGTTAGAGTTTGAAGGTAGTTGGGAAAAATATCTACCTTTGGTTGAGTTTGCTTATAACAACAGTTATCAGTCAAGTATACGGATGGCACCATATGAAGCTTTATATGGTCGCAAGTGTCAGACTCCCTTGTATTAGACCGAGCTTAGTGAGAAGCAAATTCATGGCGTCGATCTAGTTAAAGAGACCGAGGAGAAAGTGAAAGTGATTCGTGATAGTCTGAAAGCTTCTTGGATCGACAAAAGTCATACGCGAATTTAAAAAGAAAGGAAATCGAGTTTCAAGTAGGCGAAAAAGTTTTTTTAAAAGTATCCTGTGGAAGAAAATATTGAGATTTGGTCAAAGGGCAAATTGAGTCCACGATTCATAAGGTCGTATGAGGTTATTAAAAGGATTGGGCCAGTAGCTTACCGTTGGCTTTGCCAGTAGAGTTAGAGAGAATACACAACGTGTTTCATGTGTTGATGTTACGAGGATATCGTTCTGATCCTTCACATGTGATCCCTCCAACAGAAATTGAGATACAACCGGACATGACTTATGAAGAGGAACCAATCAAGATTTTGGATCGAGAGATTAAACACTTGAGGAATAATAGCATAGCATTGTCAAAAGTGTTGTGGCAGAAACATGGAGTAGAAGAGGTTACGTGGGAATCGAAAGAAGCCATGAGGGAACAATACCCAAACCTTTTTACCGGTAAGATTTTTTTGGACAAAAATCTCTAAAGGGGGGAGAGTTGTAACATCCCAATTTTAGGTGTAACGACCCAAAATTGGGCCTACGAGAATTGGGCCCATTAGGCCTTGGGCTTGAGAGTATTTAAAAATTTTGAGAACATGAGAATGGCATTAATATAAGTTAGACCTATTAAGTGAGTGATTTTGGAAGGTTAAGGGGCCTCTATGAAGTCCCGGGATCAAACTTTGGCTTTAGGAAAATTTTGGTTTTAGGTGAATAAAACCCTGGGAGTTAGTAGGTAGGCTTTAAGAATAAATGTGGAGCGAAATGACACAAAAAGGAGTTGTGGCCTAGTGGAAAGTGGCTCCATTTAGGGAGTAAGGGAGTGATGCCACACGGAAGAAAGGGGATCCAAGGTTCAAGTCTTGGCACTTGCATTTCTTTTAGATTATTATTTTTTAAATATAATTATATTTTGGCTATACTTATCTTTAGTTGCGCATGTTTTAAGACACAAGTGGAGCATATGGCAAAGTGGTTGTGGCGTCAAGTGGAGTGCAAGGAGGTTGGAGGTTTGAATCCCACAGTTGGTAAATCAAGGCTTCTATTTTTGTGTTAGCTGGATGGAAGAAGTAGAGTTCAGTCAGAACTCTGCCTTGGAGGAGGGAGACCTGGTCAAATTGGTTTGAATGGATGATGGAGAACAAATTTAGGAGGAAAAGGTGGAGAAATTCAAGGAATTGGGTGTGTGGGAAGTGGTTGGCCGAATATGGGAAGTGCATGGGGGAGTTTCGGTGAAGACTTGTCATTTGAATAAGAGCACATGTGATTTTAAATAGGAGGGTGCCAAAATTTCCTTGGCATTTTATGCATTTTGGGTCACTTTCTCTTGGAAATTCTCTGTTTACCGAAATAATTTTCTCTCTTCTTTCTTTTTCACTCTTTGGGGGACTTGGCCGAATCTATGGTAATTTGACGACTAGTGCAACTTTGGTTCAACCTCTCATCTTTTCCAATTGTTTTTTCTACTCATTAGCCGAAACCTATATTCCCTTCTCTTCTTTCCCATTAGATGAACATCCTTCTTTCTCCCATTTGAATCGGTTTCTCTTTGCTTATGTTAATAGCCAAAAATTAGTAATCAAAAGTTGGGTGTTCTTTTGACCGTCGAACCTACCTTGTTTATTCGATTCATCTGTGATCACAAGGTAATGACTTTTCTCTATTTCTTTTCTCATTTTTTCTTTCTCTCCTCTCCTCACTAAAGCCGAAACACTCACCTTTTACTTTTATTTTAATCGTTGTGAACCTCTCTTGTTTTCTTTTGGTAAGGGCCGAATTCTCTAGGTGCAAAAGCGTACTGTGTGGATTCAAACCGCTTCAGGATATTGTCTTGTTGTAGGTAAGTTGGGGATATGCTCGACTAGGGGCGAAGGTTACCTTATATTAATTGAAGTCGTTAGGGCCGAAAGGCCATTTCTTTTACTATCATCTTGAATAAACATTCTAACACAATCTTTTTGTTAGAAGCGTGGAACTTTGATCAGTAGAAAGTGGACCAAATACTTTCTTTAGGAGGAAGGCTTATATCTATTGGTAAGTTAAGCCTATAGTCCTATGTACGCACACTTTGGGTTTATTCGAACGGGAAAACTAACTGTTAGCCGATTATTATCTCAAGTGTTTTGAAAGGTGCTGAGTATCGCAACTTGTGAGCAGGTGTGTAATCTTACACCCCTCTTAATGATTGTAGGTGATGTTATGCGAATCGGCCAAAAGCCGAAAAGTCGATATCTGTGACTACACGAGCGTGCGAACACTCGTAGTGGTAAGTCGAGAGACAAATAATGACGGTAAGTCGTTGAGAGCGTCACGAGCACTCTCGCGATACTGAGGCTGTAACGGTCCGAAATGGGCCCAATGGGCTATCCGGCCGACCTGGGCAAAATTGATGGAAAACTGCCATATAATAGGTCCGAATACGAAATCTGCAAATCTGAAACTGAAACCATGCGTTTTGGGCCACACGAGCGTGTGGGCCTGTTTGGGCCTCAAATGGACTTTTTGGCCCAATAGTTTCAGAAGACCCAAAAAGGGTTCTATGTCACTCGAGGCGACGGTAGGCCTTTGAAAAGGCCGTTAAATGTAAAATTACCAAAATACCCCTAGTTTGCAAAATTACCGAAATACCCCTTATTTGTGAAATTATCGAAATACCCCTAGTTTGCGAAATTACTGAAATACCCCTAGTTTGTGAAATTATCAAAATACCCCTAGTTTGCGAAATTATCAAAATACCCCTATAGGGTAAAATTATCAAATACCCCTAGAGGGTAAAATTACCAAAATACCCCTGAGGGTAAATGACCGTTATTCCCTTAGTGGTAGTTTAAATGATATCTATGTGATATATATATGATTGATTATGATTGTGACATACTACATAAACAAAATATTTATGTCACGACATCATGCATTGGGTTGGGTTTGATGATTCGGAAGAAGTATATTCTAGTGGCTCTACCACAATTTGTATAGTGGTTATGCCACATATATTCTGTTATTCTGGTGGCTTCGCCACAAATTCTGTGATCAGTAGCTTGTCTGCCTTATTGGTGTGTAGCAGATGGGTGGGTCAATTTAGAAATCCCCGCAGGTGTGTTGGGCTGGTACGGGTGGTGTGTAGCGGATGGATTATTAGATTGGGTTGCATACTCTATTGCATTATCATGTTTATAGGGCTAATGCCCAGATTATTACTGAATAGGGCTTTAGCCCAGTCTATTTTTGTATGGGCTCAGGCCCAATTAATGACTAATTATGGGATTACACACTGAGTTCTCGTAACTCACCCCTCTACTTTAACCTTATAGATGATCCCCAGTGTTAGAGGATTTGGAGCAGCGGAGGACTCTGTGCTGGCCATACATCGGGAATATTTCTCATGAACTTAATAAATTCAGTTTTACCTTATTTCAAGTTTATTTATTTTGGGTTACTTTTTGTAATAAGGTCGTTGGTTTATTTTCTTTTAAGTTTTCATTAATAACTATTAAAGTTATAAATATGTGGCTTTCATAAAACGACAATAACTATTTTCAAAATATCACATCTTCGCAATTCACTGAATCTAATTTCTGTTATAAATAAGTTTTCAAAAATAATAATAACAACGTTTTTACAAGAAAACCATAAAGACAAATCAATTTTTCACAAGCAACAGAGCTCGAATTTGCAAAAAGAATACAAACTTTTTAAACGAACGCGCAGTTTTAAACAACCATTCTATGTGACATACCAGATCCGGTTGTAACGTCTAGGCCAGGTTTGGGGTTTTACATTTTATGGTATCAGAGCCCGATTGTAAAACTCGACTGTGGAATGGGTTCGAAAATGTTTTTCAAAGTTTATTTGAAATTTCATTTAGAAAAAAATATAGCTTTATTGGATGTATGGCACTCGAGTCTCCGGCACCAAATCCGTAAGTTCTCTTACCTTATCTGGTTATGTAATGAAATGATTGTAGGAAGAAAATTACTAGAGTTAGTGGTAGTATACTAAAACTGTTAGCTATAGGAGTTAAAACTATAGAGACTGAGACATTAAGAAATTCGAACTGCGAAAACAACTCTTATACCTATTTTTCATAAAACATTTGTTAATAAACATTGGAATTATAGACTGATTCATAAAATTCTTAATCAGATTAATACGATTCATTGTATAAGTACCAGATGACGTGGATGAGTTATACGTGGCCACAGTAAAGGCTGGAGTTCTAGGGCTGGATCTTCAACATCGGGGCATGTGCTTGGAAGGGAGGCATCGTCATCGCTAATGACTGAGATAGGGTCTCATAACCGAGCCAGAGCTGATGTGCTGACTCAGCTAGTTAGGGAGGTATTGGAGGAGGTTAGAGAAATTGGTGAAACACTTCGAGTTGGGTGCGTGGACTATAAGAAGAAGAGAGATCACGATTCTTGAGGGTCACAGTCTCGTTCTGTGAAACATTTTAAGGCACGTCCAAACTTTCTGGCTTGCGATTACTACAAAAAGTGTCATCCGTGAATGCTAGAAGGAGGTCAAGAGCATGCTTGAGATGCGGGTCTAAGGAGAATAAGGCTCGAGATTGCTTCATCACCATTGAGTCGGGTATGTTTTGGTTGGATGTGCTTTTTAAACGTAGGAAATTTTAGGTATGTGTGATAAATATCTGTTTGCTTCGTGGTTAGATATTTGGTTGCGTGAAGAGGTTTCTAGATTAGGTTAGAAGTGTATTAGTGTTTTGGAATGAGAGTGCGCAGCGGTAGCAAGGTAGAGTAACCTGTGTTGGGTGGCTATCTTATAGTTGGAAATTTTGAGAATGAAATTTCTTTAGGGGACGTAGATTTGTAACGACCCAAAATTGGACCTAGAAGAATTAGACCCATTGGGCCTTGGGCTTGGGAGCGTTTAAATTTCTTGACATTGATACAAGTTTAACCTATTAGGTGAATGATTTTGGAAGGTTAGGGGGCTTTTATGAAGTCCCAAGATCAAACTTTGGGTTTAGGAAAACTTTGGTTTTAGATGAATAAAACACTAAGAGTTAGTAGGTAGGCTTTAAGAATAAATGTGGAGAGAAATGACACAAAAATAAGTTGTGGCCTAGTGGCAAGTGGCGCCATTTAGGGAGCAAGGGAGTGACACCACAAGGAAGCAAGGGGATCCCAAGTTCAAGTCTTGGCACTTGCATTTCTTTTAGATTATTATTATTTTAAATAGAATTAGACTTTGGTTATAGACCTATCTTTAGTTACACATGTTTTAAGACACAAGTGGAGCATATGGAAAGGTGGTTGTGGCATCAAGTGGAGTACAAGGAGGTTGGCGGTTTGAATCCCACAGTTGGCAAATCAAGGCTTCTATTTTGGTGTTAGCTGGATGGAAGAAGTAGAATATAGTCAAAACTCTGCCTTTGAGGAGGGAGTTTTGGTCAAATTGGTATGAATGGATGATAGAGAGCAAATTTAGGAGGAAAAGGTGGTGAAAATCAAGGAGTTGGGTGTGTGGGAAGTGGTTGGCCGAATATGGGAAGTGTATGGGGGAGTTTTGGTGAAGACTTGTCATTTGAATGAGATCACATGTAGTTTTGAGTAGGAGGGTGCCGAAATTTCCTTGGCATTTTGTGCATTTTGTGTCACTTTCTCTTGGTAATTCTCTGTTTACCAAAATCATTTTCACTCATCTTTCTTTTTCTCTCTGGGGGACTCGGCCGAATCTATGGGAATCTGACCACTCATGCAACTTTGGTTCAGCCTCTCATCTTTTCCAATTGTTCTTTCTACTTATTAGCCAAAACCTATATTCCCTTCTCTTCTTCCCCATTAGCAGAACCTCTTTCCTTCTCCCATTTGAATCGATTTCTCTTTGCTTATGTTAATAGCCAAACATTAGTAATTGGAAGTTGGGTGTTCTTTTGACCGTCGAAGCTACCTTGTTTATTCGATTCATCTATGATCTCAAGGTAATGACTTTTCTCTATTTCTTTTCTCTTTTTTTTCTCTTCTCTCCTCACTAAAGCTGAAACACTCACCTTTTATTTTTATTTTAATTGTTGTGAGCCCCTCTTGTTTTCTTTTGGTAAGGGCTGAATTCTCTAGGGTGCAAAAGCTTATCGTATGGATTTTAACTGCTTCAGGATACTGTCTTGTTGTGGGTAAGTTAGGGATATGGTCGACTAATGGCAAAGGTTCTCTTATATTGATTGAATTCATTAGGTCCAAAAGGCCATTTCTTTTACTATCATCTTGAATAAACATTCTAAGACAATCTTTTCATTAGAAGAGAGGAACTTTGATCAGTAGAAGGTTGACCAAATACTCTCTTTAGGAGGAAGGCTGATATCTATCGGTGAGTTAAGCCTATAGTCCTATGTACGCACACTTTGGGTTTATTCAAATGGGAAAACTAACTATTAGCCGATTATTATCTCAGGTGTTTTGAAAGGTGCTGAGTATCATAACTTGTGAACAGGTATGTAATCTCACACCCTTCTGAATGATTGCACGTGATGTTATGCGAATCGGCCAAAAGCTGAAAAGACGACATCTGTGACAACACGAGCGTGCGAATGCTCATGTGGTAAGTCGAGAGACGAATAATGACGGTAAGTCGTTGAGAGTGTCACGAGCACTCTCGCGATATTGAGGCTATAATGGGCCAAAACGGGCCAAATGGGCCTAATGGGCTATCCGGCCCTCCTGGGCAAAACTGTTGGAAAAATGCAATATGATAGGTCCAAATGCGAAATTTGGAAATCTGAAATCGAAACCATGCATTTTGGGTCACACGAGCGTGTGGGCCCGTTTGAGCCTAAAATGGACTTTTTGGCCCAATAGTTCTGTAGAGACCCAAAAAGGGTTATGTGTCACTCGAGGCAACAGTAGGCCTTCGAAAAGGCAGTTAAATTCAAAATTACCAAAATACCCTTAGTTTGCAAAATTATCGAAATACCCCAGGTTTGCAAAATTATCGAAATACCTCTAGTTTGCGAAAATACCGAAATACCCTTGGTTTGAGAAATTATCGAAATACCCCTGGTTTGCGAAATTGCCAAAATACCCCTAGAGGATAAATGATCGTTATACCCCTAGTGGTAGTTTAAATGATACGTGGGCAATATTTATATGATTCATTATTATTGTGACATACTGCATACACGAAATATTTATGTCACGACATCATGCATTGGGTTGGGTTTGATGATTCGGAGGAAGTATATTCTAGTGGCTCTGCCACATATTCTGGTGGCTCTATCACTATCTGTATAGTGGATATGCCACATTACGTAATTAGTGACTTACAAATTGTAATTTGCACTTGCCGCCTTATTGGTGTGTAGTGGATGGGTGGGTCAATTTAGAAATCCCCGCAGGTGTGTTGGGCTAGTACGGGTGGTGTGTAGCGGATGGATATTAGATTAGGTTGCATACTCTGTTGCATTATCATGTTTATAGGGCTAAGGCCCTAATTGTTATCGAATAGGGCTTCGGCCCAGTCTACTTCTGCATGGGCTTCGGCCTAGTCTATTTTTGTATGGGTTCAAGCCCAGTTAATGACCAATTAGGGGATTACACTCTGAGTTCTCGTAACTTACCTCTCTACTTTAACCTTGTAGGTGATTCCCAGCGTTAGAGGATTTGGAGCGGTGGAGGACTTTGTGGTTGCCATACATCGGGAATATTTCTCATGAACTTAGTAAATTCAGTTTTACCTTATTTCAAGTTTATTTATTTTGGGTTAATATTTTGTAATAAGGCCGCTGGTTTATTTTCTTTTAAGTTTTCATTAATAACTGTTAAACTTATAAATACGTGGTTTTCATGAAACGACAATAACTATTTTCAAAATATCTCATCTTTGCAATTCATTGAATCTGATTTCTATTATAAACAAGTTTTCAAAATAATGAAAATAATGTTTTTACAAGAAAACCATAAACACAAATTGGTTTTTCACAAGCAAAAAAGCTCGGATTTGCAAAAAGAATACAAACTTTTTAAACGAACGCACAGTTTTAAACAACCCTTCTATGTGACATACCAGATCCTATCGTAACGTCTAGGCTGAGTTTAAGGTGTTACATTGGGGCTAGTCAGAATGGTGGTTTCGAGACCACTAATTCTAGGTTGAAAAAAATATTTTGATATTATTTTATGTGTTATATTATGGTTATAAGGATGTATGAAAACTTTGGTGCATTAATTTTGGTGATTTCATGCGTAATTATGAAAAATGACTAAATCGCATAAAGTATGAAAGTTCTATTATATAAGGTAAGGGTGTCTAATAGCCATAGAATATTAAATTAGAGGTCCTTAAAGTGAAATTAGACCATTAAGAGTGTGTTGGCCGGCCATAGAGACAAGGGAGACAATGGCATTAAATTTTGGTCAAATTTTGGTGAAATTAGGTGATAAAAAATGAAGAAAATAAAATAAATAAAAGAGATATCATATTTCACTATTCATCCTTCTTCTCCACCAAAAATTGAAGAGAAAATAGGGGATTTTGGAGTTCAAACTTTCAGCCAAGCTATTCCCTTGCAAGTAAGTGAATTTAGAGGTCTTTCTTGATAATTTTTTGTACTTTTGGAACCCCCAAAGCTTAAGCTAGCTAATAAGGGGACTATTTTGCAAAATGGTTGAAAGTTTAGGGACTTTACATGAGATTTTTCATGTTTTTTCTGAGTTTTTATGGAAGAAAATGAATGTTAGTGGGTTAAAGAACAACTTTTTTGAAAGGTGTTACCATGAAAACAACTAAATAGGACTTATTTGTAAAAGTTGTAAATGAGTAATAAATGCATGAAATAATTGGTTTTGTGAGTTGTTTTACGAGAAATAAATGGTTAGTTAGCCTTATTTAATGAGAAAATGTGATGAAAAATGATTTACAAGCCTAGGGGTAAAATGGTAATTTTGTCAAAGTATAAGGGCAAAATGGTCTTTTTGCCTAAGTAGAAATTTGATGTATTATGAATTATAAAGTGATTGAATGAGTAAATTTTATTATTATAGATCAAGAAGAACACGAAACAACCTTGATCGAGGAAAAGGCAGGGTTATGGACTAAGTCGTCGACTAATATATTTTGCACCGAGGTAAGTTTATGTGTAAACGATACATCTTTAATACATATGTTGTTATTTATTGGTGCACCGTATGAGTGAGATTAATTATGATTGAGAATGATTGAAATTGATAGATAGTAAGTAATTCTCGTATAAACCTCGGAATAGTTATGTAAGTGCAGAAAAATATCCGTAATCATTATTGGTGGGCTGTGTGCGATACCACCTAAATTATCATTGTTGGTGGGCTGTGTGTGATACCACCTTATTATTTATTCACAATGGGCTGCTTGTGATACCATCGTTTATATTATTATTTAGTGGGCTATGTGCGAAACCACCGTAATTATTCTTTTCGGTGGGCTATGTGTGATACCACCCTATTATTGACTATTGGTAGGCTGCGTGTGAAACCATCGAGTACTTAGTATTATTCTGAAGGGTTCATTGAGAAAAGGTCTAAGTAAATATACTTCATGTGGTTTGTGGTGATGAGTGCAGGGAATATGTGCAAGTAAATGTGAGCAATATATATGTATATGGTTGGAAGGTGGTAAGAAATGAGATTAGTAAGAATGATTATGAAAATGTGAATTGTTGAAAATGCAAATTTTTCTAAAACATTTATAATGTTTGTGGTTGTTATGCATATGGTATGATGTTTATTGTTTACTTGTAAACTTACTAAGCTTAAAGCTTACTCCCTTTCTTTTCCCTTGATTTATAGTGTCAAAGAGCCGGCTCGGGATACGTAGATAATCGAAAGATCATCCACACTATTAGCTCATTTCAGTATATTTAAACATAGCATTTTGAGTATGGCATGTATAGAAGCTAGACTTAGTGAAATGTCTTGATGTTTTGTCCAAGTGTGTTGGCTCCTTTAAAGATGAACTTTTTGTAAATAGCCAAAGTTGTTGGCTCATTATTATTAATATATGAAAAGATGAGGTTATTCAGGAATGTGTATGATGAATGATTGGGTTGTTTGATTAATGGTTGAATGTGATTTATGTTGCAGGAGTTTGGGTGATAAAAAAGCTTGGCAAATAGCCTTGTTCTTATCCACACGGGTAGGCACACGGTGTGTGTCTAGGTCGTGTGTGAAACACGATCAATCCCATGGGTGTGTGGCTGGGTCGTGTGTCCCCTGAACGTTAATGTTGTAAGTTAGTGTCGACCATGGGCTAGACACACGGGCCTATTCCTAGGCCGTGTGCCCTTTATAAGGTTGCTGACATCATAAATAGAATATTTAGGTTTTCACACATGGGTGAGGACACGGGCGTGTCTGGGCTGTGCGGAGGACACGGGCCAAAGACACGAGCGTGTGCCCTACCGTGTGAAAACCCCTGTAGGTTCAAAATGAAAAATAAATTCCACACAGGCTAAGGACATGGGTGTATGAGACCACACGGCCTGCCCATATGGGTGTGTGGCCCTGTTTAAGCAAAAAAAAAATTCTAAGTATACAAAAGTTCTCGGTTTGATTCCAAGATCCTTCGTTTGCATGTTTAAGGCCTCGTAGGCCCATAATGAGGATGTTTTGAATGTGAATGGGAAGTTTTAAGCTGGAATGAAATTTTGTAGCCCAAAGTTGTATGTTCAAGTGAGTTAAGTCCAGTAATGCCTCGTACCCGGTTCCGGCGTTGAATACGGGTAAGGGGTGTTGCACTTACATTACGTTAATTGTATGTTAAATGTGTGGTTATGATGCTTATTATTTGCATAGGAACTTCCTAAGCTATATAGCTTACTCTTCTTCCTTTCCCTTATCTTATAGTGTTGCCAAGCTAGCTCGGGGTTCAAAAATCGTTGGAGATCAACTCACACTATCAACAATTATTTTGGTACCAATGAAATTACCATTTTAAGTTATGGCATGTATATGGGACTTGGTCATTTTGTTATGTGTCATAATTGATTTTGCCAAATATGTTGGCTTATATTGGTTGAAAGTTCATTTTGTAAATGGCTATTGCAATTGGCTAATGTTGGTATAAGTAATTTATATGATGATACCTTTCATGGATGTGGAAATTTACATGATATGAGTTGATAAGTATGTAAAGTTTGTGTATGATAGATGGTAGCATGTGAATGATGTGTTGATGTCTTGATTGTGGCTGATTTGGTTGTATGTATATGCATGGTTTGGTGCCATGTTATGTTGTGTAGTTGTGTATATTGAAGGGTGGCAAAATAGCTTGGTGCCTTATTTTTGTCCACACGGGTAGACACACAGGCATGTGTCTAGACCAAGTGTGACACACGGTTTGCCCCACGGTCATGTGCTTCAGCCGTGTGTCCCTTGTACCTTAATTGTTGCAAAACATAATGTCCAGAATATAGCACACGGGCAAAGACACGAGTGTGTATCTCGGTCGTGTGTGCTACGGCCTTGGACTTGGGCGTGTGTCTCGTACATGTGAAGTCTGCACCTATTTTATGAAAAATTATGAAAATTAAATCGACCATACGGCCTAGCACACTGGCGTGTGGAAAGGTCGTGTGGCACAAGTCAGAGAGCTCCCTATTTTGAACATGGCCTGTAGCACGGGCGTGTTTAAGTGTCACACTAGCGTGTGAGCCCTATAACATGAAAAATTTTCTAAGTTTTGTAAAATTTTCTAAAGTTCTCGGTTTAGTCCCGAACCACTTCCAAAGCATGTATTGTTTCTCATAGGATGGATTTAGGGACGATAAGAATGTGTATGAAAAGTTTTAATTTGAATGGAAATTTATGACTCAAAAATGTATGTTTGTTCGTGTTTAAGTCTGGTAATGCCTTGTATCCTGTTCCGGAGTCGAATATGAGTAAGGGGTGTTACATACTTTAAATTTGGCTCCCAAGATCACTTCATTCGAGATTGCCCTGAAATGAATAAGAATGATATTTTTTAGAATACGAGGCCGAGTTACACTGCACTAGAAGGAGGCCACCTAGAAATACTGGAAGTGGGAATAGTAGTAGAGGTGTGACGAAAGAATTAACTGCGAGGTCAGAGGTCAGAGCACCTGCCAGAGCCTATACTATTGGCACTTGCGAAGATGCGCCATCTCCTGATGTGATCACTAGTACATTTTCTCTCTACGATACTAATGTAGTCGCATTGGTTGATCCTAGATCGACTCATTCTTATATTTGCATGAATTTGGTATCTAGTAAGAATTTACCCATTGAGTCTACTGTGTAATAGCCCGACTTAAGGACTAGTCGGAATAGTGGTGCGAGACCATAAATTCGAAGTAGAAATATGAGTTTTATGATTTCTATATGGTTTATGAGGTGATTTCATGATTGTGTGAAAACCTCATGAAGAAATTTTATTAATTAGTGATTAAATTGTCCATTAGGACAAAATTGCAAAAAATGGAAATTATGAGATTCTAGAAGATTTATGTATGAAATAGAATTATGAAAATTACTAGAGGTCCTTATTTAGCAATTAGACCATTATATTTGATGATGGACAAAAATGGACATGGGAAGGAAAAATCTCAAGAAAGGACCATTCAGGGCATTTTGGTCATTTGGTTAATAAAAGAATTAAAAGGGAAAATAAAGCCAAAATTGATGTCCATCTTCTTCACCATAGCTAAAATTCTCAAGCTCTCCATAGATAGGGTTTCTTCAACTTCGAAGCTTGATAGTAAGTGCATCCTAGCCTCGTTTTTAATGTTCTTCGAATTTTTGAAACCATCGTAGCTCAGTTTAGCTATTTCTAGCTATATTTTGAGCTAGGGTTCAAGTTCAAAAATTTACCCATGTGTAACATGCATGTATTTTGATGTTTTATGGAGGAATATGAAAGTTTGATGTATGATAAACATCTTTTCTAAGTGATTTTCATGAAAAATACATGTAAGGACCAAATTGTAAAAGTTATGAAAATGGTCATACATGAGTGAAATAGTAGAAATTTAAGGTTTCTATAGTTGAGAATATGATTCGACTAGGCTTTAAATACAAGAAAGTTGAATGAAAATCATTTTACGAGCCTAGGGGAAAAAGTGTAATTATGTAAAAGTTTAGGGTAAAATTATAATTTTGCCAAAATATGACTTTTGAGTCGATTTAGTCTATGTGTATTTTTAACAAATGAAATTTTTATTATAGATCAAGAAACGCAAAGCCCGGATCAAAATCGAGGCAAGAATAAAATCGAGGACTAAATCGAGCATTGATACACATTTTGAGAATCGAGGTAAGTTTGTATGAAGTTGAAGTTTCATAATGTTTTGATGTTTGAAACTACTTAATATTACAAAGATGTATGCTTTTTCTATGAATAATCGAACGATAAAGCCTTGATGAGGAAATAGTGAAAATAAGTTATGTGAAATCCCGAATAAAGATTCGAATAATGAGGTTACCTATGTTTAGCATTGAATAAAGAAGGTCCCGTGTAAGACCATGTCTGAGATATGGCATCGACACTAAAAAAAATCTCATATAAGACCATGTTTGGGACATGGCATTGACATTAATGTACGATCTCGTATAAGACCATATCTGGGATATGGCATCGACATTGAGCTATAAGATCCCGTGTAAGACCATATCTGGGATATGGCATCGGCATCAAGGGGTGATCCCATGTAAGACCATATCCAGGATATGGCATTGTCATCAAGATTTATACATGATGAGTTCGAATATCCTACGATAATCTGATTCGTTCATAGGCAAAAGAGTAAAGTATGTGAAATGGTATAGAGCCAAATCCGTTTATGGATGACCTTAAGTTTCATTCATAATAAAAATGATGAAGATTTGAGTTTATGTTTATGTTAGCATATGTGTTAAGTCATGTGATTAAGTGATACAGGTACTATGAGTAAGTATAAGTTGCTAAAATCATAATGTGATATGAGATGGGCAAGAATGAATGTTAGTAAGTATGTTTAAGCATTTAATACATATGTTTGCTATTGTTTCATGAAAAGGTTGAATTTGGTCTGACCAATTATGTTGCTTTAGAATTTTATACAAACTTACTAAGCTATATGCTTACCCCTCTCTTTTCCCTTTTCTTTGTAGTTTCGCAAGTTAGCTCAAGGATCATAGAACGTCGGAGCTCGGGTCACACTATAAGCTATTCTTTTGGTATAGTAAAGTTAATTCATTTTGAGTATGGCATGTATAGGAACTTGATCGTTTTGTGTCATGTTATGTTTGAAGTCTAAAGGGTTGTCTATTAATGCTTCACATTCATTTTTGTAAATGGCCATGACGAATTGGTCAATATTGTCAAGTTCATGTTCCATGTTTGATGGATATAATGAAATAAATGTTCATGCAAGATATTGAGTAAAATGTGGATGAAATGATTAATAATTTAAGGGTTGTTTATAGTTTGATATTGTCATATTATGTGCTTCTTGTGATGAAATGAACAAGTTTATGTTTCAGGGTGGCAAAGAGGCTTTAAAAGTAGCCCCTAATTGTCCACACGGGTAGACACACAGGGCGTGTGTCTAGGCCGTGTGTGACACATGGTCAACCCATATTGTCAACCCCTGCATTTTAATTGCAAGAATTTGATTCATCACATGGGCCACCACACAGGCTATTAAGGGTTTGATGATGTCATAAATAGAGAGCTCACGGTGGAGGACACGGGCTATTGACACGGGCGTGTGTCCAGCCGTGTGAAAATGCCTATAGGTTCGAAAAGGAAATAAATTCTACATGGGCTAGGGAAATGGGCGTGTGAGATCACACGGCTGCCCACACGGACGTGTCCCATGTCTCACAGGCTTGTGACCCCTGTTTGAGTAAAAATTTTCAAAGAGTACCAAAGTTTTCGGATGAACTTCAAACTTCCCGAAGTAAGTTTAGGACCTCGTAGGCCCATAATATATACGTTATGATCAAGAAAGAAAAGTTTTAAGTTGGAACGAAATTTTATAACCCAAAATGTATGTTCAAGTAAGGTTAAGTACGATAATGCCTCGTATCTTATCCTAGCGTTGGACACGGGTAAAGGGTGTTACATATTGAGTTTGTGATTAAAGTGTCGAACCCTTTAGGCAAGTATGTTTAAGTTAATAAAGTTTTCAAGAGTTGTCCTTTAATGATTCGGGGTCACTACTTTCCAGCTGACTTAATGCTTTTGTCGTTTGATGAGTTTGATGCAATTCTTGGAATGGATTGGTTGGCTCTACATGATGTCATAGTGAATTGTAGATGAAAGATTATTGAATTGAAATGTCAAAATAATGAAATTCTTCGCATTGAATTGGATGAGTTGGGTGAGTTGCCTATTTTGATTTTGTCGATGTCGGCTCAGAGGTATGTAAGAAAAGGTTGTGAAGTATTTCTTTCTTATGTACTAAATACGAAAGTGTCTGAATTAAAGATTGAATCTGTGTCGATAGTTTGTGAATATCCAAATGCCTTCCCAGAACAGTTGCCTGGATTACCACCAATCAGAGAGGTGGAGTTTGCTATTGATTTGGTACCGGGAACTTCACCGATTTCGATAGCTCCATATAGAATGGCTCCGACCGAATTGAAAGAATTGAAGTCACAATTTCAAGAGTTGATAGATAAGGGTTTTGCGAGATCAAGTTTTCCTCCTTGTGGGGCACCAGTGTTATTCGTCAAGAAGAAATACGGATCCATTAGAATTTGTATCGAGTATGGTCAACTCAACAAGGTTACGATAAAGAACAAGTACCCTTTACCAAGAATTGACGATTTGTTCGACCAGTTGAAAGGGGAAACAATGTTCTCGAAGATAGATTTGAGGTTTGGCTATTATCAATGAGAATTAAGGACTCGAATGTGCTGAAAACCGCGTTCAGAATGAGGTATGGGCATTATGAATTTCTTGTTTTGCCTTTTCAATTAACTAATGCTCCTGCCATTTTTATGGATTTGATGAATCGAATCTTCAGACCGTATTTGGACAAGTTTATACTCGTGTTTATTGATACATCTTGATTTATTCTCGAGATGAGTCTAAGCATACCGAACATTTAAGAATTGTATTTCAGACTTTGAGAGATAAGAAATTGTTTGCTAAGTTTCAGCGGAAGGCATACGGTTGATCCGAGTAAGATCTTGGCAATTGTTAAATGGAAACCCCGAGGAATGTATCTAAGGTTAGAAGCTTTTTGGGCTTGGCTGGATATTATCGGTGATCGTGTGTCAGAGTCTTAAAAATTTATAATATGAATGATCTTTTAATATCCGGTATTTAGTGGTCATGCAATTTAATTAATATATGCGTGTTAGTATGCTCTGTATGTTGTTTGAGTGTGTTTGGGGGCTTTGGGAAACCTTGGGGTTAGGTAGAAACCTTAGTGAAAATTTTGGTTTCAAGGCTTTTAAGGGAGAGCTAGTAGCGTCAGGCCTTAAGAGATTTTATGTAGGGTTTATGACACAAGAAAGGAAGTGGTGGAGTGGCAGAGGTAACGACTAGGTGCTAGGGGGAGTGTTGCGTCACAAGGGGTGCCAAGGGGGGAGAGGTTTGAATCACGCCAGCAGCAAAGGGGAGCTTTGTTTTTTGGTGTTTTGCGTCAATGAGGGGAGAGTGTTGGACGGCAAGTAAACTCTAGGGAAGACTTGGTCAAGGTTTTTGAATGTGTGGTGGAGAGTGGAATGGAAGGTTTGAATGAGTCAAACTCATTTGAACGGGTAAAGGAGAGGGAATTGAGGAGAGAAAAGGAGGATTTGAAGGGAGGAGGAGAGTTGGCCGATTTTCGGGTACTAGGAGGTGGTATTTTTGGTTTTGGGTGTTTAGTGTTGGGAGTGCCAAATTTTAGTAGTCATTTTAGGAGCATTCTTTCTTTTCTCTTCATATGACCAAAAGCCGAAACTTAAGATACGATAAGTGCAATTGTCGTCCCATTTTCTTTTCTCACCTTTGCTATTCACTCTCAAAAGTCGAACCATATTTTCTTCTCTTTTCTTTTTCATTTCAACAACTTTGAGCCTCCACTACTTTTTGCAAAAGCCGAATAGCTCCTCATTTTTTTTCTCTTGGTGACCGAAAGTATCTATCAATTGTGGAATCACAACCGAAACACCATAAATTTCAAACCTTTTCTCTTTTTTTTTTCTTTCATCTATTACCTCTCTTCTAAAAAGCTAAATGAACTTTTCCCATTTGGGATTTGTAGCCGAACCTTCTAAGCTATCTCGGTTACCTCTTTTTCTTTCGTTGTGGTTATTCTCATAAGCCGAATATCTCTTAAAGTGGTGACTGCCATTCATCTCTTTTCTCTCAAGCAGTTTCTAGTTATCGTGGTAAGGAGTTCTTTTTTATTTTATATCTCTCTCTTTTCCTTCTTTAGTTGCCAAAACAAAACTCTAACCTTGTTCTCATGTGTGGCCGAATCCATGGAGGGTTGGTTTTGGGATCTCAGTTGGGCTAACGTCAATGGAGTAGAAATCTTTCGGGATTTGAACGATCGAGGTAAGCAGGGTATATCATTAGGCCGAAGGCAATTCCATGTGTTCATATGTGTTGGAGCCGATTCTAACATAACTTATGTAGGGGTTTTGTCAATCTTCAAGATCGAGTAGGAATTCCCGAGATTTGGGGCCGACTTTGGTAAGATTACTCGATTAAGATATTATTTGTGTTCCGTTTAGATTTGATTTAACGTGTTAACCGGGTCTTCTGACCAAGACATTATTTCATGGAATCAAATACCAGCCAAGGGAGAGAAAGGGTCAGCACGTAGTCCCTACCCTAAATACAAAGCGATCGGTTTCTGATGCAGGAGGCCTCCGGGTGTGGGCGGCGTACGAAACAGGATCATAGTCGATAGAAATAGTGTCGGTTAGGGATAGTGTCGACGTAGAGGGCGTGATTTTACGGGATATCAGGTGTGTAGTTATTACACTGTTTCTCTGTTTATAATTAATTAAATGTATGTGATATGTGTGGTAGCCGGAAATAACGGCTGTGGTGGTAAGGCTACCCATATTGGGTGATCTGGTAACCAGGTTAGTAATTTTCTCATATTAAAATTTTGAATGGATATTTGTGTAACTTGGTAAGCATGTTATGTATGCATGACTGATATGTTCATAACGATTATATTGTCATTTCATCATTTATATTGTATGTGCATGGGGATCGGGATATATATGTTTAATGAAGAAAAGGGTGTACATTTATGTATGTGGATTGATGTTGGCTATGTGCCTCATCGTGGATTGGTGTTGGCTATGTGCCTCATCGTGGATTGGTGTTGGCTATGTGCCTCATCGTGGATTGATGTTAGCTTCGTGCTTCATCGTGGATTGGTGATGACCTCGAGTCACACTGTGGATATTATGATTTAATCACGTGGACCAGTGGCTAGCCCACTAAATGGACTTTGCGCAGCATGATTGCCAAAGAGGTGTGTAGCGGATGGAGGGTCGATTTAGTAATCCCACGTGTGTGTAGTGGCGGGATATCTGAGGTGTGTAGTGGTTGGATACTAGGTTGGGTTGGGTTACCATCTTGCATAATCATGTGTGGTATGTGGATTGGTGTGGTTGTGGGCCAAGCCCATTTATGGAAACATGTGAAATAATTGCACACTGAGTCAAAATGACTCACCTTGTTTTTCAACTAATGCAGGTAGTACGTGATACTTTGGACCGGGCTGGAGAGGAGTCATGGTGGCCATGCACAAGCCGTTTTTGCTTTTAAAGTACTTTATAAATTTCAATTACTTTTTAGGGTATTTTACTATAATAAGGCCACTTTAAATACTTTGGTTTGATTTTAAGTTTTAAGTTGGATTTGCTATCAGATGATTAAGTATAAAGAAACTCTAAAAATACTGCAACACTCAAATTTAAATGGGTCTTCAAAGTATAGATTACTTATGAACCTCCTAGGTTTCCAAAAATTTTCGTATAAATGGATAGTGAATTTAACTCGTGCAACTCAAAAGCTTTGTTACTGAATTTGAATGGGAAACCGTCTTTAAACAAATTTCTGTTTTAGATTTTAAAACCCATTTTTCACTTATAAAACCAAACCATTATCAACCTTTTTCCCCGTAACGTTTCGAATTCGACCGTGGTGTTTTGGGCCGGGTTTAGGGTGTTACATTTTGGTATCAGAGCAAGGTTCAAAACTCGACTTTGAGGGTTTTTGGGCTCAAAACATTTTTTTCCAAAGATGGGTTTTTCTAAAACATGGATTTCTATAAGCTATTTCAGGGTTATTCTGGCATGTCACCTGTGTCTCCTGTCCGAAGTCCGCCAGGTAAGTACTCCTAACTATTTTGTGCTTTATATGTGGAATTAATGGGTATTAATGGATCGTAGATTAGTAAGTTTGGAACTATTGAACCTTAGGATTAGCTTACTCCAACACTAAACTTCATAAGACTTAACTTATCTCACCAAACCCGGGAATGAGTCGTAGAGTTCAGGTGTGGTAACAAGCATGCGCATGTCTAGGCATGGATTCAGAATGAGCTTGGTATTTAAGCGATCCTAGCGACTCACCTCCTCTTTTCAGAATCCTACAGTGCTTGCAGATGATTGTTCACCTTAACCATGAGGACTTGTTAACTGTCGAACCTATAACTAAAACCCGAAAGGGATCGAATACCCAATTTTGTAAAACTATCAAATTACCCCTAATTTGTAAAATTATCGAAATAACCCCAATTTGTGATATTACCAAAATACCCCCGATTTGTAAAATTACTGAACTACCCTCAATTTATTACCAAAATACCCCTATTTTGCCAAAATTACCAAGATACCCTCTATATTTTGAAAATCACGAAAAATACCCCTATATGATAAATTACGAAAATACCCCTAGGTTGGGAACGAACGAAAATGCTCAAAGTGGTGAATATGTGCGGTGAATATTGATGATGAATGTATGTGATTCTCTGAATTAGGACAATGGACTTGAGATGAAAACTTTGAAATGATCGAAAAACTACTGCTAAACTTCTTTACATAAAAATTGTTCGTGGGTAATCAGTGGAGCAAAAAGCTAATGCATAAAATTTCTTAAAATAGATTAAAATGCGACGATAGACATGAGTTCTAGGGGGCGAGGTCGTGATATGCGTGGGAGTGGTAGAGGTAGGATGACTGTGTCGGAACCAGTAGGGTCTGGTCATAGATCAGGGAATGAAACGACGCTGCCAGCTGTGGAAGTGGAGTTCCAAGATTAGACGGGTGGAGATGACGCAGTATCTCAGGCTATGCTGCGGGTTTTGCAGAGAGTTGCAGGAACAAACGTGGGTTCTGGGGCTAGGAAGTCCGTGTCTAAGCGACTTTGATTGAACAGAGCTGAGGTATTCTGAGGTGTTTCTGGGGTAGCTCTGAATGTGGCGAATACTGGTTAGAGGCAGTTGAGAGAATTATGGATGATTTGGACTGCACGGCTGAAGAGAAGCTGAAAGGTGCTATATCTTTACTTCGGGATGAGGCCTATCAGTGGTGGCTTATCGTTAGAGAGGGTACTCCAGCGACCGAGTAGATTGGGGTTACTTTAAGGTAAAGTTTGAGGGAAAGTATGTCGGAGCTAATTACGTGGACGCACAGAGGAAGGCATTCTTGAATCTGGTGCAAGGGGTAGGTTAGTAGCGGAATATGAGGCGAAATTCCTGAGGTTAAGTCGGTATGCCAGAGGGATTATTGCTACTGATTATGAGCGCTGCGTGAGATTTGAGGATGGACTATGAGATGAACTGCGGGTGTTGATAGCTCCTCAGCGTGAGAGGGACTTTACTACCTTGGTGGAAAAAGCTTGGATAGCCGAGAAAGTTAAACGAACTGAAAGGCAGAACAGAGGCCAGAATAAGAGAGGTTTTAGACCATTAGGATCTTCGGGGGGTCCAAAAAAAGCCTAGGATTGAGGGTTCTACTCGTACTTTTATGCCAGCTGCTGGGAATCAGGTCCGTCCATGTGCTCGGTGTGGGAGAACTCATGTAGGCGAGTGCTGGGGAAGGAGTAAGGAGTGCTTCAGGTGTGGGTCCAAGGCTCAATTGGTTAAGAATTATCTCTAGGAAGATGACTGTTCTTAGTCCCTTAGGGCAATCAGTAGTGGTAAACAAACTCTTTAGGGAGGTGCCTTTAGAGGTTCAGGGGGTGGTGTTTCCAGCGGATTTGATAGAGCTGCCATTCGGAGAATTTGACTTGATCCTAGGTATGGACTGGCTAGTAAGGTATCATACGAATTTGGACTGTGCTGCTAAGTGCATGTCATTGAGGACTCCTAAGAACTATGAGGTTATGGTGATAGGTGAGAGGAAAGACTACTTGGCTAACGTGGTGTCTGCTCTTAAGGCGGAGAAGATGGTGAAGAAGGGTTGCTTGGCTTTCCTGATGTTTGTTAGTGCTTTGGATGCTAAGGAAGCAGCTGTGGGGGAGGTCAGGACCGTGAAGGAGTTTGTGGATGTTTTTTTCGAAAGAACTTTCAGGGTTGCCTTCAGATCAGGAGGTGGAGTTTGGAATTGGCCTGTTGCCGGGAACAGCGCCAGTGTCCATTGCTCCTTATAGGATGGCACCAAAGGAGAGCTGAAAGCCCAAATTTAAGAGTTGTCAGATCGCGATTTTATTCGACCCAGTGTGTCTCCATGGGGAGCACTGGTGTTGTTCGTAAAGAAGAAGGACGGGTCTATGCGTATGTACATAGATTACGCCAGTTGAATAAGCTGACGATTAAGAATAAGTACCAGCTGCCGAGGATAGATGACTTGTTTAACCAGCTCAAAGGGGCTGCGATCTTTTCAAAGATAGATTTGAGGTTGGGGTATCACTAGCTTAAGGTGAAGGAGGCTGATATCCATAAGATGACATTTTGGACTCGACTGAACACTACTGAATTCTTGGTAATACTGATTCGTAACTAACGACCTACCGCTTTCATGGATATGATGAACCAGGTTTTTCAACCTTACTTGGATCAATTTGTCGTGGTGTTTATAGATGACATCTTGGTATATTCCAAGTCAGAGAAAGAGCATGATGCACACCTTCGGGTAGTGCTGCGACTTTTAAGGGAGAAGAAGTTGTATGCCAAGTTTAGCAAGTGCAAATTTTGGTTGAGTGAAGTCACTTTTCTGGGTCATGTAGTATCTGTAGTAGGAATCATAGTGGATCTTCAAAAGATTGAGGCAGTATTGGATTGGAAACCACCTAAGTCGATTGGCAGAGATTCGCAGTTTCTAAGGGTTAGCGGGCTATTATAGGAGATTTGTCGAGGGGTTCTCTTCAATAGCGGCACCTTTGACTAAGCTATTGAGAAAGGATGTACCTTTTGTATGGTCGGTTAAGCAGCAGGAGAGCTTTGAGAAGCTAAAAAAGTTTTGATAGAGGCTCGGTCTTAATTTAGCCTGTGGCGAGGAAAAATGTTGTGGTGTATTGTGTTGCTTCTCATTCGGGGTTAGATTGTGTACTGATGCAGGAAGGGAATGTGGTTGCTTATGTGTCTCGGCAGTTGAGACCGCATGAAGTTAACTATCCGACGCACGATCTGGAGTTGGCCATGGTGGTCTTCACCTTGGAGGTGTGAAGGTATTATTTGTATGGAGAAATGTCAATGATCGACACAGACAACAAGAGCCTGAAGTATCTATTGATTCAGAAGGAGCTAGACTTGAGACAACGAAGGTGGGTGGAGTTGTTAAAGGATTATGACTGTTCGATTGAATACCACCCGGAAAAGCGAATGTGGTGGTAGATGCCCTAAGTCAGAAGGTTGTATCAGATTTGAGCGCGATGTTCACGGATCTTAGCTTGTATGACGATGAAAGTTTGTTAGTAGAGCTTCAGGTAAAGCCAACATGGATAAGTTAGGTAAAAGAGAAACAATTGGTGGATGAGGATCTGAGTGCTTGACTTCAGCAAGTTCAGAGTGGGGAGTTAGAGGACTATAGTGTCAACAACGATAGAATTCTATGTTTCCGTGGTAGGGTGTGTATCCCGAAGGATATGGAATTAAGGTAGAAGATTCTTCGGAATCGCATAGTAGCCCTTACGCTATGCATCCTGGAGGAAGTAAGTTGTATAAGGACCTATGGGAACAATTTTGGTGGCCTGGATTGAAGCGGAAGTTACAAAATTTGTGGGAAAGTGCTTGACGTGTCAGTAGGTCAAAGCTGAACACCAAGTGCCTTCGGGGTTGTTGCAACCGGTGAAGATTCCTCAGTGGAAGTGGGAGAGAATCACCATGGATTTCGTTAGTGGGCTTCCTCTTACGCATACTAAGAAAGACTCGGTATGGGTGATTATGGACCGGTTGACAAAGTCCGCTCATTTCATACCTGTGCGTGTTGGTTACTCTCTGCAGAGGTTGGCGACGCTGTACGTGGCAGAAATTGTGAGACTACATGGAGTGCCAGTATCGATCATATCGGATAGAGATCCTAGATTTATGTAAAGGTTTTGGAGGGCGTTGCATCAGGCTTTGGACACCAGGTTGGACTTTAGCGCGATTTTCATCCACAGACGGATGGCCAGTTTGAAAGGGTGATTCAGGTGTTAGAAGATATGCTAAGGGGATGTGTTATCGACTTCAGAGGTAGTTGGGAGGAATTCTTGCCTTTAGCAGAATTCGCTTATAACAAAAGTTACCAAGCTAGTATTCAGATGGCGCCATATGAAGCACTGTATGGGTGAAAGTGTCGACTCTTACTTGTTGGACAGAATTAGGAGAACGTCATGTTTTTGGTCCAGAGATAGTGGCAGAGTCAGAGGAAAAGGTTAAAGTAATTCGGGCACGGTTGAAAGAGGCATCTGAAGACAGAAGTCGTATGTAGATCTTAAGTAGAAAGAGATAGAGTTTGCAGTGGGTGATCGTGTGTTCCTAAAAGTCTCGCCATGGAAGAAGGTGATGAGATTTGGACGCAAGGGTAAACTGAGTCCCAGATTTATAGGGCCTTATCGGGTTTTGAAGCGAGTTGGACCGGTGGCTTATCAGTTAGAGTTACCTTCAGAATTGAAACCGATGCATGATGTGTTTCACGTGTCGATGCTACGTCGTTATCGATTGATCCGTCTCACGTGGTGCCAGTGGAGGAAGTTGAGTTGAGGCCAGACTTGTCCTACGAAGAAGAGTCGATTCAGATTCTGGAGCGAGATGTGAAGGTGCTTCTGAAGAAATCAGTTCCCCTAGTCAAGGTGTTGTGGCGGAACCATGGATCGAAAGAAGCTTTGTGGGAGTCAGAAGAGTTGATGCGACAGCAATACCCTCACTTATTTTGACCAGGTAATTTCGAGGCCAAAATTATTTTTAAGGGGGTAGAACTGTAATATCCAGTATTTAGGGGTCATGCAATTTAATTAATATCTGCGTGTTAGTATGCTTTGTATGTTGTTTGAGTGTGTTTGGGGGCTTTGGGAAACCTTGGGGTTATGTAGAAACCTCAGTGAAAATTTTGGGTTCAAGGCTTTTAAGGGAAAGCTAGTAGCGTCAGGCCTTAAGAGATTTTATGTAGG
The DNA here is from genome assembly GCA_025506655.1 of Gossypium rotundifolium. Taxonomy (NCBI): domain Eukaryota; kingdom Viridiplantae; phylum Streptophyta; class Magnoliopsida; order Malvales; family Malvaceae; genus Gossypium; species Gossypium rotundifolium. Next base: position 34,685,858 of record CP106727.1, on the reverse strand, counting down.
GTTTACGACACAAGAAAGGAAGTGGTGGAGTGGCAGAGGTAACGACTAGGTGCTAGGGCGAGTGTTGCGTCACAAGGGCTGCCAAGGGGGAGAAGTTCGAATCACGCCAGCAGAAAAGGGAGCTTTATTTTTTGGTGTTTTACGTCAAGGAGGGAGGAATGTTGGACGGCAAGCAAACTCTAGGGAAGACTTGGTCAAGGTTTTTGAATGTGTGGTGGAGAGTGGAGTGGAAGGTTTGAATGAGTCAAACTCATTTGAACGGGTGAAGGAGAGGGAATTGAGGAGAGAAAAGGGGGATTTGAAGGGAGGAGGAGAGTTACCCGATTTTGAGGTACTAGGAGGTGGTTTTTGGGTTTTGGGTGTTTAGTGTTGGGAGTGCCAAATTTTAGTAGTCATTTTAGGAGCATTCTTTCTTTTCTCTTCATATGACCAAAGCCGAAACTTAAGATATGATAAGTGCAATTACCGTCCCATTTTCTTTTCTCACCTTTGCTATTCACTCTCAAAAGCTGAATCATACTTTCTTCTCCTTTTTTTTCATTTCAACAACTTTAAACCTCAACTACTTTTTGCAAAAGCCGAATAGCTCCTCATATTTTTTTCTCTTGGTGACCGAAAGTATCTATCAATTGTGGAATCACAGCTGAAACACCATAAATTTCAAACCTCTTCTCTTTCTTTTTTATCTTTTGTCTATTGCCTCTCTTCTAAAAAGCCGAATGAACTTTTCCCATTTGGGATTTGTAGTGAACCTTCTAAGCTATCTCGGCTACCTCTTTTTCTTTCGTTGTGGTTATTCTTATAAGCCGAATATCTCTTGAAGTGGTGACTACCGTTCATTTCTTTTCTCTCAAACAGTTTCTAGTTATCATGGTAAAGAGTTCTCTTTTATTTTAGATCTCTCTCTTTTCCTTATTTAGTTGCCGAAACAAAAATCTAACCTTGTTCTTATGTGAGGCCGAATCCATGGAGGGTTGGTTTCGGGATCTCAGTTGGGCTAACGTAAAGGGAGTAGAAATCTTTTGGGATTTGAACGATCGAGGTAAGCAGGTTATATCGTTAGGCCGAAGGCCATTCCATGTGTTCATATGTGTTAGAGTCGATTCTAACATAACTTATGTAGGGGTTTCGTCAATCTTCAAGATCAAGTAGGAATTCCCGGGATTGGGGTCTACTTTGGTAAGATTACTTGATTAAGATATTATTTGGGTTTCGGTTAGATTTGATTTAACGTGTTAATCGGGTCTTCTGACCAAGACATTATTTCATGGAATCAAATACCAGCCTAGGGGAGAAAGGGGTCGGACACGTAGTCCCTCCCCCTAAATACAAGAAGCGATCGATTTTTGCAGTCTGAGATTGGCCTTCGGGGTGTGGGCCAGCGTCAGAATAGGATCGTAGGCTGATAGCGGTAGTGTCGGTTAGGGATAGCGTCGACGTAGAGGCGTGATTTTACGGGTTATCAGGTGTGTAGTTATTATACTGTTTCTCTGTTTATAATTAATTAAATGTATGTGATACGTGTGGTAGCCGGAAATAACGGCTGTGGTGGTGAGGCTACCCATATTGGGTGATCTGGTAACCAGGTTAGTAATTTTCTCATATTAAAATTTTGGATGGATATTTGTGTAACTTGGTAAGCATGTTATGTATGCATGACTGATATGTTCATAACGATTATATTGTCATTTCATCATATATATTGTATGTGCATGGGGATCGGGATATATATGTTTAATGAAGGAAAGGGTGTACATTTATGTACGTGGATTGATGTTAGCCTTGAGCTACATCGTAGTTCGATGTTGGCTATGTGCCTCATCGTGGATTGGTGTTGGCTATGTGCCTCATCGTGGATTGATGTTAGCTTCCTGCTTCATTGTGGATTGGTGATGACCTCGAGTCACACTGTGGATATTGTGATTTAATCACATGGACCAGTGGCTAGTCCACTAAATGGACTTTGCACAGCATGACTGCCAAAGAGGTGTGTAGCAGATGGAGGGTCGATTTAGTAATCCTCTGGTGTGTGGTGGCAGGATATACGGGGGTGTGTAGCGGTTGGATACTAGGTTGGGTTGGGTTACCATCCTGCAAAATCATGTGTGGTATGTGGATTGATGTGGTTGTGGGCCAAGCCCATTTATGGAAACATGTGGAATAATTGCACACTGAGTCAAAATGACTCACCTTGTTTTTCAACCAATGCAGGTAGTATGTGATACTTTGGACCGGCCGGGAGGAGTTAGGGTGGCCATGCACAAGCCGTTTTTGCTTTAAAAGTCCTGTATAAATTTCAATTACTTTTTGGGGTATTTTTCTGTAATAAGGCCACTTTTAATACTTTGGTTTGATTTTAAGTTTTAAGTTGGATTTGCTATCAGATGATTAAGTATGAAGAAACTCTAAAAATACTGCAACACTCGAATTTAAATGGGTCTTCAAAGTATAGATTACTTATGAACCTCTTGGGTTTCCAAAAATTTTCGTATAAATGGATAGTGAATTTAACTCGTGCAACTCAAAAGCTTTATTGCTGAATTTGAATGGGAAACCTTCTTTAAACAAATTTCTGTTTTAGATTTTAAAACTCATTTTCACTTATAAAACCAAACCATTATCTACCTTTTTCCCCATAACGTTCCGAATTCGGCCGTGGTGTTTTGGGCGGGTTTAGGGTGTTACTGATCTAGCCTAAAAACTAACTGTGACAATGACTTGAGGCAAGCGCACCTATCGAACAGTAGTAGAGTTTAGTGGTAAGACCGGGTTGTCGAACCCAAAGGAACCAAAAGTACTAATACTAACTTTCTTTTTATTATTTAGCCTAAGAATTAAAGAAATTGTTTGTTTAATCTAAAACTAACTATCTACTAAGCTAAAGATGCGAAGACCAAGAGAAGGAATTGGGGAAATACTTGTAGGAAAAACCAATTGATTGAGACAATACCCGATTAGGAATCTTTTTATAATTAAAAACCCTAGAATTGCATTAACCCGATCTATGGACTCCCATATTAGGTTTAACCCTAATTCGACAGATTTTCATTGATAAACTGTAAAAGTAACATATTTTAACCCCATATTTAGTATGCTTTTGGATGATTTAGCCTTTGATTTATGTAAAAAAGGTACTTTTAATCCTTTCTTTTCATGTTTATACTTAGAAATCACCCGAGGATGAAACTTATGAGAAACAGGCTTAAAACGGGCCAATTTAGGCCAAAGAAGAAATCGACACGGCCTGGACTTCAAGCCACACAGTCGTGTCTCGTCAAATTATGAGACACGGCCTAAATCTTGATCTACACTGCCATGCCTAAAACAACAGAATCAAAACATGGACCAACCACGACTTACACGGGCGTGTGCCATGGCTGTGCCCCTGTTACAGGAGAGAGCAATTTCACTCAGATTTGGATACTTAGAGCCAAAGAAACACTTTTCAAAGCTTATTCAAACATCGAGTATGAAGCAGACTTAAATTAGGAAACTTAGGGACCAAGTAAAGGATTCTAAAAGTCTTTATAAACACCCTAAGTGCATCCTAAAAGGGGGGCGGTGAGCTAGGCCAAGGAGCTGAGCTAGGAAGATCACATTTTGTGGAATCACTCGAAGATAGCAATGTGGATCCATTTCGAAGAGCCGAAATTCTACTCAAGACGGCGAATTTCTCCTTCAATTCATTTAGAGGGTTTTAGGGATTTTCTATGTTTTGTTTTATCTTTTCTCTTGAGATGTTTTATTTTTTTGTTATGAACTAAACCCTTCGATACCTGAAGGGGATGAAACCTAGATGAATTTTGTTATTAATTTCTGAATTATATGATAAATACTTAGTTGTTCTTAATTATGCATGCTTAATCCAAATCTGATGTGCTTAGGTGGAGGAGGAATAGACCCTGCTTAAGAGTAGATTGAGCATAATTAAGCGGAGTTGATCGCACACCTAGAAATAGGGTGACGAGATTTTACCGGATTAGGGTGAAACCTAATATGGGAATCCATAGATCGATTTACTGCTATTCTAGGGGGTTATTATAAGCGAACGAGAGCTCTACTAATTAACCTAGGGTAAGACGTTATTCACCTCGAGAGAGGGTTTAATATACGTTAGGGAGTCTTACGGATCAAACTAAGTAAATAAATCATATGGTTCAGTATTAAATAACAAGTGAAGTCTAGGTGGATTCTTCCTGAGGGTATCGTTGTGATCAATTGAGTTTTCTTCGAGTTATTTCCCTATTCATTCTTATTGTCTTTGTCTTTAGCTTAGAAATCGTTAAACTAGATTAAATCAACCAATCACTCCATATTTTAGGCTAAATAATAAAAAGAAAGTAAGTATTAGTACTTTTAGTTCCTTTGGGTTCAATAATCTAGACTTGCCTAAGCTATACTACTGTTCGATAGGTACACTTGCCTTTAATCATTGTCAGAGTTAGTCTCAAGGTTCGATCTCATTCATTATAAATTTTAAAGCTCTAATTTCAGCGATCAAGTTTTTGGCACCATTGCCGGGGAATTGAAATATTAAGAAAGCTCTAATTTTATAGCCACTATTTTTATTATTTTAGTATCTTTTGCTAATTTTAATTCTTCATTATTTTTTCCTAGCAGGTTCCTCTAGTTTATGACTAGAAGGAACCCGATAGGACCTTTAGAATACGATAGTGAAATTGAAGCTACCGCTCGAAGGAATCGTAGAGAAATTAGGCAAGCCCTAAATTACATAGAAGAAGAGCGAGAAGACAGATCCAATCCTACTGAAGGGATGGACAAGAATAATCCACCACGAGATGAGGAAGAAAACAATGCTCTGCGTACTATGTATGATTATGCTAAACCTCATTTAACATGAGCTGAATCTAGTATTATTAGGACTGCTATGGCTGCTAATAATTTTGAATTAAAGCCTAACACAATACAAATGATTCAACAATTTGTTCAATTTGATGGTTTGCAGGACGACGACCCGAACACTCATATAGCTAATTTTTTAGAGTTCTATGATACTTTCAAAATAAATGGCATTTTTTATGATGTTATTCATCTTCGGTTATTCCCCTTTTCATTAAGAAATAAAGCCAAATAGTGGTTGTACTCGAGGATCAATCACTACATGGGATCAAATGACAAAAAATTTTTATTGAAATATTTCCCACCGGCCAAAATAGCCAAATTACGGAATGATATCTCTTCTTTTGAGCAGATGGATTTAGAGACATTATATGACCCATGGGAGAGATACAAGGATCTCTTGAGAAAGTGTCCACACCATGGTCTACCCTTGTGGCTACAAGTCCAAACTTTCTATAATGGTGTAAACCCCTCAACGAGGCAACTAATCGATTCAGCTGCTGGTAGAACCTTGAACAACAAAACTCTTGAAGCCACCTATGAGTTAATTGAAGAGATGTCACTGAATAACTATCAGTGGCAAGTTACAAGAACAAAACATACAAAATCACCGAAGTTTACAACCTCGATATAGAGACCATGCTGTCAAATCAGGTAGAGTTGATGAATAAAAAGCTTGATAGTTTATGTTCCTCGCAGGTACACCCAATCATGTAATGCAACGCAAGTGGAACTGTGGCGAATCCTGAGTACCCACCCTACCAACTGGATGTAGAAACCGAATAGACAAACTATATAGGTAATAATTTCAAATCCAATAACAATTCTTATAGTAATACTTACAATCTAGGTTAGAGGAACCACCCAAATTTTTCATGGGGAGGCCAAGGAAATCAAAGGAATCAATGACAACAACCTCCTCAAAACTTCCAAAATCAGCCATATCCGCAAGAGAAAAAGCCAAGCCTCGAAGAGATGCTGACAAAATTTATGGCAAACACAGAAAATCGGTTCCAAGAAACTGAGAAAACAATTAAAAGTAACAAGAACTGAATGGGGGAACTTAAGAAGCCAGTGAAGGAAGCAACTAATGTAGTCGAACAACTTGCAAAGCTACTGTCAGAACGACCACAAGGACATCTACCAAGTAACACGAAGATCAACCCAAAGGAGAAAATTCAAGCCATATCAGCTAATGATAGTAAAGGGTTAGAGGAACCCATTCCAATACAAGAAAATAAGGTAGATGAAGGTAAGGTAGAGGTAACACAAGAAAAGCCAAAACCAGTAATCAAGGATTACCAACCTCGCATACCTTATCCCGAAGCGATAGAAAGAGATGATTTAGAAGAATAGCTCGGTAAGTTTCTTAAACTCTTAAAGAAATTACATATTAACTTACCCCTTCTTGAAGCTCTTTTTCAGATGCCAGACTCGAGGAAATTTTTAAAACAGCTCTTGACTAACAAACGTAAATTAGATGAAGAGCACCACGTGGAATTAAATGCAGCATGCTCAGCAATATTACAAAATAGACTACCACGAAAGCTAAAAGATCCAAGGAGTTTTACAATTCCATGTTTAATTGGTAGTTTAGCTATTGATAACGTGTTAGATGATTTTAAACGACTAGATCTAGGGAAGCCCAAACAAACTAGGATGAGTATACAATTAGCTGATAAAACTATTAGAATTCCTAGGGGCATTATCAAAGATGTTCTTGTTAAAATCGATAAATTTGTTTTCCTATTAGATTTTTTTGTTTTATATTTGGATGAGGATAATATAATCCCCTTAATTCTAGGAAGACCTTTTCTAGAAACTATCAAGACTAAAATTAATGTTGCCACAGGAGAACTCATACTTTTTGTAGGTGACGAATCGATCAGTCTTCAAGCTCTTGACTCGGCCAGGACAACAATCGATAAAGGTAAGAAAGTGAATACAGATGATAATCAAATTGCTCAACCTTTATCACAGAAAACACCACAAAGGCACAACCCTGAGTCGACTCATAGATCCCAAAGTGAAAAAGAGGAATCACACAAGGAACAAGACTTTAGGATCGACAATTTAGAAGAGTAGAGGATACAAGTCAAAAAAGAACCGGGACCGCACGAAGTAAAATCGAAGGAACCACCATAAGAGCTCGTAGGAACATCAAATCACTACAGAATAGGAAACCAGGTATTGTTAGACAAAGAAGATCCACACATCATCACAATAGACCTGAAGGTAAAGGGAAAAAACCCTCTTAAGGTATACAATATCTTTCCACATGAAATAGTAGAGGTAAGCAACCCAACATTCAACACTTTCGAGGTAAACCCTTATTGACGTCAACTTTTTCAAGAAAATAGAACTTTAAGCAAGAGGGAAGATATTCAAACCTTTAAACCGCCCTGATTCAAGTACAAGGAAAAGTCTAGCTTAAGACTATAAATAAGCGCATCTCAGGAGGCAACCCGAGCACTAACCCTACTTCTTTTTACATTTGTTTATATCATATTTTTTTCTCTTTCTCTTTCTCTTTATAGATTAACCAAAAGAGCAGATTTCTAGGACATATGGCCTTACTGGCCTTGTGGACCACTAAAATCTTCGTACCTGTACTGACATAACAACGGTCGTGCGAATCAATTCCCAACCACTTTTGATGTCACGAATCTAGTAACTATCCCATGAGAACTAAAAAATCGGCATGGTCGGTGCTCCAAGGCCGTGTGAATCTACTATCCTATCAGGCACAGAAAACACACGCCCATTCCGCCCAACCATACCAAAACACTACCAATTCAGGAACAGGCGTGGAATTATGACAAACGGCCATGGCATACCAATACACCCAGAACACGATCATGCGATGCGACCGTGTGAAAACACTGACTTATCGACCACGAGCATTTTACTTCCAAGCACGGCCGTGCGATGCGGTTGTGTAAAGCAACACGCCCTAGATAAACGGGCGTGAGATAGCGTCAGAGGCTAAAATCTATTTAAACCTCACAGCCTTTACCCCTCTCCCCATTTTCTTTCCTCATTCTTTCTTCCTTCTTTTCCCTCCTTTCCTTAGAAAAGGTGTCCAAGACTCATAAGCTGCACTAAAGCCATTCCACAGAAGCATAAAAGGCCAACCACAGTTTCCTCGAAGGAGACCGATTCAAATGAGTTCATGTAGGTAGCTTCAGCTATTCGATATGCCAAGGGTCTCAGAAACCTTTTCGATTCTATTTTTCCTTTCTCTTCTCCTTTATTTTCCTTATTTGTACATCTCTTCTGCTTAATTTAATTTCCTTTATTTTAGTTTCTTGGTTTTAGGTTCTAAAGGCTGTTAGAGAATCACGCCACTTCCACCATCACCAATACACCACAGCCTTCGAAGTCAAACCCACTTTGCGAACCATCTGTCAATAAGGCCTTCTTAGTCCATTAGTATTCTCTTTTAATTTCAATTTTCTTCTTAGTCTCATTCTCTTTATTTTTCTTGTCCTTAATTATATTAGTAGTCTATTTTTAATGTTTCTTTAGATTTCTTGGCTATATATTCGCAGGCTAACCAATTTCTTCATCTAGCAAAATGATTCTCGATAGCCACCCCACCGGGCCCATAGAAAACACCATCACCGCCACCAAAGACACCGCCTTCGAAGTATCCGCCACCACCACGACCAATGCCAACTCCCGGAATCATCCAAAATTTAGGAAGTGATAATTTCTCCCCTTCTCTTTTGATATTTTATAACTTTTATTTATCCATCTTTGTATATTGAGGGCAATGTACATCTTAAGTGTGGGGGTAAAAGTACTTGACTTTTTGCATTATTCTCAAATCCTGAATTTTAGTGTTGTTCCTAAGTAAGTTTCTCATATTATTAATTAAGGTGAAATTTCTAATGATTTATGATTTTTATTGATAAGCTCTTGAATAAGTCATTGATAATTGTGCATTGATGATTTATATGTGAAGAATACTAGAGAATCAAGCATGATAAGTCTATTTTTCAAAAATTAAAATTTTCCTAGGTTGTTGAACTGAATTTGAATATTACCTTGAAGTTTGAAATTTACAGGATTGATGTCAAATACCCATAATTTTTTGTGAGATTTGAGCCTTATAGAGCATATATTCTTTTTCATGCTCACTTTATTAATTATGAATGTGTCAACACTGAATTGTTATTCTAGAACTTGCCTTGATTATACATGTCAAAACCACATTAAATGATTTGATATACTGAGATGATAAAGGCACCTAGGTTTTAACCCATTCACTCCACTAAAAAACCTACCTTCACAAATTAACCCCTAGTGAACCCCGTTGATCCTAACAACCTTTTTTATTTACCTGCTAAATTTCAAACCCAAAACCCTTTGTATTTGTTATCACCATTCTTTTTAACTACCCTTCTATCGAGAGTTGATTTGATTAATTGCCGGGTTAGTTTAATTCAGTTGATTAAGTTCTTTCTTCATTATGTTTATATTTTAGTTTGTTCTTACAAAAAAACCAAAGTATATTCAACCAATAATATATGATTAAAAGAGCTTATGTGTTTAAATTCTAATTTTTGAAGAAGATCTCGTATTATTAGTTTCAAAGTTTCAATCATTTACTTTCTAGTTCAGTATTCTTAGTAGGTAATTTATCAGGTCAATCTTGATGATTCAACGTTCTAATTTAGCCTTTATCCACACCTTTAACCTAAGCCCTATCACAGCCTTGTCAAAGGCCTTTTGATTTGTGTATCATCTCAAATTATAGTGATGGAGATTTATTTTCAGGCAAGCCTATGGGATTAACTTTTTAGGTTCGACTTATAAGTGCTTTCTCTTAAACCTTAAACACTTCGAGTGCTTTGAGTGAATCTTTAGTGAGGATGTCAATCCTTGTCGGTTTTGAATTAAAGGTAATTATTTAGATAAGGGGAGACGCCTATGTTTTTATGCTACAAATTTATGACTTAGAATTGTTTGAATCTTTAAGAGTCTTTGAGTTAAATTATCCATGTATAAATTATCTATGAATTATGATAAGGTATTATTGACAGAAATTATGAATTATAGAAAGTTCGTTTTAATTATAAGTTGAGAATTTTGCTTGAGGACAAGAAAAAGCTTAAGTGTGGGGGTATTTGATAAACCACAAAAGTAACATATTTTAACCCCATATTTAGTATACTTTTGGATGATTTAGCCCTTTATTTATGTAAAAAGGTTCTTTTAATCCTTTCTTTTCATGTTTATACTTAGGAAAGCACCCGAGGATGTAAAGAATGAGAAACGGGCTTAAAATAGGCCAATTTGGGCCAGAGAGGTAATCAAAATGGCCTGGACTTCAAGCCACACGGCCGTGTCTCGTCAAATTACGAGACACATAAGACACGGCCTGAATCCTAATCTACACGGCCGTGCCTAAAATAATAGAATTGAAACATGGCCCAACCATGACTTACATGGGCATGTGCCATGGCCGTGCCCGTGTTATAGGAGAGAGCAATTTCACTCAGATTTGGATACTTAGAGCCAAAGAAACACTTTCCAAAGCTTATTCAAACATCGAGTAGGAAGCAAACTTAAATTAAACACTTAGGGACCAAGTAAGGGATTCTAAAAGTCACCCTAAGTGCATCTTGAAAGGAGGGCGGTGAGCTAGGACAAGGAGCCGAGCTAGGAAAATCACGTTTTGTGGAATCACTCGAAGATAGCCAAGTAGATCCATCTCGAAGAGCCGAAATTCTACTCATGACGGCAAATTTCTCCTTCAATTCCTTCAAGGGGTTTTAGGGATTTTCTATGTTTTGTTTTATCTTTTCTCTTGAGATGTTTTCTTTATTTGTTATAAACTAAACGCTTTGATACCTAAAGGGGATGAAAACTAGATGAATTTTGTTATTAATTTCTAAATTATATGATAAATACTTAGTTTGTTCTTAATTATGCATGCTTAATCCAAATCTGATGTGCTTAGGTGGAGGAGGAATAGACCCTGCTTAAGAGTAGATTGAGCATAATTAAGCGGAGTTGATAGCACGCCTAGAGATAGGGTGACGAGATTTTGTCGAATTAGGGTGAAACCTAATATGGGAATCCATAGATCGATTTATTGCTATTCTAGGGGGTTATTATAAGCGAACGAGAGTTCCACTAATAAACCTAGGGTTAGACGTTATTCACCTCGAGAGGGTTTAATATACGTTAGGGAGTCTTACGGATCAAACTAAGTAAATAAATCATATGGTTCAGTATTAAATAACAAGTGAAGTCTAGGTGGATTCTTCTTGAGGGTATCGTTGTGATCAATTGAGTTTTCTTAGAGTTATTTCCCTATTCGTTCTTGTTGTCTTTGTCTTTAGCTTAGAAATCATTAAACTAGATTAAATCAACCAATCACTCCATATTTTGGGCTAAATAATAAAAAGAAAGTAAGTATTAGTACTTTTAGTTCCTTTGGGTTCGATAATCCGGTCTTGCCTAAGCTATACTACTATTCGATAGGTACACTTGCCTTTAATCGTTGTCAGAGTTAGTCTCAAGGTTTGATCTCATTCATTATAAATTTTAAAGCTCTAATTTTAACGATCATTCGTCATCCTATTTCTAGGGTTGTGATTAACTCCACTTAACTATGCTAGATCTACTCTTAAACAGGGACTTTTGCTCCACTGCCTAAGCACGTTAGAACTTGAATCAATATCCTGAAATATTAAAGCACGGATTAAGAACACATTATTAAGAACAAATAAAGTATTTATCATACATCTCAGAAAATAATAACAAGATTCGTCTTAGATTTCATCCCCCTCAGGTATTTAAGAGGTTTAGTTGATAATCATGAAAGAATACATCTCAGAAGAAAATATAAAACAAAACATAAAGAAAAACCCTAAAACCCCTGAAGGAATTGAAGGAGAGATCCTCAGTTTTGAGTATGATTTCGCTTCTTGAGATGAATCAACTGGCTTTCTTAAAGTGAATCCCATAATTCAGCCCCTCTGGCTTGGCTCTTTGGTCTAGCTGAACGCCCCCTTGAAGGTTGGCCTCTAGGGTGTTTATATAGGCTTTTGGAATGGTTTTCTTTGCCTCCAAGTACCCTATTCCGAATAGAACTCTAATAAGTCACGTTAGCGACACGCCCATGGCACACGCCCGTGTAATTCAAGGTCAGGCCGTGTTCGGGTCTGTTAATAAGGCACGATCGTGTGATTCGGGGTCCAGGCCGTGTGTAATTCATGTTAGGCCCATTTTCTCCATTTTCGGCCCGTTTTTTATTCTTTTCATCCTCCGGTGCTTTCCTAGTATAAAACATGAACACAAAGGATTAGAAGCACCTATTTCCATAATTAAATGGATAAATCATCCAACAGTGTGCTAAATGTGGGATTAAAATATGTTCATATTATGGTTTATTAAATACCCCCACACTTAAGCTTTTGCTTGTCCTCAAGCAAAATTCTCAACTCACAATTAAAACTAACCTCCTCAATTCATAATATTCATTAAAGATGCCTCATCATAATTCATAGATAATTTATACATGGATAATTTAACTTAAAGAATCCTAAAGATTCAAACAATCAAAGTCACTAGTTTTTAGCACGAAAAATATAGGTGTTTCCGCTTATCTAAATAATTACCTTTAATTTAAAATCGACAAGAGTTGACATCCTCACTAAAGATTCACTCAAATCACTCAAGGTGTTTAAGGGTCAAATTAAAGCACTCATCAGTCAAACATGAAAAGTTAATCCCATAGGCTTGTTTGAAAATCAAATCTCCCCCATTATAAAATGAGATGATACACAAATCAAAAGGTCTTTAAAGGGTTGTAATGGGGTTTAGGTTAAAGGTGTGGATAAAGGCTGAATTAGAGGGTTAGAATCGAGATTGAATTGACAATTTACCTAACTAGAAAAATGAACTAATCCTGAATAATTACATTAATTGGAAACTAATAATAAGAGCTTCTTCTTCACGATGTGGAATTTAAATGTATAAGCTCACTAGAACATAGAACTAATAATGAATATATTTCATTTTTTTAGGAACAAATCAAATAAATACATAATATAATAAGAATTCAACTACTGAAATAAAATAATTAGGCAACTGATCAAATCAAGTCTCGATAGAAGGGTAGTCAAAAGGAATGGTGATAACAAATACAAGATGGTTTTGGGTTAATATTAGTGGGTGAGTCAATAAAAGGGTTGTTAGAATCAAAGGGGTTCACTAGGGGTTAATTGTGAGGGTAGGCTTTTATGGAGTAAGTGGGTTAAATCCTAGGTGCCTTTATCGTCTCAGTATATCAAATCAAAGATGTGGTCTCGACATGTATAATCTAAGCAAGTTCTAGAATAACAAATCAATGTTGACACATTCATAATAAAGTAAGCACGAAAAGAATGTATGCTCCAAAAGGTTTAAAATCTCACAAAAATTATGGGTTTTTTTATGACAACCTTGTAATTTTAAACTTCAGGGTAATAATTAGATTCAGGTAGATAGCCTAACAAAATTTTAATTTTTTTAAAATAGACTCATCATGCTTGATTCTCTAGTATCTTAAAGTTTAAAGCATCACTGTATAATTAATTATGACTTAATCTAAAACATATCAATAAAAATCATAAATCAATAAGAATTTCATTCTAATGAGTGATATGAGGAAATTACTTAAGATAAGATATCATTCAGGGATTTGAGAATAATGCAAAAAGTTAGAAACTTTTTCTAAATAAATATTCACCCCCCACACTTAAGATGTATATTGCCCTCAATGTACAAAGATATATGATAAATATATAGTAAGAAAATCAAAAGAGAGAGAGAGAGAGAAGTGAACTTCCTGAATTTTTGGATGAATTCCTTAAATTGGAAGTGTGGAAACTTTATTCGGAGGTGTAAGGTAAGTTGGAGGGGGCACCTCTAATTCTTGCGCTAGATGAAGAAATGGGAATCTCGTGAAGAGTTAGCCAGGAAATAATAGGAATAATTCTAAATATACTAATTATTTATTTAAAGAAAATAAAAATAAAAATAAAGAGTGTAAAAAGTGAAATAAGACTAAAACAACCGATTAATGGACCAAAAGGTCCTTATTGTTAGATGGTTCGCAAGGTGGGTGTGATTTCTAAGGCCATGGTTTATGATTCCCAAGCAGCCTTTAGAACCTAAAACCAAGAAACTAAAATAAAATAAAACAAATTTAGTATAAGAAAAATAAGGATAAGGAAAATAGAAGAGAAGAGAAAGGAAAAAGAAAGATTAAATGGACTCAAAGGTCCTTTTCGTGTTGAGTTAATGAAGCGGCCAGAATGAACTTATGTAGATCAGTCTCGCACAGGGAGACTGGGATAGGATCTTTCATTTCTTTGATAAGGATGAGGTGTAGATCAAGAGTTTGGAAGATGAAGAAGGAGAAAAATGAAAAGGGAGGAAAGTGTAAAGGTTGGGGAAGAAGGGAATGGAGAGTGGGTGAGAAGGGGAGTAGGTGGTTTAAATAAAATTTTCAGCTCTTGTACATCCCCACGTCCGTGTTCCATGGGTGTGTCGTGTCACACAACCATATCGCTCGGCCATGCGGTGGTTCATTCGTTTCTCCCATGCCTATTATTTAGGTTTCCACTTTGTGTTGATATAATGATGTCGACCACTTTGTGTCAGCAGTAGTGGTATGTAGTCGAGCCCTGGCTTGAAGATATTTTTCTGTCCTTTTTCGTACTATTTCTACCATGCCTGTACTAGAATTCGTAGTGTCCACACTGCCACGGCCACAACCGTGTGTAAGGCCGTGTGGCATGGCAATCTGTGCTTCATTAACTTGGTTAGTTTGTAATTAGGTACTTAAAGAAAGAAAATAAAAATAAATGGGGTTAGTGCTCGGGTTGCCTCCCGAGAAGCACTCGTTTAAAGTCTTAAGCTAGACTTTCCTCTTATTCATAAATTCATGGTTGTTTGAGGAGTGAGAAATCCTTTCTCATGCTATTATTATATAGTTTGAGTCGAGTAGCATTTACTTTAAATGTGCCTAATGTAGAATTACTTACCTCGACTGTTTTGTAAGAAAAGACATTAAGTGCCTTCAAAGAGATCTCTTCGTTTGTATTTAGGTCTGACACGGTGATTCGAAGGTTTATTTTCTCTAACAGTACCTGATCTCCTATTTTAAAGTGATTTGATGTTCCTATAAGCTCGTCCGGGGGTTCTTTCGATTTCACTTTGTGTGGTTTTGATTTCTCCTTGAAATGTGTCTTCCACTCATCTAGCTCATCGATCTTAAGCCGTCATTCCTCCTGAGATATTTCTTTATTGGAATGAGGTATAGTATCAGGTTTAGTGGTGTAGTTCCGTGTTGCTTCCTAAAAAGAAAGTTTAACCGAATGATTGTCAATAGAACTTACGTTCTCACCTTTATCACTCGATGTCCTAGCTGAGTCAAGAGCTTGAAGACTGATTGATTCGTCACCTACACGAAGTATGAGCTCACCTATACTAACATCAATTTTAGATCTGGTAGTTGCTAAAAAGGGACTTCCTAAAATTAAAGGAATTGTATTATGCTTATCCATATCTAAAACAACAAAGTCTACTGGGAATATGAATTTGTCAATTTTAACTAGTACATCTTCAATTATACCCCTAGAAAGTCGAATAGTCTTATTAGCTAATTGAATACTCATCCTAGTTTGTTTGGGTTTCCCTAAACCTAGCTGTTTAAACATTTTAGAAGGCATAACATTGATGCTTGCCCCTAAATTAGCTAAAGCATTATCAATAGATAAACTACAAATTAAACATGGAATTGTAAAACTCCCTGGATCTTTTAATTTTTGTGGTAGCCTGTTTTGCAACATTGTTGAGCATACTATGTTTAATTCCATATGCGACTCCTCGTCTAACTTTCGTTTGTTTGTTAAAAGCTCTTTTAAAAATTTCCTTGAATCTGGCATCTGCGAAAGAGCTTCAAGAAACGGTAAGTTAATATGTAATTTCTTTAAAAGTTTAAGAAACTTACTGAACTGTTCATCTGAGTTGTCTTTCTTCATCGCATTAGGATATGGTATACAAGGTTGGTATTCTTCAATTATAGGTTTTGGCTTTTCTAGGCTTACCTCAACCTTACCTTCACTTACCACAGGTTCTTACCTTGGCTCAGGTTCAGAATCTACTAACTCTTCACTATTCTGAGCGGTTATGGCTTAAAGTTGCTCTTTTTGGTTAGTCTCAGTGTTACTTGGCAAGATACCTTGTGGTCGTTCAAAGATTAGCTTAGCGAGTTGCCCTAACTGGTTCCTGATTCCTTTAATCGATGCTTGTTGATTTTTAAGTGTTGTTTCGGTGTTTTGGAAACGAGTTTCTGACACCGCTATGAATTTTGTCAGCATCTTCAAGGTTTGGCTTCTTTTCTTGTAGGTAGGGTTGTTGTCTTTGATTGGGATGGTCCAACCTGAATTGTAAGTACTACTATAAGGGTTATTTTGAGGTCTAAAATTGTTATCGATATAGTGAACTTGCTCGTTTTAACGTTTGGGTTGTAAGGTGGATATTCTGTATTGTTTATCCATCCTCTATTCATATTGTACTACATAACTGAATGTACCTGCAAAGAACCACATAAACCATCAATCTTTTTATTTAACAGTTCTACCTGGTTTGATAGCATAGTTACTGCGTCGAGGTTGAAAGCACTAGCGTCTTTCGTTGGCTTTGTTCTCATAACTTGTCACTGATAGTTATTCAGTGACATCTCTTCAATGAATTCGTAGGCTGCCTCAGGTGTTTTGTTATTCAAGGTCCCGCCGACGGCTAAATCAATCAACTGCCTGGTTGAGGGGTTCACACCATTGTAAAAAGTTTGGACCTATAGCCACAAGGGTAATCCTTGGTGTGGGCACCTTCTCAATAGATCCTTGTATCTCTCCCATGCATCGTATAGTGTTTCTAAATCCATCTATACAAAATAAGAGATATCATTCCTTTATTTGGCCATTTTGGCTGGCAAAAATATTTTAATAAAAATTTTTCGGTCATTTGTTCCCATGTAGTAATTGACCCTTGTGGAAGAGAATTCAGCCACTGTTTAGCTTTATTCCTCAAAGAGAAGGGAAATAACCGAATACGGATGGCATCATCAGAATTGCCATTAATTTTGAAAGTATCCCAAAATTTTAGGAAATTTGCCAAGTGATTATTTGGATCTTCATCCTGCAAACCATCAAACTAAACAAATTGTTGTATCATCTGTATAGTGTTAGGTTTTAGTTCAAATTTATTAGCAGCTATAGCAGGTCTAACAATACTTGACTCAGTTCTTGTTAAATTTGGTTTAGCATAATCATACATAGTTCAAGGAGCATGATTTTCGGCCACCTCTTGAGGTAGCGGATTATTCTCAGCCATCTCTTCGGTAGTGTTAATTTTGTTCTCTTGCTCTTCTTGTATGTATCTTAAGCTTTGCCTTATTTATTTGTAATTTCTGCGAACCGTTCCTTTGATATCACTGTCGTAAATCAAGGGTCCTGTCGGGTTCCTTCTAGTCATAAACTAGAGATACCTACCAGGAAAAGATAAAAGAAAAAGAAAATTAGAAAAGTACAAATAAAATTTAATTGCAAAATAAAATAAAATAAAATATGACTAAAGTAATAAAAATTGAGCTTTCTTAATATTTCAGTTCCCCGGCAAAGGCGCCAAAAACTTGATCGTGTGTCAAAGTCTTAAAAATTTATAATATGAATGATCTAGCCTAAAAACTAACTGTGAAAACGACTTGAGGCAAGCGCACCTATCAAACAGTAGTAGAGTTTAGCGGCAAAATTGGATTGTCGAACCCAAAGGAACCAAAAGTACTAATACTAACTTTCCTTTTATTATTTAACCTAAGAATTAAAGGAATTGTTTGTTAAATCTAAAACTAACTATCTACTAAGCTAAAGATGCGAAGGCTAAGAGAAGGAATTGGGGAAATACTTGTGGGAAAAACCAATTGATTGAGACAATACCCGAGGAAGAATCCACCTAGACTTCACTTGTTATTTAACTCTGAACCAGACAATTTATTCACTTGTCTTGATCCTTAGGATTCCCTAAATTATATTAATACCTCTTTCGAGGCTACTAACGTCTAACCCTAGGTTGATTAATTGAAATCTCTTTCTAATTAAAACCCCTAGAATTACATTAACTCGATCTATGGACTCCCATATTAGGCTTGACCGTAATCCGACAGATTTTCGTCATCCTATTTCTAGGGTTGCGATCAAATCCGCTTAACTATGCTAGATCTACTCTAAAAGAGGACTTTTGCTCCACTGCCTAAGCACATCAAAACTTGAATCAATATCCTAAAATATTAAAGAAAGGATTAAGAACACATAATTAAGAACAAATCAAGTATTTATCATACAGCTCAAAAAACAAGAACAAGATTCGTCTTAGGTTTCATCCCCCTCAGGTATTTGAGAGGTTTAGTTCATAATCATAAAAGAATACATCTCAGAAGAAAATATAAAACAAAACATAAAGAAAAACCCTAAAACCCCCTGAAGGAATTGAAGGAGAGATCCTCAGTTTTGAGTATGATTTCGGCTTCTTGAGATGAATCAACTGGCTTTCTTCGAGTGAATCCCACAATTCGGCCCCTCTGGCTTGGCTTTTTGGCCTAGCTGAATGCCCCCTTGAAGGTTGGCCTCTAGGGTATTTATATAGGCTTTTTGAATGGCTTTCTTTGCCTCCAAGTACCCTATTCCGAATAGAACTCTAATAAGTTATGTCAAGGACATGCCCATGGTACACGCCGTGTAATTCGAGGCCAGGCCGTGTTCGGGTCTGTTAATAAGGCACGACCGTGTGATTCGGGGTCCAGGCCATGTGTAATTTGTGTTAGGCCCATTTTCTTCGTTTTTGGCCCGTTTCTCATTCTTTTCATCCTCTGATGCTTTCCTAAGTATAAAACATGAAAACAAAGGATTAGAAGCACTTATTTCCATAATTAAAGGGATAAATCATCCAAAAGAATGCTAAATGTGGGATTAAAATATGTTCATATTATGGTTTATCAATCGGCGAGTTTGTTATGGGATTTTCGATGATTGCTACACCTATGAAAAGATTGTTATAAAAAAATGTTAAGTTTGAATAGTCTGAGAAATGTCAAAAGAATTTTGAATAGTTGAAAGTGTTGTTAACTGAGGCACTGATATTAGTGCAACCTGAGTCGGAAAAGAGTTTGTAATTTTCAGTGACGCGTCTTTGAACGGTCTTGGTTGTGTGTTGATGCAATAGGGAAAAAATGATAGCTTATGCCACGAGACAGTTGAAACTACACGAAAAGAACTATTTGACACATGACTTAGATTTGGCCACCATTGTGTTTGCTTTAAAAATTTGGTGACACCATTTATTCGGTGAGAAGTGCCACATCTTTACGGACTACAAGAGTTTAAAGTATTTAATGACTCAAAAGGATTTGAATTTGCGTCAACGGAGATGGCTCGAGGTGGTAATCGATTATCATCTAGGAAAGGTGAATGTAGTCATCGATGCTTTAAATAGGAAATCTTTGTTTGCCTTGAGAGCAATGAATACGCGACTAACATTATCCGATGATGGTTTGATTCTAGCTGAGTTAAAAGCTAGACTGATATTTCTTCAGCAAATCTGTGAAGCTCAAAAAAGTGACAAAGAGATTCAAGCTAAAATAGTTCAGTGCGAATCGACTAGTGATTTAGACTATCAAATTGGGACCAATGTCTGTTTGATGTTCAGAGGTAGGATTTGTGTACTAAGAGATACTGAGCTTATTTAGAAAATTCTTCATGAAGCACACAGTGGTTGTCTGTCCGTTCACCCAGGAAGTACAAAGATGTACAATAATTTGAAAAAATTATATTGGTGGTTAGGTATGAAAAGAGATATTTCTGAATTCGTATCGAGATGTTTGATTTGTCAACAAGTAAAGGCCGAGCATCAAGTACCTTTAGGTTTACTTCAGCTTGTGTGTAACACCTCTAACCCGAAATTGTCACCGAAATAGAGTTAAGAGGCATTACCAAACAATCGAAACATTGTACATCCATTTCACAACACGAAGTCAATCATTAATCAAACATATACAAATATAAGCACTTAGTCCCTTATCGAGGTCTATGAGACTTTAAACATGTGCTAGAAAAGAGGTCGGGACTAAACTGAGCACATACGAACATTCTTAGAAATTTAAACATTTTTCAAATCTATAGAGGTCACACGCCAGTGTGGGTAGGCCGTGTGCCTCACACGGCCTTGGACATGCCTGTGCATCCAAGCCGTGTCAAAATAGGGCATACATAGTGACTTGTCCACACAGCCAGTCACACGCCCGTGTGTCCAGCCCGTGGTCAAGCCTGGCTTGTTTCACTTAGCAAGCTTAAACAACACTATCAAGCCACATGCCCATTTACTCAACCGTGTGGGCAATTATAGGCCATTTTCATGACCAATTTGCCACCCACACTTTGGGTCACACCTACAAGCATAAACCAATACAATTCCATACACCAAATAGCATTCAAAACATATCAATATTGACACCAATTCATCATCATTTATACCAACTATAATAATACCTAATTCCTACTCAAATAAATCCATCCAAAACATTATATTCTCAACCCAATTCATATAATCTAACATCATCTAATCATACCATAAATTCACACTTTAAATACCATTCTTATCAACCAATTCATGCATAAGATATACCATTTCCACCTTCACTAATTCATACCATATTAATCATTTCCATAGCTTTACAAATAAACACCAATATTAGTCACTTTTAAGCCATATCACATGGCAAAGTTTATACAACTCAAAACATGCCACAATGACTAGCCTATACATGCCATATTCAAATATGCACATCTTTAAAAGTACCCAAAATAGATTGTCGATAATGTGATAGAGATGCTGATGATTCCCAGATCCGAGCTAGCTTTACTGACACTATAAAATAGAGAAACAAATCACATAGTATGCTTTCAAAAGCTTAGTAAGTTCTTAATATAATATAATTAACTCATTAATACAATTACATTATACAAAAACAATCCATCACATAGATTAATTCACCATCAATATATACCACACCATCCAAAGCTAATATGCTCAATTAACATTTCACAAAATCATTTATAATCTCATCAACCACATAGGTTTCAAACGTACCTTAGCCAACACTTAGTTATCGATCACACAAGCTACTCATTACTCAATATTTCACTTTGATTTGTTATTCCTTCGATTCAACCGCACACATAGTGCCAAAATCATAGTCAAAGCTTAAGTAACATCACACACTTAGTGCCTCTATATCAAAACAATCTTAAATTAGTATCTCATACATAGTGCCAACTCATTAAGCTGAAGCTTCTATTGTTTCGCACACACAGTGCTAATCATCTCTGTCTCGTTTCTAAATTTGCACACTCAGTGCCTCAATATTCAAAATCATATATATATAACACATTTCTATTTCATTAATAAACATTCATTCATTTCTCATCACATAGATACAAGTTTAATGGCAAGTATTATATCCAAACTTACCTCGGGCGTTAAAATACCGATGTCTTTGCCTCGATCTTTATCTGAACCTCTCCTTTCTTGGTCTATACACATTCAAATTCAACCCATTCAATCACCAATTCATTCAATTTAGTCCACACACATATTTAGGGTATTTTGTAAAATAGCCTCACATTTTCACATTTTGACACTTTAGTCCCTATTTCACAAAATCAAAAATACACCAAATTTCTATTCACACAAGATTAGTCAAATTCTTCCCATACTAATACAAGCCCACACATTTCATTTATTTCACATTTTAGTCCTTCAATTTACACTTTTCTCATTTTAGCCTAAATTACTCAAATTCACCAAAAATTCAAAGATAAAACATGTTAATCTTTCACATATATTTCATTTTTCACCAACTATCAACACAAAGCTTAAGCATTTATCAATGACATATCTCAAAATCACTATCCAATTCTAAAATTAAAGCATGGGCTAGCTAGAACACTAAGCAACAATCACAAAAACGTAGAAATCATCAAAAATCGAACAAAACTAACCTTTAATTAAGCTTAACCCTAGCCGAGTGTTCAAAGCCTTTCTTCCTCCTTTTTCTTTTATATTTTTGGCACCAAGAAGATGAACATGGCTTCTTTTCATGTTTTTGTTATATTAACTTATTATTATTATTTTACTTAATTAGCCTTTACTATTTAATGTATAAACATACATAATAAGGTTATAATAGTCCTTTTTTTCCATCCACTAAATTATATAATGGACTAATTGCATCATAAAACCTCTAATTTATAATGACAACAATAATTAAGCACTTAGCAATTAGCACGCAGCTTTTGTATTTTATGTGATTAAGTCCTTTCTGCTAATTAAGCATACAATCGATAAAATTTTCACACAAAAATTTCACACATGCTTAATCACATACTATAAACACCAAAAATAATAAAAAATATTTTTTGACCTTAGATTTGTGGTCTCGAAACCACTGTTCTGACTAGGGTCTAAACTGGGCTATCACACTGTGATCATTCCCGAGTGGAAATGGGATATGATTACGATGGATTTCGTAACTAGATTACCTCTGACTCCGAAGAAGAAAGATGTTGTTTGGGTTGTTGATAGATTGACGAAAGCGGTTCATTTAATTTCGGTACGTACCAACTATTCACTTCATAAGCTAGCTGAATTGTACATTGCTGAGATTGTTAGATTACACGGGATGCCTATTTCTATTATTTTAGACAGAGATTCGAGGTTTACGTCTCAATTTTAGAAGAAGTTGTAAGAAGCTTTGGGTACAAAGTTGAACTTTAGTACAGCATTTCAACTACAAACCGACAGTCAATCTGAAAGAACGGTTCAGGTTCTCAAGGATATGCTTCACTGTTGTGTTTTAGAGATAGAAGGTAGTTGGGAAAAATATCTACCATCAGTTGAATTTGCTTATAATAATATTTTTCAGACGAGTATAAAGATGGCACCATATGAAGCATTGTATGGCCGCAAGTGTCGAACTGCGTTGTACTAGGCTAAGCGTAGTGAAAAATAGATTCATGGGGTTGATTTGGTTAGAGAAACCGAAGAAAAAGTGAAAGTAATTCATGATTGTTTGAAAGCAGTTTCGGATAGATAGAAATCGTATGCGGATTTAAAACGAAAGGAAATTGAATTTCAAGTCGGTGATAAGGTATTTCTGAAAGTGTCTCTATGGAAGAAAATCCTTAGATTTGGTCACAAGGGTAAATTGAATCTGCGTTTTATTGGTCCGTATGAGGTTATTGAAAGAATAGGGCTGGTGGCATATTGGTTAGCATTATCGACAGAGTTAGAAAAGATCCACAATGTGTTTCATGTATCAATGTTGTATCGTTATCGATTAGATCTATAACACCCCAAACCCAGCCTAGACGTTAGGCCCGAGTCTAATGTGCCACGTCAAGTGCCGTTTGAAAAAAATAGCTAGTTCGATAAAAACTCAACACTAAACATTAATTCATTTTGAGACGTTTTTAAGGTAATGAAAGCATGAACTCGTAATTTTCTTATTAATCAAACCTTTATTAAACAAAATTAAAATATTGCGAAAGATCATTCAAAGAATCAACTTTAAATTTTGGAAATCGTGAAATACTTTAAAAACGTTATCATTTTAAAAACCCGCATTTCCTAGTCTAGCAAATAGTAATTCAAGGAAAATACCAAATAAAATTTAAAAATTCCCATATGCCCTTATTACAAAAATATTACCCCAACATGTTAAAACAATTAAAATAGCTAAGTTTAAATTAAAAATGTATTAAGCATGTGGCCACCTCTGAGTCCCTTGCAGCTCCAAATCCTCTATGGTTGAAGGTTACCTGTGCAGTTAAAGAAAAGGGTGAGTTACGAGAACTCAGTGTGTAATCACCTATTATGGTAACAGTCTAGGCCTAAGCCCTATCTAGTAACAGTCTGGGTCTAAGCCCAAAATCATGTCAATGCAAACAGAATGCAATCCAACCCAATCCAACCAACACACAACCCTACCAACCCTACACACCATGTGGGGACCAAGTCGGCCCACCCAAATTTCACACACAAATGAACGCAATGAGTCATTGCTAATATCAATGCATCAAAGCTACTAATAACAATATACGTGGCTGAGCCATTAGAATCAGTATACGTGCCAAAGCCACTAAATCAGTAAAACATGGCATAGCCACTAGTACAATACTTCCTCCATAATATAAAACCCAACCCGATGCAGTATGACGTGTCATAAAAATTAATGTATGGAGCATATTAAAATCATAATTAATCATACAATATTACATCTATTTCACTTATACTACCACTAAGGGTACAACTGTCATTTGGTCGCTTGGGGGTAAAATGATAATTAACCTGAAACACCCCAAACCCGACTCACAAACCCGACCAAATTTGACATGCTCCTTGAGAAAAACTCATTTTTCTTATGTTGGAAAACATGTTGATTTCGAAGAAAAATAAATTTGAAATATGTTCTTGTTGAAAATCGTGTTGTGATTTAAGGTTGTATCTTATTAAAACGTTATCTTTATGATTTTAGAAAATTTATAAATCAAAAGAAGAACTGGATTTAGAACTTATTATTAAGTTGAAAACCATAGGTATTTAGGTGTCAAAACAATTTAATTCGGTTATTGAAAATATTTAATTATTTAGTTGAAGTTGATCGTAGCAGGATAAAAATTTAAAAAAAACTTATAAATAGTACAGCTAATGGTGGCCTTATTACAAAAACATAACCCAAAATAACTCCCGAAATAATAAAAGAAAACGTAATAGGTTTAATTAAAAGGAAAACCGAAATCCTGAGTTGAGCAATGGCCACCACGTAGTCCTCACGACCCAATCCATCACGCTAAGCGTCACCTGAAAAGATATCCTACGAGGGGTGAGTCAATGCACTCAATGTGTAACAGTACTCTAAAAGCCCAATTGATTATAGCCTTAGCGATAACATTTTGGCAAAGCCCATTCTATCACATATAGCCATAAGCCCATAACATAGCAAATCAAATAATCAACAGATTAAATCATATGTACATATAAAATGAAATGCAATCCCGAGCCCACCTAGATATCCATCCGCTATACACCACCCGTACCTGCCAATCACACCGTGGGGATTACTAAATCGACTCTCCATTTGCTACACACCATTGAAGGCAGTCGCTGCAGTCAACTACACATCGCCCTTAAAAATTGTGGCATGGCCACCGAATAATTATGACAGAGTCACCGGAATCATAATATGTGACCGAAGTCACCAAATAATATTATTGTGATCGAAATCACCGGATAATGTGGTAAAAACCACCGGAACACTTCCCCTTTATCAAAATCACCCATATACCCATGCACATACATATTATTCAGATTTTATGCAATATACCCCCAAAATCATAACGGAACCATACACATTTCATATCCATGCTTACAACATTATTAACAAAGTATTAGGGGGTTAACGTGCCTGAATATCATGTACCACTGAATGGTACCCACAACCATTATCAAACATATTTCTTATTAACACATGCAAATATTAATACTATCAATTTATTAGAAATTTAGTGTAGGGCTACACACCTGATAACAGTGATTACGATACTATCGATACCAATGCTCTCACTAGCAAGAATAACAATGAAATGCTTATCCCTATCGAACTGTCCCTAAAAGATTATAGTCGAATCGCCAACCTTAAAAGACAATATGGTCTTGACCGAATATTAAACCCCTTACCTTGATTGACTAGATCCCAAAATGTCACTTGTCCTTGGAGATGTCGAAATCCCTACATGGTCTATGTTAGATTCAATTCTAACATTTAATGAACCACAATACATGGCCTTTGGCCTAAGATCACACTTCACTTACCTTAGATACTCAATTCCCGAATAATCTTCCTTCCAACCGTCGGCTACAAAAGAATCCTGAAATCCTTCTTCAAGGTTTCGGCCAAAGAGAGTATATATATAGATTAGATCCCAGATTTCGCTAAACCAAAAGAAAAGAAAGAAAATCGAATGACGCTTAACCTTACCCCTAACGTTGAGATCGATTTCACCCTTCCTTGAAACCACAGAGAGATTCGGCTACAATAGTGAAGTGATCGACTTTGAAGGAGAAATAGGGGAAGAAATCAACTAAATGTTGATAGGTTTCGGCTTGAGGTTTAATGAACAATCGGCTAAGACTTACTTGTGCTTTCGACTTTCGATGGATTGTGAAAAAGAAGAAGAGAAGGAATTAAAGTTTGATGAG
The DNA here is from genome assembly GCA_025506655.1 of Gossypium rotundifolium. Classification (NCBI taxonomy): domain Eukaryota; kingdom Viridiplantae; phylum Streptophyta; class Magnoliopsida; order Malvales; family Malvaceae; genus Gossypium; species Gossypium rotundifolium. The sequence continues at coordinate 34,659,623 of CP106727.1, read as the reverse complement.
ATTCGACTTTTATGTCTAAAGGGAGATTCGGCCTTAACAAATAAGAAGAAAAGAGATAAAGTTTAGAGATATTCGGCAATGGTGAACTTTTGAAAGAGAGAGATTCGACCTAAGGAAAATAAAGAGAAAAGAAGAGAAGAGAAGATGGTAGATTCGGCTTACTCTAAAACAAGTAAGAAAAAAAAGAAACAAATGACCCTTATGGTTTTTGAAGTTTCGCCAAGGTGCACAAGTGAGAAGATTGGTAAATTTTGGTGTGGTTCGATTATGAAAGAAAAAGGGTGAGAGTTCGTAAAAGAATGAAGCTAAATTCAAGAAAAGAAAGTGACCAAATGAGATTACACCCAACCACTCCTCCTTACCAAAGTCTACCACAAAATTCAGCCACCCCTAGTCCAATATGTCATCAAATTCATGGTCAAAATGGCCATGAAATACTTTCCAAAACATCCACCTTGACACATGCCTTGTAATCCTCTACTTTCCCAAAGTTTAAGAAATTCTATCCCCAAAATCAAACAATTCTATCCCTTATTTCATGCTTACCATAACCTTAAGTCTTCTTGCCATAAAAAAAATTAGTCCATCTTATCCAAAAGTAAAGCTTGGCCGACACATTAGGGAAGAGAGCAAAAATAAAAGTCACCTAATTGCTATCTAAGGGATTCGAACCTCTCCCCTCATGCAATTTCTCATGCGCCAACACCACTTTGCCAATTACTCATCTTGTGCTAATTTTAGACACTTAAATTAACTTAAGTATCAGGGTCACTTGATCCACTTCACTAAATTCTCCATACTAAAAATTATTCTATTCCTAAATAATTCTATACTCTTTTCAAGGCAATAATAAACACGAAAAGAAGAAAAGAAAATTTTCATTCATAAGCTAAACACCAAAACATACAATATATCGATACTTGAATTTTTAGGGTGTTACAACTCTACCCTCCTTAAAGAAAATTTTGTCCTCGAAATTACCTGGCTAGAACAAGTGAGGGTATTGCTGTTGCATTGCCTCTTTTGGCTCCCACGAAGCCTCTTCCGATCCATGGTTATGCCATAACACTTTGACGAGAGGAACTGAATTTCTCCATAATAGCTTCACATCCCATTCCAGAATCTGAACAGGCTCCTCCTCGTAGGACAAATCTGGTCTTAGTTCCACCTCCTCAACTGGCACTACATGGGATGGATCCGACCGGTAATGACGTAGCATCGAAACATGGAACACATCATGCATTTGCTTCAACTCCGAAGGCAACTCTAATTGATATGCCACTGGTCCAACCCGCTTCAAAACCCGATAAGGTCCTATAAACACAGGACTTAACTTTCCTTTTGACCAAATCTCATTACCTTCTTCCATGGCGACACTTTAAGAAATACTTGATCTACCACAATAAACTCTATTTCCTTCGCTTAAGATCTGCGTCGACTTTTGCTGCCGATGCTTCCTTTAATCGAGCCCGAATTACCTTAACCTTTTCTTCGAATTCTGCCACAATCTCTGGACCCAAAACATGACGTTCCCCCAATTCTGTCCAACACGTAGAAGTGCGACACTTTCGTCCATACAACGTTTCATACGGTGCCATCCGAATACTTGCTTGATAACTGTTGTTGTATGCAAACTCAGCTAAAGATAAAAACTCTTCCTAGCTTCCTCTGAAATCTATCACACATCCCCTTAACATATCTTCTAACACTTGGATTACTCGCTCAAACTGGCCGTTTGACTGTGGATGAAATGTCGTACTGAAGTCTAACCTGGTGTCCAGAGCCTAATGTAATGCTTTCCAAAACCGAGATGTTAACCTCGGATCCCTATCCGAAATAATCAACAACGGCACTCCATGCAACCTCACAGTCTCTGCCACATACAACTTCGCCAATTTTTGCAAAGAGTAATCAACCCGTACTGGTATGAAATGTGCAGACTTCATCAATCGATCCACTATCACCCATACCGAGTCTTTCTTAGTAGGCGTGAGGGAAGCCCACTAACAAAGTCCATGGTGATTCGCCCCACTTCCATCAGTAGAATCTTTATCGGTGAAGCAACCCCGACGGTACTTGATGTTCACCTTGAGTTGTCGACACGTTAAGCACTTCCTACAAATTCAGAACTTCCGCTTAAGACCAAAGCCACCAAAATTGATCCCGTAAATCTCGATACAACTTACTACCTCCAGGATGCATCGCATAAGGGCTACTATGCGATTCCTGAAGAATTCTCTGCCTAAGTTCTACATCCTTCGGCATACAGACCTTACCTTTGAAACACAACACTCCGTCACTATTAACACCATAATCTTTCAACTTCCCACTCTGCACTTGCCGTAGCTTAGCACTTAGATCATCGTCTACCAACTATCTTTCTTTCACCTGACTCAACCATGTCGGCTTTACTTGTAATTCCGCCAGCAAGCTTCCGTCGTCATGAAGACTAAGATGTGCAAACATCGCCCTCAGATTCGACACCACTTTTTGAAATTAAGGCGTCTGCCACTACATTTGCCTTGCCTGAGGTGATACTCTATAGAATAATCGTAGTCTTTCAACAACTCCACCCACCTTCACTGTCTCAAATTCAGCTCCTTCTGAGTCAGCAGATGTTTAAGAATCTTGTGATCCGTATAGATTACTAACTTTTCTCCATACAGATAATGCCTCCATACCTTAAGAGCAAAGACTACCGCTGCCAACTCCAAGTCGTGCATCGGATAGTTAACCTCATGTGGCCTTAATTGCCGAGATGTATAAGCAACTACCTTCCCATCTTGCATTAGAACACATCCTAATCCTGTGTGAGAAGCATCACAATATACCACAAAATCCTTCCCTGCCTCAGGCTGAATCAGAACCGGAGCTTCAATCAAAACCCTCTTAAGCTTCACAAAGCTCTCTTGCTGCTTATCTGCCCATACAAAAGGTACCTCCTTTCTCAACAACTTCGTCAAAGGTGCAGCTAACGATGAAAATCCTTCGACGAATCTTCTGTAGTAGCCTGCTAATCCCAAGAAACTGCGAACCTCAGCTACGGACTTAGGTGGTTTCCAATCTAGCACTACCTCAATCTTTCGAGGATCCACCCTTATCCCTTCTACAGACACCACATGCCCTAAGAATGCGACTTCCTTCAGCCAAAATTCACACTTGCTGAATTTGGCATAAAGCTTCTTCTCCCTTAACACTTGCAACACTATCCGGAGATGCTCATCATGCTCTACCTCAGACTTGGAATACACTAGGATGTCATTTATGAACACAACGACAAACTGATCCAAGTAGGGTTGGAAAACCCGATTCATCATATCCATGAACGTAGTTGGGGCGTTCATCAATCTAAACGGCATTACTAAAAACTCATAATGCCCATACCTTGTCCGGAAAGCTGTCTTATGGATATCCACTTCCTTCACTTTAAGCTGATGATATCCCGACCTTAGATCTATCTTTGAGAATACCGCAGCTCCCTTAAGTTGATTGAACAAGTCATCGATCCTCAGCAGAGGGTACTTGTTCTTGATGGTCAGCTTATTCAACTGCTGGTAATCTATACACATCTACATCGTTCCGTCCTTTTCCTTCACGAATAGGACCGGTGCTCCCCATGGAGACACACTAGGTCGGATAAACCCACGATCAAGGAACTCTTGGATTTTAGCCTTGAGCTCACCCAACTCCTTTGGTGCCATTCTATATGGAGCGATAGATATTGGCGCCGTTCCAGGCAACAAGTCAATCCCAAATTCCACCTCACGATCCGGAGGTAATCCTGGAAGTTCTTCCGGGAAGACATCCACGAATTCTCTCACCATCCTGACCTCTTCAATAGTTGCTTCCTTAACCTCCAAGGCACTAACCAACATCAGAAAAGCTACACATCCCTTTCTTACCATTTTCTCTGCCTTAAGGATAGATACCACATTTGACAAGTAATCCCGTCTCTCGCCTATCACCACAACTTCATTGTTATCAGAGGTTCTCAATGACAAGTGCTTAGCAGCACAATCTACATTCACACAATACTTCACTAACCAGTCCATGCCTAAGATTAGATCAAATTCCCTGAATGGCAACTCTATTAAGTCAGCCGAAAACTGCGTCCCTTGCACTTCTAAAGGCACTTTCTTAAAGAGCTTATATAGTACTACAGTCTGCCCTAAAGGACTAAGTACGATCATCTTCTTAGGTATAGTTTCAGAGTTCACATACAGAGTTCCAGATACTTCACTAGCGATGTATGAATGAGTTGACCCTATATCTATCAAAGCAATAAAGGGTAACCCAGAAATAAGGAACGTACCCGTTATGACATCAGGTGCATCGCTATCCTCCGTCCGACGAACTGCATATACCAGACTTGGCTGTCTAGCCTCAGTGCTACCACTACCTCTGTCCGGGATCCCGCGACCTCTACCAGAACCATTACCTCTGCCATTCGAACCATGACCCCTCAACGGTCTGCTGCATCACCTCTGCACTTTGATTAAAACCTTGACTTCTTGAATGGTTCCTATCTCAGATCCATCGGACAATCCTTAATCATATGATCCTTGGACCCACACTTAAAACATCCCCTGTCTTTTTCCAACATTCTCCCGGGTGCATCTTTCCACACTGAGCACAAGTACGGTACTGTCCTCCCATAGCAACCTACTGACTTCGCGGCCCATCAACTCTAGATTTCTTTTGAAAATTCTCGGATGACCCTGAAGACCCAAAGCTCCTCTTATTCTTATTTTGACCTCTATCCCGATTCTGCCTCTCAATCGCTTAACTTCTTCACTATCCATGCCCTATCCACTAAGATCGCAAAGTCCTCTCTCGATCTTGAGCAATCAACACTCGTAGTTCATCTTGCAACCCATCCTCAAATCTAACACACCGTCAGAATCGTGAGCCACAATCCTCTAGCATACCTACTTAACCAAAAACTTCGCTTCATACTCAGCTACCGATTTATTTCTTTATACTAAATTCAGAAATGCCTTTCTCTGAGAGTCGATGTAGCTAGCTCCAACGTATTTCCCTTCAAACTTAACCTTATAATACCCCCAATCCACTCGTTCCACAGGGATACTCTCCTTGATAGTGAGCCACCACTGATAGGCCTCATCTCGAAGTAACGAAATAGCACCTTTCACTTTTCCTCGGTGAGTGCAGTCCAAATCGTCCATGATCCTTTCGACTGCCTCTAACCAATACTCCGCTACATTCGAGCTACCTCAGATACTCCCTAAAACCTCACTCCATTTGATCTAAGTCTCTCACCATCGACTTTCGAGCCCCATTTCCCATACTAGCTCCTACTACTCGCTCTAAAACTCACAAAGATAGCTCATGACATCGCATCATCTCCTCTATCCTCGCTCTTGAAATTTCGCCCTACACCAAGGTGGCGGTGCCTCATTTTCAAACCCCGACTGCACCTAATCGGTTCCGACATAGCCCATTTTGCCTCTATCAGGCCCACGACGACCACGCCCCTAGAACTCATGTCTACTTCAGCGTCTTATCATTTCTGAAAATTTTATGCATTAGAGTCTTTTCACCTTCTTGTTTAAAGAAAATTTTATGCAACAGAGTTTTAATCAGTGGTTTTTTCGTAGAAGTACACATATACCTAGGGTCCATGTCTCTAAAGTATAGTTTTCTTAGGCTTAGTATCATACATTAACATACTCACATCAATTTATCAACAAAAGAACTTACCTGGCGGACCTGGGCCGAGAACTAGGGTGCCATGCTTCCATAAAAACCAGTTTAACCAAAACTTTTCACAAAAACTCATTTGGGCTTAATTTTGAAAATGTTGTGGACTTTAAAACCCAAGGCCGAGTGTTTAAAACTGGGTTCTCTGATACCAAGTTGAAACCCCCAAACCCGGCCCACAAACCCCGACCGGATTTGACATGCTCCTTGAGAAAAACTCATTTTTCTTATGTTGGAAAACATGTTGATTTCGAAGAAAAATAAATTTGAAATATGTTCTTGTTGAAAACCTTGTTGTGATTTAAGGTTATATCTTATTAAAACGTTATCTTTATGATTTTAGAAAATTTATAAATCAAAAGAAGAACCGGATTTAGAACTTATTATTAAGTTGAAAACCATAGGTATTTAGGTGTCAAAACAATTTAATTCGATTATTGAAAATATTTAATTATTTAGTTGAAGTTGATCATAGTAGGATAAAAATTTAAAAAAAACGTATAAATAGTACAGCTAATGGTGGCCTTATTACAAAAACATAACCCAAAATAACTCCCGAAATAATAAAAGAAAACGTAATAGGTTTAATTAAAAGGAAAACCAAAATGCTGAGTTGAGCAATGGCCACCACGTAGTCCTCGCTGACCCGATTCATCACGCTAAGTGTCACCTGAAAAGATATCCCATGAGGGGTGAGTCAACAGACTCAATGTGTAATAGTACTCTAAAAGCCCAATTGATTATAGCCTTAGAGATAACATTTTGGCAAAGCCCATTCTAATCACATATAGCCATAAGCTCATAACATAGCAAATCAAATAATCAATAGATTAAATCATATGTACATATAAAATGAAATGCAATCCCGAGCCCACCTAGATATCCATCCGCTACACACCACCAGACCGCCAATCACACCGGGGATTACTAAATCGACCCTCCATCCGCTACACACCATCGAAGGTAGTCACCGTAGTCAATCGCACATCACCTTTATAAATTGTGGCATGGCCACGGATAATTATGACAGAGTCACCGAATCATAATATGTGACCAAGTCACCGAATAATATTATTGTGATCGAAATCCACTTGGATAATGTGGTAAAACCACGAACACTTCCCTTTATCAAAATCACCCATATGCCCATGCACATACATATTATTCAGATTTTATGCAATATACCCCAAAATCATAACGAAACATACACATTTCATATCCATGCTTACGAAGATATTAACAAAGTATTAGGGGTTAACGTGCAGAATATCATGTACCACCGAATGGTACCGCAACCATTATCAAACATATTTCTTATTAACACATGCAAATATTAATACTATCAATTTATTGGAAATTTAGTGTAGGGCTACACACCTGATAACAGTGATTACGATACTATCGATACCAACACTCTCACTAGCAAGAATAACAATGAAATGCTTATCCCTATTGAACTATCCTAAAAGATTATATTCAGAATCAGCCAACCATAAAAGACAATATGGTCTTGACCAAATATTAAAACCCCCTTACCTTGATTGACTAGACCCCAAAAATGTCACTTGTCCTTGGATATGTCAAAATCCCTACATGGTCTATGTTAGATTTGATTCTAACGTTTAATGAACCACAATACATGGCCTTCGGCCTAAGATCACACTTCACTTACCTTGGATACTCAATTCCCGAATAATTTTCCTTCCAATCGTCGGCTACAAAAGAATCCAAAAATCCTTCTTCAAGGTTTCGGCCAAAGAGAGTATATATATAGATTAGATCCCTAGATTTCGACTAAACCAAAAGAAAAAGAAAGAAAATCGAATGACAATTAACCCTTACCCCTAACGTTGAGATCGATTTCACCCTTGCTTGAAACCACAGAGAGATTCGACTACAATAGTGAAGTGATCGACTTTGAAGGAGAAATAGGGGAAGAAATCGACTAAATGGTGATAGGTTTCGGCTTGAGGTTTAATGAACAATCGGCTAAGACTTACTTGTGCTTTCGACTTTTGATGGATTGTGAAAAGAAGAAGAGAAGGAATTGAAGTTTGATGAGATTTGACTTTTGTGTCTAAAGGGAGATTCGGCCTTAACAAATAAGAAGAAAAGAGATGAAGTTTAGAGAGATTCGGCAATGGTGAACTTTTGAAAGAGAGAGATTCGGCCTAAGCAAAATAAAGAGAATAGAAGAGAAGAGAAGATGGTAGATTTGGCTTACTCTAAAACAAGTAAGAAAAGAAAAGAAACAAATGACCTTTATGGTCTTTTGAAGTTTCGGCCAAGGTGCACAAGTGAGAAGATTGGTAAATTTTGGTTTGGTTCGATTATGAAAGAAAAAGGGTGAGAGTTCAAAAAAGAATGAAGCTAAATTCAGCAAAAGAAAGTGACCAAATAGGATTACACCCAACCACTCCTCCTTATCAAAGTCTACCACAAAAATTGGGCCACCCCCTAGTCCAATATGCCGTCCAAATTCATGGTCAAAATGGCCATGAAATACTTTTCAAAACATCCACCTTGACACATGCCTTGTAATCCTCTACTTTCCCAAAGTTTAAGAAATTCTATCCCCAAAATCAAACAATTCTATCCCTTATTTCATGCTTACCATAACCTTAAGTCTTCTTGCCATTAAAAAAATTAGTCCATCTTATCCAAAAGTAAAGCTTGGCGACACATTAGGGAAGAGAGCAAAATAAAAGTCACCTAATTGCTATCCAAGGATTGAACCTCTCCCTCATGCAATTTCTCATGCACCAACACCACTTTGCCAATTACTCATCTTGTGCTAATTTTAGACACTTAAATTAACTTAAGTATCAGGGTCACTTGATCCACATCACTAAATTTTCCATACTAAAAATTATTCTATACCCGAATAATTCTATACCCTTTTCAAAGCAATAATAAACACGAAAAGAAGAAAAGAAAATTTTCATTCATAAGCTAAACACCAAAACATACAATATATCGATACTCAAATTTTTAGGGTGTTACATCACCCATAAAGGGTATTTCGATAATCCTACCCATTGAGGGTATTTTAGTAATTTCACCCATTGAGGGTATTTCAGTAATTTCACCCCTTGAGGGTATTTTAGTAATTTCACCCATTGAGGATATTTCAATAATTTAACCCGTTAAGGGTATTTTACTAATTTTGATATGTGACAGCCCTTCCGGAGGCCTACAGTCACCTTAAGCGACACAGATACCCTTTTTGGTCAAAACGGTGCAATTGGGCCTAAAGCCCAATTTTTGGCCCAAGTGGGCCTACATGCTCGTGAGGCCCAAACAGCCCATTTTTGGCCATGGTTATGTGAACCTCATAGCCAAATCCATTATCTGGAACTTACCGTGGATTTTGTCTCTTGGGCCCATTAGCCCATTGGGCCCATATTGGCCCAACAAGGCCCATTACAACTTAAGCCCACGAGAAGATTCGGAAGTCCCAACCCTCTATCGCCAACAATTGTGGCTCAATTTATCTCTTTGAGCGCTCACACACTCGAGTGATCCCAGATACCGAAGTTCTGGCTTTTTAGTATTTGATTTAGCCGATTCATAGATCATCATGGTGTGAATACACACCTTCACTCATCGCATTGACAGAACTAAAGGGGGTGTAGGATTACACACCTGCTTTGGATTGTAGTTTGAGACACTTCCCGAGGCACCGATGATAACAATGACCATTAGTTAGACTCAACACCCTTTGAAAACCTTAATATTGAAATACTCTATTTAACTAACTTCACTTACCATGAGGCGCGATCTCCTATAGGGAAACTGTAATCGGTCCTTTTCCTTGGCTAAGAAAAACGAGTCCCTAGCAATATTTGATGAATAAGAGAGAGTTAGCAAGAATCATATAAGGAGAAACCCAACCTAGATTTTGTCACCACCTACCTACGAAACTAAGAGTTTTAGAAACGGTTAGAACACAAAGGAAAAGATGCCTAGGCCCTAATAGATTCAGCCTACACAAAAGAAACACGACTTAAAGTTTGGCTAGATTAAAGAGAAGAATAATTGGAAAGAAAGGTTCTATGTTCAGCCAAAGGAGAATAGAAAGAAGAAAAGAGGGCTCAACAGCAAGTAGGCAGCAACCATGAGATAATGATGAAAAGAAATCAATAGGGTGTAAGAGGAGAGGTCGATCCATTCGGCAAATTAAAAAAAGTGAAGAGGGAAAGAGGGAGGGAGAAGAAGTGAATTCGACAAACGGTCAGCAGCAATAGAAAAATATTAGGTGAAAGAGGAAAGAATGATGAACCCGAATGGTAAAAGGTTGTACGAGAAGACAAAGAAGAAAGAAATTCTAAGATGAACAACAATAAAAAACCCAAAAGGAAAAAGGGAATTTTCGGTTTCTTCTACACTCAAGGTTGCTGAAACGCTCCAAATGACACCTTCTTGCCGATATTTCTCATTTAGCCACACTCCCAATTTTGGCCAACACTCCCACATACATTGCTTCCCGATTTTCTCCACCAAAATCTCCTAGAGTTGCTCCCCACTTTCTGTTTGAATTATTTGACAAAGTGGATCATGTCAAACAGTCGAGTTTTAATATTTATAAAGAATGATCAAACCTGTAGACTAACAATGACAATGATTGAGGCAAGTGCACCTATCGAACAATAGTATCGTTTAGGCAAGATTATTTTATCGAACCCAAAGGAACATAAAAGTACTACTACTCACTTTCTTTCTATTATTTAGCCTAAAATATGGAGGGATTGGTTTATTAATCTAAAACTAATGAAAAACAAAACTAGATGGAAAGACAAAAGAATGAAACTTTGGGAAAAGACTGTGGAAAAACTCAGTTGATTTTAGACGATACCCTCAGGAAGAATCCACCTATGACTTCTCTTGTTATCTAACTTTTAATTCATATGACTTCTTTACTTAGGTTGATCCATGAGACTCCCCAACTATATTAAATCCTCTCTCGAGGCAAATAATGTCTAACATTAGGTTAGTTAGTGGAACTCTCATTCTCTTATAATAATCCCCTAAGGAAGCAGTAAATCGATCAATGGACTCCCATATTAGGTTTCACCCTAATCTGGAAAAATCTCGTAACCCCATCTTTAGGCGCACGATCAACTCCGCTTAATTATGCTAGATCTACTCTTAGGCAAGGTCTATTCCTCCTCCACCTAAGCACATCAGATTAAAATAAGCAACATAATTAAGAACAAACTAAGTACTTATCATATAATTTAGAAATCAAATAACAAAATCCACCATAGGTTTTATCCTCTTAGGTATCTGAAGGGTTTAGTTCATAATGAAATAAGAAAACATCTCAAGAGAAAAGATAAAACAAAACATAAGAAATCCCTAAAACCCCCTGAAGGAATTGAAAAGGAGATCCTCTATCTTGAGTAGAACTCCGGCTTCTTGAGATGGATCAATTGCTATCTTTGAGTAATTCCTTGAATAAAAGCTCTGGTAGAAAACTCTGTCCAAAACTTCCTCCTTTAGAACGGCTGTCTTGCGTTGTTTATATAGGCTCCTTAGATGCTTTACTTGGCTCCTAAGTACCTCCTTCAAGTAGAATTACTATTAAGGTGTTTAAGTAGACTTAGGAGTATGTTTCTTTAGCTTCAAGCATTAAAATCTGAGTGAAATTGCTCATTCCCTGGCAGGGGCATGCCCATGGTACACGTCCGTGCAAGTCATCTTTAGGCCGTGTCTCGATTCTGTTGATTGGGGCACGATCGTGTAAGTTGTGGCATGGTCGTGTGAAGTAATTTGACGAGGCATGGCCGTGTGGCTTGAAGTCCAGGTCGTGTCAATTTCTTTTTTGGCCCAAATTGGTCCGTTTTAAGCCCGTTTTACGTCCTTTTTATCCTTAGGTGCTTTCCTGAGTATAAGACATGAAAAGAAAGGATTAAGAGCACCTTTTTACATAAATTATGGATAAATTATCCAAAAACATACTAAATGTGGGATAAAAATATGTTACTTTTATGGTTTATCAAATACCCCCACACTTAAGCTTTTGCTTGTCCTCAAGCAAAATTCTCAACTTACAATTAAAACGAACTTTCCATAATTCATAATTCCTATCGACAATGTCTCATCATAATTCATTGAAATTTATACATGGATAATTCAACTCAAAGAGTACTAAAGATTCAATCACGATAAGTCATACCTTTGTAGTACGAAAACATAGGTGTCTCCCCTTATCCGAATAATTACCTTTAATTCAAAACCGACAAGGATTGACATCCTCACTAAAGGTTCACTCAAATCACTCAAAGTGTTTAAGGTTCAATAATAAGCACTCATAAGTTGAACCTGAAAAGTTAATCCCATAGGTTTGCCTGAAAATCAAATCTCCACCACTGTATAAGAGATGATACACAGATCAAAAGGTCTTTATCAGGGTTGTAACGGGGCTTGGGTTAAAAGGTGTGGATAAAGGCTAAATTAGATGGTTAAAATCGAGATCAACTTGACAAATTACCTAACTAGAAACAATGAACTAAAAATGAATATTTACATCGAATGAAAACTAATAATACCACTATTGATAATTACTCTAAAGAGTATTTTCATCACTTAAAAATTTGATAATACTTTAAAACGAGCTTTTTTTTTTTCAACAATTGGAATTTAAATGCTCTAAGCTTTTTATTTACTACTAATATTGAATATACATGGTTGTTTTGTTTTTTTAAGAACAAACTAGTAAAATATTACATGATAAATGTAACTACTGGATTAATATAATTTGGTAATTTAATCAAATCAAACCTCGATTAAAGGGTAGTCAAAACAAAGGGTGATAACAAATTCAAAGGGATTTTGGGTTAATATTATAGGGAAAAATCAATAAAAAGGGTTGTTAGGATTAAAAAGGGTTCACTAAGGGTTAATTATGTTGGTAGGCTTTTTAGTGGTGTGAATGGGTTAAAACCTAGGTGCCTTTATCATCTCTATATATCAAATCAAAAGTGTGGTCTCGACATATATGAACAAGGCAAGTTCTAGAATAACAGTTCAAAGTTGATACACTCATAATCAATAAAGTGAGCATGAAAAAGAATATATACTCTATAAGGCTCAAAATCTCACAAAAATTATGGGTGTTTTTCACATCAATCCCTATAAATTTCAAACTTCAAAGTAATACTCAAATTCAGTTCAACGACCTATTAATTTTTAACTTTTAGAAAGTAGGCTTATCATCCTTGATTCTCTGATATCCTTCAAATTTAATCATCAATGCACAATTAACTATGACTTACTCTAAAACATATCAATAAAAATCATAAATCATTAGAAATTTCATCCTAAATAGTAATATGAGAAAAATACTTTCGAACAAGTTTAAAATTCAGGATTTTTGAGAACAATGAAAAATTAGGCATTAATTTGAGAATAATGCAAAAAGTTAGGCACTTTTATCCCCCCACACTTAAGATGTACATTGCCCTCATTGTTCAAAGATAGGTAATAATAATTAATATAAGATCAAAAGAGTGGGATAGAGTGCCACTTCCTGAATTTTGGGAGATTTTTGGGAGGATGGCAAAGAAATATAAGTTGGAGGGGTCGGTCTGGTGGGGTGTCTACCAATGATCATTGTGCTAGATAAAGAAATTGGTAGCCTGCAAAGATATAGCCAAGAAATCTAAAGAATCATTAATAATATACTAATATTATAATTAAAGACAAAGGAAATAAAGAGAAGGAGACTAAGAAGAAAACTGAATTTGAAAGAAAAGACTAATGGACTAAGGAGTCCTTATTGTTGGATGGTTCGCGAGGTGGGTGTGACCTCTAAGGCTGTGGTGCATGATTCCAAAGTAGCCTTTAGAACCTAAAACCAAGAAACTAAATTAAAATAAAATAAACTAAGCATAAGATTGTTAAAGAGAAGGAAATTGAAGCAAAAAAGAAAAAGAAAGTAAAAACTATATGGTCTCAAAGACCCTTGGCTTGGTGTTTGAATGAAGTGGTCGGCATGAACTTATGTAGATCAATTTTCCATAGGGAGATTATGCTTGGCCTCTTGCGCTTCTTCGGCATTATTTTAGTGTAGCTCAAGAGTCTAAACACCTTTACTAATTCAAGATAGAAAAATTGAAAGATAAAGAAAGAGGAAAGAAGATGGGGGAAAGGGGAAGGGCTGTGGGGTTTAAATAGATTTTTGCTTCTGACGCTGTCCCACATTCGTGTATCTAGGATGTGTTGCTTTACACGACTGTATCGCATGGCCGTGTTTGTAGGCGTGTTGGAGATTAAATACCCTAGTCAATAAGTCATGCCCGTGGTCGATAAGTCAGTATCTTCACAAGGTCGTGTCACACGCCCATGTTCTAGGCATGTTGGGGTGCCACGCTGTTTGTCTCTGATGCCACGCCAGTTTCTATAATGGAAGTGTTGACCCACGGCTGCCTTGCATGGTCGTGGTGGGGTAGGTGAGCCTGTGACTTCTACAGTTGGTTGGGGCAGGATTCGCACGGCCTCTGCTATGTCAGTACGATGATTCGAGTACCCACACGGCCATGGCCATGGCCGTGTGCTAGACCGTGTGGTCCGAGAATCTACACTTTCGTGTTAGTTTACAACTAATTATTTAGAAAAGAAGGATGGAAAGAAAAGAAACTAAAATAAATTTGAAAATAAATTACGTTTGTGCTCGGGTTACCTCCCGAGAAGTGCTCGTTTATAGTCTTAAGCTAGACTGTCCTCGTATTTGAAAATTTTAGGGAGGTTTAAAAGTTTGAATATCTTCCCTCATGTTTACAGTTCTATTTTTGTGACAAAGTTGAAGTCAAGAAGTGTTTACCTTGAAATTGCCAAATCTTGGATTGCTTACCTCGACTATTTCGTGTGGGAAGATATCATGTACCTTAAGAAGAATTTCTCCCTTTTCCCTCAGGTCTGTTGAAGTGATGTGGGGATCGACTTTGTCTAACAGTACCTGGTCTCCTATTTTAAAGTGATTTGATGTCCCTACGAGCTTTTCTGGTTGTTCCTCTTGTTTTAGTTTGTGTGGATCCGACTTTTCTTTGACTTGTATCTTCTGCTTTTCTAAATCGTCGACCTTAAGGTTTTGTTTCTTGTGTGATTCTTCTTGTCAACTCGAGGGCTATGAGTTGGCTCAAGTTTGATGCCTTGTGATGTTTCCTGTAGTGAAGGTTGAACAATTTGATTATATATTGAATTGACTTTCTTACCTTCATCATCTATTGTTCTGGCTGAGTCGAGAGCTTGAAGATTGATCGATTCATCTCCTACGCGAAGTATGAGTTCACCTGTGGCAACATCAATTTTAGTTCTAGCAGTTGCTAGGAAAGGTCTTCCTAGAATTAAAGGAGATTGAATTATCTTCATCCATGTCTAAAACAACAAAATCTATTGGGAAAACAAATTTATCTATTTTTACAAGAACATCTTCAATAATGCCCCTAGAAATTCTAACAGTTTTATCAGCTAGTTGAATACTCATCCTAGTTTGTTTGGGCTTCCCTAGACCTAGTCGTTTAAACAATGCATAAGGCATGACATTTATACTTGCCTCTAGATCAGCTAACACATTATCAATAGTTAAACTACCAACTAAGCAAGGAATTGTAAAACTCCCTGGATCTTTTTGTTTCTGCGATAGTCTATTACGTAACATTCTTAGAGCATGTTGCGTTTAGTTCCATGTGGTGATCTTCATCTATTTTGCGTTTGTTTGTCAAGAGTTGTCTTAAAATTTCCTCGAGGCGGCATCGGAAAAGAGCTTCAAGAAGGGGTAAGTTAATATATAATTTCTCTAAAAGTTTAAGAAACTTACCAAATTGTTCCTCTGAATCATCCCTTTCAATGCTTGGGATAAGGTATCACGAGGTTTGTATTCTTTGATTATTGGCTTTGGTTTTTGTGTGCTACCTCTATTTTACCTTTTTCTTCCTTGGTTTCTTGTGTAGTGGGGGCTTGTCTACCTTTGTACCCTCTTGAGTGTGATGGCTTGGATCATTCTTTTGGGTTTATTTACGTGTTGCTTGGTAGGCGTCCTTGTTGACGTTCAAAATCGACTTTGTGAGATGTCCCACGACCTAGTAAATTCTCCAACTTGATTCTCGATCTCTTTGATTGATTTTTGTTGTTCATTCAGTCTTTTGGAAATGAGAATCTGTGGTTGCCATGAATTTTGTCAGCATCTCTTCGAGGTTTGATTGTGTAACATCCTGAAAAGGGCCTATGCATTTTCGGTTTAATTGTACATAATGAAATGTCTTATGTGTTATAAATAAATTTTGAATATTGTTGGAAACCTGAGAATGTATAGAAATGTTACGTGAACATTTTGGAAACCTAAGTAAAATAGGAAAGTGAACATTTTGGAAACCTAAGCAAAATAGGAAAGTGAACATTTTGGAAACCTAAGTAAAGAGGAAAGTAAACATTTCGAAACTTGGATTTGTAAGGAAATTTCGAGTTTAAAGAGCCAAAAGAAAATTTTGGAAACTTAGAAATGACTTGAAATGTCGAGTTTTAAAGTTTAAAGAGGAAATTAAGGCAATGTGGCCTTAAGAGAAAAAATATGTGAAATTTGACACACAAACAGGCTTGGAAAAGTGGCCTGAAGATGCCACTTAGGGCCTCTGGAAATGGCACCACATGCAAGGGTGTTGGACCTGAGTTCGAGTCACATGGGAAGCAAATAAAAGAAGTTTTATTTTTGCTTCTAGAAACACAGAGGTGGATGGCACAAGACTTGCTAAGGAAGAGTTTTATTCCCTTTAAAATTTCGGCTAAATAGGGGATAAGTAACAGATTTAATGATAGATTATTTTAAGTAGATTATTGTGAGATTAATTAAGGGATAAATAAAAGATGAACTTTATCAAAATAAGGGAGAGTTGGCCGAATAGGGGGAACGAAGTGTGAAAATTTTAGCTAAAAAGGAGTAAAGGCCATTTGGTTCTTATTTCGTTTCTTTTGAAAGTCTCTTCCAAAATTTCCTTGTCAATCTTCTCTCTATTCTCTTTTGTTGATCAAAGCAGTAAGCCCTCTCCCTCACATTCACCATTGTCAATCCCTATCCTATTCTTCTTCTTCTTTGTTTCAATTCACCAAAAACCGAAACCTCAAAAACAAATCTTAGCCGATCCTCCTTAAAATACCTTAGATCTTTCTTTCTTTTAGGTCCTTGTTAAAGCGAGAATATCCGAGTGACCATAGCGGGTTCTCCTCTAAGTCTTAAGGTGAAACTTTGTGTTACTTATGAGAGCCATAGTCGATTAGTACTAAGGATCATTCGGGATTGAAAATAAGGTAAGTACATATATGTACATTCGACCAAAGGTCTCTTCCATACTAAAATATTCGATCAAATCTAACATGTGATTTGACGGCACCTAAGATAAAAGATCAATTTAGGGATTTAAGATTTGGAAGGTAAGTCTCTATAGCTTTGGCCAAGGCTTAACCTAGTGTTTGGATCTATCTTTTATTATCTTAAAAGCCGAAAACTACAATGTTAAAGGGATCTAGAGTTGGCCGAATACAAGGAAGGAGCATAAGTAAAGTTTGAGGATTTTAGAACTCCAAGGTAAGTGTATTCACATATTAAATGAGGCCCTATCTTAAGTATTTAGATCTATTATTTTAATCGAAAACTAACTGATTCATGAGATCTAATGATTTGCCGATTTCAAAGGGGAAGAATACCAATTTTTGGGATTTGATTTTCATTCAATCGGCATTAAGGTAAGTACACAAATCCTACTAGGATTTGGTTTTATGGCCGAATAGGCCTTTCCTAAATAGGACTATGTTGGCCGAATGTAGGCATTAAAAACCTAAAGTAGTAGATCAGATTTTGAATTTTCAGTAAAGTTGCTAAGATAATCAGGTGTGTACCCCACACTAATCTTAATTAATTTATGGCTTAAAATTGATATATGTGTTAATATGAAAGTGTAAGAATGTGGCTAAAGTACCATGTTATGGTACAAAGTACTCAGGTACATTTCCTACTCCTACTAGGATTTCAAAAAATGTTATATTTAAAATGTGAAAAGTGATCATGAATGTGAAATTAAGTATGATATGCATGATATGAATAATTTGGGGCATTCGGGTTATTTGAGAAAGGAGAAGTGTATGTGGTGGCTTCGGTCCCACTATCTGAATGTGGTGACTTCGGTCACATTATCTGAATGTGGTAACTTCGGTTACATTATCTGAATGTGGTGTCACATGACACGATTATTAAATTTGGTGGCCATGCCATGAACTTTTACATGGGCGATGAGCACGTCGACTGCAGGACTGCCTTCGATGGTGTGTAGCGGATGGAGGGTTGACTTAGTAGTCCCCACGGTGTGCAGGTTGGGACGGGGATGTGTAGCGGATGGCATCTAGGTTTGGGTTTGGGTTGCATCATTAGCTTGAGTTATTATTTGAACATGATATGTATGGTATGCACGAATTATTAATTTTAGTTCTTGTGTACACATTGAGTCATTGACTCACCCGTTAATGGGAACATGTTTGGTGATGAGCAATGATGGACCGGGTTCGGAGAAGCTTAGGGATGGCCATGTACAGAAAGAAGTTTATGACTTGGACTTTTATTTTAATTTAAGTATTTTAAAGTTTATTTTGGTTTTAGTTTTGGGAAATTATTTGATGTAATAAAGTAGTAGTAGCGTTTACTTTATTTTTTTTTTATCAAGCCTACAACATTTATATTTATTAAAAGATTAAGTAATTTAATACAAGCCCAAACATTTTGTCACCTAAATAAAAAGTATTTTCAATAACGATATAAACTTGTTTTCAAACTCAAGCCCAACCTACTACAAACTATCTTCAAAACCCACAATTTTCAAAGTAGTAATAGAAATTTTGAACCGATTTACATCGAGGAACATACGAGATCCGGTCTAGACTCGTGGTACGGGTGTGGGGTGTTTCAATTTGGTATCAGAGCCCAGTTTTAAACTCTCAGCCTGTGGGCTAAGGCCCAACGTTTTCAAATCGAGCCCAAATAAGCTTTATAAAGTATCTTATGAAATAAGCAAGTTTTTACGGCATGGCACATAGGTCTCCCACCATGATCCACCGGTAAGTACCCCAACTATTTGTGTGATTATGTGAATTATAGAAGGGTAGAAAAGGAATGGAGCGTAGAATAGCATGATAGGAACTTGAACCCTAGGATTAGTCTACTCAAACACAAATACATAAGACTTAATGCACTAAACAAACCTATGGCTAAGTCAATCGAGTTAGGGTGTGGCAACCATGGTGCATGACTAGGATTGGATCCTAAGAGCACAGTATTTAAGCGATCCTAGTGACTCACCTCCTCTTGGCAGAATCCTACAGTGCGTAGCCGGTTCACCCAACCCGAAGACTTAGTGGGTGTGGCAACCTCATGCGCATGTCTAGGAATGGTTTCAGTGGGAGCTTGGTATTTAAGCAGTCCTAATGACTCACCTCCTCTCCACTCGAATCCTGCCTGGTGCGTAGTTTTGGTTCACCCTGACGAAGGAGGCTCGGTCATTGCCTAAACGCAATAACTAAAACTCGAAAGGGATCTAGCCATTTTTTTAGAACCTTAATATTAAAATTCTTAAAATCATTTTTCTTTAATTCACGAAAATTATTTCTTTTTACACAAATTTTTGAAAAAAAATTTTTGATTTATAAAATTACAAAAATACCCCTAGTGGTAAAATTACAAAAATGCCCTTGGTTTATAAAATGTCCAACAACTCAACAGTTTTGCCAAAATTTTAGTATTTCATAAATGCTCAAAAACCCTAATTTGCAAACTATCAAAACAAAATACCTTAATTTTTGGAAAATTACAAAATTGCCCCTAACTTACCAAAATTACCAAAATGACCCTGATTTCCAAAATTTTTGCAACTTCATCGTTTTGGAAAATAAATCTCTCAAAAGAACCCTCAAAGTTTTGCAACTTCAAATATCCCGATTTATTAAAATTTTACAATTTACCCGGTTTGTGGAAAAATTACCAAAATACCCCAGTGCTAAAAATTTTGAAATACCCTCGGTTCAAAATTTTCCAAAATACCCAAGGAATTTAAAAATACCAAAATACTTTGTGACAAAATCATCAAGGAACCTTATTTTGACAAATTACGAAAATATCCTCATGGGACAAATTACGAAAAACCCACGGTAGTGGAAAAACAACAACAAATGAAAACTACAATGCGTTTCTCGAATGAATTAAGGTTCATAATTGTTTGATGGATGTATGAATGAATGAAAAGGCGTGTGCATGCATGAATACGAAAGAACCACTCCTAAAGTCCTTTTCATAAAATTTCTTCACGGGTAATCAAGTGAAACAAAAGTACTAATTCATAAAAACTTCTTAATCAGATCTCGACGTTAGAGATGAGTTCTAGAGGACGCGATCGTCAAGGACGTGAAAGAGAAAGAATAACTGTGTTAGAACCCGTTAGATCGGGTCAAGGGTCTGACAATGAGTTACCACCGCCACCACCACCTCCAACTGTTAATGTCGAGCAGCAAGCTCGACGGGGATGATCTTGTGTCAGAGGCTATCTTTGCGAGTTTTGGAAGCAGTGAATGGCGCGGTGGAAATCGAGAGCTCAAAATCTATACCGAGTGACTCACGCCAGCGAAATGAGGTGTTACGTGGAGTATCCGATGTGGCACCCAGACTGGTTGAGTCTTGGTTGAAAGCAACCGGCGTATCATGGATGAGCTCGATCGACCGGAGGAAAAGTTGAAAGGAATGGTGGCATTATTACGTGATGAAGCATACCAATGGTTGCTAATATGCAGGATGGTGCCACGACTGAGGATCTAACACAGGAGTATGCTAAGGAGGCATATCGGAAAAAGTATGTCGACTGCGGTATATTGATGAGCGGAGAAAAGCTTTTCTAGGGTGGTTCAAGGAACAAGTCGATGTGACATATGAAGCTAAATTTTGAGGTTGAGTCGATATGCTAGAGGAGTGGTAGCAACTGAGCATGAGCATTGTGTCCATTTTGAAGACGTTTTAAGGGATGACCTCAAGTTATTGATAGCTCCACATCAGGAATGGGAGTTTTTTCGCGTTGGTTGAAAAGGCTAAGGTAGCTGAGGGAATCAAGGACTCGGTTAAGCAGAGCTCAAATAGGAATAGACCCAAGAGGGGTTATGGGTCATCAGGATCGTCAGGAAATGTGCAGAAAAGGCCCAGAGCTGATGGGCCGAGGGTCGACAAGTTGGTACCGGAGGCGATATAAATCCTTGTGAGCATTGTGGAAAGAAGCACTTAGGGAAGTCTTTGGAAAAAACGGGAGGATGTTTGGTGTGGGTCCAAGGACCATATGATCAAAGATTGTCCTAAGAAACCGGATGAAAGTTGACCAAAGAGCTCGAATGTTAATCAGTGGTAGAGAGAGATGAGCCTCAACGAGGTCGTGGTTCGAATAACGAGAGGTAATGGTACCAGCGGAGGGCGTGGAACTCAAAGCGAGGTCTCTGCTAATCTTGAGACAAAGCGATCGGGTTTGGTTTATACAATTCACCGAAGGGAGGATGGGGACTCACCGGACATCATAATCGGTACGTTCTTTATCTATGACAAGCCTTATTATGCCTTAATTGATGTGGGCTTGACCCATTCTTATGTTGCTTGTAGTGTAGTTGAAACACTAGGCCTAGACTTTGAATTTTCTGGTAGGGAGATGACGGTAGTAAGCCGTTAGGCCAAACTGTAGTGGTGGATAAGATCTTTGAATATACCCTAGAAATCCGGGGAGTGAGCTTTGGTGACTTAATGGAGTTACCCTTGAGAATTTGACCTCATACTTGGTATGGATTGGTTGGTAGAACACCAAGCCGTGTTGGATTGTCTTGACTAAGCGAATGGAACTAAGGACCCCGAGGATGAGGTGGTCATTATGATAGGAGAGAGAAGAAACTACTTGTCTAATGTAGTTTTAGCACTTAAGGCTGAAAAGATGGTTCGAAAATGGTGCGAGGCGCTTTTAGCCTTTGTAAGTGTGTTGAATGGAAAGGAGGAGGGTGTCAATGGAGTTAGAACGGTAAGGGACTTTAAGGATGTGTTTCTAGAGGAATTACCAGGAATACCCCCAGGTAGGAAGGTGGAATTTGGAATAGATTTGCTACCAGGGACAGCTCTTGTGTCAATCGCTCCATACCGAATGGCGCCAAAGGAGTTAGTTGAGCTCAAGGCTCAAATCCAAGAATTGCTTGACCGTGGGTTTATTCGGTCCAGTGTGTCTCCGTGGGGAGCACCAGGTCTGTTGTGAAGAAGAAGGATGGAACTATGTGTATGTGCATAGATTACTGTCGATTAAATAAGCTAACCATCAAGAACAAGTATCCTTTGCCTAGGATTGATGACTTGTTCGATCGACAAGGGCGGCGGTGTTTTAAAGATCGACTTAAGGTCGGGATATCATCATTTGAAGGTGAAGGAGGCGGATATCCATAAGACAACCTTTAAGACAAGATATGGCCACTATGAGTTTGTGGTAATGCCGTTCGGGTTGACAAACACCCCAACCGTATTCATGGATATGATGAACCGGGTGTTTCAACCTTACTTGGATAGATTTATCGTAGTATTCATCGACGACATCCTCGTATACTCTAAGACTGAAGAGGAGCATGATGAGCATCTCCAAGTTGTCTTTGCAAGTGTTAAGGGAGAAGAAGCTCATGCCAAGTTGACAAGTGTGAATTTTGGCTTAGGGAAGTTCGTTCTTAGGGCATGTGGTATCCGCAGAGGGAATAAGAGTGGATCCTAGGAAGATCGAAGCGGTGTTGAATTGGAACCCATCTAGGTTCGTGACTGAGATCCAAAGTTTCTTAGGTTTAGCAGGCTATTACAGAAGGTTTGTGGAAGGGTTCTCGTCTATAGCCGCACCTTTGACAAAGTTGTTGAGGAAGAAAGTACCCTTTGTGTGGTCGGATAAGCAGCAGGAGAGCTATGAGAAGCTTAAGAAGGTTTTAACGGAAGCTCCAGTATTGATTCAGCCAGAGGTAGGAAAGGAATTTACGGTGTATTGTGATGCTTCCCATATAGGTTTGGGTTGTATGTTGATGCAAGACGGAAAGGTAGTAGCTTACAGCGTCCCGACAGATTGAGGCCACATGAGGTTAACTACCCAACCCATGACTTGGAATTGGCGAGAGTGGTTTTGCCCTTAAGGTGTGGAGGCACTATCTCTATGGAGAAAGGTTGGTGATCTACAGGACCACAAGAGCCTTAAGTATTTGTTGACTCGAAGGAGTTGAACTTGAGGCGTGAAGGTGGGTGGAGTTATTGATGGATTATGATTACTTGATAGAGTACCACCCGGGCAAGGCAAATGTGGTAGCTGATGCCCTAAGTCAGAAGGTGGTGTCGGATCTTAGGGCAATGTTCACCCATTTAAGTTTGTATGAGGATGGAAGCCTGTTGGCTAAGTTGTAAGTCAAGCCAACGTGGTTGAAGGAGGTGAAAGAGGGATAGTTGATTGATGAGGATTTAAGTGTTAAGTTACAACAAGCACAGAACAGAAAGTTAAAGGACTATGAAGTTAGTGATGAGAGAATGTTGTGCTTCAAAGGAAAGGTCTGTATGCCAGGGGACAAGGAATTAAGACAGAGGATTCTTCGGGAAGTGCATAATAGCCCTTATGCTATGCATCCGGAGGTACTAAGTTGTACATAGATCTAAGAGAACAATTTTGGTGGCCTGATCTTAAGCGAGAAGTTACTGAATTCATGGGAAAATGTCTGATGTGTCGACAAGTTAAGGTGAACACCAAGTTCCATCGGGATTGCTTGACCAATCGAGATTCATGATGGAAGTGGGAAAGAATTACCATGGACTTGTTGAGTGGGCTTCCCTTACGCCTACTAAGAAGGACTCGGTATGGGTAATAGTGGACATTTTGACTAAGTCCGCACACTTCATCCCGGTAAGAGTGGATTATTCCCTTCACAAGTTAGCCAAGCTATATGTGGCGGAAATCGTGAGACTACACGGAGTGCCGGTATCAATTATTTCGGATAGAGACCCAAGGTTCACATCTCGATTTTGGAGGGCACTTCATCAAGCTTTAGGCATTAAGTTGGACTTTACTACGGCTTTTCATCCACAATCAGATGGGTAGTCTGAAAGGGTAATACAAGTCTTGGAGGATATGTTGAGAGGCTGTGTGATGGATTTCAAGGAAGTTGGGAGGATTACTTGCCTTTAGCAGAGTTCGCCTACAACAAAAGTTATCGAGCTAGCATTGAATGGCACCATATGAAGCATTATGCAGGCGGAAGTGTTGAACTCCTACTTGTTGGGCTGAGTTAGGAGAACGTCGAGTTTTAGGACCAGAGTTAGTGGCAGAAACTGAAGAGAAGGTTGAGATAATTTGAGCACGGCTAAAGGAAGCTGCTGATAGGCAGAAGTCGTATGCAAACCTCAAGCGGAAAGAAATAGAGTTTGAAGTGGGGGACCAAGTGTTTCTGAAAGTCTTGCCTTAGAAGAAGGTGATGAGGTTTGGTCGGAAAGGGAAGTTAAGCCCAAGGTTTATAGGGCCCTATCGAGTACTAAAGCGAGTTGGGACAGTGGCATACCAGCTAGAGTTACCACGAGTTGCGGCGGATGCACGGCGTATTCCATGTGTCCATGCTACGTCGCTACCGATCGATCCATCTCACGTGGTACCGAGTTGAAGAAGTGGAGCTAAGGCGGACTTATCCTACGAGGAAGAGCCGATTCAGATCTTGGAACGTGACGTAAAAGTGTTACGGAGGAAGTCATTTCCTCTAGTCAAAGTGTTATGGCGCAATCATGGATCGGAGGAAGCCATTGGGAACCGAGAGGAGGCAATCGACAACAATACCCTCAATTATTTTAGCTAGGAAATTTCAAGGACGAAATTATTTTAAGGGGTAGAAGTGTAACATCTGAAAAGGGCCTATGCATTTTCGGTTTAATTGTACATAATGACATGTCTTATGTGTTATGAATAAATTTTGAATATTTTTGGAAACACGAGAATGTATAGAAATGTTACGTGAACATTTTGGAAATCTAAGTAAAATAGGAAAGTGAACATTTTGGAAACCTAAGCAAAATAGGAAAGTGAACATTTTGGAAACCTAAGTAAAGAGGAAAGTAAACATTTTGGAAACTTGGATATGTAAGGAAATGTCGAGTTTAAAGAGCCAAACGAAAATTTTTGGAAACTTAGAAATGACTTTGAAATGTCGAGTTTTAAAGTTTAAAAGAGGAAATTAAGGCAAGGTGTCCTTAAGAGAAAAAAATATGTGAAATTTGACACACAAACAGGCTTGGAAAAATGGCCTGAAGATGCCACTTAGGGCCTCTGGAAATGGCGCCACATGCAAGGGTGTTGGGCTTGAGTTTGAGTCACATGGGAAGCAAATAAAAGAAGTTTTATTTTTGCTTCTAGAAACACAGAGGTGGACGGCACAAGACTTGCTAAGGAAGAGTTTTATTCCCTTTAAAATTTACACTAAATAGGGGATAAATAATGATTTAATGATAGATTATTTTAAGTAGATTATTGTGAGATTAATTAAGTGATAAATAAAAGATGAACTTTATCAAAATAAGGAGAGTTGGTAGAATAGGGGAACTAAGTGTTGAAATTTAATTAACAAAGTAGTAAAGGCCATTTGGTTCTTATTTCGTTTCTTTTGAAAGTATCTTAAAATTTCCTTGTCAATCTTCTCTCTATTCTCTTTTGTTGATCAAAACCATAAGCTCTCTCCCTCACATTCACCATTGCGAATCCCTATCCCTATTCTTCTTCTTCTTTGTTTCAATTCACCAAAAACTGAAACCTCAAAAACAACTCTTAGCTGATCCTCCTTAAAATACCTTAGATCTTTCTTTCTTTTCAGTCCTTGTTAAAGCCGAATATCTAAGTGACCATAGCCGATTCTCCTCTAAGTCTTAAGGCTGAAACTTTGTGTTACTTATGAGAGCCATAGTTGATTAGTACTAAGGATCATTCGAGATTCGAAAACAAGGTAAGTACATATATGTACATTCGGCCAAAGGTCTCTTCCATACTAAAATATTCGATCAAATCTAACATGTGATTTGACAGGCACCTAAGATAAAAGATCAATTTCGGGATTTAAGATTTGGAAGGTAAGTCTCTATAGCTTTCGACAAGGCTTAACCTAGTGTTTGGATCTATCTTTTATTATCTTATAAAGCGAAAACTAACATGTTAAAGGGATCTAGAGTTGGCGAATACAAGGAAGGAGCATAAGCAAAGTTTGAGATTTTAGAACTCCAAGGTAAGTGTATTCACATATTCGCCAAGGCCTATCTTAAGTATTTAGATCTATTGTTTTAATCGAAAACTAACTGATTCACGGGATCTAATGATTTGCCGATTTCAAAGGGGAAGAATACTAGTTTTCGGGATTTGATTTTCATTCAATTGGCATTAAGGTAAGTACACAAATCCTTCTAAGATTTGGTTTTATGGCTGAATAGGCCTTTACTAAATAGTACTATGTTGGCCGAATGTAGGCATTAAAAACCTAAAGCAGTAGATCAGATTTCAGATTTTCAGTAAAGTTGCTAAGATAATCAGGTGTGTACCCCACACTAATCTTAATTAATTTATGGCTTAAAATCGATATATGTGTTAATATGAAAGTGTAAGAATGTGGCTAAAGTACCATGTTATGGTACAAAGTACTCAGGTACGTTTCCTACTCCTACTAGGATTTTGAAATATGTTATATTTAACATGTGAAAAGTGAACATGAATGTGAAATTATGTATGATATGCATGATATGAATAATTTGGGGCATTCGGGTTATTTGAGAAAGGGAAGTGTATGTGGTGACTTGGTCCCACTATCGAATGTGGTGACTTCGGTCACATTATCTGAATATGGTAACTTCAGTTACATTATCTGATGTGGTGTCACATGACACGATTATTAAATTTGGTGGCCATGCCACGAACTTTTACATGGGCGATGAGCACGTCGACTGCAGCGACTGCCTTCGATGGTGTGTAGCGGATGGAAGGTTGACTTAGTAGTCCCCACGGTGTGCTGGTTGGTACATGGATGTGTATCGGATGGCATCTAGGTTTGGGTTTGGGTTGCATCATTATCTTGAGTTATTATTTGAACATGATATGTATGGTATGCCTGAATTATTAATTTTAGTGCTTGTGTACACATTGAGTCTGTTGACTCACCCCGTTGTGGGAACATGTTTCAGGTGACGAGCAATGATGGACCGGGTTCGGCAGAAGCTTAGGGATGGCCATGCACAGCAAGAAGTTTATGACTTGGACTTTTATTTTAATTTAAGTATTTTAAAGTTTATTTTGGTTTTAATTTTGGGAAATTATTTGATGTAATAAGGCCGTAGTAGCGTTTACTTTATTTT
This sequence comes from Gossypium rotundifolium, assembly GCA_025506655.1. Taxonomy (NCBI): domain Eukaryota; kingdom Viridiplantae; phylum Streptophyta; class Magnoliopsida; order Malvales; family Malvaceae; genus Gossypium; species Gossypium rotundifolium. The sequence goes on along the minus strand of CP106727.1, from coordinate 34,632,469 downwards.
TTTTTATTATCAAGCCTACAATATTTATATTTATTAAAAGATTAAGTAATTTAATACAAGCCCAAACGTTTTGTCACCTAAATAAAAAGGATTTTCAATAAAGATATAAACTTGTTTTCAAACTCAAGCCCAACCCACTACAAACTATCTTCAAAACCCACAATTTTCAAAGTAGCAATAGAAATTTTGAACCGGTTTACATCGAGGAACATACTAGATCTAGTCCAGGCTCATGGGTGGGTGTGGGGTGTTTCAGATTGCTTCTTTATGGATATGGCTGATTTTGATAATTTGGAGGAGGTTGCTGCCTTTGATTTCCTTGATTTCCTTGTCCTCCCCACGAAAAATTAGGGTGGTTCCTCCAACCTGCGTTATAAGTGTTACTATAAGGATTATTATTGGATCTGAAATTGCTACCTATATAGTTTGTCTGCTCATGTTCTACTCCTGGTTGGTAGGGTGGGTACTCAGAATTCGCTACATTCCCACTCGCTTCACATTGCATTACCGAGTGTACCTGTAAAGAACATAAATTGTCAAGTTTTTTATTCATCATCTCCACCTGAGTTGACAACATTGTTACTATGTCTATGTTCAAAACTCTAGCTGATTGTTCGGTTTGGCCCTTGTAATTTGCCATTGATAGGTATTCAATGAAATCTCTTCAATAAAGTCATAAACCTCTTCAGGAGTTTTGTTATTCAAAGTTCCACCGGCTGATGAGTCAATCATTTACCTCGTTGAAGAATTCACACCATTGTAAAAAGTTCGGACTTGAAGCCACAAAGGTAATCTGTGGTGTGTACATCTTCTCAGGAGATCCTTATATCTTTCCCATGCATCATATAATGTTTCTATGTCATTATGCACAAAAGAAGATATGTCATTCCTAAATTTGGCCATTTTGGTTGGTGGAAAGTATTTTAGAAGAAATTTTTCGGTCATTTGATCCCATGTGGTAATTGACCCTCGTGGTAATGAGTTCAACACTGCTTTGCTTTATTCCTTAATGAAAAGGGAAATAACTGAAGATGAATGGCATCATCAGAAATGCCATTTATTTTGAAGGCATCGCAAAACTCTAAGAAATTAGCTATATGAGTATTTGGATCTTCGTCATGCCAACCATCACATTGAACAAACTGTTGAATCATTTGTATTGTATTAGGCTTTAATTCAAAATTATTAGTAGCTATAGCGAGCCTAACAATACTAGATTCTGCTCCTGTCAAATTAGGTTTAGCATAATCATACATAGTACATGGAGCATTCCGTTCTTGCACATTTGGCGATGGATTGTTTTCATCCATCCCTTTAGTAGGATTGGATCTGTCTTGTTCTCCTCTTTGGTAGTCTAGAGCTCGTCTAGTTTCTCTACGATTTCTGTGAGCGGTAGCTTCAATGTTACTTTCACACGCTAAAGGTCTTCTCAGGTTCCTTCTAGTCATAAACTACAGGTACCTGCTAGGAGAAGAAAGAAAGAAATAAAAATTTAACCTAAACTAAAAATAAAAGTAAATTGCGAAAAAATAATAAAATAATGGCTAAAGTAATAGAAATAGAGCTTTCTTAATATTTTAGTGCTCCCCGGCAATGGCGCCAAAAACTTGATCATGTCAAACAGTCGAGTTTTAATATTTATAAAGAATGATAGAACCTGTAGACTAACTATGACAACAATTAAGGCAAGTGCACCTATCGAACAATAGTATAGTTTAGGCAAGATTATTTTATCGAACCCAAAGGAACCTAAAAGTACTACTACTCACTTTCTTTCTATTATTTAGCCTAAAATATGGAGTGATTGGTTAATTAATCTAAAACTAATGAAAAATAAAACTAGATGCAAAGACAAAAGAATGAAACTTTGGGAAAAGGCGTGGAAAAACTCAGTTGATTTTAGGCGATACCTCGGGAAGAATCCACCTATGACTTCTCTTGTTATCTAACTTTTAATTCATATGACTTCTTTACTTAGGTTGATCCGCGAGACTCCCTAACCTATATTAAACCCTCTCTCATGGTGAATAATGTCTAACCTTAGGTTAATTAGTGGAACTCTCGTTTTCTTATAATAACCCCCTAAGGAAGTAGTAAATCGATCAATGGACTCCCATATTAGGTTTCACCCTAATCCGGTAAAATCTCATAACCCTATCTCTAGGCGCTCGATCAACTCCACTTAATTATGCTAGATCTACTCTTAGGCAGGGTCTATTCCTCCTCCACCTAAGCACATCAGATTAAAATAAGCAACATAATTAAGAACAAACTAAGTACTTATCATATAATTTAGAAATCAAATAACAAAATCCACCATAGGTTTCATCCCCTTCAGGAATCTGAAGGGTTTAGTTCATAATGAAATAAGAAAACATCTCAAGAGAAAAGATAAAACAAAACATAAGAAATCCCTAAAACCCCTAAAGGAATTGAAGAGGAGATCCTCTGTCTTGAGTAGAACTCCAGCTTCTTGAGATGGATCAATTGGCTACCTTCGAGTAATTCCCTGAATAAAAGCTCTGGCAGAAAACTCTGCCCAAAACGTCCTCCTTTAGAATGGCTGCCTTGGGTTGTTTATATAGGCTCCTTAGATGCTTTACTTGGCTCCTCAGTACCTCCTTCAAGTAGAATTACTATTAAGGTGTTTAAGTAGACTTAGGAGTATGTTTCTTTGGCTTCAAGCATCCAAATTCGAGTGAAATTGCTCATTCCCGTGGCAGGGGCACGCCATGGCACATGCCCGTGTAAGTCGTCATCAGGCCATGTCTCGATTTTGTTAATTGGGGCACGGTCGTGTAAGTCATGGCATGGTTGTGTGAAGTAATTTGACAAGGCACGGCTGTGTGGCTTGAAGTCCAGGCCATGTCAATTTCCTTTTTGGCCCAAATTGGTCCGTTTTGAACCCATTTTACGTCCTTTTTATCCTTAGGTGCTTTCCTGAGTATAAGACATGAAAAGAAAGGATTAAGAGCACCTTTTACATAAATTAGGGATAAATCATCCAAAAACATACTAAATGTGGGATTAAAATATGTTACTTTTACGGTTTATCACAAGTCCTCAACCTCCCTTGTAGAGTTTGATCCAAACTCCATTTCTTCCACCCCCATGGCATAAAATAAGTCCCCAATTGCTATTTGTGGGATTTGAATCACACTTCTCCTTGTTTTCCCAGTAACACCATAGCCACTAGGTCTCATGCTCATTTTGTGTCACTTAAACACACATAAACATACATAAGTCCTACTGCTAACTGCCAACTCCCTTTATGAGCATAAACTAAAATTTTTCCACAGCTCCAACTCAAACCCAGGCCACCTTAAAACTCCCAAATACACTCAAATAACTAGCCAACCAATCATAACATGGAATTTAAACAAAATTACAAACCCCTAATTTTTGGGGCGTTACAATTTTACCCCCTTAAAGAAATTTCTTCCTCGAAATTTACCTACTCAGAAAAGGTGAGGGTATTATTATCGCATTGCCTCCTCAAGCTCCCACGTGGCTTCCTCTAATCCGTGATTACACCAAAGCACCTTGACTAACGGGATAGATTTCCTCCTGAACACTTTAACATCACGATCTAGTACCTGCCATGGTTTTTCCTCAAAAGTCTGATCAGGTCTCACCTCGATCTCCTCCACCGGCACTATATGTGAGGGATCAGAACGGTATCGACTTAGCATAAAGACGTGGAACATGTTATGTATACAATTTACTCAAGAGGTAGTTCCAGTTGATAGGCAACCGGCCCCACACGTTTTAAAATCTGGTAAGGTCTGATGAATCTATGGCTCAGCTTGCTTTTTCGTCCAAATCTTAGAATCTTCTTCCATGGTGAGACCTTTAAGAAGACATAATCTCCCACTGCGTACTCAATCTCTTTATGCTTTAAATCAGCGTGCGACTTATGTCTATCAAATGTTGTTTTTAATTGATCACGGATCAATTTTACTTTTCCTGGTTTCAGAAACTAGTTCTGGCCCCAATATTTGCCGCTCACCCAGTTCTGTCCAACAAGTAGGGGTACGACACCTACAACCATATAATGCCTTGTAGGGTGACATCTGAATGCTAGATTGGTAGCTGTTGTTATATGCGAATTCTTCTAATGGCAAATAGTCTTCCCAACTACCCTTGAAATCGATTACACAGCTTCTTAGCATGTCTTCCAAAATCTAAATTACCCTCTCCGACTGACCATCAATCTGAGGATAAAATGTCGTGCTGAAATCTAACCTTGTACCCAAAGCTTCATGTAACACTCTCCAAGACTGTGATGTGAATCTAGGGTCCCTGTCCAAAATGATAGACATTGGTACCTTATGTAGCCTCACAATCTCAGCCACGTATAAGTTGGCCAACTTTTGCAATGAGTAATCAGTGCGAATCGGTATGAAGTGGGCAGATTTAGTCAATCGATCAACAATAACCCATACCGAATCTTTCTTACTGGGCATCAGGGGTAGCCCACTAACAAAGTCCATGGTTACTCTCTCCCATTTCTAAGTGGAATTTTAATAGGTTGCAGTAATCCAGATGGTAGTTGATGCTCAACCTTCACTTGCTGGCATGTCAAAGACTTACCTACAAAATCGGTAATCTCACATTTAAGCCCTGGCCACCAGTACAATTCTTGCAGATCTCGGTATAACTTGTTTCCACCAAGATGCATAGCGAACGGACTACTATGCGCCTTCCGCAATATAAACTGCCTTAACTCAGACTCCCTCGGTACACAGACTCTCCCACGAAAGCATAATACTCCCTCACTATTCATCAAAAAATCCATAGTCTCTCCCTTCTTCACCAGTCAGAAACGAGGAACGAACGATTCATCCAGCAACTGCTTCCCCTTAATTAGATCAATCCAAGTCGATTTCACTTGAAGTTCAACTAACAGACTACCATCCTCAAATAGGCTACGACAAGCAAAAATTGCACTTAGATCAGATATAACCTTACAGCTCAATGCATCCGCTACTATGTTAGCTTTTCCCGGATGGTACTCAATCGAGAAATCATAATCCTTAAGCAACTCTATCCATCTTCGTTGCCTAAGATTCAACTCTTTCTGAGTAATGAGGTACTTGAGGCTTTTATGGTCGGTATAAATGATTAACTTCTTCCTATACAAGTAATGTCTCCAAATCTTTAGTGCAAATACCACCGCAGCTAATTCCAAGTCATGAGTGGGGTAATTCACCTTGTGCTGCTTAAGCTGATGAGATGCATAAGCCACCACCTTACCCTCTTGCATTAGCACACAACCCAATCCAATGTGTGATGCATCACAGTAGACATTGAATTCCTTTCCAGACTCTAGCTGTATTAATACCGGGGTTTCAGTCAGAATCTTCTTCAGTTTCTCAAAACTCTCCTGCTATTTATCAGTTAAATTAAACGGTACCCCTTTACGCAATAACTTCATTAGGGGTGCAGCAATCAGTGAGAACCCTTCAACAAACCGTCTATAATACCCAACCAGACCTAGAAAACTTTGAATCTCAAATACCATCTTTGGTGGCTTCCAATCTAATACTGCCTCAATTTTTTGAAGATCAAACCTAATCCCCTCGGTAGACACTACATGACCCAAAAATGTCACCTCTCACCAAAACTCACACTTGTTGAACTTGGCATAAAACTACTTTTCTCTCAATATTTGCAGAATAATTCAGAGATACGAATCATGATCCTCCTCGGTTCTTGAATACACCAGTGATAAACCATAATATACACATATTTTAATTCCACATTTAGCATACTTTTGGATGATTTATCCCTTTAATTATGGAAATAGGTGCTCTTAATCCTTTGTTTTCATGTTTTATACTCAGGAGAGCACCGGAGGATGAAAAGAATGAGAAACGGGCCAAAAACAAAGAAAATGGGTCAAAGTAAGAAATCCACATGGCCTGGACTCCAAGTCACACGGTCGTGCCTCTTTAGCATGATCGACCACGGCCTATAACTCAAATTACACGGGCGTGGCACACGGGCATGTCCCTACCGTAGCAAAGAAGAGTTTCATTCGGATTGGGGTACTTAGAGGCAAAGAAAGACATTCCAAAAGCCTATATAAACACCTTAGAGGTCAACCTTTAAGGGGGCGTTCAACTAGGCCAAAGAGCCAAGCTAGAAGGGCCGAATTGTGGGATTCACTCGAAGAAAGCCAATTGATTCATCTCAAGAAGCCAGAATCATACTCAAGATTGAGGATCTCTCTTTCAATTCCTTCAAGGGGTTTTAGGGTTTTCTTTATGCTTTGTTTTATATTTTCTTCTGAGATGTACTCTTTTATGATTATGAACTAAACCCTCAAATACCTAAGGGGGATGAAACCTAAGACGGATCTTGTTATTGTTTTCTGAGCTGTATGATAAACATTTCATTTGTTCTTAACTATGTGTTCTAAATTCTTGTTTTGATATTTCAAGATATTGATCCAATCATTTATACTCTTAGGCAGAGGAGGAATAGACCCTGCCTAAGAATAGATCTAACATAGTTAAGCGAGTTGATCGCAACTCGAGAGATACGATGATGAAAATCTGCCAGATTAGGGTCAAACCTAATATGGGAGTCCATAGATCGAGTTAATGCAATTCTAGGGGTTTTAATTAGAAAGAGATTACAATTAATCAACCTAGGGTTAGACGTTAGTAGCCTCAAAAGAAGTAATAATATAAATTAGGAAATCCTACGGATCAAGTCAAGTGAATAAATCGTCTGGTTCAGAGTTAGATAATAAGTGAAGTTTGGGTGGATTCTTCCTCGGGTATTGTCTCAATCAATTGGTTTTCCCCACAAGTATTTCCCCAATTCATTCTTTTTGTCTTAGCATTTTTAGCTTAGTAGTTAGTTAATTTTAGGTTAAACAACAATTCCTTTAATTCTTAGGTTAAATAATAAAAAGAAAGTTAGTATTAGAACTTTTGGTTCCTTTGGGTTCGACAATCTGGTCTTGCTACTAAACTATACTACTGTTCGATAGGTGCACTTGCCTCAAGACGTTGTCACAGTTAGTTTTTAGGCTAAATCATTCATTATATAATTTTTAAGACTCTGACTCATGATCAAGTTTTTGGCGCCGTTGCAGGGGAACTAAAATATTAAGAATGCTCAATTTTTATTACTTTAGCCATATTTTATTTTTGCAATTAAATTTTATTTTTACTTTTCTAATTTTCTTTTTCTTTTTATCTGTTCCTTGCAGGTACCTCTAGTTTATGACTAGAAGGAACCCGACAGGACCCTTGATTTACCATAGTGATATCGAAGGTATAGTTCACAGAAATCATAGAGAAATACGACAAAGCTTAAACTACATACAAGAAGAGCAAGAGAACGGAATTAATACTACCGAAGAGATGGCTGAGAATAATCCGCTACCTTTAGAGGTGGCCAAAAATCATGCTCCTCGAGCTATGTATGATTATGCTAAAACTAATTTAATAGGAACTGAGTTAAGTATTGTTAGACCTGCTATTGCTGCGAATAATTTTGAACTGAAACCTAACACAATCCAGATGATACAGTAATTTGTTCAGTTTGATGGTTTGTAGGATGAAGATGCAAATAAAAACTTGGCAAATTTCCTACAATTTTGTGATACTTTCAAAATTAATGGCATTTCTGATGATGCCATTCGTCTTCAGATATTTCCCTTTTCTTTGAGGAATAAATCTAAACAGTGGCTAAATTCTCTTTCACGAGGATCAATCACTACATGGGAACAAATGACCAAAAAATTTTATGAAAATATTTTCCACCAGCCAAAACGACCAAATTAAGGAATGATATCTCTTCTTTTGTGCCGATGGATTTAGAAACACTATACGATGCATAGGAGAGATGCAAAGATCTATTGAGAAGGTGCCCACACCATGGATTACCCTTGTGGCTACAGGTCTAAACCTTTTACAATGGTGTGAACCCTTCAACGAGACAATTGATTGATTCAGCAGCTGGCGAAACCTTGAATAACAAAACTCCTAAGGTAGCCTATGAGTTTATAGAGGATATGTCACTGAACAACTATCAGTGGCAAGTTACAAGGACAAGGCCAACAAAAACAGCTAGAGTTTTCAACCTCGACACAGTCACCATGCTATCAAATCAGGTAGAGATGTTAAATAAAAAGATTAATGGTTTGTGTGGTTCCTCGCAGGTACACCCAGTAATGCAATGTGATTCAAAACTAGGAGATGTGACGAATCCTGAGTACCGACTCTACAATCCTAGCATGGAAAGCGAGACAGATAAACTATATAGGTAACAATTTCAAATCTCAAAATAACCCTTATAGTAATACTTATAATCTAGGTTGGAGGAGCCACCCCAATATCTCATAGGGTGGTTAAGGAAATCAGAGACAACAACTTCCTCCAAACTTCCAACAACAGCTCTACCCACAGGAAAAGAAGCTGAACCTTGAGGAGATGTTGACAAAATTCATAGCGGTGTTAGAAACTTATTTCCAAAACACCGAAAGAACACTTAAAAATTAACAAGCATAGATTAAAGGAATCGAGAACCAGTTAGGGCAACTCGCTAAGCTGATCTCCGAACGACCACAAGGTAGCTTGCCAAGTAACACTGAGACTAACCCAAAAAGCAACTTCAAGCCATAACCGCTCAGAATAGTGAAGGGTTAGTAGATTCTAAACTTGAGCCAAGGCAAGAACCTGTGGTAAGTGAAAGTAAGGTTGAGGTAAGCCAAGAAAATCCAAAACTGATAATTAAAGAATACCAACCTCATATACCATATCTCGATGCGATGAAGAAAGATAATTCAGATAAATAGTTCATTAAGTTTCTTAAACTTTTAAAGAAATTACATATTAACTTACCATTTCTTGAAGCTCTTTCGCAGATGCCAGATTCAAGGAAATTTTTAAAAGAGCTTTTGACAAATTAGCAGAAGTTAGACGAGGAGTCGCATGTGGAATTAAACGCAGTGTGCTCAGCAATGTTGCAAAACAAAATACCACTAAAATTAAAAGATCTAGGGAGTTTTACAATTCCATGTTTAATTGGTAGTTTAACTATTAATAACGCGTTAGCTAATTTAGGGGCAAGCATAAATGTTATGCCTTATAAAATGTTTAAACAACTAGGTCTAGGGATACCCAAACAAACTAGGATGAGTATTAAATTAGCTGATAACACTATTCGAATTCCTAGGGGCATAATTGAAGATGTACTCTTTAAAATTGACAAATTCATATTCCCCGTAGACTTTGTTGTTTTAGATATGGATGAGGATAATACGGTTCCTTTAATTTTAAGAAGGCCCTTTTTAGCAACTTCCAGATCTAAAATTGATGTTAGTATAGATGAACTCACACTTCGTGTAGGTGATGAATCAATCAGTCTTCAAGCTCTCGACTCAACTAGGACATCGAGTGACAACGGTGAGAACGTAAATTCTATTGACAATTATTCGGTTCAACCTTCTTTACAGGAAGCACCACAAAGCTACATATCTGGGCCAAATCATAAAACTCGTGCCAAAAAAGAAGAAAGTCATGAGGAACAAAGGCTTCAGATTGATGAACTAGACGAGTGGAAAGTGCATTTCAAGGAGAAATCAAAACCACACGAAGTGAAACCGAAGGAACCCCCAGACGAGCTTACAGGAACATCAAATTACTTCAAAATAGGAGATTAGGTACTGTTAGATAAAATAGACCCTCGAATTTCCATATCAAACTTGAATACAAATGAAGAAATCCTTTCGCACATTCAATGTTTTAAAGTAAACGCTACTCGACTCAAACTATATAATGATAGCATGAGAAAGGATTTTTCACTCTTCAAACCACCATGAATGTGCGAATGAGAGGTAAGTCTAGCTTAAGACTTTAAACGAGAACGTCTCGAGGGGCAACCTGAGCACTAACCCCATTTATTTTTTTCCCTTTCTTTTAGCGCCTAACTAAAAACTAACCAAGTTAATGAAGCGCAAATTTCCGCACCACACGGCCTTGCACACGGCCGTGGCCATGGCCATGTGGATACTATAGATTTTCATACTAGCATGACAGAGATAGTATGAAACAGGACAAAAAATATCTTCAAGCCATGGGCTCCGACTAAACACCACGACCGTACAACACAGCCGTGGTCGACACTGTTTTATCAACACGGGCGTGGCAACCTGAATAACAGGAGTGGGAGAAATGAATAAACCACCGTACGTCTGTGCGATACGGCCGTGTGACATGACACCCCATGAAATACGGGCATGGGGATGTACCAGAGTTGAAATTTTTATTTAAAACGCCCCTCCCCCTTCCTCACCTACTCCCCATTCCTCTTCTTCCATACCCTTTAAGTTTTTCCCCTTTCATCTTCCTCCTTTTCCATCTTCACCATCACCTCCATGTCGAAGAAACGGAAGGATCCTAGCCCAGTCTCCCTATGTCGGCCGCTTTATTAACTCGAAAGGAAAAGGACCTTTGAAACCATTTAATCTTTCTTTTTCCTTTCTATTCTCTATTATTTTCCTTATCTTTATTTTTCTTATACTAAATTTGGATTATTTTATTTTAGTTTCTTGGTTTTAGGTTCTAAAGGCTACTAAGGAATCACCACACCAAGCCTTAGAAATCACTCCCACCTCGCGAACTATCTAACAAAAAGGACTTTTAAGTCCATTAATCTTTTCTTTAAGTCTTATTTCACTTTTTACACTCTTTCTTTTTATTTTTCTTTTCTTTAAATATATAATTAGTATATTTAAAATTATTCTTATTATTTCCTGGCTAGCTCTTCATGAGATTCCCAATTTCTTCATCTAGCACAAGAATTAGAGGCGCCCCCTCTAACTTATATTTCACCTCCGAATCAAGTTTCCACACTTCCAACTCAAGGAATCCATCCAAAAATTCAGGAAGTTTCACTTCTCTCCCTCTCTTTTAATTTTCTTAATATATGATTACTATCTATCTTTGTACATTGAGGGCAATGTACATCTTAAGTGTGGGGGTGAAAATTTATTTAGAAAAGTTCCTAACTTTTTGCATTATTCTCAAATCCCTGAATGATATCATGTCTTAAGTAATTTTCTCATATAACTAATTAGAATGAAATTCCTAATGATTTATGATTTTTCTTGATATGTTTGATTAAGTCATTGATAATTATACAGTGATGAGTTTAACTTTAAGATACTAGAGAATCAAGCATGATGAGTATATTTTCAAAAATTAAAATTTTGTTAGGTTGTCTACCTTAATCTAATTATTACCTTGAAGTTTAAAATTTACAAGGTTGTTATCAAAAACCTATAATTTTTGTGAAATTTTGAGCCTTTTAGAGCGTGCATTCTTTTCGTGCTCACTTTATTGATTATAAGTGTGTCAACATTGATTTGTTATTCTAGAACTTGCTTCGATTATACATGTCGAGACCACATCTTTGATTTGATATACTGAGATGATAAAGGCACTTAGGATTTAACCCACTTACTCCACTAAAAGCCTACCCTCACAATTAACCCTTAGTGAACCCCTTTAATCCTAACAACCTTTTTTACGGATTCACCCACTAATATTAACCCAAAACCCATCTTGTATTTGTTATCACCATTTTTCTTAACTACCCTTGTATCGAGACTTGATTTGATCAGTTGCCTAATTATTTTATTTTAGTAGTTGAATTCTTCTTATATTATGTATTTATTGATTTGTTTTTAAAAAAATCAAAATATATTCATTATTAGTTCTATGTTCTAATGGGCTTATACATTTAAATTCAACATCGTGAAGAAGAAACTCGATTATTATTATTTTAATTTTTCAATTGATGTAATTATTCGAGGATTAGTTCATTTTTCTAGTTAGGTAAATTATTAATTCAATCTCTATTCTAACCCTTTAATTCTGCCTTTATCCACAACTTTAACCTAAGCCCCGTTACAACCCTTTTTAAAGACCTTTTGATTTGTGTATCATCTCATTTTATAGTGGTGGAGATTTGATTTTCTGGCAAGCCTATAGGATTAACTTTTCAAGTTCAACTTTTGAGGGCTTAATTTTAAACCTTAAACACTTCAAGTGATTTGAGTGAATCTTTAGTGAGGATGTCAACTCTTATCAATTTTGAATTAAAAGTAATTATTTAGATAAGGGGAAACACCTATATTTTTAGTGCTACAAACTTGTGACATTGATTGTTTGAATCTTTAGGACTCTTTGAGTTAAATTATCCATGTATAAATTATCTATGAATTATGATGATACACTATTGATGAATATTATGAATTGAGGAAGTTCATTTTAATTGTGAGTTGAGAATTTTGCTTGAGGACAAGCAAAAGCTTAAGTGTGGGGTATTTGATAAACCATAATATACACATATTTTAATCCCACATTTAGCATACTTTTGGATGATTTATCCCTTTAATTATTGAAATAGGTGCTCCTGATCCTTTGTTTTCATGTTTTATACTCGGAGAGCACCGGAGGATGAAAAGAGCAAGAAACGGGTCGAAAACAGAGAAAATGGGCCAAAGTATGAAATCCACACGGCCTAGACCCTAAGTCACACGACTGTGCCTCTTTAACAAGACCGACCACGACTTATAACTCGAATTACACGGGCGTGGCACACGGGCATGTCTCTGTCGTAGCAAAGAAGAGTTTTATTTGGATTGGGGTACTTAGAGGCAAAAAAAGACATTCCAAAAGCCTATATGAACACCCTAGAGGTCAACCTTTTAGGGGGCGTTCATCTAGGCCAAAGAGCCAAGCTAGAAGGGTTGAATTGTGGGATTCACTCGAAGAAAGCAAGTTGATTCATCTCAAGAAGCCGGAATCATACTCAAGACTGAGGATCTCTCCTTCAATTCCTTCAGAGGGTTTTAGGAATTTCTTTATGTTTTGTTTTATATTTTCTTCTGAGATGTACTCTTTTTTGATTATGAACTAAACCTCTCAAATACCTAAGGGGGATGAAACCCAAGACGGATCTTATTATTGTTTTCTGAGCTGTATGATAAATATTTGATTTGTTTTTAACTATGTGTTCTTAATTCTTATTTTGATATTTCAGGATATTGATTCAAGCATTTATGCTCTTAGGCAGAGGAGGAATAGACCCTGTCTAAGAGTAGATCTAGCATAGTTAAGCGGAGTTGATCGCAACCCTAGAGATAGGATGATGAAAATCTGTCGGATTAAGGTCAAACCTAATATGGAAGTCTATGGATCGAGTTAATAAATTTCTAGGGGTCTTAATTAGAAAAAGATTTCAATTAATCAACCTAGGGTTAGATGTTATTAGCCTAGAGAGGTATTAATATAAATTAGGGAATCTTAGGGATCAAGTGAAGTGAATAAATTGTCTGGTTCAGAGTTAGATAACAAGTGAAGTCTAGGTTGATCCTTCCTCGGGTATTGTCTCAATCAATTGGTTTTTCCCACTAGTATTTCCCTAATTCATTCTTTTTGTCTTAGCATCTTTAGCTTTGTAGTTAGTTAATTTTAAGTTAAACAACAATTCCTTTACTTCTTAGGTTAAATAATAAAAATAAAGTTAGTATTAGTACTTTTGGTTTCTTTGGGTTCGACAATCTGATCTTGCCACTAAACTATACTACTGTTTCAAAGGTGCGCTTGCCTCAAGTCGTTGTCACAGTTAGTTTTTAGGCTAGATCATTCATTATATAAATTTTTAAAACTCTGACTCACGATCAACCAGAATATCATCTATAAACACCACCACGAACCGGTCCAAATAGGGTTGGAAGACCCGATTCATCATATCCATGAAAGTAGTTGGTGCATTTGTTAACCCAAAAGGCATGACCGAAACTCATAATGTCCATAATGAGTCCTGAATGCAGTCTTGTACACATCCATCTGTTTAACCCTTAACTGATGGTACCCCGATCTAAGATCTATCTTGGAGAAAACTGACGCTCCTCGCAACTGGTCGAACAGATTGTTTATCCTTGGTAATGGGTACTTGTTCTTAATCGTCAGTTTATTTAGTTAACGATAATCGATACACATATGCATGGACCCATCCTTCTTCTTCACGAACAATACTGGTGTTCCCATGGAGACACACTCGGTGAATAAATCCTCGGTCCAATAGCTCTTGAATCTGAGCCTTTAACTCTACCAACTCCTTTAGCGCCATCCTAAAAGGGGCGATGGACACCGGGGCCATTTCAGGTAGGAGCTCAATGCCGAATTCGACCTCACGATTTGGAAGCAACCCTGAGAGCTCTTCGAGAAATACATCTGGAAACTCTTTTATAGTTTTGACATTCTCAATAGACAGATTCGTAGAATCAAAAATGCTGACATAAGCTAGGAATGTCTCGCAACCCTAGCGAACCAACTTTTCGGCCCTTAGTGATGAGATTACATTAGATAAATAACCCTTTCTCTCCCCTATCACAACCACCTCCTCATCCTCCGAAGACTTCAGTACCATATGCTTAGCAATGCAATCCAAATTCACATAGTGCTTCACTAACCAATCCATGCCCAAAATAAAATCAAATTTGCCAAACGGAAGTTCCATCAAATCCACCGAAAAGATAACCCCTTGGACCTCTAGGGGTTTATCTCTAAATAGTTTGTTCACTCTAACCAGCTATCCTAACGGGTTTACCACCGACATTTCTCTGTTAGTAATTTTGAACTGTATACCTAATGACCCAGACACAGTACATGCAACATACCGAGTGTATAGACCCAATATCAATTAAAGCGGTACATGGTACATTATAAATGAAGAACGTACCAGTTATGACATCAGGGGCATCGCTGTCCTCTCGGCACCAAGCAGCGTAGACTAAAACTGGCTGTCTAGCATCGGTATTACTAGCACCTTTGCCCAATGCTCCCCAACCTCATCCCAAACCATTACCCCCTCTAGCCTGACCTCGGCCTCTCGGTGGCTGCTGACCACCTCTCCCCAACTGAACATAGCCTTGACCCGCAGCTTGCATCTGACCAGGCCTTTGAGTACAGTCTTTAACCTTATGATCCCTGGACCCACATCTGAAGCACGTTCCAGTTCTTTTTCAGTACTCACCCTAGTGAGATCTCCAACACACCGCGCAAGGCTGTAGTCCGACAGTAACAGCAGGAACCCCAGCTCAGACTAGCCCATCAAATCTAGGCCTCTTCTTAGCCCACTCGAAGAATTTGAGGGCCCAAAATCCTCTTATTTTTGCCCTTATCCTTCTCACGGTTTTGACGCTCTGATCGTTTCACATCCTCGACAATCTTTTCTTTCTCAACCAAGGTAGTAAAGTCTCTTTCCCTCTACGGAGCTACCAGCATCCGCAACTCATCTCAAAAACCATCCTCAAAATGCACGTAGCGCTTGTGCTCAGTCTCTACTATGCCTTGATCATACTGGCTCAACCACAGAAACTCTGCCTCATACTCTGCTACTGACCTATTTCCCTGAACTAGACTCAGAAATTCTTTCCTCTGGGCATCCACATAACTCACCCCAACATATTTTCCTTGGAAGGCCATCTTAAAGAGGTTCCATTTCAAATGGTCGGCCTGCGTGCCTTCCCTCACGGTAAGCCACCATTGATATGCCTAATCTCGTAGTAAAGACACTACTCTTTTCAACTTTTGCTCCACCGTACAATCGAGGTCATCCATTATTCACTCGACAGCTTCCAACCAATACTCTACCATATTCGAGGCTACACTAGAGATGCCCCTCAAAATTTTTTCCCTATTCGAATAGAGTCGTTTAGAGATTGACCATCGCTCTTTGACCCAGTACTTTCTCCAGCAACCATTTCAAGAACCTTTAACATCACTTGAAACAGAGCGTCATCCTTAGCGACTCGGTCATGAGATCCCGTCTCTGTCACTGGTGAGGCTGGCGCTTCCCTAGCAGGCATGTGTCTTGATGCTGAAGACCCAGCCATAGCACCTCGGCCTCTACCACGACCACGTGTACCCCTTCTGTAACCTCTTGTGCTCATATCGATGAAGCGCACTTATCTGATTTAAGAGTTTTATGCATCAACTTATAATTCTCACAATAATTAACAGGTATTTTATGATAAACAGTAATTAGAGTTATTTTTGCAAGTCGAGAGCTCACTACCGTTTTCAGTCTCCTACAGTCTCAGTTTCTCTAACTAAGAAGTTTCAGTGTACTACTACTATTCCTAGTAGTTTCTTAATATAATCATTTTAGTATATGACAGAGTACAGTGTAAGAGAACTTACAGATTTGGTGCTGTAGACTTGGTGTACCACACTTTCAGTAACAACATTACTTTCCAAACCAAAAATTTAAACAGAAAAATTTTCAAAACCCATTCTACAGCCGAGTTTTGCAACCTGGCTCTGATGCCACTAAATGTAACACCCCAAACCTGACCTAGACGTTAGGCCTGAGTTTGACGTGCCACATCAAGTGACATTTGAAAAAAATGGCTAGTTCGATAAAAACTCAATACTAAATGTTAGTTTATTTTGAGACGTTTAAGGTAATGAAAGCATGAACTCGCAATTCTATTATTAATCAAACCATTTATTAAACAAAATTAAAATATTGTGGAAACTCATTCTCTTATTAATCAAACCATTTATTAAACAGAATGCAGCCCAACCCAGTCCAACTAACACACCACCCATACCAACCCTACACACCATGTGGGGACCAAGTCGACCCACCCATCCCTACACACCAATAACACAGCCGAACTTCTAACATCAGTACATCAAAGCTACTAATAACAGTATACGTGGCTGAACCACTAGAATCAGTATACGTGGCAAAGCCACTAAATCAGTAAAACATGGTATAGCCACCATTACAGTACTTCCTCCATAATACAAAACCCAACCCTATGCAGTATGACGTGTCAGAAAAAACTCATGTATGCAGCATATCACAATCATAATTAATCATACAATATTACATTTATTTCACTTATACTACCATTAAGGGTACAACGATCATTTGGTCATTTGGGGGTAAAATGGTAATTCACCTTTCAAGGGTATTTCGGTAATTTCACCCATTGAGGGTATTTCAGTAATTTCACCCATTGAGGGCATTTTAGTAATTTCACCCATTGAGAGTATTTCAGTAATTTCACCCATTGAGGGTATTTCAATAATTTCACCCGTTGAGGGTATTTCAGTAATTTTGATGTGATAGCCCTTTCAGAGGCCTACAGTCGACTTTATCGACACATATACCCTATTTAGTTAAAACAATGCAATTGGAACCAAAGCCCAATTTTTGGCCCAAGTGGGCCCACACACTCGTGCGGCCCAAACTACCTATTTTTGGCCGCGGTTATGCGAACCTCGCAGCCAAATCCATTATCTAGCACTTACCGTGATTTTGACTCTATGGGCCAGTTATCCCATTAGGCCCACATGGCCTACTTTGGCCCAACAAGGCCTATTACAACTTAAGCCCATGAGAAGATTCGGCGGTCCCAACCGTCTATCGCCAATAATTGTGGCTCAATTTTTCTCTTCGAGCGCTCGCACGCTTGAGTGATCTCAGATGCTATAGTTCTGGCTTTTCGATATTTCGGCTTTAGCCGATTCACAAATCATCAGGGTGTGAATACACACCTTCACTCATCGCATTGACAAAACTAAAAAGGTTGTAGGATTACACACCTACTTTGGATTGCGATTTGAGACACTTCCGAGGCACCTATGATAACAATGACCATTAGTTAGTCTCAACGCCCTTGGAAAACCATAATATTGAAATACTCTATTCAACTAACTTCACTTACCATGAGACGCAATCTCCTACAGGGCAACGGTAATCGGCCCTATTCCTTGGCTAAGGAACATGAGTCTCTAGCAATATTTGATGAACAAGAGAGAGTTATCAAGAATGTATAAGGAGAAAACCAACCTAGATTTCGTCACCACCTACCTACGAATTGAGGAGTTTTAGAAACGATTAGAACAAAAAGGAAAATATGCCTAGGCCCTAATAGATTCAGCCTGCACAAAAGAAGCACGACTTAAAGTTTGGCTAGATTAAAAAGAAGAATAAGAGGAAAGAAAGGTTTTATGTTCAAACAAAGGAGAACCAAAAGAAGAAAATAGGGTTCGACAGCAAGTAGGCGGCAACCGTGAGATAATGATGAAAAGAAGGGAATAGGGTGTAAGAGGAGAGGCCTATCAATTCGACAAATAGCAAAAAGTAAAGAAGGAAAGAGGGAGGGTGAATAAGTGAATTCGACAGAGGGTCAGCAGCAATAGAAAAATATTAGGTGAAAGAGGAAAGAATGATGAACTCGAATGGTAAAAGTTTGCACGAGATGCTAAAGAAGAAAGAAATCCGAGATGAACAACAACAAAAACCGAAAGGAAAAAGGGAATTTTCAGTTTCTTCTACACTCAAGGTTGCCGAAATGCTCCAAATGACACCCCTCTAGCCAAAATTTCCCACCTAGCCACACTCCCAATTTTGGCCAACACTCCCACACACATCACTTCCCTGATTTTCTCCACCAAAATCTCCTAGAGTTGCTCCCCACCTTCCGTTTGAATTATTTGACCAAGTCCTTAACCTCCCTTGTAGAGTTTGATCCAAACTCCACTTCTTCCACTCCCATGACATAAAAAAAAGTCCCTAATTTCTATTCGTGGGATTCGAACCCCACTCCTCCTTGTTATCCTAGTGACACCATAGCTACTAGGTCTCACGCTCATTTTGTGTCACTTAAACACATATAAACATACATAAGTCTTACTGCTAACTGCCAGCTCCTTTTATGAGTAAAAACTAAAATTTTTCCACAACTCCGACTCAAACCTAGACCACCTTAAAACCCCCAAATACACTCAAATAACAAGCCAACCAAAAATTACAACCCCCTAATTTTTGGGGCGTTACAAGATCCGTCATACATAATTTCCCTGACGGAGGTTGAGATTCGACCCTATGACTTATGGTGAAGAACCGATCAAGATTTTGGCTCGGGAAGTTAAACAAATGAGAAATAAAAGTATAGCCCTAGTGAAAGTTTTGTGGAAAAGACATGGGGTCGAAGAGGCTGCGTAGGAACCTGAGGAAGCTATGAGAAAATAGTACCCAAAACTCTTTTCTGGTAAGAATTTCAGGGACGAAAATCTTTAAAGGGGGGAGAGTTGTAACAGGCCATTTTTGGGTCAAATCAAAATTGTATTTTCGGGACCACAAATATGAAGTAGAAATATTTATTTTATTATTTCTTTAAGGTCTACATTATGATTGAATGATTGTGTGAAAATTTCTTTAAGAAATTTTATCGATAGAGTGTTCAATTTGATTAATAGGACTAAATTGCAATAGGTGCAAAATGTGTGTTCTAGAAGTTAAAGGTGTTTAATTGGTATGAAACTTTAAATTAGAGGTCCTTAAATGGTAAGTCGACCATTATACTTCATAGTGGACAAAAATGGACATGGTTAGGAGAATGTCCAAAGTTTGGCATTAAGGGCATTTTGGTAAACTAGTAATTAAATGATTTAATAAGCTAAAAATAAGTCAAATTTTTATTCATCTTCATCCTCCTATGCTGAAATTTCAAGGCAGTCCATAGGTAGGGTTTTGGCCACGTTCAAGCTCGATTGTATGTTCATTCTTGCCCCGTTTTTAATTATTTTTATGTTTTTGAAGTTGTCTCAACCTAATCTAGCCTTTCCAAGGACAAATTTGAAAAAGGATTAAATTTTAAAATTTTAACCATGTTGAATATGCTTGTATTTTGATGTTTAATGGTAGAAAATGTATGTTTGATGTTAGATAAACAACATTTACAAAGTGATTTTTGCTGAAAATGCCAAATAGGGACTTATTTGTAAAAGTTATAAAATATGTGTTAAAATGTGAATAAATGAAAAATGCAGGATGTATGAGTATGAATAAGATTTGGGTAGGCTTGGGTTTTTATGAAATTGAATAAAATTCATTTTACGAGCCTAGGGACTAAAA
The DNA here is from genome assembly GCA_025506655.1 of Gossypium rotundifolium. Taxonomy (NCBI): domain Eukaryota; kingdom Viridiplantae; phylum Streptophyta; class Magnoliopsida; order Malvales; family Malvaceae; genus Gossypium; species Gossypium rotundifolium. Next base: position 34,612,501 of record CP106727.1, on the reverse strand, counting down.
TGTAAAATGTTAAAACTTTAGGAGAAAAATGTAATTTTTGCCATAAGGTTTTTTTGGGGCTAAATTGAATAATATGATAATTAAATAAGATGAATTTGGTATTATAGATCAAGAAAAATGAAGTTCGGTTCTAGATCAGGGGAAAACCAAAGTAATTGACGAATAGACTGTTTGGCCATTTTTGTTACCAAGGTAAGTTCGCATGTTAAATAAGCTTTAATATAATTGTATTTAAATGCTTTAATATTGCATGAATTGTATGATTGATTAGGTGGATGCGTCTAATTCTATGGAAGAGTCCCAGATGAATCGACAAATAAGAAGTCTCGTTTGAACCTTAGGAATAGGTTAGGATACAAGTGACATGTCACTTGGTTACCATGTGTTATGTGATTATGTGATCCGAGTGCTGGTCCTATACGTCGTATCGGGGGCTGAGTACACCGGCATATGTTGCGGTTACTTGACAGCTTGTGTGAGCAGGCTCGTTGTTAGCTCGAGAGCGAGCAACTATGTGATATGAGATTTAGGTAGCATTAGCTACATATGTGGCACTTAGAGTGTAAGATTCCCAAGTATCCGACATTATTATTCTGAGTGGTTCGTTGATATGTCAAAGACACAAATATGTGTAAATTCATTTCGAGATGGTATAGGTATGTACTCAAAGCTTATGATTATTAACTCGTGAAATGACAATTTCAAGGTAAGTTTGTGATGGAAGTGAAATATGATCATGAGATTATAGTAAATTACATTACCTTATGTTACATTACTTGCATGTTAATGTATGGTAGGGTTTGCTTATTTCTTTCATACGAGCTTACTAAGTTATCTAGCTTACTCTATTTATTTTCCATGTTTTTATAGTGTCCCCAAGCTAGCTCGGATTGGGGATCATCGGAGATTCGCCTCACACTATCAAAACTATCATTTTGGGTATTGATGAAATTTAGCATTTTGAGTATATGGCATGTTTAGGGACTTGGTCATTTTGGGTATATGTGTCATTATGATTTGGCCAAAGTATTGGCTTGTAATTAATAAATGTTTTTTTTTTTTTTTTGTATAAGGCCTTGAAAGATGGCTGTCTTGGTTAAATTGGATGTGAGTTATGCATGGGTTAATGTTATTTTTGATATGCCTTTTATTTACTTGGTGGATAAATGATTGTGGCTTAATAACTTAGGTGTTAAATGGGGAGAATTGGCTTGATGGTAAGTTAGTGAAATTGGGCTAGAGTATACATAATGAAAGTAGTCATATTGAATGCTTATGGGTGTGCTTTTGGTATGTTTGAGTTTGGCAAAGTATGTTGTTTTAAGCATGATAGATGTGGGATTTTAAATGACATGTTTAGGCCTTAGTTATGATGGTATTGGTTGCTTGTTTGTGCTATGAATTATACCATTGAAGTTGTGTACAAGAGTGTGCAAATGAGGGTGGAAAATGGCTTGGTAAATACCCTTATTTTGTCCACACAGGTTGACACAAGGCGTGTGTGACACGGCCTACCCCACGAGCATGTGTTTTAGCCGTGTGTCCCCTGCACCTTAATTTTATGAAATAGAATGTTCAGAATTGCGCACACAAGTAGAGACATAGGCATGTGTCTCAACCGACGGTCTAGAACACATGTGTGTGTCTTGGCCGTCTGAAACCTGCACCTAATTCGAATTAAATTAATTAACCACACGACCAAGCACACGAGTTTGTGGCATGTCCGTGTGGCGCAAGTTAGAGAGCTACCTAAATCGAACATGGCTTGTAGCACGGGCGTGTCCCAAGGTCACACATGCATGTGAGCCCTGCTTTTAGCAAAAAATTTCTAAGTTTTGTAAAAATTCTCTAAGTTCTCGGTTTAGTCCCGAACCACTTCGAAAGCATGTTTTAGGCCTCGTAGGCTCGTATCAAGGACTATATCATTGAATACAAATGGTTTTAATTTGGACGTAAATTTATGACTCATAATTGTATGATTCCTTGTGTTGTAAGTCCGATAATGTCTCGTACCTTATTCTGGCATTGAATACGGTTAAGGGTGTTACAATATGCACTTATCGATTCTTTTATTTTATAGCCATTAGCTAAAATATATGTAAACGGAAAAATATACGAGTAAGGATTGTTACAATACGGGTATCTTATAGCATCTATGTAAACAGAAAAATATATAGGATTTTTCCTATGTAATTTCTCACATTTTTACTTAAATTCGTTGTTAAAACTAAGTAATTGTTTAATAAATTAATGAAATATGTAAATATATGAAATTAGGACATAGAAATTATTAAAATGTGATTTTATGCTTTATTTTATAGTTTCATGCAATAAATGGCTTATTTTATATTAATTTGAATATATTATATTTTTAAGACATAAAGTGGGCCATGTAATAGCCCGAATTTAAACCCTAATCAGAATAGTAGTTTTGGGACCACAAATTCGAGGTTGGAATAATATTTTAATATTATTCTTGGTGTTTATAGTATGTTATTGAGCATGTGTGAAAATTTTATGCAAAAATTTTATCGATTGTGTGTCGAATTATGAAAAAGGACTTAATCGCACAAAATGTAAAAGTTGTGTGCTGATTGTTAAAGTGCTTAATTGGCATGACTTATTAAATGAAAGGTCCTTATGTTATAATTAGACCTTTGATAGTGGAGATGGACAAAAATGGGCTTATATTAGTTGAATTTAAATGAAATAATAAAAGGGTAAAATGGTAAAAAGCATATTAATGTTGTTAAAATTAAAACCAAAATAAATTAAAGGCCATTCTCATCATCTTTGGCCAAAGTTAGCAAGAAAAGAAAAGAAAAAGAGAGTTAGGGATTCGACACTTGTGAGCTTCAATTGGTATGTGTTTTAACTTCGGTTTTGATGATTTCTACGTTTTTGTGATCGTTGCTTTGTGTTCTATCAAACCCATGCTTTAATTTTAGAATTTGATAATGATTTTGAGATGTGTCATTGATGAATATGTGAGCTTTTTGTTGATAGTTGGTGAAATATGAAAGCTTAATGTTGGGTTAACATAGTTTGTATTTGAATTTTTGATGAAATTGGCCATTTGGGGCTAAATTGAGAAAAGTGTAAATTGAAGGAGTAAAATGTGAAATAAATGAAATATGAGGGCGTGTATGAATATATGGAAAATTTGGCTAGGCATGTGTGAATTTTGATGATTTTATGAAATAGGGACTAAAGTGTCAAAATGTGAAAATGTGAGGGTTATTTTGTAAAATGCCCTAAATATGTGTGTTTGGACTTAATTGAATGAATTGATGGTTGAATGAGCTAAATTTGAATATGTATAGATTAAGAAAAGAGGGATTTGGATCGAGATCAAGGCAAAGATAAAGTGCTCGATTAGTCAACTTGTTTTGTTACTTCGACATCCGAGGTAAGTTCGGATATAATACGAATTGTTAAATTTATGTCTAAGTGCTATGAAATGAATGATTATGTGATTATTGAATTAGAAATGTTATATGTGGAATTAAGAAATGTGGCACTAAGTGTGCGTAATTAAAATTGGGACGAAGATAAATAGCACTTTGTGTGCGAAGTAATGGAAGCCTCGGCTTTATTGATTGGCACTGTGTGTGCAATACCGAGGTTAATTCGGTTTAAAGTGAAGGCACTAAGTGTGTGATGATATTTAAGCTTCGGCCATGTAGTTGGTGTAACACCCATAGCCCGTATCTATTATCGAATTAGGGTTATGAGGTATTACCAAACAAAACACAGCTCATAACAGCCATATAATATATTGTAACACCCCAAACTCGGCCTATGCATTAAGCTCGGATTTCGGCATGCCACACAAATTTAACGAACATTCAAATCATTTAACGAAGTAGAAATAAAAATTTCAAAACGATTAAGAAAATTACTTTATCGAAAAAAAAAATCGAAGTTCATCGAAAACCATAATTAAAAACACAAGAATTTGTTGTTTGATATATAAAGAAGTATTTGATAAAAACTTTGGACTTATTTGGTCGAAATATTTCATCAAAAAGTTTTAAAAGAATTTCCTAAGTTTCTAGTTAAGAAAAACTTTTATTTTATACGAGAGTTATAGAAAACATTTAAAAAAAAACTAAATCAATCCAACTTAATAAAACTAAAACATAATAGATCCATCCATATAATAAAATCCATAATTAAAAGGCCTTATTGCATCGCCATTAAAAATAGCACTTAATAAAAATCATAAAAGAAGTCTTAAAGTTTTATAAACCACCATTTGTAATATAGCCTCCCACGAAGTCATCTCCACCCAAGTCTCCATCAATTGTTATTACCGAGAGGGTAAAAAAATGGGGTGAGTTACTTAGAACTCGATGTGTAACTCACTTACCATAGTCCACTGGCCAAGACCATTTAAACATTTATTTGGGCCTAAGCCCATTTCAAAATATAATAATTTAGCATTTAAAAATAATAATGCAAATGATATGCAATTCCCAAAATCAAACCTATATTTCCATCCGCTACACACCCCGTACCCAACCAAGACACTGTGGGAGCTTTAGTCACCACCCCGCCAACACAATCAAGTAGGCTTTAAGCCCAATATCATATTTGTGGCAACGACCATTTAAATAATTGTGGTAGAACCACCGATCTAGATTTCGAACAGCGACCATTGTGATGAATTCACCTATCTAGAATTCGGCATTAAGCCTTTCTTCTCTTCATCATTGATCCCAACCCATGCAATCATGTTTATGCATTACAAAATATTTGTAAAGAAAACCACATTATAATTTATGAATTTTGGCCCATTAAAACACATTTCACATATAGCCCATTTATCCATTATCATAATTGGCCCAATTATCAATTTTCACTTAAGGCCCATTTATCGATTATCACATATGGCCCAAATTCTCAATTATCACATATGGCCCAAATTTGCCAAATATCATGTATATGACCCAAATTTATCAAATATCACATATATGGCCTAAATTTATCAAATATCACATATATGGCCCAAATTTTCCAAATATCACATATATGGCCCAAGTTTGCCAAATATCACATATATGGCCCAAATTTAGTAAATATCACATATATTTAAATTTGCCAAATATCACATATATGGCCCAAATTTATCAAATATCACATATATGGCCCAAATTTATCAAATATCACATATATGGTCCAAATTTATCAAATATCACATATGGCCCAAATTTGCCAAATATCACATATATGGCCCAAATTTATCAAATATCACATATAGTCCAAATTTGCCAAATATCACATATATGGCCCAAATTTATCACTTATTATCGTTTTAGCCATTAAGGGTGATTTCAAAATTTTCACGATCTTAATACCGATTTCATGATCTTAACACTAAAGTGTCGATAATACCATATTTTCCGATTTCACCAACTTTGCAATTTTTAATCCAACTTTAACTATTGTATAGTCATCTAACCCATGAGGTATAGTGTGAGATTACACACCTGATTACGGTGAGAACTACACTCTCCCGCTCGTCGATATCTAAACACACATTACGAATGATTAGAACACTAAAATTTAATATTAAACTATTCTAATATTGAGCGATCTAAATCTTACCCTCGGAATCTCGAATAACCACTATTTGCAAATTTTCTCCGATCAAAGGTTCTGTACCACGAGTAAACAATGGTTCGGGGGTACGAACGACTTTGAATAATTGATTTTCGCCGGATGAGGGTCCATAACCCGGTGGAAAATCTCGGATTCCCGAAACAGTCCTTCTCTTAAACTTAGGGGGATTAATAGAACCACCCCTCTTCCGAATACTATTTACTGCCATTTTCGTCCCTATTTTGATTATCTCTATTGACAAAAGATCATTAGTCTTAATAATAAGCTATCGAAATTTTGACTAGAGGTTTTAAAGGGTGGGATTATCTTACCACAAATACCCTAGTTCCACAATATGACAATCGAGCGATAACGTCCCCTAAAAATGAAATCGGTTAATAAACCATTTATAACCATATGTTCAACAATATGAAAATCCTTAATAATCCCTTACCTTAACACCTTAAATCTTATTTCAACGATCTACGATGTTTACGAATACTTGAGTTTCTGCCCTCCACTAATTTTCAATTGATTAAAGTTTGAATAGAAGAAAAAGAATGATTGAAAACAATAGATGCTTGTGGAGAATAGAAGATTCGGCTATAGAGAAAAGTTAAAAGAAATAGTGTTTAGTAACATTCGGCCAAGAAGAAAAGAGAATGTTAAAAGTATGTTGAAAAGAAAATCAAAATGATGAAAGGAAGAAAATGAGGATGAGAGATTTATGATTAGATTTTTGAAATAAAGGAAAACAAGAGATGAAAGTTTGAACAATGGTGCATTCGCCAGAGAGAGAGAAAGAAGAAAATGTTTTGTTTTTGATGTTTTAGGCACTAAATGGAAACAACAAATGGGCTACTAGAGTGATTAACAAATAAATGACCAAATGGTCAAAAGAATAACCAAAAGAAAACAAGGCAAAGATGGTTTTCCACCTATCACAAGCACATTCGCCAAGAGGAAAGATGAGAGAAAAGTTTTGTTTTGGAAGAGCAAAAGACCAAAATGAAAAATTCTCTCAAGCTACTAACTTTTCCAAAACTTACCACCAAAATTTTGGCTCCCTCTTTAGTCCACAAAACCGTCCATGTACATAGCTATCAAGGATCAACTTTTGCCAACCTTTCTTTCCATAGCACATTCCACAATTTAAGCCATTTTTTCCCCTTACTTGCCTTATCCTATTGATTCTTTTCCTCAACTTCAATGTTTCCTTAATCCATTTAGCCACCTTACTATAAAAATTAAAAGTCTAACATACCAAAAATGAAGCTTGGCTGACACTTGATAGGAGAAAGCAAAAATAAAAGCTTTCAAGTTGCATTCTAGGAGATTCAAACCTCTCCCCTCAAACAAACATACATGCGCCAACACCACCTTGCTACTAGCTCATCTTATGCTAGTTTTTAACACTAAATTTTACTTAAATCTCAAGGTCAACCTCAAGGTCACTTGATCCACTTCAATTAAATACTCCTTACTAAAATTTATTCTAATTCCGAATAGTTCTCAAGTCTTCTCAAGACTATACTAAACATGAAAATTTTATTATACACAAGTTAAGCACTAAAACATGCATCAATTCAATACTCAAATTTTGGGATGTTACATATATATTTTTAAATCATATCACATTAAATAAAAGCTGAACATAACATTGATATTATTATATCTTGCGCATGTCACTGTAATCACATTAAACATTTATGAACATAAAGAACAATTCATAGTACACCAAATTCGAATGTTTTATAATTAAACCAAAGTACATATACTAAATCATTCAAACAAAATAAAGTTGAATGCTTTAACATTTCAACCGAATCATAATAACCTATGTATATTCGTACATATAATCATCTCATATCTAGCATGCAATAAGACATCCACTAATTCAATTTCGTCTATTTAGCAATTACCAAACTTACCATATACTTAGCCATTTTATTTCATCACAAGGTTATGCACATAAAATTTATTTAAAACATTTTTGAACATAAATAACAACTAATAATAGTCTTATTTCACATGTCCAAATACCAATGAACACACACATATGCGCATGCAATCAAACTATTAGGATCAATTTGAGTACAAATAATTACCAAAAATAAATCAATTCATTTACTATTGAATATGCATAACATACTTGTAAATAACTAATTATTACATTACCTAAACTTATTTGGCTAACCTTTTATAAACTACAAAATTATAACCTCAAATTTTGTTACACAAGTAATTAGCATAGCCGAATTAACATACTCATTATCTATTAGCTTGGACCATATTTTCAAGACAATTATAAAGCCAAAACATACACAATTTAACACATCACTATGCATATTTGTCCTTGATATTTTAAACCATTTTAAAGTCAAATAACAAGTAAGAATACATATATTTAGCATGTTAATTTTATATACTTTAAATTGTGCCAAAATTTCTTTCACACAACCAAATTGAATTATTTCATACATGAACATTTTATATAACATACAATACATGATGAATTTATAGTTAATGTTCAAACCAACTCATGTTATAAATTACACATCTCAATTAATAAATCAATAACTAAGCATAACTTAAACTTAATCATCAACCTCACCTAAATCCAATTTAACAAATGAGCTATCATGAGCTTTATTTATTCTTACTTAAGCCTTAAGCATATTTTAACACACATCATACTTATATCATGCATATTTCTCTACTAATATATCCAACCACAAACACCATTCATGTCAAACACGTTTCACATATATACTTCATAACCAAAATCACCAAAAACCAAACACATCAAACATTGAATCAGGAACATATAAAAACCAGATTTAAACATAATGAACAAGCCATTTTCGCATGGCTTTATATATATGCATGTCCCAAAAATTAGAGTCAAATACTTTGTCTATGCTATACATGCCATAAATCAAATTCACTTAGTAAAATACCAAAGAAACAGTCGATAGTGTGATAAGCTTTGCTGACGATCACCAAGCTCGTAACGTGAATCCAAAATCTATAAGACAGAGGTAGACAAAACACACACAAAGTAAGCTATTTAAGCTTAGTAAGTCATAAGCAAATTTAAATATCAACTATATATGTATCACCAATTAACAATGCAAAATATACACATCCACAAATATAAACTTAACATTTCAATATTTCAAACACTTATCATATGGCTAATTGTACCAATTTACCTGCTCACATATAATTCTCACTATTAAGATCCCATAAAACACAATTGGCCAATTGTACTAAATCATAATGCTTACACATATATAACATTTATAACTTTATCATTTATACAATCAAATAATCAATTAACTTACCTTACTTTCATAACATAGTATAAATACATACCTAAGCGCTTTAATTCGATTTTTCACATTAGATCTTCACTTAACAATGCCCGTTGAACTATTCAAAATTCAAAAGGATACGTAGATAGTCGGAAGCTCGTACAATGCCAACATCCCAGATATGGTCTTACATGTAATCACATATCGATGCCACTGTCCTAGGCAGGGTCTTACATGAAACAATTACGATGTCAATGTCCTAGACATGGTCTTACACGTAAACACAAGTCGATGCCAATGTCCCAGACATGGTCTTACATGATAACACATATCGGATATCCTATGGCATGACATATGTATCCTATCTATTCCTAAGGTTTGTACGGGGCTTATGGACGTCTAATCTCGATCGAATCAAGCTCGGAAGACAGCCAATTCACCTTAATTATATTTGACCATAGTGAAAAGAAATTCAAATAATACAATTTAACTTATAACAAATATATACTCATATTTATATCGACATTTAAATGCTTATGGACTTACCTCGGACGTCGTCGACTGTGAAATCGACTATTCGACCACTTTTGCCTTTCCCCGATCCAAATCTGATTTCTTTAATTCTTGATCTAACATATTCAAATTAAGCTTATTTAAACTCCATTCTATTCAATTTAGCCTAAAAACACATAAATGGGCAAATTACAATTTTGCCCCTAATATTTCACACTTTTTACAATTTAGTCCTTTTTACACAAAACACAAAATACACAAAATTTGACTACACTATACAAGGGCCAAATATTCCTAGTCCTCATACAAGCCCGTACATTTCATTTATTTCACATTTTAGTCCTTCAAAAATTTATTTTTGTAATTTAGTCCAAATTGCTCAAAATCATCAAAAGTTCAAAGACAAAACATGTTAATCTAACACATATATATCATATTTCATCATCAAACAACACAAAAACAAGCTATTATCAATGGCTCAAATCAAAATATTCATCAAAATCAAAAATTGAAACATGGGCTTTGTACATCTCATAGCAACGATCTTAAAAACGTAAAAATTATCAAAAACCGAGCAAAACACTTACCTTAATTAAGCTTAGACATGGCCGAACCCTTGTTTGCTCTTTTCTTTCTCTTTCTTTCCTACTTTCGGCCATTAAAGATGAACATGTGATTTGTTTTATGTTTTATTATATTATATATATTATTATAATTTAACTTTTATAATTAAAATAACATATAAAACTATATATATACAACCAATATGCCGTCCACTAACTAAATAATGGTCTATTTGCAACATAAATCCCCATATTAAAAAGACATCAATAATTAGGTACTTTCACAACTAACCATCAAGTTTTCATTTTACGTGATTAAGTCCTTCTATTTAATCGGACACTCAAACGATAAAATTAAAACACAAATTTAAAATAAGTAAATTCACACATAATAAACACTGAAAATAATTTTTTAAATATTTTTCAGACTCAAATTTGTGGTCCCAAAACCACTATTCTGATTAGGGTCAAAATCGAGCTGTTACAACTCTTCCCCCTTAGGGATTTTCGTCCCCGAAAATCTTACCAGTGAATAGGCTTGGATAATGCTATTTCATTGTATCCTCTGACTCCCAAGTTGCCTCCTCTACACCATGCTTTTGCCACAGTACTTTAACTAATGTGATTTTCTTATTTCTCACTTTTTAATTCTCACGAGCCAAAATACGAATCGGTTCTTCTTCATATGTCATATCAGACTGAATCTCAACCTCTATCAGACTAATCACATGTGAAGGATCTGATCGATATCTACGGAGTATTGAAACATGGAATACATTATGGATCTTTTCTAGCTCAGGTGGCAACTGCTATCTATAAGCAACCGCCCGATACACTCTATAATCTCATACAGCCCAATAAATCTCGGACTCCACTTGCCTTTACGACCGAATCTGAGTACTTTCTTCCATGGTGAGACTTTCAAAAACACTTGATCTCCAATCCAAACTCGATATCCTTACGTTTTAAATCTACATATAACTTTTGACGATCTAATGTAGCTTTTAAAATATCTCAGATCACTATCACTTTCTGTTCAATTTCTTTGATCAGGTCAACCCCGTGTATCTTATTTTCACTAAGCTCAGTCCAATAGAATAGTGTACGACATTTACGACCGTACAAAGCCTCGTAAGGTGCCATTTTGATACCGTATTGAAAACTATTATTATAACCAAATTCAATCAGAGGTAAGTATTGTTCCCACGTACCTTTGAACTCAAGGATGCAACATCTCAACATATCCTCAAGTATCTGAATGATTCGTTCAGACTGACCATTTTTTGGGGATGAAAAGCCGTGCTAAAGTGTAGTTTTGTACCTAAAGGATCTTGCAGTTTTTCCAAAATCGCGATGTAAACCTCGGTCTTGGTCTAAAACAATAGAAATAGGCACACCATGTAATCTCACAATCTGAGAAACATATAATTCAGCCAATTTATCAAGTGAATAATCTGTGTGAATCGGAACAAAATGAGCAGATTTAGTCAATCTATGCACAATAACCCAGATTGCATCTTTTTTGCTTGAAACCAGATACAAAATCCATCGTGACTCTGTCCCATTTCCACTCGAGAATCATATTTGGCTGAAGTAACCCAGAAGGCACCTGATACTCGGCTTTTACTTGCTGATAGACTAAGCATTTCAAAATAAAGTAAGATATGTTTCGTTTCATACCAGACCACTAATAGAACTGTTTTAGATCATTATACATTTTCGTACTACCTGGGTGAACAGCTAACTGACTACTATGAGTTCCGTTCAAAATCATTTGAATTAACTTTGAATTTCTCGGGACACATTCGATTTCTGATCCTCAAACAACCATTTTCATTAACTCAAAATTCAGATTCAACATTGGTTTCACACTTAGCTTGCTTTACTAACTAATCATTATCAATTTTTCGAGTCATCAAATACTTCAGGCTTTTGTGATCAGAATAAACATGACATTTCTCACTGAATAGATAGTGACGCCATATCTTCAATGCAAACATAATAGCTGCTAACTCCAAATCATGTGTCAGATAGTTCTTTTCGTGTGCTTTAACTATCTAGAGGCATAAGCTATGACTTTGCCTTACTGCATCAAAACACAACCTAGACAACTCAAAGATGCATCACTGTATATAACAAATTCTTTACCTGATTCTGGCTGATCTAACACTGGAGCTTCGGTCAAAAGAGCTTTCAACTAATCAAAACTTTCTAACACTTTTCTGACACTTTTCTGACCACTCAAACTTAACATCTTTTTGTAACATCTTCGTCATTGGTGTTACGATAATATAGAAACCTTTCACAAAGCGTCTGTAATAACCAGCAAGTCCCAAAAACTTTGAAGTTCGAAGACATTTCTCAGAGGTTTCCAGTCTAGTATAGCTGAAATTTTACTCGGATCCACCCGAATACCTGATGTTGAAACAACATGGCCCAGAAAACTAACTTCGCATAACTAGAACTAACATTTACTGAACTTTGCATACAACTGTTTATCTCTCAAAGTCTGTAACACAAGTCTCAGATGTTCGGCATGCTCGGTTTCATCTCGGGAATAGATCAGAATATCATCAAAAACACTACTAAAAATCGATCCAGATACTTTCTAATACCCGATTCATAAAATCCATGAAAGCAGCAGTGCATTAGTGAGTCTAAAAGGCATAAAGAAACTCATAGTGTTCATACCTCATCTGGAAAGCAGTCTTTGGCACATCAGAGTCTTTAAGAATACAAATACTTCTTTCAATCTATCTGATCGTGTCTATCGAGTCTTAAAAATTTATAAAAAGAATGATCAAACTTGGAAACTAACTAAGACAATGATGGAGGCAAGCACACCTATCGAACAGTAGTATTGTTTAGTGGCAAGACCGGTTGTCGAACCCAAAAGAACCAAAAGTACTAATAATAACTCTCTTTCTATTATTTAGCCTACTAATTAAGGAATTTTTTCTAATCTAAAAATTAACTAATTAACTAAGCTAAAGATGGTAAGACAAAGAAGAAATTGGGGAAGGACTTGAGAGGAAAACCGATTGATTCAGACAATACCTGAGGAAGAATCCACCTAGACTTCACTTATTATCTAACTCTAAACCGGACGATTTATTCACTTGACTTGATCCGTAAGATTCCCTAATTTATATTAATACATATCTTCAAGGCTACTAACGTCTAACCCTAGGTTGATTAATTGAAATCTCTTTCTAATTAAAACCTCTAGAATTGCATTAACTTGATCTATGGACTCCCATATTAGGTTTGACCCTAATCCGATAGATTTTTGTCACCTTATCTCTAGGCGTGCGAGCAACTCCACTTAACTATGCTAGATCTACTCTTAGACAGGGTCTCGTCCTCCTCTACCTAAGCACATCATAGTTGAATCAATATCCCAAAAATACCAAAACGAGAATTAAGGACACATAGTTAAGAACAAATCAAGTATTTATCATACAACTTAGATAATAATAACAAGATTCATCTTAGGTTTCATCCCCCTCAAGTATCTGAGGGTTTAGTTCATAATTGTAAAAGAAAACATCTCAGAAGAAAAGATAAAACAAAACATAAGAAATCCCTAAAACTCCCTGAAGGAATTGAAGGAGAGATCCTTCGTCTTGAGTATGATTCTGGCTTCTTGAGATGAATCAACTGGCTTTCTTTGAGTAAATCCTTGAATTTAACTGCTCAGGCTCGGATCTTTGGCCTAACTGAACGCCTCTTAAAGGTTGGCCTCTAAGGTCTTTATATAGGCTTTTGGAATATGTTTCTTTGCCTCTAAGTACCCTAATCCGAATAGAATTCTATTTTCCTGCGGCAGAGACACACCCATGGCACACGCCCGTGTAAATCGTGGCCAGGCCGTGGCCGAACCTGTTGATGAGGCACGTATGTGTTTTATGGGGTCCAGGCCATGGTCAACTTTTCTCACGGGGCACGGCCATGTGGTTTTAGGCCCATGCCATGCGGATTTCATGCTTTGGCCCATTTTCTCCATTTTTGGCATGTTTCTCATTCTTTCATCCTCCGGTGCTCTACTGAGTATAAAATATGAAAACAAAGGATTAGGAGCACCTATTTCCATAATTAAATGGATAAATCATCCAAAAACATGCTAAATGTGGGATTAAAATATGTTACTATTTCAGTTTATCAAATACCCCCACACTTAAGCTTTTGCTTGTCCTCAAGCAAAATTCTCAACTCACAATCAAAACGAACTTCCTCAATTCATAATATTCATCAATAATGTCTCATCATAATTCATAGATAATTTATACATGGATAATTCAACTCAAAAAGTCCTAAAGATTCAAACAATCAAAGTCATGAGTTTTTAGCATGAAAACATAGGTGTTTCCCCTTACCTAAATAATCACTCTTAATTCAAAAACAACAAAAGTTGACATCCTCACTTAAGATTCACTCAAATCACTCAAGGTGTTTAAGGTTCAAAAATTAAGCACTCAAAATTTGAATCATGAAAAGTTATTACCATAGGCTTGCCTGAAAATCAAATCTCCACCTCTGTAAAATGAGATGATACACAAATCAAAAGGTCTTTAAAAAGGGTTGTAACGGGGATTAGGTTAAAGGTGTGGATAAAGGCTAAATTAGATGGGTTAGAATCGAGATTGAATTGACAATCACCTAACTAGAAAAATGACTAATAACCTGATAATTACATCAACTAAAAACTTGTAATACTAATAATACGAGCTTCTTCTTCAAGATGTTGAAATTAAATATATAGGCTCGCTTAATCACAGAACTGATAATGAAAATACTTTGATAATAATGAACATACTTCGATTTTTCATTTTTTTTAAGAACAAATAAATATAAAGTAAAACTTTAACAACTGAAATAATCTAATTAGACAACTAATCAAAATAAATCTCGATAGAAGGGTAATCAAAAGGAATGATGATAACAAATATGAGATGGGTTTCAGGTTAATATTAGTGGGTTGAGTCAATAAAAAGGGTTGTTAGGATCAAAAGGGTTCACTAGGGGTTAATTGCGAGGGTAGGCTTTTAGTGGAGTAAGTGGGTTAAATCCTAGGTGCCTTAATCATCTCTGTATATCAAATCAATAGTGTGGTCTCGACATGTATAATCGAAACAAGTTCCGGAATAACACATCAATGTTGACACACTCATAATCAATTAAGTGAGTACGAAAAGAATGCATGCTCTAAAAGGCACAAAATCTCACAAAAATTATGGGAATTTTGATGTCAACCTTGTAAATTTCAAACCTCAAGGTAACAATTTAGATTCGGTAGACAACCTAACAGAATTTTAATTTTTGAAAATAGACTCATCATGCTTGATTCTCTAGTATCTTAAAGTTTAAATCATCATTGCACAATTATCACATACTTAATCTAAAACATATCAATAAAAATCATGAATCAACAAGAATTTCATTCTAATTAGTGATATGAGAAAACTACTTTAAGACAGGATATCATTCAGGGATTTGAGAATAATGCAAAAAGTTAGGCACTTTTTCTAATAAACTTTCACCCCCACACAATGTACAAAGATATATAATAATCATATAATAAGAAAATCAAAAGAGAGTGAGAGAGGTGAAACTTCCTGAATTTTGGATGAGTTCCTTGAGTTTGGAAGTGTGGAAACTTTAATCAAAAGTAAATGTGGTGGTGAAAATGATGTTTTCCCTTCTTGGAGTGGCACATTAAATCTTTAAACTGCGAATTCATCAGTTAAATTTTTAGGAGGTACTAATTAATTGATGATGTTTGGGATATTTGATGGTTAGATAACCAGTTAAGTGTGGGGGTTGTACTGATGGCGAGTTTCTTGAGGAATTTTGGGGGTTGAAAAGAAAATTTGGGGAAAGAATGTGCGGCCGTGTGCTGCTATAAAAAAGGGGTGGGGGAAACGGTCTTGGGGTACGCCCATGTTCCCATTTCTTTAGCCTGTGTTTTTTTCGTGATTTCAAATTTGGGCATGTTTGTGATGTCGTCTACGCCTGTGTTCCCTGGCGTGCCTGGCCTTGTTCGCTTCTCCCACGCCCGTGTTTTTGGTACTTCACTCGTGCCCAAAAATCAATGTCGTCCACGGTCTCGAGGGACGGGCGTTTTAATTACCCGTGTCATTTACTCAAGATCGACCATGGGTTGGAGGAACGGGCGTGTCTCAAGCCTGTGTTCTTTAATCAGTTTCATCCACGATCAAATCACATGGTCGTGCCATTTAGTTGGAGCCCGTGGCTTGGAAAAGTTATTGTCCTGTTTCTACACCATCTTTGCCACGCCCATGTGGCTATTCGTGGTATTCACACGGCCACATCCACATCCGTGTGAATGGTCGTGTGATAGGGAAAACTGTAATTTAGGTGTTAAAAATAAAATATTAGTAAAGTTAGTGCTCGGGTTGCCTCCCGAGAAGCGCTCGTTTAGAGTCTTAAGCTAGACTTACCCTATTTTCATTTCTAAATGAAGGTTCACGGAGCTGAAGCTCCTCTCTTATATCCCAAAAATCGTTTCCAGTATAAATTTTCAGTCGCTGACCATTTACCTTGAATGTGCCACGAGTTGGGTGGGTTACATCGATTGTGCCATAGGGAAAAATAGTTTTGATCATGAATGAACCTGACCATCTCGATTTAAGCTTTCCAGGAAACAATTTTAATCTTGAATTGTACAATAGGATCAAGTTGCCTTCTTCGAATTGCTTTGATTGCTTTAAATGAGCATCATGACGTCGCTTTGTTGCCTTCCTATATAAATGTGAGTTCTCGTAGGCATTAGCTCGCCATTCATCTATCTCTGCATCATCCTCTTCTCACCTGCAGGTTTAAGATCATAATTTAGGAATTTTATAGCCCAGAAAGCTTTGTGCTCTAACTCAAATGGTAGATGACATCTTTTTCCATAAATGAGTTTGTATGGGGATGTTCCTATGGGGGTTTTAAATGCCGTTCTATATGCCCATAAATCATCGTCTACTTTACTGCCCAATTTTTCATGTTTGCTTCAACTATTTCTCTAAGATGCGCTTAAGTTCTCGATTTGCTACCTCCACTTGTCCGCTAGTTTGAGGATGATAAGGGGTAGTTGTCTTGTGGTGGACTCCATATTTCTTTAGGACTTTATCAAATTAAGTATTACAAAAGTGAGTGCCCCTATCACTAATAATTGCTCTAGGTGTTCCAGATCGAGAGAAAAGTTTCTTTAGAAATTTTACTACTACTCTAGTATCGTTAGTAGGTAAAGCTTGGGCTTCCACCCATTTTGACATTTAATAGGCTACTACTAAAATGTATTTATTTCCAAGTGAACTAGGGAATGGACCCATAAAATCAATACCCCATAAGTCAAATATTTCACATGATAGTATATATGTTTGAGGCATTTCATCGTGTTTAGAGATATTACCTATTTTCTGGCATTTATCACATGAAGCAACATACTTGTTGGCGTCTTGAAATAAAGTTGGCCAATAAAAACCTGATTTGAGTGTTTTTTGTGCTGTCTTAATCCCGCTGTAATGTCCTCCTGAAGGTCCTAAATGGAAATGCTCTAGGATTTTGCTCGCTTCTTCTTTGTAACGCACCTTCGAATCACTTGATCTGTACATATGTGAAAAAGAAAAGGATCTTCCCAGAAATAGTTTTTCATATTAGCAAAGAAGCGCTTCTTTTGATGATGTATTAACTTTTTTGGTAAGATGTTAGCAGCTAAGTAATTGGCAATGTCTACAAACCAAGGTACCTTAGAGTTGGTTATTGAATAGAGTTGCTCTTCAGGAAACGAGTCGTTTATCTTACTTTCGTCGAATTCTTTGATATGCAGGTTTTCAAGTCTAGAAAGATGGTCTGCTGTAAGATTTTCAGCTCCTTTCTTATCTTGAATTTCTAAGTTAAATTTCTGTAAGAGTATAATCCATCTTATAAGCCGAGGTTTTGCATCGGGTTTAGTTAAAACATAACGAAGAGCTGAATGGTCAGTGTAGACAACAACTTTAGATAGGATCAAAAATTGTCTAAATTTATCAAATGCAAAGACTACAGGTAGTAATTCTTTTTCTGTGGTTGTGTAATTTTCTTGTGCGTAGTTAATGTCTTGCTAGCATAGTAAATTGGTGGAAATTCTTGTTTCTTTCTTTCCAAAAAACCGCGCACCTCTTGCAAAATCACTCGCATCACACATTAGTTCAAAGGGTAAGTTCCAATCAGTAGCAATTATAATTGGGGCATTTATTAATTTATCTTTGAGGGTATTAAATGCGTCTAAACATTCCTGATCAAAATTGAAAGATACATCTTTTTCTAGTAGTTTCTTTAAAGGTTTAGCTATTTTAGAGAAATCTTTAATGAATCTTCTATAAAATCCAGCATTTCCTAAAAAGCTTCTAATAGCATTAATTGAGCTAGGAGGAGGTAATTTTTCTATGGTTTTAACCTTTGCTTTATCTACCTCAATCCCTTTACTAGAAATTTTATGTCCTAATACAATCCCCTCTTGAACTATAAAGTGACACTTTTCCCAACTTAAAGCAAGGTTCGTCTCATCATACCTTATTAGTACTCGTTTTAAATTCTTAAGGTAAAGATGGAAAGAATTACCAAATACCAAAAAGTTATCCATAAAGACCTCCATAATGTCTTCCACAAGTTCATCAAATATGGCTAGCATGCAGCGCTGAAAAGTAGCAGGGGCATCACATAATCCAAAAGGCATTCTACGATAAGAAAACGTATCATATGGACATGTAAATGTAGTTTTCTCTTGATCTTCAATGGCTATCAGGATTTGGAAGTAGCCGAAAAGCCCGTCTAAGAAATAGTAGTACATATGCCAGGATAATCTTTCTAGCATCTGGTCAATAAAGGGCAGAGGAAAGTGATCTTTTCTGGTTGCGTCGTTCAACTTTCTATAGTCAATACAGACTCTCCATCCTGTGACTGTTCTTCTAGGAATCAATTCATTCTTCTTGTTTGCTACAACAGTCATGCCTCCTTTCTTTGGAACAACCTGTACAGGACTTACCGAAGTGCTATCAAAAATAGGATAAATTATTCCGGCATCTTGAAGTTTAATTACCTTAGCTTTAACAACTTCTTTCAGGTTGGGATTTAATCGTCTCTGAGGTTGCACGCATGGTTTATACTCCTCTTCCATTAGAATTTTGTAGGTACAAAATGATGGGCTTATACCCTTAATGTCAGAAATTTTCCAAGCTATAACGCTTTTATGTTCCCTTAGTACCTGTAGCAACTCATCCTTTTCTTTGGGTTTCAGTTCTGAAGAGATGATCACTAGTAGTGTAGAATCATCCCCGAGGAATGCATATTCTAAGTGTTTTGGTAACTGTTTTAATTCTAATTTTGGTGGTTCATCAATAGAGGGTTTTTGTTTTAGTTTGTCCTTAATTTCAATGCCCTCTTCTTTCGTTTATCTATGGGGAAATGTGTTAGAATCTGATTCGTCGATATCATCATCTACCCCTTCACCTTGAGTAAGACACAGTTCCAACGTGTCATTATGTATGATTTCCTGCAAAGAATCTTGAATAGAATGATCAATAGCATCAATAAAATAGAAAGGAATCATCTTATTCTCTAAAATATCGCATAGCATCGTAAATTTGAAAAATAATTTCTTCGTCACCTACCTTCAGTGCAAGTTTACCATCACCTACATCAATAACATCCCTAGCAGTATCTAGAAAGGGGCGTCCCAAAATTAAAGGCACCTCAACATTCTCATCCATATCAAGCACAATAAAATCAACAGGGAATATAAATTTATCAACTTTTACTAGAATATCTTTGATAATTCCCGTAGGATATTTAACAGATCTATCAGCTAACTGAATCCTCATCCTAATGGGTTTGGGTTCCCCGAGACCAAGTTGCTTGAACAATTTATTGGGCATTAAATTGATACTGGCACCTAGTGTAACACCCTAAAAATTCGAGTATTTATATATTGCATGATTTGGTGTTTAGATTTTAAAGGAAAATTTCTTACTTTTATTTTCGTGTTTATTGAAGTCCTAAAGATGAGTATAGCATAATTTGGGTAAGGAATAAATTTAATAATTGAGAATTTATTGAAGAGAAGCAAGTGTCATTAATACTTAAGTTAAATTAAGTGTTAATGAGTGACATAAGTTGAGTACATGGCATGGTGGTGTTGGCGCATGAGTTGTAGCTTGAGGGGAGAAGTTCGAATCCCTTGTTTAGCATCTAGATGAATTTTTATTTTAAATTTTCTGCACATGTATAGCAAGTGTCGGCCAAGAGCATATATGGTAAGTGTTGACCATGTTATTTTTGGTTAGTGTATCAAAGGATTAAGGAAATTGTTAACTTATGGCATGGAATCAAAAACTTGGAAAGATATGGGAACATAAGACACATATCAAGGAAAAATTTTGGAAACAATATCATGGCCTATTGACCGTGCATAGGGACTGACAACTTAGACTATAGGGGAGCCAATTTTGGTGATAGTTGGCTAAGAAATGAATTTTCTCTTTGGTCATTCCTAGCAACCTTGTGCAAATTTTGCATCCCTCTTCTCAATTTTCTCCTTTGGTGAAATTGAACCTTGGTAAAGCCAAATTCTTTTGACCATTTGGTCACTTTTGTTCATCTTTGAGTTTTCTTTTGTGCTTCTTCTTAGTCCGAAATTGTTAGTACCAAAAGCCATTCTTTTCTTTTCTTTTACCATGGTGAATGTACCTAGCTCCTAAAGTCCATCTTTTCTTCTCTTCTCTTTGAAATCAAACAACATCATCACCATCTCTTCTTTCATATTTTATTTCTTTTCACTCAAAGTTTCTTCATTAAACTCTGTCATGGCGAATGCTAGAGTGGCCATAGCGAACCTTTCTTTTTCTTTCTTTGATCATACATAGCGAAATCTTCATCCATCACAAACACCATTCTCAATCCTTTCTTTTTGATCGTGGAAAATAGGTAAGGATTCTTCTTTTTCATTTTCGATTAGTCAATAGTGTTATGGCCGAATATTGATGGTGTTATGAAGGACTATTTGGATCGAAATAAACGTTCGTTCTATTAATGTTTTATTCGTTATTATATAGTGCAATAACGGAAGATCGGAACTCAAGTGTTCGGAAGAATCGTAGAAACGTTGGAATCGATTTATTGTGGTAAGGAAATCACATCCTTTAAAGCCTCTAGTATTATTTCAAAATTATTTTAGATTTAACTAATATTCCTTTGATCTTGAAGACTTTTAAAATAGGGAAGAAAAGGGCGGTGTTTAGTCATATTAAGAGGGGCGGATCCATAAATCCCCCATTTAAACGAAGAGCGGTTTCGGCAGTCCGGGATTTTCCACCGGGTTGCGGACCATCTTTCGAAGGAAGTCAATTATTTGAAGTGGTACGAACGTCCGAGCCTTTATACGTTGGTGGATTCTCGGTGACTAACGAACCAATAAACGAGGAGAAACCGAAAATTGAAGTGATTCAAAATCAAGAGGGTAAGATTTTGGATCTATTATCGATAAAGTATATTTATACGAAATAGTGTTCTAACGGATCGAAATATGTTTTAGGTGCCGAGGAACGAGAAGGATTAGTACTCTCGGTATCGAGGTGTGTAACTTCACACTTTTCTCGGGTTGGATGTCAATTTTGGTATTGAAGTAAAATCGTAAAAACGACTAGATCGGTATAAAACGTAACAACTGATATTTTTACGAAAATACATGAAAACGACTAAAATCGTGAAAATTACGAAAATGCCCTCGAGAAATTATTTGTTAATATGTAAATTGTATGTTTCGTGAAAATGGGTCGTAAAATATGCTAGATCGATAAATGGGCCTAAAAGCCTGCTAGATTGATAATTGGGCCGAAAACTCTGTTAACTTGATAATCGGGCCGAAACCTCTGTTTGGTTGTAAATTGGGCCGAAATCTCTACTAGATCGATAAATGGGCCGAAAACTCTGTTAAGTTGAAAATCGGGCCGAAATCTCTGTATGAATGTAAATTGGGCCGAAATCTCTGCTAGATCGATAAATGGGCCGTAAACTCTGTTAAATTGTTAAATGGGCTAAAATACTTGCTAGATCGTAAAATTGGGTCTAAGTTGATAAATAGTTAATTAGGCCAAAGTGTTATTTATGGGCCTTAATAAATATTTGGAAATAATAACTCTTGTTAATGGGCCTTTTATAAAATTATTGTATGACCATAGTTTACTATTGCATACATATTGCATGGGTTAGGAAATGATGAAGAGAAGAAGGCTGTTGCCAAAATCTAGTTCGGTGGCTCGCCACAAAATTATGGCTTTGCCTCTAGTTCGGTGGCTCGCCACAAAAGTTATAAATGGCTATTTGCCTCTAGTTCGGTGGCTCGCCACAAAATAATAATTGGCTCAATGCCTCTAGTTCGGTGACTTTGTCACAATCTAGTTCGTGGCTATGCCACAAAATATAAATTGGCTTAATGCCTATGATTGGTGTGATGGCGGGGTGGGTTGACTTGATCCCCACAGGTGTGATGGTTGGTGCGGGGTGTGCAGCGATGGAATTAGGTTTGGGAGGGAAAAATTCATTTTTTTCATGCATGCTATTAATTATGTTATTCATTATATTATTTTGCTTATGGGCTCAAGGCCCAAATCCATAATTTGAAAATCGGCCCAATGGACAAGTAAGTGAGTTATACACGAGTTCTAATTAACTCACCCCTTAAATTTTTCCATCTCGTAATGGAAATTGACGTGGACTTGGGCGAGGATGACTTCGTGGAGACCATATTGCAAAACATGGGTTTATTAAACTCGAACTTTTAATAAGAATTTTACTATTTTGGGTTAATGTAATAAGGGCCTCTATAAATAATTTATGGATTTATATGTGTGTTTGGTTTTAAACTATATTTTGGACTTTTAAATATGGGCTATAATTATATGATGTTTTATTAAAATAAATTTGGGTTTTCAAATATATGAAATTCCTTTATAAATATTTTATTATTGTTAACTCTTAAACAAATTACCTAAGGGTTTTAATATTACAATGTTAATAATGTTTTTCAACTAACGTTTTCTAATATTCATCAAATTAAAATACTCTTCGATTTTTATTAAACCCGTAATTAAAAATAATATTGTAGTTTTCAACTTATTGAAGATTTTAAAATAGCTCGATTCATGTAACAAACCAAATCTAGTCTCAATGCATAGACCGGGTTTGGGGTGTTACATTTAATAATATCGAGCCAGTTTTAAAAACTCTACGTAGGTTTGGGTTTGCAAATAATTTCTGTATGAAATCGTTCAATTAAGTATTTATTGCTGAATGATTACTATGATATGATCATAGGAACACTCTAGAACTTCTAGTTTTAGATGTGAAAAATCGTAGAGATTGAGACTATAGGATATGTTGCGAAAAAACAACTTTATATCTCAAATCTCATAAAATATCGTTAATAAACACCGAAACAAATTTTTTGATTCATAAAACTTGTAATCAGATAAAAACTAACAAGCTATCATGAGCACTAGAGGACGTGGTCGTGGATGCGGTAGATGTGGCCGTGGTAGAGGCCGAGGTGCTACGACTGAAGCACCAAATAATATGCCGAAAATGGATGCACCTGCGTCAATTGAGAGTGAGATGGGATCACGCGACCACATGGAAGAAGATAATGCATTGACTCAAGCAATGTTGCGAGTCTTGGAAAGGGTCGCTGGAACTAGAATTGGGCCAACAACTCGTAGGTCAATTTCAGAGCGACTTAAGTCAAATAATGCAGAAGTTTTTAGAGGAGTCTCCAGTGTAGCTCCGAATGTGGCTGAATATTGGCTCGAAGCTGTGGAATGGATTATGGATGATATGGAATGCAATCGTTGAGCAAAAATTGAGAGGAGTCAGATCCTTGCTAAGAGATGAGGCGACGATTGGTGGCTCACGGTTCGTGAAGGCACCAAGTCAGACCGATTAATTGGGAATTCTTTAAAGTCGCCTTCCAAGGAAAATACGTTGGAACGAGTTATGTAGACGTCGAAGGAAAGAATTTCGAATCTTGTCCAAGGAAGTAAGACAATGGCGACATATGAAGTGAAGTTTTACATCTCACCACTATGCCCAACAATTGTAGCAACAGATCACGAACGTTGTGTGCGTTTCGAGGATGGACTTAATGATGAGCTGAGGGTTCTGATTGCTCCACAGCAAGTTAGAAATTTTTCCACACTTGTGGAGAAGGCTAAAATAGCTGAAGAGGCTAAGAATTCAGAACGGAAGAACTGAGAAAGATTACAAACAAGAGAGAGACAGACGATCTGGTTCTTCAAAGAGATTCCAGAAGAGACCTCGGAATGATGAACCAGTTCAAGGTAGAACCCCGGTAGCAAATAATTGGAGTAGAGATTGCACTGAGTGTGGGAAAAGACATTTTGGAGAGTGTTGAGGAAAACGGGCATGCTACAAATGCGGTTCAATGGATCATCAAGACAAAATTGTCCTCGACGTATGGATACGACTCAAGAAGTTCATAATAATGATGCACAATAGCCGAGGTAATCAGGCGACCACCGAGAGGTCGTGGACCGTCGTGGTGGTAATGGGGTGGACGTGGTCAAGGTGCACCGGTCGAGGCAATGGTCCTAGAGGAAATGCAGATGCAAGATGGCTGATCGGTCTATGCGGTTAGACGCCAGAGGACGGCAATGCACCAGATGTGATAACTGGTACGTTCTTCGTTTTTGATGTACCTGTTATTGCCTTAATAGATATTGGCTCTACCCATTCATATGTAGCTAGTGCCATATCTGGAAACCTGAAATTAGAATATGAAATTACCGAAAATGAGATGACAGTAATTAGTCCTTTAGGACAGTCGATAATTGTTAATAAAATGTTTAAAGACGTGCCCTTGAAAATTCAAGAGGAGGTATTCTTAGCAAACTTGATGGAATTACCTTTCGACGAGTTCGATCTCATTCTGGGCATGGATTGGTTGGTTAAACATCGGGCGCAAGTGGATTGTGCTGAAAAATGAATGTCAGTAAGAACCTCGGATGATAAGGAAGTCATAATGATTGGTGAGCGAAGGAACTATTTGGCAAATGTGGTATCTGCATTAAAGGCAGAGAAGTTGGTGCGGAAAGGATATGGAGCATTCCTAGCCTTTATCTGTGCTTTGGATGCCAAAGAGTTATCTGTGAATGATGTGAGGACGGTGAAGGAATTTCCCGATGTATTTCCCGAAGAACTTCCCGTATACCTCCGGATCGGAAGTAGAATTTGGCATTAAGCTTTTGCTCGACACTCCAGTGTCCATTGCTCCTTATAGAATGGCACCAAAGGAGTTGGCTGAGCTTAAAGCTCAAATTCAAGAATCGTTGGATCGGGGATTTATTCGACCAAGTGTGTCTCCGTGGGGAGCACCAGTTTTGTTCGTCAAGAAGAAGGATGGATCAATGCGTATATGCATTGACTACAGACAATTGAATAAATTGACGATCAAGAATTGGTATCCTCTACCGAGAATTGACGACCTGTTTGATCAATTAAAAGGAGCTTCAGTTTTCTCCAAAATTGATTTAAGGTTGGGTTATCACCAGCTCAAGGTGAAAGAAGCGGACATTTATAAGACGGCATTTCGGACACGTTACGGACACTATGAGTTTGTAGTGATGCCATTTGGATTAACCAATGCACCAGCCGCATTTATGGACATGATGAACCGAGTCTTTCAACCATATTTAGACCGGTTTGTGGTAGTGTTCATAGATGACATATTGGTTTATTCGAGAAATGAGGAGGAGCATGACCAGCATTTGCGGATAGTATTACAGCTACTTCGTGATAAGCAACTGTATGCCAAATTTAGTAAATGCGAATTTTGGTTAAAGGAAGTGACTTTCCTTGGTCATGTTGTATCAGACGAAGGAATAAGGGTGGATCCTCGAAAAATTGAGGCTATTTTGGATTGGAAACCACCAACATCGGTAGCTAAAATTCAGAGTTTCTTGGGTTTAGCTGGATACTATAGACGTTTTGTAGAGGGGTTTTCGTTGATTGTTGCACCCTAACTAAAGCATTGCGAAAGGGAGCTCCATGTATTTGGACCTAAAAGCGAAGAGAGTTTTGAGAAATTGAAGAAGATCCTGATGAGCTCCAGCTTTTGATTCAAAGGAGGCTAGAAAAGAATTCACTGTTTATTGTGATGCATCTCACACGGGTTTGGGTTGTGTGTTGATGCAAAATAGAAAGGTGGTGGCCTATGCTTCTCGTCAATTGAGACCACACGAAGTAAACTACCCTACGCATGATTTGGAGTTAGTCTTTGTTGTCTTTGCTCTAAAGATTTGAAGGCACTATCTCTATGGTGAGAAGTCAATAATCTACGGATCACAAGAGTCTTAAATACCTCCTTACCCAAAAGGAGTTAAATTTGAGACAAAGAAGATGGGTAGAATTATTAAAGGATTATGATTTCTCAATCGAATATCATCCCGGAAAGGCTAACGTGGTAGTGACGCGTTAAGTCGTAAGACAAGATTCGATTTGAGAGCATTGTTTACCCATTTGAGTTTGTATGAGGATGGCGCTTGTTAGCGTAACTTGTGTAAAGCCTCCGTGGTGGAACAAATCAAGGAAAAAGACATCGATGAGAAGTTGGGACCTTTACTTCGGCAAGTTGAAAATGGTGAAATCGAGGATTTTGGAATAAACACGGAAGGTGTGTTGTGCTTTCGAGGAAGAGTATGTATGCCTAAGGACTCAGACCTGAGGCAAATGATTCTACGGGAAGTGCATAGTAGCCCTTATGCTATGCATCCCGGAGGAAATAAGATGAATCGAGATCTCCGTGAACAGTATTGGTGGCCAGGGTTGAAGCGTGAGATTTCAGAATTTGTGGGAAAATGTTTGACTTGTCAGCAAGTGAAAGCGAACATCAACTACCATCCGGATTGTTACAACCGTAAGGATTCCTCTTTGGAAATGGGAACGGATAACCATGGATTTTGTTAGTGGGTTACCTTTAACACCTACTAAGAAAAATTACGTGGGTAATTGTTGATCGCTTGACGAAGACCGCTCATTTCTGCCGGTTAAAGACGGATTATTCATTGCGTAAGTTTGCAAACTGACGTATCCAAAATTGTGAGGTTGCATGGGTACTTGTATCTATTATATCGGATAGGGACCCTAGATTTACATCACGATTCTAGAAAGCTCTGCATGAAGCCTTGGGGACAAAGTTGAATTTCAGTACGGCTTTTCATCCTCAGTCTGATGGTCAGTCGGAGAGGGTAATTCAGATATTGGAAGATATGTTAAGGGGATGTAATCGACTTGAGGGTAGTTGGGAGGATTATCTACCACGGTAGAATTCGCGATAACAACAAATTATCGGTCAAGCATTCAGATGGCACCTTACGAGGCGTTGTATGGTCGTAAGTGTCGTTCTCCTATTTGCTGGACTGAGTTGGGCAAACGACAGATGTTAGGTCCGGAGATGATATCTGAAATAGAGGATAAGGTAAAAGTTATTCGAGCATGGTAGAAAGAAGCCTCAGATAGACAGAGCGTAAGGACATCGAGTATCTTTGTAGGGGATCGGAGTTTTCTTGAAGGTCTCTCCTTGGAAAAAGATCTTCGTGTTTGGAAGGAAGGGCAAGCTAAGTCCTAGATACATTGGACCTTATCGTGTCTTTGAGCGTGTTGGTCCAATGGCTTATCGATTGAGTTACCTCCTAATCGGATCAAATTCATAATGTTTTTCATGTTTCCATGTTGAGGCATTATAGATCGGATCCTTCGCACATTATACCCTGGTAGAAGAATTGGAGTTGAATTCAGATTTGTCTTTTGAAGAAGAACCAAGGGAAATCTTAGACCGAGATGTCAAAGTGCTAAGAAAGAAAACTGTGCCGTTGGTCAAAGTTTTATGGCGTAACCATGGAGTGGAGGAAGCTACGTAGGAGCCTGAAGATACAATTCGGCAACAATACCCTCACCTCTTTCAACCAAGTAAATTTCGAGGACGAAATTTTCTTTAAGGAGGGCAGAGTTGTAACACACTAAAAATTCGAGTATTTATATATTGCATGATTTGGTGTTTAGATTTTAAAGGAAAATTTCTTACTTTTATTTTCGTGTTTATTGAAGTCCTAAAGAAGAGTATAGCATAATTTGGGTAAGGAATAAATTTAATAATTGAGAATTTATTGAAGAGAAGCAAGTGTCATTAATACTTAAGTTAAATTAAGTGTTAATGAGTGACATAAGTTGAGTACATGGCATGGTGGTGTTGGCGCATGAGTTGTAGCTTGAGGGGAGAAGTTCGAATCCCTTGTTTAGCATCTAGAAGAATTTTTATTTTAAATTTTCTGCACATGTATAGCAAGTGTTGGCCAAGAGCATATATGGTAAGTGTTGACCATGTTATTTTTGGTTAGTGTATCAAAGGATTAAGGAAATTGTTAACTTATGGCATGGAATTAAAAACTTAAGGAAAGATATGGGAACATAAGGCACATATCAAGGAAAAATTTTGGAAACAATATCATGGCCTATTGACCATGCATAGGGACGGCAACTTAGACTATAGGGGGAGCCGAATTTTTGGTGATAGTTGGCTAAGAAATGAATTTTCTCTTTGGTCATTCCTAGCAACCTTGTGCAGAATTTTGCATCCCTCTTCTCCATTTTCTCCTTTGGACGAAATTGAACCTTGGTAAAGCCAAATTCTTTTGACCATTTGGTCACTTTTGTTCATCTTTGGTTTTTCTTTTGTGCTTCTTCTTAGTGTCGAAATTGTTAGTACCAAAAAGCCATTCTTTTTCTTTTCTTTTTACCATGCCGAATGTACCTAGCTCCTAAAATCCATCTTTTTCTTCTCTTCTCTTTGAAATCAAACAACATCATCACCATCTCTTCTTTCATATTTTATTTCTTTTCACTCAAAGTTTCTTCATTAAACTCTGTCATGGCCGAATGCTAGAGTGGCCATAGCCGAACCTTTCTTTTTCTTTCTTTGATCATACATAGCCGAAATCTTCATCCATCACAAACACCGTTCTCAATCCTTTCTTTTTTATCGTGGAAAATAGGTAAGGGATTCTTCTTTTTTGTTTTCGATTAGTCAATAGTGTTATGGCCGAATATTGATGGTGTTATGAAGGACTATTTGGATCGAAATAAACGTTCGTTCTATTAACGTTTTATTCGTTATTATATAGTGCAATAACGGAAGATCGGAACTCAAGTGTTCGGGAGAATCGTAGAAATGTTGGAATCGATTTATTATGGTAAGGAAATCACATCCTTTAAAGCCTCTAGTACTATTTCGAAATTATTTTAGATTTAACTAATATTCCTTTGATCTTGAAGACTTTCAAAATAGGGAAGAAAAGGCGGTGTTTAGTCATATTAAGAGGCGGATCCAGTAAATCCGCCATTTAAACGAAGAGCGCTTTCGGCGGTCGGGATTTTCCACCGGTTGCGGACCATCTTCGAAGGAAGTCAATTATTTGAAGTGGTACGAACGTCCGAGCCTTTATCGTTGGTGGATTCTCGACTAACGAACCAATAAACGAGGAGAAACCGAAAATCAAGTGATTCAAAATCAAGAGGGTAAGATTTTGGATCTATTGTCGATAAAGTATATTTATCTGAAATAGTGTTCTAACGGATCGAAATATGTTTTAGGTCTTTGAGGAACGAGAAGGATTAGTACTCTCGGTATCGAGGTGTGTAACTTCACACTTTTCTCGGGTTGGATGTCAATTTCGATATTGAAGTAAAATCGTAAAAACGACTAGATCGGTATAATATGTAACAACTGATATTTTTACGAAAATACATGAAAACAACTAAAATCGTGAAAATTACGAAAACACCCTCGAGAAATTATTTGTTAATATGTAAATTGTATGTTTCGTGAAAATGGGCCGTAAAATATGCTAGATCGATAAATGGGCCTAAAAGCCTGCTAGATTGATAATTGGGCCGAAAACTCTGTTAAGTTGATAATCGGGCCGAAACCTCTGTTTGGTTGTAAATTGGGCCGAAATCTCTGCTAGATCGATAAATGGGCCGAAAACTCTGTTAAGTTGAAAATCAGGCCGAAATCTCTGTATGAATGTAAATTGGGCCGAAATCTCTGCTAGATCGATAAATGGGCCGTAAACTCTGTTAAATTGTTAAATGGGCTAAAATACTTGCTAGATCGTAAAATTGGGTCTAAGTTGATAAATAGTTAATTAGGCCAAAGTGTTATTTATGGGCCTTAATAAAGATTTGGAAATAATAACTCTTGTTAATGGGCCTTTTATAAAATTATTGTATGACCATAGTTTACTATTGCATACATATTGCATGGGTTGGGAAATGATGAAGAGAAGAAGGCTGTTGCCAAAATCTAGTTCGGTGGCTCTGCCACAAAATTATGGCTTTTTGCCTCTAGTTCGGTGGCTCTGCCACAAAAGTTATAAATGGCTATTTGCCTCTAGTTCGGTGGCTCTGCCACAAAATAATAATTGGCTCAATGCCTCTAGTTCGGTGACTTTGTCACAATCTAGTTCGGTGGCTATGCCACAAAATATAAATTGGCTTAATGCCTATGATTGGTGTGATGGCGGGGTGGGTTGACTTGATCCCCACAAGTGTGATGGTTGGTACGGGGGTGTGTAGCGGATGGAATTAG
Organism: Gossypium rotundifolium; assembly: GCA_025506655.1. Lineage (NCBI taxonomy): Eukaryota > Viridiplantae > Streptophyta > Magnoliopsida > Malvales > Malvaceae > Gossypium > Gossypium rotundifolium. The sequence continues at coordinate 34,581,803 of CP106727.1, read as the reverse complement.
GTTTGGGAGGGAAAAATTCATTTTTTTCATGCATGCTATTAATTATGTTATTCATTATATTATTTTGCTTGTGGGCTCAAGGCCCAAATCCATAATTTGAAAATCTGGCCCATTGGACAAGTAAGTGAGTTATACACTGAGTTCTAAGTAACTCACCCCCTTAAATTTTTCCATCTCAGGTAATGGAAATTGACGTGGACTTGGGCCGAGGATGACTTCGTGGAGACCATATTGCAAAACATGGGTTTATTAAACTCTGAACTTTTTAATAAGAATTTTACTATTTTGGGTTAATGTAATAAGGGCCTCTATAAATAATTTATGGATTTATATGTGTGTTTGGTTTTAAACTATATTTTGGACTTTTAAATATGGGCTATAATTATATGATGTTTTATTAAAATAAATTTGGGTTTTCAAATATATGAAATTCCTTTATAAATATTTTATTATTGTTAACTCTTAAACAAATTACCTAAGGGTTTTAATATTACAATGTTAATAATATTTTTCAACTAACATTTTCTAATATTCATCAAATTAAAATACTCTTCTGATTTTTATTAAACCCGTAATTAAAAAATAATATTGTAGTTTTCAACTTATTGAAGATTTTAAAATAGCTCGATTCATGTAACAAACCAAATCTAGTCTCAATGCATAGACCGGGTTTGGGGTGTTACACCTAGATCAGCTAGTGCTTTCTTTATGCTTAAACTACCAATTAAACAGGGAATAATGAAACTTCCTGGATCTTTCAATTTGGTTGGTAGTTTATTTTAGAGAATAGCTGAACATTCTTCATTAAGCTCTACTGTTGATATTTCTTCCAACTTCCCTTTATTTGTTAGAAGCTCTTTTAAAAATTTTGTGTATGTTGGCATCTGTGAAATAACTTCAACATAAGGTAAGTTGGTATGTATTTGTTTAAAAAGTTCAAGAAATTTACCGTATTGGGTGTCTAGGTGGTCTTTCTTCAACTTTGTTGGATATGGTATTGATGGTTTGTATTCTTCGCATATTGGTGTTACATTCTCAACTTCCTCGCCCTTTGCCTTATCAGTTTCACGTGGTATCTTTTTCTTTGTTTCAACCAACTCTTTTGCACTCCTTAGTGTAACTGCCCTCACATGCTCTTTTTGTTTAGTTAAACTTTCTGGTTGTCTAACAGAAACTAACTTAGTTAGTTATCTGATCTCCTTCAGCCCTTGGATTAATGCTTGTTGATTAGTCAATGTCGTTTCAGTATTTTTTAAGCGGGTTTCTGACAATTCTATAAATTTTGCTTGTGTCTCTTCAAGGTTTGGCTTCCTTTCCTGTGGGTAGGGTTGTTGTCCTTGATTGTGGTGGTATCTCCTGTCTGAATTATAAGTTCTACTATAAGGGTTATTTTGAGGTCTAAAATTGTCGCCCATGTAGTAAACTTGTTCGGTTTCAGTACTCATATTGTAAGGTGGAAATTCTGTATTGTTCATCCATCCTCCGTTCGTATTGTACTGCATAACTAAATGTACCTACAAAGAATCACATAAACCATCTATCCTTTTATTAATCAATTCTACCTGACTTGATAGCATGGTGATTGCGTCGAGATTGAAAACTCCAGTTGCTTTTCTTGTAACTTGCCACTGATAGTTATCCAGTGACATCTCCTCTATGAATTCATAAGCCGCTGCAGGAGTTTTGTTATTAAGGGTTCCACTAGCTGCTGAAGTCAATTAACTGCCGGGTTGAGGGGTTCACATTGTTGTAAAAGGTGTGGACCTGTAACCACAAGGGTAAACCATGGTGTGGGCATTTTCTCAATAGATTTTTGTATCTCTCCCATGCATCGTATAATGTTTCAAAATCTATCTACACAAAAGAAGAGATATAATTCCGTAATTTGGCGGTGGAAAATATTTTAATAGAAATTTTTCGGTCATTTGGTCCCATGTAGTGATTGATCCTCGTGGAAGAGAATGTAACCACTGTTTGGCTTTATTCCTCAATGAAAAGAGAAATAACTGAAGACGAATGGCATCATCAAAAATGCCATTTATTTTGAAGGTATCACAATGTAACACCCCAAACCAGGTCTATGCGTCGAGACGAGATTTGGTTTGTCACACAAATCGAACATTCTTTTAATCTATCTAATGGTTTAGGTGAATCGGTATTACAAAACTTTTTGAAAATAAAGTTTAATAAAAACCAAGATAAATAATTTAAATTCAATGAATTTGAGAAACATTAGTTGAAATCTTATCATTTAGTATTTAATTATCAAAAAAGTTAAAGTAGTTTTTAAAGAATTCAAAAGGACTTGAAAATAAGAATAGATAAAGAATCTCATATGTTTGAAAACCCAAAGTATTTTAAGGAAACAATTTAGGATTAACATAAACCCATATTAAATATCAAAGCAAAATTTAAATCCATCCACACATAAAATCCATAAAATATTAATAGAGGCCTTATTACATCATATCCAAAATAATAATTTAAAGAAAGTTCTTAATAAAAGTTCAAGATTTATAAACCCATGTTTGCAGTATGGCCTCCACGAAGTCAACCTCGGCCCAAGTCCTCGTCAATTTCCATTACCTGAGATGAAAAATTTAAGGGAGTGTGTTACTCAGAACTCAGTGTATAACTCACTTACTATATCCATTGGGCCAGATAATCAAGTCATAATTTTGGGCTTGAGCCCATAAACAGATTTAGCAATATAATAAATGAAATGAATGCAAAATGTAATTTCCCAACCAAACCTAATTTCCATCCGCTACACACCACCCGTACCAACCATCACACCTGTGGGATCAAGTCAACCCACCCCGCCAACACACCGATCGTGAGGCATAAAGCCATTTTAATAATGTTGTGGTGAACCACGAACTAGATTGTGACAAAGTCACCGAACTAGAGGCATTAAGCCATTAAAATATTTGTGGCGAGCCACCTTAACTAGAGGCAATAAGCCATTTAAATATGTGTGGCAGAGCCACCGAACTAGAGGCAATAAGCCATTAAAATATGTGTGGTAGAGCCACCGAACTAGATTTTGGCAACAGGCCTTTCTTCTCTTCATCATTTTCCCAACCCATGCAAACATGTATGCATAACAATCTATATCCATATGATAATTTTAGTAAAAGGCCCAATTTACAAGTGAAACAATATTTCAAGTTTTTATTAAGGCCCATAACACAAAATAACATTTAGCCCATTTAGCAATCTAGCAACTTAGGCCCATTTAACGATCTAGCATATTTTTGGCCCATTTAACGATCTAGCATATTTTTGACCCATTTAACGATCTAGCATATTTTCGGTCCATTTAATGATCTAGCATATTTTTGGCCCATTTAACGATCTAGCATATTTTCGACCCATTTAACGATCTAGCATATTTTTGACCCATTTAACAATCTAGCATATTTTCGGCCCATTTAACGATCTAGCATATTTTCGCCCATTTAACACATGAGACATAAAATTTACAATTTACCAACTAACTCATTGAGGCGTTTTAGAATTTCACAACTTTAATTTTTCATGTATTTTCACAAAATACTAATTATTACGTATTTTCTAATTTTGTCATCTTTACGATTTTTCTCAATACTTACGGTTTAACATCTAACCCGAGATAAGTGTAAAGTTACACACCTAGTTATTTTGAGTACTAGACTTTCCCGCTCGTCAATACCTAATCGTAACACGATAAATTAGAGCACTATCATATTTTAAAACTACACTATTGATAAACGATCTAAATCTTTACCCTCAGGATTTTGAACCACTTCTATTTTTGGTTTCTCCTCGATTGTTGATTCGTTACCCGATGAGAATCCACGGACGAACAAAGGTTCGGGAGTACGAATGACTTCAAACAACTGGTTCTCCTCGGATGAGGGTCCGCAAACCGGTAGAAAATCTCGGATTCCCGAAACAGCCCTTCGTTTATACTTAGGGGGAATAGCGGAACCACCCCTCTTTCGAAGACTATGCACTGTCCTTTTCTGCCCTATCTTGAATGTTTCTAATGACATAAGATCACTAGTCCGACTAATAATTATCGAAATATAGCTAACGATTTTAAAATATTTGAGATTGGCTTACCATAATTATCCTCGTTCCACGAAGAAACGATCGAGCGATTACGTCCCTATAACGAAATCGATTAAATAACTAACTATACCAAAATGACGAATAATATGAGAATCCTTGAATAAACTCCTTACCTTAACCCTTAAAATCGATTCCAACGATCCACAATACTCAAGAACACTTTGAGTTTCTGCCTTCCAAAAATCTCACTATTGTCCACGGTTGAAAAGAATTGAGTGAGAAGAATACTTATGACTAAAGGAGAATTCAGTTATGACCAAACAAAGAAAATGAAAAAGATTTGGCACACGAGCAAACTAACATTCGGCCATGAGAAAAAGTATTGAAAAGACTTTAGTTTAGAAGAAAGTAAAAGAACGAAAGATGGAAATGATATGATTTGGTTTTCAAGAGAGAAAGAGAGAAAGAAAAGAGAATAAAAGAGAAAGAAAAGAGAAGAAAAAGAGAATTGAGTTTAGGAGAATTTTGCATTCGGCATTGTAAAGGAAAAAGAGAAAAAGAATGGCCTTCTTTCTTTTTGTGTGATGATAGTTTCGGCACTAGGAAGAATGATTGGCAAAGAAATGACCAAATGGTCAAAGAGAAAGGATGGTAAAAAGATGCTATAGTTTCCTCAAGGTTTAAGGTATAATCGGCTAGGGAGAGAGTAAATTTTTGGAAGAGAGTTTGATAAGCAAGCACCAAATGACCAAAAAGAAAGTTTTCATCCAACTCCCAAGCCTACCAAACCAATCAACAAAACCGGCCACCTCCCCTAGCCCTTATGCCGTCCACATACATGGTCAAAAGGCCATTAGATAGTTTCCAAAACATCACCCTATTCTTAAGCCTTATCATCCTCCTTTTCCTTGAGTTAGAGAAACATTATCCCCAATTCAAGCCATTCTATCCCTAACTCAAGCTTTCCATAACCATTAGTCTTCTTACCAAAAAATAATTAATCCAACTCATCCTAATCTTATCCATAGCCGACACATGCTAGGATAAAGCAAAAATAAAAACTCCCTAATTGCATGCTAGGTGATTCGAACCTCTCCCCTCAAGTCCAACTTATGGTGCCATCACTACTTTGCCAATTACTCATCTTATGCCATCTTTTAGTACTTAATTAACTTAAGTTTCAAGGTCACTTAATTTCTTTACATTAAAGTACACTTTACTAATATTTATTCTAATTCCAAGTAAACCCGAGCTAACACTTAGAATCATAATGATACTCAAATATTTAGAATCATAATGATACTCGAATATTTACGATGTTACGCACAGAATTCTAGAAAATTAGCTAAATGAGTATTTGGGTCTTCGTCTTGCAAACCATCAAATTGAACAAACTGTTGAATCATTTGCATAGTGTTAGGTTTTAGTTCAAAATTATTAGCGGCTATAGCAGAGCTAACAATACTTGATTCAGCTCCTGATAAATTAGGTTTAGCATAATGATACATAGTTCGAGGAGCATGATGATCAGCCATATCTTGATGTGGTGGATTATTCTCAGCCATCCTTCCAGTGGTATAGGTTTTGTCCTCTTGCTCTTCTTGTATGTAATCTAAGCATCGCCTTACTTCTCACAATTTCTACGTACAGTTCCTTCGATATCACTATCACAAAGTAGTGGTCCCGTCGGGTTCCTTCTAGTCATAAACTAGAGGTATCTACTAGGAAAAGAAAAAAAGAAAGAAATTTAGAAAAATAAAAATAAAATTTAATTGCAAAAATAAAAAAATGGCTGAAGTAATAAAAATTGAGCGTTCTTAATATTTTAGTTCTCCGGCAACGGCGCCAAAAACTTGATCATGTCTGTTGAGTCTTAAAAATTTATAAAAAGAATGATCAAACCTGGAAACTAACTAAGAGAACAATGGAGGCAAGCGCACCTATCGAACAGTAGTATAGTTTAGTAGCAAGACCGGATTGTCGAACCCAAAAGAACCAAAAGTACTAATAATAACTCTCTTTCTATTATTTAGCCTACTAATTAAGGGAATTCTTATCTAATCTAAAAATTAACTAATTAACTAAGCTAAAGATGCTAAGACAGAGAAGAAATTGGGGAAGGACTTGAGAGGAAAATCGATTAATTCAGACAATACCTAAGGAAGAATCCACCTAAACTTCACTTGTTATCTAACTCTAAGCTGAACGATTTATTCACTTGACTTTATCCATAGGATTCCCTAATTTATATTAATACCTCTCTTCAAGGCTACTAACGTGTAACCCTAGGTTGATTAATTGAAATCTCTTTCTAATTAAAACCCCTAGAATTGCATTAACTCAATCTATGGACTCCCTTATTAGGTTTGACCCTAATCCGGTAGATTTTTTTCACCCTATCTCTAGGCGCGCGAGCAACTCTACTTAACTATGCTAGATCTACTCTTAGACAGGGTCTCTTCCTCCTCTGCCTAAGCACATCACTGTTGAATCAATATCCCAGAAATACCAAAATAAGAATTAAGAACACATAAAGAACAAATCAAGTATTTATCATACAACTCAGATAACAATAACATGATTCATCTTAGGTTTCATCCCCCTCAAGTATCTGAGGGTTTAGTTCATAATTGTAAAAGAAAACATCTCAGAAGAAAAGATAAAACAAAACATAAGAAATCCCTAAAACCCCCTGAAGGAACTAAATGAGAGATCCTCCATCTTGAGTATGATTCTGGCTTATTGAGATGAATCAACTGGCTTTCTTCGAGTAAATCCCTGAATTTAACTGCTCTGGCTCGGCTCTTTGGGCTAGCTGAACGCCCCCTTAAAGGTTGGCCTCTAAGGTCTTTATATAGGTTTTTGGAATATGTTTCTTTTCCTCTAAGTACCCTAATCCGAATAGAATTCTATTTTCCTACGGTAGAGACACGCCCATGGCATACGCCCGTGTAAATCGTGGCCAGGGAGTGATCGAACCTGTTGATGAGGCACGGCTATGTTTTTCGGGGTCCAGGCCGTGGTCAACTTTTTTCACGGGGCACGGCCGTGTGGTCTTAGGCCCATGCCGTACGGATTTCATGCTTTGGACCATTTTATTTATTTTTGGCCCATTTCTCGTTCTTTTCATCCTCCGGTGCTCTACTGAGTATAAAACATGAAAACAAAGGATTTGGAGCACCTGTTTCCATAATTAAAGGGATAAATCATCCAAAAAATGCTGAATGTGGGATTAAAATATGTTACTATTTTAGTTTATCACTATCCTTCAATTCATACATGTACGGTCAAAGTTTATTTCTAGTTCGTAGATAAATTCAAACACATATATCCCAATTAACTTTTCAATCAAATAATTTAAATCATACTAACTACTGAATCGGTCTTTTCAAAGAAATCTTTCTTCTCATTAGAAGGATGACCGCAGACATATCATCATAAAAATTAATCTTGATCTTCTATCATTTTCACTTTTATCAGTGTCGAACCTTCACGAGAACTAGAAAAGAATTTATAATAAAGCTGTCTCTCATATATTAATCATTGAAACTCTAAATTATAACAGAATCACCTTAACCAAATAGGAATCATTGAGCTTTACTAGGAATAATGTCTCAATCCTATAATGAATATTATCCCTGTTGTTAATGAAGCATTTGAACACAGAAAGGAATCGAATATGATTTAAATAGCAACCATTGTAGAAACACATCTTCTATAACTCTAAGGACGGTACCACTATATTCTCACATTTCAAGCCAAAAACTATAATCGTAATAGACATAGTCATCTCTATCAAATAGAGATCTCTTGTAGATAATCATATGGAATCATAAAAATACCTGAATAGCAAAATTTCAAAATTTGGAGTTACACAGGATATCTAAAATTACAACTTATATAAAATAATATTAGTTCCAATAATATCCCAGAAATGTCCAAAAAGAACAATGTCACTCATAAATACTGAAATCCACGGTAACAGAAGTAATATAATCTTCACGTATATTCAACAAAACAATAACCAGTAGAAATAGAATATTAGCCTCATACAAATTTTACCGTCGACTTTCGTATCCACACAATGGAATAAATTATCAAATAAATACATAACAATGTCGAATATAACCCAAACAGAACAATGATGCTTTCGTCTATTGATATGTTTAGCTAATGTTCTCATACGATAAAACTTTCTATCTGAAATTAAACAGTCACATATACTTCTGAGGATAAATGTACACATAGAATGTCCAAATGGAATCATAATAACTGCCCGACTATAACCATTGCATTCAACCATCAAGGCAATTCAAACATTAATCCACTGTCTAATGCATTCAACCATCAAGACAGTTCAAACATTAATCCACTGTCTAATTCTGTCATCAGAATTTTCATATTATCCCATCACTAACAGAAATCAGTTTAGAATAGCTTCCAGTTAATACTTTCTTTAGTTAACATACCTGAATAAGTCATTTAATCGAGTTAACTTCTTCTTTATCAGTGACTTTGCATAATCTGAATGGTCTTCAGAACTGCCCAATATCTCTTTTAGTTTTGTCTTCATTTGCTGATTCATTCTCCTTTTGACCACATTTCTAATCTTTCAAACACGGATTTCTAAAACTTTGCATTAGTGAGTTTATTCATTCCAACTCTTATAATAAAATTGTAACATTTTTTTGATAAGGGGGTGAGGGTAGTAATGCCTCAAATTTAACTCTCACATAATTGCACATAATACATAATATCACGAATAGTCAGTTCATTACAAATTTCACATTCTCAAATCATTAATAAACTTTTGCTTTTAATCACTTTTATTCTTAACACATTGTTCATATGCCAACTCAAATCACTATTTCACAATCAGAGTATTTCAAATAATAATCATAACTCAAATATCATATCTCATATGCTCATATAATTACAACATTTATCAATAACAATATGTCATACAATTTGATTCTTAACTTTATGAATCTCAACTCATCATCAACACATTTCCACTCAAATATATGAATATTTAGTTCTGTACTATTAGAATTAGCTTAGTTGAAAAACTTATCTATCTCATCAAAACAATCTTCGTTAGAGTCGGGAGATATTACACTATCGCAGAATTATATATGACATGTATAGCTAGACGCACATACGCTATGGTAGTCCCAGAACCGACTAAACCATAGCTCTGATACCAATCAAATGTAACACCCCTAACCCGTATCTGTCTCTGAATTAGGGTTATAAGATATTACCAAACAAAACACAGCTCATAACAGGCCTCTACCATATACACGTCTACGGCATCCACGTGCTCTAGCGCTCATGTTTGCTAAGTCGATTTAATCTGATTACGAGTCTTATGAATCAATATACTATTTCAATGTTTATTAAACAATATTTTATGGAGTATAGGAAGTAAAGTTGTTTTCGCAAAACGTATCCTAAAGTCTCAATCTCTATAATTTAAGCTCCTAAAGCTAAAAGTTCTATAGCATTTCTATTTTGTGAAGTTTTCTTACCACAGTCATATCACAATAATCATAAAATGAACACAAAACTTACTGACTTGGTGCCGAATTCCCGTGGTGCCATACTTCTTCTAAAACATGTATTTATAAATCAAATTTCAAGCAGATTTAGAAAACATTTTTGAACCCAAACCACAGCCAAGTTTTGCAATCGGGCTCTGATACCATAAAATGTAACACCCCAAACTCGGCCCGTATGGTATGACCAGATCTGGCATGTCACATGAAGAAAATGACTAAAGATCTTGTGATTCTTACTAAAGATGTTGTTATTAGGTTATAGTTTAAGAAAACAAATTTGCTTAGAACTATTTGATAAAAATACTACAAATCTTGAAAGGTTAATTGAAGAATCGATAATTGAACTAATGATCTTTTACAACCGTGACTTTTGAAAATATTGTTGATAATTCGAAAGAGAATTCAAGTTAAATTATTTGTACATATTTGTTATGAAATCCATTGGTTAATCAATTTTGGAAAACCATTATTTATGATTTCAGAAAATCCCTGTTTAAATCAATTCAAAATAATAAGTACGCCAAAACATAAAGCAAATTAAAACATATCCCAGAGGCCTTATTACAACTTTAAAACCTGAAATAGTAAAGGTAACAAAATAATACAGAAAAGAAGTTTACTAATGTTTGAAAATATTATTCCAAAAGTATGGCCTCCACCGAGTCATCCATGGCCCTAAGTCCTCGTCACTGAGCATTACCTGCAAGGATTAAGAAGAAGGGTGAGTTTCTAGAACTCAGTGTATAACCCCCTTTATCGTCATCAACTGGGCCTGAACCCTCATATCATCATCTTGGGCTTAAGCCCATTTACATAACAGTATATATATGAAATGTATGCAGCCTAACTCATCCATCCATCACACCCCTGACCAGCTAATCACACCTGTGGGGATCAAGTCAACCCACCCCGCCACTCACACCAAATTTGCAGTCTAGCTACTATAATATATGTATTATTGTGGTCAAGCCACTGAAATCATAATTAAGCACGATAATAAACAAATTGTGGCTAAGCCACCAGGCTATATTGCTCTCCATATAAATTTTTCCCATCCCATGCAAAATGTAAAAATGCAACATACATAATAAATATCCACATATAAATATATAACCACCAATAATCTAGTGAATTATTTCGTTGAATTGGACCATTGAAGCAATCTAATAATTCAGCCCACTAAGGCATTCTAGCTGAAACACCCCAAACCCGGCCCACAAGCCCTGACCGGACTGGCATGCTTCTAAAGAAAATCCATTCAAATCTTGTTTGAAACTTTGCTAAAAACATGTGTATTTTTTGAAAACACTTGATTTGGGTTGGGCTCGAATTAAAAACCCGTGTCGATAAGGTGTTAAAAACAATTTGATATTTATACTTAAGAAAAATTTAACTTTTAAACTTTAAATTCGATGATAATTGTATCATACTAAGTAATTTAAAAGCATGCATAAATGATTCAATACTTTGGCCTTATTACATCAAATAAAAAAAACCGAATAATTCAAAACTTAAACATAAATAAAAATAAATTAATCCTTGAGCTTTGCATGGCCACCCTTGAGCTCCTGCCGACCCGGCCCATCATTGATCATCACCTGAAAAATAGTCCCACAAGGGGCGAGTCAAACAGACTCAATGTGTACAACCAACACCAAACTCAAATAAATTCGGCATATCAAATCATACATAATCATATAGCATTAAATAAAATGATGCAATCCGGACCCAAGCCTAGTTATCCATCCACTACACGTCACCTGCACCAACCATCACACCGTGGGGACTACTAAGTCAACCCTCCATCCGCTACACACCATCGAAGGCGGCCACGCAATCGACGTGCTCATCGCCTTTATAAAGTTCGTGGCATAGCCACTAGATACATACTTTGTGTCATGAGACACCATATTCAGATATCGTGGTCTTAGGTCACCACATTCGATATCGTGGTCTTAGGTCACCACATTCGATATCGTGGTCACATTCGGATATCGTGGTCTTAGGTCACCACATTCACTTCCCCTTTTCATAATATCCCATATGCCCATGTCATACAAAATCATGCAATATAATGCCTTAGGCCCGATTTCACATTCTTATCATATTCATATTCATGGCATAACAAGTCTTATCATACTCATAGTAGGAGTAGGAAAACGATTTTAGTATTGTGTACCATAACATGGTACTTAGCCATATTTTCCACTTTCATATAACATACATACATATTAAATAAAGGCCTTAAACTTATTAAGAAATAGTGTAGGGTACACACCGATTTACTTATCGAATTCTTCAAATCTCAAAACTCGTTCTATCGCTTTAGATCTTTAATTCCTATATTCGTCCACCTAACATGTTAGTAAAAAGCCATTCGACTATAAATCCAAATCCTAGTAGGATTGTTGTAATCAAATTCTTACCTTGGTGCCGATTGGATTAAAAATCAAATCCCGAAACTTTATGATGCTTCTTTATTGCAATCGGCTATACCCTTAATCATTGAACTAGTTAGTTTCGGCTTTTTAAACAAAGAAGAATTAGATCTAAATACCATAATAGCGCCTTGGCCGAATGTCAGATTCACTTACCTTTATGAATCTAAATTCCCGAAAACCTCAGCTTACTTCGGTCGCCTTCCTCCTAAAAACCAAAGTCACCTAATTTTTTACCTACATTCGGCAATCCTCCACTTATTCAACAAATTGAAATTCTCAATTATCTTAGCCCATATGGCATTCAGCCAAAAGAAAAGAATAGAAAAGGGCCATTCGGCCACCTACCACCTTCAACTTTTCCAAAATCGACACTTCTGGCTTATTATAAAGCGATTCTACTTAGGGCTAAAGAAGAGAAATTGGTAGGCATAGACAATTGATTCGGGTTAGATCTTGATGAGAAGAGAGGAAGAAATCTTGAGGAAAAGAAATCCTAAAACTTACCGAATCACTAAAGAACATGCGGTCTATGGTGCACCTTCGGGAAACTAAAACACCCTTGTAGATTCGGCTTTGAGACTTAGAGAGATTCGGCTATAGGCTTGAAACTTATCTTGACTTTTGATTGGTTTTGCAAAGGAAAAAGAATTGATGATGGGAAGCACAGGTATTTCGATTTTACAAGGAAAGAAAAGGAAGATATAGAACTTAGAGAAATTCAAAGCAAGACTAGGGATTTTGTTTTCGACTTTGTAGAGAATTGAAAAGAAAAAGAAGAATAATGGCAAAGAGAATTCGCAGAGATTTAAAAAGAGAAGAAAGAATGTTGAATGGCCTTAGTTTTCCTCCTTTTGTTGAAATTACTAAGCCTAGAGAGTCCCCTTTCTTGGCCATCACTCTCATATCTTTATTTTCTTAGCTTAGCAATTTGACTTCAACTTAAACTCCTACCTTAGTCTCCATATGCCGTCCATCTCCTTACCTTAGGAGTGCCGAATTTTAACCCATTATTTTGGGCTTCATGTGGCCATACTAGTCCCAAGTTATCCTAGCATATGGCATCATTTCCAGAGCCCTAAGTGGCGTCTCTGAGCCATTTTTTCGTGCCCGATTTTGTCACATTTCCAAGGTTCCTTACATTTCCTTACATTTCCAAGCTTCCTCTTTAAGACTTAATATTTTCTAAAGTATTTCCTTACATTTCCTTACATTTCCTTACATTTCCAAGCTTCCTCTTAAGACTTAATATTTTCTAAAGCATTTTCTTACATTTCCTTACATTTCCAAGCTTCTTCTTAAGACTTAATATTTTCTAAAGCATTTCCTTATATTTCCTTAATTTCCTTACATTTCCTTACATTTCTAAGCTTCCTCTTAAGACTTAATATTTTCTAAAGCATTTCCTTACATTTCCAAGGTTCTAAAATGCACACAACACATTCACAACACATAAGGCATACTATTTCATGTAATTTTAGCCATAGTGCATAAGCCCTATTCCGGGATATTACACTAGCAAATCAACCCATAGGGCCATTTTGGCAAATCGGCCTATAGGGGCATTTTGGTAAATCGGACTATAGGGGCATTTTTATACTTTAGCAATTTAATACCGATTTTGACAGACCTTTAGAAATAGTGTTGTTTAAGAAAATTACTCAATTTATGCCATATTATGGTTAATAGATTTGTAAACAACAACGATTTATTTTTCAACATGATAGAGAATCGCGAATCTACGAGATTTCATTGTGAGATTACACACCTGATTACGATAAGGACTAAACCTTCTTGATCGTCGGCACCTATGACACCATAACACCCGATTAACTAACAAAGAGTTTCTTAAATCAAATCTAAATCAGATGATCTAAGAAATGCTTACCCTTAATATCGTGAACGACCATGATTTGCCTATTTTCACCGGATGATGGTCCATAACCCGATGGAAAATCCCGAACTGCCGATACCACCCTACGTTTGAACTTGGCAGTAAAATTGCAAGTCCACTCCCTATTTACCCTTCTATCGACTTTCTTTTTGTATCGATACCACTTGCCTCCATTGGAAATGTCTTGGTTGGAATAATACTATGATGAGTGAAAGTAGTTGTTTAAGGATAAGATTTGGCTTACCACTACTTCCAAAGGACCAACGAGTAGGGAAAACAGTGATTTAGCCCCCATGATAAACGACTAAACATAACCATTGATCTGTTTTAACGGAATAACCAAGGAATGAGAGAGATCGAAATGAAGAAATTCCTTACCTTTACGATGAAGAATCCGATTATCATCGATTGGACTTGTGGCTACAGATGAGTCAAAGCATGTGATATACGGCCACCCACTAGAACACTACGAAAAAGAGATGATCACAATATGAGGGAGTAGGAGAGAGATGTTTTCAATTTAGAGAACCATCCAATGATAAGGGCACATATTTGACCATGAAGAAAAGAAAATGAAAAGAAGAGAAAGAAACCACTTACCAATTCGGTCAAAAAAGAGAGTGCCCAACACGAAAGAAAAAGAAATAATGAAGAGGTAGGGTGATAATAGATTCGACTATGAAGAGAATGAACAAACAAGATTCCGCCACAAGGTAATGTTCATTTTAGAATAGAGAGAAAGATTGAAAAAAATGGTCAAAAAGAAAAGAAAAGATGGAAAAGAAATGTTAGAGGGTTTGGGTTAACACCAAAGGAAAAAATGAACAAAATGGATTGAATATTTTGGCAAGCAAAAGGGAAAGAATTGGAAAAGAAAACACCAAAAATGCTAAAAAGAAAACAAGCCTTTCATGCACCAAAACTAGCAAAATGACTATAGGAAATTCGGCTCCCTCATTTCCCCTACCAAAACCTTGTATCCTATTACCAAAAAATTCATGGTTGACCAAAAATTCTTTCCTCCCAAGCACCTTTCAAAAATTTGACCAACATGTTTCCCTTCCCTTATCTCTTTCCTTTATTTTTTCCTTGTTTTTCCCTTACTTTCCTCCTTACCATATTCCTTAGTCTTCTTTCCATCATTAGAAAGTCTTTCTTTCCTTATTTAAAGCCTTGGCCGATACTTTGGAAAGAAGCACAAAAATTAATTAAAAATTTGCAATAGATGGGATTCGAACTCCACCCCTTAAGCCTCTTCATGAAATGCCACACCACTCTGCTACTAGCTCCACATGTGCTTGCAAATTACACACTTATTTCCTTAAGCCTTGATGCCACTTACCTTCTCCCCCTTAAGTGTTTAAACGCAAAAATTCTACTAAGGCACAACTCAACCCCGAGCCTTCTTAGGATCCCTAAACATACACAATTAACACTATTAACTAGCTATCACATGATATAATATAAAACATAAAATCCCAAATTTCAAGATGTTATAATTCTACCCCATTAAAGAAATTTCGGCCTCAAAATTTACCTGATTAAAAGAGATGAGGGTATTGTTGCCAGATAGTGTCCTCTGGCTCCCATGTAGCTTTCTCTGACCCGTGATTATGCCATAATACTTTAACTAATGGAACTGACTTCCTTTTCAGCACCTTAATATCCCGATCTAAAATCTGTACTGGCTCTTCTTCAAAAGACAAGTCAAGTCTTATCTCAACTTCCTCCACTGGCACAACATGAGACAGATTCGAACGATAATGCCTTAACATCGAGACATGGAATACGCTATGTATCTGACTTAACTCCAGAGGTAACTCAAGCTGATACGCCATTGGCCCAACACGCTTCAATACACAGTAAAGTCCGATAAATCTAGGGCTCAACTTGCCTTTCTTCCAAATCTAAAGATCTTTTTCTAAGGTAAGACATTCAAAAGACTTGATCACCCACAGAGAACTGTATCTCCTTCCGCTTTAGATCTGTATAAGATTTCTGTCTGTCCGAAGCTTCTTTTAACCAAGCCCAAATTACCTTTACTTTTTCCTCCGTCTCTGAGATCAACTCAGGACCCAATAATTGTTGCTCTCCTAGCTCAATCCAGCAAGTAGGAGTACGACACCTACAACCATACAATGCCTCGTAGGGTGCCATCTGGATACTGGATTGATAGCTGTTGTTGTATGCAAACTCTGCCAATGGTAGAAAATCTTCCCAACTACCCTTGAAGTCGATCACACAGCCCCTTAACATGTCTTCTAGAATCTGGATTACTCTCTCCGATTGACCATCAGTCTGCAGATGAAATGTCGTGCTGAAATTTAACCTTGTTCCCAAAGCTTCATGCAGAACCTTCCAAAATCATGATGTAAACCTAGGATCCCTGTCCGATATAATAGACACTGGTACCCCATGCAACCTCACGACTTCTACTATATACAACTTGGCCAACTTCTGCAATGTATAATCTGTACAAATAGGTAGGAAATGAGCAGACTTCGTTAATTGATCCACTATAACCCATACTGAATCTTTCTTAGTAGGCGTTAAGGGTAACCCACTAACAAAGTCCATCGTTATCCTTTCTCATTTCCATAGTTGGATTTTCACCGGTTGAAGCAACCCTAAAGGCAATTAATGTTCCGCCTTCACTTGTTGACATGTCAAGCACTTGCTCACGAAATTGGTAACCTCCTATTTCAACCCTGGCCACCAATACTACTTATGGAGGTCTCAGTACATCTTATTTCCCCCGGGGTGCATAGCATATGGGCTACTATATGCCTCACGTAAAATCATTTGTCTCAATTCAGAATCCTTGGGCATACAAACTCTTCCGCGAAAACATAATACTCCATCACTATTTAATCCAAAATCCCCTATTTCACCACTTTCCACTTGTCAAGTCGAGAACCCAACACTTCATATAACAACTGCTTTTCCTTAATTTGACTTACCCATGCAAGCTTCACTTAAAGTTCAGCTAACAGACTACCATCTTCATAAAGGCTGAGATGAGTGAACATTTCTCTCAAATCCGATATCACCTTACGACTCAATGCATCTACCACTACGTTAGCTTTATGTGGATGATACTCGATTGAGCAGTCAAATCTTTCAACAATTCTATCCACCTCCGCTGTCTTGAATTCAACTCCTTTTGGGTAAGGAGGTACTTCATACTCTTATGGTCCGTGAAGTTAATCGACTTCTCTCCGTACAGATAGTGTCTCCATATCTTCAGAGCAAACACCACTGCAGCTAACTCCAAATCATGAGTGGGATAGTTTATCTCATGTAGCCTTAATTGACGAGATGCATAAGCCACCACTTTTTGCCCTTGCATCAACACACATCCCAAGCCCGTGTGTGACGCATCACAGTAAATAATAAACTCCTTACCAGCTTCAGGTTGAATCAATATTGGCGCTTCTGTCAGAATCTTCTTCAATTTCTCAAAGCTCTCTTGCTAATTATCTGACCACACAAAAGGTACTCCCTTACGTAATAACTTAGTTAGGGGTGCAACAATCAACGAAAACCCCTCAACGAATCGCTTGTAATATCTAGCCAAACCTAGGAAACTTTGGATCTCTGCCACTAACTTCTATGGCTTCCAATCCAATACTTCCTCGACCTTTCGGGGATCAACTCTAATTCCTTTGGCAGACACAACATGCCCCAAAAAAGGTCACCTCCTTCAGCCAAAATTCACATGTTTTGAATTTAGCATACAGTTGCTTCTCCCTTAATATCTACAATATGACCCGTAGATGCGAATCATGCTCCTCTTTTGTCTTTGAGTACACCAAGATGTCATCTATGAACACAACCACAAATTGGTCTAGATAGGGTTGGAAGACTCGGTTTATCATATCCATAAATGCAATTGGTGCATTTATCAACCCGAACGGTATCACCAAGAACTCGTAATGCCTATAACGAGTTCGAAACGTAATCTTGTGAATATCCGCTTCTTTGACTTTTAACTAGTGATACCCCGATCTCAAGTCTATCTTTGAAAAAAATCAAAGCTCCTCGAAGCTGATCGAACAGATCATCGATCCTCGGTATTAGATACTTGTTCTTGATCATCAACTTATTCAATTATCTATAATTGATGCACATACGCATCGATCCATCCTTTTTCTTAACGAACAAAATCGGTGCTCCCCACGGTGACACATTTGGTCGAATAAATCCACGATCCATCAACTCCTAGATCTGAGCTTTGTGTTCCACTAGCTCCTTCGGTGCCATTCTATAAGGAGAAATGGACATCGAGCCGTCCCTGGCAATAGCTCAATGCCAAACTCCACCTCCCGATCCAGAGGCAATTTTGGAAGCTCCTCGGGAAAGTTGTCAAAAACTCTTTCACCTTCTAACACTCTCTACCAACAATTCTTTGGCATCCAAAGCACTGATAAAGGCTAAGAATGCTCCACATCCTTTTCATACCAACTTTTCTATCTTTAAAGCAGATAACACATTAGATAGATAATTTCTTCTTTCACCTATCATTATCACTTCCTTATCCTCTGAAGTTCTTAGTATCATCCACTTTGTAGCACAGTCCAAGTTTGCACGGTGCTTAACCAGCCAGTCCATGCCCAAAATAAGGTAGAACTCCCTGAACGTCAGTTCCATCAAGTCCGCTGAAAATACTACCCCTTGAACTTCTAAGGGCACATCCCTATACAACTTATTTACTACCACCGATTGTCCTAAAGAGCTAATCACAGTTGTTTCTCTAGCAGTAATCTTAGATCTAATTTTCAGAGTTCCAGACACAGCATATGCAACATACGAATGGGTGGATCCAATATCTATTAAAGTAGTAAAAGGTACATCAGATATGAAGAACGTACCGGTTATGACGTTCGGTGCATCACCATCCTCTCGATGTCTGACCGCATAGACCAATCCTGGCTGTCTCGCCTCTATGTTACCCTAATTATCGGTACCTTTACCCAGTGCACCCTGACCTCGTCCTACGCCATTACCACCACGACCGACCCACGGCCTCTTGGCGGTTGCTGAGCGTCTCTTGCTGGTTGTGCAAATCTATTATGAACTACCTGAGTCTGAGTGGGCTCTTGAGGGCAATCCCTATATTGACGGTCCTTGGAACCACATCTAAAACAACCACCAGTTCTCTTCCAGCATTCACCCGAGTGAAGTTTCCCACAATCCACACATGGCTGAATCTGATTAGTAGTACCTGGAGCACCCAATCGAATTGGTCCCTCATTCCTGGGCCTTTTCTGAAAACATCTAGCAAGACCTGAATAACCAGAGTCTCTCTTATTCTTGCCCCTATCCTTGTCTCAATTTTGTCGTTCCAAGTGTTTAACTTCCTCAGAATCTTAGATTTTTCCACAAGTGTAGCAAAATTTCTCTCCTTTTGTGGGGCTATTAGTACTCGTAACTTATCACGCAATCCATCCTCAAAATGCACACAGCTTTCATAATCAGTCGGCACTATACCCCGAGCATACCGACTCAGACGCAGGAACTCTACCTCGTAAACTACCACAAATCTACTTCCTTGAACTAGATTTAAGAATTCATTTCTTCGGGCATCCACATAGTTAGCCCAAACATATTTTCCTTGAAATGTTGTCTTAAAGAATTCCCAGGTGATACGATCAACCTGAGTGCCTCCCGTCAAGAAGCCACCATCGACACGCCTCGTCTTTCAAAGAATGACACAACCCTTTCGCTTTACGCCACCGTACAATCCAGATCGTCTATAATCCGCTTCACCGCCTCAAGCTAGTATTCCGCTACACTGGGGAGTATACCCAAAATAACCCTAAAAACTTCAACCCCATTCGATTTGAGTCACTCCGGTATCGACCCATGAGCTGCCGACCCAGATCTTGCCCCAGCAACCCTTTCCAGTACCTGGAACATTGCTTGGGACAGAGCATCGTCCTTTCTCATTCGATCATGTGACCCAGCTTCAGTCACAGGTGACGCAGGTGCGTCCAATTTTGGGATATGTCCCGATGCCTCAGATACAAATCTAGCACCTCGGCCTCTCCCACGTCCACATCCTCTAGCATTCATGTTTGCTAAGTTGATTTAATCTGATTACGAGTCTTATGAATCAGTATGCTATTTCAGTGTTTATTAAACAATATTTCATGGAGTATAGGAAGTAAAGTTGTTTTCGCAAAACATATCCTAAAGTCTCAGTCTCTATAGTTTCAGCTCCTAAAGCTAAAAGTTCTATAGGATTTCTATTTTGTGAAGTTTTCTTACCACAATCATATCACAATAATCATAAAATGAAAACAAAACTTACTGACTTGGTGCTGGATTCCCCTTGGTGCCATACTTCTTCTAAAACATGTATTTATAAATCGAATTTCAAGCAGATTTAGAAAACATTTTTGAACCCAAACCACAGCTGAGTTTTGCAACCGGGCACTGATACTATAAAATGTAACACCTCAAACCCGGCCCATGCAGTATGACCAGATCTGGAATGTCACATGAAGAAAACAACTAAAGATCTTGTAATTCTTACTAAAGATGTTTTATTAGGTTATAGTTTAAGAAAACAAATTTGCTTAGAACTATTTGATAAAAATACTACAAATCTTGAAAGGTTAATTAAAGAATCGATAATTGAACTAATGATCTTTTAGAACCGTGACTTTTGAAAATATTGTTGATAATTCGAAAGAGAATTCAAGTTAAATTATTTGTACATATTTTTTATGAAATTCATGTGTTAATCAATTTTGGAAAACTGCTATTTATGGTTTCAGAAAATCCCCATTAAAATCAATTCAAAATAATAAGTACGTCAAAACATAAAGCAAATTAAAACATATCCCAAAGGCCTTATTACAACTTTAAAACCCGAAATAGTAAAGGTAATGAAAATAATACAGAAAAGAAGTTTACTAATGTTCAAAATATTATTCCAAAAGTATGGCCTCCACCGAGCCATCCATGGCCCCAAGTCCTCGTCACTGAGCATTACATGCAAGGATTAAGAAGAAGGGTGAGTTTCTAAAACTCAGTGTATAATCCCCTTACAATAATCAACTGGGCCTGAACCCACATATCATCATCTTGGGCTTAAGCCCATTTACATAACAGTATATATATGAAATGTATGCAGCCCAACCTATACATCCATCACACCCCCGACCAGCCAATCACACCTGTGGGGATCAAGTCAACCCACCCCCACTCACACCAAATTTGCAGTCCAATTGCTATAATATATGTATTATTGTGGTCAAGCCACTGAAATCATAATTAAGCACGATAATAAACAAATTGTGGCTAAGCCACCAGGATACACTGCTCTCCATACAAATTTTTCCCATCCCATGCAAATTGTAAAAATGCAACATACATAATAAATATCCACATAAAAATATATAACCATCAATAATCTAGTGAATTACTTCGTTGAATCGGCCCATTAAAGCAATTTAATAATTTGGCCCACTAAGGCATTCTAGCAAATCGGCCCATATGGGCATTTTGGTAAATTGGCCCATAGGGGCATTTTGGTAAATTGGCCCATAGGGGCATTTTTGTAATTTAGCAATTTAATACCGATTTTGACAGACCTTTAAAAATAGTGTTGTTTAAGCAAATTACTCAATTTATGCCATATTACGGTTAATAGATTTGTAAACAACAACGATCTATTTTTCAACATGATAGTGAATCGCGAATCTACAGGATTTTGGTGTGAGATTACACACCTGATTACGGTAAGGAGTAAACCTTCTTGATCGTCGGCACCGATGACACCATAACACCCGATTAACTAAAAAAAGAGTTTCTTAATTCAAATCTAAATCAGACGATCTAAGAAATGCTTACCCTTAATATTGTGAAAGACCACGATTTGCCTATTTTCACCGGATGATGGTCCACAACCCGGTGGAAAATCCCAAACTACCGATACCGCCCTACATTTGAACTTGGGAGTAGAGATTGCAAGTCCACTCCTTATTTTCCCTCCCATCGACTTTCTTTTTGCATCGATACTACTTGCCTCCATTGGAAACGTCTTGGTTAGAGTACTATGATGAGTGAAAGTAGTTGTTTAGGGATAATATTCGGCTGACCACTACTTTCGAAGGACCAACGAGTAGGGAAAAACGAGTGATTTAGTCCCTATGATAAACGATTGAACATAACCATTGATCCGTTTTAACGAAATGACCAAGGAATGAGAGAGATAGAAATGAACCTTGAAGAAATTCCTTACCTTTACGATGATGAATCTGATTCTCACCAATTGGACTTGTGGCTACAGATGAGCCAAAGGATGTGATTTATGGCCAACCACTAGAACACTATGAAAAAGAGATGATCACGATATGAGGGAGTAGGAGAGAGGTGTTTTCGATTTAAAGAACCATCCAATGATAAAGGTACATATTCAGCCATGAAGAAAAGAAAATGAAAAGATGAGAAAGAAACCACTTACCGATTCGGTCAAAGAAAAGAGTGCCTACCACAAAAGAAAAAGAAATAATGAAGAGGTAGGATATTAATAGATTTCGCTATGGAGAGAAATGAACAAACAAGATTCAGCTACAAGGTAATGTTGATTTTAGAAAAGAAAAAAGAAAAAAAATGGTCAAAAAGAAATGTTAGAGGGTTTCTGCTAACACCGAATGAAAAATGAACAAAATGGATTGAATATTTTGGCAAGCAAAAGGGAAAGAATTGGAAAAGAAAACACCAAAAATGCTAAAAAGAAAACAAGCCTTTCATGCACCAAAACTTGCAAAATGACTATAGGAAATTCGGCTCCCTCATTTCCCCCTACCAAAACCGTGTATCCTATCACCAAAAAGGTCATGGTTGACCAAAAATTCTTTCCTCCCATGCACCTTCCAAAAATTCGGCCAACATGTTTCCCTTCCCTTATCTCTTTCCTTTATTTCTTTCTTTGTTTTTCCCTTGCTTTCCTCCTTACCATATTCCTTATTCTTCTTTCCATCATTAGAGAGTCTTCCTTTCCTTATTTATAACCTTGGCCAACACTTTGGAATGAAGCACAAAATTAATCAAAAATTTGCAATAGATAGGATTCGAACTCCACCTCTTAAGCCTCTTTATGAAACACCACACCACTCTGCTACTAGCTCCACATGTGCTAGCAAATTACACACTTATTTCCTTAAGCCTTGATGCCACTTACCTTCTCCCCCTTAAGTGCTTAAACGCAAAAATTCTACTAAGGCCCAACTCAACCCCGAGCCTTCTTAAGATCCCTAAACATACACAATTAACACTATTAACTAGCCTATCACATGATATAATATAAAACATAAAATCCCTAATTTTAGGATGTTACACACGATAACACATATCGGATATCTTATGTCATGACATATGTATCCTATCTATTCCTAAGGTTCGTACGGGGCTTACGGACGTTTAATCTCGATCGAATCAAGCTTGGAAGGCAGCCAATTCACCTTACTCATATTTGGCCATAGTGAATAGAAATTGAAATAATACAATTTAACACATAACAAATATATACTCATATTTATATCGATATTTAAATGCTTATGGACTTACCTCGGACGTCGTCGACTACGAAATTGGCTATTCGACCATTTTTTCTTTACCTGATCCAAATCTGATTTCTTTAATTCTTGATTTAACATATTCAAATTAAGCTTATTTAAACTCCATTCTATTCAATTTAGCCTAAAAAAATATAAATGGGAAAATTATAATTTTGCCCCTAATATTTCACACTTTTTACTATTTAGTCCTTTTGCACAAAGCACAAAACACACAAAATTTGACTACACTATACGAGGGCCGAATATTCCTAGTCCTCATAAAAGCCCACAAATTTCATTTATTTCACATTTTAGTCCTTCAAAAATTTATTTTTGCAATTTTATCCTAATTGCTCAAATTCATCAAAAATTCAAAGACAAAACATGTTAATCTAACACATATATATCATATTTCATCATCAAACAACACAAAAAACAAGCTATCATCAATGGCTCAACTCAAAATATTCATCAAAATCAAAAATTGAAACATGGGCTTTGTACATCTCACAGCAACGATATCAAAAACGTAAAAATTATCAAAAACCGAGCAAAACACTTACCTTAATTAAGCTTAAACATGGCCAAACCCTTTTTTTTTTTCTCTTTTCTTTCTTTTTCTTTCCTAATTTCGGGCATTAAAGATGAACATGTGATTTGTTTTATGTTTTATTATATTATATATATTATTATAATTTAACTTTTATAATTAAAACAACATATAAAACTATATATATACAACCAATATGCCATCTACTAACTAAATAATGATCTATTTGCAACATAAATCACCCATATTAAAAAGACATCAATAAGTAGGTACTTTTACAACTAACCATCAAGTTTTCATTTTACGCGATTAAGTCCTTTTTATTTAATCGGACACTCAAACGATAAAATTAAAACACGAAAATTTAACACAAGCAAATTCACACATAATAAACGCTGAAAAAATTTTAAATATTTTTTAGACTCAAATTTGTGGTCCCGAAACCACTATTCTGATTAGGGTCAAAATCGGGTTGTTACAACTCTCCCCCCTTAGGGATTTTTGTCCCCAAAAATCTTACCAGTGAATAGGTTTGGATAATGCTCTTTCATTGTATCCTCTGAATCCCAAGTTGCCTCCTCTACACCGTGCTTTTGCCACAGTACTTTAACTAACGTGATTTTCTTATTTCTCAATTCTTTAATCTCATGAGCCAGAATACGAATCGGTTCTTCTTCATATGTCATATCAGACTAAATCTCAACCTCTGTCAGACTAATCACATGTGAAGGATCGGATCAATATCTACGGAGTATTGAAACATGGAATACATTATGGATCTTTTCTAGCTCAGGTGGCAACTGCAGTCTATAAGCAATCTCATACAGCCCAATAAATATTAGACTCAACTTGCCTTTATGACCGAATCTGAGTACTTTCTTCCATGGTGAGACTTTCAAAAACACTTGATCTCCAATCTGAAACTTGATATCCTTATGTTTTAAATCTGCATATGACTTTTGACGATCTAATGTAGCTTTCAAACTATCTCGAATCACTATCACTTTCTATTCAATTTCTTTGATCAGGTCGACCCCATGTATCTTATTTTTACTGAGCTTAGTCTAATACAATGGTGAACGACATTTACGACCGTACAAAGCCTCGTAAGGTGCCATTTTGATACTAGATTATTATTATAAGCAAATTCAATTAGAGGTAAGTATTGTACCCACGTACCTTCGAACTCAAGGATGCAACATCTCAACATATCCTCAAGTATCTAAATGATTCGTTCGGATTGACCATTTGTTT
Organism: Gossypium rotundifolium; assembly: GCA_025506655.1. Lineage (NCBI taxonomy): Eukaryota > Viridiplantae > Streptophyta > Magnoliopsida > Malvales > Malvaceae > Gossypium > Gossypium rotundifolium. The sequence goes on along the minus strand of CP106727.1, from coordinate 34,556,481 downwards.
GCGGATGAAAAGCAGTGCTAAAGTGTAGTTTTGTACCTAAAGCATCTTGCAGTTTCTTCCAAAATCGCGATATAAACATCGGGTCTTTGTCCGAAACAATAGAAATAGGCACACCATGTAATCTGACAATCTGAGAAACATATAATTCAGCCAATTTATCAAGTGAATAATCTATGCAAATCGAACAAAATGAGAAGATTTAGCCAATCTATCCATAATAACCCAGATTGCATCTTTGTTGCTCGGTGTCAACGGTAAACCAGATACAAAATCCATCTTGACTCTGTCCCATTTCCACTCGAGTATCATATTTGGCTGAAGTAACCTAGAAGGTACCTGATGCTTGGCTTTTACTTGCTAATAGACTAAGTATTTTGAAACAAAGTAAGATATGTCTCGTTTCATACCAGACCACCAATAAAACTGTTTCATATTATTATACATTTTCGTACTACCTAGGTGAACAAATAACCAACTGCTATGAGTTCCGTTCAAAATCATCTAAATTAACTCTTAATTTCTTAGGACACATTCGGTTTTGAACCTCAAAAAACCATTTTCATCAACTCGAATTTAGATTCAACATTCGTTTCACACTTAGCTCGCTTTACTAACTAATCATTATCAATTTTCTGAGTCATCAAATACTTCATGCTTTTGTGATTAGAACATACATGACATTTCTCACCGAACAGATAGTGACGCCATATCTTCAATGTAAACTTAATAGCTGCTAACTCCAAATCATGTGTCAGATAGTTCTTTTCGTGCGGCTTTAAATGTCTAGAGGCATAAGCTATGAATTTGCCTTCTTGCATCAAAACACAACCTAGACCACTCAAAGATGCATTACTGTATATAACAAATTCTTTACCTGATTCTGGCTGAACTAACACTAGAGCTTTGGTCAAAAGAGTTTTCAACTGATCGAAACTTTTCTGACATTTTTCTGACCACTCGAACTTAACATCTTTTTGTAACATCTTCATCATTGGTGTTGCGATAATAGAGAAACCTTTCACAAAGTGTCTGTAATAACCAGCAAGTCCTAGAAAACTTTGAACTTCGAAGACATTTCTCAGAGGTTTCCAGTCGAGTATAGTTGAAATTTTACTTGGATCCACCCGAATACCCGATGCTGATACAACATGGCCCAGAAAACTGACTTTGCACAACTAGAACTCACATTTACTGAACTTTGCATGCAACTATTTATCTCTCAAAGTCTGTAACACAAGTCTCAAGTGTTCGGCAGGCTCGATTTCATCTTGAGAATAGATTAGAATATCATCAATAAACACTACTACAAACCGTTCCAGATACTGTCTGAAAACCCAATTCATCAAATCCATGAAAGCAGTAGGTGCATTAGTGAGTCTGAAAGGCATAACCAGAAACTCATTGTCCATACCTCATCCGAAAAGCAGTCTTTGGCACATCAGAGTCTTTAAGAATACAAATACTTCTTTCAATCTATCTGATCGTGTCTATCGAGTCTTAAAAATTTATAAAAAGAATGATCAAACCTGGAAACTAACTATGACAATGATGGAGGCAAGCGCACCTATCGAATAATAGTATAGTTTAGTGGCAAGACCGGATTGTTGAACCCAAAGGAACCAAAAGTACTAATAATAACTCTGTTTCTATTATTTAGCCTACTAATTAAGGGAATTTTTATCTAATCTAAAAATTAGCTAATTAACTAAGCTAAAGATGCTAAGACAAAGAAGAAATTGGGGAAGGACTTGAGAGGAAAACCGATTGATTCAGACAATACCTGAGGAAGAATCCACCTAGACTTCACTTGTTATCTAACTCTGAACCGGACGATTTATTCACTTGACTTGATCCGTAGGATTCCCTAATTTATATTAATAACTATCTTCAAGGCTACTAACGTCTAACCCTAGGTTGATTAATTGAAATCTCCTCCTAATTAAAACCCCTAGAATTGCATTAACTCGATCTATGGACTCCTATATTAGGTTTGACCCTAATGCAGCAGATTTTTGTCACCCTATCTCTAGGCACACGAGCAACTCCGCTTAACTATGCAATATCTACTCTTAGACAGGGTCTCGTCCTCTTCTACCTAAGCATATCACAGTTGAATAAATATCCTAGAAATACCAAAATAAGAATTAAGAACACATAGTTAAGAACAAATCAAGTGTTTATCATACATCTCAGTTAACAATAACATGATTCATCTTAGGTTTCATCCCCCTCAAGTATCTGAGGGTTTAGTTCATAATTGTAAAAGAAAATATCTCAAAAGAAAAGATAAAACAAAACATAAGAAATCCCTAAAACCCCCTGAAGGAATTGAAGGAGAGATCCTCCGTCTTGAGTATGATTCTGGCTTTTTGAGATGAATCAACTGGCTTTCTTCGAGTAAATCCATGAATTTAACTGCTCTAGCTCAGCTCTTTGGCCTAGCTGAACGCCCCCTTAAAGGTTGGCCTCTAAGGTCTTTATATAGGCTTTTGGAATATGTTTCTTTGCCTCTAAGTACCCTAATCTGAATAGAATTCTATTTTCCTGCGGTAGAGACATGCCCATGGCACACGCCCGTGTAAATCATGGCCAGGCTGTGGTCGAACCTATTGATGAGGCACGATGATAAACTGTAAAAGTAAAATATTTTAATCCCACATTTAGTATGCTTTTAGATGATTTAGCCTTCAATTTATGTAAATAGGTGCTCTTAATCCTTTCTTTTCATATCTTATACTCAGGAGCACCCGAGAACAAAAAGAATGAGAAACGGGCTTAAAATAGACCAAATTGGGCCAACCCAAGAAATTAGCACGGCCTGGACTTTAAGTAACATGGCCGTGCCTCGCCAATCACACAAAGACATGCCCCAAACACGATTTGCATGGCCGTGTCCCAATAGACAGACCTGAAGCATGGCCTAAATCCCGACTTACACGGCCGTGCCACGGCTGTGCCTCAATCAACAGAATCAACACACGGCCTGAAGTCGACTTACACGGGCATGTGCCATGGCCGTGCCCCTGCTACGAGAATGAGCAATTTCACTCGGATTTGGATGATTGGAGGCAAAGAAACACATTCCTAAGTCTACTTAAACATTCTAGGAGGAATTTGACTTGAATTAGGATACTTAGGAGCCAAGTAAAGCATCTCAAAGCCTATATAAACACCCAAGGTAGCAACTAAAAAAGGAGTTCAGCAGAAGCCGAAACAGGGACGATTTTTAGCAGAGGCTTTTCCCGAAGCTTTCATCTTTTAGGGAATCACTTGAAGATAGCCAATTGATCCATCTCAAGAAGCCGGAGCTCCATTCAAGATGGGGATCTCTCCTTCAATTCCTTCAGGGAGTTTTAGGGATTTCTTATGTTTTGTTTTATATTTTCTCTTGAGATGTTTTCATATTTAGTTATGAACTAAACCCTTTAGATACCTGAAGGGGATGAAACCTATGATGGATTTTGTTATTTGATTTCTAAATTATATGAGAAGTACTTAGTTTGTTCTTAATTATGTTGCTTAATTTAATCTGATGTGCTTAGGTGGAGGAGGAATAGACCTTACCTAAGAGTAGATCTAGCATAATTGAGTGGATTTGATCGGGCGCCTAGAGATAAGGCTATGAGATTTTGCAGGATTAGGGTGAAACCTAATATGGGAATCCATTGATCGATTTACTGCTTCTTTAGGGGGTTATTATAAGAGAACGAGAGTTCCACTAATTAACCTAAGGTTAGATGTTATTCGCCTCGAGAGAGGGTTTAATATAGGTTAGGGAGTCTCACGGGTCAAGCTAAGTTAAGAAATCATATGGTTTGGGGAATAAATAATAAGTGAAGTCATAGGTGGATTCTTCTTGAAGGTATCGTCTTCATCAACTGAGTTTTCCTAAAGTCTTTCTCCAATTCATTCTTTTGTCTTTGCATTTAGTTGAAGTATTTCATTTAGTATTAGATAAATCAACCAATCACTCCATATTTCCGGCTAAATAATAGAAAGAAAGTGAGTAGTAGTACTTTTAGGTTCTCTTGGGTTTGATAAGATATTCTTGCCTAAACTATACTATTGTTCGATAGGTACACTTGCCTCTATCGTTGTCATAGTTAGTCTATAGGTTCGATCATTCTTTTTATGAATATTAAAACTCGACTATTTGACACGATCAAGTTTTTGGCGCCGTTGCCGGGGAACACTAAAATATTAAGAAAGCTTATTTTTTATTACTTTAGCCAATTTTTTATTACAATTTATTATTATTATTATTTATTAATATTATTTTTATTTTTATTTTGCTAATTTTCCTCTATTTTGATTTTGGTAGAAAATTTTAGTCTATGGAAAAGATGGCACTGAATAATTATCAGTGGCAAGTCATGAGGACAATTCCTACTAAAACAGCCAGTGTCTTCAACCTCGACGTGGTCACTAAGTTATCTAATCAGTTAGAGATGATGAATAAAAAGATTGATGATTGGTATAACCCCTCGCAGATACGTCCAGAAATACAATATTATTCGAATATAGGAGGCATGGTGAATCCTGACTACCCACCCTACGAATATGGCATGGAAAATGAGCAAGCTCACTATAAGGTAACTATTCTAGATAACAAAATAATTTTTATAGTGACACTTATAATGTAGGTTGACCATCCCAAATTCTCGTGGGATGATCAAAATAGCCAAAGATTGAAATTTCCTCCAGATTTTCAACAACCATCTCACCAACAAGAAGAGGAGCCGAATCTTGAAGAGATGCTGAAAAAATTCATGACAAACACAGAAAACCGTCTCCAAGAAACTGAGAAAACAAGTAAAAGCAACGAGAACCGATTCGGGGAACTTTCTAAGTCAGTCAAGGCAGCCACAAATGCTGTCGAACAACTCTCAAATTTGATGTCGGAACGACCGTAAGGACGTCTACCTAGTAACACTGAGATCAATCCAAAGGAGCAAAATCAAGTTATCACAGCTCATGCCAGTAAGGGGTTAGATGAACTCAATCCAATACAAAAAGCCAAGGTAGACGAAGGTAAGGTAGAGGTAACACAAGAAAAGTCAAAATCGATAATCAAGGAGTACCAACCTCGCATACCTTATCCCGAAGCAATGAAAAGAGACGATTCAGAGGAACAGTTCGGTAAGTTTCTTAAACTCTTAAAGAAATTACATATTAACTTACCTCTTCTTGAAGCTCCTTTTCAGACGCCATACTTGAGGAAATCTTTAAGATAGCTCTTGACAAACAAACACAAATTAGACGAGGAGCACGCTTAGCAATGTTACAGAATAGACTACCACAGAAGCAAAAAGACACTGGGAGTTTTACAATTCCATGTTTAATTGGTAGTTTATCTATTGATAATGCTTTAGCTAATTTAGGGTCAAGCATCAATGTTATGCCTTATAAAATGTTTAAACAACTAGGTTTAGGAAACCCGGACAAACGAGGATGAGCATTCATTAATCGATAAAACTATCGTAATTCCTAGGGTATAATAGAAAATGTTCTAATCAAAATTGATAAATTCATATTCGATGAGATTTTGTTGTCTTAGACATGAATGAGGACAATTCGATTCCTTTAATTTTAGGAAAACCCTTTCTAGCAGCTGCCAGGACTAAAATTGATGTTGGTACGAGAGAACTCATTCTTCGTGAAGGTGACGAATCAATCAGTCTACAAGCTTTTGACTCGGCCAGGACATCAAGTGATGAAGGTGAGAAAGTAAATTCAGTTAATAATCAAATTGTTCAACTTTCACCACAGAAAACACCACAAGGCTACAAACTTGAGCTGAATCATGGGGCCCAAGCCGTACAAGCTTATAACCGCGAATTGTTAGTGGAACTAAACCTAAGGGAAGAACTTGTGGTAAGAAAAGATAAGGTTGAGGTGTACCATGATTTACCAAAAGCGGTAATTACAGAGTACCAACTTCGTGTGCCATATCTCAATGCAATAAAGAAAGACCACACAGCGGAAGAATTTGGTGAACTCACACTTCGTGTAGACGACGAAACAATCATTCTTCAAGCTCTTAACTCAGCTAGGACATCAAGTAATAAAGGTACGAATGTTAATTCTATTGATAATTATTTGGTTCAACCTTCTTTACAGGAAGAATCACGAAGAGATAGATCTTAGACCTCGTGCCAACAAAGAAGAAATACATAAGGAACAAAGCCTTAGGGTTGACAAACTAAAAGAGCAGGAAACATAAATCAAAGAGGAACGGGAACTGCACGAAGTGAAATCGAAGGAGCCCCTAGGCGAGCTGATAGGAACAATGAATCACTTCAAATTAGGAGATTAGGTATTGTTGAATAAGGAAGACCCTCAAATCACCAATTCAGACCTCAAGACAAACAAAGAAATCACTTTTAAGGTACTAAATGTCTTCCTATACGGCACACTCGAGGTCAGCAATACTAATTCGACACTTTTGAGGTAAACATTACTCGACTTAAACTATATATCCATAACCGAAGTGATCGCATGAGAAAGGATTTTCACCTCCTCAAACCACCATGACCATACGAATGAGAGGTAAAGTCTAGCTAAGACTATAAACGAACGCTTCTCGGGAGGCAACCCGAGCACTAACCCTATTTTTACATTTTTTTTATTTTTTATTTTTTTCTTTTCTTTTTCTTTTTAGCACCTAACCATAAACTAACCAAAGAGCAGATTTCTAGGCCACACGCCCTACACACGGGCGTGCCCGTGGCCATGTGGAAGCCAGGAGATGAACCATGGGTGTGCCAGTAGTCATGCATGACATAGAAAAGTTTCTTTTCTCAACATGGGTGGCGATAATAGTCCACGCCTGTGCCAACGCCCTTCCGAGGTTATTCACTTGTCAAGCACGGGCTAAACACGGCCGTGCCTGCCAACCGTGCCAACATTCTGACTTATCGAACATGGGAGGAGCACGTCCGTATTAAATAATCGTGTGAAGAAAGACACAGGTGTGCCACGACACCCACGGCCATGCTCGAACACCCTGAATGCGTTCAAAATTCAAAATCCCAAAACACGGGCTACATCTCTATTTAAACCTCATTCCCCATTTTTCTAGTTGTCTTTCATTTTCCATTATTTATTTTTATTTTTACCTTATTTCATCATTATTTTTTTTACTTTATTTTATTTTATTTTCTTCTTCTTATTCTTTATGGCATTTAGATTTAGCTTAGGATACAATAAAACCAAGCCGGCTACTTCAAGGATTCAATTTCAAACGGTTCGAGACGCTTCCCCACGTTCACCTCCAATGTTATCCAGTTTCTTTTCATAGACTTTATCCAAAAATTCTGGAAGTGTTACTTCTCCCCTTCTCTTTTGATTTTATTATTTCATAATTGTTTATCTATCTTTGTACATTGAGGGTAATGTACATCTTAAGTGTGGGGGGGGTAAAAGGACTTGACTTTTTGCATTATTCTCAAAATCCTAAATCTAGTCTTGTTCGAAAGTATTTTTCTCATATTACTAATTAGGATGAAATTTCTAATGATTTATGATTTTTATTGATATGTTTTAGAGTAAGTCATAGTTAATTGTGCATTGATGATTAAATCTGAAGGATACTAGAGAATCGAGCATGATAAGTCTACTTTCTAAAAATTAAAAATTAATAGGTCGTTGAACTGAATTTGAGTATTACTTTGAAGTTTGAAATTTACAGGGATTGAGGTCAAAAACACCCATAATTTTTGTGAGATTTTGAGCCTTATAGAGCATATATTCTTTTTCGTGCTCACTTTATTGATTATGAGTGTGTCAACTTTGAACGGTTATTCTAGAACTTGCCTCGCTTATACATGTCGAGACCACACTTTTGATTTGATATACAGAGATGATAAAGGCACCTAGATTTAACCCACTTACTCCATAAAAAGCCTACCTTCACAAATTAACCCTTAGTGAACCCCGTTGAATCCTAACAACCATTTTATTGACTCACCCACTAATATTAACCCAAAACCCCTTTGTATTTGTTATCATCATTTCTTTTGACTACCCTTTAATCGAGGTTTGATTTGATTAAGATACTAAATTATATTAGTTCAGTAGTTACATTTATCATTTATGATGTAATATTTTAGTTTGTTCTTGAAAAAAAACCCAAGTATATTCAATACTAGCAGTATATAAAAGAGCTTAGAGCATTTAAATTCCAATTGTTGAAGAAAAAGCTCGTATTAAATTATTATCAAATTTTAAGTGGTGAAAATACTCTTTATTATATTATTAGTTTTCATTCGATATAAATATTCATATTTAGTTCATTGTTTCTAGTTAGGTAATTTTTCAAGTCAATCTTGATTCTAACCTTCTAATTCAGCCTTTATCCACACCTTTTAACCCTAGCCCCGTTACAACCCTGATTTAAGACCTTTTGATTTGTGTATCATCTCATATACAGTGGTGGAGATTTGATTTTCAGGCAAGCCTATGGGATTAACTTTTTAGGTTCGACTCTTGAGTGCCTTATTGTGAACCTTAAACACCTTTGAGTGATTTGAGTGAATCTTTAGTGAGCATGTCAGTCCTTGTCGATTTTGAATTAAGGGTAATTATTTAGATAAGGGGAGACACCAATGTTTTCATGCTACAAAATCATGACTTATCTCGTTTGAATCTTTAGGGCTCTTTGACTTGAATTATCCATGTATAAATTATCTATGAATTATGATAAGGCATGATTGATGAATATTGTAAGTTATGGAAAGTTCGTTTTAATTGTAAGTTGATAATTCTGCTTGAGGACAAGCAAAAGCTTAAGTATGGGGGTATTTGATAAACCGTAAAAGTAACATATTTTAATCCCACATTTAGTATGCTTTTGGATGATTTAGCCCTCAGTTTATGTAAAAAGGTGCTCTTAATCCTTTCTTTTCTTGTCTTATACTCAGGAAAGCACCCGAGAAAGAAAAAAATGAGAAATGGGCTTAAAATGGACCAAATTGGGCCAACCCAAGAAATTGGCACGGCCTGGACTTTAAGTCACATGGTCGTGCCTTGCCAATCACTCAAAAGCACGCTCCAAGCATGATTTGCATGGCCGTGTCCCAATAGACAGACCTGAAGCACGGCCTGAATCCCAACTTACACGGTCGTGCCATGGTTGTGCCTCAATCAACAGAATCAACACATGGCCTGAAGTCGACTTACATGGGCATGTGCCATGGCCGTGCCCCTACTATGGGAATGAGAAATTTCACTCAGATTTGGATGCTTGGAGGCAAAGAAACACATTCCTAAGTCTACTCAAACATCCTAGGAGGAATTCTACTTGAATTAGGATACTTATGAGCCAAGTAAAGCATCTCAAAGCCTATATAAACACCCAATGTAGGAATTAAAAAGGGAGTTAGGCAAAAGCCGAAATAGGGACGGTTTTTAGCAGAGGCTTTTACTGAAGCTTTCATCTTTTAGGGAATTACTTGAAGATAGCCAATTGATCCATCTTAAGAAGCCGGAGCTCTATTCAAGACGGAAGATCTCTCCTTTAATTCCTTTAGGACGTTTTAGGGATTTCTTATGTTTTGTTCTATCTTTTCTCTTCAGATGTTTTCTTATTTAGTTATGAACTAAACCCTTCAGATACCTGAAGGGGATGAAACCTATCATGGATTTTTTTATTTGATTTCTAAATTATATGAGAAGTACTTAGTTTGTTCTTAATTATGATGCTTAATTTAATCTGATGTGCTTAGGTGGAGGATGAATAGACCCTACCTAAGAGTAAATCTAGCATAATTGAGCAGAGTTGATCGAGCGCCTAATGATAGGGTTACAAGATTTTACTGGATTAGGGTGAAACCTAATATGGGAATCCATTCATTGATTTACTACCTCTTTAGGGGGTTATTATAAGAGAACGAGAGTTCCACTAATTAACCTAAGGTTAGACATTATTCACCTCGAGAGAGGGTTTAATATAGGTTAGGGAGTCTCCGTAACATCCTGAAAAAGGCCTATACATTTTTGGTTTAATTATACGAAATGACTTGTCTTATGTGTTATGAATGTATTTTGAATATTTTTGAAAACCTGGGAATGTATGGAAATGTTAAGTTAAAATAGGAAAGTGAACATTTGGAAACCTAAGTTAAAGAGGAAAGTGAACATTTTGGAAACCTAAGTAAAATAGGAAAGTGAACATTTTGGAAACCTAAGTTAAAGAGGAAAGTGAACATTTTGGAAACCTAAGTAAAAGAGGAAAGTGAACAAGGTGGCCTTAAGAAAATTAATAGGAAGGATTTGACACACAAACAGGCTTGTCAAAGTGGCTTGAAGGCATCACTTAAATGCACAGCAAGTGACGCCACAAGCTTGTGTATTTGGGCCAGGGATCGAGTCACTTGGGAAGCAAATAAAAGAAATTTTATTTTTTTCTTCTAGAAGCAGAGAGATGGACAGCACATGGCTAAATTTTAGGGGTTTTATCCCTTTTATTTTATTTAAGGATAACAGATGATAAATGAAGAATTATTCTCTAATTAGGAGAATGAGGAGAAGTGATGGCCAAGTAAGGGACTTTGAGTTTAGTAATTTCGGCTAGGTAAGGATAGTTGCTGAATTATCTTTTATTTTAGATGATAATTAAAGAGATAAAATTTATCAAAATAGGAAGAGTTGGTAGAATGAGGGTCTCTATGTAGATTAATTTGGCAACAAGGGAAAAGGGTAGCTATTATTCATTCTCTCTTTTCTTCTCCAAATTCTCTAGAAAATTTCTCTCTTCTTCATTTGTTCTCCTTCTTTTGTTAGTCAAAGCCAAAATTCAAGATACCACCATTAGCCAATTTCTTCTTCTTTATTTCAATTCATCAAAAGCCAACATCCTGCTTAGTGTTCACTTAGGCTATAGCCAAACTTTGAAGTGGTGTCGGAGGAGATTGTCGACTTCTTCAAGTAAGGGTAAGGATCAATTACTATTATTTTCTTTCTTCTCAAAACCAAAAGTTAAGATTCTAATGCCATATACATGTTGGTCAAACTTTGAAGGAATGCTTGGATTACGAGACTATCGACTACAAGGAGGAAAGTTTGAGATTTGAAATCACAAGGTATGTGTTTAAGACATTCGCCAAGACCTATTTTAAGTGATTGGAATCAAATCTAACATGTGAATCTATAGGTGATTTCGACAGATACCAAAGGAATTAGCAATTTGGATTTAGATCCCTAAGGTAAGTGTACATGAATATTCAGCCAAGGCTTATTTTGGTATGAAGATCTATTTCATAATTGTTAAAAAACTGAAACTAACCTATGTGGAGATCCAGTGTTTGGCCGAATACAAGAAGGAGAGTAATAGAGTTTTCAGGATTTGACTATAGTCAATTTGACAGCAAGGTAAGCATATAAGTGTACAAATCCTACTAGGATTTGGTTTTATGGCCAAATGAGTTTTTCATTAAATATTTAATATGGGCCGAATGTAGGGAGTTAAAGATCTAAGATCGGAAATTTGAGATTTCAAGTGAAATCGTTAAGCGAATCAGGTGTGTGTTCCACACTAATTCTTAATATGTTTTATGGCAATATTTAATTTGTGCATGTTTACCGTGTTACGGTACAAAGTACTCAGGTACGTTTCCTACTCCTACTAGGATTACGAAATATGTTATATTTAACATGTGAAAAGTGACATAAATGTGAATTTAAGTATGATATGCATGATATGAATAATACGGGGCATTCGGGTTATATGAAAAAGGGGAAGTGAAAGTGGTGACTTGGTCTCACTATCTGAATGTGGTTACTTGGTCACATTATCTGAATGTGGTAACTTCGGTTACATTATCTGAATGTGGTGTCTCATGACACAATTATTTAATCTGGTGGCTAAGCCACGAATTTTATACGGGCGATGAGCACGTCGACTGCAGCGACTGCCTTCGATGGTGTGTAGGTGATGGAGGGTTGACTTAGTAGTCCCCACGGTGTGTAGGTCGGTACGGGGATGTGTAGCGGATGGCATCTAGGTTTGGGTTCGGGATTGCATCATTATCTTGAATTATTATGTGAACATGATATGTATGGTATGCCTAAATCTATTAAATTTTAGTGTTGGTTACACATTGAGTCTGTTGACTCACCCCATTGTGGGAACATGTTTCAGGTGATGAACAGTGATGGACCGGGACGGCAGAACTTGTGGTGGCCATGCTCAGCTTGAAGTTTTATTTAATTTGGACATTTTATTTTATTTAAGTACTCTTCAATTTTATTTGGGTTTTGTTTTATGTAATAAGGCCATAGTGATGATTTTATTGTTGTTTTAATTACTATGTTATGAATTTTTGTTATTTGGAGATTAAGTCAATTTGATTTAAAATAAACTTTAAATATTTTGTCACCTGAAATAAATGGGTTTTCAATATAAAAATAAACTTGTTTTCAACTCAAGCCCAACCCACAAAGAAACTATCTTCAAAACACATAGTTTTTAAAGTAACAAAAGAATTTTGAACCTATTTACATCGAGGAACATACCAGATCTGGTCCAGCTCGTGGGTCAAAAGTGTGTGTGTTTAATTTGGTATCGAGCCAGCTTTTAAACTCTCGATTACTGTGGTCTAAGGCCCAAAACATTTTCAAATCGAGCCCAAATGATTTTTATGGAAGTATTTCTAAAATAGGCGTGTTTGATGGCATGGCACCTAAGTCTCCAATTCATGATCCACCGGTAAGTACCTCTAACCATCTTGTGTGATTATGTGATTTATAGAAGGGTAGAAAAGGAATGGAACGTAGAATAGAATGATAGGTACTTGAACCCTAGGACTAGTCTACCCCAACTACTACATAAGACTTAAATGCCTAACTAAACAAACCTATGGCTAAGTCAACCGAGTTAAGGTATGGTAACTCCTGTGCGCATGTCTAGGATTGGATCCAGAAGAGCCTGGTATTTATGCAGTCCTAGTGACTCACCTCCTCTTCGCAAGTATCCTACCTGGTGCGTAGCTTTGGTTCACCCTGACTAAGAAGACTCAGTCATAGGTTAAACCAAATAACTAAAACCCGAAAGGGAACTAGCCATGTTTTTTTAAGAACCCTAATTTTAAAACTCTTAAAATCATTTTTCTTTAATTTGTGAAAACTATTTTTTTCCCACACAAATTTCTGAAAAATTTTTTATTTATGAAAATTACTAAAATGCCCCTAGTGGTAAAATTACAAAAATGCCCTTGGTTTATGAAATTTTCAAAATACCCACAACTCTTATCAAAATTTCATTACTTAATAAAATGTTCAAAACCATAATTTGCAAAATATCAAAATACCTTTATTTTGGAAAATTACGAATTTGCCCCTAAGTTACATAATTACCAGAACGACCCCTGATTTTCAAAATTTTTGCAACAGCACCAATTTGGAAAACAAATTCTCAAAAAGAACCCTCAAGTTTTGCAAATTTTGAAATATCCTTGATTTATTAAGATTTATAAATTTACCCTGGTTTATTACCAAAATACCCCTAAATTTCAAAATTATCGAAATACCCCTGAAATTTCCAAATTTACCGAAAAGCCCCGAGATTTTAAAATTTCCAAAATACTTTTTGACAAAATCACCAAGGAACCTTATTTGACAAATTACGAAATACCCCTATAGGATAAATTACGCAAATACCCCTGGGTAGTGGAAAAAAACAACAACGAAAACTACAACATTTCTCTGAATGAACGGAAGTTCATAATTGATTGATGGATGTATGAATATAAATTGTGTGCATGTATGAATACGAAAAAACCACTCTTAAAATACCTTTCATAAAACTTCACCGTGGATAATCAATGGAATAAGGGCTAATTCATAAAACTTTCATAAATCAGATTAAAGCGCATCGTTAGATATGAGTTCTAGAGGACGCGATCGTCATGGACGCGGTAGAGGAAGAATGACTGTGTCAGAACCCGTTAGATCGGGTCAAGGGTCTGATAATGAGTTACCACCGCCACCACCACCCCGGTTTGTCGATGTCGAGCGGCGAGCTCGACGGGGGATGATCTTTGTATCACAGTCAGTCTTTGCAAGTTCTAGAAATGGTGGCTGGTGCTGGAGGGAATACGAGAGATTGAAAGTCTGTACCTGAGTGACTCCGAGCCAACGGAGCTGAGGTATTCCGTGGAGTGTCTGGTGTGGCACCCAGTACGGCTGAATACTAGTTGGAGGCGACCGAGCGTATTATGGATAAGCTCGACCTGACCCCTGAAGAGAAGTTGAAAGGAATGGTGGCACTATTGCGCGATGAAGTGTATCAATGGTAGTTAACAGTTCGGGATGGTGCCATAGCTGAGGATCTGACCTAGGAGTATGCTAAGGAGGCATATCATAAAAAGTATGTCGGCACACGTTATATTGATGAGCAGAGGAAAAGGTTGGTTCAAGGAAACAAGTCAGTAGCAGCGTATGGAGCTAAATTTCAAAGGTTAAGCCGATATGCTCGAGGAGTAGTGGTTACAGAGCATGAGCGCTGTGTGCGGTTCGAAGACGGTCTAAGGGATGACCTAAGGTTATTGATAGCTCCACATCAGGAACGAGAGTTTTTCGCGTTAGTAGAAAAAGGCTAAGGTAGTCGAGGGAATCAAGGATTCGATTAAGTAGAGCTCTGATAGAAATAGACCCAAAAGGGGTTATGGGTCATCAAGATCGTCGAAAATGTGCAGAAGAGGCCTAGAGTTGATGGGCCGCGAAATCAGTAAGCTGGTACAGGATGAAAGTATCATCCTTGTGATCATTGTGGAAAGAAGCACTTAGAAGTCCGAAAAAACGGAGGATGTTTTAGGTGTGGGTCCAACGACCATATGCTCAAAGATTGTCCTAAGAAACTAGATGAAAGTCGATTAGCAGCTCAGAATGTTAATCAGGCTGGTAGAGGAGGACAATGACCTCAACGAGGTCGTGGTTCAATAACGAGAGGTAATGGTGCTTGGTAGAGGACGTGGAACACAAGGCAGAGGTGCTGCTAATACGGAGGCAAGGCAGCCGGGTTTGGTTTATGCAGTTCACCGGAGGGAGGATGGTGATGCACCAGATGTTATAATCGGTACGTTCCTTATTTATGGCAAGCCTTATTTTGCTCTTATTGATGTGGGCTTGACCCATTCATATGTTGCATGTAGTATAGTGGAAACACTAGGCCTAGACTCTAAACTTTCTAATAGGGAGATGACTGTAGTAAGCCCATTAGGCCAAACGGTAGTGGTGAATAAGATCTTCCGGAATGTATCTCTAGAAATTCAGGGAGTGAGCTTTCGGGCTGACTTAATGGAGTTACCCTTCGGAGAGTTTGACCTCATCCTTGGTATGGATTGGTTAGTAGAACATCGAGCAGTGTTGGATTGTGCGACTAAACGAATGGAACTAAGGACCTAGGAGGATGAAGTGGTAGTAATGATAGGAGAAAGAAGAAACTACTTGTCTAATGTAGTTTTGGCACTAAAGGCTGAAAAGATGGTTCGTAAAGGTGCAAGGCATTTCTAGCCTTCGTAAGTGCATTGGATGGAAAGGAAGAAGGTGTTAGTGGAGTTAGAATGGTAAGGGACTTTGAGGATGTGTTTCCAGAGGAATTACCAGGAATACCCCCGGATAGGGAGGTGGAGTTTGGAATAGACTTACTACCGGGAACAGCTCCTGTGTCAATCGCTCCATACCAAATGTTGCCAAAGGAATTAGTGGAGCTCAAGGCTCAAATCCAAGAGTTGCTGGATCATGGGTTCATTTGACCCAGTGTGTCTCCGTGGGGAGCACCGGTCCTGTTGTGAAGAGGAAGGATGGAACTATGCGTATGTGCATAGATTACCGTCAGTTAAATAAGCTAACCATTAAGAACAAGTATCCTTTACCAAGGATTGATGACTTGTTTGATCAGCTAAAAGGGGCCGCAGTATTCTCAAAGATAGACTTGAGGTCGGGATATCATCAGTTGAAGGTGAAGGAGGCAAATATCCATAAGACAGCTTTTAGGACAAGATACGTCCATTTTGAGTTTGTAGCCGTTTGGGTTGACGAACGCTCCAACCGCATTCATGGATATGATGAACCGAGTTTTCCAACCTTACTTGGATAGGTTTGTCGTCGTGTTCATCGACGATATTTTGGTGTACTCCAAGTCTGAAGAGGAGCATGATGAGCATCTCCGAGTTGTGCTCCAAGTGTTAAGGGAGAAGAAGCTCTATGCCAAATTCAGCAAGTGTGAATTTTGGCTCAAGGAGGTGGCGTTCTTAGGGCATGTGGTATCCGCAGAGAGAATAAGAGTGGATCCTAGGAATATCAAAGCGGTGTTGGATTGGAAGCCACCTAGGTCCGTGGCTGAGATCCGAAGTTTCTTAGGTTTGGCAGGCTATTACAGAAGGTTCGTGGAAGGGTTCTCGTCTATAGCCGTGCCTTTGACAAAGTTGTTGAGGAAGGAAGTACCCTTTGTATGGTCGGATAAGCAGCAGGAGAGCTTTGAGAAGCTTAAGAAGGTTTTAACTAAGCTCCAAGATCGATTCAACGAGGCAGGAAAGAAATTCATGGTGTATTGTGACTCTTCCCATACAGGTTTGGGTTGCGTATTGATACAAGATGGGAAGGTAGTTGCATATGCGTCCCGACAGTTGAGGCCACATGAGATGAACTACCCGACGCACGACCTAGAATTAGTAGCTGTGGTCTTCACTCTTAAGGTGTGGAGACACTACCTTTATGGCGAAAAGTCGATGATCTACGCAGATCACAAGAGTCTCAAGTATTTGCTGATTCAAAAGGAGTTAAACTTGAGGCAGCGAAGGTGGGTTGAATTACTGAAAGACTATGACTGTTCAATAGAATATCACCCGGGCAAGGCAAATGTAGTGGCAGATGCCCTAAGTCGAAAGGTGGTGTCAGATCTGAGGGCAATGTTTGCCCATTTAAGTTTGTATGATGATGGAAGCCTGTTGGCAGAGTTGCAAGTCAAGCCAACGTGGTTGAATGAGTGAAGGAGGGACAGTCGGCTGATGAGGATTTAAGTGTTAAGTTACAACAAGTACAGAATGGAGAGTTAGAGGACTATGAGGCTAGTGATGAGGGAGTGTTGTGCTTCAAAGGAAAGGTCTGTATGCCGAGGGACGAGGAATTAAGACAGAGGATTCTTCAGGAAGCACATAGTATCCCTTATGCTATGCATCCCGGAGGCATCAAGCTGTACAGGGATCTAAGGGAATAGTTTTGGTGGCCTGGTCTGAAAAAGGAAGTTACTGAAACTGTTCGCAAGTGCTTGACATGCCAACAAGTTAAGGCTGAACACCAAGTTCCATCGGGATTGCTTCAGCCAATCGAGATTCTGCGGTGGAAGTAGGAAAGAATTACCATGGACTTCGTTAGTGGGCTTCCCCTTACACCTACTAAGAAGGACTCGGTATGGGTAATAGTGGACCGTTTGACTAAGTCCTCACACTTCATCCCGATAAGAGTGGATTATTCCCTTCAGAAGTTAGCCAAATTATACGTGGCAGAGATTGTAAGGTTACACGGAGTGCCGGTGTCAATTATTTTGGATAGAGACCTAAGGTTCACATCTCAGTTTTGGAGGGCACTCCATCAAGCTTTAGGCACTAAGTTGGACTTCACTATGGCTTTTCATCCACAGTCAAACGGGCAGTCTGAACGGGTAATACAAGTGTTGGAGGATATGTTGAGAGGCTGTGTGATGGAATTCCGAGGAAGTTGGGAGGATTACTTGCCTTTAGCAGAGTTCGCCTACAACAATAGTTATCAGGCTAGCATTCGGATGGCACCATATGAAGCATTGTACGGTCAAAAGCATCGAACTCCTACTTGTTGGACTGAGTTAAGAGAACGTCGAGTTTTGGGACCAGAGTTGGTAGCAGAAACTGAAGAGAAGGTTGAGATAATCCGAGCAACATTAAAGGAAGCCTCTGATAGGCAGAAGTCTTACGCCGATCTCAAGCGGAAGGAAATAGAGTTTGAAGTGGGAGACCAAGTGTTTTTGAAAGTCTCACTTTGGAAGAAGGTGATGAGGTTTGGTCAGAAAGGGAAGTTAAGCCCAAGGTTTATAGGGCCCTATCGAGTACTAAAGCGAGTTGGGCCAGTGGCATATCAGCTAGAGTTGCCACCGGAGTTGCAGTAGATGCACGACGTATTCCATGTATCAATGCTACGTCGCTACCGATCGAATCCATCTCATGTGGTACCAGTTGAAGAAGTGGAGCTAAGACCAGACTTATCCTACGAGGAAGAGCCGATTCAGATATTGGAACGTGATATGAAAATATTACGGAGGAAGTCAGTTCCTCTAGTCAAAGTGTTGTGGCGCAATCATGGATCAGAAGAAGCTTCTGGGAGCCAGAAGAGGCAATGCGACAGCAATACCCTCAATTATTTTAGCTAGGAAATTTTGAGGACGAAATTATTTTAAGGGGGTAAAACTGTAACATCCTGAAAAGGGCCTATGCATTTTCGGTTTAATTGTATGAAATGACATGTCTTATGTGTTATGAATGTATTTTGAATATTTTTGGAAACCTGGGAATGTATGGAAATGTTAAGTTAAAATAGGAAAGTGAACATTTTGGAAACCTAAGTTAAAGAGGAAAGTGAACATTTTGGAAACCTAAGTAAAATAGGAAAGTGAACACTTTGGAAACCTAAGTTAAAGGGGAAAGTGAACATTTTGGAAACCTAAGTAAAAGAGGAAAGTGAACAAGGTGGCCTTAAGAAAATTAATAGGAAGGATTTGACACACAAACAGGCTTGTCAAAGTGGCTTGAAGGCACCACTTAAAAGCCCAGCAAGTGACACCACAAGCTTGTGTATTTGGGCCAGGGATCGAGTCACTTGGGAAGCAAATAAAAGAAATTTTATTTTTTTCTTCTAGAAGCAGAGAGATGGACGGCACATGGCTAAATTTTAGGGGTTTTATCCCTTTTATTTTATTTAAGGATAACAGATGATAAATGAAGAATTATTCTCTAATTAGGAGAATGAGAGAGAAGTGATGGCCAAGTAAGGGACTTTGAGTTTAGTAATTTCGGCTAGGTAAGGATAGTTCTTTGAATTATCTTTTATTTTAGATGATAATTAAAGAGATAAAATTTATCAAAATAGGAAGAGTTGGCCGAATGAGGGTCTCTATGTAGATTAATTTCGGCAACAAGGGGAAAAGGGGTAGCTATTCTTCATTCTCTCTTTTCTTCTACCGAAATTCTCTAGCAAATTTCTCTCTTCTTCATTTGTTCTCCTTCTTTTTGTTAGTCAAAGCCGAAAATTCAAGATACCACCATTAGCCGATTTCTTCTTCTTTATTTCAATTCATCAAAAGCCAACATCATGCTTAGTGTTCACTTAGGCTATAGCCAAACTTTGAAGTGGTGTCGGAGGAGATTGTCGACTTCTTCAAGTAAGGGTAAGGATCAATTGCTATTATTTTCTTTCTTACAGAACCGAAAGTTAAGATTCTAATGCCATATACATGTTGGCCGAAACTTTAAAGGAAAGCTTCAAGATTCTGAGACTGTCGACTACAAGGAGGAAAGTTTCGGGATTTAAAATCACAAGGTATGTGTTTAAGACATTCGGCCAAGACCTATTTTAAGTGATTGGAATCGAATCTAACATGTGAATCTATAGGTGATTTCGACAGATACCAAGGAATTAGCAATTTCGGGATTTAGATCCCTAAGGTAAGTGTACATGAATATTCGGCCAAGGCTTATTTTGGTATGAAGATCTATTTCATAATTGTTAAAAAACCGAAACTAACCTATGTGGAGATCCAGTGTTTGGCCAAATACAAGAAGGAGAATAACAGAGTTTTCGGGATTTGACTATAGTCAATTCGACAGCAAGGTAAGCATATAAGTGTACAAATCCTACTAGGATTTGGTTTTATGGCCGAATGAGTTTTTCATTAAATATTTAATATGGGCCGAATGTAGGGAGTTAAAGATCTAAGATCGAAATTCGGGATTTCAAGTGAAATCGTTAAGCGAATCAAGTGTGTATTCCACACTAATTCTTAATATGTTTTATGGCAATATTTAATATGTGCATGTTTACCGTGTTACGGTACAAAGTCCTCAGGTACGTTTCCTACTCCTACTAGGATTACGAAGTATGTTATATTTAACATGTGAAAAGTGACATAAATGTGAATTTAATTATGATATGCATGACATGAATAATACGGTGCATTCAGGTTATATGAAAAAGGGGAAGTGAAAGTGGTGACTTCGGTCTCACTATCTGAATGTGGTGACTTCGGTTACATTATCTGAATGTGGTGTCTTATGACACAATTATTTAATCTGGTGGCTAAGCCATGAATTTTATCTGAGCGATGAGCACGTCGATTGCAATGATCGCCTTCGATGGTGTGTAGCGGATGGAGGGTTGACTTAGTAGTCCCCACGGTGTGCAGGTTGGTACGGGGATGTGTAGCGGATGGCATCTAGGTTTGGGTTCGGGATTGCATCATTATCTTGAATTATTATGTGAACATGATATGTATGGTATGCCTAAATCTATTAAATTTTAGTGTTGGTTACACATTGAGTCTGTTGACTCACCCCATTGTGGGAACATGTTTCAGGTGATGAACAGTGATGGACCGGGATGGCAGAACTTGTAGTGGCCATGCTCAGCTTGAAGTTTTATTTAATTTGGACATTTTATTTTATTTAAGTACTCTTCAATTTTATTTGGGTTTTGTTTTATGTAATAAGGCCATAGTGATGATTTTATTGTTGTTTTAATTACTATGTTACGAATTTTTGTTATTTAGAGATTAAGTCAATTTAATTTGAAATAAACTTTAAATATTTTGTCACCTGAAATAAATGGGTTTTCAATATAAAAATAAACTTGTTTTCAACTCGAGCCCAACCCACAAACAAACTATATTCAAAACACACAGTTTTCAAAGTAACAAAAGAATTTTGGACCAGTTTACATCGAGGAACATACCAGATCCGGTCCAGGCTCGTGGGTCGGGTGTGGGGTGTTTCAGTTTCACGGATCAAGCTAAGTAAAGAAATCATATGGTTTGGGGAATAAATAATAAGTGAAGTCATAGGTGGATTCTTCTTGAAGGTATCATCTTCATCAACTAAGTTTTCCTAAAGTTTTTCTCCAATTCATTCTTTTTTCTTTGCCTTTAGTTTAAGTATTTCATTTAGTATTAGATAAATCAACCAATCACTCCATATTTCAGGCTAAATAATAGAAAGAAAGTGAGTAGTAGTACTTTTAGGTTCCATTGGGTTTGATAAGATATTCTTGCTTAAACTATACTACTGTTCGATAGGTGCACTTGC
Source organism: Gossypium rotundifolium (assembly GCA_025506655.1). NCBI lineage: Eukaryota > Viridiplantae > Streptophyta > Magnoliopsida > Malvales > Malvaceae > Gossypium > Gossypium rotundifolium. The sequence continues at coordinate 34,535,158 of CP106727.1, read as the reverse complement.
CTCTATCATTGTCATAGTTAGTCTACAAGTTCGATCATTCTTTTTATAAATATTAAAACTCGACTGTTTGACACGATCACACGGTTGTGTTTTTCGGGGTCCAGGCCGTGGTCGACTTTTCTCACGGGCACGGCCATGTGGTATTAGGCCCAAGTCGTGCAATTTCATGCTTTGGCCCATTTTCTCCGTTTTCGACCCATTTTTCGTTCTTATCATCCTCCGATTCTCTACTGAGTATAAAACATGAAAACAAAGGATTAAGAGCACCTATTTCCACAATCAAAGGGAAAAATCATCGAAAAACATGCTAAATGTGGGATTAAAATATGTTACTATTTCGGTTTATCAAATATCCCCACACTTAAGCTTTTGCTTGTCCTCAAGTAACATTCTCAACTCACAATCAAAATGAACTTCCTCAATTCGTAATATTCATCAATAATGTCTCATCATAATTCATAAATAATTTATACATGGATAATTCAACTCAAAGAGTCCTAAAGATTCAAACAATCAAAGTCATGAGTTTTTAGCATGAAAACATAGGTGTTTCCCCTTACCTAAATAATCACCCTTAATTCAAAATGAACAAAAGTTGACATCCTTACTTAAGATTCACTCAAATCACTCAAGGTGTCACTCAAAAGTCGAATCATGAAAAGTTATTACCATAGGCTTGCCTGAAAAATCAAATCTCCACCACTGTAAAATGAGATGATACACAAATCAAAAGGTCTTTAAAAAGGGTTGTAACGGGGCTTAGGTTAAAGGTGTGGATAAAGGCTGAATTAAAAGCGTTAGAATCGTGATTGAATTGACAATCACCTAACTAGAAAAATGACTAATAACTGAATAATTACATCAACTGAAAACTTGTAATACTAACAATACGAGCTTCTTCTTCAAGATGTTAAAATTGGCTCGCTTAATCACAGAACTAATAATGAATATACTTTGATAATAATGAATATACTTCGATTTTTTGATTTTTGTTAAGAACAAATCAATATAAAGTAAAACTTTAACAACTGAAATAATCTAATTAGACAACTAATCAAAACAAATCTTGATAGAAGGGTAATCAAGAGGAATGGTGATAACAAATACGATATGGGTTTCGAGTTAATATTAGTGGGTTGAGTCAATAAAAAGGGTTGTTAGGATCAAATAGGTTCACTGGGGGTTAATTACGAGGGTAGGCTTTTGGTGGAGTAAGTGGGTTAAATCCTAGGTGCCTTAATCATCTCTATATATCAAATCAATAGTGTGGCCTCGACATGTATAATCGAAACAAGTTCTAGAATAACAAATCAATGTTGACACACTCATAATCGATAAAGTGAGAACGAAAAGAATGTATGCTCTAAAAGGCTCAAAATCTCACAAAAATTACGGGTATTTTGATGTCAACCTTGTAAATTTCAAACTTCAAGGTAACAATTTAGATTCAGGTAGACAATCTAACAGAATTTTAATTTTTGAAAATAGACTCATCATGCTTGATTCTCTAGTATCTTAAAGTTTAAATCATCATTGCACAATTATCACAGAAGAATTTCATTCTAATTAGTGATATGAGAAAACTACTTTAAGACAGAATATCATTCAGCGATTTGAGAATAATGCAAAAAGTTAGGCACTTTTTCTAATAAACTTTCACCCCCACACTTAAGATGTACATAGCCCTCAATGTACAAAGATATTTAATAATCAAATAATAAGAAAATTAAAAGAGAGGGAGAGAGGTGAAACTTCCCGAATTTTGGATGAGTTCCTTGAGTTTGGAAGTGTGGAAACTTTAATCAAAAGTAAATGTGGTGGTGAAAATGATGTTTTCCCTTCTTGAAGTGACACATTGAATCTTTAAACTGAAAATTCATCAGTTAAATTTTTAGGGGTACTAATTAATTGATGATGTTAGGGATATTTGATGATTAGATAGCCAGTTAAGTGTGGGGGGTGTGCTGGTGGCTGAAATTTCTTGAGGGATTTTGGGGGAGAGGTGGGTAGGGTTGAAAAGAAAATTTGGGGGAAGAATGTGCGTCCGTGTGCTGCTTTAAATAGGGGGTGGGGGACACGGTCTCGGGGCATGCCCGTGTTCCCATTTATTTAGCCCTTGTTTTTCACGATTTCAAATTTGGGCGAGTTTGTGATGTCGTCTACGCCCGTGTTCCCTGGGCATGCCTGGCCTTGTTTGCTTTTTCCACGCCCATTTTTTGGTCCTATGCCTGTTCCCATAAATTAGTTTGATCCACGGTCTCAAGGCACGGGCGTTTTAATTGCCCATGTCGTTTACTCAGGATCGACCACGGGTAGGGGGAATGGGCGTGTCTCAAGCCCGTGTTCTTTAATCAATTTTGTCCACGGTCAAATCACACGACCGTGCCATTTAGTCGAGCCCGTGGCTTGGAAAAATTATTGTCTTGTTTCTACACCATCTTTGCCATGCCCATGTGGCTATTCATGGTATTCACACGGCCACGGCCACGTCCGTGTGAAAGGCTGTGTGATAGGGAAACCTACAGTTTAGATGTTAAAAATAAAATATTAGTAAAGTTAGTGCTCGGGTTGCCTCCCTAGAAGCTCTCGTTTAGAGTCTTAAGCTAGACTTACCCTGTTTTTATTTCTAAATGAAGGTTCACGGAGCAGAAGCTCCTCTCTTGTATCCCAAAAATCATTTCCAGTATAAATTTTTAGTCGCTGACCATTTACCTTGAATGTGCCATGAGTTGGGTGGGTTACCTCGATTGTGCCATAGGGAAAAATAGTTTTGATCAAGAATGAACCTGACCATCTTGATTTAAGCTTTCCAGGGAATAGTTTTAATCTTGAATTGTACAATAGGATCAAGTCGCCTACTTTGAATTGCTTTGATTGCTTTAAATGAGCATCATGAAGTCGCTTTGTTGCCTCCTTATATAAACGTGAGTTTTCGTAGGCATTAGCTTGCCATTCATCTAACTTGTTCAACTGCATCGTCCTCCTCTCACCCGCAGGTTTAAGATCGTAATTTAGGAATTTTATAGCCCAGAAAGCTTTGTGCTCTAACTCAAATGGTAGATGACAACTTTTTCCATAAACGAGTTTGTATGGGGATGTTATTATGGGGGTTTTAAATGCCGTTCTATATGCCCATAAAGCATCGTCTACTTTTACTGCCCAATCTTTCCTATTTGCTTCAACTATTTTCTTTAAGATGTGCTTAAGTTCTCGATTTGCTACTTCCACTTGTTCGCTGGTTTGAGGATGATAAGGGGTAGCTGTCATGTGGTGTACTCCATATTTCTTTAGGACTTTATCACATTGAGTATTACAAAAGTGAGAGCCCCTATCACTAATAATTGCTCTAGGTGTTCCAAATCAAGAGAAAAGTTTCTTCAAAAATTTTACTACTACTCTAGTATCGTTAGTAGGTAAAGCTTGGGTTTCCACCCATTTTGGCACATAATCGACTGCTACTAAAATGTATTTATTTTCGAATGAACTAGGGAATAGACCTATAAAATCAATACCCCATACGTCAAATATTTCACATGATAGTATATATGTTTGAGGCATTTCATCGCGTTTAGAGATATTACCTATTCTCTGGCATTTATCGCATGAAGGAACATACCTGTTGGCGTCTTTAAATAAAGTTGGCCAATAAAAACCTGATTCGAGTGTTTTGTATGCTGTCTTAATCCCGCTGTAATGTCCTCTTGAAGGTCCTAAATGGCAATGCTCGAGGATTTTGCTAGCTTCTTATTTTGTAACGCACCTTCGAATCACTTGATCTGCATATATGCGAAAAGAAAAGGATCTTCCCAGAAATAGTTTTTCACATTAGCAAAGAATCGCTTCTTTTGATGATGTGTTGAATTTTTTGGTAAGACGTTAGTAGCTAAGTAATTTGCAATGTCTGCAAACTAAGGTACCTCAGAGTTGGTTATTAAAAAGATTTTCTATTCTGGAAACGAGTCGTTTATCTCACTTTCATCAAGTTCTTTGATATGTGGGTTTTCAAGTCTAGAAAGATGGTCTGCTGCAAGATTTTCAACTTCTTTCTTATCTTGAATTTCCAAGTCAAATTCCTATAAGAGTAGAATCTATCTTATAAGTCGAGGTTTTGCATCGGGTTTAGTTAAAACATAACGAAGAGCTGAATGGTCAGTGTAGACGACAACTTTATATAGGATCAAATATTGTCTAAATTAATCAAATGCAAAGACTACAGCTAGTAATTTTTTTTCGTGGATGAGTAATTTTCTTGTGCTGCCGTTAATGTCTTGCTAGCGTAGAAAATTGGCTGGAAGTGCTTGTTTCTTCACTGTCCCAAAACTGCACCTACAGCAAAATCACTCGCATCACACATTAGTTCAAAGGGTAAGTTCCAATCAGAAGCAATTATAATTGGGGCATTTATTAATTTATCTTTAAGGGTATTAAATGCATCTAAACATTCCTGATCAAAATTGAAAGATACACCTTTTTCTAGTAGTTTCGTTAAAGGTTTAGCTATTTTAGAGAAATCTTTAATGAATCTTCTATAAAATCCAGCATTTCCTAAAAAGCTTCTAATAGCTTTAACTAATCTAGGAGGAGGTAATTTTTCTATGGTTTCGACCTTTGTTTTATCTACCTCAATCCCTTTACTAGAAATTTTATGTCCTAATACAATCCGCTTTTGAACCATAAAGTGACACTTTTCCCAATTTAAAACAAGGTTCGTCTCTTCACACCTTATTAGTACTCGTTTTAAATTCTTAAGGCAAATATGGAAAAAATTACCAAATACCAAAAAGTCATCCATAAAGACCTCCATAATGTCTTCCACAAGTTCATCAAATATGGCTAGCATGCAGCGTTGAAAAGTAGCAGGGGCATCACATAATCCAAAAGGCATTCTACAATAAGCAAATGTACCGTATGGACATGTAAATGTAGTTTTCTCTTGATCCTCAGGGGCTATCGGGATTTGGAAGTATCGAAAAAGCCCGTCCAGGAAACAGTAGTACATATGCCCGGATAATCTTTCTAGCATCTGGTCAATAAAGGGAAGAGGAAAGTGATCTTTTCTGGTTGCATCGTTCAACTTTCTATAGTCAATACAGACTCTCCATCCTGTGACTGTTTTTGTAGGAATCAATTCATTCTTCTCGTTTGCTACAACAGTCATGCCTCCTTTCGTTGGAACAACCTGCACAGGACTTACCCAAGTGCTATCAGAAATAGGATAAATTATTCCAGCATCTAGAAGTTTAATTACCTCAGCTTTAACAGCTTTTTTCACGTTGGGATTTAATCGTCTCTGAGGTTGCACGCAGAGTTTATACTCCTCTACCATTAGAATTTTGTGGGTACAAAATGATGGGCTTATACCCTTAATGTCAGAAATTTTCAAGCTATGGCCCTTTTATGTTCCCTTAGTACCTGTAGCAACTCATCCTTTTCTTTGGGTTTCAGTTTTGAAGAGATGATCACTGGTAGTATAGAATTATCCCCGAGGAATGCATATTCTAAGTGTTTTGGTAACTATTTTAATTCTAATTTGGGTGGTTCATTAATAGAGGGTTTTTGTTTTAGTTTTTCATTAATTTCAATGCCCTCTTCTTTTGTTTGTCTAGGGTGAAATGTGTTAGAATCTAATTCGTCGGTATCATCATCTACCCCTTCACCTTGAGTAAGACATAGTTCCAACGTGTCGTTATGTATGATTTCCTACAAAGAATCTTGAATAGAATGATCAATGGCATCAATAAAATAACAGGAATTATCTTGTTCTCTAGAATATCGCATAGCATCATAAATTTGAAAAATAATTTCTTCGTTGCCTACCTTCAGTGCAAGTTTACCATCACCTACATCAATAATAGCCTTAGCAGTAGCTAGAAAGGGGCATCCCAAAATTAAAGGCACCTCAACATTCTCATTCATATCAAGCACAACAAAATCAATAGGAAATATAAATTTATCAATTTTACTAGAATATCTTTGATAATTCCCCTAGGATATTTAAAAGATCTGTCAGCTAATTGAATACTCATCCTAGTGGGTTTTGGGTTCCCTGAGACCAGGTTGCTTGAACAATTTATAGGGCATTAAATTGATACTGGCACCTAGATCAACTAGTGTTTTCTTTATGTTTAAACTACAAATTAAACAGGGAATAGTGAAACTTCCTGGATCTTTAAATTTGGTTGGTAGTTTGTTTTGGAGAATAGCTGAACATTCTTCATTAAGCTCTACTGTTGATATTTATTCCAACTTCCTTTTATTTGTTAGAAGCTCTTTTAAAAATTTTATTTATGTCGGCATCTGTGAAATAACTTCAAAAAAAGGTAAGTTGTTATGTATTTGTTTAAAAAGTCCAAGAAATTTACCGTATTAGGTGTCTAGGCGGTCTTTCTTCAACTTTGCCGGATATGGTATTGATGGTTTGCATTCTTCGCGTATCGGTGTTACATTCTCAACTTCCTCGTCCTTTGCCTTAACAGTTTCACGTGGTATCTTTTTTTTTATTTCAACCAACTCTTTTCCACTCCTTAGTGTAATTGCCCTCACATGCTCTTTTTGTTTAGTTAAACTTTCTGGTTGTCTAACAGAAATTAACTTAGTTAGTTGTCTTCAGCCCTTGGATTAATGCTTGTTGATTAGTCAACGTCGTTTCATTATTTTTGAAGCGGGTTTCTATCAATTCTATAAATTTTACTAGTGTCTCTTCAAGGTTTGGCTTCCTTTCCTGTGGGTAAGGTTATTGTCCTTGATTGTGGTGGTATCTCCAGTCTTAATTATAAGTTCTACTATAAGGGTTATTTTGAGGTCTAAAATTGTCGCCCATGTAGTATACTTGTTCGGTTTCAGTACTCAGATTGTAAGGTGGATATTTTGTATTCTTCATCCATCCTCCGTTCGTATTGTATTGCATAACTAAATGTACCTACAAAGAATCACATAAACCATCAATCTTTTTATTAATCAATTCTACCTGACTTGATAGCATAGTGACTACGTCGAGATTGAAAACTCTGGTTGCTTTAGTTGGCTTTATTCTTGTAACTTGCCACTGATAGTTATTCAATCACATCTCCTCCATGAATTCATAAGCCACTTCAGGAGTTTTGTTATTAAGGGTTCCACCGGCTGCTGAGTCAATTAACTGTCGAGTTGAGGGGTTCACACCGTTGTAAAAGGTCTGGACCTGTAACCACAAGGGTAAACCATGGTGTGGGCATTTTCTCAATAGATCTTTGTATCTCTCCCATGCATCATATAATGTTTCTAAATCCATCTGCACAAAAGAAGAGATATCATTCCATAATTTGGCCATTTTGGCCGGTGGAAAATATTTTAATAGAAATTTTTCGGTCATTTGGTCCCATATAGTGATTGATCCTCGTGGAAGAGAATGTAACCACTGTTTGGCTTTATTTCTCAAAGAAAATGGAAATAACCGAAGATGAATGGCATCATAAGAAACACCATTTATTTTGAAGGTTTCACAGAATTCTAGAAAATTAGCTAAATGAGTATTTGGGTCTTCGTCCTGCAAACCATCAAATTGAACAAACTATTGAATCATTTGTATAGTGTTAGGTTTTAATTCAAAATTTTTAGGCGGCTATAACAGAATGAAGGTGAAGAGCTAGCTATATAAAGAGCATGCCAGAGAAGGGTTAACATACACAGGTGGGCGTTGGGCACGTGAGTGGTCGCAATACGGCTTAGCACCGTAATCCTATCGGTGTGTAACTCTCTACTCTAGTTGTAGAGCGGCAAATGCCAAGTGCTTGGATCACGGCAATAGTAGCCTACACGAAGCGCGAAAGCACACGTGGGGCTTCAATGCGATAATTGAGGCCATCAAGAGTATTCTTGTGGGTTGGGGCTACTTGAAATTGCGATGGGTCGAAGTGGGCCCAATGGGCCGTAGGCCCAATTGGAATAAATTGTATGATGATATAGTATATAGTGAACTAGACTAGGTGGAACCTATATACATGGATAGATTTGTGGGCCACATTTGTATGGGCTTAATGGTAGAAATGGGTTTAGGCCCAACAATCAGAAAGACCAAAATGGTAGTTGAGTCGCTCAAGACGACCTCGCACCTTTAGAAAGGCCATTCGGTACAAAATTACGACAATACCCTTGGTAGGTAAATTACAAAATACCCTTGATGGGTAAATTACGAAAATACCTTTGGTGGGTAAATTACTTAAATTACCCTTGGTGGGTAAATTACGAAAATACCCTTGGTGGGTAAATTACTTAAAATACCCTTGGTGGGTAAATTACGAAAATACCCTTGGTGGGTAAATTACGAAAATACCCTTGGTGGGTAAATTACGAAAATACCCTTGGTGGGTAAATTACTAAAATACCCTTGGTGGATAAATTACTAAAAATACCCTTGGTGGATAAATTACTTAAAATACCCTTGGTGGGTAAATTCTTAAAATACCCTTGGTGGGTAAATTACTTAAAATACCCTTGGTGGGTAAATTACAAAAATACCCTTGGTGGGTAAATTACGAAAATACCCTTGGTGGGTAAATTACGAAAATACCCTTGGTGGGTAAATTACTAAAATACCTTTGGTGGGTAAATTCTGAAAATACCCTTGGTAGGTAAATTACTTAAAATACCCTTGGTGGGTAAAATTACGATTATACCTCAGAGGTTGATTAGCATGATTATGTTGTTTTATGTCTATCGATTATGATGGTAATTCATGTTATACTTATATTTGATATATGTCTAGCATACATGACATAACGCATACACGTAATTATTATGTTATATGTTATTGGGTGATATGAGTGGAGGGAATATGATATCCGTGTCTTTGGGACACCAGAGGTTTGGCACCTCCAGTGGTTTGGTACCACAGATTGATTATTGTGACTTTGGGTCACCAGAGGTTTGGCACCTTCGCGTCTCGTCCCCAGTGGCTTAGCACCACGTTGGGTTGGCCCGGTGCTGATTTTACTGGATTGACGCTTAGTGATTTGGTATCACACGATGGGTTGGCCCCATCATTTGATTCGTGATCGCGGTCACCAAGGATTTGGTATCACACTTGTGTCTTTGGGACACCGAGGTTTGGCACCTCATAGCGACTTCGTCCCTCGTGGTTTAACACCACCGTGGGTTGGCCCCACTTTTGAGATACGAGATTGTCGCCAGTGATTTGGTATCACACGTGGGTTGGCCCCACAGATGGATTTTTCGTGACTTTGGGTCACCAGTGGTTTGGCACCACATTGATGGATATCGTGACTTTGGGTCACCAGTGGTTTGGCACCACCAGTGGTTTGGTACCACATGGGGTAGAATCGGGAGTTTCGGATGGTTAGGTTTTGGGTTGCATGACATGCATATTTTCATATGAAATTGTGTGCGGGTTTAACACACGTTGGATGGGGATTTACACACCGAGTCTCGATGACTCACCCCTTAGTTAAATTTTGCGGTAATCATTAGATCATGGATTTGGGAGCCGAGGTGGACTCGTGGAGGCCATACAGATGTTTACTCGTAAATTCATTTCTTTTATTTGGACTTATTTTTATTTGGGTTTTTGTTATGTAATAAGGCCTTGGTATTTTATTTGGTTTTAGTGTTTAAATTGGTTACTGCTTATTATTAAATGTTTAATGCGGGATATTCCTAAAATATTAATAAACCGTTTCTTATTCAAAATTACTTCAACTCAATTTTCACAACTTTGTAAAATGGACATTAAATGAATCAGGTTTTCTATACAAACCACGAAACGTGGAGTTTTAAAAAGAATACGAACTTTTTAACGAACGTACAATTTTTAAACATTCCTTTCATGTGACATGCCAGATCCGGTCGTAACGTTTAGGCCGGGTTTGGGGTGTTACAATTTTGGTATCAGAGCCTAGGTTCAAAAACTCGGCTGTGGGTTTGGGTTCAAAAATGTTTTCAAAGGATGGTTTAGAATATCTTTTCTGTAAGTATGGCACCCGAGTCTCCGGCACCAAATCCGTAAGTTTCCTTTTTACTATATTCTGGTATATGCGGAATGATTGTATTTATTCTGCGATGTGTGAATGTGATGCTTGAATATAGGTATTGTATGTATGTGTGAAAAATATCTGTTGCTTCGGTGGTAGATAGTTGGTTATGTGAAGGGGTTCCAAGATTTAGTTAGAAAGTATATTAGTTTTATTAAGATCAGAGTGCGCAGCAAGAGCGTAGTGTGGGGTTAGGATGTGTGACAGTTAGTAGTTGGAAATTTCGAGGACGAAATTTCTTTAAGGAGGGTAGATTTGTAACATCCCAAAATTGGGCCTAGGAGAATTGAGCCCAATGGGCTTTAGGCGTAGTAGCGTTTAAATTTTTGGAGAATAAGAGATCGGCTTAAATGCAAGTTAGACCTATTGGATAAGTGATTTTGGAAGGTTAGAGGCCTCTATGAAGATCGATCAAATATTGGCTTTGGGGAAATTTTGGTTTTAGGTGAAAAAACCCGGAAGTTGGCAGATAGGCCTTAAGAATAAAATATGGAGGAAAATGACACAAGTGGAGTGTGTGGTGTAGTGGCAAAGTGATGCCACATAAGAGACAAGGAAGGAAGGAGGTCCAAGGTTCAAGTCTTGGCTTTTGCATTTTGGTTTCTTTTGCTTGACCTTAGAATTTGGCCCATAGTTTATATTTAGTTGCGCATAGTTTGAGGCACAAGGAGCTAGTTGGTAAAGTGGCTAGCAGCGTGGATTATGTTATAAGGGAGCCTGGGTTCGAATCTCATGAGAAGCAAGGGAGTATTTATTTTGCGGAGTGGACGGTAAGAGTTTTAGTTGAATTTAAACTCTCTCCACGAAGGGATCCCACATCGGAAAGATACAAGGAATGAAGGTGAAGAGCTAGCTATATAAAGAGCATGCCAGAGAAGGGTTAACATACAGGTGGGCGTTGGCATGTGGAGTGGTCGCAGCTGCAGCTTAGCACCGTAATCCTATCGGTGTGTAACTCTCTACTCTAGTTGTAGAGCGGCAATGCCAAGTCTTGCATCCACGGAAATAGTAGCCACACGAGCGCGTGAAAGCACACGTGTGGGGCTTCAATGCGATAATTGAGGCCATCAAGAGTATTCTTGTGGGTTGGGGCTACTTGAAACGCGATGGGTCGGTGGGCCCAATGGGCCCGTAGGCCCAATTGGAATAAATTGTATGATGATATAGTATATAGTGAACTAGACTAGGTGGAACCTATATACATGGATAGATTTGTGGGCCACACGAAAGATGGGCGAATGGGCCTAAATTGGGTTTAGGCCCAACAAATCAGGTGAAAGACCGAAATGGTAGTTGAGTCGCCAAGACTACAATCGCACCTTTAGAAAGGCCATTCGTGTACAAAATTACGACAATACCCTTGGTAGGTAAATTACAAAATACCCTTGATGGGTAAATTACGAAAATACCTTTGGTGGGTAAATTACTAAATTACCCTTGGTGGGTAAATTACTTAAAATACCCTTGGTGGGTAAATTACGAAAATACCCTTGGTGGGTAAATTACTTAAAATACCCTTGGTGGGTAAATTACTTAAAATACCCTTGGTGGGTAAATTACTTAAAATACCCTTGGTGGGTAAATTACTTAAAATACCCTTGGTGGATAAATTACTGAAAAATACCCTTGGTGGATAAATTACTTAAAATACCTTTGGTGGGTAAATTACTTAAAATACCCTTGGTGGGTAAATTACTTAAAATACCCTTGGTGGGTAAATTACGAAAATACCCTTGGTGGGTAAATTACGAAAATACCCTTGGTGGGTAAATTATGAAAATACCCTTGGTGGGTAAATTACTTAAAATACCCTTGGTGGGTAAATTACTTAAATACCTTTGGTGGGTAAATTACGAAAATACCCTTGGTAGGTAAATTACGAAAATACCTTTGGTGGGTAAAATTACGATTATACCCTTAGAGGTTGATTAGCATGATTATGTTGTTTTATGTCTATCTGATTATGATGGTAATTCATGTTATACTTATATTTGATATATGTCTAGCATACATGACATACTGCATACACGAATTATTATGTTATATGTTATTGGGTGATATGAGTGGAGGGGGAATATGATATCCGTGTCTTTGGGACACCAGAGGTTTGGCACCTCCAGTGGTTTGGTACCACAGATTGATTATTGTGACTTTGGGTCACCAGAGGTTTGGCACCTCCGCGTCTCGTCCCAGTGGCTTAGCACCACAGTGGGTTGGCCCCACGGTTGATTTTACGGGATTGACGCTAGTGATTTGGTATCACACGATGGGTTGGCCCCATCATTTGATTCGTGACTGCGGTCACCAGTGATTTGGTATCACACTTGTGTCTTTGGGACACCAGAGGTTTGGCACCTCATAGCGACTCGTCCCTGTGGTTTAACACCACCGTGGGTTGGCCCCACTTTTGAGATACGAGATTGTCACCAGTGATTTGGTATCACACGTGGGTTGGCCCCACAGATGGATTTTTCGTGACTTTGGGTCACCAGTGGTTTGGCACCACCAGTGGTTTGGTACCACATGGGGTAGAATCGGGAGTTTCGGATGGTTAGGTTTTGGGTTGCATGACATGCATATTTTCATATGAAATTGTGTAAGGGTAAATGAATCAGTTTTCTATACAAACCACGAAACGTGGAGTTTTAAAAGAATACGAACTTTTAACTAACGCATAATTAACAATACTCGATTCACCTAACTCTCGATTCACTCGATAAATTAGGTTTAGCATAATCATACATAGTTTGAGGAGCATGATGATCGACCATATCTTGATGTGGTGGATTATTCTTAGCCCTCCTTTCGGTGATATAGGTTTCGTCCTCTTGCTCTTCTTGTATGTAATCTAAACCTCGCCTTACTTCTCTACGATTTCTGCATATGGTTCCTTCGATATCACTACCATAAAGTAGTGCTCCAGTTGGGTTCCTTCTAGTCATAAATTAGAGGTACCTACTAGGAAAAGAGAAAAAGAAAGAAGTTTAGAAAAATAAAAATAAAATTTAATTGCAAAAATAATAAAATACAATATGGCTAAAGTAATAAAAATTGAGCGTTCTTAATATTTTAGTTCCTCGGCAATGGCGCCAAAAACTTGATCGTGTCTATCGAGTCTTAAAAATTTATAAAAAAGAATGATCGAACCTGGAAACTAACTAAGACAATGATGGAGGCAAGCACACCTATCGAACAGTAGTATAGTTTAGTGGCAAGATCGGATTGTCGAACCCAAAGGAACAAAAAGTACTAATAATAACTCTCTTTCTATTATTTAGCTTATTAATTAAGGGAATTTTTATCTAATCTAGAAATTAACTAATTAATTAAACTAAAGATGATAAGACAAAGGAGAAATTGGGGAAGGACTTGAGAGGAAAACTGATTGATTTAGACAATTCTTGAGGAAGAATCCACCTAGACTTCACTTGTTATCTAACTCTGAACTGGACGATTTATTCACTTGACTTGATCCGTAGGATTCCCTAATTTATATTAATACCTCTCTTCAAGGCTACAAACGTCTAACCCTAGGTTGATTAATTGAAATCTCTTTCTAATAAAACCCCTAGAATTGCATTAACTCAATCTATGGACTCCCATATTAGGTTTGACCCTAATCCGGTAGATTTTATCACCCTATCTCTAGGCGCGTGAGCAACTCCGCTTAACTATGCTAGATCTACTCTTAGAAAGGGCCTCTTCCTCCTCTGCCTAAACACATCACAGTTGAATCAATATCCCAGAAATACCAAAACAATAATTAAGAACACATAGTTAAGAACAAATCAAGTATTTATCATACAGCTCAGATAACAATAACAAGATTCATCTTAGGTTTCATCCCCCTCAAGTATCTGAGGTTTTACTTCATAATTGTAAAAGAAAACATCTCAGAAGAAAAGATAAAACAAAACATAAGAAATCCCTAAAACCCCCTGAAGGAATTGAAGGAGAGATCATCCGTCTTGAGTATGATTCTGGCTTCTTGAGATGAATCAACTAGTTTACTTCGAGTAAATCCCTAAATTTAACTGCTCTGGCTCGGCTCTTTTCCTAGCTGAATGCCCCCTTAAAGATTGGCCTCTAAGGTCTTTATATAGGCTTTTATAATATTTTTCTTTGCCTCTGAATACCCTAATCCGAATAGAATTCTATTTTCCTACTGCAGAGACATGCCCATTGCACACGCCCGTGTAAATTGTGGCTAGGTCGTGGTCGAACTTGTTGATGAGGCACGACTGTGTTTTTTGGGTCCAAGCCTTGGTCGACTTTTCTCATGGGGCACGGCCGTGCGGTCTTAGGCCCAGGCCGTGCGAATTTCATGCTTTGGCCCATTTTCTCCGTTTTCGGTGTAACACGCCAAACTCGACCTATGCGTTAAGGCCAGTTTTGACATGCCACACAAAAATAAATATACTTTGATTCCTCTTTAAGTAAAACCGATTTCAAAGTTTTGACGAAGTCTTTACCAAGTAAAAGATTTGAATAATAAATCGACAATTTGAGATGTAGGATCTTATAAATCAAAATTTGAAAATATCGTTTAACGGTTCGATAAAAATTTTAAAAGATATTAAAGATATTTTTCTGAAAGAATTGATGAAAAATTTAAGAATAATTTCGAGTTACTATTATGAAAATTTTATGAAATCTTTTTATATACTCATTTGAAATAAAACGTTTATTTAAGTTTTAGAAATTAAAATATCAATTAAAATACTTAAAGCGCTTTATAATTTCATCACATAAAAACCAAATCAAAAATTATCAAGAGGTCTTATTACAAACCTTAATTCAAAATAGCAAAATAATTAAAATTATTTAAAGGAATCCAAATTTCCAAATTTAACCATTTTTAAGTATGGCCTCCACCAAGATATCCACGGCCGAAGTCTCCATCAATGATCATTACCTGAAAGGGATAAGGAAAATGGGGTGAGTTACTAGAACTCAGTGTGTAACCCACTTACCATTGTCCACTGGGCCAAAAATCCAATTTAGCATTTATTGGGCCAAGCCCATTTACAATTATAATACAATAATAACATATATAAAATGAATGGGATATGCAATTCCCAAACCAAACCTAGTTTCCATCCGCTACACACCACTCGTACCAACCAGCACACATGTGGGGAGCTTTAGTCACCCACCCTGCCAACACACCAAAGTAGACATTAAGCCGTTTATAATAATTTGTGAACAAACCACCAGATTCACAGAGTTTACATGGCATTGCCATTTTTTAGATTTGTGGCTGAGCCACCAAATTTATGTAGCATAGCTACCAGAACTTCTCTTCATCATTATCCCATCCCATGCAATCCATGCATATAAAGCATATTCATTTACAACCATTCATTCGAATATTTATTACGAACAATAAGGCCCATTATAACAAATATCACAATTGGCCCATTTATCAAATATCACATTTGACCCATAAATCAAATATCACATTTGGCCCATATATCAAATATCCCATTTGGCCCATAAAGTCACTTTTATCGATTTGGCCCAGTGAGGACAAATTTCGTAATTTTCACAGTCTTAATACCGGTTTCATAGTCTTTACCAACATAGTGATAAATATGTCATTTTACCCGATTTCACTAACATGTGATTTCATCAAGCGGTTAACACGATATAATTATCTAACCCATGAAATACGGTGTGAGATTACACACCTGATTATGGTAAGCACTACACTTTCCTGATCATCGACACCTAAAAATATTTTTAAAGCTCGATTAGATCATGTACACTTATAGGAAATCTACTCTAAGATAAATGGTCTAGATTTTTACCCTCAAAATCGCGAATAACTACTATTTGTCGTTTCTCCCCGGTTGACAGTCCACAACTCGGTGGAAAATCCCGAATCGCTGATGCCTCACAATTGCAAACAACTTCGAATAGTTGATTCTCACCGGATGAGGGTCTACAACCCGGTGGAAAGTCTCGGATCGCCAAAACAACTTTTCGTTTGAATCTAATAGGGATCGTAAATTCACTCCTTTTTCGTTCACCAATCACTACCCCTTTTGACTCGATCTTGTTTGCCTCCATTGAAAATAGATATTAGTCCCAACTAAAAGTACGTTGTTAAAAACGATTGATCTTAGGAGTGAAGTCGGCTTACCATAAAAATCCGTATGATCTCAAGAGGAAAATCGAGCGATAAAGTCCCTATAATATTATCGATTAAACAACACTATTTTTAACGAGTAAAAAGTAATAAAGAATCCTCGAAGAATCCTTACCTTGAACGATGAAAATACTTTTCGCACGATCTTCTTATGGTTAGAATCGATTAAGCGATGTAGAAACAATAGGCACTCCACTATATCACTACAAAGAAGGAAGGGTTTTGGTTGAAAGAGAAAAGATGATGATTTTGGTCAAAAAGACCCTCTCAAGCCAACATATGAATTCGGCAATAGAAGAAAAATAAGAGAGTTGAAGAGAGTGTTCTTACCGATTGATCAAAGTCTGAGTATAAAAATGGTTGAGAAGAAAATATGAGTGAATTGGAAGATTCGGCTATAGGGAGATGATCAATGATATTCGGCCATGGTAAAAATATTAGGGAGGGAGTGATGTTTGAGAGTTTTTGCAAGAAGAAAAGAAGAAGAAAAAGAAATAGAAGATAGGGTGTTTATGTTTCGGTTTTCAAGGATAAAAAATGAATAAATAGAAAGTCTTAAGGTTGGTGTGCATTTGGCAAGGAGAATAAAAGAAAAGAAATGAAAATGCCCCTTCAAGGTTGTATGGTTTCGGCACAAGGAGGAAATGAGATCGGGGGAAAATGGGAGATGATACCAAAATGGTCACAAAGAATTGGCCAAAACAAAACAAAAGTTTACCTATTGTTCATGACACATTCGGCTATGGGGAGAAGAATTTTGGAGAGAAAAAATTTGATACTCCTATTTGCTAAAAAATATGACCAAAACTAGCACCTACCTTACCAAAATGCTAGCACAAATTCGGCCACCCCTAGCCCCAAAACTGTCCAAATGCATGGCCAATTGGTCAAAGTTTGGCCACCCAAACTTTCCAAAACATCACCCTTGGAATAAGCCTTATGTTCCCCTACATGCCTTTTCCATTTGATTCCTTTCCCTAAGTTAAATCTTGCCTTTTTCTCTTAGCCATCTTGCCATAAAAAAAACAAAGTCCAACCTACCATAAACTCATCCTTGACTGACACTATAAAGAAGGAAAGCAAAAAAAAATAAATAAATAAATAAATAAAGTTCACACATGCTCACGGTGGGATTCGAACTCCTTCCCTCAAGGTAACACACATGGCGCCATATCCTCTTTACTAATAGCTCTTTTATGCTAGCTTCTTACCACTTTATTACCTTAAGCTTTAAGGTCACTTATTCCATTACCTTAAAGTACTAAAGGCCAAGATATTTTATTAATTCTAAATAAATCCCGAGCCTTTTCAGGACTACATAAACACACATATTGGATAGTTAACTAGCTGAGCACCAAAATAATGCAACATATAAAAATTTAAATTCTAGGATGTTACAATTCTACCCCCTTCAAGAAAATTTCATCCTCGAAATTTACCTGATTAAAGAGGTGAGGATATTGCTGTCGAATCGTGTCCTCAGGCTCCCATGTAGCTTCCTCCACTCCGTGATTACACCGTAGAACTTTGACTAATGGCACAGTCTTCCTTCTCAGCACCTTTACATCTCGATCTAAAATTTTCACTGGCTCTTCCTCGAATGACAAGTCAGGCCTTGACTCAACTTCCTCTACCGGTACTATATAAGACGGATCCGATCGATAACGCCTCAACATTGAGATATGGAAAACACTATGAATCTGATTCAACTCTGGAGGTAATTCCAGCTGATAAGCCACTGGTCTTACTTACTTCAACAAACAATACGGTCCGATGAACCTAGGGTTCAACTTGCCCTTCCTTCCAAATCTGAAGATCTTTTTCCAAGGTGAGACCTTTAGAAAGACTTGATCCCCCACTGCAAACTCAATATCCTTACGCTTCATATCTACATAAGATTTTGTCTATCCGAAGCTTCCTTTAACCGTGCCCAAATTACCTTTACCTTTTCTCCGTTTCTGATATCAGCTCAGGACCCAATAACTGTCGCTCCCCCAATTCAGTCCAACAAGTAGGAGTACGGCACCTATGACCATACAATGCCTTGTCGGGTGCCATCTGGATGTTGGATTGATAACTATTGTTATACACAAACTCTGCCAACAATAGAAAATCCTCCCAACTACCCCTGAAGTCAATCATGCAGTCCCTTAAAATGTCTTCCAGGATTTGGATTACTCTCTCTGACTGACCATCTGTCTGAGGATGAAATGCCGTACTGAAATTCAACTTGGTTCCCAAAGCTTCATGTAAGGATTTTTCGAAATCATGATGTAAACCTAGGGTCTCTGTCCGAAATAATAGACATTGGTACCCCGTGCAACCTCACGATCTCTGCTACATACAACTTAGCCAACTTCTACATTGAGAAATCCATACAAATAGGTAGAAAATGGGCAATCTTCGTCAATCGATCCACTATTACCCATATGGAATCTTTCTTGGTAGGTGATAAGGGTAACCCACTAACAAAATCCATCGTTATCCGTTCCCATTTCCATAATGGAATCTTTACCGGTTGCAACAATCCTGATGGTACTTGGTGTTCCGCCTTTACTTGTTGACAAGTCAAGCACCTACTCACTAAATCAATAACCTCCTACTTCAACCCTGGCCACCAATACTGCTCACGGAGGTCTCGATACATTTTATTTCCCCCGGGATACATAGCATAAGGGCTACTATACGCCTCTCGCAGAATTATTTGTATCAAATCTGAATCCATGGGCATACAAACTCTTCCATGAAAACATAGTACTCCATCCTTATCAAAACCAAAATCCCCTATTATACCACCTTCTACTTGTTGATGTAAAGGACCCAACTTTTCATCTGATAACTGTTTTTCCTTGATTTAACCTAACCACATAGGCTTCACCTGAAGTTCAGCTAGCAGACTGCCATCTTCATACAAATTGAGATGAGCAAACATCACTCTCAACTCCGATATCACCTTACGACTCAACGCGTCTGCCACTACGTTAGCCTTTCTAGGATGATACTCGATTGAGAAGTCGTAATCCTTCAACAGCTCTATCCACCTCTGCTATCTTAAGTTAAACTCCTTTTGGGTAAGGAGGTACTTTAGACTCTTATGATCCGTATAAATGATCGACTTCTCACCGTAGAGATAGTGCCTCCAAATCTTTAAAGCAAAAACCATCGCAACTAACTCCAAATCATGAGTAGGATAGTTGACTTCATGCGGCCTTAACTGACGAGATTCATAAGCCACCACTTTTCCACCTTGCATCAACACACATCCTAAACCCGAGTGTGACGCATCGCAGTAAACGATAAACACTTTTCTAGCCTCTGGTTGAATCAGTACTGGCGCTTCCATCAAAATCTTCTTCAGTTTCTCAAAACTTTCCTTCTGTTGATCTGCCCACACAAATGATACTCCCTTTCACAACAGTTTAGTTAGGGGTGCAGCAATCAACGAAAACCCCTCAACAAAATGTCTATAATAACCAGCCAATCCCAGGAAACTCTGAATTTTAGCCACTGACTTCGATGGTTTCCAATCCAACACAGCCTCTACCTTTCGAGGATCAACTCTGATTCCTTCAGCTGACATGACATGTCCCAAGAAAGTCACTTCCTTCAGCCAAAATTCACACTTACTGAATTTGGCATAAAGTTGCTTTTCTCGCAATATTTGCAATACTATCCACAGATGTGAATCATGCTCTTCTTCATTCTTCGAGTATACCAAGATGTCATCTATGAACACCATAACAAACCGATCTAAGTAGGGTTGGAAGACTCCATTCATCATGTCCATAAATGCAGCTGGTGCATTGGTCAACCCAAACGGCATCACCAAAAACTCATAGTGTGTATAACGAGTTTGAAATGTCGTTTTATGAATATCCACCTCCTAGACCTTAAGTTGGTGATAACCCGATCTCAAATCTATCTTCGAGAAAATTGAAGCTCCTCATAGTTTGTCGAACACATCATCGATTCTCGGCAACGGATACCTATTCTTGATCGTCAACTTATTCAACTGCCTATAATCGATACACATACGCATCGACCCATCCTTCTTCCTAACGAACAAGACCGGTGCTCCCCACAGTGACACACTCGGCGAATGAATCCCCGATCCAACAACTCTTGAATTTGAGCTTTAAGCTCTGCTAGCTCCTTCGACGCCATTCTATAAGGAGCAATGGACACCGGAGCCGTTCTATAACAATTCAATGCCAAACTCTACTTCCGGTCTATGGGTAAACCCAAAAGTTCTTCGGGAAAGACATCTAAATATTCTTTCACCGTTCTAACATCTTCCACTGATAATTCCTTAGCATCCAAAGCACTAATAAAGGCTAGGAATGCTCCACACCCTTTCCGCACCAACTTTTTTGCCTTTAAAGCAGATACCACATTTGCTAAATAGTTTCTCTTTTCGCCTATCATCACCACTTCCTTATCTTCCAAAGTCCTTATCGACATCCGCTTTGCAGTACAATCTAAGTGTGCCCGGTGTTTTACCAACCAATCAGTGCCCAAAATAAGGTTGAACTCCCGAAAGGCAGTTCCATCAGATCCTCCAAAAATATTTCTCTTTGAATTTCTAAGGGCACGTCTCTAAACAATTTATTCACTAGCATAGACTGTCCTATAGGACTAATTACCGTCATCTCTTTATCAAAAATCTCAGATCTAATATTCAGATTTCCAGATATAGCACTAGCAACATACGAATGGGTAGATCCAATATCTATCATAGAAGTAACAGGTACATCAGAGATGAAGAATGTATCGGTTATCACATCAGGTGCATCGCCATCCTCTCGACATCTGACCGCATAAACTAACCCTAGCTGCCTCACCTCCGCGTTACCCTTGAAGCCATTACCTCTGCCCGGTGCACCTTGACCTCGACCTGCGCCATTACCACCTCGACCTGGTCTACGGCCCCTCGGTGGCTGCTGAGCGCCTCTAGTTGGTTGTGCATCATGGTTACGAGCTTCTTTAGTGGGAGCAGTCTGTCGAGGACAATTCTTAAGCTGATGGTCCTTAGAACCACATTTGAAACAACCACCGATTCTCTTCCAGCATTCACCAGGGTGTCGTCTTCCACAATCAGCACATGATTGAATTTGATTGGTAGCAGTAAGTGCTCTAGCTTGAGCTGGCTCATCATTCCTGGGCCTCTTCTGAAACCATTTAGCAGGACCCGTGTACTTAAAGTCCCTCTTGTTCCTGCCTCTAACTCTTTCTCGATTTTGCCTCTCCGAGTTCTTAGCCTTTTTAGCTATTTTGGCTTTCTCCACAAGCGTGGCAAAAGTCCTTTCGTGTTGTAGGGCTATCAATACCCGTAACTCATCATTTAACCCGTCCTCAAAATGCACACAGCGTTCATGGTCAGTTGGCACTATAGTTCGAGCATAACGACTCAAACGTAGAGATGTTGCTTCACAAGCTGCCACTGTCTTATTTCCTTGAACCAAATTTAAGAATTACTTCCTTCGGGCATCCACATAGCTTGCCCCAACATACTTTCCTTGGAATGCAGTTTTGAAGAAATCCCAAGTAACACATTCGGCCTGAGTGCCTTCTCGAACAGTGAGCCACCATTGATATGCCTCGTCCCTCAACAAGGACACAACTCCTCTTAGTTTTTGCTCAACGGTACACTCCAGATCATCCATGATTCACTCCACAGCCTCGAGTCAATATTTCGTGACATTTGGGGCTACTCCTAAAATACCCCTAAAGGTCTTAGCACCATTTGATCTGAGTCACTCCGATATTGATCCACGAGCTACTGGCCTCGATCTAACCCCAACAACCTTTTCCAAAACTCATAACATTGCTTGAGACAGAGCAATGTCTTCTCTCATACGGTCATGTGATCCATTTTTTGACATAGGTGATGCCAGTGCGTCCATTTTCAGCATATGTCCCGATGCCTCAAACACAACTCTAGCACCTCGACCTCTACCACGGCCACGTCTACCACGTCCACATCCTCTAGCACTCATATTGGCTATTTTGTTTCAATCTGATTACAAGTTTTATGAATTAGTATTCTATTTCAGTGTTTATTAACGATATTTTATGAGATATAAGAGGTAGAGTTGTTTTTGTAAACGCATCCTATAGTCTCAATCTCTATAGTTTCAACATCTAAAACTAAAAGTTCTAGAGTGTTCCTATAGTCATATCACCATAATAATAATCATTCAATTTCAATACACTTACTTGACTTGGTTCCGAATACTCGTTGTGTCATACTACCTTTGAAACATACGTTCTATAATCCAAAATAGTTTTGAAAAAAAATGTTTTAGAACCCAAACCACAGTCGAGTTTTAAACCAGGCTCTGATACCATAAAATGTAGCACCCCAAACCCGACCTATGCGTTAAGGCCAGTTTTGATATGCCACACAAAAATAAATATACTTTGATTCCTCTTTATGTAAAATCGATTTCAAAATTTTGACGAAGTCTTTACCGAGTAAAAGATTTCAATAATAAATCGACAATTTGAGATGTAAGATCTTATAAATCAAAATTTGAAAATATCGTTTAATAGTTCGAGAATAATTTTAAAATAAATTAAAGATATTTTTCTAAAAAATTGATGAAAACTTAAGAATAATTTTTGAGTTACTATTATGAAAATTTTATGAAATCTTTTTATATACTCATTTGAAATAAAACGTTTATTTAAGTTTTAGAAATTAAAATCTCAATTAAAATACTTAAAGCGCTTTATAATTTCATCACATAAAAACCAAATCATAAATTATCAAGAGGCCTTATTACAAACCTTAATTCAAAATAGCAAAATAATTAAAAGTATTTAAAGGAATCCAAATTTCCAAATTTAACCGTTTTTAAGTATGGCCTCCACCAAGATATCCATGGCCCAAGTCTCCATCAATGATCATTACCTGAAAGGGATAAGGAAAATGGGGTGAGTTACTAGAACTCAGTGTGTAACTCACTTACCATTGTCCACTGGGCCAAAAATCCAATTTAGCATTTATTGGGCCAAGCCCATTTACAATTATAATACAATAATAACATATATAAAATGAATGTGATATGCAATTCCCAAACCAAACCTAGTTTCCATCCGCTACACACCGCCCGTACCAACCAGCACACCTGTGGGGAGCTTTAGTCACCCACCCCGCCAACACACCAAAATAGGCCTTAAGCCATTTATAATAATTTGTGGACAAGCTACCAGATTCACAGAGTTTACATGGCATTGCCATTTTTCAGATTTATGGCTGAGCCACTAGATTTATGTAGCATAGCTACCAGAACTTCTCTTCATCATTATCTCATCCCATGCAATCCATGTATATAAAGCATATTCATTTACAATCATTCATTCAAATATTTATTACGAACAATAAGGCCCATTATAACAAATATCACAATTGGCCCATATATCAAATATCACATTTGACCCATATATCAAATATCACATTTGGCCCATATATCAAATATCACATTTGGCCCATATATCAAATAACACATTTGGCCCATAAAGTCACTTTTATTGATTTGGCCCATTGAGGGCAAATTTCGTAATTTTCACAGTCTTAATATTGATTTCATAGTCTTTACCAACATAGTGATAAATATGCCATTTTACCTGATTTCACTAACATGTGATTTCATCAAGCGGTTAACCCGATATAATTATCTAACCCATGAAATACGGTGTGAGATTACACACTTGATTACGGTAAGCACTACACTTTCCTGATCGTCGACACCTAAAAATATTTTTAACGCTCGATTAGATCATGTACACTTATTGTAAATCTACTCTAAGATAAACGATCTAGATTTTTACCCTTGAAATCGCGAATAACTACTATTTGCCATTTCTCCTCGGTTGACAGACCACAACCTGGTGGAAAATCCCGAATTGTTGATGCCTCACAATTGTGAACAACTTTGAATAGTTGATTCTCACCGGATGAGGGTCCACAACCCGGTGAAAAGTCTCGAATCACCGAAACAACCCTTCGTTTGAATCTAATAGGGATCGTAAATCTGCTCCTTTTTCGTTCACCAATCACTACCCGTTTTGACTCGATATTGTTTGCCTCTATTGAAAATAGATATTAGTCCCAACTAAAAGTACGTTGTTAAAAATGATTGATCTTAGGAGTGAAGTTAGCTTACCACTAAAATTCGTATGATCTCAAGAAGAAAATCGAGCGATAAAGTCCCTATAATATTATCGATTAAACAACACTATTTTTAATGAATAAAAAGTAATAAAGAATCCTCGAAGAATCCTTACCTTGAATGATGAAAATCCTTGTCACACGAACTTCTTATGGTTAGAATCGATTAAGCGATGTAGAAACAATAGGCACTCCACTATACCACTACAAAGAAGGAAGGGTTTTGTTTGAAAGAGAAAAGATGATGATTTTGGTCAAAAAGACCCTCACAAGCCAACATATGAATTCGGCAATAGAAGAAAAATAAGAGAGTTGAAGAGAGTATTCTTACTGATTGATCAAAGTGTGAGTAGAAAAATGGTTGAGAAGAAAATATGTGTGAAGTGGAAGATTCGACTATGAGGAGATGATCAATGATATTCAGCCATGGTGAAAATATTAGGGAGGGAGTGATGTTTGAGAGTTTTGCAAGAAGAAAAGAAGAAGAAAAAGAAATAGAAGATAGGGTGTTTATGTTTCGATTTTCAAGGATGAAAAATGAACAAAAAACAAGTATTGAGGTTGGTGTGCATTTGGCAAAGAGAAGAAAAGAAAATAAATGAAAATGCCCCTTCAAGGTTGTATGGTTTCGGCACAATGAGGAAATGAGCTCGGGGAAAAATGGGAGATGATACCAAAATGGTCACAAAGAATTGGCCAAAACAAAACAAAAGTTTACCTATTGTTCATGACACATTCGGCTATGGGGAGAAGAATTTTGGAGAGAAAAAATTTGATACTCCTATTTGCTAAAAAACATATGACCAGAACTAGCACCTACCTTACCAAAATGCTAGCACAAATTCGACCATCCCCCCTAGCCCCAAAACCATCCAAATGCATGGCCAATTGGTCAAAGTTTGGCCACCCAAACTTTCCAAAACATCACCCTTGGAATAAGCCTTATGTTCCCCCTACATGCCTTTTCCATTTGATTCCTTTACCTAAGTTAAATCTTTCCTTTTTCTCTTAGCCATCTTGCCATAAAAAAACAAAGTCCAACCTACCATAAACTCATCCTTGACCGACACTATAAGGAAGGAAAGTAAAAAATAAAGATAAAGTTCACACATGCTCACGGTGGGATTCGAACTCCTTCCCTCAAGGTAACACACATGGCACCATATCCCCTTTACTAGTAGCTCTTTTATGCTAGCTTCCTACCACTTTATTACCTTAAGCTTTAAGGTCACTTATTCCATTACCTTAAAGTACTAAAGGCCATGATATTTTACTAATTCCAAATAAATCCCGAGCCTTCTCAGGACTACATAAACACACATATTGGATAGTTAACTAGCTGAGCACCAAAATAATGCAACATATAAAAATTCAAATTCTAGGATGCTACATTCGGCCCGTTTCTCGTTCTTTTCATCCTCCGATGCTCTACTAAGTATAAAACATGAAAACAAAGGATTAGGAGCACCTATTTCCATAATTAAAGGTATAAATCATCCAAAAACATGCGAAATGTGGGATTAAAATATGTTACTATTTCGGTTTATCACTATCCTTCAATTCATACATGTACATTCAAAGTTTATTTCCAGTTC
Organism: Gossypium rotundifolium; assembly: GCA_025506655.1. Taxonomy (NCBI): domain Eukaryota; kingdom Viridiplantae; phylum Streptophyta; class Magnoliopsida; order Malvales; family Malvaceae; genus Gossypium; species Gossypium rotundifolium. The sequence goes on along the minus strand of CP106727.1, from coordinate 34,509,214 downwards.
GTGGATAAATCCAAACACATATATACCAATTAACTTTTCAATCAAATAATTTAAATCATACTAACTACTGAATCGGTCTTTTCAAAGAAATCTTTCTTCTCATTAGAAGGATGACCCCAGACATATCATCATAAAAATTAATCTTGATCTTCTATCATTTTCACTTTTATCAGTGCCGAACCTTCACGAGAACTAGAAAAGAATTTATAATAAAGCTGTCTCTCATATATTAATCATCGAAACTCTGAATTATACTAGAATCACCTTAACCAAATAGGAATCATTGAGCCTTACTAGGAATAATGTCTCAATCTTATTATGAATATTATCACTACTGTTAATGAAGCATTTGAACACAGAAATGAAACAAATATGATTTAAATAGCAACCATTGTAGAAACACATCTTCTATAACTCTAAGGACGGTACCACTGTATTCTCACATTTCAAGCTAGAAATTATAATCGTAATAGACATAATCATCTCTGTCAAATAGAGATCTCTTGCAGATAATCATATGGAATCATAAAAATACCGGAATAGAAAAATTTCAACATTTGGAGTTACACGGGATATCTGAAAATTACAACTCATATAAAATAATATTAGTTCCGATGATATCCCAGAAATGTCCAAAAAGAATAATGTCACTCATAAATACTGAAATCCACATTAGTTATGCGTTCATGAAGTCATATAATCTTCACGTATATTCAACAGGAAATGTAACAATAATCGGAGAAAAATGTAAATATTAGCCTCATACGATTTTACCATCGACTTTCATATCCACACAATGGAATAAATTATCAAAGAAAGACATAACAATGTCGAATATAACCCCGTATAATGAGGTGGACGGCATGGGTTTCTAGAAAAGGAAGAGTTTTATTCACATAAATATGTGAATAATAAGAGATAAATAAAGGAGTTTTATCCACATAAATATGTGAATAATAAGAGATAAATAAAGGAGTTTTATTCACATAAATATGTGAATAATAAGAGATAATATTATCTTAAGGGAGAGTGGTGGCCAAGTCAAGGACTCTTGGCTAGCAAATTTATTATAAAGGAGAACCCAAGGTCTTTTTCTCTCATCTTTCCAAGTAACCAAAATCCCTTTGCTCTCTCCCTCTCTGAATTTTCTTTCTATCTTTTCTTCTTCTTTCTTCATCCTGTCAAGCCAAAACCTTTTTCTTTTGATCCCTGATTAAATCTCCATAGCTGAAACCCTGAAACTCTAGGCAAGGAAGCAATCGGTCAAGGCATTAAGGATCTTTTTACAACTGTCGAATACAAGGAGGAATCTTTCGGGAAATCTAAGGATCCAAGACATATAGGGCAAGGAATTCTCTTCAGATTTGGAATTTGTATGTATTAGCCGATTTCAAGGAAAAAGGATACTAGTAATTTCGGGATTTGATTTACAAATCATCCAATTCGAAGAACAAGGGATTAATAGATCTAAAAATTAGATCGATTCTCGAGATATCAAGGAACCTATTAGCTTAAAAAGGTGTGTACCCTTACTATCCTTCGATATTTTATGGCTAAATATTTTAATATATGATTATGAATAAGAATGTGAATGTGGCTATGTACCACAAATGTGGCAAAAGTACCTGTGCACGCTTTCCTACTCGATAGGATTGTGAAAATGTTATTTTAATAACATGCGAATATATGAATATGAACATGAAATTAAGTTATGCAATATATATGTTTTTGGGGCATTCGGGTTTTATGTGAAAGGGGAGAACAGTGTTGACTTGGTCTCACCAACGAAGGTGTTGACTTGGTCTCACCAACTAAATATGTTGACTACTCACATTGCGAAATTTAGGTGTTGACTTCGGTCTCACCAACGAAATATGTCGACTACGGTCACATTGCGAAATTTTGGTAACTTCGGTTACAATAGTGTCTAATGACACAACGTGGAGAGTAGCGGATGGAGGGTCGACTTAGTAGTCCCCACGGTGTGCAGGTTGGTACGGGTGGAGAGTAGCGGATGGCATATAGGTTTTGGGTTTGGGTTGCATCATAGTTTCATTATTATATGGACTTGATGATTTAAACGTGAATGCCTGAATTATTGATTGATAGTATTGTGTGCACATTGAGTCTGTTGACTCACCCCATTGTGGGAATTATTTTTCGTGTGATGAGCGTTGACGGACCTGCTTGAGAGACCATGAGGAGGCCATGCATCACTTGAAGAATTTATTCTAAATTTGGACATTATTTGATTTTAATACCTTTTAATTTTATTTTGGGTTTATTTGATGTAATAAGGCCATAAGACCCAAAGGATTATTCTTTGTTTTACATTACTTTTAATATTTTGCTAAGATCTATTTTGGACACATTACCTCAAATTGGATTTACAAGATTAAATAAATGGGTTTACAACCTAAGCCCAACTCAAAACAATAGTTTTTCTAAAATTTACAAATTTTCTCTAAGTAACTAAAATGTTTGAAACCGATTTACTTTAGGAACATACGGATCCGGTCCATTCTCGTGGGCGGGTGTGGTGTTTCATTTGGTATCGAGCCAGGCTCAAACTCTCTACTGTGACCTAAGGCCCAAAACGTTTTTAAAACAAGGCCAGATGAGTTTTATGGAAGTATTTTTACAAATGGACAGGTATAAAGACATGGCCCCTAAGTCTCCGACCCGCAGTCCACCAGGTAAGTACCCCTAACTATATGTGTGATTCTGTGATATATGAACTGTATAAGGGTAGAAAAGGCATGGAACGTAGAATAGATGATAGGAACTTGAACCCTAGGATTAGACTACTCAAACACAAATACATAAGACTTAAGGCACTAGACAAACCTGTGATTAAGTCACCGAGCTAGGGTGTGGTAATCACAAGATGTCAGGAGTGGATTCAGAAGAGCTTGGTATTTAAGCACCCTAGTGACTCACCTCCTCTTACTCAATCCTACCAGTGCGTAGTAACTGCTCACCCTAATCAAGAGGACTTAGTCACTGCCAAACCCAATAACTAAAACCCAAAGGGACTAGCCGATTTTTATGGAAACCCTAATTTTAAAATTTCTAAATTACCCTCTTGATTTGAAAAGAATATTTTATAAATTTTCCTAAAATATTTCTAATTTACAAATTTACTAAAATACCCTTAGTGGTAAAATTACAAAAAATGCCCTTGGTTTATAAAATGTTCAACTACTCAACAACTTTACCAAAATTTCATTATTTTATAAACATTCAAAAACCCTAATTTGTAAAATATCAAAATACCTTGATTTTGGAAAATTACAAAATTGCCCCTAACTTACAAAATTACCAAAATGACCCTAATTTCCAAAATTTTTGCAACTTCATCGTGCTGGAAAATAAATTTCTCGAAAAGAACCTCAAAGTTTTGCAACTTCAAATATCCTCGATTTATTAAAATTTTACAATTTATCCCGATTTGTGGAAAAATTACCAAAATATCCCAATGTCCAAAAATTTCAAATACCTCAATTTCAAAAATTTTCCAAAATACCCTGAACTTAAAAGGACCAAAAATACCTTGTGACAAAATCACCAAGGAACCTTATTTTGACAAATTACGAAAATACCCATGTAGGACAAATTACTAAAATACCCCGGTAGTGGAAAACAACAAATGAAAAAACTACAACGTTTCTCCGAATGAACTAAGGTTCATAATTGTTTGATGGATGTGTGAATGAATGAAAAGACTATGTGCATGTATGAATACGAAAGAACCACTTCTAAAAATTCTTTCCATAAAACTTCTTCGCGGGTAATCAAGTAAAACAATGACTAATTCATAAAACTTTTTAATTAAATCGCGACCTTAGAAATGAGTTCTAAGGAACGTGAACTTAGAGAATGTGCCTAGAAAGTATGATAGTTCTTTAAGATCAGAGTGCGCAGCAATAGCGTAGTGTGGTGAGTTAGACTGTACGGATGAACGATAGTAAGTAATTTCGAGGACGAAATTATTTTTAAGGGGGGTAAAACTGTAACATCCTAGATTAGGGGTTATGCGTTCATGCATAATTCATGAGATAGTGGGATCAGTGGGTGTGTTGGATGTGTTCTGAAGAGTTTCAAGAACCCTAAAATGAAAGAAAATGTAAGGAAATGAAAGGAAATGAAAGGAAATGAAAGGAAATGTAAGGAAATGAAAGGAAATGTAAGGAAATGTATGGAAATGTATGGAAATGTATGGAAATATATGGAAATGAAAGGAAATGTATGGAAATGTATGGAAATGTGTGGAAATGTAAGGAGATGTATGGAAATGTAAGGAAATGCTTTAGAAATGTTAAGTTTTGGAAACTAAACTAAAATAGGAAAGTGACCATTTTGGAAACCAAGTAAATTAGGAAAGTGAACATTTTGGAAACCAAGCCAAAGAGGAAACTAAACATTTTGGAAACCAAGCCAAAATAGGAAACTAAACATTTTGGAAACTTGAAAAATACAGAGTCAGCGAAAATTTTAGGAAACTTAAAATTGACCCCTTAATGTTGAATTTAAGAGCCCAAAGGGAACTTAGGGCCAAGTGACCTAAAAATATAAAGCATGTGAAATTTGACCCAACAACGGACTTGGAAATGTGGCTCAAGATGCCACCAAAGGTTTTAGAAACGGCCCAAATACAAGAGGCTTTTGGGCTGAGTTTGAGACATCCAGAAGCAAATAATGAAGGCCTTATTTTGCTTCCGTAAGGTGAGGTGGACGGCATGGGTTTCTAGAAAGGAAGAGTTTTATTCACATAAATATGTGAATAATAAGAGATAAATAAAGGAGTTTTATCCACATAAATATGTGAATAATAAGAGATAAATAAAGGAGTTTTATTCACATAAATATGTGAATAATAAGAGATAATATTATCTTAAGGAGAGTGGTGGCCAAGTCAAGGACTCTTGGCTAGCAATTTAGCTATAAAAGGAGAACCCAAGGTCTTTTTCTCTCATCTTTCCAAGTAACCAAAAATCCTTTGCTCTCTCCCTCTGCAGAATTTTCTTTCTATCTTTTCTTCTTCTCTTTTCTTCATCTGTCAAGCCAAAACCTTTTCTTTTGATCCCGATTAAATCTCCATAGTTGAAACCCCAAACTCTAGGCAAGGAAGCAATCGGTCAAGGCATTAAGGATCTTTTACAACCGTCGAATACAAGGAGGAATCTTTCGGAAATCTAAGGATCCAAGACATATAGGGCAAGGAATTCTCTTCAGATTTGGAATTTGTATGTATTAGCCGATTTCAAGGAAAAAGGATACTAGTAATTTCGGGATTTGATTTACAAATCATCCAATTCGGCAACAAGGGATTAATAGATCTAAAAATTAGATCGGGATTCTCGAGATATCAAGGAACCTATTAAGCGAAAAAGGTGTGTACCCTTACTATCCTTCGATATTTTATGGCTAAATATTTTAATATATGATTATGAATAAGAATGTGAATGTGGCTATGTACCACAAATGTGGCAAAAAGTACCTGTGCACGCTTTCCTACTTGATAGGATTGTGAAAATGTTATTTTAATAACATGCGAATATATGAATATGAACATGAAATTAAGTTATGCAATATATATGTTTTTGGGGCATTCGGGTTTTATGTGAAAGGGGAGAACAGTGTTGACTTGGTCTCACCAACGAAGGTGTTGACTTGGTCTCACCAACTAAATATGTTGACTACGGTCACATTGCGAAATTTAGGTGTTGACTTGGTCTCACCAACTAAATATGTCGACTACAAATCACATTGCGAAATTTTGGTAACTTCTGTTACAATAGTGTCTAATGACACAACGTGGAGAGTAGCGGATGGAGGGTCGACTTAGTAGTCCCCACGGTGTGCAAAAGTTGGTACTGTGGAGAGTAGCGGATGGCATATAGGTTTTGGGTTTGGGTTGCATCATAGTTTCATTATTATATGGACTTGATGATTTAAACGTGAATGCCCTAATTATTGATTGATAGTATTGTGTGCACATTGAGTCTCATTGACTCACCCCATTGTGGGAATTATTTTTCGTGTGATGAGCAAGGATGTGACCGGGCAGAGACCATGAGGAGGCCATGCATCACTTGAAGAATTTATTCGAAATTTGGACATTATTTGATTTTAATACCTTTTTAATTTTATTTTGGGTTTATTTGATGTAATAAGGCCATAAGACCCAAAGGATTATTCTTTGTTTTTACATTACTTTTAATATTTTGCTAAGATCTATTTTGGACACATTACCTCAAATTGGATTTACAAGATTAAATAAATGGGTTTACAACCTAAGCCCAACTCAAAACAATAGTTTTTCTAAAAATTTACAAATTTTCTCTAAGTAACGAAAATGTTTGAAACCGATTTACTTTAGGAACATACCAGATCCGGTCCATTCTCGTGGGCCGGGTGTGGGGTGTTTCATAACCCAAACAGAACAACGATGCTTTCGTCTATTAATATGTTTAGCTAATGTTCTCATACGATAAAACTTTCTTTTTGAATTTAAACAGTCACATATATTTCTGAGGATAAATGTACACATTGAATGTCCAAATGGAATCATAATAGCTGCCCGACTATAACCATTGCATTCAACCATCAATACAATTCAAACAATAATCCACTGTCTAATTCTGTCATCAAAAATTTTCATATTATCCCATCACTAATAGAAATCAATTTAGAAAAGCTTCCAGTTAGTACTTTATTTAGATAACATACCTGAATAAGTCATTTAATCAGAGTTAACTTCTTCTTTAACAATGACTTTACATAATCTGAGTAGTCTTCAGAACTGCCCAATATCTCTTTTAGTTCTGTCTTCATTTGCTGATTCATTCTCCTTTCTGACCACATTACTAATCTTTCAAACACGGATTTCTAAAACTTCACATTAGTGAGTTTATTCATTCCAACTATTATAATAAAATTGTAACATTTTTTTATAAGGGGGTGAGGGTACTAAAGCTTCAAATTTAACTCTCACATAATTGCACATAATACATAATATCACAAATAGTCAGTTCATTACAAATTTCACATTCTCAAATCATTAATAAACTTTTGCTTTTAATCACTTTTATTCTTAACACATTGTTCATATGCCAACTCAAATCACTATTTCACAATCAGAGCATTTTAGATAACAATCATAACTCAAATATCATATCTCATATGCTCATATAATTACAACATTTATCAATAACAATATGTCATACAATTTGATTCTTAACTTTATGAATCTCAACTCATCATCAACACATTTCCACTCAAATATTTGAATATTTACTTCCGTACTATTAGAATTAGATCAGTTGGAAAACTTATCTATCTCATCAACACAATCTTCGTTAGAGTCGGGAGATATTACACTATCACAGATTTATTTATGGCATGTATAGCTAGACTCACATACGCTATGGTAGTCCCAGAACTGACTAAACATAGCTCTGATACCAATCAAATGTAACACCCCTAACTCGTATCCGTCGCTGAATTAGGGTTATGATATGAGGTATTACCAAACAAAGCACAGCTCATAACAGGCATATAATATATATTTTTTAAATCATATCACATTAACTCAAAGCTAAACATAACATTGATATTATTATAACTTGCGCATGTCACTGTAATCACATTAAACATTTATGAACATAAAGAACAATTCATAGTACACCAAATTCACATGTTTTATAATTAAACCAAAGTACATATACTGAATCTTTCAAACAAAATAAAGTTGCATGCTTCAACATTTCAACCGAATCATAATAACCTATGTATATTCGTACTTATAATCATCTCATACCTTGCATGCAATAAGACATCCATTAATTCAATTTTGTCTATTTAGCAATAACCAAACTTACCATATGCTTAGCAATTTTATTTCATCACAAGGTTATGCACATAAACTTTATCAATTTAAAACATTCTTGAACATATATAACAACTAATAATAGTCTTATTTCACATGTCCAAATACCAATGAACACACATATATGCGCATATAATCAAACTATTAGGATCAATTTGAGTACAAATAATTACCAAAAATTAAATCAATTCATTTACAATTGAATATGCATAACATACTTGTAAATAACTAATTATTATATTACCTAAACTTATTCGCTTAACCTTTTATAAACTACAAAATTATAACCTCAAATTTTTGTTCCACAAGTAATTAGCATAGCTGAATTAACATACTCATTATCTATTAGCTTGGACCATATTTTCAAGACAATTATAATGTAACACCCCAAACCCGGCCTAAATGTTACAACCGATATGGTATGTCACATAGATAAGTTGTGTAAAATCGCGTTCTCGTTGAAAACTCCATATTCTTTCTTGAAAAAAAACCTCGAGCTTTTGCTTTTATGGTGTTATCGTAAAAAAGTTAAAATTATTACCAAAAACTTTGTTATTAAAGAAATCAATTTTCAATAGTTTATGAAGATGTAATATTTTGAAAATTAATATTATCGTTTTAAGAAAACTACTTATTTATAAATCTAGCGCTTATTAAGGAAAACTTAAAAAAAAAATTATACCAATGGCCTTATTACAAAAATATTAACCCAAATACATAATTAAACTAAAATAAAGTAGAAAAAATTTACTAAGTTTATGAGAATAATTCCCAGTGTATGGCCACCTCAAAGTCCTCCACAACTCCAAATCCTCTAATGTTGGGGATCACCTACAAGGTTAAAGCAATGGGTTGAGTTACAAGAACTTAGTGTGTAATCCCCTAATCGGTCATTAACTGGGCCCGAGCCTATACGAAAGTGAACTGGGCCGAGCCCATACAATAGATCGGTAGAAGCCCATACAGAATAGATCGGGTCAAGCCCTATTCAGTAACAATCTAGGCCTTAGCCCTATAAACATGATCGTGCAAACAAAATATGCAGCACAGCCTAATAATCCATCCGCTACACACCACCCATACCAGCCCAACACACCTGTGGGGATTTCTAAATCGACCCACCTATCCGCAACACACCAATAAGGCAGACAAGCTACTAATCACAGAATTTGTGGCAAAGCCACGAGAATAACAGAATATACGTGGCATAGCCACCAGACAGAATGTCGCAGAGCCACCAGATTACACTTCCTCCAATCATCAATATCCCAATCCCATGTAGAATGTCATGTATGCAAAGCATTTATCAAAAATGATGTATGAAATAAATTACCATCATAACCAATTAAACAGAATACACACAATCGTACTAATTAACCCCTAAGGGTATAACAGTAATTTACCCACCAAGGGTATTTCAGTAATTTACCCACCAAGGGTATTTCAATAATTTACCCACAAAAGGATATTTCAGTAACTTACCCATCAAGGGTATTACAGTAATTTACCCACTAAGGGTATTTCGATAATTTACCCTCTAGAGGTGTTTCAATAATTTCGCAAATCAGAGGTATTTCGATAATTTCACAAACCAAGGGTATTTTGATAATTTCATAGTATTTCGGTAATTTCGTAAACCAAGGGTATTTTGGTAATTTTACAAATTGAGATATTTTGATAATTTTGTAAAGTAGGGGTATTTTTGTAATTTTACAAACCAGGGGTATTTCGATAATTTTGTAAACCAGGGGTATTTTGGTAATTTTGTAAACCAGAGGTATTTCGGTAATTTCACAAACTAGGGGTATTTCGATAATTTCGCAAACCAGAGATATTTCAGTAATTTTCCAAAGCAGGGGTATTTCGATAATTTACCCATCGAGGGTACTTTGGTAATTTCACATTTAACAACCTTTCCAAATGCCTTCTGTAGCCCCGAGTGACTCAAATAACCTAAATGGTGATAACGGTGTAAATGGGCCTGAGGCCCCTTATTCGGCCCATATGGCCCAAACAACTAAATGCACAAGAACACTCAAGCTGGCCTCAACTATCACGTTGAAGCTCCCACACGTGCGCTCACACGCTCGTGTGGCTACCATCGCCGTGTGATCGGTATTTCGGCATTTGTCGCTCTACAGCTAGAGTAGAGAGAATACACACCTGATAGGAATTTGAAGCTGCTAATCTGCACTCGAGCACTCCTATGCCCAATCGCCCACTAATGTATGCTTCCTCTCTTCATAGAGAGCTCCATTTATAGCCAACTTCTCACCTTCCCTCTTGCTATCTTTCCGATGTGGGATCCTTCCATCAGCAGATTTTAAATCCAACATAAACTCTTTTCGCCCAACTTAGCAAAATAAATACTCCTTTGCTTGTTATGAGATTCGAACCCAGGCTCCCTTGTAACATAATCCACACCGCTAGCTACTTTACCAACTAGCTCCTTGTGTTTTAAAGCATGTGCAACAAAATATAACCATATGGCCCAAAGTCTAAGTTCATATAAAAAGAAAACCAAAATGCAAGAGCCAAGACTTGAACCTTGGACCCCTTGTTTCCTTGTGTGGCGTCATTCCGTTGTCTCCCATATGGCATCATTTGCCACTAGACCACAACTCCTTTTGTGTGTCATTTCTTCCCACATTTTATTCTTAAGGCCTACCTACTATCTCCTAGGGTTTTATTCACCTAAAACCAAAATTTTCCTAAAGCCCAAGTTTGATCCCGGGACTTCATAGAAGCCCCCTAACCTTCCAAAATCACTCACCTAATAGGTCCAACTTGAAATAATGCCGTTCTCCTAATCCAAAAAATTTTAAAATGCTCCCATGGCCAAGGCCCAATGGGCCCAATCCTATTAGGCCTAAATTTAGGGCGTTACAAATCTACCCCCTTAAAGAAACTTCATCCTCAAAATTTCCAACTATCTAGTAGCCACACAATACCGATTATACCACTACGTTTCTACTGCACACTCCAATCCTAATTGCAACGTAAGTAAATAACACATTACGGATAAATTACGTACCAGTATCTACCTACAGTATAATAGTTTAAAACAGATAGGAGAACTTGGTCTGACAATGGAGACTCAGTGTGCCACACAAAAATCCTCCAAAACGACTTTAAAATCATTTGTAAGCATATTTAAAATAGAAACTAAAGCCCATTTCATAGCCCGAGTTTTACAATTGGGCTCTGATACCACTAAAGTAACACCCCAAACTCGGCCTAGAAGTTAGGGCTGAATCTGGCTTGTCACATTGAGGTATTTTTAGAAAACTGCATTTTCATTGAAAACCCTCTTGATATTTAAAAACTAAAGTCCTAGTTTGCGATTGTTATTATTAATCGACATTTATTAAGAAGTCATTACCTTCAAAACCTTGTTCGTTGTGGAAGCTTAAATTAAAACAACTGACTTATAAAACATGATATTTACAACTTGGTTACGAAAACTTAGTGTTTTAAAAATCGTGATTCAATGTTGGGCAGATTTAAAACATAATAAACTAAAAATCCCAAACTATACCATAATTTAAGAGAGGCCTTATTACAACCCAATAAAAATGGTTTAATAAAGTAAAATAGAATACTAAAATCCAAAACTGCTCGTAGTGTGGCCACCTCTGAGTCCTCCAATACGTCGAACCGCCTACTGAGGGTTATCTGGAAAAATTAAAAAGGGGGTGAGTTTGCGAAAACTTAGTGTGTATAACCCTCATCAGTAAAAACATGCATCACAACAATCCAGGCCGAAGCCCATTACATAATGGTGGCAATCGGGCCTTAGCCCAAAATAGCCTCGGTTGGGCCTTAACCCATATCATATGTCACATATCATAAATATCTGGGCCTAAGCCCATCTCAATATTCAAATCCATATATCAATGCATTAATGCATATACCAACCCTGAACTCCATCTCCTGTCCAGCCGTGCACTACATGGAGATTTAATCGACTCACCCAATCGTACACTCCTTTTGTAGCACCGGTTGAGGCACTAACTTATCGGTGTAGCATGTCAGCTCGGTGGCTAAAAAGCCTTCGGTGGATCCACAGTCATCAAGTGACCATGCGATCCTATTAGCACTTCCTCCATATTAATAATATCCCAATCCCACGCAAATGTCATGTATGCAAAGCATTTATCAAAAATGATGTATGAAATAAATTACCATCACAACCAATTAAACAGAATACACACAATCGTACTAATTAATCCCTAAGGGTATAACAGTAATTTACTCACCAAGGGTATTTCAGTAATTTACCCACTAAGGATATTTCAGTAATTTACCCACCAAGGGTATTTCAGTAATTTACCCACCAAGGGTATTTTGGTAATTTACCCTCTAAGGGTGTTTCAGTAATTTTGCAAACCAGGGGTATTTCGGTAATTTTGCAAACCAGAGGTATTTTGAAAATTTTATAAACTAAGGGTATTTTGGTAATTTTGCAAACTAGGGGTATTTCGATATTTCGTAAACTAGGGGTATTTCGGTAATTTTGTAAACCAAAGGTATTTCAGTAATTTTGCAAACTAGGGGTATTTCGATAATTTTGCGAACCAAGGGTATTTCAATAATTTTGTAAACCAAGGGTATTTTAGTAATTTCGTAAACCAAGGGTATTTTGGTAATTTCGTAAACCAGGGATATTTCGATAATTTACCCATTGAGGGTACTTTGGTAATTTCGCATTTAACAGCCTTTCCAAAGGCCTACTGCCACCCTGAGCGACTCAGATAACCTAAATGGTCATAACGGTGTAATTGGGCCCGAGGCTCCTTATTCGGCCCACGTGGCGCAAACAACCTAAACACACAATAACACTCAAGCTAGCCTCAACTATCACGTCGGAGCTCCCACACGTGCGCTCGCACGCTCGTGTGGCTACCATTGTCGTGTGACCGGCATTTCGGCATTTGCCGCTCTATAGCTAAAGTAGAGAGAATACACACCTGATAGGAATCTGAAGCTGTTGTATGCTTCCTCTCTTCATAGAGAGCTCCATTTATAGCCAGCTTCTCACCTTCCCTCTTGCTATCTTTCAGATATGGGATCCCTCCGTCAGCAGAGTTTAAATCCAACTCAAACTCTTGCTACCCCAACTTAGCAAAATAAATACTCCCACTCAAACTCTTGCCGCCCCAACTTAGAAAAATAAATACTCCCTTGCTTGTCATGAGATTCAAACCCAGGCTCCCTTGTAACATAATACACGTCGCTAGCCACTTTACCAACTAGCTCCTTGTGTCTTAAAGCATGCGCAACTAAATATAACCCTATGGCCCAAAGTCTAAGTTCATATAAAAAGAAAACCAAAATGCAAGAGCTAAGATTTGAACCTTGGACCCCTTGCTTCCTTATGTGGTGTCATTCCCTTGTCTCCCATGTGGCATCATTTGCCACTAGACCACAACTCCTTTTATGTGTCATTTCTTCCTACATTTTATTCTTAAGGCCTACCTACTATCTCCCAGGGTTTTATTCACCTAAAACCAAAATTTTCCTAAAGCCCAAGTTTGATCTTGGGACTTCATAGAAGCCCCCTAACCTTCCAAAATCACTCACCTAATAGGTCCAACTTGAAATAACGCCGTTCTCCAAATCCCAAAAATTTTAAAACGCTCTCATGGCCAAGGACCAATGGGCCCAATCCTACTAGGCCTAAATTCAGGGTGTTACATATAAAGCCAAAACATACACAATTTAACACATCACTATGCATATTTGTCCCTAATATTTTAAACCATTTTAAAGTCAAATAAAAAGTAAGAATGCATATATTTTGCATGTTAATTTTATATACTTTAAATTGTGCCAAAATTTCATTCACACAACCAAATTGAATTATTTCATACTTGAACATTTTATATAACATACAATACATGATACATTTATAGTTAATGTTCAAACCAACTCATGTTATAAAATAGACATCTCAATTAATAAATCAATAACTAAGCATAACTTAAACTTAATCATCAACCTCACCTAAAACCAATTTAACAAATGAGCTATCATGAGCTTTAATTATTCTTACTTAAGCCTTAAGCATATTTTAACACACAGCATACTTATATCATGCATATTTCTCTACTAATTTATCCAACCACAAACACCATTCATGTCAAGCACATTTCACACATATACTTCATAACCAAAATCACCAAAAACCAAACACATCAAACATTGAATCAGGAACATATAAAAACCAGATTTAAACATAATGAACAAGCCATTTTCGCATGGCTTTATATATATACATGTCCCAAAAATCATATTCAAATACTTTATCTATGCTATATATGCCATAAATCAAATTCACTTAGTAAAATACCAAAGAAACAGTTGATAGTGTCATAAGCTTTGCTGACGATCACCGAGCTCGTAACGTGAATCCAAAATCTATAATACAGAGGTAGACAAAACACACACAAAGTAAGCTATTTAAGCTTAGTAAGTCATAAGCAAATTTAAATATCAACTATATATGTATCACCAATTAACAATGCAAAATATACACATCCACAAATATAAGCTTAACATTTCAATATTTCAAACACTTATCGTATGGCTAATTGTACCAATTTACCTGCACACATATAATTCTCATTATCAAGATCCCATAAAACTCAATTGGCCGATTCTACTAAATCATAATGCTTACACATATTGTAATATCCCAGACTATGGCTTATGCATTATTACTAAATTGTATGAAATAACATGCCTTTGTGTGTTAAGAATGTGTTGCATGAATTTTGTAAACTTTAGGAAATAGGAGAGTGCTTTAGAAATTATCAGATTTTAAGTTTAAAAGAGGAAGCTAGGCAGAGGAGGCCTTAAGAGAAATTGTATGTGAAATATAACACAAAAATGGGCTTGGTACAGTGGCTTGGAGGCGCCACTTAGGGCCTTGGTAGGTGACGCCATGGGCTATGAGGAAGGGATCAGGTTCGAGCCACAAGGGAAGCAAAATAAAAGTTTTATTTTGCAGCAGAGATAAGCAGCAATGGACGGCACTAAGGCTATATTTTAGGAGTTTAATCCCTTTTATTTTAAGAGATAAATGGTGATAAATTAATTAGGAAAAGGGATAAATGATGGATTATTCTTATTAATTTTAAATGAAGAGATAAAGAGAAAAGCAAGGAAAGGCTAGTGTTTGAGTGTTAGCTGAAAATTCATTCTCTTCTCATCTTTTTCAATTGTGCCGAAATTCTTAGCAAGAAGTGTCCATCTTTTTACTTTGTTTTTCTTTTCATCTCTTTCTCTAGCCGAACCTTTACAAGTAATTAAACCTCTTTTTCGCTTTCTTCTTCTCTCCAAAGCCAACACTTTTCTTTTCTTTTTCTCTTATTCGAGCTGAATCTCCATCATCAACTTTCTTCTTCTTTTCACAACTCTCTAAAAGGCTAAGGTAAGCCTTTTTCTAGCCATAGCCAATTGCTCATCAAGACACCAAAAGCCAAAACTTGATTGATCAAACACCTAGCCTATAGCCGAATACCTTGGTGGGTTCAACAAAGGAGCAGTCGAATTCCTGTAATAAGGGTAAGGACCAATTGTCAATTGATTTCCATTCTTTTTCTTTTAGGCTTGCCAAAATTTAGGAACTAATTCCTATCATTGATCTTGGTCGAAACTTGGATGGAGGCTTCGGGAATTAGGTGCTGTCGACTACAAGTAGAAGGATCTTTTGGGATTTTAAAGATCTAAGGTGAGTCATATTGGATATTCGGCCAAGGGCTATTTACTTGTGATTAAATGTTAGAAACTGATCTAACATGTGTCTATAGAGATTTCGACAGATACCTAAAACAAGGGATACTTTTGGGATTTGAGAATCGTAAGGTAAGTGCACATACACATTCGTTCAAGGCCTATTTAGTGATTAGATCTATTTCGTACTTATTCAAAAACCGAAACTAACCAAATCAAGTGACTTAGTGTTAGCCGATAGCTAGAAAGAAGTATCACAAAGTTTTCGAGATTTGAGAAGTGCTCAAATCGGCAAGCAAGGTAAGATTTCGATTATGTTTCCTCCGGGATTTGGTTATATGGCCGAATAAGATTTTGCTAATATGTCTAACAATGGTCGAATATAGGATCTAAGATCTAAAGCATTAGATCGGGTTTTTGGGATCTCAATTAAGCGCTAAGTAAATCAGGTGTGTACTCTACACTAAGCTTTAATTAAATTACAGTTATGTTTTAATTAATATGTTACAAGAATATGTTATGATGTGGCTAAGAGTACCATGTAATGGTACGAAATACTCAGGTACGTTTTCCTACTCCTACTATGAGTATGATAAAAAGGACAATAGTGATAAGAATGTGAAATAAAGCATGATTTTGCATGAAATGTTTGACATGGGGCATATGGGTGATATGTAAAGGGGAAGTGAATTGGTGGTTTTATACCCTAATATCTGAATGTGGTGACTTATGTCACAATATCCGAATGTGGTGACTTATGTCACAATATCTAAATGTGGTGACTTATGTCACGAATATTTAAGTGGTGGCTATGCCACGAATTTTATAAGGGCGATGAGCACGTCGACTGCAGCGACTACCTTCAATGGTGTGTAGCGGATGGAGGGTTGACTTAGTAGTCCCCACGGTGTGATGGTTGGTACGGGTGATGTGTAGTGGATGGATACTTAGGCTTGGGTTCGGGTTTGCATCATTAATTATATATGTTATTATGTATGAATTGACATGCCTGAATTATTTGAGACTTGTGTTGGTTGTACACATTGAGTCTGTTTGACTCACCCCTTGTGGGACTATTTTTCAGGTGACGCTCATTAATGGACCGGGTCGGCAGGAGCTTCGTGGTGGCCATGCTCAGTTCAAGATTTCATTTTATTTTGGACTTGTTATATTTTAAGTATTTGGATTTAATTTGGGTTTTATTTGATGTAATAAGGCCATAGGTATTAAATTGTTTATGCATGCTTTCAAATTACTTAATATGATACGATTATTATCGAATTAAAATTAAAGACCAATTTTTCTTAAGTATAAATACTAAATGTTTTGACACCTAATCAACACGGAATTTAAATTTTGAACCCAACCCAAATCAACTGTTTTCAAAAACACAGAAAATTTTAGCAAAGTTAAAACAGGATTCAAACGGTTTTTCCTAGAAGCATGCCAGATCCGGTCAGGGCTTGTGGGCCGGGTTTGGGGTGTTTCACATATATCACATTTATAACTTTATCATTTATATAATCAAATAATCAATTAACTTACCTTAATTTCATAACATAGTATAAATACATACCTGAGCCCTTTTAATTCGATTTTTCACATTAGATCTTCACTTAAAAATGTCCATTGAACCATTCGGAATTCAAAAGAATACGTGGATAGTCGGAAGCTCGTACAATGCCAGCGTCCTAGACATGGTCTTACATGTAATCACATATCGATGCCACTGTCCCAGATAGGGACTTACACGAATCAATTACGATGCCAATGTCTCAGACATGGTCTTACATGTAAACACAAGTCGATGTCAACGTCCCAGACGTGGTCTTAAATGATAACACATATCGGATATCCTATGTCATGACATATATATCTTATCTATTCCTAAGGTTCGTACGGGGCTTACGGATGTCTAATCTCGATCGAATCAAGTTCGGAAGACAGCCAATTCACCTTACTCATATTAGGCCATAGTGAATTGAAATTCAAATAATACAATTTAACACATAGCAAATATATACTCATATTTATATCGACATTTAAATGCTTATGGACTTACCTCGGACGTCGTTGACTGTGAAATCGGCTATTCGACGACTTTTGTCTTTCCCCGATCCAAATTTGATTTCTTTAATTCTTGATCTAGCATATTCAAATTAAGCTTATTTAAAGGCCATTCTATTCAATTTATCCTAAAAACACATAAATGAGCAAATTACAATTTTACCTCTAATATGTCACATTTTTTACAATTTAGTCCTTTTTTGCACAAAACACAAAATACAACTATATAAGGGCCGAATATTCCTAGTCCTCAAACAAACCCACACATTTCATTTATTTCACATTTCAGTCCTTCAAAAATTTATTTTTGTAATTTAGTCCAAATTGCTCAAATTCATCAAAATTCAAAGACAAAACATGTTAATCTAACACACACATATATATATCATATTTCATCATCAAACAACACAAACAACAAGATATCATTAATGGCTCAACTCAAAATATTCATCAAAATCAAAAATTGAAACATGGGCTTTGTACATCTCATAGTAACGATCTCAAAAACGTAAAAATTATCAAAAATCGAGCAAAACACTTAACTTAATTAAGCTTAGACATGGCCGAACCCTTGTTTGCTCTTTTCTTTCTTTTTCTTTCCTACTTTCAGCCATTAAAGATGAACATGTGATTTTTTTTATGTTTTATTATATTCTATATATTATTATAATTTAACTTTTATAATTAAAATAACATATAAAACTATATATATATATATATAACCAATATGCCGTCCACTAACTAAATAATGGTCTATTTGCAACATAAATCCCCCATATTAAAAAGACATCAATAATTAGGTACTTTCACAACTAACCATCAAGTTTTCATTTTACGCGATTAAGTCCTTTTATTTAATCAGACACTCAAACGATAAAATTAAAACACGAAAATTTAACACAAGAAAATTCACACATAATAAACACTGAAAATAATTTTTTAAATATTTTTTGGACTTGAATTTGTGGTCTCAAAACCACTATTCTGATTAGGGTCAAAATCGGGCTGTTATAATTGGCACTAAGTGTGCGAGTAAATTGAATGATTACGGTAGATTGAATGAAATGTGGCATTGAGAATTGAGTAGAAAAAGTGTTCATATACTGAGTGTTGGCACAGGTATGTACAAAACCTATGTGGTTGATGATTTTGCAAATGGATAAATGGATAGTTTTGTGAGCTTTTGGTTATGGATGAGATTGTGTATTCATGAGAACTACTCTATGTGATGGTTTATTTTGTATATTGATTTAAATTATTGAGTTAAATGCATTATATTACGAACTTGCTTAGCTTTAAAGCTTATTGTGTGAAGTGTTTCTCTTTTTTACAGTGTATTTAAAGCTAGCTCGAATCCAAGGATCGTCAGTGACTCAATCACACTATCGGCTACTTATTTTGGTACTTTTGGAAGCTGTATATACTTGGGTATATGGCATGTATAGGCTAGTGATTATGGCATGTTTTGAGTTGTATAGTGTTGCCATGTGATATGTCTTGGAAGTTGAATGATGTTGGTATATTTGTGTGGGATTAAGTGAATGAAGTATTTAACACCCCAAACCAGGCCTATGCATTAAGCCCGAATTTTGGCATGCCACACAAATTAAACGGATATTCAAATCATTTAACGATGTAGGAATCAAATTCCAAAACAATTAAGAGAAAGACTTTATCAAAAATTTGAAGTTCATTGAAAACCATAATTTAAAAACACAAGAGTTTGTCATTTGATCTATAGAGTAGTAATTGATTAAAACTTTGGATTTATTTAGTCGAAATATTTCATCGAAAAGTTTTAAAAGACTTTCCTAAGTTTTAGTAATATTTAAGAAAAACCTTTATTTTATATGAGA
Organism: Gossypium rotundifolium; assembly: GCA_025506655.1. NCBI lineage: Eukaryota > Viridiplantae > Streptophyta > Magnoliopsida > Malvales > Malvaceae > Gossypium > Gossypium rotundifolium. The sequence goes on along the minus strand of CP106727.1, from coordinate 34,489,663 downwards.
GTTATAGAAAACATTTATAAAAACTAAACCAATCCAACTTAGAAAAACTAAAACAAAATAAATAATATCCACATAATAAAATCCATAATTAAAGAGGCCTTATTACATCGCCATAAAAATAATACTTAATAAAATTTATTAATGAAGTCTTAAAGTTTTATAAACCACCATTTGTAGTATAGCCTCCACACGAAGTCATCTCCGACCCAAGTCTCCATCAATTATTATTACCTGAGAGGGGTAAAAAAATGGGGTGAGTTATTTAGAACTCAGTGTGTAACTCACTTACCTTAGTCCACTGGGCCAAAACCATTTAAGCATTTATTTGGGCCTAAGCCCATTACAAATATAATAATTTAGCACGTATGAAATGCAAGTGATATGCAATTCCCAAAACCAAAACTAAATTTCCATCTGCTACACACCACCCGTACCAACCAGCACATCTGTGGGGAGCTTTAGTCATCCACCCCGTCAACACACCGAAGTAGGCATTAAGCCGTATTTCAAATTTCGTGGACAAGCCACCAGATTCACAGAGTTTACATGGCATTTGCCATTTTTCAGAATTGTGGCAGAGCCACCAAAATTTTGTAGCAAAGCTACTAGAACTTCTCTTCGTCAAATAGCCCAACCCATGCAATCATGTATATATTATGCATAGCAATCCATTCATATAATTATTCCAACATAAGGCCCATTATAAAAGTTATTACAATCTGGCCCATTTCACATTTTGGCCCTCAAAATCTCATATCACATATGACCCATTTATCAATTAGCATATATGGCCCAATTATCAAATATCACATATAGCCCATTTATCGATTATCACATATGGCCCATTTATCAATTATCACATATGGCCCAAATTGTCCAATTATCAAATATCACATATGGCCCAATTATCAAATATCACATATGGCCCATTTATCACTTTTATCGAATTCGTCCGTTAAGGGCAATTTCATAATTTTCATGATCTTAGTACCAATTTCAAAACTTTTATCATTAAGGTGATAAATATGTTATTCTTCCCGATTTCACTAACTTGTGGTTTCATCCACCAATTTATACATATAGTCATCTAACCCATTAGATACGGTGTGAGATTACACACCTGATTACGGTGAGAACTACACTTTCTCGCTTGTCGATATCTAAACACACATCACGATGGATTAGAACACTAATATTTAATATAAAACTATTCTAATGTTAAGCGATCTAGATCTTACCCTCGGGATCTCGAACAACCACTATTTGTGATTTTTCTCCGATCAAAGGTTCAGAACCACGAGTAAACAATGGTTCGGGGGTACGTACGACTTCGAATAATTGATTTTTGCTGGATGAGGGTCCACAACCCGATGGAAAGTCTTGAATTCCCGAAATAGTCCTTCTTTTAAACTTATGGGGAATAGCGGAACCACCCCTCTTCGAACACTATTTACTGCCCTTTTTGTCCCTATCTTGATTGTCTCTATTGACAAAAGATCATTAGTCCGACTAATAAATTATCAAAATTTTGACTAACGGATTTTAAAAGCGAGATTAACTTACCACAAATATCCTCGTTCCACAATATGATAATCGAGCGATAACATCCCCTAAAACGAAATTGATTAAATAACAATTTATATCCATATGTCAAGTAATATAAAAATCCTTGATAATCCCTTACCTTGACGCCTTAATTCGATTCCAACAATTTACGATGTTTACGAACACTTGAGTTTCGGCCCTCCACTAAGTTTCTATGATAGAGAAAAGATTAGAATGAGATATGGTATGATGATGGTCTCAATCCAAAAAGGTCATCCCACACCACATATAGATTCGGCACAAAAGAAAGGGAAAATAACAATTCCAAATATTGTACTAGCCACTTACCGATTGATTAAAGTGTGAGTAGAAAGAAAAATGATTGAGAAGGAGATATGTGAATTGTAGAAGATTTGGTTATGAAGGGAAATTGAAGGAGATGGTGCTTAGTAACATTCAGCCATGGTGAAAATAAAAGGGAGAAAATGTTTAAGAGATTTTTGTAAGGAGGAAGAGATGAAGAAGGGTAAAGGAAAATAAGGTGTTTCGATTTCAGCTTTTCTCAAGAATGGAAGATGAACAAAGAAATGAGTTTGAGGCTTGTGTGCATTTGGCAAGGGTGAAAAGAAAAGAAAAGAGAAAATGGCCTTCCAAGGTCTTGGTGATTTCGGCACTAGGAAGAAAGGTTTGAGGGAATAGGCAAAATAAGACCGAAATGGTCAAAATATGAAATGATTAAAGAAAATCAAAGATATTACCTATTTCTCAAGGTGCATTCGGCTAAGGAGAGGAAAATGGAGAGAAAGGTTTTGGAGAAAAGCACAAAAATGACCAAAGGCCAAAGTGGTCAACTAGCTACCAAAAGCTATCAAAATTTCAGTCACTCCCCCTAACCCCTAAAACCGTCCAAGTACATGGCCTCAAAGTCAAAGTTTGGCCACTCCAAACTTTCTAAAACATCTTCCTTGTTATGTGCCTTGTGTTCCCCCTACATACCTTATTCAAATGATTCCTTTCCCTAAGTTAACACTTGTCTTTTTCCCATGGTCTTCTTGCCATAAAAAAATTAATCCAACTCATCCTAATTCTTATCCATGACCGACACATGCTAAGGAAAAGCAAAAATAAAAGCTTTCAAATTACATGCTAGGAGATTCAAACCTCTCCCCTCAAGCAAACATACATGCGCCAACACCACCTTGCTACTAGCTCATCTTATGCTAGTTTTTGACACTTAAATTTACTTAAACCTCAATGTAACATCCTGAAAAGGGCCTATGCATTTTTGGCTTAATTGTACGAAATGACATGTTTGATGTGTTATGAATAAATTTTGAATATTTTTGGAAACCTAGGAATGTATGGAAATGTTACGTTAAAAGAAAGAAAGTTAACATTTTGGAAACCTAAGTAAAATAGGAAAGTGACCATTTTGGAAACCTAAGTAAAATAGGAAAGTGACCATTTTAAAATAGGAAACCTAAGTTTAAAGAGCCAAACGAAAAGTTTTGGAAACTTAGAAATGACCTAGAAATGTCGAGTTTTAAAGTTTAAAAGAGGAAATTAAGGCAAGGTGGCCTTAAGAGAAAAAGTATGTGAAATTTGACACACAAGCGGGCTTGGAAAAGTGGTCAAGATGCCACTTAGGGCCTCGTGAAATGGCGCCACATGCAAGTGTAATTGGGCCAGGGATCGAGTCACATAGGAAGCAAATAAAAGAAATTTTATTTTGCTACGAGAGCAGAGAGGTGGACGGCATGTGGGCTCTAAAAGAAGGAGTCTTATTTCCTTTAGAATTTCTACTAATTAGGAGATAATTGTTGGATTAAATCTTTTGATAAAAGTGATAATTATCACATAGGAAGAGTGGTGGCCAAGTAGGGACTCTAGCCTAGGAATTTCGACAATAGAGGGAAAATAAGGGCCATTCTTCATTCATTCTTTTCTCTTCAAGGAAACCTCTGCAAAATTCTCTAGCAAATAGCACCATTCTTTTCTTCTCTCCTTAGCCAATTCTCTCGCCATAATTCTCTTCTTTTCTTTTCTTCTTCTATTACAAACATAATAAAAAACCGAAAGTAAGCAAGGCCCTAGCCGATTCCTTTATTGTTACAAAAGTCAAACCTTGTGTTACACATAAGGGCCATAGCCAATACTACTAAGGGATTCAAGCAAGAGTTCCATCAATTCTTCATGAGGGTAAGATTAGGTTCGATTCTCATTCTATTTCTTTTAAGTCCGTCAAATTAAGATCCTAATATCCTCTATATATTGTTGCCGAAACCTTGAATAGATCTTTTGGGAATTACTAAGTGTCGACTACAAGGAATGAGAAGTTCTTTTCCCAAAGGTACACCATAGGCCAGCGTATTCCCAGCTTATTTGGTGAAATTCAGGATTTAAAATCCACAAGGTAAGCACCTAAAAGCATTCGGCCAAGGCTTGTATGAATACTTAGATCTGTTCTTTAATTATTAAAAAGCTGAAAACTAACCTATGTTGAGATTTAGGGTTGGTCGAATATAGGAAGCAAGATCTAGAATAGTAGATCAGGATTCTTCGAGATTTCAGTGAATTTGCTAAGTGAATCAGGTGTGTACCCCACACTAATCTTAATAGATTTATGGCTTAAATTTGATATATATGTTAATATGAAAGTGTAAGAATGTGGCTAAAGTACCATGTTATGGTACAAAGTACTCAGGTACATTTTCCTACTCCTACTAGGATTACGAAATATGTTATACTTAACATGTGAAAAGTGACATGAATGTGAAATTAAGTATGATATGCATGATATGCATAATATGGGGCATTCGGGTTATTTGAGAAAGGGAAGTGAATGTGATGACTTGGTCTCACTAAGTGAATGTGATGACTTGGTCTCACTAAGTGAATGTGATTACTTGGTCTCACTATGTGAATGTGGTGACTTGGTCACATTATCTAAACATGGTAACCGATTACATTATCGAATGTGGTGTCTCATGACACAATTATCTTAGTGGCTATGCCACGAATTTTATGTGGGCAATGAGCACGTCGACTGCAGCGATTGCCTTCGATGGTGTGTAGCGGATGGAAGGTTGACTTAGTAGTCCCCACGGTGTGCAGGTTGGTATGGGTAGAGTGTAGCGGATGGCATATAGGTTTGGGTTCGGGTTTGCATCATTGTCTTGAATTATTATTTGAACATGATGTGTATGGTATGCCTAATTCTATTATATTTTGGTGTTGGTTACACATTGAGTCTATCGACTCACCCCGTTGTGGGAACATGTTTCAGGTGATGAACAGTGATAGACCGGGACGACAGAACTTGTGGTGGCCATGCTCAGCTTGAAAAATTATTTAATATGGGCATTTTATTTTATTTAAGTACTGTATAATTTTATTTTGGGTTTTGTTTTATGTAATAAGGCCATAGTGATGATTTTATTTTTGTTTTAATTACTAAGTTACGATTTTAGGGTATTTAAAGAACAAGTCCATTTAATTTAAAATAAGCTTAAATATTTTGTCACCTAAAATAAATGGGTTTTCGATATAAAAATAAACTTGTTTTCAACTCGAGCCCAACCCACAAACAAACTATCTTCAAAACACACAATTTTCAAAGTAACAAAAGAATTTTTGAACCGGGTTACATTGAGGAACATACCAGATCCGATCCAGGCTCGTGGGCTGGGTGTGGGGTGTTTCAGTTTGGTATCAGAGCCCAGTTTTAAACTCTCAGCCTGTGGCCTAAGGCCCAAAATGTTTTCAAAATGAGCCCAAATGAGTTTTATGGAAGTATTTCTCAAAATGGGCAGGTTTGATGGCATAGCCCCTGAGTCTCCAACCTGCAGTCCACCAGGTAAGTACCCCTAACTATTTGTGTGATTATGTGAATTATAGAAGGGTAGAAAAGGAACAGAACGTAGAATAGCATGATAGAAACTTGAACCCTAGGATTAGTCTACTCAAACACAAATACATAAGACTTAATGCACTAAACAAACCTATGGCTAAGTCAATCGAGTTAGGGTGTGGCAACCATGGTACACATGTCTAGGATTGAATCTGGAAGAGCTTGGTATTTAAGCAGTCCTAGTGACTCACCTCCTCTTCGCAGGAATCCTACCTGGTGCGTAGCTTCGGTTCACCCTAACCCAGAGGACTTAGTGGGTGTGGCAACCCCTGTACGCATGCCTAGGAATGGTTTCAGTGGGAGCTTGGTACTTAAGCAGTCCGTGTGACTCACCTCCTCTCCACTCGAATCCTACCTAGTGTGTAGCTTTGGTTCACCCTGACCAAGGAGGCTCGGTCATAGGCTAAACTCAATAACTAAAACTCGAAAGGGAACTAGCCATTTTTTTTAGAACCCTAATATTAAAAATTCTTAAAATCATTTTTCTTTAATTCACGAAAATTATTTCTTTTTACACAAATTTTGAAAAAATTTTGATTTATAAAATTACAAAATACCCCTAGTGGTAAAATTACAAAATGCCCTTGGTTTATAAAATGTCCAACAACTCAACAGTTTTGCCAAATTTTATTATTTTATAAATGTTCAAAACCCTAATTTGCAAACTATCAAAAAATACCTTGATTTTTGGAAAATTACAAAATTGCCCTAACTTACCAAAATTACCAAAATGACCTCGATTTCCAAAATTTTTGCAACTTCATCGTTTTGGAAACTAAATCTCTCAAAAGAGCCCTCAAAGTTTTGCAACTTCGAAATATCCCGATTTATTAAAATTTTACAATTTACCCCAGGTTTGTGGAAAAATTACCAAAATACCCCAAGGTCCAAAAATTTCCAAAATACCCTCGATTTCAAAAATTTTCCAAAATACCCTGTGAATTTAAAAATACCAAAATACTTTGTGACAAAATCATCAAGGAACCTTATTTTGACAAATTACGAAAATACCTCTGTAGGACAAATTACGAAAAACCCCTGGGTAGTGGAAAAACAACAACAAATGAAAACTACAATATTTCTCTGAATGAACTAAGGTTCATAATTGTTTGATGGATGTATGAATGAATGAAAAGACTGTGTGCATGTATGAATACGAAAGAACCACTCCTAGAGTCCTTTTCATAAAATTTCTTCGCGGGTAATCAAGTGAAACAAAAGTACTAATTCATAAAAACTTCTTAATCAGATCTCGACGTTAGAGATGAGTTCTAGAGGACACGGTCGTCAAGGATGCGGAAGAGGAAGAATAACTGTGTCAGAACCCGTTAGATCGGGTCAAGGGTCTGACAATGAGTTACCACCGCCACCACCACCCCCAGCTGTTAATGTCGAGCAGCAAGCTCAGACGGGGATGATCTTGTCGCAGAGCTATGCCGCGAGTTTTAGAAATGGTGGTGGCACGGTGGAAATACTGAGCTCAAAAATCATGACCGAGTGACTCGAGCCAACAGAGTGAGGTGTTTCGTGGAGTATCCGTGTGGCACCCAAGACAAATGAATACTAGTTGGAAGCAACCAAGCGCATTATGGATGAGCTCGATCGACCCGGAGGAGAAGTTGAAAGGAATGGTGGCACTATTACATGATGAAGCGTATCAATGGTGGTTAACAATGGTCGACACGGGAGTATGCTAAGGAGGCATATCGGAAAAAGTATGTCGCCACACGTTATATTGATGAGCGAGGAAAGCTTTTCTAGGACTAGTTCAAGGAAACAAGTCGATAGCGACATATGAGGTGAATTTTTGAGGTTAAGCCGATATGCTCGAGGAGTCGCAATCGAACATGAACAGTGTCTGCTTTGAGGGCGGATTAAGGGATGACCTAAGGTTATTGATAGCTCCACATCGAGCGAGAGTTTTCGTTGGTTGAAAAGGCTAAGGTAGTGAGGAATCAAGGACTCAACTAAGCGAACTCGATAGGAATAGACCCAAGAGGGTTATGATCATCGAGAAATGTGTAAAAAGGCCCAAAACCGATGGACCGAAGGGTCGACAAGTTGGTACCAGCGTCCTTGTGAGCATTGTGGGAAGAAGCATTTAGGACCATATGCTCAAGGACCAAAGATATCGATGAAAAGCGACAAGTGTTAATCAGTGGGGGGGAGGACAAAGACCTCAACGAGGTCAAAGTTTGAATAACAGTAATGGTGCTGGCAAGGACGTGGAACACAAGGCGAGGTTTGCTATCTCGAGGCAAGACAAATAGGGTTTGGTTTATCTGATTCATCGTAGGGAGGATGGAGACGCGCCGGATAATCAGACGTCGGCAAACCCTATTATGCTTTAATTGATGTGGACTCGACCCATTCTTATGTTGCTCGTAGTGTAGTTGAAACACTAGGCCTAGACTCTAAATTTCGATAGGGAGATGATGGTAGTAAGCCCATTAGGCCAAACTATAGTAGTGAATAAGATCTTTCGAATGTATCCCTAGAAATTGGGAGTGAGCTTTCAAATGACTTAATAGAGTTACCTTCTGATTTGACCTCATACTTGGTATGGATTGGTTAGTAGAACACCGAGCCATGTTGGATTGTATGGCTAAATGAATGGAACTAAGGACCCCGAGGATGAGGTGGTCATTATGATAGGAGAAAGAAGGAACTACTTGTCTAATGTAGTTTTCTTAAGGTTTGAAAAGATGGTTTGTAAAGGGTGCGAGGCATTTTAGCCTTTGTAAGTGCAATGGAAAGGAGGAAGGTGTCAATGGAGTTAGAACGGTAGGGACTTTGAGGATGTGTTCCCATCAGAATACCCCGGATAGGGAAGTTGAATTTGGAATAGACTTGCTACCAAGAACAACTCCGTGTCAATCGCTCCATACCGAATGGTGCCAAAAGAGTTGGTTGAGCTCAAGGCTCAAATCCAAGATTTGTTGGATCGTGGGTTTATTCGACCCAGTGTGTCTCCTTGGGGACCCAAGAAGAAGAAGGACGGAACTATGTGCATAGACTATCGTCAATTGAATAAGTGACCATCAAGAACAAGTATCCCTTGCCTAGGATTGATGACTTGTTCGATCAGCTTAAGGGAGCGACAGTGTTCTCAAAGATCGACTTAAGGTCAGGATATCACTAGTTGAAAGCGAAGGAGGTGGATATCCATAAGATAGCTTTTAGGGCAAGATACGACCATTTTGAGTTTGTGGTAATGCCGTTCGGGTTGACAAACGCCCCAGCCACATTCATGGATATGATGAATCGGGTGTTTCAACCCTACTTAGATAGGTTCATCGTAGTGTTCATCGATGATATTTTGGTATACTCTAAGTCTGAAGAGGAGCATGATGAGCATCTCCGAATTGTGTTGCAAGTATTGAGGAGAAGAAGCTTTATGCCAATTTTAGCAAGTGTGAATTTTGGCTTAAGGAAGTTACTTTCTTAGGACACGTGATGTCTGCCGAGGGAATAAGGGTGGATCCTAAGAAAATCGAAGCTGTGTTGGATTGGAAACCACCTAAGTTGATGGCGAAGATTTGAAGTTTCTTAGGATTGGCAGGCTATTACAGGAGGTTCATGGAAGGATTTTCGTCAATACCGCGCCATTAACAAAGTTGTTGAGAAAGGAAGTACCCTTTGTATGGACGGATAAGCAACAGGAGAGTTTTGAAAAACTTAAGAAAGTATTGACGGAAGCTCCAGTGTTGATTCAGCCCGAAGCGGAAAGGATTTTGTGGTGTACTGTGACGCTTCACATACGGGATTAGGAAGTGTTCTAATGCAAGATGGAAAAGTAGTCGCTTATGCGTCTCGACAGTTAAGGCCGCATGAGGTGAACTACCCATCCCATGACTTAGAATTGGCAGCAGTGGTCTTCACTCTTAAGGTGTGGAGACACTACCTTTATGGCGAAAAGTCGACGCTTTACACAGACCACAAGAGTCTCAAGTACCTGTTGACTCAGAAGGAGTTAAACTTGAGGCAACGAAGGTGGGTGGAATTCTCAAGGACTATGACTGCTCGAAAGAATATCACCCGCAAGGCGAATGTTGTAGCGGATGCCCTAAGTCAGAAGGTTGTGTCGGACCTAAGGGCAATGTTTGCCCATTTAAGTTTGTATGAGGATGGAAGCCTGTTGGCTAAATTGCAAGTCAAGCCAACGTGGTTGAAGGAGGTGAAAGAGGGACAGTTGGTTGATGAGGATTTAAGTGTTAAGTTACAAAAAGCACAGGAAACGGAGAGTTAGAGGACTATGAGGTTAATGATGAAGGAGTATTGTGCTACAAAGGAAAAGTCTGTATGCCGAGGGACAAGGAATTAAGACAGAGGATTCTTCGAGAAGCGCATAGTAGCCCTTATGCTATGCATCCCGAAGGCATTAAGTTGTACAGAGATTTAAGAGAATAATTTTGGTGGCCTGATCTTAAACGGGAAGTTACGAAATTCGTGGGAAAATGCCTGACGTGTCAGCAAGTTAAGGCTGAACACCAAGTTCCATCCGGATTGCTTCAGCCAATCCAGATTCCACAGTGGAAGTGGGAAAGAATTACCATGGACTTCGTTTGTGGGCTTCCCCTTACGCCTACTAAGAAGGACTCGGTATGGGTAATAGTGGACCGTTTGACTAAGTCCACACATTTCATCTCGGTAAGAGTGGATTATTCCCTTCAGAAGTTAGCCAAGTTATATGTGGCAGAAATCGTGAGACTATATGGAGTGCCGGTGTCAATTATTTCGGATAGAGACCCAAGGTTCACGTCTCGATTTTAGAGGGCACTTCATCAAGCTTTAGGCACTAAGTTGGACTTCACTATGATTTTTCATCCACAGTCAGATGGGCAGTTGAACGAGTAATACAAGTGTTGGAGGATATGTTGAAAGGATGTGTGATGGATTTCAGAAGAAGTTGGGAAGAGTATTTGCCTCTAGCCGAGTTTGCGTATAACAACATCTATCAGGCAAGTATTCGAATGGCACCATATAAAGCATTGTACGGTCGAAAGTGTCGTACTCCTACTTGTTGGACCGAGTTAGGAGAACGTCGAGTTTTGGGACTAGAGATGGTGGCAGAAACTGAAGAGAAGGTTGAGATAATCCGAGCACGGTTAAAGGAAGCCTTTGATAGGCAGAAGTCCTATGCCGACCTCAAGCGAAAGGAAATAGAGTTTGAAGTGGGAGACCAAGTGTTTCTGAAAGTCTCGCCATGGAAGAAGGTGATGAGGTTTGGTCGAAAAGGTAAGTTAAGCCCAAGGTTTATAGGGCCCTATCAAGTACTAAAGCAAGTGGGACCAGTGGCATACCAGCTAGAGTTGCCACTAGAGTTACAGCAGATGCACGACGTATTCCATGTATCCATGCTACGTCTGCTACCGATCGGATCCCTCTCACGTGGTAGCAATTGAAGAAGTTGAGCTAAGGTCGGACTTAACCTATGAGGAAGAGCCGATCCAGATTTTGGAACATGACGTGAAAGTGCTACGGAGGAAGTCGGTTCCTCTAGTCAAAGTGTTATGGCACAACCATGGATCGGAGGAAGCTTCGTGGGAACCAGATGAGGCAATGCGACAATAATACCCTCAATTATTTTAGCTAGGAAATTTTAGAATGAAATTATTTTAAGGGGGTAGAACTGTAACATCCTAAAAAGGGCCTATGCATTTTTGGCTTAATTGTATGAAATGACATGTTTGATGTGTTATGAATAAATTTTGAATATTTTTGGAAACCTGGGAATATATGGAAATGTTACGTTAAAAGAGGAAAGTTAACATTTTGGAAACCTAAGTAAAATAGGAAAGTGACCATTTTGGAAACCTAAGTAAAATAGGAAAGTGACCATTTTGGATACCTAAGTAAAATAGGAAAGTGACCATTTTGAAAACCTAAGTAAAATAGGAAAGTGACCATTTTGGAAACCTAAGTTTAAAGAGCGAACGAAAATTTTGGAAACTTAGAAATGACCTAGAAATGTCGAGTTTTAAAGTTTAAAAGAGAAAATTAAGGCAAAGTGGCCTTAAGAGAAAAGTATGTGAAATTTGACACACAAGCGGCCTTGGAAAAGTGGCTGAAGATGCCACTTAGGGCCTCGTGAAATGGCACCACATGCAAGTGTAATTGGGCTAGGATCGAGTCACTTAGGAAGCAAATAAAAGAAATTTTATTTTGCTACAAGAGCAGAGAGGTGGACAGATGTGGGCTTTAAAAGGAGGAGTCTTATTTCCTTTAGAATTTCGACTAATTAGGAGATAATTGTTGGATTAAATCTTTTGATAAAAGTGATAATTATCACATAGGAATAGTGGTGGCCAAGTAGGGGACTCTAGCCTAGGAATTTCGACAATAGAGGGAAAATAAGGGCCATTCTTCATTCATTCTTTTCTCTTCAAGGAAACCTCTGCTTGAAATTCTCTAGCAAATAGCACCATTCTTTTCTTCTCTCCTTAGTCAATTCTCTCGCCATAATTCTCTTCTTTTCTTTTCTTCTTCTATTACAAACACAATAAAAAAAACTAAAGTAAGCAAGGCCCTAGCCGATTCCTTTATTGTTACAAAAGTCAAAACCTTGTGTTACACATAAGGGCCATAGCAGAATACTACTAAGGGATTCAAGCAAGAGTTCCATCAATTCTTGATGAAGGGTAAGATTAGGTTCGATTCTCATTCTATTTCTTTTAAGTCCATCAAATTAAGATCCTAATATCCTCTATATATTGTTACCAAACCTTGAAGAGATCTTTCGGGAATTTACTAAGTGTCGACTAAAAGGAAGGAGAAGTTCTTTTCCCGAAGGTACACCATAGGCCGCGTATTCCCTAGTTATTCGGTGAATTTCAAGATTTAAAATCCACAAGGTAAGCACCTAAAAGCATTCGGCCAAGGCTTGTATGAATACTTAGATCTGTTCTTTAATTATTAAAAAGCCAAAAACTAACCTATGTTGAGATTTAGGGTTGGTCGAATATAGGAAGCAAGATCTAGAATAGTAGATCGGGATTCTTCGAGATTTCAGTGAATTTGCTAAGTGAATCAGGTGTGTACCCCACACTAATCTTAATAGATTTATGGCTTAAATTTGATATATATGTTAATATGAAAGTGTAATAATGTGGCTAAAGTACCATGTTATGGTACAAAGTACTCAAGTACGTTTTCCTACTCCTACTAGGATTACGAAATATGTTATACTTAACATGTGAAAAGTGACATGAATGTGAAATTAAGTATGATATGCATGATATGAATAATATGGGGCATTCGGGTTATTTGAGAAAGGGAAGTGAATGTGATGACTTGGTCTCACTAAGTGAATGTGATGACTTGGTCTTACTAAATGAATGTGATGACTTGGTCTCACTAAGTGCATGTGGTGACTTGGTCACATTATCCGAATGTGGTAACTTTGGTTACATTATCTCGAATGTGGTGTCTCATGACACAATTATCTGTGGCTATGCCAGAATTTTATGTGGGTGATGAGCACGTCATTGCAGCGACTACCTTCGATGGTGAGTAGCGGATGGAGGGTTGACTTAGTAGTCCCCACGGTGTGCGAGTTGGTACGGGTGGAGTATAGCGGATGGCATATAGGTTTGGGTTCGGTTTGCATCATTATCTTGAATTATTATTTGAACATGATGTGTATGGTATGCCTAATTCTATTATATTTTGGTGTTGGTTGCACATTGAGTCTATCGACTCACCCCGTTGTGGGCACATGTTTCAGGTGATGAACAATGATGGACCGGGACGGCAGAACTTATGGTGGCCATGCTCAGCTTGAAGAATTATTTAATATGGACATTTTATTTTATTTAAGTACTGTATAATTTTATTTTGGGTTTTTTTTTTATGTAATAATGCCATAGTGATGATTTCATTTTTGTTTTAATTACTAAGTTACGATTTTAGGGTATTTAAATAACAAGTCCATTTAATTTAAAATAAGCTTAAATATTTTGTCACCTAAAATAAATGGGTTTTCGATATAAAAATAAACTTGTTTTCAACTCGAGCCCAACCCACAAACAAACTATCTTCAAAACACATAGTTTTCAAAGTAACAAAAGAATTTTTGAACCGGGTTACATCGAGGAGCATACCAGATCCGGTCCAGGCTCGCGGGCCGGGTGTGGGTGTTTCACTCAAAGTCACTTTATCCACTTCAATTAAGTACTCATTACAAAAATTTATTCTAATTCCGAATAATTCTCAAGTCTTCTCAAGACTATACTAATCATGCAAAATTTAATTATACACAATTTAAGCACCAAAACATGCATCATATCAACACTCAAATTTTAGGATGTTACAAAGTATATGATATGAATTAGCAAAATGAAATGGTATGTTTCATGATAAACTTAATAGGGATTAAGGTAAGAATAGATTATAAGTTTTGGTTGTGAAATTGATACCTTGAAATGGTAAGTTTAAGTAGTGTTTGAATGTGAAATGAGTAGTAATGATAGGATAATAAGATGAGCACATGTTGGTGTGTTTTGGTTGCATTTTGAGGCATTATTTGATATTGGTTTTGTAACATCCCAAACCCGGCCCATGCGTTACGATCGGATCTGACATGTCACATTAAAAAAACATATTAAGAACTTGTAATTTGTACTAAACTAGGTGTTATATAATTATAGCTAAGAAAACAAGTTTGATTGTAAATATTCGATAAAATACTTCTAATCACGAGAGCTTTAATTGATAAACCGAAAATTGAACTAGTGAACCTTAAATCCGTGACTTTTGAAAACAACGTTGATAATTCAAAGGAAAATCCAAGTTAAATTATTTGTACATATTTGTTATGAAATTCATTTGTTAACTGATTTTTTTTAAAACCGTTATTTATGATTTTAAAAAATCCCCATTTAAAACATTTCAAGCAAAATAATAAATATGACTAAACATAAAGCAAAATAAAAATATCCCAGAGGCCTTATTACAACTTTTAAAACCCAAAATAGTAAATGTAACGAAATAAACGGAAAATAAGTTTACTAATGTATGATAATATTATTTCCAAAGTATGGCCTCCACCGAATCATCCATGGGCCCAAGTCCTTGTCACTGCGCATTACCTGTAAGGATTAAGAAGATGGAGTGAGTTACAAGAACTCAGTGCATAATCCCCCTTACTGTCATCCACTGGGTTTGAACCCGTATAGCATAACCTTAAGCCTAAGCCCATTTACATAATAATAATTATATGAATTGTATGCAACCCAACCCATCCATCCATCACACCCCCGACTAGCCAATTACACCTGTAGGGACCAAGTCAACCCACCCCGCCGCTCACACCAATATCGCAGCCAAGCTGCTAATCACAGAACATTTGTGGCTGAGCCACTAGAATCAGAATTATATAACAGATATTTATATTGTGGTAATGCCACCAGGCTCCACTTCTCTTCATTCAATTTTTCCATCCCATGCAATATGTAAAATGCAACATACGTAATAAAATATCCACTTATATAATCAACCATTAATCTAGTAACATTATTACGGTGAATCAGCCCATTAAGACAATTTAATAGTTCAGCCTACCAAGGTAATTCAGCAAATCGGCCCATGAGGGCATTTTTTGTAATTCGGCCCATAGGGGTATTTTCGTAATTTGGCCTAGAGGGGCATTTTGTAATTTTACCAATTAACACCAATTTTGACAAATCTTAATATTAACGATATTTAAGCAAATCACTCTATTCATACCATATTACAGTTATTAAGTTCTTAAGCAACTTCGATCGATTTTTTTAATATAATGATAAATCACAGATTTACGGGATTTCGATGTAAGATTACACACCTGATTATGGTAAGGACTAAGCCCTCTTGATCGTCGACACCTAAATCATCATTACACTCGATTAACCAACAAATGAGATTTTGTTAATCCAAATCTAAATCAGACGATCTAAAACGCTTACCCTTAGTATCGTGAACGACCACGATTTGTCTATTCTCACCGGATGATGGTCCACAACCTGGTGGGAAATCTCAAACCGCCAATACCGCCCTATGTTTGTACTTAGGAGTAGGAATTGCAGATCCACTCCTTTTGAGATCTCTTATCGCTTTTCCTTTCAAATTGTTACCACTTGCCTCCATTGAAGAAGCCTCGGTTAGAAAAATTCTACTATGTGAGGAAGTATTTGTTTAGTGATAGGATTCGACTTACCACTATTTTTGAAGGATCAACGATGGAGAAAGGAAGAAGGGTTAAAGGAATGGTGAGAAAAAAAAAGATGGAGAAAGGGTGTTAGATAGATTCGGCTATCAAAGGAGAAATGAGCAAGAATGGGTTGAGGTTTACAGCAAAACAAAGGAGTGAGATGAACAAATGGGCTAGGTGTTTCGGCTATCAAAGAGAAAATGACAAGAAATGCATTGAGGGTTTCGACCAAAACAAGGGAAAAGAAATGGGAAAAAAGACACAAAAATGTTCAAAAGAGAAAAGTACCACTCATGCACAAAACTTGCAAAAAGGTATAGAAAATTCAGCTCCCTTTTTTCCCTAACAAAACCGTGTATTCATCTTTTCCAAAAAGATGAGTATTGACCAAAATGTCCCCCCATCTTATCCCTTTCCTTGATTTCTTTTCCTTATAATCTTCCTTACCTTATTTTCTTAGCCATCTTTCCATCAATAAAAAGTCTTCCCTTACCATATTTAAAGCTTGGCCGACACTTTAGAGGAGAAGCACAAAAAAAATAATCAAAAATTTGTGCAATAGGTGAGATTCGAACCTCCCACCTCTTTGCACTCATCTTAATGCCAAACCACCTTGATACTAGCTCATCTTGTGCTAGCTAATTACACACTTATTTCCTTAAGTCTTGATGCCACTTACCTTCTCCCCCTTAAGTGCTTAAACACAAAAATTTTACTAAGGCCCAACTCAACCCCGAGCCTTCTAAGGACCCCCAAACATACACAATTAGCACTATTGACTAGCCTATCGCATGGTATAATGTATAACATAATTTCTCGAATTTAAGGATGTTACAATTCAACCCCCTTAAACAAATTTCAGCCTCAAAATTTACCTGATTAAAAGAGATGAGGATATTGTTGTTGGATCGTCTCCTCTGGCTCCCATGTAGCATCCTCTAACCCGTGATTACGCCATAATACTTCAACTAACGATACCAACTTCCTTCTCAGGACCTTAACATCCCAATCTATAATTTGCACTAGCTCTTCATCAAAAGACAAGTTAGGTCTTATCTCAACTTCCTCCACTGAAACAACATGAGACGGATCTGAACGATAACACCTTAACATCGAGACATGAAATACGCTATGTATCTGACTTAATTTTGGAGGCAACTTAAGTTGATACGCCACTGGCCCAACACTCTTCAATACTTGGTAAGGTCCGATAAACCTAGGGCTTATCTTGCCCTTCCGTCCAAATCTTAAGATCTTTTTCCAAAGTGAGACCTTCAAAAAGAATTGATCTTCCACCACAAACTCTATATCCTTACGCTTCAGATCCGCGTACAATTTTTGTCTGTCTAAAGCTTCTTTTAACCGTGCCCGAATTACCTTAACTTTTCCCTCCATATCTAAAATCAACTCAAGACCCAAAATCTATCGCTCTCCTAACTCAGTCCAGCAAGTAGGAGTACGACACCTACGACCATACAACGCCTCGTAGGGTGCCATCTGGATGCTGGATTGATAGCTGTTGTTCTATGCAAACTCTACCAATGGTAGGAAATCTTCCCAACTACCCTTGAAATCGATCACACAGCCCCTTAACATGTCTTCTAGAATCTGGATTACTCTCTCCGACTGACCATATGCCTGCTTATGAAACACCATGCTGAAATTTAACCTTGTACCCAAAGATTCATGTAAAGCCTTCCAGAACTGTGATGTAAACTTAGGATCCCTGTCCGATATGATAGACACTGGTACCCCATGTAACCTCACGATCTCTGCTACATACAACTTGGCCAACTTCTACAATGAATAATCTGTACGAACAGGTAGGAAATGAGCAGTCTTCATTAATCGATCCACTATAACCCATATTGAATCTTTCTTAGTAGGCGTTAAAGGTAACCTACAAACAAAGTCCATCGTTATCCTTTCCTATTTCCATCATGGAATTTTCACCAGTTGTAGCAACCCTGACGGCAGTTGATGTTCCACATTCACCTGCTGACATGTCAAGCACTTTCTCACGAAGTCGGTGACCTTCCGTTTCAACCCTGGTCACCAATACTGCTCACGGAGGTCTCTGTACATTTTGTTTCCCCCAGGGTGCATAGCATATGAGCTACTATGCGCCTCAGGCAGAATCATTTGTCTTAATTTCGAATCCCTGGGCATACAAACTCTTCCACGGAAACACAATACTCCATCGCTATTCAATCCAAAATCCCCTATCTCACCACCTTCCACTTGTTGAAGCCAAGAACCCAACCTTTCATCTAACAACTTCTTTTCCTTAACCTTATTTACCCATGCAGGCTAAACTGATTATTCAATTGAGGTTGATGGGTCCAAAAGGACTAAATTGCAAAAGTTACAAAATATGAGTTTCTAGAAGCTTTTTGCATGAAATAGCTTTAGAATATTAATTAGAAGTCCTTAAATAGCAATTTTCCCAAATTATAATTTTTGGACAAAAATGGATATGAATTAATAAATTGAGAAAATTTTAAGAGAAGGGCATTTTGGTCATTTGTTTAATAAATGATTAATAAGGGAAAAAGATGAAAAAAATCATTCTCATCTTCTTCCTCTTGTACCGAAAATTTGGGAGACTCCATAGCTAGGGTTCTTCAATTTTTCAAGCTTTCTAGTAAGTTCTCGTATTATGAATTAACTATTTCTAGCTATAAAATGAGCTAAGATGCATGTTCAAAAATCTACCCATGAATGAGATGCTTGTTAAATGATGTTTTATGGAAGTTTATGAGAGTTTGATGTTAGACAAACATCTTTTCCTTTGTGAATTTCATGAAAAATGATAATATGGACTAATTTGTAATAGTTATGAAAATTGGTCATACATACTAGAAATAGTGAGAATTGATGATTGTTATAGTAGAGATAATGAATCAGCTAAGCATGAAGTTTAAGAAAGTTGAATGAAAATCATTTTACGAGCCTAGGGGCCAAAGTGTAAATATGAAAAAGTATAAGGGTAAAATAGTAATTTTGCCAAAGTATGAGTTAATAGTCAATTTAGTCAATGTGAGTATTAGATGATATATTTATGATTATAGATCAAGGAAAATGAATCCCGGATCAAAATTGAGGAAAGAACAAAGTCGAGGACTAAATTGGATATATACATACATTTTGCATATTGAGGTAAGTTTGTATAATTTCTAAGATTTATGATTTTTATCATTGAATTACTTAGTATAATGTATACCCTTTTCATGGAATGTTTAATGTTATGTTAAACAAAGAAATCAATGAGATTAAGTAAGAGCAAGTCCTGATTGAAGATGAATTCCCCAGGATACTCGATCTACCACATTATGAGAGCCAATGTAAGACTGTGATTAGAACATGGCATCGACAATCATTGAACAATTATCATGTAAGTCCAAGGAAAGCTTAGCATTGAATAGTTATCATGTAAGTCCAAGGCAAGCTTGGCATTGAACAATTATCATGTAAGTCCAAGGCAAGCTTGGCATTGAACAGTTATCATATAAGTCCAAGGCAAGCTTGGCATTGAAAAGCTATCAAGAGAAAGAGATCCCATGTAAGTCCAAGCCAAGGCATGGCATTGGTGAGAACAAGAAAGACTTCATATAAGTCCATGTCAAGACATGGCCTTAAAACCAAGATGAGCTATTCCATGTATGACTATATCTAGGATACGGCTTTGACATCAAGTTCGTGGGATGAGATTCAGTATCCTCGGTTATTCGTAAAAATTCATCGGGCAAATGAGTAAAGTTAAAATAAGATAACAAGAAAGCTAAGTAAGCAAGCTATTACCAAGTTGAAATTGAGTATTATTTATGTTATGAATGAGGAATTAGAGATCATGATTATTAAATTAAAGTATGTTTATTCATGTGATTAAGTGATACAGGCACCATGTTTACCTTACAAGTATAAGGATAGTAAGTATCATGAGACGTGTGAGAATCAGTATAAGTAAGTAAGCTCTATAGCTGAAATTATGATACCATTGTTATGTCAAATGGTTTGTATTAAACAAGTTTATTAATCTGTGTTTTACATGCAAACTTACTAAGCTAAATGCTTACATCTTTAATCATTTCTGTCTATGTAGTCTCGCCAAGCTAACTTGTGGATCGTTGGAGTCGAAGCTCGGAGCACACTATCAATTTCTATTTTGGTATACCCAAGTTGTTTATGTTAAGTATGGCATGTATAGGAAAAATTCATTTTGAGAATATGTTTTAAGAGGGGCAATTGTATGGGCAACCAAGTTTATTATTCTTTTGTATATGGCAAAGTGATTGGCCAAAACTAACTAAGTATGTATGTTTATTGAGATCAATGAAGCATGTAGTATTGGTTATGAAATGTATTGAATTAAACTTGAGTTGGTTTTGATTTCAGGAGGCAATTGGCTTGGTAAATAGCCTATAAGTACGCATATGGTTAGACACACAAGCATGTGTCTAAGTCGTGCGTACCCTTCACCTTATTATTTTAAGCCAGAATAGGTCACGGACAAGTTCCACGGCCGTTTACTTAGGCCATGTGTGATACACGGTTAGAACATGAGCGTGTGCCCCAGGCCATGTGAAATAAGTCAGTATGTTAAGGTTTATCACACGATTTATGTCCACGGGCATGTCAAGGCTGTGTGTAATTAGTTAGTGTCGACCATGGGTGGAAGACAAGGGCATGTTAAGGGGTACACGGGCGTGTCCCAAGCCACATGGGATTGTGACCCCTACTTCAAAGAAAGGTTTTCGATTAAGCTTCGAAAGTTTTTAGATATGTGCTTAAGGCCTCGTAGGCCCATGAAAAGTATGATTAGACTAAGAAAGAGAAATTTTTAAGTCGGAATGAAATTTTATAGCCCGTAAGTGTATGTTTAAATGAGTTCAAGCTTGGTAATGCCTTGCATCCAGTGTTAGCTTCGGACTTGGGTCTGGGGTGTTACAGGTTTAGGCTGTGTTTTGATGGCAAGAAGGTAATGTAATAGCCTATGCTTCTAAACAGCTTAAGCCACATGAAAAGAATTACCCGATACATGATCTAGAATTAGTAGCTATTGTATTTGCTTTTAAAATTTGGTGACACTACTTGTTAGGTGAAAAATGTCATATATTCACTGATCATAAGAGTTTAAAGTATTTGATGTTGCAAAAGGAATTAAATTTGAGACAGCGCAGGTGGCTTGAACTGTTAAAAGATTATGACCTGGTTATTGACTATCATCCGGGAAAAGCAAATGTGGTTGCAAATGCTCTGAGTAGAAAATCTCTGTTTGCCTTGAGAGCAATGAATACCTGATTGTCATTGTCTGATGAGGGCTCAATCACACCTGAGTTAAAAGTTAAATTGACATTTCTACAACAGATTTGCAAAGCTCAGAAAAATGATAACGAGTCACAAGCTAAACGGGTACAGTGTGAATTAACTTCTTATTCAAAATTTTAGATTGGATGATGACTGCCTGTTATCCAGAGGTAAAGTATGTGTTCTAAAGAATTCAGAGCTTGTACAAAAGATATTGCACGAAGCTTATAATGGTACTATGTATGTTCATCTGAGGAGTAATAAAATGTACAATGATTTGTAATAGATGTACTGGTGGCTGAGAATGAAATGCGACGTTCTTGAATTTTTATCTAGATGTTTGATATTTTATCAAGTTAAAGCTAAATATCAGGTACCTTCAGGACTATTACAAACCAATTACGATACCTAAATGGAAATGGGAAAGAATTACCATGGATTTTGTGTCAGGATTACACATTTTATTCCGGTATGTATGGATTTCACCCTGGATAGATTGGCTGAGTTATATGTTTCTGAGATTTTCAGATTACACGGTGTGCCAGTTTCTATTATTCCTGATAGAGATCTGCGGTTTACATCTAGATTCTGGGAAACGCTACAAGAAGCTCTGGGTACTCAATTTCATTTCAATACTACATTTCATCCTTAGACAGATGGTCAATCCAAACGTGTGATACAAATTTTAGAAGATATGCTTCGGTGTTGTGTTTTATAATTTGAAGGCAATTAGGAAAAGTGTGTGTTGTTATTCGAATTTGCATATAATAATAGCTATCAGTCAAGTATTAAAATGGCACCATATGAAGCTCTGTATGGTCGTAAATGTAAAACTCCATTGTATTGGATTGAGCTCATTGAGAAAAAGATACATGAAGTTGATATGATCCGTGAAACCGAAGAAAAAGTGAAAGTGATCAGAGATAGTTTGAAAGAAGCTTCTGACCGTCAGAAATTCTATGCGGATTTAAAAAGTAAAGAGATAAAGTTCCAAGTTGGTGACAAAGTATTTCTTAAAGTTTCACCTTGGAAGAAAATTCTTCGGTTTGGTCGTAAAGGAAAATTGAGTCTACTGTTTATCGAGCTATATGAGATCATTGAAAGAATAGGACCTGTTACGTACCGATTGGCATTACCATCAGAACTAGAAAGAATTCACAATGTCTTTCATGTTTCTATGTTACGACAGTATTGGTCAGACCCCTCACACATTATCTCTCCAACGGAGGTCAAGATTTAGCCTGATATGACTTACAATGAAGAACTGATCAAAATTTTGGCACGTGAAATGCAAGAGTTAAGAAATAAAAATGTAGCTTTAGTAAAAGTTCTTTGGCAACGACACGGATTAGAAGAAGCTACCTGGGAACCAAAGGAAACAATGAGGAAGCAATATCCAAACCTCTTTACTAGTAATATTGTCGAGGACAAAAAATCTTAAGGGGGAGAGTTGTAACAGCCCGTTTTTAGTGAAATCGAAACAATGGTTTCGAGACCAAAAATTTGAGTTCGTAAGAAAAATTATTTTATTATTATTTCATAATCTACATTATGATAGAAATATCATATAGAAATTTTGCTAAGAAAATTTTACCGATTTCAAGTTTAATTGAGAAAATGACCAAATTGCATAAAATGAAAAGGTTGAGTTCTAGTAGCTATAAGTATCAAATAGATATGGATTTCAAAATTTGAGGTCATTATATGGCAAATAGGCCATTAAGAGGAGTTAGTAGATAAGTTTGATGAATCATCCATGGAAAATTAGAAAAAGAAAAGAACTAAATTAGAAATTGAAATAATTAAAGATGATAATAAACTAATATATCTTATTTCATCATCTTCCCCAAATTAAAATACATGGAAACCCTAGCTAAGAGAAAAGAGTTCAAGCAAATTTTGTTGGCTTAATTAGGTATGTTTTCTTGTCCCATTTTTAGTAATTTTTATATTTTCGATATCGTAATAACATAATCTAGCTATCTCGGGGATTAATTTGCAAAGTTATCAAAGTACTAGGGTTTTTCCATGGATGAGTATGCTGAAATTTTGAAGATTATGGTAGAAAATGAAAGGTTGTTGATAGATAAACAACTTTTGTAAATGAAATTTTGATGAAATTGTGATTTAGAGACTAAATTGAAAAGTTGTAAAATTCATGGAAAAATTATGAATTTTATGAAATACATGGGCTGCAAATTTTACATGTAAAAATCGGTTAGGCTTGGAATAAGGGTTAAATTGCATGAATTTCATTTTCGAGCCTAAGGACGAAATCGTCGTTAATTAAAAGTATAGGGGAAAAATGGTAATTTTGCCTAAGATGTGAAATGGACTGAATTGAATATGAATTGTATTGATGTAACATCCTAAAACTGGGGCTATTTGAGATTAAATGATTTTTCTTAAATTGAATTGCTGTGTTATTGATTGTGGTGTAATAAGGCTTAGTTGGAGGTCTTGAGTAGGCTCGGTTTAGTAGAAAATTGTATTTAGGAACTTTAAAGGTAAGGATCTCTAGCAAGTAGGGTTACAAGAATAAATAGAGGATTTATTGACACAAAATAAGCCTTGGAAAAGTGGCAAATGGAGGCTACTTGGGAGTTACATGTGACGCCACAAGGGATAAGGGAGAGCACATGTTCGAGTCATGGAAATCCTTTTACTCTTTATTTTGACGGCATAGGGAGAGAATTTCTCATTTCAAACTCTTTTGATTAATGAGGATAATAACCATATTATTAAGTTTTTATTTGGATTATTTTGTGAATAATCTTTAATAAGTGGCAAAGAGAAAATATAGGAGTTTGAGTGTTCAAATTATTTTGAATAATTTTAAATTTATAGCCTAGAGTGAATTAGGGAAATTGTTGAATTTTAAACTCTTCAAGGGAAGAGTGGACGCGCAGCATAGGTGTAGGGAGGCCAATTCTTTTAATTTTCTTGATAATTTCAGCTAGCATCTCTTTTGTTTTTCAAACTCTCTCAAACAAAAACCGAAAACTATTCTCCTTTTTCTTAGACTTTGGTAGAATTCCTATACCCTCAACTTCAATCTACTTTTCTTTCTCATTTTCTCAAACCAAAACTCTCTCTACTCCTTGCTGAAATCCCACCTTCTTTTCTCATCAATATCTAACCAAATCTACCTTACCTTGTCTTAAAAATTCCTTTCTCCGTTAAGATTCACTTTGGTAGAATACCGAAGTCATAGGTGTTCTTGGATTTCTTCTTCAAATCGATTGGTAAGAATAAGTATTGGCGAAACCTTCTTGCTATATTTTCTTTTTCCTTTGATGATTTCTAGAAGGAGAAAGTCGAAATTCGCATTCGCAAAAAGAAAATACTAACCCTCTTTGAAACCG
Source organism: Gossypium rotundifolium (assembly GCA_025506655.1). Classification (NCBI taxonomy): domain Eukaryota; kingdom Viridiplantae; phylum Streptophyta; class Magnoliopsida; order Malvales; family Malvaceae; genus Gossypium; species Gossypium rotundifolium. The sequence goes on along the minus strand of CP106727.1, from coordinate 34,465,347 downwards.
ATATCATCTAGGAACTACGGATTTTTCAAGCGATGATCGACTCTCCATTCTCTAGTAATCGATTTTGGTAAGAATCTATTTTTTATTTAGTATTTAAGCGAAGGCTAATAACTCTAGTGATGGCCAAATGTAGGAGTGAAGCGAGAATCGCATATCAAGTACCGTGAGTACTCAAGGGTGATAGGTAAGAGATTCGGGATCACAAATGACCCTTTGGATTAATTGGGTTGGCGAATAGGCCATAATACTAACCCATGTATTTGGCCGATTATAGGGACAAGTAGATCTAGGGTGGCCGACTTCTCTTTTCGGGATTTAAACTTCTCGTTGGTGACAGGTGTGCACATACGCACGTTATGACTTATTAACTGTGCTAAATGTTGTGAATGCTAACTCTGGTTTATGTAGCGTTGGATTTAATACCGTATTGGTATAAGTGACGATTCAGGTAAGTACCTGTTAATATGTGTTGCTATTTAATGCTTTTGGGAAGCATGGCATGAATTTAGTTGTAACTTAAATATCGATGGCATGAGATTTGTTACACAATGATTTGATATGGGTTGATGAGTGGAGGCGGTTACATTGTGTCGACGGACACGGTGTTTTAGTAACACTGCTTGTGACTACGGTCACGGAGGTTTGGTACCTCCAGAGGTTTGGCACCTCATAGCGTCTCGTCCTAGTGGCTTAGTACCACGTGGGTTGGCCCACGCATTTCGATATCTGGGATTGACGCCATGATTTGGTATCACGCGATGGGTTGGCCCCATCAATCGATTTGTGTCTTCGGACACGGAGGTTTGGCACCTCGGTGATTTGGTATCACATCTGTGACTATCGTCACGGTGGTTTGGCACCACCAAAGGGTTTGGTACCACAATGGGGTGAGCAGAGCGTTTGGTTGGCTAGGTTGGGTACATGACTTAATGCATGTTAATTTGTTATAAATTGTGTATGATGTGGTATTTACGGGGAAGGGTTACATCTTGAGTCTTGGTGACTCACCTTCTCCTTTATTTTTTTTAGGTGACACGTGGTTCAGCGGATATGGAGCCGGAGAGACTTGAGGTGGCCATGCAAAGGATTTAAATTTAATAGACTTTGAATTTTCGTTCATTTATATTTTTTTTATTATTGTTGGTTGATTTTAATTGGGTTGTAATAAGGCCTCCAATAACTCCTTTTTATTATTTTGTTATTGTTACCTCCTTTGAATATTGGTTAAACTATTTAATTATGGTAATAATAAGTTCACACGTTTTCTAAAGTAATTAAAAATGTTTTTTTTTGCACCATCGGGTACATTTTAAAATATAGATAATAACTTGATTCAATAAATATTTTCAAAATAAATCTAAGTATAGGTTTTATACACCTCAACTGTTTTAACAAGACGCTATCTTTTATCGAAGACTTAAACCGATTTTAAAAGATTTCAAAATGTTTTCTCCGTAGCAAACCAAATTCGGTCTTAGCTTTTGGGCCGGGTTTGGGTTGTTACAAATTGGTATCAGAGCCCAGTTCAAAGCTCAAATTTGTGGGGCCCAAGGCCCAAAAATGTTTTAGTAGGCCTCTTTGAGTTATTTTGGGTTTTAAACAACATGGCACCGAGTCTCCCACCTATCCGCCTGTAAGTACTTACGAACCTCTTTGTGAATTATTTTCTGTAGAAGGGTAGGAAGCATGGAACGTAGAATAGTCTTATAGGAATTCAAACCCTTGGATTAGATTACTCAAACACACAAATGTAACATAAGACTTAATGAACTCAACCAACCTATGACCAAGTCAACGAGCTAGGGTGTGGTAACCCCAGACGCATGTCTAGGATTGGATCCTAAGAGCCTAGTATTTAGCAGTCCTAGTGACTCACCTCCTCTTGCAGTATCCTACACCGTGCGTAGCTTCAGTTCACCCTAACTCAAAGGGCTCAGTGGTGTGGCAACCTCTGTGCGCGTGTCTAGAAAGGTTCGGTGGGAGCTTGGTATTTAAGTAGCCCACGTGACTCACCTCCTCTCCACTCGAATCCTGCCTGGTGCGTAGCTTTGGTTCACCCTGACCAAGAGGGCTCGGTCATAGGCTAAACATAACGACTAAAACCCGAAAGGGAACTAACCATGTTTTTGAAAAAGAAGAAAACAACAAAACTCTAGTTTTTCAAAACTTTTAAAATCACTCTTTCAAATTTGAGAACAACCATTTTCACAATTTTTTCAAAAATTTGATTTGTGAAATTATAGAAATGCCCTTGGGGTAAAATTACTAAAATGCCCTTGACTCATAAAATATTAATTCAATGGTTTTGCCCAAAATTTTATTATTTTAGAAATATCCAAACACTATACTTTGCAAATCATCAATAAAATACTTTGGTTTTGGAAAATTACTAAATACCACGATTGACAAAATTACCAAAATACCACAGTTCCCAAAATGATGCCATCTCTTTAAATTTTACAAATTTTCAGCAATACCCTCCAGTTTTGGAAATTTCAAAGTGACCTGCTTTGTTAAAGTTCTGAAATCCCTCAAATTTTTAATACAAAAATACCTCAGAGGAAAGTGACGAAAATACCCACAGGTTAGAAACAGGCATGTAAATGTCCGAGGAGTGAATAGGTATGGAAAGTATTAGGGAATGAATGTGGCCTTTTGTGTGAACTAGGGTAGAAGACTTAAAACATTGTTTGATCGAAGAATCCTATTAAACTTTTCATAAAATTCTTCATGGATAATCAAGTGGAATAAATTACTAATCCATAAAATTTTTCTTAATCGATTAAAAGCGCGTTAGATAGAATGAGTTCTAGAGGACGTGGCCGACGTGGGCGTGGTAGGGAAGAATGACCGTGTCTCGAACCCATTAGGTCGACAGGGTTCGAAAATGAGGCACCATCGCCACCACCACCCCCAACTTTTAGAGTGAGGAGCAAGATCGACGGGAGGTGAGGCGATGCTCGCAAGTCGTGTTCATGAGTCTTGGAGTTGGTGGTGGGGCTAGTGGAAATTTGGGAGCTCGAAAATCTGTTCCCGAGTGAATTCGGTCTAACAGAGCTGAAGTGTTTTGGGGTGTATCGGGAGTGGCACCCAGTGCAGCGGAATACTGGCTAGAATCTGCAGAAAGGATCATGGACGATCTTGGCCTGACTAACGAGGAGAAGTCGAAAGGAGCCGTGTCACTTCGAAGGATGAAGCATATCGGTGGTGGCTCACCGATTCGAGATGGTGCCACGGCGGATGATCTTACATGGGATTACTTTAAGGTGCTTTCCGGAAAAAGTATGTGGGTACCACCACACCGACGCGTGAAAAGGCTTTTCGGGGTTGGTACAAGGAACTAAGTCGTGGCCGGAGTATGAGGCGTAATTCCTAAAATTTGAGTAGATATCTGCGAGAGGCATCGTGGCTCACGGATCATGAGCGTTATGTCCGCTTTGAGGACGGATGAGAGATGATTTGAGGTCGCTGATTGCTCAGAAAGCGTGTTCATGAGTTTTCGCCTCTAGTAGAAAAGGCTAAAGTAGCCGAGGTATCAAGGCATCTGTGAGGCAAAACTATGATAGGCTCAAGCGTAAGAGTGGTTTTGGGCTATCTGGTCGTAGTAATGTTCGAAAAAAGGCTAGGCGAGTGGGCCAAGTCAAAGAGAAGGCCCATGATTGCTAATCGAAACCTGGTTCGATGTAATCGGCTGTGGAAAAGCCCATTGGGAGGTTGTTGGACCGGTGAGCGAGGTTGCTTTGAATGTGGTCTTTGGAACACCGCGTGAGGATTGTCCCGAGCGAGGTCGAATCGATCGAGGGTTAGAACCGTACTCAGGATAGAATTGTGGGACCACAGAGAGGTCATGGTAATGGTAGAGGGGCAAATGGTGCTAATCGTGGTCGTGGAAGTCGAGGCGAGGCGCAGTAATCAGAGGCAAGGCGACTGGCTTAGTCTATCACGGTGAGGCGTCATGAGAGGGTGACGCACCGGATGTCATAACCGACGTTCGATTTTCGGTCTTCCTTATGTTGCATTAATTGATGTGGGTTCAACGCGTTCATACGTAGCGAGTAGTATGGTAGAGACTTTGAACCTAGACTCAGATCTAACGCTAGGGAGATGACCGTAATTAGCCCTTTAGGCAATTACGTAGTTGTGAACAAGCTTTATAGGATGTGCCCTAGAACTCCAAGGGGTCGTGTTTGTGGTGATCGATGGAACTCTGGTTTGGGAGTTCGATTTGATCCTCGGAATGGACTGGTTGGTTAAGTACCAAGCGAGGTTGGATTATTTGCTAAGCGCATGGTTCTTAAAATGGTAGAAGGGATGAAGTGGTCATGATCGGAATCGAAGAAATTACATCTAATGTGGTGTCACTTTGAAGGCCGTGAAGATGGTCGAAAAAGGGTGTGAGGCGTTTATAGTTCGAATTTGTGCCTTGGAGGCTAAGGAGTCAGTGGTTGAAAAGGTCCGAACAGTAGGGGAATTCGCTAATGTATTCCCAGAGGAACTTCCGGGTTTGCCTCCGGATCGGGAAGTCGAATTGGTATAGATTTATCGCTGAACAGCACTGTATCTATAGCACCGTATCGAATGGCACCAAAGGAATTGGTGGAGTGAAGGCTCAAATTTAGGAGCTCTTGGATAGAGGTTTATTCGACCTAGTATATCTCAAGTGGGGAGCACTGTGTTGTTTGTCAAGAAGAAGGACGGTTCTATGTGGATGTGTATCGACTCAAGCAGTTAAACAAGTTAACGATCAAAAACAAGTATCCGCTGCCTCGGATCGATGACTTGTTTGACCAAGCGAAGGGTGCGTCGGTATTTTCAAGATAGACCTTAGGTGGGTTACCATCAACTTAAGGTGAAGGAGGCCGATGTTCACAAGGCGGCATTAGAACTCTGTATGGGCATTACGAGTTCCTAGTGATGCCATTCGGGTTGACCAATGCACCGGTGGCATTCATGGACTTAATGAATAGGGTATTTCATCGATTACTTGGACCAATTTGTCGTGGTGTTCATAGGCGACATACTGGTTTACTCAAAGACGGAGGAGGAGCATGACAAGCATTTGCGTATAGTTCTACAAGTGTTAAGGGAGAAACAGTTATATGCAAAATTCAGTAAGTGCGAATTTTGGCTAAGGGAGGTGGCTTTCTTAGGTCACGTGGTGTCGTGGAAGGATTAGAGTGGATCCCATAAGATTGAAGCGGTGTTGGATTGGAAACCGCCTAAGTCGATGGCGAAATTGAAGCTTTACGGGTCTAGCAGGTACTATCGAAGGTTTGTGGAAGGATTCTCGTTAATTCTTGCACCACTAACTAAGCTATTAAGGAAGGAGTACCATTTGTATAGTCGGAGAAGCAGGGGGAGCTTTGATAAGTGAGGAAGATTTTGTGAAGCTCCGGTTTTAGTACGACTGAGGCGGGGAAGTTGTTTACAATTTTACGTGATGCATCCCATCTTGGGTTGGGATGTGTGTTGATCTGAGGAAGGAAGGTAGTGGCTTATGCATCCGTCGATTAAGACCGCACGAGGTAAACTATCCAACATACGATTTAGAGTTAGCGGCGGTAGTCTTTGCTTTGAAGATATGGAGACATTACCTTTATGGAGAAAGTCGATGGTTTACACGGATCACAAGAGTCTAAGGTATCTCTTGACTCGGAAGGACTTGAACTTAAGGCAACGACGGTGGATTGAGCTGTTAAAGGACTCTGAATCGCTCAATCGAGTATCATCAGGTAAGGCCAATGTGGTGGTGACGCGTTAAGTCGGAAGGTCGTGGCAAACTTAAGGCGATGTTTGCTCATTTGAGTCTATCTGACGATGGAAGTCTTTTAGCGAGCTGCAAGTTAAGCCAACTTGGATCGAGGAGATTAAGGATAAGCGGTTGGTGAGCGAGGATTGAATGCAAAGAGATTGCAAGTCCAAAATGGTGGTTTGGAAGGGTATAGTTTGTTGAACATGGTGTATTATGTTTTCAAGGACGCACCAGTATGTCAAGGATGTGGAATCGAGACAAAGAATTCTCCAAGATGCACATAGCAGCCCATCGCTATGCATCCCGGAGGTAGCAAAATGTCTGGAGATTTGCGAGAGCGATTCTGTGGCACAGGGTTGAAGCGTGAAGTGGTGAGTTCGTGGGAAGGTGTCGGCGTGTCGGCGAGTTAAAGCGAGCATCGGTTGCCATCGGGTTACTTCAACCGGTAAAGATTCTTCAATGGAAATGGGAGAGGATCACTATGGATTTCGGTGGTTTACCCTCACGCCCGACAAGAAAGATGCAGTTTGGGTAATTGTGGACCGCCTGACTAAATTAGCTCACTTAATGCTGGGTGAGAATGGATTACTCACTCCAGAAGCTAGCAAAGTTGTATGTGGCCGAGATAGTCAGATTGCATGGTGTACCAGTATCAATTATCTTAGATAGGGATCCAAGGTTCACGTCGAGGTTTTGGAAAGCGTTGCATCAAGCTTTGGGTACGCGATTGGATTCGATCTGACTTTCCATCCACAATCGGACGAGCGAATGAAAGGGTCATCTGATCTTAGAGGATATCTTTGGGGGTTGTGTCTTGGAATTCCGAGGTAGTTGGGAGGAATTTTTACCATTAGTCGAGTTCGCCTACAACAATAGTTACCAAGCGAGTATCCAGATGGCACCATACGAAGCATTGTATGGACGAAAATGCCAAACTCCGACGTGTTGGACAGAGTTGGGTGAACGACAAGTGTTGGGTCCAGAGTTGGTTCCAGAAACGGAGGACAAAGTTAGGGTGATTTAGGCTCATCTTAAGGAAGCGTTAGATAGACAAAAGTCTTATGCTGATCTGAAGCGCAAAGAAATGGAGTATGATGTAGGAGACAAGGTTTTCCTGAAGGTATCACCTTGGAAAAAGGTGTTGAGATTTGGGCGAAAAGGAAAGCTAAGCCCAAGATTCATTGGCCCATATCTGATGTTAAGCGAGTAGGACCGGTAGCTTATCAGCTCAAGCCGCCGACGGAGTTAAGTCAGATTCATAACATCTTTCATGGTCGATGCTTAGGCGGTATCGGTCGGATCCATCACACGTGGTGCTGTGGCGAAATTGAGGTCAACTCGGTTTATCATTCGAGGAAGAACAGGTTCGATTTTGGATCGAGATGTGAAGGTTCTGCGTGGGAAGTCGATGCCCTTAGTGAAAGTGCTATGGCGGAACCATGGTGCGAGAGGAAGCTACGGGGAACCCCAAGATGTGATCTGGCGATAGTACCCCACCTCTTCTAACTGTAATTTCGAGGACGAAATTCTTTTAAGAGGTAAACACGTAACATCCTAAAGCTGGGGCTATTTGAGATTAAATGATTTTTCTTAAATTGAATTCTTTGTGTTATTGATTGTGGTGTAATAAGGCTTAGTTGGAGGTCTTGAGTAGGCTCGGTTTAGTAGAAAATTGTATTTAGGAACTTTAAAGGTAAGGATCTCTAGCAAGTAGGGGTTACAAGAATAAATAGAGGATTTATTGACACAAAATAAGCCTTGGAAAAGTGGCAAAAGGAGGGCTACTTGGGAGTTACATGTGGCCACAAGGGATAAGGGAGAGCACGTGTTCGAGTCATGGAAATCCTTTTACTCTTTATTTTGACGGCATAGGGGAGAGAATTTCTCATTTCAAACTCTTTTGATTAATGAGGATAATAACCATATTATTAAGTTTTTATTTGGATTATTTTGTGAATAATCTTTAATAAGTGGCAAAGAGAAAATATAGGAGTTTGAGTGTTCAAATTATTTTTGAATAATTTTAAATTTGTGGCCTAGAGTGAATTAGGGAAATTGTTGAATTTTAAACTCTTCAAGGGAAGAGTGGACGACAAGCATAGGTGTAGGGGAGGCCGAATTCTTTTAATTTTCTTGATAATTTCGGCTAGCATCTCTTTTGTTTTTCAAACTCTCTCAAACAAAAACCGAAAACTATTCTCCTTTTTCTTAGACTTTGGCCAAATTCCCTATACCCTCAACTTCAATCTACTTTTCTTTCTCATTTTCTCAAAACCGAAACTCTCTCTACTCCTTGCTGAAATCCAACCTTCTTTTCTCATCAATATCTAACCGAATCTACCTTACCTTGTCGAAATTCCTTTCTCCTGTTAAGATTCACTTTGGCGAATACCGTGGAGTCATATGTGTTCTTGAGTTTCTTCTTCAAATCGATTGGTAAGAATAAGTATTGGCGAAACCTTCTTGCTATATTTTCTTTTTCCTTTGATGATTTCTAGATGGGAGAAAGCGAAATTCGCATTCGCAAAAAGAAAAGACTAACCCTCTTTGAAACCGATATCATCTTGGAACTACGGGATTTTTCAAGCGATGAGATCGACTCTCCATTCTCTAGTAATCGATTTTGGTAAGAATCTATTTTTTTATTTAGTATTCGTTTAAGCCGAAGGCTAATAACTCTAGTGATGGCCAAATGTAGGAGTGAAGCAGGAATCGCATATCAAGTAATCAAGTGAGTACTCAAGGGTGATAGGTAAGGATTCGGGATCACAAATGACCCTTTGGATTAATTGGGTTGGCGAATAGGCCATAATACTAACCCATGTATTTGGCCGATTATAGGGACAAGTAGATCTAGGGTGGCCAACTTCTCTTTTCGGGATTTAAACTTCTCGTTGGTGACGGTGTGTACATACACCGTTATGACTTAATTAACTGTGCTAAATGTTGTGAATGCTAACTCTGGTTTATGTAGCGTTGGATTTAATAGTATTGGTATAAGTGACGATTCGTAAGTACACATTAATATGTGTTGCTATTTAATGCTTTTGGGAAGCATGGCATGAATTTAGTTGTAACTTAAATATCGATGGCATGAGATTTGTTACACAATGATTTGATATGGGTTGATGAGTGGAGGCGGTTACATTGTGTCGACGGACACGGTGTTTTGGTAACACTGCTGTGACTACGGTCACCGAGGTTTGGTACCTCTAGAGGTTTGGCACCTCATAGCGTCTCGTCCGGTGGCTTAGTACCACGATGGGTTGGCCCCATGACGATATCTGGGATTGACACGGTGATTTGGTATCACGCGATGGGTTGGCCCATCAATCGATTTGTGTCTTCGGACACGGAGGTTTAGCACCTCCAAAGATTTGGTATCACATCTGTGACTATCGTCACCGGTGGTTTAGCACCACCGATGGTTTGGTACCACAATGGGGTAGACAGAGGCGTTTGGTTGGCTAGGTTGGGTACATGACTTAATGCATGTTAATTTGTTATAAATTGTGTATGATGTGGTATTTACCTGGGGGAAGGGTTACACACTGAGTCTTGGTCACTCACCTTCTCCTTTATTTTTTTTCAGGTGACACGTAGTTCGCGGATATGGAGCCGGAGAGACTTGAGGTGGCCATGCAGTGGGATTTAAATTTAATAGACTTTGAATTTCGATTCATTTATATTTTTTTTTATTATTGTTGGTTGATTTTAATTGGGTTGTAATAAGGCCTCCAATAACTCCTTTTTATTATTTTGTTATTGTTACCTCCTTTGAATATTGGTTAAACTATTTAATTATGGTAATAATAAGTTCACACGTTTTTCTAAAGTAATTCGAAAATGTTTTTTTTTTGTACCATCGGGTACATTTTAAAATATAGATAATAACTTGATTCAATAAATATTTTCAAAATAAATCTAAGTATAGGTTTTATACACCTCAACTATTTTAACAAGACGCTATCTTTTATCGAAGACTTAAACCGATTTTAAAAGATTTCAAAATGTTTTCTCCGTAGCAAACCAAATTCGGTCTTAGCTTTTGGGCCGGGTTTGGGTTGTTACAATTGAATTGATGTTAAATTCATTCATATAGATCCAGATAGATAAAAAAATGGAGTTAGATCGTGGAAAAAAAGTGTCAGATTAGTAGATTTTGCTTACACGAACAATTATCGAGGTAAGTTCGTGTAACTAAATTGTATATTTATGTGTTACGTTTGATTTATATGTATGTAACTTGTATAATTATTAAGTATGAAAATTAATCACATATCCGACAATGTCCAACAATAAATAAATCTCGTTTGAACAAATGAAATTAGATGGGTACTGGGTTCCCAAAGTGGTTGTGGTTCTGCATATGTTGCGAACACACCATAGCTCGCCAGAGTGTCCCGTTATAGCTCACATGATTATCCCAATGTAAGCTCATTTGAGATTCCCAATACATGGTTCTTCCAAGCTTCCCATTTATATGCTCCTATGAGCATTCTGATCGGTAGTGATCTTGCATGTGTTGCGGACACGCCGCAGCTCTTATGAGCGTCCTAATATATATAGCTACCCGGAGCTTCCCAATTAAAAGCTCTATCATAAGCTTCCTGATAATAGCTCTTGAGTTAGCCGTTAAGCTCGCATGAGCTTTCTGATTTAAGCTCTTATGAGCTTCCTATTATTGAGCTCGGATAAGCTTCACGTTATGAGCTTTTTCTTATTTGGCTTGGAAGAGCTTCCCGTTTAAATGTTCAATAAGCATTCCTGAATATGAATTGGCGGAATATAGTATGTACACTTTGTGTGTACTAACCATGTATGTAACAGCCCATTTTCAGTGAAATCAGAATAGTGGTTTCGGGACCACAAATTCGAGTTTGAAAGAAATTTTATTTTAATAATTTTACATGGTCGGCATTATGATAGAAATGACGTATGAAAATTTCATTAAGAAAATTTTACTGATTTCATGTTTAATTATGGAAAGAACCAAATTGCATAAATTACAAAAGTTGAGTTCTAGTAACTATAAGTATCAAATTGTAACACCCCAAACTCGGCCTAGACGTTATGGCCAAATCTGGCGTGTCATGTTGATGTGTCTTTCGAAAATAGGACTTGTTGGTAGAAATTCATTTCTGAGTTGAAATCTCTTTGTTAAAACTCAAATCATCTTAACCATTTACTAACCAATTAAAACTTCTTTACTCTAAAACATTGTTTGTTGCGAAAGCAATATCCAAAATGTTGTGAAAACACAGTGTTTTGAAAACAGTTAATCTTTTTGAAAACCGGCGTTCTATCACTATCTGTTAAGTATCAAATAAATAAAGTCAAAATAACATAACTTGGGTTTAAAAGGCCTTATTACAGAATCAGTATCCCGATAAGTCTAAAGTAGAACATTAGCGATCGTGTGGCCACCTCCGAGTCTCTCGCGGCTCCAAATCGTCTAAGGCTGAGGATTACTTGTACAGTTTAAAGAAAGGGTGAGTTTACAAAACTCGGTGTAATCCTTATCGATCGGTCGGTAACAATATATCTGAAGAACAATGCGGGCCTTGGCCCTATTCAGTAATAGTGTAGTGTGGGCCATAGCCCATTTCAGTAACTATGTGGGCCCAAGCCTAATACAGTATCAGTACGGTGCAAATATGCAACCCACCCCAATCCAGCCAACACACCACCCATACCAACCAACACATCATGTGGGGATAAAATCGACCCATTCAGCTAGCACACCAAATATCACAGCATAACTGCCAGTAATAATAACGTAGCAGAGTTGCCAGTAATAGTATAGCTAAGAGCCTAATAAACCATAAAAGTAACATAGTTAACCGCACATTTAGGATGCTTTTGGATGAATTATCCCTAATTTATGTAAAAATGTGCTCTTAATTCTTTCTTTTCATGTTTTATACTCAGGAAAGCACCCGAGAATAAAAAGAATGAGAAACGAGCTAAAAACGGGCCAAATTGGGCCAACCTAGAAGACGACACGGCCTGGGCTTCATGTCACACGGCCGTGCCTTGCCATTAATCTAGAACACGGCCTGTCCCCGATTTACACGGTCATTCCTCATCGACAAAAAGCCCAACACGACCCAGGCACAGTTTGCATGGTCATGCCCCAATCGACAGACCTAAAGCACGGCCTGAACCCCGGCTTGCATGGCCGAGCCTCAATCAACAGAATAGAGACACGGCCTAGAAGATGACTTACACGGTGTTCCCTGGCGCGTGCCCTGGCCGTGCCCCTACCACGAGAGAGAGCAATTTCACTCGAATTTGGATGCTTGGAGGCAAAGAAACACATTCCTAAGTCTACTTAAACATCTTAGGAGGAATTCTACTTGAATTAGGATACTTAGGAGCCAAGTAAAGCATCTCAAAGTCTATATAAACACCTAAGGTAGCAACTAAAAAGGGGAGTTCGGCAGAAGCCGAAACAGGAGGCAAAGTTTTTTGCCAGAGCTTTTATTCAGGGAATTACTCGAAGATATCTAGTTGATCCATCTCAAGAAACTGGAGTTCTACTCAAGACAAAGGATCTCCTCTTCAATTCCTTCAGAGGGTTTTAGGGATTTTCTTATGTTTTGTTTTATCTTTTCTCTTGAAATGTTTTCTTATTTTGTTATGAACTAAACCCTTCAGATACCTGAAGGGGATGAAACCTATGATGGATTTTGTTATTTGATTTTTGGTTTATATGATAAATACTTAGTTTGTTCTTAATTATGTTGATTAATTTAATCTGATGTGCTTAGGTGGAGGAGGAATAGACCCTGTCTAAGAGTAGATCTAGCATAATTAAGCGGAGTTGATCGAACGCCTAGAGATAGGGTTATGAGATTTTACCAAATTAGGGTGAAACCTAATATGGGAGTCCATTGATCGATTTATTGCTTCCTTAGGGGGTTATTATAAGAGAACGAGAGTTCCACTAATTAACCTAAGGTTAGACATTATTCGTTTCGAGAGAGGGTTTAATATAGGTTAGGGAGTCTCACGGATCAAGCTAAGTAAAGAAATCATATGAATTAAAGGTTAGATAACAAGTGAAGTCTAGGCGGATTCTTCCTAAGGGTATCGTCGTAATCAATTGAGTTTTTTTTCACAGTATTTTCCCAAAGTTTAGTTCTTTCGTCTTTGCATTTAGTTTAAAATATTTCATTAGTTTTAGATTAATAAATCAATCGCTCCATATTTTAGGTTGAATAATAGAGAGAAAGTGAGTAGTAGTACTTTTAGGTTCCTTTGGGTTCGATAAGATATTCTTGCCTAAACTATACTACTGTTCGATAGGTGCACTTGCCTCTATCATTGTCATAGTTAGTCTACAGGTTCGATCAATCTTTTTATAAATTTTAAAACTCGACTGTTTGACACGAACAAGTTTTTGGAGCCGTTGCCGGGGAAAACTAAAATATTAAGAAAGCTTAATTTTTATTACTTTAGCCAAAATTTTTATTACAATTTATTATTATTTTTTTCACTTTTCTAATTTTTTCCTCTATTTTTCTTTTGGCAGAAAATTTTAGTCTATGGAAAAGATGGCATTTGAATAACTATCGGTGGCAAGTCATGAGAAAATTCCTACTAAAATGAATGTGTCTTCAACCTCGGCGTGGTCACGGTTATCTAATCGATTAGAGATGATGAATAAAAGATTGATGATTGGTATATTCCCTCACGGTACATCCGAAATACAATATGATTTGAATCTAGGAGGCGTGGCGAATCCTGAGTACCCACCCTACGGATATGGCATGGAAAACGAGCAAGCTCACTATACAGGTAACTATTCTAGATATCAAAATAATTTTTATAGTGACACTTATAATGCAGGTTGGACGTACCATCCCAATTTCTCGTGGGATGATCAAAATAACCAAAGATCAGAACTTCCTCCATATTTTCAACAACCACCTCACCAACAAGAAGAGGAGCCGAATCTCGAAGAGATGCTGACGAAATTCATGGCAGCCACAGATTCTCGTTTCCAAAAGACTGAAGCAGCACTTGATGAACAACAAAAATTGATCAAAGAGATTGAGAATCAAGTTGGAGAACTTACTAGGTCAGTGGGACATCTCAAAAAGCTGATTTCTGAACGTCAACAAGGACGTCTACCAAGCGACATAGAAATAAACCCAAAAGAACAAATTCAAGCCATCTCAGCCCATGCCAGTAAGGGGTTAGATGAACCTAATCCAATAGAAAAAGCAAGGTAGACAAAGGTAAGGTAGAGGTAACACAAGAAAAGCCAAAACCGATAATCAAGGAGTACCAACCTCGCATACCTTATCCTGAAGCAATGAAATGAGACGATTCAGAGGAACAGTTCGGTAAGTTTCTTAAACTCTTAAAGAAATTACATATTAACTTACCTCTTCTTGAAGCTCTTTTTCAAACACTAGACTCGAGGAAATTTTTAAGATAGCTCTTCACCAACAAACGCAAATTAGATGAAGAGCACCACGTGGAGCTAAACGCAATGTGCTCAACAATTCTACAAAATGAACTGCCACGAAAATTAAAAGATCGAGGGAGTTTTACAATTCCATGTTTAATTGGTAGTTTATCTATTGATAATGCATTAGCAGATTTAGGGGCAAGCATCAATGTTATGCCTTACAAAATGTTTAAAAAACTAGGTCTAGGGAAACCCAGACAAACTAGGATGAGTATTCAATTAAATGATAAAATTATAAGAATTCCTAGGGGTATAATAGAAAATGTTCTAATCAAAATTGATAAATTCGTATTCCCAGTAGACTTTGTCATTTTAGACATGGATGAGGACAACAGATCCCCTTAATTTTAGGAAGACCCTTTTTAGCAACTGCCAGAGCTAAAATTGATATCTATGCAGGAGAACTCATACTTTGTGTAGGCAACGAGATTGTAACACCCCAAACCCGGCCTATGCATTAAGCCGGATTTTGCATGCCACACAAATTAAACGTGCATTCAAATCATCAAAGATGTAGGAAATCAAATCTTCAAAACGATTAAGAGAATGACTTTATCGAAAATCGAAGTTTATTTGAAATCCATGATTAAAAACACAAGAGTTTATCATTTGATTTACAGAGTAGTAGTTGATTAAAATTTTAAATTTACTTAGTCTAAATATTTCATCGAAAAGTTTTTAAAGAATTTCCTAAGTTTCAGTGATATATAAAAAAAAACCTTCATTTTATGCGAGAGTTTTAGAAAACATTTATGAAAAACTAAATCAGTCCAATTTAGGAAAACTAAAACATAATAAAATCCATCCGCATAATAAAATCCATTAAAATAATTAAAGAGGCCTTATTACATCGCAATTAAAATAGTACTTAAATGAAAATAATTAAAGAAGTTTTAAAGTTATATAATCCACCATTTGTAGTATGGTCTTCACATGAAGTCATCTCCGACCCAAGTCTCCATCAATTATTATTACCTGAGAAGGGTAAGAAAAATGGGGTGAGTTACTTAGAACTCAATGTGTAACCCACTTACCGTATTCACTGGGCCAAAACCATATAAACATATAATTGGGCTTGAACCCATTTTGCAAATGTTCAATATATATAAATCAAGTATATGAAATAATAATAATAATAATGCATGTGATATGCAATTCCCAACCAAGCCTAATTTCCATCCGCTACACACCACCCGTACCAACCACCACACCTGTGGGGATCAAGTCAACCCACCCTGCCAACACACCAATAGCAGGCTTTAAGCCAATTATAATATTTGTGGCAACAGGCCATTTAAAATATTTGTGGCAACAGGCCATTTATAAGATTTGTGGCAACATGCTATTTATAATATTTGTGGTAGAACCACCGATCTAGATTTTTAGCAACAGGCCTTTCTTCTCTTAATTAAATATCCCAAATGCATGCATCTATCTATATATATATATATATAATGCATAACAAAATATTCGTAAGGTAATTTTAACAAAAACCCATATTACAATTTATCAATTTGGCCCATTAGTCAAAAATAGCAATTTGGCCCATTTAACGATCTAGCAACTTGGCCTATTTCATCTCATATCACATTAATATCGCTTTTGGCCCATAAAGCAATGTATTTCAACTTGGCCCATTAAACAACATATTACAATTTGGCCCATAAAACAACATATTTCAATTTGGCCCATAAAACAACATATTTCAATTTGGCCCATAAAAGAGTATTTATGTAATTCGGTCCATAGGGACATTTTCGTAAATTCGGCCCATTTAACACATGAGGCCTTTTCACAATTTCCACACTTGGCCAATTAATCAAAATATTCACATGGCCCAAAAATATCACTTTCTTTCACAAAATAACCCATTAAGGGCAAATCCGTAATTTTCCACAACCTCACTTTCGGTTTCATGCATTCACATAAAAGTATTAATATATTGTATTTTTCAATTTCATCGGATTTATGATTTTTATTTTAACACTTACGATATAGTATAACCCATGAAATAAGTGTGAAGTTACACACCTGATTACGGTGAGAACTACACTTTCCCGCTCGTCGATATCTAAACACGCATCCCGATGGATTAGAACTCTAATTACCCTCGAAATCTCGAATGACAACTATTTGTGATTTCTCTCCGATCAATGGTTTAGAACCACTAGCAAACAATGGCTCGGGGGTACGTACGACTTCAAAAATTGATTCTCCTCGGATGAGGGTCCACAACCCGATGGAAAGTCTCGGATTCCTAAAACAGTCCTTCGCTTGAATTTAGGGGGAATAACGGAACCACCCCTCTTAGGAACACTATTAACAACCCTTTTCGTCCCTATCTCAAAGGATCATTAGTCCTAACAATATATCGAAAATCCTAAGACTAATGGCTTAAAAGAGTGAATTCGGCTTACCTTAATATTCCGAATGATTTCAAAAGAATCCCTTGAATGTTATGATCAAATCTTAAATGGACTTCAAGACTTCTTCGAAAAGATGATGATTCGACCCTCCACTATTTCACTAAAAGTAACAAAATAAATCATCTGAATAAGTGATTGGTTATTCGGTTTAAAAGTCTCTTCCAAGATATTCTATAAATTCGGCCATGGTGACTGAATAGCAAAAAGAAAAGACAAAGAAAATGATTCTTACCGATGATCCAAAGCTTGAATAGAAGAAAATGATTGAAAAATAGATGTTATGAAGAATGGAAGATTCGGCTATGATAATGATCACAAACATTTGGCCATGGAAGATAAATGAAAGAAAAATGTGTTTGAATGATAAGTAAAATGGAGAGGAAAAGAGAATAGGGAGAAGAGAAAAGAGAGAAGTTTAGGGACAAATGTGCATTCGACAATGAAGAGGAAAAAGAGAAGAAAGCAAATGGTCCTTGATGGCTATATGGTTTCGATCACAAAGAAAAGAGAAAAGATTTAGAGAGTGATCAAGTTAAGAACGAAATGGTCAAAAAGAAGAAATGGTAAAAAAAAAAACAACAATTGCTTCCTCAATGCTCATGGCACATTCGGCTAGGGAGAGGGAAAATTGGAGAGAAAAGTTTGATAAATCACCAAATGGTCAATGGAAAATGTGCTCATCAAGCACCTAATCCTACCAAACCAACACCAAAACCCGGACATCCCCCTTAACCCCCTATGCAGTCCACATACATGGACAAGTTGGCCATGCCAAACTTTCCAAAACACACCCCATAAAGAGTGCCTTATGTCCCCCTAACTTACCATAAGCTTAGGATTTCATTCCTTAAGTTAGCACTTGCCTTTTTCCCTTAGTCTACTTTCCATAAAAGAAATAGTCCAACCTTACCATAAGTAAAGCTTGACCGACACATGCCATACAAATCCAAAAATAAAAGTCACCTAAATGCTATCCATGGGATTCGAACCTCTCCCCTCAAGCAATCACTCATGCGCCAACACCACCTTGCTACTAGCTCATCTTATGCTAACTTTTACACTTAAAATTAACTTAAGCATCAGGGTCACGTGATCCACTTCAATAAAATTCTCATTACTAAAATTTATTCTACTTCTGAATAAATCCCAAGTCTTCTCAAGACTATATTAAACATGCAAAATTTTAATTATACACAAGCTAAGCACTAAAAACATGCATCATATCGATACTCAGATTTTTAGGATGTTACAACTCTACCCTCCTTAAAGAAAATTTCGTCCTCAAAATTTACCTGGTTAAAAGAGGTGAGAATATTGTTGTCGAATTGCGTCCTCAGGCTCCTACGTAGCTTCCTCCACTCCGTGATTAAGCAAAAGAACCTTAACCAATGGCACAGTCTTCTTTTTTAACACCTTAACATCGCGATCTAAAATTTCCATTGGTTTCTCCTCGAAAGACAAGTCTGGCCTTAATTCCACTTCTTCTACCGGTACTATGTGTGACGGATCCGATCTATAGCGCCTTAGCATAGAAACATGGAAGACACTATGAATTTGACTCAACTCCAGAGGTAAATCAAGTTGACAGGCCACTGGTCCTACACGCTTTAACACACGGTTCGGTCCAATGAACCTAGGGCTCAACTTGCCCTTCCTTCCAAATCTCGGTGAGACTTTCAAAAAGACCTGATCTACCACCGCAAACTCAATATCTTTTCATTTCAGATCCGCATACGACTTTTGTCTATCTGAAGCTTCCTTTAATCGCGCTCGAATCACCTTTACCTTCTCTTCCATCTCAGATATCGATTCAGACCCAACAACCGCGTTCCCCAATTTAGTCCAACAAGTAGGGTACGACATCTCTGATCAATATAACGCTTCATAGGGTGCCATTTAGTTCTTGGATTGGTAGTCATTATTATACCCGAACTACGCCAATGGTAGAAAATCCTCCCAACTTTCTCTGAAGTCGATCACACATCCTCGTAACATGTCTTCCAAAATCAATTACTCTTTCATTGTCCATCTGACTGAGGATGAAAAGCCGTCTCAAGTTTAACTTTATTCCCAAAGCCTCATGTAAAGCTTTCCAAAATCGTGATGTAAATCTAGGATCCCCGCGATATGATAGACACCTTTGGTACCCCATGCAACCTCACGATTTCAGATACATCTGATTTAGCCAACTTCGCAGAGTAATCCATCTGTAACCGTAGAAAATGAGCGATCTTCGTTAATAGATCTACTACCACCCAAACAGAATCTTTCTTAGTAGGTGTTAAGGGTAACCCACTAACAAAATCCATCGTTATCCGCTCCTATTTCCATAGAGGAATCTTTATCGGTTGCAATAAACCCGATGGTAATTGATGTTCCGCCTTCACTTGTTGACAAGTCAAACACTTTCCCACTAAATCTATAACCTCTCGCTTTAACTTTGGCCACCAATACTGTTCACGGAGATCTCGATACATTTTATTTCCTCTAGGGTGCATAGCATAAGGGCTACTATGCGCCTCCAGAAGAACCATTTGTCTCAAATCTGAATCCTTGGGAATACAAACCCTTCCACGAAAACACAGTACACCATCCTTGTTCAAACCAAAATCCCCTATTATACCACTTTCAGCTTGTTGTATTAAAGGACCCAACATTTTATCGGATAATTGCTTTTTCTTGATTTGCTCCAACCGCGGAGGCTTCACCTGAAGTTCCGCTAGCAGATTGCCATCCTCATACAAACTGAGATGAGCAAACATTGCTCTTAACTCCGATACAACCTTACAACTCAATGCGTCTGCCACAACGTTAGCCTTTCCAAGATGGTGCTCGATTGAGAAATCATAATCCTTTAACTGCTCCACCCATCTCCGTTGTCTTAAATTCAACTCCTTTTGGGTAAGGAGATACTTAAGACTCTTATAATCCGTATAAATGATTGACTTCTCACCGTAGAGATAATGCCTCCAAATCTTTAATACAAACACCACCGCAGCTAACTCTAAATCATAAGTAGGATAGTTGACTTCATGCGACCTCAATTGTCGAGAAGCATAAGCTACCACTTTTCCACTTTGCATCAGTACACATCCTAGACCCGTGTGTGACGCATCATAGTAAATGGTAAACTCTTTTTCGGCCTTAGGTTGAATTAGTACTGGCATTTTTGTTAGAATCTTCTTTAGTTTATCGAAACTTTCTTGTTGATTATCGGTCCACACATACGGTACTTCCTTTCGCAATAGCTTAGTTAGGGGTGCAACAATCAACGAAAACCCTTCAACAAAGCGTCTATAATAACCATCCAAACCCAAGAAACTCCGAATCTCAGCCACTGACTTTGGCGGTTTCCAATCCAACACAGCCTCTACCTTTCGAGGATCAACTCTTATTCCTTCGGCTGACACTACATGACCCAAGAAAGTCACTTCCTTCAACCAAAATTCACACTTACTGAATTTGGCATAAAGTTGCTTATCCCGCAAAATTTGCAACACAGTGCGCAAATGTGAGTCATGTTCTTCTTCATTCCTCGAATATACCAAGATGCCATCTATGAATACTACTACGAACCGGTCTAAATAGGGTTGAAAGACTCAGTTCATCATGTCCATAAATGCAGCTGGTGCATTGGTCAAACCAAACGGCATCACTAAAAACTCATAATATCCATAGCAAGTTCGGAATGTCGTCTTATGAATATTTGCCTCTTTCACCTTGAGTTGATGATAACCCGATCTCAAATCAATCTTGGAGAAGACTGAAGCTCCTCTCAATTGATCAAACAGGTCATCAATTCTCGTCAATGGATACCTATTCTTGATCGTCAACTTATTCAACTGCCTATAATCAATGCACATACGCATCGACCCATCCTTCTTCTTGACGAACAAAACCAGTACTCCCCACGGAGACACACTTGGTCGAATAAATCCCCGATCTAGTAGTTCTTGAATTTGAGCTTTAAGCTCTGCTAACTCCTTTGGTGCCATTCTATAAGGAGCAATGGACACCGGAGCCGTTTTGGGCAAAAGCTCAATGCCAAATTCTACTTCTCGATCTAGAGGTAGACCCGGAAGTTCTTCAGGAAATACATCTAAAAATTCTTTCACCGTTCTCACACTTTCTACCGATAAATCCTTGGCATCCAAAGCACTAATGAAGGCTAGGAATGCTCCATACCCTTTTCGCACCAACTTTTCTGCCTTCAAAGCAGATACCACATTTGTCAAAAAGTTTCTTCGCTCGTCTATCATTATTACCTCCTCATCATCCACAGTCCTTATTGACATCCACTTTTCGGCACAATCCAATTACGATCGATGCTTCACCAACCAATCCATGCCCAAAATAAGATCAAACTCACCGAAAGGTAATTCCATCACGTCCGCTAGAAATATCTCTCTTTAAATCTCCAAGGGTACATCTCTAAACAATTTATTCACTATACTGACTATCCTAAAGGACTAATTACCGTCATTTCTCTATCGATAATCTCGGATCTAATATTCAGGTTTCCAGATATGGCACTAGCAACATACGAGTGGGTAAACTCGATATCTATCAAAGCAGTAACAGGCACATCAGAGATGAAAAATGTACCAGTTATCACATCAGGTGCATCGTCGTCTTCATGATGCCTGACCGCATAGACCAATCCCGACTGTCTTGCCTCCGTGTTACCTCTAAAGCCATTACCTCGACTCGGTGCACCCTGACCATGTCCATTACCATTACAACCACGACCTGGTCCACGGCATCTCGGTGGCTGCTGAGTACCTCTAGCTAGCTGAGCATCAGGGTTACGAGCTTCCTGAGTCCTATCAGTCTGTCGAGGGCAATTCTTATACTAATGATCCTTGGAACCACATTTATAGCAAGCAGCAGTTTTCCTCTAACATTCTCTGGGGTGTCGTCTTCCACAGTCGGCACATTCTTGACTCTGATTGGTAGTCACAGGTGCTCTAGCTTGAGCTGGCTCATCATTGCGTGGCCTCTTTTGAAACCTTTTAGAAGAACCTGAATACTTAAAATCCTCTTGCCTCGACTTTTCCCTATTCGGCATTACGATTTCTTAGCCTCTTCACTATCTTGGCTTTCTCTACAAGCGAGGTAAAAGTCCAGACTTGTTGTGGGGCTATCAAGACCACAACTCATCATTCATCCATCCTCAAAGCGTACACAATACCATGATCGACCGGCACTATTGTACGAGCATAACAGCTCAAGCGAAAAAATTCTACCTCGTAAGCTTCCACTGTCTTACTTCCTTGAACCAAATTTAGGAATTCCTTCCTTCGGGCATCTACATAACTTGTCCCGACATACTTCCTTGGAAAGCAGCTTTAAAGAAATCCCAAGTAACCAATGCAGCCTCGGTGCCTTCTCGAACAGTAAGCCACTATTGATACGCCTCGTCTCTTAGCAAGGACACGGCTCCTCTCAGTTTCTGCTCGACGGTGCACTTCAGATCATGCATAATTCATTTTACAGCCTCAAGCCAATATTCTGCCACATTCGGAGCTACACCAAAGACACCTCTAAAAACTTTTGCACCACTAGACTTAAGTCGTTTCGATATTGATCCACGAGCTACTGGCCCAATTTAGCCCCAACAACCCTCTCTAGGACTCGTAACATTACTTGAGTCAAAGCATTATCCTCATTCGCATGATCTTGAGATCCAGTATCGCTCCCAAATGACGCAGGTGCATCCATTTCAGGCATATGACCCGGCGCTTCAGACGCAGCACCTCGTCCTCTACCACGGCCACGTCTACTGCATCCATGACCACGTCCTCTAGTGCTCATAATAACTAATTTCATTTTAATTTGATTACAAGTTTTATGAATCAGAATACTATTTCAGTGTTTATTAACGATATTTTATGCGATATAAGAGATAGGGTTATTTTCACAATCACATCCTATAGTCTCGATCTCTATCATCTTCAACACCTAAAACTAGAAGTTCTAGAGTGTTCCTAAGATCTTATCACAAAAATAAACATTTAATAAACAAATACTTACTTGACTTGGTGCCGATACTCGTGGTGCCATACTACTTTTAAAACGTAAGGTCTAGAAATTTAAGTAGTTTTTAAACAGAAATCATTATTGAACCCAAACCACAGCCGAGTTTTGAAACTGGGCTCTGATACCATAAAATGTAACACCCCAAACCCGGTCTATGCATTAAGCTCGGATTTTGGCATGCCACACAAATTAAACGTGCATTCAAATCATCAACGATGTAGGAAATCAAATCTTCAAAATGATTAAGAGAATGACTTTATCAAAATCGAAGTTTATTTGAAATCCATGATTAAAAACACGAGTTTATCATTTGATTTACAGAGTAGTAGTTGATTAAAATTTTAAATTTACTTAGTCTAAATATTTCATCAAAAAGTTTTTAAAGAATTTCCTAAGTTTCAGTGATATATAAAAAAAAAACCTTCATTTTATGCGAGAGTTTTAGAAAACATTTATGAAAAACTAAATCAGTCCAATTTAGGAAAACTAAAACATAATAAAATCCATCCGCATAATAAAATCCATGAAAATAATTAAAGAGGCCTTATTACATCGCAATTAAAATAGTACTTAAATGAAAATAATTAAAGAAGTTTTAAAGTTATATAATCCACCATTTGTAGTATGGTCTCCACACGAAGTCATCTCCGACCCAAGTCTCCATCAATTATTATTACCTGAGAAGGGTAAGAAAAATGGGGTGAGTTACTTAGAAGTCAATGTGTAACCCACTTACCATATTCACTCGGCCAAAACCATATAAACATATAATTGGGCTTGAGCCCATTTTGCAAATGTTCAATATATATAAATCAAGTATATAAAATAATAATAATAATGCATGTGATATGCAATTCCCAACCAAGCCTAATTTCCATCTGCTACACACCACCCGTACCAACCATCACACCTGTGGGGATCAAGTCAACCCACCCCACCAACACACCAATAGCAGGCTTTAAGCCAATTATAATATTTATGGCAACAGGCCATTTATAAGATTTGTGGCAACAGGCCATTTATAATATTTGTGGTAGAACCACCGATCTAGATTTTTGGCAACAGGCCTTTTTTCTCTTCATTAAATATCCCAGCCCATGCAGTCATGTACATATATATATATATATATATATATATATAATGCATAACAAAATATTCGTAAGGTAATTTTAACAAAAACCTATATTACAATTTATCAATTTGGCCCATTAGTCAAAAATAGCAATTTGGCCCATTTAACGATCAGCAACTTGGCCCATTTCATCTCATATCACATTAATATCACTTTTGGCCCAAAAAGCAACGTATTTCAACTTGGCCTATTAAACAACATATTTCAATTTGGCCCATAAAACAACATATTTCATTTTGGCATATAAAACAACATATTTCAATTTGGCCCATAAAACAACATATTTCAATTTGGCCCATAAAACAACATATTTCATTTTGGCCCATAAAACAACATATTTCAATTTGGCCCATAAAAGGGTATTTATGTAATTCGGTCTATAGGGACATTTTCGTAAATTTGGCCCATTTAACACATGAGGCCTTTTCATAATTTCCACACTTGGCCAATTAATCAAAATATTCACATGGCCCAAAAATATCACTTTCTTTCACAAAATAACCCATTAAGGGCAAATCCATAATTTTCCACAACCTCACTTTTAGTTTCATGCATTCACATAAAAGTGTTAATATAACGTATTTTTCAATTTCATCGGATTTACGATTTTTATTTTAACAATTACGATATAGTATAACCCATGAGATAAGTGTGAAGTTACACACCTGATTACGGTGAGAACTACACTTTCCCGCTCGTCGATATCTAAACACGCATCACGATGATTAGAACTCTAATATTTAATATAAACTATTCTAATGATTAACGATCTAGATCCTTACCCTCGAAATCTCGAATGACAACAATTTGTGATTTCTCTCCGATCAATGGTTCAGATCCATAAGCAAACAATGGCTCGGGGGTACGTACGACTTCGAAAAATTGATTCTCCTCGGATGAGGGTCCACAACCCGGTGGAAAGTCTCAAATTTTGAAAACAGTCCTTCGCTTGAATTTAAGGGGAATAAGGGAACCACCCCTCTTCCGAACACTATTAACAACCCTTTTCATCCCATCATGTTTGCCTTCATAGACAAAGGATCATTAGTCCTAACAATATATCGAAAATCTTAAGACTAATCGCTTAAAAGAGTGAATTCGGCTTACCTTAATATTCTGAATGATCTCAAAAGAATCCCTTGAACGTTATGATCAAATCTTAAATGGACTTCAAGATTTCTTCGAAAAGATGATGATTCGACCCTCCACTATTTCACTAAAAGTAACGAAAGAAATCATCTGAATAAGTGATTGGTTATTCAGTTTAAAAGTCTCTTCCAAGACATTCTATAAATTTGGCCATGGTGACCGAATAGCAAAAAGAAAAGACAAAGAAAATGATTATTACCGATGATCCAAAGTTTGAATAGAAGAAAATGATTGAAAAATGGATGTTATGAAGAATGGAAGATTCAGCTATGATGATGATCACAAAAATTCGACTGTGGAAGATAAATGAAAGAAAAATGTGTTTGAATGATAAGTAAAATGGAGAGGAAAAGAGAATAGGGAGAAGAGAAAAGAGAGAAGTTTAGGGACAAATATGCATTCGGCAATGAAGAGGAAAAAGAGAAGAAATCAAATGGTCCTTGATGGCTATATGGTTTCGATCACAAAGAAAAGAGAAAAGATTTAGAGAGTGATCAAGTTAAGACCAAAATGGTCAAAAAGAAGAAATGATAAAAAAAAACAACAATTGCTTCCTCAATGCTCATGGCACATTCAGCTAGGGAGAGGGAAAATTGGAGAGAAAAGTTTGATAAAACACCAAATGGTCAATGGAAAATGTGCTCATCAAGCACCTAATCCTATCAAGCCAACACCAAAATCTGGCCATCCCCCTTAGCCCCCTATGCCTTCCACATACATGGACAAGTTGGCCATGCCAAACTTTCCAAAACACACCCCACAAAGAGTGCCTTATGTCCCCCTAACTTACCATAAGCTTAGGATTTCATTCCTTAAGTTAGCACTTGCCTTTTTCCCTTAGTCTACTTTCCATAAAAGAAATAGTCCAACCTTACCATAAGTAAAGCTTGACCGACACATGCCATACAAATGCAAAAATAAAAGTCACCTAAATGCTAACCATGGGATTCGAACCTCTCCCCTCAAGCAATCACTCATGCACTAACACCACCTAGCTACTAGCTCATCTTATGCTAACTTTTACACTTAAAATTAACTTAAGCATCAGGGTCACTTGATCCACTTCAATAAAATTCTCATTACTAAAATTTATTCTACTTCCGAATAAATCCCAAGTCTTCTCAAGACTATATTAAACATGCAAAATTTTAATTATACACAAGCTAAGCACCAAAAACATGCATCATATCGATACTTAAATTTTTAGGATGTTACAGAGATAGTCACTCTTCAAGCTCTTGAGTAAGCTAGGACATCGAATAATAAAGGTACGAACGTTAATAACCATTTGGTTCAACCTTCTTTACAGGAAACATCACAAAATCACCTAGCTGAGCTAGATCTTAGACCTCGTGCCAATAAGGAAGAATTATATGAGGAACGAAGCCTTAGGGTCGACAAACCAGAAAAGTGGAAAACACAATTTAAAGAAGAACCAGAACCACACGAAGTGAAACCGAAGGAAACCCCAGACGAGCTGATAGGAACAACAAATCACATCAAAATAGAGAATCAGGTATTGTTAAATAAGGAAGACCATCGAATCACCAATTCAGAACTCAAGGCAAATGAAGAAATCACTTTTCAGGTACTTAATGTCTTCCTATATGGCACAGTCGAAGTAAGCAATCCTAAATTCAACACTTTTGAGGTAAACATTACTCGACTTAAACTTTATATCCATAACCGAGTTGTTCGCATGAGAAAGGATTTCCACCTCCTCAAACCTCGATGATTGTGCATACAACAGGTGAGTCTAGCTCAAGACTTTAAACGAGCGCTTCTCCGGAAGCAACCCGAGTACTAAACGTACTAATTAGTTTGGTTTTATTTCTTTTCATATTTAGGCATAAGTTTCTATACCCACACGGCCTTACACACGGCCGTGGCTGTGGCCGTGTGGACAGCACGACTAGGCACATGAGCGTGGACCTTATCTCTATTTAACTATTTACTTTTATTCATATTTTTATTTTTTTTTTTTTATTTTTATTTTTATTTTAGTTCCTTTATTATTTTCTCATTTTCTCAATGGCATTTAGATTTAGCTTAGGATACAATAAAACCAAGTCGGCTACTTTGAGGATTCAATTTCAAATAGCTTCGAGACGCTTCCCACGCTCACCTCCAATCTTATCCGATTTCTTTTCATAGACTTCATCCAAAATTCAGGAAGTGTTACTTCTCCCTTCTCTTTGATTTTATTATTACATAATTGTTTATCTATCTTTGTACATTGAGGGTAATGTACATCTTAAGTATGGGGGGGTAAAAGTACCTGACTTTTTGTATTATTCTCAAATCCTGAATTTAGTCTTGTTTTCAAGTATTTTTCTCATATTACTAATTAGGATGAAATTTCTATTGATTTATCATTTGTATTGATATGTTTTAGAGTAAGTCATAGTTAATTGTGCATTGATGATTAAATTTGAAGGATACTAGAGAATCGAGCATGATGAGTCTACTTTTTAAAAATTAAAAATTAATAGGTCATTGAACTAAATTTGAGTATTACTTTAAAGTTTGAAATTTAAAGGGATTGATTTGAACTAAAAGTGTGTCAACTTTGAACTGTTATTCTAGAACTTGCCTCGTTTATACATGTCGAGACCACACTTTTGATTTGATATACAGAGATGATAAAGGCACCTAGGATTTAACCTATTCACACCACTAAAATCCTACCCACATAATTAACCCCTAGTGAACCCTTTTTAATCCTAACAACCCTTTTTGTTGACTCGCCCACTAATATTAACCCAAGACCCCTTTGTATTAGTTATCACCCTTTCTTTTGACTACCTTTTAATCGAGGTTTGATTTGATTAAGTTACCAAATTATATTAGTTTAGTAGTTACATTTATCATTTATGATGTAATATTTTAGTTTGTTCTTAAAAAAACCCAAGTATATTCAATATTAGTAGTATAGAGCATTTAAATTCCAATTGTTGAAGTCAAAGCTCGATTAAAGTATTATCAAATTTTAAGTTATGAAAATACTCTTTATTATAGAGTAATTATCAATAATGGTATTATTAGTTTTCATTCAATGTAAATATTCATATTTAGTTCATTGTTTCTAGTTAGGTAATTTGTCAAGTCAATCTCGATTCTAACCCTCTGATTCAGCCTGTATCCACACCTTTAAGCCCTAACCCCATTACAACCCTAATAAAAACCTTTTGATTTGTGTATCATCTCATATACAGTGGTGGAGATTTGATTTTCAGGCAAGCCTATGGAATTATCTTTTCAGGTTCGACTTATGAGTGTTTTTTCTTTATCTTTAAACACTTTGAGTGATTTGAGTGAACTTTTAGTGAGGATGTCAATCCTTGTCAGTTTTGAATTAAAGGTAAGTATTTAAATAAGGGGAGACACCTATGTATTCATGCTATAAAGGTATGACTTATCTTGATTGAATCTTTAGGGCACTTTGAGTTAAATTATCCATGTATAAATTATCTATAAATTATGATGAGACGTTATAGATAGGAATTATGGATTTTGGAAGGTTTGTTTTAATTATAAGTTGAGAATTTTGTTTGAGGACAAGCAAAAGCTTAAGTGTGGGGGTATTTGATAAACCGTAAAAGTAACATATTTTAATCCCACATTTAAGATGCTTTTGGATGAATTATCCCTAATTTATGTAAAAAAAGGTGCTCTTAATTCTTTCTTTTCATGTCTTATACATAGGAAAGCACCCGAGAATAAAAATAATGAGAAACGGGCTTAAAACGGACCAAATTGGGCCAACCCAAGAAGACGACATGGCCTAGGCTTCATGTCACACGATCGTGCCTTGCCATCAATCTAGAACATAGCCTATCCCTGATTACACGGTCTTTCCTCTTCGACAAAAAGCCCAACACGACCCAGGAACGATTTCCATGGTCGTGCCTCAATCTACAGACCCGAAGCACGGCATAAACCCCAACTTGCACGGCCGAGCCTCAATCAATAGAATAGAGACACGGCCTAGAAGATGACTTACACAGGTGTGCCCTAGCAGTGCCCCTGCCACGAGAGAGAGTAATTTCACTCGGATTTGGATGCTTGGAGGCAATGAAACACATTCCTAAGTCTACTTAAACATCCTAGGAGGAATTCTACTTGAATTACGATACTTAGGAGCCAAGTAAAGTATCTCAAAGCCTATATAAACACCTAAGGTAGCAACTAAAATGGGAAGTTCGGCAGAAGCTGAAACAAGAGGCAGAATTTTCTGCCAGAGCTTTTATTCAGGGAATTACTCGAAGATAGCCAATTGATCCATCTCAAGAAGACGGAGCTCTACTCAAGACAGAGTATCTCCTCTTTAATTCCTTCAGAGGGTTTTAGGGATTTTCTTATGTTTTGTTTTATCTTTTCTCTTGAGATGTTTTCTTATTTTGTTATGAACTAAACCCTTCAGATACCTGAAGGGGATGAAACCTATGATGGATTTTGTTATTTGATTTTTGGTTTATGTGATAAATACTTAGTTTGTTCTTAATTATGTTCCTTAATTTAATTTGATGTGCTTAGGTGGAGGAGGAATAGACCCTGCCTAAGAGTAGATCTAGTATAATTAAGCAGAGTTGATCGAACGCCTAGAGATAGGGTTACAAGATTTTGCTAGATTAGAGTGAAACCTAATATGGGAGTCCATTGGTCGATTTACTACTTCCTTAGGGGGTCATTATAAGAGAACAAGAGTTCCATTAATTAACCTAAGGTTAGATGTTATTCACTTCGAGAAAGGGTTTAATATAGGTTAGGGAGTCTCACGGATCAAGCTAAGTAAAAAAATCATATGAATTAAAGGTTAGATAACAAGTGAAGTCTAGGCGGATTCTTCCTGAGGGTATCGTCGTAATCAATTGAGTTTTTTTTCACAGTCTTTTCCCAAAGTTTAGTTCTTTTGTTTTTGCATTTAGTTTAAAATATTTCATTAGTTTTAGATTAATAAATCAGTCGCTCCATATTTTAGGTTGAATAATAGAAAGAAAGTGAGTAGTAGTACTTTTAGGATCCTTTGGGCTCGATAAGATATTCTTGCCTAAATTATACTACTGTTTGATAGGTGCACTTGCCTCTATGATTGTCATAGTTAGTCTACAGGTTCGATCATTCTTTTTATAAATTTTAAAACTCGACTGCTTGACACGATCAGAGCCATAAATAGGATAGTATAAGCTATAAACAGGATGGCTAAAAAGCCATCAGTAGCTGTAATATGATCGGCACAGAGCCATCATTAGCTGTAGTATGATTGGCATAAAGCCATCAGTAGCTATAATATGATTGGTATAGAGCCATCGGTAGTTGTAATATGAATGAGACAAAGCCATCAGTAGTGGTAATATGATCGGCATAGAGCCATCGGTAGTAGTAATATGCATGGCACGAAGCCATCAATAAGTCCATAGTTGTCTTGTGCGACCCATGTGACCTTAGGTCTACAGTCGTTTTGTGCGACTCGTGCGACCCAACAGTATAGTAATCTTTCTTCGTAACAGTACCTCAACTCTGTGCAGTATGTCTTGTATGCAGAATGCCATGCTCAGAATCAGTCATACAAATCACAGGCAAATCAATCATTTAAATCACAGACAAATTAGCTATTTAAATCACAGACAAATCAGTCATTTACATCATAAACAAATCAGTCATTTAAATCATAGGCAAATCAGTCATCATTTTACCCTTTGGGGGTATTACGGTGATTTTACCCTACAGGGGCATTACAGTCATTTTACCCTACAGGGGCATTATAGTCATTTCACCCTACGGGGCATTATAGTTATTTTACCCTACGTGGGCATTATGGTTATTTTACCCTATATGGGCATTACGGTCATCTTACCCTACAGGGGTATTACAGTCATTTTACCCTACAGGGGCATTATAGTCATTTTACCCTACAAGGGCATTACGATCATTTTACCTTATAGGGAATTACGGTCATTTTACCATATTAGGGTATTACTATCATTTTACCCTATAGGGGCATTACGGTTATTTTACCCTACAGGGGTATTTCTGTCATTTTTACCCTATGGGGTCTCAGTATAGATATCGACCTCTCGAAAAGTCCATAGTCACCTCGAGCGACTCTAGTAACCTAAATGGTCATAATAGTGTAAATGGGCCCAAGGCCCATTACTCGGCCCAAGTGGGCCCACACACTCGTGTGGCCCATTCAGCCCAAATTCAGTCATAGCTATGCGAACAACATAGCCCAATCCAGGATATGCCACAAATCCTGAATTTCATCCGTGTGGGGCCCACGAGCCTATTGGGCTCACACGGCCCATTTTGGCCCGACGTGGCCTATTATGGCCTAAACCCATGAAAATACTCATGAAAACCTCTACAGTCATACACCCATGATTCATGGGCTCATTTTGACCACACGAGTGTTTGAACGCCCATGTGACCTCAAAGCCCAATCTTTCGACTTTTTGGCTTTTATCGTTCTACAATTAAAATAGTGTGAATACACACTTATCGGCTTTTACGCCTATTACCATTTGTGGGGTATGGTTACACACTTGTTTTGTGAAACCATGCTAAGATCCACGAGCACCAAACCTTGTTTGAACGAGGGTGACTTTAGCCTACTTAAACCGTTGACGAAGGTTCATTCTAAGATTCTTGGCCAAAAATCGAACGTAGAACTAAGAATGGTAGATAGAAGTAATTGGTTTGCACAAGCACCCCCTAAACCCGAGGCACAAGATGGTACAATCATACCCCTTAATCGAATGCAGAGAGAGAAATTTGGCTACAAGAGAATTTGTGAAACACCCCAAACCCAACCCACAAGCCCTGACCGGATCTGGCATGCTCCTTAAGCAAAACATAGTTAAGTTTCGTAATGACATTTTGAAAATCTTGATGATTTTGAAGAAAATAAATTTGGAATGTTCTCAAGTTAAACCGTGTTGTAATTTAGCTTTGTACTAAAATGAAATTTTCATATTGCAAAAGTTATAAGTTAAGAGAAATACCAGATTTTAGAGTTTATTATTATTAACTTGAAAACTGTAGGTGTTTGGGTTTCAAAACAATTGATGTTATTCGTAACATAACAGAAATTTAAAACGCAAAGAAAGTAAAACAGTTAAGTAACAATGACCTTATTACATTAAACATAACCCAAAATAATTCAAATTAGACTTCAATAGAAAAACCAAAAAAAAATAACTGAGCTGTGCATGGCCACCACTAAGTTCTGCGCCAATCTTGGTCCATCTCTCGAAAGTGCCATCTACAAAAGTTAGCCCATGAAGGGTGAGTCAACAGACTCAAGTGTAACTACCATCACAGATTCCCAAATCATACAAGGCATAATAAATCACATAAAACAATGGTAAACTATGATGCAACCTAAACCACCTAGATATCCATCCTCTACACATCAACTGTACCTACCAATCACACCGTGGGGATTACTAAATCGACCCTCCATCCGCTACACACCATCGAACGCGATCCATCGCAGTCAATCGCACATCGCCCTTATAATTGTGGCATAGCCACGGATAATGTGACAGAGTCACCGGTTCATATTATGTGACATAGTCACTAGATAATGTGACAGAGTCACGGATATTGTGGTATGAACCACCGATCACTTCCCTTTCACATAATCACCCATATGCCCATGCAACATACATAACATACTGAATAACATGCATTATACCTTACCCCATACCCATAATAATATTTCTCATATATCCATATTCATGTTTTATAAACTTTACTTAACGAGAGTTAGGGTAACGTACCTGAATGCACTGTACCATGGGATGGTACTTTTAGCCATGTTCATGCATAGCCTTATTAACATATACAAATCAATATTATTGTTAGTTGGGAATTTAGGGTGGGTTACACACCGACATCAGAGATCTAATCAAAATCCCAAAAATCCCGAAAATCCCGATCTAATGCACTAGATCCCTTTTTCATACATTCGGCCAACACAAAGCATATTAGCAGGGAGCCATTCGGCTAAATAGTCAAATCCCAAAGGTTTAACGAGACCAAAACCCTTACCTTGCTGTCGATTTGGTTACCAACCAAATCCTAAAACTTCGTGATGATCCCCCCTTGCAATCGGCTAGGCACTAGCACACTCAAACGGTTAGTTTTTGGCTTTTGAATGAGTAAGGAACAGATTTAAAAACTAGAACCCTTACCTAGATTGCTTAGCCAAATCCCAAAGATTTGTTGAAAACCCCCTAAGACACCATAGTTAGAATCGGCATAGTCTTAGAACAAAAAGTGGCCCTTGGCCGAATATTAATATCCCTTACCTTGATCGTCTAAATCCCGAATTTGTCACTTGTCTGTGGAGTCTGTCGAAATTCCTATATGGTATATGTTAGATTCAATTCTAACATTTAATAAACCAAAGTAAATGGCCTTCGGCCTAAGATCACACTTCACTTACCTTGGCTATTCAAATCCCGAATGATCTCCCCTTATAGACGGCTACAAACGAATCCCGAAAAGATCACCATCCCACTTTTGACTATAGGAAAATAAGAGGGTTTAGTATCCTTGATTTTGGCACTATACAAAATAGTCAAGGAGAGAAGGGAAATAGGAAGTTCAATTACTAGAAGATTCGGCTACTAGAGGCAGAGAGGGAAAAATCGACAGACCTTAAACAAGTGTTTCGGGTTAGATCTTAATGAAGAAAGAAAGAAAGAAAAGAAAATAAAAGGGAATTCTCATAGAATGAAATCTCGAAACTCACCCAATTATTAAGGAGTATGCGGCTTATGGTGCACCTTCGGGAAATAGAAACCTTCCTTGTAGATTCGGTTGTGGAGGAGGGGTATGAGTAAGAAGAATTCAGCTTTCAGGAGGATATTAGAGAGGAGAAGAAGGCTAGGGAATTTCGGCTATAAGAGAAAGAAGAGAAAAAGAATTTTGGCTTGAGAGAAAAGATGAGAAAGTGGAAAAAAAGACAAATGAAAAAGATGATAATTCCCTTCCAAAATTCGGCTATACACAGGCACACACTCAGAGTTGGTGTTTCGGCCAACTCTTCTTATCTCACCCCAATCCCCCTTTTCACTCTAACTTAGTCGAATCCTTAAGCTTTTGACTCAATCTATACTTCATCTATGAAGTGTCCTTGTGCCGTCCAACACTGCATCTCCTTGCTGCAAAATAAAACTCCAAAATGCTTCCTTGTCGCTCAACCTAGGCCCTTCTCACTCCTGTGGCGCCACTTTACAAGGCCCTAAGTGGCACCTCTTGCCACTTTATCAACTGGGTTCTTTGTGTTCTAAACCACACAATAAACTTCTTAGGCCTAGCTCCCTCAGTTCCCATTTTTAGACTTAAAAATCCAATAACTTCTAAGGCTCCTACCCACATTGAAGGTTCTTGTAGCCCCAAAACACATGCAAATCACACTCAAGCATGCAATCACATTCATTTAAGTGAAAATGCATAACCCCTAAATCCCGGATATTACAAGTTGGCCAGCAATGTAGGAGGAACTCTAAGAATGCCGAAGAAAGAAGAGGGGGAGGAAAGAAGCAAAATCAAAATAGTGAACAAGGGAGAAGCCATTACAAGAAGCAGGAGAAAAGGAAACAAAAGCCAATTTCTGGCACCTACGACAATAAAGAACCAAAACTCAAAAGAAAAAGAGCATACAAAATCGAAAAATTTGAGAAAATAGCAGCTCAGCCGAAAATTCCTATGTACCTACTATACAATTTCGGTACAACTCTACTACACTTCAAATTCCACTTTTTCCTCCCCTAAATCTCTCCTAAAATCCCTCCTTGAACCTCTCCATGACTAGTTCAAACTCCATCTTGCAGAGTTTCAGTCAAACTCTACTACTCATACAGCAAGAATGTAAAATAAATACTCCTTTGCGCATCATGAAACTTAAACTTGAGCTCCCTTGCAGCCTTAAACACGCGACTACCACTGGACTACAAGCTCAACTTGTGTCATAATTCCATCATAATTTCTTTTAAAGCCTACATGCTAACACCAAGGTTCACTTAAGAGAAAACCAAAATTTTGCAAAAGCCAGGGCTTGAACCTAGGACTTCTCAGACACTCCCAAACACTCCTAAATCACTTAACTATCAAAGCAAACAATCAATTATGTCATTTTCTTGCACACATAAACTTTCATGTGTTCCCATGCTCAAGACCTATTTCCTTCTAGGCCCAAATTTGGGGCGTTAAACAAATAGCTATGGAATTCAAAACTTGAGGTCCTTATATGGTAATTAGACCATTAAGAAAATTTAGTAGATATTGTTGATGAATCATCCATGGAAAATTAGAAAAAGAAAAGGATAAAATTGGAAAGTAGGAAAAATAAAGGATGATATAATAATTAAATAGAAATAACATATTATAATTATCATCTTTTTCCCCAAAATACATGGAAACCCTAGGAAAGAGAAAGGAAATCAAACAAGCTTAATTGGGTAAGTAATCTCGTCCCGTTTTTAGTAATTTTTATATTTTTGAGATCGAAATAGCTTAATCTATCTATTTTGGGGGTTAATTTGTAAAGATATCAAAGTACATAAATTTTTCCATGGATATAAATGCTGAAATTTTGAAATTTATGGTAGAAAATGAAAGGTTGTTAATAGATAAACAACTTTTACAAAGAGAATTTTGATGAAATTATGATTTAAGGACCATATTGAAAAATAGAAAAAACCATGGAAAAGTTTTGATTTTTTTGAAATTCATGGGCTATTATTGTAACATGTAAAATTCAGTTAGGCTTGAAATAAGGATTAAATTGCATGAATTTAATTTTCCAAGCTTAAGGATGAAATTGTCATTTATGAAACTTATAGGGGAAAAATGGTAATTTTGCCTAAGATGTGAATTGAATTCAACTGAGTATAAAGTGAATTAAATTGATGCTAAATTCATTTATATATATCCGAAAGATCAAATAAAGAGTTAGATCAAGGAAAAAAAAGGTGTTGAATTAGTAGATTTTCATACACAAACAAGTGTCGAGGTAAATTCGTGTAACTTAATTATGTATATTAATATGTTTCAATTGAATGTTGTATTTGTATGGATTGTATAAATGTTTAATGTATGAAATTAATCACATACCTAATATTGTTCGATAAATGATAAGTCTCGTTTGAATAATAAAATGTGATGCATACAGTATTTTCCCGTATTGATTATAGTCCTGCATATGTTGCGGACATTATAGCTCGGACAAGCATCCTGTTAAAAGCCTTCTTCAGCATTCCTATTATATGGTTCCTGCGAGCATCCTGATCGGTAGTGATCTTGCATGTGTTGCAGACTACCACAGCTCTTTGTGAGCGTCCTGTTATATGATCGGTTGTGATCATGCATATATTACGGACACAAACGCAGCTCTTTATGAACGTCCTCTTATAGCTTGCTTGAACTTCCTGTTAAATGGCTATCCAGAGCTCCCTGATAATAACTCTTCGAGTTACCTATTATGCTCAATAAGCTTCCTGATTAAAACTCTTATGAGTTTCCTGTTTAGCCCAGATAAGCTTCCTGATACATGGCTCACATGAGCATCCTATTACATGGATCGAAATGCTTCCTGATTATGTGCCCTAATACGAATTGACGATTTACAGTTTTTTTTTTTTACACTTTGATTGTACTACTGATATATCCATTGATATTTCAAATAAATTCAACGGGTAAAGTTTTAACATGTCTACACTGAACTTGAGATGACTTGTTATGGAAATCTTTGAGTTATGTGAAAATATGATATGAAAGGATTATGTATAAGAAAGTTATTACCTGAAGAGCTCATCATCATCATTATTTGAAAAGTATTTAGAAAATTTATGACTAACTTGTTTGATTGATTGTATGTGATTAGGCAAATGGCTAATTTTGTTGGGATGCATGTTATTGATATGCTTATTTTAAATGAACATTGGTAAGTGAAATTCCTATTATACAAACTTACTAAGCATCAAACGCTTACTAGGTTTTCTTTTCTCTATTTTATTGTACTCAGAAGCTCGTAAAGGTTGGAAATCGGTCGAAGCATCATCACACTATCCTCCAGATCATTTTGGTATAATAGGAATCTTACCTTGGTGTAATGGCATGAATAGGCTAATGATAATAAATGAGGGTATGTACATGTTTTGGTTGTAACTAGCCATTGGAATGGCTAGTGATAGTAAATTTAATGCATACTTATGCATGAGGTTTATCATATTTAGTATATGAATGTGTTTGGTTTAATATATTAGATGCAATTAAGTTTGGGTAAGTATATAATTTTAATGTAACGGTGATACTTGAAAGCATGAGTAAATGTGTAATGTATACAACTTGATCATTAGATTGATTTATATGCCTTGAATTGGTTGGTGAATATATTGAAGTGTTGATGTAGGTGCAAGGTAAAAAAGGATGAGAAATAAGGCTTGGAAAATGGCCTTATTCTGTCCACATGGGCAGACACACAAGCGTGTCTCTCAACCATGTATGACACACGGCCATGCGCACGGGCGTGTGGTTTGGCAGTGTGCCCCTACATCTTAAAATTAGAGAAACAGAATGCTCAGAATTGAGCACACGAGTAGATATACGGTTGTGTGTCTCAACCGTGTGAGACACATGGCCCAACACATGGGCGTGTGTCCTGGTCGTACAACCCCTGAACCTAATTTTCAAAAATAGATTGTCCACACGGTCTAGCACACGAGTGTGTGGCTGGCCGTGTGACCCAAGTCAGAGAGTTACACAGGTAAGGACATGGGCTAGGACACGACCGTGTGCCTCATATAGAATGCCCACACGGCCTAGGACATAGGCATGTCAGTGGACGTGTGTCTGGCCACACAGGCATGTGTCCCCTGCACCTAATAAAAATTTTGATATTTTGCAAAAAAAATTTTGTGATCCCGGTTTAGTCCCGACTCGATTCTAATATGTATTTTGGACCTTGAGGATCCATATAAGGGACATTATGATTGCTTGTGACTGATTTTTAGAAATGAATAGTAAATGACATAAATTAACTGTAATTAAACTGTAAACTTCAGTAATGCTCCATAAACTTGTTTTGGTAACGGATACGGGTTTAGGGTTTTACAATGTATCCATTGATATTATAAGTGGTTCAAAAGGTAAAGTTATGATAAATGACAATATGAATTTATGATAAAAGATTATGGACATATATTTTATCACATGAACATGACTTGTATATGAAGTTTGAATATATGATATGGAAAGTACATGAATAAGGAAATTTGATTAATGATACATTCATACTTTTTTATTGATATTCATGTGAAATACATGACTAACATGCTTGATGAGGATATGTGTCTAAGAAAATGGCCAATTTGGCTTGAACATGTTTAATTGCTTACCTTAAATGTGAATTAAATGGTATGTTAATTTCCTATTATCCCAACTTACTAAGCTTAAAAGCTTACTTTATTTTATTTCTTCTATTTTATAGTTCTTGGAAGCTCATAAAGGTTGGAACTTGGTCTGAGCCACATCACACTATCCCTCGGACTTTTTGGTATATATATAGCAAGTTAATTTTGGTAATAATGGCATGTATAGGTTAAATTAGCCAATGATGGCATGTAAAAGTTTGGTTGAAACTAGCCATTTGTATGGCTTATGTTTAGTATATTTTGTTACGTATATACATGGTATAAGTGTGTTTGACATGTGTGTTTGAAATAGTTAAATGATGGAAATCATATGGATGTTTGGATTAAACTAACATATTTGATAAAAACATGCATATATGTGAATTAGGTCAATTAGTTAAATTTGAAAACATGAACACATATGATGATATGGCATGTATAAAACTTGATTTTGGCCTGATTTGAATGTTTTGTGTTGGCTTTGAAACGTGTTAAAATGACATTGTAGGTGGAAGACAAATTGGGTAAGAAATAAAGCTTGGATATGGCCTTATTTTGTCCACATAGGCAGAGACACGGGAGTGTGTCTCACCATGTATGGAACATGGCCTGGCACACAGGTGTCTGACTTGACCATTTAGCCTCTGTACCTAATTAATGTAAATTAAAATGTTTTCACGGCCTAGCAACAGGCGTGTGGCTTGGCCGTGTGACCCAAGTCAGTAACCACCCTAATTTAGACACGGGCTGGGACACGACCATTTGTCCCTATTTCGAATGTCCACACGGCCTGAGACACAGGAGTGTCTCTAGATCATGTGAGCCACACGGCCTGACCACAAGGGGTGTGTGTACCCTGCACCTAGGAAAAATATTGAAATTTTGCAAAAAGATTTTCTAAGTACCGGATTAGTCCCGACTTATTTCTATTGCATATTTTAGGCATCTAGGGCTCATATAAGGGACAATATGATGGTTTGTGATTGATTTCTGATATAAATGAGAAATTATATGAAATGTATGTATTTGATCTGTTAATTTTGGTAATGCTCCGTAACCCTGTTCCGGCGACGGATCTGGATTAGGGGTGTTACATTGTCATTTTCACATTGTGTGAACTTTGTGATCATGCTTTTATCTTTGCACACATGTTTGGTTGCTCCAGTATCTATCCACCATGTATTATCATATTGTGCCATATTAATTTCAGATATTATTGCAACGAAATTTTCGTTATTATCAGCCTTAGAAGATGATTTCTTCTTTAAAAATAAACATTCATTATTGAAATGTCCCAACTTACCACAATGATAGCATAAGCCCTTTTGTTTCTTTTTGGACTTAGGTGCTCTATTAGTCTATTTGACCTTTCTCTTGAATGGTTTAGTAGTCTGTACTTCCTCTGTAACATGCACTTTGGCATTTTCAGAATTTGTTCTGATCTTGCTTTCGATATTCTTCTTCAATACGAAGATGATTTGCCAAAGCCTTAAGAGATATTTTCTTTCTTATGTTTTAGACTTCTTTTAAAGTATTTCCAAGATGGAGGGAGTTTGTCTATTATGGAGGATACAACAATCATTTCATCCATTTTCATATCATATTGCTTGAATTGATTTAGCATCTTTTCAATATCACGGAATTGTTCCATAATAGAACGACCATAACCGCCCGATTTTGGGCCTAGTCGGAATAATGGTTTTGGGACCACAAATCCAACGCAGTAAAATTTATTTTTATTATATTTTTATGATCTACAGTTTTATGGAACGATTTCGTGAAAATTTTATTCGAAAATTTTGACATTTGGGCACTCAATTTAGTTAAAAAACTAAATTGCAAAAGTGAAAAACTTGAATTCTATATGTTAAAGGTTCCAATTGCTATGAAATTTTAAATTAGAGGTCCTTAAATGGTAATTAGACCATTGGTTAAGTTGGTGGACAAAAATGGATATGGTTTGGTATGTTTTCAAAGTTTTTCATTAAGGGCATTTTGGTAATTTGGTAATTAAAATAAATTAAAATGCAAAAATCAGGCCAAAATTTGTCCATCTTCTTCCCTTTGGCCTAATTTTACATGAAGAATTCATGGCTAGGGTTTTTCAAGCTTCCAAGCTTGATTATCAAGAAAAACAAGGTTTGGACCTAGAACGGGGGAAAAATGAGTGTTTGACGATTTAGTCCTTTTCGCCATTTTTTATGTCGAGGTAAGTTTGTATGTAAATAATGAAATGTTATAATTGTATTTATAATGTTTTGTTATTTCATGAATTGTATGATTGACTCTATGGATGAAATTGACAAAGTTTCGACAAGCGACTAAATCCCGGTTGAACCTTAGGAATAGATAGAGTACAAATGTCATGATATTAGAGTCACTAAGATTACGTGTAAACCATATTTTGGATATGGCATCGATATGAGACTTCGTGTAAGACCATATCTGGGATATGGCATCAATGTGAGACTTTGTGTAAGACCATAGCTGGGCTATTGGCATCGATACGAGATTACATATAAGACCATATCTGGGATATGGCATTGGTACGGTACTATGTGTACGAGATCCCCCAGTATCCTTTAATATTCCAAGTGGTTCAATGGGAAATTCAACGGTATGTCAAAGATGAGAAAGTATGTGAATATGTTATGTGATGGTACAGGTATATACATAAAACTCAAAGAAAATGAGCTCAGTATATAATGAACAAGTGGTAAGATTGTGATTCAGTAAGTTGTGCTTATGAAGCTTAAATGACATTTATGTTGAAATGTGTTATGTAATTCATATGATGAGCTTCTAGTATATGACAATTATGTTGATATGTGTTATGTTGATATTAAATGACATTTATGTTCATATGACATTTTGAAGTTTTAATGACATTCATGTTGATATATGTTATGTTATTCATATAATGAGCTATAAGCAAGAATGTGATTGAGTAAATTATACTCATGAAGTTTAATGACATTTATGTTGAAATACGTTATGTTATTTATATAATGAGCTATTGGTAAGATTGGGATTGAGTAAGTGTGTTTTTGAAATTTTAATGACATTTAAGTTAATAAATGTTAAGCTATTTGTATGTCAAGTGTATGAATAATGTTTCGTATTATTTACATATGAACTTACTGAGCTATATATAGCTTACCCCTCTTCCTTTCCAATTTCTTATAGGGTTGTTGAGCTAGCTCGGGTTGGAGTTCACTGGAGATCCTATCACACTATCAAGCTATTATTTTGGGTTTAAGTGAATTCAAGTATTTTAAGTCTATGGCATGTATAGGGACTTAGTCATTTTGTTAAATGTGTCATTGTGATTGTATCCAATGTGTTGGCTTGTGATTGTCAAAGGTTTTTTTGCTATTTGGCCATGTAAGTTTGGCTCATATTGGCTAACATGATTGTAAGCCTAAGTATATTCATAAATGTGTCAATGTCTATGGTGATATAATTATGGTATGCCTAATAAATGTGGAATTTGTATGTTTGATTTAGGGCTTAATAAATGTAGTGAATATGTTATGAAAATATATAAAGTTGATATGTTTTAACCATGAATGTGGAATCTTGCATGAATTGGTGTGGAAAGGTTGAAGTTCTAATCTTGATAAATAATTGATATGTCTCTAACTAACTATGATCACAATAATGGCAAGCGCACCTATCGTTTTATAGTATAGTTATGGTAAGACCGGAAATATCGTATCCATAAGGAGCAAGAGTACTAGTAATTACTATCTTCCTATTATCTAGCCTAAGAATTGGAGTGATTACTTTTAAACTAAAATTAAAAGTACGACAGAGAATGAATTGGGAAAATACTTTTAGACAACTTTATGAAAGAGGCAATACCGAAGGAAGAATCCACCTAGACTTCACTTATTATTTTTGATTCATACGATTTATTCACTTGACTTAATCCATAGAAATCCCTGATTTATGTTAATATCTCCGACGAGAATAAGAATGTAACACCCCAAACCCGGCCTAGAAGTTAGGCCCGAATTCAGAATGTCACATTAAAGGTACAATCCAAAAACTCTCCTCTTAGCCGAATCTTGCTATGGGCATTAGGTAAAACTTCTCTTTGTTTTGGCTCTCATTTTGACCATTTCGATTAAAATTCCTATTCTCTCAAAATTCTTGTCAAAAGCATCAAAAGTTGGAAAACCTTTCTTCTTTTCTTTTTTCTCTCATTCTTAGAATGTACCAAAGTTCAAGCACCATTTTTCTTCATTTCTCACTCTTGGCCGAATGTACTTAAGCCCCAAAACCTATCTCTTTTCTCTTTGAAAATCATCTTCATCATCATCATCTTCTTTTAATCTCTCTTTCTCTTTCTCTTTTTTTTTTCCTTTTCTCTTTCCTTCTCATTTTATTTTCTTTCTTTCTTCTCTCAACCGAAACTATTTTCAACTAAAACCAAGAATCATCAATCCTTTTCTTCTTTTTGTTCAAGCTGAATCATATTCTATTTCGATCACCTTTCTCCTTTTTTTTCTTTGAAAACCGAGACCATTTTGGCCATAAATCACCATCTTTTTCTCTTTTTCTTTTTGTACAAACCGAAAACCACCAAATCCACTTTATTCTTTTCTTTTTGTTTTAGGCCAAATCTTCAAGTGGGTAAGTAAAACTTTTCATCAATCGTTTTCATTATTTCTTTCTTTTTACTTTGGCAAATTTAGAATCATGATCTCTTATTTTCTCCTAGGTCAATCCTTGGAAAGGATTTTAAGGATCCTTGTTGAAGCCAACTTTTAAGAAGTAACCTTTGAAATCATCCAAGGTAAGATTTTTCCACATTGGTTATATTAATCCTTTTAGAATGGATCACTAATCAACTTTATTTTTAGGGGTGATTTAAGACTAACAAGATAGGTAAGAAAAGAGCAAAGACGGAGTATTTGGAAGCGAGGAGGTACTGCTTTTACCGTCGAACTTCAAAAGAAGGGTCAGACGGCGATGAGAGATTTTCCACCGAGTTGTGGACCCTCCGCTAACGAAGATCGGTTATTTGAAGTAGTGCGTTACAACCAAACCACTTTACATTGGTGGGATATCGGTGGTTTTGATCCATCTAGTGGAGAAAACCACAAATAACATTGTTCGAGAATCTGAGGGTAAGGATTTAGATCCCTCATCAATAGTATAATTTTATTAGTAATAGTGTATACTAACCAAGTGTGATGATTAACTAGGTGTTGACGAGCGAGAGAGTATCATTCTCACTATCATAAGGTGTGTAACCCTACATTAAAAACTCATAGATCTATTTTTATATGTGATTTTATGATAATGTGTTTAATAATGATTTTTGGATACCATTCAGTGGTATACAATATTCGTGTATGTTTACCCCAATATTTGTTAATTTTGCTATATGCATAAAATGTGAAATAAGTATGATTATATTATGATTTTGGGGTAAATGGCATGAAAACTAAATGATATGTATGTGCATGGGCATATGGGTATATTTGATAAAGGAGGAAGTATTCTGGTGGTTTTACCACATTCCTGACTACAATCATATATTTGAAATCCGGTGACTTCGGTCACATATGTGAATCTGGTGACTTCGTCACATATTTGAAATCGGTGACTTGGTCACATATTTGAAATCTGGTGACTTGGTCACAATTTTGTCCTGTGGCCTTGCCACAAAATTATAAGGGCGATGTGCATGTTGACTGCAAAGAATCGCTTTTGATGGTGTGTAACGGATGGAGGGTCGATTTAGTAATCCCCACGGTGTGTTGGTTGGTACGGTGGTGTGTAGTGGATGGATATTAGGTGGGCCGGGTTTGCATTTCATTACATGTACATATCCATGTGATTTAAATGATTATTATGTAATCTGCTATGAAAATGGGCCTTTGGGCTAAATATGAGCTAAATGGGCCTATGGCCATATGTGTAATTTTGGGCTTTAAGGCATATGATAAAATGGGCTTTTTATTGTATGTGTTACACATTGAGTTTAATACTCACCCATTTTGTGGGATAACTTTTCGATGATTCAGTAGTGCGATGGATCGAATCAAGAAGGACTTGAGGTGGCCAATGCATTTTCAAAGTATTTTGAAATTTTCCTACTTAAACTTATTTAAGTTAATTTTGCTACTTAGACTTTATTATGGGTTTGCTTTTTTTTTTTTTTGTAATAAGGCCACTATAAACTGCTTTTTAATTTTTGTGTTTGGACTTTTATTTTACCATGAACAAATATCTATTAAATAACTAAATGGTTTTTCGATAAATAATTTAAAAATGTTTCGCACTAATATATATATGTTTTAAAGAAATTTCCATAAATTTGGTTTCCTTTTAATTTATTAACTCCTTCTAAAATAATGTTTTAAAAGACATAAACTTACTTTACAATTTGATTTCAACCTAAAATATTAATATAACTGCTTTCTACAAAAATCATCAAGTTTTTCTTAAATAAAAC
Organism: Gossypium rotundifolium; assembly: GCA_025506655.1. NCBI lineage: Eukaryota > Viridiplantae > Streptophyta > Magnoliopsida > Malvales > Malvaceae > Gossypium > Gossypium rotundifolium. The sequence goes on along the minus strand of CP106727.1, from coordinate 34,420,474 downwards.
GAGAATTTGCTAAAGTTAGATTCGAGGAACATAACAAACCCGGTCAGGCTTTTTGGGCTAGGGTTTGGGGTGTTTCAACTTGTATCGAGCCCGCTTTAAACTCTCGACCTTGGGTTGTGAAGCCCACAACGCTTTTCAAAATATGGCCCAAATGACTTTTGAAAGTTTTCTTAAGTTAAAATGGTTTTATAAGAGCATGGCACTTTGGAGTTCTCACCGGATCCATCGTATGTATCTTTATTGATAAAGTGATATGAAAGTCCGATAAGCTTAAGGAAACTATAACTTTAGAGACATGGACCCTAGGTGTATGTGTGCTACTACGGAAAAACCATCAATATCTATTTCATAAAACTTTCTTTTAATAAGAAGTGAAAAGATTCTAATACATAAGACTTTTCGTAAAAATAGATAAGACACGTAGTAGACATGAGCTCTAGGGGACGTGGTTGTCGTGGACGTGGAAGAGGAAGAATGGTCGTGTTTCGAACCAGCTTAGATCTGGTCAAGGTTCTAAAATGATGCTCCACCACCGATCTGTTGGGGTGGATTTTCAAGAGCAAAATGAAGGAGGTGACGCAGTATCACAAGCTATGCTGCGAGTTTTAGAACGAGTAGCAGAAGCTAGTTCTGGAAATGGGTCTCGCAATCTTAGAGATGAACTTAGAGATGAACTGCGAGTGATGATTGCTCGCAATCTTGGTGGAAAGGGCAAGAATAGCTGAAGAGGTTAAGAGGACAGAAAGACAGAACCGGGACAGAGACCAGAATAAGAATAAGAGAAGCTTTGGGTCTTGTGGTCATCCGGAATTTTCAAGAAACCAAGAAATGAAGGACCGCGAGGTCGCCAGACCGCTGGTGGACAAAATCGTGCTTGTGCCCAATGTGGAAAAATGCACTCGGGAGAATGTTGGAAAAGACCGGGATGTTTCAAGTGCGGATCTAAAGACCATATGATCAAGGATGGCCCAAAGAATTGAGAAGAACCGCCCAAGAAGTCGTAGGTTAATCAGTGGCAGAGGTGAACAAAGAATGATAAGGGACCGTGGTCCAAATGGAAGGATAATGGTTCGGTAGAGGTCGTGGAACTTGAGCAGAGGCGTGGTAGCTCGAGGCGAGATAGCCGTGTCTGGTATATGCGCGTTAAATCGCAGAGAAGACAATGATGCACCGATGTTATCACGGTACGCGTTCGATTTCGGGTTGCCCTTTATTGCTTTGATAGATATAGGGTCAACTCACTCTTATATCGCTAGTGAAGTATCCGGGACTTTGCATGTGACTTCGAGATCGTACCTAGGAAGATGATCGTACTTAGTCCTTTAGGATGCATGATTATAGACAAACTTTTAAGGAAGTGCCTTTAGAAGTTCAAGGAACGCAATTTTCTACCGATTTAATGGAGTTGCCATTCTGAGAATTCGACTTGATCTTAGGCATGGACTGGCTTGTGAAGCATCGTGCAAATGTGGATTGTGCAACTAAGCTTAATGTCCTTAAGAACTCTTGATGACAAAAAGTTATAGTGATGGGCGAAAGACGGAACTACTTATCTAATGTAGTATCCGCTCTTAAGGCAGAAAAGATGGTTAGAAAGGGATGTGTAGCCTTCCTGATGTTGGTGAGTGCCTTGGAGGCTAAGGGAACAACTGTTGATGAAGTCAGGACTGTGAATGAATTTGTAGATGTTTTTCCCGAAGAACTTCCAGGTTTGCCTCCGGATCGTGAGGTAGAATTTGGGATTGATTTATTGCACGAACAGGCCAGTTTCTATTGCTCCATATAGAATGGCACCGAAGGAGTTAGTGGAACTTAAGGCTCAAATTCAGGAGTTGCTTGATCGTGGATTTATCCGACCTAGTGTGTCTCCATGAGGAGCACCGATCTTATTTGTGAAGAAGAAGGATGGATCGATGAGGATGTGTATAGACTCTGGCATTGAATAAGTCGACCATCAAGAACAAGTATCCTTTGCCAAGGATCGACGACTTGTTCGATCGACCTTAAGGGAGCGTGGTATTCTCAAAGATTGATCTAAGGTCGGGGTATCATCAACTTAAAGTGAAAGAAGTGGATATCCATAAGACGGCTTTCCGAACTAGATATGGGCATTATGAATTTCTGGTAATGCCATTCGGATTAACGAATGCCCCAGCTGCGTTCATGGATAAGATGAATTGAATTTTCCAGCCCTACTTGGATCAGTTCGTTGTGGTATTCATATACGACATCCTGGTGTATTCTAAGTCCGAAATGGAACATGATGAACATCTTCGGATTGTGTTGCAAGTTTTAAGGGAGAAGAAGCTATATGCCAAATTCAGCAAGTGTGAATTTTGGCTGAAAGAGGTTGCGTTTTTAGGCCATGTGGTGTCGGCGGAAGGGATAAGGGTGGATCCTCGGAAGATTGAGGTCATGCTAGATTGAAACCACCTAAGTCCGTGAATCAAGTTCGCAGTTTCTTGGGGTTAGTCGGATACTACTGAAGATTCGTCAAGGATTCTCATCGATAGCTGCACCTTTAACGAAATTATTGAGAAAGGAAGTACCTTTCGTGTGGGCTGATAAGCAACAAGAGAGTTTTGAAAAGCTCAAGAAGGTTTTGACTGAAGCTCCGGTTTTGATTCAAATTTCGAGGCGAAAGGATTTCGCCGGTATTGTGACGCTTCTCACATGGGATTAGGATGTGTTCGATGCAAGACGGGAAGGTAGTTGCGTGTCGTCTCGGAAGCTAAGACCTCACGAGGTTAATTACCGACGATGATTTGGAATTGGCAAATGTAGTCTTTGCTCTTAAAGTTTGGAGACATTACTTATAAGGGAAAAGTCATGATATACACGCACCACAAAAGTCCTAAATATCTACCGACTCGAAAGAACTGAATTTGAGACAATAAGGTGGACAGAGTTGTTGAAAGACTACGATCGTTTCTATCGAGTACCACCCGGCAAGGCGAATGTGGTGGCAGATGAAACACCCACACCCGCCCACGAGCCTGAACCGGATCTGGTATGTTCCTAAAGTAAATCGGTTTCAAACACATTCGATACTTAGAGAAAATTTGCAAATTTTAGAAAAACTATTGTTTTGAGTTGGGCTTAGATTGAAACCCATTTATTTAATCTTCTAAATCCAACTTGATGTAACATGTCCAAAATAGTTCTTAGCAAAATATTAAAAAGTAATGTAAAACAAAGAATAATCCATTTGGGCCTTATGGCCTTATTACATCAAATAAACCCAAAATAAAAAAATATTAAAATTAAATAAAGTCCAAATTGAATAAATTCTTCAAGTGATGCATGGCCTCCTCATGGTCTACCTACCGGTCCAATCCGCTCATCACCGAAAATAATTCCCACAATGGGGTGAGTCAATGACTCAATGTGCACACAATACTATCATTCAATAAATCGTGCATTCATGTTCAAATCATCAAGTCCATATAATAACGAAATTGTGATGCAACCCAAACCCAAAACCTATAAGCCATCCGCTACTCTCCACCCGCACCAACCTCACACACCGTGGGGACTACTAAGTCGACCCTCCATCTGCTACTCTCCACGTTGTGTCATTAGACACTATTGTAACCGGTTACGAAATTTCGCAATGTGACCGTAGTCGACATATTTCGTTGGTGAGACCAAGTCAACACCTTCGTTGGTGAGACCAAGTCAACACCGCCCTCCCCTTTAATATAAATCCCGAATGCCCCAAAACATGTATATATATATATAGCATAATTTAATTTCATGTTCATATTCATATATTCGCATGTTATTAAAATAACATTTTTTCACAATCCTATCAAAGGTAGGAAACGTATTTTGGTACTTTTGTCACATTTGTGGTACATAGCCACATTCATATTATTATTCATATCGTATATTAAAATATTTAACCATAATATATCAAGAATAGTAAGGGTACACACCTTATTCGCTTAAATAAAAGTTCCTTGAGATGTCGAAAATCCCGATCTAATCTTTAGATCTATTAATCCTATATTCGCCCATCCATTAACACACATTAATAAACCCTTTTAAACAAAACCAAATCCTAGTAGGATTTGTAAGGAAAAACTCACCTTGCCGATTTGGTGATTATACAAATCTCGAAAGTTTGGTTTTCCTCTACCGATATTCGCCAACCTTGTAGTTCAATAAGGTCAGTTTTTCGGCTTTTCAAAAATTAAGGAATGGATTTAGATACTCACACAACCCTTAGCCGAATATTTTAGAGGCTTACCTTAGAGATTCCAAATCCGAAAGTCCCTTTTGTCTTGAATACCGTCAAATCCCTAAAGATCATAGGTTAGATTTGATCTAACTTTAATAAGTGGTAGATGGCCTTTAGCCGAATGTGTCTTACCTTAATTTTCCTCGGATCTGAAATCCCGAAACTCCTCCTCTAACATTCGGCCATAGACAAAAAGAGAGGTTATTTTCTTAAGCCTTGTTTAAATTGATTTAAAAGAACAAGAATCAATTGTTCTTACCTTAGATCCTTGATCTTTATGTTCAACGATGGTGGAAACCCGAGATCCCTTGTATATTCGGCCATGATCAAAGAGAATAGGAATTAAGCCTTTTACTTTCGGCAACTAGAAAGAAAGAAAATTGAATGGCTTAACTTACCTTGAAACCTTCAATCACTTGTTTCCTTGTCTTGGGTTACTGAGATCCGGCTATGGAGATCTAACCGAGATTGGAAGAGAAGAGTTTTGACTAGGCAATGGCAAAAGGAAGGAAAAGAAAAGATGGAGTCCTTTCTTAGGGGAAGTTTCGGCAATGAGAGGGGAAAGAGAGAGCAAAATTTCGGCAAGTGGAGTGAATGAGAGAAAAGTCTCTCTTTTCCTCTTTTAACTGAACTGCTAGACCAAGAGTCCAAAACTTGGCCACTACTCTCCCAAGTGATAATTTAATCTTCATTAATTATCACTTTATTAAATTAAAATAACCTTTAATCCATCCTTTAATTCCTTATTTATCTTAGTAAAATAAATCCTCTATTTATCACTTTAATTTGACAAGTTTTAATAAAATAAAACTCTTCCCTTTCAATCAAACATGTGCCGTCCATCCCTAGCCTTGGGAAACAAAATTAAACCTTCAATAATTGCTTTCCATGTGACTCGAACTCAAAGCCATTATCCATAAGCCTTAAGTGACACTTGAGCCACTTTTCCAAGCTCGATTGTATGACAAAATTCACCAACTTTTTCTTTTAAGGCCCTCCCGCCCTTATCTCCTATTTTGGGCTTTAAAATTTGTCATTCCTACTTATTTCTAAGTTTCCTAAAATTTTCACATGCTCAGAATCTTGCCATTTTCCTTACATCTTCAAGTTTCCAAAATGTTCGTGTTTCCAAAATGTTCGTGTTTCCAAAATGTTCGTGTTTCCAAAATGTTTAGGTTTCCAAAATGTTCAGTTTTCCAAAATGTTCGAGTTTCCACAATGTTCGTGTTTCCAAAATGTCTAAGTTTCCAAAATGTCTAAGTTTCCAAAATGTCTAAGTTTCCAAAATGTCTAAGTTTCCAAAAATGTCTAAGTTTCCAAAATGTCCATTTCCATTTCCATTTTCATTTTCATTTCCATTTCCATGCATTTCTAGGTTTCCAAAAGTTTCACAAATTTATTCATAGTACTTGAAACTTGTCATTTCATACAATTAAACTGAAATGCATAGGCCCTATTCAGATGTTACGCTTCTACCCCTTAAACAAAATTTCATCCCGAAATTTCCTAACTAAAATAATTGAGGGTATTCTTTGTCTCATCGCCTCTTCCATCTCCCACGAAGCTTCTTCCGCTCCATGATTGCGCCATAGCACTTTGACTAGGGAACTCTCTTCTTTCGTAGTACTTTCACATCACGTTCCAAGATCCGAATCGGTTCTTCCTCATAGGATAAGTCTGGCCTTAGTTCCACCTCTTCAACCGGTACCACATGGGATGGATCCGATCGATAGCGACGTAACATGGACACATGAAATACGTCATGCATTTGCTGCAATTCTGGTGGCAACTCTAATTGGTATGCCACTGGCCCAACTCGCTTCAGTACTTGATAAGGCCCTATAAATCTTGGGCTTAGCTTTCCTTTGCGGCCAAACCTCATTACCTTCTTCCAAGGTGAGACTTTCAAGAACACTTGATCTCCCACTTCAAACTCTATTTCCTTTCGCTTAAGGTCTGCGTACGACTTTTGCCTATCAGAGGCTTCCTTCAACTGCGTGCAATTAACTCAACCTTCTCTTGGTTTACGCCACCAACTCGGACCCAAAACTCGACGTTCTCCTAACTCGGTCCAACAAGTAGGTGTTCTACACTTCCTTCCATACAATGCTTCATATGGTGCCATTCGAATCTCGGGCTCGATAGCTATTGTTGTAGGCGAATTCAGCTAAAGGCAAGTAATCTTCCCAACTTCCTCGAAATTCCATTACACGCCTCTCAACGTATCCTCCAACACTTGTATAACCTGCTCGATCGCCTGTCGATTGTGGATGAAAAGCCATAGTGAAGTCTAGCTTAGTGCCTAAAGCTTGATGAAGTGCTTTCCAAAATCGAGACGTAAACCTTGGGTCTCTATCGAGATGATCGACTTCGTACTCCATGTAATCTCACAATTTACGCCACATACAACTTAGCCAACTTCAAGAGAATAATCCATTCGACGGGATAAAGTGTGCGGACTTGGTCAAGCGGTCCACAATCACCCATACCGAGTCCTTCTTAGTAGGCGTAAGGGAAGCCCACTAACGAAGTCCATGGTAATTCTTTCCCACTTCTATTGGGGAATTTCGATTGGTTGGAGCAATCTGATGGAACTTGGTGTTCACCTTAACTTGCGACACGTCAAACATTTCCCCACTAATTCACCACTTCGCCTGTGTCGACCACCAAAATTGTTCCTTAGATCTCTATACGACTTGATGCCTCCGGATGCATGGCATAGGGGCTACCATGCGCCTCCCAAGAATCTTTTGTCTCAACTCCTTATTCTTGACGATACAAACTTTACCCTTATAACACAATACTCCTTCATTATTGACATCATAATCCTATAATCCCCTTGTCACTGCTTGCTTGTCGCAACTTAATACTTAAGTCATTATCACCAACTATCCCTCCTTCACTTCCTTTAGCCAAGTGGGCTGACTTGCAACTCTTAGCAAAAAGCTTCCATCATCATACGCACTTATATGAGCGAACAAAGCCCGAGATCCGATACAACCTTCGACTTAGGGCATCGGCTACTACATTCGCCTTGCGGATGATACTCTATTGAACAAATGAGTCCTTTAGCAATTCCACCCACCTTCGTTGCCTCAAGTTCAACTCCTTCGAGTTAATAAATACTTAAGGCTCTTGTGGTCTGTAGATAACCGACCTTTCTCCATAAAGGTAGTGCCTCCAAACCTTAAGGCGAAAACCACCGCTGTTAGCTCTAAGTCATGAGTTGGATAGTTAAGCTCATGAGGCCTTAGCTGAGAGACGCATAAGCAACCACTTTACCATCTTGCATTAACACACGGCTAACCCGTATCACGAAGCATCACAAGATTACCACAAATTCCTTTCCCGCCTCCTATTTGAATTAACACTTGGAGCCTCTGTCGAGATTTTCTTAAGCTTTTCAAAGCTCTCTTCTTCGCTTAGTAGTCCATTCAAAGGTACTTCCTTCTTTAGTAACTTGGTTAAAGGCGCGGCTATTGACGAGAATCCTTCCACGAACCTTCTGTAATAGCCTGCCAAGCCTAAGAAACTTCGGATTTCAGCCACGGACCTAGGTGGCTTCCAATCCAACACTGCTTCGATCTTCCTAGGGTCCACTCTTATTCCTTCTGCGGATACCACATGCCCTAAGAATGCCACCTCCCTAAGCCAAAATTCGCACTTGCTGAATTTGGCATAGAGCTTTTTCTCCCTTAATACTTCCAACACGACTCGGAGATGCTCATCATGCTCCTCCTCCGACTTCGAATACACCAAAATATCATCGATGAACACAACGACGAATCTATCCAAGTAGGGTTGGAAAATCCGATTCATCATGTCCATGAACGCGGCTGGGGCGTTTGTCAACCCAAACGGCATCACCACAAACTCGAAGTGACCATATCTTGTCCTAAAAGCGGTCTTATGAATATCAGCTTCCTTCACCTTCAACGATGGTATCCTGACCAGAATCGATCTTCAAAAACATCATGGCTCCCTTCACCGATCGAACAAGTCCTCGATCCTTGGCAAGGGTACTTGTTCTTAATGGTCACTTATTTAATCGACGAGTCTATGCACATCGCATAGTTCCATCCTTCTTCTTCACAAAAGGACCGGTGCTCCCCATGGAGACACACTTTGGGCGGATGAACCCACGATCCAACAGTTCTTGGATCCGAGCCTTTAGCTCCACTAACTCCTTTGGTGCCATTCGGTATGGAGCGATTGACACGGAGCGCCCCCGTAGCAAAACAATCCCAAATTCCACCTCCCATGCTGGGGTATTCCGTAAACTCTTCTGGAAGCACATCTACGAAGTCCCTTACCGTCCTTACTCCATTAACACCTTCCTCCTTTTCACCTATCGCACTTACAAAAGCTAAGAATGCTTTGCAACCTTTCTTAACCATCTTCTCAGCCTTCAGTGCTGAAACTACATTAGATAAATAGTTCCTCCTTTCTCCAATCATTACCACCACTTCATCCTCCGAGGTTCTTAGTTCCATACGTTTAGCTACACAATCCAACACGGCTCGGTGTTCTACTAACCAATCCATTCCGAGTATAAGGTAACTCCATTAAGTCTGCTCGAAAGCTCACTCCCTGAATCTCTAGGGGTACATTCCGAAAGATCTTGTCTACCACTATAGTTTGGCCTAGTGGGCTTACTACAGTCATCTGCCTATCAGAGAGTTCAGAGTCTAGGCCTAATGTTTTCACTACACTACTTGCAACATAAGAATGGGTCGAGCCCACATCGATCAAAGCAAAGTAGGTTTGTTAAAATAAAAACGTCTCTGGTTATTACGTTCGTGCGTCTCCATCTTCCCTTCGTGAATCGCATAAACCAAACCCGTTGTCTTGTATCGATATTAGTGTTACCTCACTACATGTTCCACGGCTCTGCTGTACCACTACATGCGGTTATTCGAACCATGGCCCGTTGAGGCTGCCGTCGCCTCTCCTGGTCCAGCTAGCATTCGAACTACTGGTCGGCTCTCGTGCAGTTGTTTGGGGCAATCCTTAAACATATGATCCTTGGACCCACACCTATAGCATGCTCCTATCTTTTTCCAACACTCCCTAGATGCCTCTTCCCACAATACTCACACGGACGAATCTCGCATCACGGTACCGGCTTGTTGATTCTGGGCCCATCAACCCGAGGCCTCTTGTAACCCTTTCCCGATGACCCAAACCTCTTTTGGTCTTATTCTTGTCCACGATGCCCGCTTAGTAGCATCCTTAATCCCTCGCCACCTTGGCCTTTTCTACCAAAAAGAGAATTCCGCTCTGTTGCGGTGCTATTAATGATCTTAAATCATTTCTCGGCCCGTCCTCAAAACGAACACAGCGTTCATGCTCAGTCGCCACTACCCCTCGAGCATAGCGGCTCAATCTCAGAAATTTCGCCTCATATTCTGCGACGGACTTACTCCCTTGGACTAACCCTAGAAAAGCCTTCCTCTGCTCATCTGTATACCTGGTTCCCACATACTTCTTCTGAAAGGCCTCTTTAACAAATTCCCAGGTCAAGTTTTCAGCTATGGTACCATCACGAACAGTCAACCACCATTGATACGCTTCATCACGTAACAATGCTACCATCCCCTTCGCTTTTCCTCCGAGTCGATCAAGCTCATCCATGATGCGTTCACGCTTCTAACCAAGATCAACTGTGTACTAGGTGCCACATTGGATACTCCTCGAAACATTTCTGCTCCATTAGCTCGGAGTCGTTCAGGTACCGACTTTCGATTTCCTCCATTTCCTCCTGCACCGGCCACCAATTCCAAAACTCGCAGAACAGCCTGCGACACAGCCTCTTCCCCCGTCTGAGCCTGCTGCTCAACATTGACAGCTGGGGGTGGTGGTGGCGGTGGCATCTCATTGTCGGACCCTTGTCCCGACCTAACGGGTTCTGACACGGTCATCCTTCCTCTTCCTCGACCACGACGACCACGTCCTCTAGAGCTCATTTTCTAGCGGCGAGATCTGATTAAGGAATTTTATGTATTAGTCATTGTTCCACTTATTTATCGAAGAAGTTTTATGAAAAAGAATTTAAGAGTGGTTCTTTCGTATCATACAACACACAGTCTTTTCCATTCATCCATTCATCCATCAAACAAATATGAACTTCCGTTCATTCAGAGAAACGTTGTAGTTTTTGTTGTTTGTTGTTATTTTCCACTACCCGGGGGTATTTTCGTAACTTTGTCCTACAGGGGCATTTTCGTAATTTTGTCAAAATAAGGTTCCTTGATGTTTTTGTCAAGAATTATTTTGAAAACTTCCAAAGTCTAGGGGTAACTTGAAAAAAATTTTAAAACCGGGGGTATTTCGGTAATTTTCACAAATCAGGGTAAATTTGGAAAAAAAATTTAATAACTTTGGGGTATTTCAAAAGTTGTAAAATTTTGAGGGTTCTTTTGGAAAGTTGTTCCTTCGAAGGTGGGGATGTTGCAAAAATTTGGAAATTAGGGTCATTTTGGTAATTTTGTATGTTAGGGGCAATTTTGTAATTTTTTCTAAAATCATGGTATTTTGATATTTTACAAATTAGGGTTTTTGAATGTTTATGAAATCATGAAATTTTGGTAAAGTTGTTGAGTAGTTGAACATTTTACAAACCAGGGGCGTTTTGGTAATTTTACTGCTAAGGGCATTTTTGAAATTTTCGCAAATCAGGAGTTTTTTCAGAAATTGTTGTAAAAAAAAAATAATTTTCTCAGGTTTAAAAGAACGTTTTAAAAGTTTGAAAACTAGGGTTTGTTGTTTTGCTCTCTTTTTTTTTTTAAACATGGCTAGTTCCTTTCGGGTTTTAGTCGTTATGTTTAGCCTATAACCGAGCCCTCTTGGTCGTGGTGAACCAAAGCTACGCACTGAGCGAGATTCGTGTGGAGAGGAGGTGAGTCACGCGATCGCTTAAATACCAAGCTCCCACCAAACCATTCCTAGACATGCGCATGAGAGGTTACCACACCACCGAGCCCTCCGAGTTATGGTGAACCGGTTACGCACTGTGTAGGATTCTGCGAAGAGGAGGTGAGTCACTAGGACTGCTAAATACCAAGCTCTTGGGATCCAATCCTAGACATGCGTGCAAGGGTTACCACACCACTAGCTCAAGGACTTAGCCATAGGTTGGTTTAGTACATTAAGTCTTATGTGTTTGTGTTTGAGTAGTCTAATCCTAAAGTTCAAGTTCCTATCATTCTATTCTCGTTCCATGCCTTTTCTACCCTTATATAAATCACAATATCACACATATAGTTAGGGGTACTTACCGGTGGATCATGGGTAGAGACTTAGGGGCCATGCCGAAGCCCGCTATTTTCAAAGAAAATCATTTGGCTCGCTTTGAAAACGTTTTGGGCCTTAGCCCACGTGCCGAGAGTTTAAAACTGGCTCGATACAAATGAAACACCCACACCCTACCCCACGAGCCCGAACCGGATCTGGTATGTTCCTAAAGTAAACCTGTTTCAAACACATTCGATACTTAGAGAAAATTTGCAAATTTTAGAAAAACTATTGTTTTGAGTTGGGCTTAGATTGAAACCCGCTTTATTTAATCTTGTAAATCCAACTTGATGTAACATGTCCAAAATAGTTCTTAGCAAAATATTAAAAAGTAATGTAAAACAAAGAATAATCCACTCGGGCCTTATGGCCTTATTACATCAAATAAACCCAAAATAAAAAAATATTAAAATTAAATAAAGTCCAAATTCGAATAAATTCTTCAAGTGATGCATGGCCTCCTCATGGTCTCACACTGCCCGGTCCATCACTTGCTCATCACTGAAAATAATTCCCACAATGGGGTGAGTCAATGACTCAATGTGCACACAATACTATCATTCAATAAATCAGCATTCATGTTCAAATCATCAAGTCCATATAATAACGAAATTGTGATGCAACCCAAACCCAAAACCTATAAGCCATCCGCTACTCTCCACCGTACCAACACAAGACACCGTAGGGACTACTAAGTCAACCCTCCATCCGCTACTCTCCACGTTGTGTCATTAGACACTATTGTAACCGGTTACTGAATTTACAATGTGACCGTAGTCGACATATTTCGTTGGTGAGACCAAGTCAACACCTTCGTTGGTGAGACCAAGTCAACACCGCCCTCCCCTTTAATATAAATCCCGAATGCCTCAAAACATGTATATATATATAGCATAATTTAATTTCATGTTCATATTCATATATTCGCATGTTATTAAAATAACATTTTTTCACAATCCTATCAAAGGTAGGAAACGTACCTTGGTACTTTTTGTCACATGTGTGGTACATAGCCACATTCATATTATTATTCATATCGTATATTAAAATATTTAACCATAATATATCGAAGAATAGTAAGGGTACACACCTTATTCGCTTAAATAAAAGTTCCTTGAGATGTCGAAAATCCCGATCTAATCTTTAGATCTATTAATCCCTATATTCGGCCCATCCATTAACACACATTAATAAACCCCTTTTTAAACAAAACCAAATCCTAGTAGGATTTGTAAGGAAAAACTCACCTTTGCCGATTTGGTCATTATACAAATCTCGAAAGGTTGGTTTTCCTCTACTGATATTCGGCCAACCTTGTAGTTCAATAAGGTCGGTTTTTGACTTTTCAAAAATTAAGGAATGGATTTAGATACTCACACAACCCTTAGTCAATATTTTAGAGGCTTACCTTAGAGATTCCAAATCCAAAAGTCCCTTTTGTCTTGAATACAGCCGAAATCCCTAAAGATCATAGGTTAGATTTGATCTAACTTTAATAAGTGGTAGATGGCCTTTAGCCAAATGTGTCTTACCTTAATTTTCCTCGGATCTGAAATCCGAAACTCCTCCTCTAACATTCGACCATAGACAAAAGAGGGTTATTTTCTTAAGCCTTGTTTAAATTGATTTAAAGAACAAGAATCAATTGTTCTTACCTTAGATCCTTGATCTTTATGTTCAACGATGGTGGAAACCCGAGATCCCTTGTATATTCGCCATGATCAAAGAGAATAGGAATTAAGCCTTTTACTTTCAAAGAACTAGAAAGAAAGAAAATTGAATGGCTTAACTTACCTTGAAACCTTCAATCACTTGTTTCCTTGTCTTGGAGTTCTTGAGATCCGCTATGGAGATCTAACCGAGGTTGGAAGAGAAGAGTTTTGACTAGGCAATGGCAAAAGGAAGGAAAAGAAAAGATGGAGTCCTTTCTTGGGGAAGTTTCGCAATGAGAGGGAAAGAGAGAGCAAAATTTGGGCAAGTGGAGTGAATGAGAAAAAGTCTCTCTTTTCCTCTTTTAAGCGAATCTAGACCAAGAGTCCAAAACTTGGCCACTATTCTCCCAAGTGATAATTTAATCTTCATTAATTATCACTTTATTAAATTAAAATAACCTTTAATCCATCCTTTAATTCCTTATTTATCTTAGTAAAATAAATCCTCTATTTATCACTTTAATTTGATAAGTTTTAATAAAATAAAACTCTTCCCTTTCAATCAAACATGTGCCGTCCATCCCTAGCCTTGGGAAACAAAATTAAACCTTCAATAATTGCTTTCCATGTGACTCGAACTCAAGCCATTATCCATAAGCCTTAAGTGACACTTGTGCCACTTTTCCAAGCTCGATTGTATGACAAAATTCACCAACTTTTTCTTTTAAGGCCCTCCGCCCTTATCTCCTATTTTGGGCTTTAAAATTTGTCATTCCGGCCTTATTTCTAAGTTTCCTAAAATTTTCACATGGCTCAGTAACTTGCCATTTTCCTTACATCTTCGTGTTTCCAAAATGTTCGGGTTTCCAAAATGTTCGTGTTTCCAAAATGTTTAGGTTTCCAAAATGTTCGTGTTTCCAAAATGTTCGGTTTCCAAAATGTTTCCACAATGTTCGTGTTTCCAAAATGTCTAAGTTTCCAAAATGTCTAAGTTTCCAAAATGTCTAAGTTTCCAAAATGTCTAAGTTTCCAAAAATGTCTAAGTTTCCAAAATGTCCATTTCCATTTCCATTTTCATTTTCATTTCCATTTCCATGCATTTCTAGGTTTCCAAAAGTTTCACAAATTTATTCATAGTACTTGAAACTTGTCATTTCATACAATTAAACCTGGAAATGCATAGGCCCTATTCAGGATGTTACAGCAGACGCTCTAAGTCGGAAAGTGGTGTCAGATTTAAGGGCGATGTTTGCACATCTTAGTCTTTACGATGACGGGAGCTTGTTGGCAGAATTACAAGTTAAACCAACATGGTTGAGTCAAGTGAAAGAGAGGCAGTTGATAGACGATGATCTGAGTGCAAAACTTTGACAGGTGCAGAGTGGAGAATTGGAAAATTTTGGTATTAACCGTGATGGGTTATTGTGTTTCAAAGGTAAAGTTTGTATGCCGAGGGATCTGGAGTTGAGGCAAAAGATTCTTCAGGAGTCGCATAGTAGCCCTTATGCTATGCATCCTGGAGGAAGTAAGTTATACCGAGATTTGCGAGATCGGTTTTGGTGGCCCGGTCTTAAGCAAGAAGTTACTGAAGTATGTAGGAAAGTGCTTAACGGTCAACAAGTCAAGGTTTGAACATCAAGTACCTTCGGATTGCTTCACCGATAAAGATTCCACAAGAGAAGTGGGAGAGAATCACCATGGACTTTGTTAGTGGGCTTCCTCTTACGCCTACTAAGAAAGACTCTGTTTGGGTGATAGTGGATCGATTGACGAAATCTGCACATTTTATCCCGTTCGGGTTAATTACTCTTTGCAAAATTGACGGTTATATGTGGTGAGATTGTGAGATTGCATGGAGTGCCGTTGTCAATCATTTCGAGATAGAGACCGAGGTTTACGTCTCGATTTTGGAAAGCATTGCATCGAGCTTTGGGCACCGATTGACTTCATGACGGCATTTCACCCTCGGTTGACTGGTCGATCGAAAGAGTAATCCAAATCTTAGAAGATATGTTAAGGGGTTGTGTGATAGATTTCAAGGAAGTTGGGAGGAATTCTTACTGTTAGCGAATTTGCGTACAATAAAGCTTACCAAACCAAGATTCGGATGGCACCATATGAAGCACTATATGGACGGAAGTGTCGCACTCCTACGTGTTGGATGTAATTAGGGAACGCCGATTTTGGGTCCGTAAATAGTGGTGAATCCAAGAAAAGGTTAAGGTAATCTGGCTCGGTAAAAGAAACATCCGATGACAAAAGTCATACGCAGATCTAAAGCGGAAGGAAATAGAGTTTGTTGTGGGGACCAAGTTTTCCTAAAGGTTTCACCTTGGAAAAAGGTAATGAGATTTGGTCGCAAAGGAAGCTAAGTCCTGTGTTCATTGGACCTTATCGGGTTTTGAAGCGGGTCGGATCTGTGGCATATCGTAGAATTACCTTGAGTTGAAGCAAATGCACAATGTGTTCGATGTTTCAATGCTACTGCTGTTACTGGTCGGATCCATCTCATGTAGTGCCGATTAAGGAGGTGGAATTAGGACCGATTTGTCTTATGAAGAGGAGCCAATTCAAATTACGGAGCGAGATGTAAAGGTTTTACGGAGAAAGTCGGTTCCTCTTGTCAAAGTATTATGGCGTAATCATGGATCGGAAGAAGCTTCGTGGGAACAGGAGGAAGCGATGCGACAAAGAATACCCTCACTTATTCCAAATGGTAATTTCGAGGATGAAATTATTTTAAGGGGTAGAACTGTAACATCCCGATAATTAGGGTTATGCATCTTACTTAATTAAATTATGTTGCATGCTTAATTATGATTGAGTATGTTTTGGAAGTTATTTTTAAACTTTATTAATTAAGTGAATGCTTAGTGGAACTTTTAATTTCTAATAATTAAGATGGAGCTAAGCATGTTAGGCTTTAAGAATTAATGACAAGGAGCTTAAAGCATAAGATGAGTAATTAGCAAAGTGGTAAGGACACATGGATGAGTGCTTGAGGGAGAGGTTCAATCCTCTAGCTAGCAAATGGGAGGATTTTATTTTGTTTCCTTCCTATAGTGTCGCCAAGGTTCTTCTAGAAAGGATGAGCATTCTTTTAATTTTGGCTATTTGACCATATGAAAAGGTAAGCTAAAGAATTATGGCATGGAATCAAGATAGGATGATAAGATAAGAGGGACAAGAGGCTTGATATGTGGGCAATGTTTTGAAACTTGTTCATGGTCATTTGACCATGAACCTAGTCGATTTAGGGGCTAAAGAGGGTGGTTAATGGTGATAGCAATCTTAGGGTTGATGGGGAAGAATTGTGGAGGAAAAAGGGGATTGTGTTGGCTTTCTTGTTGGTCGAATTTGACTTGAGTTAGGGGTGAAAGTTGGCCAAAAGTTCTAGCAATTGTGCATCTTTTCTCATTTCTCCAAAACTCTCCTCTTAGCGAATCTTGCTATGGGAATTAGGTAAAACTTCTCTTTGTTTTGGCTCTCATTTTGACCATTTCGATTAAAATTCCTATTCTCTCAAAATTCTTGTCAAAAGCATCAAAAGTCGGAAAAACCTTTCTTCTTTTCTTTTTTCTCTCATTGCCGAATGTACCAAAGTTCAAGCACCATTTTTCTTCATTTTTCCCTCTTGGCCGAATGTACCTAAGCCCCAAAACCTATCTCTTTTCTCTTTGAAAATCATCTTCATCATCATCATCTTCTTTTAATCTCTCTTTCCCTTTCTCTTTTTTTCTTCCTTTTCTCTTTCCTTCTCATTTTATTTTCTTTCTTTCTTCTCTCAACCGAAACTATTTTCTACTAAAACCAAGAATCATCAATCCTTTTCTTCTTTTTGTTCAAGTCGAATCATATTCTATTTCGATCTCCTTTCTCCTTTTCTTTCTTTGAAAACCGAGACCATTTTGGCCATAAATCACCATCTTTTTCTCTTTTTCTTTTTTGTACAAACCGAAAACCACCAAATCCATTTTATTCTTTTCTTTTTGTTTTAGGTCAATCTTCAAGTGGGTAAGTAAAACTTTTCGTCAATCGCTTTCATTATTTCTTTCTTTTTACTTTGGCAAATTTAGAATCATGATCTCTTATTTTCTCTCTAGGCGAATCCTTGGAAAGGATTTTTAAGGATCCTTGTTGAAGCCAACTTTTAAGAAGTAACCTTTGAAATCATCCAAGGTAAGATTTTTCCACATTGGTTATATTAATCCTTTTAGAATGGATCACTAATCAACTTTATTTTAGGGTGATTTAAGACTAACAAGATAGGTAAGAAAAGAGTAGTACGGAGTATTTGGAAGAGAGAGGTCTTGTTTTACCATTGAACTTCAAAAGAAGGGTCAGACGCGTGAAGAGATTTTCCACCGAGTTGTGGACCCTCTGCTAACGAAGATCGATTATTTGAAGTAGTGCGTATAACCGAACCACTTTACATTGGTGGGATATCGGTGGTTTTGATCCATCTAGCGAGAAAACCACAAATAACGATTGTTCGAGAATCCGAGGGTAAGGATTTAGATAAGGATTTAGATCCCTCATCAATAGTATAATTTTATTAGTAATAGTGTATACTAACCAAGTGTGATGATTAACTAGGTGTTGACGAGCGAGAGAGTATCATTCTCACCGTCATAAGGTGTGTAACCCTACATTAAAACTCATAGATCTATTTTTATATGTGATTTTATGATAATGTGTTTAATAATGATTTTGGATACCATTCGGTGGTATACGATATTCGTGTATGTTTACCCTAATATTCGTTAATTTTGCTATATGCATAAAATGTGAAATAAGTATGATTATATTATGATTTTGGGGTAAATGGCATGAAAACTAAATGATATGTACGTGCATGGGCATATGGGTATATTTGATAAAGGAGGAAGTATTCGGTGGTTTTGCCACATTCTAAGTGACTACGGTCACATATTTGAAATCCGGTGACTTGGTCACATATTTGAATCTGGTGACTTGGTCACATATTTGAAATCTGGTGACTTCGGTCACATATTTGAAATCTGGTGACTTCGGTCACAATTTTGTCTGGTGGCCTTGCCACAAAATTATAAGGCGATGTGCATGTTGATCTGCAAGAATCGCCTTCGATGGTGTGTAGCGGATGGAGGTCGATTTAGTAATCCCCACGGTGTGTTGGTTGGTACGGTGGTGTGTAGCGATGGATATTAGGTGGGCCGGGTTTGCATTTCATTACATGTACATATCCATGTGATTTAAATGATTATTATGTAATCTACTATGAAAATGGGCCTTTGGGCTAAATATGAGCTAAATGGGCCTATGGCCATATGTGTAATTTTTGGGCTTTAAGGCATATGATAAAATGGGCTTTTTATTGTATGTGTTACACATTGAGTTTAATACTCACCCATTTTTGTGGGATAACTTTTCAGATGATTCGTAGTGCGATGGATCGGGTCAGCTAGGACTTCGAGGTGGCCAATGCATTTTCAAAGTATTTTGGAAATTTTCCTACTTAAACTTATTTAAGTTAATTTTTGCTACTTATACTTTATTATGGGTTTGCTATTTTTTTTTTTTTTTGTAATAAGGCCACTATAAACTGTTTTTAATTTTTGTGTTTGGACTTTTATTTTACCATGAACAAATATCTATTAAATAACTAAATGGTTTTTCGATAAATAATTTAAAAATGTTTTTGTCACTAATATATATATGTTTTAAAGAAATTTCCATAAATTTGGTTTCCTTTTAATTTATTAACTCCTTCTAAAATAATGTTTTAAAAGACATAAACTTACTTTACAATTTGATTTCAACCTAAAATATTAATATAATCTGCTTTCTACAAAAATCATCAAGTTTTTCTTAAATAAAACGAGAATTTGCTAAAGTTAGATTCGAGGAACATAACAAATCCGGCCAGGGCTTTTTGGGCCGGGTTTGGGGTGTTTCAAGTAAATCACGGTTTTCCAAAATGCTAACTATTTTTAAAACAACACTACGTTTTCGCAACATTTTTGAAATGGTTTCACGGCTTAATCTTTTTCGTAAACCAATTACTTTCAAAATCAGATTCCGTAATTGAAAAGATGTTTTGGGATTAAAACTAATAATTTTTCAATGTACCACGTTTTAAAAATAAACTAACATAACTTGGTTTTTACTTAAGCCTTTAAACAAGAAGGGTTTTCAATGAAAACATGGTTTTCGAAAAACACTTTAATATGGCACGCCAGATTTGGGCCTAACTTCTAGGCCGGGTTTGGGGTGTTACATAGGTCGTGTTCGATTCGGCTCATCACACACACCGTGTGGTCTGCCCGTGTGCAATAGTCCCGGCCGTGTTGATTTCTGAGGTAGGATTTTGCCCCTTTTTGGCCCGTTTCTCGTTCTTTTCGACTCCCTGAGCTCTCCTGAGTGCATCAAATTCATCAAATCTAATGAAAATTCATCCAAAAATAAGCGAAGCATGGGGTCAAAATATGTATGAATTATAGTTTATCAAATATCCCCACACTTAAGCCTTTGCTTGTCCTCGAGCAAAATCCTCAACTCACAATCAAGATGAATTCTTCTCAACTTATAATTTTCATCAATAATGTTTTGAAATAATTCACACATAATCATATATTGAGAATTCTACTTAAAAGAGCATCAAAGTTTCTAACAATCCAAGTCAAACATTTGAATCATAAAATCATAGGTATTCCCCTTCATCTAAGTAATTACCTTTAATTCCAAATCGACAAGAGTTGACATCCTCACTAAAGATTCACTCAAATCACTCGAAGTGTTTAAGGCTCAATAATTAAGAACTCAAAATTCAATCATGAAAAGTTATTACTATAGGCTTGCATGAAAATCAAATCTCTACCACTATAAATGAGATGATACACAAATCAAAAGGTCTTTAGCAAGGTTGTAATAGGGCTTGGGTTAAAGGTATGGATAAAGGCTGAAAATGATAATTAGAATCGAGATTAATGTAATAAATTACCAACTAGAAAAATAGTGCTAATTACTGAATTACAAATAAGTACCCAAAATTAAAACTACACACACTTTAGAACATGAGCTTTCCCTTGAAATAATAACTTTAACTTGTACAAGCTCAATAAAGAATGTAATTACATGATTTTTTATTTTAAGAATAAGAACAAGTAATGAATATACGTAGGTAGTACCTAAAAAGAAAGAATTCAGCAACTAGAATTGACGAACATTGTTAGGTAACAAATCAAATTAAATCTCGATAAAAAGGGAGTCAATAAAAAGGGAAAATTTCTTAATGAATCAAAAATAGTTAAATTGTGGGTTATCATTAAAGGGGAAAATCAAGAGACGATGGTTAAAGCTCAAAGGGGTTCACTAAGGGTTAATTATGTGGGTAGGCTTTTTATAGAGTAAGTGGGTTAAATCCTAGGTGCCTTTATCATCTCAGTATATCAAATCAAAAGTGTGGTCTTGACATGCATAATCGAAGCAAGTTCTAGAATAATGATTCATTGTTGACACACTCATAACCAATAAAAGAAGTGAGCAAGAAAGAATATATGCTCTAAAGGCTCAAAATCTCACAAAAATTATGGGTTTTTTATGTCAATCCTGTAAACTTAAAATTTCAAGATAATACCTCAATTTAGGGAAATATCCTAACAATTTTAATTCTCAAAAGATCAACTTTATCATGCTTGATTCTCTAATATCTTAAAGTTTAATAATCAGTGCATAATTACCTATGATTTAATTCAAAACATATCAATAAAAATTATAAATCAATCCAAATTCAATCTAATAATAATATGAAGAGATTACTTGAGAACAAGATAAAATTCAGGGATTTTTCTGATAATCAATTAAATAACCTCCCCACACTTAAGATGTACATTGTCCTCAATGGACAAAGAGAGATAATAGCAAGCAGAAAATGATAAGAGAGGGAAGGAGGTGAAACTTCCTGAATTATGGATGAAGTCCTTAGAAAGTGAAAATTATAGAAATAGGTCAAATGAGAAGCATGATGAACTAGGCAAAGGTGAAGGTGGGGGAGAATACTCCAGTAGTTTGTTCGTTCCTTAGTAGCACCTTGAACCTTTTGAAACAGTGGAGTCATCAGTAAAGTTTTAGGGAGTTTTATTAATGGACTTTGTTATGGTTACTCGATAATAAACAGCCAGAGATATAAAGAAATCAAAATATACTAATATAAATCAAAGACAAGAAAGATAAAGAGAAAGAGTTTAAAAATTAAAATAAAAGAAAAATAAAAAATAATGGACTTAAAGGTCTTCATCAACAGATGGTTCGCGATGTGGGGGTGGTGGTGATATGTGGAAAAGAAAGGGAGAAGAGGAAAGGAAAGAAGGAGAGAATATGGGGGATAGTTCAGTCACTGGTGGGTCATCGAGGTGGTGGCGGAGTAGGGGAGAAGGATTAGAGAGGGTGTTTGGGTGAGAGAGCGGCTAGGGTTTTAGGGGGAAATTTGGGAGAGAAGGTAAACAGTAGACGGGGGTTTAAATAGTGATTGGGGTACACGGTCGTGGCACACGCCCATGTTCCCTAGACGTGTTGGGTCACACAGCGAATCGCACGGCTGTGTGATGCTTCGTTCATTTCTCCCACACCCATGTAGAGGTTCACACGCCCGTGTTAATTAATCAGTGTCGACCACGGCATATAGGCACAGGCGTGTCGCACACCCGTGTGACTTACTCAATTTCAACCATGGCTTCTGGGTACGGGCGTGTCGCATGCCCATGTCACTTAGTATCACCCACGGTCTTAAGGCACGCCTAAGTGGGTTTATCGCCTCCCGTGTTCTTTAGTCAGTTTCACCATGGCCACATCGCACGGCCGTGGCATTTTATCGTAGCCCGTGTTTTGGGAAAATTTTTGTCCTATTTTCGCACGGTCTCTGCCACGTCAATGTACCTACTCGTGGTGTCCACACAGCCATGGCCATAGCCACGCCTGTGCAAGGCCGTGTGGGTAGGGAAACCTGGGCCTATTAATTTGGTTAGTTTTTAGTTAGGTGCTAAAAATTGAAAATATGGACATTAATGAGGTTAATGCTCGAGTTACCTCCTGAGAAGTGCTTATTTAGAGTCTAAGCTCAACTAACCTTTCATTCACATAATCATGGTGGTTCGAGGAGTTGAAACTCCTTATTCCTGCTATAAATTTTGTTAAAATAAGTTTTTAGACGAGTACTATTTACCTTAAAGATGCCAAATTTGGAATGAGTTACCTCGACTATGCCGTATGGGAAAATATTAAGTACCGTGAAAGGGGGTGTTCCATTAGGTTCAAAAGTGGCAACGAGGATCTGCATTATCTATTAGAACTCAGTCTCCAACCTTAATTTGACTCATTTTATTTTTAGGCTCATCATGGCCCTGCTTTGGCTCATCGTGTACTTTCAATTTCTCCTTAAACTGTGTTCACCATTCATCTAGTTCCTCGATCTGGAGCCTTCATTCCTCATGAACAGTTCTGTTCTCAATATGAGAGCTAGACCATGGCTCTGTCATTATTTTCCAAGGAATTTTGTACAAAAAAGATTGAACATTAAGTTCAATTACATTAACAGGACTTGTATCATCTTGATCACTAGATTTTCTGACAGAATCATGTGCTTGGGGTTTAATCATGTCATCACCTACACGAAGTATTAATTCCCCTGTACCAACATCAATAATGGTCTTAGCAGTTGCTAAAAAGGGTCGTCCTAAAATTAAAGGAACGACACTATCCTCATCCATGTCTAAAATAACAAAGTCTACTGAGAATATGAATTTATCAATTTTGACTAGCACATCTTCAATTATACCCCTAGGAAATCTAATGGTTTTATCAGCCAATTGAATGCTCATCCTAGTTTGTTTAGGTTTCCCAAGACCTAGCTGTTTAAACATTTTATAAGGTATAACATTGATACTTGCCCCTAAATTAGTTAAAGCATTATTAATAGATAAACCACAAATTAAGCAAGGAATCGTAAAACTCCCTGGATCTTTTAACTTGCGGGGTAATTTATTTTGTAAAATTACTGAGCAAACTGCATTTAGCTCCACATGCGATGTATCGTCTAACTTCCATTTGTTTGCCAAAAGCTCTTTTAAAAATTTTACTGAATTGGGCATCTGCAAAAGAGCTTCAATAAACGGTAAGTTAATATGTAATTATTTTAAAAGTTTAAGAAATTTACCAAATTGTTCATCTGTGCGGTCTTTCTTCGTCGCATTGGGATATGGCACACGAGGTTTGTACTCTGTACTTACCAGTTTTGGTTTATTATGGCTTACCTCAACCTTAACTTTATCTACCACGTTTTCTTACCTCGATTTTAGTTCGACTAACCCTTCACTATCGTGAGCAGTAATGGCATGAAGTTGCTCCTTTGGGTTAGTTTCAGTGTTGCTTGGCAGGCTGCCTTGTGGTCATTCAGATATTAGCTTAGCAAGCTATCCTATTTAAGTCTCGAGACCGTGAATCGACACTTGTTGATATTTTAGTGCGGTTTCAGTGTTTTGGAAGTGCGTTTCTGACACTGAGATGAATTTAATAAGCATCTCTTCAAGGTTCAGCTTCTTTTTCTATTGGTAAGGTGGCTAAAAGCCTGGAGAGGGTTGTTGTCTTTGGTTTCCTTATCCTCCCTATGAAAATTTTGGGTGGTTCCTCTAACCTGGATTATAAGTGTTACAATAGGGATTATTCGAGGTCTAGAATTATTACCTATATAGTTCATATGTTCACTTTCTAAGCCAGGGTTGTAGGATGGATATTCTATATTGCCCATTTCTCCTTTATTCATATCGCACTGCACCACTGGATGTACCTGCGAAGAACCACACAAATCATCAATCTTTTTATTTAAAAGCTCTACGTAGTTTGATAGCATGGAAACTACGTCGAGGTTGAAAACACCGGCTGCCTTTGTTGGCTTCATCCTCATAACTTGCCACTGATAGTTATTTAGTGACATCTATTCAATGAATTCGTAGGAAGCCTCAGGCATTTTTTTTAGTGTACTGTACCATCGGCGGCTACATCAATCAATTGCCTAGTTGAGGGGTTCACACTATTGTAAAAGGTTTAAACCATAGCCATAATGGTAACCCATGGTGAGGGCATCTTCTTAGTAGATCATTGTATCTCTCCCATGCATCGTAAAATATTTTTAAATCCATCTATACAAAAGAAGAGATACCATTCCACAACTTAGCCGTTTTAGCCGGCAAAAAATATTTAAGGAAAAAATTTTCAGTCATTTGTTCCCATGTAGTAATTAATCCTCGTGGTAACGAGTTCAACCACTGTTTAGCTTTGTTCCTCAACGAGAAGGGAAACAACCGAAGGCGAATGGCATCATCAGAAACACTTTTAATCTTGAAAGTGTCATAGAATTCCAGAAAATTTGCCAATTGATTGTTTGGATCCTCATCCTGCAAACCATCAAATTGAACTGTAACATCCTTAAAATGGGGTTATGCATTTTGCTTGTGTTTCATGTGATGAATTGTCTATAATGTTCATTTAACATGTTTTGGGGTCTAGTTATAACCCTAGGTTAGGCCTGAGTTAGGGCTAAAAATTATGTTTTGGCATTTAAGAAAATGGAGCTAAGGGAGAGAGGGGTTAAGAGATTTTATTGGAGAAGTTTGCCACAAGAAATCAATGGGAAAAGTGGCAAGGAGGCGCCACTAGAGTGTCAGAGGAGTGACGTCACATGCAGAGAGGAAGTGCCTGTGTTCGAGCTACAGGAATTGCACTTCTGCTTATCCTTTTTCACGCCACAAGCAAGGAGAGGAGTGCTCAGGTGGGACTCTCTTGATGGATGAGGATTAAGCTCTCAAATTTTAAATGGATGAAGGGGAGAGATTCTAGGTGTTGGACTCATCCAAACTTGTTTGAATGAGTGGATGGGAGCAATTCAAGGCAAGATAAGGGGGACGGCTAGGAGTGGGAGTCTTGAAGAGTTGGTTGAATTTTGGACTTTATGGGAGGAGGTGTAGACGGTTTGGGAAGCTAGAGTAGGCCGAATCTCCTTAGCCAAGGAGGAGTGCATTTTTGACTAGCTTTGATAGTTCTTTTCTTCCTTTCTCCTTCTCTTCCTTTTTGTTTTTGGGTCCCATTGATCAGCCTTACATTGCTTATTTGGTACAAGCCGAAACTATCTTTGGTTCACTTTTCTTCTTCTCTTTATTTTGTTCAAAAGCCGAAAGCAATACTCCCTTCTCCATTCATTTTCTTTTTCTCAAAACCTCTTGTGCCGAAAGTGATTGCATTCACCTTTGCCGAATCCTTTCTTCTCCATTGCATTATTCACCTTCACCTTTCCATTGTACAAGAAAAAGCCGAAGCCTTGTTGATTCTCTTCTTGGTCGAATACCCTGTTTCTAAATCTCTCTTCTCTTGCGTTTTCTTTTTGTTATAACAAGTGCTGAAATCTCCTTGGTGGCCTCACTCTTTAGATTGTTGAAACCTCTAACACCATTAAGGGGAGCTGATATTTGGTGTTTAGAAGCTGATTTAGTCCTCAAGGTAAGAAGATGATAACCCCTTTTTGGTTTCGGGATTTATGTTTTGGCCGAATGGCCTCTAGATCTTTAATGATGTGTTAAGCCGATTGTAGGAGGAAGGTGTGTAGCCGAATCTCCTGGATTTGGTGGTCGATCTAGGTAAGGCTTAAACGTTTTGAGATTTATTTCCTAAAATCTTTCAAAAGTCGAAGGCTAACCATTTGTGTGTTCTATGTTTGGCCGATTATAAGGGGGATTAGTGTGTAGCTTTGGAACTTGGTTGGAAACCGAATCAGCATTAAGGTGAGTACTACTAAAGTGCGACATGTCCTTGAGATTTGTGAATAAGCCGAATGGCTTTAAATCTAAAGGGTGGTATTGGCCGATTGTAGGTGCAGTAAGGACATACGTTTTGGGATCTCGTAGTATCGCATAGTTTCAGGATTTCACGTATAGTCAGGTGTGTAAACGCTTACACACTTTATTAGTTTAATGATGCTTGATATGTTACTATATAACCCTTGGTATTAGTGACTTTGTCTTGTGGGCATAAGCTTGGATTCCGGGTAAGTCCCCTGTTATGTGATTCTTGGTACACATTATTGTAATCTATTAAATGCTATGATATATGTTATTAGCATGATCATTTGATATTATGACACATATGTTATGAACATGATGATGGGTTTGATGAGAGGAGGGAGATGATTTATTTTAGACTGTCACCAGTGATTTTGACCACACGACAGGTTGGCCCCGTCTTGATATTATAAATTGTGACTAAGTCCCAGTGGTTTTGACCACCAGTGGTTTTGACCATATATCGATTTGTGACTCATCTCAGTGGTTTGGTACCACAGTGGGTTGGCCCCACTAGATTATTTACGGGATTGTCATCAGTGGTTTTGACCACACGATGGATTGGCCCCATCACTTGATTGGTGACTTCGGTCATCAGTGGTTTTGACCATACCGATTTATTTGTGACTACGGTCACCAATGGTTTTGACCACCAGTGGTTTTGACCACACGGGGTAGTTAAAGGTGTTTGAATGGCTAGGTTATGGGATGCATGTTTTGTATGGTTTGCATGTTTTTACTGATAACTTGTGTAAGTGAATGCACTATTGGGTTGGGGATTTACACACTGAGTCTTGGTAACTTACCCCTTCCCTTATATTTTGCAGATGGGTAGATTGCGGAGATGGAGCCGGAAGGACTCGAGGCGGCCATGCATGTTCGTGGGACTTTGAATTCTTTTAGTTACTTTTTAAATTTTAAATTTCGATTTTTGGGTTATGTAATAAGGCCGCTAAGATTTATTTTTGGTTTCATTTTATTACTTGCTATTATTTTAACTATGTGGGATATATGATTTTATTAATTAACCCAAAAAATGCAATGTTTTCAAAACTATAACACCTTCGTTTTGTTTTTAAAAAAACGTTGCCATCGGTAACACCACTTAATATATGATAACAAAGATAACTTGAATGGTTTTTAAAAACTTGCAACAATAATTAGACTGTAAGCAAGGATTTCTAAAAAGGGTTTTCTAAGGAAAATTATCCGACAAACTTTCGTTTTAAAAGGTTTTCACTCCGTGACATGCCAGATCCAGTTGTGGTGTGCTGACTGGGTTTGGGGTGTTACAATTTTGGTATCAGAGCCAAGTTCAAAAAAACTCGACTGTGGGCCCAAGGCCCAAAATGTTTTAAGGTATGGTTTTAAAATGTTCTCGGTTGGAAATACATGGGATGAATAGCATGGCACCGAGTCTCCGGCACCAATCCGCCCAGGTAAGTACTTCTGACTGCTTGTGTGATTTATATGTGGGGGAAATGGGTATTTCGGGATCGTAGATTAGTAGAATAGGAATTATTGAACCCTAGGAATAGCCTACTCCAACACAAAATACATAAGACTTAATTATCCACTAAACAAACCTGTGAGTACATCACTAAGCTAAGGGTGTGGCAACCGTTGTGCGCATGTTTAGGATTGGATTCAGGGGGGAGCTTGGTATTTAAGTAGTCCTAGTGACTCACCTCCTCTTCACCCGAATCCTACCTGGTGCGTAGTGACGATTCACCCCAGCTAAGACGACTTATTCACAGGCTAAACTTCATAACTAAAACCCGAAAGGGACAAGCCGTTTTGCTTCGAAACACTTTAAACTTTAGTTTTGAAATTACCACAGTACCCTGGTTTGGAAAAAGACCAAAATACCCCTGATTTGAAAAAAATACCAAATTACCCCTGACTTGTAAAACTACTAGAATGCCCTTAGTATGGGAATTACCGAGGTACCCTTAAATTGAAAATTTCCAAAATACCTTTATTTTGTAAAATCACCTTGAACCATATTTTGAAAAAAATAATAATAAAATAATAAATAAATAAATATCAAAAATACCCCTAGATTATGAAAATTATGAAAATACCCCTAGTTTATGAAATTACCATAATACCCTCGATTTTTGGAATTTTTGAAATATCTACGATTTGTAAAAGTTTTCAAATTAACTCTGTTTTATTACTAAAATACCTCGATAGGCTAATTACAGAAATACCCCCGGGTAGTGAAATGATGAAAATACCCCTACACGTGAAATGAGGGTAGGGAGTTGAACTGAAAACTGTGATGATCAAAAGAACCACTACCAAATTTCTCTACATAAAATTTATTCGCGGGTAATAAGTGGAACAGAGGCTAATTCATAAAAATCTCTTAAACAGATAAACTGCGGTTAGATATGAGTACTAGGGGACGTGGTCCGAATGTGCGAGGACACGGTAGGGGTAGAATGACCGTATCGAAATCGGTTAGGTCTGGACAAGGGTCAGAAAATGAGATACCCCACCACCACTCTTGGTGTTGAGTATCGAGATCGACGGGGATGATCACGATGTCATGACGATCTTTGCGAGTGCTTGAAAGGGTGGCTGGAGCAGGTGGAGGTACGGGAGCTTAGAAATCCGTATCTGAGCGACTCCGAGTCAATAGAGTTGAAGTGTTTCAAGGTGTGCCTAGTGTGGCGCTCAATACAGCTGAGTATTGGTTGGAAGCGACGGAGCGAATCATGGATGACTTGGATCTAACGGCTAAGGAGAAGCTAAAAGGAGTAATGTCGCTTCTCCGGGATGAGTCATACCAGTGGTGGCTCACGATTCGGGATAGTGCAGTAGTGGATGACCTCACTTGGGACTATTTTAAGGTAGCTTATCAGAAGAAATATGTGGGGTCTAGCTACATTGATGCACAAAGGAAGGCGTTTCTAAGGCTGGTTCAGGGGAATAAATCAGACGAGTACGAGGCGAAATTTTTAAGGTCGTGATATGCTTGGGGCATTATAGCTACGAGCATGAGCGGTGTGTTAGATTCGAGGACGGATTAAGGGCGATTTGAGGCTGCTGATTGCTCCACAGTAGGAGAGAGAGTTTACGATCTTAGTAGAAAAGGCCAAAGTTGCTGAGGAGGTGAAACAGTCAATGAGACGGAATCAGGACCGGGGATGGAATAAAAGGAATGCTGGATCATCTGGGTCTAGTAGGAATCAATGAAACGGGTAGATATAATGGGCCAAATCAAGTCGCTAGGCCTACTCTTGGTAATACTCAGTGGCCGCCACGATGTGCTTGGTGTGGGAAGTCTCACACGGAAGAATGCTGGACTGGAAATAGGGGATGTTTTGAGTGTGGGTCGATGGAGCACCAAGTGAGGGATTGTCCACGCAGCGATCGGCTAGATTGCGATCTGGGATCGAATCGCACTCGTAAGCAGGAGGGATGGTCAAGAACCACGGAGGGGCCGTGGTCTTGCTAGGGAGGTAATGGATCTGGTAGAGGCCATGAAGCACTGAGCAGAGGTGCAGGTGGTGCAGAAGAGAGACAGCCTGGATTAGTCTACGCAGCGAGGCATCGAGAGGAAGGTGACGCACTAGACGTTATAACCGATACATTCCTAATCTTTGGTTTTCCTTATAATGCTTTAATAGATGTGGGTTCGACGCACTCATATGTAGCCAGTAGCATAGTGGAGACTATGAATTTAGACTCTGAGATTACTTCTAGGGAGATGACAGTAATTAGCCCTCTAGGTCATTCTGTAGGAGTAAATAAGTTGTATAGGGATGTACCCCTAGAACTTCAAGGGGTCGTGTTCTTGGCTGATTTGATGAAACTGGCGTTTGGGGAGTTCGATCTGATTTTCGGGATGGATTAGCTGGTGAAGTACCAGGCCAATTTGGATTGCACGGCTAAGCGTATGGTGTTGAGGACAATGAAAGGAGAGGAGGTGGTGATGATAGGTAATAGGAGGGATTACTTATCCAATGTGGTATCTGCACTGAAAGCGGAGAAAATGGTCAGAAAGGGCTGTGAAGCATTTCTGGTTTGGGTGTGTGCCTTGGAGGCCAAGGAATTAGCGATGGAGAATGTTCGAACAGTAAAAGAATTCGTTGATGTATTCCTAGAAAAACTTTTGGGTCTGCCTCCAGATCGGGAAGTTGAATTTGGTATAGACTTGTTACCCGGAACTACGCCAGTGTCTATAGTCTCGTATAAGATGGCGCAAAAGAATTGGTGGAGTTAAGGCTCAAATTCAAGAGTTGTTGGACCGAGGTTTCATCCGATCGAGTATATCTCCTTGGGAAGCACCTGTACTCTTTGTTAAGAAGAAGGATGGTGCAATGCGGATGTGTATAGACTACCGCCAGCTGAACAATTTGACGATTAAAAACAAGTATCCTTGCCCGGATTGACGACTTGTTTGATCAACTTAAGGGTGCATCAGTTTTCTCGAAGATAGATCTTAGGTCGGGGTATCATCACTCAAAGTGAAGGAGGCTAATGTTCATAAGACGGTATTCTGTACTCGGTATGGGAATTACGAGTTTCTGGTAATGTCATTCGGGTTAACCAACGCACTGACAGCATTCATGGACTTGATGAATCGGGTGTTCCAGCAGTGCTTGGACCAGTTTGCCATGGTATTCATAGATGACATATTGGTGTACTCCAAGACTGAGGAGGATCATGATACACACTTGCGGGTGGTATTGCAAATTCTGAGGGAGAAGCAACTCTTTGCCAAATTCGATGAAGTCACGAATTCGCTTAGGGAAGTAACTTTCTTGGGTCATGTAGTGTCCGCTAAAGGGATTAGAGTGGACCCTCGCAAGATTGAGGCGGTGTTGGATTGGAAACCGCCGAGGTCGTTTGCAGAAATTCAGAGTTTTTTAGGTCTGGCAGGGTATTATCGGAGATTCATGGAAGGATTTTCTCTAATCGCGACACCCTTGACTAAGCTGTTGAGGAAGGGAGTCTTATTTGTGTGGACGGAGAAATAGCAAGAAAGTTTCGACAAGTTGAGGAAGATTTTGATGGAAGCTCCGGTTCTGGTACAGCCTAAGGCAGGAAAGGTATTCACGGTCTACTGTGATGCATCATATACTAGTTTGGGATGTGTGCTGATGCAGGAAAGGAAAGTAGTAGCGTACGCGTCTCGACAGCTGAGACCGCATAAGGGTAACTACACGACGCATAACTTAGAGTTGGCTGCAGTAGTTTTTGCCTTGAAGATTTGGAGGCATTATCTGTACGGAGAGAAGTCGATGGTCTACACAGATCACAAGAGTTTGAAGTATCTTCTGACTCAGAAATATTTAAACTTGAGACAGCACAGATGGATTGAGCTGTTGAAGGACTACGATTACTCGATTGAGTATCATCCGGGCAAGGCTAACGTAGTAGCTGATGCATTGAGCCGAAAGGTGGTAGCAGATTTACGAGCGATGTTTGCCCACATTAGTCTGTATGACGATGGGGGTTTGTTGGCGGAATTACAAGTAAAGCCGACTTGGGCGGAGTAGATCAAAGAGAAACAGCTAGTGGATGAGGGTTTGAATGCTCGAAAGTTGCAAGTACAGAATAATGGGTTGGAAGGATATAGCTTGACTCACGATGGAGTACTGTGTTTCCAAGGGAGAGCTTGTATGCCGAAGGATGGGGAGTTGAGGCAAAAGATTCTTCAGGATGCACATAGCAGCCCATACGCTATGCATTCTGGAGGTAGCAAGATGTACCGGGATTTGCGAAAGCAGTTTTGGTGGCTAGGGTTGAAGCAAAAAGTGACTGAGTTTGTGGGTAAGTGTCTGACGTGTCAGCAGGTCAAAGCTGAGCATCAGCTGCCGTCAGGTTTACTTTAGCCAGTGAAGATTCCTCAGTGGAAGTGGGAAAGGATTACCATGGACTTTGTCAGTGGGCTACCCCTCACGCCTAGTAAAAAGGACTCAGTCTGGGTGATTGTGGATCGTCTGACCAAATCAGCTCACTTCATACCGGTGAGGGTTGATTATTCACTCCAGAAGCTAGCCAAATTGTATGTGGCTGAGATTGTAAGGTTGCATGGAGTGCCAGTGTCAATCATCTCGGATAGGGATCCTAGGTTCACGTCGAGGTTCTGGAGAGCTTTGCATCAAGCCTTGGGAACGAGGTTGGATTTCAGCACAGCTTTTCACCCGCAGTCTGATGGACAGTCTGAAAGGGTGATTCAGATTTTAGAGGATATGCTAAGGGGCTGTGTTCTGGATTTCAGTGGTAGTTGGGAGGAGTATCTACCATTGGCGGAATTCGCTTATAACAATAGTTATCAAGCGAGTATCCAGATGGCACCATATGAGGCACTGTATGGACGGAAGTGTCGTACTCCTATGTGCTGGACAGAGTTGGGTGAATGGCATGTTTTGGGTCCGGGGTTGGTGGCAGAAATTGAGGATAAGGTTAAGGTGATTCGGGCTCGTCTCAAGAAGCGTCGGACAGGCAGAAGTCTTATGCCGATCTTAAACGCAGAGATATATAGTATGTAGTAGGTGATAAAGTTTTTCTAAAGGTATCGCCATGGAAGAAGGTGCTAAGATTTGGATGGAAAGGGAAGCTAAGCCCTAGGTTTATCGGGCCGTACACGGTGTTGAAATGAGTAGGACCGGTAGCTTATCAGCTCGAGCTGCCAGCAGAGTTAAGTCAGATTCACGACATTTTCCATGTTTTGATACTTAGGCACTATCGATCTGATCCATCACATGTGGTACCAGTTGCAAAGAATGAGGTAAGCTCGGATTTGTCTTTCGAGGAAGAGCCGGTATAGATCTTAGATTGGGATGTCAAAGTTCTATGTAGGAAGTCAGTACCCCTGGTGAAGGTATTATGGCGGAACCATGGTACGGAGGAGGCCACATGGGAACCCGAGGATGTGATGAGGCAGCAATACCCTCAACTCTTCTGATCAGGTAATTTCGAGGCTGAAATTATTTTTAAGGGGGGTAGAACTGTAACATCCTTAAAATAGGGTTCTGCGTTTTGCTTGTGTTGCATGTGATGAATTGTCTATAATGTTTATTTAACATGTTTTGGGGTCTAGTTATAACCCTAACTTAGGCCTGAGTTAGGGCTAAGAATTATGTTATGGCATTTAAGGAAATGGAGTTAAGGGAGAGAGGGGTTAAGAGATTTTATTGGAGAAGTTTGCCACAAGAAATCAATAGGAAAAGTGGCAAGGAGGCACCACTAGGGTGTCAGAGGAGTGACGCCACATGTAGAGAGGGAGTGCCTGTGTTCGAGCTGCAGGAATTGCACTCCTACTTATCCTTTTTCACGCCACAAGCAAGGAGAGGAGTGCTTAGGTGGGACTCTCTTGATGGATGAGGATTAAGCTATCATATTTTAAATGGATGAAAGGGAGAGATTCTAGGTGTTGGACTCATCCAAACTTGTTTGAATGAGTGGATGGGAGCAATTCAAGGTAAGATAAGGGGGACGGCTAGGAGTGGGAGTCTTGAAGAGTTGGTTGAATTTTGGACTTTAGAGGAGGAGGTGTAGATGGTTTGGGAAGCTAGAGTAGGCCGAATCTCCTTAGCCAAGGGGGAGTGCATTTTCGGCTAGCTTTGATAGTTCTTTTCTTCCTTTCTCCTTCTCTTCCTTTTTGTTTTTGGGTCCCATTGATTAGCCTCACATTGCTTATTTGGTACAAGCCGAAACTATCTTTGGTTCACTTTTTTTCTTCTCTTTATTTTATTCAAAAGTCGAAAGCAATACTCCCTTCTCCATTCGTTTTATTTTTCTCAAAACCTCTTGTGCCGAAAGTGGTTACATTCACCTTTGCTGAATTCTTTCTTCTCCATTGCATTATTCACCTTCACCTTTCCATTGTACAAGAAAAAGCCGAAGCCTTATTGATTCTCTTCTTGGCCGAATACCCTGTTTTTAAATCTCTCTTCTCTTGCATTTTCTTTTTGTTATAACAAGTGCCGAAATCTCATTGGTGGCCTCACTCTTTGGATTGCTGAAACCTCTAACACCATTAAGGGGTGCCGACCTTTGGTGTTTAGAAGCCAATTTAGTCCTCAAGGTAAGAAGATGATAACCCCTTTTTGGTTTCGGGATTTATGTTTTGGCCGAATGGCCTCTAGATCTCTAATGATGTGTTAAGCCGATTGTAGGAGGAAGGTGTGTAGCCGAATCTCCAGGATTTGGTGGCTAATCTAGGTAAGGCTTAAACGTTTCAAGATTTATTTCCTAAAATCGTTCAAAAGTCGAAGGCTAACCATTTGTGTGTTCTATGTTTGGCCGATTGCAAGGGGGATTAGTGTGTAGCTTCGGAACTTGGTTGGAAACCGAATCGGCATTAAGGTGAGTACTACTAAAGTACGACATGTCCTTCGGGATTTGTGAATAAGTCGAATGGCTTTAAATCTAAAGGGTGGTATTGGCCGATTGTAGGTGTAGTAAGGACATATGTTTCGGGATCTCGTAGTATCGCGTAGTTTCGAGATTTCACATATAGTCAAGTGTGTAAACGCTTACACACTTTATTAGTTTAATGATGCTTGATATGTTACTGTATAACCCTTGGTATTAGTGACTTTGTCTTGTGGGCATAAGCTTGGATTCCGGGTAAGTCCCCTGTTATGTGATTCTTAGTACACATTATTGTAATCTGTTAAATGCTATGATATATGTTATTAGCATAATCATTTGATATTATGACACATATGTTATGAACATGATGATGGGTTTGATGAGAGGAGGGGGATGATTTATTTTGGACTGTCACCAGTGGTTTTGACCACATGACGGGTTGGCCCCATCTTGATATTATAAATTGTGACTAAGTCCCAGTGGTTTTGACCATCAGTGGTTTTGACCACATATCAATTTGTGACTCATCCCAGTGGTTTGGTACCATAGTGGGTTGGCCCCACAAGATTATTTACGGGATTGTCATCAGTGGTTTTGACCACACGATGGGTTGGCCCCATTACTTGATTTGTGACTTCGGTCATCAGTGGTTTTGACCACACCGATTTATTTGTGACTACGGTCACCAGTGGTTTTGACCACCAATGGTTTTGACCACACGGGGTAGTTAAAGGTGTTTGGATGGCTAGGTTATGGGATGCATGTTTTGCATGGTTTGCATGTTTTTACTGATAACTTGTGTAAGTGAATGCACTATTGGGTTGGGGATTTACACACTGAGTCTTGGTGACTCACCCCTTCCCTTATATTTTGCAGATGGGTAGATTGTGGAGATGGAGCCGGAAGGACTCGAGGTGGCCATGCATGTTCGTGGGACTTTGAATTCTTTTAGTTACTTTTTAAATTTTAAATTTTGATTTTTGGGTTATGTAATAAGGCCGCTAAGATTTATTTTTGGTTTCATTTTATTACTTGCTATTATTTTAACTATGTGGGATATATGATTTTATTAATTAACCGGCAAAACGCAATGTTTTCAAAACTATAACACCTTCGTTTTGTTTTTTAAAAAAAATGTTGCCATCGGGTAACACCACTTAATATATGATAACAAAGATAACTTGAATGGTTTCTAAAAACTTGCAACAATAATTAGACTGTAAGCAAGGATTTCTAAAAAGGGTTTTCTAAGGAAAATTATCCGAAAAACTTTCATTTTAAAAGGTTTTCACTCCGTGACATGCCAGATCTGGTTGTGGTGTGCTGACCGGGTTTGGGGTGTTACATGAACAAACTGAAATCATCTGAATAGTGTTAGGTTTCAGTTCAAAATTATTTGCAGCAACAGTAGGTCTAACAATACTTGATCCAGTTCCGTTTAAAGTAGGCTTAGCATAACATACATAGTTCAAGGAGCAGGATTCTGATTTACTAGATCTCCAGCGATCACAGAAGGTAGCGGATTATTCTAGGGATCAGCCATCTCCTCGGTATTAGTGATATCATTTTCTTGCTCTTCTTGTATGTATTGTATGCTTTTCCTTATCTCTCTTCAATTTCTATGAGCTGTACTCCCAATCTCACTGCCGTAAAGCAAAGGTCCTAATGGGTTTCTTCTAGTCATAAACTAGAGACACCTGCTAGAAGCAAGGAAAGAGAAAAATTAGAAAAGTAACAATAAAATAAAAATAAATTGCAATAAAATAAAAATGGCTAAAGTAATAAAAATTTAGTGTTCTTAATATCTTAGTCCTTGGCAATGGCGCCAAAAACTTGATGTGTCTCTAACTAACTATGATCACAATAATGGTAAGCGCACCTATCGTTTAATAGTATAGTTATGGTAAGACCGAAAATATCGTATCCACAAGGACCAAGAGTACTAATAATTACTATCTTCCTATTATCTAACCTAAGAATTGAAGTGATTTCTTTTAAACTAAAATTAAAAGCACGACAGAGAATGAATTGGGAAAATACTTTTAGACAACTTTATGAAAGAGGCAATACCCAAGGAAGAACCCACCTAGACTTCACTTATTACTTCTGATTCATACGATTTATTCACTTGACTTAATCCATAGAAATTTGTGATTTATGTTAATATCTCCGTCAAGACTAAGAACAACTGACTCTAGGTTGATTAATTGAAATTTCTTTCTAATTAAAACCCTATTGTCGCATTAACTCGATCTATGGATTCCCTTATTAGATTTGACTCTAATCTGGTATATTTATGTCGTCCAATGTCTAGGATTGCACTCAACTCCGCTTAATTGTGTTGATCTACTCTTAAACAGGGACTTTTGCTCCTCTGAATAAGCAGATTCAACTTAAATCAATAACTTGAATTATTAAATCAAGAATAAGAACTCACAATTAAGAATAAGAACAAGTATTTATCTTATAAATCAAATCATAATAAGATCCATCTTAGGTTTCATCCCCTCAGGTATTTAAGGGATTTAGTTCATACGGATAGAGGGAAACATCTTAAAATAAGGAAAACTATAAAACATAAGAAAACTCAAAAACTTCAAGAGAATTTGATAGGAGATCTTTAGTCTTGATGAGGATCCTTCTTCCAAGCTGCTCCCAACGACTGTCTTCGAGTATTTTCTGCTTTCTACTCTCTGTGTGTCCTTAGGTCCTCCCCTAAGGTGTTTATATAGGCTTTGGAGCACCTTTCTTGGCCCACAAGTAGTCTTTTCCAAATAGAATTAGACTTGGGTTTGGCAGGGACACCCCCGTGTGACACGCCCGTGTGCGATAGCTTAGGCCGTGTTCGATTCTGCTCGTCACACACGGCCGTGTGGTCTATCCGTGTGCGATAGTCCTGGCCGTGTTAATTTCTGATGTAGGCTCATTTTGTCCTTTTTTGGCCCGTTTCTCATTCTTTTCAACTCATTAAGCTCTCCTGAGTGTAAACATGAAATTAAAGGATTATGAGCATCGAATTCATCAAATCTAATGAAAATTCATCCAAAAATAAGCCAAACATGGGGTCAAAATATGTATAAATTATGGTTTATCAATAATGGCATGAGGATTGACTTGTTATTGTCTTGGTTGTGGTTGTTTAGTTGCTTTTAAATGCTTTAAATTGTGCCATGTGATGTTGTGTTGATGTATGCAAGTGAGGGTGGCAAATTGGCTTGGCAAATAGCCTTATTTTTGTCCACACGGATAGACACACGGGCGTGTGTCTAGGCCGTGTGTGACACACGGTCTACCCCACGAGCATGTGTTCTGGCCGTGTGTCCCCTACACCTTAATTTTAAAAATAGAATGTCCATAATTGAGCACACGGGTAGAGATACGGGCGTGTGTCCCAGTCGTGTGTGCTACACGGCCTAGCACACGGGCGTGTGGCACGGCCGTGTGGCATAAGTCAGAGAGCACCCTAATTTGAACACAGCCTGAAGCAGGGGGTGGCCTAGGGTCACACGGGCGTGTCCCTTGGACCACACAGGCGTGTAGGCCCTGCAGTTAGCAAAAATTTTCTAAGTTTTGTAAAAATTTCTAAAGTTCTCGATTTAGTCCCAAACCACCTCCAATGCATGTTTTGGACCTCCTAGTCTCGTATCATGGACTTTATGATTGAATATGAATGGTTTTAATTTGGATGGAAATTTATGCCTCGAAAATGTATGTTTGCTTGTGTTTATGTCCGGTAATGCCTCGTACCCTGTTCTGGCGTTGAATACGGGTAAGGGGTGTTACAATGACCATCAACCATTTGATAATTATTGAAATGATTAACAAGAAATTTCTTACTTGTAACATCTTCGGTCATGCATCTTGTCTCCAATTTGTCCAATAAATCTTTAGCGGTGACCTCGTTTTGGTAGGTGTCAAACAAACCATCAGATAAACCATTCAATATGTGGCCCATGCACATATAATCAGCATTGTCCCATTTTTGCCTTTCTCGGGTTGCAGCAACAGATTCGTTTGCATTCTCTTCAAGTCTTGGAGTATCCAAAACATAAGCAATATTCAAAGTTGATATTAAGAAGTGCATCTTTTTCTGCCATCATCGAAAATTGTCACCACATCAAGTTTGACAAAGTTGGAAGCCAACTCCCTTAGTGTTCCACTTTCATGTGTTGTGGTAGTCATCATGAAATATAACCTTAAAATTGTTAGTACAAATATCCGGTGAGGAAAGTCTCGAACACACAAACGAAACTTAAACAGAAAAAGAATAAATAGGACAAGGCTCTAAGGCGTGTATCAAGCCAC
Source organism: Gossypium rotundifolium (assembly GCA_025506655.1). Lineage (NCBI taxonomy): Eukaryota > Viridiplantae > Streptophyta > Magnoliopsida > Malvales > Malvaceae > Gossypium > Gossypium rotundifolium. The sequence continues at coordinate 34,381,778 of CP106727.1, read as the reverse complement.
TATATTTAAGGTTATATTCACCCCCACCTATCTTCGATGTGCAAATGAATTCCAAGCAAATTAACCTCGAGGATACAATGAAGCCAATGACTATTTGCGTTTTGCACTGACGAGAATAGTCCACAACGCACTGAGCAATGTATAACAAAAAACTCAATTTCTACAAAGGATTTCTGCAGTAATGCTTTATAGAATAATATAATAATATTAGAAAATGAAGGAAGGAAAGAAAGAATATTAAAATTTGTTGGTGTGATTTCCAAATGAAATCTCATTCCTATTTATAGGAATTTTCATGTCTCTTCATAGAGACATCTTTCAATAGGTGTCTTTCTGAATAATAATGTCTTTAAAATAAACAAATAATTATTTATTTAATATTATAACTATTCAAATAATATTATTTAAATAGTTATAATTTTTTCAAAAATCAAATAATATAACTTTTGATTAATTACACCCATTCATTTATAGTTATTAGAACATTATAAATATTTAAAATATTTCGACAAAAACTAGTTATTTAGTTAGATAATTATATGATATTGTATTCTATTAATTATTATTTTCTTCCTCTCTTCATGTTTTAGTAAAAGTCTTCTGAATTTTCCATACATATATAGGGACTATTGGGTAGCAAAAATACACACAATTGATATGTGGATACTCTGTCAAAGTTTAAGAAAAATTTATTTAGCCGTAAAAATTCAATTTTTCATGAGGTCTCTTAATACAAAATTGTGAGATTATAATAACCACTTCCTTTGTTATTATAATTCAATTTTGTGACTTCAAATTTCAGTTTTGGCTTCCCATAGAAGAAGTTTGACTTTTCTTGAAAGTTACGATTTTTCTTTTGTGTTTGATATTTTATAAGAGTGTACTTTCTTTGCATCCAATGGCTCAAGAATAATGTAGTAGATCATTCAGTCAAAAGTCAAAATTTGTTAGGAATCTCTAGCTTAAAAACAAAGATATTAAATTTGATATATTTTATTATCATAGATAACACAGTTTAATTTTATGGAAAAAAAAAAATTAATTCTGCTATTCAATAAAACGCTTTTCATAAACAAATTTTCTAAATTCAAGTGGCTCAAAGGCAACAAAAAATCTTGATAAATACAAGGGATTTTTGTGGTCATCACTGATAAAGAATGGGTATAAAAAAAATGAAAGAGGAGGTGACTTGGATGTTAGAGGTGAGGAGAATTAGGCTATCCAATTACGCCTTCGAGTTTCCGATTCTTGATGGAATGAATTGCATGAGTGACGTGACCGAAGGCTTTTTTTTACCATTGTTTAACTTAGAGGATAAGCCTCACCTACCTTTACATCTCTGCTTTTGAGGGGTACTAAAGGAGTATGGATAGCCCTTGATCGAAAAGTGGGCTTCTCTTGGTGGATTTTTGTCTACTTTTTCATTGATTGTTGTGAAAGAGGAGAGTTACATGCTCACCGTATTCAATATCGAACATCCTTGGAGCATGGTATACTTCACACCTCATCCAAAAATCAACAAATAATAAGTAATACAATGAACAATCTTCATCTTGACAAACAAAAATATATTTTCATCAAACAAAAGAATAAAAAACTATTTGATTTTCCCATTCATTAGTTTAGGCCTTGCACCAAGATTCCAAACTTGAAAAATGTATTTGAACAAACCCAATATGCTTGTTATAGGTGAGGCTACCCTTTGAGAATAGAAAAGTTGACGACGATAGAGAAAGTTTGGAAACATTGCTGAGAAAAGTTCGAACAACTTTAGGGTAGATGACCTCAAGCGAGGCATAAATAGTGACAAACTACTATCATGTGAGGAAGCATGGCCATGTGGTGTTAAGGGTGAGTTAGAATTAATCATGTTAGGCAGAATAAAAAACCTGAAGATTTCTTTTTGTGTAGCAAACATGAATGGAACCATAAGACCAGTGACGGTGAAGATGTTTCGATGAGCCGTGATGCATCTAATAAAGATGCTATTAGATGCTGGCAATGTTATTGTTGTTGGTGCAGGAAATACGAGGGCTTGCAGTAGTTAAATTGTAGTTGGAAAAGGTTAGATTATTTCCCTATTATTATGGCAAGCAACACAAGTAGTTGGAAGAAGTGGAAGTGGATTTTTTTCTTAAGGATTTGAACCAAATTCAAATTTTGGAGTTGACATTGTTGGAGGGATTTACCTAAATACCACTTTCGGTCGAAACAAGACTATACTCAGACAGTAAAATGGATGTGCCATAATTGTTATTGACTTAAGCATTCAAGAGTCTTTAAAAATATAAGCTCTGACGCCTTCATATCTTATAGTCACCCCCTTTGAAATTTTTAGATTTTTGAATTTTATTTATAAATTATCATGTATTTTAAATATGGTATCCACAACATTCGCTCCCTTAATCAAATTGTATTTCATATAATTCACCCATTTAAGCCATAAAGTAATATTAACAAAATATTTTTCAATTTTTAATTATATAGGTTAATGATAACAATCAAATATTAAGTATGATAGGCCTTGAAAGACTAAATTTAGAGGCTCAATATGAACTTTAAAACTAAATTTCAGAATTAATTGATTTGGCTCATACTCATACAGATTCTATTATTGATGAGTTCGATCTTATGAAAAAGCGAATGGTGCAATTTAGGATGTCTAGTATTAAGAAATAGGATTAAGATCAAGTTTTTTAATTTAATTTTGGAATTATAATGATATTTATGAAATTTTAGAATAGTATTAGTTTTTTGTTTTTGCATATTGGAAAAAAAACATTTTATTTTATATAATTTGTTTTCTTTTAAGTTTTTTTACAGTTATATTGTTCATACTATTTTAAAAAATATTAAATTAATTTATTTGATAAAAAAATATCTTAAAAGAATTAAAATTTTTTAGATTAAAATAAAAACTCGTTCGGATTAAAAAATTTCGCTCTCTAGAATAAAGTTCTATGCAAAAAGCTACCTTAATTAAAATTCTTCCATGGTCCATTAAGATTATGCCCTATATATAATACCTAGTCTCTGATTAATGCTTGTTGATGCAGAAAATGCGTTAGGACGAATCTTGAACAGCATTTTATTTCTATAATGTTTTGGTACAAGAACTAAGAAGGCATGCGAACATGTTATTCTTTATGTTTTGTCTTTTCTTTTTTCCTCCTTTAATCTCTTTCCCTTATTAGATCAATATTCTATTATTGCTAGTAGCTCCACCATGTCTATGCCTATATCAGGTTTTAAACTTTGAAAGCCTTGCAGATTTTTGTTTTCTTGTTCACTAGAAGTTCAGAAACCGATTATCCAAGAAACCTCAGCCGCATATCCATATAATCTAACAGGATCAGTACAGTAACCCAAAGAAAAGAAAAAGTATCATTTTAAAGCTTTAATTCCATACTTGGCTGTAAGAATCCCAATAGAAAGTTGAATAAATTAAAGACAACCTCGAACAAGAGAAAGCAGTTAAGATACTTGCAATATTATTAAAAAGTTTGAAGTTTTCAGCATTTGCAGTCTTTCACAGGAAACGCAGGGCCATAAATTGCTTTTAGATTTTAACATCTGATAGCAAAGTAACTTGTTATAATAATCTAGCAAGTACATTTCATGAGTTGTAGTCCTAAGTTCAAAAAGAAAAACAAAAGTACAACTAATCTTGTAGAAAGTGGTCTGATATTGTAGTCCAACATCATCTACTACTAAATTTAGAGATATAACTTTGCTAAATGAAGTAAAAAGCATGAGACAAGTATATGTTTGAGTGACGGTTGCCAGCCAGTTTCTGCATAATATTATATAGGTTCTGGAGTTTATGGATCTTCGCGTCATGTCCATGTCGTCTTGTGCAGAAAAGAAGGATTTGGTCCAAAGAATGTTGTTATTAATTTAAAGATTAAAGCTCCCAAAGCCGCATTTAAGTGGCATGAAGGCCACTATCTCCTTTGATTCTGTTAGTCCAAGCCTAAACTCAATGGCAATGCAGCCTTGATTTCAGCTTGTCTTCATTCTGATGATAAAAATTAACAAAACGGTACCATCTTCAATCTCTCCTAACTTGAAAGTTCTCAGAATCAAATTGGGATAAAGGAAATTTTCTGAATGTAACTGTAAATTATAACTATATACTACAGCAGTACACATGCAACTACAAGCAAAGAGAATCCCTTATTCTCAGAATAATTTAACTGATATGAAACTGTTTTCTTCTAAAGAGCAGTTGTTTGAATGAAAACCAAAGTAGCATATATGTGAATGTGATACGTGCTCGCCACTATAATCACTAGTACGTTTGATGACATTATAATATTCCATTCCATGGGAAGCTCCTGCTTCACATGAGACTGCAACATGGCTTCCTCTTTGTTTTGCTTGAATCAGATAAACAAAAAATCTTGGATACCGTATATGAAAACATATTATAATATTCAGCATGCGCACTTCAACTAGCTTCAAAGGGGATTTTATTAGCGGAGTTACCTTGTAATTATCCATTCAGAGAGCGCCGCTTGCTTTCCATTTCTACTTTGAAACTAATATCCATGCAAAATAAATAAATCATTACCTTTTTTTTGTTTTCATGGGGATGGTGGTGGGGATGAATGTGGATCACGCCCACTCCACGTTCACAAAGACAATACGACTCACATTGTTACATTCATGCAACATCTGTTTGTACGTACCCCAGTTTCAGCGCCTATAAATAAAGCAAGGTTTTCCATCTATAAATGCCTTCTTTGAGAATACAAAATAGATAGACATTGTCCAATGGCGACATCTTACTCCACCACCACCACCACCATTCTTTTGCTCCTAGTCATTGATTTTTTCAGTTTCTATCAAACCCAAGCTGGGAACATAAACTCTAATTCAGTTGTTCTTGGTCTAACACGTTCTAGCACTACCTTTACTATACCTAAACCCTCCAAATACTCAAGAAAGAGACTTTCACAAGTTTCAGATATGATTGAGCCATTGAGGGCTGTAAGAGATGGATATTTGCTTACTTTAATTATAGGAACACCAGGACAAGTCATTCAAGTTTACATGGATACTGGGAGTGACCTGACTTGGGTTCCTTGCGGTAATCTATCCTTTGATTGTCTGGATTGTGATGACTATAGGAACAATAAGTTAATAGGTACTTTCTCCCCTTCAAATTCTTCTTCCTCTTTTAGGGACACCTGTGGTAGCTCTTTTTGTATTGACATCCATAGCTCTGATAACTCTTTTGATACATGCATTGAGGCTGGATGTTCATTAAGCACCCTTCTCAAAACCACCTGCTCTAGGCCTTGTCCTTCCTTTGCTTATTCCTATGGTGAAGGAGGGCTAGTCGCGGGAACCCTAACCAGGGATAACCTTAGGGTTCATGGTAGTAGCCCTTATATCACTAAGGACGTTCCCAGGTTTTCCTTTGGTTGTGTGGGCTCTACTTATAGAGAGCCTATTGGCATTGCAGGGTTTGGTAGGGGTGTACTTTCCCTACCTTCACAGTTAGGGTTCCTTCAGAAAGGCTTTTCTCATTGCTTCTTAGCCTTCAAGTATGCCAACAATCAAAATATTTCAAGCCCATTATTCATGGGAGATACTGCTACATCTTCCAGTGACAATATGCAGTTCACCCCGATGTTGAAGAATCCCATGTTCCCCAACTTCTACTACATTGGTTTAGAGGCCATAACTGTAGGCAATGTTAAGTCTGCTGAAGTTCCTTTAAACTTGAGAGAGTTTGATTCACAAGGTAATGGGGGAATGTTGATTGATTCAGGAACCACTTACACTCACCTCCCCGAGCCATTCTATTCTCAACTTCTCTCAATGCTCCAACCAATGATAGCATATCCTCGAGCCACTGATATAGAGAGGCGAACCGGATTTGATCTCTGTTATGAAGTTCCATGTCCAAATAACCGATTCACAAATGATCCTTTCCCTTCAATCACTTTCCATTTCATGAACAATGTCAGTCTCGTTTTGCCCCAAGCTAATTACTTCTATGCCATGAGTGCTCCAACTAACTCAACTGGGGTCAAATGCCTATTGTTTCAAAGCATGGATGATAGTAGCTGCGGACCAGCGGGTGTATTCGGGAACTTCCAACAGCAAGATGTGAAAGTCGTTTATGATTTGGAGAAAGAGAGAATTGGATTTCAACCAATGGACTGTGCAGCAGCTGCAATCTCTCAGGGACTACATAAGAACTAACTTCAATGCTTGTTCTTGCTGTTTCGGCCAATGCTACATCTCTTGGACCACAAAATAATGAACCATGACAGTTTCTAAATTTGAATTATGTACTTTTCTTTTTCTTTTTCTTTTTCTAATGAAGTTAGTTTGTACTCGTTAAGTTAATGTGCAAACTAGATTTTGTTGCTTTAAGGTTTTGGATTTGAATTTATTAAGAAGAACGTGCTGGTTCTATTCTCATTGCTTAGCTACAACGATAGAAATATGGTGGTGAACCAACCTTATTACAACTATATTATCAGTAACGGCCCAAAAAGCATAAAATTTGGCGCCTCTGGGGTTACTTTTCCTAGTTAGTTTCTATGCTTCTGACGATAATGTTTATGCATTTGGTTATGATGCAATCATTTATTGGTATTTACCTAGAGCTTCATTTTCAAAGGAATCTTAATTCATCGTCTGCTCAAGTTTGATTCTTGTCTTACTCGATGATTCAAGTCCAAGCATAAGATTTACACCTTGCCAACTCCACGGAAAATAGAAATGTTCTTTTTATTAGATTAATTTCGACTTTTAATAGGACCATCAAACAATTTACAAGGTTTAACAAGCTTCGATAATACAACACAACATATTTAACAAATAATTTTCATTTTCATTATATTTATGTTTACAAGGAAAGAAAAAAAGAAAAAGAAAACATGACACACATGTAATACACAGATTGCGAGAAATTACTAAAATAAAATAAACATGTCTTGCAACTCTAAGAAGACCACAAGTTAATCTTTACAACATTTTAAGAAATAGGGCCTCGCTCAGACGAACAAACTTGTACATTGATTTATGGTCCTGTTGGAATTGGTAGATTGATATTCTTTTGTATCTTCCAGTAAGTACAATGTATAAGAAGCTTTGAAGTATTCATTCAGTTTAAGTAAATGAAGGCCCGACCATTCTAAGCCTAATAGCTAAATTTTATACTACTGCTTTAAGGCAATTAAAAAAAGGTAGAAGTTCCCAAGACCTTTCTGACAAAGCCACACCAACTATTGTGATTTTGGTCAAAGACCGACCATCCAGCCACTACCCAACAGCTACATTAACCCCAACTATTTCAGGGGAGAAACCCCCCAAATTATTCATATGAGTTTCACCGGCAGATGGAACAGGATTCTTTGCTACTTACTCCAAATACAAAAAGAAGTCACCAAAGGAGCTACTAGCAAGTCCCTAAATGCTTTCTACTCAAGGAGCCTAGGTCATTGCCAAGACCACAGAACGCAGATATATTAGTTCAGTAAAAAATGATCGAGCAGCAGCAATAAACACGAGTTGTAAAGGAGCAGCCAAGTCAACACAGGCAAGCATTTTTATTTGAACATGCAGGTTGTACTATGGCCGTGAAACATAGCATTACCACACTTTAATTACAAGAAAAACCAATCTCCAATGCAATAAACGGGTTTATATCAATGCCTCTAGACAACATGCATGTACAGCTCTCAATGAATAGTACAAACAGGGCAAAGGAAAGATAAAACTTTGGTTGCAGAGCCAGAGAGCATTACAAGAGCTATTTAGAAGATACAGGCGGGAAAACAACGACCATCACCTAAGAGCAACAAGATGCAGTTGCAGTCCGTTCTGAAGGTCTATCCATGAGAACCATTCCAGCAGGATTTTGTGCTGGCTGCACTCGAGGTAATCTTTTAGCTGCACGAAATTAGAAAAAATAAAGTCAATTGCCACTTTGTAAAACAAGTACTGAATGCTTTCAGGAAACTTAACAAAACGACATATAAAACACCTATTTCATAGAAAAGTTCATTGACATTGGATGCGGTCTTCGCAGAAGTTTCCATGAAGAAAAGACCATTCTCCTGAGCATAAGTTTGTGCTTCCTGGATCAGAATAAGAAGTCAAATTGACATTTGCATGTAGGTAGAAGTTAAAACAAAATTCGTTTTGAAATGTCAAAAAAATTGAGTAGAGAAATCCAGGCAGTAATTCTATCCTAGAATGCTCATAATTAATGATTACAAGTAATACTATAGCATTAAAATTTTAAGGAAAAAGATATGTGAAATAAAAAACTGATAACTTGCCTCTGCTGCCACCTTCCTTGCATCCAGTAAGTCAGCTTTGTTCCCGGCCAGTGCCATTACCATATTAGGATTGCCTTCATGGAAAAAAGAAATATAACAAGAACTTAGATTATTCAATTTCTCGGTTCTTAATTAAATATGTTCCTAGGGCAAAAATAAGAACAAAAAATGGATATATTGACATATTGACGTTGACAATTAAGAAGGATGTCATCAAGAAATAGAAAAGGCAAAATACTACCTTGTGCTTGAAGTTCTTGAACCCAATTTTTGGCTCTTTCAAATGAAGCCTACAGAATGAGAAGGAAGCTATTACTATTCTTTCAGATACTAGTAAATGCCATTCACTTATCTAGTTCAACAAAAATTTTCATAAAATTTTTAAAATCCTTACTAGTAAATGTTAGCACTAATGCGGTGGCAAATTGTAATAGTGTATTAAATAATGCATTAAAAATGCCTCAACTGAAAACCCATCTTTCCGAGAAATATAAACCCTTTCACTCCCTACCCCCATCTTTCCTCTGTAGTTCTCTTGCGAAAAAGAAACTTTACACAAAGGAGAAAAATCATCAACCAAAATGATTAAGGGAAAAAAAACAGGACGGGAGAGAGAGCATCAATCCCAAGGGAAACTTAGTTTTCCTTCAAATAGCAGCCTACAGATTTTGAGGTCCCCTTAAATAAAATAAACATGAAGTAACATGATTTTAGAGAAGATGTCAACAATAGTGATAGGCATAAAGCAGAGAAAACTAAGATAAACTTATTGTTGCAAAAAACGCGATATTAGATTCATAGAAAACTTGCCTCAAGACAAGTAGTATTTACGCTCTGTGCTTTTTTTCTTTTTCTTAAATTATAAAAATTAAACAATAAAAGAAGTCATAAACAACAAATAAGAAAAAAGAACTAAAACAAGGCAAATAAATAAAATGCAAAAGCACCGACCAAATGGAGCCTTAGGAAACTCAACTAATGCTCCTAAAGTTCTAATGCTTAATCTCACATTTTGAGCAGTGGACAGTTTAGAGGTTAGATGACCAAACCGCATAGAGATGACAATGGTTAGCCGTCATGAACTTACTTGATTTGTCATATCATACACAATAATCGCAGCTGCAGCTCCTCGGTAGTACATTGGTGCCAAGCTGTGATACCTCTCTTGCCCAGCTGTATCCCATATCTCAAACTTTACAGTTGCATCATTCACGGCCAATGTCTGGGAAAAGAAAGCTGCACCTATGGTTGATTCCTACATAATAATAAAATAAATATCAAGTTATATTCCTACTGAAGTTTTTAATTCAATAATGTTATATCTTACAAAAACCAATATCACCAGAAACCTGAAATTCAACAAATTGTCCTTTAACAAAGCGCAACACAAGGCTAGACTTCCCAGCTCCAACGTCCCCAAGTAGAACCTGAAGTATAAAATACACATTAACGATGAATACATACAACAGAAACACCGGTTCGAAGTTCAAACTAAAGACACAACATAACTTTAACTTATAAACACAATAGTTAGGCAATTAATATTTCAAGCTAATGGCATGAAGCAACTATTACGATATCAACATAATATATACAATCTAAACAACAAAAAGAACCCATAGGAATTAGACATAAATTCATAAACTTTAAGCATAAAATCAAAATTTTAACAAAATCTCTAAGCTTTAGGAATGATAAAAAGAAAGAAAAATTGCAGAATTGAGACGATATTTACTAAGAATTAGCTGGAAATTTTAATCAACCTAAACAAGCAACGTAATAAGATATCAAAGAAAAATAACCTCGAGGAACAGAGCAAAATCCAGCAGGGATTTGATTGGCACTAACAAACCAAAAAAAATCAAAATAATATTTTGCAAACATAAACCAAACCATATCAGATTTCATAATACCATGCATGATCAACAATTCACAAAACCCAGATCAGAAATTCAGCATCTAAACCAAACCCAAAGCGCCAAATACTAGTAATATCCAAAAAAAAAAAAATTATTCTTAGAGAACCAAAGGAGGGTTTAAGATCATGAGAGAGAGAGAGAGACTGACTAATTTAGCATTGATGTTCTTGTTTCCAGTGGTGGCCATGAGAATGAGATCCTCTACAATCAGAGTTATGTTCAAAAAGTAAACAGATGAAAATAAAAACTAAAATAAAAACTAAGGAGTAAAAAAAAAAAGATGGAGATTTGAGGTTTATTGGTGCGTTGACAGAGAAAGGGGAAGTAGTGAGAAGAGGGATGTAAAAGCCAAAGGGTAGAAGCAAAGGGAAAGATCCTCCTCAACCCCCAAGCAAACCTCTCTTAAGAAACGACTCTTCAACCCAAACACGAAAGCGATAGCTGTTTTTATTTTCTTTTTCCCTTTTAATTTTTTTAATAATAACAGTCCGCGTGGCAATGGCTGAGCCATTAAATTTTTTTTTTTTAGTTTTTTCGTCGCCTGCTTTTTTCTAAGAACTTGTATATGTGTAATACAAGTTTTATTATCGTTACGATTCACAAGTTAAAATTTCATAAATATCAAAATTATATTTAAATAATAGTTTGACTTTATAATTGTATATATAAATTTTAATTTTATGTAATTTTATATATAAAATTTTAATTTAATTTAATTTTTATAAATTATTAACATAATTATTGATATAACGTTATTTTATATTTATATATTACATATATATATAATTATATTTATTTAATATAAAATTAAATTGATGTATTTAGTTTTTAAAATATATATGATTAAATTAAAATTAAAATTTTAAGTATATATTTAAATTAAAATTAATATTTCAAGTGTATAATTATAGTAAATTAAAATTAATACATATAATTAGATATTAAATTAAAATTTATGTATAATTTTAAAATTGATCTCTATATTAAATGAATGATATTTTTTATATAATTTCTAGTTGCGATTTTTAATAAAATAAAATAAAGTTTTACCTAAATAGTATTGTACTAAGATTATTTATTAAAAAAGCATGGATTTTGTCGCGTCATCGAGAGGGGTATGGGCTAGCATCATATTGACACAGTAGTTGGTGCATGAGAAAGGCTAGAGACATGGTGCAAAGAAATTTTTGCACTTCGCAAGGACTTGTCCTTGTCTTTGCCCTTTCCCATGAACAGGCCATTAGTCGGAAATTTTGGTTTAGAAAACAATGTTTTTATGCATAGTGAATGTTTGAAAATTTTCTTTAAAATTAAACATTTTGATATTTATAACAATAAATCATTAACCAAAATTATTTATGTGCTTTGTAGGAGGTAGTTAAGTCAATCTCAACTTTCTACTGAACAACTATATACGTTATTCTCTTACCACAAATTACTTTAAATATGAGCTCAAATAATACGAACCAAACACACAGAATCAAAACTTTACTTAATTTTTAGTGGAAAAGTTAATTCTCTACTTGAATAAAAACTATACGCTTTTCTCAAAAAATAAAATTTATACTTCAAAATAAATTTCTACTGTTCTCTGACAGAATAATGAAGATTAATGATATGTGTAATATGTTAATCACAAAGTTCCTATTTATAGAGAATCGATATAATAGTTTTGTTTGAATAAGGTCTAATTAAATCATAGTATTTTAATAATAAAAACACGACTTTTACTCTAAGTAGAAGTGTTAGAGTGGCAGCATGCCTTATGGGTTACTAGGGTTTGCACCCCTTTGTATTCCACAAGGTCTAATTTGATCTTTCATGAATTGAGTCCAATTATATATGTTATTTAAACTTTTATTCAAAACTTATATAATATATCCAACTCAATAACTATTTTCTATTTCCCAAAATATTATTTATTCAATTAATTTATATTAATTAGATTAATTTCTCAATTAAATTATTTTTTCAACCCAATTCTAATTTTGTTTAAGTTATGGTAACTTTACCATACTAGAATCTATAAGGAAGTATATTTAATTGTCTTATTCAATAAATCCACAATTACTAATTAATTTAATTCTTACTTCACACTTCAATTATTTAATTACAATTAATTAAATAGTAATTCAAAGAAATTAAATTAATTTCTAAGTTGACTTTTGTGGTTAGTGAGAAAACACTTTCATTATGGATAGTGATACATGCGATATATTTCTTTTAATTTATCATTTCCATTCATTCCATATTATTGGTTCTACATGAAATTTTATTCCGGTTATCTCGACTAGCAAAGGAACTGATTGGACATATATAATTAGGGCTCAAATAATTTGTAATTAAGTTTCGACCCTTCGACTATTAATTACAACATTATTTAGTCACGAAGTCATTCCACAAAAGGATCATGATTGAGCTCTCCCTTATTATATATCATTACAAAAGCTACTCATTAAGTACTCGTCAAATGACATTTTCATGAGTGTGTTATCTTTATAGGATATCCTTAATCTCTTTAGGATAAGTTCGTTGTAACATCCTGATAATTAGGGGTTATGCATCTTTACTTAATTGAATGATGTTGCATGCTTAAATATGTTTGAGTGTATTTTGGAAGTTATTTTTGAACTTCATTAATTAAGTGAATGCTTAGTGAAACTTTTAATTTCTAATAATTAAGATGGAGCTAAGCATGTTAGGCTTTAAGAAATAATGACAAGAGGTTTTAAGCATAAGATGAGTAATTGGCAAGGTGGTTAGGACACATGGATGAGTGCTTGAGGGGAGAGGTTCGAATCCCTAGCTAGCAAATGGGAGGATTTTATTTTTGTTTCCTTCTCTATAGTGTCGGCCAAGGCTCTTCTAGAATGGATGAGCATCTTTTTAATTTTGGCTATTTGACCACATGGATAAGGTAAGCTTAAACTTATGGTATGGAATCATGAAAGGATGATAAGATGAGGGGGACAAAAGGCTTGAGGTAAGGGCATTGTCTTGGAAACTTTTTCATGGTCATTTGACCATGAATCTAGTCGGTTTTAGGGGCTAAAGGGGATGGTTAATGGTGATAGCAAATTAAGGGATGATGGGGAAGAAACTAGGAGGAAAAGGGGATAATGTTGGCATAGGTTGGCGAATTTTGCTTTGCCATTAAGGGGAAAGTTGGCCAAAAGTCTTGCATTTTGTGCATCTTTTCTCAATTCTCCAAGAGCTCTCCTCCTAGCCGAATTTTGCTATTGTCATTAGGTAAAGTTTTACTTTGTTTTGGTTCTCATTTTGACCATTTTGGTTTAAATTCCTTTTCTCTCAAATTGTGGTCTTCTTTAGTCATAAGCATCAAAAGATTGGAAAACATTTTCTTCTTTTCTTTTTCCTTCATTGTCGAAACTACCAAAGTGCAAAGAACTATTTTCTTCTTCAATTTCTTCGTCTTGGGCGAATGTGCATAGGTTCCTAAACACATCTCTTTTCTTTTGAGAATCAACATCATCATCATCATCATCTTCTTCTTCTTTTAATCTCTCTTTCTCTTTCTCTTTTTCTTCCTTTTCTCTTTCCTTCTCTTTTCATTTTTCTTTCTTCTTCACTCTCAACCGAAACTATTTTCTATCAACACCAAAATCAACATACTTTCCTTCTCTTTTGTCAAACCAAATCACCTTTCTTTTTCATCTAAATCTTTCTTTTCTTTTGTTGGAAACCCAAAACCACCATAGCCAAAGCACCATGTTTTTCTCTTTTTGTTCAAACCGAATCATCATTTTTTTTTTCTACTCTTTTGTTCAAGGCCGAATATTCAAAGTGATCAAGTAAGGTTTTGTCAATTGTTTTCTTTATTTCTTTTACTATAGTTGATTTATAAAACATAAATTCTTTTATTTTTCTCTTTAGGTGAATCCTTGGAAAGGATTTTAAGGATCTTTGTTGAAGCCAACTTTTAAGAAGTGACCTTTCAAATCATCTAAGGTAAGATTATCCCTTTGGTTATATCAATTTCTTTAGATAGACTACTAATCAATCTTATTTTTAAGGGTGATTTAAGACTAACAAGATAGGTAAGAAAAGAGCGGTCTTGAGTGTTTGGAAGAGAGAAGGCACTGTTTACCATCAATTTCAAAAGAAGGGTCAGATGTCGGTGAAGAGATTTTCCACCGGGTTGTGGACCCTCCGCTAACGAAGATCGGTTATTTGAAGTAGTACATACAACCAAACCACTTTACGTTGGTGGGATATCTGCGGTTTTGATCCATCTAGCGGAGAAAACCACAAATAACGTTGTTCGAGAATCCGAGGTAAGGATTTAGATCTTTCGTCAATAAATATAGTTTTATTAGTAATAGTGTATACCAACCAAGTGTGATAATTATCTAGGTGTTGACGAGCGGAAAGTATCATTCTCACGATCATAAGGTGTGTAACCTTACAATAAAAACTCATATATCTATTTTTATATGTGATTTTATAACAATATGTTTGATAATGATTGTGGATACCATTCGGTGGTATACGATATTCGTATGTTTACCCCAAATATTCAGTTAATTTTGCTATATGCATAATTGTAAGATAAGTATGATTTTGTTATGATTTTGGGGTAAATGGCATGAAAAATGAATAATATGTATGTGCATGGGCATATGGGTGAATTTGATAAAGGAGAAGTATTTTGGTGGTTTTACCACAATATCCGGTGACTTCGGTCACATATTTGAAATCCGGTGACTTCGGTCACATATGTGAATCTAGTGACTTCGGTCACATATTTGAAATCCGGTGACTTCGGTCACAATTTTGTCTGGTGGCCTTGCCACAAAAATTATAAGGGCGATGTACATGTTGACTGCAGCAACTGCCTTCGATGGTGTGTAGCGGATGGAGGGTCAATTTAGTAATCCCCACGGTGTGTTGGTTGGTACGAGTGGTGTGTAGCGGATGGATATTTAGGTGGGCCGGGTTTGCATTTCATTATGTGTATCTAATCATGTGATTTTTAATGATTATTATTTGATCTATGCTATGAAAATGGGCTTTTAGGCTAAATATGAGCTAAATGGGCCTATGGCCATATGTGTAATTTTGGGCTTTAAGGCATATGATAAAATGGGCTTTTTAATGTATGTGTTACAAATTGAGTTTATAACTCACCCTTTTGTGGGATAACTTTTCGGATGATTCAGTGGCGCGATGGATCGGGTCGAAGAAGGACTCCATGGTGGCCAATGCTCATATCAAGTATTTTGAAGATTTTCCAATTTAAACTTATTAAATTTTATTACTTAGACTTTATTATGGGTTTGCTATTTTTGTAATAAGGCCACTATAAACTGCTTTTAATTTTTGTGTTTGGACTTTTATTTTGCCATGAACAAATATCTATTAAATAACTAAATGGTTTTTCGATAAATAATTTAAAAATGTTTTTGTCACTAATATATATATATATATATGTTTTAAAGTAAATTCCTTAAATTTGGTTTTCTTTTAATTTATTAATTCCTTCTAAAATAATGTTTTAAAATACATAAATTTACTATACAATTTGATTTCAACCTAATATATTAAGTTAAATCATTTTCTACAAAATCATCAAGTTTTTCTTAAATAAAATGACAATTTGCTAAAGTTAGATTCGAGGAACATATCAAATCCGGTTAGGCTTTTTGGGTCGGGTTTGGGGTGTTTCATTCGTTCTCCCAATAACTAATAAATAGTAATTAAATCATTTATTTCCAAGACAAATGACCCATCACCATGTTACTTTTCCTCTATCATGTAATGCAAATGAGAGGATATCATTTACCCTTTGTTGGGCTATGAATTACACTATTGTGATATGATGCTACATCATGCAAAAATCGTATACCAAATGTACCAACTTTCAGTTCCTTATATAATTGAACTTAGGCTTCCGTTTACATCAAAGTATACGAGTCACGAATGCGTAGTCCATCATCCACTTAGGATTAAGGAATGTCATAATATGAATGTCACAAGTGAATAAATCCATAAACAAAGTTAAGATCCATTCTACTTGGGTCCTATCCAATATATTATCAGTCCAATCAGTCATATTATGTCTCTATCTTCTAAGAGTCATCTGATCCAATTCCTAAGACAAGGAATCCCCAATTGGACTTGATACGCGACATATTAGCATTTCAATTGATTTGCTCAATTTCCATTAGTCTAAGGACATGTTTAGATTATCTACTAATATAAATTATCTTTCCACATTACGATCTGACCTCGTAATGTCGCTTAATATTAGTTAAAAGTTAGATAATCAGTTCGACAATATTTGTTATCATTTCCTTTGCGTGCAAAAACAATTGAAGACAATATACAAAAAAATATTAATGGTACTGATGGATTATGGGCTCAAAACCCTAGCGTGTACCGAAAGGGGCGTTCCCAATTGAGGCACCTTGTCTTTTCACCTTTACCTGATAAATTTTTTGGAATACACCTAGCATCGGTGGCTTACGATGCATGCAATGGTCTATGAAGAAGGCCACTAATGTCCACAGGATAAGGCAGAGAGTTGCTTCGGTGCAATGCGGTACTCATTCAACATCGAGCAGAAAGAGGGATGGAAAGGTAGGTGGAAGCTAACCTCCAGCAAAAATGAGGGGAAGAGTAAAACCCCTAGTGAAACACTCAGATGACTTTCGGGTTAGTTGAAAGTCATAGAAAAATTTAACCGAAGAATACCTCGGGTACCTAAATACAATTCAACTATTCTTCAACAGTGTTGCATTCATACATGGGAGCAACCACCCATTGGTTATTTTCAAGACCCTTGGGACCGATCTTAAACACATCTTTAGGTTATTGATTCTACTACCTTGGCTACGATTACTTCCTCGTGTAGTGATTCTAACCATTTTGTATTATAAAAATGAAAGAAAAAGAACAGTGAGAATTACCTCTAGAGAAAATATGAACTTAAGACGAAAGAAGCAAGAAGCTTTGACAAAAAAAAGTCTAGGATTCTGATGATACAACAAAGTGATTGGAACGGTGTTTAAGTTTCAATCTTATAAGGAACCAAATGTCTGTGGGAAGTTTTAAAATTTAGGTCAACTTTTCAAATACTCTAATCGCAACTCAACATCTGTCAATAATGAAATTACGTGATGATTGAAAATATGAGAGTACCCGCCAATATTTACCCATGAGTTAGAATCTGCCAATCGAGACTAGTTATTTGCATTCACGCCAATTAGGATTTATAGAATGTACGTCACCAATGAGAAATGTGTTATAACTATGTTGGGCATTCCGGGAAGCAATGTTATACACATGATCCGGGGAGTTTCTATGCATCCTTAGTAGTGGGGATTCCTAATTTGGAAAAATTTTGAAGATAAAATTTTCGTGAAGGAAGAGAGTGTTGTCATACCCCAAAATTCATGGATATGAGAGAAAGGCGAATAAATGTGAAGGTTACATTTTTTTCGCACTATTGTAGTATAGTCCGCCACCTTTTAGAATTTTGGTAAGTTAAATCCTGGTGCATAATATATCCATCTACATAGAATCTTAGGTTTTCATCTCTGGATGTTTCCCAATTGATGAAGAGTATACCAACCGAAGAGTACGCCCTAGAATGTTTACTAAGCATGACAAGCATATCAAGTGTATGAGAAAATTTTGAGAGATTAGATCGTCTTCAAGAGCATGCCTTATGAGAGTTACCACTAAAGGTATGGTATGCCCACTTTGCTCGAACACTATGCAAGGTGGGTTTTGTAACGTGATTGGTTGGGAGTCAACTAAATAGATTGATTGGTTAAACAACATTTGCACTGGAGTCCTTTTATATTTTTCTTGATTTTTGGAGGTCATTTTTGGGACAATTTCTGTATGCATTCAAACTTGTCAAAATCCAATAAGAGGAACTAAGCATATATATGGTAAAAATGCAACATTCAAATGGTTTTCTTCCTTCTGTTCTATGCTTTGGTTCTTCTTAAGACTAAATATTCACTTTTTCTTCATTAAATTAGAAGCTAAGGTCTTTGGGTTAGTTAGTGGATGTTTCAATCTCCTCGTAAGTCTGATAGCTCTACATGCTATGATTTTGAAAGAGTAAGGATGTTAATAGGCATAAAAATAATATGTTGTGAATAGATGACCCTGCATGAGGGTTGCTTGTAATTGAGATGTGAGTAAATTGTCTGTAAATGGGATTTTAATGGAAGTTCCATAATCTTTTAAGCAGTTGTTGCTTCTAGTTTGGGTAGGATCATTGGAATAGAAACTCTAAGTTAAAGTGAAGGAAAGTTCTTAGGTGAATCCTTAGTATCAAATTTTACAAGTCATTCTAAAAAGTCTCTTCTTATAAGTTGATGTTCTAGTAATGGTACATGAGTCCTTGAGTGTCTATTTAACGTATGTGTGTGACCCTCGTACAGTATCTATATGAGTTTAAGTGCATGATGTGTTATATGCATGAGTCCATGTAGTCCTATGAAGCAACTATAGCAGTTAAAAGCAACATGTAATCACAATTAAGCGCAATCCAAGCTCTTCGATGCAATGCTTTAAAAGTGCCAATGCAATATTCTAAAATGCAACTAACAACACTTAAGTATAGACAATTAACTAAGTTTAAGGCATGAAATATAACTATTTTCAAAAGTTATCAATAGTTACTTCCCTTTTTATGCACTAACAAGCTTCCTTGTTTGATGTCCTTGTGGGCTTCATTATTGTCATAAGGTGTACCTATTCACCATTGGATCATGCTATGGCTAACCATGGACTTTTGATTCTAAAGAATTAGTAAACCTCTTTCTAAGTGTTGCCCCGTAGGATCAATAAATAATCATTCTGCGATGTCGCCATACTCCCTCAAATCCCTTTTCAATCTGTCAATTCCTCTACTATGCCAATTTTTCCTAACTTCGACTAACCCGTCAAAGTAACTCCCTCCATACTCCACATTTTATTAACATAGTTTTCACACATAAAAATTTACTTATTACTATAACATGTAGTACGTCATATATCAACACATCAATACCCAAACACATCCTACATTCAAAGAACATACTAAATCATTTATATATTTCACAACATTATGCATGCATAGCTTACTCATTCAACGTAATCATATTCAACCTTGGAATTCAAACTAAACTCAAAATAGACACACGAGCAGAATATTACAGCAGCATAACAACAAACAAACACACAAAATAAAGTACAAAAACTCACCTTAAATCATTCGTCCTCGCCAGCTTAGCTTGTCCAAATGTCAAAGCCTCATTTGTCCTGGCAGCTAAGTATGATAACACATACACCAATTAAACTGAAGATATTTAACTTAAAATTCAAAATCCAGTTTCATACAGGAGCTTTTTTTTTCAAAAATTTCAGAGATCCTTACTTCTCTTTTCTCAATTTCACGAATATAGAAAAATAGAAAGGTTTACTAGTTCCCCTGATTCTTTACTTCCTGGCATCAAACCTCACGATCATTGCACCATATAGAGCTTTCCTGATCTTTCTCTTCTTCAGAATATGAAAGGGAAGAAAATATAAATAGAATTGGGAAAAATTCCCTCGTAGGAATAACCCTTCTCACGTATATATACTCCTATTTCGCACAGTCACCATAACCCCAAATAACCAACCTTCACTAGTCATCTTGTTTCCCACTAAGGAACCAGTAGGTTCCAACTTAACCAAACTAGGATTGAAACCTAATTATTTACCTTTTAGCCACTAAAGTTTCTAGATTTCCCAATAGGGTCCACCAAATTACAATCTTCTTTAATTAATTCCCTATCTTTCTTAATTCCAGACTTTAATAGGAATTGGGTGTGACACCTCACTCGTCCCAATGTATAATGTGAATGGGACGTGTAACCGGAGCATGTGCTAAAAAATTAAAGTTATTTAAATTTTCATGTAACAACTCAATTTTCAATAGTGTCGAAAAAGGCAGTTTTGGAACCCTATTTTTGTAAACCAATCTCATAAATAAAATTTGTATATTTACAAGATTATTATAAAAATAAATCAATTTTTGGCCCATCAATTTTATCTATTAATTACTTAATTAGGGTACACAAACTAATTTGTAAAAATTCTATAACAGCCCAATTTAGGGCCTAAACGGAACAGTGGTTTTGGGACCACAAATCCAACGTATAAAAGTTTATATTTTTATTTTATGGTCTAAAATTTTATGGAATTGTTTTTTGAAAATTTCGTTCGAAAATTTTGACTTTTGGGCACTTAATTTAGTCAAAAGGACTAAATTATAAAAAGTGTAAAAGATGAGTTCTACATGCTAGAGGTGCCCAATTGTTATGAAATTTTAAATTGGAGGTCCTTATATGGTAATTAGACCACTAGTTAAGTTGGTGGACAAAAATGGACATGGTTAGGCATGTTTCCAAAGTTTTTTCATTAAGGGCATTTTGGTCATTTAGTTATTAAAATGAATTAAAAACAAAATTAAAAGCCAATTTTTGTCCATCTTCAACCCCTTAGCCAAAATCTGCATGGAGAAACCATGTATAGGGTTTTTCAAGCTTCCAAGCTCGATTATAAGTCCTTTCTAACCCCGTTTTTAATGATTTTTACGTTTTTAAAATCCTCATAACAAGATCTATCTATTTCTACCATTTATTTGAGATATGATGAAGTTCTAGGGTTTGAAACATGTTATAAATTTGTGTATTTTGATATTTAATGGTAGATTATACATGTTTGATGTACGAGAAATGACTTTTACTAAGTGATTTTCGGTGAAATTGTCAAAAAAGGACTAGTTTGTAAAAAGTTGTAAAATGTGTGTAAGTGTGTGAATAAATGGAAATTGTGGATTTCTATAGTTATGAAAATGGTTCAGCTAGGCCTAAAATACAAGGAAATTGAATAAAAATCATTTTACGAGCCTAGGGAAAAAGTGTAAATATGATAAAGTTTAAGGGCAAAAATGTAATTTTTAATAGTATGATTTTTGGGTCACAATGAATAATGTGACTAATAAGTAAGCTAAATGTGATGTTATAGATCAAATAAAATGAGGTTCGGACTTAGAACGGGGAAAAATGAGAAATTGACGGTTAGGTCCCTTTTTGCTATTTTGGTATTGAGGTAAGTTTGTATGTTGATAAATTTTATTGATTTGTGTTAATTAAACACCATTATCATATATTTGATTAAATTGTGGAAATTTCAGTAAATGTTCGAATTGAGTAAAATACAGGATCAATCACGATCGTTGCATAATGAAATATGAATTGACGGTAAAAAACCATGGTTAAACCATGGCATTGTGCTAAGTGAAATAAGTTCATGGCATTGTACTAAGTGAAATAAGTGATCCGGGTGCTGGTCCATACGTTCTACCGGTGGTTGAGTTATCCGACATGTGTTACGGATACTCGACAACTTGTGTGAGCAGCACCGTGTAGTTTCGTCATGACCGACAGCTTGTGTGAGTAGACCTGAGATTTGTGACTATGTGAAATGGGTGCTAGTCTTATAAGTTCTACCAGTGGCTGGGTAATCCGGTATGTGTTGCGGATACCTGACAGCTTGTGTGAGCAGCACTGAGTAGTTACGTAATGACCGACAGCTTGTGTTAGCAGACCCGCGAATGTGAATAGCTCGAGAGTGAGCTCCTATGTGATATGTGATAAGTGGTGGCTTTGGCTACATATCAGTGGTAGCTTCGGCTACATATAAGTGGTAGCTTCGACTACATGTGTGGCACTATGTGCAAGACTTCTGAGTATCCTTTAGCATTCCACATGACCCAACGGGTAGTTCAACTAAATAGCAAAGTGTGAAAACATGTGGGTATGTTGTGAATTGACATATGTATGTATGTGAAACTCCTAAATAAGGAGATCAATATACGATGAAATATTATTAAAGATGTGAATAAATTGGTATGAATGTATTTGGTTCATATGAACATTGTATAAAAGGAATCATGAAAGAGTAAAATTGGCAACAAAGCAGTTTTGGACAGCAACAGTTGTGTGACTTTGAAAAATAAAAAAAATGGTGGAAATCAAATTAGAGATTGAATAAGAGATGAAAATAAAGCTTATTGAGTCTATTTTCGTATCAAAGGAATAGTGTAAGCAAAAGAATTTCATATTATGAGATATTTGAATTCTTGTGAGACAGAGTCAAAATGTTCAGAATCTCCTGTTCTGACTTTGGAAAATTATTAAAAATTTTACAAAACTAATCATGGGATAAAATTTATATTATTCAATATCTTAATGAGTCTATTTTCAAGAGAAACAAATGGGAACATATTTCGAGTTCTGTACAATGAGATACTTAATTTTTAGTGAAGAGGGGTCAGAACTGTCAAATAGCAAAATAGAGGATACTTTAAAGAATAAAATGTACTTATTGGCTGAATCAAAAATTCTGAAAATTTTATGGTAAGAAGATATGTGAGTCTAGTTTCACAAAAATTAGCGGATCTTAATTTGGAGTTCTGTAACTCAAGATATAAATAATTTAGTGACTATGGCTCGGGTAGACAACTTAAGATGAACATAAGTGAATAGTGGAACTTTGTGCAATTGTGATTGTATTATCTTGAGTACATATTATGAGAATTGTTAAAAGCATGTTAATAACTTGTTTATTATTTACATACTTACTTACTAAGCTTTGTAGCTTACTTCCCTTCCTTTCTTATATCTTATAGGGTTGTATGCTAGCTCGAGTTGGAGATCGTCGGAGATGTTATCACACTATCAAGCTATCATCGTGGGGTAAAAGTGAATACAAACCTCTTAAGTTTATGGCATGTATAGAGGACTTAGTCATTTGTATGTTTCATAATTGGTTTGGCCTAAAATGTTGGCCTTTAATATTTAGTAGTTCATTTTGTATAAGGCCATTGGTGTTAGCTAGTATTCTTCAAGTTATATGTTTGTGATGATGAAATTTATAAGATGCATGATTTGGGTGAATGAGTGTATGATGATTAAATAAGAAAAGTGTGGCATGTGAATGGTTGTGAGAAGGACACGACTTTGGACACCGGCGCGTGCCCCTATTTTTCAAGAAATTTTTCAATGTCTTCCAAACTTCTCTGTTTAGTCCCGGACCGCTTCCAAAGTATGTTTTGGGCCTCGTAGGTCCATATTAGGGACTTTGTGATGAAAATTGAAAAGTGTTAAGTTGGATGAAATTTTATGACTCGGTTTAATACGTTTACAAGTGTATGTGTTCCGTAATGCCTCGTACCTTATTCCGGTGTCGAATACGGGTAAGGGGTGTTACAAGTTCAATCATTTTAAGTTTTTAAGTCGAAAAGGATTAGGGACTTAATTTGTAGTTTATCAAAGGTCCAAAATGGTAATTAAACCATTTTTAACTAAGTAACAGTGGATGATGATGGATTATGCACTAAAATGTGATTAGCAAGTAATTAAGCTAATAAAATAAGGTTAAGTAAGTTTTAATTATATTGCATATACTTAGATGAGTGGAAAGAAAGAGAGAGTGTTCATCTTCTCCTTCCTTCCATAGTCAAACCTCCATAGTTAAGAAAAGAGAAAAATCAACCAAGGGTTTCAAGCATTCGATCACTATTAGATAAAGAACTGGATCAAAGTGGAGTTAACCGAGTAAAAGCTAAAATTATTGATTAGCCCCTGAAGAATCAACTGTTTAGTGTTTTGAATAGGTAAGTTCATATGGTAATTATTATTTTAGGATGTTATGTATTTGATTTAACATATACATGTTTGAATTTAGATTTATTATTTGTGAATTGATAACAATGCTAGAATTGGATTGAATTGAAATGTGAAGTTAAATGTGTAAAAAATGCCCTTGTGAACTTAGTAAAATGGTTAGGATACGATTGGCATGTCACTAGGGTGTTGTAAGTGTTAGAAAATCGGGTTTGGAAAATGTAGTAGAAAATATATTTGAGAAAAAAAATCAATGTTTTAATTTTTTTTCCAAAATTAAGAACTTGGTTGTGATATATAAAGTAATAAAAACATAATCAAAATTGTACCTTTTCGATTCATTTAGGATGAATGCATCAATCAAGTAGTATTATCTACTATCCTCAAGCTCACGTCTACCGAGTGTGGGCTTGCTTCAAATAAAAAAAATTACAAAAATTAATAGTGGGGTAATTTTAAAATTTCTCTAAACTTTTGGCCCAAGTTGTAAATAAGAAAAATATCTCTAGAAATTTTCTAAAAATAATTTCTTCAAAGAATGTTCTCTATACAAATTTCTCTTGAATTTAAGTGTGAAAAATAATGACCCAATGCTCTATTTATATATGGAGAGTTTAGAGTTCAACTATGATTAAACTTAATCACTTTAATATTAAATTAATATAATATTTATCAAGATAAATATTAGAATATTTTAATATTAAATCTTATTAAATTAATAGTATATATACAAGATAATCATTAAATTTAATTTAATATTAAGATAATCACTTTAATATTAAATTAATAAAATACTATTAACATAAGTATTAAATTTAATTTAATATCAAATATATTAAAAGAATATTATTTTTGGAATAGTTAATTTGAAATCAAATTCTCTAGTAAAGTCCCAGTAGGAGTGTAATTCTTCCACTGCTCAACCACTAAAGACCCGTCGTCACAAACTATTTTTCGGCCACCGAAATTTCGCTATCCTAGCTTTCGGCACCCCGAGCTATTTCGATTTCCATCGGTTCAGTCCGACCCAATGATGGCCTAGTCGGTATAGTCTAGCCACCGGTTGGACCGTTAGCTCGATTTCACATATTAGGCCCAGTTCGACCAACTTTTGGGTATTGGTCTTGGTTTTGGATTCACGGGCCGAATTTTCGATCTCAGGTCTAATTTTCAAGTTTAATTACCCATTGGGCCAATTTTCTAACTTGAAAATTAATTTCCAAAACTATCATTTTTATCTTAATTAATTTGATTAATTTAATTTTACTTGATCAAATTTAATTTTCCCAAAAATCACTAAGATTTTCCAAATTAATTTTTCACGAAAATTCTTTAATCAAAATTTCTAGCTAAACAATTCTCATGACTGCCTAATTTAATTCCACATCAAATAAATTGAATCAATTAAATTATTTCTAAATTCGTAAAATTTTCTTCTGGTTCAAATGCAGTGTAACACCTCTAACCCATATCCGTCGCTAGAATAGGGTTATAAAGCATTATCAGAGTTTACATAACAAATACAGTTAATTTATATCATTTATTGTTCATATTCGAAACCAATCATATTTAATTGTATTGTCCCTTAATTGGACCCTCGAGGCCCAATTCACACATTAGAAACAAGTTGAGACTAAATCGGGAACTTAGAGAATTTTTTGAAATTTAAAAATTTTTCTTAAATACCGGGGTCACGCGCCTGTGTGGGTAGGCTGTGTGGCTCACACGGCCAAATGACATGTCCGTGTCCTAGACCGTGTGGGCATTCGATATAAGGTACACGATCGTGTCCCAGCCCATGTTCATACTCGTGTAACTCTCTGACTTGAATTGTAACAGTTCGATTTTGACCCTAATCGAAACAGTAGTTTCGGGACCATGAATCCGAGTTTGAAAATTATTTTAAAATTATTTTCCGTATTTATTATGTGTGAATTTGTTTGTGTTAAATTTTCGTGACTTAATTTTATCGTTTAGGTGTTCGATTAAATAAAAGGACTTAATCGCGTAAAATGAAAATTTGATGGTTAGTTGTTAAAGTACTTATTTGTTGATGTCTTTTTAATATGGAGGATTTTCATTGTAATTAGTCCTTTTATATATATAGTGGACGGCATGTGTAATTATAAATGACTTTATTATATTTATTTATATATTATAAAAGTTATAATTATTAATTATATATTATATTAACATATAATAATACATAAAATGAAAGAGAAATCATTCATTCTTTTATCTTTTGTGATCGAAATAAAGAAAATAAGAAAGAAAGAAACATAGCTAGGTATTCGGCCATTGTCAAAGGTGATTAAGGTATGTAATTAGCTCGATTTTTTTTATAATTTCTATGTTTTTGAGATCGTTGCTTAGAAATCTTCAAGATCCATGTTCTAATTTTTGAGTTTGATGAATATTTTAAGTTGAGCTATTGATGACAGTTTGTTGTTTATGTTGTTTAATGGTGAAATATGATATATATGTGTTAGATTAACAAGTTTTGTCTTTGAATTTTTGATGAAATTGAGTATGTTGGAAAAAATTGCAAAAATAAATTTTTGAGGGACTAAAATGTGAAAAAAATGAAATGTGTGGACTTGTATGAGGACTAGGGACATTCGGCCCTTAAGGTGTTTATTCAAATTTTGAGTTTTTTGTGTTTTGTGCAAATAAGACCAAATTGTAAAAGTGTGAAATATTAGGGACAAAATGGTAATTTGTCTATTTATGTGTTTCTGGACTAAATTGAATGAAAATATGTTTGAATGAGCTTAATTTGAACATTTTTAGATCAAAAACAAAAGAAAACGGACTTGGATCGAGGAAAAGCAAAAATTGTGGAATAGCCGTTTTTTTATCGTCCGTTGATATCTGAGGTAAGTCTTTAAGCAATAAAATATTGTAAATTATGTACGTAACTGTAATATCTGGGAATTAGGGCTTGTGCATTTTGCTTATATATGGGGAAGCATGTCTATGTGTATGTGGAATGTGTTTTATGAATTTTGTGAACCTTAGTGTGTAGGTGAATGCCTTAAGAATTATTTGATTTTAAATTTCAAAGAGGGAGCTAAGCCTGATAGGCCTTAAGAAAATGAGTAGGGGAAAGATGACACAAAAATGGGCTTGTTTAAGTGGCATGAAGGCGCCACTTAGGGCCTTAGAGTGTGACGCCACAAGCAGGGTGCAAGGGCCTAGGTTCGAGTCACAAGGGAAGCAAATAAAAGTTTTATTTTGCAGCAAGGAGACACAGAGGGGACGGCATGGGGAGACTAGATGGATGAGTTTAAGATGTGATCTAATCCTTTTAAAATTTCGGCTAAGGTAGGAGATAATTATGGATTTGTTTTAATTATTTTTGAATAAGTAAAGAAGAGAGAAAATAGGGGATTGGATAGAGAGAGGAGGAGTTGGTCGGCCAAGGGAGTCTTTGGTGTCAAAAATTCGGCTAGGTGGGTAAAGGAGGTGTAGCCAAAACTTCATTAGGGGTTAAGAGCATTTTTGGGTTCTTTTCTTTCTCTAGTAAATGTGCTGAAATTTCTTCTCTTCTCACTTTTCTCATTTGTGTCGAAAAATTTCCAAAGAATCCAACTTGTGTTCTTTTGCTCTTCTTCTTTTGTTTTTGCTACTCACTTCCAAAAGCCGAAATCTTCTTCTATCTATGTCACCTTTGCCGCAACATCTTCAACCCAAATCACCCTATTGCCGAATCTCTTTGCACTCTATTCTCTTCTTCTTCCACAATTTTCCAAAAGCCAAAACTTAGTAGGCAACATCTAGTCTATAGCCGAATATCTCTGTGGATCTAAACAAGGGTGCCATCGACTACAGTATTGAGGGTAAGGTTAGTTGTTATTCGATTTTCAATCCTTTCTCTTTTAGCCGAAAGTTTGAATCTAATCCTATTATTGTACTTTGGCCAAAACTCTAAAGAGGGTTTGAGATTCAGCTACTGTCGACTACAAGGATGAGGTCTTTGGGATTTTAAGGATTTAAGGTAAGCAACGTATAAGATTAGGCCGAAGGCCATTTATTTGAATGTTAGAATTGAATCTAACATGTACCCTGTAGGATTTCGACATCTTCTTAGCCAAGAGACTACTTTCGGGATTTAATATCGTAAGGTAAGTGTACATGTATATTCGGCCAAGGCCAAATTTAGCGAATTAGATCTGTTTCTTATTTGATCAAAAGTCAAACTAACCAAGTCCAGTGAACTAGTGTTGGCCGATTGCAAGGAAGAAATATCATGGAATTTCGGGATTTGATTAGTAATCAAATCGGCAGCAAGGTAAGATTTCAGTTACGTTAATCCTTCGGGATTTGATTATTTAGCCGAATGGCTTTTTACTGAAGTACTTAAGGTTGGCCGAATATAGGAACTAAGGATCTAAAGCATTAGATCGGGTTTTCGGGATTTCAATGAAAGCGTTAAGTGAACCAGGTGTGTAACTCACACTGAATCTTAATAGATTTACGGATTTAATTTAATATATGTGTTAATAAGAATGTGAAAGATATGGCTTATGGTACCATTCAATGGTACGGCATATTCAGGTACGTTATTCTCTAAAACTATGTTAACAATGTTGCGAATACCTGTTATGACACATGTGTGAATATTGGTAAGAATGTGAAATAAAGAATGTGGGATAATCTTTGCATGATTTGTATGACATGGGGCACATGGGTGATTATGAAAGGGGAAGTGATTTGGTGGTTTTATACCACAATATCGAATGTGGTGACTTATGTCACGAATCAATGTGGTGACTTATGTCACAAAATATTATCTGGTGGCTATGCCACGAAATTATAAGGGCGATGTGCAAGTCGTCTGCAATGATCGCCTTCGATGATGTGTAGCGGATGGAGGGTCGACTTAGTAGTCCCTACGGTGTGATGGTTGGTACGGGTGATGTGTAGTGGATGGTATCTAGGTTTGGGTTCGGGATTGCATCATTATATTTCTAATTGTTATATGTATATGTAAGACCCGATATGCCTGAATCGTTGGGACTTAGTGTTGGTTGTTACACACTGAGTCTGTTTGACTCACCCCGTTGTGGGATATTTTTCAGGTGACACTCAGTGATGGACCGGGTTGGCAGGAGCTTAGCGGTGGCCATGCTCAGCTCAGAATTTATTTAAATTTTGGACTATTTATTTTTAAGTATTTTGGATTTATTTCGGGTTTTGTTTGATGTAATAAGGCCATTAGATTTAAACTGCTACGCACGCTTTTAATTTCTGTTACGATACGATTATTTTTAAAAGTCAAGATTAAATCATTTTTCCTAAAAATAAATTCTTAAAAGTTTTTGAACCTAACCACAAATGGTCTTCAATTTAAAAGTAACTCTAAAACAACTCGACTTTTTGTTAACTCCTAGTTTCAAAACTAATAATAAGGTTTTATTAAAACCTGGACTTTTCAATTCGAACCCAACACAAAACAAATTTTCTTCAAAAACCACCCAAATCTTTCCAAAGTAACAATCCATTTTAAAACGTTTCACTCAAGGAACATACCAAATCCGATCATGGCTCATGGGCCGAATTTGGGGTGTTTCAGCTTGGTATCAGAGCCCAATTTTAAACTCTTGGCCTTGGGTTTAAAGCCCACAATATTTTCAAAATTTGGCCCAAATAAATTTTGTGAAAGTCTTGTGAAATGAGCAGGTTTTCCGGCATGGCACCTAAGTCTCCGACCCGAAGTCCACCAGGTAAGTACCCCTAACTATTGTGTGATTTATTATATGATTTGTATATGGGTACAAAGGGAACGTAGATTAGTATATTAAGTTATTAAACCCTAGGATTAGCTTACTCCAACACAGAATTGCATAAAACTTTAAAGCCTAATTAAACAAACCTGTGTCTAAGTCGCCAAGTTAGGGTGTGGCAACCATTGTGCGCATGTCTAGGATTTGTTTCGATGGGAGCTTGGTATTTAAGCAGTCCTAGTGACTCACCTCCTCTCCACTCGAATCCTACAGTGCGTGAGTGACGGTTCACCCTAACCAAGGGACTTACTCACTGCTAAACTCAATAATTAAAACCCGAAAGGGATGGCCATATTTTTATAAAAACCCTAGTTTTAAAATCACCAAATTACCCCTTTGATGTATAAGAAAACTATTTTGAAAATTTTCCAAAATATTCTCGATTTACAAAATTACCTAAATAACCCTGGTTGTAAAAAATTACTAAAATGCCTTTGGTTCATAAAATTTCCATACTACCCACAGTTTTTATCAAGATTTTCTTACCTTATAAATGTCCAAAAACCCTATTTTTGCAAAATATTAAGATACCCTGATTTAGAAAATTTACAAAATTACCCCTGATTTACAAAATTACCAAGATGACCCTTGATTTGGGAAAATTTCCAAAGTACACTTAAGTTTTGAAAATTTTAGAGTGCCTTGATTTATTAAGATTTTCAAAATTGATCTCAATTTATTACCAAAATACCCTTCTAGGATAAATTACGAAAATACCCCCGAGATAGGAACAAACAACAATGTTTGAATGGTGAATGTGTGTACTACTGAATGGACGTGTTTCTCTGAATTAGGATAGAAGACTTGAAACTATGAATGATCGAAGGAATTACTACTAAAACTTCTTTGCATAAAAATTCTTCGTGGGTAATCAGTGGAACAAATGCTAATGCATAAAAATCTTCTTAATCAGATTAAAGCGCGATCATAGAAATGAGTTCTAGGGGATGTGGTCGTAATGTGCGAGGCCGTGGTAGAGGTAGAATGACCGTATCAGAACCCGTTAGATCGGGTCAAGGATCTAAGAATGAGGTACCACCGCCACCACCACCACCAACTGTGGGTGTTGAGCAGCAAGATCAGACGGGGAATGATGCCATATCGCAGGTAGTGCTGCAAGTTCTTAAGATGGTGGCCGGAGCAGGTGGAGGTATGGGAGCTCAAAATTTGTACTCGAGCGACTCTGAGCCAATGGAGTCGAGGTGTTCCGTGGTGTATCCGGTGTGGCACCTAGTACGGCTGAGTATTGGTTGGAGGCGACCGAACGAATTATGGATGAGCTGGATCTGACTGCTGAGGAGAAATTGAAAGGCATGGTGTCGCTACTTCGCGATGAGTCATATCAATGGTGGCTCACAGTTTGGGATGGTGCTACGGCTGAGGAACTCACTTGGGAGTATGTTAAGGCGGCATACCAGAAGAAGTATGTTGGTACTAATTACATTGATGCGCAGAGAAAGGCATTTCTGGGGCTGGTTCAAGGGAACAAGTCCGTAGCAGAGTACGAGGCTGAATTTTTAAGGTTGAGTAGGTATGCTCGAGGAATCGTGGCTACGGAGCATGAACGATGTGTCCGGTTTGAGGACAGACTGAGAGATGACCTAAGGTTGTTGATAGCTCCACAGCAAGAGCGGGAGTTTGCTATGTTGGTAGAAAAAGCTAAGGTAGCTGAAGGGATTAAGGACTCTGTGAGGCAGAACACGGATCGAAATAGGCAGAAGAGAGGTTTTGGGTCGTCAGGGTCATCCGAAAATGTTCAAAAGAGGCCTAGAGTTGATGGGCCGCGAGGTCAGCAAGTTGTCACAGGAGGGCAATATCGTACTTGTGCCCAGTGTGGAAAGATGCACTTGGGGGAGTGTTGGAAGAAGACGGGAGGATGCTTTAAGTGCGGGTCTAAAGATCATATGATTAAGGACTGTCCGATAAAGATAGACAAAATCGACCAATAAGTCAGGGTTCTAATCAGGCTGGAAGAGGTGGACAGCAGCCTCAGCGGGGCCGTGGTCTGAATGGCAGAGGTAACGGTGCTTGGAAGGGGACGAGGAACACCGGGCAGAGGTATTAATAATATAGGCAGCAGTAGGGTTTAGTGTCGATTCATCGAGGGAGGACGGAGACGCATCGGACGTCATAACCGGTATGTTCCTTATATTTGGCAAGCCTTACTTTGCTTTGATTGATGTTGGCTCTACCCACTCTTATGTTGCATGTAGAGTAGTTGAAACTCTAGGCATAGCCTCTGAACTATCTGATAGGGAGATAACTGTAGTAAGCCCATTAGGTCAAGCTGTAGTGGTGAATAAGATGTTTCGGAGTGTACCTTTAGAGCTTCAGGGAGCGGTATTTCCTGCCGACTTAATGGAATTACCCTTCGGAGAATTTGATCTCATACTTGGTATGGACTGGCTAGTGGAACATCGGGCTGTATTGGATTGCGTGACTAAGCGAATGGAGTTAAGGACGCCGGAGGATAAGGTGGTAATTATGATAGGAGAAAGAAGAAACTACTTGTCTAACGTAGTTTCGGCATTAAAGGCTGATAAGATGGTTCGGAAAGGGTGCAAGGCATTTTTGGCTTTCGTTAGTGCTTTGGATGTGAAAGAAGGGGGAGTTAGTGGAGTTAGAACCGTAAGGGAGTTTGTGGATGTCTTTCCAGATGAGTTACCAAGAATACCCCCGGACAGGGAGGTGGAGTTTGGAATTGATTTGCTTTGCCGAGAATAGCTCCTCGTGTCAATTGCCCCATCTGAAATGGCACCAAAGGAGTTGGTTGAGCTCAAGGCTCAGATCCAAGAGTTGCTTGATCGTGGGTTTATCCGACCCAGTGTGTCTCCATGGAGAGCACCGGTCTTGTTTGTGAAGAAGAAGGACGGAACTATGCGCATGTGCATAGATTATTGTCAGTTGAATAAGCTGACCATCAAGAACAAGTACCCTTTGCCAAGGATTGACGACTTGTTCGATCAGCTTAAGGGGGCTGCGGTATTCTCAAAGATAGATATATGGTCTGGATATCATCAGCTTAAGGTGAAGGAGGCAGATATCCATAAGACAGCTTTTCGGACAAGATATGGGTATTTTGAGTTTGTAGTAATGCCGTTCGGTTTGATGAACGCCCCAGCCGTGTTCATGGATATGATGAACTGGGTTTTTCAACCTTACCTGGATAGGTTCGTCGTTGTGTTCATCGACGATATCCTAGTGTATTCCAAGTCTGAGAAGGAACATGATGAGCATCTCCGGATAGTGTTGCAAGTGTTAAGGGAGAAGAAGTTCTATGCCAAATTCAGCAAGTGTGAATTTTGGCTGAAGGAAGTTGCGTTCTTAGGGCATGTGGTATCCGCAGAAGGAATAAGGGTGGATCCTAGGAAGATTGAGGCAGTGCTAGATTGGAAACCACCTAAGTCTGTGGCTGAGATTCGTAGTTTCTTGGGATTGGCAGGCTACTACAGAAGGTTTGTAGAAGGGTTCTCATCAATAGCCGCACCTCTGATGAAGTTGTTGAGAAAGGAAGTACCTTTCGTATGGTCAGATAAACAACAAGAGAGCTTTGAAAAGCTTAAGAGGGTTTTGACTAAAGCTCCGATTTTGATTCAACCTGAGGCAGGGAAGGACTTTGTGGTGTATTGCGTCGCGTCCCACACAGGATTGGGATGTGTTCTGATGCAAGATGGGAAAGTAGTTGCATATGCGTCTCGACAATTAAGGCCACATGAGGTTAACTACCTGACGCACGATTTGGAATTGGCGACAGTGGTATTTGCTCTTAAGGTGTGGAGGCACTATCTTTATGGAGAAAAGTCAGTGATTTATACTGACCACAAGAGCCTTAAGTATCTGCTGACTCAGAAAGAGTTGAACCTGAGACAGTGAAGGTGGGTGGAATTATTGAAGGACTACGATTGCTCTATAGAGTATCACCCGGGCAAGGCAAATGTTGTGGCAGATGCCCTAAGTCGGAAGGTAGTGTCAGATTTGAGGGCAATGTTCATACATTTGAGCCTCTATGATGATGGAAGTTTATTAGCAGAATTGCAAGTGAAGCCGACATGGCTGAATGAGGTGAAAGAGGGACAGTTGGCTGATGACGATTTAAGTGCTAAGCTGCGGCAAATGTAGAATAGGGAGTTGGAAGATTATGGCATTAACGACGAGGGAGTATTGTGTTTCAAGGGAAAGATCTGTATGCCGAAGAATGAGGAGTTAAGGCAGAGGATTCCTCAGAATCGCATGGTAGCCCCTATGCTATGCATCCTGGAGGTAGTAAGTCTGAGATTTAAGGGAACAGCTTTTGGTGGCCTTGGTCTTAAGCGGGAAGTTACTAAATTTGTAGGCAAGTGCTTAACGTGTCAGCAAGTTAAGGCTGAACACCAAGTTCCGTCAGGATTGCTTCAACTGATAAAGATTCCACAGTGGAAGTGGGAGAGAATCACCATGGACTTCGTTAGTGGGCTTCCCCTTATGCCTACTAAGAAGGACTCGATATGGGTGATAGTGGACCGATTGACAAAGTCCGCGCATTTCATTCCAGTGCGGGTTGACTATTCTCTCCAGAGGTTAGCAAAGTTATATGTGGCAAAATTGTGAGGTTGCATGGAGTGTCGGTGTCAATCATTTCAGATAGGGATCCAAGGTTTACGTCTCGATTTTGGAAAGCACTACATCGGGCTTTAGGTACCAGATTAAACTTCATTACGGTATTTCATCCACAGTCAGACGGGCAGTCTGAGTGAGTGATTCAATTGTTGGAGGATATGCTGAGGGGATGTGTGATAGACTTTAGAGGAAGTTGGGAAGAGTATTTGCCTTTAGTGGAATTTACGTACAATAACAGCTATCAAGCAAGTATTCGGATGGCATCGTATGAAGCACTGTATGGATGGAAGTGCCGCACTCCTACATGTTGGACGGAATTGGGAGAACGTCAGATTTTGGGTCCAAAAATTGTGGCAGAATCGGAGGAAAAGGTTAAGGTAATTGGACACGGTTAAAGAAGGCATCTGATAGGCTGAAGTCGTATACCGATCTCAAACGAAAGGACATAGAATTTGCTGTGGGAGATCAAGTGTTGCCTTGGAAGAAGGTGATGAGATTTGGTCGCAAAGGGAAGTTAAGCCCAAGGTTTATAGGACCTTATCAGGTATTAAAGCGAGTTGGACCAGTGGCATACCAGTTAGAGTTGCCTCTGGAGTTGCAACAGATACATGATGTATTCCATGTTTCTATGCTACGTCGTTATCGATCGGATCCATCTCATGTAGTTCCAGTTGAAGAGGTGGAGCTAAGGCCAGATTTGTCCTATGAGGAGGAGCCGATTCAGATCTTGGAATGGGATGTGAAAGTGTTGCGAAGGAAATCAGTTCCTTTGGTCAAAGTGTTGTGGCGTAACCATGGATCGGAAGAAGCTTCTTGGGAGCCAGAAGAAGCAATGCGACAGCAATACCCCCACCTATTCTAGCCAGGTAATTTTGAGGTTGAAATTATTTTAAGGGGGTAGAACTGTAATATCTGAGAATTAGGGCTTGTGCATTTTGCTTATATATGTGGAAGCATGTCTGTGTGTATGTGGAATGTGTTTTATGAATTTTGTGAACCTTAGTGTGTAGGTGAATGCCTTAAGAATTATTTGATTTTAAATTTCAAAGAGGGAGCTAAGCCTGATAGGCCTTAAGAAAATGAGTAGGGGAAAGATGACACAAAAATGGGCTTGTTTAAGTGGCATGAAGGTGCCACTTAGGGCCTTAGAGTGTGACGCCACAAGTAGGGTGCAAGGGCCTAGGTTCGAGTCACAAGGGAAGCAAATAAAAGTTTTATTTTGCAGTAAGGAGACACAGAGGGGACGGCATGGGGAGACTAGATGGATGAGTTTAAGATGTGATCTAATCCTTTTAAAATTTCGGCTAAGGTAGGAGATAATTATGGATTTGTTTTAATTATTTTTGAATAAGTAAAGAAGAGAGAAAATAGGGGATTGGGTAGAGAGAGGAGGAGTTGGCCAGCCAAGGGAGTCTTTGGTGTCAAAAATTTGGCTAGGTGAGTAAAGGAGGTGTAGCCGAAACTTCATTAGGGGTTAAGAGCATTTTTGGGTTCTTTTCTTTCTCTAATAAGTGTTCTGAAATTTCTTCTCTTCTCACTTTTCTCATTTGTGCCGAAAAATTTCCAAAGAATCCAACTGGTGTTCTTTTTCTCTTCTTCTTTTGTTTTTGCTACTCACTTCCAAAAGTCGAAATCTTCTTCTATCTATTTCACCTTTGTCGCAATATTTTCAACCCAAATCACCCTATTGCCGAATCTCTTTGTACTCTATTCTTTTCTTCTTCCACAATTTTCCAAAAGCCGAAACTTAGTAGGCAACATCTAGTCTATAGCCGAATATCTCTGTGGATCTAAACAAGGGTGCCGTCGACTACAGTATTTAGGGTAAGGTTAGTTGTTATTTGATTTTCAATCCTTTCTCTTTTAGCCGAAAGTTTGAATCTAATCCTATTATTGTACTTTGGTCGAAACTCTGAAGGAGGGTTTTGGGATTCAGCTACTGTCGACTACAAGGGAGGAGGTCTTCGGGATTTTAAGGATCTAAGGTAAGCAAGGTATAAGATTAGGCCGAAGGCCATTTATTTGAATGTTAGAATTGGATCTAACATGTACCTCAGAGATTTCGACATCTTCTTAGCCAAGAGACTACTTTTGAGATTTAATATCGCAAGGTAAGTGTACATGTATATTCGGCCAAGGCCAAATTTAACGAATTAGATTTGTTTCTTATTTGTTCAAAAGCTGAAACTAACCAAGTCCAGTGAACTAGTGTTGGCCGATTGCAAGGAAGAAATATCACGAAATTTCGGGATTCGATTAGTAATCAAATCGGCAGTAAGGTAAGATTTCGGTTACGTTAATCCTTCGGGATTTGATTATTTAGCCGAATGGCTTTTTTGAAAGTACTTAAGGTTGGTGAATATAGGAACTAAGGATCTAAAGCATTAGATCGGGTTTTGGATTTCAATGAAAGCGTTAAGTGAACCGTGTGTAACCCACACCTAATCTTAATAGATTTACTGGTTTAATTTAATATATGTGTTAATAAGAATGTGAAAGATATGGCTTAAGGTACCATTCAATGGTACGACATATTCAGGTACATTATTCTCTAAAACTATGTTAACAATGTTGCGAATACCTGTTATGACACATGTGTGAATATTGGTAAGAATGTGAAATAAAGAATGTGGCATAATCTTTGCATGATTTGTATGACATGGGGTACATGGGTGATTATGAAAGGGGAAGTGATTTGGTGGTTTTATACCACAATATCTAAATGTGGTGACTTATGTCACGAAATCTGAATGTGGTGACTTATGTCACAAAATATTATCTGGTGGCTATGCCACAAAATTATAAGGGCGATGTGCAAGTCATCTGCAGCGACTGCCTTCGATGATGTGTAGCGGATGGAGGGTCGACTTAGTAGTCCCCACGGTGTGATGGTTGGTACAGGTGATGTGTAGCGGATGGTATCTAGGTTTGGGTTCGGGATTGCATCATTATATTTCTAATTGTTATATGTATATGTAAGACCCAATATGCCTGAATCGTTGGGACTTAGTGTTGGTTGTTACACACTGAGTCTGTTTGACTCACCCCGTTGTGGGATATTTTTCAGGTGACACTCAGTGATGGACTGGGTTGGCAGGAGCTTAGCGGTGGCCATGCTCAGCTCATAATTTATTTAAATTTTGGACTCTTTATTTTTAAGTATTTTGGATTTATTTCGGGTTTTGTTTGATGTAATAAGGCCATTAGATTTAAATTGCTACGCACGCTTTTAATTTCTGTTACGATACGATTATTTTTAAAAGTCAAGATTAAATTATTTTTCCTAAAAATAAATTCTTAAAAGTTTTGGAACCTAACCACAAATGGTCTTCAATTTAAAAGTAACTCTAAAACAACTCGACTTTTTGTTAACTTCTAGTTTCAAAACTAATAATAAGGTTTTATTAAAACCTGGACTTTTCAATTCGAACCCAACACAAAACAAATTTTCTTCAAAAACCACCCAAATCTTTCCAAAGTAACAATCTGTTTTAAAATGTTTCACTCAAGGAACATACCAGATCCGGTCATGGCTCGTGGGCTCGGGGAAAAGCAAAAATTGTGGAATAGCCATTTTTTTATCGTCCGTTGATATCCGAGGTAAGTCTTTAAGCAATAAAATATTGTAAATTATGTACGTAACCTAGTAAATGCTGATTTGGAAATTTTGTATCTAAATTATTGGATAGCCGAATGTGGTTAAAACTAAGATTTAATGTGTTTAAGTTGTTTGATTGAGATATGATATTTGAATGCTCGTACAAAGATTACGAAGTGTATAAAGGATACGATATATGCAATATTTGTGTGAGACATCTTAAAAGTATCGTTATTCAGGCTGTGAGCCTAGCAAGCCTTGGGCTGGAGAACTTAATCGGGCTTTGTGCCTAGCAGGCTTATTGCCGGTGATTGAATATCAGAACTTGGGTCTAGCAGGCCTAGTGCCGGTGTGTGTGTTTTAGGCTTATGCCTAGCTGGTTTTATACCGGTGATCTAATTTCAACTTATAAATTATAAGACTTCTTAATTATTGATCATTGAGCAAGTAAGTTGATAAAATGAGTTTGCATATTCGGCCAAACAGGTATGTGCATATGAGATATTTTAATTGAACTTGTATATTCAGCCAAATGTGAAAGTGCACATGTGATGTTTATTGAGCAAGTATGTGACAAAATGTTCTTGTATATTCGGCCTTCTTGATATGTGGATAAAATGATATTATATACTTGTATACATGTGATGTTTAATGGATATATATATTCGGTTATATGTGATTCGTATGTACATGGTATTTACTTATTCGATTGTATTTATAAACATATTGAACTATATGTATGTGGCAATATGAGTAGGTTATTAAGAGATGATATTCTATATCTTCAACCTTTTGCTAAATTGGTAAGTTTGTATATTTAAAGTAAGATAGTGATAAATGTTATGCTATATAAGGATAATAGCATTCGCCATGATAGTCTATTTGTGCTAAGTTATTATTTCAATGTCATAAAGTGATTGGTTTAAAATGTTTGAATGTTCAATTGATTTGTTATACTTTCTTAAGACTTACTAAGCTAAGTTAGCTTACTCTGTGTGTTTTGTTACTTTGTTTTATAGATTTTCGATTGAAAGTTGCGAGCTCGGGGGATCGTTATCGAAGTCATCCACACTATCGACTTATTTTGGTACTTTTAAAGTTTGGATTTTGAACTTAAGGTATGTATAAGCTAGCTTAATACTTGGATGATGTTTTGTTGTTGTAAATATAAGCCATGCGAAAATGGCTTGATTTAAATACTAATGACTTAATGTTTAAATAGTCTTAATCGTAGTATGTGTGTATGTCATGCTTGGATTACGAATTCGATTGTGATTTAAGTTCATGCTAAGTAAACATATATGCATATATGTTTTGGTATGAAGTATTCGATAATGTTTTATAATTAGTGCCTTTAAAAAATGGACATATGTGTGTTTGAATAAGTTTGGGTTATGAATTGATAAAGACTTGCTATTAGGGTAAATTAAAATGAAACATGAATCAATTTTGGAGATCATTTATAATGTATATGGTATATTCGGCTAGGTGATGAGATTATATGTTATGTACTTGGATTGACATATTCGGACATGGTTTACACATGTGCATGTGTATAAAGTTCATATTTATGTGTTTCGGATTATGGAAGATATATTTGGTCTTGTTGATTTGATTATGTTCTTATAGATGATTTGATCTATAATTTGTTTGGACGTGTGCAATTAGTATATCTTGAATTCAGTTAAACAAAGGTTATGCAAAAACATATTTATGTTAGCTTTGGTAATTGATAATTTGTTTTAGTAAAGTAGTTATAAGCAAGTTCATATTCGGCTAATGTATCTTAAATGACCAAATGAATAGTAACTTTGTTATTTGATGAAAAATGCTTATATGTGAATTTGGCTAAATGGATTAATATATGTATGTTGATGTTTAAGTATGCTATGAAAGTACATTACTCATAATGCATTCGGTTATGTCTATATGAACAGTAAATAATTGATATGACCTGTACTATGCATGGTAATGCCTTGTAACCCTAATCCGGCGATGGATATGGGTTAAGGGTGTTACATGGATCACACGGCCAGCCACACTCTCGTGTGCTAGGCCATATGGACAATTTAATTTTCAAAAATTAGGTGTAGGATTCACACGGCTGAGACACACGCCCGTGTCTCTGCCTGTGTGACCAATTCTAAGCATTCTGTTTCTTAATTTTTAAGATGTAGGGGACACACGACCAAACCACACGCTCGTGCGTATGGCCGTGTGTCACACACGGTTGAGACACAAGCACATGTGTCTACCCGTGTTGTAACACCCCTAACCCGTAACCATTTTCGGTCTAGGGTTAAAGGCATTACCGGACTAATCGGAACTTTTACAAACATTTCACATTGTAACTAATCATTATGTAATCAAAGTGTCCCTTATTTAGGTCTACGAGACCTAAAACATGCTTTAGAAAGGGCCCGGGACTAAACCGAACACATACAAAATTTTTGGAAATTTAAACATTTTTCAAAGCTATAAAGGTCACATGCTCGTGTGGTCAGGCCGTGTGCCTCACACAGTCTCAGAAATGCCCGTGTGTCTAAGTCGTGTCAAAACAGGGCATACATACTGACTTGTCCACCCAGCCGTGGACACGCCCGTGTGCCTTGCCCGTGGTTGCTACTAACTTGCACCACACAACCAGTCACACGCCCGTGTGTCTAGCCAGTGGTCGAGTCTGACTTGTTTTGAAACACAACCATGAAGGACACGGTCGAACCACACGCCCGTGTGCTCAATCGTGCGGGCAATTATAGGCCATTTGCAAGGCCAAAATGCCATCCACACTTTAGGTTAACCCTACAAGCACATACAAGCATCATTCCAAGCAGTTATGGCAACCCAAAACACACCAAATTGACCATCTTTTCTACCCATTCAAGAACATTTCAAACACAACATCTTATGTACCATTTAGCTCAATCTAATCACAAGCATTTCCAAGTATAATCCATCACAAACTTACCATTTCATTATGATAATCTATTATCAATAATAAACTAGCTTTGCATCATAAAACATATTATCAATTTGATCATCTCATTAGCCATCAAACCATTCCAAACTATGCATCATATAACATGACTACTCATTCACATCACATTCAATTATCTAGCCATATCACATGGTTATATACATTTCTCAAATATCAACCATTTCAACTAGACTATACATGCCATACTTAACTATGTGCACATTCAAAAGGTACTAAAATAGAGTTTGATAGTGTGGTGATGATCCTCGATAATCCCCGAGCCTTCGTAGCTTTGACGATCTATAAAACAAAGCAAACACACACAGAGTAAGCTTTCAAAAGCTTAGTAAGCCATATACAAATAAACTTAACATATAGTACACATAATCATATCAAATATAAGATCATTAATGTTACTCAATTGTAAATTCATAACTCTTCATTGGCTCATTTATTTAGCCATTGCTTACCCACAATTCATATCTCAAAGTATCTCTTTTGCTCATAACACAATCATACATATATCACATTTTGTCTCATTGAATCTATGCACATATTTCTCTATTGCAAATTCACAAATACTTACCTATTTGCTTAATCAAAGCATACGCATCAAACATACTTGAAACGGCATACATTTCACCCATTCTTTCATTTCTTAGATTTTCCCATTGAACCATTCGAATAAAATAGGATAATCGAATACTCGAAATAATCATACAATGCCAACGTCCCAGACGTGGTCTTACATGTAACCAAATATCAAGGCCATTGTCCCATACAGGGTCTTACACGAATCAAATATGATGCCAATGTCTCGGACATGGTCTTACAAGTAAATCTCATATCGATGCTAGCGTCCCAGACGTGGTCTTACACGATATCATATATCGAAAACCTATGTCATGTCATATGAAATCCTATCTATTCTTAGGTTCGTACGAGACTTTTCAGATTTTGACACATTGTTGAAATTTTCTTGGACTTCATGTATATATATTTTCCATAGAAAATCATCACAATTTAATTTCATACGAACATAAATAAATCAATTCAAATACATTTATTTGTATATAGACTTACCTCGGATTCGAATATAAACAAACGATTTCGGCTACCCAATCACTTTTGATTTTCCACGGTCTAAATCTTTTTCTTCTATTCTTGATCTATACATATTCAAATTTAACCCATTTATTCACCAAATCATTCAATTCAATCCAAAAACACACATTTAGGGTATTTTACAAATTAGCCCTTATATTTTCACATTTTGATATTTTAGTCCCTATTTTTCATAAAATCACAAAATACACATAATTCAATATAACCCATGCTTAGCCAAATTCTCTATACGTCCCTAGAAACCCATATTTTTCATTTATTTCATATTTTAGTCCTTTAAAATAGTATTTTCTCAATTTAGTCCAAATTACTCAAATTCACCAAAAATTCAAAGACAAAACATGTTAATCTAACACATATATTTCATATTTCATCATCAACTATCACAAGGCATACAAAATCATCAATGGCATATCTCAAAATCTCCATCAATTTACAAAATTAAGGCATGGGTTTTGTAGCCTCGAAGCAATGATTACAAAAACGTAGAAATTATCAAAAACCGAAACCAAAACATACCTTAATCAAGATGAACAAGGGCCGAATACCTAGCTATCTCTTTTTCTTTTCTTTTCTTTTCATTTCGATAAAGACAAAGATGATAATGGCTTGTTTTATGTTTGTTTTATTTTAATATAACTTATTAATCATTTTACAACTTTAACCTTTATTAAACCATATAAAAATCATGTAAAATATGGACATAAATGTCCACTAGCATAAACAAATGTATAATATCCATTTAAGGACTTCACCTTTAATAATCCATGTCAATTTAACACATTAACATATGAATTGGCACTTTTACCTTTTATACAATTTAGTCCTTTTCTCAAATTAAGCACACAGACAACAAAATTAATTCACGAAACTTTCACACATGCTTTATCACACACTGTAGACAAGGAAAATAATATTAAAATATTTTTTAACTTGGATCTGTGGTCTCGAAACCACTATTCCGACTAGGGTTTAAACTGGATTGTTATAATTCTCCCCCTTTAGGGATTTTTGTCCCCAAAAATCTTACCGTTAAACAGATTAAGATATTGTTGTCTCATAGTATCTTCAGGCTCCCACGTAGCTTCTTCCACTCCGTGTCGATGCTACAGTACTTTTACTAATGAGATTTTCTTATTTCACAATTCTTTCACCTCACGATCTAAAATCTAGATCGGTTCTTCCTCGTAATTCATATCGGATCAGATTTCAATCTTAGACGAAAAATTACATATGATGGGTCAAATCTGTATCGACAAAGCATTGACACATGAAATACATTATGAATCTTTTCTAGTTTTGGTGGCAACAACAATCTATATGCAATAGGTCCAATACGCTCGATAATTTCATGCGGCCCGATAAACCTTGGACTCAATTTGCCTTTTTGCCAAAACGAAGTATTTTCTTCCACGGAAATACCTTCAAGAACACTTTATCACCAATCTCAAACTCAATATCTTTTCATTTCAAATTTTATAGCATTTCTGATGATCTGATGCAGCTTTTAGACTGTTACGGATTACTTTCACTTTTTGTTCAATTTCTTTGATCAAATCAACCCCGTGTATCTTATTTTCACTTAGCTCAGTCCAATACAAAGGTGTTCAACATTTGCGTCTGTACAAAGCCTCACAATGTGCCATTTTGATGCTCGACTGAAAACTATTATTATACGCAAATTCGATCAATGGCAGATATTGTTCCCACGTACCATTAAACTCAAGAATGCAACATCTCAACATATCCTCGAGTATCTGAATAATCCGCTTGGATTGACCATCTGTTTGTGGGTGAAAAGCTATACTGAAATGCAATTTAGTACCTAAAGCTTCTTGCAATTTCTTCTAGAACCGTGAAGTAAATCTCGAATCTCTATCAGACACAATAGACAGTGGCACCCTGTGCAATCTCACAATATCTGAAATATAAAGCTCAGCTAATTTATCAAGTGAGTAATCAGATAGTATCAGAATAAAATGGGCTGATTTCGTCAATCTGTCAACTACGACCCAAATTGCATCTTTCTTCCTCAGAGTCAAAGGCAACCCTGAAACAAAATCCATCGTCACTCTGTCCCATTTCCACTCAGGAATCAGGATCGGTTGTAACAAACCAGATGGCACCTAACGTTTAGCTTTAACTTGCTGACAGAATAAACATTTCAACACAAAATTAGAGATATCTCTTTTCATACCAGGTCACCAATAAAGTTGCTTCAAATCATGGTACATCTTTGTACTTCCCAAATAAATAGATAGACGACTGTTATGTGCTTCTTTTAATATCAACTGAATCAACTCTAAGTTTCTCAGAACACAAATTCGATCTCAAAATCTCAAACAATTATCAACATCAACTCAAAAT
Organism: Gossypium rotundifolium; assembly: GCA_025506655.1. Taxonomy (NCBI): domain Eukaryota; kingdom Viridiplantae; phylum Streptophyta; class Magnoliopsida; order Malvales; family Malvaceae; genus Gossypium; species Gossypium rotundifolium. Next base: position 34,337,407 of record CP106727.1, on the reverse strand, counting down.
CAGAATCAGAATTCAAATCACACTGAGCTCATTTCGCTAGAATTTCATTATCAACTTTCTGAGCATCACATATTTGCTGTAAAAATAACGATTTTGCTTTCAATTCCACAAAAAATGAACCATCATCAGACAAGTCTAAATGAGTATTCATTGCACATAATGCAAACAGTGATTTCTGACTCAGTGCATCAGCAACAACATTTGCCTTACCCGGATGATAATCTATCACAAGCTCGTAGTCTTTCAACAGTTCTAACCATCTTCTCTATCATAAATTCAAGTCTTTCTGAGTCATTAAATATTTCATCCTTTATGATCCGAAAACACATGACATTTTTCACCGAAGAGATAGTGACGCCAAATCTTTAATGCAAACACAATCGCAACTAATTCAAGATCGTGCGTCGGATAATTCTTTTCATGCGGCTTCAATTGTCTCGAGGCATAAGCTATAACTTTGCCTTCCTACATCAAAACACATCCTAGACCATTTAACGAAGCATCACTATAAATCATGAATTCTTTACCCGATTCTGGCTGTACTAAAACTGGAGCTTCGGTCAAAAGGGCTTTCAACTGATCAAAGCTTTTCTGACATTTATCGGACCATTCAAATCTCACATCTTTCTGAAGCGATCTAGTCAATGGAGTAGCAATCATCGAAATGCCTTTTACGAACTTTCGATAGTAACTAGCAAGTCCCAAAAAACTACAAACTTCAGACACATTCTTCAGAGGCTTCTATTCCAAAATAGCTGAATTCTTGCTCGGATCGACTCGTATGCCAGATGCTGACACAATATGTCCTAGAAAACCAACTTCTCTTAACCAGAATTCACATTTACTAAATTTCGCATATAGTTGCTTTTCTCTTAGAGTTTGTAAGACAATTCTCAAATGTTCAGCATGCTCAATTTCATCATGTGAATATCCAAAATGTCATCAATAAATACAATAACAAATCGATCCAAGTACAGTCTAAAAATTCTGTTAATCAGATCCATAAAAATAGCAATAGCATTTGTTAGTCCGAAAGGCATAACTAAAAACTCATAATGCCCGTACCTCATTCTGAAAGTAATTTTTGGAATATCAGAATCTTTTACTCGCAACTGGTAGTATCTCGATCTCAGATCTATCTTAGAAAACACAGTGGCTCCTTTAAGCTGATCAAACAAATCATCAATTCTGGGCAAAGGATATTTATTCTTGATAGTCACTTTGTTCAACTGATGATAATTAATGCACATTTTCATCGTGCCATCTTTCTTTTTCACAAATAACACAGGAGCACCCCAACGTGAAAACTCAGTCGTGCGAATCCTCTATCGGTCAATTCTTGCAACTGAGACTTCATCTCTTTCAATTTTGTTGGTGCCATTCTATACGGTGCTATCGAAATAGGAGTTGTTCCCGCATTAAATTAATACCAAATTCAACTTCACGTATCGGAGGTAATCCCGGTAGTTCTTCAAGAAACACATCAGGGAATTCAAAAACAACTGGTACTGATTCAACTTTCTTTTCCGTCACTCTCAAATCAATCACATAAGCAAAGTAAGCTTCATAGCCCTTTTTCACATAACACTGAGCTTTCAACACTGATATCACAGCCGGAAAATCCATTCAAATCATTTGATTCAGTCCTAACTATTTCATCATTTTGAAGTTTCAAATCAATAATCTTTCTTTTGCAGTTCACAACAGCATCAAGCAATGTTAACCAATCCATACTCAGAATTATATCAAACTCATCAAAAGGTAATAGCATGAGATAAGCCAGAAAATAAACATCTCGAAACATCAATGGACAGTTTTTGCATACTTTGTCAACAAAGACACATTTACCTAAGGGGTTCGATACTCTAATAACAAATTCAGTAGACTCTACAGCCAAAGTCTTACTGGATACTAAGTTCATGCATACATACGAATGAGTAGATCCTAGGTCTATCAATGCAATCACAGAAGTATCATAAAGAGTAAATTTACCCGTAATAACATCTGGAGATGAACCTTCCTCATAGGCTCGGATAGCATATGCTTTGGTAGGTTCCCTAGCTTCAGATCTCACAACTGTATCTTTTGTAGCTCTTTGGCTACCACTGACATTTCTCGTATTTCGAGAAGGTCTACCTCTAGCTGAAATATTATTTGACTTTAGATTCTGAACAATCTCTTGTTCAACAGATTCTGGGCAGTCTCGGATGAAATGGTCTAATGATTCGCATCTGAAGCAAGCTCGACCATTCAATCTACAACTACCTGGATGTCTTTTACCACAATGCTTACATCCAGGTTGTTCGATTGAACATTTCCAACACTAGCCATCGAAGTAGTTGGAGCTTTAAAGTTCGATTGCAATCTAGCTCGATCTCTGTTCAAATGTCCCACATTAGTCTTTGAACGGCTATGCTCATCTCTAAATTTCTTTGAAGCATACTGAAATGATTTACTCAGAAATCTTTTTCTGACATTTTTGGCTTCAGACTTAGCTTTTATGTTATCTTTCTCGAGTGCCTCAGCTTTACACGCTCGATCAACAAGCACAATAAACTCTTTTATTTCCAGAATTCCAACCAGTAAGTGAATATCTTCATTTAGGCTGTCTTCAAACCTCTTACACACTATCGCTTTAGTCGAAACACATTCCCGAGCATATTGGCTTAATCTCACAAATTCTCATTCATACTCGGTGACAAACATGTGTCCCTGTTTCAATTCCAAAACTCTTTCCATTTTTTATCTATAAATCTCTGGCTAATGTATTTCTTTCAGAATTCAGATTGAAAGAAATCCCATGTGACTCGTTCATTTGGAACAATAAAAATCAAAGTCTTCCACCACTAATAAGCTCTATCTCGTAACAAAGAAACAACATATTTCACACATTCATCAGAAGTCAATGACATTTCATCAAACACTCGGATTGTGTTTTGAGCCAAAACTCAACTTTCTCAGCATCATCATCACTAGTGGCCCTAAAATCTTCAGCCCCATATTTATGGATTTTATCAACCGGAGGCTTATTCAAAAATTCAAATTCATAATCGGAGGTACAAGAAGTCGAAGGAGGATTAGACGGGGGCAAAAGTTGTGAAACAGCCAAATTCGTTCTAACATATTGAGTGAACCACTCATTCATCATTTGGAAGAAGACTTGTTTATCCTCTCCTTCCTGACCGCTAGTAGCATGTCTCGAATCCGATGGCGCTGTCCCTTGAGCGGGAGCAGGCGTATTGCTTTCAACATCGTCAGCTACAGCTCTTTCAGGATCTATTACTATACAAAAAAACACATTTTACATGTGTGAATTCGTCACACTATCACAGTTCGTATATATGGCATGTATGGCTAGACTCTCACACGCTACGTTAGTTCTAAAATTGACTAAATCGTAGCTCTAATACCAATCAAATGTAACACCGCTAACCCGTAACCATCACCGATCTAGGGTTAAAGGCATTACTCGACTAATCGAAACTTTTACAAACATTTCACATTGTAACTAATCATTATGTAATCAAAGTGTCCCTTATTTAGGTCCGCGAGACCTAAAATATGCTTTAGAAATGGGCCGAGACTAAACTGAACACATACAAAATTTTTAGGAATTTAAACATTTTTCAAAACTACAGAGGTCACACGCTCGTGTGGTCAGGCCGTGTGCCTTACACGGTCTCAAACATGCCCGTGTGTCTAAGCCGTGTCGAAATAGGGCATACATACTGACTTGTCCACACGGTCGTGGACACGCCGGTGTGCCTCACCCGTGGTCGCTACTGACTTGTACCACATGACTAGTCACACACCCATGTGTCTAGCTCGTAGTCGAGTCTGACTTGTTTTGAAACACAGCCACAAAGGACACGGTCAAGCCACACGCCCGTGTGCTCAATCGTGTGGGCAATTATTCCATCCACACTTTGGGTTAACCCCACAAGCACATACAAGGATCATTCTAAACACTGATGGCAACCCAAAACACACCAAATTGACCATCCTTTCTACCCATTCAAGAACATTTCAAACACAACATCTTATGTACTATTTAGTTCAATCTAATCACAAGCATTTCCAAGTATAATCCATCACAAACTTACCATTTCATTATGATAATCTATTATCAATAATAAACTAGCTTTGCATCATAAAACATATTATCAATTTGATCATCTCATTAGCCATCAAACCATTCCAAACTAAGCATCATATAACATGACTACTCATTCACATCATATTCAATTATCTAGGCATATCACATGGCTATATAAACTTCTCAAATATCAACAATTTCAACTAGACTATACATGCCATACTTAACTATGTACAAATTCAAAAGGCACCAAAATAGAGTTTGATAGTGTGGTGATAATCCACTGTAATATCCGAGAATAGGGCTTATGCACTATGGCTAAAATTACATGAAATGGTATGCCTTATGTGTTGTGAATGTGTTGTGTGCATTTTAGAACCTTGGAAATGTAAGGAAATGTAAGGAAATGCTTTAGAAAATATTAAGTCTTAAGAGGAAGCTTGGAAATATAAGGAAATGTAAGGAAATGTAAGGAAATGCTTTAGAAAATATTAAGTCTTAAGAGGAAGCTTGGAAATGTAAGGAAATGTAAGGAAATGTAAGGAAATGTTTTAGAAATGTTAAGTTTAAAAGAGGAAACTAAAACAAGGTGGCCTTAAGAAAATTAGTAGAGGGAATTTAACACAAGAACGGGCTTGGAGTAGTGGCTAGGAGGTACCACTTAAGGCCCAGGTAAGTGACGCCACAAGCTATGCAAATGGGCCTAGGTTCGAGTCACGTGGGAAGCAAATAAAAGAGTTTTATTTTGTCAAAGGAGCAAGGGAGTTGGACAGCACTAAGGCACTTGGGGAAGAGTTTAATTCTCTTTAAAATTCGGCTAAATAGGTGGATCAATGATGGATAATTATTGTTTAAGAGATAAGAGATAATTAAGGGATTATTTCCATTAATTTTTAATAAAGATAAGAGAAGTGATGGCCAAGTAAGGGAGTCTTGGCCTAGTAATTTCGGCAAAAGGAGGAAAATAAGGCTATTCATCAATCTTCTCTTTCCATTGAAATCTCTACCGAAAATTTCCTAGCAAACTCTCTCCTTTCTCTTATTTTTTCCATAGTCAAATCTTTTCTCCATAAGTCCACCATTGTCAATCCCCTAGTGACTCTTTTCCTCTCTTTTCTTTTGATAAATCGACTACACGATAACCTTTAGTCGATTTCTTGCTAAGTTCCAAAAGTCAAAAACTTGCTATTATCAAAACCATAGCCGAATATTGCTAAAGGTTCAAGCAAGGATTGCCGATCTCTAAAGTAAGGGTAAGATCTCATTCAGTTTCATCCTTTTTCTTTTAATATTTGCCAAAATCTAGGACTAACCCCATTAATATCTTGTTGCTGAAACTTTGAAGAGATCTTTCGGGATTTACTAAGTGTCAACTACTTGCCTGTGATCTCTCACTCCAAACATAGGTGAAGGAAGGGAACGCTAAGGATTCTTTCGGATTCGATTCATCAAGGTGAGCAGTGTAGTATTCGGTCTAAGGCCACTTTCTAATGCTTTTTGGTGTAGAAGCCGATTCTGACAGTGGATTATAGGGATTTCGACAGTTCAAGAGCAAGGAGTGTTTTCGGGATTTAGATCCACGAGGTGAGTCCATATGTACATTCGGCCAAGGCCTTAATTATTGATTAAGATCTATTTTTTGTTTAAAAAGGCCGAAACTAATTTGTTAAAGTGATTTAAAGCTTGGCCGAATACAAGAAAAGTATAGTGAAGATTTCGGGATTTGGCACCAAGGTAAGTTTTAGTGTACTAATCCTACTAGGATTTGGATTTATGGCCGAATGGCTCTTTACTAAGTATTAAATGATTGATTAAATGTAGAGATTTAAGATCTAAGGCATTAGATCAAGCTTTTCGATTTGGATTAGAAACCTTAAGTTAATCGTGTGTACCTACACTATCTTTTAATAAGATTTATGGCTAAAATTTAATATGAACATGTTTATAAGAATGTGAATATGGCTAAGGTACCATGTTATGGTACAAAGTGCTCAGGTACGCTTCCTACTCCTACTAGGATTATGTTAAATATCTGTTACGACACACATATGACATTATAAGAATGTGAAATAAGATTTATGGCAATAATTAATATGTGCATGTTTATAAGAATGTAAATATGGCTAAGATACCATGCTATGGTACAAAGTACTCAGGTACGTTTCCTACTCCTACTAGGATTATGTTAAATATCTGTTACGACACACATATGACATTATAAGAATGTGAAATAAGAATTTGGCATGTTAATGCATGATATGTATGATATGGGGCATATGGGTTATATGAAAAGGGAAGTGAATGTGGTGACCTAAGACCATGATATCTCGAATGTGGTGACCTAAGACCACGATAATCGAATGTGGTGACCTAAGACCACGATATCTGAATGTGGTGACCTAAGACCACGATATTTGAATGTGGTGACCTAAGGCCACGAATTTTATAAGAGCGATGAGCACGTCGACTGCAACGACTGCCTTCGATGGTGTGTAGCGGATGGAGGGTTGACTTAGTAGTCCCCACGGTGTGCAGGATGGTACGGGTGATGTGTAGCGGATGGCATATAGGTTTGGGTTCGGGTTGCATCATTATTTCCTATCTGTTATATGAATATGCATGTAATATGTGAACATATGCCTAAATTGTTAAATTTTAGTGTTGGTTACACATTGAGTCTGTTTGACTCACCCCTTGTGGGATTATTTTTCAGGTAACGATCAGTAATGGACCGGGTCGACAGGAGCTTAAAGGTGGCCATGCACAGCAAGGAATTTATTTAATTTGGATTTTTATTTCATTAAGTACTTTGAATTTATTTTTTTGGGAATTATTTGATGTAATAAGGCCATAGTAGAACTACTTTACTTTGCTTTTATTTATTAAGCTTACAAACTTTTATCTATTAAAAAATTAAGTAAATTTATTTTAAAACAAAGCCTAAACGTTTTGTCACCTAAAGCAAAGGATTTTAATAATGATAAATAAACTTGTTTTCAACTCAAGCCCAACCTAAAACACTCTTTCTTTCAAAACACACAAGTTTTTCCTAAGTAACAAAAGAATTTGAAACGGTTTACACCGGGGAACATACCAGATTCGGTCAAGGCTCTTGGGCCAGGTTTGGGGTGTTTCAATTTGGTATCAGAGCCCAGTTTTAAAATCTCTACCTTGGGTTTAAGGCCCAAAATGTTTTCGAAGTTAAGCCCAAAAGGAATTTTGTGAATTAAGCAGGGTTTTCTGGCATGGCCCACTAAGTCTCCGACCCGAAGTCCACCAGGTAAGTACTTCTAACTTCTGAAGTGATTTGAATATGTGAAATGTATAGGCTTTTATGGCAACGTAGATTAGTGAACTAGGATCTGTTGAACCCTAGGACTAGTCTACTCAAAAACACAAGTACATAAGACTTAAGGACCATTAGACAAACATGTGATTAAGTCACCGAGCTAGGTGTGGTAATCATATGCGCATGTCTAGGAGTGGATTCAGTAAGAGCTTGGTGTTTAAGTAGTCCTAGCGACTCACCTCCTCTTTACTCGAATCCTACCTGGTGCGTAGTAACCGTTCACCCTAATCAAGAGGACTTAGTCATCGACTAAACCCCTAACTAAAACCCGGAAGGGACTAGCCGTAATTTTTTTCATGAAAACCCTAGTTTTATAATCACAAAATTACCCCTTGAATAGTAGAAACAACTTTTTTTGGAAAATTTTCAAAATATTTCTGACTTATAAAAAATTACAAAAATACCCCTAGTGGTAAAATTACAAAAATGCCATTGGTTTATGAAAATTTTCAAAATACCCACAGTTCTTATCAAAATTTCACTACTTTGCTTAAATGAACTCTAAATTTATAAAATATCAAAGACACCCTGATTTGGAAATTTTACGAAATTACCCCTGATTTGTAAAATTACCAAGTTACCCCTAACCTGTGCAAATGACCAAAATACCCTCAGAAGGGAAAATCACCGAAGTACCCTCAAATTAGAAATCTTTAAAAATGCCCTTGTTTTGAAAGTCACCAGGAACCATATTTTTGCGAAAAATTATTGAAATGACCCTAGCTTGTAAAATTACAAAATACCCTCGTATAAAATTATCATTTCACCCTTGAAATTTTTCCAACAAGTATTTTAATTTTGTAAAATATCAACAATCTCTATTTTACAACATTTTTAAATACCCTAATTTAAAAATTACCAAAATACCCTATAGGATAAAATTACGGAAATGCCACCACCCTCAGCCGCTGATGTGAATTTTTGTAGGAAATGTGTTAGTTTTAATATCAGAGTGCGCAGCAGTAGTGTAGTGTGGTGAGTTAGGATGTACGATTTTTTGTTAGTAAGTAATTTCAAGGACGAAATTATTTTAAGGGGGTAGAACTGTAATATCCCGTAATAGGGCTTATGCACTATGGCTAAAATTACATGAAATAGTATGCCTTATGTGTTGTGAATGTGTTGTGTGCATTTTAGAACCTTGAAAATGTAAGGAAATGTAAGGAAATGCTTTAGAAAATATTAAGTCTTAAGAGGAAGCTTGGAAATGTAAGGAAATGTAAGGAAAAGTAAGGAAATGTAAGGAAATGTAAGGAAATGCTTTAGAAAATATTAAGTCTTAAGAGGAAGCTTGGAAATGTAAGGAAATGTAAGGAAATGTAAGGAAATGTTTTAGAAATGTTAAGTTTAAAAGAGGAAACTAAAACAAGGTGGCCTTAAGAAAATTAGTAGAGGAATTTAACACAAGAACGGGCTTGGAGTAGTGGCTAGGAGGTACCACTTAAGGCCCGTGTAAGTGACGCCACAAGCTATGCAAATAGGCCTAGGTTCAAGTCACGGGGAAGCAAATAAAAGAGTTTTATTTTGTGCAAGGAGCAAGGAGTTGGACGACACCAAGGCACTTGGGGAAGAGTTTAATTCTCTTTAAAATTCGCTAAATAGGTGGATCAATAATGGATAATTATTGTTTAAGAGATAAGAGATAATTAAGGATTATTTCCATTAATTTTAATAAAGATAAGAGAAGTGATGGCCAAGTAAGGGAGTCTTGGCCTAGTAATTTCGAAAAGGAGGAAAATAAGGCTATTCATCAATCTTCTCTTTTCCATTGAAGTCTCTCATTAAATTTCCTAGCAAACTCTCTCCTTTCTCTCTTATTTTGCCATAGTCAAATCTTTTTCTCCATAAGTCCACCATTGTCAATCCCCTAGTGACTCTTTTCCTCTCTTTTCTTTTGATAAACCGACTACACGAGAACCTTTAGCCGATTTCTTGTTAAGTTCCAAAAGTCAAAACTTGCTATTATCAAGACCATAGCTGAATATTGCTAAAGGTTCAAGCAAGGATTGCCGATCTCTAAAGTAAGGGTAAGATCTCATTCGCCATCCTTTTTCTTTTAAGATTTGCCGAAATCTAGGACTAACCCCATTAATATCTTGTTGCCGAAACTTTGAAGAGATCTTTCGGGATTTACTAAGTGTAGACTACTTGCTTGTAATCTCTCACTCCAAACATAGGTGAAGGAAGGGAACGCTAAGGATTCTTTCAGATTTGATTCATCAAGGTGAGCAGTGTAGTATTCGGCATAAGGCCACTTTCTAATGCTTTTTGGTGTAGAAGCCGATTCTGACAGTGGATTATAGGGATTTCGACAGTTCAAGAGCAAGGAGTATTTTCGGGATTTAGATCCACGAGGTGAGTCATATGTACATTCGGCCAAGGCCTTAATTATTGATTAAGATCTATTTTTTCATTTAAAAAGGCCGAAACTAATTTGTTAAAGTGATTTAAAGCTTGGCCGAATACAAGAAAAGTATAGTGAAGATTTCAGGATTTGGCACCAAGGTAAGTTTTAGTGTACTAATCCTACTAGGATTTGGATTTATGGCCAAATGGCTCTTTACTAAGTATTAAATGATTGATTAAATGTAGAGATTTAAGATCTAAGGCATTAGATCAAGCTTTTCGGATTTGGATTGGAAACCTTGTTTAATCGGTGTGTATTCTACACTATCTTTTAATAAGATTTATAGCTAAAATTTAATATGAGCATGTTTATAAGAATGTGAATATGGCTAAGGTACCATGTTATGGTACAAAGTACTCAGGTACGCTTCCTACTCCTACTAGGATTATGTTAAATATCTGTTACGACACACATATGACATTATAAGAATGTGAAATAAGATTTATGGCAATAATTAATATGTGCATGTTTATAAGAATGTGAATATGGCTAAGATACCATGCTATGGTACAAAGTACTCAGGTACGTTTCCGACTCCTACTAGGATTATGTTAAATATCTGTTACACACACATATGACATTATAAGAATGTGAAATAAGAATTTGGCATGTTAATGCATGATATGTATGATATGGGGCATATGGGTTATATGAAAAGGGAAGTGAATGTGGTGACCTAAGACCACGATATCTCGAATGTGGTGACCTAAGACCACGATAATCGAATGTGGTGACCTAAGACCACGATATCTCGAATGTGGTGACCTAAGACCACGATATTTGAATGTGGTGACCTAAGACCACGAATTTTATAAGAGCGATGAGCACGCCGACCGCAAATGATCGCCTTCGATGGTGTATAGCGGATGGAGGGTTGACTTAGTAGTCCCCACGGTGTGTAGGATGGTATGGGTGATGTGTAGCGGATGGCATATAGGTTTGGGTTCTGTTGCATCATTATTTCCTATCTCGTTATATGAATATGCATGTAATATGTGAACATATGCCTAAATTGTTAAATTTTAGTGTTGGTTACACATTGAGTCTGCTTGACTCACCCTTGTGGTATTATTTTTTCGTAATGATCAAGAATGGACCGGTCGGCAGGAGCTTAAAGGTGGCCATGCACAGTAAGGAATTTATTTAATTTGGAATTTTTATTTCATTAAGTACTTTGAATTTATTTTTTTGGGAATTATTTGATGTAATAAGGCCATAGTAGAACTACTTTACTTTGCTTTTATTTATTAAGCTTACAAACTTTTATCTATTAAAAAATTAAGTAAATTTATTTTAAAACAAAGCCTAAACGTTTTGTCACCTAAAGTAAAGGATTTTAATAATGAAATAAACTTGTTTTCAACTCAAGCCCAACCCAAAAACACTCTTTCTTTCAAAACACACAAGTTTTTCCTAAGTAACAAAAGAATTTGAAACGGTTTACACCGGGGAACATACCAGATCCGGTCAAGGCTCGTGGGTCGGGTTTGGGGTGTTTCATCCTCGATAATCCCCGAGCCTTTCGTAGCTTTGACGATCTATAAAACAAATCAAACACACACAGAGTGAGCTTTCAAAAGCTTAGTAAGCCATATACAAATAAACTTAACATATAGTACACATAATCATATCAAATATAAGATCATTAATGTTACTCAATTGTAAATTCATAACTCTTCTTTGGCTCATTTATTTAGCAATTGTTTACCCACAATTCATATCTCAAAGTATCTCTATTGCTCATAAGACGATCATACATATATCACATTTTGTCTCATTGAATCTATACACATATTTCTCTATTGTAAATTCACAAATACTTACCTTTTATGCTTAATCAAAGCATACTCATCAAACGTACCTAAAGCGGTTATACATTTCACCCATTCTTTCATTTCTTAGATTTGCCCGTTGAACCATTCGGAATCAAACAGGATAATCAGAATACTCGGAATAATCATACAATGCCAACGTCCCAAACGTGGTCTTACATGTAACCAAATATCGATGCCACTGTCCCAGACAGGGTCTTACACGAATCAAATACGATGCCAATGTCCCAGACATGGTCTTACATGTAAATCTCATATCGATGCCAGTGTCCTAGATGTGGTCTTACATGATATCACATATTGAAAACCTATGTCAAGACATATGAAATCCTATATATTCCTAGGTTCGTACGGGACTTTTCGAATTTTGACACATTGTCGATATTTTTTCAGACTTCATGTATATATATTTTTCGTAGACAATCATCACAATTTAATTTCATACGAACATAAATAAATCAATTCAAATGCATTTATTTTTATATAGACTTACCTCGGATTCAGATATAAACGGACGATTTCTGCTACTCAATCACTTTCGATTTTCCACAGTCTAAATCCGTTTTATTCTGTTCTTGATCTAAACATATTCAAATTTAACCGATTTATTCACCAAATCATTCAATTCAATCCAAAAACACACATTTAGGGCAATTTACAAATTAGCCCTCATATTTTCACATTTTGACATTTTAGTCCCTATTTCATAAAATCACAAAATACACATAATTCAATATAACCCATGCTTAGTCAATTCTCTATAGGTCCCTAGCAACCCATATTTTTCATTTATTTCACATTTTAGTCCTTTAAAATAATATTTTCTCAATTTAGTCCAAATTACTCAAATTCACCAAGAATCCAAAGACAAAACATGTTAATCTAACACATATATTTCATATTTCATCATCAACTATCACAAAGCTTACAAAATCATCAATGGCATATCTCAAAATCTCCATCAATTTACAAAATTAAGGCATGGTTTTGTAGTACTCGAAGAAACGATTACAAAAACGTAGAAATTATCAAAAACCGAAACCAAAACATACCTTAATCAAGATGAATAAGGGTTGAATACCTAGCTAACTCTTTTTCTTTTCTTTTCTTTTAATTTCAGCAAAGACAAAGATGATAATGGCTTGTTTTGTAACATCCCAAAAATGGGGTTATTTGGAATTTAATTATTTTCTTATGTAAGAACTGCTATGTCATTATTTATGGAATAATAATGATCAATTTAAGGCTTTGTGTTGGCTCGATTTGGTGGGAAATTTTAGTTTTAACTTTTAAGGTAGGGAGCCTTGGCAAGAGGGTGTTATAAGAATAAATGGGGATAATTTGGACATAAAATGAGCTTAGACCAAGTGGCAAAGCAAGCCCACTTGAGAGCTACATGTGACGCCACCAAGGGAGCAAGGAGAGCTTGTGTTCGAGTCATGAAATCCCTCTTTGGCACTATGTTGGACTGGCATAGGAAGGAGAGTTTCTTCTTTTTAAACTCTTTATTTTATGAGATAATTAAGGATTTTATTTAATATTAATTTCCAAGGATAATTAGGATGATATTAATTCATTTTGATAAACAAAATAAAAGGGTGATAAAGGAGATATTAGTTGATTTACTTGGGATTAATTCAAATTATTTTGAATTTAATTAAACAAGGGGCTAGGAGTGATTCAAGGAAAATTTATGGATGTTGGACTCTTGGGAGAAGAGGTGACTGGCAAGGACACTAGGGGGTGCCAATGCTTATATAAGCACCTAATTGTTCACCCTATTTTCTTTTTTCCAAGTTTGCTAGTCAATCTCTAAACCCTCTCATCTCATATTTTCTTTTTCTTTTACATCCTCTCCAAAACCATAGCCAAACTCTCATTACTTACCCTTGTCAAACCTAATTCTTTAATCCCTCTTCTTCTATTTCCTACTAGCCAATCCTCCACATCTCCATAGCCATCTATTTCTTTTCTTCCTAGAATCAAAACCCCTATTGTCCTAGCTCCAAATAGCCAATCTAATACCTATCAAGTGTCAAATTCCTTCTCTTTCTCTACTTGGCGAATAGTATAGTGGTTTCGGATTTCTCCTACATCCAATTGAAGCGAGGTAAGGAGTATTAGCCAAATACTTTTCTTCTTCCTTCTCTTGTGTGTCTCTGTCGACATCCATAAGGGGGTAAGTGCCGATTTCAATAGTGTATTAACACCCTTGTGAAACCGATTTCTTTCTAGGGAACTCCGGATCTCAAAGGGGAAGGCGGATCTTCCATTCCTTAGTCAATCGATTGGTAAGTAGGGGGTAAGGATGTATGGTAAATAGAGTGCTATTCTAGTAAGTCAGTTAATGATTAAAAGCCGAAGGCTATTGGTATTATTTACTGATCGATGGTGGTTGGCAGAGCAGAATCGGGAATTGAGTGCTGTGATTAGGAACCGAAAAGATAAAGGTAAGGTTCGGGTTCACAAGGAATCCCTCTCAAATTAATTGGTTTGGCCGAATGGCCCATATTACTAACCTTGATAGTTGGCCGAATATAGGGGCAAGGACTTGGAGGGTGGCCGATTGATTATCTTCGGGATTTAAGACTATCGTGGTAACAGGTGTGTACATACACACTATATAATACATTAAATATGCCTAACCTTGTGAATGCTCATTTTTATGAATGTAGCATTGGAATGAATACCAAATCGGTATAAGTGGTGATTCAGGTAAGTACCTGTTAATGTGATTTATTATTATTAATGCTTTTGGTAAGCATGATGTTTTGACACATGAAATTTAAGAATGTGATGGCATGAAACATATGTATGTTTATCTTGTGGGATTGATGAGTGGAGGGCGGTGTTATTGTGCCGACGGGCACCAAAGCTTTGGTAGCACACCGTGACTATATGTCACCGTGAGGTTTGGTACCTCCAGAGGTTTGGTACCTCAATAGCGACTTGTCCCCGTGGTTAACACCACCGTGGGTTGGCCCCACTTGAGATATGGGATCGTCCGCCGCTGATTTGGTATCACACGATGGGTTGGCCCCATCACCCGATTTGTGTCTACTTTACACCGTTGTTTTGGTAACACATTGTGACTACATGTCACCAAAGGGTTTGGCACCACCAAGGGTTTGGTACCACAACTGGGTAGATAAAGCGTATGGTTGGCTAGGTTGGGTACACATTATTTTGCATATTAATTGTTATATGTTGTGTATGAAAAATGTTTTAAAACGGGGGAAGGGTTACATACTGAGTCTTGGTGACTCACCTTCTCCATTAATTTTTCAGGTGATGCTTAGATCGCGGACATGGAGCCGGAGGGACTTGAGGAGGCCATGCGGTGGATTTAAATTTAATTAGACTTTGATTTTTGTTATTTTAAATTTGGTTATTGGGTTGTTTTATTTTGGATGTAATAAGGCCTCATTAAACTTTACTTTGGTTATTTTCTTTTATGTTGGATATCTTTATCTTAATTAAAATTTGCATTACACGTTTTCCTAAATTAACACGGAAGATGTTTTATCGTGCCATCGGGCACATCCAAAATTTGTATAATAACTAGACTTAATTAAATTTTTTTAAATTGGACTTTTTATAAATTCAGCAAGATAACTTAGAAAGAGCAGTTTTCAACAAAACTTAAGTGGATTTAGAAAATGGGTTTCAAAAGTTCTTCTTCAGAATAACGACCCTATTCGGTCCTAACGCTTGGGCCGGGTTTGGCTATTACAATTGGTATCGAGCCCAGCTCAAAACTCTACTGTGGGGGCCCAAGGCCCAAAAATGTTTTAGTAGGCCTTATTAATTGTTTTGGGTTTTAAAGCAAGATGGCCTGAGTCTCCCAGATCGATCCGCCTGTAAGTACCTCTAAACCTCTTTGTGAATTATATTCAGAGAAGGGTAGGAAGCATGGAACGTAGATAGACTTATAGGAATTTGAACCCTAGGATTAGAATACTCAAACACACAAGCTAAACATAAGACTTAAAGAACTAAACCAATCTATGACTTAGTCATCGAGCTAGGTGTAGTAACCTCAGACGCATGTCTAGGATTGGAACCCAAGAGCTCGGTATTTAAGCGGTCCGAGTGACTCACCACCTCTTGGCAGTATCCTACACAGTGCGTAGCTCGGGTTCACCCTAACTCGTAGGGCTCAAGTGGTGTGGTAACCTCTGCGCATGTCTAGAAAGGTTCTTGGGAGCTTGGTATTTAAGCAATCCGCTGACTCACCTCCTCTCCACACTAAACCTACTGGTGCGTAGCTTGGGTTCACTCGACCAAGAAGGTTCTATCATAGGCTAAACCTAATGACTAAAACCCAAAGGAATTAGCCATGTTTTGAAGGAACGAAACAACGTAAACCCTAATGTTTTTAAAATCTCGTAATAACTCTTTCAAATCTGAAAACATCATTTTACAACGCTTTCCTTGGAAAACTAGATTTGGAAAAAATTACAAAATGCCCTTAGGGTAAAATTACTAAAATACCACTGGTTCATAAAATATCAAATCAATGGTTTTGTCCAAAATTTTAACTATTCTATAAATATTCAACAACTTAGCCATGAAAATCATCAAGAAAATATGTGGTTTTGGAAAAATTTACTTAAAACGCCTCAACTCACAAAATTACCAAACGCTCGAGTACAAAATTTTTGCAACATCACCGCTTTAAGAAAAAAAATTCTCAAAAGGACCCTCGAGTTTTACAATGGTTAAAACATCCTTGATTTACAAAATTACAAAATTACCTTGAGGACTAAATTACCAAATACCCACGGTTTTCAAATAATGCCATAACTTCAAATCTTGTCAATTTTCAATAATACCCTCTAGTTTTGGGAACTTCAAACAATATACTCTACTAAAGTTTTAAATTTTCTTCTATTACGAAAATACCTCAGAGGAAAATGACGAAAATACCTTCAGGTTAGAAATGGCGAAATGTCCAAGAGTGAATAGGTATGGAAAGCATTAGGGAATGGATGCAAGAACTTCTTTGTGAACTAGGATAGAAGATCAAACCTTGTTTGCACGAAGAATCTCTCGATTAAACTTTATCCATAAAATTTCTTCGCGAGTAATAAAGTGGAACAAATGCTAACGCATAAAATTTCTCTTAATCGATTAAAAGCGCGAGAGATAGAATGAGTTCTAGAGGACGTGGGCGCCGTGGGCCGCCAGTAGGGGTAGGATGATTTGTCTCGAACCCGCAGTCGGGACAAGGTTCTCAAAACGATGTACCACCGCCACCACCACCTCCAACTTTTGAGCCGAGGAGCGAGATCGACGGGAGGAGAGGCAAGATCGCAAGCAAGGTGTTGCAGTCCTCGAATTGGTGGTCAATGGTGGAATTTAGGAGCTCGAAACTGCTCCCGAGCGGATTCGTCCAACGGAGCCGAGGTGTTCCGGTGTGTCGAGTGGCACCCAGCAGTAGTAGTATTGGTTGAATCTCTGTAAAGGGTAATGGATGAACTTGACCGACCGAGGAGGAAAAGTCGAAAGGGCGAAGTCGCTTCTAAAGGATGAAGCGTGCACAGTGGTGGTCGACAGTCGGGATGGAGCCACAATGATGATCTTACGATGGGACTACTTTAAACCGCTGTAAGAAATATGTGGGCACCAACCTACACCGACGCTGAGAGGAAGACTTTTACGAGTTTAGTACAAGGAACTAAGTCCGTGGGTAGAGTATGAGGCGTAGTTTTTAAGGTGAGTAGGTATGCGGAGGAATTGTAGCCATCGAACACGAGCGCCGTGTCCGCTTTGAGGACGGACCGAGATGACTTGAGGTTACTAATTGCCCCGCAAGAAAGTTCGTGAGTTTTCATCTCTTGTGGAAAAGGCTAAAGTAGCCGAGGGATCAAGGAGGTCATGAGGCGTAATTATAGTAGAAATAATCAAGAGAGGATTTGGGTCACCGGATCCAAAGGGTAATGATCAAGAAGGCTAGGCGTAATGGGCCAAATCAAAAGAAGGCCCGTAGCTACTAATCGAGGCCGGCCAAAGGTAATCATGGGAAGTCCCATTGGGGAGGTTGTTCGACCGGCGATAGGGATGTTTTGAGTGGATCTTTAGAACATCGGTCGAGATTGTCCCTAAGCGAGCTCGAAATCACCAGAGGGGCGTAACTGCACTCGGGACCGAAATGTGGGACCACAGAGGGTCGTGGTAATGGCAGAGAAGCAATCGGTCCTAACCGAGGTCGAGGAACTCAGGGCAGAGGTTCAGGCAACACAGAGGCTAGGCAGCCTGGCTTAGTCTATGCGGCAAGGCGTCGCGAGGAGGGTGACGCACCGGATGTCATAACCGGTACGTTTCTGATTTTTGGTCTTCCTTATTATGCATTAATTGATGTGGGGTCTACACACTCATACGTAGCCAGTAGTGTGGTAGAGACTTTGAACCTGACTCGAGATCGGCCGCTAGGGAGATGACCGTAGTGAGTCCTTTAGGTCACTCAGTGTGGTAGACAAACTTTTAGGGACGCACTCTAGAACTCCAAGGGGTCGATTCGGTCGATCCGATGGAACTACCATTCGGGAGTTCGATTTGATCCTTGAATGGATTAATGGCTAAGTATCGTGCAAATTTGGATTATGCTGCTAAGCGCATGGTTCTTAAGACACCGAGAATGGTGAAGTGGTTATGATAGGTGATAGAAGGAATTACCTATCCAATGTGGTGTCTGCCTTGAAGGCGGAAAAGATGGTCAAGAAGGGTTGTAAGGCGATTTGGTTGAATTTGTGCTTTGGAAGCTAAGGAGTCGAGGTTGGAAAGGTCCGAACGGTTGGGGAATTTGATGATGTGTTCCCGTAAGAACTTCCTGGTCTACCCCGCATCGAAGTTGAATTCATATTGACTTGCTACCCGAACAGCACTGTGTTCTATAGCACCTCACCGAATGGCACCAAGGAATTGGTGGAGCCAAGGCTCGATTCGTGAGCTCTTGGATAAGGGTTTATTCGACCTAGTATATCTCCGTGGGAGCGCCTGTGTTGTTTGTCAAGAAGAAGGACGGTGCTATGCGAATGTGCATCGACTACCGTCAGTTAAACAAGTTAACGATCAAAAACAAGTACCCTTTGCCTCGGATCGATGACTTGTTTGACCAGTTGAAGGGGCGCGGTGTTTTCAAGATAGACCTTAGGTCGGGTTACCATCAACTTAGGGTGAAGGGGGCCGATGTTCACAAGACGGCTTTTCGAACTCGGTATGGGCATTACGAGTTCCTAGTGATGCCATTCGGGTTGACCAATGCACCGGCGGCATTTATGGATTTAATGAATAGAGTCTTTCAACAGTACTTAGACCAATTCGTCGTGGTGTTCATCGACGACATATTGGTTTACTCAAGGACGGAGGAAGAGCATGACAAGCATTTACGGGTAGTTCTGCAAGTGTTGAGGGAAAAACAGTTGTATGCCAAATTCAGTAAGTGCAAATTTTGGCTAAGGAGGTGGCTTTCTTAGGTCACGTAGTGTGGGCGGAAGGATTAGAGTGGATCCCGCAAGATTGAAGCGGTATTGGAGTGGAAACCGCCTAAGTCTGCGGGCGTAGATACGAAGTTTTACGGGTTTAGCGGGTATTATCGGAGGTTTGTGGAAGGGTTCTCTCGATCGCAGCTACAGATTGACTAAGTTACTAAGGAAAGGTGTTCCATTTGTATGGTCGGAGAAACAAGAAGAAAGTTTTGATAGTCGAGAAAGATTACGACTAAGCTCTGATTTTAGTACAACCCGAGGTGGGAAATTATTCATGATCTATTGTGATACATCTCACACCGGTTTGGGGTGTGTGTTGATGCAGATGGAAAGGTAGTAGCCTATGCGTCCCGGCAATGAGACCGCATGAGGTTAACTATCCAACTCACGACACGGAGTTAGCCGCAATGCCTTCGCCTCGAAAGTATGGAGACATTATCTTTATGGGGAGAAGTCGGTAATTTACACGGACCACAAAAGTTTGAGGTATCTTCTACGTATGATCTCAATCGAGGCGTCACCGATGGATTGAGTGTTAAAGGACTCTGTCGTTCCATCGAATATCATCCGGTAAGGCTAACGTGGTGGTGGACGCGCTGAGCGGAAGGTCGTGGCGGACTTAAGAGCAATGTTTGCTCGATTGAGCCTATATGACGATGGAAGCCTTTTGGCGTAACTTCAAGTTAAGCCAACGTGGATCGAGGAGATTAAGAACAAACAGCTAGTGGATGAAGGCTTAAATGCTAAGAGAATGCAAGTTCGTGGATGGTGGTTTGAAGGGTATAGTTTGACCGGTGATGGTGTGTTATGTTTTCAAGGACGCCTCAGATGCCAAAAGATATGGAGTTGAGGCGAAAATTCTCCAGATGCTCATAGCAGCCCATACGCTTATGCATCCGGGGAAGCAAGATGTATGGAGATCTACTAAATAGCTTACGTGGCCCGTTGAAGCGTGAGATAATGAAATTAGTAGGGAAGTGTTTGACGTGTCGGCAGTGTTAAGGTGAACACCGCTACCATCGGGTTACTTCAACCCAGAAAGATCCCTCAATGGAAGTGGGAGCGATCACTATGGATTTCGCTGGTCTACCCCTCACGCCCAAAGAAGAAAGATGCGCTTTGGGTAATCGAGACCGTCTCGACTAAATCACTCACTTCATACCGGTGAGAATGGATTACTCACCCGAAGCTTGCAAAGTTGTATGTGGCAGAGATAGTCGATTGCATGGTGTACCGTATCGCTTATCTCGGATAGGGACCCAAGGTTCACTTCGAGGTTTTGGAAAGCGTTACATCAAGCATTGGCACGCGGTTGATTTCAAGATGACTTTCCATCCTCGCATCTGGACGGGCAATGAGAAAAGGTCATACAGATCTTAGAAGATATGCTTTGAGGGTTGTGTCTTGGAATTCGAGGTAGTTGGGAGGAATTCTTACCTCTAGCTGAGTTCGCCACAACAATAGCTACCAAGCAAGTATTCGAGATGGCACCATCTGAAGCCTTTGATGGATTGAAATGCCGAACCCGACGTGTTGGACGGAGTTGGGTGAACGACAAGTGTTGGGCCCGAATTGGTAGCGAGATCAAGACAAAGTCAAAGTGATTCGGTCTCGCCTCAAGGAAGCATCGATAGGCGTAAGTCTTACTACCGATCTCAAACGCAAGGAAATGGAGTATGTTTGTGGGAGACAAGGTCTTTCTAAAGGTGTCGCTTTGGAAAAAGGTGTTAAGATTTGGACGAAAGGGAAGCCGAGCCCAAGGTTCATCGACCATATACGCTTTAAGCGAGTGGGTCCGTAGCCTATCGCCTAGAGTTGCTTGAGCGGAATCGAAGTCGATACACGACGCTTTTCACGATCAATGTTAAGACTAGATTTGGTCGAGCCATCACATGTGGTACCCGTGATGTAAATCGAGGTTAACGCAGACTTATCTTTTGAGGAGGAACCGTTCAGATCTTGGATAGAGATATAAAGGTTCTACGTAGGAAGTCAGTGCCCTTAGTGAAAGTGCTATGGCGGAATCATGGTGCTGAGGAAGCTACGTGGGAACCTGAGGATGTGATACGGCGGCAATACCCTCATCTGTTTTAGTTATGTAATTTCGGGACGAAATTTATTTTAAGGGGGGTAGAACTGTAACATCCCAAAAATGGGGTTATTTGGAATTTAATTATTTTCTTATGTAAGAACTGCTATGTCATTATTTATGGAATAATAATGATCAATTTAAGGCTTTGTGTTGGCTCGATTTGGTGGGAAATTTTAGTTTTTAACTTTTAAGGTAGGGAGCCTTGGCAAGAGGGTGTTATAAGAATAAATGGGGATAATTTGGACATAAAATGAGCTTAGACCAAGTGGCAAAGCAAGCCCACTTGAGAGCTACATGTGGCGCCACCAAGGGAGCAAGGAGAGCTTGTGTTCGAGTCATGAAATCCCTCTTTTGGCACTATGTTGACTGGCATAGGAAGGAGAGTTTCTTCTCTTTTAAACTCTTTATTTTATGAGATAATTAAGGATTTTATTTAATATTAATTTCCAAGGATAATTAGGATGATATTAATTCATTTTGATAAACAAAATAAAAGGGTGATAAAGGAGATATTAGTTGATTTACTTGGGATTAATTCAAATTATTTTGAATTTAATTAAACAAAGGGCTAGGAGTGATTCAAGGAAAATTTATGGATGTTGGACTCTTGGGAGAAGAGGTGGGCTGCAAGGACACTAGGGGGTGCCTTAGAATGCTTATATAAGCACCTAATTGTTCACCCTATTTTCTTTTTTCCAAGTTTGCTAGTCAATCTCTAAACCCTCTCATCTCATATTTTCTTTTTCTTTTACATCCTCTCCAAAACCATAGCCAAACTCTCATTACTTACCCTTGCAAAACCTAATTCTTTAATCCCTCTTCTTCTATTTCCTACTAGCAGAATCCTCCACATCTCCATAGCCATCTATTTCTTTTCTTCCTAGAATCAAAACCCTATTGTCCTAGCTCCAAATAGCCAATCTAATACCTATCAAGTCTCAAATTCCTTCTCTTTTCTCTACTTGGCGAATAGTATAGTGGTTTGGGATTTCTCCTACATCCAATTGAAGCAGAGGTAAGGAGTATTAGCCAAATACTTTTCTTCTTCCCTTCTCTTGTGTGTCTCATCGACATCCATAAGGGGGTAAGTGCCGATTTCAATAGTGTATTAACACCCTTGTGAAACCGATTTCTTTCTAGGGAACTCCGGATCTCAAAGCGAAGGCGGATCTTCCATTCCTTAGTCAATCGATTGGTAAGTAGGGGTAAGGATGTATGGTAAATAGAGTGCTATTCTAGTAAGTCGATTAATGATTAAAAGCGAAGGC
Organism: Gossypium rotundifolium; assembly: GCA_025506655.1. NCBI lineage: Eukaryota > Viridiplantae > Streptophyta > Magnoliopsida > Malvales > Malvaceae > Gossypium > Gossypium rotundifolium. The sequence continues at coordinate 34,314,873 of CP106727.1, read as the reverse complement.
TATTGGTATTATTCTTGATCGATGGTGGTTAGCGAGAAGCGTAATCGGGAATTGAGTCTTTGTGATTAGGAACCAAAAAGATAAAGGTAAGGTTCGGGTTCACAGGAATCCTCTCAAATTAATTGGTTTGGCCGAATGGCCCATATTACTAACCTTGATAGTTGGCCGAATATAGGGGCAAGGACTTGGAGGGTGGCCGATTGATTATCTTCGGGATTTAAGACTATCGTGGTAACAGGTGTGTACATACACACTATATAATACATTAAATATGCCTAACCTTGTGAATGCTCATTTTTATGAATGTAGCATTGGAATGAATACCAAATCGGTATAAGTGGTGATTCAGGTAAGTACCTGTTAATGTGATTTATTATTATTAATGCTTTTGGTAAGCATGATGTTTTGACACATGAAATTTAAGAATGTGATGGCATGAAACATATGTATGTTTATCTTGTGGGATTGATGAGTGGAGGCGGTGTTATTGTGCCGACGGGCACCGTCTTTGGTAGCACACCGTGACTATATGTCACGGAGGTTTGGTACCTCAGGAGGTTTGGTACCTCAATAGCGACTTGTCCCCTGTGGTTAACACCACAGTGGGTTGGCCCCACTTGAGATATGGGATCGTCGCCGGTGATTTGGTATCACACGATGGGTTGGCCCCATCACCCGATTTGTGTCTCACGGACACCGGTGTTTTAGTAACACATTGTGACTACATGTCACCAGTGGTTTGGCACCACCAGCCACAACGGGTGAGCGATGGCGTATGGTTGGCTAGGTTGGGTACACATTATTTTGCATATTAATTGTTATATGTTGTGTATGAAAATGTTTTAAAACGGGGAAGGGTTACATCTTGAGTCTTGGTGACTCACCTTCTCCATTAATTTTTCAGGTGATGCTTAGATCGCGGACATGGAGCCGGAGGGACTTGAGGAGGCCATGCGGTGGATTTAAATTTAATTAGACTTTGATTTTTGTTATTTTAAATTTGGTTATTGGGTTGTTTTATTTTGGATGTAATAAGGCCTCATTAAACTTTACTTTGGTTATTTTCTTTTATGTTGGATATCTTTATCTTAATTAAAATTTGCATTACGTTTTCCTAAATTAACACGGAAGATGTTTTATCGTGCCATCAGGCACATCCAAAATTTGTATAATAACTAGACTTAATTAAATTTTTTAAATTGGACTTTTATAAATTCACAGAAGATAACTTAGAAAGAGCGCTTTTCAACAAAACTTAAGTGGATTTAGAAAATGGGTTTCAAAAGTTCTTCTTAAATAACGACCCTATTCGGTCCTAACGTTTGGTAGGGTTTGGTTATTACAAATTGGTATCGAGCCAGTTCAAAACTCATTTGTGGGGCCCAAGGCCCAAAAATGTTTTAGTAGGCCTTATTAATTGTTTTGGGTTTTAAAGCGGCATGGCTAGAGTCTCCTAGATCGATCCGCCTGTAAGTACCTCTAAACCTCTTTGTGAATTATATTACGTAGAAGGGTAGGAAGCATGGAACGTAGATAGACTTATAGGAATTTGAACCTAGGATTAGAATACTCAAACACACAAGCTAAACATAAGACTTAAAGAACTAAACCAATCTATGACTTAGTCATTTGAGCTAGGGTGTAGTAACCCAGATGCATGTCTAGGATTGGGCAGGAAGAGCACAGTATTTAAGCGGTCAGGTGACTCACCACCTCTTGGCAGTATCCTACAGTGCGTGCTCGGGTTCACCCTAACTCGGAGGGCTCGATGGTGTGGTAACCTCTGTGCATGTCTAGAAAGGTTCGGTGGGAGCTTGGTATTTAAGCGATCCGTGACTCACCTCCTCTCCACACGAAACCTCACAGTGCGTAGCTTGGGTTCACTCGACCAAGAAGGTTCGGTCATAGGCTAAACCTAATGACTAAAACCCGAAAGGGAATTAGCCATGTTTTGAAGGAACGAAACAACGAAACCCTAATGTTTTAAAATCTACGTAATAACTCTTTCAAATCGGAAAACATCATTTTACAACGTTTTCCTTGGAAAACTAGATTTGGAAAAATTACAAAAATGCCCTTGGGGTAAAATTACTAAAATACCCTCGTTCATAAAATATCAAATCAATGGTTTTGTCCAAAAATTTTAACTATTCTATAAATATTCAACAACTTAGCCATGAAAATCATCGAAGAAAATATGTGGTTTTGGAAAAATTTACTGGCATACCTCAACTCACAAAATTACCAAAACGCCTCGAGTACAAAATTTTGCAACATCACCGTTTTAAGAAAAAAAATTCTCAAAGGGACCCTCGAGTTTTACAATGGTTAAAACATCCTTGATTTACAAAATTACAAAATTACCCTTGGAGGACCAAATTAAAATACCCCGGTTTTGAAATAATGCCATAACTTCAAATCTTGTCAATTTTCAATAATACCCTCTAGTTTTGGGAACTTCAAACAATATACTCTACTAAAGTTTTAAATTTTCTTCTATTACGAAAATACCCACAGCAGGAAAATGACGAAAATACCACGGGTTAGAAATGGGCGAAATGTCAGAAGAGTGAATAGGTATGGAAAGCATTAGGGAATGGATGCAAGAACTTCTTTGTGTGAACTAGGATAGAAAATGAAACCTTGTTTGCACGAAAGAATCTCTGATTAAACTTTATCCATAAAATTTCTTCATGAGTAATAAAGTGGAACAAATGCTAACGCATAAAATTTCTCTTAATCAGTTAAAAGCGCAGATGATAGAATGAGTTCTAGAGGGCGTGGGCCGTGGACGGCCAGTAGGGTAGGATGATGATGTCCGAACCCGTCAGTCGGGACAAGGTTCTCAAAGCGATGTACCACCGCCACCACCACCTCCAACTTTTGGGTGAGGAGGCGAGATCGAGAGCGGGAGGAGGCGATGCTCATGGCGGTGTTGCGAGTCCTCGAATTGGTGGCGGGTGGTGGAAATTTAGGAGCTCGAAATCTGTTCCGGCGGATTCGATCCAACGGATGAGGTGTTAAAGGTGTGTCGAGTGGCACCCAGTGTAGCAGTATTGGTTGGAATCTCTGAAAGGGTAATGGATGAACTTGACTTGACCGAGGAGGAAAAGTGAAAGGGCGATGTAAACTTCTAAAGGATGAAGCGTACCGTGGTGGTGACGATTCGGGATGGAGCCACGGTGATGATCTTACGTGGGACTACTTTAAAACCGCTTTTCGGAAGAAATATGTGGGCACCGGCTACACCGACGCAGAGGAAGACTTTTACGAGTTTAGTACAAGGAACTAAGTCCGTGGTAGAGTATGAGGCGAGTTTTAAGGTGAGTAGGTATGCGGAGGAATTGTAGCCACTTGAACACGAATGTGTCCGCTTTGAGGACGGACTCAGATGACTTGAGGTTACTAATTGCCCATGACGAGTTCGTGAGTTTTCATCTCTTGTGGAAAAGGCTAAAAGTAGCCGGGGGATCAAGGAGGCGTGAGGCGAAATTATAGTAGAAATAATCGGAAGAGAGGATTTGGGTCATTTGGATCCGATGGTAATGATCGAGAAGAAGGCTAAGCGAGAATGGGCCGTCGGTGACAAGGCCGTAGCTACTAATCGAGAGGCCATCGGTCAATCATGTGGGAAGTCCCATTGGGGAGGTTGTTCGACCGGCGATAGGGGATGTTTTGAGTGTGGATCTTTAGAACATCGGGTCAGAGATTGTCCCCGCGAGCTCGAAATCACCGAGGGGCGAACCGTACTCGGGACGAAATGTGGGACCACAGAGGGTCGTGGTAATGGCAGAGGAAGCAATCGGTCCTAGCAAAGTCGAGGAACTCAGAGCGGAGGTTGAGCAACCTGAGGCTAAGCGACTGGCTTAGTCTATCTGGCAAGGCGTCATGAGGAGGGTGGCCTGCCGGATGTCATAACCCAGATGCGTTTACGATTTTGGTCTTCCTTATTATGCATTAATTGATGTGGGGTCTACACACTCATACGTAGCTAGTAGTGTGGTAGAGACTTTGAACCTAGACTCGAGGCTGCTGCTAGGGAGATGGTATAGTGAGTCCTTTAGGTCACTCTGTAGTGGTAGACAAACTTTTAGGGGCGTACCCTAGAACTCCAAGGGGTCGTGTTCGAGTCGATCGATGGAACTACCATTCGGGAGTTCGATTTGATCCTTGGAATGGATTGGTGGCTAAGTATCGAGCAAATTTGGATTCTTGACTAAGCGCATGGTTCTTAAGGCAGTGAGAATGGTGAAGTGGTTATGATAGGTGATAGAAGGAATTACCTATCAATGTGGTGTCTGCTTTGAAAGCGGAAAAGATGGTCAAGAAGGGTTGTAAGGCGTATTTGGTTGAATTTGTGCTTTGGAAGCTAAGGAGTCGATGGTTGGAAAGGTCCGAACGGTTGGGGAATTTGATGATGTGTTCCCGGAAGAACTTGGGTCTACCCCGGGCAAGGAAGTTGAATTGATATTGACTTGCTACGGGCAGCACTGTGTCTATAGCACCTTACCGAATAGCAAGAAGGAATTGGTGGAGTGAAGGCTCGATTCGAGAGCTCTTGGATAAGGGTTTATTCGACCTAGTATATCTCCGGGGGCGCTGTGTTGTTTGTCAAGAAGAAGGGCGGTGCTATCACGAATGTGCATCGACTACCGTCGATTAAACAAGTTAACGATCAAAAACAAGTACCCTTTGCCTCGGATCGATGACTTGTTTGACCAGTTGAAGGGGGCGTCGGTGTTTTCGAAGATAGACCTTAGGTCGGGTTACCATCAACTTAGGGTGAAGGGGGCCGATGTTCACAAGACGGCTTTTCGAACTCGGTATGGGCATTACGAGTTCCTAGTGATGCCATTCGGGTTGACCAATGCCGGCGGCATTTATGGATTTAATGAATAGAGTCTTTCAACGATTACTTAGACCAATTAAGTCGTGGTGTTCATCGGCGACATATTGGTTTACTCAAGGACGGAGGAAGAGCATGACAAGCATTCTGGGTAGTTACGCAAGTGTTGAGGAAAAGCGGTTGTATGCCAAATTGATAAGTGCGAATTTTGGCTAAGGAGGTGGCTTTCTTAGGTCACGTAGTGTCGGCGGAAGGATTAGAGTGGATCCCATAAAGATTGAAGCGGTATTGGAGTGGAAACGCCTAAGTCGATTGGCGAGAGATCTGAAGTTTTACGGGTTTAGCGGGGTATTATCGGAGGTTTGTGGAAGGGTTCTCTCGATCGCAGCCTTAGCTGACTAAGTTACTAAGGAAAGGTGTTCCATTTGTATGGTCGGAGAAACAAAGAAGAAAGTTTTGATAGGTGAGAAAGATTACGACTAAGCTCGGTTTTAGTACAACTTGGCGGGAAATTATTCACGATCTATTGTGATGCATCTCACCTTTGGTTTGGGGTGTGTGTTGATGCGAGGATGGAAAGGTAGTAGCCTATCGTCCGGCAATTTGAGACCGCATGAGGTTAACTATCCAACTCACGACACAGGAGTTAGCCGCGATCGTCTTCGCATACGAAAGTATGGAGACATTATCTTTATGGGGAGAAGTCGGTAATTTACGGACCACAAAAGTTTGAGGTATCTTCGACGTAAGGATCGAATCGGCGTGGCAGATGGATTGAGTTGTTAAGGACTACGATGTTCCATCGAATATCATCCGGGTAAGGCTAACGTGGTGGTAGCGCGTTGGCCGGAAGGTCGTGGCGGACTTAAGAGCAATGTTTGCTCGTTGAGCCTATATGACGATGGAAGCCTTTTGGCGAGAACTTCAAGTTAAGCCAGCGTGGATCGAGGAGATTAAGAACAAGCAGTTAGTGGATGAAGGCTTAAATGCTAAGAGAATGCAAGTTCGGGATGGTGGTTTGGAAGGGTATAGTTTGACCGGTGATGGTGTGTTATGTTTTCAAGGGCGGCCAGTATGCCAAAAGATATGGAGTTGAGGCGTAAAATTCTCCAGGATGCTCATAGCAGCCCATACGCTATGCATCCGGGGAAGCAAGATGTATGGAGATCTCTGAAGCGATTACGGTGGCGGGTTGAAGCGTGAGATAACGGAATTCGTAGGGAAGTGTTTGGCGTGTCGGCGAGTTAAGGTGAACACCGATTACCATCGGGTTACTTCAACCGGTAAAGATCCCTCAATGGAAGTGGGGCGGATCACTATGGATTTCGTCGGTGGTCTACCCCTTACGCCCAAAGAAAGAAAGATGCGATTTGGGTAATCGTGACCGTCGATTAAATCACTCACTTCATCTGGGTGAGAATGGATTACTCACTCGAAGCTTGCAAAGTTGTATGTGGCGAGATAGTCGATTGCATGGTGTCTGGTATCGCTTATCTCGGATAGGGACCCAAGGTTCACTTGAGGTTTTGGAAGCGTTACATCAAGCATTGGAGTGCAGCGGTTGGATTCGATCTGACTTTCCATCCTCGAACGGACGGGCGATCGAAAAGGTCATCTGATCTTAGAAGATATCTTTGAGGGTTGTGTCTTGGAATTAGAGGTAGTTGGGAGGAATTCTTACCTCTAGCTGAGTTCGCCTACAACAATAGCTACCAAGCAAGTATTGAGATGGCACCATCTGAAGCAATTGTATGGGCGGAAATGCCGAACCCCGCGTGTTGGGCGGAGTTGGGTGAGCGACAAGTGTTGGGCCCAGAATTGGTAGCGAGGCGAAGACAAAGTCAAAGTGATTGGTCTCGTCTCAAGGAAGCATCGATAGGCGAAGTCTTCGCCGATCTCAAGCGCAAGGAAATGGAGTATCTTTGTGGGAGACAAGGTCTTTCTAAAGGTGTCGCCTTGGAAAAAGGTGTTAAGATTTGGACGAAAGGGAAGGTGAGCCCAAGGTTCATCAGACCATATCTGATTGTATAAGCGAGTGGGTCGGTAGCCTATCGACTAGAGTTCTTGGCAGAGCGGAGTCGAGATACGGCGTTTTTCACGTATCAATGTTAAGGCGGTATCGGTCGGATCCATCACATGTGGTACATGTGATGTAAATCGAGGTTAACGCAGACTTATCTTTTGAGGAGGAACCGGTTCGAGATCTTGGATAGAGATATAAAGGTTCTACGTGGGAAGTCGATGCCCTTAGTGAAAGTGCTATGGCGGAATCATGGTCTTTGAGGAAGCTACGTGGGAACTGAGGATGTGATCTGGCGGCAATACCTCATCATGTTTTAGTTATGTAATTTGGGACAAAATTTATTTTAAGGGGTAGAACTGTAACATCCCAAAATGGGGTTATTTGGAATTTAATTATTTTCTTATGTAGGCTGCTATGTCATTATTTATGGAATAATAATGATCAATTTAAGGCTTTGTGTTGGCTCGATTTGGTGGGAAATTTTAGTTTTAACTTTTAAGGTAGGGAGCCTTGGCAAGAGGGTGTTATAAGAATAAATGGGGATAATTTGGACATAAAATGAGCTTAGACCAAGTGGCAAAGCAAGCCCACTTGAGAGCTACATGTGGCGCCACCAAGGGAGCAAGGAGAGCTTGTGTTCGAGTCATGAAATCCTCTTTTGGCACTATGTTGGGCTGGCATAGGAAGGAGAGTTTCTTCTCTTTTAAACTCTTTATTTTATGAGATAATTAAGGATTTTATTTAATATTAATTTCCAAGGATAATTAGGATGATATTAATTCATTTTGATAAACAAAATAAAAGGGTGATAAAGGAGATATTAGTTGATTTACTTGGGATTAATTCAAATTATTTTGAATTTAATTAAACAAGGGCTAGGAGTGATTCAAGGAAAATTTATGGATGTTGGACTCTTGGGAGAAGAGGTGGGCGGCAAGGACACTAGGGGGGTGCTTAGAATGCTTATATAAGCACCTAATTGTTCACCCTATTTTCTTTTTTCCAAGTTTGCTAGCGAATCTCTAAACCCTCTCATCTCATATTTTCTTTTTCTTTTACATCCTCTCCAAAACCATAGCGAAACTCTCATTACTTACCCTTGCGAAACCTAATTCTTTAATCCCTCTTCTTCTATTTCCTACTAGCCTAATCCTCCACATCTCCATAGCCATCTATTTCTTTTCTTCCTAGAATCAAAACCCTATTGTCCTAGCTCCAAATAGCAATCTAATACCTATCAAGTCTTGAAATTCCTTCTCTTTCTCTACTTGGCGAATAGTATAGTGGTTTGGGATTTCTCCTACATCCAATTGAAGCGAGGTAAGGAGTATTAGCCAAATACTTTTCTTCTTCCCTTCTCTTGTGTGTCTCTCTCGACATCCATAAGGGGGTAAGTCTGATTTCAATAGTGTATTAACACCCTTGTGAAACCGATTTCTTTCTAGGGAACTCAGGGATCTCAAAGCGGAAGGCGGATCTTCCATTCCTTAGTCAATCGATTGGTAAGTAGGGGTAAGGATGTATGGTAAATAGAGTGCTATTCTAGTAAGTCGATTAATGATTAAAAGCGAAGGCTATTGGTATTATTCTTGATCGATGGTGGTTAGCGAGCGAATCGGGAATTGAGTCTTTGTGATTAGGAACAAGAAAAGATAAAGGTAAGGTTCGGGTTCACAAGAATCCCTCTCAAATTAATTGGTTTGGCGAATGGCCCATATTACTAACCTTGATAGTTGGCGAATATAGGGGCAAGGACTTGGAGGTGGCCGATTGATTATCTTGAGGATTTAAGACTATCGTGGTAACAGTGTGTACATACACACTATATAATACATTAAATATGCCTAACCTTGTGAATGCTCATTTTATGAATGTAGCATTGGAATGAATACCAAATCGGTATAAGTGGTGATTCGTGTAAGTACACATTAATGTGATTTATTATTATTAATGCTTTTGGTAAGCATGATGTTTTGACACATGAAATTTAAGAATGTGATGGCATGAAACATATGTATGTTTATCATTGTGGGATTGATGAGTGGAGGCGGTGTTATTGTGCCGCGGGCACCGGTGCTTTGGTAGCACACCGTGACTATATGTCACCAGAGGTTTGGTACCTCAGGAGGTTTAGTACCTCAATAGCGACTTGTCCACGTGGTTAACACCACCGTGGGTTGGCCCCACTTGAGATATGGGATCGTCTGCTAGTGATTTGGTATCACACGATGGGTTGGCCCCATCACCCGATTTGTGTCTCTGGACACCGGTGTTTTGGTAACACATTGTGACTACATGTCACCAGTGGTTTAGCACCACCGGTGGTTTGGTACCACAGCAGGGGTGAGCAGTGGCGTATGGTTGGCTAGGTTGGGTACACATTATTTTGCATATTAATTGTTATATGTTGTGTATGAAAATGTTTTAAAACGGGGAAGGGTTACATCTTGAGTCTTGGTGACTCACCTTCTCCATTAATTTTTCGGTGATGCTTAGATCGCGGACATGGGCCGGAGGGACTTGAGGAGGCCATGCGGTGGATTTAAATTTAATTAGACTTTGATTTTGTTATTTTAAATTTGGTTATTGGGTTGTTTTATTTTGGATGTAATAAGGCCTCATTAAACTTTACTTTGGTTATTTTCTTTTATGTTGGATATCTTTATCTTAATTAAAATTTGCATTACGTTTTCCTAAATTAACACGGAAGATGTTTTATCGTGCCATCGAGCACATCCAAATTTGTATAATAACTAGACTTAATTAAATTTTTTAAATTGGACTTTTATAAATTGACAAGATAACTTAGAATGAGCGATTTTCAACAAAACTTAAGTGGATTTAGAAAATGGGTTTCAAAAGTTCTTCTTCGAATGTGACCCTATTAGGTCCTAACGTTTGGTAGGGTTTGAAATGTTACATGTTTTATGCTTGTTTTATTTTAATATAACTTATTAATCATTTTACAACTTTAACATTTATTAAACCATATAAAAATCATGTAAAATATGGACATAAATGTCCACTAGCATAAACAGAGGTATAATATCCATTTAAGGACTTCACCTTTAATATGCCATGTTAATTTAACACATTAACATATGAATTGCCTCTTTTACCTTGAAACACCCCAAACCCGGCCCACGAGCCTAGACCGGATCTGGTATGCTCCTCGATGTAAACCGTTTCAAATTCTTTTGTTACTTAGGAAAAACTTGTGTGTTTTGAAAGAAAGATTGTTTTAGGTTGGGCTTGAGTTGAAAACAAGTTTATTTCATTAATAAAATCCTTTACTTTAGGTGACAAAACGTTTGGGCTTTGTTTTAGAATAAATTTACTCAATCTTTTAATAAATAAAAGTTTGTAAACATAATAAATGAAAGCAAGTAAAGTAGTTCTACTATGGCCTTATTACATCAAATAATTCCCAAAAATTTAAATTCAAAATACTTAAAATATAATAGTCCAAATAAAATAAATGAACTTCTTGCTGTGCATGGCCATCCCTAAGCATCTGTCGGCCTGGTCCATCACTGGTCGTCACCTGAAAAGTAATCCCACAAGGGGTGAGTCAAACAGACTCAATGTGTAACCAACACTAAGATTTAACAATTTAGGCATACATTATCATACATGTTCATAAACAAATAAAAAATAATGATGCAACCCAAACCCAAACCTAGATAGCCATCCGCTACACGTCCCCCGCACCAACCTGAACACCGTGGGGACTACTGAGTCAACCCTCCATCCGCTACACACCATTGAAGGCAGTCACTGCAGTCAACGTGCTCATCGCCCTTATAAAATTTGTGGTCTTAGGTCACCACATTCAGAATTCGTGGTCTTAGGTCACCACATTCGCTTATCGTGGTCTTAGGTCACCACATTCGATTTCGTGGTCTTAGGTCACCACATTAACTTCCCTTTTCATATAACCCATATGCCCCATATCATACATATCATGCACATCATGCCTTAATTCACATTCTTATCACTTTTTCACGTGTTACATATAACATATATTCCTAATCCTAGTAGGAGTAGGAAACGTACCTTAGTACTTTGTACCATTGTATAGTACCTTAGCCATGCTTTTCACATTCTTAATAACACATTTAATTTAAAACATAGCCATGAACATATTAAAACTTAGGGTAGGGTACACACCTGATTCGCTTAACAATTTCACTGAAATCTCGAAATCCGATCTATTGCCTTAGATCTTTAACTTCCTACATTCGGCCCATATTAAAGTTTTTAATGAAAACCCATTCGGCCACAAAATCAAATCCTAGTAGGAATTGTACACTAAAACTTACCTTGATGCCGATTTGCTTATCACTCAAATCCCGAAAACTTTGCTATTCTCCTCCTTGTATTCGGCCAAACACTGGATCTCTACATAGGTTAATTTTGGCTTTTTAACATGTAAGAAATAGATCTTAGTATCAATACAGGCCTTGGCCGATTGTATTTAGGCACATACCTTGTGATTTTTGAATCCCGAAACTCACCGAATAACTAGGGAACACGCGACCTATGGTGTACCTTCGGGAAAAGAACTTCTCCTTCCTTGTAATCGGCTGATCCTTAGATCTATTAACTTGTTAGTTTCGGCTATTTTGAATAATTATGAACTAGATCTAAAACACCAAAATAGGCCTTAGCGAATATTCCTTACCTTAGATCTTGGAAGATTTCTTCCTTATGGTCGACTTATGGATGCATCCCAAGCCTTCTTTCCAAGTTTCAACTAACACAATAATGGGGTTAGATTTCACGGTTTGCTTAATCTTAAAAGAAAAAAAAAGGATGAAACTGAATGAGATCTTACCCTTACTTGAAGAAATCAACAACCCCTTTGCTTTAAGTCCTTCAAAGATTCGGCTAAGGCTAGAGGGGACTTATTTTCAGCTTTTGGAAGATTATGAAAAGAAGAAAATATGTTGCTCACTTTCGGCAATGAAGATGGAAAAAGATTTTGGCTAGAACACAAGGTGTTTCGGCTAAATAGGTTAAAGAAAAAGAAAAGAGAACGAGTGAGGGTTTTGGAGAGGAAAGAGTAGACGATGGGGAGGCCTAAGTGTTTAATGAAATTCGGCTATGGCAAAAAGAAGAGAGAAAGGAGAGAGTTTGCAAGGAAATTTTCGGCAGAGAAAAGAGTTGAAAAGGAACAAAGTAAAAAGATGGACACTTCTTGCTTAGAATTTCGGCACAAATGAAAAAGAGGAGAAGAGATTGAGTTTTCGGCTAACACTCAAACACTAGCCTCTCCTAGCTTTTCTCTTTATCTCTTCTCTTAAAATTATTTAAGAATAATCCATCATTTATCCATCTTATTTGCCGAATTTTAACAAAAATAAAACACCTCCCTTTAGTGCCTTATTACCGTCCACTTCTTCCTACCTTGTAGCAAAAATAAAACTTCTTTTTGCTTTCCTTGTGGCTCGAACACAAGCCCAATTGCTTATGTAGGTGGCGTCACTTACCTAGCCTTAAGTGGTGCCTGCAAGCCACTTAAACAAGCCTATGTTTGTGTCAAATTTCTTCTATTAATTTTCTTAAGGCCACCTTGTTTTAGTTTCCTCTTTTACTTAACATTTCTAAATCATTTCCTTACATTTCCAGGTTTCCAAAAATGTTCACTTTCCTATTTTAACTTAACATTTCCAAGTTTCCAAAATGTTCACTTTCCTATTTTAACTTAACATTTCCAAGTTTCCAAAATGTTCACTTTCCTCTTTTAAACTTAACATTTCCAAGTTTCCAAAAATGTTCATCATACATGCATAATACATAAGTCATGTCATTTCGTATAATTAAATCAGAAATACATAGGCCCATTTTCAGGATGTTACAGTTCTACCCCCTTAAAATAATTTCGTCCTCGAAATTACTTACTAATGAACAATCGTACAATCTAACTCACCACACTACGCTATTGTCAAGACTCGATCTTAATAAAACTAACACATTTCCTATGCACAATTCCAAAGTTCACATCCAAGGTTTCATACCATTCACTAGCAATACAAGAACGAACTAGCTCTATAATAAATAAGGCAATAAAGGCATTCCAAAATAAGAAACTTACCCGTTGTCACATCTGGCACATCACTCTCCTCGCGACGGCCGACTGCATAAACCAACCTTGGCTGCCTTGCATCTGAACCTTCAAACCTCCGCTTGGTGCTCCACGACCACTACGGAACCATTTCCTCCATGGTTTAGACCAAGACCCACCGAGGTCATTGTCCACCTCTACCAGCCTGATTAACATTCTGAGCTACTGTTTGATTCCCATCTGGTCTCATTGGACAGTCCTTAATCATATGGTCCTTTAACCCACACTTAAAACATCCTCTTGTCTTTTTCCAACATTCACCTAAGTGCTTCTTCCCACATTATTCACAAGTAGGGTACTACCCTCCAGTAGCAGCATGCTGACCTCGCGGCCCTTCAACTCTAGGCCTCTTTTGCTCATTCCTGGATGGCCTTGACGATCCAAATTCTCTCTTCTACCTATTTCGATCGGAGTTCTCCCTCACGGACTCCTTAATACCCTCGGACACTTTGGCCTTTTCCACTAATACAGCAAACTCCCGCTCTTGCTATGGGCTATCAATAACCTTAGGTCATCTCTTAGTCCGTCTTCAAATCGAACACACCGCTCATGCTCAGTCGACACTATGCCTCGTGTATAACGGCTCGACCTTAGAATTCACCTCGTGCTTTCTCTACGGACTTGTTCCTTGAACCACTTCTAGAAAAGCCTTTCTCGGGCATCAATATAATGAGTGCCCACATACTTCTTCCGGTATGTTTTTAGCATACTCCCATGTGAGTTCCTCAACTGTAGCACCATCTCGCACCGTGAGCCACCATTGATATGACTCATCGCGAAGAAGCGACATCAACCTTTTCAGCTTTTCCTCGTCAGTTAAGTCGAGCTCATCCATAATCCATTCGGTCGCCTCCAACCAATACTCAGCGGTATTGGGTGCTACACTTGATACACCGCGGAACACTTCTGCTCCGTTGGCTCGGAGTCGCTCAGGTATCGAATTTTGAGCTCCCATGCCTCCACCTGTTCCTGCTACCCTTTCCAAGACTCGCAGCATCGCTTGTGACACTGCTTCATCCCCCGTCTGGTCTTGATATTCCACATTAGCGGCTGGGGGTGGTGGTGGCATTTCATTCTCAGACCCTTGACCCGATGTAACAGGTTCAGACACGGTCATTCGACCTCATCCACGGCCACGCACATTACGACCACATCCCCTTGAATTCATACTTCCACTTGCGTTTATCTGGTTTAAAGAATTTTATGTATTAGTTTTGTTCCACTGATTTAACACGAACAGTTTTATGTTTAATAGTTTTAAGGAGTAGTTCTTTCGATTCATACACATACAGTCTCACATCATTCACCTAGTCACACATATGAACTTGTGTCCATTACAGAGAAATGTTGTAATTGTCGTTGTTCGTTATTTTTCACTACCCAGGGGTATTTCCGTAATTTTATCCTATAGGGGTATTTTGGTAATTTTCAAATTAGAGTATTTGAAAATGTCGTAAAATAGAGGTTGTTGATATTTTACAAAATTAAAATACTTGTTGGAAAAATTTCAAGGGTAAAATAGTAATTTATACACTAGGGGTATTTTTGTAATTTTACAAGCCAGGGTCATTTTGATAATTTTTCGCAAAGATATGGTTCCTGGTGACCCTCAAAACAAGGGCATTTTTAAAGATTTCTAATTTGAGGGCACTTCGTTGATTTTTCCTTACTGAAGGTATTTTGGTCATTTGCATAGGTTAGGGGTAATTCGATAATTTTGCAAATCAGGGGTACTTTCGTAAATTTGCCAAATCAGGGTGTCTTTGGTATTTTGTAAAGTTTTTGAATACTTGTGCAAAATCAGAAATTGTTATTGAAATCGGGGGTAGTATGGTAATTTTGGAAAATTAAGGGCATTTTAGTAATTTTACCACTAAGGGTAATTAGGTAATTTGTAAATTAAAAATTCGTAGAAGGTTTTTCCAAAATAATAATTTTCATAATTTCAAAAGGGTAGTTTGTTGACTTTTTTTTTTAAAACTAGGGCCATGAAAATATGGCTAGTCCCTTCTGGGTTTTAGTTAGGGGTTTAGCCCGTGTATAAATCCTCTTGGTTAGGGTGAACCGAGGCTACGCACAGGTAGGATTCGAGTGGAGAGGAGGTGAGTCACGCGGACTACTTAAATACCAAGCTCCCACCGAAACCAATCCTAGACATGCGCACCATGGTTGCCACACCCTAACTCGGCGACTTAACCACATGTTTGTTCAATTAGGCATTTAAGTCTTATGTAATTATTGGGGTGAACTAGTCCTAGGGTTCAACAGATCCTAGTTCACTAATATACGTTCCATTCCATCTCTACCCTTCTACAATTCATACTATAATTCACACAGGAGATAGGGGTACTTACTTGATGGACTTCGGGTCGGAGACTTAGTGGGCCATGCCAGAAAATCCTGCTTAATTCACAAAAATTCTTTTTGGGCTTAACTTTGAAAACATTTTGGGCCTTAAACCCAAGGCCGAGAGTTTAAAACTGGGCTCTGATACCAAAATTGTAACACCCCAAATGTAACACCCCAAACTCGGCCCAAACATTACGACCGAATTCGGTATGTTACAGAGGGAAAACATTTTGAAAACCCTTTTTTATTTTTCGATTCCATCTTTGGCAAAAACGTTTCACTTTTAATAGGATATTATCTTGTTTAAAACCATTGGGGTATATGAAGAAAACCACACTTAGTTTTGTTGTTAAGAATCTATTTAAGTCACGTTGTTACCAATTATATCGATGTACCGATGGCACAAAAAAACATTTACGCTTGAATTTAAGAAAACTTGTTTAACCATTTTAAAGTCATTAAGTAGTTTAAACAAATCATCCAAAACATGTAAAATAATCAAAATGAAATCTTAGGAGGCCTTATTACAACTTAAACAAAAAAAACCAAAAATAAGATGAAAATAATTCAAAGTTCATTTAAACCACATTCTCACTACATGGCCACCTCGAGTCCATCCGGCTCCTCATCCACGATCTACGAGTCACCTGAAAAGGTTAAAGGAGAAGGTGAGTCACCAAGACTCAATGTAACCCTTCCCCCGGTTTAATGTAACATCATACACAAATCATAACTAAATTTAACATGCACCCAACCTAGCCATCCAAAACAACTTTCTCTACCCCTGTGGTACCAAACCACCGGTGGTGCTAAACCACCGGTGACCCAAAGTCACGATATCCATCAATATTGTGGTGCCAAACCACCGGTGGTGCTAAACCACCGGTGACCCAAAGTCATAATTAATAAGTTGTGGGGCCAACCCACGGTGATGCCAAATCACCGGCGACGATCCCGAATATCAACTGTGGGGCCAACCCACTGTGGTGCTAAGCCACCGACAAGTCGCTATGAGGTGCCCAACCTCCGTGACCCAAAGTCACGAAATGTGGTACAAAACCACCGTGTCCAAAGACACGGATATCACTTCCCCTCCACTCGCTTAACCCACCAATTTGTGATGTGCATTTAATGTAAATCATGCCAATCATGTTAATTAATAACATACACTAGATTTATCATCACCATATCCTTTATGCCACATACACCAAATATGCCATGCATCAACATGCATCATAATCGGGCCCATATCGACAAGGACTTACCTGAATCCATGCTCATACCCTTAAGGTATTAAATCCACATCTACATAAATCCGGTTTAGCATACACAATTTATATTAGCATTTTTATTAATTATAGGGTGTGTATGTACACACCTGTTACTAACGTGAATCCTAGATCCCGAAGATCCGATCTACTGAGTTAGATCCCTTGCCCCTATATTCGGCCAACAACAGGGTTAGTGCCATGGACCATTCGGCCAAACCAAATAAACCCAAAGGGTTAACGTATGCACCCGAAACCTCACCTAAACGCCCTTGAGTGCTAGCCACAGCACACGTTTTGTGAATCTGCTTCACCTTCCTACAATCGGCAATCATCAATACCCACAACAATAGCCTTCGGCTTCATTAAATAAATAGTTTACTAGGTTGAACTCTTACCACTACTTACCAAGACCGATTGCTAGAGAAATAGAGGGTTGGATTGAGTACTTCAAAATCCCGGAGTACCTTATGAGAAATCGGTTCCAAAGAAGAAAAATAGTTAGCCACACCATCAACAAATGCCGGATTTTGGCTTTCCCTTTCATCCAAGTCGACAGAGAACAAGAGAATGTGGGAAGAGAGTTTTGGCAAACACTTACCTTCACAAATCGATTGAAAAAGAAAATCCCGAAGAGATATATACCCACTTGATATTCGGCCAAAGTGAATCAAATAGGAGGAAGGGAATTTCGGCACACCAATAGAGTATGTTCGGCTAGAGAGAAAGAAAGAAATAATGAGAAAAGGGAGATAGGAGTTTCGACAGCAAGAGTGGAGGATATTCGGTAAAGAAAAGGTAGAGAGGGTTTCGATTTTTAGCAACCAAAAAGAAGAGAAGTAGAGGATTAATGGTGGTTTCGGTTTTGAGAAAGAATGAAAAGGAGAGAAAGAAAAAGATAGAAGATGAGAGAGTAGAGAAATTCGGCTACTTGCAAAAGAGAAAAAGAAAAAGAACCAAATGATGAATAGGTGCCTTAAGGGAATTCAGCACTCTCCCCCCTATACTCGGTCTCTTAGCCATCCACTCCTCTACAACAAGGAGTTCAAAATTCGGCCACCTCTTAAAAATGCTCCTGGCCACTAATTCAAACAAATTTGAATTAATCAACTTCCTAAATTTTCTCTCTGCCAACCCTTTGAATATTATTCAAATAAAATCCTTATTATCCTGAAGGAATTTGAATTGAGCACTTCTCTCTCTCTTGCCGTCAAAATAAAGAGCAGAAAAAAAGGGAATTTCGCAACTCGAACATAGGCTCCCTTGCTCCCCTTGGTGGCATCAATTCCAGCATCTAAGTGGCATCTCCTTGCCACTTTTCTAAGGCCTCATTAGTGTCAAATATTCCCTTTTTAAAACTTGTAACCCCTATCTACTATGGTCCCTTGCCTTTAAAGCTTACAAATAAAAATTTTTCTACCACTCGAGCCTACTCAAGGTCCATAACCAAGTCCTATTACACTACGAATAACATCACAGCAATCCATTCACAAGCAAAAATAATTTAATCACCCATAACCCCAAATTCAGGATGTTACAGTTCTACCCCCTTAAAAATAATTTCGACCTCGAAATTACCTAATCAAAAGAGTTGGGGGTATTGCTGCCGCATCACATCCTCGGGTTCCTATGTGGCTTCCTCCGCACCATGGTTTCGCCATAGCACTTTCACCAAAGGTACTGACTTGCTACATAGAACTTTGACATCTCGATCTAAGATCTGACTGGTTCCTCCTCGAAAGATAAGTCTGAATTTACCTCAATTTCTGCTGCTGGCACAACGTGTGATGGATCTGACCGATATCGCCTAAGCATAGACACATGAAAAATGTCATGAATCTGACTCAACTCTGCTGGCAGCTCGAGCTGATAAGCTATCGGTCCCACTCGCTTTAATACTGTATATGGCCCGATGAACCTAGGGCTTAGCTTCCCTTTCCGCCCAAATCTCAATACCTTCTTCCAAGGCGACACCTTCAGAAAAACTTTATCTCCTATTGCATATTCCATATCCTTGCGCTTAAGATCAGCATAAGACTTCTGCCTATCTGACGCTTCCTTGAGATGAGCCCGAATTATCTTAACTTTATCTTCAGTTTCTGCCACCAACTCGAGACCCAAAACTTGTCTTTCACCCAACTCCGTCCAACACGTAGGAGTACGACATTTTCATCCATATAGTGTTTCATAGGGTGCCATCTGGATACTCACTTGATAACTATTGTTATAAGCGAATTCTGCCAACGGTAGGTACTCCTCCCAACTACCACTGAAATCTAAAACACAACCTCTCAGCATATCTTCTAAAATCTGTATGACCCTTTTCGATTGTCCGTCAATTTGCAGGTGAAAAGCTGTGCTGAAGTCCAACCTCGTTCCCAAAGCCTGATGCAAAGCTCCCCAAAACCTTGATGTAAACCTCGGATCCCTATCCGAGATAATTGATGTTGGCACCCCATGCAATCTTACTATCTCAGCCACATACAATTTTGCTAGCCTCAAGCAAATAATCCACCTTTATTGGGATGAAATGAGTGACTTGGTTAGTCGGTCCACAATTACCTGCATCGAGTCTTTCTTACTAGGCGTGAGGGTAGCCCACGACAAAGTCCATGGTGATCCTTTCCCATTTCCACCGAGGATCTTCACCGTTGAAGTAAACCCGATGGCAACCGATGTTCACCTTAACTCGCGACACGTCGACACTTTCCCACTAATTCGCCTTTCGCGCTTTACTCGCCACCGTAACTGTTTTTGCAAATCTCCATACATCTTGTTACCTCCCGGATGCATAGCGTATGGGCTGCTATGTGCATCCTGAAGAATTCTTTGCCTCAATTCTACATCCTTTGGCATACAAGCTCGCCCTTGAAAGTATAGTATTCCATCACCAGACAAACTATACCCTTCTAAACCACTATCTTGAACTTGCAATCTCCGCGCATTCAAACTTCCATCTACTAACTATTTTTCCTTAATCTCCTCGATCCAAGTCGGCTTAACTTGTAGTTCTGCCAACAGACTTCCATCGTCGTATAAGCTGAGGTGAGCAAACATCACCCTTAAGTCAGTCACGACCTTCCGGCTCAACGCATCAGCCACTACGTTAGCCTTGCTCGGATGGTACTCAATTGAACAATCGTAGTCCTTTAATAGCTCAATCCATCTACACGCCTCAAGTTCAAACCCTTCTGAGTCAAAAGATACCTCAGACTCTTGTGATCCGTGTAAACTATCGACTTCTCCCCATACAAGTAATGCCTCCATATTTTCAAAGCAAAGACTACTGTCGCTAATTCCAAGTCATGCGTCGGATAGTTAACCTCATGCGGTCTTAGCTGACGGACGATAGGCCACTACCTTCCTTCCTCAAGATCAACACACATCCCAAACCAAGATGAGACGATCACAATAAACCGTGAATAACTTCCCCTACCTCAGTCGCATACGTAATCCGGAGCTTCGTCGGATCTTCCTTAGCTTGTCAAAACTTTCTTACTGCTTCTCCGACCATACAAATGGAACTCCTTTCCTTAATAACTTAGTCAACGGTGCCACGATTAAAGAGAATCATTCCACAAATCTTCGATAGTACCCTGCCAGACCCAAAAAACTCCGAATTTCTACCACCGACCTAGGCAGTTTCCAATCCAACACCGTTTCAACCTTGCGATGGTCCACTCTACTCCCTTCAGCTGATACTACGTGACCTAAGAAAGCCACCTCCTTAAGCCAAAATTTGCACTTACTGAATTTGGCAAATAATTGCTTCTCCCTCAGTACTTGTAGAACTATACGCAAATGCATATCATGCTCCTCCTCCGTTTTTGAGTAAACCAATATGTCGTCTATAAACACCACAACAAATTGATCCAAGTACTGCTGAAACACCCTATTCATTAAGTCCATGAATGCCGCCGGTGCGTTGGTCAACCCAAATGGCATCACCAAAAACTCGTAATGCCCATACCGAGTGCAAAATGCCGTTTTGTGAACATCAACCTCCTTCACTTTAAGTTGATGATACCCCGACCTAAGATCTATCTTTGAAAAAATCGATGCACCCTTCAGTTGGTCAAACAAGTCATCAATCCGGGGTAACGGATACTTATTTTTGATCGTTAACTTGTTTAGTTGGCGGTAGTCGATACACATCCGCATTGAACTGTCCTTCTTCTTGACAAACAGTATAGGTGCTCCCCACGGAGATATACTTGGTCGGATAAACCCTCGATCCAAGAGCTCTTGAATTTGTGCCTTCAGCTCCACCAACTCCTTCGGCGCCATTTGGTATGGTGCTATAGACACTGGCACCGTTCCGGGCAATAAGTCTATACCGAATTCCACTTTTTGATCCGGAGGTAGACCCAAAAGTTCTTCTGAAAATACATCAGTGAATTCCCTTAATGTTCAGACATTCTCCACTGCCGACTCCTTAGCCTCCAAGGTACATATTCGAACCAAAAATGCCTCACAACCCTTCCTGACCATCTTCTCCGCCTTCAGTGAAGAGACCACATTTGATAGGCATTCCTTTCTGATACCTATCATTACTACCTCCTCACCTTCCATCGTTCTCAACACCATGCGCTTAGCCGCGCAATCCAAACTGGCTTGGTACCTCACCAGCCAATCCATTCCGAGTATCAGATTGAACTCCTTAAACGGTAGTTCCATCAAATCCCTAAGAACACTACCCCTTGGAGTTCTAGGGGTACATCCCTATATAATTTGCTTACTTCTACAGAGTGACCTAAAGGGCTAATTACTGTCATCTCCCTAGAAGTAGTCTCAAAGTCTAGGTTCATAGTCTCTACTATGCTACTAGCCACGTATGAATGCGTCAAACCCACATCAATTAATGCAACATATGGAAGACCAAAAATTAGAAACGTACCGGTTATGACGTCTGGTGCGTCACCCTCCTCTCGACGCCTCGCTGCGTAGACTAAACCAGGCTACATTGCCTCTATGTTGCCTGCACCTCTGCCCGGTATTTCGCGACCTTGACTAGAACCGTTGCCTCCTCTACCATTACCACGACCTCTCTGTGGTGGTCCTTCATTTCTAACCTGAGCACGATTCTGACCCTCGAGCTAATTCTTAGCTAACTTCCGAGGACAGTCCCTCACACGGTGATCCAATGATCCACATTCAAAGCATCCTCTTTCACCGGTCCAATATCCTCCCCAATGTGATTTCCCACAGCGATTACACTGAGCTGGTCTCTGATTAGCAGCTATGGGCCTCCCTGCTTGATTCGGCCCATTCTTCCTAGCCCTCTTCTGTGCATTACTACCCGATCCAGATGATCCAAAACCTCTCTTCTGCTTGTTCCTTTCGTAGTTCTGTCTCGCAGACTCCTTGATCCCCTCGGCTACCATAGCCTTTTCCACTAGGATAGAAAACTCATGCTCCTACTGTGGAGCAATCAGCAACCTTAGATCATCCCTAAGTCCGTCTTCAAAGCGGACACAACGTTCATGCTTCGTTGACACAATTCCCCGAGCATAACAGCTCAGCCTCAAAAATTTTGCCTCATACTCAGACACGGACTTATTCCCTTGCACCAACCTTAGAAAGGCTTTCCATCTGTGCATCAATGTAGCTGGTGCCCACATACTTCTTCTGATATGCTATTTTGAAGTACTCCCAAGTAAAATCATCTGCCGTAGCACCATCCCGAACCGTTAGCCACCACTGATATGACTCATCCTTTAGAAGCGACACCGCTCCTTTCAGCTTCTCCTCATTCGTCAGGTCGAGATCATCCATGATCCTCTCAGTCGATTCCAACCAATACTCCACCATACTGGGTGCCACACCCGATACACCCTGGAATACCTCAGCTCCGTTGGCTCAGAGTCGCTCGGGTATAGATTTTTGAGCTCCCATACCTCCACTTGCCCCAGCCACCATCTTAAGGACTCGCAACACGCCTTGCGATCATCGCCTCACCTCCCGTCCCGATCCTCGCCCTCAAAGACCAAAGGTTGGGGTAGTGGTGGCGGTGGCACCTCATTCTCAGACCCCTGACCCGACCTAACAGGTTCTGACACGATCATCCTACCCCTACCGTGTCCACGACGGCCACGTCCTCTAGAGCTCATTTCTAACTATCACGCTTTAATCTGATTAAGAAATTTTATGGATTAGTACTTGTTTCATTGATTAACCGCGAAGGAACTTTATGGCAGAGTTTAGAAGTTATTCTTTCGATCAATCAAAGGTTCAAGTCCTCTACCCTAGTTCACAGAAAAGCACATCTATTCCCTAGTACCTTTCATACACATTCACTCTTCGGACATTTCTGTTCGTCCTATCCCAGGGGTATTTTCGTCATTTTCCTACAGGGTATATTTGTAATAAACCAGGGAAATTTTGAAAACTTTAATAAATCAGGACATTTTGGAATTTCCAAAACTGGAGGGTATTTCCGAAAATTTCTCAAATTAAAGGTATGGCAGAATTTTGGAAACCAGGGGTATTTTGGTAATTTCATCAATTAGGGGTAATTTTGTAAATTTCCAAGGTCAGGGTATTATTTTGGAAATACAGGATTTTTGGAATGCTTTTGCAAAGTAAGAAAATATTATTGAAATCGGGGTAATACGATAATTTTAGAAACTAAGGGCATTTTCATAATTTTGCCACTAGGGGCATTTTGGTAATTTTGTAAGTCAAAAATATTTGAAATTTCTTCCAAAAATAAATTTTTTACTACTATTTAAAGGGGTACTTTAATAATTTTAAAACTAAAGTTTTCATAAAACATGGCTAATCCCTTTCGGGTTTTTTTATCGTGTTTAGCCTATGACCGAGTCCCCTTAGTTAGGGTGAACCGGCTACGCACTGTAGGATTCTGCGAAGAGGAGGTGAGTCACTAGGACCGCTATACCAGCTCTTCCAGATCCAATCCTAGACATGCGCATGGGGTTACCACACCCTAACTCGTACGACTTAGTCCTAGGTTTGTTTAATTAGGCATTTAAAGTCTTATGTACTTTGTTGAGGTAAACTAGTCCTAGGGTTCAAACACTTATCCTACTATCTACGCTCCATACCTACCCTTCTACGATAATAATTCACACAAGAGTTAAGAGTACTTACAGGCGGATTGGTGCCGAGACTCGCTACCATGTCGTCTAAAACCAAAACCATTTCCACAAAGGCCTACTAAAACATTTTGGGCCTTGGGCCCCACAAATAGAGCTTTGAACCTGGCTCGATACCAATTTTGTAACACCCCAAACCAGGCCCAAACATTACTTAATCGAATTCGGTATGTTATAGAGGAAAACATTTTGAAAACCCTTTTTTATTTTTTGATTCCATCTTTGGCAAAAACGTTTCACTTTTAATAAGATATTATCTTGTTTAAAACCATTGGGGTGTATGAAGAAAACCACACTTAGTTTTGTTGTTAAGAATCTATTTAAGTCACGTTGTTACCAATTATATCAGATGTACCCGATGGCACAAAAAAAACATTTACGTTTGAATTTAAGAAAACTTGTTTAACCATTTTAAAGTCATTAAGTAGTTTAAACAAATCATCCAAAACATGTAAAATAATCAAAATGAAATCTTAGGAGGCCTTATTACAACTTAAACAAATAAAACCAAAAATAAGATGAAAATAATTCAAAGTTCATTTAAACCACATTTTCACTGCATGGCCACCTCGAGTCCATCCGGCTCCTCATCCGCGATCTACGAGTCACCTGAAAAGGTTAAAGGAGAAAGTGAGTCACCAAGACTCAATGTGTAACCCTTCCCCCGGTTTAATGTAACATCATACACAAATCATAACTAAATTTAACATGCACCCAACCTAGCCATCCAAAACAACTTTCTCTACCCCGTGTGGTACCAAACCACTGGTGATGCCAAACCACTGGTGACCCAAAGTCACGATATCCATCAATATTGTGGTGCCAAACCACCGGTGGTGCCAAACCACCGTGACCCAAAGTCACAATTAATAAGTTGTGGGGCCAACCCACGTGATGCCAAATCACCGGTGACGATCCCGAATATCAACTGGGGCCAACCCACGTGGTGCTAAGCCACCGGGACAAGTCGCTATGAGGTGCCAAACCTCCGTGACCCAAAGTCACGAAATGTGGTACCAAACCACTAGTGTCTAAAGACACGGATATCACTTCCCTCCACTCGCTTAACCCACCAATTTATGATATGCATTTAATGTAAATCATGCCAATCATGTTTAATTAATAACATACACTGGATTTATCATCAGCCATATCCTTTTATGCCACATACACCAAATATGCCATGCATCAACATGCATCATAATCAGGCCCATATCGACAAGGACTTACCTGAATCCATGCTCATACCCTTAAGGTATTAAATCCACATCTACATAAATTCGGTTTAGCATACACAATTTATATTAGCATTTTTATTAATTATAGGGTGTGTATGTACACACATGTTACTAACGTGAATCCTAGATCCCAAAGATCCGATCTACTGAGTTAGATCCCTTGCCCCTATATTCGGCCAACAATAGGGTTAGTGCCATGGACCATTCGGCCAAACCAAATAAACCCAAAGGGTTAACGATACACCAAACCTCACCTAAACGCCTTGAGTGCTAGCCACAACACACGCTTTGTGAATCATTCACCTTCCTACAATTGGCAATCATCAATACCCACAACAATAGCCTTCAGCTTCATTAAATAAATAGTTTACTAGGTTGAACTCTTACCACTACTTACCAAGACCGATTGCTAGAGAAATAGAGGGTTGGATTGAGTACTTCAAAATCCCGGAGTACCTTATGAGAAATTGGTTCCAAAGAAGAAAAATAGTTAGCCACACCATCAACAAATGCCAGATTTCAACTTTCCCTTTCATCCAAGTCGACAGAGAACAAGAGAATGTGGGAAGAGAGTTTTGGCAAACACTTACCTTCACAAATCGATTGAAAAGAAAATCCAAGAGATATATACCCACTTGATATTCGCCAAAGTGAATCAAATAGGAGGAAGGAATTTGCACACCAATAGAGTATGTTAAGCTAGAGAGAAGGAAAGAAATAATGAGAAAAGGAGATAGGAGTTTCAAAAGAAGAGTGGAGGATATTCACAAAGAAAGGGTAGAGAGGGTTTTGATTTTAGCAACCAAAAAGAAGAGAAGTAGAGGATTAATGGTGGTTTCGGTTTTGAGAAAGAATGAAAAGGAGAGAAAGAAAAGATAGAAGATGAGAGAGCAAAGAAATCGGCTACTTGCAAAAGAGAAAAGAAAAGAACCAAATGATGAATAGGTGCCTTAAGGAATTCGCACTCTCCCCTATACTCGGCCTCTTAGCCGCCCACCTCTTCAACAAGGAGTTCAAAATTCGCCACCTCCTAAAAATGCTTTGGCCACTAATTCAAACAAATTTGAATTAATCAACTTCCTAAATTTTCTCTCGCCAACCCTTTGAATATTATTCAAATAAAATCCTTATTATCCTCGAAGGAATTTGAATTGAGCACTTCTCTCTCTCTTGTCAAAATAAAGAGCGAAAAAAGGGAATTTCAGAACTCGAACATAGGCTCCCTTGCTCCCCTTGGTGGCGCTAATTCCAAAGATCTAAGTGGCATCTCCTTGCCACTTTTCTAAGGCCTCATTAGTGTCAAATATTCCCTTTTAAAACTTATAACCCCTATCTACTATGGTCCCTTGCCTTTAAAGCTTACAATAAAAATTTTTCTACCACTCGAGCCTACTCAAGGTCCATAACCAAGTCCTATTACACTATGAATAACATCACAGCAATCCATTCACAAGCAAAAATAATTCAATCACCCATAACCCCAGATTCAGGATGTTACACCAAACTCGGCCCACGAGCCTTGACCGGATCTAGTATGTTCCACGGTGTAAACCGTTTCAAATTCTTTTGTTACTTAGGAAAAACTTCTGTGTTTTGAAAGAAAGATTGTTTTGGGTTGGGCTTGAGTTGAAAACAAGTTTATTTCATTAATAAAATCCTTTACTTTAGGTGACAAAATGTTTGGGCTTTGTTTTAGAAAAATTTACTCAATCTTTTAATAAATAAAAGTTTGTAAACGTAATAAATGAAAGCAAGTAAAGTAGTTCTACTATGGCCTTATTACATCAAATAATTCCAAAAAATTTAAATTCAAAATACTTAAAATATAATAGTCCAAATAAAATAAATGAACTTCTTGCTGTGCATGGCCATCCCTAAGCATCTGCCGGCCCGGTCCATCACTGGTCGTCACTTGAAAAGTAATCCCACAAGGGGTGAGTCAAACAGACTCAATGTGTAACCAACACTAAGATTTAACAATTCAGGCATCCATTATCATACATGTTCATAAACAAATAAAAAAATAATGATACAACCCAACCCAAACCTAGATAGCCATCCGCTACACGCCACCCGCACCAACCTCGCACACCGTGGGGACTACTAAGTCAACCTCCATCCGCTACACACCATCGAAGGCGTCATATAATGACGTGCTCATCGCCTCTTATAAAATTCGTGGTCTTAGGTCACCACATTCAAAATTCGTGGTCTTAGGTCACCACATTCGATTATCGTGGTCTTAGGTCACCACATTCGATTTCGTGGTCTTAGGTCACCACATTAACTTCCCTTTTCATATAACCCATATGCCCCATATCATACATATCATGCACATCATGCCTTAATTCACATTCTTATCACTTTTTCACGTGTTACATATAACATATATTCCTAATCCTAGTAGGAGTAGGAAACGTACCTTAGTACTTTGTACCATTGTATGGTACCTTAGCCATGCTTTTCACATTCTTAATAACACATTTAATTTAAAACATAGCCATGAACATATTAAAACTTAGGGTAGGGTACACACCTGATTCGCTTAACAATTTCACTGAAATCCCAAAATCCGATCTACTGCCTTAGATCTTTAACTTCTTACATTCGGCCCATATTAAAGTTTTTAATGAAAACCCATTCGGCCACAAAATAAAATCCTAGTAGGATTTGTACACTAAAACTTACCTTGATGCCGATTTGCTTATCACTCAAATCCCGAAAACTTTGCTATTCTCCTCCTTGTATTCGGCCAAACACTGGATCTCTACATAGGTTAGTTTCGGCTTTTTAACATGTAAGAAATAGATCTTAGTATCATTACAGGCCTTGGCCGATTGTATTTAGGCACATACCTTGTGATTTTTAAATCCCGAAACTCACCGAATAACGAGGGAACACGCGGCCTATGGTGTACCTTCGGGAAAAGAACTTCTCCTTCCTTGTAATCGGCTGATCCTTAGATCTATTAACTTGTTAGTTTCGGCTATTTTGAATAATTATGAACTAGATCTAAAACACCAAAATAGGCCTTGGCCGAATATTCCTTACCTTAGATCTTGGAAGATTTCTTCCTTATGGTCGACTTATGGATAGATCCCGAAGCCTTCTTTCCAAGTTTCAACTAACACAATAATGGGGTTAGATTTCCTGGTTTCGGTTAATCTTAAAAGAAAAAAGGATGAAACTGAATGAGATCTTACCCTTACTTGAAGAAATTGACAACCCCTTTGCTTTAAGTCCTTCAAAGATTCGGCTAAGGCTAGAGGGGACTTATTTTCGGCTTTTGGAAGATTATGAGAAGAACAAAATATGTTGCTCACTTTCGGCAATGAAGATGGAAAAAGATTTTGGCTAGAACACAAGGTGTTTGACTAGATAGGTTAAAGAAAAAGAAAAGAGAACGAGTGAGGGTTTTGGAGAGGAAAGAGTAGACGATAGGGAGGCCTAAGTGTTTAATGAAATTCGGCTATAGCAAAAATAAGAGAGAAAGGAGAGAGTTTGGTAGGAAGTTTTCGGCAGAGAGAAGAGTTGAAAAGGAACAAAGTAAAAAGATGGACACTTCTTGCTTAGAATTTCGGCACAAATGAAAAAGAGGAGAAGAGATTGAGTTTTTGGCTAACACTCAAACACTAGCCTCTCCTAGCTTTTCTCTTTATCTCTTCACTTAAAATTATTTAAGAATAATCCATCATTTATCCATCTTATTTGCCGAATTTTAACAAAAATAAAACACCTCCCTTTAGTGCCTTATTGCCGTCCACTTTTTCCTACCTTATAGCAAAAATAAAACTTCTTTTTGCTTTCCTTGTGGCTCGAACACAAGCCCAATTGCTTATGTAGGTGGCGTCACTTACGGCCTTAAGTGGTGCCTCCAAGCCACTTAAACAAGCCTATGTTTGTGTCAAATTTATTCTATTAATTTTCTTAAGGCCACCTTGTTTTAGTTTCCTCTTTTACTTAACATTTCTAAATCATTTCCTTACATTTCGTGTTTCCAAAATGTTCACTTTCCTATTTTAACTTAACATTTCCAAGTTTCCAAAATGTTCACTTTCCTCTTTTAACTTAACATTTCCAAGTTTCCAAAATGTTCACTTTCCTCTTTTAAACTTAACATTTCTAAGTTTCCAAAAATGTTCATCATACATTCATTATACATAAGTCATGCCATTTTGTATAATTAAATCAGAAATACATAGGCCCATTTTCAGGATGTTACATACCTTTTATGCAATTTAGTCCTTTTCTCAAATTAAGCACACAGACAACAAAATTAATTCACGAAACTTTCACACATGCTTTATCACACACTGTAGACACGAAAAATAATATTAAAATATTTTTTGACTCGGATCTGTGGTCCCAAAACCACTATTCTGACTAGGGTTTAAACCGAACTATTTCGACACGTGTGGACAAAATAAGGCCATTTCCAAGCCTTATTTCTTACCCAAAATTTGCCTTGTACCTACATTAACATTTTAACACATTTCCAAATCAATTCAAAACATTTTAAACCAAGCCAAAATCTAGTAATATTCATGTATGTTCAAGTGTTAAAACTTACCAAAAGCCCATTTATTCTTATAGGCATACTTGATAAATTATGTTAATTCAAACTATTCATAAATAGGCTAATATATTTTCCACCATATAACCTTTTCAACACACATCAAAACTTGATAAGGCTTTTTATAATTACTTCATAATATGCTTAACACTAGCCATTCCAATGCCTATTTACAGACAAAATAATATTTTATCATTTGACCTATTTTAGCCTATGTATGCCATTATACCAAAAGTTAGCTTTTTTTCATATACCAAGAAGTCCGAGAGATAATGTGATGCGTCTCTAACCATTCCAACCTTCACGAGCCTCCAAGTACTATAAAATAGGGGAAAATAAAACAAAGTAAGCATTTAATGCTTAGTAAGTTCGTATAACAAGAATTTAACTTGCCAATTATCTTCAATTTAAGTAATCATATAAATAGCATGCATCCCAACAAATTGACCAATTGCCTAATCACATACACTCAATCAAGCAAGTTAGTCATGAATTTCTAAATACTTTTCAAGTAATAAAGATGAGCTCATCATGTAATAACTTTCATACATATATAATTTTCTTATCATATTTCCATATAAAATATACATTTCTATGATAAATCATCTCAAGTTCAGATTAGCCATAACTGAAATACCCCACACCCGGCCCACGAGCCTGAACCGGATCTGGTATGTTCCTAAAGTAAATCGGTTTCAAAGAATTTCGTTACTTAGAGAAAATTTGTAAAATTTTTAGAAAATGTTGTTGTGGATTGGGCTTAGATTGGAAACCCATTTAATTAATCTTGTAAATCCAATTTTTATTAAGGTGACAAAATAATTTTTAGGGTTTTAAAGAAAATAACATTTAACTTTTAGTCATAATAGTTCGTAACATAACAATTTAAAGTAAAGCAGAGTAAGAAAAATCCACTGGGACTTATGGCCTTATTACATCAAGTAAAACCCAAAACAAATAACAAGGTCCAAATCGAATAAAATCTTCAAATGGAACATGGCCACCTCGAGGTCTACCATCCCGGTCCGTCACTGTTCATCACCTAAAATATTTCCCACAACGGGGTGAGTCAACAGACTCAATGTGCACACAATACTAACATTCAACAAATCAGGCATACATGTTCAAACATCAAATTCATATAAAATAAATTATGATGCAACCCAAACCCAAGCCTAATGGTCCATCCGCTACACACCACCCGCACACGCCGGTCACCGTGGGACTACTAAGTCAACCCTCCATCCGCTACACACCATCGAAGCGATCGGCTGCAATGACGTGTTCATCGCCCATATAATTTGTGTCATTAGACACCATATTCAAATAGTGTAACCGGTTACCAAATTCAGATAATGTAACCGAGTTACCATATTCAAATTTTGTGACCGTAGTCACCATATAACGTTGGTGAGACCGAAGTCAACACCTTCTTCCCCTTTCACATAAATCCCGAATGCCCCAAAAATATATATATCATGCATAACATACTTAATTTCATATTCATATACATATATTCACATGTTATAAAATAACATATTTCATAATCCTATCAGAAGTAGGAAACGTACCTGAGTACTTTTGTACCACTTTAGGGTACTTAGCCATATTCATATTCTCACGTATAATCATATAATAAAAATAATTGCCATATGAAATATCGAAAGTTAGTGTGCGTACACACCTGATTTGCTTAATAGGTTCCTTGAGATCTCGAAAATCCCGATCTAACTTTAGATCCTATATTCGGCCAACCATTAAAATATATTAACGACCTATTTGGCTTAAAAACCAAATCCAAGTAGGATTTGTATTACTTACCTTGTTGCCGAATTGAAAGACTGTAAATCAAATCCCAAAATTGCTAGTATTCCTTTTCCTTGAGATCGACTAACACTAGCCATGTAACCATGTCAGTTTCCGGCTTTTGAAATAATGGGAAATAATCCTAAATATCAAGAAAACAAGTCTTACCTTTAACACTTTGATCGATTGTTTCCTTTCCTGGAGTCACAGAGTTTCGGCTATGGAGTTTTAATCAGGGATCAAAGAGTGTTTTGGCTCGACAATAGCAAAGGAGAGGAGAAGAAAATAGAAGAAGAGGAGATGGATTTTACTTAAAGAGAAATTCGCAAAGAGGGGAGAGAGCAAGGGATTTTTGGCTACTTGGAAAGATGAGAGAAAAAGACCTCGGGTTCTCCTTTTATAGCCGAATTTGCTAGGCCAAGAGTCCTTGACTTGGCCACCACTCTCCCTTAAGATAATATTATCTCCTTTATCTAAAAATAAAAGCATTTAATCCATCAATTATCTCCTCAGATAATCCAAATTTAAAATCCCTTATTTATCACTTAAAAATAATCTAAAATAAATCCATTATTATCTATCTATTTGCCGAATTTTAAAAGGATAAAAGCTCTTAAAATTAGCCTATGTGCCGTCCACCTCTGTCCATCCTTGCAGCAAAATAGAACTTTTATTTTTAGCTTCCCATGCGACTCGAACTCAGGCCCATTTCTCTTACACATGGCACCATTTCCATAAGCCTTAAGTGACACCTTCAGGCCACTTTTCCAAGCCCGATTGTGTGTCAAATTTCACCAACTTTTACTTTTAAGGCTCTCTTGCCCTTATTTCCTATTTTGGACTTTAAAATTTGACATTTCGCATCATTTCTAAGTTTCCTAAAATTTTCGATCGGCTCAGAACTTGCCATTTTCTTACATGCTCAAGTTTCCAAAATGTTGAGTTTCCATTTTGGATCATTTCCAAAATGTTCAGTTTCAAAATGTTCAAGTTTCCAAAATGTTCACTTTCCTAATTTACTTAGGTTTCCAAAATGTTCACTTTCCTAATTTGCTTAGGTTTCCAAAATGGTCATTTTCTTATTTCCAACATAACATTTCCATACATTCTCGTGTTTTCCAAAATCATTCCAAATTTATTCCAAAACACATAAAGATGTCTTTTTGTACAATTAGGCCAAAATGCATAGGCCCTTTTCGGATGTTACGTTCTACCCCTTAAAAATAATTTCGTCCTCGAAATTACTTACTATCGTTCATCCGTGCAGTCTAACTCACCACACTACGCTATTGTTGCAAGACTCGATCTTAAAGAACTATCATACTTTCTAGGCACATTCTCTAAGTTCACAATCAAGGTTCCATATAAGAACGAACTGATCTTATAGCGAGCAAAGTAATGGAGGATAATCTAGAAATAAGAAACTTACCCGCGAAGAAATTTTATGAAAAGGAATTTAGGAGTGGTTCTTTCGTATTCATACATGCACACAGTCTTTTCATTCATTCATACATCTATCAAACAATTATGAACCTTAGTTCATTCAGAGAAACGTTGTAGTTTTTCATTTGTTGTTGTTTTTCCACTACCCGGGGGTATTTTTGTAATTTGTCCTACAGGGGTATTTTGGTAATTTTTCATAAATTAGGGTAAATTTGTAAATTTAATAAATTAGGGGTATTTCAAAAGTTATAAAACTTTGAGGGTTCTTTTCGAAAATTGTTCCTTCAAAAATGGGGATGTTGCAAAAATTTTGGTAATCAGGGTCATTTTGGTAATTTTGTAAGTTAGGGGCAATTTTGTAATTTTCCCAAAATTAAGGTATTTTGATATTTTGCAAACTAGGGTTTTTGAATGTTATAAAAATAATGAAATTTTGGTAAAGCTGTTGAGTAGTTGAACATTTTATAAACCAAGGGCATTTTGGTAATTTCACCGCTAAGGACATTTTTGTAATTTTCGCAAATCAGGAGTTTTTCAGAAAATGTTGTAAAAATAATTTTCTCGGATTTAAAAGAAAGTTTTAAAAGTTTGAAAAACTAGGGTTTTGTTGTTTTGTTCTCTTTTTTTTTTTAAAACATGGCTAGTTCCCTTTCGGGTTTTAGTCATTATGTTTAGCCTACGTCCGAGCCCTCTTGGTCAGGGTGAACCATAGTTACGCACCAGGCAGGATTTGTGTGGAGAGGAGGTGAGTCACACGGACTGTTTAAATACCAAGCTCCCACCGAAACCATTCCTAGACATGCGCACAGAGGTTGCCACACCACCGAGCCCCCGAGTTATGGTGAACCGAAGCTACGCACTGTAGGATTCTGCGAAGAGGAGGTGAGTCACTAGGACCTGCTTAAATCTGAAGCTCTTCCGGATCCAATCCTAGACATGCGTACAGAGGTTACCACACCACTAGCTCAGTGACTTAGCCATAGGTTTGTTCAGTGTATTAAATCTTATGTGGTTTTATGTTTGAGTAGTCTAGTCCTAGGGTTCAAGTTCCTATCTATTCTACGTTCCATGCCTATTCTACCCTTACAGAGTTCATAAATCACGAATCACACATAAAGTTAGGGGTACTTACCGTGGATTGCAGTTCGGAGACTTAGGGGCCATGCCGGAAAACACCGCTTATTTTCAAAGAAAATCATTTGGCTCGCTTTGAAAACGTTTGGGCCTTAGCCCACGTGTCGAGAGTTTAAAACTGGGCTCGATACCAAATTGAAACACCCCACACCGTCCCACGAGCCCGAACCAGGATCCGTATGTTCCTAAAGTAAATCGGTTTCAAAGAATTTCGTTACTTAGAGAAAATTTGTAAAATTTTTAGAAAATGTTGTTGTGGATTGGGCTTAGATTGGAAACCCATTTAATTAATCTTGTAAATCCAATTTTATTAAGGTGACAAAATAATTTTTAGGGTTTTAAAGAAAATAACATTTAACTTTTAGTCATAATAGTTCGTAACATAACAATTTAAAGTAAAGCGTAGTAAGAAAATCCATTTGGGCCTTGTGGCCTTATTACATCAAGTAAAACCCAAAACAAATAACAAGGTCCAAATCGAATAAAATCTTCAAATGGAACATGGCCACCTCGAGGTCTCACCGTCCCATTCACACCGTTCATCACCGAAAATATTTCCCATAACGGGTGAGTCAATGACTCAATGTGCACACAATACTAACATTCAACAAATCAGGCATACATGTTCAAACATCAAATTCATATAAAATAAATTATGATGCAACCCAAACCCAAGCCTAATGGTCCATCCGCTACACACCACCCGTACCAGCCAGTCACACCGTGGGGACTACTAAGTCAACCCTCCATCCGCTACATACCATCGAAGGCAGTCATTGCAATGACGTGCTCATCGCCTATATAATTTGTGTCATTAGACACCATATTCAAATAGTGTAACCGGTTACCAAATTCAGATAATGTAACCGAGTTACCATATTCAAATTTTGTGACCGTAGTCACCATATAACGTTGGTGAAACCGAAGTCAACACCTTCTTTCCCTTTCACATAAATCCCGAATGCCCCAAAAATATATATATCATGCATAACATACTTAATTTCATATTCATATACATATATTCACATGTTATAAAATAACATATTTCATAATCCTATCAGAAGTAGGAAACGTACCTGAGTACTTTTGTACCACTTTAGGGTACTTAGCCATATTCATATTCTCACGATAATCATATAATAAAAATAATTGCCATATGAAATATCGAAAGTTAGTGTGCGTACACACCGATTTGCTTAATAGGTTCCTTGAGATCTCAAAATCCCGATCTAACTTTAGATCCTATATTCACCAACCATTAAAATATATTAACAACCTATTTGGCTTAAAACCAAATCCAAGTAGGATTTGTATTACTTACCTTGTTGCCGAATTGAAAGACTGTAAATCAAATCCCAAAATTGC
This sequence comes from Gossypium rotundifolium, assembly GCA_025506655.1. Classification (NCBI taxonomy): domain Eukaryota; kingdom Viridiplantae; phylum Streptophyta; class Magnoliopsida; order Malvales; family Malvaceae; genus Gossypium; species Gossypium rotundifolium. Next base: position 34,279,586 of record CP106727.1, on the reverse strand, counting down.
TAGTATTCCTTTTCCTTGAGATCGGCTAACACTAGCCATGTAACCATGTCAGTTTTCGGCTTTTGAAATAATGGGAAATAATCCTAAATATCAAGAAAACAAGTCTTACCTTTAACGCTTTGATCGATTGTTTCCTTGCCTAGAGTCACAGAGTTTCGCTATGGAGTTTTAATCGGGATCAAAGAGTGTTTTGGCTCGACAATAGCAAAGGAGAGGAGAAGAAAATAGAAGAAGAGGAGATGGATTTTACTTAAAGAGAAATTCGGCAAGAGGGGGAGAGAGCAACGGATTTTCGGCTACTTGGAAAGATGAGAGAAAAAAGACCTTGGGTTCTCCTTTTATAGTTGAATTTGCTAGGCCAAGAGTCCTTGACTTGGCCACCACTCTCCTTAAGATAATATTATCTCCTTTATCTAAAAATAAAAGCATTTAAGCCATCAATTATCTCCTCGATAATCCAAATTTAATATCCCTTATTTATCACTTAAAATAATCTAAAATAAATCCATTATTATCTATCTATTTGCTGAATTTTAAAGGATAAAAGCTCTTAAAATTAGCCTATGTGCCATCCACCTCATCCATCCTTGCAGCAAAATAGAACTTTTATTTTTAGCTTCCCATGCGACTCGAACTCAGGCCCATTTCTCTTACACATGGCGCCATTTCCATAAGCCTTAAGTGACACCTTCAGGCCACTTTTCCAAGCCCGATTGTGTGTCGAATTTCACAACTTTTACTTTTAAGGCCCTCTTGCCCTTATTTCCTATTTTGAACTTTAAAATTTGACATTTCGCATCATTTCTAAGTTTCCTAAAATTTTCGATCGGCTCAGAACTTGACATGCGGATGTGCATCGACTACCGCCGCTAAACAAGTTAACGATCAAAATAAGTACCCATTGCCTCGGATCGATGACTTGTTTGACCAATTGAAGGAGCATCAAGTTTTCAAGATAGACCTTAGGTCGGGTTACCATCGACTTAAAGTGAAGGGGCCGATGTTCACAAGACGGCTTTTTGAACTCGGTATGGGCATTACGAGTTTCTAGTGATGCCATTCGGTTGACCAATGCCCCGGCGTGCTCATGGACTTAATGAATAGGGTATTTCAACAGTACCTAGACCAATTCGTCGTGGTGTTCATAGACGACATATTGGTCTACTCAAAGACGGAGGAGAAGCACAACAAGCATTTACGGATAGTTCTGCAAGTGTTGAGGGAAAAACAATTGTATGCCAAATTCAGTAAGTGCGAATTTTGGCTGAGGGAGGTGGCTTTCTTAGGTCACGTGGTGTCAGCGGAAGGGATTAGAGTGGATCCCCGCAAGATTGAAGCGGTGTTGGAGTGGAAACCGCCTAAGTCGGTGGCAGAGATACGAAGTTTTCTGGGTTTAGCAGGGTATTATCGGAGGTTGGTGGAAGGGTTCTCTCTGATCGTAGCGCCGTTGACTAAGTTGCTAAGGAAAGGTGTTCCATTTGTATGGTTGGAGAAGCAGCAAGAAAGTTTTGATAAGCTGAGGAAGATTCTGACGGAAGCTCCGGTTTTAGTACAACCCGAGGCAGGGAAATTATTCACAGTTTATTGTGATGCATCTCACACGGTTTGGGGTGTGTGTTGATGCAGAGGCGGAAGGTAGTAGCCTATCGTCCCCGTCACCGAGACCGCATGAGGTTAACTACCCAACTCACGACTGGAGTTAGCCGCGATGTCTTCGCCTTGAAGATATGGAGACATTATCTTTATGGAGAGAAGTCGATAATTTATACTGACCACAAAAGTTTGAGGTATCTTCGACTCGTAAAGATCTGAATCGAGAGCAATGGCCGATGGATTGAACTGTTGAAGGACTACGATCGCTCCATCGAATATCATCCGGGTAAGGCTAACGTGGTGGCCGTCGCGCTGAGCCGGAAGGTTGTGGCGGACTTAAGAGCAATGTTTGCTCGCTTAAGTTTATATGACGATGGAAGCCTTTTGGCAGAGCTTCAAGTTAAGCCAACGTGGATCGAGGAGATTAAGAACAAACAGTTAGTGGATGAAGGGTTAAATGCGAAGAGAATACAAGTTCAGGATGGTGGTTTAGAGGGGTATAGTGTGACTAGTGATGGTGTGCTATGTTTTCAGGGACGGCCTTGTATGCCAAGAGATATGGAGTTGAGGCGGAAAATTCTCCAGGATGCTCATAGCAGCCCATACGCTATGCATCCGGGAGGAAACAAGATGTATGGAGATTTACTAAACGATTACGGTGGCCCGGTTGAAGCGTGAGATAACGGAATTGTAGGAAGTGTTTGACGGTCGCCAGTTAAGGTGAACACCGCCACCATCGGGTTACTTCAACAGTTAAGATCCTCAATGGAAGTGGAACGGATCACTATGGATTTCGTCTGTGGGCTACCCTTACGCCCAAAGAAGAAAGATGCGCTTTAGGTAATCGTGAGACCGTCGACTAAATCACTCACTTCATACCCAGTAAGAATGGACTACTCACCCGAAGCTAGCAAAGTTGTATGTGGCGAGATAGTCGATTGCATGGTGTACCGTGTCGCTTATCTCGAGATAGGGACCCAAGGTTCACTTCGAGGTTTTGGAAAGTTACATCAAGCGTTGGAGTACGCGGTTGGATTTCAAAGACTTTCCATCCTCGGTCGACGGCAATCCGAAGGGTTATGAGATCTTAGAAGATATCTTTGAGAGGTTGTGTCTTGGAATTCGAGGTAGTTGGGAGGAATTCTTACCTCTAGCCGAAGTTCGCCTACAACAATAGCTACCAAGCGAGTATTCAGATGGCACCATACGAAACCTCAGATGGACGGAAATGTCGAACCCCGACGTGTTGGACAGAGTTGGGTGAACGACAAGTGTTGGGCCCGAATTAGTAGCGAGATCAAGACAAAGTCAAAGTGATTCGGTCTCGCCTCAAGGAAGCATCGATAGGCGTAAGTCTTATGCCGATCTCAAACGCAAGGAAATGGAGTATCTTTGTGGGGACAAGGTCTTTCTAAAGGTGTCGCTTGGAAAAAGGTGTTAAGATTTGACGAAAGGGAAGTCGAGCCCAAGATTCATTGGCCCATATACGATAGCGAATAGGACCGTAGCTTATCACTCGAATCGTCGATCGAGTTAAGTCAAATACATGACGCCTTTCACGTATCAATGCCGAGGCAGTATCGGTCGATCCATCACATGTGGTGCCCGTGATGTAAATCGAGGTTAACGCAGACTTATCTTTTGAGGAGGAACCGTTCGGATCTTGGATAGAGATATAAAGGTTCTACGTAGGAAGTCAGTGCCCTTAGTGAAAGTGCTGTGGCGGAACCATGGTGTGGAAGAAGCTACGTGGGAACCCGAGGATGTGATACGGCGGCAATACCCTCATCTGTTTTAGTTAAGTAATTTCGGGACGAAATTTATTTTAAGGGGGTAGAACTGTAACATCCCAAAAATGGGGTTATTTGGAATTTAATCATTTTTCTTATGTATGAATTGCTGAGATATTATTTATGGAATAATAGAGTTAATTAAAGGCCTTGAGTTGGCTCGGAATGGTAGAAATAAATACATTATTTGCTTTAAAGGTGGATAGCCTTAGTGGTTAGGGGTTATAAGAATAAATAAAGGAGCTTTTGTCACAAAACAAGTCTTGGAAAAGTGGCAAAAGGAGGCCACTTATGTTGCAAGTGACGCCACCAAGGGAGCAAGGAGAGCCTTGGTTGAGTCACAAAATCCCTTTTTTGGCATTATGTTGGACGGCATAGGAAGGAGAGTTTCTTCTCTTTTAAACTCTTTATATTATGAGATAATTAAGGATTTTGTTTAATATTAATTTCAAGGATAATTAGGATGATATTAGTTCATTTCGATAAACAAAATAAAAGATGATAAAGGAGATACTAGTTGATTTATTAGTTGATTTACTTGGGATTAATTCAAATTATTTTGAATTTAATTAAACAAGTGGCTTGGAGTGATTCAAGGAAGATTGATGGATTTTGGACTCTTGGGAGAAGAGTTGGACTAAGGCTACTAGAGGGGGTGCGAATGCTTATAAAACACCCACTTGATCACTTGTTTTCTTTTTTTCCAAGTTTGCTAGCGAATCTCCAAACCCTCTCTTCTTATATTTTTCTTTTACATCCTCTCCAAAACCTTGGCGAAACTCTCTTTGCATCTTCCATTGTCAATTCCCATCCTCAAATCCCTTCTTCTTTTATTTCCTACTAGCCGAATCATCTATTCCCTATTTACCTTTCTTCTTTCTTTTTCACCAAAAGTCCAGCCTTGTTTTAAACCCCCCTAGCCAAATCTAATTTCTATCAAAGTGCCGAAATCCCTTTTCTTTATATTTTACTTGGCCGAATGGTATAGTGGCTTAAGCGCATCGGGATCTCGCTAGTGTTCAATCGATTGTATGGTAAGGTGAGTTGGTCAATGCCTATGCTTCCTTTTTCCTTATCTTTGTCGACTTTCTAAAGAATTAAGGGCCAATATCGCATTTATATACAAGGTGCTAAGTATCTGCTTTGAAACCGAATCTATCTAGGTGTTCCGGATTTTGAGATCGACAAAACAAGCCGTCATTCGTGACCAATCAAGTGGTAGGTGTTGGTAAGAATCGGTTTTCATGGGTTTAGTTTGCAAATATTTAAAAGCAAGGCTAATGGCTTGTTTACTAACCGGTGGTAATTGATGAAGCGATTCGAGAAACGAGTATTGTGATTAAGTATCCAAAAGCGTAAGGGTAAGAATTCGGGTTCAAAAGGAGAACCCTTTAAATTATTTAATTTGGCGAATAGGCCATGGGCTAATCCATGGTTGGCGAATGTAGGTACAAAGAGATCTAAGGTGGTCGACTCCTCCATTCGGGATTTAGGTTAATCGTGGTGACAGTGTGTACACACACATATAATTTGTTGATATCTTGTTTGTTGTGAATGCTAACTTGATTTTTATGTAGCATTGATAATATACCATATCGGTATAGTTGGCAATTCGTAAGTCCCCGAAAATGTGTATTTGTTATTTGATGCTTTTGGTAAGCATGATGCATTGATACATGAGATTTAAGTATGTGATTGATGCGGATTGATGAGTGGAGGGTAGTATTATCATGCCGACGGGCACCGGTGTTTTGGTAACACACCGTGACTATATGTCACCAGAGGTTTGGTACCTCCAGAGGTTTGGTACCTCATAGCGACTTGTCCCTGTGGTTAACACCACCGTGGGTTGGCCCCACTTGAGATATGGGATCGTCTGCCAGTGATTTGGTATCACACGATGGGTTGGCCCCATCAAATGATCTGTGTCTATGGACACCAGTGTTTTGGTAACACATTGTGACATATGTCACCAGTGGTTTGGCACCACCAGTGGTTTGGTACCACAACGGGGTAGACAGTGGCGTTTGGATGGCTAGGATGGGTACATAATATTATGCATATTAATGATTATGTGTTGTGTATGAAAATGTTTTAAAAACGGGGAAGGGTTACATATTGAGTCTTGGTGACTCACCTTCTCCATTATTTTTTTTTCAGGTGATGCTTAGATCGCGGACTTGGAGCCGGAGGGACTTGAGGAGGCCATGTGGTGGATTTAAAATTAAATGGACTTTAATTTTAGTTATTTTAAATTTTGTTATTGGGTTGTTTTATTTTGGATGTAATAAGGCCTCATTATACTTTACTTTAGTTATTTTCTTATATGTTGGACATTTTCTTTACTATAAATTTGAACCACACGTTTTTCTAAATTAACACGAAAAATGTTTTATCGTGCCATCGGGCACATCTGAAGTTTGTTTAATAACTTGACTTAATTAAATTTTCGAATTTAGACTAAGTATGATTTCAACAAGATAGCTTAAAACGAGAAGTTTTCAACAAATCTTAAATTGGTTTTGAAATGGGTTTCAAAAAAAAAAAAAAATTTTCTCCGTAACGACCCATATTCGGTCCTAACGTTTGGGCCGGGTTTGGGCTGTTACAAATCAAAACATTTTAAACCAAGCCAAAATCTAGTAATATTCATGTATGTTCAAGTGTTAAAACTTACCAAAAGCCCATTTATTCTTATGGGCATACTTGATAAATTATGTTAATTCAAACTATTCATAAATAGGCTAATATATTTTCCACCATATAACCTTTTCAACACACATCAAAACTTGATAAGGCCTTTTATAATTACTTCATAATATGCTTAACACTAGCCATTCCAATGCCTAGTTACGCACAAAATAATATTTTATCATTTGACCTATTTTAGCCTATGTATGCCATTATACCAAAAGTTAGCTTTTCTTCATATACCAAGAAGTCCGAGAGATAATGTGATGCATCTCTAACCAAGTTCCAACCTTCACGAGCCTCCGAGTACTATAAAAATAGGAGAAAATAAAACAAAGTAAGCATTTAATGCTTAGTAAGTTCGTATAACAAGAATTTAACTTGCCAATTATCTTCAATTTAAGTAATCATATAAATAGCATGCATCCTAACAAATTGACCAATTGCCTAATCACATACACTCAATCAAGCAAGTTAGTCATGAATTTCTAAATACTTTTCAAGTAATAAAGATGAGCTCATCATGTAATAACTTTCATACATATATAATTTTCTTATCATATTTCCATATAAAATATACATTTCTATGATAAATCATCTCAAGTTCGGATTAGCAATAATGTAACTTTTCCTTTGAATTTATTTGAAATATCGATGGATACACATGTAGTTCACTTGAAGTGTACAACATTATAAACCGTCAACTCATATTCAGGGGTACCCAATTAAGGCACATAATCAGGAAGCATTCTCTCGAGCCATATAACAGGATACTCATGTTAGCCATATAACAGGAAGCTAATCCGAGCTATAACAGGAAATTCATAAGAGTTTAGAACATGAAGCTTATTGAGCTTAACAGGTAACTCTCAAGAGCTATTATCAGGGAGCTCTGGATAGCCATATAACAGGATGTTCAAGTGAGCCATATCAGAAAGCTCACAAAGAGCCTATATCAAGATGCCCATAAAGAGTCGTGTTTGTGTTCGCAATATATACAGGATCACAATCGATCATATAACAGGATGCTCACAAAGAGCTGCGGTAGTCTACAACACATGCAGGATTACTACCGATCAGGATGCTCGCAGGAACCATGTAATGGGAAACTTAAGAGAGCTTATAACAGGGTGCTCGTAAGAGCTATGGTGTGTCCACGACATATGCATGACCACAACCAATCGAAATCCTATATCCATCGAATTTCATCAATTCAAACGGGACTTATACTTATCAAGTAATATCTGGCATGTAATTAATTTTATACATTAAACATTTATACAATTCATATTCAACATTCAATTCCAAACATATTAATATACATTATCTAGTTAAATGAACTTACCCCATCACTTGCTCGTATACGGAGATCTACTAATCCTACACTTTTTCTTTTCCTTGATCTGACTCTTTATTTGATCTTTTCGGATCAATATAAATGAATTTAATATCAATTTAATCCATTTCATACTTAATTTAATTCAATTCACATCCTAGGAAAAATTATCATTTTTCCCCTATACTTTTCATAAATGACGATTTCATTCTTAGGCTCGAAAAATAAAATTCATGTAATTTAATCCTTATTCCAAGCCTAACCAATTTTTACATATAACATTTACAGTACATATATTTCATAAAAATCAAAATTTTCCATAAATTTTATATCTTTACAATTTAGTCCCTAAATCACAATTTCATGAAAATTTACTTTACAAAAGTTGTTTATCTATCAACAACCTTTCAATTTCTACCACAAATTTGAGAATTTCAGCATTTTCATCCATGGAAAAATTTTAATACTTGATAACTTTACAAATTGATCCCCAAAATAGCTAGATTAAGTTATTCCGATCTAAAAAATATAAAAATTACTAAAAAGGGGACAATATTACTTACCCAATTAGGCTTGCTTCATTTTCTTTCTGTAACAACCCGATTTAGGGGCTAGTCAGAACAGTGGTTTCGAAACCACTAATTTGAGGTTGGAGAAATTAGTTTTAATATTATTTTATGTGTTATAGCATGATATTATAAATGAATGAAAATTTTGGTGCATTAATTTTAGCGATTGCATGCTCAATTGCAAAAAAAGACTAAATCGCATAAAGTACGAAAGTTTTATTTTACAAGCTAGAGGTGTCAAATAGATAAGGAATATTAATTGAAGGTCCCTAATGTGAAATTAGGCCTTGTTAAGGGTGGTGGCCGGCCATAGGGACAAAGAAAAGACTTGGTCAATTGGTTAGGTAAAAATTTGGTGACTAAATTGATTTTAATCATAAAATAAAGAAAAGAAATGTATCATCTTTTCTCTCCATATTCTCCACCAAAATTTTTAGTAAAATAAGGGGTTGAGAACTTAAAAATTTCAGTCAAGCTTTTGTCTTTGCAAGTAAGTGTTTTAATGGTCAATCTTTGATAATTTTTGTACTTTTGAGACCCTTGTAGCTTGAGCTAGCTAATGGGGGACTATTTTGCAAAATGGTTGAAAACCTAAGGTTTTTCCATGAGATAATTAGTGTTTATTTCTAAAATTTTATGGAAGAAAATGAGTCTTAGTTGTTAAATAAACAACTTTTGTGAAAGGTGTCTCCATGAAAACACCTAAAAGGACCTTTCTGTAAAGGTTGTAAAATTGGTGGTAAATGTGTGAAATAATGAGTATTGGGAGTTGCTATAAGAATAATAAATGTTTATCTAGGCTTGTTAAAGGAATAAATTTGATTAGAATTGATTTATGAGCCTAGGGGAAAAATCGTAAATTTGTAAAAGATTAGGGTAAAATTATAATTTTTGCCAAAGTATGATTCATGGGTTATTTTAGTTAATGTGGTCATTAAACAAGTGAAATTGTTATTATAGATCAAGAAACATGAAGCCCAGACTGAAATCGAGGCAATGACAAAGTCGTGGACTAAATTGAACAATTCCACGTATATTGTGGTACCGAGGTAAGTTTGTGTGAAATTAAAGCGACATAATGCTATTATATTCTTAATTGCTTGATATCATGAGAAATGTTTAGTATTTCTATGAAATTGATTAATGATGCCTTAATAAAAGTATAATGCTATTATGTTGAGTTGAAGCCCCGGTTGAACATTAAGAATAGTAAGGATACCATTATCACAACATGAGAAAAAAAAGGTCCTGTATAAGACCATGTTTGGGACATGGCATCGGCACCTAAGGGAGATCTCGTGTAAGACTATATTTGGGATATGGCATTGACATCGAGATATAAGATCTCGTGTAAGACCATATCTGGGATATGGCATCGACATCAAGATGTGATCCCATGTAAGACCATATCTGGGATATGGCATTGGCATCGATTTACATGTATGATGAGATTGAGTATCCTTCGATATTTCAATTAGTTCAATGGGTAAAGAGCAAAGTTCAAGCTTAAGATGCCAATAAGTTGATTCTATGTTCAAGAGAGTAAAAGTACTAAAGTTATGTGATGAAGTAATACAGGTACCCAAGAGTAACTTATGAGTAATAAATGCAAAATGTGATATGTGATTTGGTAAGAGTAAGCATGAGTAAGTTATGCTGATGAGTTTGAGAACTTGTGTATTATCTAATGTGATGAATGGATGTTATCATGAACCTTTATGTTGTTATCTATTTCATGCAAACTTACTAAGCTTCATGCTTACCCCTCCCATTTCCTTTTTCCTTGTAGTATCGCCAAGCTAACTCAGGGATCGTAGGATGTTGGAGTTCGAAATCACTTCTCTTTGGTATAGCAAAGTTTGACAAATTTTGAGTATAGCTATATAGGAACTTGGTTATTTTGTGGTAGGTCATATTTGTTAGCCAATGTGTAGCTATTAATGTCATTAAATTCATTTTGTAAATGGTCATTGGTAATTGGCCAATACTTGATAAGTTTATATATTCAATGATGATAAAGTTCATGAAATGCATTCTTGTGTGATGGGATGAGTAATGAGTAAAGTATACACAAGAGGAATGTAATGTAAACCTATGTGTGAATGCATTGATTTTGGGTATTAGAAGTGTCTTATGGTCAAGATGTATATTGCATTGAAATGGTATAAGTGTGGTTGTTTTGTAGGGTGGCAATTGGCTTAGTAGATAGCCTTATAATTGTCCACACAGGTAGACACAAGGGCGTGTGTGACACACGGTCAACCCCATGGGTGTGTTGATAGGCTGTGTGTCCCCCTACATGCTAGGTTGGTAAGTCAGAATACCCAGTAGAAAACACACGGGCTGAGACACGGCCTTGTGTCTCAACCGTGTGGAAGACACAACCATAGAACATGGGCGTGTGCCCAGGCTGTGTGAAGTCTGCACTTGAATTTAGGAATTTAATACACCAACGGTCTAAGGACATGGGCGTGTGCCTTGGCCGTGTGACCTTATTGAAATGATGACGTCAGAAATAGAATGTCAAGTTTTTACACATGGGCTAAGACACGGGCGTGTCTAGGCTGTGTGAGGGGCACGAGCCATGGACACGGGCATGTGTCCGGCCGTGTGAAAACCCCTGTAGGTTCAAAATGAAAAATAAAATCCACACGGACTAGAAACATGGGTGTGTGTGACTACACGGCTTGCCCACACGGGCATGTTCCTCTCCACACGGGCGTGTGGCCCTGTTTTATGTAAAAGTTTTCTTAGTGTTTGAAAGTTTTTGATTCAGTCTCGAACCACTCCTTAAGTAAGTTTAGGGCCTCCTAGACCTATAAGAGGGACGTTATGATTTTGAATGCAAAGTTTTAAGTTGAAAAGAAATTTTGTGGCCCGATGTGGTATGTTTGAGTACATTAAGTCCGGTAATGCCTTGTACTCAGTTTCGGTGTTGAATACGGGTAAGAGGTGTTACACTTTCTCTTTCCTAGGGTTTCCATAGAAATTTTGGGGAAGATGATGATATGAAATTATTTTATTCATTTAATTAACTTATCATCTATTAATTTTTCAACTTTCCAATTTAGTCCTTTTCTTTTTCTAATTTTCCATGGATGAATTATCATAAATATCTACTAACTCCATTTAATTGTCTAATTGCCATATAAGGACCTCAAGTTTTGAATTCCATAGCTATTTGATCCTTCTAGCTACTAAAATTCAACTTTTTTATTTCATGCAATTGGGTCCTTTCTATAATTAGACACAAAACCGGTAAAATTTTCTTATCGAAATTTTCATACATCTTTTCTATCATGATGCAGACCATGCAATAATTTTAAAATAAATTTTCTTTTTGACTCAGATTTTTGGTCCTAAAACTACTATTTCAATTTCACTAAAATTGGCTATTAAATGCAGTCCACTCGAGCTTTTATTGGACTAGTGGAGAGACCAATCAAACATCTACAATTAGGCTTTAGTAATTGCAATTATCCAGAAGCATCATTTTGATAATTCACAATTTAATTAATCATGTAGTCAATCCAGAAGAAGTTCCATAATTGACAACTCATTATTGTATACTCTTTACAAAAGTAATTTATTCAACTACTTTGTCTAATAACATCGCCATGTGTGTGTCACTGATCGTCTAAAAATTGTCGAGTTTTAAAATTTATAATAAAGAATGATCGAACCTGAAAACTAACTCTGACAACGACTTAAGGCAAGTGCACCTATCGAACAATAGTATAGTTTAGGCAAGACCGGATTGTCGAACCCAAGGGAATTAAAAGTACTAATACTCACTTTCTTTCTATTATTTAGCCTAAATATGTAGTGATTGATTTAAACTAAAATCTAATTACTAAACTAAGATGCAAAGACAAAAAAGAACAAATTGAAGAAATAACTTTTAGAAAAACTCAGTTGATTACGCCGATACCTAGAAGGAATCCACCTAGACTTCACTTGCTGTCTAACACTGAACCAGACGATTTATTCACTTAGCTTGATCCGTAAGACCCCCTAACTTATATTAAACACTCTCTCGAAGCAAATAACGTCTAACCCTAGGTTGATTAATTGAAATCTCTTTCTAATTAAAACCCCTAGAATCACATTAACTCAATCTATGGACTCCCATAATAGGTTTCACCCTAATCCAAAAAATCTCGTCACCCTATCTTTAGGTTCGCAATCAACTCCACTTAATTATGCTAGATCTACTCTTAAGCAGGGACTTTTGCTCCACCACCTAAGCACATTCGACTTGAATCAATATCCCAGAAATATTAACCCAAGGATTAAGCACACATAATTAAGAACAAACTAAGTATTTATCATATAGTTTAGAAAAAAATAATAAGATTCATCTAGGTTTCATCCCCTTCAGGTATCTGAAGGGTTTAGTTCATAATGATAAAACAAAACATCTCAAGAGAAAAGATAAAACAAAACATAAGAAATCCCTAAAACCCCCTGAAGGAATTGAAGGAGAGATCCACCGTCTTGAGTAGAATTCCAGCTTCTTGAGATGAATCAACTGGCTATCTTTGAGTGATTCCCACGAATCGGCCTTTTGGCTCGACTTCCAGCCTAGCCGACCGCTTAACTGACGCCCCTTTCAAAGTTACACTTAGGGTCTTTATATAGGCTCTTGGAATGCGTTTTCTCCCTAAGTATCCTTTTCGAGGAAATTCCTCTTTTCCACGATAGGGCCATGGCCATGGCACATGCTCATGTAAATCAACCTCAGGCCGTGTTTCGATTCTGTTGATTGAGGCACGGCCGTGTAAATTGAAGTCCAGGTCGTATCAATTTCCACTTTGGCCCAAATTGGCTTATTTTAAGCCCGTTTCTCGTTCTTTTTGTCCCTCGGTGCTTTCCTGAGTATAAAACATGAAAAGAAAGGATTAAGAGCACCTTTTTCCATAAATCAAGGAATAAATCATCCAAAAGTATGCTAAATGTGGGGTTAAAATATGTTACTTTTACGGTTTATCAAATACCCCTACACTTAAGCTTTTGCTTGTCTTCAAGCAAAATTCTCAACTTACAATTAAAACGAACTTTCCACAATTCATAATTCTCATCAACAGTGCCTCATCATAATTCATAGATAATTCATACATGGATAATTTAACTCAAAGACTCTTAAAGATTCAAACAATTCTAAGTCATATATTTTGTAGCATGAAAACATAGGTGTCTCCCCTTATCTAAATGATTACCTCTGATTCAAAACCGACAAGGATTGACATCCTCACTAAAGATTCACTCAAAGCACTTAAAGTGTTTAAGGTTCAAGAAAAAGCACTCATAAGTCGAACCTGAAAAGTTAATCCCATAGGCTTGCCTAAAAATCAAATCTCCACCACTGTAATATGAGATGATACACAAATTAAAAGGTCTTTACAGGGTTGTAACTGGGCTTGGGTTAAAGGTGTGGATAAAGGCTGAATTAGAAGGTTTTAGAATCAAGATTGAATTGACAAATTACCTAACTAAAACCAATGAACTAGAAAATAAATGATTACATCAATTGAAACTTTGAAACTAATAATACGAACTTTTTCTTCGATAATTGAAATTTAGATGTACAAGCTCACTTTATATATTATTAATATTGAATATACTTTGATTTTTTTTAAGAACAAACTAAATTACATAGGAAAGAACTTTTATAACTGAAATAATATAATTGAGCAACTTATCAAATCAAGTCTCGATAGAAGGGTAGTCAAAAGGAATGGTGATAACAAATACGAATGGGGTTTTGGGTTAATATTAGTGGGTAAATCAATAAAAAAGGGTTGTTAGGATCAAAGAGGTTCACTAGGGATTAATTATATAGGTAGGCTTTTTAGTGGAGTGAGTAGGTTAAAACCTAGGTGCCTTTATCATCTCAGTATATCAAATCAATAATATGGTCTTGACATGTATAATCGAGGCAAGTTCTAGAATAACAATTCATTGTTGACACAATCATAATCAATAAAGTGAGCATGGAAAAGAATATATGCTCTATAAGGCTCAAATCTCACAAAAATTATGGGTATTTGACATCAGCCCCTGTAAATTTCAAACTTCAAGGTAATATTCAAATTCAGTTCAACAACCTAAAAATTTTTTTATTCTTGAAAAATAGACTTATCTGCTTGATTCTCTAGTATCTTAAAATTTAAATCATCAATGCACAATTAACTATTACTTAATCCAAAACATATTAATAAAAATCATACATCATCAAAAATTTCACCCTATTTAGTAATATGAGAAAAATACTTATGGACTAGATAAAATTCAGGGTTTTGAGAATAATGCAAAACGTTAGGTAATTCCCCCCCCCCCACACTTAAGATGTACATTTCCCTCAATGTACAAAGATAGATAAATAATCATGAAATCAAAAGAGAAGGGAGAATGAACACTTCCTGAATTTTGGATGAATTCCTTGAGTTGGCAGAGGTCGTGGTTGATCGTTGTTTTGTTGAGTTTTAAAATTTATAAAGAGAATGATCGAACCTAGAAACTAACTCTGACAACAACTTTAAGGCAAGTGTACCTATCGAACAGTAGTATAGCTTAGGCAAGACCGGATTATTGAACCCAAAGGAACTAAAAGTACTAATACTCACTTTCTTTCTATTATTTAGCCTAAATATTAAATGATTTGGTTGATTAACTAATTAATTACTAAACTAAGATGCAAAGTCAAAAAGAATGAATTGGGAAATATCTTGAAGAGGAACTTAGTTGATCAAGATGATACCATAAGAAAGAATCCACCTAGACTTCACTTATTATCCAACACTGAACCATACGATTTATTCACTTGACTTGATCCGTAAGACTCCCTAACATATATTAAACCCTCTCTCGAGGCGAATAACGTCTAACCCTAGGTTAATTAACAAAAATCTCTTTCTCACTTAATAACCCTCTAGAATAGTAGTAAATTGAACTATGGACTCCCATATTAGGTTTCACCCTAATTCGGCAAAATCTCGTCACTCTATCTCTAGGCGCGCGAATGACTCCGCTTAATTATGCTAGATCTATCCTTAGGCAGGGTCTATTCCTCCTCCACCTAAAAACATTAACACAAGAATTAAGCACACATAATTAAGAACAAATCAAGTATTTATCATATAATTCAAAAGACAATAATAAGATTCATCTAGGTTTAATCCCCTTCAGGTATCTGAAAGGTTTAGTTCATAACAAATAAAGAAAACATCTCAAGAGAAAAGATAAAACAAAACATAAGAAATCCCTAAAACTCCCTGAAGGAATTGAAGGAGAGATCCACCGTCTTGAGCAGAATTCTAACTTCTTGAGATGGATCAACTGGCTATCTTTGAGTGATTCCCAAAAAAGTTTCGACTTCTGCCGAATTCTGAATGTCTCGGCCTCTGCCCCACATACCTTCAGGTTACACTTAGGGTGTTTATATAGACTTTTGGAATGCTTTACTTGGCCTCTAAGTGTCCCAATTCAAGTATACTTCCTACTCGGTGTTTGAATAGGCTTTGGAATGTGTTTCTTTGCCTCTAAGTATCCAAATCCAAGTGAAATTGCTCTCTCCCGTGGTAGGGGCATGACCATGGTACATGCTCGTGTAAATCATTTTCAGATCGTCTCTCGATTCTGTCGATTAGGGCACGGCTATGTAAATCATGGCATGGCCGTGTCTTAGTTAATTGTCGAGGCACGATCGTGTGGCTTCAAGTCCAGGTCATGTCGGTTTCCACTTTGGCCCAAATTGGCTCGTTTTAAGCCTGTTTCTCGTTCTTTTCACTCTCGGGTGCTTTCCTGAGTATAAAACATGAAAAGAAAGGATTAAGAGCACCTTTTTACATAAATCAAGGGCTAAATCATCCAAAAGCATGCTAAATATGGGGTTAAAATATGTTACTTGTACGGTTTATCAGTGGTAAAGGATGACTTATGTAGTAGTGAATAACTCCTAGTGATTGGTTCGTTTATATAGAGTGTGCAATTGAAACTGCAAAGTCATTAGTTAGACATCTCAGAGGTGTAAATAAATATGTGTTAGGTATACTCAAAGGTTAGATAACCAATGATAATTAAGAGTTTCCAATGTATAGAGAGAATGTTCAAATTAAGATAAATAAATAAATAAAAATTAAAATAAGAAAAGAAAAATGAATAAAACTTAAAATAAAGCAAAGAAAAAAATTAGATAAATGAAGAGGACTCAGAGGTCCTCATCATCTGCCGGATCCTGTGGAGGTGTTGGTGATGAGATATGAAAGTGATGGCATATCTGCTGAAGGGTGGCCTCGATCCCATCAAAACATCGAGCGGTATCAGTAAACTGCTGGGTACAGTACTGCTCGAACTAGGTGAGGCGTGCAGAGATATCTCCCATTGAAGCTGCTGCATGGGATGGCTTTTGGCTCGGGCCTGATGGAACATCATCAGTGATGTCCTCGGGTACCTCCTCATCAGTGGCTAGTCAGTACTAAGGGGGGTCGGTTCCACGATGATATTTAATCATCCTCATGTGTAGCATTGTCTGGATGCCCTGAGATACCATCTGGCCGATTAGTGTCAATTAGGAGATCTAAGTCTCAGTGTTGAGGAGCCCAAAGTGGCGAGCTAATCGTGTGATGTATGGCCCCATTGAAAGAATCCCCCTCCTATGTTGCTCTATTTGGTGCTAAATCGCACGGGCTATGAAGTATGCAAGATCGAAGACGTGCGCGTTCAACATGCACCAGAGGTAATAGACATCTTGTGTGTTAACCAAGCCTGTGCTCTCGCGTTTGCCTATAATGGTGTGAGCTAGAATGGTGTGGATGTACCTTGGAGGAGCGACTAAGGCTGTTGCCTTGGAGTGACTGGGGTTGTAGTCACCTTTGTTGGGAGCTAAGTCACGCTAGCAGTGAGCAGGGGTGTGGTGAAATTTGTAGTCTAGGTCGAAAAGATCGTTCTCTTCTATGAAGTCATCAGTGTAAAGTCTGAGTGTTGCTCCAAATTACGGTACGCTCAATCGTCTGACCGTTCCTTCTAAACGAAATTGAATCGTGCCTGGATCATCATGTTGCGCCACCGCTGTTTGCAGGGTAAAAGTGGCGTAAAACTCTAGAGTAAGTTCCAAGTATGTGGGCTTGATGATGGAGAAAAATTTCTCCCATGGCTCAATCGAGAGGAGCACTCAAATATCAACCACCAAGCCAACCTATTCTACGGTGTTCTAATCAATGCACCTATCGATGCCTAGAGGTCTTTCCCGGAATACCTTGTAGCATTCTTCCTTGGCTTCCTGAGTGAATTGAAGGAAGCAGTGTCGTATTTCAGAAGAGGCACTAGCTGAGGAAGAGCCGGGTCCCTTTCTTTTCTTAGTAGGGTCGACTATGGTGCGTTTTCCTCGTGATGATGACATCGTTCCTAAAAATATTAAATATTCAAGTAATGTTTAGATCAAAATAATTACTTTCATCTAGACCCAAAATATTTAAAATACACTTGTTTTAACTAAGAGCAGCCAATTCTATTTAACAGAATGTTCACTATAACAATGTATTTGCAAAATAGAGTAAATAATACTAAAGTTAAAGGAGAAACTAGCTATCATTAGAAATTGAAAGAAGTTCAAAAATTATAATCTTTAAAAGAACATAAATACCTAATATCAACAAAGCAAACTAAAATATTATGAACTTAAGCAAATAATCAGTTAAGAGAATTAAGTAATGAAGGGAACC
Source organism: Gossypium rotundifolium (assembly GCA_025506655.1). Lineage (NCBI taxonomy): Eukaryota > Viridiplantae > Streptophyta > Magnoliopsida > Malvales > Malvaceae > Gossypium > Gossypium rotundifolium. The sequence continues at coordinate 34,261,885 of CP106727.1, read as the reverse complement.
AGGGTTGGGGTGGTTTTAGTCGGCTGGACACGGCCTGAGCACGGTGGTGCTATGAGTTTTCTGCAGGTGCACGACTGTAACGAGGGCGTGGGTTACTTCAGGCAGGGCGGTGGCGAGGGCGTGCGTGTGGTTTTGTATGGTTTTTAGAGAGAAAGTCAAGGGAATGAGTTTTAGGGAGGTTGAGGACGTGGGTGTGGCTAGATTTGGGAGAAATGAGGCTTAAAAATCTAATTAGGGTTGATGTGAGGAGGATGAGTGGTTAAATTTGTTTAAATGGAGGGAGGGGCACGGCAGTTGCCATGCCCATGTGGATTTTTAAATAGCCCTTGCTTTTCACGATTTTAAATTTTGGGTACGTTCAGGGTTATTGGCACGGTCGTGGGTAAATGGGCACACCCGTGTTCTTCCTTACACAATCATTTAGAATGGGCGTGTCTCGCCCGTGTCGATAAATCAATATGTTCACACGGTCATGCGGCGCGGCCGTGTTCTGTCCTTGTTTAGGAAGTTAGTATCTTCATACGATCATGAGGCATGGCCGTGTCTGGCCCGTGTCGATAAAAACTTACCTTTCGTCATGTACGACTACAAAAACACCCGTGTTTTGTGTCGTGGGTTCAACACGGCTATGGGCACGCCCGTGTGCAAGGCCATGTGGTCTAAAAACCTGTACTTCATTGGACTGATTAGTATGGATTTAGATGCCAAAATAAAGAGTATAATGTTAGTGAAAGTCATTGCTCGGGTTGCCTCCCGAGAAGCACTTGTTTAAAGTCTTAAGCTAGACTTACCCTATTTTCGGTTCTAAAAGGAGGTTCACAGAGCTGAAGTTCCTATCTCATATTTGTAACATCTTTACCATTATATATTTTGAGTCGGTGACCATTTACGTTGATTGTGCCTTTAGTGGGATGAGTTACCTTGATTGTGACATAGGGGAAATTATTTTGATTATGAATGGCCCTGACCACCTTGATTTCAGTTTCCCAGGAAACAGTTTAAGCCTCAAGTTGTATAGCAAGACTAGTCTCCTACTTCGAATTGTCTTGATTTCTTTAAACGAGCATCATGGTGTCGATTTGTGGCTTCTTTGTAAAGTTTTGAGTTCTCATAAGCATCAGCTCTCCATTCATCAAGCTCGTTTATCTGCATTCTTCTTTTCTCTCCTGCAGTTTTAAGATCAAAATTTAAGAATTTTATAGCCCAAAAAGCTTTATGTTCTAATTCGAATGGCAAATGACAACTTTTTTCGTAGATGAGTTTGTATGGGGATGTTCCTAGGGGGTTTTAAATGCCATCCTATAGGCCCATAAGGCATCATCTACTTTTACTGCCCAATCTTTTCTATTTGATTCAACCATTTTTTCTAGGATGCGCTTAAGTTCTCGGTTTGCTACTTCTGCTTGCCCACTGGTTTGAGGGTGATATGGGGTAGCTATCCTAAGGTGTACTCCATAGTTTTTAAGATTTTGTCAAATTGAGCATTGAAAAATGAGTACCCCTGTCACTTATAATAGTTTTAGGTGTTCCAAATCGAGAGAACAATTTCTTGAGGAACTTCACCACTACTCGGGCATTATTAGTAGGTAAAGCTTCAACTTCTACCCATTTTGACATGTAATCAACTGCCACTAAGATGTATCTATTTCCAAATGAACTAGGGAAGGGGCCCATAAAATTAATACCCCATACGTCTAATATTTCATATGATAACATGTATGTTTGAGGCATTTCATCACGTTTAGAAATATTACCTGTTCTTTGGCATCTATCACACGAAGTGACATACCTTTGGCATCTTTAAATAGAGTGGGCCAATAGAAACCTGATTTGAGTATTTTGTGTGCTGCTTTGACACCACTATAGTGCCCTCCTAAGGGTCCTGAGTGGCAGTGTCCTAAGATTTTTCTTGCTTCTACCTTTGTAAGGCATCTCTGAATTACCTGGTCTGCACATATACGGAAAAGAAAGGGATCCTCCCAAAAATATCTCTTCACATAAAAAAAAAATCACTTCTTTTGATGATGTGTTAACTTTTTCGGTATGATGTTAGCAGCTAAAAAATTCGCAATATCTACAAACCAAGGTACCTCATAGTTTCTCATGGAAAATAGCTATTCTGTAGGGAATGAGTCATTTATCTCTATATCTTCTCGTTCTTCTGCGTGTGGATTCTCAAGTCTAGACAGGTGGTCCGCTGCAAGATTTTCGGCTCCTTTTTTATCCTAAATTTCTAGATCGAATTCCTGTAAAAGTAAAATCCATCTTATGAGTCGAGGTTTTGCATCGAGTTTAGTTAAAAGATAGCGAAGAGCAGAGTGGTCAGTGTAAATGACAACTTTAGATAATAATAAATACTGTCTAAATTTATCAAATGCAAAGACCACAGCTAGTAGTTCTTTTTTAGTGGTGGTATAATTTTCTTGCGCGGCCGTTAATGTCTTGTTGGTGTAATAAATTGGCCGGAAGTGCTTGTCTCTTTGCTGCCCTAGAATTGCACCTACTGTAAAGTCACTCGCATCACACATTAGTTCAAACGGAAGATTCCAATCAGGGGTAATTATAATTGGGGTGTTTATTAATTTCTCTTTAAGGATATTAAATGCATCTAAACATTCTTGATCAAAGTTAAAAGGTGCATTTTTTTCTAGCAATTTCATTAGAGGCTTAGCTATTTTAGAAAAATCCTTAATGAATCTTCTGTAAAATCCTACATGTCCTAAAAGTTTCTAATAGCCTTAACTGAGCTAGGAGGATGTCATTTTTCTATGGTTTCGACTTTTGCTTTATCTACCTCGATTCCTTTACTAGAAATTTTATGTCCCAATACAATTCCCTCTTTTACCATAAAGTGACATTTTTCCCAATTTAGAACAAGGATTGTTTCTTCATATATCATCAGAACTCATTTTAAATTTTTAAGGCAAAGATGGAAAGAATTACCGAATACTGAAAAATCATCCATAAATACCTCCATGATGTCCTCCACGAGTTCGTCAAAGATTGCTAACATGCAATGCTGAAAAGTAGCAGAGGCATTACATAATCCAAAAGGCATTCTGTGATAAGCAAACGTACCGTATGGGCATGTGAATGTTGTCTTCTTTTGATCTTCAGGTGCTATTGGGATTTGAAATAGCGGAGAGTCCATCTAAGAAGCAATAATACATATGTCCAAATAACCTTTCTAACATTTGATCAATGAATGGCAGAGGAAAGTGATCATTTCTAGTGGCGTCGTTTAGCTTCCTGTAATCGATGCATACTCTCCAACTCAGAATCGCTACGGTGGGGAATAGTTCATTTTTCTCATTAGCTATTACAGTCATGCCTCCTTTTTTCAGAACAACCTGCAGAGGACTTACCTATTTGCTGCCAGAAATAGGATAAATTATTCCAGCGTCTAGAAGTTTAATTACCTCAGCTTTCACAACTTCTTTTGCGTTGGGATTTAATCGTCTTTGAGGTTGCACACATGGCTTGTACTCATCTTCCATTAAAATTTTGTGGGTACAAAATGTTGGGCTTATTCCTTTAATATTAGAGATTTTCCAGGCTATGGCTTTTTTATGTTCCCTTAGTACCTGTAGCAACTCCTCTTTTTCCTTGGGATCTAGTTCTGAAGAGATAATTACTGGTAGCGTAGAATTGTCCCCAAGGAATGCATATTCTAGGTGTTTCGGTAGCTACTTTAATTCTAATTTAGGTGGTTCCTCAACAGAAGGTCTTTGTTTTAAATCGTCATTGATTTCAATTCTTTCTTTTTCTATTTGCCTGGATGAAGATGTATTTAGATTTAGTTCGTCGACTTCATCTTCTTCCCCCTCTTCTTGAGTAGGGCGTAGTTCCATCGTGTCGTTATGTATGATTTCCTGCAATGAATTCTGAATAATATGATCAGTGGTATCAACAAAATAATAGGAATCATCTTGTTCTCTAGAATATCTCATGGTATCATAGATTTGAAAAATAATATCCTCATCACTTATCCTTAACGCAAGTTTACCATCACCTACATCGATAACAGCCCTAACAGTAGCTAAAAAAGGGCGCCCTAAAATTAAAGGAACCTCAATGTCCTCATCCATGTCAAGCATAACAAAATCAATAGGAAAATAAATTTATCAATTTTACCAAGACATCTTCAATAACTCCTCTAAGATATTTAATAGATCTGTTGGCTCACTGAATATTCATCTTAGTGGGTTTTGGTTCCCCAAGATCTAGTTGTTTAAACATTTTATAAGGCATTAAGTTAATACTGGCACCTAGATCAGCTAATGCTTTCTTAATATTTAAATTACCAATTAAACAGGGAATAGTAAAACTTTCTGGGTCCTTTAATTTTGTTGGTAACTTATTTTGGAGGATGGCGGAACATTCTTTATTAAGCTCCACCGTGGATACTTCTTCGAGCTTCCTTTTATTCGTCAGGAGTTCCTTTAAGAATTTTGCGTATGTCTGCATCTGTGAAATGGCTTCAACAAAAGGTAAGTTCATATGTATTTGATTAAAAAGTTCATGAAACTTTCCATATTAGGCATCTAATCGCTCTTTCTTCAGCTTTGCTGGATATGGGATTGATGGATTATCTTCTTTATGTACTGGAGTTACATCCTCAATTCCCACATCTTTTGCTTTGTTGTCCTCGTGTGGCATTTTTTTCTTTAATTCGACTAAATCCCTTCCACTTCTCAGTGTAACTGTCTTTACTTGTTCAGTTCCTTTAGAAAAATTCTATGCCTATATTTCACAAACCATCTTAGTAAGTAGCCCAACTGACTTAGTAAGTTCTCCAACTTGGTTCTTGATTTCTTCCATCGATGTTTGTTGATTTTTAAGTGTTGCCTCAGTGTCTTGAAGACGGTTTTCTATGGTTACCATAAATTTTGTCCACATCTCTTCGAGGTTGGACTTCTTTTCCTATGGATAGGACTGATTTTGGAAATTTGGGGGAGGTTGTTGTCTTTGATTTCCTTGACCTCCCCACAAAAAATTTGGGTGGTTCCTCCAACCTAGATTATAGGTATTACTATAAGGATTATTTTTAGATCTGAAATTATTACCTATATAGTTCATCTATTTGCTTTTTGTGCCTAGTTGGTAGGGTGGGTACTCAGGATTCGCCACAGTTCCACTTGCGTCGCATTGCATTACTGGATGTACCTGCGAAGAACACAAACTATCAAGCTTTTTATTCATCATCTCTACCTGTGTTGATAGCATGGTTACTACGTCGAGGTTGAAAACTCCAGCTGATTTTGTTGGTTTTGTCCTTGTAACTATTAGTTGTCTCGTTGAGGGATTTACACCATTGTAAAAAGTTTGGACTTGTAGCCACAAAGGTAGTCTATGGTGTGGACATCTCCTCAAAAGATCCTTGTATCTCTCTCATGCGTCGTATAATGTCTCTAAATCCATATGCACAAAAGAAGAAATATCATTCTGTAATTTAACCATTTTGGCCGGTGGGAAATATTTTAATAAAAATTTCTCGGTCATTTGATCCCATGTGGTTATTGAGCCTCGTGGTAACGAGTTCAACTATTGTTTAGCTTTATTCCTTAATGAAAAGGGAAATAACCAAAGCCGTATGGCATCATCAGAAACGCCATTTATTTTGAAGGTATCACAGAACTCTAAAAAATTAGCTATATGAGTATTCGGGTCTTTGTCCTGCAAACCATCAAATTGAACAAATTGTTGAATCATTTGTATTGTGTTAAGCTTTAATTCAAAATTATTAGCAGCTATAGTAGGCCTAACAATACTAGATTCCGCTCCTGTTAAATGAGGTTTAGCATAATCATACATAGTACGCGGAGCATTGTTCTCTACCACATCTCATGGTGGATTATTTTCATCCATCCCTTCAGTAGGTCTGGATTCACCTTTTAAGGCTCGCCTGATTTCTCTGCGATTCCTACGAGCGGTAGCTCGATATCACTATCGTATATTAGAGGTCCTCTCGGGTTCCTTCTAGTCATAAACTATAGGTATCTGCTAGGCAAAGAAAGAAATAAAATTAGCAAAAATAATAAAATAAAATAAATTACAAAAAATAGAAAAATAAAAAAATAATGGCTAAAGTAATAAAAATAGAGTTTTCTTAATATTTTAATTCCCCGGCAACGATGCCAAAAAATTGATCGTCTAAAAATTGTCGAGTTTTAAAATTTATAATAAAGAATGATCGAACCTGGAAATTAACTCTGACAATGACTTAAGGCAAGTGCACCTATCGAACAGTAGTAGAGTTTAGGCAAGACCAAATTGTCGAACCCAAGGGAATTAAAAGTACTAATACTCACTTTCTTTCTATTATTTAGCCTAAATATGAAGTGATTAATTTAAACTAAAATCTAATTACTAAACTAAGACGCAAAGACAAAAAATAACAAATTGAAGAAATAACTTCTAGAAGAACTCAGTTGATTACGTCGATACCCTAGAAGGAATCCACCTAGACTTCACTTGTTATACCAGGCGATTTATTCACTTAGCTTGGTCCGTAAGACTTCCTAACTTATATTAAACACTCTCTCGAGGCGAATAACGTCTAACCCTAGGTTGATTAATTGAAATCTCTTTCTAATTAAAACCCCTAGAATCACATTAACTCGATTTATGGACTCCCATATTAGGTTTCACCCTAATCTGGCAAAATCTCGTCACCCTATCTCTAGGCTCGCTATCAACTCCGCTTAATTATGGTAGATCTACTCTTAAGCAGGGACTTTTGCTCCACCATCTAAGCATATTTGACTTGAATCAATATTCCAAAAATATTAACACAAGGATTAAGCACACATAATTAAGAACAAACTAAGTATTTATCATATAGTTCAGGAAACAATAACAAGATTCATCTAGGTTTCATCCCCTTCAGGTATCTGAAGGGTTTAGTTCATAATGATAAAATAAAACATCTCAAGAGAAAAGATAAAACAAAACATAAGAAATCCCTAAAACCCCCTGAAGGAATTGAAGGAGAGATCCGCCGTCTTGAGTAGAATTCCGGCTTCTTGAGATGAATCAACTGGCTATCTTTGAGTGATTCCTACGAATCTAGCCTTCTGGCTCGGCTTCTTGGCCTAGCTGACAGCCTAACTGACCACCCCCTTTCAGGTTACACTTAGGGTCTTTATATAGGCTCTTGGAATATGTTTTTCTCCATAAGTATCCTTTTCTGAGTGAAATTCCTCTTTTCCACGACAGGGCCACAGCCATGGCACACACCCGTGTAAATCGACTTCAGGTCATGTTTTGATTCTGTTGATTGAGGCACGATCGTGTAAATCATGGTCCAGGCAGTGTTTCGATTCTGTAGATTGAGGTACGACATTGTAAATTGAAGTCCAAGCCGTGTCGATTTCCACTTTGGCCCAAATTGGCCCGTTTTAAGCCCGTTTCTCATTCTTTTCGTCCCTAGGTCCTTTCCTGAGTATAAAACATGAAAGGAAAGGATTAAGAGCACCTTTTTACATAAATCGAGGAATAAATCATCCAAAAGTATGATAAATGTGGGATTAAAATATGTTACTTTTACAGTTTATCAGTCACCTTCATATAATATCATTGATTCTTTTGAGTTAAATTTGCTCACTCAATACAATCATATTTTATCTTATTATCTCCATTGTGCCTTCTTAATGATTAATATGATCACTGTCAACAAATGATTGTGATAAATTACTTCTTTGAGAAAAAGCAACCCATGGCCATATTCCATATTTATCAATTCACACAATGCCAATGAGAGGATATCGTTAACTCTTTAATTGATAGCACTAAAAAGAACATAAGTTTTCCCCCTACTTATTGGTTAAATTTTTCCCATTTAGTTACCCTTATAATACATTTTAGCATGTTCAGTATAGTAAATTGCATTTTATAACTCAGTGAATCCTAGCCTATTCTACCCTTAATTTTGCTATCTTATTGCATTAATGTCGTTGCATGAGTTAATTCCAGATTGCGTCTCGAAATTGTTACCGCAATCGACAAATGTCCGCAATGTCGTTGCATGAGTTAATTCCAGATTATGTCCAGAATTGTCGCCGTACTTGACAGTTGTCTTGTAATAACCTGTTTTTAGTCAAATCAAAATAGTGGTTTCGGGACCACAAATTCGAAGTCAAAACAATTATTTTATTATTATTTTAATTTCCATGGCATGATCATATGTTTGTGTGAAAATTTCGTTAAGAAATTTTATCGTTTGATTAGTTAATTTGATAAAAAGGACTAAATAGTGTAAAGTGAAAAATTGGATTTCTATAAGCTAAAAGGGTTTATTAGTTATGAAATTAAATAGTGGAGGTCCTTATGTTGTAATTAGACCATAATTAAATTTAGTGGACATTAATGGACATATTAACATGTAATTTGATGGTTTTTAATTAAGGTTAATGATCGTGTCAAAACAGTCGAGTTTTAATATTTATAAAGGAGTGATCGAACCTGTAGACTGACTACGACAACAATAGAGGCAAGTGCACCTATCGAACAGTAGTATAGCTCAGGCAAGAATATCTTATCAAACCCAAGGGAACCTAAAAGTACTACTACTCACTTTCTTTCTATTATTTAGCCTAAAATATATAGTGATTGGATTATTAAACTAACAAAATACTTAAACTAAATGCAAAGACAAAAGAATGAATTGGAGAAAGGCTTTAAGAAAACTCAGTTGATAAAGACGATACCCTCAGAAAGATTCCACCTATGACTTCACTTATAATTTATTCCCCAAACCATATGATTTCTTTACTTAGCTTGATCCGTGAGACTCCCTAACCTATATTAAACCCTCTCTCGAGGCGAATAATGTCTAACCTTAGGTTAATTAGTGGAACTCTCATTCTCTTATAATAACCCCCTAAGGAAGCAGTAAATCAATCAATGGATTCTCATATTAGGTTTCACCCTAATTCGTCAAAATCTCGTAACCCTATCTCTAGGCGCCCGATCAACTCCGCTCAATTACGCTAGATCTACTCTTAGGCGGGATCTATTCCTCCTCCACCTAAGCACATCAGATTAAATTAAGCAACATAATTAAGAACAAACCAAGTACTTATCATATAAATTTAGAAATCAAATAACAAAATCCATCATAGGTTTCATCCCGTCGGTGTATCCGAGGGTTTAGTGCATAACTAAATACGAAAACATCTCAAGAGTAAAGAATAAACAAAACATAAGAACTCCCTAAAACCCCCTGAAGGAATTGAAGGAGAGATCCTCCATCTTGAATGGAGTTCCAACTTCTTGAGATGGATCAACTGGCTATCTTCAACTGACTCCCTAAAAGATGAAAGTTTCGGCCTAAAAGCCTCTGCCAAAAAGCTCCCTTCTAATGTCTGCCTTGGGTTGTTTATATAGGCTTTGGGATGCTATACTTGGCTCCTAAGTATCTCCTTCAAGTAGAACTACTATTAGGGTGTTTGAGTAGACTTAGGAGTATGTTTCTTTGGCTTCAAGCATCCAATTCTGAGTGAAATTGCTCATTCCCACAGCGGGGCACGCCCATGGCACACGCCCGTGTAATTATAGGGTTGGGTCGTGCCTTGATTCTGTTGATTTGGGCACGGCTATGTAGATTACTAGGCATGCCCGTGTGTGGTAATGAGATGATGCACGACCGTGTAACTCGTGAGTTGGGTCGTGTTCTAGGTAATTGTCGAGACACGGTCATGCAGGTTTTGGGCCAAGCTGTGTTGATTTCTTGCTAAGGCCCAATTACTCTGTTTTAAGCTCGTTTTGTGTTCTTTTTATCCTCGGGTGCTTTCTTGAGTATAAACATGAAAAGAAAGGATAAAAAGCACCTTTTTACATAATTCAAGGGCTAAATCATCCAAAAGCTTACCAAATATGGGGTTAAAATATGTTACTTTTACGGTTTATCAAATACCCCCACACTTAAGCCTTTGCTTGTCCTCAAGCAAAATTCTCAACTTACAATTAAAACAAACTTTCCATAATTCATAATTCATATCAACAATGTCTCATCATAATTCATAGATAATTTATACATGGATAATTCAACTCAAAGAACCCTAAAGATTCAATTACGATAAGTCATACCTTTATAGTATGAAAACATAGGTGCCTCCCATTATCTAAGTGCTTACCTTTAATTCAAAATTGACAAGGACTGACATCCTCACAAAAGATTCACTCAAATCACTCAAAGGTGTTTAAGGTTCAAGAATAAGCACTCTAAGTCGAACCTAAAAAGTTAATCCCATAGACTTGCCTGAAAATCAAATCTCTACCATTGTATATGAGATGATACACAAATCAAAAGGTCTTTAATCAAGGTTGTAATGGGGCTAGGGTTAAAAGGTGTGGATACAGGCTAAACTAGAAGTTTAGAATCGAGATTGAATTGACTAATTACCCAATCTAAAAATAATGAACTAAATATGAATATTTACATCGAATGAAAAGCTAACAGTATCTATAAAAGTATTTTCATCACTCAAATTTTGAAAATACTATAATACGAGCTTTTTCTTTAATAATTGGAGTTTTAAATGCTCTAAGCTCTTTTATTATACTACTAATATTGACTATACTTGGATTTTTTTTAGGAATAAACTAAAATAAACATAATAGAAGGAACTTTGAAATAACCTAATTCAGCAATTGATCAAATCAATTCTCGATAAAAGGGTAGTCAAAGGAATGTTATAACAAATACAAAGGGATTTTGGGTTAATATTAGTGGGTGAGTCAATAAAAAGGTTGTTAGGATTCAACGGGGTTCACTAAGGGTTAATTATGTGGGTAGGCTTTTTAGTGGTGTGAATGGGTTAAAACCTAGGTGCCTTTATCATCTCAATATATCAAATCAAAAGTGTGGTCTCGACATGTATAAACGAGGAAAGTTCTAGAATAACAGTTCAAAGTTGGCACACTCATAATCAATAAAGTGAGCACGAAAAAGAATATATGCTCTATAAAGCTCAAAATCTCACAAAATTATGGGTGTTTTGACATCAATCCTTATAAATTCAATTTCAAGGTAATACTCAAATTAGGTTCAACAACATATCAATTTTAATTTTAGAAAGTAGACTTATATTGCTTGATTCTCTAGTATTCTTCAAATTTAATTATCAATGCATAATTAGCTAAGACTTATTCTAAAGCATATCAATAAAATTATAAATCATTAGAAATTTCATTCTAATTAATAATATAAGAAAAATACTTAAGATCAAGAATAATTTCAGGGTTTTGAGAATTATGCAAAAAGTTAGGCACTATTACCCCCACACTTAAGATGTACATTGCCCTCAATGTACAAGGATAGATAATGAAATTCATGTGCTAAATCAAAAAAGATAGTGGAGAAAGTAATACTCCCTGAAATCTGGATGATCCCGGGCGTCTTTGGTGGCGGTGATGGTGTTTTCTATGGGCCCGGTGGAGTGGCTACCGAAAAGTAATTTGCTAGATGAAGAAATTGGGTAGCCTGTGAAGATATAGCCAAGAGATCTAGGGTAATAATAATATTATACAAATAATATAATTAAGGATTAAGGAAATAAAATGAAGGAGACTAAGAAGAAAACTGAAATTAAAAGAAAATACTAATGGACTAAGGAGTCCTTATTGTTGGATGGTTCTGAGGTGGATGTGACCTCAAAGGCTGTGGTGGGTGATTCCCAAGCAGCCTTTAGAACCTAAAACCAAGAAACTAATATGAAATAAATTAATTTAAGCAGGAAATACGTAAAGGTAAGGAAAATAAAGGAGAGAGAAAAGAAAAATAGAACCGAAAAGGTTTTTGAGACCCTTGGCATGTCAATTAAGTGAAGTTGTCGGCTTGAACTCATGATAAGGTCTCCTCTGAGGAGATGATGCTTACATTTCTTCAGCATGATCTTTGTGTTGCTCAAGTGTCTTGGATCTTTTCTATGAATAGGAAGAAAAATTTGAAAGAAAAGAGAAAGAAGGAATAATGAAGAAGATGGGACAAAGAGGACAGGCTGTGGGGATTTAAATAAGATTTCAAATCTGGCACGTTCCCACGCCCGTGTACTGAGGGTGTGTTGATTCACACGGTCGTATCGCACGGCCGTGTTGTAGGGTGTATTGTCCTTCCATGGCCGTTTTTTTGGTTTGCACGCCCGCTCCTAAAAAGCCAGTATAGGAGCACAGTTGGAATGCACGGGCGTGGTCTGCCCGTACTAAATAAGTCAGTATCTTAGCACGATTGTGAGGCATGGCCATGCTATTTTTGTCGGTGCTCGTGTTGTAGGTGGTTGGATCCGGGACATTGGGGGTGGTTGGACTGACTTGCACGGCTCTACTCTTTAGTGTGGTGGTTCTGGTGGTCCACACGTACCACGGCACGACACAGTGTGTAAGGCCGTGTGGCTTGAAACCTACATCTTTGTTTTAATTGTGGAGAGAAGAGAGAAAAAAAAAAAAAAAAAGAAAAATAATTTTGAGAAATAAAAAGTGTTAGCGCTCGGCTTGCCTCCCGAGAAGTGCTTGTTTATAGTCCTTAAGCTAGACTGTCTTAGGCTTTGAAAATTTAGGGAGATTTAAAGGTTTGAATATTTTCCCTCTTACTGACAGTTTTATTTTCGTGAAAAAGTTTAGGTCGAGAAGTGTTTACCTTGAAATTGCTGAACATTGGATTGCTTACCTCGACTATTTCATGTGGGAAAACATCGCGTACCTGAAGGAGTATTTCTTCCTGTTTCTTTAGTTCTGTTGAACTGATGTAAGGATTAGCTTTATCTAACAGCACTTGATCTTCTATTTTAAAATGATTTGATGTCCCTATGAGCTCTTCTGGTGGTTCCTCAGGTTTTATTTCGTGTGGATCCGGCTTTTCTTTGGTGTGTATCTTCTGCTCTTCTAAATTGTTGATCGTACAATTTTGTGTTGGCTCAGTTTTGATTCTTTGTGATGTTTCATGCGATAAAGGTTGAATAATTTGATTATTTATTGAAACGACTTTCTTACCTTCATTTTCTGTGGTTCTGGCTGAGTCGAGAGCTTGAAGATTGACTGATTTATCTCTTACATGAAGTATGAGTTCTCCTGTGGCAACATCAATTTTAGTCTTGGCAGTTGTAAGAAAAGGTCTTTCTAAAATTAAAGGGATTGAATTTTTCTCATCCATGCCTAAAACAACAAAATCTACTGGGAAGACGAATTTATCGATTTTTACTAAAACATCTTCAATAATGCCCCTAGGAATTCTAACAGTTTTATCAGATAGTTGGATACTCATCCTAGTTTGTTTGGGCTTCCCTAGATCTAGTCGTTTAAACAGTGTATAAGGCATGACATTTATACTTGCCCCTAAATCAGCTAACGCATTATCAATAGTTAATCTACCAATTAAACATGGAATTGTAAAACTCCCTGGATCTTTTAATTTCTACTGTAGTCAGTTTTGTAGCATTGCTGAGCATGTTGCGTTAAGTTCCACATGATGCTCTTCATCTATTTTGCGTTTGTTTGTTAAGAGCTATCTTAAAAATCTCCTTGAGTCGAGCATCTGAAAAAGAGCTTCAAGAAGAGGTAAGTTAATGTGTAATTTCTTTAGAAGATTTAGAAACTTATCGAATTGTTCCTCTGAATCATCTCTTTTCAATGCTTCGGGATAAGGTATTCAAGTGTGGTACTCTTTAATTATCGATTTTTCTTGTGCTACCTCTATTTTCCCTGTTTCTTCCTTGGTTTCTTGTACTGAGGTAGGCTGGTCTACCTTTGTATCCTCTTGAGATGTGATGGCTTGTATCTGTTCTTTTGGGTTTATTTCTATGTTGCTTGGTAGACGTCCTTGTTGACGTTCTGAAACAAGCTTTGTGAGTTGTCCCACTGACCTAGTGATTTCCCCGACTTGTTCCTTGATTTCTTTGATCGATATTCCTTGGTTATCAAGTGTTGTATCAGTTCTTTGGAGACGGGCATCTGTGTCTGCCATGAACTTTTTTAGCATCTCTTCAAGACTTAGCTTCTTTTTCGGTGGATAAGGTTGATTTTGGTAATTTGGAAGAGGTTGCTGCCTTTTATTGCCTTTTCCTCCGCACGAAAAATTTTGGTGGTTCTTCCAACCTGGATTGTAAGTGTTACTATAAGGATTATTATTAGATCTAAAATTGTTACCTATATAGTTTGTCTGCTCGTTTTCTACTCCTGGTTGGTAAGGTGGGTACTCAGAATTCACCACATTCCCACTCGCTTCGCATTGTATGACTGGATGTACCTGTGAAGAACATAAATTATCAAGCTTTTTATTCATTAACTCCATTTGTGTTGATAACATTGTCACTGCGTCTATGTTAAAAAATTCGGCTGATTTTGTCAGTTTAGCCCTTGTAATTTGTCATTGATAGGTGTTCAACAACATCTCCTCAATAAAATCGTAAGCCGCTTCAGGAGTTTTATTTTTCAGAGTTCCATCGGCTGATGAATCAATCATTTGCCTAGTTGAAGAGTTCACACCATTGTAGAAAGTTTGGACTTGAAGCCACAAAGGTAATTCGTGGTGTGGGCATCTCCTTAGGAGATCCTTATATCTTTCCCATGTATCATATAATGTTTCTGCGTCATTCTGCACAAAAGAAGATATATCATTACTAAATTTAGCCATTTTGGCTGGTGGAAAATATTTTAAAAGAAATTTTTCAGTCATTTGATCCCATGTGGTGATTGACCCTCGTGGTAACGAGTTCAACCACTGCTTTGCTTTGTTCCTTAATGAAAAAGGAAATAACCGAAGATGTATGGCATCATCAGAAACGCCATTTATTTTGAAGGTATCACATAATTCTAAAAAATTAGATATATGAGTGTTTGGATCCTCATCTTGCAAACCATCAAATTGAATGAATAGTTGAATCATTTGCATTGTGTTAGGCTTTAATTCAAAATTATTAGCAGCTATAGTGGGCCTAACAATACTAGATTCTACTCCTGTCAAATTAGGTTTAGCATAATCATACATAGTATGTAGAGCATTTTGTTCTTGCACATAATAGGATTATATCTTTGCTGTTCTTCTCTTTGATAGTCTAGGGCTCGTCTTATTTCTCTGAGATTTCTGTGAGCGGTAGCCTCAATGTCACTTTCGTATTCTAATGGTCCTTTTAGATTTCTTCTAGTCATAAACTAGAGGTACCTGATATAAAAAGAAAGAAAGAAATTTAGAAAAATAAAAACAAAAATATATGTATAAAATAGAAATTTAAAAATAAAAATAATGGGTAAAGTAATAGAAATAGAGCTTTCTTAATATTTTAGATGTTCCGCGGCAACGGCGCCAAAAACTTGATCGTGTCAAAACAGACGAGTTTTAATATTTATAAAAGAGTGATCAAACTTGTAGACTGACTGCGACAACAATAGAGGCAAGTGCACCTATCAAACAGTAGTATAAGTAAGGCAAGAATATCTTATCGAACCCAAGGGAACCTAAAAGTACTACTACTCACTTTCTTTCTATTATTTAGCCTAAAATATAGAGTGATTGGATTATTAAACTAACGAAATACTTAAACTAAATGCAAAGACAAAAGAATGAATTGGAGAAAGACTTTATGAAAACTTAGTTGATAAAGACGATACCCTCAGGAAGAATCTACCTATGACTTCACTTATAATTTATTCCCCAAACCATATGATTTTTTTACCTAGCTTGATCCGTGAGACTCCCTAACCTATATTAAACCCTCTCTCGATGCGAAAATGTCTAACCTTAGGTTAATTAGTGGAACTCTCGTTCTCTTATAATAACCCCCTAAGGAAGCAGTAAATCGATCAATGGATTCCCTTATTAGGTTTCACCCTAATCCAGCAAAATCTCATAACCCTATCTCTAGGCGCCCGATCAAATCCACTCAATTACACTAGATCTACTCTTAGGCGAGGTCTATTCCTCCTCCACCTAAGCACATCAAATTAAATTAAGTAACATAATTAAGAAAAAACCAGGTACTTATCATATAAATTTGGAAATCAAATAACAAAATCCATCATAGCTCTCATCCCCTTCAGGTATCTGAGGGGTTTAGTGCATAACTAAATACGAAAACATCTCAAGAGTAATGAATAAACAAAACATAAGAACTCCCTAAAACCCCCTGAAGGAATTGAAGGAGAGATCCTCCGTCTTGAATAGAGTTTCGACTTCTTGAGATGGATCAACTGGCTATCTTCAAGTGACTCCCTAAAAGATGAATGCTTCGGCCTAAAAGCCTCTGCCAAAAAGCTCCCTTCTAATGTCTACCTTGGGTTGCTTATGTAGGCTTTGGGATGCTATACTTGGCTCCTAAGTATCTCCTTCAAGTAAAATTACTATTAGGGTGTTTGAGTAGACTTATGAGTATGTTTCTTTGGCTTCAAGCATCCAATTTTGAGTGAAATTGCTCATTCCCGTGGTAAGGGCACGCCCATGGCACATGCCCGTGTAATTACAGGGTCAGGCCATGCCTTGATTCTGTCGATTTAGGCACGGCCATGTAAATCACCAAGCACACCCGTGTGTGATAATGAGATGATGCACGAACGTGTAACTCATGAGTTGGGTCGTGTTTTAGGTAATTTTCGAGATACGATCATGCAGGTTTTGGGCCAGGCTGTGTTGATTTCTTGCTAAGGCCCAATTACTCGTTTTAAACCTGTTTTGTGTTATTTTTATCCTCGGGTGCTTTCCTGAGTATAAACATGAAAAGAAAGGATTAAAAGCACCTTTTTACAAAATTCAAGGGCTAAATCATCCAAAAGCATACCAAATATAGGGTTAAAATATGTTACTTTTACGGTTTATCAGTTAATATGGTAAATTAATAAATAATTTAACTAAAATATGAAATAACATGAGAATATCATCAATTCTCTTCATCATCATCGATTTTAACAAAGTAGAAAGCCATTTTTAGGGCTTGAAGCATTTGGCCATCTCCTAGCTCAATTGTAAGTCTGTTTTTGTCCCATTTTTAATGATTTCTATGTTTTGGAGGTCGTTGCAGTTAGGTTTAGCTAGCCCAGGGACTATTTTGCAAAACTGTTAAAGATTTTGAATGTTTCCATTGATGAATGAGCTTGTGTTTTGATGTTTGATGATAGATTATGAATGTTGGTTGTGCATTATACAAGTTTTATTAAGTGATTTTTAGTGAAAATGTAAAATAGGGATTAAATTGTGAAATGTGGAAACTTTATGGTTAAAACATGAAATGAATGAAAAATATAAGCTGCTAGGGACATAATAGTAATTCAGCTAGCATGGGTTGTGGTTAAATTGCATAAATTTGTGTTTTTATGAAATAAGGACTAAATTGTAAAAGTTGTGAAATTCTAGGGGTAAAAGTGTAATGTGCTTAAAAGTGAATTTTGGACTAAATTGAATAAAGATATGATTAAATAAGTTAACTTTGATTACATATAGAACAAGAAAAGTGAAACTCGGATATAGATCGAGCGAAAAATAAAGTTCTCGACTAATCGACTCATTTCGTCGTTTTTGCATCCGAGGTAAGTTCTTATGTAATAAGCTTTATTATAATTATGTTTTAAATGCTTTGATATTGCATAAACTATGAATACAAGATTACGGACATATTCGATAATGATTCGACAATGATTCGGCATTGAAATTCTCGATTGAACCTTAGGAATAGATTTGGATACTAGTGACATGTCATTAAGGGATTGTTGTGATTATTGTGATTATGTGATCTAGGTGCTGGTCCTGTACATCCTACTGGTGGATGAGTATACTGGCATGAGTTGCGGTTACTTGATAGCTTGTGTGAGTAGCACCGTGTAGCTATGTCTTGACTCAAAGCTTGTGTGAGCAAGCCCGTTGATAGCTCGAGAGTGATCATATATGTGTTATGTGATCGAGATAGCTTCGGCTATATATGTGGCACTTCATGTGTCAATTTCTCATGTATCCAACAGTATTCTGAATGGTTCAACGGGTAAATGAAATATTTGTTGAGTATGAGATTGATATGAGATAGTACAGGTATGTACATTGACTGTATAAGCTTTAAATCGAAGATATTATGAAATGCACTTATAAACATTTGATTAAGCATGTGAAAGGTTTGTTAGTTAAATGATTTATATGTTTCTATATTCAATTGGTTGATATGTATTTATGATTGAATTGAGTTTATTTCGTACGACCTTACTAAGTTATAAAGCTTACTCTGTTTATTTATCCATGTTTTTTAGTGATTTCAAAGCTAGCTCGGATTCGGGGATCATAAGAGACTTCGTCACACTATCCTACTATCATTTGGTACTTTTGAACTTTGGTATTTTGGTATATGGCATGTATAGGGACTTTGGTCATTTTGGTATATTTTGTAATGTGTTGTGCCACTTAAGTTGGCTTGTAAATGCTTATGTTGTGGTTTGTATATATAGCCATGAGTGATGGCTTATTTTAGGCTATTTTGGTATGTTTGAATCATGTATATATATGTGTGTCTATGTCTTTTGGAATGTGTTGAATGATGGTTGTGTGATGCTTAATATTTATAGGCATGATGAGTATCAAATGGTGGATTTGTGGATATTGTTTTGCTTGTGAATTTTAGGTTAAATGATGCATTTGGAAGTGTACATTTAATTGAATTGTATATGTATTGTTGGTCTAAATGGTGTTGTATATTTTTTATTTTGTGTGTATTGAGAAAGCTTGTATAAATTATGCATGAATTAAGCTTGAATTGGTTAGTTAAAATATAATGTTATGCTATGTTTTGGTGTCTAATGGGATGATGTAGGTGTGCACAAATTTGGATGGCAAAATGGCTTGGTAAATAACTTATTTTTGTCCACATGGGCAGAGACTCGGGCCTATGTCTCAGCCGTGTGTGACACATGATTACATTACACGGCCATGTGCCCCCTGGTGTTGAAATTAAATTAAGTCAATATGCTCCACACGGCCTCATACACGAGCATGTGACTTGGCCGTGTGGCATAAGTCAATATACCCTATAGGTTTGACACGGCCTAGCACATGGCCTGGCACACGAGCGTGTATGGCCATTTGTAGGACACACGGGTTAGCCACACAGACGTGTGTGTTGGACGTGTGACCCAAGTCAGAGAGTTACATGGGGTTGGACACTGGCTAGGACACGTCAATCTGATCCCATTTCGAATGTCCACACGGCCTACGACAAGGGCGTGTCTATTGGTCGTGTGAGACACACGGCCAGGCCACACGGGCGTGTGTCCCCTATTTTTGAGAAAATTTTCTAAGTGTTCTATGAATTTCCAAAGTTATTGGTTTAGTCCCGAACCACTCTTAAAGCATGTTTAGAACCTCGTAGGCTCATATAAGGACAATTTGATTGAAATAAATGATGTTTGCTATGCATTTGACCATTGTATGTGAAATGTATGAATATTGTGTTATAAGTCTGGTAATGCTCTGAAACCCTATTCCGGCGTTGAATACGGGTGAGGGGTGTTACATGTCTGATAAGAGCCAACCATGCATGAGTTGTCCAGTCTGGTGTAACTACCCTATACGAATAAGGACAGAAGAATCCTGAGGGAAGGACACCTGTATTGTTGAGGAAAACATAAAAGGATAACATGAGAAGAATGAAAAGAGGATTTTTTGCTGGACCACCATTCTCTTACCCCTAGTTTGAAGCTTGCGGCCATGGCAACTTGAGCCTCCTTTGGGTGAGACAACCTGAAGACTGATGCAGATCCACTCCTGACGAGGAGATCTAAGTGCAAAACAAGGGGAAATAGAGAGATTCAATCGAGTAGCCTAGGAATAGTATTCTCCATTCGATTCTTTCTTATTTCTTTGAAAACATTGGTGATTACTCTATGTTTTCTACGGTATGGAAGTATAATGAATGCTTTGTTAAACGCTATCTTATTGAATCTTATTTTTATTGTTTAATCTTGGGGGTTTGGATGTTCTAAAGATGGAAGTGTTATTGCAATCATAACACTGGAAGGTGCAATGACAGTTTGAGCTAATAAGCATTTCAGCGTAAGTTGAGTAAGGACTAAAGGAATTTAGTCCACTTGTTCTTAAAAGTGCCATATTGCCATCATCGGAAGGTGAGGTTAATGTGCATGGTTAAGTCCCAGATTAAATAAAAGAGTGGAATTTTGTAAGATATACTTTAAATTTTATTGCATCGACAATCACCTATCTTTTATACCATGTGAGTACTTAGTAAACTATTGAAGGTTCATGTTAGGGATTCCAGTTTATCCATATCATACTTTATCTTATATTTTTGAATTATTTCTTTGACAACTATACTCACAATTAACTCATTTCTATTTAGTTATTGCACCGACATTAATAGACAAAAGACAACCATCCCTATAGGATCGATGTACGACAGACTCATATCTATATATTATACTTACGTCGACAGTGTACACTTGCACATTTTTGATGTGATGTTTACAGTCGATCAAGTTTTTGGCGCCACTGCCGAGGATGTCATTTGTTTGATGTTTATTTTTGTTCTTGTGTGTCTTTGTACTTTGTTTTCCTTATATAATATTTAGTATTCACTAACTTGTTTTCTCTTTGTTGTTATTTTTCAATTTCATTTTAGGTGTTTAATCACCTGAAGAATTTCGGATTTTCTTGCTAACTTTGATCCAAAAATTGAAAGAACTGTTCAGAGAAGACTTCGAGAACAAAGAAATATAGATTTACCAGGGGACAATGTAGCCATACCCCCGATACAACAGCAAAACGTTCATATCCCATTGTTGCCGTGAAATGCTCACATCCACAATAGAAATATATGAGATTGTGTTGTCCCTGTTCTGGATGATTTACAACCAGGAGTTGTTAGACCAACAATTCAAGGTGGGAACTTTGAATTCAAGCCAGTGATATTTCAAATGCTGAACTCCAGTGGCCAATATGCTGGACTACCACATGAAGATGCGAGAGAACATCATAAATCCTTTTTATTAATCTATGATTCCTTTAGTCAACAAGGCATTTCTTATGATGCCTTAAGGATACAATTATTTCCCTATTCGTTGCAAGGGAGAGCTTGCACTTGGTTTCTTGGGCTACCTGCTGGATCAGTTGCTTCTTGGAATCCTCTTGCCATGCAGTTTGTTTTACGATTTAACCCACCAATAATGAATGCTCATCTTCGAAACGATATTATTACTTACCATCAGCTAGATGATGAAAATCTTCACACCACATGGGAATGTTATAAATCTTTACTTCGACATTGTCGTATGCATGAAATTCAACCAGAAACACAAATTGAGATTTTTTTTATAATGGTCTGAATTCACATACAAGGAATCTTGTCGATGCATTAGCCAATAGACCATTGCTAGATTGCACTTTCAATAATGTTGTGAGAATTCTTGAGAGAATTTCTCAAAATGATTATCAATATCCCATCTCTAGAGCTGCACAAGCAAATACTACCTAGGAGTTATTGAATTGGATGCAATATCCGCGCTAAGTGCCCAAGTCTCTTCACTCACAAACATAATTAAAAATATGCAACGGAAAAGTGACATTGCACCTATACAGGTTGCTCAACAATTGGATACTCCTACCTTTTGCTGTGAAATTTGTGGTGACAACCATAGTTATGAAGATTGTCCACAACAAGCAAAAAATGCTGCTTTGTCAGTAATATTCGCAACAATTCTTATGGCAACTCTTAAAACAACTCTTCAATTAACCAATAGTTTTGGGAAACTCAGAATTTTGTACAAAATACTGCGATGGGAATGCATCTACTCAAGGCAATTATAATCCGCGATGAGGGAATTACAATCAACAAGAAAACTACAATCAGCATTGTATCCACAACAAGGTCAGATATAGACACATCAAACGCAGATGCAGCCACAAATGATGAATCTGAATGATCAAGGACAGCGACAACAATAGTATACACGAGCTTCTACTTCTGACCATTAACTATTCTTGAGGCATTAATGCGAGAGCATATTACTCGCACAGAAGCTTTGTTCAAGGAAATTCATTTTCCATTCGACAATTGGAGGCACAATTGGGACAACTTGCTTCAAATCTGAATACTCGACCACAAGGCTCCTTACCTAGTGACACCGAAAACCCCACCCGATGGGGAAAGAGCACTATAAAGCTATCACTCTTAGGAGTGGTAAACAAATTGGTGAGCCGGTTATCAATTCTACTATAGCATCCCCAAATATTGGTGACACAAGCCCTGATGGGAAACTTGATTCTGAAGAACTTGTTGATGTACCAGACAAAGAAGTACCGCCAACTGTCACTCACATGCCTTATATTCGACCCTCAAAATTGTGGATGCAACCAAAAGTATCGCCACAATCGGATGTACTTCCACCTGTACCTTTTCCACAAAGATTTAAGAGGAATGAAAATAATAAATAGTATCATCAGTTTTTGGATACAATGAAACAACTACAAATCAATATTCCTTTAGAGGACGCTTTGATACAAATTCCAAGTTATGGGAAATTTATGAAAGACCTCTTGTCCAAGAAGGAAAAAATCACTGATGTTGAAACTATTGCACTTACAGAATGCTATAGTGTTGTCTTGACAAACAAGTTGCCTCCTAAATTGAAAGATCCTAGAAGCTTTACCATTCTATGTTCAATTGGAAATTAATATTTAGGCAAAGCTTTATACGATTTGGGAGCTAGCATCAACCTCATGCCACTATCTACTTTTAAAAAGTTGGGAACTTGTAACAGCCCGTTTTCGGTAAAATTAAAATAGTGGTTTCAGAAAGGAAATTTGTTTTAATATTATTTTATCATTTACAGTATGATAATAATGTCGTATGAAAATTTCATAAAGAACTTTTACCAATTATATGTTTAATTTGATAAAGGACCAAATTGCACAAAGTGCAAAAGTTGAGTTCTAATAGCTATGGAATTTAAAATTTGAGGTCCTTAAATGGTAAATAGACCATTAAAAATGCTTAGTTGTTAAGGATGATGATTCATCTATGGAAAATAAAATAAAGAAAATGATGAAATTGGAAAGTGAAAAAAAATAAAGATGACAAATGATGAAAAAAATGAAAATATCATCAATTTATCATCTTCTTCCCCCAAAATACATGGAAACCCAAGGAAAGAGAAAGTAAGCTTTCTTGTCTTAATTGGGTAAGTAATCTTGTTCCATTTTTAGTAATTTTTATATTTTCGAGATCGAAATAGCTTAATCTATCTATTTTGGGGATTGATTTGTAAAGATATCAAAGTATAGAAATTTTTCATGGATGTAAATGCTAAAATTTTGAAATTTATGGTAGAAAATGAAAGGTTGTTGATAGATGAACAACTTTTGTAAAGTGAATTTTGATGAAATTATGATTTTAGGACTAAATTGTGAAGTTGTAAAATTCATCAAAAATTTTGAATTTTTATGAAATACATGGGCTGTGAATGTTACATGTAAAATTCGGCTAGCCTTGGAATCAGGATTAAATTGCATGAATTTCATTTTCCAAGCCTAGGGATGAAATTGTCATTAATTAAAAGTTTAGGGGCAAAAATGGTAATTTTTCCTAAGATGTGAATTGGACTGAATTGAGTATGAATTGTATTAAATTGATATTAAATTTACTCGTATATATCCGGATAGACCAAATTGGAGTTAGAGCGAGGAAAAGAGAAAGTGTCAAATTAGTAGATTTTATGTACATGAACATTTATTAAGGTAAGTTCGTGTAACTAAATTGTGTTTATTTTCATGCTTGAATTGAGTGTGGTATGTGTGTAACATCCTAAAATTTGAGTATTATCTGTGTGGTTCGGGTATGAATTTTGTGTGTTAGCATAGTCTTGTGAAGACTTGATTTTTTTTTTTTAGGAAGTTAGAATAATTTTTAGTATGATTTATTTAATGAAGTGGATTAAGTGAGTTTGACACTTAAGTTAATTTAAGTGTTAAATTAAAGCACAAGAGGAATAAGTGGCAAGATGGTTAAGGCTCTTGAAAGGGTGCTTGAGGTTAGTGGTTGAGTATCAAGGAAAGCATTTTGAGGATTTTATTTCATCATAGCATTTATGGACGGTCAACCTATGTTTATGATAGATTGGACTTTCATCTTTTGGTAAGTTGAGTTTTGGTTTAAGGAAAGCATGAATTTGGGGATAAGATTCTTAAGGTTAAGGAAGGTTGGGGAGACATAAGGCTAGACTTTAGGATGATGTTTTGGAAAATTTTCCTAGCCTTTAGTGCATGTATGTGGACGGCATGTATGGCTAGGGGTGGCGAATTTTGATAGGAGGTTTGGGGGAATAGTTGGTCAACCTTTGCTTTTTGTGCATCTTTTGTATTGTTTTCTTTCTCTCCAAAAACTTCTCCTTTGGCCGAAAGTACCTAAGCACTTTTGTACAAATTTTGCTTGTGTTTTAGCCTTCATTTTGTTGAACCAAAAATGTTATTCTTTTATTTTCATTTTTTTCTCTTGAAATCGAAACAACTTAAGAATTTTTGTGCACTTTTCTTTTAGGCAATTAGGTGTTGGCCGAATCTCATCTCTCCCACATCTCTCTTTTCTTTGTCTTCTTTAACATTGGTTCATAATCACATTTCTCCTACACTCTCTTGGCCAAATCTTTCTTTTTCTCAATACCATTTCTTTTTCATTTGTTCAAAGACAAAACATCTACTTCCATTCTATTTTTTTCTTTTCTTTTTCATTTCACCATAGCCGAATCTTCTACTTCCTTTTAGTATTATTTTGGCCGAATATTCAAGGGTAGACTCTCCTTGGGTTTCTTCTATCGATTTTGGATAAAAAGGGGTAAGTGTTCATGAACGTTTTTCTTCTTTTTCTTTCTCGTTTCTATGATGTTTTCTTGTGGACAAAGGCCGAACCTTTGGGCATTGTTTTGCAAGGTTCTAACCATTTTTAGGATTCAATTATTCTCTTAGGCTCATTGGGATTTCGGAAGCAATCGATTTAAGCCATTCCTTTAGCAAATCGAAGTTGGTAAGTCAAGTGGTAAGGATCCTATACTCTTAAGTTGGTTGGGGAAGCCTAAGGTTATTTGGATTTAAGATATGTTGTTGGCCGAATGGTTTTCATTAAAATATTGTGATATGGCCGATTGTAGGACAAGGATCTAGTGCGGTGGATCGGATCTTCGAAAGTTAGTTTTGCTTTGGTGAAAGGTGTGTGCATTTTACACACTTTATAACTTGGTTTATATATATATATATATATATATATATATGTATTTATGGTGTATTATAACTAATCATAATATGAAAGTGGGAAAACGATGAGATTTGGATATGATACCATGATGGTGTGAATGATGATTAGGTAAGTCGGTTTCAATATGTTGTTAATACATGTGGATTGAAATCATGATCTATGATTTATGGTATTTGATATATGATTCTTATTAAAGTGTATTAACATGATTTGGTCATCTATTGCATTGGTATGGGCAATATGAGAGGAGGGGGAAGATTGTGACTTTGGTCATTAGTGATTTGGTATCACATTTGTGTGATTTGGTATCACATTTGTGTCTTCGGACACCAGAGATTTGGTATCTCTAGTGATTTGGTATCACATTTGTGTCTTCGGACACGAGAGGTTTGGCACCTCATAGCGTCTCGTCCCTGTGGTTAATACCACCGTGGGTTGGCCCCACTTTTGAGATATGGGATCGCCGCCATGATTTGGTATCACACGTGGGTTGGCCCCACAGATGGATTATTCGTGACTTTGGTCACCAAAGTGATTTGGTATCACATTTATATCGTGACTTCGGTCACCAAGTGGTTTGGCACCACCAAAGTTTGGTACCACACGGGGTAGAAAAGGAGTTATGGATGGCTAGGTTGGGTGCATTATACATATATGTTGCTTTGTTATAATTTGTGTAAGTATGTGGTATTTACCCGAGAGTGGGAATACGCACTGAGTCTTGGTGACTCACCTTTTCCCTTATCCTTTCAGGTGATTCGTGAGATCGCGGATGATGAGCCGGATGAACTCGAGGAGGCCATGCAATAAAAGTTGGTTTTATATGAACTTCCATTTGGGTATTTTATTTTAATTTGGTTTTCATATTTTATGGATTTGTAATAAGGCCTGTTTAATTATGTTTTGGATTATTTTTATGTTTTGAATATGTTTTTAAATATGGCTTATAATTACTTGGTTAATTTAATAATTGAGCCCAAAGTTTTCTAAATTAAAAACTCGCAATGGTTTTAAAAATCTTACCATCGGGTAACACGAATAGTTCAATAGTAAAATTTCAAGTTAAATGTTTTCAACAAATTAAGTGATTTCCAAAATTCAAGTTTCTATACTCAATTGCAAACGGATTTTCAAAATAATATTTCAAATTTTCTTAAAAAGATATAAATGTTTTCTATCCTATGATTTATCAACTAAGTTTTTAAAAGTTTTATGTAATTTCAAAGTAAATCTTCAGTTTTAACTTATTAAACATGTAAATTCTACAAATATGGAATTTCAAAGAGTTTTTCACAAAAATTTAATTGTTAATTCGATTCTTTCAAAAACATTTTCCTCAGTGACATACCAGATTCGGTCGTGGCGTATTGACCGGGTTTGGGGTGTTACAATGTGTTTATATGAATTATATCAATGTTAAAAATGTATGAAATAATGTCATGATCAATAATTTTGAAAAATGTTAAGTTCCATTTGAATAATGAAATTCGATGGATACATGATTTCCCATATTGAATGTGGTCATGCATACGTTGCGGACAGAATATAGCTTGGACGAGAAATCCTGTTATAAGCCCTCTCGAGCATCCTGTTATATAGTTCTTACGAGCATCCTGATTGGTAGTGATCCTACATGTGTTCCACACTACTGCAGCTCTTTGTGAGCGTCCTGTTACACAATTCGATCGGTTGTGATCCAGTATTTATTGCAGACACAAACGCAACTCTTCGTGAGCATCCTGATATAGGCTCTAATGAGCTTCCTGACATGGTTCGCTTTAACTTCCTGTTAAGCTATCCAGAGCTCCTATTACATGGCTCTTTGTAAGCATTCCTGATAGGCTCTTCATGAGCATCCTGATTAAAAGTTCTTTGCAAACTTCCTATTATAGACTCTTATGAGTTTCCTGGTATAACCCGGATAAGCTTCTTGTTACATGGCTCATATGAGCATTCTGATATGTAGCTCGAGAGTGTGCTTCCAGATTATGTGCCTTTATGGGTACCCCTGAACATGAATTGAAGGATTTCTAATTTGTACACTAAGGTTGTATGCCGATTATATTATCGTATATGATTCTGGTGGCTCAGCGACAAATATTATAAATGGCATCTTGACTGCAAATTGGAGAGATTGGATGGGTGGGTTGACTTGATCCCCACAGGAGAGATTGGTTGGTACGGGTGGAGAGACTGGCGGGGTGGGTTGACTTGATCCCCACAGGAGAGATTGGTTGGTACGGGTGGAGAGATTGGCTGGATGGGATGGGTTGCATTCATATCATTTATTTATTACATGAAAGTGGGCTTACACCCAAGATTATGTAAATGGGTTCAACCCAAGATCTTGCTAAACGGGCTTAGGACCAGTGGATGACGGTAAAGGGTTATACACTGAGTTCTTGTAACTCACCCCTTTCTTTCTTAATCCTTGTAGGTAAATCTCAGTGATGAGGACTTAGGCCCATGGATGACTAGGTGGAGGCCATACTTCGGAAATAAAAATTTCAAACTTTAGTAAATTACTTTTCTGCTCTATTTCGTTATTTTTACTATTTGGGTTTTATGTTGTAATAAGGCCTTTGGATTATTTTATTTTGTTTTATGTTTGACGATTTATTATTTTGTTGGTTTATTTTAAATGGGAATTTTCCAAAAGCATAATCAACGATTTTCCAAATTGATTAATAAGTGGATTTTATAAATAAACTTTTACAAATGATTTAACTCAGACTTTGTTTCAAATTATCAACGACATTTTCAAAAGTTACGGTTTTAAAAGATCACTAGTTCAAATATCAATTCTTCAATCAGCTTTTCAAAGATTAGTAGTATTTTTATCAAATATTTCTAAACAAACTTGTTTTCTTCAATTACACCTATTTTAGTACGAATCACAAGATCCTTTATACGTTTTCTTCATTGTGACACACCAGATTCGGGCCTAACTTCTAGGCCGGGTTTGGGGTGTTACATTTTATGGTATCAGAGCCTAGTTTCAAAACTCGATCGTGGTTTGGGTTCAAAAGCGTTTTCCAAAGTTGTTTAGAATTTTGATTTATAAATATATGTTCTAAAGGAAGTATGGCACCACGAGTATCCGGCACCAAGTCAAGTAAGTATTTGTTTTCATTTTATAATTTTGTGATACAAAAATTCTACAAAGTAGAATACTCTAGAACTGTTAGCTTTAGGAGTTGAAACTATAGAGACTGAGACTCTAGGATGCGGATTTGACTCTCGAAAATAACTTTTCTACTCGTACTCCATAAAACATCATTTAATAAACATCGAATAGCATAATGATTCATAAAACTCTTAATCATATTATATCGACTTAGTGAACATGAGCGCTAGAAGACGCGGACGTAGTAGACGTAGACGTGGTAGAGGCTGAGGTGCTAGGGCTAGATCTTTGGCACCAAGGCATGTGCCTGAAAGAGAGGAGCAGACATCGTTAGTGGCTGAGACGGGATCTCATGATCGAGTTGGGGTTGATGAGCTGACTCAGATAGTTAAGAAGGTATTGAAGGAGGTTAAGGAAATCAGTGAAATACTTCGAGTTGGGTCTGTGGACTGTAAAAAGAAAGGAGATTGTGGTTCTTGTGGATTGTATTCTCATTCCATAAAGTGTGTTAAGGCACGTCCAAACTTTCCAGCTTGCGATTATAGTAGAAGGCGTCATTTGGGAGAATGCTGGAGAAGGTTAGGAGCATGCTTGAGATACGGGTCTAAGGAGCATAAGGCTTGAGATTGTTACATCACCATCAAGTCAGGTATGTTTGGTTGGATGTGAAGATTGAATGTAGAAAATTCTAAGTATAAATGGTAGACAACTGCTTGCTTTTGTGGTTAGATGTTTGGCCGTGTGAAAGAGGATTCATGATTTTGTTAAAAGTACATTGTGGTTTTTAAGATCAGAGTGTGCAGCGAAAGCTTAGTGATGTGATTTGAGCGATACGTTTAGTAGTTGATTGGAAATTTCGAGGACGAAATTTTTTTAAGGAGGGTAGAATTGTAACATCCCAAAATTGGGCTTAGTAAGATTGGGCCCAATGGGCCTTGGGCGTAGGAATGTTTAAAATTTTGAAAACAAGGGAATGGCATTATTACAAATTGGACTTGTTAGTTGAGTGAATTTGGAGTTTATAGGGTTTCTATAAAGTCTCGGGTTTAATTGGGCCTTAGGAAAAATTCGGTATTTTAGTACTTTAAGGAGAAATGGTAAGTAGCTTCAAGGCTTATTGAAATAAATGAATAAATGGTTAGCATAAATGAGCAATTGGTAAAGAGGTTATGGCATCAAGTGAAGCACCTTGAGGTAAGAGGTTCAAATCCCTTTGTGTGTAATGTTTGGCTAATATTTTTGCACTCTTTCTTTAAGTGTCGGCTAAGAGGTAGTTATGGCAAGCTTGACTTCATTATTTTTGGTAAGGTGGCTATAAGAATAAGGCAAGGTTGAAGTTGGGGAAAGGAATCAAGAGAAATGGGAATGAAAGGGGGACAAGAGGCTTAATTCGTGGGTGATGTTTTGGAAAGCTTGGGTGGCCAAACTCTTATCCTAAGGGGGGATGCATGTGGACGGTTTTGAGGTAGATAGGTGGCTGAAAATTTTACCTTGGCATTTGGTAAGGCCTTGGTTATGTTTTGGCCAAAAATCCTATTGCAACCTTTGTGTCATCTTCTCTCTTTTTGCTACTTTCTTTGCCGAAATTTTCTAGGACAATAGTGCATTTTCTTTTCTCTTGAATTGGTCACATATTCATCTTTTATCTAATCTCCTTGATAGCCGAATATCATTGTTCATTCTCCTCCATAACCGAAACCTTTCCATCGTTCTTTCTTTCTCATTCCTTAAGCAATCGTGATATAGAGGGAGGCCGAATACCACAACATCGCCCAATCATCTCTAGTCATAAGACGACCGTGAGAAACGGGATTATAATTGATTAAGGTAAGGAAGATCTTTCATAGTCCATTCGATATCTCCATTTGGTTATTGAGTTAATCGGATTGAAGGTTGGCTAATTGATATTGTTGGTAGGATCGATTCTTGGTGCATCAAGGGAGATTACCGTCGTGGTAAGTGGAGTTAGCCTAATAAAGTGTTTCTAGTTACGATTATCAAAGTTGAGACTAACTTTCTATCAACTATCAATATAGGTGTTGAAATCGGTAGAAAGCACAACTCGTAATCAAGGTGTGTAATCCCATACCCTTCCGAATATATGTTTGAAATGGTGAGTAAGTCTCACATCTCTTTGAAATTTTACAAGAAATAGTCTGTGATTCGGTAAAAATACCGAAAAAAATCGATAACCGGCATCCATGATCACTCGGACGTGCGTATGCTCGTAGTGGTAACCATGTTTTGTAATAAAATAGTTTCGGTAAAAATAGTGACGTGTATTTGAAAAATCACGAAAAATTGGATAAAAGGAATTACAAAGTGAGTAAGATATCAGATTAAAGCTTACTATATCTACTTCAATATGGAACAAACGGAGAAGGAAAAGGAATATTATATTCTGAGATATGTTAATTTTAGTGAGATTGGTTCTGAATGACTTTGTGGTATTCTATTCTGTCTTGGAAAATCATATAAAATTGTAAAAAGTGAATTATTGGACATAATTTATATGTATGGATTCCTTAGTGAGCCTATTATTAATATAGACAAGTGGGAACAGCATATGAAAACTGTCCAGTGAGATATTTGGATTTTGGGTAAGAGAGGTCAGAATAATTGGATAGTGAAACAAGGGAAACTTTAAGGAATAAAGTGTACTAAATGGTTAAGACAAAAATTCTGGAAAAATTTTAGTAAGAAGATATATGAGTTTAGTTTCAAAGAAAATTTACGGATTTAGATTTTGAGTTTCCTAACTCGAGTTATAGTCAATTTAGTCGATATGATGCAGTTGGACAGTTTTAAACTTTTATGCCCCAAATTAGTAGTTAAGCCTTGGCTATGAAATTACCGAAATACCCTTAGATGGTAAATTACCGAAATACCCTTAGCGGGTACGATTGTTGAATTACGAAAATGCCCATAATGGGCTAAAATACGAAAATGCTCTAATGGGCCGATTTAATATATTACTTAATGGGCCGATTTGATATATTACCTTAATGGGCCGATTTGATAAATTGCCTTAATGTGTCGAATTGCAAAGTGTTAATGGGCTAAACTTTTGTATGAAATAGTTATCATTGTTATATTTGTAAATATCATGATTTGCTATGTATGTTGCATATTTACATATTGCATAGGATGGGAAACTTGAATAAAGAGAAGGGTAGACTAGTGGCATTGCCACAAATTCTGATGATGGCTATGTGCCAATTTAAATATGGCTTTGTGCCATCGTGAGTAAGGTCAGATGCCGATTATATTATCAGATATGATTACGGTGGCTCACCACAAATATTATAAATGGTAGCTTGACCGCAAATTGGAGAGACTGGATGGGTGGGTTGACTTGATCCCTCACGGGAGAGATTGGTTGGTACGGTGGAGAGACCGGGGGGTGGGTTGACTTGATCCCCATAGAGAGATTGGTTGGTACGGGTGGAGAGATTGGCTGGATGGGATGGGTTGCATTCATATCATTTATTTATTACATGAAAGTGGGCTTAGGCCCAAGATTATGTAAATGAGTTCAAGCCCAAGATATTGCTAAATGGGCTCAGGCCCAGTGGATGACAGTAAGGGGTTATACACTGAGTTCTTGTAACTCACCCCTTCTTTCTTAACCCTTGTAGGTAAATCTCAATGACGAGGACTTGAGCCCATGGATGACTCGGTGGAGGCCATACTTCGAAAATAAAAATTTCAAACTTTAGTAAATTACTTTTCTGCTCTATTTCGTTATTTTTACTATTTGGGGTTTTATGTTGTAATAAGGCCTCTGGATTATTTTGTTTTGTTTTATGTTTGACGTATTTATTATTTTGTTGGTTATTTTAAATGGGAATTTTATAAAAGCATAATCAACAATTTTCCAAATTGATTAATAAGTGGATTTTATAAATAAACTTTTACAAATGATTTAACTCGGACTTTCTTTCAAATTATCAACGGCATTTTCAAAAGTTACGGTTTTAAAAGATCACTAGTTCAAATATCAATTCTTCAATCAGCTTTTCAAAGATTAGTAGTATTTTTATCAAATATTTCTAAACAAACTTGTTTTCTTCAATTACACCTATTTTAGTATGAATCACAAGATCCTTTATACGTTTTCTTCATTGTCACACACCAAATTCGGGCCTAACTTCTAGGCCGAGTTTAGGGTGTTACAGTAGTGGTGTTCATTGATGATATTTTGATATATTTGTGTGATGAGATGCAGCATGCCGAGCATTTGAGAACCGTGCTACAAACCCTGCATGAGAAACAATTGTACGCAAAGTTTAACAAATACGAAATTTGGTTACGTGAGGTTGGTTTTCTGGGCATATTGTATCAACTGCGGAAATATGAGTTGATTCGAGTAAAATCTCTACTATTTTGGAATGGAAGCCTCTGAGAAATGTGCTTGAAGTCCATAGTTTTCTAGGACTAGAGGGATATTATAGACGGTTTGTGAAAGGTTTCTCGATGATTACGACTCCGTTGACAAAGTTGCTATAGAAAGATGTTAAATTTGAGTGGTCAGAAAAGTGTCAGCAGAGTTTTGAGTAGTTGAAAGTGTTGTTGACAGAGGTGCTAGTGTTAGTTCAACCTGAATCGGGCAAAGAATTTATAGTTTATAGCGATGCATCGTTGAATGGTTTGGGCTGTTTGCTGATGTAAGAAGGGAAAGTACTTGAATTTGTTGAGATTGTGTTCGCATTGAAGATTTGGCGTCACTATCTGTTTGGGGAGAAATGTCACATCTATTCTGATCATCAGAGTTTAAAGTACTTGATGACTTAGAAAGACTTGAATTTGCGACAGAGAAGATGGTTAGAATTGTTAAAAGACTACAAACTTGTAATAGATTACCACCTGGGTAAAGCTAATGTTGTAGCTAATGCCTTGAGTCAAAATCATTATATGCTTTGCGAACTATGAGTACTCAGATAGATCTATGTGATGATAGTGCGGTTATAGCTGAGTTGAAAGTTAAGCAGATGTTTGTACAACAGATTTGTGATGCCCAGAAAAGTGATGTTGAAATGCTGGCTAAACGAATTCTATGTGAATCAAATGTTGATTCAGAATTTTGAGTTGATAGTGATGATTGTCTGAGATTTAGAGATCGAATTTGTGTTTCGAGAAATTCAGAGTTGATCTCAATGATTTTGAATGAAGCTCACAATAGTCATTTGATTGTACATCCGGGGAGTACGAAGATGTATAATGATCTGAAACAATTCTATTGGTGGCATGGTATGAAAAGAACATTTCTGACTTTGTGTCGAAGTGTTTAGTTTGTCAGCAAGTTAAGGTTGAACATCAAGTTTCGTCCGGTTTGTTACAACCGATTATGATTCCTGAGTGGAAATGAGAGAGAATTATGATGGACTTTGTGTCGGGCTTACCCTTATCTCTAAGTAAGAAAGATGCAATCTAGGTGATAGTGGACAGATTAATGAAATCATCCCATTTCGATTCATTGAGAACTGATTATTCTTTAGATAAGTTAGCTGAACTTTATATTGCTGAGATTGTGAGATTGCATGGAGTACCACTATCTATAGTGTCTGACAGAGATCCGAGGTTTACCTCGCGATTTTGGAGGAAATTGCAAGATGCGTTAGGCACAAAATTACATTTCAGTACTACTTTTCATACGAAAACGGATGGTCAATCCGAGTGAATCATTCAGATTCTCAAAGACATGCTGAGGTGTTGCATACTTGAGTTTGAGAATACGTGGGAAAAATATTTTTCGTTAATTGAATTTGCGTATAGTAATAATTTTTAATCTAGTATAAAAATGGCACCATATGAGGCTCTTTACGGTCGAAAGTGTCGAACTCCATTGTATTGGACTGAGCTGAGTGAGAATAAGATTCACGGGGTTGATCTTATAAAAGAGGTCAATGTAAGTGAAAGTAATTTGTGACAGTTTGAAAGGGCCTCAGATCGTCAGAAGTCTTATGTAGATTTGAAATGAAAAGATATTGAATTTGAGGTTGGTGATAAAGTGTTTTTGAAAGTATCTCTGTGGAAGAAAATACTTCGATTTGGCCTGAAGGGCAAGCTGAGTCCGAGGTTCATTGGACTATATGAGATTATTGAATGAGTTGGGCCGGTTACTTACAGATTGATGTTGCCACCTGAGTTAGAAAAGATTCATAATTTGTTTCATGTGCCGATGCTTCGACGGTACCGATCTGATCCGTCTCATGTGATTGCTCCTACTGAGGTTGAGATTCATCCAGATTTATCGTATAATGAAGAACCGATTTGAATTTTGGCACGAGAGACCAAAGAGTTGAGAAATAAGAAAATCTCTTTAGTGAAAGTATTATGGCACAAACATGTAGTTGAAGAGGCTACATGGGAGCCTAAGAACATTATGAGAGAGCA
Source organism: Gossypium rotundifolium (assembly GCA_025506655.1). Lineage (NCBI taxonomy): Eukaryota > Viridiplantae > Streptophyta > Magnoliopsida > Malvales > Malvaceae > Gossypium > Gossypium rotundifolium. The sequence goes on along the minus strand of CP106727.1, from coordinate 34,227,142 downwards.
ATATCCACACCTATTCACTAGTAAGATTTTCGGGGACGAAAATCCCTAAGAGAGGAGAGTTATAACAGCCCGGTTTAGACCCTAGTCAAAATAGTGGTTTTGAGACCACAAATTCGAGGTCAAAATAATAGTTTAATGTTATCTTTGGTGTTGATTCTATATGACATAGTCTGTGTGAAAATTCTGTGTGATAATTTTATCGATTGTGTGCCGAATTAAGAGAAAGGACTTAATCGCATAATGAGTAAAAGCTATGTGCTGATTTTTAAGTACCTAAGTGTTGTTTTCTTCATAATAGGATGGCCTTAAGAGACAATTAAACCATTAAAGATAGTGGATGGCTAAATGACAAATTAGCCTTAATATACATTTGTTTTATATGTTTAATTTAGGGTATTCGGCCAATATTTGAGCTTGATTGAAGGTATGTTTGAGCTCAGTTTTTGATAATTTTAACGTTTTCATAATCGTTGCTTTGTGCTCTAGCTAACCCATGCTTTAATTTTTGAATTGATGATTTTTTTTATCAGTCATTGATGAACACCTGAGCTATGTGTTAGTTCATAGTGAAATATGGAAACTTGGTGTTGGATTAACATAGTTTGTATTGGAAATTTTAGTGAAATTGAGTATTTTGGACTTAATTGAGAAAATGAGAAATTGAAAGGTTAAATTGTAAAATTAATGAAATGTATGAGTTTGTATTAGTATGGGAAGAATTTGGCTAGTATATGTGTTTTGAAATTTTGTGTATTTGATGATTTTGTGAAATAGGGAGTAAAGTGTCAAAATGTGAAAATGTGAGGGCTATTTTGTAAAATGCCCTAAATGTGTGTGTGGACTAAATTGATTGAGTTGGCAATTGAATGGATTGAATTTGAAAGTGTATAGACCAAGAAATGAAAGGTTCGGATCGAGATCGAGGCAAAGATAAAGTGCCCGATTAATCGACCGTTTTAATAGTTTGACGTCTGAGGTAAGTTCGGATATAATACATGTTATTCAGATATGTTTTAGTATTATGGAATGAAAATGTATATGATTATGAGATTTGAGATGCTATGTGCAAAATTAAATTAGATGGCACTAAGTGTGCGAAATTGAAATTGAAACAGAGATGAATAGCACTGTGTGTGCGATGTTATGAAAGCTTCAACTTATTGATTTGGCACTGTGTGTGCGATACCAAGATAAGTTGGTTAAAAGAATAGGCACTAAGTGTGCGATGGCGAATACGCTTCGATCATGTATATGGCACTGAGTGTGCGATTAAATTAAACAAATATCAGAGGATGATCAACATGTAATATCAAGTATTGAATAGCTTGGAAATTGAATGACTATGTGTTAGCTAAGGTATGTATTGAACCTTTGTGGTTAATGAGTTTATAGATAAAGCTATGAATAGATGAATGAGTATTTTAGCTATGGATGATATGGTATGAATATGAGAGAACTGATCTATGTGATGGTTTATTATATACATTGATTTTATTTGATGAGATAATTGTATTGTATTTCGAACTTACTAAGCTTTGGAAAGCTTACTATGTGATTTGTTTATCTTCTTTGCAGTGTCAGTAAAGCTAGCTTGGATTTGGGGATCATCAGCATCTCAATTACACTATCGGCAATCTATTTTAGGTACTTTTGGAATGATGTACATAGTTAAAATATGGCATGTATAGGCTAGTTATTTTGAAACATATTTGAGATGTGTAAATGACCATGTGATGTGGATAGATATATGTTGGCTTTAAGCATAAATGGCTTTGATATATGATGCATATTTTGGTATGGATTGTGGGTAAAGAGAATGACTTATGAATGGTAAACTTTGTGATGGTATGATGCTAGTATGATTTAGTGAATTTAGGAATGAATCATGTTTGGTTGTGAATGTTAGTTTATAAGTTGACATGTTTAGAAATGAGACTATATGAGATGGTATGTCAATCACTTGATATGAATTAGTTTCCAAATTGCATGTGGAATTATGCCTAAATGTGCTTGTAGGATGGACCCTTGTGTGGGAGGTAAAATGGCCTATTTTGTCACACAGTTATGGCACACTAGCGTGCCTATTGACCGTGGGGCTAAGTCAGTAGCTAGCTAAGAGTACACGGCCTTGGCACACAGACGTGCCCGGTAGCCGTGTGATTTCAACAGGATCGACCATGGCCAAAGTACAAGGGCATGCTTGGTGGCCGTGGAGTCGAGTCAGAATTGACCCGAACGAGGTACACGGGCGTACTTGGTGGCCGTGGAGTAAAGTCATGTTCAATCACGGGGAAGAGACACGGGGGTGTCTAGCAATCGTGGGAGGCACATGCTTGCCCACACGGGCGTGTAACCCCTGAAATTTTGAAAAGTTTAAATTTCCTAGAATTTCTGTATATGTTTTGATTTAGTCCCGACTTCTTTCTAACACGTGTTTAAGGTCTCGAAGACCTAAATAAGGTACTATATACTTGTGTTTTGATATGTTTGATTAATGTTTGACTTTGTGTCATGAAATGGTAGTGAAATGTTCTGAATGTTTGGTAATACCTCTTAACCCTATTCTGGTGACGGTCTCGGGTTAGGGGTGTTACAAGTTTGTTGCACTCCATCGTTACTTCTCAGGAACAAGGGTACAGTAATGCAATGATATCCCTTATTCTAAAAAATAAAAAAGTATATTATTGTACAATAAATGTTGTTTTGGTAGATAGAATTTGAGGTTTGAAACATGGTGCTACCATTAATGAAGATGCAATCTTATTCATCCTTGCTTATGTATTGTCGATGCAATATTCTTTCATCTGAATGTGACTCATTCATTGGGATTTTAGGTGATTCAAGTCAGTAGAATGTTCATTTGCCTTACTTAGTAATGTTTTGTTGCCTTGCTGGCTTCTGCTTTACTTGAGGACAAGTAAAAATTCAAGTTTAGGGTGTGTGATAGCACTAAAAAGTACATAAGTTTTCCTGTACTTATTAGTTAAATTGTTCCCTATTTAGTTACCCTTAGAATACATTTTAGCATGTTTAGTTTAGTAAATTGCATTTTATAACTTAGTGAATCCTAGCCTATTTTATCCTTAATTTTGCAATCTTATTATATTAATGTTGTTGCATTAGTTAATTCCAGATTGTTTCCGCAATTGTCGATAGACGTCCACAATGTCGCTGCATGAGTTAATTCCATATTGCATCCAAAATTGTTGCCACAGTTGATAGCTATCTGATAAGAACCAATCATGCGTGAGCTGTCCAGTCCGATGTAACTACCCTGTACGAACAAGGACAGATGAATCTTGAAGGAAGGACACTTGTATTGTTGAGGAACACATAAAAGGATAATGTGAGAAGAATGAAGAGATGATTTTTTGCTAGACCACCATTCTCTTACCCTAGTTTGAAGCTTGCGGCCATGGCAGCTTGAGCCTCCTTTGGTTAAGCCAACATGAAGACTGATGCAGATCCACTCCTGACAGGGAGATCTAAGTGCAGAACAAGGGGAAATGGAGAGATTCAATCGAGTAGCTTAGGAATAGTATTCTCCATTTGATTTTTTCTCATTTCTTTGAAAACACTGGTGATTACTCTATATTTTCTACGGTATGGAAGTACAATGAATGCTTTGTTAAATGTTATCTTATTAAATATTATTTTTATTATTTAATCTTGGGGGTTTGAATGTTCTAAACACGGAAGTGTTCTTGCAATCACTAACACTGAAAGGTGTAGTGACAGTTCGAGCTAATAAGCATTTCAGCCGAAGTTGAGTAAGGACTAAAGGAATTTAGTCCATTTGTTCTTAATAGTGCCAATTGCCATCATCGGAAGGTGAGGTTAATGCACATGGTTAAGTCCCAGATTAAATAAAAGAGTGGCATTTGGTAAGATATACATTAAATTTTATTGCGTCGACAATCACCTATATTTTATACCTTGTGAGTACTTAGTACACCGCTGAAGATTCATGTTGGGAATCCCAGTTTATCCATAGCATACTTTATCTTATTATTTTTGAGTTATTGCTTCGACAACTATACTAACAATTTTTGAGTTATTGCTTCGACAACTATACTAACAATTTATCTCGTTTCTATCTAGTTATTGCACCGAAATTAATAGACAAAAGACAACCATCCCTGTGGAATCGATATCCAACAGACTCACATCTGTCTATTATACTTACATTGACAGTAAACGCTTGCACATTTTTGTTATGACGTTTACAGCTGATTAGCTACGTTCCATATTTATCAATTTCCACAATGCTAATGAGAGGATATCGTTAACTCTTTAACTGAGTTATGAATTCTATTATTTCTAGTAAAGTCATGCCATACACAAGTCATGTACCCAACATATCGGATATGGGATCAATAATCTGTAGAGCATAAGCCTCCACTTATATCAAAGCACATGAGTTACATATGCATGGTCAGTGACAAACTCAAGATTTAGTTAAATCACACCATGAACGTCACAAGTGAACTAATTCACAAACAGATTCAGAATTAATTCATCTTGGGTCTAGTCCAATGTATCATTCTTCCAATGAATATATTTATATCTCTACTCGTGGACACAACTGCTCTGAATATCTAAGAGTAGTCATCTCCTAATCGAAATTGTAGACGACATAATAATCCTTCTAAGTATTTGAATAAAATGTTCATTTTGATTCTTTTATGGGATTACAAACTCATTTAGATTATCTACTAAATTAAATTGTCTTTCTCACAATGTAAACGTTCTTACAGTGCCACTTATCATCAGTTTGAACTTAAACAATCAATGAGCTAATATTTGCTTATCACAATTTTTCTATACATGCAAAACATGAAAGAAAGAAACATAAAAGACATAATAGTGAAATGTGAAATGTGAAATTAAATTTAGTTATTCATTCATCATTTAAATACATAGAAAACAATTACATATTTACTACAATATGAGCACATTTCCCAACAGTACGCGATTGTACGAGATTTCCTATAGATGTTAACGATATCCAACATTTGTTGTAGATTTTCAGTATTTATGTGACCCAGGTTTATCTCAGACAAGTAACTTGAAGGGTCGTGATAATGATTTAGTTTGGATGGGTAACCAAGTAAACAAATATACTTACCTTGGACGAGCAATTGGTGTGGTGATACATGCATGGATGGGGTAAAATTTATTAAATTCCATTCACCAAAGCTACCAATTTTCAAGTTTGGGAAATTAACAAACTTACGACAACTTTTTAGATGGGATCCAGGCATTTCTGGGTTGAGATGGCTTCATGGAATTCAAATATCTATCTCTTATCTTCGAAACGCACTTTAAATCACTCAATTTCAAGTTTAGGAGCTCAAGTTATGACTGTTTTAATGAAGACTGCGTGAGTAGAAATTCTGGACATGATTACGACGAGAATTACGAGTTTCGGGCTTTTAATTTGAGTTTAAATCATATTGTGTTCGAGTCTTGGGCTTAATATTTATTATACATGAGCCCAATATTGTATTTATCAGCTCTTATTATTTTATTATTTTATATTATTTCAAATTTTTAATAATTATTAAGTAGTTTAAGTTATTGAGGAGTTTTATGTCAATAAGAAAGTTTAGTTTAAAACTACTTCTTGTTTAGATTAATTAGAGTTCTAGTATACATAAGAGTTTTATTTAGATTTATTTAGCTAACCTGTATACAGGCCTTTGCATTGTATATAAATAAAAAAACAATTGATTATTATTCAAATTCTCTTTGAGTTTTTCTTTTCAAGAATTGTTCTTGAGTTTCTTTTAGAAGAGTTTTAACAATCTTTTTAGATTGTGGGGATCATCTTTAAACTTTTTCTTGCCAAGGTTTCTATCTTGGAGGGGAAATTAGAGCTGCTTGAAGGGGGTTGTGGATTCTTCATGTTTCTAAGGCTTCTTAGGACTTCTACATATCACGTTCTATTTTTTCCATCTATCAACTTTATTTTCTTTTTTGTTATTCTAATATTTGATTTCATTATTCTATTTTATTCATTTTAGTTATTTATTTTTAATTGTTCTCTTTATTTTTATCTGACTTGGATTTGTTTGCGTTTCAGGTTGTGTTAGAATCCAAGTTTCTTTTTTTAACATCTAGAGCCTTAAGTCAAATTTGCAACTTAGAAAAACTTTACGATCCAATTTCGCATTCATCCACCTCATTCTTTATCATGTGGTGTAGTTACATCCATATCCGAGTCCATTTATTAGGGTTCATTGGGCAAAATAGTTTATATGAAATTAAGAAATTGAAATAGGATTAAATGAACTCGATATACAAATGGAAAATCATTGAATGAATTGAACATGAAAAATTGATTGAGGAAATTATTTTCACATGGTTTTGATTGTATTATTCCTTGATTGAATGTGTTTTTGAGATTAGTTACCTAAAGTGATGTGAATTGGCATGTTAAATTATCTACTGTAATTCGGTGTAGCAAATTAAACTAGTTTTTGCACTTGAGGAGCTTGAATACAAGCACTTTTATTATGTTTCAATTAAGTTTTTGTGGTTTCGTTTACATTAAATAAAAATTGAAATTTGAGTCTTTTATTGACCTTAGGGGCCGAATAAGGCGTAAGGTGAGCTAATATACTTAATTACTATGCAAGAGACCATTAGTGGGCGTACCAACTCAATACTGGTCGCTGTGTTGCAATACTGGGAGTTTGAAGTCGCAACATAGGGAGTACAATACAAGAATTACAAGATTGCCTTCGGTGTCGCAACACAACCAAAGGATGTCGCAACACACCCTTGAAGCCACCCTAAATCTGAGCATACTACCGTCAATGTTGAGACACAGGCACTATGGTGCCGCGACATCAGTCCTGTTTAATACAAGAATTACTTACAATTCAGGGGCATTTTGGTCTACACAATCAAATGTTTAATACAAGAGCATCAGCTGACCTAGGGTTGAGGACGACGACAACCCTAAATCTATAAATAGGCTTATTTAACACTTTTTATAGACAACTTTTCATACTTTAGAATTTTCTTCATAATTTCATTTTTCAGTTTTTCCCTTTTTCTTACGTTTTAGGTTATTTCTAGTTTTTATATTTGCATTTGTCGGGAGATCTAATTTGTAGACTCGATCAAATCATTATGGATTCTGCACTTCATTCAAATACAATTTAGGATTATATTAAACCTTTTCTCTATATCCATTATTCATGTTTATATTTAGCATCAAGTCTAATGTGTTTATGAAATCCATGAGGAACTAATTCTCTTATGAGGGATTAGCGAGTGGAGGTATGATTAATTAATTGTTGTGTAGGGTTTTCTTAACAAATCAGCTGTTTGGGAGAGGAAGAACATAAACCCTAAGGTTGACGACCTTCGAAAGTCATTTAGGTAGGAATTAACTGTAACACCCATTACCCGTAATTCCTGCCAGAATCGGGCCCGAGACGTTACTATATTAAAACCACATGGTTGCCACTTAGGCTCATCGTGACCACTCTCTCAAGTCACCTCAACAACCTCATTGTCTACTTATGAAGCCTCACTCAACTCACGAGGGCTCTCGAGGGCTTATCGAAAACTTCTATGATTTTAAAATTTCTCCACCTAACAGGACTACACGCCTGTGTAAGCTGAGACACGCCCATGTCCTCAACCCGTGCATGAAAACCCAAGCTTACTACCAATGCCCCACGGCTAGGGCACACACCCGTGCTCACCACTCGTGGTGAACACTGACTACCTTACATGGCCTAGAGTCTAGGCACACGCCCGTGTGGCTAGCCCATGGCCTATACTACTTGAAACTATCAAAGAGACACGGCCAAGGCTCACGCCCATGGTTTGGCCGTCTGTCACACATGGCCTAGACACATGCCCGTGTGTCTATCCAAATGAGCAAGAACAAAGCTATGTGCTAAGCTCTTCTCACCACTCAAGTTCATATAACATACACTCATTCAACTCATCCATAAACAATCCATATTAAAACATAATCTCACATGGTTATCTACATCTTTTCATATAATAAGATAGCCAATAACCATGGCATTATACAAAATAGATTATCCATCTAAAGGCCAACACATCTTAGCCATTACAACAAAATTCACTAACTTGTCTAGCCCCTATACATGTCATATACAAAACATTGAGTCTAATGTACCGGAGTGTGTTGATAGTGTGGACGATCTTCCATTTGATCCACGTATTTTGAATCAACCTTTTTTCTCTATAAGACAAGGGAAAAGAAAGGGGGTAAGCTTTAAGCTTAGTAAGTTTACACATAACAATTTAAGCATTCTAGAATAAGGTAAACAACAATTAGCATTGTACTATCAAATAAATTCACATCACAACTATGCTTATTCTTTCTATCCCTTACCACATTTCCAACACATCATGAGTCGCATACTCATAACTATTGACATGCACCCCTACATTCCATATCACATTTACTCGTAATACATCACATCATTATTTCTCAATAATACATCCACACAACTAATTTACTCAAGAATACATCCATATAGCTAAACCATACTGGTAAATTCTTTATGGTTTCGCACTTAGCCCACCACAATCAAATTATAGGGTAGTATCGCACTTAGCCTACCAACAAAGTAATCATAGTGGTTCCACACTTAACCACTGGATAATATACTTAACATTAGCATCGCACATAGCCCAACTCATTGTCATTAAGTATTAGGGTGGTATCGCACTTAGCCCACCATCAAGTATTATCACTACACATTCACTTGTCTATTTTACAATTCATTCATCCATACACAATATCTACTACATCCATTCCACTTGAACCACATCGGTTCTCAATCATTCTCAGTCATGCTATACACTAACTAGCATCAACGAATTGTAGTTATGAATGCATTATATAATTATGAACTTACCTCGGCACTCAAAAGTATAGAGATGTGAATTTAGTCCACCACTTTGCACTTGCCTCAGTTTCGATCCGGGCTTCGTCTCTCTTGATCTATAATGAATAAATCAACTTATTCAATACACACATTGACTAAATTGGCCCTTGTCTCATACTTTATCAAAATTACCATTTTGCCCTAAAACTTTCTCATATTTACACTTTTGGCCCAACACTCGTAAAGTGATTTTCATTCAACTTTCTATCCTTTCATGCATAGCCAAACCATTTACTCAACTAAAGCAATCATCAATTCTCACTAAATCACACGTGTATGACCAATCTCAAGACTTTCACAAACCAGTCCTTACATTCATTTTTAATGGAATTCACTTAGCAAAAGATGTTTCTACTATATCAAGCTTTCACATTCTTCCATAAAACATCAAAATACATGCATGTCATACATGGTTATATTTTTTAACATCCATCTTAGCTAAACATATAGCTAAAATAGCGTACTCATGCTACTAGGACTTCAAAAATACGAAGAATATCAAAAACGGAGCTAGAATACACTTACTAGCTAGCTTGAAAAGTTAAAGAACCCTAACAATGGCTTCTCTCAATTTTCAGCAGCTTGGAGAAGAAGATGGATTGAAATTCTATCATCTTTTCCCATTTTAATCATTTAATTGACAAATGACCAAAATGCCCTTTTTGTCAAACTTTCAAATTTTAACCCATTCATGCCCAATTTTGTCAAAAAATTAAAATTTGGGAAAATTACTATTTAAGGACCTCTAATTGATAATTCAAAACTATTTCACACAAATAGCTTCTAGAATCTCACATTTTACAACTTTTACAATTTAGTCCTTTTGGAAAATTCAATCGCAATTTAATAAAATTGCTTCATGAAACTTTCACACTAACATGCAAACATGGCATAAACCTTAAAAAAACTCATACATATACCTCAAATTTGTGGTCTCGCACCACTATTTTGACTAGGCCCTAAATTAGGATGTTACAACTCTCCCCCTTTTAAAGATTTTCGCCCCTGAAAATTTTACCAGTAAAGAGGTTTGGATGTTGCTCTCTCATAGCTTCTTCCGTCTCCCATGTAACCTCTTCCACACCATGTTTTTGCCACAACACTTTCACTAGGGCTATGTTCTTATTCCTCAACTGTTTCACTTCTCGAGCCAAGATCTTGATCGGCTCCTCTTCATAAGACATATCCGGTCTTATTTCAATTTTCATCAAAGGAATCACATGCGAAGGATCGAAGCGATATCATCGCAACATCGACACATGGAACACATTATGAATCTTTTCTAATTCCACTGGCAAGGCCAAACGATAAGCTACCGGTCCAATTCTGTCGATAATTTCATACGACCCTATGAATCTTGGGCTCAATTTCCCTTTTCGTCCAAATCTCATGATTTTCTTCCATGGGGATACTTTCAAAAACACTTTGTCACCCACACCAAACTCAATTTATTTTCTTTTCAAATTCATATACGACTTCTGTCGGTCCAAAGCAGCTTTTACCATCACGGATCACTTTCACTTTCTCTTCAGTTTCTTTCACTAGATCGACCTCATGGATTCGCTTCTCACCAAACTCGGTCCAATACAAAGGAGTCCAAAACTTACGACCATACAAAGCCTCATACCGAGCCATCCATATACTCGACTGATAATTATTATTGTAAGTAAATTCGACCAAAGGTAGATATCTTTCCCAACTAGCTTTGAATTCTAACACACAGCGTTGAAGCATGTCTTTAAGAACTTGAATTACTCTTTTAGACTGACCATCAGTTTGTGGATGGAACGCAGTACTGAAATTTAGCCTCGTACCCATGGCTTCTTGTAACTTCTTCTAGAGCCTCGAAGTAAACCTTGGATCTCTATCCGATATTATAGACACAAGCACACAATGTAATCTCACTATTTCTGTCACATACAACTCAGCTAACTTATCCAATTAATAATCAACACGTACTGGAGTAAAGTGAGCCGACTTCGTCAACCTATCCACAACAACCCACACAGCATCTTTCCTTTTTGGAGTCATCGATAACCCCGTCACAAAATCCATGGTAACCCGATCCCATTTCCATTTGGGAACCATCACTGGCTGAAGCAATCCCGAAGGCACTTGATGCTCAGCTTTCACCTACTGACAAATCAGACATTTTGCCACAAACTCTGAAATGTCTCTTTTCATATCCGACCACCAATAAAACTTTTTCAAATCATTGTACATTTTTGTACTGCCCGAGTGTACTGACAAATAACCACATGCACCTCATGCAAAACTTTTCGGATTAACTCTTCATCTCTTAGTACAAAAATTTTGTCATGGTACATCAAACAATTATCCGAACCCACTCGAAAATCAGAATCACTTCCCGATCCACACTTAACTCTCTTAGCTTGTATCTCACTGTCATTTCTCTGAACCTCACTGATCTATTGGACGAATAGTGGTCTAGCTCTCAACTCGGCCAAAATATTCCCATCATTAGATAATGCAAAACTCATGTTCATAACTCTTAGAGCACACAAGGATTTCCTTCTCAGGGTATCCACAACCAAATACGTTTTTCCCGAGTGGTAATCAATGACTAACTCATAGTCTTTCAACACCTCAAGCCACCACCTCTGTCATAAATTTAGATCCTTTTGATCCATCAAATACTTTAAACTCTTGTGATCCGTAAAGATTTGGCACTTTTCCCCATACAAGTAATGTCACCAAATCTTTAACGTGAAAACAATCGCAGCCAACTCCAAATTGTGAGTCGGATAATTCTTCTCGTGCAGTTTTAATTATCTTGAGGCGTAAGTGAAACACCCCAAATTAGGTCTATGCATCAAGACGAGATTTGGTTTGTCACATAGATCAAACATTCTTTTAATCTTTCTAATGATTTAAGTGAATCGATTACTACAAAACCTTTTGAAAATAAAGTTTAATAAAAACCAAAAGAAATTATTTAAATTCGTTAATTTTAAGAAACATTAGTTGAAGTCTTATCATTTAGTATTTAAATATCAAAATCCTTTAAGTAGTTTTTTTTTTTTAAAGAGTTCAAAAGAATTTGAAGATAAGATAAGTTAAAGAATCTCATATGTTTCAAAGTATATTTTTTTTATTTAAAAAAATCATTATAGGATTAGCATAAACCCATCAAAATAAAATTTAAATCCATCCACACATAAAATCCATAAATATTAATAGAGGCCTTATTACATCATATCCAAAATAGTAATTTAAAGAAAGTACTTAATAAAAGTTTAAAGTTTATAAAACCCATGTTTGCAGTATGGACTCCACGAAGTCATTCTCGGCCCAAGTCCACGTCAATTTCCATTACCGTGATGGAAAATTTAAGGAGTGAGTTACTCGAACTCAAAGTATAACTCACTTACTATATCCACTGGGCCGATCATCAAGTCATTATTTTGGGCTTGAGCCCATAAATGATTTAGCAATATAATAAATGAAATGTATGCAAAATGAAATTTCCCAACCAACCTAATATCCATCCGCTCGCACCACCGTACCAACCATCACACCGTGGGGATCAAGTCAACCCACCCCGCCAACACACCGATCGTAGGCATTAAGCCATTTTATATTTGGTTGTGGTGAACCAACGAACTAGATTGTGACAAAGTCACCGAACTAGAGGCATTAAGCCATTAAAATATTTGTGGCAGAGCCACCTAACTAGAGGCAATAAGCCATTAAAATATTTGTGGCAGAGCCACCGAACTTGATTTTTGGCAACAGGCCTTTCTTCTCTTCATCATGTATCCCAACCCATGCAAACATGTATGCATAACAGTCTATATACATATGATAATTTTAGCAAAAGGCCCAATTTACATGTGAATCAATATTTCAAGTTTTTATTAAGGCCCATAATACAAAATAGCATTTAGCCCATTTAGCAATCTAATACTTTGGCCCATTTAACGCTCTAGCAGATTTTTCGCCCATTTAACGATCTAGCAGATTTTTCGGCCCATTTAACGATCTAGCATATTTTTTGGCCCATTTAACGATCTAGCATATTTTTTGGCCCATTTAACGATCTAGCATATTTTTCGGCCCATTTAACGATCTAGCAGATTTTTCGGCCCATTTAACGATCTAGTAGATTTTTCGGCCCATTTAACGATCTAGCATATTTTTCGGCCCATTTAACGATCTAGCATATTTTTTGATTTTGTCAACTTTATGATTTTTCCCAATACTTACGGTATAACATCTAACCCGAGATAAGTGTGAAGTTACACACCTGGTTATTGTGAGAACTAGACTTTCCCGCTCGTCAATACCTAAACGTAACACGATAAATTGGAACACTATTTTTAAATAAAACTACACTATTGATAAGCGATCTAAATATTTACCCTCGGGATTTTGAACCACTTCTATTTTGGTTTCTCCCGATTGTTGATTCAGATTACAAGTGTAACACCCCAAACCCGACCCACGAGCCACGGTAGAATTTAGAATGCCACTTGTGGAAAACATTGAAAAATTTTGACTTAAAAGTAAAACTTAAAAAAAATTTGTGGTTGTTTGTAAAACCTCGTGTATTTTAAAATTCCAAATAAAACTAAGTTATTACAATTTCTCCGATTAAAACTTTAACATATATTTTAAAGTGTAAGTTGCTAAATCATAAACTCATTTCCACATAGTAGTTTAATCATCAATCCATAATAAAAATAATAACAAATACTTTAAGTGGCCCTTATTACATCAAATAATTATTCCAAAACTACTTAATATATAAAGTACGTAAAATTAAGTAAAATATCTTACGCATGGGCCACCTTTGTATCCATTCCAGGCCGGTCCAAGCATTCTGAATCACTGCGGTGTTGGTAAGAAAATTTGGGTGAGTCAAGCAGACTCGGTGCATAGTTATCTCACATGTCTCCAAATATGGGCTTGGCCCATATCCACACAGTCCACATACATAAATATGCAAGATAAAGCCCAGCCCAACCTAGTATCCATCCGTTACACACCTACCTTGGCGGACACTGCTTTGCGAGGTATGGCTAAGCCACCGATCACCTAAGTGACCCCACATATCAATATCCTCGAGATGACCCTAGGTCATCCTCAATCCACTGATGATGCACATAGCTATCATCCGCCGGGTGAGGCACAGATAACATCCCACCTTGATGAAGCACATAGCTAACATCAAGCGCCAATGTAGTACAAGGCTAACATCAGACCACGTACATAAATGTACTCCCTGTCCTTCAATAGTCACATCCCAAGCCCCATGTATCATGCCACAATATCATTAAAATAAGTATACATCACATGCTATCACAATTTCATTCATATACCATAGGAAACTTATTGTCATAAAATCTTGACTGCTTAATCGATTACCCACCATGGGTATCCACCTTTTTAGCCATTATTTCGGCTACCATGCACATCATATACATTTTATATATATAACACAAATACACAACAAGAGAATAGTGCGATAACTACGCAATTGTTTTGGCACACTCGACTAAATCCCAAAATATTTGCTTGCTCTCAAGATGTCAAGATCCCTACTTAGTTATTGTTAGAATCTTTTACACCATAAATCCATGAAGATGGCCTTTGGTAAGCGCATATCACTTACCACCTTACCTCGAATAGTCGAATCCAAGAGGCTCCTTACCATTGGCTACACAAAAGAAACACAATATTATGACTCTTTATACATTTGACCATCCCTTAGAAACCAAGGCCAACCATTGGTTTGACATACTAAATGAAGAAGAAGAGAATTGATTGCTAAGAAAATACTTACTATACTCAAACCGATTGGAAGATTGATGAAAAGGAATGTCGACACCTCCCCCTCTAAAGGCTCTAAAAGATTCGGCAAGAACTCCCAAATGGAGATGGGATAATCAGCTATCACAAAAATAGGTATAGAACCGAGGTTGAGAAGCGAAAAAGAAATGTAGATGAAAGTTAGGAGAATTGACAATGAAGAACAAAGGTGGAGAGGTTTCGGCTTTGTTGCAAATGAGAGGATGGGTTTCGGTTTTTAGGACGTGAATAGAAGGAAAATAAGTTAAAAAAAAAGAAAAAGATGCACAAAATGACTTCCAACTTTCGGCTTTTGGTCAAGAAATAGGGTGCAAATTTTGGCAACGGCAAGGGTGAAAAGAAAGTTTTGAAAGAGAATACTAAAGAAAGAAAAGAGAACCGAAAAAGAACTTCTAGACCTCTTATAGGAAATTCGGCTATTCCCCCCACTTATGACCTAAAATTATCACCCAAAAGAGACCCACATTCGGCCTCCACACTCAAAATTCTTCTTGCCATCAATTCAAACTAATTTTGAATTAAACTCACTCCTAAATTTCTCCTTATTTCCTCCTAATCACATTCGAATTAAGCCAACCCCTAGTCCACTATACTGTCTACATTCATGGTCAAATGGCCATAGAAAAGTTTCCAAAACAACACTCCATACTTCAAGCCTTATGTCCCCTTATCCTACCAAAATTGCTTGATACCATACCATAAATAAGCACTTGCCTTATTCCTTAGTCTACTAACCATAAAATACAATAGTCCAACCTTACCTTAATTAGAGTTTGACCAACACATGCCATATAAATGCAAAATAAAAGTCACCTTAAGTCCATCCATGGGATTCAACCTAAGCCCCTTTCAATGCTTGTGGTGTCACTTTCCAAAGCCCTAAGTGGTGCCTCCTTGCCACTTTGCCAACTCGGTTACTTGTGTTAAAATTCCCCACAATTACTCTTAACCCTAGCTCCTTCAACTCCCTTTAATTAAAGCTTAAAATAAATTTTTTCCTACAAACTCGAGCCTACCCTTGGCTTATTCCTAAGCCCTAGAACATCTCACTTAACAACACAACAATCCGAACTCATGCAAAACAATACAATCACAAATAACCCCTAATTCAGATATTACAATTCTACCTCCTTAAAGAAATTTAGTCCTCAAAATTTCCAACTAACTAACATCGTGCATCCTCACTCACCACACTACGCTCTTCATTGCGCACTCTGATCTTAATAAAACTAGCACATTTCCCTAGATACCATCTCAAGATTCGCATTCAAGGTTCCACACACTTCACTAGCAATACATGAATGAACTAGCTTAATAACAAACAAGGCAATAAAGGGTATTCCAGAAATGAGGAATGTACCCATTGTCACCTCTGGCACATCTTCCTCCTCGTTTGGTCGCATAAACCAACCTTGGCTGCCTCGCATCTGTACCTTCAACTCCTCTGCCTGGTGCGCCATGACCTTGGCCGGAACCATTTCCTCCATGGTTCGGACCACGACCCTCATCACTTGTCGACCACCTCTCGTCAAATTTGCACCACCACGACCTCTTGTCAAGAGCCCTATTCGGATCCTAAGGACAATCTTTAATCAAATGAGCCTTAGACTTACACCTAAAACATTCTCGATCCCGATTCCAGCACTCGCCAACATGATACCTTCCACACTGAGCACACGGACGATCCGGATTTCCGATGGTGGCTTAGCAACACGAAAGGAATTCTCACCTCGGTCTTTTTCGAAGGATCCCGATAATTACGACGGTCTAAAACTCCTCTTCTCCGGTTCCTATCCTTATCTACATTACGTCTCACGAGTCCTTAATTCATTCGGCTACCTTAGCCTTTTCTACTAATCTGAAGAAACTCTCGCTCCCTCTTGTGGAGCTATCAACGACCTCAAGTCATCCCTTAGTCCATCCTCAAATCGGACACATCGCTCATGCTCGTGTAGCCACTACTCCTCGAGCATACTGGCTCAACCTTAGGATGTTGGTAGCACCATCTTGGCAGGTTGATAGTGAGTGCATCACCGTAGCGGATTAATGGTTGCATGGATCGTGTGGATATGGCCGTCAAGCCCATACGATTTGGAAACATGTGTAATGATTATGCACTGACAGGTCGAGTAGGATATGTGGGATCACTCGGTGGACTCACCCAATTTTCTTAACCATTTCAATTTTCTTAACCATTTCGGTGATTCATGAGCTTGGACCGGGTTGGAGTGGATCTGAGGTGGCCATCTGAAAGAGATTTTGATTATTTTACGCATTTTTGAAATTAAGTATTTTGTTTAAATATTGGGTTGTAATAAGGGCCTTGTTATTATTTTTGGTATTATTTTATTATGGGCTTAATTTAATTAAATTACTATGTGAAGATGATTTTATTTTATACCTATTTATTCAAAGTATATATAAAAGTTTTAATTTGGACATTTTATAAAGTGGAGAGGTGAGTCCTAGAATTTGGCAAATACCAAGCTCCCAGGCCCAATCCTGAACATTGCACAATGGTTGCCACACCTAACTAGGTGACTTCTCATAGGTTTGTTTAATTAGGCTTTAAAATTTTATGCAATTACGTGTTAGATGGTAATCCTAAGGTTCATAACCAATACACTAATCTCACGTTCCCATCATACCCGGCATACCAATCATATAATAATTTGGACAATGATTAGATGTACTTATAGTGGACATGAGTAGGAATCTGGGTGCCATGCTAGAATAAACCTAAAAGTTAAAGCCCAAATCTTTGAAAAGCCCACCTTAAAAAATGTTTTGGGCCCAAACCCTCAAAGCCGAAGTTTATTCAAAGTATATACATAAAACGTTCAAAAATTTTTGACTTAAAAGTAAAACTTAAAAAAATTATTTTTACCTATTTATTCAAAGTATATACATAAAAGTTTTAATTTGGACATTTTATAATAACAAAGTTTTACTTATAATTTTAAATGGACATGGTTTTCAAAAGTTAACAAATTTACATGTTTTATTCTAAAGTCAAAAGATTTTCAACTGTTCTTCCAAAGGTGACATACCAGATCCGGTCAGGGCTTGTGGGCGGGTTTAGGGTGTTTAATCGATTACCTACCATGGGTATCCACCTTTTAGCCATTATTTACGGCTACCATGCATATCATATACATATTTATATATATAACACATACACACAACAAGAGAACGGTCACGATAACTATGCACTGTTTTGGCACACTCGACTAAATCACGAAATATTTGCTTGCTCCTCGAAGATGTCAAGATCCCTACTTAGCCATTGTTAGAATCACCATAAATCCATGAAGATGGCCTTTGGTCAAGTACATATCGATTACCACCTTACCTCGAATAGTCGAATCCAAGAGGCTCCTTACCATTGGCTACACAAAGAAACACAATATTATGACTCTTCATACATTCGACCATCCCTTAGAAACCAAGGCCAACCATTGGTTTGGCATACTAAATGAAGAAGAAGAGAATTGATTGCTAAGAAAATACTTACTATACTAAAACCGATTGGAAGATTGATGAAAAGGAATGTCGACACCTCTCCTCTAAAGGCTCTAAAAGATTAGGTAAAAACTCACAAATGGAGATGGGATAATCGGCTATCACAAAATAGGAATAGAACCGAGGTTGAGAAGAAGAAAAGAAGTGTAGATGAAAGTTAGGAGAATTAGACAATGAAGAACAAAGGTGGAGAGGTTTCGCTTTGTTGCAAATGAGAGGATGGGTTTGATTTTAGGAAGTGAATGGAAGGAAAATAAGTTAAAAAAGAAAAGAAAAAGTCAAAAGATTTTCAACTGTTCTTGTGAGAAGTGACATACCAGATCCTATTGTGGCTTGTGGGTTAGGTTTGGGTGAATACTAAAGAAAGAAAAGAGAACCGAAAAAGAACTTCTAGACCTCTTATAGGAAATTCATTATTCCCCCACTTATGACCGAAAATTATCACTTAAAAGAGACCCACATTTGGCCTCCACATTCAAAATTCTTCTTGCCATCAATTCAAACTAATTTTGAATTAAACTCACTCCTAAATTTCTCCTTATTTCCTCCTAATCACATTCGAATTAATTACACTTGTGGTGTCACTTTCCAAAGCCCTAAGTGGTGCCTCCTTGCCACTTTGCCAACCCAGTTACTTGTGTTAAAATTCCCACTAATTACTCTTAACCCCTAGCTCCTTCAACTCCCTTAAACTAAAGCTTAAAAATAATTTTTTTTCCTACAGCTCGAGCCTACCCTTGGCTTATTCCTAAGCCCTAGAACATCTCACTTAACAACACAACAATCCGAACCCATGCAAAACAATACAATCACAAATAACCCCTAATTCAGGATATTACAATTCTACCCTCCTTAAAGAAATTTCGTCCTCGAAATTTCCAACTAACTAACAGTCGTGCATCCTCACTCATCACACTACGCTACTGTTGCGCACTTTGATCTTAATAAAACTAGCACATTTCCCTAGATACCATCTCAAGATTTGCATTCAAGGTTCCATACACTTCACTAGCAATACATGAACAAACTAGCTCTATAACAAACAAGGCAATAAAGGGTATTCCAGAAATAAGGAACGAATCCATTGTCACCTCTGGCACATCTTCCTCCTCGCGACGCCTGGTTGCATAAACCAACCTTGGTCGCCTCGCATCTGCATACCTTCACTCTTCACTGGTGCTCCATGACCTTGGTCGAAACCATTTCCTCCATGGTTGGGACCACGACCCTCGTCACTTGTCGACCACCTCATCCATCACACCACCACGACCTCTTGTCTGAGCCCTATTCGGATCCACGAGGACAATCTTTAATCAAATGAGCCTTAGACTTACACCTAAAACACTCTCGATCCCGATTCCAGCACTCGCCAACATGATACCTTCCACATCGAGCACACGGACTATCCGGATTTCCAGTAGCTGGCTTAGCAACACGAGCAGAATTCTCAACCCTCGATCTTTTCTGAAGGATCCCAGATAATTCTGACGGTCTAAAACTCCTCTTCTCCCGGTTCCTATCCTTATCTCTGCTCTGTCTCACAGAGTCCTTAATTTCTTCGGCTACCTTAGCCTTTTCTACTAATACGGCAAACTCTCGCTCCTGCTGTGGAGCTATCAACAGCCTCAAGTCATCCCTTAGTCCATCCTCAAATCAGACACATCGCTCATGCTCTGTAGCCACTACTCCTCGAGCATACCGGCTCAACCTTAGGAATTCAGCCTCGTACTCCATGCGGGTTTGTTCCTTGAACCACCCTTAAAAGCCTTTCTCTGCGCATCAATATAATGAGTACCAACATACTTTTTACGATAAGCGCTTAACGTGCTCCCAAGTGAGATCCTCAAAGTAGCACCATCCCGAATTGTGAGCCACCATTGATATGCCTCATCGCGAAGCAGCGCCACCATTCCTTTCACTTTCTCCTCAGTGGTTAGATCCAGCTCATCCATAATTCGCTCGATCGCCTCCAACCAATACTCGGCCAGACTGGGTGCCACACCAGATATGCCACGGAACACCTCAGCTCCATTGGCTCGGAGTCGCTCGGGTACAGACTTCCTAGCTCTCATATTTCCACTTGCTCCAGTCACCATCTCAAGAACTCACAGCACAGCCTGTGATACAGCATCATCCCCCGTCTGATCTTGCTGCTCAACACCAACAGTTGGTGGTGGTGGTGGTACCTCATTCTCAGACCCTTGACCTGATCTAACGGGTTCTGACACGGTCATTCTGCCTCTACTGCGTCCTCGTACATTATGACCACGTCCCCTAGAGCTCATGTTTACTATCGCGATTTAATCAGATTTAAGAAATTTTATGAATTAGCATTTGTTCCACTGTTTATCCGCGAGCAATTTTATGAAAAGAGCTTAATAGTAGTTCTTTCGATCATTCAGAGTTTTCATTTCAAGTTTTCTACCCTAATTCAGAGAAACACACACATTCAATGATATCCATCACACACACATTCATCATTCGAACATCTTTGTCCATTCCTATTCTAGGGGTATTTTCGTCATTTGTCTTACAGGGGTATTTTGGTAATAAATCGGGGTCAATTTGAAAATCTTTACAAATTAAAGGCATTCCAAAATATACAAATCTCGAGGTTATTTTGAAAATTCTACAAAATCAATGATATTGTAGAAATTTCAGAAATCGGGTTATTTTGGTAATTTTGGAAGTCAATGGCATTTTAGTAAATTTTCCCAAATCAGAGTATCTTACTATTTTGTAAAATAGGAGTTTTTGGTATTTTTGTAAAGATAAGAATGTTTTTACAAAAGTCGTGGGTAGTATGGTAATTTTATAAACCAAGGGCATTTTGGTAATTTTACACCGAGGTATTTGGGTAATTTTGTAAATTGGAAATATTTGAAAAAATTTTCCAAGTATAAAATGGTTTTACAAATCGAAGGAGTAATTTTGAAAACTTAATGTTTTTATAAAGCAAGATGACTAGTCCTTTCGGGTTTTAATTATCAAGTTTAGCTTTCGTGAATAAGTCCTCTTGGTTAGGGTGAACTGTTACTACGCATCGTGTAGGATTCGAGTGGAGAGGAGGTGAGTCACTAGGGCGCTTAAATACCAAGCTCCCACGAAACCAATCCTAGACATGTGCACAATGGTTGCCACACCCTAACTCGGTGACTTACTCATAGGTTTGTTTAATTAGGCTTTAAAATTTTATGCAATTCTGTGTTGGAGTAAGCTAATCCTAAAGTTCAATAACTTAATACACTAATCTACGTTCCCATCATACCCACATACCAATCATATAATAATTCACACAACGATTAGATGTACTTACCTGGTGGACTTCGGGCCGGAGATACAGGTGCCATGCCCGAATAAACCTGAAAAATTTAAGAAAGCCCAAATCTTTGAAAAGCCCACCTTAAAAAATGTTTTTGGGCCCAAAACCCTCAAAGCCGAGTTTTGAACCGGGCTTTGATACCAAATTGTAACACCCTCAAACCCGGCCCACGAGCCACGGCCAAATTTAGAATGCCACTGTGGAAAACGTTCGAAAAATTTTTGACTTAAAAGTAAAACTTAAAAAAAATTTGTGGTTGTTTGTAAAACCTCGTGTATTTTAAAATTCCAAATAAAATTAAGTTATTACAATTTCTCCGATTAAAAACTTTAACATATATTTTAAAGTGTAAGTTGCTAAATCATAAACTCATTTCCACATAGTAGTTTAATCATCAATCCATAATAAAAATAATAACAAATATTTTAAGTGGCCCTTATTACATCAAATAATTATTCCAAAACTACTTAAAATATAAAGTACGTAAAATTAAGTAAAACATCTTCTGCATGGGCCACTTTGTATCCGTTCCGACCCGATCCAAGCATTACGAATCACCTGCGGTGTTGGTAAGAAAATTTGGGTGAGTCAAACAGACTCAGTGCATAGTTATCTCACATGTCTCCACATATGGGCTTGGCCCATATCCACACAGTCCACATACATAAATATGCAATATAAAGCCCATTTCAACCTAGTATCCATCCGTTACACACCTACCTTGGCGACTGCTGCTTTGAGGCCGTATAAGCCACCGATCACCTAAGTGACCCCACATATCAATATCCTCGAGGTGACCCTAGGTCATCCTCAATCCACTATGATGCACATAGCTATCATCCGCCAGGTGAACACACACCAACATCCTACCTTGATGAAGCATATAGCTAACATCAAGCGCCAATGTAGCACAAGGCTAACATCGGACCACGTACATAAATGTACTCCCCATCCTTCAATAGTCACATCCCAAGCCCCATGTATCATGCCACAATATCATTAAAATAAGCATACATCACATGCTATCACAATTTCATTCAGATACCATAGGAAACTTATTGTCATAAAATCTTGACTGCTTAATCGATTACTCACCATGGGTATCCACCTTTTTAGCCATTATTTCGCTACCATGCACATCATATACATATTTATATATATCACACATACACACAACAAGAGAACGGTCGATAACTATGCACTGTTTTGGCACACTCGACTAAATCTCGAATATTTGCTTGCTCTTGAAGATGTCAAGATCCCTACTTAGCCATTGTTAGAATCACCTACACCATAAATCCATGAAGATGGCCTTTGGTGAACTACATATCGCTTACCACCTTACCTGAATAGTCGAATCCAAGAGGCTCCTTACTGTTGGCTACACAAAAGAAACACAATATTATGACTCTTCATACATTCGACCATCCCTTAGAAACCAAGGCAAACCATTGGTTTGACATACTAAATGAAGAAGAAGAGAATTCGATTGCTAAGAAAATACTTACTATACTAAACCGATTGGAAGATTGATGAAAAGGAATGTCGACACCTCCCTCTAAAGGCTCTAAAAGATTCTAAGCAAGAACTCCCAAATGGAGATGGGATAATCGGCTATCACAAAAATAGGTATAGAACCGAGGTTGAGAAGAAGAAAAGAAGTGTAGATGAAAGTTAGGAGAATTGACAATGAAGAACAAAGGTGGAGAGGTTTCGCTTTGTTGCAAATAAGAGGATGGGTTTCATTTTAGGAAGTGAATGGAAGGAAAATAAGTTAAAAAGAATAAGAAAAAGACGCACAAAATGACTTCCAACTTTGACTTTTGGTCAAGAAATAGGGTGCAAATTTCTAAGAATGGCAAGGGTGAAAAGAAAGTTTCGAAGGAATATTAAAGAAAGAAAAGAGAACCAAAAAGAACTTCTAGACCTCTTATAGGAAATTGGCTATTCCCCCACTTATGACCGAAAATTATCACCCAAAAGAGACCCACATTTGGCCTCCACACTCAAAATTCTTCTTGCCATCAATTCAAACTAATTTTTAATTAAACTCACTCCTAAATTTCTCCTTATTTCCTCCTAATCACATTCAGAATTAAGCCAACCCGCCCTAGCCCACTATACCGTCTACATTCATGGTCAAAAGGCCAGAGAAAAGTTTCCGAAACAACACTTCATACTTCAAGCCTTATGTCCCCTTATCCTACCAAAATTCCTTGATACCATACCATAAATAAGCACTTGCCTTATTCCTTAGTCTACTAACCATAAAATACAATAGTCCAACCTTAACTTAATTAGAGTTTGACCAACACATTCCATATAAATGCAAAAATAAAAGTCATCTTAAGTCCATCCATGGGATTCGAACCTAAGCCCCCTTTCAATGCTTGTGGCGTCACTTTCCAAAGCCCTAAGTGGTGCCTCCTTGCCACTTTGCCAACTGGTTACTTGTGTTAAAATTCCCCACGAATTACTCTTCACCCCTAGCTCCTTCAACTCCTTTAACTAAAGCTTAAAATAAAATTTTTCCTACAAATTCGAGCCTACCCTTGGCTTATTCCTAAGCCCTAGAACATCCCACTTAACAACACAACAATCCGAACTCATGCAAAACAATACAATCAGAAATAACCTCTAATTCAGGATATTACAATTCTACCCTCCTTAAAGAAATTTCGTCCTCGAAATTTCCAACTAACTAACAGTCGTGCATCCTCACTCACCATACTACGCTACTACTGCGCACTCTGATCTTAATAAAACTAGCACATTTCCCTAGATACCATCTCAAGATTCGCATTCAAGGTTCCACACACTTCACTAGCAATACATGAACGAACTAGCTCAATAACAAACAAGGCAATAAAGGGTATTCCAGAAATGAGGAACGTACCCATTGTCACCTCCGCACATCTTCCTCCTCGCGACGCCTTTGTTCCGCATAAACCAACCTTGGTCGCTTTGCATCCATACCTTCACTCCTCACGGTGCTCCACGACCTTGGTCAAACCATTTCCTCCATGGTTGGGACCACGACCCTCATCGCTTTTGACCACCTCTCAATCTCCATTGACAAGACCACGACCTCTTGTCCAGAGCCCTATTCGGATCCACGAGGATAATCTTTAATCAAATGAGCCTTAGACTTACACATAAAACACTCTCGATCCCGATTCCATCACTCGCCAACATGATACCTTCCACACCGAGCACACGGACGGTCCGGATTTCTAGTAATTGGCTTAGCAACACGAGCAGAATTCTCAACCCTCGGTCTTTTCTGAAGGCTCCCAGACAATTTCGACGGTCCAAAACTCCTCTTATCCCGGTTCCTATCCTTATCTCTGTTCTGTCTCACAGAGTCCTTAATTCATTCGGCTACCTTAGCCTTTTCTACTAATATGGCAAACTCTCGCTCCTGCTATGGAGCTATCAACAGCCTCAAGTCATCCCTTAGTCCATCCTCAAATCGGACACATCGCTCATGCTCCGTAGCCACTACTCCTCGAGCACACTGGCTCAACCTTAGGAATCCAGCCTCGTACTCGCCACGGGTTTGTTCCTTGAACCAAATTTCCAGAGAAGCCTTTCTCACAGATCAATATAATGAGTACCAACATACTTCTTCCGGTAAGCGCCTTTAACGTACTCCCAAGTGAGATCCTCAACAGTAGCACCATCCCGAACTATGAGCCACCATTGATATGCCTCATCGCAAGCAAAGCGCCACCATTCCTTTCACTTTCTCCTCGTTGGTTAAATCCACTCATCCATAATTCGCTCGTTAGCCTCAACCAATACTCACCAGTCTTGGGTGCCACACCAGATCGCCACTAACACCTCACTCCATTGGCTCGGAGTCGCTCGGGTACAGACTTTCTAGCTCTCATATTTCCACTTGCTCAGCCACCATCTCAAGAACTCGCAGCATAGCCTGTGATACAGCATCATCCCCCGTCTGATCTTGCTGCTCAACACTAATAGCTGGTGGTGGTGGTGGTACCTCATTCTCAGACCCTTGACCCGATCTAACGGGTTCCGACATGGTCATTCTGCCTCTATCGCGTCCTCGTACATTACGACCACGTCCCCTAGAGCTCATGTCTACTATCGCGATTTAATCAGATTTAAGAAATTTTATGAATTAGCATTTGTTCCATTGTTTATCCGCGAGCAATTTTATGAAAAGAGCTTAATAGTAGTTCTTTCGATCATTCAGAGTTTTCATTTCAAGTTTTCTACCCTAATTCAGAGAAACACACACATTCAATGATATCCATCACACACACATTCATCATTCAAACATCTTTGTCCATTCCTATTCTAGGGGTATTTTCAGTCATTTGTCCTATAGGGGTATTTTGGTAATAAATTGGGGTCAATTTGAAAATCTTTACAAATCAAAGGCATTCCAAAATATACAAATCTCGAGGTTATTTTGAAAATTCTACAAAATCAATGATATTGTAGAAATTTTAGAAATCCGGTTATTTTGGTAATTTTGGAAGTCAATGGCATTTTAGTAAATTTTCCCAAATCAGAGTATCTTACTATTTTGTAAAATAGGAGTTTTTGGTATTTTTGTAAAGTAAGAATGTTTTTACAAAAGTCGTGGGTAGTATGGTAATTTTATAAACCAAGGGCATTTTGGTAATTTTACACCCAGGGGTATTTGGGTAATTTTGTAAATTGGAAATATTTCGACCATCCCTTAGAAACCAAGGCCAACCATTGGTTTCGGCATACTAAATGAAGATGAAGAGAATTCGATTGCTAAGAAAATACTTACTATACTCAAACCGATTGGAAGATTGATGAAAAGGAATGTCGACACCTCCCCCTCTAAAGGCTCTAAAAGATTCGACAAGAACTCCCAAATAGAGATGGGATAATCGACTATCACAAAAATAGGTATAGAACCGAGGTTGAGAAGAAGAAAAGAAATGTAGATGAAAGTTAGGAGAATTCGGCAATGAAGAACAAAGGTGGAGAGGTTTTAGCTTTGTTGCAAATGAGAGGATGGGTTTCATTTTTAGGAAGTGAATGGAAGGAAAATAAGTTAAAAAAGAAAAAAAAGAAAAAGATGCACAAAATGACTTCCAACTTTGACTTTTGGTCAAGAAATAGGTGCAAATTTCAACAATGGCAAGGGTGAAAAGAAAGTTTGAAAGAGAATACTAAAGAAAGAAAAGAGAACCTAAAAGAACTTCTAGACCTCTTATAGGAAATTCGCTATTCCCCCACTTATGACCAAAAATTATCACCCAAAAGAGACCCACATTTGGCCTCCACATTCAAAATTCTTCTTGCCATCAATTCAAACTAATTTTGAATTAAACTCACTCCTAAACTTCTCCTTATTTCCTACTAATCACATTCGAATTAAGCCAACCCCCTAGTCCACTATACTGTCTACATTCATGGTCAAAAGGCCATAGAAAAGTTTCCAAACAACACTTCATACTTCAAGCCTTATGTCCCTTATCCTACCAAAATTCCTTGATACCATACCATAAATAAGCACTTGCCTTATTCCTTAGTCTACTAACCATAAAATACAATAGACCAACCTTACATTAATTAGAGTTTGACCAATAGATGCCATATAAATGCAAAAATAAAAGTCTCCTTAAGTCCATCCATGGGATTCGAACCTAAGCCCCATTTCAATGCTTGTGGCGTCACTTTCCAAAGCCCTAAGTGGTGCCTCCTTGCCACTTTGCCAACTGGTTACTTGTGTTAAAATTCGCCACGAATTACTCTTAACCCCTAGCTCCTTCAACTCCCTTTAACTAAAGCTTAAAAATAAATTTTTTCCTACAGCTCGAGCCTACCCTTGGCTTATTCCTAAGCCCTAGAACATCTCACTTAACAACACAACAATCCGAACTCATGCAAAACAATACAATCACAAATAACCCCTAATTCAGGATATTACACGATGAGAATCAACGAACGAACAAACAACTGGTTCTCCTCGGATGAGGGTCCGCAACCCGGTGGAAAATCTCGATTCTCGAAATAGCCCTTCGTTTATACTTAGGGGGATTAGCGGAACCACCCCTCTTTTGAAGACTATTCACTGCCCTTTTCTACCCTATCTTGAATGTCTTTAATGACATAAAATCATTAGTCAAACTAATAACTATCGAAATAGGACTAATGATTTTAAAAAAATGAGATTGGCTTACCATAATTATCCTCATTCCACGAGGTAGCAATCGAGCGATTACGTCCCTATAACGAAATCGATTAAATAACCAACTATACCAATATGACGAATAATATGAAAATCCTTGAATAAACTCCTTACCTTAACTCTTAAGATCGATTCCAACGATCCACGATACTCAAGAACACTTTGAGTGTCTGCCCTCCAAAATCACTCTATTGCCCACGGTTGAATAGAATTGAGTGAGAAAAATACTTATGCCTAATGGAAGATTCGGTTATGACTAAAGAAGAAAATGAAAATGATTCGGCACAAGAGCAAACTAGCATTCGGCCATGAGAGAAAATATTGAAGAAACTTTAGTTGAGAAAGAAGTAAAAGAATGGAAGATGGAGATGATGATGATTTAGTTTTCAAGAGAGAAAGGAGAAAGAAAAAAGAGAGAGAAAGAAAAGAAAGAGAAAGAAAAGAGAAGGAAAAGAATTAAGTTTAAGAGAATTGTGCATTCGGCATTTGGGGAGGAAAATGAGAAAAGAATGGCCTTCTTTCTTTTGTGTGTTGATAGTTTTGGCACTAGGAAAATAAAACATTAAAATGATTAGCAAAGAAATGACCAAATGGTCAAAAAGAAAGATGCAATTGTTTCCTCAAGGTTGTTGACAAATTAGCTAGAGAGAAAATAGATGGAGAGAAAATATGTTTTGCCAAAGCCAAAAAAACCAAAAGAATGTGTTTCTCCAACACACAAGCCTACCAAGCCAATCAACAAAATCGCCATCCCCCTAGCCCCTATGCCATCCACATACATAGTCAAAAGGCCATGAAAGAGTTTCAAAACATCATCCTAGTCTCAAGCCATATCATTCTCCTTTTCCTTAAGTTTAAGAAACATTATCCCCAATTCAAGCTATTCTATCCCCTAACTCAAGCTTTCCATAACCCTTAGTCTTCTTACCAAAAATAATTAATCCAACTCATCCTAATCTTATCCATAGCCGACACATGCTAGGATAAAGCAAAAAAATAAAAACTCCCAAATTGCATGCTAGGAGATTCGAACCTCTCCCCTCAAGTCCAACTTATGGCGCCATCACACTTTGCCAATTACTCATCTTATGCCATCTTTTAATACTTAATTAACTTAAGTTTCAAGGTCTCCTGATTTCTTTACACTAAAGTACTCTTTACTAATTTTTATTCAAATTCTAAGTAAACCTAAGCTAACCTCTAGCAACATATTGATACTAAAATTTTTAGGATGTTATAATTCTACCCCTTAAAAAAATTTTGTCCTAGAAATTTACCTGATTTAAAGAGGTGAGGATATTGTTGCCGAATTGCATCCTCAGGCTCCCACATAGCTTCCTCCGCTCCGTGATTACTCCATAAAACCTTGACCAACGGCACGATCTTCTTTCTTAGCACTTTAACATCTCGGTCTAAAATTTCCACTGGTTCTTCCTCAAAAGACAAGTCTGATTTCAATTCCACTTCCTCAACCGGTACTATGTGAGATGGATCCAATCTATAGCGCCTCAGCATGGAAACATGAAAATCATTATGAATTTGACTCAACTCAGAGGTAATTCAATCTGATAGGCCACTGGACCAACATGCTTCATCACACGATATGGCCTAATAAACCTAGGGCTCAACTTGCCCTTCTTTCCAAATCTGAAAATTTTCTTCCAAGGTGAGACCTTCAGAAAAACCTGCTCTCCTTCAGCAAACTCGATATCCCTACACTTCAGGTCTGCATATGACTTCTATCTATCCGAAGCTTCCTTTAACCGTGCTCGAATAACTTTTACCTTTTCCTCTATTTCAGATATTAATTCAAAACCCAACATCTGCCGCTTGCCCAATTCAGTCCAACAAGTAGGAGTACGGCACCTACGACCAGACAATGCCTCGTAGGGTGCCATCTGAATGCTAGACTGATAGCTATTGTTATAAGCAAATTCTGCCAATGGTAGAAATTCCTCCCAACTACCATCAAGTCAATCACATATCCCTTAACATGTCTTCCAATATTTGAATTACTCTTTCCAACTGACCATCTGTCTGAGGATGAAAAGCCGTACTGAAATTTAACTTTGATCCCAAGGCTTCATGCAGAGCTTTCCAAAATCGTGATGTAAATATAGGATCCCTGTCTGATATAATAGACACTGGTACCTTATGCAACCTTACGATTTCAGATATATACAGCTTAGCCAATTTCTATAATGAGTAATCTGATCTGACGAAAGAAAATGAGCAGTTTTTGTCAATTGGTCAACTACCACCCATACGGAGTTTTTCTTAGTAGGTGTTAAAGGTAACCCACTAACAAAATCCATTGTTATTTGCTCCCATTTCCAAAGAGGAATCTTTACCGATTGTAATAAACCTGACGATAATTGATGCTCCGCCTTTACTTGTTGACAAGTCAAACATTTTCCTACAAACTCAAAAATCTCACGCTTCAACCTTGGCCACCAATACTGTTCACGGAGATCCCGATACATCTTATTTCCTCCGGGGTGCATAGCACAAGGGCTACTATGCGCCTCCCGCAAAATCATTTGCCTTAAATCTGAGTCATTAGGCATACAAACCCTTCCACGAAAACACAGCACTCCATTCGTGTTTATACTAAAGTCCTCTATTTCACTCCTTCCAACTTGCTGAAATAAGGGTCCCAACTTTTTATCTGATATCTGCTTTTCCTGAATTTATTCTAACCACAGAGGCTTCACCTGAAGTTCTACTAACAGACTATCATCCTCAAACAAACTCAAACGAGCAAACATTACTCTCAAATCAGATACCACCTTACGGCTTAACGCATCAGCTACCACATTAGCTTTTCCAGGATGATACTCGATTGAGAAATCATAATCCTTTAATAATTCCACCCATCTTCTTTGTCTCAAATTTAACTCCTTCTGAGTAAGAAGATACTTAAGACTCTTGTGATCCGTGTAGATGATAGACTTCTCACCGTAGAGATAGTGCCTCCAAATCTTTACAGCAAATACCACTGCAGCTAACTCCAAATCATGAGTAGGATAGTTTACTTCATGTGGTCTCAACTGTCGAGAAGCATAAGCCACCACCTTTCCATTTTGCATCAAGACACAACCCAAACCCGTGTGAGATGCATCATAATAAATAAGAATTCTTTTTCACCTCCTATTGAATCAAAAACTGTGCTTCCGTCGAAATCTTCTTAGATTTCTAGAAACTCTTTTGTTATTTTTCACCCAAACATACTTGTACTCCTTCGCAACAATTTAGTTAGGTGCAAAGAATCAACGAAAACCCTCAACGAAGTATCTATAATAACCAACCAAACCTAAGAAACTTGAATTTCACTACCGACTTTGGTGGTTTTCAATCCAAGACCTCAATCTTCGAGGATCCACCCTTATTCCTTCAGCTGATACCACATGACCAAAGAAAGTCACTTCCTTTAGCGAAATTCACATTTACTGAATTTGGCATAAAGTTGCTTATCACGAAGTAACTGCAATACTATACGCAAATGCGTGTCATGCTCCTCATCATTTCTTGAATAAACCAAAATGTCATCTATGAACACTACCACAAATCGATCTAAATATGGTTGAAAGACTCGGTTCATCATGTCCATAAATGCAGCTGGTGCATTGGTTAACCCAAACGACATCACCAAAAACTCATAATGTCCATAACGAGTTCGGAACGCCGTCTTATAAATATCTACTTCTTTCACCTTAAGTTGGTGATAACCCGATCTCAAATCAATTTTGGTGAAAACTGAAGCTCATTTCAATTGATCAAACAGGTCATCAATTCTCGGCAAAGGATACCTATTCTTGATCGTCAATTTATTCAATTGTTTGTAATCAATGCACATATGCATCGATCCATCCTTCTTCTTAACGAACAAAACCGGTGCTCCCCACGGAGACACACTCGGTCGAATAAATCCCCGATCTAACAATTCTTGAATTTGAGCTTTAAGCTCCGCCAACTCCTTCGGTGCCATTCTTTAAGGAGCAATGGACACCGGAGTCGCTCCGCAAAAGCTCAATACCAAATTCCACTTCCGATCCGGAGGTATACCAGAAGTTTATCGGAAATACATCCGAAAATTCCTTCACCGTCCTCACATCATCCACAGATAACTCTTTGGCATCCAAAGCACAAATAAAGGCTAAGAATGCTCCATACCCTTTCCGCACCAACTTTTCTGCCTTTAACATAGATACCACATTTGCCAAGTAATTCTTTCGTTCACCTATCATTATTACTTCTTTATCACTCGAAGTTCTTATTGACATCCACTTTTCAGCACAATCCAAATGCGCCTGGTGCTTAGCTAACCAATCCATGCCCAGAATGAGATCGAACTCGCCGAAAGGCAAATCCATCAAATTCGCCAAAAATATTTCTTCTTGAATTTCTAAGGGCACGTCTCTAAACAATTTATTTACAATTACTGATTGTCCTAAAGGACTAATTATCGTCATTTCATTATCGATAATTTCAGATTCTAGATTCAAGTTTCCAGATATGGCACTAGCAACATACGAGTGGGTAGAACCAATATCTATCAAGGCAATAACAGGTACATCAAAGATGAAGAACGTACCAGTTATTACATCAGGTGCATTTCCATCCTCGCAGCGTCTAACTGCATAGACCAATCCTGGTTGTCTTGCATCTGTGTTACCTCTAGAACCATTGCCTCGACCCGGTGCACCTTGACCATGTCCAGCCCCATTACCACCACGACCTGGTCCACGGCCTCTCGGTGGCTGCTAAGTTCCTCTTGTCATTATGCATCCATGTACTGAACTTCCTGAGTCGTATCCATACATCGAGGGCAATTTCTATATTGATGATCCATTGAACCACATTTATATCAAGCACCGTTTTCCTCCAAGACTCTCCTAATGCCGCTTTCCCACATTCAAGACAATCTCGACTCTGATTACTAGCCACAGGTGCTCTACCTTGAGCTGGTTCATCATTCCGAGGCCTCTTCAGAAACCTTTTTGAAGAACTCCAATGCTTTATATCCCTCTTGCCTCTAAATCTTTCCCGATTCTGACGTTCTGAGTTTCAGCTATCTTGGCTTTTTCCACAAGCGTGGCAAAAGTTCTAACTTGTTGTGGGGCTATCAGAACCCGCAACTCATCATTCAACCCATCCTCAAAGTGTACACAATGCTCATGATCCGTTGACACTATTGTCCGAGCATAGCGACTCAAGCGTAAAAATTCAGCCTCATATACTGCCACTGTCTTATTTCCTTGAATTAGATTCAAAATTCCTTCCTTGAGCGTCCACATAACTTGTTCCTACATATTTCCTTGAAAGGCGCTTTGAAGAATTCCCAAGTAATCAATGCGACCTCGGTGCCTTCTTGAACAGTAAGCCACCATTGATACACCTCGTCTCTTAGCAAAGACACGGCTCCTTTAGTTTCTGCTCGACAGTGCATTCTATATCATCCATAATCCACTCCACAGCTTCGAGCCAATATTCTGCCATATTCGGAGCTACACCAAAAACTCCTCAAAAAACTTCTGCACCATTAGACTTGAGTCATTTCGACATCGACCCACAAGCTATTGGCCCAACTCTAGTTCCAGCGACCCTTTCAAGGACTCGCAGCATTGCTTGTGTCAAAGCATTATCTTCTTCCATATGATTATGTGTTCCCATCTCACTTTCAAGTGATGCAGGTGCATCCATTTTCGGCATATGATTTGGTGCTTCAGACGTAGCACCTCGTCCTCTACCACGACCACGTCTACCGCGTCCACGACCACGTCCTCTAGAGCTTATAATGTCTAATTCGATTTAATCTGATTACAAGTTTTATGAATCAGAATACTATTTCAGTGTTTATTAACGATGTTTTATGATATTTGAGAGATAAAGTTATTTTTCACAAGCACATCTTATAGTCTCAATCTCTACGATTTTCAACATCTAAAACTAGAAGTTCTAGAGTGTTCCTATGATCATATCATCATAATAATCATAAATACTTACTTGACTTGGTGCCGGATGCTTGTGGTGCCATACTAATCTTTAAAACATAATTGAAATAATTTCATACAAAGGTTATTTGTTGAACCCAACCACAGCTTGAGTTTTGAAACTAGCTCTGATACCATTAAATGTAACACCCCAAATCAGGTCTATGCGTCAAGACGAGATTTGGTTTGTCACATAGATCAAACATTCTTTTAATCTTTCTAATGATTTAAGTGAATCGGTACTACAAAACCTTTTGAAAATAAAGTTTAATAAAACCAAAAGAAATGATTTAAATTGTTAATTTTAAGAAACATTAGTTGAAGTCTTATCATTTAGTATTTAAATATCAAAATCCTTTAAGTAGTTTTTTTTTTTTTGAAGAGTTCAAAAGAATTTGAAGATAAGATAAGTTAAAGAATCTCATATGTTTCAAAGCATATTTTTTATTTAAAAAATCATTATAGGATTAGCATAAACCCATCAAAATAAAATTTAAATCCATCCACACATAAAATCCATAAATATTAATAGAGGCCTTATTACATCATATCCAAAATAGTAATTTAAAGAAAGTACTTAATAAAAGTTCAAAGTTTATAAAACCCATGTTTGCGTGATGGCCTCCACGAAGTCATTCTCGACCCAAGTCCACGCCAATTTCCATTACCCGTGATGGAAAATTTAAGGAGTGAGTTACTCGAACTCAAAGTATAACTCACTTACTATATCTCTCGGGCCGATCATCAAGTCATTATTTTGGGCTTGAGCCCATAAACAGATTTAGCAATATAATAAATGAAATGTATGCAAAATGAAACTTCCCAACCAACCTAATATCCATCCGCTACACACCACCCATACCAACCATCACACTTGTGGGGATCAAGTCAACCCACCCCACCAACACACCAATCGTAGGCATTAAGCCATTTTTATATTTGGTTGTGGTGAACCAATGAACTAGATTGTGACAAAGTCACCGAACTAGAGGCATTAAGCCATTAAAATATTTGTGGCAGAGCCACCGAACTAGAGGTAATAAGCCATTAAAATATTTGTGGCAGAGCCACCGAACTAGATTTTTGGCAACAGGCCTTTCTTCTCTTCATCATGTATCCCAACCCATGCAAACATGTATGCATAACAGTCTATATACATATGATAATTTTAGAAAAAGGCCCAATTTACATGTGAATCAATATTTCAGGTTTTTATTAAGGCCCATAATACAAAATAACATTTAGCCCACTTAGCAATCTAATACTTTGGCCCATTTAACGATCTAGCAGATTTTTCAGCCCATTTAACGATCTAGCAGATTTTTCGGCCCATTTAACGATCTAGCATATTTTTTGACCCATTTAACGATCTAGCAGATTTTTAGCCCATTTAACGATCTAGCATATTTTTCGGCCCATTTAACGATCTAGCATATTTTTTGGCCCATTTAACGATCTAACATATTTTTCGATTTTGTCAATTTTATGATTTTTCCTAATACTTATGGTATAACATCTAACCCAAGATAAGTGTGAAGTTACACACCTGGTTATTGTGAGAACTAGACTTTCCCGCTCGTCAATACCTAAACGTAACACGATAAATTAGAACACTATTTTTAAATAAAACTACACTATTGATAAACGATCTAAATCTTTACCCTCGTGATTTGAACCACTTCTAATTTTGGTTTCTCCCGATTGTTGATTCGTTATCGATGAGAATCCACGAACGAACAAAGGTTCTGTGAGTACGAATGACTTCAAACAACCGGTTCTCCTCGGATGAGGTCCGTAACGGTGGAAAATCTCGGATTCAAAAAAATTTCTTCGTTTATACTTAGGGGATTAGCGGAACCACCCTCTTTCAAGACTATTCACCGCCTTTTACGCCTCTATCTTGAATGTCTTTAATGACATAAAATCATTAGTCAAACTAATAACTATCGAAATAAGACTAACGATTTTAAAAAATGAGATTGGCTTACCACAATTATCCTCGTTCCACGGGTAGCAATCGGCGATTACATCCCTATAACGAAATCGATTAAATAACCAACTATACCAATATGACGAATAATATGAAAATCCTTGAATAAACTCCTTACCTTAACTCTTAAGATCGATTCCAACGATCCACGTTACTCAAGAACACTTTGAGTTTCTGCCCTCCAAAATCACTCTATTGCCCACGGTTGAAAAGAATTGAGTGAGAAGAATACTTATGTCTAATGGAAGATTCGTTTATGACTAAATAAGAAAATAAAAATGATTCGGCACAAGAGCACACTAGCATTCGGCCATGAGAGAAAATATTGAAGAAACTTTAGTTGAGAAAGAAGTAAAAGAATGGAAGATGGAGATGATGATGATGATGATTCGGTTTCAAGAGAGAAAAGACAAAGAAAAAAAGAGAGAAAGAAAAAGAAAAGAGAAGGAAAAGAATTGAGTTTAAGAGAATTGTGCATTCGGCATTTGGAGAGGAAAATGAGAAAAGAATGGCCTTCTTTCTTTTGTGTGTTGATAGTTTCAAGACTAGGAAAAATAAAACACTAAAATGATTAGCAAAGAAATGACCAAATGGTCAAAAGAAAGATGCAATTGTTTCCTCAAGGTTGTTGACAAATTCGGCTAGAGAGAAAATAGATGGAGAGAAAATATGTTTTACCAAAGCCAAAAATGACCAAAAAGAATGTGTTTCTCCAATACACAAGCCTACCAAGCCAATCAACAAAACCGGCCATCCCTCTAGCCCCTATGCCGTCCACATACTTAGTCAAAAGGCCATGAAAGAGTTGCCAAAACATCATCCTAGTCTCAAGCCATATCATCCTCCTTTTTCATTAAGTTTAAGAAACATTATCCCCCAATTCAAGCTATTCTATCCCCTAACTCAAGCTTTCCATAACCCTTAGTCTTCTTACCAAAAATAATTAATCCAACTCATCCTAATCTTATCCATAGCCGACACATGCTAGGATAAAGCAAAAAATAAAACTCCCAAATTGCATGCTAGGAGATTCAACCTCTCCCTCAAGTCCAACTTATGGCGCCATCACCACTTTACCAATTACTCATCTTATGCCATCTTTTAGTACTTAATTAACTTAAGTTTCAAGGTCACTGATTTCTTTACACTAAATACTCTTTACTAATTTTTATTCAAATTCTAAGTAAACCCAAGCTAACCTCTAGCAACATATTGATACTAAAATTTTTAGGATGTCACAGTAAGCGACTACCTTACCCTCTTGTATCAACACGCAACCAAGACCATTAAATG
Organism: Gossypium rotundifolium; assembly: GCA_025506655.1. Taxonomy (NCBI): domain Eukaryota; kingdom Viridiplantae; phylum Streptophyta; class Magnoliopsida; order Malvales; family Malvaceae; genus Gossypium; species Gossypium rotundifolium. Next base: position 34,190,043 of record CP106727.1, on the reverse strand, counting down.
ATGCATCACTGTAAACCATGAACTCTTTTCTCGATTCTAGTTGAACCAAAATTGGTGCCTCAGTCAACAATATTTTCAACCTCTTGAAACTCTGTTGACAAATTTCAGACCAATCAAACTTTACATCCTTATGTAACAGTTTCGTCATCGAGGTAGCAATCACAGAAAATCCCTTTACAAAACGTCGGTAGTACCCTACTAGTCCCAAAAAGCTTCTGACTTTCGACATGTTCCTCGGTGATTTCCAATCCACAATAGCAGAAATCTTGCTCGGATCAACTCGAATACTATCACCTGACACAATGTGTCCTAGGAATCCAACCTCTCGAGCCAAAACTCACTCTTGCTAAACTTAGTATACAACTGCTTATCTCTCAAAGTTTGCAAGACAATTCTCAAATGTTCTTCATGATCGTTCTCATTCCAAGAATATATCAATATGTCGTCAATGAAGACAACCACAAACTTGTCCACATACTGTAATACCCATTACCTGTGTTCTACACTGGAACCGGATACGAGGCATTACCATACTTAACTCACAGGGCCATACAACTTTGAGCTATCAAATTTCATTCCAAATTACAACCTTTCCATACACACACCTCTAACATCTTTATAATGGGCCAACGAGGCCCTAAACATGCCTCTAAAAGGTTTCAGAAATAGATCGAAAACTTTTACACAGTTGGAAAATTTTTTACCTAAACAGGGTCATATGCCCTTGTAGGCTTAGGGACACGTCCGTGTGCCCCTAAAACACGCCCATGTCTTCCACCCGTGGTGGACACTACCAAATTACACACGGCCTTGACATGCCTGTGGCCTCAGACCGTGTGTCACACCTTGATATACTGACTTATTCATACGGCTTGGAGCATACACCCATGTGCTAACCGTGTGTAACACACGGCCTATATAAATGGCCGTGGGATTAGTCCGTGGTCTATTCTGACTTAAAACACTAACATGCAGGGAACACACGGCCTAGACACACGCCCGTGTGTCTATCCATGTGGGCACTTAGAGGCTATCTACCAAGCTTTTTTCCACTCTCATTTGCATACCATCATATATTAGCACATAATATCACATAACATCAATATAACTCTTAAATTAAGGACATTTAATCATAAGAGTGATTAAGTCTTCATCCCATACACTAGGGAGAACTATTCTCAATACATTTACAACAACTTAAGCCATCATCTATGGCTACACACAACCCAATTATAAGTTCTCTTAGGCCAACACAATTTGGCTACATCAACAAAGACTTAATCAACCTCAAGTACTAGCCCTATACATGCCATGGCTCATAAGGACTTGATACCTCATACTAAGTGCCTGCTCGATAGTGTGAAAACATCTCCGGCGATCTCCAACCCGAGCTAGCTAAAATAACCTATAAGAGATGAGAAAGGAAGAGGAGTAAGCAATAATGCTTAGTAAATTCATCTGCATAATTTGACAATTATTGATATTCACTGAATAAACGTAACTACGAGATAATATGTCAAGTTTGTCTCATTAGCTCATGATTACTTACTCAATCATTCTTGAAGCTTACTCATTCTATCTCCTACCACATTCTTACCATGCCACAAGCTAATTTGCTCGTTTAATTAACATACATTCCTACACTGATCACACATGATCATATTAACCTCTCAGTGGTTTCGCACTTAGCCCACCATCAACCTCTAATAGGGTGGTATCGCACACAGCCCACAAATCATTTATACTTATGGTGATTTCGCACTTAGCTCACCAATCATTTATAAGAGATGGTATCGCACACAGCCCATTGATTACTAATTAGTCAGGTGGTTACACACACAACCCACCGATAATAATATAGTTAATGGTATCGCACACAGCCCATCGATTAATAATTAATCAGGTGGTAACGCACACAGCCCACCAATGATAATATGGTTGATGGTATCGCACACAGCCCATCAATAACCCTCAATGAGGTGTATTTTCACATAGCTCACCGTTATTATACATTCACAAATATTTATCCACATACATTTCTCTAATTCAAATGTTCATCCGTGAACATCCTCACTCACTATCATTCTTACTTAGATTCTACAATAATTGTTCACATTCACACAATGCATTTATAAATCTATCTTAGGCAACTAGGTGCGTTGATTACACATAATCCACTAGGTTTTATCATATTTTAAATTCATCTCAATTCAGTTCTAACACATACTTGTGCTTCTCGTGGCACAACCACATACTTTCTCTCTTTCAACATACCCATTGAATCACTCAAATTATTAAATAACACTCTTGAGTCTTATACGTATAATGTCATATTGACATTATACCCCAATAGGGTCTTAAATGATATATCATATTTATTCCATGTCCGTGGCATGGTCTTATTCAATATCTCACACCGAGTCCATATGCCAACATGGTCTTACACGAGACCTTAACTATCATCATATCATGCTATATATATTTTCTATTACTCTTAAATTCTTTTAACATCTCATCAAAAGATATTTCAAACATTCATTGAGTAAATATATATATTCCAAATTATATTGGAATATTAAATTAGCTCATACGTAATTGCAACAATCGCACATGAACTTACCTCGATGTCGAAAGGGCCGAAAGGAACCTTTTTGCCCATATTTCTCTTTTTACCCGTTCTAGTTCTAAAACTCATTTTCTTTGATCTAGAATAATGGAATTTACTGATTTAATCACTCATAAATCATAATATACCATAATATACACTTTAGGCAAAAATGACAATTTTGCCCCTACACTTTGGCAAAATTACGATTTTTCCCTTAGTCTCGTAAATAAATTTTCATCACATTTTCTTGTTAAACAAGCCTAGCTGAACATTTAATCCTCTTACAACTATCCTCAATTCCAACTATTTCATGCCTTAATGAACAAATTATAACTTTTGCATTTTAGCCCAAATTAGGTGTTTTCATAACAACACCTTTCACAAAAGTTGTTTATCATCATCCTATCATTCATTTTTTTCTATAAAAACTCATCAACCAACATAAACCTCTACCATGGTAAGTCCCTAAACTCTCAACCATGTTGCAAATTGGTCCCCTCCTTAGCCAGCTTAAGCTTTGGGGACTCCAAAAGTACAAATTTAATCAAGAGAGCTAGCAAAAAATCACTTATTTGAGGTGATGAGAAGTGGCTGAAAATTTTAGATCCCATGGAGGTTTTTTCTTCAATTTCGAGAGAGAGGAAAAATGGGGAAGGAAGATGACCACTTATTATTTTATTAACTTTTGCTTATGTCATCATGTACCAACCCATACCAAAACTTTGACTTTTCAACCTTTCTTATCCTCTTAGCCGGCCATCTCAATTAAACAAGGCCAAATTGCACATTTCCTACCTCCAATTAATAATCCATAGCTATTTGGCACCTCTAGCAAATAAAATAGAACTTTCGTACTTTATGCGATTTAGTCCTTTTTAGCGATTAAGCATGAAATCGCTAAAATTAAAGCACCAAAATTTCCATGCATCCTTATAAACATGTTATAACACATAATATAACATGAAAATAATTTTCTCTAACCTTGAATTAGTGATTCCAAGATCACTATTTCGATTAGCCCCTAAATCGAGCTGTTACACATACAGTCTGAAGACACGGTTCATCAAATCCACAAAAATTGCAGGTGCATTTGTTAAACCAAACGGCATGACCAGAAACTCGCAATGGCCATACCTTGTTCGAAATGCAATTTTCAACACATCTTGCTCTCTCACTCTCAGCTGATAATAACCAGACCTTAGGTCTATCTTGGACAACACTGAAGCTCCCTTCAGTTGATCAAAAAGATCATCAATCCTTGGTAAACGATACTTATTCTTCACCTTCACCTTATCGAGTTCTCTGTAATCTATACACAATCTCATCGACCCATCTTTATTCTTCACAAATAATACCGGAGCACCCCACGGTGAGTAGCTCGGTCTTACAAAACCTTTATTCGTCAACTCTTGCAACTGAACCTTCAGTTCTTTCAACTCTACAGGTGCCATCCTATACGAAGCAATTGAAATAGGTGACGTTCCCGAATTAACTCAATCCCAAACTCGATCTATCTCACTGGAGGTAATCCGGGTAACTCTTTTGAAAATACATCCAGATACTCACATACCACCGGCATTGATTCAATCTTCACCTCAGACTCTTGAATATTCAATACAAATGCGAGATAGGACTCACATCCCTTTCTCAAGCATTTTCGCCACTAAGGAAAAAATCATCACTGGTAGACTATCCGATCCACTTGATTCAACCCGAATAACATCTCTACCCTCACATTTTAGCTCGATAAACTTACTACCACAGTTCACTAAGACACTATGTGAAGTCAACCAATCCATGCCAAGGATTAAATCAAACTCATCAAACGGCAACAACATCAGGTTTTCCAAAAAATAATGACTCTCAATCATCAAAGGACAATTTTTACACACCTTGTCCACTAACACATGCTTACCTAACGAGTTTGACACCTTAACCACAATGTTCGTAGACTCAACGGTCATACTCAAACTAGATGCCAGTCTCATGAAAATATAGGAATGGGTAAACCTTAGGTTAATTAAAGCAATAACAAAGGTGTCATAGAGAGAAAAAGTACTCGTTATCACATCTGGGGAGGATGCCTCTTCGCGAGCGCAAATGGCATACGTCCTTGCAGGTGCTCGACCCTCTAGTCTCACAGCAGAATCTCTTGACACACCTCTACCACTAGTTCCCCCTCCCGAGTTCTTTGGTGGCCTACCTCTCGTAGGTACATTGCTAGATCTTATCTCTTGCTTCTCTTCCTTGTCATCCCTCTTAGGGAATTTCAGATAAAATGGTCGGGGAACCACACTTATAATAGTTTCGACTGTTACCCCAACATTCCCCAGTGTGATATCTACCACAACTTGGACACTCCGGTTTGTTCTTCGAATTACCCACACTTTCCATCGAGGTGGCTTGGACTCTTGAACCCGAACGAGTGTTACCTTGATCTTGAGGTGAATATCCCACTAATGTAGTGGTTCAAGATTCACCTCCTTGGATCTTTTCGATTGAGCTTGGTGTGATTTGCCCATAGGTCATTTTCTCACATCTTGGGCCTCATTCACCACTCTCCTCTTTTCCTTACTCAGTTCTTCGGCCTTACTTGCACTATCAACTAACACTACGAACTCTTTCAATTCCAAAATACCAACCAGGAGTTTGATATCCTCATTCAGTCCATCGTCGAACCTTTTACATAAAATGATCTCCGTCGACACACATTCTTGAGCATATTTGCTAAGCCTAACAAACTCGCGCTCATATTCTGCTACTGACATTCTTCCTTGCTTTAACTCAAGGAATTCCTTCCTTTTTCGATTAGTGAATCGTTGGCTTATATAATTTTTCTGGAACTCTTCCAGAAAGAAATCCCATATCACCTGCTCTCTCGAGACCACTGACATCAACATTTTCCACCAATGGTATGCCAAGTACCTCGGCAAAGATACGGTACACTTCAAGCTCTCTTTCGGTGCACATGAAAGTTCATCGAACACCCTCATTGAGTTCTCTAGCTAGAACTCTACCCTCTTAAGGTCATCATCTACCTTAGCTCTAAACTCCTCAGCCCCGTGTTTCCTAATCTTATCCACCGGGGGCTTCGTTACTCTCACTACTTCTATACCTTGAGGAGCCACTGGAACTGGCTGAGGTATAGGAGGAGGTGGAGGAGGTTGAGCATTAGGGTTTGCTCAAACATACTCCGAGTACTAGTTACTCATCATCTAGAGAAAGGCTTCCCGAGCCTCGTCTCCTTGACCCTCATTCTCGGGTTCACTCTGCACAGGTGCGGTCCCTTATGCGGGAGCCGGCGTATTACTAGCTGCGTCATCAGCAGTCGATTGATCGGGATCCATATACTATATAAAAACAAGTTTAAAATCATAAAAAGCCACCACACTATCATTATACACTTATGGCATGTATAGCTAGACTCTTACACCCGCTACGGTAGTCCTAGAACAGACTAAACCATAGCTTTGATACCACTAAATGTAACATCCCTTACCTGTAATTCCTGTCAGAATCGGGCCCAAGGCTTTACTATATTAAAACCACATGGTCGCCACCTAGGCTCATCGTGACCACTCTCTCAAGTCACCTCAACAACCTTATTGTCTACTTACGAGGCCTCACTCAACTCACGAGGGCTCTCAAGGCCTTATTAGAAACTTCTACGATTTTAAAATTTCTCCACCTAACAGGAACTACACGCCCGTGTAAGGTGAGACACGCCCATATCCTCAACCCGTGCATGAAAACCCAAGCATACTGCCAAAGCCCCAGGCTAGGGCACACGCCCGTGCTCAACACTCGTTGTGAACATTGACTACCTTACACGGCCTAGAATCTAGACACACACCCGTGTGGCTAGCCCATACTACTTGAAACTATTAAAAAGACACGGCCAAGGCACACGCCTGTAGTCTGGCCGTGTGTCACACATGGCCTAAACACATGCCCGCGTGTCTATTTACATGAACAAGAACAAAGCTATGTGCTAAGATCTTCTCACCCATCAAGTTCATATAACATATACTCATTCAACTCATCCATAAACAATTTATATTAAAACATAATCTCACATGGTTATCTACATCTTTTCATATAATAAGATAGCCAATAACCATGGCATTATACAAAATAGATTATCCATCTAAAGGCCAACACATCTTAGCCATTATAACAAAATTCACTAACTTGTCTAGCCCCTATACATGCCATATACAAAACATTAAGTCTAATGTATCGGAGCGTGTTCATAGTGTGGACGATCTTCCGTTTGACCCACGTATTTCGAATCAACCCTTTTTCTCTATAAGACAAGGGAAAAGAAATGGGGTAAGCTTTAAGCTTAGTAAGTTTAACATAACAATTTAAGCATTCTAGAATAAGGTAAACAAAAATTAGCATTGTACTATCAAATAAATTCACATCACAACTATGGTTATTCTTTTTATCCCTTACCACATTTCCATCACATCATGAGTCGCATACTCATAACTATTGACATGCACCCCTGCATTCCATATCACATTTACTCGTAATACATCACATCGTTATTTCTCAATAATACATCCACACAAATAATTTACTCAATAATACATCCACACAGCTAAACCATACTACTAAATTCTCGGTGGTTTCGCACTTAGCCCACCATAATCAAATTATAGAGTAGTATCGCACTTAGCCTACCAACAAAGTAATCATAGTGGTTCCACACTTAGCCACTAGATAATAGACTTAACGTTAGCATCGCACATAGCCCAGCTCATTGTCGTTAAGTATTAGGGTGGTATCGCACTGAGCCCACCATCAAGTATTATCACTATACAATTACTTGTCCATTTTACAATTCATTCATCCATTCACAATATCTACTACATCCATTCCACCTGAACCACATCGGTTCTCAATCATTCTTAGTCATCTATACACTAACTAGCATCAACAAATTATAATTATGAATGCATTATTTACGTATAAACTTACCTCGACACTCAAAAGTATAGAGATGTGCAATTTAGTCCACCACATTGCTTTTGCCTCCGTTTTGATTTGGGCTTCATATTTCTTGATCTATAATGAATAAATCAACTTATTCAATACACGCATTGACTAAATTGGCCATTATCTCATACTTTATCAAAATTACCATTTTGCCCTAAAACTTTCTCATATTTACACTTTTGGCCCAAAGCTCGTAAAGTGATTTTCATTCATCTTTCTAGCCTTTTATGCATAGCCGAACCATTTACTCAACTAAATAAATCATCAATTCTCACTAAATCACACATGTATGACCAATCTCAAGACTTTCACAAACCAGTCCCTACATTCATTTTTTTATGGAATTCACTTAGCAAAAGATGTTTCCACTACATCAAGCTTTCACATTCTTCCATAAAACATCAAAATACATGCAAGTCATACATGGTTATATTTTTTAACATCCATCTTAGCTCAACATATAGCTAAAAATAGCTTACTCATGCTACTAGGACTTCAAAAATACTAAGAACATCAAAAACGGAGCTAGAATACACTTACTAGCTAGCTTGAAAAGTTGAAGAACCCTAACAATTGCTTCTATCAATTTTCGGTAGCTTGGAGAAGAAGATGGATTGAAATTAGATAATCTTTTCCCATTTTAATCATTTAATTGATAAATGACCAAAATGCCATTTTTGTCAAACTTTCAAATTTTAACCCATTCATGCCCAATTTTGTCCAAAAATTAGAATTTGGGAAAATTACTATTTAAGGACCTCTAATTGATAATTCAAAACTATTTCACACAAATAACTTCTAGAATCTCATATTTTGCAACTTTTGCAATTTAGTCTTTTTGGAAAATTCAACCACAATTTTATAAAATTGCTTCATAAAACTTTCACACTAACATGAAAACATGGTATAAACCTTAAAAACTCATACATATACCTTGAATTTATGGTCTCGCACCACTATTCTGACGAGGCCCTAAATCAAAATGTTACATTAACCCAAAATTGATATGGTCTATCCATAAACACCTTAGCCCCGAACTAGCCTAGACTGTGAGGTCGAGAGATAAGTAGTTCTTACCGACTCATTAGTTTAGTGGTAGATCAAGAGGTCCTACTACGGTGACGACTAGTTGATTGAATAGAAACCTGAAGTGACAGGTAGTTATGATTACCAAAGTGAGCTAATCGCTAATGCTTAGATCAGATTCAATTTACATAATTAGCTTCCCAAAGTCTCTTTATTTATGCTATTTTCTTTGTTGTTATAAAAACCTCAAAAATCTCTCATTATGTTTATTCATAATATAATTTATTTAAAGTACTAATTAGATCTATTTGTGTCTGGATTAGGATTAATTTAGTACTCACCTCCCTTAGGTATGATCCTCGGAGTACTCACCTACTTCATTGTAACTATATTACAGCCTAACTCGTATACTTGCAAATACCACTTATTTCATATCTTTTGTGCAGGATTCTAACTTTGGATGTTGGTACATTCGGAGGTGGTCATTAAACACTTATGTTATCATATTTGATTATAAATCAATGATCACATTATTGGTGTTTTGATTTGCATGTCTAGCAGAAACTGTTGCCAAGCTATTATAACTTTAAATTGTTAGGTAAGAATAAGGTAAAACTTGTACTAAACATATGAACTTACTAAGAATCTAATTGCTTACCTTTTTTGTTTTCCTTTCCTTGTAGATCGTTACCTTGCAAAACACATCAAGCCGAATCGTATTGAAACTTTCACTATCAATAAATCGGTAGTTATGCGATCATTTTGAGTCTAGGTTTTTGTAATGCATATAAGTGACTTGGTGTGTATCTTAGTATGTGAATGTGTTTACTACTTGACAAGTTTGACTTAACCATTACATATAATATGTTGATTTGGTGTTTTGATTCACATATGGTGTTGGACATATATGTATTTTATGCTTAAATATGTGATGATCTATAACTATATGTATGGAACGTGGAATGGCATAGATTGAGGTAGAAATGATAGCTTGGTTAATAGGTGAATGATATGAATATGTATTTGAAAAATTGTACCTTTACGTATGCTTGTAAAATGAGGATTATTCTTGATAGTTGGTGTTCATGCTTAAGGCTTATAAGCCATAGATGTGCATAATGCTCATAAGTATATGTAATTGAAGTGAAATGGTAAGTTTCAATGTGATATGGCATAGGTAAGGTTGGGTATTTTCTTGACTAGGTTATTATGTTGTAATAACATTGAATTGTTTAAGTCTAGTTGATGAATAAGTATTGAAGGCCTTGATAAGAGGTCGAATTTGAATGTTTGATCTTGTTTTGCATGTTTTGATATGGTCTAAATCAAGTGGAAGTGGTATATAGGTGATCATGTTGAAAGGTTTTGGTTGCAAGCTATGAAACAGGTACCCAATGTACATTTTGCCAAAAAAAGGGGCCATGTTTCGACGACCAACATCCCTTGTCGCAACATAGACTGAGAGTAAGTGACGTCACAAGGTTGAGTGGCATGAAGCTGTGACATAACTTACTGTGTTGACAATGTAATGACATGGAAGTGATTAAGTCGCGACATCAATCCTAAATTTTTCAAACTTTACAATTTGGTCATTTTTCATTCTAGGGTTAATAAAAGAGCTTTCATAAACTTGTATAAGACCAATAAATGATTGTTTAACATAAATTGAATGTGATTAACACTTAATTGCATCTATGAATGATTAATTATTGCATAAATTGGATGTAGTTGCTCTAACAATGAATGTAGCATCCGATAGTTCGGGCCCGACAATCAAGTCGGGAGAGGGGTGTTACATTTCAAATCTTAAATAGTTTTATAAAATCATTAAATCATGTTTGAGGCGATGTTGAAGCTTTCAAAATGTATTGAAATCAACTTGAATCATTTAATAGGTGGTTGGAGATATTTGAGGTATAAAACTAGGTTTTGAAAGCCTAAAACAATCAAAAGATATAGATTAAACACTTGAAAATTTTAAATAAAAATATCATAAAACATTTTTCAACATTGTAAGGGCTTTAAAAAAAATTATAATGTGTCCCGACTCAAGTATTGCCCACAAAAGAGGCCACATACTTTCAAATCAGTTTTGAGGTCTAAAAACACACTTTTGTAGGTGCAAAGCTGCAAGTATCATGTACATAGCTCCTTATGTATCAATACCTTGCCTTGGTACTATAGCATTTTATCTATTGACTTATCCTGGTTTGATACTTATGGTAAAGGTACCGAACCCTAAGCCCTAAAGCTAAAAATCAACCTAAAAACACTCCAAAACATGTCCAAACTTCATCATATCATTTCCACATGTTCCAAAGCATTAAAATCAATTTCCAAAACCCATTTAAACTTAAAATAGAAAGCATAAACACATCCAAGTCAAATAATGGAATAAAACATGAATAATTACATCAAAACGACTTAAATTTCAAATCAGATTCTACAAATACCATATTCAAATTAAGTCTTTATGTACATGCCAAAGTCTTTATACAATAATGCTAATAATGTGATGCGAAGCTCCCAAGTTCAGACCTTAAACTTCTCACGTAATCCTTTACGTATGTGTTTAAACCACTCACGTGTGAGCTTAAAAAGCTCAGCAAGTACTTAAGGGTGAGCTTACTTCTCCCATCCTAATATAAATCCTTATCTAGAACTATTCCAAGTCATTTCCACCATACTAAGCCATTTTAATGGATTCAATTCTAATTACCAAATTTTGGAGCTGAACTTACCGATTATTGGTTCTTTAACAATTGGTATTGCAAATCAGTGTTCATGATTATCATCAAGATCATATATATAATCCAATCCAATTCCATATCATTTTAACTTAACTTTCTAGCTTATTCACATATGAGTACACTTATGGCTATGAGTTCATTATGTAAGTCATATTTGCATTTGATTGTTTCCCTACTAGGGGCATACTACATCATAAACTTTAATCATAATTTCATGGATTATGACTCATAGTAAAATATTATTAAGTGCATAATTATTTAACTATGATGGATTATTTCAAATCTCCTTGTATTACCATTAATCGAAACTTAATATCACGATATATTAAAATATTAGTTTAAGCACTTATTCATTGTTATTGTAAACCTTTTAGGCCTTTTGTTCTTAGCGTGTAACACTCTCACTTTCTTTTAATGTCTTATATTCAAATGCAAAACTTCTCATTATGAATTTTAATTTGTTTCCCTGTTAGTAAACTCAAGCAAAACATGAAATGGATAACCATGAAGCATATAACTGCTAGGTACCATACCACAACCCTCTAACATAGCCAAATTACACATAAGTGCATCCATCCCACACTATAGGAGAGCAATGAAGTGGTATGCTCGAAAGCATCAGGATCTCCAATACAAAACTCCAAGTACACATAAATCCCTATTTGCATGTCAATCGTATCCCACCAAAATCGTTTAAAAGGAATATACATGTGCCTATTTCCATATTTTCTCAATTCACATATTTCTCTTCGAATCACTTATTAATTCTCGTTAATCGAGGTCACATATCAAGGGCTCATAGAGCCACTCATTATTGTTTCATACATATTTCACTTATCACTTAGGTGATATAAGTCTCCAATTCACTTTCATGCCCATTTAATATTCACATATTGCACTTTATATTCAATCTTTAATTTAGGCTTTCATTTCTAAATCATACACAAACTATCACATACCAAATTCTTTTACTCAACAAGGTGGCCATATTGGCATATTAATTATTGTTTTGCTATGGTAACATACTATTATAATTATTCTTACTAAGAATCATAATTCACATATACCAAATAGTTTTGATTAATTAATTCATGGCAACTAAATTTTATCATTACACATTCTTATTGAATATAACATTTCATAACCAAGGTCATTACCCCTAACTTATTACTTATTTATTTTAACCATTTTCAAGACAAGTAATTTACACATATCCATTTACATAACTAAATTCTCATTCAATATACCATTCCCTTGTTTACCTAAACATATTAGTATAGGAAAAGCAAGATTATCTAAGGATACTTACCTCTTAAATGTTAAAATACTCAAAATCACACTTTTAAAAGCTTGAATCCAATCTCCAACAAACTTGAAATCCATCCTTACACATTTTCTCTTTTTCCATACACACAAAAATATATCCAAAATTAATATCAAAACTTTTAAGCTTTTTTATAACAATTAAACTCAACTATCATGCTAGAAGAGTTAGAAAACACCATTCTTATCTTGTTGAACCTTTCTCTCTCTAACTTCATTTTCTCACACTAAAACCCATGAAAACCTTTTCTCAAAATGAGATTTTTCATGGTCAAAAATTAGTATGAAGGTTGTTTCGAGAGGTTTTAGCAAAATCTCAAAGTTGGATGTTGGGTCTTTAAGAAATTTAAAGCAAAAAAAAGAAGAAAAAGAATATAAGAGCCATGGAGGAAGGGGAGGGGCGGCAACAACAATAGGAGAGGGTGAATGGGGGGTCTTCTCATCTTTTTTTTTTTCCTTTAAAGTACATCAAGTGGGCCCAAATACCCAATTCCAGCAATTCCAAGCCAAAGATTTAAAAAAAAGTGGCCTAACAACTTGATCCAAGTTCTAAATGCCCAAACTAATTTCATACATAAAAAATCTCATGTAAACAATATTTTTATAATAATTTTTTTTGAATTAATCAAAATGCCCCTATGTGATAAAATTATCATTTTATCCTTTTTGGTTTAAAAGTAAAATTTCTTCACAATAATAGCCACTTTGCAAATCCAAATCTCATAATTCATATTTATCCCTTAATATTCATATTTTCATAAATAAAATCACATATTTGCTATTTTCTCGATGACATTGAAAATTTTACAATTTAGTCCTTATGTTTCTTCCAATTTAATTCAAAAGTAATTGTATCACGCTAACAAGCAATTCAATACATTCCCATGCCATATTACCAATAATAATTCATTTTTCCATTTTGGTCAAATTTACACTTTTATCCCTAATTTTTTCAAAAATTGCAATTTAGTCTTTTCATCACGTTTTCACTTCTAAAATTCCTTTCATAAATTTTAATACCCAAAATCACTTTACTTTTATACAAATTCCCTTAACTAATTCATTTTTCCAATTTTCTTGAAAATTCACTACATTTGCTACCAGAATAATGTCACATGTCAGATAGGAAATGTTTGGATGTTACATAAAACACAACACAATACTAGGCTTAAGTACTTTGTAAACTTATATTAAGAAAATGATATAGTTAGAACAATTCCCTTGCTATAAATCATACTTTTTAATAATCCTACATTGACCCCTTGTAATTTTGCTAGCTCTATAATTTAATTCTTAAACCTCAATTATTAAATCTACTAAATTAATCCCACATTAATTCTAATTAACAACTAAGTACAATCTAATAATCTCTAACCATCACCGTATCAACTCTCGAAAATCCTTCGTTAAACTTTTCGGAATGACTAGGTTTAAGAAACTCAATCCAAATTGAATTTTTTGACATCAACAAAAAATTGGTCATTACAATTATGGAACCCAAATATGGATGCTTTAAGAAATCAAAAAATGGAGAAACCTACGAGAACTAAATAAAAATGGAGATAAATGTATTTGGGAAACTTTATTGAACATAAAGATAGAAGTTTTAAGAAACCAAAAATGGAGGAGGCTCCAAAAAATCTAAAGATGGAAACTTTATAAAAGCAAGAGTGGAGGAAGTTGCAAAAAAAAGAACTCAAAATGGAAACTTTATGAAATCTCCAATGAAAAAAGTTAGAGCTTAACAAAAACTTGGAAAAAAAAAATTGAAACTTGACAAGTTAGAAAGATTGAGCTATGGATTTTTGCTAAGTATTGCTAGGCAACGCCAAAATGTAAAGTTTCCTTTAAGTTGGTGTAGATCGAGCTTGTTGAGGTGTTTCGAGAGGCTTAACTTAATCTACAAGACTAAAGGATAAGTTAAGATAAATCAAAGTTGACATTTCAATTACTCACTGAAGCTTAAGTCAATTAAGGATCCATCGTTATAAAGACTATAAAATATCTCAACTTAGTGAGAAAGATAAAGATGAGAGAGGAATAATACATCATGGCCTTATGCTTGATCCCTAAGCTTGCTTTTTATTAATTGATAGTGTCAGGAGTAATCCCACATTGAATCAAATAAAGTTGATAGTGCTTGACAACTTACATATTTATCCTTCTTTATATTATAGTCTAAAAAGTATATATGTTTTGAGAAATTGATTGAGATTTATGTGTTTAAGCTTCAAAGAAAATTATATGAGAAGTATAAAAATAGGATTTGTTAACTTCAGTATTTTCAAATTTTCAAATTCAAATAGCCATTAAGAAATTTATGCATTTGAAAATTTATCATAAATATTCCATTTTTAAAATATTTTATTATTCAATATATTGTTTTGAAATTAATCTAAAATTTAAAATAAAAACGCTACTTCAAGGATTTATATAGGTTGGTTTTGTACAGGTAAAGTGAAAAGTGCAGGCTAGAGTCCAAAAACTTGGAACGAAAGGACTAGTCATGAGACCCCATGGCTGGTCACCCTAGTCAAAGTGACCCCATGGCAGAAGTTTTTCTACCACATTTTCCGGTCCTAGCTGGCAGATAAATGAAAAGCAAAGAAAAGGGTTGCTGATGTGGCACTGAAGCCTTTAAATGTCTTGCCTTAAAAGACGAAATTGACATCTTTGTTATTCACGAAAGACCAAAACTGTTTCCCTTCGTCTTATAATTAAATTGTATTGTACAAACGAGGTTTTTTATTGAAATAATATTAAAAAAATTAAAATAGGATGTGTTTTGGATTATGTATCGAAATGGAATATCTAGAGTGATCATGCCACTCTCATAGGCGGCACCGCCCTTGTGTCAGGCCTCTCCTGCAGTAAAAGAAAAAAACAATCGTTAGAAACAGTGAAAAGTAGAGTCCTGCAGCAAAAGAAAAAAATAGTTAGTAACAGTGGAAAACAGTGAAAAAAAGTAAAAGTGCTGTCAGAAGGTTGGTCAATGGCCTGCCACAGGCGGCACCAAAGATGTCATTGCCAAAGGCGGCACCAGTGGCACATGGCACTTCCTGCATGCCGTTTTGTCATGTTCTGCCTCATAGGGACCTTAAAATGGTCCCCTCCCCCCTCAAAAAAAAAAAATTTGAATGAAGAAGCAGAAGCAGAAGAAGCAGAAAAAGAAGAAGAAGAAGGTGGTGGCGTCGGAGAAAGAAGAAAGAAAGATCACGGGAAAAAATAATAGGAAAATTAGGTATATTTTTTTTAAAATAATGTTTGTGTGTTCTTGTTCTTGATTTTTTGTTGTTAATAATTAATTTTATTGTATATTAATTTTTATTTTATTACTTATTTGTTGTTAGTTAGTTTAGTTTAGTTTATAACTATTGTTACTTAGTTAGGATTAGTAGGTTAATTAGTAATTTAGTTAGTTACTAAGTTAGTTATATTATTATTGGTAGGTAGTTAGAAACCCTAAAAAAATTTTTGTTAGTTAGTATATTGTTTGTGTATATATTAATATGTTAGTAGTTTTAACCCTAACATTATTTTAGTTAGTATATTGTTAGTTAGTTAAACTTAATGATTAATTTAGTTAGTATATAAAACTATTATTATTATTGTTAGTGTAATATTATTGTTATTAAAAATAGAAAATGTTATTTTATTTAGTATTATATTATTATTGTTAGTAAAAATATTATAATTATTGTTAGTATAAAAAATTAAAATAATACATGAAACATTATGTATTAAAATAATATAAATAATAAAATACTAAAATAGTATATTTTTTGAAAGTAATAGAATTTGAGAAAAGGATAATATAAATAAATGGTCAAAATAAGTGGTTTTACTAAATTGATATATAAAAACAAGAAAATAATACATTTGAAACATTGTGTACTAAAAGAAATAATATAAAATAATAAAATACTGAAAATAATATTTTATTGAAAGTAATAGAATTTGAACACTTAGAAAATACTGAACGAACATAGTGCTAAAATAAGTGGTTTTACTAAATTTATATAAAATAAGCAGAAAATAATATATTTGAATCATTATGTACTAAAATAATATAAAATAACACGAACAAAGGCTCGTAATATATAATAATTATGTACTAAATAATTATTTGTTAATCACTGATTCTATTAGAAAAAGGTATACGTGTCATGCTCCAAACCCAGCCCAAACGTTATGGCCAAATTCGATTTGTTACAGATGAAAACATTTTGAAAACCCTTGTTTAGCCGATTTTAATTTAGAGTAAAAGATGTTGTCTTATTTTAAAAACAGTTGAGGTGTATAAAGAAAACAATACTTAGTTCATTTAAATATATATTAAGTCAAGTTGTTACCAATTTTGTCATTGTACCCGATGGTACGAAAGAAAATCATTTACATTTGAATTTAAGAAACTTGTGTAACCATTTTAAAGTTATTAAGCAATTTAAATAATTCATCCCAAACATGTAAAATAATAAAAATAATCTTAGGAGGCCTTATTACAACTAAACAATTAAAACCAAAATAAAATAAAAATCCTTCAAAATAAACTCAAATTTCCACTGCATGGCCACCTCGAGTCCATCCGGCTCCTCATCCGCGATCTACGAGTTACCTGAAAAATATTAAAGAAAAAGGTGAGTCACCAAGACTCAGTGTGTAACCCTTTTCCCGGTTTAAGCATCATCATACACACAAATCACAAATTAATTTAACATGCACCCAACCTAACCATCCAAACACCTTTTTCTACCCCGTGTGGTACCAAACCACTGGTGGTGCCAAACCACTGGTGACTTAAAGTCACGATATTCATCATTAATTGTGGTGCCAAACCACTGGTGGGGCCAACCCACGTGATACCAAATCACCGCGTCGATCCCATAATATAATCCGTGGGGCCAACCCAATCGTGGTGCTAAGCCACTTTGAGACGCTATGAGGTGCCAAACCTGAGGTGCCAAACCTCCGAGGTGCCAAACCTCCGTGACCGTAGTCACGAAATGTGGTACCAAACCACCGTGTCCGTCGACACGAATATCACTTTCCCTCCTCTCATTCAACCCACAACAATCAATGATATGCAATAAAACAGAATCATGCCCACATATTTATTTAACGACATACCAAATACGTCATGCTTCCCAAAAGCATCATAAAGTAACTCATAATATCAAGGACTTACGATTCCTTGCTTATACCATGATGGTATGGAATCCAAAGCTACACAAATCCGATTTAGCATACACAAAATACTTAGCACATTAATTAGTTGTAAAGTGTGTATGTACACACCTGTTACTAATGAGAGTCCCAAATCCCGAAGAATCAAGTCGGCCACACTAGATTTCCTTGCCCCTATATTCGGCCAAACACAAGGTTAGTGCCCTAGACCATTCGGCCAAACCAAATTAATTCCAAAGGGTTATCATTTGAAACCCGAGACCTTACCTACACGTGATTCGGTTTCCTACCAAATCTCGAGCCAAGCGATGGTTCACCTCCGACAATCGGCCACACCTTAAGACACAAAATAGTTAGCCTCCAAGCCTTCGGCTTAACGAATACCTAAAGGAAAAAGATTACTAAATCAAGTCCTTACCACCACTTACCTTCCTCTTAAACCGATTGGGGAAGAAGAGAGCACCCTTTGCTTTGATATTCGGCCAAAACTATAGCAAATAGGGAGGAGGGAATTCGGCTAAGAAAACAAAAGAGATGCTGGAATTTTAGTAATTTTGGGTAATGGTATAAGGAAATTGGCGACAAGGTGGTAGGGGTTTGGCTAATGGAGGAAGAAAAAGAAAAAGAGAAGATGTAGGGAAAGGGGTGGTTTTGGCTTGAAAAAGGAAAAGAGAAGCTGGAATTTTTTTGATAATTGGGCAATGCAACAAAGGGGTTTCGGCAGCAGCAAATTTTGGAGAAAAGAAAAGAAAATTGGTTCAACTTTGGCACATCTTTTCTGTACAAAACAGATATGGACAGCCCCCCCAAAGTCTCTAATTTTCGACAAACACTCTCTTAATTTGTGATAATTCCCAGCCTTGATTTATCAAAGATAAATCTAATTTTATCATACTTTTAATCCCTTAATCCCCTCAACAATTTTATAGCAAATAAAACACTAAAACTCCCCTCTTCCAAATTGATCATTAGCAAAAAATAAGCTCAAACTCTATCACTTTGAAGAGTCCAAAATCATGCCAATTCTTTCTCTCCTTCACGCCAAAGAGAAAGAGGAAAAATAAAAATCAAATGTCGCTTCTTGGACTTGAACCAACGACCCCAAGCAAAGCAGTAAGAAATGTTGCCTTTAAGCACCCCAAACCAACTCTTCCTTTGGACTTTCATGTTAAATATTCCCACCATTTATTTATAAAGCCTTATACCTGAGCCCTTTTCTCTTTTAGCGCCAAAGCCCAAAAATAACACTCCTTGCATTTTGAACCCGAGACCTTCGTGCCAACACCCTTAAGTGGCGCCCCAAGCCACTCCGCCCACCTGCCTTTCATGTCAACAAGCCCCCTGATTTAATTATAAGGCCTTCCTAGGCCTAACGCCCAAAAAGCCCACAAGGAAAAAAACATTTCCCCATTGTTCCTGCCGAGGCTCGAACTTGTGACCTGCGCTCCCCCCCTTCACCTCCAACACGCATGGAACCACTTAGCCAACCAGATCCTTGTGTCAAGTTCCTTTTAAAAATTTTCTTAACCTCTATGTCACCTAGCTTCCTCCTTTAAACACTTAAAAAAATAAATTTTTAACCCTAAGTCAGGCCTAGCTCGGGTTTAATTCTAGACCTTAGAACATGCCAAATAACATCATATTTATTTATTTCTTGAAGCCCACATGGAATTTATTTAAATTACAAATAACCCCTAATTCAGGGTGTTACAATTCTACCCCCTTAAAAATAATTTCGTCATCAAAATTACTTACTAACGAATAGTCGTACATCTTAACTTACCGTACTATGCTTATACTGCGCACTCTGATCTTAATAAAGCTATCATACCTTCCCAGGCACAATCTCTAAGTTCACGTCCCTTAGAACTCATTTCTAATGATGCGCTTTAATCTGATTTAAGAAATTTATGCATTAGTATTTCACTTGATTATCCGCGAAGGAATTTTATGATAAGAGTTTAGGAGTGGTTCTTTCGTAACATACATACACACAGTTTTCCATTCATTCATTCAAAGAGATGTTGTAGTTTCCATGATGATTGTTTTTTCCACTACCCAGGGTAACTTCGTAATTTGTCCTACAGGGGTATTTTTGTAATTTTCAAAAATAAGATTTTCGGATGATTTTGACAAAAAGCATTTTGGAACTCTTAAATTTTCGATGTATTTTGAAAATTTTAAAATCCGGGGGTATTTGGGTAATTTCGAAGTTCAGAGGCATTTTGGTAATTTTTCATAAATCAGGGTAAATTTGTAAAATTTATCAAATCAGGGATATTTCAAAAATTGTAAAATTTTGAGGGCTCTTTTGATAATTGTATTTCCAAAATAGTGACGTTGCAAAATTTTGGAAGTCGGGGGTATTCTGGTAATTTTGTAGGTTGGGGGCAATTTTGTAATTTTCTAAAATTATGACATTTTTGAAATCTAAGCTTTTTGAGCACTTTCTATGTGATGAAATTTTTGACTAAAACCATGGGTATTTTGAGAATATCATAATTCAAGGGTATTTTCGTAATTTTACCCCCTAGGGGCACTTTAGTAATTTTACATAATCAGGGTATTTCCACAAAATAATTTCTAAAAATTGGATTCTAAGTGATTTCACAAAACAAGGATATTTTGAAAATTTCTATTTGAAAATTTTTTTTCATACGGAGGGTATTTTGGTAATTTACAAGCTAGGGGTATTTTGATCTTTTCATTTTTTAAAAAAAAAAACTAAAATTTTATTTATTTCTAAAATCAAATGGCTAATCCCTTTCGGGTTTTAGTTATCGAGTTTAGCCTGTGAGTGTGTCGTCTCAGCTAGGATGAACTATTACTACGCACCAGGTAGGATTCGAGTGAGTAGGAGGTGAGTCGCGAGGACTGCTTAAATACCAGGCCCCCACCGAATCCAATCCTAGACATGCGTATGACAATTGCCACATCCTTTGCTTAGTGACAACTCACAGGGTTGTTTAGGTAATTATTAAATCTTATGCATAGTTGAGGTAAGCTTGCCCTAGGGTTCAATAATTCCTACTTTAGTAGCCTACGTTCCTATCTTACCCTTTCTACCCCTCATTAAAAGAATTCACAAAATTTTATAGAAGTACTTACCTGGGCGGATAGGTGCTGGAGACTCGGTGCCATGCCGTTCAAGCCAAACTAGTTTCTCAAAACATCATAATAAGGCCTACTAACAAAAACCAAACCTTTTGGGCCTTGGGCCCCACACAGCCGAGCTTTGAACTGGCCTCTGATACCAATTTTGTCATGCTCCAAACCCGGCCCAAACATTATGGCCAAATTCGGTATGTTACAGATGAAAAATTTTGAAAACCCTTGTTTAGCCGATTTTAATTTAGAGTAAAAGATGTTGTCTTATTTTAAAAACAGTTGAGGTGTATAAAGAAAATAATACTTAGTTCATTTAAATATATATTAAGTCAAGTTGTTACCAATTTTGTCATTGTACCCGATGGTACGAAAGAAAATCATTTACATTTGAATTTAAGAAACTTGTGTAACCATTTTAAAGTTATTAAGCAATTTAAATAATTCATCCCAAACATGTAAAATAATAAAAATAATCTTAGGAGGCCTTATTACAACTGAACAATTAAAACCAAAATAAAATAAAAATACTTCAAAATAAACTCAAATTTCCACTGCATGGCCACCTCGAGTCCATCCGGCTCCTCATCCACGATCTACGAGTTACCTGAAAAATATTAAAGGAAAAGGTGAGTCACCAAGACTCAGTGTGTAACCCTTTTCCCGATTTAAGCATCATCATACACACAAATCACAAATTAATTTAATATGCACCCAACCTAACCATCCAAACACCTTTTTCTACCCCGTGTGGTACCAAACCACTGGTGGTGTCAAACCACTGGTGACTTAAAGTCACGATATTCATCATTAATTGTGGTGCCAAACCACTGGTGGGGCCAACCCACGTGTGATACCAAATCACTGGCGTCGATCCCATAATATAATTCATGGGGCCAACCCACTGCAGTGCTAAGCCACTAGGACGAGACGCTATGAGGTGCCAAACCTCTGGAGGTTCCAAACCTCTGGTGACCATAGTCACGAAATGTGGTACCAAACCACTGGTGTCCGTCGACACGAATATCACTTTCCCCTCCTCTCATTCAACCCACAACAATCAATGATATGCAATAAAACAGGAATCATGCCCACATATTTATTTAACGACATACCAAATACGTCATGCTTCCCAAAAGCATCATAAAGTAACTCATAATATCAAGGACTTACCTGATTCCTTGCTTATACCATGATGGTATGGAATCCAAAGCTACACAAATCCGATTTAGCATACACAAAATACTTAGCACATTAATTAGTTGTAAAGTGTGTATGTACACACCTGTTACTAATGAGAGTCCCAAATCCCGAAGAATCAAGTCGGCCACACTAGATTTCCTTGCCCCTATATTCGGCCAAACACAAGGTTAGTGCCCTAGACCATTCGGCCAAACCAAATTAATTCCAAAGGGTTATCATTTGAAACCCGAGACCTTGCCTACACGTGATTCGGTTTCCTACCAAATCCGAGCCAAGCGATGGTTCACCTCCGACAATCGGCCACACCTTAAGACACAAAATAGTTAGCCTCAATCCTTCGACTTAACGAATACCTAAAGGAAAAAGATTACTAAATCAAGTCCTTACCACCACTTACCTTCCTCTTAAACCGATTGGGAAGAAGAAAGCACCCTTTGCTTTGATATTCGCCAAAACTACAAAGAAATAGGGAGGAGGAATTCACTAAGAAAACAAAAGAGATGCTGGAATTTTGAGTAATTTTGGGTAATGGTATAAGGAAATTCAAGAAGAAGGTGGTAGGGTTTGGCTAATGGAGGAAGAAAAGAAAAGAGAAGATGTAGGGAAAGGGGTGGTTTCACTTGAAAAGGAGAAGAGAAGCTGGAATTTTTTGATAATTGGGCAATGCAACAAAGGGTTTCAAGAAGACAAATTTTGGAGAAAAGAAAAGAAAATTGGTTCAACTTTGGCACATCTTTGCTGTACAAAACAGATATGGACAGCCCCCCCAAGGTCTCCAATTTTTGGCAAACACTCTCTTAATTTGTGATAATTCCAAGCCTTGATTTATCAAAGATAAATATAATTTTATCATACTTTTAATCCCTTAATCCCCTCAACAATTTTATAGCAAATAAAACACTAAAACTCCCCCTCTTACAGCCGATCATTAGCAAAAAAAATAAGCTCAAACTCTATCACTTTGAAGAGTCCAAAATCATCCCAATTCTTTCTCTCCTTCACGCCAGAAGGAAAGAGGAAAAATAAAATCAAATGTCGCTTCTTGACTCAAACCAGCGACCCCAAGCAAAGAGAAGAATGACCCTTTAAGCGCCCCAAACCAACTCTTCCCTTTGGACTTTCATGTTAAATATTCCCACCATTTATTTATAAAGCCTTATACCTAAGCCCTTTTCTCTTTTAGCGCCAAAGCCCAAAAATAACACTCCTTGCGTCCCTTGCGTTTCGAACCCGAGATCTTCATGCCAACACCCTTAAGTGGCGCCCCAAGCCACTCCGCCCACTTGCCTTTCCTGTCAACAAGCCCCCTAATTTAATTATAAGGCCTTCCTAGGCCTAACGACCAAAAAGCCCACAAGGAAAAAAAATATTTCCCCC
The DNA here is from genome assembly GCA_025506655.1 of Gossypium rotundifolium. NCBI lineage: Eukaryota > Viridiplantae > Streptophyta > Magnoliopsida > Malvales > Malvaceae > Gossypium > Gossypium rotundifolium. The sequence goes on along the minus strand of CP106727.1, from coordinate 34,166,463 downwards.
TTGTTCCTGCCGAGGCTCGAACTTGTGACCTACGCTCCCCCCTTCACCTCCAACACGCATGGAACCACTTAGCCAACCAGATCCTTGTGTCAAGTTCCTTTTAAAAATTTTCTTAACCTCTATGTCACCTAGCTTCCTCCTTTAAACACTTAAAAAAAATAAATTTTTAACCCTAAGTTAGGCCTAGCTCGGGTTTAATTCTAGACCTTAGAACATGCCAAATAACATCATATTTATTTATTTCTTGAAGCCCACATGGAATTTATTTAAATTACAAATAACCCCTAATTCAGGGTGTTACAATACGATATCGTAATATTGTTATTAAGAAATCCTAAATATTATTATTATTACTATTACTTTAGCTATGTTAATATAATATTATTATTAAGAAACCCTAAATATTATTATTAGTTATTATAATTGTTAGTAAAAATCCTATGTCTTATTTTAGTTAATATTATTATGTTTGTATAAATAATAAAAATTATATTTATTATGCATCATTTACATGATGTTTTTGTTATATTATTAGTATTGTCATGTTATTTTTACTAATTTAATATAGATTTATTGTTTTTTATGTAGGTTAAAAATTTATTTGAGACGAAAATGGCTTCATTGATTAGTAAAGTTCCTCACATATCTGACGCTGCTAATAATATGGTAATGTATTGTTATTTATTAATCGCGGGTTATATTAACAAAATAGCTACATAATAAATTATGTTATTAATCATATCTAATTTTTTTATGATTTAACACTGTCAGGACTCGTACCGTGTATTAAGGGGCCGGGCGAATGGCTTAAGAAATCCCCCGGATGAACGATTGATGCCGTATATAGAGTAAGTCGGATTCGGTCAAGAGTAATCGATCCGGACGTTTGACTTGTCAGATGATTTAATATCCGCACTAGTCGAGCATTGGCGCGGAGACCCACACTTTTCATTTCCGTGTGGAGAGTGCACAGTCACTCTAGAGGATGTTGCAGTGCAGCTTGGGCTCCCAATTGACGGGAGTCCGTTATGGGTGTCAGTGCGATAGCTGACTCATTTACACTTTATCAGAGCCTACTAGGGGACTCGTACGGTGATGATGAAGAAAATTTTACGGACTTGAAATTTACATAAGGTGAGTTGATGTGAGCTACTCGAGCGTACATTATGCACATCATAGGGGTGTACTAATGCCCGGTGCAAACAATAATAGGGTTCATATTCAGTTCCTACCCCTATTGGCTGATTTGAGCAATGCTCGCTCGTATAGTTGGGGCTCCGCAGTTCTTGCGTTGTTGGACCGTGAGCTTTGTCGGACGACAAAGCCAGAGGCCGTAGACATAGGCAAATGCCTTACACTATTGCAGTCCTGGGCTCTGTATCGGATGCCATTCTTGGCATCAGTTACCCACCAACCATACGTATATCCGCTAGTAAACAGGTGATAAAATATAACTTGTTATTAATTGAAAATTTTTTTATATTGATACTATTTGACTTGAAATTTATTTTTGTAGGTGGAGTATTTATCCGGGTATCGGGAGGTCATACACTGTCCCAGTATACCGACTTATGATTGAACAACTTACCGGGGAAGGGGTAAGCGATTCTAATATTGGTTACGTGGTAATTTGTATATCTTACGCACACCGTGTTTAATTTTAACAATGTTATTAATCATGTAGTTTATATGGATGCCATTCCGTAGACTAGAAATTACAGCCGTTATAACCTTGTCCGCCTATATTCACTCGTACATATGGTGCACAAACGCACCAATTGTTAGTTTCAATGTAGTCGAGTGGTACCACGAGGATCGAGTGTTGCGCCAATTTGGTTGCGTCCAATATGTCTCGGATCTGCCATGCTAGGTGGGAGCGGTTCATTACATAAATAAGAGAGGGAAACTAGGCTTGGATTGGGGGGTTAGGCATCAGAGATTTATTGCGGTATGGAATGATCGTATGTCCCGAATACCCCAGATCGATATGGCTTCCGGTCTTCAACCTCCATTAAAGTACATACAATGGTACTCTAGTATGGGAAAGCCATATATACTCGGAGGGCAGTCGACTGTAATCCCCCACACATGTAGCGACATGGGGCATACAAGCCAGTGGGCGATATGGAGGCTGAGACAGCTGCAGATCCTGATCCCGAGCTAGAGCCCGAGTCGAAGCCCAAGCAATCACATTCACATCCAGATGTACATTCGTATCATCCAGATGTGCCGGGCAATGACTACTTCCTGGACTCGTTAGGAGGTGGATACCAGTACGGGTTTGATATATTTGGATCATACACACCACAGTACAACACTTCCGGCTCGTATCTACTGTAGGACATCAGGCCTTCTAGGTCGTATCCACTGCACCAGGGCACTCCTTCTGGCTCGAGTTCATCTATGCCCTTTGAGCCACATGATTTTATGGCCATGTTTAGCACACCCCACTTGGACCCACATGAGGATGTTGGTCATGGCCATGTGGGCGTTACCATGATATACACCTAGGACCACACCATCGAACCATCGCTTTAGGTATTTCTTGCGGTTTTGATTTTCCTCTATTTTGTATTTGTAAATATTACAATGTTTGTACTTTATTTGTATAAAATTAACTTGATTATTTGGAGATTTAAAATTTCGTAACAAGATTTGACTATGCGATGAAATATTTAAGTTTGATTTTTGGTCATGTATATGGTTGTTATGATTAGTTAATATTAAGGTAAAGGTTTTAATATATATATATATATATATATATATATATAATATGTATGGTACGTTTGGATTTGGTATTTAAGTGAGTTCGGTTAGGTCTTTTAAAATGAACTATGTGTATAGGTTATATTGATTAGGTTTTGAATTGGCAATGTATTTTGTGGTAAGAATGAAATTTATTTTGCATACAAATCCATACAAATCCATATTCATACAAATCCATACATGTAATTTATTTTGCATTTCAGTCCCTAATTTTTTTTTTTTGCAATTAAGCCGTAATTAATCAAAATCACCAAAATCAATACAAAACATGTTAATCTGAATTAGCTCGATTCCTAGTCGCTTGTGACGATTGTCCAACATGATAGTTTCACTGCGGGCATTTAATTCAATTATGACCACCTAACCTACATATTCTACAGCTGCTTATTGTCGATTTCTCCCTAATGTCCATTTTATTATGAATTCGGATGATTGCGGACGACCTCTCGAATTCCTGCGTAGCGCTCTGTCTGGGACAAGCTCGAAAGTCATCCGAGGCATCTCCCATGTAGACAGGTCGGGCAGGACAAGAAACTCATTTTCCCAGACACGCAAAGTACGCTCGAGCATGTACACATCATCGACAAAATGTTCAACATTAAGGTTCGATTTAGCATATGCTGCCACGACATGTTCACACAGATAATAAAGTGTTTGGAACCTCCTGCATTCGCACTGTCTGTTTCGAAGATCGACTCCATAAGACCTAGGTGGCAAATCGGGTCAACGACCGATAGACTCCGTAACTCAAAAAGTTTCCATTTGTCGTGAATATATTTCTACAGTCATCGACCTCGCAATCCGATAGTTTGCAATCAATGCATTCCTTACATCTTCCACAAACACGTGTCCCGCATCCATCTGGTTGACTTTTTGTTCATCCATTTTTGGCATCAAGGTTGCCAACCTGTAGAATGTAGCAGAGAAGACAGATGAAATCGAAAGATGTCGTGTTTTCAACAACACAACTTTGACCCCCTCCATCAAGTTTGTGGTCATTTAACCATAACAAAAGCCCTCATAAAAAAATGAGCCCATTTCCATAGCTCCATTGTACCCAACCACTCTTGAAAAGATTTGTTTGTTTGACCTTCCATGTCACTCTCAAGTCGAGTCATTATTTGGCGAAAAATATGTGGCTCTAACTCGTACGCTGTACATGTTTTAATAAAAGATAAGTTACTGTAACTGGATAACATAAAAACATTAAACTTATATTGAAAATATAAGGTTATCCTTTACCTATTTTCACCACTTCTCTCTTCCAGTTTGCATTCTTATACTCTCGAAGAAAGTTAGCTGCAATGTGACGAATGCAGTAAACAGATCTCCATGGCACACCGAAATGCCTAATTGCGACAATTAATCCTTTCCCTCTATTGGAGATGATGCAAATATTATCGTTGCTAATAACATACCTCCGCAGGTTGGTAAGGAGAAATTCCTAGGATTCTATATTCTTCTTATCTACTATTGCAAACGCGATTGGAAGCACGTTCCTATTGCCGTCTTGAGCAACCGTAATAAGTAAGATCTGTGTATATTTTTCGTATAGCCATGTCCTATCCACCTGCACAAACGGCTTGTAGTGTGGAAATGCCCGCACACATGGATCAAACGTCCAGAACATCCGATGAAAAATTCTTTTCCCCGGCTGTAATTGGTCATCTGGGCCGTAAAAAGGTCATGTTTGTAACTCAATCACGCCCATGTACGCATTCTCGCATAGCAAATTATCCATCCTCAGCTAGCTCGTTATCGATGAATCGTAATCCCATACAATTGTTCCATTGCCATCTGCTTAGCTATCCATGCCTTTCGATATGAGACTCGATCTCGAATCGTGCTTGTATTTTAGCAATCGATCAAACTTTAATAGTCGACATGTCCTTCACCATTGGCATGATATACGTACAGATAGTTTTGGAATCAAGTTTTCGGTGATCTTCTATCATACGTGTCGATTTACATGTGTGAGGCCCAACCAATTTTCTTATCTCCCACATCTGCGAATTTTGAATGAATGTAGCTCGTACCCGCCAATTGCAGCCTTCTGCTGCCTTCCAACACTCCCCAATATATACCGTTGGTTTAGACACTACGACTTTGTAATCCACTGATATATCCATGCTATACCGTTTAATAGCAGATAAGCACTCTTCTTTACTTCCAAATCTCTAGCCTACGAATAACTCTTCATATCGAAATTTATGGCCAGCCGGTGAGTAAGATATATTTTAGGGTACTCCGGGAACTCAGCTACACGCGCTGCGTTGGGGTCTATGAGCGACATGTGTGGCCCAGGATTATTGTGTATCATAATACATCGCATCTGGTTCCCGAAAGAAGACGCACTAATGTTTCCATCGTCATTCACGTCTTCATCGTCAATATCATCATGTATATCGTCCATATCAGGATCACTGTCAATATGGACCTCTTCCTCACAATGATCACTACTATTGTGTCCATCATCACCAATGACATTAATATCGGGTGTAATATTAAGATCGATATCGATCCCATGTATAGTCGATTTGACATCAACATACGATATTGGAGGCACCATGCAGGGTTCTTGAGCTCCATGTTATTCACCATATGCATTGATATCTTCATTTTACTCAATACCGGCTAACTTAGCAAATAAGTGAATTGGTGCATTTTTGTTACTCCCATTCCCATAGTAAAGAGCGATCATTGTCTCCACGTCTTCGTCCTACAAGTTCCATCTCTATGAATTTGATCGAATCTGCTGAAACTGGAAACTTGTAGAAAATTCTCGAAATCGGTCTCCCACAACGTCTAACAATTTTTGCTTTAATCCTTCCCTTCATATCATCCAACGAGACATTTCTATTAAATCTCATTGCTATTTGTTGCCGACATTCAAATATGCATCCAACGGTTGTTGTCAAGATGATTCCATCGAAATAAATGCATACAAAAACCGATCATCCATCTTCAATGTTTAATCTATTAAAAAATAAACAAAATTTCTCAAAAAAAATTAAAACATAACAATAAAAATTAATTAATATAAACACATAACTTACTAACAAATCAAAATAAACAAACAAAATAGCTCTAAAACAAAACTAAAAAGTTAAAAAATAACAAAAATAATAATTAGGTTTTTACTATACTAACAATATTAATAATACTAACTAAAATAGTCACTTTTTAGAGTAATATACTAACGTATTAATATACTAACTAACAATATATTATTTTAGGGTTTTAACTAACATATTAATATACTAACAATATACTAACTAACATATTAATATACTAACACATTATTATACATACTAACTAACAATATATTATTTTAGGGTTCTTAGGGTTTTAACTAACATATTAATATACTAACAATATACTAACTAACATATTAATATACATACTAACTAACAATATATTATTTTAGGGTTTTTAACTAACATATTAATATACTAACAATTTACTAACTAACATATTAACTAACATATTAATATACTAACTAACAAAAATTTTTTGTAACATCCTAAATTTTTGGGCCTATGCGTTTAATGGGTGGATATGTGGAATGAGTTAATTTAAGTGTTAGGAGCCCAAAATTTTAAGTTTTAAGGGCCCAAATCCTCTAATTTAAGTTAGTTAAATTTGGCATTAGGGATTAGGGAAGGGGACGGCACAAGGCTATAATTTAGGGATTATTTTTGTTTAATTAATGAGGATAACAAGCTGATAAAATAAAGGGAGAGTTGGTGCAAATGTGGCCTCTTATGGATGAGTGTTTTGATAGGGATAAGGGATAGAAGGATAGAGGAGAAAAGATAGGAGTTATCTTCTGGAGTACAGAGTTGGTCAAATTCCATCTCCTAGAGGGTGCCGAAATTCCTATAAATAGGGGTACCTCTTCAATTCCAGATTTTGAACCCCATTCTCTTCTCTCATCTTCTCGTGTCAAATTCTCGTTCTTCTTAGTAATCTTTTTCTTTTGATTTCTTCCGAAAGTCAAACCCCTAAGTATTCTTTCTCTCCACTTTCTTTTCACTTTCCTTCTAAGTCAAACACTTCACTCGGTTTTTCTAAAAGTCGAAAATGCATCGATTCATCTTTTTGGGATTTTCATAAAAGCCAAAATCGTTAGATCTCATCTCTTGTGGTTCTTGAATCCTCTTTAATGGAGTCTCCAGCTTGTGCTTAATCTAAAGGAAACAATAGGTAAGTGTTGATTTTGGGATTTCAATGTTCTTTCACTTTTCAAAGTCCTTAGCCGAATGGCTATTAGAAACTAATCTCTTATTTCACACTTCTTTTCGGCATTCCGAGATTTGAAGAAGGAGGCCAATCGCATAGATCTCTAAGTTATAGAATCGTGTTACTTTCGGGATTTCAAGGTAAGAGGATTTGTTTATTTATATATATAAAATCGGTAGAATACTAACCATGGCGAATATAAGAGAGGCATATTTTCACGCTTTTCGCTTTTAAGCAAAGTTATAGATTGAGGATAATAGATCCGGATATTAAGGACATCGACTAAGAATATTGGATTTCGCGATATCAGGTGTGTAACACTTCTCCACTGTCTAGATCTGATTAATAATAAATGTATATATATGTATATGTGTTCACAAGATTTATATGTTACATTAAAAGCCGAAATCTCAGATTTAAACGACGGACCCTCAGGTTAGTAAATAATCTGACTATATGTTACAAGTAAACTATTGTACATGTTTTAAATTATTGTGCATGTTGTATGGGGTGGGTGATGAAAGGAGGAAGTTATATGTACATGTATATGAGTAACGGTTTTTACTATGAACTATTGTAGCGGCTAATGCCGTGAACTGTTATACGGGCTTTGGCCATTATATGTTATAAGGGTTTCGGCCAATATATGTTGATGAGCAGCATGACTGCCATCTTGGCATGTAGTGGTGTGGGTTGATTGTAGAAATCCCCAATGGTGTGTTGGTTGGTACGGGGGCGTGTAGTAGATGGAAACCTAGGCAATTGGGTTGGGTTTTGCATATTATTTGTTTCGATGTAAATGAAATTATTATTATGTTTTATGAGGCCCAAATCTAGTGGTGCATGAGGGTTGCACACTGAGTCTCGCGACTCACCCAATTAAACTAACCTTTCAGGTGACAATTAGTGCATCGGACCGGGCCGGAGTGGAGCGCAAGGTGGCCATACAAAAGCATATGTGAATCCGGCTATAAAGTTCCACTTAATAGTTTTTTTTTCAAAGTATTTTATGTTATGAATTCGAACTACGTTGTAATAAGGCCATGGGCCACTAGTTTATGTTTTGGTTTTATTATGGGCTTGCTTTGTTTTTTTTTTTTATATTTACTTCGTTTAAACTAAGGTTTTTTTTTTCTCTTTAAGTTTTGGGCTTTCAATTGTAAAGACCTATTTTATTTTATTTGGGTTTTCTAATAAACCAATTGTTTTATAAAATTTTTTCTTAGTGACATACCGGATCCGTTCGTGGTGTTTGGGTGGGTTTGGGGTGTTACAAATTGGTATCGAGCTTGGTTCAAAACTCACTTTGGGATTTTGGGCCCAAAAGATTTTCTAAAATGGGTTTTTAAAACATGGATTTCTCTTAGTAAAGGTTTGTTAGTCCAAGATGGCACTGCGTCTCCGCCAAGTTCGCTGTAAGTACTCTAAACCATTGTGTGATATAAATGTGGGCTTAACGGGCTTATGGGACGTAGACTATTTAGGTTAGAACTTGATGGACTCTAGGCTTAGACAAACAAATTCCTAAAATCCATAAAACTTAACTTCATTAAACAAAACCTATAAACAAGTCACAAGACTAAAGTATGGTAACAAGCATATGCATGTCTATGAGAAGATCCGGAAGAGCTTGGTATTTAAGCAGTCCGAGTGACTCACCTCCTCTTCGCAGGAATCTCACCTAGTGCATAGTGATTGTTCACTTTAGCCATGACAGGGTGTGGTAATAGGCATATGCATGTCTAGGAGTGGATTCAGGGAAAGTTTGGTACTTAAGCAGTCATAGTGACTCACCTCCTTTCCACTAGAATCCTACTTGGTGCGTAGTGACTATTCACCCTAGTTACGAGTACGTGTTGATAGGCCAAACTACAATTAAAACCCGAAAGGACCAGCCACCTGTTTTTCTCATAAAAATTTTTAGACATCTTTACTTTGAAAAAAAATACCCATGATTTGCAAATATACCCCGATTTACAAGTCAACAAAATCTTTCCATAGGAAACAAAAACAACAACAACAACATCAAAATATCCTTGAATTGAAAATTACCAAATTACCCTTGAGTTGTAAATGACCAAAACACCCCTGATTTAAAAAATAATCAAATTACCCCTGTTTGGCAAAATTACTGAAATAACCCCAAATTTTATAAATTATCGAAATATCTCAGATTTGCAAAATTACCGACATACCCCCAGATTTGAAAAATTATCGAAATGCCCTCGAGTTAGAAAAATTACCAAAATACCCTTATTTTGCCAAATCACCCGGAACCTTATTTTGGAAAATTACGAAAATACCCCTATAGGTTAAAATTACGAAAATACCCCTGGGTAGTGAAATGACGAAAATACCCTTAGGTGATGGATGCTATTTGTATGTTGGTGTGTATGGATGTTGAATGTGCATGGTTCCTAGAATTAAGAAGACTGAAACCTGTAGATAGGTTTGAATTCGAAAGAACTACTTTTAAAACTATTATTCATAAGACTGTTCGTGGTTAATCAGTGGAAGAAAACTAATAATTCATAAAATTCTTAATCAAATAAATGCGAATCGGTAGTATTAGTCCAAGGGGACGAAGACGCTCAAAAGCGAATAATGGTGCGTATCCTACCATAATATACTAAGTGTTATTTTGGCTTTAGAATTAGAGTGCGCAGTGAAAGCATAGTGGTGAGACTTAGGTAGTATGATTTATAGTTAGTTGGAAATTTTGAGGACGAAATTTCTTTAAGGAGGGTAGAACTGTAACATCCTAAATTTTTAAGCCTATGCATTTAATGGGTGAATATGTGGAATGAGTTAATTTAAGTGTTAGGGGCCCAAAATTTTAAGTTTTAAGGAGCCCAAATCCTCTAATTTAAGTTAGTTAAATTTGGCATTAGGGATTAGGGAAGGGGACGGCACAAGGCTATAATTTAGGGATTATTTTTGTTTAATTAATGAGGATAACAAGCTGATAAAATAAAGGGAGAGTTGGTGCAAATGTGGCCTCTTATGGATGAGTGTTTTGATAGGGATAAGGGATAGAAGGATAGAGGAGAAAAGATAGGAGTTATCTTCTAAGTACAGAGTTTGCCGAAATTCCATCTCCTAGAAGGGGTGCCGAAATTCCCTATAAATAGGGGGTACCTCTTCAATTCCGGCATTTTGAACCCCATTCTCTTCTCTTATCTTCTGTATTGAAATTCTCAGTTCTTCTTAGTAATCTCTTTTCTTTTGATTTCTTCCAAAGTCAAACCCCTAAGTATTCTTTCTCTCCACTTTCTTTTCACTTTCCTTCTAAGTCAAACACTTCACTCGCTTTTTCTAAAAGCGAAAATGCATCAGTTCATCTTTTTGGGATTTTCATAAAAGCCAAAATCATTAGATCTCATCTCCGTGGTTGCTTAATCCTCTTTAATGGAGTCTGCTGTCTTGGGAATCTAAAGGAAACAATAGGTAAGTGTTGATTTGGATTTCAATGTTCTTTGACTTTTCAAAGTCCTTAGCCGAATGGCTATTAGAAACTAATCTCTTATTTCACACTTCATTTCAAAGATTCCGGATTTGAAGAAGGAGGCCAATCGCATAGATCTCTAAGTTATAGAATCGTGTTACTTTCGGATTTCAAGGTAAGAGGATTTGTTTATTTATATATATAAAATCGGGTAGAATACTAACCATGGCGAATATAGGAGAGGCATATTTTCACGATTTTACGCTTTTAAGCAAAGTTATAGATTGAGGATAATAGATCCGGATATCAAGGACATCGACTAAGAATATTGAATTTCGCGATATCAGGTGTGTAACACTTCCCCACTGTCTAGATCTGATTAATAATAAATGTATATATATGTATATGTGTTCACAAGATTTATATGTTACATTAAAAGCCAAAATCTCAGATTTAAACGACGGACCCTCAGGTTAGTAAATAATCTGACGATATGTTACAAGTAAACTGTTGTACATGTTTTAAATTATTGTGCATGTTGCATGGGGTGGGTGATGAAAGGAGGAAGTTATATGTACATGTATATGAGTAACGGTTTTTACCGTGAACTACTGTAGCAGCTAATGCCGTGAACTGTTATACGGGCTTCGGCCATTATATGTTATAAGGGCTTCGGCCATTATATGTTGATGAGCAGCATGACTGCCATCTTGGCGTGTAGCAGTGTGGGTTGATTGTAGAAATCCCCAATGGTTTGTTGGTTGGTACGGGGGCATGTAGCGGATGAAAACCTAGGCAATTGGGTTGGGTTTTGCATATTATTTGTTTCCATGTAAATGAAATTATTATTATGTTTTATGAGGCCCAAATCTAGTGGTGCATGAGGGTTGCACACTGAGTCTCGCGACTCACCCAATTAAACTAACCTTTCAGGTGACAATTAGTGCATTGGACCGGGCCGGAGTGGAGCGCAAGGTGGCTATGCAAAAGCATATGTGGATCCGGCTATAAAGTTCGACTTAATAGTTTTTTTTTCAAAGTATTTTATGTTATGAAATCGAACTACGTTGTAATAAGGCCATGGGCCACTAGTTTATGTTTTGATTTTATTATGGGCTTGCTTTGTTTTTTTTTTTTTTTTTTTTATATTTACTTCGTTTAAACTAAGGTTTTTTTTTCTCTTTAAGTTTTGGGCTTTCAATTGTAAAGACCTATTTTATTTTATTTGGGTTTTCTAATAAACTGAATTGTTTTATAAAATTTTTTTCCTTAGTGACATACCAGATCCGGTTGTGGTGTTTGGGCCGGGGTTTGGGGTGTTACATTTTTTTTAGGGTTTCTGACTACCTAACAATAATAATATAACTAACTAACTAACTAACTAAAATACTAATTAACCTACTAATCCTAACTAACTAACAATAGCTATAAACTAAACTAAATTAAACTAAACTAAACTAAACTAAACTAAACTAAACACAAGCATTGTTTAAAAAAAAAAATTATACCTAATTTTCCTTTTTTTTTCTTCCCTCTGATATTTCTTTCTTCTTTCTCTTTCTTCTTTCGGTGCCACCACCTTCTTCTTCTTCTTTTTATTTATTGCTTCTGCTTCTTCCTTCACATTTTGGGGGGGGTTATAATGGGCATCTGCCACTAGTGCCGCTTCTGCCACTGACACCATCGGTGCCACCTCTGGTAATGGCACCTTTAGTGTCGCCTGTGGCAGGCCATTGACCAGCCTTCTGTCAGCACTTTCACTGTTTTTCACTGTTTTTCATTGTTTCTAAATGTTTTTTTCTTTTGCTGCAGGCCTCTGTTTTTCACTGTTTCTAACGGTTGTTTTTTTCTTTTGCTGCTGGAGAGGCTTGACACCAAGGTAGTACCGCTTATGGGAGTGGCGTGACCACCCTGAATGTACCATTTCGGTACATAATCTAAAATGCATCCCATTTTAATTACTTATATTTTTTTTAGTATTATTTCAGTAAAAACCCCTTCAAACCACCAAACCCTTGAAAGGGTGTTTTACGTAATAATCCCCCAACGTTACCATGTGACACCTTCTGCTACTCGTTTCTCTTAGCTATCTCTTTGCATGGCGTGGGACTTATTTAAGAAGCCTAACCAAATGATTAGGGTGTTGTTTGCCGACTTGTTTAGTCTTTTAATGTAGATCTCTCTTGTCTGATCTTGTTTACGGGAAATATCACGCCACGCTTGTTATTCATTGCCTCATTGACTGTATCTTATTGATCACTATGAACATATCATATTATTATTGCAGATGCCTTTTTTTTTGAAAAAAATAAAAAGGGGACAAGTCAATCTTGTGTTCGAATTTACTTTTCAGTGAAGTTTAAAGTCAAATGCGACATGGAAATAAATTACTTTAAAAAGTAGGAGAATTCCTTTGTGGCATGTAAGTACGTGTTGTCTGAGAAGGTTTGTAAAGTTGTTTTAATTAATTTTTCATTACTTTAAATTGTAGGGAAGAAAGATATAGATGCAGTTGAAAAGTTGAGTGATGATTGGTGGCTTAGCCACTTTTGCCAGAGGGCTTTCATGGTGGTGAACACTCTCCCCACACTATATATCTTTTTCTCTATCCCTAATTGTCTACCCTTTCCTAGAAAAACAACCCTCTCTCTTCTCTTTCTCTCTCTGAAAATATTTTTTAGGGGTTCATTGTTGTGTCAGTTTGAGTGTATATGCTTGGCCTTTTGTTATAATTAATGGTAGTTATCTCTCTCTCTCTCTCTCTCACTTTGTAGGGAGGCAGTGGTTTGAATAAGTAGTTTTAGATTCGACTTTAAACTTAGAAGATTTCATTTGATATTTTGAATGGCTTTTGCTGGTTCTCTCCTTTTCTTTTTCATAATATAAGAATACATTTAATTCTCTTCTAGAAATCGCCAGAACCATGAAACAGCATAATCTCTTTATGTTTATCTAGTCACTGATCATTTTCTTTAGGTTGACTTGAACTCACGTTAATTCCTTGGCCTAAGTTTTATTCTTGTAAAAAGGGTTAATATCTAGCTCCAGCTTTTCTTTCCTCTCTCTCCCTATGTTATTTTAGAGTGTTGCAGGCACTTTGGCGATGGCTGATCAAGGTGGTAACAACATTGGAATGAGGGAATATAGGAAAGGGAACTGGACTGTTAATGAAACAATGGTATTGATTGAGGCAAAGAAGATGGATGATGACAGAAGAATGAAGAAAAGCTGGGAGGGTGAAGGGAGGGGCAAACCAACAGAGCTGAGATGGAAATGGGTGGAAGATTATTGTTGGAGGAGAGGGTGTTTGAGGAGCCAAAACCAGTGCAATGACAAGTGGGATAATCTCATGAGGGACTACAAGAAAGTGAGAGAGTACCAAAGGAGAACAGCTGGAGCTGAGGATAACCAAGGATCTTATTGGGAAATGGAGAAGAACGAAAGAAAAGAAAAGAACTTGCCTACTAACATGCTGCGCCAGATATATGAGTGTTTGGAGGAGGTGGTGGAGAAGAAAGGAGGTCAAAGGGTGGTTCTGTTTGCTACTGCCACTGCTAGTGGCTCACTTCCCATTCCCAACATACCGGATGTTATGGATAGACCAATTACTAGCGTGCAACTGCCTCCTATATTGCAACATCAACTTCCACCTATTCCAGCTGCAGTTCCATTACCTCTAACAGCACCGCCGCAGCTTCCGCTACCGACAGCTGCTCCTACACCACTATTACAACCACCTTTTTCGTATGCTCAGCCATTGCCCACAGTAGGTACTCTCTCCCTCTCTCTAGCTTGCCTTGCTCACATGCATCATTGCCCGTACATAAATAGTAGATTTCAGTTTTTTACGTAGTAATCTTGACGGGTCAGCACAAATTCCAATGATTTAAATTGGTACGCCACGTTAGAAACTACTGTGTTTGATGATCTCTGATTTTTGTATTGATTGATTTCATTGGTTCCATATATATATATATATATATATATATATATTTATGTTTTGGAGATGTGTGATGGCACAGATTCGGATACAAGTGAGTATTCAGACTCACTAGCAAAGCGAAGGAGAAGATCAGGCGGCAACGGGGAAGGCACCAGCAGTGGCGCTGCTGCTACTGCAAACAACTCAAATGAAGCGGGCACAGCAATATCCAAAAGTGCTTCCATTATAGCAGAAGCCATCCAGGCCAGTGAGGAAAATGAGGAGAGAAGGCATAGAGACCTTGTTAGTTTACATGAGAGAATACTAAAGATTGAAGAATCTAAGACAGAGATCAAGAAAAGAGGCATTGATGACCTGGTTGATGCCATTAACAAGCTTGCTAATTCCATCCTTGCTTTTGCTTCCCATAAAAACCAATCAGCTCCAAAGTGAGGCTCTATATGGTTCCAATTATGTCTTAATTAAAAGTCCCTAATCTCCTTTATGTTAAGTGTTTAAACTCTCATGTTTTGTGCTTAAACACATACAAGGGTTGGTTGTACTACTACCAAAAGTGAAATATCAGCAAACTGTTGTGCATTTGGGACGTTTATCTTAAAGTATTATGTCCATATATTGCTTGAGTGTGATGTGGATTATGCATTGCTCTTTAAATTAGCATGTTAAACAGATCTGGGAATATCAAAACCCTACTATTTCTTTTTTATGAAACAAGTTCTACCCCCAAGCAAGCAAACATTTCACAAGTTCATAAATTCTGATACTAATTTTAAGTGTGAATCAAAGATGCCATGGTGGGGAGGTGGAAGGGGGAAGCTGCTCACCTTATCATTGAATCATTTATGAAGTAGAAATGTGAGAGAGATGATGCTGCAACTGGGCATTGACCACTAATTCTCTGAGACTGGTCAAAGGCGACCAGTCAAAGGATTTCCGAACTGAACCCTCTGACCCTGACCCAAGGATGTGATGGTTGCATAAATTTACAGAAATGCTATTGTGACTATTATTTTTTATTAGGGTAAAATCCATAATACAAGCTGGGCAAATATTTAAAATATGCTCAAATATTTAAAAAATTACGGAAATAGATTAGTTTGTAGAAAATTTACGGGAAAGAATCATTTTCCCCAAAAACTCGCTTCACGCCGGTAGCGTTTTTGGGGATAAAGATTAAAGCGCCATACAGATGCTGCTTTGTCCACCTCAGAAAAGCGCCTACATGGACGCTTTTTGCTTGAGGTGGATAAAAGCGCGTCTCACGGGCGCTTTTTTAGCCCGTGTTTTTAAAAAAAAAAACTATTCTCGAATATTTTAAAAATTTATGAAAATAAACTTTTATAAAGGCTCAAAGTGACCACCATTTTTTTAAGGTTTCGTCAATTAATAAGGAAATATAACTTACAAAGGAAATCTTTATATAGACCCAAAGTCTCATTTTCCTTGTTTTAAGTAAAGTGGGATATGAGATATATGCATTTATAGACTTATGAATAGTTTTGCAGCTTGTTCCTAAACAATGTGAGATTCCTTCCTCTTTTAACTAACAACATGAGATGATATGCTACACTATATATGATTTTTTTACAAAACAATTTCTCTCTTTTTTTAAATTTATTTAACATTTTCTTATATTATAAAAAACAAAAAACAAAACAACTCAAATATATTTTTCATAGATTACATGACAATTTACAAGAATTCACAGAAGAAAGATGAAACTCAAGCCTAACAAACAACAACAAAGATGACTAGTACTACAATGATCATTACACCTTGATCTTCAATAAAAACTCTACTGTAAAATTTGCTTCTTTCTCAACAAGATGAAGTATAATTTTCTATAAAGCTTGAGTAAACAAAGCTTAATCCCAACATAAATTATAAATATCTTTTTGTTTAGCTTATATGCACTACTTAACCTTTGATTCGAATGGTTATGGTTTGTTTAATATTTTAGCTTGAAGATGAACTGCATTCATTGATTTGTAAACTTTTACAAAGAAAGGAAGAAAAAGTCTCAATACATTGAAATTAAACTCAAAGATATACAAATTAATCCTAAGGGAACTATATTAATCCTAAGGAAAAAAACATTAAAAGAAAGCTACCAAATCCATCATTCAAGCTACGATAAATCCAATTGGAAGATAATTAAAAATTATTATTTTATAAAAATAAATTATATTATTACTCTTTTAAAAAGTTCACACATATCATGATGTGACCATTTAATTTTAACATTACTTATTTATAAAATTATATTAAAAATATATTTATAAAATATTTATTCATTTAATTTAAAAACATATTAAAATTCTATAATCAAGCATATCTAGAAGAAAAATTTAATAGAGGGACCATTTTGTTGATCTTTGAAATATTTAAATATTAACTTACTTATTTTTCGGTAATAGAGAGAAGTGTCTCTCACAACGAACCATCTTTCATTAGTTATCCATAAAAGATTGCTTGACATAAACAAAAATAAGTAAATAATGACATATATTAAATATATTGGGTAAATATCCCAAGTATAAGCATCAAAATACTTTATACAATATGAAAAATTATCATGTGATCTATGAAAAATATATTTGAGTTGTTTTGTTTCTTGTTTTTTATAATATAAGAAAATGTTAAATAAATTTAAAAAAAAAGAGAAATTGTTTTGTAAAAAAAAAATCAAATATAGTGTAACATGTCATCTCATGTTGTTAGTTAAAAGAGGAAGGAATCCCACATTGTTTAGGAACAAGCTGCAAAACTATTCATGAGTCTATAAATACACATATTTCATATCCTACTTTACTTAAGAAAACAAGGGAAATGAGACTTTGGGTCTATATAAAGATTTTCTTTGTAAGTTATATTTCCTTATTAATTGATGACACCTTAAAAAAATGGTGTTGTCACTTTAGCCTTTATAAAGGTTTATTCTCGTAAAATTTTAAAATATTCGAGAATAGTTTTTTTTTTTAAAAACACGGGCTAAAGTGTGCCCCGTAGGACGCGCTTTTGCCACCTCAGCAAAAGCGCCTATGTGGACGTGTTTTTCTGAGGTGGCAAAGCGCCCCACGGGCGCTTTAGTTTTCATCCCCAAAACGCTACCGATGTGGACGCTTTTTGGGGAAATGGCCCTTTCCGTAAATTTTCTACAAACCGCCCATTTTCGTAATTTTTCAAATATTTGGGCATATTTTGGATATTTTCCCATACAACCGAGCCCGAATACTGATATTTTTGAGTTCTAATTCTACAAAATTTGATATTTCATTTTTGAGTTTGATTAAATTTATTTATTAAATTTTATATTTAAAATTCGACTATTATTCAAATTAGATATTGATTTGATAATTAAATTTCGAGTTAAAATATATAAATGATAATAAAATAATTTAATAATATATTTATAATATATTAAAAAGAAAAGCTCGATAAGGTTTATAAGGGCAAATATCCCAAAAATACCAAAAAAACAAAATTACCGGAAAGGACGAGTTTCAAAAATATTGACCTAGAAGGGCAATTTCCCAAAAGCGCGTCCCACGTCGGGCGTTTTTGGGGAAAAGAAAAGCGTCGTCACGTGGGAGCGCTTTAGGCCCGCGTCGACTAAAGCGCCCTGGTGGGCCGCTTTTGCCGACGTGGCTCTAAAGCGCTCGTGACGGACGCGCTTTTAGCAAAACAATCAAAAAAAAAAAGTGACCGTTGGACCCCAACAAAAAAACCAACGGAAAAAAAAAACTATAAATACCCCCAACCCTTCATTTTTTCACACTTCAATCCTTTCTCATTTTTCTCTCAATTTTCTCTCAATTTGCTCTCAATTTTCTCTCAAGTTTCTCTCAAAGCCCTTGAAATTTACTCTTAAATTTGAAAATGTTTTTTTCCATTTACCGAAAAAGCCCTTTATAATTTTTTTAATATATTTATTTTTTGGGAAAATTAAAAAAATCTTTATCGGAGTACAATGGCCGGAGATTTACATCGCCTAGACAGCACTCACATTGGCGTCCAGCAATTGAGAATGGTAAGTTTGAATTTTAATTTTTCAATATTATTAAATTTTTTTAATTATGCAATTTTTCATTAATTTTGAATTTTATTATTTTTAAAGCAATTGTAGATCGGTGTTGCAATGTTATATTCAGCAACATGCAGGTCCCCATCACCATTGATCGAGAATTACTTGCGGGAAGCGGGTTTTTGGCACGTGGCCACGATAGGCCGGGGGTTCAAGTTGGACCCGGTTTTGATAAGCGCGTTGATAGAGAGGTGGAGACCCGAGACGCACACTTTCCATCTGCCATGCGGAGAGTGTAGCATCACCTTAGAAGATGTGCGATTCTGATTGGGATTACTGGGTGGGCCGGTTCGGTAGTCACCGGACCGTAACATCTCACGATTGGATGGCGATGCTACTGAGCTCCTCGGTGCCATTAGGATAAATTGCAAGGAGGTCGGATCGATATGGTTTGGTTACGAGACACATTCCCGCAGCGAATGAAGATTCGATGAAGATGAAAGAATACGGTATGCACGGCATACATACTTGAGATAATTGGAGGCTATCGATGTTGGGGCGTCTCTAGAAACCTCGTCCACCGAGATGGCTCTCAAACTTGTTGATTTCGAGCAACCGGTGAATTGGGTTGGGGTCTGCCGTGCTATCGAGGTTGTATCGGAGATGTCTTGAGACGTCTTGGATAAAGAAAAATCGGAGGTTGTCTATCACTACTGCAATCATGGGCATGGTTTCGATTTCCATTTTACGTCCTCGACTCGACCAGCCATATTCATTCCCATTGATAACGAGGTAAATTTAATATTATATTTTTCAATTATGTCGTAGATTTATAGTATAATTGCATGCTAAGAGTTTATTTAATTAGGTGGAACCATCCGAGAAGTCATGTTGGAATACCTGACTCGCTTGAGGATATACGGCTCCTATTGGAACAACGGTCGAATCACAAGTAAGTGTCGAATTTCGTTATTATAATTTAGTATTTATGTATATAACTAATATTTTGGTAATGTTAATATAGTTTCAATGGACACCGTATGAGGATCCCAAATTGAGCGAGAATTCCAGAGGAGTTCTCCAAAATCCGAACAGTTGGCACCTTACACCACCGCCACACTTCATTATATGAAGCGTCCCACCGACTGCAACTTTTCCAACGCTACGCTTGGCTATCCAAGCCTTTTTCAGAAGAGGCGTGTACCCCATTTGCTACGAATATTGCCAATTAAGGCCAGACCTTTGTAGTTTTGGGATCGGCCTTCACCGTCGGGATTATTAAATCAGCCAACATGTCTGAATCCATCCTCGGATGATCTTGTGTTACACCTGTCAACGAATTACGTTAAATAATGCAACATTACATAATATTAGTGTTATTCGAAATCATTGAACACATAGTGGTACTGTACCTTACCGGTAAGACATGTATGCGGACCTTTGTACTTCTTCACCTCCCACATCCCCGTCCTTTTCCTCAACGACGCCATGATTTTCCATGCACATGTGCCGTCTTGCACAGCACACTTCGCCTCGTACCTATCGAGCTTTGATTTAACCATGGTGTAGTTAACCCCGTTCCTGATGCTGTATTGTTTCAATGCACCAAGAAAAGTGTTCTTGTTGGAAAACTGGTTACCAACTTCTAATTGGTCCGAATCCAACGAAGAATTTGTGCGGTCCACGCGTCCGATGTGGTAGTTCAGAAACTCCAATGCATCATCTTGAGATAGATCGACATTATGCATGTCTACCGAGGCGAGTATGCCTGAATAGCGGATCTTCTTCTTCTTCGTCTGAACCGCCCTCAACATCTTCAGGTACAATTGGAACGGGCTCCGGTTCAGAAAATAGTCCAACTTCTGCACCGTCAGGCCCTGGCTCCCGAGGTGGATCCACATCGGATTCATCGTCCGATCCTCCATAACCTGCAACAAACGAGGGCCCCTCGCTGGTGGATGCCGTCGGTAATACATCATCCTCCTTAAACATCTTCGTAAAGATTCTAATCGTATGTGGATTGCCATCCACTAGAAGTTGATGACGTCCCCCAATGCGTATTTCTGTCATCCGACGTCGATTGACGAATATGCATGTCCCATCCACCAACCGAGTGTCGTGCAGGGGTTATGTTTTCCATACTACCACCGCACACGGGCACTTCTGTGTTTTGCCTCCCACTTACAGAGTGTCGACTTGGGGTCGTGTATTCCCCTCGAACGATACTAGATGTTGAGGTCGCAATGATCACTTGGAGATGAAAATTCTACATATAACTTCGAGATAGGGCGATCCATCGACAAAATGATTCTCCACCATTGCCTCAAGGCTCCGAGGACCTTTGATGTCGAATCGTCATATCTCACCGGATCGATCAAGCGCAAAATCTATACTTAATAGATCGAACTTTCATTGGCGTTGTTTGAATATTTTACGCCTAATTCTTTTGCGAAGTTCCACCAAATCGACGTTTCGATTAAAACTCAATCGCTACCGTGTTCTCGATAAGAAAACAACACCATTTTCGTGTCACGCACTTCACCATCGTAGTAAATAACACTATTAATCGTTCACTCATTTTCGGTTTTTTTTTTTTTTGCTTGAATGCTTTACAACCGAGAATGCAATTTGGTGATTTATAGCCTAATTTTGCCGCGAACGTAGCAAAAGTGCGTCCCACGGGAGCGCTTTTCACCGCTCCGGGTAATAGTGCACCTATTTGGAAGCGTTTTTAGCCACGGTTTGTTGAAACGCTCTCAAAATAATTTTGCCGGAGACCATCAGTAGCAAAAGCGCCCCACGTGAGAGCGTTCGCCACGGTTTGTTCAAACGTCTCCTCAAAATTATTTTGTTCGAGACTCTTGTCCAAACAATTAATTCATTTTTCACATTGCAAGTGGATTTGAAAGATTAAGCTAAAGCGCGTCCACGGAGGAGCGCTTAGGGGCCACGTCATCTAAAGCGCGTCCCACGGGGCGCTTTAGGCGACGTGGCCTAAAGCGCCTACGTGGACGCTGCTTTAAGTCGATTTCAAAAAGCGCGTGACGTGGCGCTTTTTGGGAAATTGCCCTTCCGTCAATATTTTTGAAACCCGTCCTTTCCGTAATTTTTGTATTTTTTTGGTATTTTTGGGATATTTGCCCGTTTATAAGTGGTTCAAACTGAATAGTATTAAGTTCGAATTCAACTTGATTGATAGCTTGAGCTTCTCGAACTTGGCTTGATAATTATCGTATTGAGTTGAAGTGTTTTTAATCAAAATCGAGTAATTTGTGAGCACCAATATTTTATTTACACCTGTAAATCCACAATGCATAAGATTAACAAAAATATATATTTATCCTTGTTCATTTACTTTTAACGTAAGGTTTGGAAAATTATTGAAATTTATTCAATAAATAAATTTTAAGATGGTTTTTTTAGAAACATATTATTTAAAAATCTAACTTATGGGTGGGTGTTCGATCGAATCAAGTAAAAAAAAATTTGAGTTAGGTGAGTTGACAAGTCTTATTTTATCATCTTAAATTGATTTGAACTTTTTTTAATCAGGTAGAGTTGAATAATTTTTAAAGTTAAATTAAAAAATTAAATCAACCATATTGAAATATTGTTGACAATATGACTAAATTCCGAGTTAAAGAAAATAAATACCATATATATATATATTAAACAATAAGTGTTAAAAGTAACATATTTTAACATCATTCTTAATGCGTTTTTGGATGATTATTCGATGTTAATTGTAAATTTTATACTCCTAATTCTTTAAATCCATGTTTTAATACTTGATAAAACACTTGGGAGCAAAATGAGCAAAAAATGAGCGAAAATCGAGCAAGGTACAGGAGGCATATGGACTGAACCATTCCACACGGTCGTATGACCCACACAGTGTCGATAGGCCACGCCAATTTCATGAGATTGCACACCGAACTGCGGAAAATAGCAAATTTTAGACTTTTCAGGCATTTTAAGACGTATACATGACAAAATTAAAAAGAGAATAGTAAGATGTAGAGAATATTCAAGAAAACAACTCGAAAAACACCATTGAAGCTGACTCTAAAGCAGATTTCCGTAAAGATTGAAGATTCCCATTTGATTTCTTAGGAAGTTATCATGAATTTCTTTATTTCTTTCGGTTATACTGTCTCTTGGATGTTTCTATTTTCAAGCATGAATTAATTTTCTAAATACGGAGATGAACCCTATGATGGATTCTGTCATTTGGTTTTTATTTTAGGTAATAAATACTTAGTTTATTGTTCTCAATTATATGTGTTTAATTCTTGGTTTAGTATTTCTAGATTATTGGTTAATATTTGATGTGCTTAAATCGGTGGTTGAATAGATCCTATTTAAGAGTAGATCTTGTGTAATTGAGTGGAGTTGCATGCAATCTTAAAAATAGGATGACATAAATCTACCATATTAGAGTCAAATCTAATAGGGAATCCATAGCAAGAGTTAATGTGATAATAGGGGTTTTAATTAGAAAATAATTTCAATTAATCAACCTAGAGTTAGTTGCTCTTGTGCTCAAAAGAGATATTAGCATAATTTAGGGATTTATATGGATCAATATGCTAAGTAAAGAAATTACATAATTTAGATTGATAGTGACAGATGAAATCTAGGCGAATTTGTTCATGGATATTGTTTCGTTTATTGGTTGTTAATCAATTATTTTCGTGATTTATTCTTTGTCGTGTACATTAATTAATTTTAGTTTTTAATAATCACTCGAATTACTCAGTTAAATAATAGAAATACGGTAATTACTAGTACTTGCAATCCTCGTGGGAATCATATCTTTGCTCGCCATAGCTATACTATTAATTGATAGATGCACTTTCCTTAGTCAAATTTTTAGTTGGTTCTGTGGACATCAAGTTTTTGGCGCCATTGTCGGGGATTAGAATATTAAGAAAACTTTATTTCTATTAATTTAGCCATTTTTTAAAATTCTTTTTTGTTTTTAATTTAATTTTTACATTCTAATTTTTTATTTGATTCTTATAGGTTCTTTTGGTTTATGACTAGTCGCAACCCGTTGTAACTATTAGCTTTTATAGTAAGATAAAACAGATTGCTCGCAAAAATAGGACAGAGGTTAGAGAAGTAAGGCAAGGTCAACAGATTTTAATAGACGGTTAAGAGCAAAAGGACATCACTGTGGAGATGGATAATAATTCTGGTAATCAACAACCTACTGTATGTCCTACTCATCGAACTATGTATGACTATGCTAAACCCACTCTGATTGGGGCTGAATTAAGTATTGTCAAACCGACTATTATTGCAAACAATTTTGAGATTAAGCCGAACACAATGCAGATGGTGCAACAATATGTTCAGTTTGATGGGTTGCAAGATGAGGATCTAAAGTCTCATTTACTTAAATTTTTGGAGATCTACAACACATTTAAGATCAATGGCGTTACCAATAATGTCATACGCTTACGGTTGTTCCCATTCTCTTTTTGAACAATTGTTTATGATTTGAATATGCCCCCATAAGTATTTAATGATTGGATATAATTCCTAATCATATTGGATCCTTTCTAAAATTGATTAGTTTAATTTAAAGAACACTATTATGTTTTGAAACAAACTATTTTCTAAAAGTAAAATTTTGATTCAAGTCTAAAAGTGCTCCGATAACACCTCTCACTCGTATCATACATTGGTATGGATGAGGGGTGTTACAACAAGGTTCATCAAGGCTTTGCTCAAATCCAAAAGTTTTGCTCGCTTGATCAAATCTTTGATTATATGAGCATAATGCTTGCTTAAATTGATAAAAGATCTTAGCAACTTCCAATGTTTATGCTCATGTGCTTTAGCTAAATATCTAGTGGGTTGCACCATATAAATGCTTTCTCAAGATAGCCGTTCAAAAATTTTATCTTGACATCCATTTACTAGATCTCATAATCGAGAGCCACCACAATAGATAATAAAACGCAGATAAACTTGAGCATCACTACTAGAAGAAGATTTCCTCATAACCAATACAGTTTTTTTTTGCATTTAGTCTTTGTTGGAAAAATTGTAATTTATGGGAACTTTGTGGCATATTTTCAATTGGTAAAGGTTGAGAGTTGAATCATAAAATTATGGTTTTATATTTTACTCTATGAGACCTTTAGAACGGTATATCATATGTTCAAAATGGTTGAGTGATGAATGATAAATTGATGCTCAAAGTAAGCTACTTGGAAATATTTGTTGAGGAAAAGAAAAGCTTAAATCCCACATTGGTTAAATATCAAGTGTGAGATGTGTATATATATGAGAATCCACTTGAAAGGTAATTGAATGAATAAGCTTGAAACCTTACCTTGTGCGCAAAGGGGTACAGGTCCAAACTTGTCGGGTTGGGGTGCACCCGCACGACGTGGGCGACGCGAATTGTCTGGACCGGTCGGGCACAAAATGTGCCTGCAAATATTTTAGCCCAACATGAAACTTATTTTGCCTCCGAAAATATATACAAAATCTAATATAAAAGGACATATATCTTGATTTTATTTGATTCTAATCAATTTGATTTGATTTTAATCAAATTGATTTAATAGCCCCTTTTAATGCAGATTTTGTCTCCTTATACATTGATATTTCTAAAAATTCCTCGACTTTGAATACCTATAAAAGGCTAAGACTTCTTCTGAATTTTTTGGCTAACTCATACTCACTCACACCGAATTTATTTTGCTCTCAAAATTCTTCTTTTCCTCTCCATATTTTCCAACGTTCCGGTGATAGAAAAAGGAAACATTTATTCATTGATCACTGCAGAGGTGCTACTACTTTGATCATCGTGTTGTTGTATCCTGGGAGACAGTCGACCAACGTTTCTCCAAGTATCGTAGGAGCGGCCGAATTTTTCTTAAGGAAACTATATTAAACAGGCCTCAACATTTAATAAATTTCTATTCTTCTTTTCGATTTCTGATTTTTGTTACGGTATTTATTGGTTTTTCATATATCACAATTTAAATATAAATTATTCAATTTATATATTATTTTATATATAAATATTTTTTATTTATATATTTATATATTTTGTTCACTAATATGTTTTGTCCAACAATTTTAAGATAAAATTTTATATTATTTTGCAATTCTCTAATCCGAGACAAACGAGACACCAAGGCAAAAAGAAAAAATTGTATTTTATTTGAAAATAAAATTAAAGTTAAATAAAATCTATTTTGGGATTTATTCTCATTGCTTAATGATTTTATTTAATTTTTTCCAAATTAAAAGTGAATAAAATATGTTTCGGATTTATTATTTATTCCTCATTGTTCAACGAATTTTATTCCATTTTTTATTTTATTCCCAAATAAGAATTAAAATTAAATAAAATTTGTTTTGGGACTTGATAAACCGTAAAAGTAACATATTTTAATCTCATATTTAGCATACTTTTGAATGATTTATTCCCTGAATTGTGTAAAAAGGTGCTCTTAATCCTTTCTTTTCATGTTTTATACTCAGGAAAGCACCTAGGGACGAAAAGAACGAGAAACGGGCCTAAAACGTACCAAATTGGGCCAAAGAAGAAATTGACACGGTCTGGGCCCAAGACCACACGGCCATGCCTTCCTAATTTACTCTAACACGGCCTGGACCCCGAAACACATGGGCGTGTCTCTTCAGTAGACTCGACCACGGCCTAAAATCGATTCATACGGGCGTGTGCCATGGCCGTGTCTCTGTCGTGGCAAAGAGTAATTTCATTCGAAATAGGGTACTTAGAGGCAAAGAAACATATTCCAAAAGCCTATATAAAGACCCTTGAGGCCAACCTTGAAAGGGGGCGTTCAGCTAGGCCAATAAGCTGAGCCGAAAAGGTCAGATTTGTGGGAATCACTCGAAGATAGCCAGTTGATCCATCTCAAAAAGCCGAAATTATACTCAAGACGGCAGATCTCTCCTTCAATTCCTTCAGGGGGTTTTAGGGATTTCTTATGTTTTGTTTTATCTTTTCTTCTGAGATGTTTTCTTTTATTGTTATGAACTAAGCCCTTCAGATACCTGAAGGGGATGAAACCTAAGACGGATCTTGTTATTGTTTACTAAACTATATGATAAATATTTGATTTGTTCTTAATTATGTGTGCCTAATTCTTGTGTTAATATTTTCAGGATATTGATTCAAGTTGAATGTGCTTAGGTGGTGGAGCAAAAGTTCATGTCTAAAGTAGATCTAGCATAATTAAGCGGAGTTGATCGCGCGCCTAGAGATAGGGTGATGAGAAACCTAATATGGGAGTCCATAGATCGAGTTAATGCGATTCTAGGGGTTTTAATTAGAAAGAGATTTTAATTAATCAACCTAGGGTTAGACGTTATTCGCCTCGAGAGAGGTTTAATATAAATTAGGGAATCCTACGGATCAAGTCAAGTGAATAAATCGTCTGGTTCAATGTTAGATAACAAGTGAAGTCTAGGTGGATTCTTCCTAAGGGTATTGTTTTAGTCAACTAAGTTTTCCAAAAGTTATTTCCCCAATTCATTCTTTTTGTCTTTGCGTCTTTAGCTTAGTGTTTAGTTAATTTAGACTAGACAATAAATCACTTAATATTTAGGCTAAATAATAGAAAGAAGGTTAGTATTAGTACTTTTAGTTCCTTTGGGTTCGACAATCAGGTCTTGCCTAAGCTATACTACTGTTCAATAGATACACTTGTTTTAAATCATTGTCAGAGTTAGTTTCTAGGTTGGGTCATTCTCTTTATAAATTTTAAAACTCGACAAAACAACGATCATGACTTATTACTACCGTTTAACATATTTAATTCAATTTTGATTCCAAATGAGAAGACTTAATCAAATAATTATGTTTCGAGATTTATTCTCGTCATTTAACAGATTTTATTTTGATTTAATTAAATATTTTTTGGGGATTTAATCTTATCGTTTAATAAAATTGATTTTGATTTTGTTTCAGAATTTTAATTCTACAAGTTAACAAATCAAAGGGAAATATTTCTGTTTATGATGACATTAATTGTGGCTTTAAATTATGAAAGCTTAAATTGTAGCTTCAAAATTGTGACATCAAAGAAAAAGGAAATTTATCAACGGTGAATTAAAAAGGCAATATGAGAATGCATATCTAAGATTGGTTCTTTGAAAGACTTGGTATTTAAGCGTGCCGAGTGCACCACCTCTCTTTTAGGGTTACCTACTTGGTGCATTATTTTATTGTATTTTTTATTAGACCATATAAACTTTTGTTTCGGGTTTTATTAGATTTCTATCATCTAACAAAAGTTGATAACTTTTGTAATTCTGGTTTTGTTTCTTAACAGAAAATGGAAACTCCCACCAATTCAATCAATTCGCAATATGAAGCTTTGGTTCAAACGCAATCTTTGATCCAAAAATTAGTGTTGTCAGTGGCGGCTGCTGTAATCCATAACAAGAAACCTGCAAAATTCTTGGGATAAAATTTCAAGACTTGACAACAAAAAATGTTGTTTTATTTGACCATGTTGAACTTGCCCAAATTTTTGAAAGATGATCCTCCTACTGTTAAAGAGGGCGAGGCAGATGAAGTTATTGCTTTCACTGTTGTTGAAGCTTGGAAACATTCTGATTTCCTGTGCCGAAACTACATCCTGAATGGATTGTCGGATGCACTGTACGAAGTGTATAGTGTTAAGAAAACAGCTAAGAAATTATGGACATCATTGGACCATAAATACAAATCTGAAGATGTTGGAGCTAAAAAGTTTTTTAGTTGTTAAATTCTTGAATTTTGTAATGATTGATTCAAAATTAGTTGTGAATCAAGTGCAGGAACTTCAACTGATCATTCAAAGAATTCTTGCTAAAGGGATGATGATAAGTGAATCCTTCCAAGTGGCAACTATTATTGAAAAGTTGCCTCTTGCTTGGAATGACTTCAAAAATTACCTAAAGCACAGAAGAAAGGAAATGCCAATGGAAGACTTAATTACTAGACTTCAGGTTGAAGAAGACAATATAGGTACGGGAAAAAGGCTTAACAAAGTAGTAAATGACAATGATGCTAGGGCAAACGTCGTAGAAGTCAAGAAAGACTTCAAGAAGGGAAAACAACCTCAGAATGGGTCTAAACTGGGACCAAAAGGTGGCATTTCCACGAAGCAAAAATTTCAAGGAAAATGCTTTAATTGCAACAAGATGCGGCACTAGTCATCTGACTATAGGATCCCAAAGAAAGTTAGAGCTAACGAGGCCAATGTTGTGGAAGAAATTTCCAAGGAAATGTCTGATATGGACTTATGTGCCTAACATACACAAGAACTATGAATAAAAATGTTTCTTTCTAAAGGGGAAATGTTTGTGGGAAGGGGATATGTATTAAACTAAATGCAATCTCTGTGAAAGCAAAACTATGAATAAGAATGTTTCTTCTTTTTTTGTTTATATGCTTAAGTCATTTAATTTGTAGCATAGTAGGCTCGAAAATCTTAATTATGATACTTTACATACATTAATTAACTTAGAGCACATTCTTTCTGATGGAGCTTGAAACTAACTATTATTTCGACAAAGGCAACCACACCTATCGAACAGTAATATAGCTGTGGTGAGTCCGGAATATCGTATCCTCAAGGACCAAGAGTACTTAGTAATAACTATCTTTTTATTATCTAGCCTAATAATTAAAGGGGATTTATTTTTTAATCTAAAACTTAACTAAATATTTTAACTAACTTATGAACTTGACAGGGAGTAAACTGGGAAAATACTTTGGACAACTTATATGAGACTGGAGACACCTAAGAAAGAATCCACCTAGACTTAACTTATTACTTTTGATTCATGTGATTTATTCACTTGACTTAATCCGTTGAAATCTCTGAATTATATTAATACCTCTTTCGAGGCTACTAACAACTGACTCTAGGTTGATTAATTGAAATCTCTTTCTAATTAAAACTCCTATTGTCGCATTAATTCGATCTATGGATTCCAATATTAGGTTTGACCTAATCCAGCAAATTTTCGTCGCCCTATTTCTAGGGTTACAATCAACTCCGCTTAATTGTGTTGATTTACTCTTAAACAGAGACTTTTGCTCCACTGAATAAGTACATTCGACTTTAATCAATAACTTGAATTATCAAAACAAGAATAAAACTCACAATTAAGAATAAGCACATGTAACACCCCCAACCTGTATCCGTCGCCAAAATAGGGTTACGAGGCATTACCAAAGAATACAGAACACTTTCAGATAATTTAAAATCATTATCTTTACACAAATAGTACACTTGATATGTACAATTTGTTCTATAATTATGAATAAACACATTTATCAAACACATTTCATGTTTTTAGATATCACAATCTCATATTTTCATGTATTAAGTACCATCATTTCCTCGTATTTCAGACAAATACGTGTAACAATTCATAGACACACAACTCACTAACTCTTCCTGCCAAACACAATTTAAATTGAAAAATCACTTATTGAGTCCAATTTCAATGTTCATTAAAATCTATCATGTAAATTTGGATGTACGTATCGACCAATAGATTTCATGTACCAATATTATCATCTCAAATTTCCACATGCATTTACTTTTCATATTATGAACTCAAATAACATATACAAGATATACCAATGTATTTCAAGTACGGTTTCATAATATGTCATTTCAAATTTCAGATTATTTCATATTAGAATTTTTCTCATTAACTCATTTGGAATACCAATTCATACGGATAATATACTCAAGGGTGTACAAATATATAATCACAAATGAACTCATTCATCAACCAAGTTCTATGTTCATGTCTCATCAACTCGTATTTCCTTATATCACATAATTCCATGTAACACTTACCAAACTTTGTCAAATTAGTGAACGTCTTATAGAATTGGTCTGCTCACACAAGCTGTCGGTCATGACAAGCTTCACGGTGTTGCTCAGTGTCACATTTCACAACTCAGTATGGTTTTCCTCATTGAAATACCATACCTACATTTCACAACTCGGTATGATAAATGCCATACCTATGTTTCTTAACTCAGTATGGTTAATACCATACCTACGTTTCACAACTCAGTATGGTTAATACCATACCTACATTTCGCAACTCAGTATGGATGATACCATACCTACGTTTCACAACTCAGTATGGATGATACCATACCTACGTTTCACAACTCAGTATGGATGATACCATACCTACTTTTCACACTTTTCCATGGATCACCCATGGTCTTATCCGTCAATTCATCACTTATCACTAGAATGCCATAACCTAGCTTTAGTCTTACATCTTAAACACGTATCACACCGATGCCATATCCCAGATATGGTCTTACACGGAAATCACTTGTCACTTGTAGCCAAAGCTACCACTATTCACTAAACAGGTAGTCGGAGCTACCATTTTTCACTTTCACTTGTCCTTGATCAGATAAGTGTAGCTGAAGCTATCACTTATCACGTGTTGTCATGGTTCATCCATGGTTTTTGCCGTCAATTCATCTTGTTACTAAACTGAAGTGCTCAATTTGATTATTTATTCAATTTTCATGCTTTTACATTATTCACGATTTTATCATCAATACATATGAAATAACACATCATAAAGTTCATAAAATTAACAAATGATCACTAAAATTTAGCCGTATAAACTCACATGTTTAATTTTTGTATTATAACGATAATCATAATTTCATAATAAATATTCCAAATAAAACATTATATCATTTCTAATTCAACATTTATCAATTATAATCGAGCATGTGATCAATTTATACACAATTCGTTCATATATTATTTTTCCTCCTCCCCTCTCCATCCATATCCTTAGTATAAACAACACACTTGGAAGTAACATTATCTATAATTTTCAATATTTACTTATGTGAATATTTAAGCTTTCCATCTGTGTCATAGTCACTAAATTATTTTTATCTTGAGCCAAAAAACTTCAAATTAAGATCCGTTAATTTTATTTGAAACTAGACTCACATATCTTCTTACTATAATTTTTCCAGAATTTTTGGTATGGCCAATTAGTACAGTTTATTAGTTAAGTTCTCCCTTGTTACACAGTCCTACAACTCTAACCTCTCTTCACTAAAAATCAATTATCTCATAGTAAGATTTTCATATAGTGTTTCCGATTATTTCTAATGAAAATAGAATCACTAAGGAATATAAACATATAAATTATAACTCATAATTCGTTTTGTCCAATTTTTAGTGAATTTCTAAATTAAGAATAGGGGATCACGAAGTTATTCTAAACCAGTCTTACAAAAATTTAAATATCTCAATATGTAGACTTCCTTTGCTTACTCTGTTTTTTTATATGAAAATAGACTCAACAAGATTTAATTCTATATCTCACTCAAATTCTAATTTAATTTATACCTTTTTTGGTGATTTTTCAAAATTAGACAACTATTGCTGTCCAAAACTGCTTTAGTGTAACATGTTGATTTCTATTTTGTCCCAAATTCCACAATTCATACAATTCAGTCCTTGCTCAATTAACCCCTCAATTGAGATAATTTTATCATTTAATACTTTTCTCTATCATTTTAAACTATTTCATAACCTTTAAAAATTAGAATTTTAACACTATGTAACGCCTCAAAATTGGGCCTAGTAGGATTGGGCCCATTGGGCCTGGGGCATAGGAGTGTTTAAAATTTTGAGAACAAGAGAATGACATTAATTCAAGTTGAACTTATTAAGAAAGTAATTTTGGAAAGTTACG
Source organism: Gossypium rotundifolium (assembly GCA_025506655.1). Classification (NCBI taxonomy): domain Eukaryota; kingdom Viridiplantae; phylum Streptophyta; class Magnoliopsida; order Malvales; family Malvaceae; genus Gossypium; species Gossypium rotundifolium. The sequence goes on along the minus strand of CP106727.1, from coordinate 34,134,288 downwards.
AGGTTTCTATGAAGTTCCGAGTTCAAGTTGGGCCTTAGTAAAATTTTGTGTTTAAGCCTATTAAGGAGACATATAAGTGACCTCAAAGCTTATGGAAATAAATGAGTAAATTACTAATATAAGTGAGCAATTAGTAAAGAAGTTATGGCGCCACATGAAGTACCTTGAGGGAAGAGGTTCAAATCTCATTGTGTGCAAATTTTGACTATTATTTTTGTACCCTTTCCTTAAGTCTCGACCAAGCATGTAAATAAGGTAAGGTGGACTTTTTATTTTTGGAAAGATGGCTAAGGAGAATAGGAAAGAATGAAGGTGAGGAAAGAAATCAAGAGAAAGGGGAATGTAAGGGGAACAAGTGGCTTTTTTCAAGGGAAATGTTATGGAAAGGTTGGTTGGCAAATTTTTGTCTATTAGGGGCATGGATGTAGACGGTTTTGATGGGGAAAAGGAGGAGCTGAATTATCCTAGCCTATTTGCAAGTTTGTGCTTGAAAAGCCTATTTTCTCTTTTGAACATTTTTGGTACTCTTTTCCAACCTTTTTCCTTTGTGTTAGCCGAATTACCTAACATTTCTTCTCATATCTCTTCTCTTCTTTTTATCATTCCTTCAACCTTTCTTCCATTTTCCTAAATCGACATTACCATATGATCAAATCTTCTTTATTATTTTCTCTTCAATAGTCGAATTTCTATCATCTTCTATCTTTCCCATTTTTGTATGTTGGACATCTCTCCTTGGTTGAATCGGGTAAGGGCTTCATTTCTACTCCTTTCATTTTCTTCTCTTTCAAGCCAAATAGGTATGTTCATCACTATACGGCTATTCCACTTTGTTTCTTATCGAAATATCACTCTCTCCATCACTCTCATATTTGATCAACTCTTTTTCGTAGAGTTCTAGTGGGTGGCCTAATACCAAATCCTTATCGATTCATTCGTAGTCATAAGCCAATTGGTGGGAATCGGGATTATCATCGATTAAGGTAAGGAGTCTTTTCATAGTCCATTCGATATCGCTATTCGGTTATGGTGTTAATTGGATTGAAAGTTTGGCTAATCGATTATGTTGTTAGGCACGAAATCACTCGATACTCTCTACTTGTGGTTTTTCGAAAATAGTGGTAAAGTCGAACACCTATATCTCATAATAAGAGACTCGGATTGTTGGTAAGTGATATAGATTGTTAATCAATCAAAATACTTGGATGAAGTTGTAAATCGGATTTTGGACTAATTGTTGACCAATTGTATCTTTAGGTGCCACGGAGAATATCGTGTTACGGATTCCGAATAAGGTGTGTAATTCTGTACCTTCCATGTTTGAAATGGTCTGTAATCTCACATCTCTCTGAAATTTTGTATGATATGTTTTTTGATTCGGTTGAAATACCGAAGAAAACTGGAAACCGGCATCCATGATCACTCGGGAGTGCGTATATTCGTAGTAGTAACCATATTTTGTAATAAAACAGTTCCAGTTAAAAATAGTGATGTGTTTTTGAAAAATCACGAAAAATAGGAGAAAGGGAATTAGAAAGTTAATAAGATATCAAATTAAATCTTACTGTGTCTATTTTGATATGGAAGAAACGGAGAAGGAAAAGGAACTTTATATTCTGAGATATCTTAATTTTAATGAGACTGATTCTAATTAACTTCGTAGTTCCTGATCTATTTTGGAAAAATCATATAAAATTTTACAAAGTGAATTATGGGTTATAATTATTTTCATTAGAAACAAGTTGGAGCAATATATGAAAACTATACAGTGAGATATTTGAAATTAAGGTAAGAGAGGTCAGAATCATTGGACAGTGAAACAAGAGAAATTTTAAGGAATAAACTATACTAAATGGTTAAAACAAAAATTATGGAAAAATTGTAGTAAGAATATATATGAGTCTAGTTTCAAGGAAAATTTACGGATTTAGATTTCGAGTTTCCTAACCCAAGTTATAGCCAATTTAGTTAGTACGACATAGATGGACAGTTTAAATTGTTATACCCAAATTAATAGTTAAGTCTGGATTGCGAAATTACCGAATTACCCTTAGTGGGTAAATTGTCGAATTACGAAAATGCCTTAATGGGCTGATTTGATAAGATTGCCTTGAAGGGCCGAAATACGAAAATGCCTTAATGGATCGATTTGTTAATTTGCTATATGGGCCGATCTGATAATATGATATATGGGCTGATCTGTTAATTTGCTATATGGGTCGATCTAATAATTTGCTATACGGGCCGATCTGATAATTTGTTATATGGGCCAATTTGATATTTTTCTAAATGGGCCGATCTGATATTTTGCTTAATGGGCCTAATTGATAAATTGTTATAATGGGCCATAATTTTGTAATAAATATCCGAATAAATTATTGTGGTTATATTGTGATATGTTATGCATTATATGCATGATTTGCATAGGATGGGATAATGTTGAAGAGAAGTTCTAGTGGCTCTGCCACATAATTCTGGTGGCTCTGCCACATAATTTTGGTGGCTCTGCCACATATTTTGGTGACTCTGTCACAATCTGTCTGGTGGCCACGCCACGTATATTCTATTATTCTGGTGGCTTGTCCACAATTAAATTTGTTATAAATGGCTTAATGCCTGCGATTGGTGTGTTGGCGGGGTGGGTTGACTTGATCCCCACAGGTGTGTTGGTTGGTACGGGTGGTGTGTAGCGGATGGAATACTAGGTTTGGTTTGGGAAATGCATTACATACACATGATATAATTGTTACATTATTTTGCTAAATGGGCTTCGGCCCAAGTTATTGTTAAATGGGCTCAAGCCGAAGTTTTTGCTAAATGGGTTCGGCCTAGTGGATGACGGTAAGGGAATTATACACTGAGTTCTTGTAACTCACTCCCTTTCTTTCTTAATCCCTGTAGGTAATGCTCAGTGACGAGGACTTGGGGCCATGAATGACTTGGTGGAGGCCATACTTTATAAATGATGATTGCAACTATTAGTAAACTACTTTCCGTATTATTTCATTACCTTTACTATTTCGGGTTTTAAAGTTGTAATAAGGCCTCTGATTTATTTTATATTGCTTTATGTTTGACGTATTTATATTTTGCTCAAATTACTTTAAATGGGATTTTTTCTAAAATCATAAACAAATGTTTTCCAAAATAGATTAACAAATGGATTTCGTAACGCAAATATTTTAACTTAGAGATGTTCTCTTAAATTATCAATGACATTTTCAAAAGTTACAGTTAAAGTTCACTACCTCGATTTTCGACTCATCAATCAACCTCTCAAAAATACTTGTATTTTATCTACGTTTCCGCAATGTTTTTAAAATGCTTCTGCAACTCTATTTCCAAACGTCATATTTTCGTAAATTGTTTATTTCAAATATGTTTTCGCAACCAAAAAGGTTTTTGTAAGATAATTACGTTTTCGAGTAGATAACAATTGTTTAAGTGTTTTAGGTTTTAACAAAGAAGCTGTAATTCTCAAACAAGTTTTTAACAATCACAAAAATGGTTTTGAAAAAAAAACACTTCCATGTGACACGCCAGATTCGGGCCTAACTTCTAGGCTAGGTTTGGGGTGTTACACACTAGGCCTTAATGTCAACTCTTTCACAATTAGGTCCTAAAACCAATTTCCATCAATTTCACTTGATAAAATCAACATATAACAAAATTAAAGCTTCAATTAAATATTTATTCATCATATTCTTCTAGCACTAATCCACATAAACTTTAAAAATTAGCCATAGAATAAAAAACTAATGAATTAATAAGTTGGACCCAATTGTAAAAGTCCAAAAACATAGAAATTTCAAGGAGAAAGCAAGAATTAAACTTACATGAAGCTTGAGTATGAAAACCAGCTTGAACTCTCTCCAATGGCTGTTTTTAGCTAAAGAAAATGAAGAGAAATGAAGAGAATTCTAGATATTCCAATTTGGTTCCCTTTTTATTTAGCTAATTTTGGTAATTTTCTAATTTTGCCCTTATTTCACCCATTTTCTAATTTTTCTCAGCTATTGTCGCCCAAAATATATCTTTTGGGCTTATTTTCACTTTAGGTCCTTCCTCATTTGAAAATTAAGCTATTTAATCCTTCTAGCAACTTTTATATTTTTTTCAATTTAGTACTTTTTATTTAATTAACCACCCAAACGTCAAAATTTTCTAATGAAATTTTAATACTACTTTATTGACATTACGTAAATATTTATAAAATATTTATGACTCGGTTTATAATACCGAGATCTTGATACCTCTTTTCTCAATTTCTTGACCAAATAAATCTTTATAAAACTATTTCAAAAATATTTTAAAAGCTACATTTGGCTTTTAAATATTAAATAATATAAGCTACGGGTTCATTTGTCAGATTTGGTGATCTTGAACCACTATTTTCGACATAACTGAAATTTGGGCTATTACAACACAAGTATTTATCTCATAAATCAAATAATAATAAGATCTGTTATAGGTTTCATCCCCTTAGGTATATAAGGGATTTAGTTCATAATAGAAGAGGAAAACATCATAAAAGAGGAAAAACAACAAAACATAAGAAAACCCAAAAACTTCTAAAGAACTTGATGGGAGATCCTCAGTCTTGATGGAAATCCTTCTCCTAAGTTGTTCCTAACAGCTGTCTTGGAGTAGTTTCTCTTTCTACTCGGCTTCTATTCGACGTCCTGTCAACTCCCCTTTTAGGCTACCCCCTATGGTGTTTATATAGGCTTTGGAACACCTCTATTGGCCCACAAGTATCCTATTCCAAATAAAACTCTTCCTAGTTTCAGCAGGGACACACCCATGTGAATCGAGCCCAGGCCGTGTTCGAGTCTGCTAAAGTGGCACGGCCGTGTGGTGAACTCCAGTAGTGTTGATTTCTCACTTTGGCCCAATTTATCCATTTTTGGCCCGTTTCTCGTTCTTTTCATCCTCCTATGCTCTCCTGAGTATAAAACATGAAATTAAGGGATTAGGAGCATCAAATTCATCAAATCTAATGAATATTCATCCAAAATTAAGCCAAGCATGGGGTTAAAATATGTGTAATTTACGGTTTATCAAATACCCCCACACTTAAGCTTTTGCTTATCCTCAAGTAAATTTTCAACTCACAATTAGAACTAACTTCCCTTAGTTCATAATCCTCATCAACAATGTCTCATCATAATTTATTGATAATGTATACATGGATAATTTAACTCAAAGAGTCCTAAAGATTCAAACAATCAAAGTCATATATTTTTATAGCATTAAAAATATAGGTGTTTCCCCTTATCTAAATAATTACCTTTGATCCAAAACCGACAAGCATTGACATCCTCACTAAGGATTCACTCAAACCACTCAAAGTGTTTAAGGTACAAGATAAGCACTCATAAGTCAAAGATGAAAAGTTAATCCCATAGCCTTGCATGAAAATCAAATCTCCACCACTATAAAATGAGATGATACATAAATCAAAAGTTCTTTAAAGGGTTGTAATGGGGCTTGGGTTAAAGGTGTGGATATAGGCTGAATTAGAAGGTTAGAGTCGAGATTGAATTGACAAATTACCTAACTAGAAATAATGAACTGATAATGAATAATTACATCAATAACACGAGCTTCTTCTAAAGATGTGAATTTCACTGTTTAAGCTCATAGAACATAGAACTAATGATGAATAAATTTTCTAACGTTTTTTTTAAAGAATAAGTACATAATAAAAGATGAATTCAACTACTATAATTGGGCAACTGATCAAACTAAATCTCGACAAAATGGGAGTCAAGAAAATAGGATAAACAAGTTAATAACGGTGTTTCGGGTTAATATTAGTGGTAAATCAAGAAACAGTTGATTAGGCTAAAAAGTAGTTCACTAGGGGTTAATTACGGAGGTAGGCTTTTTATGGAGTAAGTGGGTTAAATCCTAGGTGCCTTTATCATCTCAGTATATCAAATCAAAGGTATGGTCTCAACATGCATAATCAAAGCAAGTTCTAGAATAACAAATCAATGTTGACACACTCATAATCAATAAAGTGAGCAAGAAAAGATATATGCTCTAAATTCTCAAAATATCACAAAAATTATGGTTTTTGATGTCAACCTTGCAAATTTAAAGTTTCAAAGTAATATTTAAATTTAGGGAAACAACCTAGAAAATTTAATTCTGAAAATAGACTTATCATGATTGATTCTCTAATATCTTAAAGTATAAATCATCAATGCACAATTACCTATGACTTACTTCAGAACATATCAATAAAAATCGTAAATCAACAGAAGTTTCATTCTAATTAGTAATATGAGAAAATTACTTAAGACAAGATGTAACATCCTCAAAGTGGGCCTACTCATTTATATGATAGTCTAATATGTTAAGTTGGGATTATAAAGGTTGGGCTAACTTTTTGATTAAATATTTGGATTAGGATTAAAGTTAGTGCTCTGGATAATTTAAAGTGAAATATTGGGCTTTAAAAAAAATTGGGTTAGGTGGCTAATAAATGGTGTTAGCTTATAATTTAAGAAGATGGTTAATTAAGTGACAAGATGGGCTTGTGGCCCAAAGAATTAAAGTGCATTAAGTGGGCATAAGGTGGCGCCATGAGGGGGGAGGAATTTGGGCCATTGTGTGGTCGATTGGGCATTAAAAGATGGGTCAAATTCGGCACTTAAATGGGAAGGGGGTAGACGGCAATTAGGTTACCTTTTAGGAGTTATTTCTTTTATTTTAAGTGTTAAAAAGCTGATAATTAATAAGGAGGAGTTGGTTTTAAGGTGGGCTCTCCTAAAGGTAAGATAAGGATTGAGTTATTAGATGAGATGAAGGCTATCAGGAGAGGGGAGAGTTGGCCGAAATTCCAACTCTGTGTTTGTGGGTATGCCGAAATTTCTCTATAAATAGGGAGTAGTGTTCTTCAATTTCGGTATCTTGAAACCCTATTCTTCTCTCATTCTCTTAAAATTTTCAAGCCTTCTCTACGCTTTTTTTTTCTTTTCTAAGAGCCAATTCCTTTGTTCATACCCTCATCTCCCATAGTGAATCTACAAGTGAGATCTCTGCTTTCCAAAGGTGCAATGTAAGTCGTATACTCCTTAGTAATCTGGTAAGTTTCGGATTTTTCCTTTTCTGTGATTCCCTTATTTTTATCAAACTCCTAATCTAAACCATTGTTCTTACACTCTTTACTCCTAGAAGCTGAAACTATCCCATTAAAGCCGATTTCGAGGAAAAATCGAAGGTAAGTAGTGGTAAGTATGGCCGAATGGCCTTCCATGATTTTTTCCATTTAGCTGAATGACATATAGGCTGGAATGATTGTGATTTTTGATTCGTTTAATATTTGGGGAATGGCCGAATGTAGGAAGGTTGGTGGTGACAATTTCTAAAGGATATTCGAGATTTGGCTAACTAGGTAAGTGTTCGTTTTAAAGGTTACATTTAACTAATAAGGTAGATCTCATTGTTATTTGGTTTAGTGATTAAGGGATTGTTATGGAATCAACTAACAGTCAAGCAGAGAAGGTTGGATCTGTAAAATCGTCGCCCAAATTCAAGAAGCGATCTGTTTCGGTAGTGCGAGATTGGCCAACGGGGTGTGGGCCAAAATTAAAGTCAGATCGTGGGCCAATAGTAGTTGTTTCAAGTGATAGTAACGTAGATATAACAAAAGCCTTAGTACGCAAATCAGGTGTGTAACGCCTTCCTACCGTCTAGATCTGATTAATAATAAATGTATATATATGTATATGTGTTTACAAGATTTATATGTTACATTAAAAGCCGAAATCTTGGATTTAAACGACGGACCCTCAGGTTAGAAAATAATCTGACTATATGTTACAAGTAAACTATTGTACATGTTTTAAATTGTTGTGCATGTTGCATAGGGTGGGTGATGAAAGGAGGAAGTTATATGTACATGTATATGAGTAACGGTTTTTACCATGAACTCATCAGAGGCTAATGCCGTGAACTATTATACTGAGCTTCGCCATTATATGTTATAAGGGCTTGGTGAATATATGTTGATGAGCGACTTGATCGCCATCTTGGAGAAATGCGATGTGGGTTGATTGTAGAAATCCCCAATGGTGTGTCGGTTGATACGAGGCGTGTAGCGGATGGAAACCTAGGCAAATGGGTTGGGCTTTGCATATTATATGTTTCCATGTAAATGAATTTATTATTATGTTTAATGAGGCCCAAATCTAGTGGTGCATGAGGGTTGCATCTTGAGTCTCGACTCACCCCTTTCAAACTAACCTTCGGTGACGATTAGTGCATCGGACCGGCCGAGTGGAACCCAAGGTGGCCATGCAAAGAAGGTGGATCCGTGATAAAGTTTCCCTATATTAGTTTTTTTAAAGTACTTTATATGATGGATTTAAAATACATTGTAATAAGGCCATATGCCATTTGTTTACATTTTAGATTTAAAATGGGCTCTTAGTATTTATTCTTGTCTTAATTTCTTTCAAGGACATGTAATCAAGTTTTGGGCTTTTGATTATCAAGGCACACTTTATGTAATTTTCATTTGGGCTGTTTGTCGACACGATTGTTTTACGAAAATTTTCTTAGTGACATACCAGATCCGGTAGTAGTGTTTGGGCTGGGTTTGGGGAGTTACAAATTGGTATCAGAGCCCGATTCAAAACTCGACTTTGGGATTTTGAGCCCAAAAGATTTTCTAAAAATGGGTTTTTTTTAAAACATAGATTTCTCTTAGTAAAGGTTTATTAGCTCAGCATGGCACCTGCGTTTTCGGCCAAGTTTGCCAGGTAAGTACTCTAAACCATTGTGTGATATAAATGTGGGCTTAATGGGCTTATGGGACGTAGACTATTTAGGTTGGAACTTGATGGACTCTAGGCTTAGACAAACGAACTCCTAAAAATCCATAAGACTTAACTTTATTAAACAAAACCTGTAAACAAGTCACAAGACTAAAGTGTGGTAACAAGCATATGCATGTCTAGGAGTAGATCCAGAAGAGCTTGGTATTTAAGCAGTCCGAGAGACTCACCTCCTCTTCGCTGGAATCTCACCTGGTGCATAGTGATTGTTCACTTTAGCCATGACAGGGTGTGGTAATAGGCATATGCATGTCTAGGAGTGGATTAAGGGAAAGCTTGGTACTTAAGCAATCCTAGTGACTCACCTCTTTTCCACTAGAATCCCACCTGGTGCGTAGTGACTATTCACCCTAGTTATGAGAACGTGTTGACAGGCCAAAACTACAATTAAAACCCGAAAGGGACTAGCCACCTGTTTTTCTCACAAAATGTTTTAGAATATCCTTACTTTGAAAAAAAATACCTATGATTTGCAAATATACCCCGATTTACAAAGTCAACAGAATCTTCCCATAGAAAAAAAAACAACAACAACAACATCAAAATATCCTTGAATTATAAAATTACCAAATTACCCCTGAGTTGTAAATGACCAAAACACCCTTAATTTGCAAACGACCAAAATACCCCTGATTGGCAAAATTACTAAAACACCCCAGATTTTCAAAATTTTGAAATAACCCCAGATTTCATAAATTACTAAAATAACCCCAGATTTGCAAAAATTATCGAAATACCCTCAGGTTTGCAAAATTATCGAAATACCCTTGAGTTGGAAAATTACCAAAATACCCTTATTTCGCCAAATCACCCGGAACCTTATTTTGGAAAATTACAAAAATACCTCTGTAGGATAAAATTACAAAAATACCCCTGGGTAGCGAAATGACGAAAATACCCTTAGGTAATGAACGTTACTTGTATGAACGTTGTGTGTGCATAATTCCTAGAATAGGAAAACTGAAAACTGTAGATAGGCTCGAATTTGAAAGAATCACTTTTAAACTATGTTTCATAAGATTGTTTAGGATAATTAGTGGAAACAATTAATGACTTATAAAATTTTTAAATCAGATAAACGAGAATCGGTAGTATTAGTATAAGGGGACGAAGACGCTCCAGAAGGGAATAATGGTGCGTACCCTACTATGATATACTAAGTGTTTATTTTGGCTTTAGAATTAGAGTGCGCAGCGAAAGCATAGTGGTGAGACTTAGGTAGTATGATTTCTAGTTAGCTGAAAATTTCGAGGATGAAATTTCTTTAAGGAGGGTAGAATTGTAACATCCTCAAAGTGGGCCTACTCATTTATATGATAGTCTAATATGTTAAGTTGGGATTATAAAGGTTAGGTTGACTTTTTGATTAAATATTTGGATTAGGATTAAAGTTAGTGCTTTGGATAATTTAAAGTGAAATATTAGGCTTTAAAAAAAATTGGGTTAGGTGGCTAATAAATGATGTTAGCTTATAATTTAAGAAGATGGTTAATTAAGTGACAAGATGGGTTTGTGGCCCAAAGAATTAAAGTGCAGTGGCGCCATGAGGGGGGAGGAATTTGGGCCCTTGTGTGGTCGATTGGGCTTTAAAAGATGTGTCAAATTTGGCACTTAAATGGGAAGGGGGTGGACGATAATTAGACTACTTTTTAGGAGTTATTTCTTTTATTTTAAGTGTTAAAAAGCTGATAATTAATAAGGAGGAGTTGGTTTAAGGTGGGCTCTCCTAAAGGTAAGATAAGGATTGAGTTATTAGATGAGATGAAGGCTATCAGGAGAGGGGAGAGTTGGCCGAAATTCCAACTCTGTGTGTGTGGGTATGCCGAAATTTCTCTATAAATAGGGAGTAGTATTCTTCAATTTCGGTATCTTGAAACCCTATTCTTCTCTCATTCTCTGCCAAAATTTCCAAGCCTTCTCTATAGTTTCTTTTTTTATTTTTCTAAGAGCCGAATTCCTTTGTTCATACCCTCATCTCCTATAGCCGAATCTACAAGTGAGATCTCTGTTTTCCCGAAGGTGCACTGTAAGTCGTCTACTCCTTAGTAATCCGGTAAGTTTTGGGATTTTTCCTTTTCTGTGATTCTCTTATTTTTATCAAACTCCTAATCTAAACCATTGTTCCAAGGTCCTTTCGATTACACTCTTTACTCCTAGAAGTCGAAACTATCCCATTAAAGTCGATTTGGAGGAAAAATCGAAGGTAAGTAGTGGTAAGTATGGCCGAATGGCCTTCCATGATTCTTTCCATTTAGTCGAATGGCATATAGGTTGGAATGATTGTGATTTTTGATCCATTTAATATTTGGGGAATGGCCGAACGTAGGAAGGTTGGTGGTGACAATTTCTAAAGGATATTAGGGATTCGGCTAACTAGGTAAGTGTTCGTTTTAAAGGTTACATTTAACTAATGAGGTAGATCTCATTGTTATTTGGTTTAGTGATTAAGGGATTGTTATGGACTCAACTAACAGTCAAGCAGAGAAGGTTGGATCTCAGAAACCGTCGCCCAAATTCAAGAAGCGATCTGTTTCGGTAGTGCGAGATTGGCCAACGGGGTGTGGGCTAAAATCAAAGTCAGATCGTGGGCTAATAGTAGTTGTTTCAAGTGATAGTAACGTAGATATAACAAAAGCCTTAGTACGTAAATCAGGTGTGTAATGCCTCCTCACCGTCTAGATCTGATTAATAATAAATGTATATATATGTATATTGTTCACAAGATTTATATGTTACATTAAAAGCCAAAATCTCGAATTTAGACAACGGACCCTCAGGTTAGAAAATAATCTAACTATATGTTACAAGTAAACTGTTGTACATGTTTTAAATTATTGTCCATGTTGCATGGGGTGGGTGATGAAAGGAGAAAGTTATATGTACATGTATATGAGTAACGATTTTACCGTGAACTCATCAGAAGCGCTAATACCGTGAATCGTTATACTGAGCTTGACCATTATATGTTATAAGGGCTTGGCCAATATATGTTGATGAGCGACTTGACCGCCATCTTGGAGAAATAGGCGTGGGTTGATTGTAGAAATCCCCAATGGTGTGTCGGTTGGTGCAGGCGTGTAGCGGATGGAAACCTAGGCAAATGGGTTGGGCTTTGCATATTATATGTTTCCATGTAAATGAATTTATTATTATGTTTAATGAGGCCTAAATCTAGTGGTGCATGAGGGTTGCATACTGAGTCTCGCAACTCACCCCTTCAAACTAACCTTTCTAGTGACGATTAGTGTATCAGACCGGGCCGGAGTGGAGCGCAAGGTGGCCATGCAAAAGAAGGTGGATCCGGCGACAAAGTTTCCCTATATTAGTTTTTTTTAAAGTACTTTATATGATGGATTTGAAATACATTATAATAAGGCCATAGGCCATTTGTTTACATTTTAGATTTAAAATGGTCCCTTAGTACTTATTCTCGTCTTTATTTCTTTCAAGGACATGTAATTAAGTTTTGGGCTTTTGATTATCAAGGCACACTTTATGTAATTATCTATTTGGGCTGTTTGTCAACACGATTGTTTTACGAAAATTTTCTTAGTGACATACCAGATCCGGTAGTAGTGTTTGGGCTGGGTTTGGGGTGTTACACAAGATATCATTCAGGGATTTAAGAATAATGCAAAAAGTTATGAAATTTTGAAATTCACCACCCACACTTAAGATGTACATTGCCCTCAATGTACAAAGATAGATATTCACAATATAATAAGAAATTCATAAGGTAGGGAGAGAAGTGAAACTTCCTGAAGTTTGGGTGGAGTCAAAGAAAAGAAACTTGTAGGAATGTAGCCAATGAAAGCATGATGAACTAGGTAGGGGTGAAGGTGTGAGAATATTCTAGTTCCTTAGTAGCACTTGAACCTTTTGAAGCTGCAGAGTCATCAATAAATTTTTTGGGGGTATCGTTATTATATTGAGTCAAAAAGTAGACAGCCAGAGATAAAAGAAATCGAACTATACGAATAAAAGTTCTAACAAGAAAGGTAAAGATGTGAACAAACAAAATAAAGGTGAAAAGAAGAATAAGATAAAAGAAAAATAAAAATAAAAATAAAAGGACTCAAAAGTCCTCATCATCGGCTGGATTGCGAGGTGGTGGAGGCGACGATGAAATGTGAAGGTGCTGACATATCTAGTTGAGGGTGGCGTCGATGTAATCGGTTACCGGAAGCAGATCAAGGTCTTTCGAATTGTGTTAGGCACTTAGATCATGCGAAAGAGAGGTCTTTGCATGAACTGGGCGATGGCTCGGTGGTGGCCTCTCGTTTGGTGGCGGGACATCATCAATAATGTCCTCAGGATCATCCTCCTCGGTGGCATGGTCTAGATGGTATTAGGGAGGATCAGTCCCACAGTGACGCTTGATCATCCTCATGTTTATCATTATCGAGATGCCCTGTGGAGACATTTGGCCTATCAAGGTGAGCGAGGCTAATTGTACCGCAGTGTTGAGGAGACCAAAGTGTCTCGCTAGGCGTGTCACATAGGGTCCCATGGAAATGACCCCCTTACGATGCCACTCCGTCTGATGTTGGATGTCAAGAGCGATGAAGTAGGCAAGGTCGAACACGTGGTCATGTGCCATGTTCTATAGAAAATAGGCGTCATGGGTATTAACGACGCCAGTGCTCTCGTGCCTTCCTATCAATGTATGTACAAAGAGGGCATGGAGGTACCTCAGTGATGGGGGAAGAGCGGTCGCTTTAGGAGCGACTAGGATCGTATGTTGCTGAACCTAGAGCCAAAGCTTGCCAAAACTTGGAAGGTGAATAGTAGATGTGGCGGTGAAGAGTGTTGAGTTCATACTCCTCCATGAACTCTTCCGTATAGAGTCCCAGAGGAATTCCAAATTCGAGGACACTCATTTCGCGAAGCAAACCTCCTAGGTAGAACTGTATGGTGCCTGGGTCGTCGTGGTTCATCATTACCACTTGTAAATGAAAAGTAGAGCAAAGCTCTAATGTTAGTTTGAGGTATGTGGGCTCAATGATAATGAAGAATCGCTCCTAAGGGTCGGTGGTCAGTAGGGCTCGAACTGCATCAGCAAGTTGTACTTGTTCCAGGGCGACCCAGTCAATACATCTGCCTTTACTAATAGGTCGTGCTCGGAGAATCTGAAAAGGGTCCTCTTAAGATCCTGGAAGAAACCGTAAGAATGGGTGTCACACTTCAACATATGCGCTTGCTGATGATGAACCGAGCCCCTTTCATTTTTCGAAGGAAGGATTGTAGTTTTCTTGCCGCAGGAAGACAACATTATGTTCTTGCAAAATAGAGTAAATAAGATTATCCCATATGTTGCCATAAGGATGATAGTACCTATGAATTCAAAATTTCAGTCTCATGATATTAACAATGAAGATTTTTCCTAAGTATTCTCCTAATACTAGAGGTTCAAGGAGTTTAAAAATCAGAGTAAAATCATCTATAACACTTAAGTAAATATCAGTATTGAAAATAATTATCAAGAATGAATAATAAAAATTTAAAGGAATAATCTAAAAAAACAAGCATGAAAGAATTAGCAATAAAGTAGAGAGTAGAGGGGATTGAGTGAACCGACGGAGGCGTGGAGACAACGCACGGTCGTGGAGGGGTGATGCACGGGTGTGTGGATCTCATACGAGTGTGGTATGCATGTAGGATAAGGGGGAAAGGGGGAAGGGAATGAGAAAAAGGGAGAAGAGGAGGCTTTGGGGTGGGTCTCGATGGTGGTGGCCGAAATGAGTTAGGGGAGGGGGAAAAATGCTAGGGTTTTGGGGAGAAAGATTTGGGAAGAAGATGAATAGTGAGTCGGTTTAAATAGGAAATAGGGCACACAATCAGATGCCACGCCTGTGTTTCCTTTGTTTAGGTCGTGTGTTTCGAGAATTTTGAATTTAAGCGCGTCTGAGTTGTGTCCCACGCCCGTGTTTCCTGGGCGTGTTGGGTCACACAGTCATATTGCACGACTATATACTGTCTCGTTCGCTTCTCCCATGCCCGTGTAGAAGATCATACACCCGTGTTTGTTAATCAGTGTCAACCACAGCCTTGAGGCATGGGTGTGTCAAAAGCCCGTGTCATTTACTCAGTATCTTTCATGGTTTTGATGCACGGGCATGCCGCACGCCCGTGTCATTTACTCAGTATGACCACCACAGCTGCATCGCACGGCCTTGGCCCTTTCATCGCAACCCATGTTCGAGAAATTTTTTCTTCCTTGTCTCGCATGGCCATCGCCACGCCTGTGTCTCTTCTCTTGGTGTCCACACGGCCACTACCACGCCCGTGTGATATGCTGTGCAGATGAGAATTCCTGCGTCTATTAAATTGGTTAGTTTTTAGTTAGATGCTGAAAACAAAAATATGAATGTTAGTGGGATTAGTGATCGGGTTGCCTCTCGAGAAGCTCTCGTTTAGAGTCTTAAGCTAGACTTTCCCTATTTTCATTCCTAAGTAAAGGTTCACGGAGCTGAAGCTCCCCTCTCATATCCCTAAAATCTTCACCATTATAAATTTTCAGTCATTGACTATTTACCTTGAATGTTCCATAATTCAGATGAGTTACCTCGACTGTGCCATAGGGAAAGATAGTTTTGATTATGAATGGACCTAACCATCTTGATTTCAGCTTTCCAGGAAACAATTTGAGCTTTGAATTGTATAGTAGAACTAGATCTCCTACTTCGAATTGCTTTGGTTGCTTTAAACTAGCATCTTAGCATAACTTTGTTGCTTCCTTATATATACGTAAGTTCTCATAGGCATTAGCTCGCCACTCATGTAGCTCGTTCAATTGCATCATTCTTTTCTCACCTAAAAGCTTAAGATCGTAATTCAAGAATTTTATAGCCCAAAAAGCTTTGTGCTTTAATTCAAATGGTAAATGACAACTTTTTCTATAGACAAGTCTGTATGGGGATGTTCCTATGGGAGTTTTAAAAGCTGTTCTATAGGCCCATAAAGCATCGTCTACTTTTAAGGCCCAATCTTTCCTATTTGATTCTATTGTTTTCTCTAGAATACGCTTAAGTTCTCGATTTGCTACTTCCACATGTCCACTAGTTTGAGGGTGATAAGGGGTAGATGTTCTGTGGCGTACTCCATATTTCTTTAAGACCTTATCAAATTGAGTATTACAAAAATAAGTACCCCTATCACTGATAATTGCGCTGGGTGTTCCAAATTGAGAGGAGAGTTTCTTAAGAAATCTCACTACTACTCTAGCATCATTAGTAGGTAAAGCTTGAGCTTCCACCCATTTTGACATATAATCCACTGCTACTAAGATGTATTTATTCCCAAATGAACTAGGAAATGGACCCATAAAATCAATACCCCATGCATCAAATATTTCACATGATAGCATATAAGTTTGAGGTATTTCATCGCGTTTAGAGATGTTACCTATTCTTTGGCATCTATCACACGAAGCAACATACCTGTTGGCATCTTTGAACAGAGTTGGCCAATAAAAACCTGATTCGAGCATTTTGTGTGCTGTCCTAATCCCGCTGTAATGTCCTCCTAAAGGTCCTGAATGGCATTATTCCAGATTTTGCTTGCTTCTGCCTTTGTAACGCATCTCCGAATTACTTGATCTACACATTTATGGAAAAAAGGGTCTTCCCAAAAGTAGTTCTTCACATCAGCAGAGAATCACTTCTTTTGATGATGGGTTAACTTTTTTGGTAGGATGTTAGCGGCTAAATAATTCGCAATATCTACAAACCAAGGTACCTTGACGTCAGAAATAGCAAAGAGTTGTTCTTCGAGAAATGAGTCATTTATTTCACTCTCATCAAGTTCTTTGATATGTGGATTTTCAAGCCTAGAAAGATGGTCTGCCGCGAGATTTTCAGCTCCTTTCTTATCTTGAATTTCCAAATCGAATTCCTGTAAGAATGAAATCCATCTTATGAGTCGAGGTTTTGCGTTAGATTTTGCTAAAAGATAACGAAGAGCTGAATGGTCAATGTAAATGAAAACTTTAGATAATATCAAGTATTGTCTAAATTTATCAAATGCAAAGACCACAGCTAGAAATTCTTTTTCTATGGTAGTGTAATTTTCTTGTGCGGTAGTCAACGCTTTGCTAGCATAATAGATCGGCTGGAAATGATTGTCTCGTCGTTGTCCCAAAACTGCACCTACTGTAAAGTCACTCGCATCCCACATTAGTTGAAAGGGTAAATTCCAATAGGTGCAATTATAATTGGAGCATTTAATAATTTATTTTTAAGGGTATTAAATGCTTCTAAAAATTCCTGATCAAAATCGAAAGGTACATCTTTTTCTAGTAGTTTTGTTAAAGGCTTAGTTATTTTAGAAAAATCCTTAATAAATCTTCTATAAAATCCATAATGTCCTAAAAAGCTTCAATAGCCTTAACCGAACTAGGGGGAGGTAGTTTTCCTACGGTTTCAATTTTTGCTTTATCAACCTCAATCCCTTTACTAGAAATTTTGTGGCCTAACAAATCCCTTCTTGAACCATAAAATGACACTTTTCCCAAGTAATCACAAGATTTGTTTCCTCACATCTTATTAGGACTCTTTTTAAATTTTTAAGACAGAGATAGAAAGAATTACCAAATACAGAAAAGTCATCCATAAATACATCCATAATATCTTCCACGAGTTCATCAAAGATGGCCAACATGTAGCGCTGAAAAGTAGCAGGAGCATTACATAATCCAAAAGGCATTCTACAATAAGCAAACGTATCGTATGGGCATGTAAATGTTGTCTTTTCTTGATCCTCAGGAGCTATTGGGATTTGGAAATAGCCAGAGAGCCTATCTAAGAAGTAGTAGTACATATGCCCAGATATCTTTCTAACATCTGATCAATAAATGGCAGAGGGAAGTGATCTTTTCTCGTGGCATCATCCAACTTCCTATAGTCAATGCAAACTCTCCAACATGTTACTATTCTTGTAGGAATCAATTCATTCTTTTCGTTTGCTACAACAGTCATGCCTCTTTTCTTTGGAACAACCTGCACAGGGCTTACCCAAGTACTGTCAGAAATAGGATAAATAACTCTAGCATCTAGAAGTTTAATTACCTCAGCTTTAACAACTTCCTTCATGTTGGGATTCAATCATCTTTCATTAAAATTTTGTGGGTGCAAAACGATGGACTTATCCCTTTAATGTCAGAAATTTTCCAAGCTATGGCTCTTTTATGCTCCTTTAGTACCGAGCAACTCGTCTTTTCTTTAGGTCCCAGTTCTGAAGAGATGATTACTAGTAGTGTAGAATTATCTCCGAGGAATGCATATTCTAAATGATTTGGTAACTGCTTCAATTCCAATTTGGGTGGTTCTTTAATAGAGGGTTTTTGTTTTAGTTTGTCATTTATTTCAATGTTCTCGTCTTTCTTTTGTCTTGGGGAAGAATTATTAGATTTTAACTCACTTTCCACCTCCCCTAACTCATTGGTATCGTCAGCTTTCCCCTTACCTTGAGTAAGATAGTTTTCCAATGTGTCGTCATGTATGATTTCATCTTGAATAAAATTGTCAATGGCATCAATAAAATAATAGGAATCATCTTGCTCTCTAGAATATCGTATATCATCATAAATTTTAAAAATGATTTCCTCGTCGCCTACTAATAGTGCGAGTTTACCATCACCTACATCAATAATAGCCCTAGCAGTAGCTAAAAAGGGGCGTCCTAAAATTAAAGGTACCTCAACGTCCTCATCTATGTCTAGCACAACAAAGTCAATAGGAAATATAAATTTGTCAACTTTTACCAGAATATCTTCAATAATTTCCCTAGGATATTTAATTGATCTTTCAGCTAATTGAATACTCATCCTAGTGGTTCTTGGTTCCCCAAGACCAAGCTGCTTGAACATTTTATAAGGCATTAAATTAATGCTGGCACCTAAATCAGCAAATGCTTTCTCAATATTTAAACTACCAATTAAACATGGAATAGTAAAACTTCTTGGATCTTTCAATTTGGCTGGTAGCTTATTTTGGAGAATAACTGAACATTCCACGTTGAGTTCCATTATTGATATTTCTTCAATCATCCTTTTATTTGTTAGAAGCTCTTCTAGGAATTTTTCGTATGTCAGCATCTGCGAAATAGCTTCAAGAAAAGGTAAATTAATATGTAATTGTTTGAAAAGTTCAAGAAATTTACTATACTGTGCATCTATGCGGTCATTCTTCAACTTTGCTGGATATGGGATTGGTGGGTTATGCTCTTTAAGTACCGGAGTTGCATTCTCGTTTACTTCCTCATCCTTTGCCATATCAGTTTCTTGTGGCATCTTCTTTTTGGCTTCAACCAACTCATTTCCACTTCTTAGTGTAACTGCCTTCACATGCTCTTTTTCACTAGGTAAACTATCTGGTCGCCTTTCAGAAACTAACTTGGTTAGTTGTCCAATTTGATCCTTAAGCCCTTGAATCGATGTTTGCTGATTTTTCAAAGTTGTTTCGGTATTTTGAAAGTGAGTTTCTAACACCACATGAATTTTGTTAGCATCTCTTCGAGGTTTGGCTTTTTCTCTTGTGGGTAAAGTTGCTGTTGAAAGCCTGGGAGGGATTATTGTCTCTGATTTCCTTGGCCACCCCATGAAAAGTTGGGATGGTTCCTCCAACATGGATTGTAAGTGTTACTATAAAGGTTATTTTGAGGTCTAGAATTATTACTCATATAGTTCATCTGTTCATTTTCTATGCCAGAGTTGTAGGGTGGGTATTATGTATTGTTTGTCCCTCCTCCGTATGTGAAACACCCCACAACCGGCCCATGAGCCTGGACCGGATCTGGTATGTTCCCCGGTGTAAACCGTTTCAAATTCTTTTGTTACTTAGGAAAAACTTGTGTGTTTTGAAAGAAAGATTGTTTTGGGTTGGGCTTGAGTTGAAAACTGGTTTATTTCGTTATTAAAAATCCTTTTGATTTAGGTGACAAAACGTTTGGGCTTTGAATTAAATTAAATTTACTTAATCTTTTAATAAATATAAAGATTGTATGCTCAATAAATAAAAGTAAGGTAATCGCTACTACTACCTTATTACATCAAATAATTTCCCAAAATTAAAACCAAAATAAACTTTAAATTACTTAAATAAAATAAAAGTCCAAGTCATAAATTTCTTCTTTGTGGATGGCCATCCCTAAGCTTCTCGCGAACCCAGTCCATCACCGATCGTCACCAAACATGTTCCCACAATGGGGTGAGTCAAATGACTCAATGTGTACACAAACACTAAGTCTTAACAAATTCAGCATAACAAATCATATTCATACGATCATATTTTCACATTTAATGATTCAAAATAATGATGCAATCCTCAACCCAAACCTATATGCCATCCACTACACTTTACCCGTACCATCCTGCACACCGTGGGGACTACTAAGTCAACCTTCCATCCGCTACACACCTTCGAAGGCGTCGCATAATCGACGTGCTCATCGCCTATATAAAATTCGTGGCATAGCCACGAGATACTTGTGTCATGAGACACCACATTCGAGATAATGTAATCGGGTTACCACATTCGGATAATGTGACCAAGTCACCACATTCGAGATAGTGTGACCAAGTCACCACATTCGGATAGTGAGACCAAGTCATCACATTCACTTCCCTTTCTCAAATAACCCGAAAGTGCCCCATATTATTCATATCATGCATATCATACTTAAATTCACATTCATGTCACTTTTCACATGTTAAGTATAACATATTTCGTAATCCTAGTAGGAGTAGGAAAACGCGTACTAAGTACTTTGTACCATAACATGGTACTTTAGCCACATTCTTACACTTTCATATTAACACATATATCAAGTTTAAGCCATAAATCTATTAAGATTAGTGTGGGGTACACACGATACCTTAGCCATATTCTTACACTTTCATATTAACACATTTAATTTAAAACATAGTCATGAACATATTAAAACTTAGAGTAGGATATACACCTGATTCGCTTAACAATTTCACTTGAAATCCCGAAATCCGATCTACTGCTTTAGGTTTTTAATGCCTTAATGCCGATTGAATAAAAAATCAAATCCTGGAAACTTGTATTCTTCCCCTTTGAAATCGGCAAATCACTAGATCCCTTGAATCGATTAGTTTTCATCTTAAAACACATAATAATAGATCTACTACAAAAATAGGGTCTTGGCATATTCATAGTCACTTACCTTAAGGATCTTAAATCTCAAATTCACCGAATAACTAGGGAACACGTGGCCTATGGTGTACCTTCGGAAAAGAACTTCTCCTTCCATGATTCGGCCAAGATTAATAATCAAATTAGTCCTTAAATTTCGATAAGTCTAAAATATAAAAGAATGGAAACTAAACTTGGATCTTACCCTTATTTGAAGGAATCGATTGCATCACTTCAACCTTCGTAGATTCGGCTATGGCTAAATGATGCTCTCACAACTTTTGGCTTTTGGAGGGATTAGAAAGAAAAGAGAAGGAAGAATAAAATCAGAGGAATTTTGGCAGAGAGAGGAGAATCGCTTAAGAAATTCGCAAAGGAAGAGTGAATGAATGAATGAATGGCTTTCTTCCTTTTATAGCCAAAATTACTAGCTAGATTCCTTAACTTAGCCACCACTCTTCCTATGTGATAATTATCACTTTATCAAAAGAATTAATCCAACAATTATCTCCTAATTAGCCGAAATTCTAATGGAAATAAAACTCCTCTTTAAGAGCCCATATGCTGTCCACCTCTCTGCTCTTTGTAGCAAAATATAACTTCTTTTATTTGCTTCCTAAGTGACTCGATCCCTGGCCCAAATACACTTGCATGTGGCGCCATTTCCAGAGGCCCTAAGTGGCATCTTCAGGCCACTTTTCCAAGCATGTTTGTGTGTCAATTTTCACATGCTTTTTCTCTTAAGGCCACCTTGCCTTAATTTCATCTTTTAAACTTTAAAACTCGACATTTCTAGGTCATTTCTAAGTTTCCAAAAATTTTCGTTTGGCTCTTTAAGCTTGACATTTCCTAGGTTTCCAAAATGTTTACTTTCCTCTTTTAACTTAAGTTTCCAAAATGTTTACTTTCCTCTTTTAGCTTAGGTTTCCAAAATGTTTACTTTCCTCCTTTTGAAACTTAACATTTCTAAATCATTTCCAAGTTTCCTTACATTTTCTTACATTTCCTTTCATTTCCTTTCATTTCTTTTTCTTTCATTTCCTTTCATTTCCTTTTCATTTCCTTACATTTCCTTATATTTCCTTACATTTCCTTACATTTCCTTACATTTCCTTACATTTCTTTTCATTTCCTTTCATTTCCTTTCATTTCCTTACATTTCCTTATATTTCCTTACATTTCCTTTCATTTCCTTGCATTTCTCTACATTTCCTTACATTTCCATACATTTCTTACATTTCCATACATTTCCATACATTTCCATATATTTCCATACATTTCCATACATTTCCATGCATTTCCATATATTTCCATACATTTCTTACATTTCCAAGGTTCTAAAATGCACACCACATATCACAAGAAACATGCTATTTCATAAAATTAAGCAAAATGTACACAATGGGATTCAACCTCTTCCTCAAAGTACTTCACTTGATGCCATAACCCTTGCACCTTGGGTGGCGCCCCTTGCCACTTTTCCACATCACTTCTTGTTTTTAACTTAAAACCAATAATTGTCCAAAGCTTTCTTCCATCCTAGGATTTTAAAACCCTTAATTCACTTCCAAACACCGCCAAAACCTACTACTCATGAATTATGCATAAACACATAACCCCTAATGTAGGATGTTATAGTTCTACCCTCCTTAAAAATAATTTCGTCCTCGAAATTACTTACTAACAGTCGTACAATCCTTCTCACCAAGACTATGCTTACGCAAGACTCGATCTTAATAGAACCATCATACTTTCCAGGCATAATCTCTAAGTTCACGTCCCTTAGAACTTATTTCTAACATCGCGATTTAATCTGATTAAGAAGTTTTATGTATTAAAAAATTTTGTTTCACTGATTAACCGCGAAGAAGTTTTATGGAAAGAATTTTTAGAAGTGGTTCTTTCGTATCCATACATGCACACAGTCTTTACATTCATACATCCATCAATCAATTATGAACTTTCATTCATTTAGAGAAATGTTGTAGTTTTCATTGTTGTTGTTTTTCCACTACCCAAGGGTATTTTTGTAATTTTCCCTACAGGGGTATTTTCGTAATTTGTCAAAATAAGGTTCCTTGGTGATGTTGTCAATAAGGGTATTTTGGTAATTTTTGAAATCCCGGGGCTTTTCAAAATTTTGAAATTACAGGGGTATTTCGGTAATTAACCAGGGTAAATTTGTAAATCTCAATAAATCAAGGGTATTTCAAAATTTGCAAAACTTGAGGGTTCTTTTTGAGAATTTGTTTTTCCAAATAGGTGATGTTGCAAAAATTTTGAAAATCAGGGTCATTTTGGAAATTTTGTCAATTGGGGGTAATTCCGTAAATTTTCAAATCGGGTATTTTGGACTTTCACAAAATAGGGTTTTAAATACTTTTACAAAGTGAGGAAATTTTATTGAAATCAAGGGTAATAAGGTAAATTTAAAACCAAGGGCATTTTGAAGATTTCTAATTTGAAGGTACTTCATTGATTTTCCTTCCGAGGTATTTTGGTCATTTTGCAAATTAGGGATATTTTGTAAATTTCTTTCCATAATCAAGGTATGTTGGTATTTTGTAAATTTAGGGTTCCTTTAAGCAAAGTAGTGAAATTTTGATAAGAACGTGGGTATTTGGAAATTTCATAAACCAAGGGCATTTTGTAATTTTACCACTAGGAGTATTTTAGTAAATTTGTAAATCGAAAATATTTCAGAAAATTTATAAAATAATCTTTTTCAAATCAAGAGGGTAATTTAGAAATTTTAAAACTAGGGTTTCCATAAAAATACGGCTAGTCCCTTTCGGGTTTTAGTTAGGGGTTTAGCCCGTGTATAAGTCCTCTTGGTTAGAGTGAACCGTAGCTATGCACTAGGTAGGATTCGAGTGGAGAGGAGGTGAGTCACTCGGACAGCTTAAATACCAAGCTCCCACTAAAACCAATCCTAGACATGCGTACCATAGTTGCCACACCCTAACTCGGCGACTCAACCATAGGTTTGTTTAATTAGATATTTAAGTCTTATGTATTTGTTGGGGTACACTAGTCCTAGGGTTCAAATACTTATCAAACTAATCTACGTTTCTATAAAAGCCCATACATTTCACATATTCAAATCACTTCAGAAGTCAAGTACTTACGATGGATGAGGGTCTGAGACTTAGTGGGCCATGCCGAAAAACTCAAAATTTTTAAAAATTCCTTTTGGGCTTACTTTGAAAACATTTTGGGCCTTAAACCCAAGGTGAGAGTTTAAAACTGGGCTCGATACTAAATCGAAACACCCCACAATCGACCCATGAGCTCGGATCGGATCTGGTATGTTCCCGGTGTAAACTGCTTCAAATTCTTTTGTTACTTAGGAAAAACTTGTGTGTTTTGAAAGAAAAATTGTTTTGGGTTGGGCTTGAGTTGAAAACTGGTTTATTTCGTTATTAAAAATCCTTTTGATTTAGGTGACAAAACGTTTGGGTTTTGAATTAAATTAAATTTACTTAATCTTTTAATAAATATAAAGATTGTATGCTCAATAAATAAAAGTAAGGTAATCGCTACTACGGCCTTATTACATCAAATAATTTCCCAAAATTAAAACCAAAATAAACTTTAAATTACTTAAATAAAATAAAAGTCCAAGTTGTAAATTTCTTGCTGTGCATGGCCATCCCTAAGCTTCTGCCGAACCGGTCCATCACTGATCGTCACCTGAAACATGTTCCCACAACGGGGTGAGTCAAACAGACTTAATGTGTACACAAACACTAAGCCTTAACAAATTCAGGCATAACAAATATATTCATACGTATCATATTTTCACATTTAATGATTCAAAATAATGATGCAAACCTGAACCCAAACCTATATGCCATCCGCTACACTCCACCTGCACCATCCTCGCACACCGTGGGGACTACTAAGTCAACCTCCATCCGCTACACACCTTCAAGGCGTTCATTGCAATCGACGTGCTCATCGCCCATATAAAATTCGTGGCATAGCCACCAGATACTTGTGTAATGAGACACCACATTCAGATAATGTAACCGAAGTTACCACATTCAGATAATGTGACCGAAGTCACCAAATTCAGATAATGTGACCGAAGTCACCACATTCAGATAGTAAGACCGAAGTCATCACATTCACTTCCCCTTTCTCAAATAACCCGAGTGCCCCATATTATTCATATCATGCATATCATACTTAAATTCACATTCATGTCACTTTTCACATGTTAAGTATAACATATTTCGTAATCCTAGTAGGAGTAGGAAAATGTACCTAAGTACTTTGTACCATAACATGGTACTTTAGCCACATTCTTACACTTTCATATTAACACATATATCAAGTTTAAGCCATAAATCTATTAAGATTAGTGTGGGGTACACACGATACCTTAGCCATATTCTTACACTTTCATATTAACACATTTAATTTAAAACATAGTCATGAACATATTAAAACTTAGAGTAGGATATACACCTGATTCGCTTAACAATTTCACTTGAAATCCCGAAATCCGATCTACTGCTTTAGGTTTTTAATGCCTTAATGCCGATTGAATAAAAAATCAAATCTCGAAACTTGTATTCTTCCCCTTTGAAATCGGCAAATCACTAGATCCCTTGAATCGATTAGTTTTCATCTTAAAACACATAATAATAGATCTACTACAAAAATAGGGTCTTGGCCGAATATTCATAGTCACTTACCTTAAGGATCTTAAATCCCGAAATTCACCGAATAACTAGGGAACACGCGGCCTATGGTGTACCTTCAGGAAAAGAACTTCTCCTTCCATGATTCTATAAGATTAATAATAAAAATTAGTCCTTAAATTTCGATAAGTCTAAAATATAAAAGAATGGAAACTAAACTTGGATCTTACCCTTATTTGAAGGAATCGATTGCACCTTCACTTCAACCTTCGTGAGATTCGGCTATGGCTAAATGATGCTCTCACAACTTTCGGCTTTTGGAGGATTAGAAAGAAAGAGAAGGAAGAATAAAATGAAGGAATTTCGAGAGAGAGGAGAATCGCTTAAGAAATTCAGCAAAGGAAGAGTGAATGAATGAATGAATGGCCTTCTCTTCCTTTTATAGCCGAAATTACTAGCTAGAGTCCTTAACTTGGCCACCACTCTTCCTATGTGATAATTATCACTTTATCAAAAGAATTAATCCAACAATTATCTCCTAATTAGCGAAATTCTAAAGGAAATAAAACTCTCTTTAAGAGCCCATATGCAGTCCACCTCTCTGCTCTTTGTAGCAAAATAAAACTTCTTTTATTTGCTTCCTAAGTGACTCGATCCTCGCCCAAATACACTTGCATGTGGCGCCATTTCCAGAGGCCCTAAGTGGCATCTTCATGCCACTTTTCAAGCCTGCTTGTGTGTCAATTTTCACATGCTTTTCTCTTAAGGCCACCTTGCCTTAATTTCCTCTTTTAAACTTTAAAACTCGACATTTCTAGGTCATTTCTAAGTTTCCAAAATTTTCATTTGGCTCTTTAATCTTGACATTTCCTAGGTTTCCAAAATGTTTACTTTCCTCTTTTAACTTAAGTTTCCAAAATGTTTACTTTCCTCTTTTAGCTTAGGTTTCAAAATGTTTACTTTCCTCCTTTTGAAACTTAACATTTCTAAATCATTTCCAAGTTTCCTTACATTTCCTTACATTTCCTTACATTTCCTTTCATTTCCTTTCATTTCCTTTCATTTCCTTTCATTTCCTTTCATTTCCTTATATTTCCTTACATTTCCTTACATTTCCTTACATTTCCTTTCATTTCCTTACATTTCCTTTCATTTCCTTTCATTTCCTTTCATTTCCTTACATTTCTTATATTTCCTTACATTTCCTTACATTTCCATTCATTTCCTTGCATTTCTACATTTCCATTTACATTTCCATACATTTCCTTACATTTCCATACATTTCCATACATTTCCATGCATTTCCATATATTTCCATTCATTTCCTTACATTTTCAAGGTTCTAAAATGCACACCACATATCACAAGAAACATGCTATTTCATAAAATTAAGCAAAAGTGCACACAATGAGATTCAACCTCTTCCTCAAAGTACTTCACTTGATGCCATAACCCTTGCACCTTGGGTGGCGTCCTTTCCACTTTTCCACATCACTTCTTGTTTTTAACTTAAAACCAATAATTGTCCAAAGCTTTCTTCCATCCTAGGATTTTAAAAACCCTTAATTCACTTCCAAACACTGCCAAAACCTACTACTCATGAATTATGCACAAACGCATAACCCCTAATGTAGGATGTTACAGTATGTATCGCACAGCATCACTGGGTGTACCTACAAAGAACCACACAGACTATCAATCTTTT
The DNA here is from genome assembly GCA_025506655.1 of Gossypium rotundifolium. NCBI lineage: Eukaryota > Viridiplantae > Streptophyta > Magnoliopsida > Malvales > Malvaceae > Gossypium > Gossypium rotundifolium. The sequence goes on along the minus strand of CP106727.1, from coordinate 34,106,930 downwards.
TATTTAATAGTTCTACCTGATTTGATAGCATGGTTACTGCATCGAGGTTGAAGACACTGGCGGCTTTTGTTGGCTTTGTCCTCGTAACTTTCCACTGATAGTTATTCAATGACATCTCTTCAATGAATTCATAAACAGCCTCAGGTGTTTTTTTGTTCAGGGTACCGTCGGTGGTTGAATCGATTAATTGCCTAGTTGAGGGATTCACACCGTTGTAAAAGGTTTGAACTTGTAGCCATAATGGTAACTCGTGGTGAGGGAACCTTTGTAACACCCTGAATTAGGGGTTATTTGTAATTTAATTAATTTCCCATGTGTACTTGAAGAAATTAATAATATGACTTTATTTGGCATGTTTGAGGGTCCAAGAATAAACCCGAGCTAGGCCTGTCTTAGGGCTAAAAATTTATTTTTAAGTGTTAAAGGAGGGAAGCTAGGTGAGTTAGGGGTTAAGAAAAATTTTAAAAGGAACTTGACACAAGGAGATGGTTGGCTAAGTGGTTTCATGCGTGTTGAAGAAAAAGGGGGAGGCAGTCCCAAGTTCGAGTGATGAGGAAGCATTTTTACGTTTTGTGGTGATAAGTCGAGGAAGGAAGGCCTTAAAATTAATTGGGAAGGTTCAGTAGCATGAAAGTCCAGGTAGTAGGAGTGCCTTGGGGCGCCACTTGAGAGAGAGAGGTCTCGGGTTCGAGGAACGCAAGGAATAATTATTTTTGGCTTTTTGCGTTAAAGAAGAAAAAGAGCCAAGAAGAAGGTTTTATAAGTTAATGAAAGCGGTATTTGACATGAAAGTCTAAGTGGAAGAGTTGGTTTGGGCGCTTATAGGGGGCTGTTGTTGCTACTGCTTGGGGTGCTGGTTCGAGCCAGCATAGCAGCAATTTGGGGTTTTTTTTATTTTTCCCAAGGCTGGCGTGAATGGAGAAGGTAATGGCATGAAATTGGACTCCTTAAATGATAAGGATAAAGTTTTTTTTATTTCTCCCGACTTAATCGGTTTGGAAGAGAGTGGCTTTTGCCATTTTATTTTCACTCAAATTGTTAAGTGTAGCTAGGAGATAAGAAGTAGATAAATTTTGATTAAATCCTTGATAATTAGTAGCTGAAATTACCAGCATAGAGGGGGAGGAATTGGGCAGCATTGGGACTCTTTGGGGGGCTATTTTTGTACAGCAAATGGGTGCCAAAAGTCCTGGAAATTTCTCTTCTCTTTTCTCCATAGTTGTTTTGAATTTCCTCTCTCATTGTTATTGCTAAAATTCCAGCATCTTTTCCTACTTCTTATTCTTCCTCTTTTCACATAAGCGAACCTTGTTTATTATTTTAACCAACAATAGCGAATTCCTTCTCCTACTTTGAAAAGTCTTGGCCGAATATCAAAGCAAGGGTGGTCCCTTTTTAGTGTGTCTCAATCGGTCATAAAGGAAGGTACTCCGAGATTTTGGAAATAGTCACGTAAAGCCTCCATTCGTTAGCAATTTTGGTAAGTGATGGTAAGGATGTAGTAAACCATTTATTTGGTTTTTGAAAGGCAATTTTTATGATACTAATGATTGCCGATTATAGGGAAGTGAAGCGAAGTTGCAAATCGTGTGCTATAGTTGAACTCGAAGGCGTTTGGGTAAGGTTTCGGTTCAAATATTAATCCTTCGGATATATATGGGTTTGACCGAATGGTTAATAGCACTAACCTTTGAATTTGGCCGAATATAGGGACAGAAAAGCTAGGGTGGCGGATTGCCTCTTTGGGGATTTAGAGTTATCGTTAGAATCAGGTGTGTACATACACACTTTATGACTATTTAATGTGCTAAAAATTATGTGTATGCTTAATCGGATTGTGTAGATTCGGATTTAATACCATAATGGTATAAGCAAGGATTCAGGTAAGTCCTTGTCGTTATGACTCTCTTTATGATGCTTTTGGGAAGCATGATATATTATGACATATTTGGTATATGTGGTTATGGCTAATGGTAAACTCTATATGTATTGCTAAATGAGCACGTTGGCATGATTTCTATTAAAATATAAATTTTGGTTGATATGGGTTAAATGAGTGGAGGGAAGTAATATTCGGTAATCGATTTTACACCAATGGTTTGGTACCACATTTTGTGACTACGGTCACCAGAGGTTTGGTGCCTCCAGAGGTTTGGCACCTCATAGCGTCTCGTCCCAGTGGCTTAGCACCATAGTGGGTTGGCCCCACAGATTATGTTATGGGATCGACGCCAGTGATTTGGTATCACACGTGGGTTGGCCTCACCAGTGGTTTGGCACCATAACATTGTTGTATATCGTGACTATAAGTCACCAGTGGTTTGGCACCACCAGTGGTTTGGTACCACACGGGGTAGAAAAGGTGTTTGGATGGTTAGGTTGGGTGCATGTTAAACTAATTTGTGATTTGTGTGTATGATTATGCATTAAACCGGGAAAAGAGTTACACACTGAGTCTTGGTGACTCACCTTTCCTTTAATATTTTCGTGTGACTCATAGATCACGGATGTGAGTCGGATGGACTCGAGGTGGCCATGCAAAGAAATTTTGGACTAGATGAACTTGAATTATTTTTATTTTATTTGGTTTTATTTATTTAAGTTGTAATAAGGCTTCCTAAGATTATTTTATTATTTTACATGTTTGGATGAATTATTTAAATTGTTTAATGACTTAAAAAATATTACACAAATTTTCTTAAAATCAAACAAAATGTTTTCTTTCGCACCATCGGGTACAACACCAAAATTGGTAACAACTTGACTTAATATATTTTTAAATGAACTAAGTATTGCTTTCTTTATACACCTCAACTGTTTTTAAAATGAGACAACATCTTTCACCTTAAATTAAATCGGCTAAACAAGGGTTTCCAAAATGTTTTCTTTGTAACATACCAAATTCGGTTAAGTAACGTTTGGGGGGTTTGGGGTGTTACAAAATTAATATCGAGCCCGCTTCAAAACTTCATTGTGGGGCCCAAGGCCCAAAATGTTTGGTTTTGCTAAGTAGGCCTTATTATGATATTTTTAGAAACTGTTTTGGCTTGAAACGAGATGGCATCGAGTCTCCGGCACCTATCCACCTAGGTAAGTACTTCTATCCACTTTTGTGAATTCTTTTGATGAGGGTAGAAGGGTAAAATGGGAACGTAGACTATTAGAATAGGAACTGTTGAACCCTAGGGCTAGTGTACCCCAACTATGCATAAGATTTAATAATTACCTAAACAAACCCCGTGAGTTGTCACTACAAAAGATGTGGCAATCGTTATCGCATGTCTAGGATTGGATTCTTGGGGCACGGTATTTAAACAGTCCTCGTGACTCACCTCCTACTCACTCGAATCCTACAGTGCGTAGTAATCTGCTCATCCTAGTGAGACGACACACTCACAAAGCTAAACTTGATAACTAAAACCCGAAAGGATTAGCCGCTTTGATTTTGGAAATAAATAAAATTTTAGTTTTTTAAAAAATGAAAATGACCAAAATACCCCTGGCTTGTAAACTACCCTCCATATGAAAAATTTTCAAATAGAAATTTTAAAAATATCCTTCTTTTATAGAATCACTTAGAACCCAAATTTTGAAAGTCATTTTGAGAAAATGCCCTAATGTGAAAAAAATTAAAAAATTACTAAAATACCCTTAGGGTAAAATTACGAAAATACCTTGAATCATGAAATTTCCAAAATACCCACGATCCTAATCAAAAATTTCATCACATGAAAAGTGCCCAAAACCTTAGTTTGCAAAATATCAAAACGCCATGATTTTGTAAAATTACAAAATTGCCCCTAACCAACAAAATTACCAAAATGACCTTGGTTTTCAAAATTTTTGCAACACCATCAAAATGGAAGATAAATTCTTAAAAATAACTCCCAAAGTTTTACAACTTTTTGAAACATCCCTGATTTATCAAATTTTACAAATTTACCCTGATTTGTGAAAATTACCAAAATGCCCCTGAGCTTCAAAATCAACAAAACACCCCCGAATTGCAAAATTTTTTGAAATACCCGGGAAATTAAGAGTTTTAAATTAATTTTTGACAAAATCATCCGAGAACCTGTATTTTTGAAAAATTACGAAAATACCTCCGTAGGGCAAATTACTTAAAATACCCACGGTAGTGGAAAAATAATCACCATGAAATCAACAATGTCTTTTGAAATAAATGAATGAAAGATCGTGTGCTTGTTTGATTACTGAAAGAACCACTCCTAAACTCCTATCATAAAATTTCTTCAAGGGTAACCAAGTGAAATACTAATCCATAAAATTTCTTAATCGATTAAAGCGCAATAGTTAGAATGAGCTCAGAGGACGAGGCCGTCGTGGGCGCAGTAGAGGTAGGATAATCGTGTCGAAACCGTGAGGTCGGGTCGAATCGAGAATGGGGTACCACCGCCACCACCACCCCCAATTGTTAGAGCCGAGGAGCGGGATCGATTTTAGGTGAGGCAAGAACGCAAGTCGTGTTGTGAGTCCTTGAGATGGTGGTCGAGGCGAGTGGAGGTATGGGAGCTCGAAGTCTATACCCGAGCGACTTGATCCAACCAGGCAGGTATTTCGGGTGTATCGGGAGTAGCACCCAAAGTCTTGGTGAAATCTTGGTTAGAATCGACCGAAAGGATCATGGATGATCTTGATCTGACGGATGAGAAGAAGTCGAAAGGAGTGGTGTCGCTTCTAAAGGATGAGTCATATCAATGGTGGCTCACTGAGACGAGATGGGACTATGGCGATGACCTTACTTGGGAGTATTTCAAAGTCGCTTATCAAAAGAAGTATGTGGGCACCATTACATTGATGCTCGAGGAAAGCCTTTTGGGTTGGTACAAGGAAATAAGATCAGAATATGAAGCGGAATTCTTAAGGCTGAGCCGCTATGCTTAGGGAATTGTGTCGATAAAGCATGAATGGTGTGTCCGCTTTGAAGATGGACTGAGGGATGACTTGAGGCTGCTCATTGCTCCACAGCAGGAGCGTGAGTTTTCTGTCTTGGTGGAAAAGGCTAAAGTAGCCAAGGGGTCAAGGCGTCCGTGAGATAGAATTATGATAGAAAGAATCGTAAAAGAGGCTTTGATCATCTGGATCGGGTAGTAACGCCGAAGAGGGCTAGGCGGGATGGGTCAATCAGCAGAAGGCCCATGGCTACTAATCATAGACCAGCTCAGTGTAACCGCTGTGGGAAGTCACATTGGGGAGGTTGTTGGACCGGTAAAAGGGGATACTTTGAATGTGGATCTTTGGATCACCGTGTAAGGGATTGCCCTTGGAAGTTGGCTAAGAATCAGCCAGAGGGTCAGAACCGTGCTCAGGCTAGAAATGTAGGACCACCACAGAGGGGTTGTGGTAATGGTAGAGGAGGCAATGGTTCCAATCGAGGTCACGGGAATTCGAGAAGAGTGGTAGGCAACACAGAAGCAAGGCAACCTGGTTTAGTCTACGCAGCGAGGCGTCGAGAGGAGGGTGATGCACCGGACGTCATAATCGGTACATTCCTAATTTTTGGACTTTCATATGTTGCATTAATTGATGTGGGTTCAACGCATTCATATGTTGCTAGTAGTGTGGTAGAGACTATGAACATAGACTTTGAGACTACTGCTAGGGAGATGACAGTAATTAGCCCTCTAGGTAACTCTGTAGTTGTAAACAAGCTATATAGAGATGTACCCCTAGAACTCCAAGGGGTAGTGTTTGTGGCTGACCTAATGGAACTGCCGTTTAGGGAGTTCGACCTAATTCTTGGCATGGACTGGTTGGTTAAGCATCAGGCGAAGTTGGATTACGCTGCTAAGCGCATGGTTCTAAAGGTGGCTGAGGGCGATGAGGTAGTCATGATAGGTAATAGAAGCAATTACCTATCCAACGTGGTGTCGGCATTGAAGGCAGAGAAAATGGTCAGAAAAAGGTGTGAGGCATTTTTGGTTCAAATATGTGCCTTGGAGGCTAAGGAGTCAGTAGTTGAGAAGGCCCGAACGGTAGGGGAATTCACTGATGTGTTCCCAGAAAAACTTTCGGGTCTACCTCCAGATCGGGAAGTTGAGTTTGGCATAGACTTATTGCGGAACAAAGACCTTGTCTATAGTACCCTACCAATGGCACCAAAAGAATTGGTGGATCCAAGGCTCAAATTCGTGAGCTCTTGGACCGAGGGTTTATCCGACCAAGTATATCTCCGTAGGGAGCACCTGTGCTATTTGTCAAGAAGAAAGACGGGTCAATGCGAATGTGCATCGACTACCGTCAGTTAAATAAGTTAACGATCCAAAACAAGTATCCGTTGCCCCAGATCGATGACTTGTTTGATCAACTGAAGGGTGCATCGATTTTATCGAAGATAGACCTTAGGTCGGGTTATCATCAACTTAAGGTGAAGGAAGTGGATGTTCAAAAAATGGCATTCCGAACTCGATACGGGCATTACGAGTTTCTAGTGATGCCATTTGGGTTGACCAACGCACTCGGCAAAGATTCATGGACTTAATGAATAGGGTGTTCCAAAGATACTTGGATCAATTTGTCGTGGTGTTTATAGACGACATATTGGTTTATTCAAAGACGGAGGAGGAGCATGACATACATTTGCGTATAGTTCTACAAGTACTGAGGGAGAAGCAGTTATATGCCAAATTCAGTAAGTGCGAATTTTGGCTTAGGGAGGTGGCTTTCTTAGGTCACGTGGTGTCAGCGGAAGGGATTAGAGTGGACCCTCGCAAGGTTGAAGTGGTGTTGGAGTGGAAACCGCCTAAGTCAGTGGCAGAAATTTAAAGTTTTCTGGGTCTGGCAGGGTACTATCGAAGGTTTGTGGAAGGGTTCTCTTTAATCGCAGCCCCACTAACTAAGTTATTAAGAAAGGGAGTTCCATTTGTATGGTCGGAGAAGCAGCAGGAAAGTTTTGATAAGCTAAGGAAGATTCTGACAGAAGCTCCGGTTCTGGTACAGCCTGAGGTAGGAAAATTATTTACGGTTTACTATGATGCGTCCCATATGGGGTTGGGATGTGTATTGATGCAGGAAGGGAAGGTAGTGGCCTATGCGTCCCATCAGCTAAGACCACATGAGGTTAACTATCCAACTCACAATTTGGAGTTAGCAGCAGTGGTCTTCGCTTTGAAGATATGGAGACATTACTTGTATGGGGAGAAGTTGATAGTCTACACGGATCACAAAAGTTTGAGGTATCTCTTGACTCAGAAGGACTTGAACTTGAGGCAGCGACGGTGGATTGAACTATTAAAAGACTACGACTGTTCTATTGAGTACCATCCGGGCAAAGCTAATGTGGTGGCTGACGCGTTGAGTCAAAAGTTCGTGGCAGACTTAAGGGCGATATTTGCTCATTTGAGTCTATACGACAATGGAAGTCTTTTAGCAGAACTACAAGTTAAGCTGACTTAGATCGAGGAGATTAAGGAGAAACAGTTAGTAGACGAAAGTTTGAATGCTCGGAGGTTACAAGTTCAAGAAGGTGGTTTGGAAGGGTATGCGACTTTGTCCGGTGAGGAGTGCTATGTTTTCAAGGGCGAGCTTGTATGTCAAGGATGTGGAATTGAGGCAGAAAATTCTTCAGATGCACATAGTAGCCCATACGCTATGCATCCCGGAGGTAGCAAGATGTATGGAGATTTGCGAAAACAATTACGTGGCTGTATGAAGCGAGGTAATCGAATTTTGGGAAGGTGTCCGACGTGTTAGCAGTGTTAAGGTCAACATCGCTTGCACGTCGGGTTTACTTCAACCAATTAAGATCCTCGGTGGAAATGGGAGAGGATCACGATGGATTTTGTCAATGGGCTACCCTCACGCCCAAAGAAGAAGGACGCAGTTTGGGTGATTGTGGACCGTCTGACTAAATTAGCTCACTTCGTACCGGTAAGGGTGGATTACTCACTCCAGAAGCTAGCTAAGCTGTATGTGTTGGAAATAGTGAGGTTGCATGGTGTGCCAGTATCGATCATCTCAGATAGGGATCCCAGATTTACGTCAAGGTTCTGGAGAGCGTTGCATCAAGCTTTGGGCACACGATTGGATTTCAGTACAACTTTCCATCCACAAATCGACGGGCAAATGAAAAGGTCATCTGATTTTAGAAGATATGCTAAGAGGGTGTGTTCTGGATTTCCGTGGTAGTTGGGAAGAGTACCTACCATTAGCAAAATTCACTTATAACAATAGTTATCAAGCGAGTATTCAGATGGCTCCATATGAAGCATTGTATGGACGGAAATGTTGTACTCCTACGTGTTGGACGGAGTTGGGTGAACGGCAAGTTTTGGGTCTAGAATTGGTGACAGAAACAGAAGATAAAGTTAAAGTGATTCGGGCTCGTCTCAAGGAAGCGTCAGATAGGCAGAAGTCTTATGATGAACTTAAGCGAAAAGAGATGGAATATGCAATGGGAGATAAAGTTTTTCTGAAGGTGTCACCTTGGAAAAAGGTATTGAGATTTGGGTGTAAAGGGAAGCTAAGCCCAAGGTTCATCGGTCATATACAGTGTTGAAGCAAGTGGGACCAGTAGCTTATCAGCTCGAGTTACGGCAGAGTTAAGGCAAATTCATGATGTCTTCCATGTGTCGATGCTTAGACGATATCGGTTGGATCCATCACACGTTGTGCCAGTTGAGGAAATTGTAGTAAATCCAGACATGTCTTTCGAGGAAGAGCCGGTACAAATCTTGGATCGTGATGTTAAAGTCCTACGTAGGAAGTCAGTGCCTTTGGTGAAGGTGTTATGGCAGAACCATGGTATGGAGGAAGCTACATGGGAACCCGAGGATGTGATGCGGCAGCAATACCCCCAGCTCTTCTGATCCAGGCAATTTCGGGGCCGAAATTTTTTTAAGGGGTAGAACTGTAACACCCTGAATTAGGGTTTATTTGTAATTTAATTAATTTCCTATGTGTACTTGAAGAAATTAATAATATGACTTTATTTGGCATGTTTGAGGGTCCAAGAATAAACCCGAGCTAGGCCTGTCTTAGGGTTAAAAATTTATTTTTAAGTGTTAAAGGAGGGAAGCTAGGTGAGTTAGGGGTTAAGAAAATTTTTAAAAGGAACTTGACACAAGGAGATGGTTGGCTAAGTGGTTTCATGCGTGTTGAAGAAAAAGGGGGAGGCAGTCCCAAGTTCAAGTGATGAGAGAAGCATTTTATGCTTTTGTGGTGATGGGCTGAGGAAGGAAGGCCTTAAAATTAATTGGGAAGGTTCAGTAGCATGAAAGTCCAGTAGTAGGAGTGGCTTAGGCGCCACTTGAGAGAGAGAGGTCTCGGGTTCGAGGAACGCAAGGAACAATTATTTTGGGCTTTTTGCGTTAAAGAAAAAAAAGGGCCAAGAAGAAGGTTTTATAAGTTAATGAAAGCGGTATTTGACATGAAAGTCTAAGTGGAAGAGTTGGTTTGGGCGCTTATAGGGGTCATTGTTCTTCTTTGCTTGGGGCACTGGTTCGAGCCAGCATAGCAGCAATTTGGGTTTTTTTTAATTTTTCCCAAGGCTGGCGTGAATGGAGAAGGTAATGGCATGAAATTGGACTCCTTAAATGATAAGGATAAAGTTTATTTTTTTTATTTCTCCTGCACTTAATCGGCTGGAAGAGAGTGGCTTTTGCCATTTTATTTTCACTCAAATTGTTGAGTGTAGCTAGGAGATAAGAAGTAGATAAATTTTGATTAAATCCTTGATAATTAGTAGCTGAAATTATCAGCATAGAGGGGGAGGAATTGGGTAGCATTGGGACTCTTTGGGGGGCTGTTTTTGTACAGCAAAGGGGTGCCAAAAGTCCTGGAAATTTCTCTTCTCTTTCTCCAAAGTTGTTCTTAAATTTCCTCTCATTGTTATTGCTAAAATTCCAGCATCTTTTCCTACTTCTTGTTCTTCCTCTTTTCACATAAGCGAACCTTGTTTATTATTTTAACCAACAATAGCCAATTCCTTCTCCCTACTTTGAGAAGTCTTGGCGAATATCAAAGCAAGGGTGGTCCCTTTTAGTGTGTCTCAATCGGTCATAAAGGAAGGTACTCGTGATTTTGGAAATAGTCACGTGAAGCCTCCATTCGTTAGCAATTTTGGTAAGTGATGGTAAGGATGTAGTAAACCATTTATTTGGTTTTTGAAAGGCAATTTTTATGATACTAACGATTGCCGATTATAGGGAAGTGAAGCGGAGTCGCAAATCGTGTGCTATAGTTGAACTCGAAGGTGTTTGGGTAAGGTTTCGGTTCAAATATTAATCCTTCGGATATATGTTGGTTTGACCGAATGGTCAATAGCACTAACCTTTGAATTTGGCCGAATATAGGGACAGAAAAGCTAGGGTGGCGGATTGCCTCTTTGGGGATTTAGAGTTATCGTTAGAATCAGGTGTGTACATACACACTTTATGACTATTTAATGTGCTAAAAATTATGTGTATGCTTAATCGGATTGTGTAGATTCGGATTTAATTCCATAATGGTATAAGCAAGGATTCAGGTAAGTCCTTGTCGTTATGACTCTCTTTATGATGCTTTTGGGAAGCATGATATATTATGACATATTTGGTATATGTGGTTATGGCTAATGGTAAACTCTATATGTATTGCTAAATGAGCACGTTGGCATGATTTCTATTAAAATATAAATTTTGGTTGATATGGGTTAAATGAGTGGAGGGGAAGTAATATTCGTGTCGATTTTACACGGTGGTTTGGTACCACATTTTGTGACTACGGTCACGGAGGTTTGGCACCTCCAGAGGTTTGGCACCTCATAGCGCCTCATCCCAAAGGGCTTAGCACCACAAAGGGTTGGCCCCACGGATTATGTATGGGATCGACGCCGGTGATTTGGTATCACACGTGGGTTGGCCCCACCAAAGGTTTGGCACCACAACATTGTTGTATATCATGACTATAAGTCCCTGTGGTTTGGCACCACCGGTGGTTTGGTACCACACGGGTAGAAAAGGTGTTTGGATGGTTAGGTTGGGTGCATGTTAAACTAGTTTGTGATTTGTGTGTATGATTATGCATTAAACCGGAAAAGGGTTACACATCGAGTCTTGGTGACTCACCTTTTCCTTTAATATTTTTCGTGTGACTCGTAGATCACGGATGTGGAGCCGGATGGACTCGAGGTGGCCATGCAAAGAAATTTTGGACTAGATGAACTTGAATTATTTTTATTTTATTTCGGTTTTATTTATTTAAGTTGTAATAAGGCCTCCTAAGATTATTTTATTATTTTACATGTTTGGATGAATTATTTAAACTGCTTAATGACTTAAAAAATATTACACAAATTTTCTTAAAATCAAACGAAAATGTTTTCTTTCGTACCATCGGGTACAACACCAAAATTGGTAACAACTTGATTTAATATATTTTTAAATGAACTAAGTATTGCTTTCTTTATACACCTCAACTGTTTTTAAAATGAGACAACATCTTTCACCTTAAATTAATTCGGCTAAACAAGGGTTTCCAAAATGTTTTCTCCAGAATATACCAAATTCTATTAAGTAATGTTTGGGCGGGTTTGGGTGTTACAACCTTCTCAGTAGATCCTTGTATCTCTTCCATGCATCATAAAGTGTTTTTAAATCTATCTGCACAAAAGAAGAGATATCATTCCTCAACTTAGCCGTTTTAGTCGGCGAAAAATATTTTAATAAAAATTTTTTGGTCATTTGTTCCTATATAGTGATTGATCCTCATGGTAACAAGTTCAACCACTGTTTAACTTTGTTCCTCAATGAAAAGGGAAACAACCGAAGATGAATGGCATCATCAGAAACGCCATTTATTTTGAAAGTGTCGCAGAATTCCAGAAAATTTGCCAAGTGATTGTTAGGGTCATCATCCTGCAAACCATCAAACTGAACAAACTGATGTATCATCTGTATAGTGTTAGGTTTCAGTTCAAAATTATTTGCAACAACAGCAGGTCTAACCATACTAGATTTTGCTCCTGTTAAATTAGGTTCAGCATAATCATACATAGTACGAGGAGCAGGATTTTGATTCATCGGGTTTGCGACAACCATAGGAGGTAGCAGATTGTTATCAGCCATCTCTTCGATAGTATTGGTTTTGTCTTCTTGCTCTTTTTCTATGTATTGTAGGCTTCATCTTAGTTCTCTTCGATTTTTGCGAGCAGTAGCTTCTATATCATTGTCAAAAATCAAGGGTCCTGACGGGTTCCTCCTAGTCATAAACTAGAATTACCTACCAGAAACAAATAAAAATTAGTAAAGTTAAAAATAAAATAAATATAAATTGCAAATAAATAAAATGGATAAAGTAATAAAAATTTAGTTTTCCTAATATCGTAGTCGCCGGCAACGGCGCCAAAAACTTGATGGTGCTCGAAACTAACTATTATTTTGACAAAGGCAAGTGCACCTATCGAACAATAGTATAGCTGTGGTGAGTCCGGAATATCGTATCCTCAAGGACCAAGAGTACTTAGTAATAACTATCTTTTTATTATCTAGCCTAATAATTAAAGGGGATTTATTTTTTAATCTAAAATTTAACTAACTAATTTAACTATATTATGAACTTGATAGGGAGTAAACTAGGAAAATACTTTGGACAACTTATATGAGACGGACAACACCTAAGGAAGAATCCACCTAGACTTCACTTATTACTTTTGATTCATGTGATTTATTCACTTGACTTAATCCGTAGAAATCCCTGAATTATATTAATACCTCTTTTGAGGCTACTAACAACTAACTCTAGGTTGATTAATTGAAATCTCTTTCTAATTAAAACCCCTATTGTCGCATTAATTTGATCTATGGATTCCCATATTATGTTTGACCCTAATCTGGCAGATTTTCATCGCCCTATTTCTAGGGTTACAATCAACTCCGCTTAATTGTGTTGATCTACTCTTAAACAGGGACTTTTGCTCCATTGAATAAGCACATTCGACTTGAATCAATAACCTGAATTATCAAAACAAGAATAAAACTCAAAATTAAGAATAAGCACAAGTATTTATCTCATAAATCAAATAATAATAAGATCTGTCATAGATTTCATTCCCTTAGGTATCTAAGGGATTTAGTTCATAATAGAATAGGAAAACATCATAAAAGAGGAAAAACAACAAAACATAAGAAAACCCAAAAACTTCTAAAGAACTTGATGGGAGATCCTCAGTCTTGATGGAAACCCTTCTCCCAAGTTGTTTCTAATGGCTGTCTTGGAGTATTTTCTCTTTCTACTCGGCGTCTATTCGACGTACTGTCGACTCTCCTTTTAGGCTACCCCTATGGTGTTTATATAGGCTTTGGAACACCTCTATTGGCCCACAAGTATCCTATTCTGAATAAAACTCTTCCTAATTTCGACAGGGACACGCCCGTGTGACATGCCCGTGTGAATTGAGCCCAAGCCGTGTTCAAGTCTGCTAAAGTGGCATAGTCGTATGGTGAACTCCAGCCGTGTTGATTTCTCACTTTGACCCAATTTCTTTATTTTTGGCCCATTTCTTGTTCTTTTCATCCTCCTATGCTCTCCTGAGTATAACACATGAAATTAAGCGATTAGGAGCATCGAATTCATCAAATCTAATGAATATTCAGCATAGGGTTAAAATTTGTGTAAATTATAGTTTATCACTTTCATTTCACAATATTTATAATTATAAATGTGAAACATGTGTTGAGGCAAAAATTAACAAGGTAAAAAACCACTTGATCTAATACATAACAATGTTTGTGACATAAAATTTGTTCAAATGAGAGGAAGGAATAAATATTTTTACTAACTTTATTGCTACGTATATTTGCTTAAGAGCAAAGACGAAACTATAAAGAAACTTATTCTTTATAAGCAAGAAGTTGAAAACCAACTTAATAAAAAGATTACGATGGTGAGAAGTGATCGTGGTGGTGGATATGTTGAATCATTTGAATACTATACACAACATGAAATTATTCATGAAGTAACACCACCATACTTTCCTCAAATAGAGTAGTCGAGCAAAAAAATTAGACTAAAGGAAAAGATGAACACATTGCTAAAAAGCTCTAGGTTATCACAGGAAATGTGGGGGGAGCGTTTCTATGAGTTAATTACCTTTTAAATAAGGTGCCCCGCAAGAAAATGGACAAGATACCATATGATTTATGGAAAGATAAAAAACCATCCTACAACCACTTGAAAGTGTGGGGGTGTCTTGCTAACGTAATGTATAATGGTAAGTCGAGACATATGCGTCATCGATACAATACTGTTAAACAACTGATCTCAAAAGGAGTTATCTCTACTAATTTTGTAAAATCAAAAGATAACATTGCGGATCTGCTAACTAAAGGCTTAAATCAAGGTCATGTTGATAAAACATCGAAAGGAATGAGACTAAAGCCCATGAAAAATAAAAGATGCTATATGAAGGAAAACCTTACCTAGTTGACTGGAGATCCCAAGATCTAAGTTCAAAGGGACAACTTAATTGCATAGACTTTGAGAGGTCATTGTGGGGATACTTATCCCAAGTTCATTCCTATGATGTAAACAGTGACTAAAAATGAGATAGGTTAAGCAAGACTTTTAATGACCATTGTGTGTTTTGGTGAGCCGAACAACATAAGTCACCTATGTGAGAGTGAAGTGGGGCCGCTTCAAGGAGACTATTGGGGCATAGTTCTCTCAAACTTTTGCAGAACTAGGAGATGTTCATAGCTATATGAACATACACATGAGAACTAAAACCTTGTCAGGGAGGTAGTTGTGTGAGGTATATCATCGTTTACACAAAAGGCAAAACAGTTCAAGGACGTCACATCTACTGGTCAGCTAGTAAAGTAAATATACTTTCACAAGGGAAGGTTCAAGTGGGATACCTACCTATCCTATGCAAATATCGATCGTAGATTCTATCACCACATCAATTCAATATTTTTTTCGATAAAACTATGAATTTTCATTCATGTAGGGGATTATTGGAAAAATTGTAATTTATGGGAACTTTGAGGCATATTCTCAATTGGTAAAGGTTGAGAGTTGAATCATAAAATTATGGTTTTATATTCTACTCCATGAGACCTTTACAATGGTTTATCATATGCTCAAAATGGTTGAGTGATGAGAAATTGATGCTTAAAGTAAGCTACTTGGAAATATTTGTTGAGGAAAAGAAAAGCTTAGATCCCACATTGGTTAAATACCATGTGTGAGATATGTATATATATGATAACCCATTTGAAGGGTGATTGAATGACTAAGCTTGGAACCTTACCTCTCGCGCAAGGGGGGTACAGGTCCAAACCCGTCGGGGTTGGGGCACACCAGCACGACGTGGGCAACACGAAATGTCTAGATAGGTCGGGCCCAAAATGTGCCTGCAAATATTTTAGGCCAACAGGAAATTTATTTTTCCTCTGAAAATATATACAAAATCATATATAAAAGGACATATATATTGATTTTATATTATTCTAATCAATTTGATTTGATTTTAATCAATTTGATTTAATAGCCCATTTAATGTGGATTTTGTCTCCTTTACATGGATATTTCCAAAAATTCCTCCACTTTGAATGCCTATAAAAGGCTAAGACTTCTTCTGAATTTTTGGCTAACTCATACCCTCTCACACCAAATTTATTTTGCTCTCAAAATTCTTCTTTTCCTCTCCATATTTTTCAACGTTTCGATGATAAAAAAAGGAAACGTTTGTTCATTGATTGCTGTAGAGGTGCTACTGCTTTGATCATCGTGTTGTTGTATCCTGGGAGATAGTCGATGTAACACCCCAAACCCGGTCAATACACCACGACCGAATCTGGTATGTTACGGGGAAAACGTATTTGAAAGGTTAGATTTTCGGATAAAGGTTTGTTGAAAACTCTTTGCTGTATTTTGTACTTTGTAAAAATCTTGGGCATGATTGTTTTGAAACCGATAGTGCACTTTGCTAACCCGGAAGTTTTGAAACTTAGTGGAATCCAATTGCAAAACTAATTTATATCATTTGGAAATTCGAGTTATTCCTTTTTAGTTGCTTAAAAACATTTTGATTCAGCTTGAATTTGAAAAAAAAAATTGAGTTGCATTCAAATTAAATTACAGCATGATACCCGATGGTAAAGTTTAAAACATATCGCTTTGTAGTTTTGAAAACCTTATCGTTCCAAGTTTTATCGAATATTACCCAATAATTTGTTAAGGCATATCCGAAATCAAATTTAAGCATAAAAATAACCAAAGTAAAATTTTAAAAAGGCCTTTTACAATCCCAACAAAATCCAATGAAATTAAATAAGGTAAAGTACCAAGTTTGAAAATCAGTGCAAGTCCGACTTTATTTTTAGCATGGTCACCTTGAGTCCACCCGGCTCCAGGTCCGCGATCTAAGTGTCACCTGAAATGATAAGGGAGAAGGTGAGTCGCAAGACTCAGTGCATAAATCCCCCTCCCGATGAATGCAACATACTAACACACAACATAACAAAGCAATACAATTAATGCACCCGATCCTAACCATCCATAACACCTTTTCTACCCTGTGGTACCAAACCACCGGTGGTGCTAAACCACCGGTGACCCAAAGTCACGATATCCATCAATGTGGTGCCAAACCACCGGTGACCCAAAGTCACGAATAATCCATATGTGGGGCCAACCCGCCAGATACCAAATCACCGGCGACAATCCCAGATCTCAATAGTGGGGCCAACCCATGGTGGTACTAAGTCACGGGACGAGTCGCCATGAGGTGCCAAACCTCCGTGTCCCAAAGACACAATTGTGATACTAAATCACCGTGACCAAGTCACGATTAGTCAAGTCGTGGGGCCAACCCACGTGTGATACCAAATCATCGGCGACGATCTAGTAATATCAATCGTGGGGCCAACCCATCGTGGTACTATGCCATCGGGACAAGTCGCTATGAGGTGCCAAACCTCGTGACCCAAAGTCACGAATATCAACTGTGGTACCAAACCACCGGTGGTGCTAAACCACCGGTGACCCAAAGTCACAGATATCAATCTTCCCTCCTCTCATCATACCCATGCAATATGACATAATAATTGTATATGCAGATGTCATGTATGCTAGACATAAATCAAATATAAGTATAACATGAATTACCATCATAATCAGATAGACATAAAACAACATAATCATGATAATCAACCTCTAAGGGAATAACCGTAATTTTACCTACTAAGGGTATTTTCGTAATTTACCCACCAAGGGTATTTTCGTAATTTACCCACCAAGGTTATTTTCATAATTTACCCATCAAGGGTATTTTCGTAATTTACCCACCAAGGGTATTTTCGTAATTTACCCACCAAGGGTATTTTCGTAATTTACCCATCAAGGGTATTTTTGCACCTGCAATGGCCCTCCCGAAGGTCTAATGTTAGCCTGAGCGACTCGGCTACCATTTCCAAATCGTCACTAGACTATTGGGCCTAAAACCCGATTTCGACCCATTTCACGCTCGTGTGGCCCACCTAACACAAATCTAGCCACGATATATAGGTTCCACCTAGTCTAGTTCATTATATACTATATCATCATACAATTTATTCCAATTGGGCCCATGGGCCCATTAGGCCCACTTCGCCCATCGCGCCCAAGCGAAATTTCAACCTACAAGAATACTACCGATGGCCTCAACTATCGCGTCAAGCCCCACACGCGGCGCGCATGCTCGTGTGGCTACTATTGCCGTGACCGACACTTCTTGGCATTTGTCGCCTACAACTAGAGTAGAGAGTTACACACCGATAGACTCGGTGCTAAACTGCTACTGCGACCACTCTTGTGCCCAACGCCCACCAAGGTATGTTAACTCTCCTCTTGGCATGCTCTTTATATAGCTAGCTCTTCACCTTCATTCCTTGTATCTTTCCGATGTGGGATCCCTTCATTAGTGGAGTTTAAATTCAACTGAAACTCTTACCGTCCACTCATAAAATAAATACCCCTTGCTTCTCATGAGATTCAACTCAGCTCCTTATAACATAATCCACGCTAGCCACTTTACCAACTAGCTCCTTGTGTCTTAAACCATGCACAACTAAATATAACCCTATGGCCAAGGTCTAAATTCATTTAATAAAATAATCTAAAAGGAATGCAAACGCTACAACTAGAACCTTGGACCTCCTTCCTTCCTTGTATGCCATTCCTTGTCCTTAAGTGACGCCACTTTGCCACTACACCACACACTCCACTTGTGTCATTTTCCTCCACATTTTATTCTTAAGACCTACCGCCAACCTCCAAGGTTTTTTCACCTAAAACCAAAATTTCCCCAAAGCTAATATTTGATCCCTGACTTCATAGAAGCCCCTAACCTTCCAAAATCACTTATCTAAAAGGTCCAACTTGCACTTAAGCCGATCTCCTACCCTCTAAAAATTTTAAACGCTACTACGCCTAAGGCCCATTGGGCTCAATCCTACTAGGCCTAATTTCGGATGTTACAAATCTACCTCTTTAAAGAAATTTCGTCCTCGAAATTTTCAACTAACTAACAATCACACGTCCTAACCTACTACACTACGCCACGTCATACTCGATCTAATAATACTAATAAACCAAATCTAAAACTTCTTTCTCACAATTAGATATCTAAACATGAAAGCAAATCGATATTTATACATACAATTTCTATATCCAAACCAGCACACACAAAATAAATACCAAAAATACAATCATAACATTGTCTTAACAAACATAAAATAAAGGAACTTGCGGATTTGGATGCCGGAAACTTAAGGTGCCATACTTCCAAACAACATGTATTTTCAAACAAACTTTTTTTAACCCCATAACCCACAGCTGAGTTTTTGAACTTGGCTTTGATACCACAATTGTAACACCCCAAACCCGGTCAATACACCACGCAATCAATCTGGTATGCTCTGGGAAAATGTATTTGAGAGGTTTAGGTTTCCGGTTAAAAATCTGATGAAAACTCTTTTGTATGTTTTGTTCTTGTAGAAAACTTGAGCATGATTGCTTTAAAACCAATGGCGCTTTTGAAAACCCGAGAATTTTGAAAACTTATTTGAACCCACAAGTAAATCAAGTTTACATCATTTAGAAATCTGAGTAATCCCTTTTAGTTGATTAAAATCATCTTGTACTTAGTGTGGAAAAGATTCAAGTTTGGAAAACATTTGAGTTGCATTCATTTTAAATTACAGCGCGATACCCGATGGTAAAGTTTTAAAACATGTCGCTTCGTGGTTTTGAAAATCTATTCTTTCCAAGTTTTATACAATGTTAACCCAATAATTTGTTAAGGCATATTTGAAATTAAATTTAAGCATAAAGATAACCAAAATAAAATTTTAAAAAGGCCTTTTACAAACCCAACAAATCCAAAATGAAAAATAAATAAAGCAAAGTACCAAGTTTAAAATCAGTGCAAATCCGACTTTTATTCATGGCATGGGCACCTCGAGTCCACCCCGAGCTCAATCCTACTAGGCCTAATTTCAGGATGTTATAGTCGACCAACGTTTCTCCAAGTATCGTAGGAGCGGCCAAATTTGTCTTAAGGAAACTGTGTTAAACAGGCCTCAGCGTTTAGTAAATCTCTATTCTTCTTTTCGATTTCTGATTTTTGTTACGGTATTTATTGGTTTTTCGTATATCACAATTTAAATATAAATTATTCAATTTATATTTTATTTTATATATAAATATTTGTTTATTTATATATTTATATATTTTGTTCACTATCGTGTTTTGTTCAATAGTCTTTTGCTACAAGCGTGGTCTTATAGGTTTCAACTTTTCCTTCCATATTCCTTTTCTTCTTGAAGATCCACTTAGACCTTATGAGTTTTATCTCATCCAGCAAGCCATACAAGTTCTCGCACTGAAATGGATTTCATAGAATCCAGTTTAGCATTCGTAGCTATTTCCTATAGCTTGAAATCAACACTTTCCATCACTTCATCATATGTGAGTGGATCATCAGCTTCTTGTTCGATTGATTCCGTATTGTAAGCCCTATTTTCTTACATGAAGAAATCTAGTTTCTTAGAAACCCTCCCACTTTAATGAGGCTCTCTATATTGTTAATTCTTTACAGATCTACTATTCAAAATAGAGTCTAATACAGAAATCTGTGTATTTTCTTTATTTCCTATAACATTCTAAAAATTGGGTTAGTAGAATCAATTAAAGGATCGGATATTAGAACCGGGTACCAGAAATATGATTAGAGTGTTTAATAAAAAATATTAAAATAATTATTGGGTCTAAAATTAGGTGGCAAAAAATAGGATTAGATGGTTGGTTCTTAAATAACAAAAAACATATTTTAAAAATAAAATCGAGTTTGAAAATAATTGAGAAAAAAAAGTGTGTTTTAATTAAAATAAGGACTAATTTGAAAAAAAGGGGAAAACTTGGAGTTTGAGATCATTGGGTGAAAGGCGTCGGCCAGGTGAGGGGTTGAAATTATAGCTCTTAAGTGTTCATACATGCTTGATTTTCAGAAAATTTTAAATTCGTGAGATTAGATAATATTAAAGGTTTATATTTGTAATGTAACGCCCTAAATTTTATTTTTTCTGCTTTTGTGAAAATGTGACTGTAGGAACCCAATTTTGCCCGAGCCTATGAAAACCAAAATAATAAAAATAAAAAATATCCTTTAATAGTCCATTTTACAAAACCAAAGCCCAAATAAACTAAACCCAATACCTAAATTGCCTACCCAGACCCGTTACACCCTTAGCCCAATACTCAAACTAACTCAGACCCAAAACAAACCTAAACCAACCCAACCCCAGACACAAGTTCGTATGGCCGAAAAGGCCCAAAACATTAAGCGGACTCAGAGACCTAGGGTTTCTGAGGAAACCCTAGGCGCCGCAACACCTCTGTCCTCCCGCCGCAGGTGCAATCAGCCCCTCGATACCTAGCAGCCCTCCTTCACGCTGAGGCCCCTAATCGCGCCGCAAGTGACTCAACAACAGCCCCTTCTTCGCGTCGCAAGCAGCACAGCATGCCGCAATCAACGTGGTAACCTTCTCCACCGTCGAGATCCACGCTTTTCGACCTGCAAAAGGAAAGAAATCGATAGAAAACAACATGATTTTTGTATTTGATTTATTTTTTGGGGTTATAAAAGCCCCGATATAATTTGTAAAATGGAGGAGAATACAGACAATAATATACAGATAAAAGATACAGAGGCATATACATAATATAAATATCAAAGAACAATACCAAAGGTTTTTTTTCCTTCTATATCGAATCCGTTGTTTTTTCCTTAAGTTCTTTTTTTCTTTTTTTTTTTACATGTATTAAAGTCTCAAAAAAATAAGTAAAAAAAAAAAAAGAGATAAAGAAACTCATCTTTTGAAACGGTGGCTGGCGACTCGTGTCGAGCCTCGCCGAGGGCCTGCCAAAAATCGCCTGGAGGTCGAAGGGAGGAAAGCTCTACAGAGCTTCTATTTCATTTTTTAAGGAGTTAAAATGATTTTTTCAGCCAATTTTTAACTTATATGGCGCGATAGAAACGACGTTGTTTTCACTTAATTCAATAAGCATAAAACGACGTCGTTTTAAAGGAGGACCCGCGAGTTGACTCGAAAACCGGGGAGGATCCGCGTGTTTTTATTTAAGGGTCTAATTGCCCTATAGGCCCTTTCGCATTTTGCTAATTTACAATTATGTTCGAATAGTTTTTTATTTTTAATTTATCCCTAAAACTTATATTCTGTTGCAATTTAATCCTCGGGCTGCTTAAAGGCAAAAATCAAAATGACGTCATTTTGGAAAGAAGGCATAATTGCCATATTAATCCCTGCAGTGTGACGCGCGTTTCGATTTAATCCTTTTATATTTATTTTATTGCTATTTAATCCTTATTCATTTTAAAACCTTTTTTTTTTAAAATTATTCTAATATTATATTTAATTATTTTATTATATTAAAATGTTATATTATTCTTATTATTTATATATTAATTTTACTAATAGTATAAAATTCATATATATTTTACATGTATCATCCTTATATATTTAATTATTATTATATATTATTTACTTGGTTTAATATAATTTATATGTTATTTTATAATTTATATATTATTTATTATATTATATTTTTAATTTGTATATTATATAGTATTATATTATATCATATATTATTTTTAAAATTTTATTTTGTATAAAATCTATTTATATTATATAACATGTTTTATTTATATTGTTTATTACATATGTAATTTTATGATTAGTACATTATGTATATATATGTTTTATATAAAATATTATATATTATTTACTAATTATTTTTATTATATGTAACCATTTATATATGTATTAGATTATTAAATTATATATATTTATTATAAGTACTTACTTTTTACTTTTATTTTATATATATATTAAATCATTTTAAAAATCGTCATATTCTTTTTTATATTCAATGTTTAAATATATTATTCCCTTTTCCATTTGATTTTGTTATTTTGTGAAAGTTTTAATTATCTCTATTTATTTTATATCACATGTTTATTTATTTAGGTTCTTTTGATCGTTTATTATTGCTTAACATAGTTCTTTATATATTTATGTTATATTATTCTTTATTATTTATTGATAGTATAATTTGTAGTTATATAAAATTGCAATTGAATATGTATGTCATAATATCTTATCTAGTCCATTGTTTTATAAAACATTTTTTAAAATCAACGCATTTTTAAAACAACAATATATGATATTTGGGGACTTCAAGAAAATTATACCCTAACTTACTGGGTTTTAATTTTTCTCGTGGAACTTAAAGTATCAAGTATTTTTTTTAAAACTTTCAACAACAACTCAAAACTTATTCTTGGAAATTCAAAACGTTGTTCGTAACTTACTGGGTATGATGTTTTGTGTTTCGAGGAAAGGATTTTCTACAAATAGAGATAAGCCTAGCTTCGAAGTCATGAGATGTTAAACCCTAACTTATTGGGTATAGCATTTTATTTCTTTGAGATAGGTAAATTTTGATTTTCTTTCAAAGGATCATATTTTCAAATTTTCGACAATAGGACATGATTTTATCGATTGGGTACCAATTTTGTAACACCCCAAACTCGGCCCAAATGCTACCACTGGATCTGGTATGTCACTTAAGGGATTTTACAAAAACATGTCGCATTTTGGAAACCAATTACTAGGTTTAAACCTTTTTCTGAAAGCTTAAGAATTCATTAAAGTGTAAAATATTAAGTTATAAATTATCTTGGTGGATTTTAAATAAAAACTGAAATTTCGTACATGTCTTAACTTAATTGGAAACATAAAACTTAAAAGCCCAACATAAAACCCAAAACAAAAATAATAGTCTAGTGGCCCGTGGCCTTATTACAACCATTTTTAATAATCCAAAAAATATAAAAATAACAAACTAAAGTCTTTTAGCTGAATCCAATTGCTCTTTTGCATGGCCACCTCGCGTTCCTCTCTAGCCCGGTCCGATGCACTAGGTGTCACCTGAAATTGTTAAATTAAAAGGGTGAGTCGCGAGACTCAATGTGCAACCCTCGTGCACCATTAGATTTGGGCTTTAGCCCCATAAAACATAATAATCAAAATTGATATACAAAACAAAAATAATATGCAAAGCCCAACCCATATCTCGAGGTGTCCATCCACTACACGCCCGTGCCACCAGCTCACACCATTGGGGATTTCTACAATCAACCCACACCGCTACATCGCCTTGATGGCGGTCGTCTTGCTCATCATCGATCATGGTCAGTAGCCACTACAATAGATCACGGTAGAAACCGCTTACAACAGATCACCAGTAAGGAACCTCTACAACGGATCATGGTAATAGCCGCTACAACATATAACTTCCTCCTGTCTTCAAACCCAACCTATGCAATCACGTAAAATCAATATACTTATATCATTTAATCAGAACATTCACTAACCTGGTGATTTGCTTATACCCTCTTTGGGTTTCCATCATTATGCCGGATTTCGACATTTATCAAAACATATAAGACTTATAAACTTATATTAATCAAACAGGTCTAGATGGTGTGGAGAATTACACACCTGATATCGCGAAATCCAATATTCTTAGTCGATGTCCTTGCTATCAGAACCTCTTATCCTCAATCTGTAGCCTTGGAATCCCGAAAATAACACGACTCAAAGGTTACTGAACCTTGACTTTAAAGATCTAGGTGTTAGACTCCTTTTCAGATCCCAAAATACCGAAAAATAAGAAAAACCTTTGATTAGTCGCTAGAGACTTTGAAAAGCCGAAGAAATATTCGAAACTCAAAATCGACACATACCTATTGGTTTCTTTAAAATTTCGGCACAGGTAGGTACCCCAGAATGATTTTGGCACACATATGGAAGACTAGATCTCACGTTTTTGACTTTTAAAAAATCTAAGCGAGGTGTTTCGGCTTTGAAGAAAGTAAGCAAAAAGTAAGGGACGCTTAGAGGTTTCAGCTAAAGGATTTGAATGAGATGAGAAAAGAATTTGTCAGAGGTTCGGCCAACTGAAGAGAAGAAAAGAAAAGAGAGAGAGAATAGCATAGGAATTTCGGCAAAGCAAAGAGAAAGATGAGAGAACTAGCTAGGAATTTCGGCATACATACCTTAAGCCAAAACCGAATACCCTTTTCTTTTCAAATTCTTAATAATTTCGGCTAACATTAAACACTTAAAGATGGCTCCAATCTCTGATCTATTATCTCCTCAAAAAATAGCCCTAATTCCTCTCTTCATTATCTGCCTAACTATCCACATAAAATAAACATTAAAATCCCTAAAATAGCCTTGTGTCGTCCCCTATTGTCCCCTTTAAATGCCAAATTTAACCTCAAACTTGGGCTCCAAGTAGCCAAATTTTGGGCCTTCCTCATACTCAAGTGACGCCACTTAAATCTCCCCTCTCTGGTGCTCCTAGTTGTTTGGGCCACAAGCCCAATATGTCACTTAAACTATTAAAACTTTAATTTAAGCCCTTAGAGTGTCTAAACAAAATATTTAAAACAAGGCCTCAAATTCCAATTCGAGCCCCAATTGTACCTCAAATTCTTAAATTAATATTTTAAGCATCAAGCATATAAAATGCATGACCCAATTATTCGTGGTGTTACGCTTCTACCCCTTAAAATAAATTTCATCCTCGAAATTTACCCGATCAAAAGAGATGGGGATACTCATTGTCGATAACATCCTCCGCTCCCACGTCGCCTCTTACGCACCATGATTTCGCCATAGAACTTTGACCAAAGGGACGAACTTCCTTCTCAACACTTTTACGCCTCGATCCAAGATTTGCATCGTTCCTCCTCCAAAGATAAATCGACCTTACTTCAATTTCTTCCACGGCACCACGCATGATGGATCGAAACGATAACGTCTTAACATTAAGACATGGAATACGTCATGTATCTGTTCTAACTCTGAAAGTAGCTCCAAATGATAAGCCACTGGGCCCATACATTCTAGCACCCGATAAGGCCCAATAAACCGAGGACTTAGCTTACCCTTCCGTCTAAACCTCATTACCTTTTTCCATGGAGAAACCTTCAAAAAGACTTGGTCTCCTACTGCAAATTCCACCTCCTTCTGCTTTAAATCTGCATAAGACTTCTGCCGATCAGACGCTTCCTTCAATTAAGCCCGTATTAACTTAACATTCTCTTTCGTTTCTGAAACTAGTTTTGGACCCAACACCTGACGTTCACCTAACTCCATCCAACAAGTAGAAGTACGACATCTCCTTCCATATAAAGCTTCAATACTAGCTTGATAACTATTATTGTACGTGAATTCACCAAGGTAAATACTCCTCCCAACTACCCCTAGAATCAATGATGCAACCCTCAAGCATATCTTCCAAGATCTGAATTACCCTCTCGATGACCATCATGCAGGGTGAAAAGCGGTACTAAAGTCTAACCTTGTTCCCATTGCTTGCTGAAGAGCCTTCCAAAATCGTGATGTGAACCTAAGGTCCCTATCCGATATGATCGACACTGGTACACCATGTAATCTTACAACCTCAGCCACGTATAACTTAGCCAACTTTTCTAGAGAAAAGTCCACTGAACCAGTATGAAGTGAGCAGACTCCGTCAGCCAATCCATAATTACCCAAATCGAATCTTTCTTAGTGGACGTAAGGGGTAACCCACTAACGAAATCCATCGTGATTCTTTTCCATCTCCATTGGGGAATCTTCACCGGTTGCAACAACCCCGAAGGCAACTGGTGTTCAGCTTTGACTTGCTGACACGTCAAACACTTCCCCACATATTCCGTAACTTCTCGCTTCAAACCTGGCCACCAAAACTGCTCTCGCAAATCCCGATACATCTTAACTTATCTAGGATGCATAGCATAAGGGCTACTATGTGATTCCTGAAGAATCATCTGTCTTAACTCCACATCTTTTGGCATACAAACTTTCCCACGGAAACACAAAAATCCATCACTATTCCAACTATAATCCTCTCCTTCACCATTCTGCACTTGTTGGATCCGAGTACTTAAAACATCATCCAAAAGTTACTTCTCTTTGATCTAACTTGTCTACAAAGGTTTTACTTAAAGTTCAGCTACCAAACTGCCATATTCATATAGGATAAGATGAGCGAACATTGCCCTCAAGTTCGCTATCGCCTTCCTACTCAACGCATCCGCCACCACATTTGCCTTACCCGGATGGTACTCAATCGAGCAGTCATAATCCTTTAATAGCTCGATCCACCTTCTCTGCCTTAGGTTCAACTCCTTCTGAGTGAGGAGATACTTCAAGCTCTTATGGTCGGTGTAAATAACTGACTTCTCCCTATACAAGTAGTGTCTCCAGATCTTCAGATTAAACACTACCACCGCTAATTCCAAATCATGCGTAGGGTAGTTCAACTCATGCGGTCTTAACTGTCGAGATGCATACGCCACCACTTTTCTTTCTTGCATCAACACACACCCTAAACCTGTGTGTGATGCATCACTGTAGACGGTAAATTCTTTTCCTGCCTCTGGTTGAATTAACACCGATGATTCTGTCAGGATTCTTGTAACACTCCTTACCTATATTCGATATTAGAATAGAGTACAAGGCATTACCGAAGTTTACAATTTTTTTTCAATATAGCCCCTTTATAAATATTTAGCCTTCCGGCAATTTTAAACCGAGACCAATCCACATCAACCAATCCAATTCAACATATTTTCATAATAAATTCATGCATATTTATAAGATAACATCAACACATACCAAACCAAGTTTTGCTAGCCATACCAATGGTCGACCTTACATTCATTTCATATTAACATTACTTTATTAGCTTATACATGCCATTGATTTCCAAAATAAAGTTTCTTTATATACCGAAATCTTGAGGCGATAGTGTGATGTATCTCCTACCGAATCGACCTCAGAGCTCTTAACACTACAAAACAGGAAAAGAAAATGTGGTAAGCACTTTGTGCTTAGTAAATCCAAGTAACAAGAATTATACTTACCTAACATTTTCAATACAATGCAATAAACATTCATATATCCATTCAATGCATTATTACCCTAACATACACAAGCTCAACATTCAAGTTAGTTCAATAATTTCCATGTATCAATAATATATACCATGATTGATGAGCTCATCAATACCATGATTTCCATTTCTTTGTT
Organism: Gossypium rotundifolium; assembly: GCA_025506655.1. Lineage (NCBI taxonomy): Eukaryota > Viridiplantae > Streptophyta > Magnoliopsida > Malvales > Malvaceae > Gossypium > Gossypium rotundifolium. Next base: position 34,079,259 of record CP106727.1, on the reverse strand, counting down.
ATATTTCCATATTTATCCGTTGAATTACTCATAATTTCGATGGATTTTTAGAGGTACACTTTAGTGTATAAATCCGGGTCCGTCAATTCATATTCATGTGCCCACATTTCCATTTTAGAGAGCACACTCATGAACCTCATCCTTACATAGGATTACCACCCGAGCTAAATCCTCAGAATATAAACTCATAGAGTATTGTCGGGATTACCACCAAAGCTAAATCCCAACGACAATTACTCTAATGAGCTTGGATCTAAATTACCATCCAAAGCTAAATTCAGACCTAATTGGATTACCCGTCCAGGCTAAATCCATTTTCCACATATTCTTCTGGAGGGCTATATCAGATAGGATCACCCGTCCTGCTAGATCCTTTTTTTCGTCAATTCCTTTTCGAGATCCATCGAATTTTCCTTTCATTCAACTGGATTTCTTCCACTTTTATCAAATATATCAATGTTTCATCAATCTTCATACAATGAACATTCAAATTATATTCACATCAATAACATACATTTCAAGCATTTAAGAAGATAATTCAAGTTACATGAACTTACCTCGATACTAGTTCGTATACAAAATCTACTTATCCGGGACTTTTTCCTTTCCTTTATCTAGCTTCGTATTTGAGTTTTCCGGATCTAAATAAATAAATTCAATCATCAATTCAATACACTTCATGTTCACATCTAGCATTTTCAATAATTCTATTATTATTTTTAGTTCATTCAAAACTATCTACTTGAGTCATAGTCACTAAATTATTTTTATCTTGAGATACAAAACTCCAAATTAGAATCCATTAATTTTATCTGAAACTAGACTCACATATCTTCTTTCCATAAAATTTTCAGAATTTTGGTTTAGCCAATAAGTACAGTTTATTCTTTAAAGTCACCCTTGTTCGCTATTTTTGACGATTCGACCCTTCTTCACTAAAATTAATTATCTCTTCATACGAGATTCAGATGATGTTCTAGTCTATTTATATTAAAATAGACTCATTCATGATTATAAAATATAAATTTAATCCCATAATTATTTTTATCCAATTTTTATGATTTTCTAAAGTAAAAATAGGGAACTGAATTCATTCTCGACCTTGTCTCACAAAATTCATTATATCTCATGATATTGCTTACATCATTTCTTCTATGAGAAACTAGACTCAATAAGCTTTAATTTCATATTTTTTCATCTTATAATTCGATTTCTAAAATTTATGGTGATTTTTCAAAGTTAGTCTCATCGCTTGTCCAAAACTGTTTTAGTGCAAACTGCTTATTACCATTTTCCCCTAAGCTTTCAATAATGATAATTTCATCCTGCTCAATTAACTTCTCAATTGAGCTGATTTCTCTCAATTAAAACTTTATTCTATCACTTTAAACTACTTTATAACCTTTGGGAATCATAATTTAAGTAATAGACTTTAATTCCAAACATTTTCACAATTAGGTCCTAAAATCAATTTCTATTGAAATTACCTAATAAAATCATCTCATAAACAATTTAAAGCTTAAATTTCATGCTAATTCATCATAAACTTACAGCACTCAGCCATGGTAACTTTCAATTTCATCCATGAAATCAAAAACTAATGAATTTAGTAATAGGACCTAGTTGTAAAAGTCTTAAAAACACAAAAATTACAAGAAATAGGCAAGTATTAACTTACTTGGTGCAAAAATTATGATATACCAGCTTAGAAAACCCTCCTATGGCGTTTTTGGATGATGAGAGTAAAGAAAAATGAAGATATTTCTAGATATCTCAAATTAGTCCTAGTTTTATTTAATAAATTTTGTTATTTTCCCATTTTACCCTTCTTTCAAGAATTCTCCGATTTTTTCTCAGCTTATGCCGCCTAAAATATCTCCTTTGGGCTTATTTGCTCTTTAGATCCCTTTTCATTTGACAATTGAGCTATTTAATCCTTAATAACTTTCACACTTTTTTTTTCAATTTAGTCCTTTTCATTTAATTACCTACCCAAACGTTAAAATTTTCTAACAAAATTTTAATACCACATTACTAAAATTTTATAAATATTTATAAAAATATTTCCTACTAAATTTTATGAGATCAAGGTCTCGATACCTTGTTTTTATCCAATTCCTTCAATAATTCCTTTTTCTAACAACCACTAAATCGGTAAAATTTTTCTATCGATATTTTAATACGATTTTCCTATCATATAAATATTCATGCAAAAATATTAAAATAAATTTCTCTTTAAATCGGATTTATAGTTACGAAACCATTGTTCCGATAACCTTGAATTCAGGCCATTACAATTCTCTTCAACTTCTCAAAACTCTCCTGCTGTTTATCGGCCCACACGAATGATACTCCCTTCATCAACAACTTAGTTAAAGGTGCCGCTATTAAAGAGAACCCCTCAACAAACCTTCGATAATATCCTGCTAATCCTAAGAAACTTGATCTCCGCCATTGACTTCGGTGGTTTCCAATCCAATACAGCTTCTATCTTCCGAGGGTCCACCCTAATTCCTTCTGCGGAAACCACATGCCCTAAGAAGGTCACTTCCCTTAACCAGAACTCACACTTGTTGAACTTAGCGAACAACTACTTCTCCCTCAGGATTTGCAACACCACCCGAAGATGTGCATCATGTTCCTCCTCAGACTTAGAATATACCAGGATATCATCGATGAACACCACGACGAACCGATCAAGGTATGGCTAGAATACCCGGTTCATCATATCCATAAATGCTGCTGGCGCGTTCGTCAACTCGAACGGCATCACCAAGAACTCATAATGACCGTACCGAGTTTGAAACACCGTCTTATGAATGTCCCCTTCCTTTACCTTTAACTGATGATAACCCGACCTTAGATCAATCTTTGAAAAGACCAAAGCTCCTTTAAATTGATCGAACAGGTCATTGATTCTTGGTAATGGGTACTTATTCTTAATCATGAACTTATTCAGTTGACGATAGTCCAAGCACATACGCATGGAGCCATCCTTCTTCTTCACGAATAGAATTGGCGCTCCCCATGGAGACACACTCGGTCGGATAAATCCTCGATCCAAAAGCTCCTGGATCTGAGCTTTGAGCTCCACCAGCTCCTTCAGCACCATTCGATAAGGAGCAATGGATACCGAGCCGTACCCGAGAGTTGTTCTATTCCAAACTCCACTTCGCGATCTGGGGGTAATCCTAGCAATTCCTCCGGAAAGACATCCGCAAAATCCTTGACTGTTCAAACCTCATCGACAGTCACCTCCTTAGCATCCAAAGCATTAATAAAAGATAGAAAGACATTTATCTGATTAAGAATTTTATGAATCATTAATTCTTTCCACTATTTTACCACGGACAGTCTTATGAATAATAGTTTTAAAAGTAGTTCTTTCGAATTTGCATTCATAAAACAGTCTCAAGTTTGTATCCCCTAACTAGAATAAGACACATACATTCAATCACCATCATACAAATAGCATCCCATCACTTACATTCATCATGTAAGGGTGTTTTCGTTATTTTACTACCCAGGGGTGTTTTTGTAATTTTTCATATAGGGGTATTTTTGTAATTTTCCAAAATAGGGTTCCTTGGTATTTTGTAAAATAGAGGTATTTTAGTAATTTTGTAATCAGGGGATATTTCGATAATTTTGAAATTTGATGGGTATTTCGATAATTTTGAAATCCGGGGTATTTTAGTAATTTTGAAATCTAAGGTAATTTAGTAATTTTACAAATCAAGGGTAATTTGGTAATTTTACAAACTAGGGGTATTTTGGTCATTTTGCAAAACAAGGGTAGTTTGGTAATTTTTCAAACTAGGGATGTTTTGATGTTGTTGTTTTTTTTAAACAGGGGTACTTTGGGGAAATCTAGTTTCATAGTCCGGGTTACTCTTGTAAACATGAGGTTTTTTGCAAAAGTTTTCAAAACATGGTTGATTGGAATTTTTCATAACTCAAATGTATTTTGAAAATTTTACAAAACTTGGGGATTTTTTAAAAAAAAGGTGGCCGGTCCCTTTCGGGTTTTAATTATAAGGTTTAGCCCATCAACCAATCCTTGTAGCTAGGATGAATAGTCACTACACACCAGGTAAGATTCTAGTGAAGAAGAGGTGAGTCACCAGGACCAGGACTGCTTAAATACCAAGCTCTCCCTGAATCTACTCCTAGACATGCGTATGTCTATTGCCACACCCTAACTCGGCTAAGGTGAACAGTCACTACGCACCAGGTAGGATTCCAACGAAGAGGAGGTGAGTCACTAGGACTGCTTAAATACCAGGCTCTTCCGGATCCAATCCTAGACATGCGTATGCCTGTTACCACACCCTAGTCTTGCGGCTCGTTCACGGGTTTGTTTAGTGGAATTAAGTCTTATGAAATTTAAGAAGTGGTTTAAGCTAGGCCTAGAGTCCATCAAGTTCTAATCTGATTAATTCTACGTCCCAATAAGCCCATTAAGCCCACATATATTTCACACAATGGTTTAAAGTACTTACCTGGTGGACTTGGGCTGGAGATGCAGGTGCCATGCTGAGCTAACAGACATGGTATCACTTAAAAACATCTATGTTTCGAAAGCCCATTTTTAGAAAGCATTTTGAGCCCAAAAACCCCAGAGCCGAGTTTTGAACCGGGCTCTGATACCAATTTGTAACACCTCAAACCCGGCCGAAACGCTACCAACGGATCTGGTATGTCACTTAAGGGATTTTACAAAAACATGTCGCATTTTGGAAAACAATTACTGGGTTTAAACCTTTTTTTCGAAAGCTTAAGAATTCATTAAAGTGTAAAATATTAAGTTATAAATTATCTTGGTAGATTTTAAATAAAAACTAAAATTTCATACATGTCTTAACTTAATTGGAAACATAAAACTTAAAATCCCAACATAAAACCCAAAACAAAAATAATAGTTTAATGGCCCGTGGCCTTATTACAACCATTTTTTATTAATCCGCAAAATATAAAAATAACAAACTAAAGTCTTTTAGCTAAATCCAATTGCTCTTTTGCATGGCCACCTCGCGTTCCTCTCCACCGGTCCGATGCACTAGGTGTCACCCAAATTGTTAAATTAAAAGGGTGAGTCATGAGACTCGAGTACAACCCTCGTGCACCATCGATTTGGGCTTTAGCCCCATAAAACATAATAATCAAAATTGATATACAAAACAACAATAATATGCAAAGCCCAACCCATATCTTAGGTGTCCATCCACTACACGCCCGTGCATCACCGCTTTACACCATTGGGGATTTCTACAATCAACCCACAATTACTGCGCCTTGATGGCGGTCGTCTTGCTCATCATCGATCATGGTCAGTAGCCACTACAACAGATCACGGTAGAAACCGCTACAATAGATCACGGTAAGGAACCACTACAACGGATCATAGCAATAGCTACTACAACATATAACTTCCTCATTTCTTCAAACCCAACCCATGCAATCACGTAAAATCAATATACTTATATCATTTAATCAGAACATTCACTAACTCGGTGATTTGCTTATACCCTCTTTGGGTTTTCATTATGCGGATTTCAGATTATCAAAACATATAAGAGATTTATTAATCAAACAGCATTTATCAACACATATCAAAATCCAATATTCTTAGTCGATGTCGTTGCTATCCGGATCTCTTATCCTCAATCTATAGCCTTGGAATCCCAAAAATAACACGACTCAAAGGTTACTAAACCTTGACTTTAAAGATCTAGGCGTTGGACTCCTTTTTAGATCCCAAAATACTGAAAAATAAGAAAAACCTTTGATTAGTCACTTGATTAGCTATTCGGCTAGAGACTTTGAAAAGCCGGAGAAATATTGGAAACTCAAAATCGACACATACCTATTGGTTTCTTCAAAATTTTGACACAGGTAGGTACCCCATAATGATTTTGGCACACATATGGAAGACTAGATCTCACATTTTCGGCTTTTAGAAAATCTAAGCGAGGTGTTTCGGCTTTGAAGAAAGTAAGCAAAAAGTAAGGGAAGCTTAGAGGTTTTATTAAAGGGTTTGAATGAGATGAGAAAAGAATTTGTCAGAAGTTCGGCCAACTGAAGAGAAGAAAAGAAAAGAGAGGGAGAATAGCATAGGAATTTTGGCAAACCAAAGAGAAAGATGAGAGAACTAGCTAGGAATTTGACATACATACCTTAAGCCAAAACCAAATGCCCTTTTCTTTTAAATTCTTAATAATTTTGGCTAACATTAAACACTTAAAGATGGCTCCAATCTACGATCTATTATCTCTAAAAATAGCCCTAATTCCTCTCTTCATTATCTGCCTAATTATCCATATAAAATAAACATTAAAATCCTAAAAATAGCCTTGTGCAGTCCCCTATTGTCCCTTTAAATGCCTAAATTTAGCCTTCAAACTTAGGCTCCAAGTAGCCAAATTTTGGGCCTTTCTCATACTCAAGTGCCTTTAAATCTCCCTTTCTAGCTCCTAGTTCTGGGCATAAGCCCAATGTGTCACTTAAACTATTAAAACTTTAATTTAAGCCCTTAGAGTGTCTAAACAAAATATTTAAAACAAGGCCTCATTGAATTTGAGCCCCAATTGTACCTCAAATTCTCAAATTAATATTTTAAGGTGCACAGACCCAATTATTCAGGGTGTTACAAATTTTTGGGCGTTATGAGGGTGCTAACCTTTCCTGATACGTAACTAACTCCCGAACCCGTTTTCTTGTTTTTCATGGACCAAAATCAAATGTTTTAAAATAAAACATTTTACAAAGGTGATCCAATCACACCTAAGTAAAAAGGGATTGGTGGCGACTCCATTTTCATTTTTTAAAAGTCGATCCCCATTTTTTTTTCAAAACCTTAAAAATGGTTTCGACAACTTAACGACTCCACTGGGGGCCAATAAGAGAGTCAAGTCATAAAATCGATAATTTCATGTCCTTTTGTCCGAATTTAAAATTCTGATTTAAAAAACATGAATCTTTTATTGCACGTGGTTCTGATTTTTTAATATATATCTGCATTACACTACATGACCATTGTGGTCGCGCCTTTAAGTGGGAGCGAGAAGCTATGCCTTCGTGAGGTTTTCACCTCCGCATGGGCTAGTGGATTGCTTTCGGGATACATATGTACCTATGTCTTCGTGAAGTTTTCACTTCTGCATGGCCATAGGGAAATGTATTCCCCTGAACCGAACTCGGTCCGTATGAGCCTATAATGGGTGAGGATCGAGGAATCTGCTGGTTTGAGTACAACTTTAGAGCTAAACCATACGTAAAAAACATAAGAACTCACCCTAAGTAGAACTATGTCGAACCTTAATAATTACCAAGATAGATGTTTGTTACTTTGCTTGCTTTATATTTTACGGTACTAACTTGTTGTGTTTTATTCTTTCGTGCATGTCATTTCATATTTAAAAAGGTACCGATTCACGGTCAATTTCTAAAGTTAGAAAGCTGGTTATGGAGAACGAATTCCTTGATAAAGTGGAAGACAATGCAGTCGTCCGTATATGGTCAGAGCAAAGGCAATTAGAGAAAGGGGATAGCTTAGCTGAGGGGTATGTGTCGGAACTACGGGATTTCACTCGTATTAGTGTCACGCAAAATGAGCTTCCGGAGTTGAAGGGAATATGGACCCAGTGGGACGATGAGGCAAAGCAGCTGTTCTATCGTAATTATGGTGATCTACCTTACTTGCTCTACGTTAAAGTAGATAAGTATCTATTCCGCGCTATGATTCAGTTTTGGAATTCTGCTTATAGTTGTTTCACTTTCGGGAAAGTATATTTAGTGCCCACGGTAAAGGAATATATGACCTTCCTTCATTGTTCAAGAATCCAAGTCGACAGAGTTTATTCTAGGGCTGCTAATGTTCCAACTTTTGTGAAGAAGTTAATGAATATCACGGGGATGAGTGAACAATGGGTTGCAGCTAGAATTCAAGAGAAAGGTGAAGGAAAATGCATTCCTTGAGAAAGTTTGAGGGATTTGGTCTTAACACATCGAGATATAAAGAAGAAGATTGATGTCTTTGCCTTGTGTATTTACGGTTTGGTAATCTTCCCTAAAGCTTTAAGACATGTAGATGAAGCAGTTCCTGATTTATTCGATCAACTTGGCAGAGGAGTCACGCCTATACCTACGATCTTAGTCGAGACATTCAGATCTTTGAATGCATGTCGGAGAGCAGGTGAAGGCAGATTCATTGGATGCACGATGTTGTTGTTGGCTTGGTTCCACAGTCATTTCTGGAAGGTGGAGAAAAGGTCTTATCGGGTTTTCTTTGAGAACCATTCTCTGTTAAAAGAAATAGTGGCAACACTGTAACACCCCAAACCCGGCCCATGCGTTATGACCGGATATGACATGTCACATGAGAAAAATATATTTAAGTCCTTTTCATTCGTACGTAAATGGTATTGATTTGTTAAAATCAAGAAAAACAATTTTGATTTAAAATATTTGATGAAATGTTACTAACTTCGAAGATTGATTAATAAATCGATAAATTTGAACTAATGATTTTACAAACCGTGACTTTTGAAAATAGTGATGAAAATTTAAGAGAAAATTTCTAAATTAAAAACATTTATATAAGTTTATTACGAAATCCATTTGTGTATCTATTTTAGAAAACCTTTATCTAAGTTTTTAGAAAAAAAGAAAATCCCTTTTAAAGTAACTTGAGCAAAATATAAGTACGTCAAACATAAAGCAAAATAAAATAATCCAGAGGCCTTATTACATCATATAACTCAAAATAGTAAAGTAATAAAGTGAAAGAAATAGAAATCTAAAGCCCAAATAAAACCATTTCTGAAGTATGGCCCCACCAAGTCATCCATGGCCCAAGTCCACGTCACTGAGCATTACCTGTAAGGGTTAAGGAAACGGGGTGAGTTACTAGAACTCAATGTATAATCCCCTTACCGTCGTCCACTAGGCTAGAACCCATTTAGCAAAGTTTTAGACCTAAGCCCCTTTTACATAATAATGTATCAATTAAATTGAATGAATGTAATGAAACCCAACCCAACCTACTAATCCATCCGCTACACATCACCCGTACCATCCCATCACAGCTGTGGGGATCAAGTCAACCCACCCCGCCAAACACACCAATCGCAGGCATTTTGCCATTTATAACATAATTTGGTTGTGGCCAAGCCACCAAAATCATAGTGAATCATATTAAGAATCATTTTTGTGGCAGCGCCACCGAATCACTTTTCTTCAACATTTTCCCATCCCATGCAAAATTATGTAAATGCAACATACATAGTAAATCATGATATTTACAAATATAAAAAACAATCATTAATTCAGAGATTCATTACAAAAATTCAGCCCATTATAACACTTTGAAAATCAGCCCATTAGGGCAATCTATCAAATCGGCCCATTAGGGGCATTTTTGTAATTCGGCCCATTAGGGACATTTTTCGTAATTCTCACAGTGTTAATACCAATTTTGACAAATTTATCAAAAATAGTGTAATTTAGGCCAAATTCCTAATTTACGCCATATTATGATTTTAATCATAACAATTTATTTCCAATATGATATCGAATCTTAAAACCCACGAAAAAATAGTGTGAGATTACACACCTGATTATGGTAAGTACTAGGCCTTCTTGATCATCAACACTCTCAAAATCGTGAACGTCCACGAATTGTCGATTCTCACCGGATGATGGTCCACAACCCGGTGGAAAATCCCGAACCGCTGATACCGCCCTTCGTTTGAATCTTGGAGTAGGAATCGTAAATCCACTCCTTTTGATTTCTCCACTCGCCTTTCCTTTCGAATCGACACCACAAGCCTCCATTGGTTTAAATCTTAGTCAGAACGATATTGCGATATAAATATAGATTGTCTAATAACAAAAGGTTCGGCTTACCACTAAATAAGGAGAGAATATCGAATGATTTCGTCCCTATCAACATAATCAATTAGCCAACCTTCAATCCGATTACCACAATAACCAAATGGAGATATCAAATGCACTATGAAAGAACTCCTTACCTTAATCGATAATAATCCAAATTCCCACAATTGTCTTATGACTAGAGATGATTAGATGATGATGTGGTATTCGGCCACCCTCTATAACACTACGAAAAAGATATCGATCACAACATGAGAGTGATGGGGAGAGAGATGTTTTGATAGGGAAACAAGATATAATAATTGAAAAATGATGAACACGTATATTCGACTAGGAAGAAAAATGAAAATAAAATGAAATGAAAAGAGGGATATAAGGTCACTTACCGATTCGGTCAAGAAGAGATTGTCCAAGACGAAAAGAAAAGAAAAAATAAAGAGATGGGATGATAATAGAATCGGTTTTAAAGGAAAATAAAACAAGAAAAAGTGATCTTAAAGTGATGTCGATTTTAGAGAAGAGAAAAGATTGATGAAATGGTCAAAAGAAAAGAATGGATGGATGGATTGCTAGATTGTTCGGCTATCAAAGGGGAGGTGGGCAAAAGTTGAGTGTTTCGGCCAATTAAAAGAAAAAGAATGCATAAGTGTGCTAGGAGGTTTCGGCCAAAGCAAAGAAAAGAAAATGTTCACTTTGGCTTAGGAATTTTCGGCAAAGAGGAAAGAGATTGGAAAAATTAAAAGATATCACCCAAAATGCTAAGAAGAAAAATAATCACTCAAGTTGTAACATCCTAAATTTTTGGGCCAATTCGTTTAATGGGTGAATATGTGGAATGAGTTAATTTAAGTGTTAGGGGTCCAAATTGGGCTCAGGCTTAGGCAGAGCCTTGATTAAAATTATCTGTTTGGGCATTATAGGGTTTAAAAGGTAGTATCTATGTTTAAAATACCAAAGTGGGCTTGTGGCCCGATCTTAGGAGGTGACGCCACACACAAGGAGTAAGGGCCCAAATTTAAGTTTCATGGAGCCCAATTCTTTTAATTTAAGTTAGCTAAATTTTGGGCATTAGGATTAGGTGGAGTGGATGGCAACAAGGCTAAAATTTAGGGGTTTTAATGTTTAAAATATGTGGATAATAAGCGAGATAAAGGCTATTATTTAGGAATTTATTTTATGTGGATAATAAGCAGATAAAGGCTAAGATCTAGGATTTTATGATTAAAATATGTGGATAATATCTTTGATAAAGGAGGAGGAGTTAGAGATAATTAAGTCTCTTTTAGATGAGCTAGGAGATTAAGATAAAGGAGAAAAGTTAGGAATTTATCTACAAAGATAGTGATGGCCAAGAATCCATCGGTGAGAGGAGTAAAGAAACCATCTACTACATGGCAAGGGGTTGTCAATTTCCTATAAATAGGGGCTAGCTCCTTGTTTCGACATTAAATCCTCTCCCTTTTGTGCCAAATTCCTTAGCTTCTTTTCTCCAAATTTCTTTCTCCAATTTCTCTAAAAGCCAAAACTCCATTATTCTCTTCTTTCTTCTAAAAGCCAAAAACTCCATTATTCTCTTATTTCTCCTAAAAGCCAAAAACTTCATTATTCTCTTCTTTCTTCTAAAAGCTGAAAACTCCATTATTCTCTTCCTTCTCTAAAAAGCCAAAATCTCTATAGTTTTTATTTTATTCATCCTATTTGAGAAATTGTTCTATACTTCCGGCATTTAAATCCTCCATTGACAATGTCGAATTCTCTCTCTAGTACTAGCCGAATCTCCTAAGTTAAGGTAAGAGTAGATTTTTTATTAGTTCTCATAATCTATTCCCGATTTTTGAAAAGGAAAAAGCCAAAAGCTAATAGTTTAATGGTTTATGATGGGAAGCAAGTCGGGATTTGAAGGAAGCCTAGTCGACTAGATCTAAAAGCCGAAATTCATAAGTCTCTAATTTCGGGATTTTTAAGGCAAAAGAAAGAATCCCTAAGTTTAAGAAACGAGCAGTATCTGCTATTCGAGATTGGCCAATTGGTTGTGGATCGGCTTCTGAACAACACCTTAGGCAGATAGCAGTTGTGTCGACTAAGGATAGCGTCGATATAGAAAGCCTCGTTTTATCGGTAATCAGGTGTATAGATTCTTGACACATAAGCTTTGTTATATTATATGTATGTTATGGGCTAAAAGCCGGAAAAGGTGTGTAGATCTCTATCACACTAGTTAATCTGAATTATATGTATGTTATGGGCTAAAAGCTGGAAAATGAGGTTGTATGAACAGTTGTATTACCCAGAAAGGGTAGGCAAGGGATGCCAGGTACGTAATCATAGAAACTTCTCTATGTGTATCGAAGTATGCAAAATATGTGATATGTTTAGATAGTTTAATGTTCTGATTCTTGCATGTATACATGGGACTGGATTGATTGATTTACTGGAGGGGGCGGTCATGAGGTGATCGGTGGCCTTGCCACATAGGTCACATAGTGATCGGTCTTTATAATGACGACACTGTTGTCGGTATATTATTAAGGTCGCATAGTGATCGGTGGCTTTCCACATAGGTCACATAGTGATCGGTTTTATATGACAACAAATTGTCGATATGGTGTGTAGCGGATGGAGGGTTGATTGTAGAAATCCCACGGTGTGATAGTTGATGCGGGGTGTGTAGAGGATGGACTCATAGGTTTGGGATGGGCCATGTTGCATATTTTGTTACCCTTGTATACGGGCCAAGGCTCATAATGTGTTTGTGGGCCTCAAGCCTTTTATGTGTTCTGGGATTTGCACATCGAGTCTTGGTGACTCAACCTTTTATTTTTCCCAACATTTGGTGAGCAGTAGATCGTGAACATGGGAGCCGAAGCGAACTCGATGGGCCATCAAGTTTTAATTCTACAAATTATTTCGGGATTTCTTTAAGTGTATTTTATTTTTATTTGGAATTTTTTTAAGGCCTCTAGTTTTTATTCAACTAAGAAGTTTCCAATGTTATGCAACTTATAAATTTTATGTCAAGGTTTATTTAGACTTAATAATACTAATATAAGATTTTATTTTAAAATGTCACTTATTTACTCTAATAATGTTTAATTAACTTACGACTTCCAAAACCAACAAGGCAAAAGTTTTCAATATACAAGCCGTGACACGCCAAATCCATTCGAAACGCATGGGCCGGGTTTGGGGTGTTATAATTTTAGTATCAGAGCCCAGTTTAAAACTCGAAATTGTGAAATGGGTCTAGAAATATTTTAGAAAATTTTTTGGTTCGAGGACATGGCCTTGAGTCTCTAAGCACCCGATCCACCTAGGTAAGTGTTCTAAACTCTTGCTGTGTTATTTATGTGGGCTTAATGAGCTTTATGGGACGTAGACTATCTAGGTTAGAACTTGATGGACTCTAGGCTTAGGCAAACAACTCTTCAATTCCATAAGACTTAATTTCACTAAAACAAAACACGTAAATGAGTCACAAGACTAAGGTGTAGCAAGGCATATGCATGTCTAGGAGTAGATCCTAAGAGCTTGGTATGTAAGCAGTCAAGTGACTCACCTCCTCTTCACAGAATCTTACAGTGCATAGTATTTGCTCACTCACTATAAGGACTTGTTCATGGTTTGAACCCATAATTAAAACCGAAAGGACCAACCACCCTATTTTGCAACCAAAACCCTAAGTTTTGTACACTTTAGAAAAAAATACATTTGATTTGAAAATGTTCGCAACTATGAAGAAAATTACCAAATTACCCTTGTTATGCAAAATGACCAAAATAGCCTTGATTTGTAGAATTACCAAATTACCCTTATTTTGTAAAATTACCGAAATACCCTTGAATCACAAAATTACCAAAATACCCTTAAATTTTAAAATTACCGAAATGCCCCCAAATTTCAAAATTACCAAAATACCCTCAGATTTTAAAATTTTTGAAATGCCCTGAATTTTAAAATTACCAAAATACCTTCGATTTCCAAATTACCAAAATACCCCCGAGAATGCAAAATTACCAAAATACCCTTATTTTATAAAATCATCAAGGAACCTCATTTTAAAAAAATTTACTAAAATGCCCTCAGAAGATAAAATTACGAAAATACCCTAGGTAGTGGAAAACAACAACAATGACAACCACAACACTTTTACGTAATGAACGCGAGTTCATGAATGTTGATGATTGAATGAATGAACTTGAGATCTGTAGTGTGTGTATGAATTCAAAAGAACTACTTTTAGAACTATTAATCATAAGACTGCTTCATGATAAATCGGTGGAAAGAAATAATGATTCATAAAATTTCTAATCGATAAACGCAAATCGGTAGAATGAGTACAAGGGGCGAAGACGCTTCAGATGCAAATAATGGTGCGTACCTACCATAGTATACTAAGTGTTTATTTTGACTTTAGAATTAGAATGCAAAGAAAAGCATAGTGGTGAGACTCGGTAGAATGATTACTAGTTAGTTGGAAATTTCGAGGACGAAATTTCTTTAAGGAGGGTAGAACCGTAACATCCTAAATTTTTGGGCCTATCGTTTAATGGGTGAATATGTGGAATGAGTTAATTTAAGTGTTAGGGGTCCAAATTGGGCTCAGCTTAGGCAGAGGCCTTGATTAAAATTATCTGTTTGGGCATTATAGGGTTTAAAAGGTAGTATCTATGTTTAAAATACCAAAGTGGGCTTGTGGCTCGATCTTAGGAGGTGACGCCACATACAAGGAGTAAGGGCCCAAATTTAAGTTTCATGGAGCCCAATTCTTTTAATTTAAGTTAGCTAAATTTTGGGCATTAGGATTAGGTGGAGTGGATGGCAACAAGGCTAAAATTTAGGGGTTTTAATGTTTAAAATATGTGGATAATAAGCGAGATAAAGGCTATTATTTAGGAATTTATTTTATGTGGATAATAAGCGAGATGAAGGCTAAGATCTAGGGATTTTATGATTAAAATATGTGGATAATATCTTGATAAAGGAGGGAGGAGTTAGAGATAATTAAGTCTCTTTTAGATGAACTAGTAGATTAAGATAAAGGAGAAAAGTTAGAATTTATCTACAAAGAGAGTGATGGCCAAGAATCCATCGTTGAGAGGAGTAAAGAAACCAAATACTACATGGCAAAGGGTTGCGAATTTCCTATAAATAGGGGCTAGCTCCTTGTTTCGACATTAAATCCTCTCCCTTTTGTGCCGAAATTCCTTAGCTTCTTTTCTCCAAATTTTTTCTCAATTTCTCTAAAAGCCGAAAACTCCATTATTCTCTTCTTTCTTCTAAAAGCCAAAACTCCATTATTCTCTTATTTCTCCTAAAAGTCTAAAACTCCATTATTCTCTTCTTTCTTCTAAAAGTGAAAACTCCATTATTCTCTTCCTTCTCTAAAAGCCAAAATCTCTATAGTTTTTATTTTATTCATCCTATTAGAAATTGTTCTATACTTTCTGCATTTAAATCCTCCATTGACATTGTCGAATTCTCTCTCTAGTACTAAGCCGAATCTCCTAAGTTAAGGTAAGAGTAGATTTTTATTAGTTCTCATAATCTATTCCGATTTTGAAAAGGAAAAGCCAAAAGCTAATAGTTTAATGGTTTATGATGGGCAAAAAGTCGATTTGAAGGAAGCCTAGTTGACTAGATCTAAAAGCCAAAATTCATAAGTCTCCAATTTTGGGATTTTTAAGGCAAAAGAAAGAATCACTAAGTTTAAGAAACGAGCAGTATCTGCTGTTCGAGATTGGCCAATTGGTTGTGGACCGACTTACAACAACACCTTAGGCGGATAGCGGTTGTGTCGACTAAGGATAGCGTCGATATAGAAAGCCTCGTTTTATCAAGAATCGGTGTATAGATTCTTGACACATAAGTTTTGTTATATTATATGTATGTTATGGGCTAAAAGCGGAAAAGGTGTGTAGATCTCTATCACACTAGTTAATCTGAATTATATGTATGTTATGGGCTAAAAGTGGAAAATGAGGTCAGTATGAGCAGTGTATTACCTGTAAAGGGTAGGCAAGGGATGCAGTGCGTAATCATAGAAACTTCTATGTGTATCGAAGTATGCAAAATATGTGATCTGTTTAGATAGTTTAATATTCTGATTCTTGCATGTATACATGGGATGGGATTGATTGATTTACAGAAGGGGAGCAGGTCGCGAGGTGATCGGTGGCTTTGCCACATAGGTCACATAGTGATCGGTCTTTATGACAGGCAGCACAGCTGTCGGTATATTATTAAGGTCGCATAGCGATCGGTGGCTTCGCCACATAGGTCACATAGTGATCGATTTTTATGATGAAGACACAATTTGTCGATATGGTGTGTATGGATGAAGGGTTGATTGTAGAAATCCCACGGTGTGATAGTTGGTACGGGGGTGTGTAGAGGATGGACTCATAGGTTTGGGATGGGCCATGTTGCATATTTTGTTACCCTTGTATACGGGCCAAGGCTCATAATGTGTTTGTGGGCCTCAAGCCTTTTTATGTGTTCTCGGGATTTGCACACTGAGTCTTGGTGACTCAACCTTTTATTTTTCCCAACATTTCAGGTGAGCAGTAGATCGTGAACATGGGAGCCGAAGCGGACTCGAGGGGCCATCAAGTTTTAATTCTACAAATTATTTCGGGATTTCTTTAAGTTTATTTTATTTTTATTTGGAATTTTTTTAAGGCCTCTAGTTTTTATTCAACTAAGAAGTTTCCAATGTTATGCAACTTATAAATTTTATGTCAAGGTTTATTTAGACTTAATAATACTAATATAAGATTTTATTTTTAAAATGTCACTTATTTACTCTAATAATGTCTAATTAACTTACGACTTCCAAAACCAACAAGGCAAAAGTTTTCAATGTACAAGCCGTGACACGCCAAATCCAGTCGAAACGCATGGGCCGGGTTTGGGGTGTTACACAAGTACCAAAATTCACCCAAAATGCTAAAGAATTTCGGCACTCCCCTATTACCTCTCAAAACCGTGTGCACCAAACAAAAAGGGTCAAAATTTGACCATAAAAACATTCCAAAACATTTCCCATGAAAAAGGCCAACATGCTCCCTTATCTTGCCTTTTTTTCTTTTGATTATTTCCTTCAATATCCCTTATCTTCCTCCTTACCATAAACCTTAGCCACCTTTCCATAATTTAAAAAGTCCACCTTGCCTAAAATACCATCATGGCCGACACTCTCAATGAATAGCACAAAAAAAATAATCAAAATTTGTACCTGTAACACCCCAAACCCGGCCCATGCATTATGACCAGATCTGACATGTCACATGAGAAAAACATGTTAAATCCTTTTTATTCGTACTAAAATAGGTATTATTTTGTTATAATCAAGAAAATAAGTTTGATTTGAAATAGTTGATAAAGTACTACTAACCTCGAAGGCTGATTGATAAATCGATAATTTGAACTAGAGATCTTATAAACCATGATTTTTGAAAACATCGTTTGATAATTTGAACTAGAGATCTCATGAAATCCATTTGTTAATCTATTTTAGAAAATCTTTATTTAATTTTTTAGAAAAATTTCCATTTAAAACAATTTAAGCAAAATATAAGTACGTCAAATATAAAGCAAAAATAAAATATTCCAGAGGCCTTATTACAACATAAAAACCCAAAATAGTAAAAGTAATAAAATAAACGAAAGAAGAAATTAAAAAGTTTCAAACAACATTTCTGAAGTATGGCCTCCACCGAGTCATCCATGGCCCAAGTCCACATCACTGAGCATTACCTACAAGGATTAAGAAAGAAGGGGGTGAGTTACAAGAACTCAGTGTACAATCCCTTACCTCATCCACTGGGCCTGAACCCATTTAGCAATAACTTGGGCTGGAGCCCATGTAGCATAATCTTGGGCCGAAACACATTTACATAATAGAATATATATATGTGCAATGTATGCAACCCAACCCATCCTAGTAATCCATCCGATACACACCACCCGTACCATCCCATCACACCTGTAGGGATCAAGTCAACCCACCCTGCCAAACACACCAATCGCAGGCAAGTAGCCATTTATAAAATTTGTGGCTGAGCCACCAGAATCATATACGGTAATATAATCGGCACATATCCATTATCAGAATTTGTGGCAGTGCCACCAAATTACACTTATCTTCATTCAATTTTATTCCCAACCCATGCAATATGAAACATGCAACATATATAATTAAACATAATATCCACATATGTGTACAAAAGTTATAAATCCAATATTTTATTACGGTAAATCGGCCAATTATAGAACTTTGTAATTCGGTCCACTAAGGCATTCTTAACAAATCGGCCCATAAGGGCATTTCGATAATTTGGCCCATAGGGACATTTTCGTAATTCGACCATAGGGGCATTTCAGTAAATTTCACAATGCAAAGGTATTTCTATAATTTTACCCATCGAGGGTATTTTCGTGATTTCGCAACCCCGGACTTAACAACTAATTTGGGGCATAAAAATTGAAACTGTCCATCCACGTCACATTGACTAAATTGACTATAACTCGAGTTAGAAAACTCAAAATTTAGATCCGTAAATTTTCCTTAAAACTAGACTCATATATGTTCTTACTAAAATTTTTCCAAAATTTTAGCTTAGCCATTTAGTGCAGTTTATTCATTAAAGTTTCCCCTATTTCACTAACCAACGGTTCTGACCTCTCTTACCCTAAATTCAAATATCTCCTTGTACAGTTTTCATATGTTGCTCCCACTTGTTTCTATTGAAACTAGACTCACTAAGGAATCTATACATATAAATTATAACTCATAATTCACTTTTTAAAATTTTGAATGATTTTTTCAAGACAGAAGAGGGAACCACGTAGTCCTTCAGAACCAGTCTCACTAAAATTAAGATATCACAAAATATAAAATTCCTCTTCCTACTCTGTTTCTTTCATATAAAAATAGACACAATAAGATATAATTCTATATCTTATTCACTTCCTAATTACTTTTATCCTATTTTTCGTGATTGTTCAAAATTACGTCACTGCTGCTGACCAAAACTATTTCATTGTAAAATATGGTTACCACTACTAACATACGCACGCCCGAGTGATCACAAATGCCGGTTTTCAATTTTTTTATCTTTCGACCGAATCACAAAACATTTCATACAAATATTCTGAGAGATGTGAGATTACCCACCAACAAACATGTATTCGGAAGGGTACGGGATTACACATCTTATTTGGATATCCTAAAGAACCACTCTTCGTTGCCCCCACAATCGTGATCCTTCCCTACTAGGTTCTAAAATCCAACCTTGCACCTTGGCTATTGCAACGAGTTTCTAAAGTAAATAAGTGATGTACCAAAGGGGTTAGCCTTCATCCAATATTCAGCCCTTCCACAAGAGCAAGAAGTTGATATCATCACCATAAAATAGAATCACATGAGCGGTGTAAAACATCGAAATAAATAGTAACATCTTACCACCAATATTCGGCCTAATCACCCACTTACCAATCAACTTCCGAAACCAAGGCTAAGAGAATGATAAGTAGCAGCAAAGGATGACTTGATAGTTTCAGCAACTAAAGAAGAATAAACAATGATGGATTAAGGCTTACGGCACAACAAGGGGACAAGATGAACAATGACTAGGTATTTCAGCCAAAACAAGAGAAAAGTAGTTGGTAAAGAAAATGCCAAAATGAACAAAGCTTTGCAAAATGGCCAAGAGAAATTCGACTATCCCTTTTTTTTTTCTCCCTACCCAAAACCTTGTATCATCTTTACCAAAAAGATGAGTGTTGACCCCAAAATATACTTTCCAAAACATCCTCCACATAATAGGCCAACATGTCCCCTTCTCTTGCCTTTTCCTTTTGATTCTTTCCTTCCTTTTCCCTTATCTTCCTCCTTACCATAATCCTTAGCCATCTTTCCATTAAAATAAAAGTCTTCCTTTCCTTCTTTTATGCCATGGCGACACTTACCTTAAAGCACCAAAAAAATTAATCCAAAATAAGTGCACTAGGTGGGATTCAAACCCAAGCTCTCCCCATTGCCATTCACGCCACTTGCCACTAAGCCACAAGCTCCTCTTGTGCTAGCAAGTTGCCCAATTATTCCCTTATGCTAGACGCCACTTGTCTTCTCCCCTTTAAATGCTTCAACACTAAAATTTCCTATGACCTAACTTGAACACAGAACTTCCTAAAAACCCCGTAACTTTCCAAAATCAACTTCCCAATAAGTCCAACTTGAAATAATACCGTTCTCTTGTTCTAAAAAATTTTAAACGCTCGCAAGCCCAAGGCCCAATGGGCCCAATCCTACTAGGCCCAAATTCGGGATGTTACAGTACCAAATGGGATTCTAACCTCTTCCCCTAAAGCCCTTCAGGTGACGCCACTTCCTCTTTACCAAATTCTCATTTATGCTAGCCATTTACTCACTTATTTCCATAAGCATTGAGGCCTCTTACTATATCTCCTTAAAGTGCTAAAATACCAATTTTTTACTAAGGCCCAAATAAACCCCGAGCCTTCTTAGGACCTTAAAACATACACAATTAATAATTTAACTAGCCTCGCACAAGATATAATGCAGCACATAAAATTTTAAATTTTGGGATGTTACAAACATCGAAGAGAGAGGACGTATTTGAGGAAAACTGGATGGCGCTGCTTCAAAACCTTCGAGAGAAAGACGTCGATAGGAGAGCCCCTTGGATGATTCTAGATGAAATTCTTTATTGATGTGGGAGTTTTGATTGGGTTCCTTTACTTGGAATTTGGGGAGCCGTTGGGTACACTTCTTTACTTGTACTAAGGCAATATGGATCGAGACAGTTCATACCTGCAACATATGGGCTGGCTCAGTGTGAGTTCTCGTACAGAGGAGACAATTATAAGAAGAGAGTTAAGGAGATTTCTGGTGCTTGGATTCAGATTCGTAGAATAAAGAGATTATCCGCAGGCCCAATGACAACCTCAGAATACAGTGGATGGAGGATCAGAAGGATTAATGATAACATCCCCGAGCTGAATCCAGAAGGTGCCCAAACAAGAAAAGAATGCTTGCAAGTGGTCCCATCAGAATTTGAGATTAAAAAGCAAGATTTTGAGAAGATGAGTTTCGAGCTTGGGAAGAGGACAAAATCTCCTTAACTGTAATCGCGCTCAATTTTTGTTTATTCAAGCTTCCTTTAATCGCGCTTGAATTACCTTTACTTTTTCCTCTATCTCCGAAATCAACTCAGGACCCAATAACTGTCGTTCCCCCAACTCAGTCCAACAAGTAGAAGTACGACACCTGCGACCATACAACGCCTCGTAGGGTGCCATTTGGATGCTGGATTGATAGTTGTTATTTTATACAAACTCTGCCAAAGGTAGAAAATCTTCCCAACTACCCCTAAAATCGATCACACAGCCCCTTAACATATCTTCCAGAATCTAGATTACTCTCTCCGACTAACCATCTGTCTGCGGATGAAATGTCGTGCTGAAGTTTAACCTTGTTCCCAAAGCTTCATGTAAAGCCTTCCAAAACTGCGATGTAAATCTAGGGTCCCTATCCGATATAATAGACATTGGTACCCCATGTAACCTCACGATCTCTGCTACATACAACTTGGCCAAGTTCTGCAATGAATAATCCGTACTAACAGGTAGAAAATGAGCAGTCTTCGTTAACCGATTCACTATTACCCAAACAGAATCTTTCTTAGTAGGCGATAAGGGTAACCCACTAACAAAGTCTATCATTATCCTTTCCCATTTCCATAATGGAATTTTGATCGATTATAGCAATCCCGACGACAATTGATTTTCGCCTTCACTTGCTGACATGTTAAGCACTTACTCACGAAATCAGTAACCTCCCGTTTCAACCCTCTCATGGAAGTCTCTGTACATCTTATTTTCCCAGGTACATAGCATATGGGCTACTATGCGCCTCATGCAGAATCATTTGTCTCAATTTCGAATCCTTGGGCATACAAATTCTTCCGCGGAAACACAATACTCCATCACTATTCAATCCAAAATCCCCTATCACACCACTTTCCACTTGCTGAAATAAAGAACCCAACCTTTCATCTAATAACTGCTTTTCCTTAATCTGGCTTACCCACGCAGGCTTCACCTGAAGTTCAGCTAGCAGACTACCATCTTCATACAGGCTAAGATGAGTGAAGATCACTCTCAAGTCCGATATCACCTTACGACTCAACGTATCTGCCACTACGTTAGCCTTTCCACGATGATACTCGATTGAGAAGGCATAATCTTTCAATAGTTCTATCCACCTCTATTGTCTTAAGTTCAACTCCTTTTGGGTAAGGAGGTACTTTAGACTCTTATGATCCGTATAGATAATTGACTTCTCACCATACAGATAGTGTCTCCAAATCTTCAGAGCAAACACCATTGCAGCTAACTCCAAATCATGAGTAGGATAGTTCACCTCATGCGGCCTTAATTGACAAGATGCATAAACTACCACCTTTCCCCCTTGCATCAACATACATCCCAATCTTGTGTGTGACACATCACTATAAACAATAAACTCCTTACCAGCCTCAGGTTGAATCAATACTGGTGCTTCTGTCAGAATCTTCTTCAATTTTTCAAAGCTCTCTTGCTACTTATCTGACCACACAAACGGTACTCCCTTACATAACAGCTTAGTTAGGGGTGCAACAATCAACAAAAACCCCTCAACAAAATGCCTATAGTACCCACCCAAACCTAGAAAACTCTAAATTTTAGCCACTGACTTCAGTGGCTTCCAGTCCAACACAGCCTCGACCTTCCGGAGATAAACTCTAATTCCTTCGACAGACACAACATGCCCCAAAAATGTCACTTCCCTCAGCCAAAATTCACACTTACTGAATTTGGCATACAGTTGCTTCTCTCTTAATATCTGCAATACTATCCGTAGATGCGAATCATGCTCTTCCTCGTTCTTCGAGTACACCAATATGTCATCTATAAACACTACCACAAACTGGTCTAGATAGGGTTGGAAGACCCGGTTCATCATGTCTATAAATGCAGCTGGTGCATTAGTCAACCCAAACGGCATCACCAAGAACTCGTAATGCCTATAACGAGTTTGAAACGCAGTCTTATGAATATCTGCCTCTTTGACCTTAAGCTAGTGATAACTCGATCTTAAATCTATCTTCGAGAAAACCAAAGCTCCTCGCAGTTGATCAAGCAAGTCGTCAATTCTCGACAACGGATACTTGTTCTTGATCGTCAGCTTATTCAATTGCCTATAACTGATGTACATACGCATCGACCTATCCTTCTTCTTAATGAACAAGACCGGTGCTCCCCACGGTGACACACTCGGTCGAATGAATCCGTGATCGAAAAACTCTTGAATTTGAGCTTTAAGCTCCACTAACTCTTTCGGCGCCATTCTATAAGGAGCAATGGACACCGGAGCCGTTCTTGGCAATAACTCAATGGTAAACTCAATGGTAATCCTAGAAGTTCCTTGGGAAAGACGTCTGAAAACTCTTTCACCGTTCTAACACTTTCCACCGACAACTACTTGGCATCCAAAGCACTGATGAAGGCTAAAAATGCTCCACACCCCTTTCGTACTAACTTTTCTGCCTTTAAAGTAGAGACCACATTAGACATATAGTTTCTTCTTTCACCTATCATTATTACTTCCTTATCCTCCAAAGTTCTTAGTATCATCTACTTTGCAGCACAATCCAAGTTCGCACGGTGTTTCACCAAGCAGTCCATGCTCAAAATAAGATCAAACTCGCCAAATGGCAGTTCCATCAAATCTGCCAGAAATATTTCCCCTTGAATTTCTAAGGGCACATCCTTAAACAACTTGTTTACTACCACCGACTGCCCTAAAGGGTTAATTACAGTTGTTTCTCTAGCATCAATCTCAGATCTAATGTTTAAGGTTCCAGACACATCACAAGCAACATACGAATGGGTGGATCCAATATCAATCAAAGCAGTAACAGGTACATCAGCTATGAAAAACATACCGGTTATGACATTCGGTGCATTACCATCCTTCCGACGTCTGATCGTATAGACCAACCCTTACTATCTTGCCTTCGCGTTACCCCTATTACGATATTTTACCCGGTGCACCCTGACCTCGTCCTACACCATTACCACCTCGACCTGTTCCACGGCCTCTCAGCGACTGTTGAGCACCTCTAGCTGGATGTACATCATAGTTACGAACATCCTGAGTCTGAGCAGTCTGTCGAGGGCAATCTCTAGGCCGATGGTCCTTGGAACCACATTTGAAACAACCACCGATTCTCTTTCAACATTCACATGGGTGTCATTTTTCGTAATCCGTACATGGCTGTAACTGGTTGGTAGCATCTGGTGCTCTAGCTAGAGTTGGCTCCTCATTCCTGGGCTTCTTCTAAAACCCACTAGCAAGACCTGAATACCCCGAGTCTCTTTTATTCCTGCCCTTATCCTTGTCTCAATTTTGCCACTCTGAGTGTTTAACCTCTTCAGTTATCTTGGCTTTTTCTACCAGTGTAGCAAAATTCCTCTCCTTCTATGGGGCTATTAGTACCCAAACTCATCACGCAACCCGTCCTCAAAATGTACACAGCGTTCATAGTCATTCGGCACTATTCCTCGGGCATACCAACTCAGACGCAGAAATTCTTCCTCGCATGCTACCATAAATTTACCTCCTTGAACCAGATTCAGGAATTCCTTCCTTCGGGCATCCACATAGCTAGGCCCAATATATTTTCCTTGAAATGAGGTTTTAAAGAATTCCCAGGTAACGCGATCAACCTGAGCATCTTCTCGAACAGTGAGCCACCATTGATACGTCTCGTCTCTCAACAATGACATAGCTCCTTTTAGTTTCTGCTCGTCGGTGCAATCCAAATAGTCCATGATCCGCTCCACTACCTCAAGCTAGTACTCCGCTACATTTGGAGCTACACCCGAGATGCCCCTAAAAACCTCAGCACCATTCGATCTGAGTCATTTCGAAATTGACCCACGAGCTGCCGACCCAGTTCTTGCCCCAGCAACCCTTTCCAGAACTCGCAACATTACTTGGGACAAAGCGTCGTCCTCTCTCATATGATCATGTAACCCAGCTTCAGTCACAGGTGACGCTGGTGCGTCCATTTCTGGCATATGTCCCGTGGCTTCAGATACAACTCTAGCGCCACGGCCTCTACCACAGCCACGTCTACCTCGTCCACGTCCTATAGCGCTCATATTGGCTAATTTGATTTAATCTGATTACGATTCTTATGAATCAATATACTATTTCAATGTTTATTAAACAATATTTTATGAAGTATAAGAAGTAAAATCGTTTTTGCAAAACACAAAAGTTCTAGAGTATTTCTACAGTCATACCACAGTGATCAAAATCGTAGAATGATAACATATTACTTACTTGACTTGGTGCCGGATATCCGTGGTGCCATACTTCTTTTAGAACATGTATGTATAAATTAAGATTTGACATAGCTTTGAAAAAATGATTTTGAACCCAAACCATAGCCGAGTTTTGCAAACCTGCATCTGATACCATAAAATGTAACACCCCAAACCCGGCCCATACGTTATGACCGGATTTGACATGTCACATAAGAAAAATATATTTAAGTCATTTTCATTCGTACATAAATGGTATTGATTTGTTAAAATCAAGAAAAACAATTTTGATTTAAAATATTTTATAAAATGTTACTAACTTCAAAATTGATTGATAAATTGATAAATTTTAACAAATGATTTTACAAACCGTGACTTTTGAAAATATTGATGACAATTTGAGAGAAAATTTCCAAGTTAAAAATATTTATATAAGTTTATATGAAATCTATTTGTGTATCTATTTTACAAAATCTTTATTTAAGTTTTTAGAAAAAAGAAAATCCCTTTTAAAGTAACTTGAGCAAAATATAAGTACATCAAACATAAAGCAAAATAAAATAATCCAGAGGCCTTATTACATCATATAACTCAAAATAGTAAAGTAATAAAGTGAACGAAATAGAAATCTAAATTCCAAATAAAACCATTTTGAAGTATGGGCCCCACCAAGTCATCCATGGTCGAAGTCCACGTCACTGAGCATTACCTGCAAGGGTTAAGGAAACGGGGTGAGTTACGAGAACTCAGTGTATAATCCCCTTACCATCGTCCACTGGGCCAGAACCCATTTAGCAAAATTTTGGGCTTAAGCCCCTTTTACATAATAATGTATCAATTAAATCGAATGACTGTAATGCAACCCAACCCAACCTAATAATCCATCCGCTACACACCACCCGTACCATCCCATCACACCTGTGGGGATCTAGTCAACCCACCTCGCCAAACACACCAATCGCAAGCATTTTGCCATTTATAACATAATTTGGTTGTGGCCAAGCCACCAAAATCATAGTGAATCATATTAACAAACATTTTTGTGGCAGTGCCACCCGAATCACTTCTCTTCAACATTTTCCTATCCCATGCAAAATTATGTAAATGCAACATACATAGTAAATCATGATATTTACAAATATAAACAACAACCATTAATTCAGAGACTCATTACAAAAAATTCAGCCCATTATAACACTATACAAATTGACCCATTAGGGCAATCTATCAAATTGGCCCATTAGGGGCATTTTTCGTAATTCTCATAGTGTTAATAATGATTTTGACAAATTTATCAAAATAGTGTAATTTAGGCCAATTTTCCAATTTACGCCATATTACGATTTTAATCATAACAATTTATTTCCAATATGATATCGAATCTTAAAATCCACGGAAAAATGGTGTGAGATTACACACTTGATTACGGCAAGTACTAGGCCTTCTTGATCGTCAACACTCTCAAAATCGTGAACGACCACGATTTATCGATTCTCACCGGATGATGGTCCACAACTCGGTGGAAAATCTCGAACCGCCGATACCGCCCTTCTTTTGAATTTTGGAGTAGTAATCGTAAATCCACTCCTTTTGAGTTCTCCACTCGCCTTTCCTTTTGAATCGGCACCACAAGCCTCCATTGGTTTAAATCTTAGTCAGAACGATATTATGATATAAATATAGATTGTCTAATGACAAAGGGTTCGGCTTACCACTAAATAAGGAGAGAATATCAAATTATTTCGTCCCTACCAACATGATCAATTAGCCAACCTTCAATTCAATTAACACAATAACCAAATAGAGATATCAAATGGACTATGAAAGAACTCCTTACCTTAATCGATAATAATCCCAATTCCCACAGTTGTCTTATGACTAGAGATGATTAGACGATGATGTGGTATTCAGCCACCCTCTATAACACTACGAAAAAGATATATCACAACATGAGAGTGATGGGGAAAGAGATGTTTTGATAGGGAAACAAGATAGAATAACCGAATAATGATGAACACATATATTCGACTAGGGAGAAAAATGAAAATAAAATGAAATGAAAAGAGGGATATAAGGTCACTTACCGATTCGATCAAGAAGAGATTGTCCAAGATGAAAAGAAAAGAAAAATAAAGAGATGGGATGATAATAGAATCGGTTTTAGAGGAAAATCAAACAAGAAAAAGTGATCTCAAAGTGATGTCTATTTTAGAGAAGAGAAAAGAATGAAGAAATGGTCAAAAGAAAAGAATGGATGGATGGTTTGCTAGATTGTTCAGCTATCAAAGGGGAGGTGGGCAAAAGATGAGTGTTTCGGCCAATCAAAAGAAAAAGAATGCATAAGTGTGCTAGGAGGTTTCGGCCAAAGAAAAGAAAAGAAAATGTTCACTTTGGCTTAGGAATTTTCGGCAAAGAGGAAAGAGATTGGAAAAATTAAAAGATCACCCAAAATGCTAAGAAGAAAAATAATCACTCAAGTACCAAAATTCACCCAAAATGCTAAAGAATTTCGGCACTCCCCTATTACCTCTCAAATCGTGTGCATCAAACCAAAAGGGTTAAAAATTGACCATGAAAATATTCCAAAACATTTCCCATGAAAAAGGCCAACATGCTCCCTTGTCTTACCTTTTTCTTTTGATTATTTCCTTCAATATCCCTTATCTTCCTCCTTACCATAAACCTTAACCACCTTTCCATAATTTAAAAAGTCCACCTTGCCTAAAATACCATCATGGCCACACTCTCAATGAATAGCACAAAAAAAAATCAAAATTTATACCAAATGGGATTCGAACCTCTTCCCCTAAAGCCCTTCATGTGACGCCACTTCCTCTTTACCAAATGCTCATTTATGCTAGCCATTTACTCACTTATTTCTATAAGCATTGAGGCCCCTTACTATATCTCCTTAAAGTGATAAAATGCCAAATTTTTACTAAGGCCCAAATAAACCTCGAGCCTTCTTAGGACCTTTAAACATACACGATTAATAATTTAACTAGCCTCGTGCAAGATATAATGCAACACATAAAATTCTAAATATTTGGGATGTTACAAACACCAAGGAGAGAGGACATGTCTGAGGAAAACTGGATGGCGCTCCTTCAAAACCTTCAAGAGGAAGACGTTGAGTGGAGAGCCCTTTGATGATTCCAGATGAAATTCTTTATCGATGTGGGAGTTATGACAGGGTTCCTTTACTTGGAATTTGGGGAGCCATTGGGTACGCTCCTTTACTTGTACTAAGGTATATGGATTGAGACAGTTCATACCTGCAACATATGGGCTGGCTTAGTGTGAGTTCTCGTACAGAGGAGACAATTATAAGAAGAGAGTTAAGGAGATTCTGGTGCTTGGAATCAGATTCGCAGAATGAAGAGATTATCCGTAAGTCCGATGAAGACCTCAGAATACAGTGGATGGAGGATCAGAAGGATTAATGATAACATCCCCGAGCTGAATCCAGAAGGTGCCCGAACAAAGAAGAATACTTGCAAGTGGTCCATCAGAATTTGAGATTAGAAAGCAAGATTTCGAGAAGATGAGTTCCGAGCTTGGGAAGAGGATGAAAAAATTGGAAGAAGAAAAGATATACTTGAGGCTAGATGTGGATGTTCAGAAATCAGTGGTTGAAAAGTTAAGAAAAGGGAAGAAAAGAGTCAAAGAAGATCTAAACGACCTAAAGACAAAGTGCAAAAAGTTACATTTATCGATGAAGAATGCTGGATTGGGAAAGACTTCACAACAGTGGCAACAAGAGGTTCAAAAGGAAAAAGCCAAAACTGACAATTGGGAGAAGAAGTTCCAGGAGATGCAGATGCGAAATGAGGCCTTAGAAAGGAGCTTGGTAGAAAGCCAAAATGAGAAAAGTGGATTAAAAGCTAAAGTGGCCGAACTGGGACGATATTTTCACTACTATCAAAGCCGTAATTCTGCAATCGAGTTAAAGTCAAGTCTGAACAAGATAGAGGAAATGAAGGGTAAGATTGAAGAGTTAGAATCAGCATTGCACAGTTGTGAACTTAGGATCAAGATTCTTGAAATAAGAGAAGAGCGCTGGAAGGAAGAGCTTCATCATTCTCACGATCAAGTTAGAAGTCGAGATTATCTCATGGGTGAAGTAATAGTTCAGATCCGAAAGGTAGCTGATCACCTATAGACTTTGGCAGTACGAGCTGATATGTTGAGATTGAAGTATGAGCTATAGTCAGATCGTAGTCAAGAGCTAGTTTCGTTATTTGGGAAAATTAAAACTTTGGGCCTTAAGGCGAAAGCATATTTGTAGTCCGTTTTATGTAAAGGATTTTGTTTTCTAATAAAGTTTTCTAAAATGAAGTTGAATCTAAATCGATGCCTTCTTTTTTTTTTTTGCATTCATGCATTTGCATTACATTGCATCATTATCATTAGATTTTACAAAAGGACCCTAATTAGGTAAAAATATTTCAGTTAACTTGGAAAACAAGGAACAAAGGTTGGAGAGAATAGAGCAAATGCAAATACAGATGCAGGGGCAATTAACCAAGATTCAACAAGAAATGCGGGAACAAATGCTAGAATTCCAAATGAATATGATAGGCCAGCTAACCCAGTTACTAGCCGGAGGACTTGAAAAAAAGAGTGGCCCAGTGGTTAACAGTGTGGATGATGATGAAGACATCATTTATTCCCCAATAGGTGTCCCGACTCAACCAGACATGCATTCGCATAGGGCACCCATCATTATTGGACCTCAATGTTAGACTGATATTTTGGCCTTATTGAACTTCTCGATGGGTTTCGGTTTTAACCCGGATGATGATCGAGCTAAACCGATTATGCTGAAAGAAACAAAAGAAAAAGGAGAATGTACTTTAAATGTAACATCCTAAATTTTTGGGCCTATGCGTTTAATGGGTGAATATGTGGAATGAGTTAATTTAAGTGTTAGGGGTCCAAATTGGGTCAGGCTTAGGCAGAGGCCTTGATTAAAATTATCTGTTTGGGCATTATAGGGTTTTAAAAGGTATATGTTTAAAATACCAAAGTGGGCTTGTAGCCCAATCTTAGGAGGTGACGTCACACACAAGGAGTAAGGGGCCCAAATTTAAGTTTCATGGAGCCCAATTCTTTTAATTTAAGTTAGCTAAATTTTGGGCATTAGGATTAGGTGGAGTGGATGGCAACAAGGCTAAAATTTAGGGGTTTTAATGTTTAAAATATGTGGATAATAAGCAGATAAAGGCTATTATTTAGGAATTTATTTTATGTGGATAATAAGCGATAAAGGCTAAGATCTAGGGATTTTATGATTAAAATATGTGGACAATACGCTGATAAAGGAGGGAGGAGTTAGAGATAATTAAGTCTCTTTTAGATGAGATAGTAGATTAAGATAAATGAGAAAAGTTAGGAATTTATCGACAAAGAGAGTGATGGCCAAGAATCCATCACTAAGAGGAGTAAAGAAACCACTACTACATGGCAAAGGGTTGTCAATTTCCTATAAATAGGGGGCTAGCTCCTTGTTTCGACATTAAATCCTCTCCTTTTGTGCCAAAATTCCTTAGCTTCTTTTCTCCAAATTTCTTTCTCCAATTTCTCTAAAAGCCAAAACTCCATTATTCTCTTCTTTCTTCTAAAAGCCAAAACTCCATTATTCTCTTCTTTCTCCTAAAAGCCGAAAACTCCATTATTCTCTTCTTTCTTCTAAAAGCTGAAAACTCCATTATTCTCTTCCTTTTCTAAAAAGCCAAAATCTCTATAGTTTTTATTTTATTCATCCTATTTGAGAAATTGTTCTATACTTCCGGCATTTAAATCCTCCATTAACATTGTCGAATTCTCTCTCTAGTACTAGCCAAATCTCCTAAGTTAAGGTAAGAGTAGATTTTTTATTAGTTCTCATAATCTATTCCCGATTTTTGAAAAGGAAAAAGTCGAAAACTAATAGTTTAATGGTTTATGATGGATGGCAAGTCGGGATTTGAAGGAAGCCTAGTTGACTAGATCTAAAAGCCAAAATTCATAAGTCTCCAATTTCGGGATTTTTAAGGTAAGAAGATTTTCCTAGATTTCTATTAGATTTCATCATTATATACAAGATTTTAACTTTATAAGGAGGATTAATGATTAAATATTATTATAGTAACTCGATAAGGATTTATGATGGAATTAAATATGGATCGTGCAAAAGAAAGAATCCTAAGTTTAAGAAACGAGCGGATATCTCTTTGTCGAGATTTGCCAATTGGTTGTGGACCGACTTCCGAACAACACCTTAGGTAGATAGTAGTTGTGTTGACTAAGGATAGCGTTGATATAGAAAGCCTCGTTTTATCGGTAATCGTGTGTAGATTCTTGACACATAAGCTTTGTTATATTATATGTATGTTATGGGCTAAAAGTCAAAAAGGTGTGTAGATCTCTATCACACTAGTTAATCGAATTATATGTATGTTATGGGCTAAAAGTGAAAAATGAGGTCAGTATGAATAGTTGTATTACCCGTAAAGGGTAGGCAAGGGATGCAGTGCGTAATCATAGAAACTTCTCTATGTGTATCAAGTATGTAAAATATGTGATCTGTTTAGATAGTTTAATGTTCGATTCTTGCATGTATGCATGGGATGGGATTGATTGATTTACGGAAAGGGAGCGAGTTATGAGGCGATCGGTGGCTTTTCCACATAGGTCACATAATGATCGGTCTTTATGACAAAAGACACATTTGTCGATATATTATTAAGGTCGACAATGATCGGTGGCTTCACCACATAGGTCACATAGTGATCGGTCTTTATGTCAGGCAGCACAGCTGTCGATATAGTGTGTAGCGAATGGAGGGTTGATTGTAGAAATCCCCACGGTGTGATGGTTGGTACGAGGGTGTGTAGAGGATGGACTCATAGGTTTGGGATGGGCCTTGTTGCATATTTTGTTACCCTTGTATACGGGTCAAGGCTCATAATGTGTTTGTAGGCCTCAAGCCTTTTTATGTGTTCTCGGGATTTGCATCTTGAGTCTTGGTGACTCAACCTTTTATTTTTCCCAACATTTCGTGAGCGAGAGATCGTGATCATGGGAGCCGAGGCGGACTCGAGCGACCATCAAGTTTTATTTCTACAAATTATTTGGGATTTCTTTAAGTTTATTTTATCTTTATTTGGGATTTTTTAAGGCCCTAGTTTTTATTCAACTAAGAAGTTTTCAATGTTATGCAACTTATAAATTTTATGTCAAGGTTTATTTATACTTAATAATACTAATATAAGATTTTATTTTTAAAATGTCACTTATTTACTCTAATAATGTCTAATTAACTTACGACTTCCAAAACCAACAAGGCAAAAGTTTTCAATGTACAAGCCGTGACACGCCAGATCCAGTCGAAATGCATGGGCCGGGTTTGGGGTGTTACATTAAAAGCCCCGAGGAAAAAGGAAAATAAACCGAATAGTATGAGAAGGTATAATAAGGGCTATTTAGAGCCGATTTCAGTAAGCTAGCCAAAAGTAGTTACTGCCGGGCAACAAGGGTCAGTAAGACAGGAATCAAGTACAAGGAAAAACGCTAAAAAGCTCTAATTTATGCCAATCCCAATGACGTATAAGGAGATATATCAAAGTTTATTTGATGCACATGTGGTGTCTCCATTTTATTTGAAGCCGTTACAGCCCCCATATCCTAAATGGTATGACTCAAATGCTTAATGTGACTACCATGCGGGAATAACAGGTCACTCAATTGAAAACAGTACTACATTTAAAAAATTGGTCGAAAAGTTCATTAAAATGGGAATTGTGAAGTTTGACGATTCATCAAAACTTGTTCACTTTAACGGGTAGTAAATATGATAATTAAAGAAGGAGACAAGAATGTTGTGACTCCTTGAAGAAGTCAAAAGCGAAGAGGGAATCAGGGAACGAAGTTTTCACGCCCTTGCATACTTGGGAGTGTTTTGAATAATGGGACTGTGGAAGAGATACCTGTATTTTTAGAACTGATCTAGAGTAATATTCAAAACATGCTTGTTGCCTTAAGCCTAGAGGCAATAAGAACCCTTTTGTGAAATAGGCTTAAGTCTAGAATTTTTATTTCAATAAAATGCAAAGATTTTTTTCATTCTTTACATCTCATATTGTACATTCTTTTGTTTCTTTCAAGTATTATTTCATTCTCCATTTATGACCATACAAATGATCATTCATTCAATAATTTATTCTTTGAAATCTTCTTCCGAACCTACAATAGGTCTCCAGATATCAATGATGTGAGCAATGCTGCTACTGACTCAGAGTTTTATTTCAAGTAAGATATGTGTTTAGAAGGATCTCAGGACTTTGAAGATGATAGAGATTGTAACCTACCTTCTAATTTGTTAAGGATGGTAGAATAAGATGAAAAATAGACCCTACTTTACAAAAGGTCAATGGATATTTTGAGCCTAGAAAAGAGGGAAAGATTGTAACCTAGCTCATCACAGAACTAAGGTGAAACATCATTGAGTTATTTTCAAGAATTCAAAGATGTTTCCATACGATCATATCAGGACATGCCTGGGCTAATAAGACGCGGGCTAAACATGAGGATCCGGCACTGTTGGTCTACCATGGAATGGGATTGCATTAGTTATACCGTAAATGTCGTATTTAAGGAGACAAGATTCATGTGCCTTCTCCATTTCTTCACAAATTTTCCATATATGAGGCATGGATGTGATGGGGCCAACCTTATCAAATGCTTTTAGCCAATATCGATTCATCGTCATGGTCATCGTTTACTTCACTAAGAGGGTGGAAGTAGCTTCATATACCAATGTTACAGAGTCGATAGTCATCAAATTCTTAAAATAATAATAAAAAAAATAAAAATTAGGCACCAACGAAGAATGCCAAAAGGACAAAATCAAAAGTTTGTAGTCTGTTCAAAGATCAGACGCAATATCATAGAGCAACAAAGGAAGCAAAAAAAAACAAAATAAGGATTGTAGAAAAGATGACCGAGACTTATAAAGATTGGTATAAAAAAGTTACCATTTACCCTTTGTTCTATCGAACGTTGGCTAGAACCTTTACTGAGGCAACACATTGGAATAGAAATAGTTTTGCCAATTAAACCTAATCAAAGAAAAGGTTAAAAGTTATCCATCACGGTCAGATGATGCAAGCTTACGAAAAAGAGGTTTATCCTAGAGAATTCCACGAGGGGAACCTGATCCTTCTTTTACAAAAGGATTTCAGAGAAAAATAGATGCCAAACTAGGAAGGACCTTATGTTGTAAAGAAGGCCTGTTCTGGAGGAGCATTGATATTGACTGAGATGGATGCCAAAGACTTGCCTAATCCAGAGAATTCAGGTTCAGTCAAGAAGGATTTTACCTAAAGAGAGAAAGTCTAAGTTGAAAACCCGCAAAGGGCACCTTGAGCTCAAATTCATTCAAAAAAATCAAAAGAAAAATCAAAAAAAAAAAAAAAAAGGAGAAAAGAAAAAGGAGAGGCCAAGGTGAAAACCCGTAAAGGGCGCTTTGAGACCAAAGGGTTTTTGAGCCGAAAACCCGAAAAGGGCAGCTCAAATTTTAATCAAAGATAGGGCATGTGGTAGTCTTGCTATGCCTGAATTAACAATGAAGAAGTATGCTACGTCTTGGGGCATTGACAAAGTACTCCGGATCCTCTAAACAGGTATTGAGCTCAAAATGGTCCTCAAGAAGTTTGTACAGAGAAGCTCAGGCTACGATATCTGGGGCACCTTGATTTTATCTTACCCATTTTGAATTTTCTATCTTTGATTACCTTATTCTTTTCAAAGATACACCCTAATCAATTTCCTTTTATGGCCTTGGCTATCTTTGATTATTTTATTCTTTTCTAAATATACCCCAATTAATTTTCTAGGTTATCTTTGATTAACTTATTTGTTTCGAGCTATGCTCTTGATTAATTTCTTTCTTGTCCATTATTATAATCTTTCTCAAGCATTTTATATTGAAATAAATATTAATGGACAAATAATACTTTCACAAAAGGAGTTTCCCATATTACTCTGGGAGCTTCTAGATAATACAAGAAACTGAAACAGGACAATTATTTAAAATTTTTGTGTGTAAGGATTGGAAATACTTGAGAAAAAGTCTAGATTGAGACTATTTCTTTTAGTTTTCTATCCAAATGGTGATTGGACAAAATTGAGCAATATCATTCCTAAAAGAGGATCATTTTGCAAAGCATTTTCATTGGGTCATAACATTCGGAAATGGTATGACGGACCAAATTGATGGGAAAGGATTCAAAACCCTTGAATTACAATGGAATGGATTGAAGTTGAAATAGATCATGAACCCTTAAATTGCAATAGGAATGGATTAAAAAGTTTCAAATTCTATAAATCATGGTACGATGGTTTGTAGGTGGTACAAGCCTTGTGTCCCAAGGTTCAAGTGGAGTGGGCCCTGAAACTACCATGGGGCAAATTATTTGAGCAAAATATGAATGATACTTTGAATGGAACAAAAATGAAACCTTGAGGAGTGATGATACTTTAAATAGGAATTATTCTCATGACATTTTGCATAACACATTCAGTTAGGAGCATTGGATTCATTCCGATCATAACATCCTAATCATTTTGCATAAGCACATACCCATTGTAACAGACCGAATTTGACCCTAATCGGAACGGTGGTTTCGGGACCATGAATCCGAGACAAAAAATATATTAATATTATTTTTCATATTAAATATATATGATTGAGCATGTGCTAAAAATTCATGAATTTATTTGACTATTTGTATGTTTAATTTAAAGAAAAGGACTAAATTGCATAAGTGGTAAAAGTAGCCATTTATTAAATTGAGTGACTAAACTATTTTGTCTTCTTTTATAAGAGGATTAAGGTTGTAAATTGGCCCTTTTAGCATGCTAGTGGATGGCACTAAGCTTTTATAAAGCATTTTATATTTGTTTTCTTTATATATTAAGCTTATAATAAAAAATGTATTATATTATAACATTAAAGTAATAAAATATAAAGGAACATTGCATGTTCATCTTTGGGTGCTTTTGACCGAAACTAAAAGGGAAAAGAAGAGAAAAGCTCTAAGGGTTTGGCATTTCTTAATCTTGATTAAGGTATGATTCGGTTTTAGTTTTGTTAATTTTACGTTTTGAGATCGTTGCTTGAACCGTAGCCACCCATGTTGTAATTTTAAATCCGAGCATGTCTAAGGTTCTACCATTAACATTGTTATATGATGATTGATGTTTGATGAATTTAATTTAAAGATAGGATTAAGATTGATAAGTTTTGTATTGAAGTTTTAGTGAAAATTGAGTAAATAGGACTAATTTGTAAAAATAAAAATTTGAGAGGGCTTAAATGCAATATAAATGAATGAAATGGACTTATATAGTCCTTATACATATTCGGCCCTTGAGTGTTGTGTTGAAATAATGTGTATTTGTGTTTTGTGCAATTAGGACTAAAGTGTAAAAAAATGTAAAATACTAGGGGTAAAAGGGTAATTTACCCATTAATGTGATTTGGGACTAAATTGAATTGAAATGTACTTGAATGAGTTAAATTTTAATGTGTTTTAGATCAAGAGCAAAGAAAACTGATTTAGATCGGGAAAGACGAAGGTTCTCGAATAAGCCGATTCAAGACGGTCTATCGACACCGAGGTAAGTCCCTAAGTCGGATTATATTAAAGAATGCTTTATGAAAGTATTAAATGACAATTTTTGATAAATTTGGGTATATTTTCATGTGATAGCCGAATGTAGTGTTTTACTATACAATGTTATAATAGTTTTATTTGTGAAAAATGAATGAGCTTAGTTGAATTGGAAATGTGATAGAATTATGAAATCTAAGTGATAAGTGGTTATGATACTATTGAAATGTTCATTGAAATGTTGAAAATGATGATATCTAGGGCTTTAATGCCTAGCAGGCCCTGTGCCGGTGTTATATGTCAGGCTTTGTGCCTAGCAGTGCCTAGTCTTAGGTGATTCATTTCAGCTTACTCCCTAGCGTGCCTCGTCTTGGTGACTTAATTCGGGCTTTAATGCCTAGCAGGCTTTTTGCCGGTGATAAGTTAAAACAGAGAATTGGAGATGTATATACATAGTAGATTGAGCTATAAGCTCTAAAAAGAAGAAATTAACTTATTATATTGGTAAGTGACAAGGTAAGTTGATTATTTGAAACGATAAATGGTTATGTAAATATAAATTATGTGTTAACCTATTTGAACATATACATGATTTGGCCTATTTATGTATTTGTAATAATGAAAGTTAAATTATATATTTTATATGATTGATTATGTTCGCCAAAAGATATGTATTGAATCAAGATCATGATATATGTGATGTTGATCAAATACCTAAGTTGATAGAAATGTGTTGGTGCATTCTAGTATGTAAGGTATGCGATTAAAGATGACATTGAGTTGAGGTGGATTGTTTGCATATAGGAGAAATTATTATATATATATATATATATAGTTTCGGCCATGCTTTATACATATATATATTTGTATACATTCAATTATGTGAGATCATTTTAAATGTACATTGAAGATGTTATTCGGTTGTATGTGGAAATGCATATGACTTTATTTATCGATCAAGGTACTTTCGATAAGTCTTACAAGTTAAGTATACGATGAATAAGGTTTCGCTGTATATGAACATTGATATTCGGCTATGATGGTACATATGTGTGTATATGTCATAAATACTGCTTGAGACTTACTAAGCTAACAAGCTTATTGTGTGTATTCTTGTTTACCCTTGTTTTATAGATTTAGGTTCAAGCTGCAGACTTGAAGGATCTGGGAAGAAGTCAACCGCACTATCGACTTTCTTTTGGTATTGAATAACTTAGTTTTGTATTAAAAAGGGCATGTATAGGTTAGACTGAACAGTATAACTAATGTTTTGTAATCGTGTAAATATGCTAGCCATGCGAAAATGGCTATCTATTTTGGATAACTTGTTTCGTGTTTTGATGATATAGTTTGCTCATGCCATGAATTATCATTTATGCTTGAATATGGTTTAATCATGCGTGTGTGGTATTATCTCGTGCATGTTAGGTTATGGTATATACATATCATGTGTTATTTCTTTTAAATTAGTTGTGATATATGAATGATCAAGATTGTAATTACTTGTCATATTCGTGTTATTAAAGGAATACTTATGCCTTAGAATGTATTTATGTATGGTATTTAGGTTAAATGGTTTGATTGTTTAATTGAGCTCAAACATGGGGTTGTATTAAGTGGTAAACAAGTGTGTAAAAAAGTTGTATAAGTCATGTGTTTGAGTTGGGCATACTGGTTAATATGAATTGTTAAATTCACATGTTTTTGGTTAAAGAGGTGTGTTAGATCTTATTATTTTAACTATGTTCGTATAAAAGAAGTGATTTAAATTATGACTTAAATGTTCATTTGTTGGTATATTTTGTGTCGATAAGTCTTGAAAGAATATGTACATAGATATTTTATTTTATTTTTTTGGCATTGGTGGTGATGAATTATTTAAGTAAAGTCAATATATATATATGTATTCGCTAATGAGTTTACCTTTAAATAGTACTTTATTATCTTTAATGAAATTGACTATGACTTGGTAAATAGTAATTTTATGCAATACCTTGTGCTATGACAGGTAACGCCCTTAAACCTAATCCGGTGATGGACTCGGGATAAGGGTGTTACACCCATTCTACAGGTTATGTCCCTTAGAGGACAATGTAGAAGGGTGGATTGAAGATAGCAGATTTGGCATTCCTGAAGTTGCAGGAAGTAGATCGAAGACATCAGATCTTGTCTTCCTAAGTTTGCAGTGAAGCGGATCGAAGATAGCAGTCTGGCATTCCTGAGTTTGCAGGAAGTAGATTGAAATACCAGTCTGGCATTCCTAAGTTTGTAGAAAGTAGATTGAAGATAGCAGTCCAGCATTCCTGAGTTTGCAGGAAGCAGATTGAAGATAACAGTCTGGCATTCCTGAGTTTGCAAGAAGTAGATTGAAGATAGCAGATCTAGCATTCTTGAAGTTGTAGGAAGTAGATCGAAGACATCAGATCTTGTCTTCCTGAGTTTGCAATGAAGCAGATCGAAGATAGCATTCTGGCATTCCTGAGTTTGTAGGAAGTAGATTGAAGATACCAGTCTGCCATTCCTGAGTTGGCAGGAAGGAGATAGAAGATAACAGATTTGGCATTCCTGAGATTACAGCGAAACAGATCGAAGACATCAGTTTGGCATTCCTGAGTTTGTAGGAAGCAGATTGAAGATAGCAATTTGGTATTCCTGAGTTTGCAGGAAGCAGATTGAAGATACCAGTCTGACATTCCTGAGTTTGCAGGAAGCAGATTGAAGATACCAGTTTGGCATTCCTGAGTTTGCAGGAAGCAAATTGAAGATAGCAGTCTGACATTCCTGAGTTTGCAGGAAGCAGATTGAATATATCAGTCTGGCATCCCTAAGTTTGCAGTAGAGGAGATTAAAATAGTAGATTTGGCATTCTTGAAGTTGCAAGAAGCAAATTAAAAACATTAGATCTTGTCTCCCTGTGTTTGCAGTGGAACAGATCGAAGATAGCATATTTGGCATTCTTGAAGTTGCAAGAAGCAGATCGAAAACATCAGATCTTGTCTCCCTAAGTTTGCGAGGAGCAAATCAAAGATAGTATATTTGGCATTCTTGAAGTTGCAAGAAGCGGATCGAAGACATTAGTCTGGTCTCCCTGAGTTGTAGTAGAATGGACTAAAGATAGCAGATTTTGCCTTCCTGAAGTTACAGTGAAGTAGATTGAAGCTATCAGACTTATTTGAAATCAAGATGAAGTTCTAATACTATTGCAGTGGAGTTGGAAGCCATTTGAAGAGGACGAGGACCAAGAAGTCGATGCTCAGCCAAGACCGGGCAAAATTGGTCCTTTTATAGTCTTTGCTCTATTCTCGTTACATGACAATAAGCAAAGAGGGGCAGCTGTAGGAACCCAATTTTGCTCTGGCCCATGAAAACCAGAATAATAAAAATAATAAATGTCCTTTAACAATCCATTATACAAAAACAAAGCCCAAATAAACTAAACCCAATACCTAAACTGCCTACCCAGACCTGTTACACCCTTAGCCCAATACTTAAACTAACTCAGACCAAAAACAAACCTAAACTAACCCAACACCAGACCCAAGTTCGTATGGCCCAAAAGGCCCAAAACATTAAGTGGACTCAGAGACCTAGGGTTTCTGAGGAAACCCTAAGCACCGCAGCACCTCTGTCCTCACGTCGTAGGCTGCAATCAGCCCCTCGATACCTAGCAGCCCTCCTTCGCACCGAGGCCCCTAATCGCACCACAAGTGACTCAACAATAGCCCCTTCTTCGCACCGCAAGCAGCACAGCACGCCGTAATCAGCATGAATAACCTTCTCCACCACCAAGATTCACTCTTTTCGACGTGCAAAAGGAAAGAAATCGACAGAAAACAACATGATTTTTGTATTTGATTTATTTTTCGGGGCTATAAAAGCCCCGATATAATTTGTAAAAATGGAGGAGAATACAAACAATAATATACAGACAAAAGATACAGAGGCATATACACAATATAAAAATCAAAGAACGATACCAAAAGTTTTTTTTCCTTCTATATCGAATCTATTTTTTTTTCCTTAAGTTCTTTTTTTTCTTTTTTTTTACATGTATTAAAGTCTAAAAAAATAAGTAAAAAAAAAAAAAGAAAATCATCTTTTGAAGTTCCAAATAAGTAAAAAAAAAAAAAGAGAGAAAAAACTCATCTTTTGAAGTTTCGCCATCAGTGCAAGGGGTAAACAACTTAACCGAGCCTCGCTTGTAACATCCTAAATATTTGAGTATCATTATGTTACTAAGTGTTAGCTCGGGTTTACTTGGAATTAGAATAAATATTAGTAAAGTGTACCTTAAGTGTAAAGAAATTAGGTGACCTTGAAACTTAACTTAATTAAGTGCTAAAAGATGGCATAAGATGAGTTAGTGGAATAGTGGTGATGGCGCCATAAGTTGGACATGAGGAAGGAGTTGAATCACCTAGCATGCAATTAGGAATTTTATTTTTGCTTTAGCTTAGCATGTGTCGGCAAGGGATAAGGTTAGGATGAGTTGGATTGTTTTTATTTTGGTAAGAAGACTAAGGATTTGGAAAGCTAAAGATAAGGGCTTGAATTGGGGGATTTTGTCTCTTCAATTTAAGGAAAAAGGAGGAAGATAGGGCTTAAGATAGGGAGATGTTTTGGAAACTTCCTAATGGTCTTTTGACCTTGTATTTGGACGGCATAAAGGCTAGGGGGATGGCCGGTTTTGGTTGATTGTTTTTGGTGGGCTTTAGTGTTGGTGAAACACTTTCTTTTGGTCATTTCTTTTAGCAAAACATATTTCCTCTCCATTCATTTCTCTCTAGCCGAAATTTGCCAACATCCTTGGGTAAGCAACTCATGTTTGTGTCATTTTTCTTTTGACCATTTCGGTTTAGAAGCTCTTTTTCTCTCCCAAATTCTTGTCTCATAGTGACCGAAAACACATAAGCAAACAAATATTTTCTTCTTTTCATTTCTCTCATTTTCCTTTTCAATGCCGAATGCACCTTTCTTCTAAACTAAGTTCTCTTTTCTTCTCTTTCTTTTTCTCTTTATCTCTTGAACCTAATCATATCTTTTCCATTTTTCCATTCTTTTATTTTTCTTCTTCATTAAAATCTCTCAATACTTTCACTCATGGTAGAATGTTAACTTGTTCTTGTGCCAAAATTTCTTTCATTTTCTTTGATCACAACCGATTTCCTTTAACCATACATAATTTTCTCACCCAATTCCTTTCAACCGTGGACTCTAGTGAGAGTTTTGGAAGCCAGAAACTTATCGTGTTCTTGAGTATTGTGGATCGTTGGAATCAATCTTAAGAGTAAGGTAAGGAGATTATTCAAGGATTTTCACTTTATTCATTATGTTGGATTAGTTAGTTATTTAATCGATTTCCTTATAGGGACGTAATCGCTCAATCGTTTCTTCGAGGAACGAAGATAATCGTGGTAAGCCAATCTCAAATCTTATAAATCGTTAGCCATATTTCAATAATATTTAGTCGGACTAATGATCTCATGTCTTTAGAGACATTCAAGATAAGGCAGAAAAGGGCAGTCCATAGTCTTCGAAAGAGGGGCGGTTCCGCTAATCCCCCTAAGTATAAACGAAGGGTTGTTTCGGGAGTTCGGGATTTTCCACCGGGTTGCGGACCTTCATCTGAGGAGAATCAATTGTTTGAGGTTATTCGTACTCCCGAGCCTTTGTTCGTTCGTGGATTCTCATCGGGCAACGAATCAACAATCGAGGAGAAACCAAAAATAAAAGTGATTTGAAATCTTGAGGGTAAAGATTGGATCGTTTATTAATAGTGCATTTTTAATAAATGAAAGTGTTCTAATGGTTCGTGTTACGTTTAGGTGTTTACGAGCGGGAAGGTTTAGTACTCACGATAACAAGGTGTGTAACTTCACACTTATCTCGATGTCATACCATAGTATTGAGTAAAATTGTAAAGACGACAAAATCGATACAATACGTAATAATTGGTATTTTTGGTGAAATTACATGAAAACGGTTAAAGTTGTGAAAATTATGAAAATGCCCTCAATGAGTTAGTTGGTAAAATGTAAATTTTATGTCTTATGTGTAAATGGGTCGAAAACCCTGTTAGATCGTAAAATGGGCCAAAATCTATACTAGATCGTTAAATGGGCCGAAAACCCTGTTAGATCGTAAAATGGGCCAAAATCTATACTAGATCGTTAAATGGGCCGAAATCCCGATAGATCGTTAATTGGGCCGAAATCTCTAATAGATCGTTAATTGGGCCGAAATCTCTGATAGATCGTTAAATGGGCCAAATCTACATTAGATTGTTAAATGGGCGAAATCCTCGATAGATCGTTAAATGGGCGAAATCTCGTTAGATCGTTAAATAGGCCGAAATTTGCTAGATTGTTAAATGGGCTAAATGATATTTTGTATTATGGGCCTTAATAAAACACAAATATTGA
Organism: Gossypium rotundifolium; assembly: GCA_025506655.1. Lineage (NCBI taxonomy): Eukaryota > Viridiplantae > Streptophyta > Magnoliopsida > Malvales > Malvaceae > Gossypium > Gossypium rotundifolium. Next base: position 34,035,890 of record CP106727.1, on the reverse strand, counting down.
CTCATATGTAAATTAGGCCTTTTTACTAAAATCATCATATGTATATAGATTATTTTGCATACATGTTACATGGGATGGGATTAATGATGAAGAGAAGAAAGGCTGTTGCTAAAATCTAGTTCGATGGCTTTGCCACTTAAATAATTAAATGGCTTATTGCCACAAATATTTTAATGGCTCAATAGTTCGATGACTTTGTCACAATCTAGTTCGGTGGCTCGCCACAAATATAAAAATGGCTTTATGCCTACGATTGGTGTGTTGGCGGGGTGGGTTGACTTGATCCCCATAGGTGTGATGGTTGGTACGGGTGGTGTGTAGTGGATGGAAATTAGTTTTGGGTGGGAAATTTCATTTTTGCATGTATCTCATTATTTATATTGTTAAACCTGTCTATGGGCTCAAGCCCAAAGTTATGACTTGATAATCTGGTCCAGTGGATAAAGTAAGTGAGTTATACACTGAGTTCTAAGTAACTCACTCCCTTAAATTTTTCCATCTCAGGTAATGGAAATTGACGTGGACTTGGGCCGAGGATGACTTCGTGGAGGCCATACTGCAAACATGGGTTTAATAAACTTTGAACTTTAAATAAATACTTTCTTTAATTTACTATTTTTGAATATGATGTAATAAGGCCTCTATATTAATATTTTATGGATTTTATGCGTGGATAGATTTAAATAATGTTTTGGGTAATTTAATATGGATTTATGTTTATCTTATAATGTTTTCTTAAAATACTTGGTTTTCAAACATACGAGATTCTTTAACTATTCTTATTTTGAATCCTTTGAACTCTTATAAAATTACTTTAAGGTTTTGTTAATTAAATGTCAAATGATAAGATTTTTCAACTAATGTTTCTCAAATTTATCGAACTTAAATTATTTCTCTTGGTTTTATTAAACTCTATTTTTTTAAAAGGGTTTTGAAATACTGTTTCACCTAAATCATTAGATAGAAATAAAGAATGTTTGATCGTGTGACAAACCAAATCTTGTCTTGACGATAGATCGGGTTTGGGGTGTTACATTTAATGGTATCGAGCCGCTTTTAAAACTCTACGTGGTTGGGTTCAACAAATAACTTCAAATTATTTCAATTATGTTTTAAAGATTAGTATGGCACCACAAGCATTCGCACCAAGTCAAGCAAGTATTCATTCTCAATAATTATTATGATGATGATATGATCATAGGAACACTCTAGAACTTCTAGTTTTAGATGTTGAAAATCGTAGAGATTGAGACTATAGGATGTGTTTGCCAAAACAACTTTATCTCTCAAATCTCATAAAACATCGTTAATAAACACAAGCAATTTTTGATTCATAAAACTTGTAATCGATTAAATTGAATTAGTCATCATGAGCACTAGAGGACATGGTCGTGGATGCGTAGACGTGGCCGTGGTAGAGGATGAGGTGTTAGAGGTGCAATCAAGCACCAAATCATATGTTGGAAATGGATGCACCGTCATCATTTGAAAGTGAGAGCAATGGATCACATGATCATATGGAAGAAGATAATGCTTTGACGTAATATTGGCTCAAGAGCAATGTTATGCGAGTCCTTGAAAGACGAGGCATATCAATGGTGGTTTCTTGCTAGAGGGCACCGAGGCCAACAACTTCGTGGGTCGATTTCAAGGAATGACTCAAGTCTAATGGTCGTTATGCTCGAACAATAGTGTCAAGTTTTAGAGGAGCTTTTCGGTATGTAGCTCAAAGTGGCGTAAAAATATTGGCTCCAAGGTGACAAAATAATTTTTGTTTTTTAGGGTTTTAAAGCGGATTATGGATGATATGGAATGCTTCAAATGGAACATGGCCACCTCGAGGTCTACCGTCGTCCGTCCTGTTCATCACCGAAAATATTTTCCACAACGGGTGAGTCAATGTGTCCTTAACATTCAACAAATCGCTAAGAGATGCAACCCAAACCTAAGAGGCCATCCGACACACCACATGCAATGGTGTCAACCTCCATCCTCTACACACCATCGCTTCATGATCGGCGTGCTCATCGCCCATATAATTTGTATCATTTGACACCATATTCAAATAGTGTAACCGGGTTACCAAATTCAGATAATGTAACCGGAGTTACCATATTCAAAATGTTGTGACCGTAGTCACCATATAACGTTAGTGAGACCGGTTAACACCTTCTTCCCTTTCACATAAATCCAATGCCCCAAAATATATATATCATACATAACATACTTAATTTCATATTCATATACATATATTCACATGTTATAAAATAACATATTTCATAATCCTATCAGAAGTAGGAAACGTACCTGAGTACTTTTGTACCACATTAGGGTACTTAGCCATATTCATATTCTTACGTAGAATCATATAATAAAAATAATTGCCATATGAAATATCGAAAGTTAGTGTGCGTACACACCTAATTTGCTTAATAGGTTCCTTGAGATCTCGAAAATCACGATCTAACTTTAGATCCTATATTCGGCCAACCATTAAAATATATTAACAACCTATTTGGCTTAAAAACCAAATCCAAGTAGGATTTGTATTACTTACCTTGTTGCCGAATTGAAAGACTGTAAATCAAATGCCGAATTTTGATAGTGTTCCTTCCTTAAATCGGCTAGTCACTAAATCAGGTAATTATGTCAGTTTTTAACTTTTGAGTAAATGGAAAATAATTCCAAATATCAAGAACAAGCCTTGGCCGATTCGATCTATGTACTTACCTTATAGTTTCCAAATCCGAAAGTTTCTCTTGTCTTGAATATCTGTCGAAATCCCTTAAATTCCTTGAATCAAAATCAAATTCTTCCTTTGATACTCGGCCAAGAGACATAAAAGAGGTTATTTCCTTAGATCTTGATTAAACGAATTAGAAGAACAAGAATTAATTGTTCTTACCTTAGATCCTTGATCTTTATATTCTAGAATTGTGGAAACCTAAGAGACCCCTTGTAGATTCGCCAAGATTTGCTAATAGGATTAGTACCGAATTTTTGGTAAAAGAAAGGAATAGAATTTGATTGACCATGATTTTACCCTTTTTTTTTATGTTGTAGTTGATTGCTCCTTTGCTTAGAATCAACAAAGATTAAACTTTGACGGAGAAACGGAGAGGAAAAATAGGAGAAGAGAGGATGGTTTTTTCTTAAAGAAAATTGACAGAGAGGGGAAAGAGCTATGAGAATTTCGACACACTTAGGAAAGATGAGAGAATAGCCTTAATTCTCCTCTTTAACTGAAATTGCTATGCCAAGAGTCCTTGACTTGGCCACTACTCCCCACAAGTGATAATATTATCTTTTAATTATCACCTTAATTAAATTAAGAATATTTAATCCATCCTTTATCTCCTCGTTTATCTTATTAAAAGAAAATCCTTTACTTAACAATTAATTAATCAAATTTTAATGTAAATAAAACTCCTCCTTTTCTAGAAATAGGTGCCGTCCACCCCAGCCTTGGAAGCAAAATAAAACCTTCAATATTTGCTTTCCAAGTGACTCGAACTCAGCCCATTTCTCTTACACATGGCGTCATTTCCATAAGCCTTAAGTGACACCTTCAGGCCACTTTTCCAAGCCCGATTGTGTGTCGAATTTCACCAACTTTTTCTTTTAAGGCCCTCTTGCTCTTATTTCCCATTTTGAACTTTAAAATTTGTCATTCCAAGATTATTTCTAAGTTTCCTAAAATTTTCGATCGGCTCAGAACTTGCCATTTTTCTTACATGTTCGTTTTCCAAAATGTTCAGTGTTTCCAAAATGTTCAAGTTTCCAAAATGTTCGTGTTTCCAAAATGTTCGGGTTTCCAAAATGTTCAAGTTTCCAAAATGTTCAAGTTTCCATTTTCATGCATTTCCAGGTTTCCAAAAATATCAAAATTTATTCTTAGTGCTTAAACTTGTCATTTCATACAATTAAACTTAAAATGTATAGGCCCTATTCAGGATGTTACAGCTTCTACCCCCCTTAAACAAAATTTCGTCCCCAAATTTCCTAACTAAAATAATTGAGGGTATTCCCGTGTGCATGGTCTCTTCCTGCTCCCACGAAGCTTCTTCCGATCCATGATTGCGCCATAAAACTTTGACTAGAGGCACCGCCTTCCTTCGTAATACTTTCACATCTCGCTCCAAAATCCGAATCGGTTCTTCCTCGTGAGGATAAGTCCGGCCTTAGCTCCACTTCTTCAACAGATACCACATGCGACGGATCCGATCGGTAGTGACGTAGCATGGATACATAAATACGTCGTGCATCTGCTGCAATTCTGGTGGCAACTCTAATTGGTATGCCACTGGCCCAACTCGCTTTAGTACTTGATAAGGCCCTATAAACCTTGGGCTTAACTTCCCTTTTTGACCGAACCTCATTACCTTCTTCCAAGGCGAGACTTTCAGGAATACTTGGTCTCCCACTTCTAACTCTATTTCCTTCCGCTTAAGGTCTGCGTACGACTTCTGCCTATCAGAGGCTTCCTTCAACCGTGCTCGAATTAACTCAACCTTTTCTTCAATTTCTGCACTAATTCTGGACCCAAAACTCGGCGTTCTCCTAACTCGGTCCAACAAGTAGGTGTTCTACACTTCCTTCCATGCAATGCTTCGTATGGTGCCATCTGAATGCTAGCTTGATAGCTGTTGTTGTAGGCGAATTCAGCTAAAGGCAAGTAATCTTCCCAACTTCCTCGGAAATCCATTACACAACCTATCAACATATCCTCCAACACTTGTATAACCTGCTCGATCGCCCGTCCGATTGTGGATGAAAAGCCATAGTGAAGTCTAACTTAGTGCCTAAAGCTTGATGAAGTGCCTTCCAAAATCGAGACGTAAACCTTGGGTCTCTATCAGAGATGATCGACATTGGTACTCCATGCAACCTTACAATTTCCGCCACATACAACTTAGCCAACTTCTGAAGAGAATAATCCATTCTTACTGGGATAAAGTGTGCGGACTTGGTCAAACGGTCCACAATCACCCATACCGAGTCCTTCTTAGTAGGCGTAAGGGGAAGCCCACTAACGAAGTCCATGGTAATACTCTCCCACTTCCATTGGGGAACTTCGATTGGTTGAAGTAATCTGATGGGACTTGGTGTTCAGCTTAACTTGTCGACACGCCCAACATTTCCCCACAAATTCGGTCACCTCTCGTTTGGATCGGACCACCAAAATGTTCCCTTAAATCTCTATACACTTGATACCTCCGGATGCATAGCATAAGGGCTACCATGCGCTTCCTCAAGAATCCTTTGTCTCAACTCCTTATCCTCAAAGATACTGAGACTTTTCCCTTGTAGCACAACACTCCTTCATCATTGACACCATAGTCCTTTAATCCCCTTCTTTGTTGTTGCTTGTCGCAACTTAGTACTTAAGTCGTTATCGATAACCGTCCTCTTTCACCTCCTTTAGCCATGTGGGCTTGACTTACAACTCTGCCAACAGGCTTCCGTCATCATACAGACTTAAATGAGTGAACAAAGCCCGTAGATCTGATACAACCTTCCGACTTAGGGCATCGGCTACCATATTCGCCTTGCCCGGATGATATTCTATCGAACAATCGTAGTCCTTCAACAATTCCACCCACCTTCGTTGCCTCAAGTTCAGCTCCTTCTGAGTCAATAAATACTTAAGGCTCTTGTGGTCTGTGTAGATAACCGACCTTTCTCCATAAAGGTAGTGCCTCCAAACCTTAAGGGCAAAAACCACTGCTGCTAGCTCCAAGTCATGCGCGGGGTAGTTAACCTCATGCGGCCTTAGCTGCCGTAACGCATAAGCAACTACTTTACCCTCTTGCATTAACATACAGCCTAACCCCGTATGCGAAGTGTCACAGTACACCACAAAATCTTTTCCTGCCTCCGGCTGAATTAACACTGGAGCTTCTGTCAGCACCTTTTTAAGCTTTTCAAAGATTTCTTGCTGCTTATTCGTCCATTCGAAGGGTACTTCCTTCCTTAGCAACTTTGTTAAAGGCGCGGCTATTGACGAGAATCCTTCCACGAACCTTCTGTAATAGCCTGCCAAGCCTAAGAAACTTCAAATTTCAGCCACGGACCTAGGTGGTTTCCAATCCAACACTGCTTCGATCTTCCTAGGATCCACTCTTATTCCTTCTGCGGATACCACATGTCCTAGGAATGCCACGTCCTTAAGCCAAAATTCACACTTGCTGAATTTGGCATAGAGCTTCTTCTCCCTTAACACTTCCAACACAACTCGGAGATGCTCATCATGCTCCTCCTCCGACTTCGAATGCACCAAAATATCGTCGATGAACACAATGATGAACCTATCCAAGTAGGGTTGGAAAACCCGATTCATCATGTCCATGAACGTGGCTGGAGTGTTCGTCAACCCAAACGGCATCACCACAAACTCGAAGTGACCATATCTTGTCCTAAAAGCGGTCTTATAGATGTCAGCCTCCTTCACCTTCAACTGATGGTATCTCGACCGTAAATCGATCTTCGAAAACATCATACTCCCTTCACCGATCGAACAAGTCATCGATCCTTGGCAAGGGATACTTGTTCTTAATGGTCAGCTTATTCAACTGACGGTAATCTATGCACATACGCATAGTTTCGTCCTTCTTCTTCACAAATAGGACCGGTGCTCCCCACGGAGACACACTGGGTCGGATGAAACCACGATCCAATAGTTCTTGGATCTGAGCCTTGAGCTCCACTAACTCCTTTGGTGCCATTCAGTATGGAGCAATTGACACAGGAGCTATTCTCGATAGCAAATCAATCCCAAATTCCACCTCCCTATCTGGGGGTATTCCCGGTAATTCCTCTGAAAACACATCCATGAAGTCCCTTACCGTCCTAACTCCATTAATACCTTCCTCCTTCTCACCTATCGCACTTACAAAGGCTAAGAACGCCTCGCAACCTTTCTTAACCATCTTCTCATCCTTCAGTGCCGAAACTACATTAGACAAGTAGTTCTTCCTTTCTCCGATCATTACTACCACTTCATCCTCCGGGGTTCTTAGTTCCATATGTTTATCCGCACAATCCAACACGGCTCGGTGTTCTACCAGCCAATCCATTCAGAGTATAAGCTCAAACTCTCCGAAGGGTAATTCCATTAAATCTGCTCAAAAGTTCACTCCCTGAATCTCTAGGGGTACATTCCGAAAGATCTTGTCTACCACTATAGTTTGGCCTAATGGGCTTACTACAGTCATCTGTCTATCAGAAAGTTTAGAGTCTAGGCCTAGTGTTTCCACTACACTACTTGCAACATAGGAATGGGTCGAGCCCACATCAATCAGAGCAAAATAGGGTTTGTCAAAAATAAAGAACGTCTGGGTTATTACATCCGCGTGTCTCTATCTTCCATTCGGTGAACCTCATAAACCAAACCTAGTTGTCTTACTTCTGCATTAACATTAGTACCTCGACCCTGTGTTCCACGGCCTCTGCCAAGACCACTACCTCTACATTCGAACCATGACCTGTTGAGGTCATTGTCACCTCTACCTGGCTGCTAGCATTCGAATCGCTTCGGTCGGCTCTCATCTCGTTGCTTGGGACAATCCTTAAACATATGGTCCTTGGATCCACACTTGAAACATCCTCCCGTTTTTCTCCAACACTCTCCCATGTGCTTCTTTCCACAAGGGTGATATTGCCTACCAGTACCGACTGTTGATTTCGTGGCCCTGGCCAACCCTAGGCCTCTTGTAACCCTTTCCAGATGGCCCAAATCCTCTTTGGCCTTATTCTTATCCATGGTCCGCTTAGTAGCGTCCTTAATCCCCTCGCCACCTTGGCCTTTTCCACCAAAGCGGAGAATTTACGCTCCCGACACGGCTATCAGCAGCCTCAGATCGTCCTCACCGTCCTCAAAAGCGGACACGGCGTTCATGCTCGATTGCCACTACCCTCGAGCATAGCGGCTCAACCTCGTGAATTTCGCCATATATTCATGCATGGACTTACTCCCTTGCACCAACCCTAGAAAAGCCTTCCTTTGTTCATCCAGATACCGGTTCCCATACTTCTTTCCAAATGCCTCTTTAACATACTCCCGTGTCAAGTTGTCACCGTGGTACCATCTCGAGCAGCTAACCACTCTCGACACGCTTCATCGCAGAACAACGCCACCATCCCTTTCAACTTTTCCTCCGAGTCGATCGAGCTCATCCATGAGACGCTTTGTTTCTTCCAACCAAGATTTTCGGCCATCTGGGTGCCACATTAGATACTCCTCGTAACATTTCCGCCCATTAGCTCGTGAGCCGCTCAGTCTGACTTTTGATTTCCCCATTTCCTCCTGCACTGACCACCAATTCCAAAACTCACAACACTGACTGCGACACAAGATCTTCCCCGTCTCGAGCTGCTTGCTCAACATTAACAGCTAGGGGTGGTGGTGGCGGTGGCATTTCATTGTCGGACCCTTGACCCGACCCAACGGGTTCCGACACGATCATCCTGCCTCTACCTCGACCACGACGACCACGTCCTCTAGAGCTCATTTTCTAGCGTCGAGATCTGATTAAGAAATTTTATGGATTAGTCATTGTTCCACTTTTTACCCGCGAAGGAGTTTTATGAAAAAGGATTTAAGAGTGGTTCTTTCGTATTCATACAATCACACAGTTTTTCCATTCATTCATTCATCCATCAAACAAGTATGAACTTTTGTTCATTCAGAGAAACGTTGTAGTTTTTGTTGTTGTTGTTTTCCACTACCCAGGGGTATTTTCGTAATTTTGTCCTACAGGGGCATTTTCGTAATTTTTTAGAAAAAATCATTTCTTGGTGTTTTTGTCAAAAAGTATTTTGAAAATTTCGAAGTCTCGGGGAAATTTGGAAAAATTTTAAAATCTGAGGGTATTTTGGTAATTTTTTTGACCTTAGGGGTATTTTGGTAATTTTCACAAATCGAGGTAAATTTGTAAAATTTAATAAATTTGGGGTATTTCAAAAGTTGTAAAACTTTGAGGTTCTTTTCAAAATTATTCCTTGAAAATGGGGATGTTGCAAAAATTTTGAAAATCGTATCATTTTGGTAATTTTGTAAGTTAGGGGCAATTTTGTAATTTTTTCCAAAATTAAGGTATTTTGATATTTTGCAAATTAGGGTTTTTGAATGTTATAAAATAATGAAATTTTGGTAAAGTCGTTGAGTAGTTGATCATTTTATAAGCGAGGCGTTTTGGTAATTTCACCCCAAGGGCATTTTTGTAATTTTCGCAAATCAGAGTTTTTCGAAAATGTTGTAAAATAATTTTCTCGATTCAAAAGAAAGTTTTAAAAGTTTGGAAAAAAACTAGGGTTTGTTGTTTTGTTCTCTTTTTTTTAAACATGGCTAGTTCCTTTCTAGTTTTAGGCATTATGTTTAGCCTATGATGAGCCCTCTTGGTCGTGGTGAACCAAAGCTACGCACTGCAGGCGGATTCGTGTGAGAGGAGGTGAGTCATGCGGATGCTTAAATACCAAGCTCCCACCAAAACCATTCCTAGACATGCGCACAAAGGTTGCCACACCACCGAGCCCTCCGAGTTATGGTGAGCCGCTACGCACTGTAGGATTCTGCGAAGAGGAGGTGAGTTACTAGGACCTTAAATACCGGTGCTCTTCCTGGATCCAATCCTAGACATGTGTGGGGGTTACCACACCTTAGCTCGTTGACTTAGCCATAGGTTTGTTTAGTACATTAAGTCTTATGTGTTTGTGTTTGAGTAGTCTAATCCTGGGTTCAAGTTCCTATCATTCTATTCTACGTTCCATGCCTTTTCTACCCTTATATAAATCATGAATCACACATAGAGTTAGGGTACTTACCGGTGGATCATGGTCGAGACTTAGGGCCATGCTTAAGCTTCGCTTATTTTCAAAGAAAATCATTTGGGCTCAATTCAAAACGTTTTGGGCCTTAGCCCACGGCCGAGAGTTTAAAATCTGGCTCGATACCAAATTGAAACACCCCACACCGACCACGAGCCCAACTGGATCTGGTATGTTCCTAAAGTAAACCGTTTCAAAGAATTTCACATACTTAGAGCAAATTTGTAAAATTTTCAAAATGTTGTTGTGGATTGGGCTTAGATTGGAAACCCATTTAATTAATCTTATAAATCCAATTTTTATTAAGGTGACAAAATAATTTTTGTTTTTTAGGTTTTAAAGAAAATAACATTTAACTTTTAGTCATAATAGTTCCTAACATAACAATTTAAAGTAAAGCGAATAAGAAAAATCCACTGGGCCTTATGGCCTTATTACATCAAGTAAAACCCAAAACAAATCAAAGTCCAAATCGAATAAAATCTTCAAATGGAACATGGGCACCTCGAGGTCTATTGATTATCACCTAAAAATATTTCCCATAACGGGTGAGTCATTCAATGTGCACACAATACTAACATTCAACAAATCAGGCATACATGTTCAAACATCAAATTCATATAAAATAAATTATGATGCAACCCAAACCCAAGCCTAATGGTCCATCCGCTACACACCACCGCATTCGCCAATCCTGCAACCGTGGGACTACTAAGTCAACCCTCCATCCGCTACACACCATTCCAAGGTGCTTATCGCCCATATAATTTGTGTCATTTGACACCATATTCAAATAGTGTAATCACCAAATTTAGATAATGTATGAGTTACCATATTCAAAATGTTGTGACAGTCACCATATAACGGAGAGCCCCAAAATATATATATCATGCATAACATACTTAATTTCATATTCATATACATATATTCACATGTTATAAAATAACATATTTCATAATCCTATCGAAGGAAACGTGCAGTACTTTTGTACCACATTAGGGTACTTAGCCATATTCATATTCTTACGTATAATCATATAATAAAAATAATTGCCATATGAAATATCGAAAGTTAGTGTGCGTACACACGATTTGCTTAATAGGTTCCTTGAGATCACGAAAATCCGATCTAACTTTAGATCCTATATTCTACCAACCATTAAAATATATTAACAACCTATTAGGCTTAAAACCAAATCCAAGTAGGCTTTGTATTACTTACCTTGTTTAGAATTGAAAGATCGTAAATCAAATGTCAATTTTGATAGTATTCCTTCATTAAATCGGCTAGTCACTAAATCGGTAATTATGTGGGTTTTAACTTTTGAGTAAATGGAAAATAATTCCAAATATCAAGAACAAGCCTTGGCGATTCGATCTATGTACTTACCTTATAGTTTCCAAATCCCGAAAGTTTCTCTTGTCTTGAATATCTGTCGAAATCCCTTAAATTCCTTGAATCTGAAATCCCGAAATTCTTCCTTTGATACTCGGCCAAGAGACATAAAAGAGGTTATTTCCTTAGATCTTGATTAAATGAATTAGAAGAACAAGAATTAATTGTTCTTACCTTAGATCCTTGATCTTTATATTCGGTAATTGTGGAAACCTAAGAGACCCCTTGTAGATTCGGCCAAGATTTGCTAATAGGATTAGTACCCGAATTTTTGGTAAAAGAAAGGAATAGAATTTGATTGACCACAGATCTTACCCTTTTTTTTTTTTTTGATGTTGTAGTTGATTGCTCCTTTGCTTAGAATCAACAAAGATTCGGCTTTGACAGTAGAAACGGAGAGGAAAAATAGGAGAAGAGGGGATGGTTTTTTTCTTAAAGAAAATTCGACAGAGAAGGGGAGAGAGCTATGAGAATTTCGGCACACACTTAGGAAAGATGAGAGAATAGCCTTAATTCTCCTCTTTAACTGAAATTGCTATGCCAAGAGTCCTTGACTTGGCCACTACTCCCCACAAGTGATAATATTATCTTTTAATTATCACCTTAATTAAATTAAGAGTATTTAATCCATCCTTTATCTCCTCATTTATCTTATTAAAAGAAAATCCTTTACTTAACACTTAATTAATCAAATTTTAGGTGCCGTCCACCCCTAGCCTTGGAAGCAAAATAAAACCTTCAATATTTGCTTTCCAAGTGACTCAACTCAGCCTATTTCTCTTACACATGGCGCCATTTCCATAAGCCTTAGTGACACCTTCAGCCACTTTTCCAAGCCCGATTGCTTTCACCAACTTTTTCTTTTAAGGCCCTCTTGCTCTTATTTCCCATTTTGAACTTTAAAATTTGTCATTCAATAGTTTCCTAAAATTTTCAACGGCCATCATGTTCAACGTTGTTTCCAAAATGTTCGTGTTTCCAAAATGTTCATTTCCAAAATGTTCAAGTTTCCAAAATGTTCAAGTTTCCATTTTCATGCATTTCGGTTTCCAAAATATCAAAATTTATTCTTAGTGCTTAAACTTGTCATTTCATACAATTAAACCGAAATGCATAGGCCCTATTCGGGATGTTACAAAGACGTTTTGAGGATGGGTGAATGATTGCCCCCCCACAACAAGTTAGAACTTTTGCCATGCTTGTGGAGAAAGCCAAGATAGTCGAAGAGGCTAAGAACTCAGAATGTCAGAATCGGGAAATATTTAGAAGCAAGAGAGATATAAAGCAGTCGGGTTCTTCAAAAAGGTTTCTGAAGAGGCCTCGGAATGATGAACCAGCTCAAGGTAGAGCATCTGTAGCTAATAATCAAAGTCGAGATTGTGCTGAATGTGGAAAAAGACATTTTGGAGAGTGCTGGAGGAAAACGGGCGCTTGTTACAAATGTGGTTCAATGGATCATCAATATAGAAATTGCCCTCGATGTATGGATATGACTCAGGAAGTTCGTAATACTGATGCACAACCGTCCAGAGGTACTCAGCAGCCATCGAGAGGTCGTGGACCAAGTCGTGGTGGTAATGGGGCTGGACATGGTCAAGGTGCACCGGGTCGAGGTAATGGTCCTAAAGGTAACACAGATGCAAGACAACCAGGACTGGTCTATGCAGTTAGACGCCACGAGGATGGCAATGCACTTGATGTAATAACTGGTACGTTTTTCATCTTTGATGTACTATTCGCTTTAATAGATATTGGTTCTACCCACTCGTATGTTGCTAGCGCCGTATCTGGAAACTTGAATCTAGAATCTAAAATTATCGATAGTGAGATGACAGTAATTAGTCCTTTAGGACAGCCGATAATTGTAAATAAACGTTTAGAGACGTGCCCTTAGAAATTCAAGAAGAAGTATTCCTAGCGAATTTGATGGAATTGCCTTTTGGCGAGTTGGATCTCATTCTGGGCATGGATTGGTTGGTTAAGCATCGGGCGCATTTGGATTGTGCTGAAAATCGGATGTCAATAAGAACTTCGGATGATAAGGAAGTAATAATGATAGGCGAACGAAGGAATTACTTGGCAAATGTGGTATCTGCGTTGAAGGCAGAAAAGTTGGTGCGAAAAGGATATGGAGCATTCCTAGCTTTTATTTGTACTTTGGAAGCCAAAGAGTTATCTGTGGATGATGTGAGAACGGTGAAGGAATTTCCAGATGTATTTTTCGATGAACTTCCTGGTATACCTCCAGATCGGGAAGTAGAATTTGGCATTGAGCTTTTGCCCGGAACGACTCCAGTGTCCATTGCTCCTTATAGAATGGCACCGAAGGAGTTGACGGAGCTTAAAGCTCAAATTCAAGAATTATTGGATCGGGGATTTATTCGACCGAGTGTGTCTCCGTGGGGAGCACCAGTTTTGTTCGTTAAGAAGAAGGATGGATCGATGCATATGTGCATTGATTATCGATAGAATCGAATAAATTGACGATCAAGAATAGGTATCCTTTGCCAAGAATTGATGACTGTTTGATCAATTGAAGGGAACTTCGCTTTCTCAAATTTAATTTGAGATCGGGTTATCACCAACTTAAGGTGAAAGAAGCGGATATTTATAAGACAAAGATTCCAAACTCGTTATGGACATTATGAGTTTTTGGTGATGCCATTTGGGTTAACCGATGCACCAAATAGTATTTATGGACATGATGAATCGAGTCTTTCAACCATATTTAGATCGATTTGTGGTAGTGTTCATAGATGACATTTTGGTTTATTCAAGAAATAAAGAGCATGAGTATAGTATTACGCTTACTTGTGATAAGCAACTTTATGCCAAATTCAAGAAATGTGAATTTTGGCTAAAGGAAGTGACATTCTTGGGTCATGTTGTATCACCAAGGAATAAGGGTGGATCCTCGGAAGATTGAAGTCAGTATTAGATTGGAAACCACCAAAATCGGTGGTGAAATTCGAGTTTCTTGGGTTTGGTGGTTATTATAGATGCTTCGTTGAGGATTTTTGTTGATTCTTGCACCCTAACTAAAGCATTGCGGAAGGGTACCGTATGTTTGACCGAAAAGCAACAAGAGAGTTTCGAGAAATTAAAGAAGATTTTGATAGAAGCATCAGATTTGATTCAGCCTGAGGCTGGAAAAAAATTTACCATTTATTGTGATGCGTCTCACACGGGCTTGGGTTGTGTCTTGATGCAAAATGGAAAGGTGGTGGCTTATGCTTCTACGCTTAAGACCGCATCAAGTAAATTACCCTACTCATGATTTTGGAGTTAGTCAGCGGTGGTATTTGCTTTAAAGATTTGGAGGCACTATCTCTACGGTGAGAAGTCTATCATCTACACGGATCACAAGAGTCATAAGTACCTCCTTACCTTAAAGGAGTTGAATTTGAGACAAAGAAGATGGGTAGAATTATTAAAGGATTATGATTTCTCAATCGAGTATCATCCTGGAAAGGCTAACGTGGTAGCTGACGCGTTAAGTCGTAAGGCAGTATCTGAACTGAGAGAAATGTTTGCTCATTTGAGTTTGTATGAGGATGGTACTCTGTTAGCAGAACTTCAGGTAAAGCCTCTGTGGTTAGATCAAATCCAGGAAAAGCAGATATCAGATAAAAAGTTGGGACCTTTATTTGACAAGTTGAAAGGGGTGAAATAGAAGACTTCGGTTTAAACATGAATGGAGTGCTTTGTTTTCGTGGAAGGGTTTGTATGCCTAAAGACTCAGAATTGAGGCAAATGATTCTACGGGAGGCGCATAGTAGCCCTTATGCTATGCACCCTGGAGGAAATAAGATGTATCGAGATCTCCGTGAATGATATTGGTGGCGTGGTTGAAGCGTGAGATTTCGAGTTTGTAGGAAAATGTTTGACTTGTCAACAAGTGAAGGCGAGCATCAATTGCCGTCGGGTTTGTTACAACCAAGAAAGATTCCTCTTTGGAAATGGGAGCGAATAACAATGGATTTTGTTAGTGGGTTACCTTTAACACCTACTAAGAAAAATTACGTATGGGTAGTAGTTGATCGATTGACGAAGACTCATTTTCTTCCGGTTAAATGCGGATTATTTATTACGAAATTGGCAAAGTTGTATGTATCTAAAATCGTGAGGTTGCATGGGGTACCAAAGTCATTATATCGCACATGGATCCTAGATTTACATCATGATTTTGGAAAGCTCTGCATGAAGCTTTGGGAACAAAGTTAAATTTCAGTACGGCTTTTCATCCTCAGTCAGATGGTCAGTCAGAAAGAATAATTCAGATATTGGAAGACATGTTAAGGAGGTGTGTGATTGACTTCAGAGGTAGTTGGGAAGATTTCCTACCATTGGCAGAATTCATGTATAACAATAGCTATCAGTCTTGCATTCAGATGGCACCCTATGAGGCATTGTATGGTCGTAGGTGTCGTATTCCTACTTGTTGGACGGAATTGGCAAACGGCTGATGTTGGGTCCTGAGATGATATCTGAAACAGAGGAAAAGGTAAAAGTTATTCGAGCACGGTTAAAGGAAGCTTGGATGATGCGAAGTCATATCTGACTGAAGCGCAAGGATATCGAGTTTGCTATAGGAGAGCAGGTCTTTCTGAAGGTATCACCTTGGAAGAAAATTTTTAGATTTGGAAAGAAGGGAAAGTTGAGCCCTAGGTTCATTGGGCCATATCGTGTGATAAAGCGTGTTGGTCCAGTGGCTTATCAGATTGAATTACCTCCGGAGTTGAGTCAAATTCATAACGTTTTCCATGTTTCCATGCTGAGACGCTATAGATCAGATCCATCTCACATAGTACCGGTAGAGGATGTGGAATTGAAATCAAACTTGTCTTTCGAGGAAGAACCAGTGGAAATTTTAGACCGGGATGTTAAAGTGCTCAGAAAGAAGACAGTGCCATTGGTCAAAGTTTTATGGCATAATCACGGAGCGGAGGAAGCTACGTGGGAGCCTGAGGATGCAATTTGACAACAATATCCTCACCTCTTTTAATCAGGTAATTTTTGAGGACGAAATTTTCTTTAAGGGGATAGAATTGTAACATCCTAAATATTCGAGTATCATTATGTTACTAAGTGTTAGCTCGGGTTTACTTGGAATTAGAATAAATATTAGTAAAGTGTACCTTAAGTGTAAAGAAATTAGGTGACCTTGAAACTTAAGTTAATTAAGTACTAAAAGATGGCATAAGATGAGTTAGTAGAATAGTGGTGATGGCGCCATAAGTTGGACATGAGGGAAGGAGTTCGAATCACCTAGCATGCAATTAGGGAATTTTTATTTTTGCTTTAGCTTAGCATGTGTCGGCAAGGGATAAGGTTAGGATGAGTTGGATTGTTTTTATTTTGGTAAGAAGACTAAAGATTTGGAAAGCTAAAGATAAGGGCATGAATTGGGGGATTTTGTCTCTTCAATTTAAGGAAAAAAGAGGAAGATAGGGCTTAAGATAGGGAGATGTTTTGGAAACTTCCTAATGGTCTTTTAACCTTGTATTTGGACGGCATAGAGGCTAGGGGGGATGGCCAGTTTTGGTTAATTGTTTTGGTAGGCTTTAGTGTTGGTGAAACACTTTCTTTTGGTCATTTCTTTTAGCAAAACATACTTCCTCTCCATTCATTTCTCTCTAGCCAAAATTTGCCAACATCCTTGGGTAAGCAACTCATGTTTGTGTCATTTTTCTTTCGACCATTTTGGTTTAGAAGCTCTTTTTCTCTCCCAAATTCTTTTCTCATAGTGACCGAAAACCTTTTCATTTCTCTCATTTTCCTCTTCAATGCCGAATGCACATTTCTTCTAAACTAAGTTCTCTTTTCTTCTCTTTCCTTTTTCTCTTTATCTCTTGAACCGAATCATATATTTTCCATTTTTCTATTCTTTTATTTTTCTTCTTCATTAAAATCTCTCCAATACTTTCACTCATGGCCGAATGTTAACTTATTCTTGTGCCAAAATTTCTTTTATTTTCTTTGATCACAACCGATTTCCTTTAACCATACATAATTTTCTCACTCAATTCCTTTCAATCGTGGACTCTAGTGAGAGTTTTGGAAGACAGAAACTTATCGTGTTCTTGAGTATTGTGGATCGTTGGAATCAATCTTAAGAGTAAGGTAAGGAGATTATTCAAGGATTTTCACTTTATTCATTATGTTGGATTAGTTAGTTATTTAATCGATTTCGTTATAGGGACGTAATCGCTCAATCGTTTCTTCGAGGAACGAAGATAATCGTGGTAAGCCAATCTCAAATCTTATAAATCGTTAGCCATATTTCAATAATATTTAGTCGGACTAATGATCTCATATCTTTAGAGACATTCAAGATAGAGCGAAAAGGGCGTCCATAGTCTTGAAAGAGGCGGTTCCGCTAATCCCCTAAGTATAAACGAAGAAATCGTTTTGAGTCCGGATTTTCCACCGGTTGCGGACCTTCATCCGATGAGAATCAATTGTTTGAGGTTATTCGTACTCCGAGCCTTTGTTCGTTCGTGGATTCTCATCGGGCAACAAATCAACAATCGAGGAGAAACCAAAAATAGAAGTGATTCGAAATCCTGAGGGTAAAGATTAGATCGTTTATTAATAGTACATTTTTAATAAATGAAAGTGTTCTAATGGTTCGTGTTACGTTTAGGTGTTGATGAGCGGGAAGGTTTAGTACTCACGATAACAAGGTGTGTAACTTCACACTTATCTCGGGTTAGATGTCATACCACAGTATTGAGCAAAATCGTAAAGACGACAAAATCGGTACAATACATAATAATTGGTACTTTTGGTGAAATTACATGAAAATGGTTAAAGTTGTGAAAATTAAGAAAATGCCCTCGATGAGTTAGTTGGTAAAATGTAAATTTTATGTCTTATGTGTAAATGGGCCGAAAACCCTGTTAGATCGTAAAATGGGCCAAATCTATACTAGATCGTCAAATGGGCCGAAAACCTTGTTAGATCGTAAAATGGGCCGAAATCTATACTAGATCGTTAAATGGGTCGAAATCCCTGATAGATCGTTAATTGGGTCGAAATCTTAATTGAGCGATAGATCGTTAATTGATCCCAAAATCTCATCATTAAGGGTCGAAATCGATAGATCGTTAAATGGGCCGAAATCTCTGTTAGATCGTTAAATGGGTCGAAATTTGCTAGATTGTTAAATGGGCTAAATGATATTTTGTATTATGGTCCTTAATAAAAACTTGAAATATTGACTCATATGTAAATTAGGCCTTTTTACTAAAATCATCATATGTATATAGATTATTTTGCATACATGTTGCATGGGATGGGATTAATGATGAAGAGAAGAAAGGCATGTTGCTAAAATCTAGTTCGGCGGCTTTGCCACAAAATAATTAAATGGCTTATTGCCTCTAGTTCGGTGGCTCTGCCACAAATATTTTAATGGCTCAATGCCTCTAGTTCGGTGACTTTGTCACAATCTAGTTCGGTGGCTCTGCCACAAATATAAAAATGGCTTTATGCCTATGATTGGTGTGTTGGCGGGGTGGGTTGATTTGATCCCCACAGGTGTGATGGTTGGTACGGGTGGTGTGTAGTGGATGGAAATTTGGTTTGGGTGGGAAATTTCATTTTTGCATGCATCTCATTATTTATATTGTTAAACCTGTTTATGGGCTCAAGCCCAAAGTTATGACTTGATAATCTGGTCCAGTAGATAAAGTAAGTGAGTTATACACTGAGTTCTAAGTAACTCACTCCCTTAAATTTTTCCATCTCAAGTAATGGAAATTGACGTGGACTTGGGCCGAGGATGACTTCGTGGAGGCCATACTGCAAACATGGGTTTAATAAACTTTGAACTTTAAATAAATACTTTCTTTAATTTACTATTTTTGAATATGATGTAATAAGGCCTCTATTAATATCTTATGGATTTTATGCGTGGATGGATTTAAATAATGTTTTGGGTAATTTAATATGGATTTATGTTTATCTTATAATGTTTTCTTAAAATACTTCGGGTTTTCAAACATACGAGATTCTTTAACTATTCTTATTTTCGAATACTTTGAACTCTTATAAAATTACTTTAAGGTTTTGTTAATTAAATGTCAAATGATAAGATTTTTCAACTAATGTTTCTCAAATTTATCGAACTTAAATTATTTCTCTTGGTTTTTATTAAACTCTATTTTTTAAAAAGGGTTTTGAAATACCATTTCACCTAAATCATTAGATAGAAATAAAGAATGTTCGATCTGTGTGACAAACCAAATCTTGTCTTGAAGCATAGACCGGGTTTAGGGTGTTACATCGCTAGAGGGCTTGCCGGAAATCGCCTGGAGGTTGAAGGGAGGAGAGCTCTGCAGAGCTTCTGTTTCCTTTTTTTAAGGAGTTAAAATGATTTTTTCAGCCAATTTTTAACTTATATGGCGATATAGAAACGTCGTCGTTTTCGCTTAATTCAATAAGCATAAAACGACGCCGTTTTAAGGGAGGATCCGTGTGTTTTTGTTTAAGGATCTAATTGCCTTATAGGCCCTTCCGCATTTTTGCTAATTTACAATTATGTCCGAATAGTTTTTTATTTTTTAATTTAGCCCTAAAACTTATATTCTATTGCAATTTAATCCTCGAGCTGCTTAAAGGCAAAAATCAGAATGACGTCATTTTGGAAAGAAGGCATAATTGTCATATTAATCCCTGCAGTGTGACGCGCGTTTCGATTTAATCCTTTTATATTTATTTTATTGCTATTTAATCCTTATTCATTTTAAAACCTTTTTATTTTTTTAAAAAATTATTCTAATATTATATTTAATTATTTTATTATATTAAAATGTTATATTATTCTTATTATTTATATATTAATTTTGCTAATAGTATAAAATTCATATATATTTTACATGTATCATCCTTATATAGTTAATTATTATATATTATTTACTTGGTTTAATATAATTTATATGTTATTTTATAATTTGTATATTATTTATTATATTATATTTTTAATTTGTATATTATATAGTATTATATTATATCATATATTATTTTTAAAATTTTATTTTGTATAAAATCTATTTATATTATATAACATGTTTTATTTATATTGTTTATTACATATGTAATTTTATGATTAGTACATTATATATATATATATATATATATATATATATTTTTTATATAAAATATTATATATTATTTACTAATTATTTTTATTATATGTAACCATTTATATATGTATTAGATTATTAAATTATATACATTTATTATAAGTACTTCCTTTTTACTTTTATTATATATATATTAAGTTATTTTAAAAATCGTCATATTCTTTTTTATATTCAATGTTTAAATATATTATTCCTTTTTCCATTTGATTTTGTTATTTTGTGAAAGTCTTAATTATCTCTATTTATTTTATATAACATGTTTATTTATTTAGGTTCTTTTGATCGCTTATTATTGCTTAACATAGTTCTTTATATATTTATGTTATATTATTCTTTATTATTTATTGATAGTATAATTTGTAGTTATATAAAATTGCAATTGAATATGTATTTCATAATATCTTATCTAGTCTATTGTTTTATAAAAACATTTTTTAAATCAACGCATTTTTAAAACAACAATATGTGATATTTGGAAAACTTTGGGAAAATTATACCCTAACTTACTGGGTTTTAATTTTTCTCGTGGAACTTAAAGTATCAAGCTTTTTTTTAAAACTTTCAACAACAACTCAAAACTTATTCTTGGAAATTCAAAACATTGTATCCTGACTTACTGGGTATGATGTTTTGTGTTTCGAGGTAAGGATTTTCTACAAATAGAGATAAGCCTAGCTTCGAAGTCATGAGATGTTACACCCTAACTTATTGGGTATAGCATTTTATTTCTTTGAGATAGATAAATCTTGATTTTCTTTCAAAGGATCATATTTTCAAATTTTCGACAATAGGACATGATTTTATCGATTGGGTACTAATTTTTGGGCGTTATGAGGGTGCTAACCTTTCCTCATACGTAACCGACTCCCGAACCCGTTTTCTTGTTTTTTTCGTGGACCAAAATCAAATGTTTTAAAATAAAACATTTTACAAAGGTGATCCAATCACACCTAAGTAAAAAGGGATTAGTGGCGACTCCATTTTCGTTTTTTAAAAGTCGATCCCCATTTTTTTTTCAAAACCTTAAAAATGGTTTCGACAGTGACACAAATGTGTATCTGTTTTAGTGGCTAAGTGTTCTGGGTGTGTGTGAGAGGTCTTAGGTTCAAGGCTCAACCTTGGCAAGTTTTGTTAATTTTGGAATTGAGCCCCATCCTTGTTCAACGGGCTTATATTTAATTGCTTGTAATTTCATATCAAAATGAGCCTGCTAGTTCGAGTGGTAAGGGAGTCTGTGTGTTGTGTGGAGGTCCTGTGTTTGAATCCCTGCGTGAGCATGGATATTTATTATTGTTTGGTTATGGGACAGAGTTTTGACGAAGTTAAAATTCTGATAGTGGGTGGTTATAATAGTGTAGGTAGTGGGGTTTGGGTAAAATCTATTTTCCCCAAATTTCTCTTCAAAAAATTGACGTTCTTTCCTCCTCCTCTGTCATTCTTCCTTTTTCTTTTCCAAACGCAATATTTTCCTCTTTTCATTACTCGTTCTGAGAAAGTCGTGCTTTATTGTCGCGATATTTCTCATTGTGCGCTTTTCATCTGGTAAGTGGTGGTGAGTTTTGCCGAGGAGGGAGCCTCTATTATTCTTTTTGGCTTTGTCAAATTCTCTGTTAATGCATTACTTTGTTTTGATAGCAGCAAATCAGGAAAGTGGGGGCTTTCCTCGTTCAGAATTGTAATCGAATTGTCAAGTTATTAGAGTAAGTGTTAGATTTTGGTATTAGTTTCATAGTTACGATTTAGTTGTGAGTTAAGTCTGATTCTAAGCGTTGGGTTGTCAATTTTTAGGTTCCTAGAGGCTTAGTAGTGGATTTACATCGAATCGATACCAGGTGTGTACCTGAAACGCAGAAATTGAGTTTTCGACAAAAGCTAAAAATAGCCACTATCGACACCATACGACGTGTGGTTGCCCGTATGGTAGGCCGTGTGTGACGACTCGGCCGTATGGTTGATGAAGGCATGGCCGTGTGATGGCTGGAGTGTGGTCGTATGAGCCACACGGGGTAGGCCAAATTGGGCGATGGGCCACATAGGCATGTGGGCCCATACAGGCGTGTGGTATCTGGGCCAGGCCATGTGATTCACACGGGCAAGGCCAATTTGGGCGTATAGGCTCATTATGCTGAGATTTTTCGTAGGGTCGCACGAGTCATCCTAATCGACTGTGGGCCTATCGTAGGGTCGGTAAATGCTATCTAACCCTAAAATCAAGTGATCTGTTAGACTGAAATATAGATATGAGCATGCCTATGTTTGTATATCTATTATCTGTTATAAAAGCATGTTAAGTATGATATGTATGTTATGTTATATGATATTGGGGATGGGTTGATATATATTGGAGGAAGTGTTCTGAAAGGCACTTGTGCCTATTATCTAGCAGCATGGCTGCATTATATCTGTTATGTGATGCATATGATGCTGGGTGGGTGTTTTAAACACCACATGGTGTACAGGGATGGACGGAGATGGTGTGTAAAGGATGGGGTAGGATATCTGATTTATGATTCTGATTTGCGCATCTATATCTGTATCTATAATAGGCTTAGGCCCGAAACTATATCTGACTGATTCTGATATTCTATTTTTGTGCACGCTTAATTCTGTGGGGGTTACACACTAAGTTTATGTAAACTCACTCTTTTCTATTTATTCTGTTCAGGTAACCCTCAGTCTTTAGCGGATCGGTCAGCAGAGGACTTGATGGTGACCACTCACCCTAAATTGTTTTATTTTGTTTATAGATTTATTTATGTTTGGCATTAAGATTTGTGAGTTGTGTTTTCTGGGATTGTATTGAATTTTAACTAATGGCTTTGGTTTATTGCTCGTTTTATGCATGCTTGACAAAAAGGTTTTCTTTTAAAATGACGATTTATTAAAACAAGTTTTTCTAAATCACGAACTATATTGCTAAAACATAACGATTTTCGTAAGCTTCCGCTCTAAAGTATTTTTAGGTAAATGGATTAATGTTTTGGTAACGAGAAAAGAAACTTAAGAGTTGAATAAGAGTTTTCGAATAATTACAAACAAATGAGAGCTAATAAACTGAAATGGTTTTACTGTGACGACTTAGTTACAAAACCCATTCCATGTGACATCGCTAGATTCGATCATAATGTCTAGGCTGGGTTTGGGGCGTTACATGTAGTAATAGATTAAATATGATGTTTAGAAGCTTAATTATGGTTTAGGAAAAAAATCGAGTATGAAGATCTCATATTTCGACAAAACGAGTTGATTTTTAGAATGAGAAAAGTGAGCTTAAAGTGGTGATTTTATTGTTGTTTGTTTGAGTTTGAGGTTGCTAATAATGTTTTAATAATGTATTTAATATGTATATAAAGTGTTGACTTGTCAGGAGCTTCTAAGAGTAAGGCGAAAGGGAAAGAAAATTTTATTTGAGACCATTGGGTGAAAGGCGTTGGCTAGGTGAGTGGTTGGAATTATAGCTCTTAGGCATGATTACTAAGGTTAAATGGGGGCTTAGGTTGGTCTAAACACCTAATTTAAGTCCAAGAGTAAGTAATTCTACTTAAGCTATATCCTATTACATATGATGCTTGTATGCGAGGTTGTGAAAAATCTTGTGAAATATTTAAATGAGTGATAAGTGAATATGATAGTGTTTGTTAAGTGAACTGCTAAATTTATGCACACTATTATATTTTAGAGTGATTATGACTCTTTTGAACAAGCATGTTATCACTTGAGAGTGCATATAAAGAGTTGTGAAAGTGATTGTGAAAGTGTTATTGATAAACCGTAAAAGTAACATATTTTAATCCCACATTTAGCATACTTTTGGATGATTTATTCCCTAAATTGTGTAAAAAGGTGCTCTTCATCCTTTCTTTTCATGTTTTATACTCAGGAAAGCACCTAGGGATGAAAAGAAGGAGAAACGGGCCTAAAACAGACCAAATTGGGCCAAAGAAGAAATCGACATGGCCTCGGCCCAAGACCACACGGTCGTGCCTCCCTAATTTACTCTAACACGGCCTGAACCCCGAAACACACGGGCGTGTCTCTTCAACAAACTTGACCATAGCCTGAAATTGATTCACACGGGCGTGTACCATGATCGTGTCGCTGCCACATCCAAGAGGGGTTTTACTCGGATTTGGATACTTGAAGGCAAAGAAACACATTCCAAAGCCTATTCAAACACCCTAGTAGGAATTCCACTCATATTAGGATACTTAGGGGCCAAATAAAGCATTCCAATAGCCTATATAAACACCCTAAGAATAACCTTCAAGGCGAGTTAGCTAGGCCAAGGAGCATAGCCAGAAAGGTCAGATTTGTGGGAATCACTCGAAGATAGCCAGTTGATTCATCTCAAGAAGCCGAAATTCTACTCAAGACGGTGGATTTCTCCTTCAATTCCTTTAGAGAGTTTTAGGTATTTCTTTTGTTTTGTTTTATCTTTTCTTCTGAGATATTTTCTTTTATTGTTATGAACTAAGCCCTTTAGATACATGAAGGGGATGAAACCTAAGACTGATCTTGTTATTTTTTTTTGAACTATATGATAAATATTTGATTTGTTCTTAATTATGTGTGCTTAATTCTTGTGTTAATATTTCTGAGATATTGATTCAAGTTGAATGTGCTTAGGTGGTGGAGCAAAAGTCCCTGTCTAAGAGTAGATCTAGCATAATTAAGCGGAGTTGACCGTGCGCCTAGAGATAGAGTAACGAGATTTTGCCGGATTAGGGTGAAACCTAATATTGTAGTCCATAGATCGAGTTAATGTGATTCTAGGGGTTTTAATTAGAAAGAGATTTCAATTAATCAACCTAGGGTTAGATGTTATTCACCTCGAGAGAGGGTTTAATATAAATTAGGGAATCCTACGGATCAAGTCAAGTGAATAAATCATCTGGTTCAGTGTTAGATAACAAGTGAAGTCTAGGTGGATTCTTCCTAAGGGTATCGTCTTAGTCAACTGAGTTTTCCTAAAGTTATTTATTCAATTCATTCTTTTTGTCTTTGAATCTTAGCTTAGTAATCAGTTAGTTTTAGATTAAACAACCAATAACTTAATATTTAGGCTAAATAATAGAAAGAAGGTTAGTATTAGTACTTTTAGTTCCTTTGGGTTCGACAATCCGGTCTTGCCTAAGCAACACTACTATTCGATAGGTGCACTTGCCTTAAGTCGTTGTCAGAGTTAGTTTTCAGGTTCAATCATTCTCTTTATAAATTTTAAAACTCGACAAAAACAACGATCAAGTTTTTGGCGCCATTGCCGGGGAACTAAAATATGAAGAAAACTTACTTTAGCCATTATTTTTATTTTTTTGCAATTTATTTTTATTTTAGTTTTAACCTTTCTATTTTTCTTTCTTTTCCAACATGGGTACCTCTAGTTTATGACTAGAAAGAACCCGAAAGGACCACTAGTATACGACAGTGATATTGAAGCTACCGCTCGCAGGAATCATAGAGAAATTAGGCGAACCCTAAATTACATAGAAGAAGAGCGAGAAGGTAGATCCAATCCTACTGAAGGGATGGACGAGAATAATCCACCACCACAAGATGTGGCAGAAAACAATGCTCCACGTACTATGTATGATTATGCTAAACCTCATTGAACAGTAGCAGAATCGAGTATTATTAGGCCTGCTATAGCTACTAATAATTTTGAATTAAAGCCTAACACTATACAAATGATTCAAAAATTTGTTCAATTTGATGGTTTGCAAGATGAAGACTCAAATACTCATATAGCTAATTTTTTAGAGTTCTGTGATACCTTCAAAATAAATGGCGTTTCTGATGATGCCATACATCTTCGGTTGTTTCCCTTTTCATTAAGGAATAAAGTCAAACAGTGGTTAAACTCATTACCACGAGGGTCAATCACCACATGGGATCAAATGACCAAAAATTTTTATTAAAATATTTCCTACTGGCCAAAATGGCCAAATTACGAAATGATATTTCTTCTTTTGTGCAGATGGATTTAGAGACATTATACGACGCATGGGAAAGATACAAGGATCTCTTGAGAAGGTGTTCGCACCATGGTTTACCCTTATGGCTTCAAGTCTAAACTTTCTATAATGGTGTAAACCTCTCAACGAGGCAACTAATTGATTCAGCCACCGGTGGAACCCTGAACAACAAAACTCCTAAAGCAGCCTACGAGTTTATTAAAGAGATGTCACTGAATAACTATCAGTGGCAGGTTACAAGGACAAAACCAACAAAATCAGCCAGAGTTTTCAACCTCGACGCAGTAACCATGCTATCAACACAGGTAGAGATGATGAATAAAAAGCTCTATAGTTTGTGTTCTTCGTAGGTACATCCAGTAATGCAGTGTGACGCAAGTGGAACTGTGGCGAATCCTGAGTACCCACCCTACCAACCGGGCACAGAAAGCGAACAAATGAACTATATAGGTAATAATTTCATATCTAATAATAACCTTTATAGTAATTCTTATAATCCAGGTTGGAGGAACCACCCAAATTTTTCATGGGGAGGTCAAGGAAATCAAGGAAATCAAAGAAAACAACCTCTTCAAAATTTCCAAAATCAGCCATATCCACAAGAAAAGAAGCCGAACCTTGAAGAGATGCTGAAAAAATTTGTGGCAGCCACAGAAAACCATTTCCAAGACACAGAGACAACACTTAAAAACCTACAAACATCAATTGAAGGGATCAAGAACCAAGTTGAGGAACTTTCTAAGTCAGTTGAGGAAATTACTAAGTTAGTTGGACAACTTGCAAAGTTAATTTCCAAACGACTGCAAGGGCGTCTACCAAGCAACACTGAGATTAACCCAAAGGAGCAAATCCAGGCCATAACAGCTCAGGAAAATGTAGGGTTAGATGAACCCAATTCAATACAAGAAAGTAAGGTAGAAGAAGGTAAAGTTGAGGTAACACAAGAAAAGCCAAAATCGGTAATCAAAGACTACCAACCTCGCATACCTTATCCTGAAGCGTTGAAGAGAGACGATACAGAGGAACAGTTCGATAAGTTTCTTAAACTTTTAAAGAAATTACATATTAACTTACCGCTTCTTGAATCTCTTTCACAGATGCCATATTCGAGGAATTTTTAAAACAACTCTTTACGAACAAACGTAAGTTAGATGAGGAGCCACATGTGGAATTAAACGCAATGTGCTCAGCAATTCTACAAAATAGATACCACGGAATCTAAAAGATCCAGGGAGTTTTACAATTCCATGTTTAATTGGTAGACTAGCAGTTGATAATGCTTTGGCTAATTTAGGCGCAAGTATAAATGTCATGCCTTATAAAATGTTTAAGCAGCTAGGTCTAGGGAAACCCAAAAAAACTAGGATGAGTATTCTATTAGCTGATAAAACTGTTAGAATTCCTAGGGGTATTATTTAAGATGTTCTCATAAAAATTGATAAATTCGTTTTCCCAGTAGATTTTGTTGTCTTAGACATGGATGAGGATAATTCGATTCCTTTAATTTTAGGAAGACCCTTTTTGCAAACGCCAAGACTAAAATTGATGTTGGCATATGAGAACTCATTCTTCATGTAGGTGACAAATCGATCAATCTACAAGCTCTCGACTTGACCAAGACATCAATTGATGAAGGTGAGAAAGTAAATTCAGTTGATGACCAATTTGTTCACCTTTCACCACAGGATCCACCACAAAGCCACAGACCTAAGCCGGATCATAGACCTCATGCAAATAAAGAAGAAAAATTTAAGGAACGAAGCCTTAAGGTTGATGAATTAGAAGCATTGAAGACACACTGTAAAGAGGAATCGAATCGCACGAAACAAAACCAAAAGAGCCCCTAGAAAAGATCATAGGAACGTCAAACCACTTCAAAATAAGAGATCAGGTACTATTAAAGAAGGAAGATCCATGAATTACCATGTCAGACCTGAATATAAATGAAGAAATCCCTCTTGAGTTACAGAATATCTTTCCATAAGGAACAGTCAAGGTAAGCAATCCCATATTTGGTACTTTTAAGGTAAACGCTTCTCGACTTAAACTTTATCATAAAAATAGAATTTACAGCATGAGGGAAGATATTCAAACTTTTAAACCACCCTGATTTTTGCAAATATGAGGAAAGTCTAGCTTAAGACTTTAAACAAGCGCTTCTCGGGAGGCAACCCGAGCACTAACCCTATTTATTTACACATTTGTTTTCACTTTAGTTTCTTTTCTTCTCTTCATTTTAAACACCTAGTTTTAAACTAACCAAAAGTGCAGATTTCCAGACCACACGGCCGTGGCCGTGGTCATGTGGAAGTACAAAATCTCCGTACTGACAATGGTAGAAGAGGAACGAGTCAGAAATAATAAAATCTTTGAGTCACGGACTCCAACCACCACCACACGGGCACCGACAAAACGCCACGGCAATGCGATGTGGCCGTAGACGACATTGACTTATCACCAACGGAGTGGCAATTTGTAAAACGGACGTGGGTGAACCAATACGCCTAGACACACAATCGTGCGAGGCGGCCAGTGTGAAACAACATGCCCACGGTACACGGGCGTGGGCATGTACTAGACTTGAAACTATATTTAAAGCCACACCTCTTCCTTTCCCTCTCATCGACTCCCCATCTTCTTCCTTCCTTCTTTTTCTCAAGTTTCTCTCTTCTCCATAACAAGTCTCTAAACTCTTGAGCCTACGCATATCCATGTCAAAGAAGTGGAAAAAGCCAAGCATGATCTCCCAGAGGAGATCGATTTACATAAGTTCATGCCAGCCGCTTCATCCACTCTACAAGCCAAGGGTCTTTGAGACCATTTAACTTTTATTCTACTTTTCTATTTTACTTCAATTTCCTTCTCTTTGACTCTCTTATGCTTAATTTAGTTTATTTGATTCTAGTTTCTTAGTTTTAGGTTGTCCAGGCTGCTAGGGAATCACATCGGAACCACGACCACCGGCTCAACATAGCCTTACAAATCACACCCACCTTGTGAACCATCCAACAATAAGGACTCCTCAGTCCATTCATCTTTTATGTTAATTTTATGTTACTTTCTGCTTTCTTTCCCTTTAGTTTTCTTGTCCTTAAATTCATAATTAGTTTATGTTAAATGTGTCTTAATAATTCTTGGCTAATCCGTCACGAGTTTCCCAATTTCTTCATCGAGCACAGTGACTGTTGGCATCCACCACAGCACCACTGCCTCCTCCTCCAAATCGGGCCCTGAATAGTGATCCCAAAAAAAATTCAGGAAGTGTCACTTCTCCCCTTCTCTTTTGATTTCAGTATCACATGATTATTTATTTATCTTTGTACATTGAGGGCAATGTACATCTTCAGTGTAGGGGGAGAAAAATACCTAACTTTTTGCATTATTCTCAAATCTCTGAATGATATCTTGACTTTGAGTATTTTTCTCATATTACTAATTAGGATGAAATTTTGATGAAATTATCCATGTATAAATTATCTATGAATTATGATGAGGCATTCTTAATGAGAATTATGAATTGTGGAAAGTTCATTTTAATTGTAAGTTGAGAATTTTGCTTGAGGACAAGCAAAAGCTTAAGTGTGGAGGTATTTGATAAACCGTAAAAGTAACATATTTTAATCTCACATTTAGCATACTTTTGGATGATTTATTCCCTGAATTGTGTAAAAAGGTGCTCTTAATCCTTTCTTTTCATGTTTTATACTCAGGAAAGCAGTTAGGGATGGAAAGAACGAGAAACGAGCCTAAAACGGACCAAATTGGGCCAAAGAAGAATTGACACGGCCTGGGCCCAAGACCACATGGTCGTGCCTCCCTAATTTACTCTAACACGGCCTGGACCTCAAAACACACAGTGTGTCTCTTCAGCAGACTCGACCACAGCCTAAAATTGATTCACACGAGTGTGTGCCATGATCGTGTCCCTGCCACGACCAAGAGGAGTTTTACTCAGATTTGGATACTTAAAGGCAAAGAAACACATTCCAAAGCGTATTCAAACACCCTGTAGGAATTCCACTCAGATTAGGATACTTAGGGGCCAAATAAAGCATTCCAAGAGCCTATATAAACACCCTAAGCATAACCTTCGAGGGCGGTTAGCTAGGCCAAGAAGCCGAGCCAGAAAGGTCAGATTTGTGGGAATCACTCGAAGATAGCCAGTTGATCCATCTCAAGAAGCCAGAATTCTACTCAAGATGGCGGATTTCTCCTTCAATTCCTTCAGGGAGTTTTAGGGATTTCTTATGTTTTGTTTTATCTTTTCTTCTGAGATGTTTTCTTTTATTGTTATGAACTAAGCCCTTCAGATACCTGAAGGGGATGAAATCTAAGATGGATCTTGTTATTGTTTTCTGAACTATATGATAAATATTTGATTTGTTCTTAATTATGTGTGCTTAATTCTTGGGTTTATATTTCCAAGATATTGATTCAAGTTGTATGTGCTTAGGTGGTGGAGCAAAAGTCCCTGTCTAAGAGTAGATCTAGCATAATTAAACGGAGTTGACCGCGGCCTAGAGGTAGGGTGACGAGATTTTGTCGGATTAGGGTGAAACCTAATATGGGAGTCTATAGATCGAGTTAATGAGATTCTAAGGGTTTTAATTAGAAAGAGATTTCAATTAATCAACCTAGGGTTAGTCATTATTCGCTCGAGAGAGGATTTAATATAAATTAGGGAATCCTACAGATCAAGTCAAGTGAATAAATCGTCTAGTTCAATGTTAGATAACAAGTGAAGTCTAGGTGGATTCTTCCTAAGGGTATCGTCTTAGTCAACTGAGTTTTCCTAAAGTTATTTCTTCAAATCATTCTTTTTGTCTTTGAATCTTAGCTTAGTAATCAGTTAGTTTTAGATTAAACAACCAATCACTTAATATTTAGGCTAAATAATAGAAAGAAGGTTAGTATTAGTACTTTTAGTTCCTTTGGATTTGACAATCCGGTCTTGTCTAAGCTATACTATTATTCGATAGGTGCACTTGCCTTAATTCGTTGTCAGAGTTAGTTTCCAGGTTCAATCATTCTCTTTATAAATTTTAAAACTTGAAAAAAACAACGATCAGTTATTAACAAGTGAATATATGTATAAGTAGATATGTTGGCATTGTGAACACTTGGAACCATTGGATATTATTGTCATGCCATAGGATAGTGAGTACTCACCTTTATTATTATGATGGGGCATTGTGGGCTAAAGATGGAGGGATAAGGGAATATAGAGCATAGCTTCATTCACCGAAGAGAGCGTGGAGTGTTTGGAGAGTGTTAGCATTCATGCCACACTTATATGGAGATAGCGCAGGACTCTTTGAGTCATTTGGAGTGTTTGAAGATCCGCTTGTCCAATGCATTACTGATTATATATATGTTTCCATGTCAGATTATGTCAATATATCATTGTGTTTGCTTTGTGATATGTTTGATTCCATACCATGGTTGCATGATTTAGTACATTTTTTTAACTACAAATTTTATGCTTAATTGTGGCAATTCATTATGCACTCACTAAGCTTGGAAAAACTCATACTCCCTTATATTTATTTTGCAGAAAAATAGCTTATGTGAGGAGGGGAAAGTGTGCAAGTGGTGATCCAAATCAAGGCAATCTTTTGACTAGGTGACTTGGTTTGATTTTGCAAATAATAGAGGCAATGTGGGACTCATCTATAGATGGAATTAGACTTTGTTTTGTTTGGATTGTAATCAGACATTATGGACTATTTAATTTGTTTTTGGGACTTTGAATTGTTTTAGAATGTCTCTTGAAATGTTTTAATGAGATGTATGTTAATGGGTCGTTTATATGGTAAATTGGTATGTAAGTGTAACATCTCTTAGCCGGTCCAGTATCTGGACCTGAGCAATAAGGTGCTAACAACAACATCAAATGAAATTCAAACAAATTATAACCTAAACCATATTTCATCTTATTCAAATGCATCCAATTCAAGTCAAAACTTTATTTTCATCAACCATCCTAAATGCCTAACCAATATGCCACAGTTGGTACGTTAAACAAAAATTCAAAACTAGCTAAATGATCATAATCAATCAAACCATTATACTTCCAATGGAACTTCAACAATCAAACAAACATGCATCCATTCATCCATTTCAAAAATCTCACATTTTTCTCCATATCAATCATACAACATTTATATACCATTTCATTAAACATTTAATGACACATCTACTATCATCTACTTAAACACAAATAACCTTAAAATCAATTTCATGATTAAACCTGACAAATAACACCTAAACATAACCTAAGCATATCATTCATCATTCTACATTTAAGCAGCAACCAAAATATATTATATAGCATAGTGCTTCCTCAACTATAAGGAGACTAGACATATAAACAAGTCATCAACAACATGACTAAAGCTATTACATATATACATATATACATAATCTTCAAATATCAACAAGCCAAAAAATGACCATTTTAAATATATAAAAATCCTAGATACATGCCAAGACCAAAAAGAACAATTCACCAACACTTGAGTACAGGATTGTCGCTGGATGCTGAATGACGATTAAACCTAACCTGTGCACAAAAAACAAGACCATACGCTGAGAAACTCGGTGGTATTTCTATAATTTGAATATTAATAACTAATCTAACATATAATAATGCATAAGACATAAATAATAAAATGCAATATAACCATTACCATGTACTAATTCACTTATTCAATTATCAAAACTATCAGAATATTACTAATACTAGAACATGTCATATTCATTTCATATATCATTTGGTAATTAGATCATCCTTTAGAATATTCCATCTCAAAATTTACCATTGAATACATTCAAAGTTCATAATCATCCTTAACTTAAATGTTCCACCATTGTAGTTCTGATTTCCATTTTCAATTCCTTATTAACATGACTCGGACAAATACACAGATCCAATCAACATACCAATTTGGCACTCAGTACCTAATGGATAAATCCATAATATTAAATTGCACCCTGCATTGGCCGGTTAACACCGACAGATAAATGTGCCCAGCACTGGTCAATATAACCAACAAAAAGGGTGCCCAGCACTCCCTGACATGTAGTCGTATAACCCTAAACTCTTCCTATCCTATGATATGCCATTTATACCCAACCAACAGTTATAGGGTAACCTGTTTCTCATTTTGATTCAACATACCAACTCCTCAATATTAAAACAAAGTCTCTATCAATCTATTATCATGCATCTATCAACATTATACATTTCTCAAATCAAATCAAATCAAAAAAATTCAATATATAATTCAATGTACATTATTTACATAACTATCAAATTAAGTCTAATTTCTCAACTAAACATTCAATTAGCATTTCACATAGATTTCCAAAGAACTAACTCACCTTATCAACTTACCATATGATGAAATGTTTATATGCAACAATTTAAATAGTTTGGATTATAGAAATACAAACTGTGAACTCCGAGTTATTTGTTGACAACCTTATATTTTCTTTTCTTTTTCGGGGATCTGAGTTGACGTTAGCTATGGATTAAAACAACAAGGCATTTCATCAATACACAATCAAGTTTGACCTTCAATTTCTAAATTATGCAACTTTTGCACAGTTTAGTCCATATTGCTCAAAATAATCAATTTACTTTAAAATTTAGTCATTTTTCAACTCTAAACTTAAAATCTACTAAATAAATCCTTAGAACTTCAACTATCCATCAATGGAAACATTCTTAATCTTAAACAATACCGAAAAATATAAAATGGATCAGCTAGATTAAGCTACCGGATTCTGAAAACATAAAAATTACCAGAAAATGACTAATTTTAACTAAACTGTTTAAAATCCAAAGATGAAACCCTTGAAGGTTGAACCTTTTTCTTCTTCCTCTATTTTCGTGAGTTTGGGAAAGTAAAGGGTTTTTAATTTCTCTTTCATCCCACTCACTTGTTTTGTTTTATTATATTACATTGCTTATTTAATTTAATTTTCATCTAATACAAAATTAAACTAATTTTCATTGCAAACATTATGAGAAATCGACCACTAATTTTTTTAATGGAAAAATTACTATATAAATTCTTTACTTTTAATTCCAATTATAATTCCTTAAGCTTAATTACACTCTTATCACTTATACGATTCATCTCTATACTCTAATTAAGTCATAATTCAATAAAATTACCTAACCAAAATTCAATTCACTACTAAAATAACTCTGTAAATATATAATAAAAATATTTACGAGTTCGATTAATAAAATTGGGGTTTCAGGATCACACTTTCCAACACCATTGACTTTCGGGTCATTACAGCAAGATATTTGGCTAATATGTGAAATGCAGGTGAAATAGCATGCTAGGACATTGAGGTAAATTTTAAGTGATTTATTCGGATGAAATGGACCTTTGATGCATTTAAAAATGCAAGGTAGGCAAAATTGGTATGCTAAGTAAATTGGTTGTGGACTTCTAAATGCATGTTAGTATAGACAATCGAATGAAGTGTTAAATTTGTGTTGTTGTATGTTTTCATGATTGTAAGCATGTTTTGTGTGTTCTATGTATGCTATATAATATGTTAGATTAAGTAAATTTGGCATGTTTTTGTGGTCATGACAATTTAGTCCTGACTCTTATACTATGCAATCGAAGCTCTTAAAAATCATAAAATGTTTTGAAAATTGGCAGGACCAAGTTTTATAAGATTAATTTCATAATTTTTCTGTCAATTTTTAAAAGGATATTTTTTGGATATTTTGCTAAAATTAGGATTTAGTTATTAACCTTCATAATTTTTCATCAATTTTATAAAAGAATATTTTTTGGATATTTTTTCGAAATTATGATTTAGTCATTAACCTTCATTTTTTAAATTAAATGAGGTTTACTTACCGACTCTAGTCTTTTCTTCAAATTAATGTTTTAAACAATATGTCATAGCATGTATGTCTATTTAAAATTTTGGTTTTATGAATGTTTCATGTACCGTATGTAAAAAAATGCTTTTACCCTTGAAAGTTATTTTGATGATTTTGATAGAAGAGCATGGTTTTAGGGCTTGTATGTTTAATTTCATTTATTTATTAATAATTAAGCATGTACCCATATAGTGTGAATGGTGGCTTCTATGGTGTGTTTTGCTGGTCAGTAAAGAGAGTCATGTAGCGATCTAAGCATCACTGAAAAAAATAATGGAGAAGGTGAGTCACCAAGACTCAAGATGTAATCCTTCCCCGTTTTAAAATATTTTCATACACAACATATAACTATTAATATGCGAATATTTAATCACGACCTAGCCATCCAAACGCCATCTGCTCACCCCGTTGTGGTACCAAACCACCGGTGGTGCCAAACCACTGTGTGACATATAGTCACAATGTGTTACCAAAACACCGGTGTCCGTAGACACGATCATTTGATGGGGCCAACCCATCGTGTGATACCAAATCAACGCGACGATCCCATATCTCAAGTGGGCCAACCCACGGTGGTGCTAAGCCACGAGGGACAAGTCGCTATTGAGGTACCAAACCTCTGAGGTACCAAACCTCCGTGACATATAGTCACGGTGTGTTACCAAAACACTTGGTGCCCGTCGGCACGATTAATACCGCCTCCACTCATCAACCCATATCACAATCATAACGAGATCATACATTTATCACATGTATTAAATAAATCATGCTTCCCAAAAGCATCATAATAATCTCATATAAATAGAGACTTACCGAGGTCCTTGCTTGTACCTTTTAAGGTACTAAATCCATATCTACATCAAGCGGTTTACAAGCAATATAATTTATCACACATATTAATCGCTATAAGTGTGTATGTACACACCTATCACCACCGAGTGATCTAAATCCGAATGAAGGAGTCACCACCTTAGATTTCTTGGTACCTACATTCGACCAACCATGGATTAGCCCTATGGCCTATTAAAGCCAAAGTAAATAATTTAAAGGGTTCTCCTTTTGAACCCGAATCTTACCCGAAAGTCTTGAGTATCAACCTTTTGCTTCACCACCCAAAATCGAACTTAACTAAATTAGTAGCCTTCTACTTAAATGAATATCAAGAATAAAGAAAGTTGATCTTACCACCTTACCCCAAAACCGATTGCTATAGATTTGGAGGATTCAACCTCTTGCTTGGAGATCCCAAGTCCTAGGTGAAATCGGCTTCAACCAACAAGATTAGCCCATCATTAGTTTATGCCAAATTTTGACTTTTCCTTAAGCCCAAATCGACAGTCATAAGAGTGAATACTAAAACATTCGGTTAGTACCCTTACCTTCTCAACCGATTGGAAAGATAGTCCCAAACGTCTTGTATCACCTTTGATATTAGCCAAAGTGCCTTCAAGTAAGAGAAAAGCTTTTCGGCACTTTGATAGGTACTAGATTCGGCTATGATTGGCTTTAAACAAGGCCGACTTTTAGTGAGAAAAGAAAGAAGAAAGGTAAATAGGGAATTGGTGCTTGACTAGTAGGAAATAGAAGAAGAAGGATTTAAAGAATGAGGTTTCTGCAAGGAGAAGTAGTGAGGGTTTCGCTATGGTTTTGAGAGAATGGAATGATAAAAGAAAATGAGGAGAAAGTGCTTTGAATTTTCGCTAAGCAAATTGAAAAAGAAAATCAAGGTGATCACCTAGGTGCTTTTATAAGCATTCTAAGAACTCCCCTTCTTCCACAAGTCCTTGCCGTCCACTCCTCCTCAACAAGGAGTCCAAGATTCATCTTACTTCCTTAATTCACTCTAGACCACCCATTTAGTTTAATTCAAACTAATATGATTTAATTTCTAATAATAAGTAATAATCTCTTAATAATCCATGTGATATCCCTATTATCCTTAAAATAAAATGCTCATATTATCTATTAATAATAATAACAATTGAAGAGTTTAAAGGAGAGAGGACTCTCCTCAAGTGCCGCCCAACATAATGCCAAAAGGGAAAATTGTGACTCAACCAAGGTTCTCCTTGTTCCTTGATGGCGTCAAGTGTAGCTCCCAAGTGGCCTCCTTTGCCACTTATTATAGGCTCTTTTATGACAAAAGCTCCCTTATTTATTCTTATAACCCCTACTCACTAAGGCTATCCACCTTTTATGCAAATAATATATTTATTTCTACCATTCCGAGCCAACTCAAGGCCTTTAGTGGTTAATATGACGTTTTGAACAGGTCGAACCCTCCTAGCTTGGTTTGGGCACCACATTTGGTGGTATCAGAGCCAGGTTTGTAAAAACTAGGTTTGCCAAGGTTTATTAACTCACAGGTTAAAACTTTTGAAATTTACACTAATAACTTAGTTTTGAAATAAAATCAAGAATTTTAAAACTTTAGATGAAAATATCCCTGTATGATTTTTTTGGGTAGGAATGTGAACACATTGCCTTTTTTAAAATGTTTTGTTTCTTTTCAGGATTGCCTTGGATCACTTGCTACTTCTTACTTTGTTGTATTGTTTATTTTATTGTTATAGTATTTACGATATGCCTCCTAGACGAAGGAGGTTAAACATGGATGCGCCTAAGGTGTCTCCTATGAGGCAAGCAATTCAAGAAGCTAGAGTAGAGCCCCTAATACAAGCAATCATCGGGCTTTACATCAAATAGTCGAAGGAAAACCCTGCCCTTGCAAATAGGGGTTTGCCACTTAAGCGTCTCCAAGATCTAAGTGGTAAGGAATTTCAATGACTGAAAGGAGATGATCTGACCATAATTGAGTATTGGTGGGAAAGTGTGGACAAAATATTAGAGCAAATGGCCTTCTTGGATAAGGAAAATTTGGGTTGCACTGTGTCTCTGCTTAACGGTAGAGCTAATAGATGGTGGAACACAATTAGGAGGGCTACTATAGTTGATCGACTGAATTAGGATTTCTTCTTAGAGGCATTCCAAAGGAAACATATGGGTGAGAAATACATGGAGGTTCAGAAGAGAGAGTTTCTCGCCTTGGTTTAGGGGAGTATGACAATAGAAGAGTATTAGTCCGAATTCCTGAAACTTAGTTAGTATACTCCTGAGATGATTTCTACTAAGAATGAGTGATGTAAGAGGTTTAGATTCAGGCTGAATAGAGATATCCATGCGTATCTGGTGATGTACTATATAGAGCCCTTCGACAATATGGTATAGAAGGCCAAGACTATAGAAGAGACACTAATTGAGCCACCGAGACTAATGGTGAATAAGCTTAGTAAGAAGGGCTCTGATTAGTTTGGTGCGTCAGGGCGATCAAGCAAAAGGGCCATGATTCATAGAGATCTAGTAGGAGTCCTTGAATAGGGTTATGATCGGGCCAAGCTAGGCAGTAGAGCACCATTGTGGTTACTCCATGAGGATCATCTAAGTGGTCAAGATGTGAGCATTACAGACGTATGCATGCAGGTAAATGATGGAGGTTGACGAGGGCATGTCTCTGATGTGGTTCAAAGGATCATCAGCTACGAGACTGTCCGAAGAGGGTTGAGATTATATAGACTGAGAGTTCTGTACCTACTAGAGTTTGAAGCCAAGGTCGTAGAGGTAATAGTAGACCAAGTGCACAGAACACCATTGCTCATATCCTAGTTATTCAGACTGAGTCTCAAGGACCAACTCGTGTTTATGCAATTAAGAAGCCGTAGGATCATGGTTTGGTTGACATGATTGTTGGTACTTTTACGTTGTAATCCATTTCCTTATTTTCACTAGTTAATTCAGGTTGTACTCATTCATATATCGTGAGCGATTTTGCTGGTGAGTTGAGGATTTCAGTAGAGACTATTAGGTTAGGTATGATGGTTACAAACTCTTTGGGTGAGAGTATCATAGTTTACAGAGTGTATCAAAGGTGTCCACTGACGATTCAGGGACATGTCTTCCCTGTGGATTTGATGGAGCTATTATTTTAAGGGTTTGATGTTATTCTAGGCATGGATTGGCTAATTGAGCATAATGTGAAGGTGGACTTTTAGACTAAGCTAATTACCTTGTGAGGTAAATACATCTTGGAGACTATGGTCGTTGGGGAGAGACTCGAATTTCTCTCTAATGTGATTTCAGCAATTAAAGTCAAGAAAATGATGCGTAAAGGTTGTGAGGCATTCTTGGCCTACATGTTAAATTTTGGGAGTAAGGAACTGAGAGTTTAAGATATCCAAAAAGTTAAGGATTTTCCTGATGTGTTTTCGAAGGAGTTGCCTGGCTTGCCACCAAATAGAGAGGTAGAGTTTGGTATTAAGGTTTTCCCATGTACCACACCGGTGTCTATTGCACTCTATCGCATGGTGCCGAAGGAACTCAAGGAGCTAAAAGTTTAATTACAAGAGTTTTTAGATCGAGGGTTCATCAGACCGAGTGTATCTCCTTAGGGAGAACCGATATTGTTTGTGATGAAGAAAGATGGTATCTTGAGGTTGTTTATTGACTACCAACAGTTGAACAAGTTAACCATCAAGAACAAGTACCCATTTCCCCAGATTGATGACCTATTTGATCAGTTCAGAGGGGCAATGGTGTTCTCGAAATTTGATTTAAGGTTCAAATATTATCAGCTTAAGGTGAATGAGTCTGATATTCTGAAGACTACATTTAGGACCTGGTATGGTCACTACAAGTTCTTGGTTATGTCATTTAGTTTGACTAACGCACTTGCAGCATACATGGATATGATGAATCGAGCCTTTCACTAGTATCTGGATCAATTCTTAGTTGTCATTATAGATGACATTCTCGTATATTCCCGAATCAATGATGATCATGATATACATCTATGGATTATTTTTTAGATTTTGAGAAAGAAGCAGTTGTTTGCTAAGTTGAGCAAGTGAGAGTTTTGGTTGAGAGATGTCATGTTATTGGGTCATGTGGTGTCATCTGGGGATCTATGTTGACTCGAAGAAGATTGAGGCTATTCTAGAGTGGAAGCAGCCGAAGAGCATCACTGAAGTTTGGAGCTTCTTAAGGTTGGTTGGTTGGTTACTATCATAGATTCGTTGAGGGGTTCTCCATCGTAGTTGCACCATTAACGAAGTTACTTCAGAAGAATTTAGTGTTTGAGTGGACGAATGAGAGACAGAAAAGTTTTGAGAGGCTTAAGGCAATTTTGACTAATGCGCCAATATTGATTTAGTCGGTGTCTGGGAAGGAGTATGTGGTCTAAAGTGATGCATAGTATACAGGTTTCGGATGTGTTTTGATGCAAGATGGTAATGTGGCGGCATATGCCTTGAGACAATTGAAGCCACATGATCATAATTACCTAACCTATGATTTGGAGTTAGATGTGGTGGTCTTTGTGCTTAAGATTTGGCGACATTATCTGTATAGTGAGAGATGTGTCATTTACACTTATCACAAGAGTCTTAGGTATCTCCTCACCCAAAACGAGTTGAACTTGAGGCAGAGGCATTAGATTGAGCTGCTAAAAGACTACGATTGTGTAATTGAGTATCATCTTGGCAAAGCGAATGTTGTTACTGATGCTTTGAGCCAAAAATTGATGGTTGAGCTACGAGCAAAGTTTGCACATCTCAATGTGACCAATGATGGTGGTTTGTTGGCTGAACTTTAGGTAAATCTAACTTTATCACAGCATACCAAGGAGAAACAGTTAGTTGATAATAGTTTGAGAAGAAGATCTGACAAGTTGAGGAAGGTAGTGGTAGAGACTTCGAGCTAAATTTTGATTATATTTTGAGTTTTTAATTGAGATTTTGTCTACCTATTGATGTGGAGCTTAGGCATGCGGTTCTTACCGAGGCATATAGTAGCCCTTACACTATGCACCCTAGTAGTAATAAGATGTATCGATATCTTTGAGAGTTCATTGGGGGCCCGAATTGAAGCGAGATGTGATAGATTTTATGGCTAAGTGTTTAGTTTTTCAGAAGGTGAAGGCGGAGCATCAACATCCTTTAGGTTTGCTTCAGTCAATTAAGATTCCAAAGTGGAAATGGGAGAGGATCATGATGGATTTTGTCACGATTTTGCCTCTGACCCCGACAAAGAAGGATTTGATCTGGGTGATTGTCGATCAATTCTCGAAGATTGTGCATTTTCTGGCAGTGCAAACTAGTTATTTGACGCAGAAGTTGGTAGAGTTTTATATAACTGAGATTATCTAACTACATAGTGTATCGATTTCTATTATTTCTGACAGAGATTCGTGTTCCACTTTGAGATTTGGAGGAGCCTTCAGAAAGCTATGGTTTTGAAGCGTAACTTCAATACGACTTATCATCCTTAGACAGATGGTTAGTCAAAAAGGGTGATTTAAATTCTCGAGGACATGTTACGTAGTTGTGTTATCGAGTTCAGTGGCAGTTGGGAAAGATATCTGCCTTTAGTAGAGTTCACCTACAACAACAGTTTCCAAACGAATATTTAGATGGCATCGTTTGAGGCTTAGTATGGTAGGAAGTGTAGACCTCTTTTATTTTGTAGAGTTGGATGAAAAGCAGACTGTTGAGCCAGATCTAATTAAAGAGATTGAGGAAAAGGTGAAATTGATTTG
The DNA here is from genome assembly GCA_025506655.1 of Gossypium rotundifolium. Classification (NCBI taxonomy): domain Eukaryota; kingdom Viridiplantae; phylum Streptophyta; class Magnoliopsida; order Malvales; family Malvaceae; genus Gossypium; species Gossypium rotundifolium. The sequence goes on along the minus strand of CP106727.1, from coordinate 33,994,043 downwards.
TAAGAGACTAAAGGTTGCTTTAGATAGGTACAAATCTTATGTAGATTTGAAACATTTTGATATTGAGTTTCAAGTTGGAGACAAAGTGTTTCTGAAGGTCTTACCTTGGAAAAAGGTTCTGAGATTCGGATTGAAGGGTAAGCTGAGTCTGAGTTTTATTGGACCTTATGAGGTTATCAAGAGGATTGGACGAGTAGCATATCGACTCAAGTTGCCAACCAAACATGAGCGTATTCATGATGTATTCCATGTTTCGATGTTGTGAAAGTGTAGATCAAACTCATCCGATATTGTATTGGTCGAGGAGATCGAGGTTCGATTTGATCTCACATATGATGAGTAGCCAGTTGAGATCTTAGCTCATGAGATTAATGTCTTGTCAAATAAGATGATTCCGTTGGTGAAGGTCTTGTGGCATAACCACAAAACTTAAGATGCCACTTGGGAGGCCGAGGACGCGATGAGACGCCAGTATTCTTACCTATTTAGTTCAGATAAGTTTTGGCAAAAAATTTCTTTTTAGAGGGGAGAGTTTTAAAATCTCAAAAATCGAGTTAGTAGAATCGGGTAAAGGACTGGATATTAGAATCGGGTACTAGAAATAGTATTAGAATGTTTAATAATAAAATATTAAAATAATTATTGGGTCTAAAATTAGGTAGTTAAAATTAGGATTAGGTGGTCGATTATTAAATAACTAAAAACATATTTTAAAAATAAAATTGAGTTTGAAAAGAATTGAGAAAAAATGTGTTTTAATTAAACTAAGGATTGATTTGAAAAACAAGGGAAAACTGGGAGTTTTTAAAAGTCAATTTTCCCTTAATTTTAAGAATTTGTTCATCTCCATTGTTTCTTTAAAAGAACCCGACGTCCCCTTCCCTCTCATTCTAGTTTCACATTCAAAATTTCCCAAATCTAAATATGATATTTTCTCTCAAAATTAACTCATCTTTAGAGATTTCCTAGCTATGCAAACTCCTCAACACCTTCCAATTTTAAAGAAAAATCATTAAATACTCATCAAATTCGTCATTATCCTTCTCATGTTTAACTCCAAATTAGCTCCACAACTTTTTTTTTTCTTCAAATTGAAGTAATATCTTGACTTATTATGATTAGATTAAAGTTGTTTTTTTTTTTCTAATTTGAAATTTAATCAAGTGTGGTGAGAGGTTTTAATATTTAAAGCTTTTTAATCAAATTTTCGTTTAACAGTGGTGAAATCCAAAATAATTAGTAAACCTACTATTATTAGTTGATTTCTAACCTATGTTGAACTAAATAGAAGGTATTTGAACTCAATTTTATAGATTGGTACCCAATTTTAATGAATTTTGATCTTCCCCCTTCTGTGTGTTCATACAAGCTTGATTTTTCGATAATTTTAAATTCGAGATATTGGGTAAAATTCAAGGTTTATATTTGTAATAATAGTTAAATAGGATGTTTAGAAACTTAATTACGATTTAGTAACAAAAATCGAGTGTGGAAATCTCATATTTTGACAAAATGAGTTGATTTTTAGTATAAGAAAAGTGAGCTTAAAGTGGTGTCTTTGCTGCTATTTGTTTGAGTTTAAGGTTGTTAATAATGTGTTTGTAATGTATTTAATATGTATCCAAAGTGTCGGACTCGTCGGGATCTTCTACGAGCAAGGCGAAAGGGAAAGAAAAACTCGTTTGAGATCGTTGGGCGAAAGATGTTGGCTAGGTGAGTGGTTGGAGTTGTAGCTCTTAAGCACGATTCCTAAGGTTAAATGGGGGCATAGGTTGGTTAAAGACCTAATCTAAGGTCAAGAGTAAGTAATTCTACTTGAATTATATCCTATTATGTATGATGCTAGTATGTAAGGTTGTGAAAAATCATATAAAATATTTAAGTGAGTGATATGTGAATACAACAGTGTTTGTTAAGTGAACTGCTAAATTTATGCACGCTATTATGTTTTAGAGTGATTATGGCTCTTTTTTACAAGTGTGATAGCACTTGAGAGTGCATATAAAGAGTTGTGAAAGTGATTGTGAAAGTGTTATTAACAAGTGAATATGTGCATAAAACGGTATGCAAATGTGTGTTTAAGTAGATATGTTGCCATTATGAACACTTGGAACCATTAGATATCGTTGGCATGACATAGGATAGTGAGTACTCACCTCTATTGTTTAAGTTGGGGCGTTGTGGCCTGAAGATAGCGATGGGGGGATAAGGGAATGTAGAGCATAGCTCCATTCATCGAAGAGATCATGGAGTGTTTGGAGAGTGTTGGCATTTATGCTACACGTATACGAAGATAGCACAAGACTCTTTGAGTCATTTGGAGTGTTTTGAGATCCGTTTATCCTATACATTACTGATTATATATATGTTTCCGTGTCACATTATGTAAATATATCATTGTGTTTTTCTTGTGATATGTTTGATGTTATGCCATGGTTGCATGATTTAGTATGTTTTCTTTCAATTAGGGATTTAATGCTAAATTGTGGCAATTCCTTGTGCACTCACCGAGCTTGGAAAAGCTCACACTCCCTTATATTTATTTTGCAAAAAAAAAAAATAGCTTGTGTGAGGAAGGGAAAGTGTCTAAGTGGTGATCCAAAGCAAGGCAATCTTTTGATTAGGTAACTTGGTTTGATTTTGCAAATAATAGAGGCAATGTTGGACTCATCTGTAGAGGGAATTAGGCTTTGTTTTTTTTTTTTAATTGTAATTGGACATTATGGACTATTTATTTTGTTTTTGGGACTTTGGATTGTTTTAGAATGTCTCTTGAAATGCTTGAATGGGTATGCATATTAATGGGTGGTATGTATGATAAATTGGTATGCAAGATATTTGACTAATATGTGAACTAGTGGTGAAATGAAATGCTGAAAATTTAGGTAAATTTTAAATGATTTATTGGTATGAAATGGACTTTTCATGCATTTAAAAATGCATGGTAGGCAAAATTGGTATGCTAAGTAAATTTGTTGTGGACTTGTAAATACATGCTAGTATAGATAATCAGATGAAGTGTTAAAGCATGTTGTTGTATTGTGTGTTCTTTGTATGCTATATAATATGTTAGATTAAGGAAATTTGGCATGTTTTGTGGTCATGGGAATTTAGTCATGACTCTTATACTATGTAACCGAAGCTTTTAAAAATCATAAAATGTTTTGAAAATTTGCATGGCCAAGCTTTCTAAAATTAATTTCATAATTTTTCTTTGAATTTTATAAAAGGATATTTTGCATATATTTTCCAAAATTATGATTTAGTCCTTAACCTTCACTTTTAAAATTAAATGAGTTTTAGTTATGGATTCTAGTCTCTTTTCCAATTAATATTTTAAATAATATGTCATTGCATGTATGTATGTTTAAATTTTTTTTTTGAATGTTTTATGCATCATACGTAAAAAGACGTTTTTACCCTTGAATATTATTGTAACGCCCTAAAAATCTAATTTTTGATTTGCTAAAATTATGTTATAATTAAATATTTGTATTAGTGGATAACTTTCTTAATCATGTGTCTGAGGTCTTGAGTTTGAATCCTTGCGTAAAAAGACTGAATTTATTATTTTGTTAGTCCTTAGTTGTTGTCCAAGTTGGTGGAGTTCAAATTGAATTAAAACTCTTGAAAAAGATGATAAGTTATCAGGGGGTTAGTTGTTTAGGATTTTGTTTTATTTTAAATTAATAATAGTATAATAATATTAAAAGATTATCATTTTAATTTACTATTTTTTGCCCAAAAAAATCTGCCCCTATCTTCTCACGTTTTTCCCCCACGTTTCCCACTGTGTTTTTCATATTTTGTATCTTGTTTTTGTTCTCCCTTTTATGTTCTTTATTCCTTGATTTTTATTTTTAATTTTTGTTTCCAAACTGTTACTATTTTGTTGTTGTTCGCAAGCTGTTCTTGGTCCGATTGCTTTGGTCTCAATCTGTGAAGGTAAGGTTTCGTTCGTTCGTTTCTATTCTTTTAATTAAATTGTTTGTTGGGTGTTTGGGGATTTCAAATTTCGAGATTGTGGTGCAAAAATCTGTATTTTATGTTACCTAATTTATATGATACGTTTTAATGGAAAATCGAGAAGCATTTAGTGTTCCTCCAGTGACTTAAGCTTCATGTAGTTGTTGTTTCGTCTAGCAGTGAGTGTACGGATGTGTTTTTGGAAGGTTGAATGAGTTCATTGTGGTGATTTCTTGATTAATTTTGTGAATCATTATTGAAATTAAAAGTGTTAATTGTTGATTTGGGCATTGGAATACATGCTTTTAGAACCTACATGTAACACCCCCTAACCCATATCCGTCACCGGAACAGGGTTACAGAGCATTACTGGAGTTTACAAATCAAATACAATTATTTATAACATTTACTATTCACATCTAAAATCATACACAATCAATCATATTGTATCTTGGACCCTCGAGGTCCAATTTATAAGTTAGAAACAAGTCGGAACTAAATCGAGAACTCGGAGAATTTTTCGCAAAATTTCAAAAAATTTCCTAGATGCAAGGGACACACGCCAATGTGGGTAGGCCGTGTAGCTCACACGGCCAAGTGACACACCCGTGTCCCAGGCCGTGTGAGCATTCAATGTGAGGCACACAGCCATGTCCCAGCCCGTGTCTTTACCCGCGTAACTCTCTGACTTGAGTCACACGGCCAACCACACGCTCGTGTGCTAGGCCGTGTGGACAATTTAAATTTCAAAATTAAGTGCAAGGGTCACACGGCTAAGTTACACGCCCATGTGCTAGGCCGTGTGACACACAAGACTGAGACACATGCTCGTGTCTCTGCCCGTGTGAGCAATTCAATGCATTCTGTTTCTCAAATTTAAAATGCAGGAGACACACGGGCAAACCACACGCCAGTGCACGCGGCCTTGTGTCACACACGGCTGAGACCCACACCGGCGTCTCTGCATGTGTGGACAAAATAAGGCCATTTCCAAGCCTTATTTCTCACCCAAATTTGCCTTGCATCTACATTAACATTTTAACACATCCACAAACCAATTCAAGTCATTTAAATCAAGCCAAAACCAATTCTTATGCATGGCATATCATGACATATTTTCAAATGACCAACTTACCAAATTGGTCAAATATTCATTTAAGTAAATTTATACCTAACATGTATATCAATTCAAGCACACAACACATATCAACATAATATGGTCTCATATACATATACATCAAAAACATACCATCACTAACCATTCCAATGGTTATTTACAACCAAATATTAACTCGCCATCATTTGGTTAATTTAGCCTATACATGCTATTATACCAAGGAAAATTTTACTAATTATACCAAAATGAGTTGAAGGATAGTGTGATCTTACTCCGACCCGCTTCCAACCTTTACGAGCTTCCGAGTATTATAACAGAGAAGATAAAACAAAGTAAGCATTTACTGCTTAGTAAGTTCGCATAACTAGAAATTTAACTTCCCATTCATTTACATTTAAGGTAAGAATACAAAATTTATCCAAAGAAATTTTGCAAATTGCCTAAACACATATAATCTCAAGAAACTTGTTAGTCATGTATTACATGTTAACATCAAGAATCAAGGATGAGCTCATCATATAATAATTTTCATATACATATGCTTTTCATATCATATTTCCATTTAACATGTGCATTTCTATAAAAAAAATCATCTTAAGTTCAATTTAACCATGTTAGAACTTTGCCCTTTGAATTTATTTGAAATATTGATGGATACACATGTAGTACACTCAAAGTGTATAAACTGTAATCCTTCAACTCATATTCAAGGGTACCCATTAGGGCACATAATCAGGAAGCACTCTCTCGAGCCATATAACAAGATGCTCATGTGAGCCATGTAATAGGAAGCTTATTCAGGCTATAACAGGAAACTCATAAGAGTTTAAAACAGGAAGCTCATTGAGCTTAACAAGTAACTCAGAAGAGTTGTTATCTGGGAGCTCCTGATAGCCATATAACAGGAATTTCAAGCGAGCCATATCAGAAAGCTCACAAAGAGCTTATATCAGGACACTCATAAAGAGTTGTGTTTCTGTCTACAATATATGCAGGATCACAATCGATCATATAATAGAACACTCATAAAGAGCTGTGGTAGTCCGCAACACATGCAGGATCACTACTGATCAGGATGCTCGCAGGAACCATATAACAGGGAAGCTCGAGAGGGCTTATAACAGGATGCTCGTAAGAGCTATGGTGTGTTTGCAACATATGTAGGACCACAACCAATACGGGAAATCTTGTATCCATCGAATTTCCTTTATTCAAACGGGACTTAACACTTGTCAAACATTATCGAATATGTGATTTATGTTTATACATGGCAATCATACATTTCACAGTCATAACATCCAATTTAAACATATAAACATACATTTTTTTTTGAATCAAAAAATCGGATTGGGCTTGATTATAAAACATAAACAAGGTCTACAGAAAATTAAACCAAACATGGCTATTGGCCCAAAACAAGCTGGCCCAGAAAGGAAATAAAAATCTGGTCTTTATGGAAATAAAAGAAAAATCTGGAATGCCATTAATTCCATTGTCCTTACGCCCAATCAGAAAGTCTGTCGCCTATCGATTCCATCATATCTTTCATTTCACTCTTTAATGGCGAAATCGGTTACCTAGGGGAGTTTTATTCACTAAGACTATTGATCTAGCCATTTTGAAACTCTCCTCTGTCCTTCCATCTCTTCTTTTCTTCAACCCGACTCTCGCACACTCTCGCATCTCACCTGATTTTCAGCATAGCTAGGAACGCTTTCGACCAGGTACATCTCTTCTCTCCTCTTTAGCGATTCTATTGCTAAAATATGGACTAAACCATTCGCTGATCTCGGGGTATATTCAAACCTTAACTTTCTAGCTTTGGATTTCAACTTGTGAATGTCATGTATATAAGCCCCTATCTACGATTTATCGATCTCTGTAGCCTTGCATTTTTTATTATCAATAACGAGTCACCTTCTATGATGATTTTGATCTTTGCATGTCGAGGCCTATTTGGGTTGCTCGTCGACAAGCGATAGCTTCGACGGTGAAAGCAAAAGCCACCGCTTTGTGGATCTCTGTACTTGAGATAAGAACGAGTCCCTTGTTGTTTCTAACCACTATCCTTGACGTAGATTGGTGGTTCCTCTCATCATATACACCATCAAAATTAATTTTCACTACCTGACCAGGTGGGTGATTCTATTTAATATCTACCTTAGAAACATTGAGGATATTTTTACCAATCCCATCAAGTTCATTTAGGTAACTATGAACGTAAGTTGCTATCTCTTAACCAGATCTGTTTGTTCTGTCATGTATTCGAGCATTTTGTCTCCCCAGATGGCCCATAGCGCACCACAGAAAATTCTACACTGTTCTAGAGAGAGGAGAGCAAAGGCCCTGGTAAGCCACTGATCGAACTCTAAGTTTGAAAACTATAGAAAATTTGAAACTGATAATGCTTTCCACACTACCACTGAAACAGGGTACTCTCGAAAGAGGTGGTTCATTATCTCTGCTTCCACACCACACCGAGGGCACGTTAAACTATTTGCTAGTTTCTTGAATAACATGTTTGCCCGAGTAGGCAGATAGTTCCAAGAAATTTTTCAGGTTGTAATTTTAAGCTTAGTAGGTAGTATCTAGGCGCCAGAGTTTTCTGTAAAAATCCCTGTAGATGGTTTGTAAAGCATAAGCTCTAGGATCGAAACTTTTTAATAGTTTGTAAGCGCTTCGAACTAAATACTCTCCCGAAGGTTCGCCGTTCCAAGCTAGAAAACCCGCATGAGGTTCCATCGCCAAGGGGATTCGGAGGATCAATCCAGCTTCTGCTTTTGGGAAGGTACTAACAATCATTTCTCTATTCCAATCTCTTTCATAATTATTAATTAGCTCAGCAACTTTATCATAACGCATATTATCAACAACAGACGATAATCTTAAATTTTTGTAATCTGGAATCCGTACGTCATTACTAACTAAAATGCTCGTACCTGTACCAACCTTCCAAATCAGACCTTTCTCCAGTATACCCTTATCCGCCTATATACTGCGCTATGCATAAGAGCTCTTATTGCCAAAACGCGAGTTAAAAAATTATTTTTCGAAAAATACTTCGCTTTGAAAACTTGCGCTACTAATGAATTCGGATTAATTAAAAGTCTTCATCCTTGTTTTGCCAAAAGAGCTATATTGAACTGAGTCATACTTTTAAACCCCATTCCTCCTTGGTCTTTAGGTTGACACAAATACCTCCACTAGCATTAATGTATACCTTTTTTCCCAAACCCTTTTTGCCACCAAAACTTAGCAAAAATGCTTTCGAACATCCCATATAATGAGTTAGGTAAAAAGAAGCAAGACATAGCAAAGGTTGGTATTGCCTGTAAGACTGATTTAATGAAGACCTCATTTCCCCCTTAGGATAGCAGCATGGTACTCCAACCTTCAATACACACTGAGACTCTATCAATAGATTCTGAAAAGACTATTTTTTTCGTCAGCCCACCACATTAGGAAGTCCCAAATACTTCTTAGCATTTGTCAATGTTGACACTTCTTCTTTTTTCTCTTTGGTTGTATTCAAGTTGTAAAAGACCGTTGACTTGCTAAAATTCACACATTGGCCCGAACAACTTTCATATTCCTTGAGTATGTCTTTCAAAACCATTACATCCTATTTGTTGCTTTACCAAACAGCACGCAATCATCTGTATATAATAAATGAGATATCTCTGGCCCTCTTCTACTTGCCTTTGTGCCTTTTAACAAACCCTCTTTCTTTGCTATTCTCATCAGATATGAGAGCCCTCACTGCATATAAGAAAGAGAAACAGTGTAACATCCCGAAATTGGGCCTAGTAGGATTGGGCCCAATGGGCCTTAAGCGTAAGAATGTTTAAAATTTTCAAGAATATGAGAAGGGCGTTGTAGCAAATTGGACTTATTAGTTAAGTGAATTTGGAAGGTTACGGGGTTTCTAGGAAGCTCTGGGTTCAAGTTAGGCTATAGGTAAATTTTTGTGTTGAAGTAATTTAAGGAGAAAAGGTAAGTAGGATTAAGACTTAAGTAAATAAATGAGTAATTTGCTAGCACAATGGAGCTTATGGTAAAAGGGATATGGTGCCACATGAAGGACTTTGAGGGAGGAGGTTCAAATGCCATATTGTGCAAATTTTGACTATTTTTTTTTTTTTGTATTCCTTCCCTAAGTGTCGGCCATGGGTGTATTTTTGGTAATGTGGACTTTTTAATTTTGGCAAGGTGGCTAAGGAAATATGGTAAGGAAAAATGGATGGAAATGAGTAAAAGAAAAGGGAAGGAATAGGGAACATGTTGGCATTTTTCATGGGGGATGTTTTGGAAAGGTTTTATTTGGTCTATGTTTATCTTTTGGTAAAGATAATAATGGTTTGGAAAAGGGAGAGGGTAGCCGAATTTTGATGGGAGCATTTTGATAGTTTTGGTGCTTGCTAGGTCTAATTCCTTTCGGCATCCTTTGTGTTCATTCTTCCAACTTCTCCTCCCATTGCCGCAACTCAAAGACAATAGTGGACATTTTCTCTTTTCTTTCTTGTCTTGCCAAAAACGCCTAGCCTTTGTGACAAATTATTTTTCACTCATCTTCTCTTGAAAACCGAAACTACCGATCCTTCTTTGTTGTCTTGCTACTAGTGCCAAACCGTGTTCTTCATTTTGGTTCATCCCTATTATTAAGGTAAAGGTTCTTTCTTCTTATTCATGTTTTTGTCCTTAAAGGTTCTTTCTTCTTATTCATGTTTTTGTTCTTTCTTCCCTTGACTTGGCTAAGCCGAAACTCTCATCCCTTGGCTAAGTCTAACTGTAACACCCCAAACCCGACCCAAACACCACCACCGAATCTAATATGTCACTAAGAAAATTTAATAAAACATGTCGCATTTTTGGAAAAATTTTTCCTTGAGTTTAACCTCTTATTCGGGAAAAATTAATAGGTTGTTAATTTAGATAAGCTATAAATTCTATGAGATGTTTTTATGAATTAAAAACCGAAACTTAAATACATGCTTTAGAAAAAAAATGTAAACTTAAAATGTCTTATAATAATAATAAAAGCCCAAAATTAAAACTGAACCGAAATATAAAGCTAACAGCCCGTGGCCTTATTACATTGAAATTTAAAACCCATTAAATAAAGATATAAAATAATAAACTAAAGTCTTTTGCTGAATCCAAATGTTATTTTGCATGGCCACCTTGCGCTCCTCTCCAGCCCAGTCTGATGCACTAGGTGCTACCTGAAAAAAATATTAAATAATAGGTTGAGTCGCGAGACTCAGTGTGCAACCCTCATGCACTATTAGATTTAGGCCTTGACCCCACAGAACAAAATAAAAGAACATAAAATACATATAATAATATGCAAAGCCCAACCCAAATCCTAGGTTTCTATCCACTACACGCCACCCTTACCAGCTAGTCACACCATTGGGGATTTCTACAATCAACCCACACCGCTACACACCATCGATGGCAGTCATGCTGCTCATCGTCAGATCATGGCAATAGCCACTACAACAAATCATGGCAAAAAGCCACTACAACAGATCATGGCATAAGCCACTACAATAGATCATGGCATAAGCCACTACAACAGAACACTTCCCCTTTCATCAATCCCAACCCCATGCAATCACAGAAATCGGCATACTTATCACATATGACATCTTAACAGGAACATTCACTTTAGGAATGACTGAGATCACTAACCTGGTGATTCGCTTTTACCCTCCTCGGGTTTCAACCATAATGCTGGGATTTCGGCTTTTAACAGAACATAGCAGATTTATATACATGTATTAACAAACAATCTAGATGGTGTGGAAAGTTACACACCTGATATCGCGTAGTACTATACTCTTAGTCGATATCCCTGCTATCCGGATCTATTATCGTCAGTCTATAACTTGGTTCAAGAAAAACCAGAAAAACATGAAGATTTGGCCTTCCCTACATTCAGCCAAGGGTTAATAAATACCCGAATTTACACGTTAAAACTAATAGATCTCCTTACCTTGAAATCCCGAAAGTAACACGATTCGAGTGTTACTGAACCCTGACTTAGAGATCTAAGCAGTTGACTCCTCTTCAAATCCCGGAACACCGCAAATAAGAGAGAAACAAGAGATTAGTTTCTAAATAGCCATTCAGCTAGAGTCTTTAAAAAGCCGAAAATACTAAAATCTCATGAATCGACACTTACCCCGAAGTTTCCTTCAAGATTCGGCAAGGCACACCTCGAGAGAATTCGGCAAACACAGAGATGAGATCTAGGATTTCGCTTTTATGAAAATCCCAAAAAGATGAACTGATGCTCTTTTGGCTTTTAAAAGGTCCGAGTAAAGTGTTTCACTTTGGCTTAGAAAGAAAGTAAAAAGAAATCAAGGAAAGGCTTAGAGATTTCGCTACAAGAACAAACAAGAACGTAGTTTCGCTTTTAGTGAATGGGAGAAGAATAACAATGAGGATCAAAAGATTTGGCTAGAAGGAGGTTTCAAAGAAAAGAAAAGGGTGAGGAGGTGGTGATTTTCGCTTTTGGAAGAGAAAAGATGAGAAAAGAAAAACAACTAAGATGGCCTTCAGATTTTTGGCACAAAGAAGGAAGAAAAGAGTAGGGTTCAAATGCCAGAATTGATGAGCTATCCCCCCTTATTTATAGAAATTTCGGCACCCCCTATGGCAATTAGAAACCGATTTCTTTACTCCTCTAGGTGATGGAATTTCGGCCAACTCTGCTCTCAGCAGATAGCTCCTAACTTTTCTCCTTTATCTAAATCTCTTCACACCTTCAAAAGACTCCTAGATAACACCACCTCTTTCTTCTATTATTAGCACAATATTATCATTAAATCCTCCTAAAAATAAGCCTTAATGTCGTCCATTCCTCCTTTCTCTTTTAAGTCAAAATTGGCCCAAAGACATGGGCTCCTTGCGGCCAAACTTGGGCCTCTTTCAACTGCTAGTGATGCCACCCTCTAGCTCCCTTGCAAGTCACTTAATATTGGGCCACCAGCCCACTTTGGTGTTTTAAACACAGATGCTACCCTTTTAACCCTATAGTGCCCAAACAGAAAACTTAGTTAGGTCCTCAACCCAAACCCGAGCCCATTTTGTGTCCTCTCTTTCTTAATCATTATGAGGCCTCATGCTTGAGACTAGGGTTCACTAAGTAAGAACATAAATTTTTCCTATGGTCTCCCTAACTCTAAGACTTCAAATAATCCCGATAATACCTTAATATTATTATTCTAAGTGCTATACATACATATTAACTCCCATGCATGTAAATTAAAAGTTTGAGATTTTTGGGCGTTATAAACCCAATAGGCCCAAATCTACTAGGCCCAAATTCGGGATGTTACACGAACCTAGCCACTTGTTGTTATTTTAAACTCCTCTTATTCTCTTTTGATGAAGGCTGAATCAAGCCATCCTTTGCTGCTACTTATCTTTCTCTTAGCCTTGGTTTCGAAAGTTGATTGGGACTCGTTGCAATAGCCAAGGTGCAAGGCCGGATTTTAGAATCTAGTAGGGAAGGATCGCAATTGTAATAAGTGACTCTTGTGAGAGAGTACTTTTGGGCTTTTGGAAACTTTAAGAAATGGAGGCTAACTTTTGATCGATTTTATTTTTAGGGGGCAACGAAGAGTGGTTCTTTAGAGAATCCTAATCAAGGTGTGTAATCCCGTACTTTTCAAATACATGTTTGAAATGGTGTGTAATCTCACACTTCTTTGAAATTTTGCATGAAATGTTCTGTGATTTGGCCAAAATACCAAAAAATCAGAAACCGGCATCTGGGATCACCCGGGCGTGCGTAGGTTCATAGTGGTAATCATATTTTTTCAATGAAACAGTTTTGGTCAGTAGCAGTGATATGATTTCAAAAAATCATGAAAAATAGGAGAAAGGGAATTTGAAAGTGAATAAGATATCGAATAAAAGCTTATTGTGTCTATTTTGATATGAAAGAAACAGAGAAGGAAAAGGAATTTTATTTTCTATGGTATTCTAATTTTAGTGATACTGGTTCTGATTGACTTCGTGGTTCCCTAATCTGTCTTGGAAAAATCTTATAAAATTGTAAAAAGTGAATTATGGGTTATAATTTATATGTATAGATTCCTTAGTGAGCCTGTTTTCATTAAAAATAAGTGGGAGAAATATATGAAAACCGTATAGTGAGATATTTGAAATTATGATAAGAGTGGTCAGAATCATTGGACAGTGAAACAAGGGAAAATTTAAGGAATAAACTGTACTAAATGGTTAAGCCAAAAATTCTGGAAAAATTGTAGTAAGAAGATATATGAGTCTAGTTTTAAGGAAAATTTACGGATTTAGATTTCAAGATTTCTAACTCAAGTTATAGTCAATTTAGTTAGTACGATGTAGTTGGATAGTTTAAATTTTTATGCCCAAATTAGTAGTTAAGTCTGGAATGCGAAAATTACCGAATTACGAAAGTGCCCCTAATGGGCCGATTTGATAGATTGCTTCATGGGCCGAATTGATATATTGCTTAATGGGCCAATTTGATAGATTGCTTAATGGGCTGAATTGATATATTGCTTAATGGGCCGATTTGATAGATTGCTTAATGGGCCGAATTGATAGATTTACTTAATGGGCCGAATTGATAAATTGCTTAATGGGCCGAATTGATATATTGCTTAATGGGCCAAATTGATATATTGCTTAATGGGCCGATTTGATAATTTGCCTTAAAGGGCTGATTTGCACAGTGTTATAATGGGCCGAATTTGTGAAATGAATCTCTGAATTAATCATTGTTGTTATATTTGTAAATATCATGATTTACTATGTATGTTGCATTTACATAATTCTGCATGGGATTGGGATATTGATGATCGGAGGAAGTAATCTGGTGGCTCTACCACATATTTTGGTGACTCTGTCACAATCTGTCTGGTGGTTATGCCACGTATATTCTGTGATTCTGGTGGCTTGTCCTCAATTAAATTTGTTATAAAAGGCAAAATGCCTGCAATTGGTGTGTTGGCGGGGTGGGTTGACTTGATCCCCACAGGTGTGTTAGTTTGTACGGGTGGTGTGTAGCGGACGAAATATTAGGTTGGTTTGGGATTGCATTACATTGATAAGATATGTTTGATCCATTATTATGTAAAAAGGGCTAAGGCCCAAAATATTGCTAAATGGGTTTCAGGCCCAGTGGACAACTGTAAGGAGGTTATACACTAAGTTCTAGTAACTCACCCCGTTTCCTTATTCCTTTCAGGTAATGCTCAGTGACGGGGACTTGGGCCATGGATGACTCGGTGGAGGCCATACTACAAAAACGGTTTTATTTGGACTTTGGATTTCTCTTTAGTACATTTAATTACTTTACTATTTTGAGTTAAAGTTGTAATAAGGCCTCTGGATTATTTTTATTTTGTTTTGTGTTTGACGTATTTATATTTTGCTTTAAGTACTTTAAATGAGATTTTTCTAAAAACTTAAATAAACATTATCTAAAATGAATTTACAAATGGATTTCTTAATAAAACTTTCATAAATTTTTTAACTCGTAAATCTTCTCATAAATTTTCATCAACACTTTATGGTTGTAAAATCTTTAGTTTAAATTTATCGATTTATCAATCAATCTTCTATTCAAGAATATTTTATCAAATATTTTAAATGGAATATTTGTTTTACTTAATTCTAAATCAATTTACGTACGGATAAAAAGAACTTAAAAGCATTTTTCTTATGTGACATGTCAGATCTGGCCTTAACGCATGGGCCGGGTTTGGGGTGTTACAAACGGACTCAATGGATCACCCCGTCGAAGTCCCCTAGTAGGTTGAAAAAGTCTACCCCTCCTTCCATTAATATTTACTACATAAGAAGTTGTGGTAATGCATTTCATTATTAATCCCACCTATTCTCTTGCAAACCCCATTTTTAACATCACTTCTTTTATAATATCCCACTCAACTCTGTCATAAGCCTTGCTCATATCAAGTTTTACCGCCATATACCCTTTTTTCCCTATGCATTTTTGTCGGAACGTGTGTAAGATTTCATAAGCTAAAAGCACATTATCTGAAATAAGTCACTCTAGGACAAATGCACCTTTGTACCTTATCAATACAACTTCCAATGACCTCTTGCAAGCGGTTTGCTATTGTTTTTGCCACGATTTTGTACATGACTGTGCACAAACTGATAGGCCTGAAATTTACAAGTTTTGTAGGTTTTGGGACTTTTGGGATGAGCACAATATCTGTCATATTAAGTGATTCAACCTCCTTGTTGTCATTCAAAATTCCTAAGCAATAATCAACGATATCCTTTCCTACTATATGCCAGTACTTCTGAAAAAATAATGCTGGAAACCCATCTGGTCCTGGTGCTTTGGTGGGTCCCATCCCTTTCAATGCTGTCCGAACTTCTTCTTCCCTAAAAGGAGATTATAAACCTTTATTTACCTCGTGAAATATGCTTCCTTCAATGCCTGTTAATAAATGACATGCATGGATCCCCAACTCCCTTTGTTGTAAAGAGCTCCTGAAAAAATAAAGTGGTAGTCTCGTTAATCTCTGATTCATCAGTGATTTCCTCCCATCATTCAATACCAACTTAGAAATTGTGTTGGCTCATCTGCAAGCTTATGCACACTTATGAAAGTAGGTAGAATTCTTATCCCCAAGCTGGAGCCAATTTGCTTTAGGTCTTTGCTCCCAATACATTTCATCTTTATCGATCTCCATGTTCAAGTGGATTTTCGTGTCAATAATCCTTGCCAATGTTTCATCATCCCTTTCTTTCTCCAATAGAATTTCAATATTCTTAGTTAGCCTCCTTTTTAGACCCTCCCTATTTCTTCTATTAATGCATGCCCATTTCTTTAATTGAAATTGCAGTCTTTCTAGTTTCTCAGTTAGCGGTCCAGTAGATGACTCCTAATATTCCCTAATTACTTGTTCGATAGACTCCCCCATGGTCCACCAGGCCTCAAAGTGGAATCGTGGACTTCCTATGTATTCATTAGCACTTTATGTATTAAGGAGAAGAGGGCAATGATCTAATGTTGAATAAGGAAGATGTTGAATGATACCTATTGGAAATAGAGTCATCCATTTTTCATTTGTAACCCCTCTATCCAATCTCTCCCTTATGTTTGTTTCTGGCAGATTCCCCCTTTCCCATGTGAACCAAACCCTCGAGTACCCAATATCCACTAATTGACACTCCTCTAAAACCTTCCTAAATGCCTCCATTCTCCTCTGATCCCTTTGAACTCCACCACTTTTCTTGAAAGAATACATAATTTCATTGAAATCACCACCTACAAGCCAAGGGTAATTATGTTCTTGGCCTAATCTTCTAAGCAAGTTCCATGCAAGATTCCTATCTTTTAAATAAGGTGAGCCATAAAACCCCGTAAACCTCCACTCTTCTTGGACGTCGTCCTCCTTTATCATAACATTGATATGCCACTTAGAGAAGCTCTTCACAGTTACCTTAATGTCTCATTTCCATGCTAAACACAGCCCACCCGAGGACCCCTCTGCTTCAACGTCAATTCCACTCATAAAACCATAGCTCATCCTAGCCTTTTCCATACGCTTTTTGTCTAATTTTGTCTCCATTAAGAAGACCATATAGGGATTATGCTACTTGAGTAAATGCCGCAGCCTTCGTACTGCCTGTGGACTCCTTAACCCACGGACATTCTAGCATATGTTTTTCATTGTGCCTGGTCGGCTTGCCTATTGGCAGCCACCGATTCTAAATTGTTTGAAACAACATTTTGTTCCGAATTTTCAATCATTGCACCCCTAAGAACCCCTTCTCGACCGACCATACCTTCATATTTTAACATTTTCGCTTCATCTCCATATGACACTCCCGTACAGTTTTTACCATCAGCATCTTCTAGAAATTTCCTCTTACCCACAACACTTTCACTCTTCCAATTATTTGGCAGATCCACTGGGACTAGCCTTTTCCAGCTTGACTTCTTGGGAGCTGCTGAAAATCTCCCCATCTCATTATTACTTTCATTCAACACACCAATCTCCAACATTGAAATCTGCCTCCTTTCTTTTAGCCATTCCTCCCAACTCGTCAATTGTCGTCCACTTTGTACCTTTCCCTGTGTGATTATAGGTTCTAAAAACTTTTCAGTACCACTGAACTCCTGCTCCAAGTTACCTGTGTAAGAACATTAAGAACCCAACTTTTTTGTGAAAGCATTTAAATTCATACTTTCTTTCCCAACCAAGTTTGATTCGGCTTTTAGTGCTATAGTGTATGGAGGATCATCTCTGACTTTGTTTTTTTCTACAAGACTTATCACCATACAATCGTTGAGACCGTGACCCATTCTACCACACCCAAAATAGAAGATCGGTAATTTCTCATATTTGAAAGAAATCCACAATTTAACACTATTATCACTTGAAATAAAATACCTCTCCTAAGGGGTTTCTACACATCCAGGTTAATTCTAAGTCTACAAATATCACCATTAATTTCAGACCTGATTACTCCTCCGAAAGTACCCCCAATGGCATGCAAAAGTTCCTTTTTGTCAAATTATGGTAAGCACGAGCCAATTTTGATCCGAACGGTGAGGAAATAACTCGAATCTGATCTCGCTCAATAAATCTGCTCAAGCGATCGAATAAAATAAGATATTTGTAGAATAACCAAGGACGTCCTTCCATAACCGTTTCCAAGTCTTCTTCTGAATCAAAAAAATTAGGAAAAGATTTTGCCCTACCAACTGAATCTCAAACTTTTTCTTAGTTTTCCATATGCTCTTCAACTATGCCCTAAAACTCTCCGGATTGAAAGATTTTTTTTGTCCAAACCAAGCATATCAAAGTAGGTTTAACATTCGGCACCTGATGGAGCTCGAAACTAACTATTATTTCGACAAAGGCAAGCGCACCTATCGAACAGTAGTATTATTATGGCGAGTTCGGAATATCATATCCTCAATGACTAAAATTACTAGTAATAACTATATTTTTATTATCTAGCTTAATAATTTAGGGGATTTATTTTTAATCTAAAATTTACTAACTAATTTAACTAACTAAATTACTATGAACGTGACAAAGAGCGAATTGGGAAAATACTTTTGGACAACTTATATGAGATAGGCAATACCGAAGGAAGATTCCACCTAGACTTCACTTATTACTTTTGATTCATATGATTTATTCACTTGACTTAATCCGTAGAAATCCCTGATTTATGTTAATATCTCTTTCGATACTAAAAATAATTGACTCTAGGTTGATTAATTAAAATCTCTTTCTAATTAAAACCCCTATTGTCGCATTAACTCGATCTATGGATTCCCTTATTAGATTTGACTCTAATCTGGCAGATTTTCATCACCCTATTTCTAGGGTTGCAATCAACTCCATTTAATTGTGTTGATCTTCTCTTAAACAGGGACTTTTGCTCCACTGAATAAGCACATTCGACTTGAATTAATAACCTGAATTATCAAAACAAGAATAAAACTCACAATTAAGAAAAGAACAAGTATTTATCTTATAAATCAAATAATAATAAGATTCGTCTAGGTTTTATCCCCCTTAGATATTTAAGGGATTTAGTTCATACTAATAGAAGGAAACATCATAAAATAGGTAAAACCACAAAACATAATGAAAACCCAAAAACTTCTAAAGAACTTGATAGGAGATCTTCAGTCTTGATGGAGATCCTTCTCCTAAGCTGTTCTCGACGGCTGTCTTAGAGTATTTTCTACCTTCTACTCGGCGTCTATTCAATGTCCCCTTTTAGGTTGCCCCCTAGGGTGTTTATATAGGATTTGGAACACCTCTCTTGGCCCACAAGTAGTCTATTCCAACTAGAATTCATCTTTGCTACTGCAGGGACACCCTTGTGTGACACGCCCGTGGTGGACTCCTTCGACCGTGGTCGATTCTGCTCGCCACACACGGCCATGTGATCTGCCAGTGGTTGATAGTCCAGGCCGTGTGATTTTTGATGTAGGCTCATTTTGTCCCTTTTTGGCCCGTTTCTCATTATTTTTCGACTTCCTAAGCTCTCCTGAGTATAAAACATGAAATTAAGGGATTAGGAGCATCTGTGTAAATTATGGTTTATCAGCACCACCATTGATCTCTTAACTGATAATGGGATGAGTTCTTCTACTAACATGGAGATCTCCTCACTACTCTCCCTCTCCCGCCACCACTCTCCTCCATACCAAGCTGCAGCAATTACTACTTTCTTTAGGACTCTATGGAAAGCACTATTGGTTTTCAAGGGAAAATCTTTAGAGAATTAAAAATGAAGAAGAGTTTATCAAGTCATCCATGCCAGAAATACTAAATCAAATATCGTATTAAACACACTAACTAAATCTAAGTTTTTTCAAATTTTTATAAACATACATTTTAGTTACACGAACTTACCTCGTCACTTGCTTATATATGAAAATCTTTTAATCTGACACTTTTTATTTTCATCGATCTAACTCCTTATTTGATCTTTCCAGATCTATATAAATGAATTTAATATCAATTTGATTCAATTTATATTCAATTCAATTCAATTCTCATCCTAGGTAAAATTACTATTTTGTCCCTATACTTTTAATTAATGATAATTTCATCCCTAGGCTCGGAAAATGAAATTCATGCAATTTAATCCTTATTCCAAGCCTAGCTAAATTTCTCATATAACATTTATAGCCCATGTATTTCATAAATTTTAGATTTTTAAAATTTTACAACTTTATAATTTAGTCCCTAAATCACAATTTCATGAAAATTTCCTTTATAAAAGTTGTTTATCTATTAACAACCTTTCATTTTCTACCATAAATTTTAAAATTTCACCATATTCATCCATGGAAAATCTTTGATACTTTGATAACTTTACAAATTAATTCTCAAAATATGTAGATTAGATTGCAACGATCTCGAAAATATGAAAATTACTAAAAACGGGACATAATTACTTACCTAATTAGGCTTGATTAAATCTCTCTCTCTATCTAGGGTTTCCATAGAAAATATTTGGGGAAGATGATGAAATAATATGATATTAAGCTATTATCATCTTTATTTATTTCAAATTTCAATTTAGTCCTTTTTTTTTCTAAATTTCCAGGGATGATTTATCATAAATATCTACTAACTCCATTTAATGGTTTAATTTCCATATAAGGACCTCAAGTTTTGAATTCCATAGCTATTTGATCCCTCTAGCAACTAGAATTCAACTTTTGCACTTTATGCAATTTGGTCCTTTCCTCCTAATTAAACATGAAATCGGTAAAATTTTCTTAATGAAATTTTCATACGTTATTCCTATCATAATACAAACCATGCAATATTATTAAAATAAATTTTCTTTCTGACTCGAATTTGTGGTCTCGAAACCACTATTTCGATTTCACTGAAAATGGGTTGTTACAACTCTACCCCCTTAAAGAATTTTCGTCCTCGAAAATATTACCAGTAAAGAGGTTTGGGTATTACTTTCTCATTGTTTCCTTCGGTTCCCAGGTAGCCACTATTATTCCATGTCGTTGCCAAAGAACTTTCACTAAAGCTACCTTTTTATTTTTAACTCTTTCGTTTCCCGTACAAGAATTTTGATCAGTTCTTCACTGTAAGTCATGTCAGGCAAAATCTCAACTTTTATCGGAGAAATAACATGTGAAGGATCTAACCAATACCGTCACAACATAGATACATGGATAACATTATGAATTCTGTCAAGCTCTGGTGGTAATGCTAATTAATATGCAACAGGTCCGATTCTTTCAATAACCTTGTATGGTCCGATGAACCGTAGACTCAGTTTTTCTTTATTGCCAAATCGGAGAACTTTCTTCCAATGTGATACTTTCAAGAATACCTTATCACCAACATGAAATTCTATCTCTTTTCATTTAAAATCGGCATAAGACTTTTGACAATCAGAGGCTGCTTTCAAGCTATCTCGAATTACTTTTATCTTTTCTTCAGTTTCTCGAATTAAATCAACTCTGTGCATCTTTTTCTCACTGAGCTCAGTCCAGTATAACTGAGTTCTACATTTACAACTATACAAAGTCTCGTATGGTGCCATTTTAGTGCTTGACTGATAGCTATTATTGTATGCAAATTCAACTAAAGGCAGATACTTTTCCCAGTTACCTTCAAATTCTAGTACGCAGCACCGAAGCATATCTTCTAAAATTTGTATTACACGTTCGGATTGACCATCTAACTAAGGATGGAATATGGTACTAAAATGTAACTATGTACCCAGAGCTTCTTGCAACTTATTCCAAAATCGAGATGTAACCTGGGGATCCCTGTCTGAAATAATGGAAACTGGCACTCCATGTAGTCTGACAATCTCAGAAACATATAATTCAGCCAATATATCTAAAGAGAAATCCATATGTATCGAATAAAGTGTGAAGACTTTGTTAAATGATCAACGATTACCCAAATGGCATCTTTCTTTTTCAGGGATAAGAGTAATCTCGATACAAAGTCCATGGTAACTCTTTCCCATTTCCATTCTGGTATCGTTACTGGCTGTAATAATCCCGAAGGCACTTGGTGTTCAACTTTAACTTGCTGATATAACAAACATCTAGATACAAATTCAGAAATATTGCATTTCATTCCCGGCCACCAATACATCTTTTTCAAATCATGATACATTTTGTTAGTTCCTGGATGAACAGACATAGTACCATTATGAGCTTCGTTCAAAATCTTTTGCACAAGTTTTGAATTCCTCGGTACACATAATCTACCTCTGAATAACAGTCAATTATCAGACCCAATCTAAAATTCTGAATCGAAATTGACTCACATTGTACCCTTTTAGCTTGTAATTTATCATCATTTTTCTGAGCTTCACAAATCTATTGCAGAAATATCAGTTTAGCTTTTAGTTCAGTTGTGATTGAACCATCTCCAAATAATGACAACCAGGTATTCATTGCTCTTAAGGCAAACAAAGATTTTCTACTCAGAGCATCAGCAACCACATTGGCTTTTCCCGAATGATAATCGATAATCAGATCATAATCTTTCAATAATTCAAGCCACCTGTGCTGTCTTAGATTCAAATCTTTCTGCGACATCAAATACTTTAAACTCTTGTGATCAGTGAATATATGATACCTTTCACCAAACAGATAGTGCCACCAAATTTTCAATGTAAACACAATTGCTGCCAATTCTAAATCATGTATCGGGTAATTCTTTTCATTAGTTTTAGCTATCTAGAAGTATAGACTATTACTTTACCTTCTTGTATCAAGACACAGCCTAAACTATTCAATGACGCATCATTATTAATCACAAATTTCTTACCCGATTCAGGCTGAACTAGCACTGGTGCTTTAGTCAACAAGGTTTTCAATATATCAAAACTCTGCTAACATTTATCAGTCCATTTAGACTTCATCTTTCTGTAACAATCGTGTCATCGGAGCGGCTATCATTGAAAATCCTTTTACAAACCTTTGATAATATCCAGCTAGTCCCAGAAAACTTCTGACTTCAAACACATTTTTCGGTGGTTTCCAGTAAACAATAGCTGAAATTTTATTTGGGTCCACTCTTATGCCTTCAGCAGATCCTATATGCCCATGAAAACCAACTTCGCGAAGCCAAAATTCACATTTACTAAATTTGGCATACAACTGTTTCTCACGTAGTATTTGCAGAACAATTCTTAAATGACCAGCATGTTCATTTTCATCTCAGGAATATATTAGGATATCATCAATAAATACTACCAAATATCTATCCAAATACGGTCTAAAATTCTATACATTAAATTCATGAATACCGCAAGTGCATTAGTCAAGTCAAATGGCATCACAAGAAACTCATAGTGCCCGTACCTGGTTCTAAAGGCTGTCTTTAGCACATTTGAATCTTTCACCCATAGCTGATAGTAACCAAACGAAGATCAATCTTTAAAAACACAATAGCATCTTTCAATTGATTGAACAAGTCATCAATACGAGGCAATGGATACTTATTCTTAATAGTGACTTTTTTGAGCTACCGATAATCAATGCATAATGATAAACCATAATATACACATATTTTATACTCAGGAGAGCACCGAGGATAAAAAAATGAGAAATAGGCCGAAAATGGAAAAAATGGGCCAAAACACGAAATCCACACGGCCGTAACTCTTAAGAAGAGCCGAACACGGCCTGGACCTCAAAATACACGATCGTGCCTTATCAACAGGTTTGACCATAGCCTGAAATCGAATCACACGGGCGTGTCCCTACCGTAGAAAAGAAGAGTTTCATTCGAATTAAGGTACTTAGAGGCAAAGGAAGACATTCCAAAAGCCTATATGAAGACCCTAGAGGCCAACCTTTAGGAGGTGGTTCATCTAGGCCAAGGAGCCCAGCTAAAGGGGCCAAATTGTGGGATTCACTCAAAGAAAACCAGTTGATTCATCTTAAGAAGCTAGGATCATACTCAAGACGGAGGAACTCTCCTTCAATTCCTTTAGGGGGCTTTAGGGTTTTCTTTATGTTTTGTTTTATATTTTCTTCTGAGATGTTTTCTTTTACTATTATGAACTAAACCCTTAGATACCTGAGGGGGATGAAATCTAAGACGAATCTTGTTATTGTTATCTGAGTTGTATGATAAATACTTGATTTGTTCTTAACTATGTGTTCTTAATTCTTGTTTTGGTATTTTCGGATATTGATTCAAGCATTTATGCTTTTAGGCAGAGGATGAATAGACCCTATTTAAGAGTTGATCTAGCATAGTTAAGCGGAGTTGACCGCAACCCTAAAGATAGGATGACGAAAATCTGCAGGATTAGGGTCAAACCTAATATGGGAGTCCATAGATCGAGTTAATGCAATTCTAGGGGTTTTCTCTTTCAATTAATCAACCTAAGGTTAGACGCTAGTAGCCTCGAGAGAGGTATTAATATAAATTAAGGAATCTTACGGATCAAGTCAAGTGAATAAATCGTCTGGTTCAGAGTTAGATAAATTAATTGGTTTTTCCCACAAGTATTTCCACAATTCATTCTCTTTGTCTTCGCATCTTTAGCTTAGTAGTTAGTTAATTTTTTCTTAGGCTAAATAATAAAAAGAAAGTTAGTATTAGTACTTTTGGTTCCTTTGGGTTCGATAATCTGGTCTTGCCACTAAACTATACTCTTTGCTCGATAGGTGCACTTGCCTCTATCATTGTCTTAGTTAGTTTCGTGTTCGATCATTCTTTTATAAATTTTAAGACTCGACACACGATCAAGTTTTTGGCGCTGTCTTGAAACCTAAATATTAAGAACACTCAATTTTTATTACTTTAACCATATTTTTATTTTTATTTTGCAATTAAACTTTGTTTTTTACTTTTCTAAATTTTCTTTTTCTTTTTCTATTTTCCTAGCAGGTACCTCTTGTTTATTGCTAGAAGAAACCCGACAGGACCACTACTTTACAACAGTGATATTGAAGGAACCGTCTGCAGAAATCATAGAGAAGTAAGGCGAGGCTTAAATTACATACAAGAAGAGCAAGAGGACAAAACTAATACCATCGAAGGGATGGCTGAGAACAATCTACTACCTCAGGAGGTGGCCGATCATCATGCTCCTCAAACTATGTATGATTATGCTAAACCTAATTTAACAGGAGCCGAATCAAGTATTGTTAGGCCTACTATAGCCGCTAATAATTTTGAACTGAAACCTAACACTATACAAATGATTCAACAGTTTGTTCAATTTGATGGTTTGCAGGAAGAAGACCCAAATAATCATTTAGTAACTTTTCTAGAATTCTGTGATACCTTAAAAATAAATGGCATTTTGATGATGCCATTCGTCTTCGGTTATTTCCCTTTTCATTAAGAAATAAAGCCAAATAGTGGTTGCATTCTTTTCCACGAGGATCAATCACCACATGGGTCAAATGACCAAAAAAATTTTAGATAAACTCTTTAAAAATTCTCGTTCATATTTAGATATTGTCATATTCCCCTGTTTAACCTCTAAAATTCCTTCTTTTTTGATCTAGAAATCTCTGACTGATATATTTCTTTTTGAATTTAGTTTGGAAAAATTCCCAAGTAACATGTTCTTTTGGCACAACAGAAATTAAAGTATTCCACCATTGATAAGCTGAATCTTTTGACAAGGATATAACACACTTCAGACATTCAGCCGGTGTACATGACAATTCATCTAAAACCCTAATAGTATTTTCTAGCCAGAATTTAGCCCTTTCAAGATCATCTTTGGCTGTTGCTCTGAATTCTTCTACCCCATAATTACGGATTTTATCTACCGGAGGCTTACCAGTCCTAACAAGTTCAGTACCTTGTGGTATATCAGGAACTGGTTGATAGACAGGAGGGGTGGAGGTTGTTGCACAGCCGAGTTTGTTCTTAAATATTTAGTGAACCATTCGTTCATCATTTGAAAGAAGCCTTCTTTAGACTCTTCACTTCGGCCCGCAGATACGGGCCTTCTACTACTGGAAGCAATTCTTTGAACTGAAGCTTTAGCATTGCTCTTAGCTTTCTCGATTCAGCTTAGTTGAACAATATTATTATATGAAAAACATGTTTAAAATGGTCAAGAGATATCACACTATCATAAATTATATAATGGCATGTATAGCTAAACTCGCACTTACTACATTAGTCCGAGAATCAGCTAAACCGTAGCTCTGATACCAATAAACGTAAAACCTCTAACCCATATCTTTCACCGAAACAGGGTTACAGAGCATTACCAAGTTTACAGATCAAATACAATTAATTTATAACATTTACTATTCATATTCGAAATCATATACAATCAATCATATTGTCCCCTAAATAAACCCTCGAGGTCCAATTTATAAGTTAGAAATAATTCGAGACTAAATCGGGAACTCAGAGAATTTTTCGCAAAATTTCAACATTTTTCCTAGGTGCAGGGGACACATGGCCAAGTGACACACTCGTGTCCCAGGCCGTGTGGGCATTCAATGTGAGGCACACGGCGTGTCCCAACCCGTGTCTTTACCCGTGTAACTCTTTGACTTGAGTCACACAGCCAGCCATACGCCCGTGTACTAGACCGTGTGGACAATTTAATTTTCAAAAATTAAGTGTGACACACACGGTTGAGACACACGCTCGTGTTTCTACTGTGTGAGAAATTCAATGCATTCTGCCTCTCAAATTTAAGATGCAGGGGACACACGGCCAAACCACGACACCGTGCACGTGGCCTGTGTGTCACACACGGATGAGACACACGCCTATGTCTCTGCACTTGTGGACAAAAGAAGGCCATTTCCAAGCCTTATTTCTCACCCAAATTTACCTTGCACCTACATTAACATTTTAACACATCTCCAAGCCAATTCAAGACATTTAAATCAAGTCAAAACCAATTCTTATGCATGACATATCATCACATATTTTCAATTGACCAACTTACCAAATTGGTCAAATATATATTTAAGTATATTTATACCTAACATATATATCAATTCAAGCATACAACACATATCAACATAATATGGTCTCATACACATATACATCAAAACATACCATCACTAACCATTCCAATGGCTATTTACAACCTAATATTAACATGCCATCATTTAGTCAATTTAACCTATACATGCCAATATACCAAGGAAATTTTACTAATTATACCAAAATGAGCTGAAGGATAGTGTGATCTTACTCTGACCCACTTCCAACCTTTACGAGCTTTCGAGTACTATAAAACAGAGAAGATAAAACAAAGCAAGCATTTGCTGGTTAGTAAGTTCGCATAAATGGAAATTTAACTTACCATTCATTTACATTTAAGGTAAGAATACAAAATTTATCCAAAGAAATTTGGCAAATTGCCTAAACACATATAACCTCAAGAAACTTGTTAGTCATGTATTACATGTAAACATCAATAACCAAGGATGAGCTCATCATATAATAACTTTCATATACATATGCTTTTCATATCATATTTCCATTTAACATGTGCATTTCTATAAAAAATCATCTTAAGTTCAGTTTAACCATGTCAGAACTTTGCCCGTTGAATTTATTTGAAATATTGGTGGATACACATGTAGGACACTCAAAGTGTACAAACTATAATCCGTGTAACACCCCAAACCCGGCCAAAAGTTAGGCCCGAATCTGGCGTGTCACATTAAAGTGTTTTTCGAAAACCATGTTTTCCTTGGAAACCCTCCTTAATATTTAAAACTAAAGTCTCAGTTTGTGTTCGTTCAATTTCAAAATGTTGTTCATTGAAAAGTTAATCACTTTTAAAAACACTATTAACTCGTTAAAAATCTCTTTTAGTTGCAGAAGCTAATTTAAGGTAAAGAAGTTTAAAATGTATGTTTTTAAAAATAGTAATTGGGTTGAAATCTCGTCTACATCTAATAGATATAAAATGTAACAAAATCCCAAATTCAGAATTAAATCCAGAGAGGCCTTATTACAAAAATTAAAACCCAAAATGGAATTTAAAACATATATAAAGTCCAAAGCATAACAGCCGCAGTCGTGTGGTCACCTCTGAGTCCCTCGCACCAATCCTCCTAATGCTGGGGATTACCTGCACAGATAAAAATGGGGTGAGTTTACGAAAACTCAGTGTGTAATTCTCTTACAAGAGTAGCAGTCAGTATACAGAAATAGAAACCGAAACAGTTTGGGCCAAAGCCCTTTAACAGTAATAGTACAGTCCAGGTCAGAGCATACATGGGCCAAAGCCCACTATATTATCATTTGGGTCACAGCCCATAACAGAATCAATTGAGCCTAGCCCAAACCAATAATAGAACAAGTGGCCTAAGCCCAGTACAGTGGCAGATCTCATAAACAGATATGCAATAGTATGAGGATGCATCCCACCCTGGTCCAGCCAACACACCACCCGTACCAACCCTACACTTACGTAGGGATAAAATCAACCCACCCAGCCAACACACCAAGCTTAGCACCGATTGCGACACAAAGTCAACAGAATGGCTCGGTGCCATAGACAGAACGGCTAAAAGCCATAAATATCGCAGCAACGCTGCCAGTTAACAGAACGGCTAAAAGCCATAAACAGAATGGTTATAAACCATAATCAGGATGGCACAGAGCCATAATCAGAATGGCACAAAGCTATCTGTAACTGTAATAAGTTTGGTACATATCCATCAGTGACGGTAATAAAATCGACGCATAGCCACGGGTAATTATGATTGACACATAGTCATCAATATATATGTTAGGTACATAGCCACGAGTAAATACGATTGGCACAAAGCCAAAATAAAGATGGCACAGAGCCATATTTAGGTTAGCACAGAGCCATAATCAGATTACGCGGCTTTAAGCCATCCGTCAGTCCACAATCGTCTCATGCGACACTTGCGACCTTAATAGATAAATATTGGATCCACAGTCGTCTCATGTGACCCGTGCGACCCTATCAAAACTTCTTCCATATCAATGTTCCAACCCCATGCAATATGTCGTGTATGTCATGCTCAATCATTACACGTGTATGCAAAATGGCCATGCCCAGTAACAGTCATTTAAACATATATTAAAAGCATATCAGTCATACAATCACAGTCAAGTCAGTTAAAACACAGTCATAAAATCCCAGTCAAATCAGTCAAATTCATAGTCTTAGTCAGTCATTTACCCACAAGGGCAAAATAGTTATTTTACCCTATAAGGGTATTTCAGTAATTTTGCAAATTGGGGGTATTTTAATAATTTTGCAAATCAGGGTCTCAGCGACCCAACAGAAGGTCCACCGTCTCCTTGAGTGACTTAAGTAACTTAAACAGTCACAACGGTGTAAATGGGCCTAAGGCCCATTACTCGGCCCAAGTGGACCCACACACTCGTGTGGCCCATTTAGCCTAGAAACAACCATAGTTATGCAAACTTCACAGTCCAAACAACACTTACCACATCACATACATTTTATCTGTGTAGGTCCACAAGCCCACAAGCCCACTAGGCCCACACGATCCATTTTGGCCCAACGAGGCCCAGAACAACCCAAGACCACGAGAGCGCTTGTGGTGGCCTCTACAGACTAATACCCATGTTCGTGGGATCAGTTCACCACACGTACGATCGCACGCTCGTGTGACATCATACGCCATATTTCTGGCTTTTCGGCATTTTGCCGATATATAGTCATAGTTGTGTAAACAACACATACTTTAGACTTTTCACCGATCGTCTAATACCACATACAAATACACACACTCCATTGGCTTTCTCATCGACAATCAAATACATGGTACTGTTACACACCTGATCATGTAGAGTACTAAAAATTCATGATCACCAGAACCTATATTCAAACATAAGATTTAGTTAATCACTTATCAAATAGTGTTAGGAAAACTCTTAAAAACCACTTAACCGAGAGGTCGACTACCACTTGCCTTGACTAGATCGGTCGATTGTGATTAGCTGACTCGAACCAAATTTTGGTGCAGCCACCCTTCCATATCCTTGCAGAAAGTCCCGAATAGCCAACACTGTATGCCTCTTAAACTTGGGAGTAGAGGCTACGCGCTCAATCTCAGCCAGCACATTTGCCATCACTTTATCACTAGCACCCTCTTTATAGCACCTAATTCCAAAATGGTACTGAATGCTTACCTTGAATAGCAACCGGTTCCTCTTGTTAACCACCGATCAAGCCGCTTTTCAAAACTTGACAAAATCTGTATAGCATTACCATCTTGTTAACTAAGACCGTGAATGACAAAGATTGGAACCAAAAGAACAACAACTTACCACTACTTAGGAGTATTCGGCCTTCTAAGGTACACTCTAAGCTTGAGTTCCACGAAAAATAGTCACACTCCTATCAAAAACAGTGGATAAAGATAGTGTTAAGGAGGAAGCTTATATCGACAAAGAGAAAAACAGAGAAGAGACCAAAAGGTATTCGGTCACGCAAAACAAATGAGAGAGGGAGAGGGTGGAGAAATTCAGTTCAGAGATGAAAGAAAAGAATAGCCACAAACATGTAAGAACACTCCTATATTCGGCCTTCAATTTTATACTAAAACGGTAAAGAGGTAGAAAGGTTGCACAAACGGTAAAATTCCAGAATATACACGGCAATACAGAGAAAAGAGAAAAAGAAACTGAAAACAAAAAAAACCCAAAATGGCACAAAAGAATTCAGCACTATGAGAAAAAAATCCTATGACCAATTTTGCATAATGGGGAGTTCAAATTTTGGCAAACAACCCTTATCATTTCAAATTCCCTAATTTTCTCCATAAATTTAGCCACCAACCGAGTTTGAATTACAATCAAACTCCTTCATCCAATCTTCTTCCCTTGAAACACTCCCCTAAATCACTCAACCTTCAATTCAAATTTCCTTGAAACACTCATGACCAAGTCATCCATAGAGTCTCAGTCCAACTCCACCTCCTTCCATGGCCATCAAAAAAAAAATCCCTATTTGCACAAGCGGGGATCCAAACCTCAGACCACTAACTCACTTGTAACGCCACCTCCACTAGACCACATTACTCCTTGTGATATAAATTTATCCAAAAATATTCTTAAAGCCTACCCACTAACATCAAGGCTCCTTTAAGAGAAAACATAAATTTTTGCTAAAGCCAGGTTTGAACCCAAGAATTCCCTAACACTCCCAAACACTCATAATCACTTACCATTAAAGCAACAACCAATTTGTGATATTTCTTGCACACATAAACTTTTATGTGCAGTCTCCTAGCAGCTCCCATGCACAAGGACCAATCCTACTAGGCCCAAATTTAGGGCGTTACAATCAGTCAACTCATATTCAAGGGTACCCATTAGGGCACATAATCAGGAAGCACTCTCTCGAGCCATAGAACAAGATACTCATGTGAGCCATGTAACAGGAAACTTATCCGGGCTATAACAGGAAACTCATAAGAGTTTAAAATAGGAAGCTTATTGAGTTTAACAAGTAACTCAAAAAAGTTATTATCAGGGAGCTCCGGATAGCCATATAATAGGAAGTTCAAGCGAGCCATAACAAGAAGCTCACAAAGAGCCTATATAAGGATGCTCATAAAGAGCTGCGTTTGTGTTCGCAATATATGCAGAATCACAACTGGTCATATAACAGAACGCTGACAAAGAGCTGCAGTAGTCCGCAACACATGCAGGACCACTATCGATCAGGATGCTCGTAGGAACCATATAACAGGAAGCTCGAGAGGGCTTATAACAGGATGCTCGTATGGTGTGTCTACAACATATGCAGGACCACTGAAACACCCCAAACCCGACCACAAGCCCTGACCGGATCTGGCATGCTTCTAGGAAAAACCATTCGAATCTTACTTGAATTTTGCTAAAAACTTGTGTATTTTTGAAAATAGTTGATTTGGGTTAGGCTCAACTTTAGAAAAAAAAACCGTATTGATTAGGTGTCAAAACATTTAATATTAATACTTGAGAAAATTTGACTTTTAACTTTAATTCGATAATAATCGTAACATCCTAAATAATTTAAAAGCGTGCATAAATAATTTAATACTTTGGCCTTATTACATCAAATAAAAACCCGAAATAATTCAAAACTTAAATATAAATAGAGCTAATAAAAATAAAATAGTCTCTGAGCTTTGCATGGCCACCACTGAACTCCTGCCGACCGGTCCATTACTAAGTGTCACCTGAAAAGTAATCCCACAAGGGGTGAGTCAAACAGACTCAATGTGTAACCAACACTAAAATTTAACAATTTAGGCATATGCTCACATATTACATGCATATTCATATAACAGATAGGAAATAATGATGCAACCCGAACCCAAACCTATATGCCATCCGCTACACATCACCCGTACCATCCTGCACACCGTGGGGACTACTAAGTCAACCCTCCATCCGCTACACACCATTGAAGGCAGTCGCTGCAATCGACGTGCACATCGCCCTTATAAAGTTGGTGGCATAGCCATCAGATACATACTTTGTGTCATGAGACACCATATTCAGATATCGTGGCCTTAGGTTACCACATTTAGATATTGTGGTCTTAGGTCACCACATTCACTTCCCCTTTTTCATAATATCCTATATGCCCATGTCATACAAAACATGCCAAATTCTTAAATCACATACTTATAGTTTCATATGTGTGCCTTAATGAGATATTTTCATAGTCCTAGTAGGAGTAGGAAGCGTGCACAGTACTTTGTACCATAGCATGGAACTTTAGCCATATTCACATTCTTATAAACATGCTCATATTAAATTTTACCCATAATTCTTATTAAAAGATAGTGTGGGGTACACACCTGATTCGCTTAAAGTTTCCAATCCAAATCCCGAAAAGCTTGATCTAATGCCTTAGATCTTAAATCTCTACATTTAATCAATCATTTAATACTTAGTAAAGAGCCATTCGGCCATAAATCCAAATCCTAGTAGGATTAGTACATAAAACTTACCTTGGTGCCGATTTCACTATAAATCAAATCCTGAAAACTTTGTGCTATACCTTCCTTCAATCGTCCAACATTGAATCAATTAACTTGGTTAGTTCCGACTTTTGAATAAATATGAACTAGATCTAAAACACCAAAAATAGGCCTTGGCCAAATATTCACATGTCTTACCTTGAATCTTTAAATCCCAAAAAGTAGTCTCTTCTCCTTGGCAGTCGACAATAGACAAAATCCCGAAAAATCCTTTGTAGTTTCAGCCAAGAGATACAAATAGCATTAGAATCTTAATCTTGGTCTTGAAGAAAAGAAACATAATGATAATAATAGATCCTTACCCTTACTATAGGAGTCGACACACCCTTGCTTGAAGTCCCACAAATATTCGGCTATGGAGACTAGATAGTGATCAAAAAGGTTTTGGCTTTTGGTGTTAATGGACAATCGGCTAGGCCTAAGAGAACCTGCTTTCGCTTTTGAAGGTTGAGAGAAAAGAAAAAGGAAGAGAAGAAAGGTGAAGAAATTGGCTTACTTTGCTAGAGTTTTCGGTTTTGGCAAAATAGCAGAGAAGAGAGGATTTTACTAGGAAAATTTGACAGAGAGAAAAGGAGAAAGAAAGAATGATGAATGGCCTCTCTTTTCCTCCTATTGCCGAAATTACTAGGCCTGGTGTCCCTTACTTGGCCATCACTTCTCTTATCTTTATCACTTTATTTAAAAATTAAAGAATAATCCCTCAATTATCTCTTTGAAAATAATCTAAAATAAATCATCATTTATCTACCCCTTAGCCGAAATTTTAAAAGAATTTAAACTCCTCCCTTAGTGCTTTAATGCCGTCCATTACCTCTTCTCCATGGCGCAAAATAAAACTATCATTCACTCCCTCATGACTCCAACACAAGCCCTCCTTGCACTGTATGGCGCCATTCCCAGAGCCTTAAGTGGCATCTCAAGCCACTTTTCCAAGCCCAATTGTGTGTCAAATTCCTCTACTAATTTTCTTAAGGCCACCTTGTTTTAGTTTCCTCTTTTAAACTTAACATTTCTAAAACATTTCCTTACATTTCCAAGTTTCCAAAATGTTCACTTTTCTCTTTAAACTTAACATTTCCAAGTTTCCAAAAATGTTCACCATACATTCATAACACATAAGACATGCCATTTCAGTATAATTAAATCAAAATGCATAGGCCCATTTTCAGATGTTACGCTTCTACCCCTTAAAATAATTTCGTCCTCGAAATTGCCTGGCTAAAATAAATAAGGGTATTGCTGTCGCATTGCCTCTTCTGGCTCCCACGAAGCTTCTTCCGATCCATGATTGTGCCACAACACTTTGACTAGGGGAACTGACTTCCTCCGTAATATTTTCACGTCTCGTTCCAAGATCTGAATCGGCTCTTCCTCGTAGGATAAGTCTGGCCTTAGCTCCACTTCTTCAATTGGTACCACATGAGATGGATCCGATCGGTAGCGACGTAGAATGGATACATGGAATACGTCGTGTATCTGCTGCAACTCTGGTGGCAACTCTAGCTGGTATGTCACCGGTCCAACTCGCTTCAACACTCGATAGGGTCCTATAAACCTTGGACTTAACTTCCCTTTGCGACCGAATCTTATCACCTTCTTCTAAGGCGAAACCTTAAGGAATACCTGGTCTCCCACATCAAATTTGATTTCCTTCCGTTTAAGATCTACGTACGACTTTTGCCTATCAGATGCTTCCTTCAATCGTGCATGAATTATCTCAACCTTCTCTTCAGACTCTACTACTAATTCTAGTCCCAAAACTTGACATTCCCCTAATTCAGTCCAACACGTAGGAGTTTGACACCTCCGACCATACAACACTTCATACGGTGCCATCCGAATGCTAGCTTGATAACTGTTGTTGTACGCAAATTCTGCTAGAGGCAAATATTCTTCCCATTTCCTCTGAAATCAATCACACAGCCCCTCAACATGTCCTCTAAAACTTGGATTACTCGTTCAGATTGCCTGTCTGATTGTGGATGAAAAGCCGTAGTGAAATCCAACTTAGTGCCTAAAGCTTGATGAAGTGCCCTCCAAAATCGAGACGTAAATCTTGGATCTCTATCCGAAATAATCGATAGTGGAACTCCATGCAACCTTACAATTTCAGCCACATACAATTTTGCCAACTTTTGCAGAGAATAATCGACTCTCACCGGAATAAAGTGCGCGGACTTGGTCAAACGGTCCACTATTACCCATACCGAGTCCTTCTTAGTAGGTGTAAGGGGAAGCCCACTAACGAAGTCCATGGTAATTCTTTCCCACTTCCACTGCGGAATCTCGATTGGTTGAAGCAATCCCAATGGAACTTGGTGTTCAGCTTTAACTTGCTGACACCTCAGACATTTTCCCACGAATTTAGTAACTTCCCGCTTAAGATCAGGCCACCAAAACTGTTCCCTTAGATCCCTATACAGCTTGGTGCCTCCGGGATGCATAGCATAAGGGCTACCATACGCTTCCCGAAGAATCTTCTGTCTTAACTCCTCATCCCTCGGCATACAGACCTTTCCTTTGAAGCACAATACTCCCTCATCACTAACACCATAGTCCTCTAACTCTCCGTTCTGTACTTGTTGTATGTAACTTAACACTTAGTCCTCATCCACCAACTGACTTTCCTTTACCTCATTCAACCATGTTGGTTTGACTTGCAATTCTGCCAGTAGACTTCCATCATCATACAAACTCAAGTGTGTGAATAACGCCCTCAGATCCGACACCACCTTCTGACTTAGCACATCTGCTACCACATTCGCCTTGCCCGGGTGATACTCTATCGAACAGTCATAATCCTTCAGTAATTCCACCCACCTTCGCTGTCTTAAGTTTAACTCCTTCTAAGTCAACAGATACTTAAGGCTCTTGTGGTCTGTGTAGATCGTCGACTTTTTGCCATAAAGATAGTGCCTCCACACCTTCAAAGCAAAGACCACTACCGCCAACTCCAAGTCATGGGTTGGGTAGTTAACCTCATGCGGCCTTAACTGTCAAGACGTATAAGTGACTACTTTACCATCCTACATCAGAACACATCCTAATCCCGTATGCAAAGTGTCACAGTACACCACAAAATCCTTTCCTGCCTCCGGCTGAATTAACACTGAAGCTTCAGTCAAAACCCTCTCGAGCTTTTCAAAGCTCTCCTGCTGCTTATCCATCAGTACAAAGGGTACTTTCTTCCTTAACAACTTTGTTAAAGGCGTGGCTATCGACGAGAATCCTTCTACAAACCTTCTGCAGTAGCCTGCCAATTCCAAGAAACTGCGAATCTCTGCCACCGACTTAGGTGGTTTCCAATCCAACACTGCTTCGATCTTTCTAGGATCCACCTTTATTCCTTCGGCAGACACCACATGCCCTAAGAAAGTAACTTCCCTAAGCCAAAATTCACACTTACTGAATTTGGCATAGAGCTTCTTCTCCCCTAACACTTGCAGCACAATCCGGAGATGCTCATCATGCTCCTCCTCAGTCTTGGAGTATACGAAGATGTCGTCGATGAACACCACGATGAACCTATCCAAGTAAGGTTGAAAAACCCGGTTCATCATATCCATGAATGTGACTGGGGTATTTGTCAACCCGAACGGCATTACCACAAACTCATAGTGGCCGTATCTTGTCCTAAAGGCTGTCTTATGAATATCTGCCTCTTTCAACTTCAACTGATGATATCCTGACCTTAAGTCGATCTTTGAGAACACTTCGCCCCCCTAAGCTGATCGAACAAGTCATCAATCCTTGGCAAAGGATACTTGTTCTTGATGGTCAACTTGTTCAACTGACGATAGTCTAAGCACATACGTATAGTTCCGTCCTTCTTCTTCACAAACAGAACTGGTACTCCCCATGGAGACACACTAGGTCGAATAAACCCACGATCAAGCAGTTCTTGGATTTGAGCCTTGAGCTCCACCAACTCCTTTGGTGCCATTCTGTACGGGGCAATTGACACAGGAGCTATTTTCGGTAGCAAATCAATTCCAAACTCCACCTCTCTGTCTGGGGGTATTCCTGGTAATTCCTCCGGGAACACATCTTCAAAATCCCTTACCATTCTGACTCCACTAACACCTTCTTCCTTTCCATCTAGCGCACTTACGAAGGCTAAAAATGCCTTGCATGCTTTACGAACCATCTTTTCAGCCTTTAGCGCTGAAACTACATTAGACAAGTAGTTTCTTCTTTCTCCTATCATAATGACCACCTCATCCTCCGGGGTCCTTAACTCAATTCACTTAGCTGCACAGTCCAACACAGCCCGATGGTCCACTAGCCAGTCCATTCCAAGTATGAGATCGAACTCTCCAAAGGGAAGTTCCATCAGGTCGGCAGAAAATACCATGCCTTGAATTTCTAAAGGTACACTTCGAAAAACCTTATTCACCACTACAGTTTGACCTAGTGGGTTTACTACAGTCATTTCCCTATCAGAAAGTTCAGAGTCTAGGCCTAGTGTTTCCACTACACTACATGCAACATAAGAATGGGTCGAGCCCACATCAATAAGAGCAAAATAGGGCTTGCCATGAATGAGGAACGTACCGATTATGACATCCGGTGCGTCTCCATCCTCCTACAGCGTCTTCACGTAAACCAAACCCATTGTCTAGCTTTAGTAACACCTCTGCCTGGTGTTCTACGTCCTCTACGAGTACCATTTCCTCGATTATTCAGACCACGATCTCGCTGAGGCTGCTGTCCACCTCTACCAGCCTGATTAACATTCTGAGCTACTGGATGATTCCCATCTGGTCTCATCGGACGATCCTTGATCATATGGTCCTTTGACCCACATCCAAAACACCCACTGCCTTCTTCCAAGATTCACCTAAGTGTTTCTTCCCACACCGCTCACAAGTACTGATGTGCCCCCTAGTACCAGTTTGCTAACCTCATGCCCATCGCCTCTAGGCCTTTTCTCGAGCATTCCCGGAAGATCCAAATGACCCAAATCCTCTCTTCGCTTATTCGGTCAAATGTTACGCCTCACGAGTCCTTAATTCCTTCGCTATCTTAGCTTTCTCTACTAAAGCAGAAAACTTCCGCTCTTGATGTGGAGCGACTAACAACCTCAGATCATCCCTTAGTCCGTCCTCAAACCGGACACACCGCTCATGCTCTATTGACACCACTCCTCGAGCATACCGGCTTAACCTCAGAAATTTAACTTCGTACTCTGCTACTGACTTGTTCCCTTGAACCAGCCCCAAAAATGCCTTCCTCTGCTCATCAATATAACGTGTGCCGACATACTTCTTCTGATATGCCTCCTTAACACATTCCCAGGTCAGATCCTCAGCTGTGGCGCCATCCCTAACTGTTAACCACCATTGATACACTTCATCGTGTAGCAGTGCCACCATTCCTTTCAAATTCTCCTCAGGAATCAGATCGAGCTCATCCATAATGCGCTCGGTTGCCTCAACCAATGATTCAATTTCTTGGTGCCACACGGATACTCCACGAAACACCTCAACTCCGTTGGCTCGAGTCACTCGTCTGATTTTGAGCTCTCATATTCCCTCCAGCACCAGCCACCATTTCAAGAACTCGCAGCACCGCCTGCGATACAACATCTTCTCCCGTCTGATCTTGCTGCTCAACACCAATAGCTGATGGTGGTGGCGGTGGTACCTCATTCTCAAATCTTTATCCCGATCTAACGGGTCCCAACACGGTTATTCTACCTCGATGTATC
The DNA here is from genome assembly GCA_025506655.1 of Gossypium rotundifolium. Lineage (NCBI taxonomy): Eukaryota > Viridiplantae > Streptophyta > Magnoliopsida > Malvales > Malvaceae > Gossypium > Gossypium rotundifolium. The sequence continues at coordinate 33,955,748 of CP106727.1, read as the reverse complement.
CTCGTACATTGCGACCGCATCCCCTAGAGCTCATTTCTACGATCGTGCTTTAGTTTGGTTTAAGAAATTTTATGAATTAGCCCTTATTCCACTGATTATCCACAAGAAGTTTTATGGCAGGAAGTTTAATAGAGGTTCTTTCGATCATTCAAAGTTTCAAGTCTTCTATCCTAATTCACAGAAAAGCACATCCATTCCATAGTATCTCACATACATATTCACTCTTCGGACATTCTGTCCGTTCCTATCCCAAGGGTATTCTCGTAATTTGTCCTACAAGGGTATTTTTATAATTTGTCAAAATAAGGTTCCTTGGTGTTTTTGTCAATAAGGGTATTCTGGAAATTTTGCATTCCCGGGGGTATTTTGGAAATTTTGAAATTTAAGGGTATTTTGGTAATTAACCCGGGTAAATTTGTAAATCTTGATAAATTAAGGGTACTTTGGAATTTACAAAACTTGAGGGTTGTTTTTGAGAATTTGTTTTCCAAATTAGTGTTGTTGCAAAAATTTTTAAAGATCGGGGTCGCTTACGGTAATTTTGTAACTCGGGGTATTTCTTAATTTGCAAGTTCGGGTAATTTCATAAATTTTTTCTTTCCATAATCAAGGTATTTTGATATTTTGTAAATTTAGGGTTCCTTTAAGCAAAGTAGTGAAATTTTGATAAGAACGTGGGTATTTTGAAAATTTCCATAAACTAAGGGCATTTTTGTAATTTTACCACTAGGGGTATTTTTGTAATTTTTTTATAAGTCGAAATATTTTGAAAATTTTCCAAAATAAGTTTTTTGCTACTATTCAAGGGGTAATTTGGTGATTATAAAACTAGGGTTTTCATAAAAAAAATTATGGCTAGTCCCTTTTGGGTTTTAGTTAGGGGTTTAGCCTGTGTATAAGTCCTCTTGGTTAGGGTGAACCAAGGCTACGCACCAGGTAGGATTCGAGTGGAGAGGAGGTGAGTCACGTGGACTACTTAAATACCAAGCTCCCACCGAAACCAATCCTATACATGCGCACCATGGTTGCCACACCCTAACTCGGCGACTTAACCACAGGTTTGTTCAATTAGGCATTTAAGTCTTATGTAATTGTTGGGGTAACTAGCCCTAGGTTTCAAGTACTAAATCTTTATTCTACGTTCCATTTCTACCCTTCTATAAATCATAATATAGATCACCCAAGAGATCGGAGTACTTACCTAGTGGACTTCGGGTCGGAGACTTAGTGGGCCAAGCTAGAAAATCCTGCTTAATTCACAAAAATTCTTTTTGGGCTTAACTTTGAAAATGTTTTGGGCCTTAAATCCAAGGCTGAGAGTTTAAAACTGGGCTCTGATACCAAACTGAAACACCCCAAACCTGACCCACAAGCCCTGACCGGATCTGGCATGCTTCTAGGAAAAACCATTCGAATCTTACTTGAATTTTGCTAAAAACTTGTGTGTTTTTTAAAACAGTTGATTTGGGTTGGGCTCAACTTTAGAGAAAAAAAACCGTGTTGATTAGGTGTCAAAACATTTAATATTAATACTTGAGAAAATTTGACTTTTAACTTTAATTCGATAATAATCGTAACATCCTAAGTAATTTAAAAGCGTGCATAAATAATTTAATACTTTGGCCTTATTACATCAAATAAAAACACAAAATAATTCAAAACTTAAATATAAATAGAGCTAATAAAAAAAAAGCAGTCTCTCGAGCTTTGCATGGCCACCATCGAGCTCTTGCCACCCGGTCCATTCTTGAGTGTCACTGAAAAGTAATCCCACAAGGGTGAGTCAAGCAGACTCAATGTGTAACCAACACTAAAATTTAACAATTTAGGCATATGTTCACATATTACATGCATATTCATATAATGATAGGAAATAATGATGCAACCCGAACTCAAACCTATATGCCATCCGCTACACATCACCCGTACCATCCTGCACACCGTGGGGACTACTAAGTCAACCCTCCATCCGCTACACACCATCGAAGGCGATCACTACGGTCGATGTGCACATCGCCTTATAAAGTTGGTGGCATAGCCACCAGATTCATACTTTGTGTCATGAGACACCATATTCGAATATCGTGGTCTTAGGTCACCACATTCAGATATTGTGGTCTTAGGTCACCACATTCACTTCCCTTTTCATAATATCCCATATGCCCATGTCATACAAAACATGCCAAATTCTTAAATCACATACTTATAGTTTCATATGTGTGCCTTAATGAGATATTTTCATAGTCCTAGTAGGAGTAGGAAACATACACAGTACTTTGTACCATAGCATGGTACTTTAGCCATATTCACATTCTTATAAACATGCTCATATTAAATTTTAGCCATAATTCTTATTAAAAGATAGTGTGGGGTACACACCTGATTCGCTTAAAGTTTCCAATCCAAATCCTGAAAAGCTTGATCTAATGCCTTAGATCTTAAATATCTACATTTAATCAATCATTTAATACTTAGTAAAGAGCCATTCAACCATAAATCCAAATCCTAGTAGGATTAGTACACTAAAACTTACCTTGGTGCCGATTTCACTATAAATCAAATCCTGAAAACCTTGTACTATACCTTCCTTCAATCGTCCAACATTGAATCAATTAACTTGGTTAGTTCCGGCTTTTGAATAAATATGAACTAGATTTAAAACACCAAAAATAGGCCTTGGCCGAATATTCACATGTCTTATCTTGAATCTTTAAATCCTGAAAAGTAGTCTCTTCTCCCTGATAGTCGACAATAGACAAAATCCCGAAAGATCCTTTGTAGTTTCGGCCAAGAGATACAAATAGCATTAGAATCTTAATCTTGGTCTTGAAGAAAAGAAACATAATGATAATAATAGATCCTTATCGTTACTATAGGAGTCGACACACCCTTGCTTGAAGTCCCACAAATATTCAGCTATGGAGACTAGATAGTGATCAAAAAGGTTTTGGCTTTTGGTGTTAATGGACAATCGGCTAGGCCTAAGAGAACCTGCTTTCGGCTTTTGAAAGGTTGAGAGAAAAGAAAAAGGAAGAGAAGAAAGGTGAAGAAATTGGCTTACTTTGCTAGAGTTTTCGGTTTTGGCAAAATAGCAGAGAAGAGAGGATTTTGCTAGGAAAATTTGACAGAGAGAAAAGAAGAAAGAAAGAATGATGAATGGCCTCTCTTTTCCTCCTATTGTCGAAATTACTAGGCCCGTGTCCCTTACTTGGCCATCACTTCTCTTATCTTTATCACTTTATTTAAAAATTAAAGAATAATCCTCAATTATCTCTTTGAAAATAATCTAAAATAAATCATCATTTATCTACCCCTTAGCCAAATTTTAAAAGAATTTAAACTCCTCCTTAGTGCCTTAATTAGTCCATTACCTCTTCTCCATGGAGCAAAATAAAACTTTCATTCACTCCCTCATGACTCCAACACAAGCCCTCCTTGCCTTTGTGTGGCGTCATTCCCAGAGCCTTAAGTGGCATCTCCAAGCCACTTTTCCAAGCCCAATTGTGTGTCAAATTCCTCTACTAATTTTCTTAAGGCCACCTTGTTTTAGTTTCCTCTTTTAAACTTAACATTTCTAAAACATTTCCTTACATTTCCAAGTTTCCAAAAATGTTCACTTTCCTCTTTTAAACTTAACATTTCCAAGTTTCCAAAAATGTTCACCATACATTCATAACACATAAGACATGCCATTTCGTATAATTAAATCAAAAATATATAGGCCCATTTTCAGGATGTTACAACCACAACCAATACGGGAAATCTAGTATCCATCGAATTTCCTTTATTCAAACGAGACTTAACACTTATCAGAAATTATCAAATATGTGATTTATGTTTATACATAGCAGTCATACATTTCACAATCATAACATTCAATTTAAACATATAAATATACATTTTAGTTACACGAACTTACCTCGTCAGTTGCTCGTATACGGAAATCTACTAATTCGACACTTTTTTTTCCTCGATATAACTCTTATTTGATCTTTTCGGATCTATATAAATGAATTTAACATAAATTTGATACAATTTATTTTCAATTCAATTCAATTCTCATTCTAGTAAAAATTACCATTTTGCCCCTATACTTTTAGTTAATGACAATTTCATCCTTAGGCTCGAAAAATGAAATTCATGCAATTTAATCTTTATTCCAAGCCTAGCTAATTCTCACATATAATATTTACAGCCCATGTATTTCATAATTTTAGAATTTTTTATGAATTTTACAACTTTACAATTTAGTCCCTAAATAATAATTTCATGAAAATTTCCTTTACAAAAGTTGTTTATCTATCAATAACATTTCATTTTCTACCATAAATTTCAAAATTTTAGCATATTCATCCATGGAAAAACTTTGATACTTTGATAACTTTACAAATTAATTCCCAAAATATGTAGATTAGATTACTAGGATCTCGAAAATATAAAAATTACTAAAAATGGGACATGATTACTTACCTAATTAGGCTTGATTAAATCTCTCTCTCTTAGCTAGGGTTTCCATAGAAAATATTTGGGGAAGATGATGAAATAATATGATATTAAGCTATTATCATATTTATTTATTTCAAATTCATAATTTAGTCCTTTTCTTTTTCTAATTTTTCATGGATGATTCATCATAAATATCTACTAACTTCATTTAATGGTCTAATTGCCATATAAGGACCTCAAGTTTTAAATTCCATAGTTATTTGATTCCTCTATCTACTAGAATTCAACTTTTGCACTTTATGCAATTCGGTTCTTTCATCCTAATTAAACATGAAATCGGTAAAATTTTCTTAACGAAATTTTCATAGTAATTCCTATCATAATACAAACCATGCAATTTTATTAAAATAAATTTTATTTCTGACTCAAATTTGTGATTCTGAAACCACTGTTCCGATTTCACTGAAAATGGGCTGTTACACCACATTAGAGAAAATCAAGGTGTGTAACAAGAAACCCAAAAAATAGTGAATGATGAAAGCTAAAATTGGGCACTTCGACGCCACACGACCGTGTGTGACACACTGCCGTGTGACAGATCGTGTGCTAGATTGTGTGGGCTATTTTAGGCCATGTGGGCCACACGAGCGTATGGGCCCAAAATTTAGAACTTTTCCCTAAGGACGTACACGTCATCCCGATCGAGTGTAGCCTTCCGTGGGGTCAGTATGTGATTAAATATACTTTAAAGCATGAAATTTGATCATCTATTATTATGAATTTTGATATCAATAAATGTATCTGAGATGTCATATGATAATTCAAACTGAGTGTGACGTTAAATACGTACATGATTTGCATCTGAAATGCTATGTATGATTTCTGTTCTGTCTATATCTGATTTTGAGGTGGGATATATTATGTGGAGGAACTGTTTCTATGAGAGGCGATTTCTCACCTATTATACTGGCAGCACTGCTACAATTATTCTGGAAAATGTCATATCGACACTAAGTGGTATGTAGGACTGGATGGGTCTTTAAGACCATACATAGTGTGTATGGATGGTCGAAGATGGTGTGTAGCGGATGGGGGATTGTAAATTTGCATATGATTCTGATTATGTATGAGATATGCATCTATATCTGCTTTACTATGTAATAAATCTGAAGTTAAATCTGTGATTCTGTTTTCTTTTAAGTTACACACTGAGTTATGAAAACTCACTTTCTGTTTATTTGTCACTTTCAGGTAAACCTCAGACTTAAGCGGGTCGGTGAGACGAGAGCTCGGTTATATCCACATTTTCATAATCTTAATTTATTTAAATTTGACTTATTTAATATTTCTAGTTTGAGAGTTTTGTAAATTTTGGACTCTCTGGACATTTGGGATTATTTTCAGTTTGAATTTAATTTTGTATTTTTGGCATAACATTTGATAAAACGACTTATCGAAAATGACTATTTTCTTGCAACTAACTGTTTTCACAAACTTGGTTTTTCCTAAATATAATGTTTTAAGAATTTCCACTGCAAAGTATTCAATTTATTTAGAACATGTAAATAAACAACATTTTTAACTAAATAATTATGTCAAACATGTTTTCAAATAAAACGAGCTTTTAAGTAACAAAGGTTCACGATGTTTTTCAATAGACGAAAGCCGGATTTACAACTATTTTTTTGTACCATCTCTAGATTCAACCATAACGTCTAGGCCGAATTTGGGGTGTTACAGTTACTTTGATGGTTTTGCTAGAAGAGCATGATTTTAGGGCTTGTGTGTTTAATTTTATTTATTTTTAATTAAGCGTGTGTACCGATATGGTGTGAGTGGTGACCTCTACAATGTGTTTTGCTGGCCAGTAAGGAGTCACTAAGTGATTAGTGTGACGTTCCAGATTCAGGTCTAAGCCTCTCGGTCGGGTTTGGGGCATCACATTTCACGGAATCTCCTCTTGTAACAATATACTTAGAGGTTCAAAATCACCCGTGTAACTTTCTTCATAGAAAGTAGCATGTGTTAATACTTTAACTATTTAGTCCTTTGAGTTATAAAACAATCCACTTTTTGTTCTTTTTGGATAGTCAACAAACTTGCACAAATTTTCCATGAATCCAACTTCTTTGCATCCTTATCCAATAAATGTGTTTGACATCTCCATATCCTAAATTAATTTAGGTTGGGCTTCTTTGTAATATCCATAAGCTGGGTCTAATAGTTTCGGGTATATTTTTCGGGTTTCGAACGTGAATTTAGGAATATATCGGGTTAATAGTAATTTTTAATTTAATTTAGGAGGTCAATTTCATATAAATTCGATTAAACAATAATATGGAAAATAAAGATATTTTTGGAAAATTAATTTTAAAGTACTTAAATAATTATTAGTGAAAATATTTAATTTGGGTCGAAAAAGAATTTTAAAATAATTTTTATTAGGGGTTAATTTGAGTTAAATTTAAATATTAATTAAATTGGATTTAATTGTAAAATAAGGGAAATTTTGGAGTATTTATTTGAAAAATAAACCTTTAAATTCGAAATTTTTGGAGGGAAATGATCAATTGGTAAAGTAAAGGAAATGTGGGAGTGGCCATTGGGCAAATTTCTCAATTTTTAAATTTTTAGTGGGTTGTTTCAATTTTAAACACAATTCATCTAATCTACTTTTTACACCATTTACATCATATTAGGTAGCTATAAAATTCGTTTTCTTTGCATGGTTTTAAATATCTATCATTAGAGAATAGATTCAACAAATTTCCTTCTCAAAATACTCTCTCTTTTCACACGAAATTATTTACAAAAGAAGCAAAAAATATTCTAAAATTTCTCAATATTCTTGAATCAAGATTTTCAATCAAAGATTTAGAACAAATCAAAGGTAATTATTATTTCTAAACTTATTTTTATGATCATTAGAAGCATATTTACATGATTTGAGTGATAATTACATGATTTTTTATCAATATCATATTATTCAAAAGCTTAAGGTGCTTTAATGATGGATCTTGAATTTTGAGAGGAAATCCACAAATCAATGGATGTTCCAAATTGGATCTATTAGAAGGTTTTTATCTTATTTATCAAGATTAAACATGTTTTATAAGGTAATTTAAAAAATTTGAATTTCATCATCTTCATGAACCGATTTTCTTGATTTTTATGAAATTGATTTAAATGTAAAATTAATGCTTAGTGTATGTTTATTTGGTCTAGTATTGATGTTTGGAAGTGATTAGGAGGGCCGGAGTGATTGATTTTGTGAGGAATCGATTTTTCGACTTGATAGAAATTCGGTAATGTAACTTTGAGTGAGAATTTCGTGTAGCCTAGTTGATGAAAATTTGTGTTTATTATATCTTTTGAAAGGTGGTAATATCTATTTTATCTCTGTTGAAGCTTCGAATCTTGAAGAGGATCAAGCTAATCGAAATTGAAGCTTGGATTTACTTGGTTGTGGTTGAGTTAGTTGTGTGGTGAGTGTTATCAAAAGGTGATTTGGTAAATTGACACTCACTTATGTTTAATTGGATGATTAATTACTGATTGCAAATATTTAATTGAGTTTTGGGTGGTTAATTTTGCAAGATTATTGATATATGTTTAAGTAATGAAATTTTTTATAAGTGTTGGTAAGTGAGCATCTAGTGATTATATGTGCTTGATTTGATTGATTATAATGGTGAACTAAGCAAGTATGCTAGATTTTTTGGTCCATGGTATGTTGATATTTCAATTTATAAATGAACACTGATAATGGGTAATTGGTATGCTAGATTTAATTTGATGTTAAAATGGCTATGTTACATGATTCACATATGCATTTTGGAACTTTAAATTGAGCACATTATTGACTAAAATTATGTTATGATTGATTGATTATATTGGCATTTTAGCATGGTGGATCCATTAGATATTATAGGCATGCCATAGTACTTGTGAGTACTCACCATATTGATATGTTATTTATGAGCCATGAGGCTCTAGGTGGACTAATTTGGAGTAGATAATGGAGTGTTGAGCTTGTGTCTCCAATAAACAGAACTTATTTAAGCCGATATAAGGGAGCGTGTGGCCACGACCCTCTCAATCCGGGACTGATTTTGATTCTGATTAGGAGTAAGGAGATCCGTTGATCCGATGTATGATAACCCGATTAAGCGATGATTGTATATGCCAATATAAATGTATGAAATGTTATATGCAAATTTGATGTTTATATCCCATGATTAATTATGATTTTTGATACATGGTTGAGCATATTGTAACAGTCCAGTTTAGACCCTAGTCGGAACAGTGGTTTCGGGACACAAATTCGAGTTAGTAAAATATTTTAATATTATTTTCTGTGCCTTTGATATGTGATTAAGCATGTGTTAAAATTTCGTAAGTTAATTTGTCTGTGTGTGTGCTTAATTTAAGAAAAGGATTAAAGTGCATAAAATGAAAATTTTGCATGCTAATTTTTGAAGCACCTATGTGTAGTGGCTTTTAAATGTTGTGGCCTTATGAGGCAATTAAACCATTTTTAAGATAGTGGATTGTTGTTGGACATATAACCTTGTGTATATATGTTTTAATTGTTATTTGATGAAGGGTAATATAGTAAAGGTGTATTATTATGTTTAATATGATAAAATGATATGAAATCAAGCCATAATGTTCATTCTTCCATCGAAAATCAAACAAAAGAAAAAGAAATATGAAGCTAGGGCATTCGGCACTCTTTAAGCAAGATTAAGGTATGATTTTGATTCGATTTTTGATAATTTCTATGTTTTTTGCAATCATTGCTTCGTATATTACAAAACCCATAGCTCAATTTTGAGAATTTGTGATGATTTTGAAATGTGTTTTTGATGAACATATGAGCTTTGGAACATTTGATGATGAAATATGGAATATATGTGTTTGATTAGCATATTTTGTCTTTGGAGTTTTGTTGATTTTGAGTAATTTAGTTGTAATTGAGAAAATGATTATTTGAGGAACTAAATTGTGAATTTGATGAAAAATATGAACTTGTATGGTCCCTAGGGAGTTTCGGCTATGCATGTGTGTGAACAAATGGTGTATATTTGATGTTTTGAGAAAAATCGACTAAATTGATAAAATGTGCAAATGTGAGGGCTAAATTCAAATTGCCCTAAATATGTGTTTTGGATCGAATTGGATAATTTGATGAATGAATCGGTTAAATATGTATATGTATAGATCAAAAACTGAAGAATATGGATTTAGATCTCGGGAAAACGAAAGTAGTTGAATAACCGAATCCGATCAAATATCCGAATCCGAGGTAAGTCGATATACAAATAAGTGTATTTGAATTGAACTATTTGTGCATATTTGAAATTTAAATTGACATGAATATTCATTGAGATGGAATGTATGTGAAATCTGAGTTTGTGTATAAGTTGACAAGTTGTATAAGTCTGAGAAGTCCCGTGTAAGCCTAAGAATAGATAGGATTGCATATGTCATGACATAGGTGTCTGTTATGTGATATCGTGTAAGACCACATCTGAGACGTTGGCGTTGATTCGAGATTTTGTGTAAGACCACATCTGGGACATTGGCATCGATATGAGATTTACGTGTAAGACCATGTCTGGTACATTGGCATCATATTTGATTCATGTAAGACCCTGTCTGAGACATTGGCATCGATATTTGGATACATGTAAGACCACGTCTGGGGCATTGGCATTGTACGACAATTTTGAGCTTTCTGAATATCCTATTTAGTTCTGAATGGTTCAACGGGCAAGTCCGAGAAACGAATGACTATGTGATTTGAATATCAGTTTCAGGTACATTTGAAAAGTACACTATGTGTGTATGAGAGGTAAGTTGCTATATGAACTTACTAAGGTGAATATGTGTATTGTAATGATGAGATATTAAATGAATATAAGCTTGGATGAGCTATGAGTATATGTGATATTAGAGTTGAAGAATGTGGCAAGTTATGGCTAAGTAAATGAGCCAAGGATTATGTGATGCAATTGCAATGAGAACCTTTAATGTCATTGGATCAATATGGTTATGAGCATGTTATGATAAATTTATTTGTATATGACTTACTAAGCTTTTGGAAAGCTTACTTTAAGTGTGTTTTTTCTGTTTTATAGATCATCAGAGCTACTAAAGGCTCGGGACCGTCGAGGATTGTCATCACACTACCTAAGCTCATTTTGGTACCTTTTGGAAATGTATATATTAAATATGGCATGTATAGGCTAGTCATTTGGTATTTTTTGAAATGTAAATAGCCATGTGATTTGGCTAGATAAATGTTATTAATATGCATGAGAGAAAATGATATATGATGCATGTTTTGATATGGCTTGATGGTGGTAAAATGGTCTTAAGAATGGTAAGCATATGGATGAAATTAAGTATGCATGTTTGATCAAAGAAATGGTTATATGAAAGGTAAATGTGGATGAATCATGCTTGAACATATATGTGTCTTAGTTGTGCAAATTGGCATGATTGGAAATGAAATTGACTGTGGAGATTTGATGATTATTTAATATGTTTTTGGTTGTCAAATGTACATGAAATGAATTGGTATTTTGCTTGTAGGGTTGACCCTAGTGTGGGTGGTATTTTGGCTTTGCAAGTAGTCTGTTTTGCATACACAACCGTGGCACACGGGCGTGCCTGGTAGCCGTGTGAATAAGTCAGTAGCTATCCTAATTTTACACGGCCATGGCACACCGGCGTGTCTGGTGGCCGTGTGGAAAAGTCAGTATACATGCTCTGTTTTGGCACGGCCATGACACATGGGTGTGTCTAGTAGTCGTGGGAGACACACGGCCTGCCCACACGGGCGTGTGACCTCTGTAACTTAGAAAAGTTTTAAATTTTCGAGAATTTTGGTATGTGTTCGGTTTAGTCCCGACCCTATTCTAAAGCATGATTAAGGTCTCGTTGACCTACAAAAGGGACACTTTGTTTATGATTGATGAATTGTATTATGAAATATCTATAAAAGTTTTTGATTTGTTTGGTAACACCTTAAACCCTAATCTGGCGACGGATACGGGTTAGGGTGTTACGCATATGACATTGAACTATTAGGGATTGATATTGTGACTAAAAATTTGTATTTGTTTGGTTTTGATTTAAGCATGATTTGGGTGCTAATTTACTCGTCATTTTATTAATATTCACTAAGCTTTTTAAGCTCACACCCTCACATTCGTGCAAATAATCGACGGGATTAAGGAGCTAAAGAGCCAAGCAAGAGAGTTCCAAGAGATTAAGGCTCGGTAGAGATTTAGTTACACGTTTTAGAGATGTTAATCGGGCATTGTGGAACTTCTGGGACTTAGTTTAATTTTGGTTGTAATTGGACTTGAACATTGGATATTTTTAATTTTGGATGGTTTTATAATATTGTATATGCATGTTTGAGTTTGATTATTGAATAATTTACGGTGTATTGTTGCTTGATAACACGGTGTGTGAGGTTTGATGTTTACACTAACCATTGTTTAAATGAAGCTTCTATGGAGTGGTTTGCTAGTGACTAAGGTACACCACTTGTTTGAATTAACAAATGGGTGATATGTATGAAATTGAATGTCTAATTCTATTTAATTGAGGCTTAATCGGTGTTAATAAATTCAATTGAAGGTGTATGAATATGTATGATATTTAATTGTAGCTAAATCAAGTTTAATTGGCCATTAAAATTCTCAAAATAAGGTTTAAAATCAAATTTTTGCATACAAAAAACTGCAGTGGACTGTTGGGGGTTTGAATTTTGGTCTTTTTAAATTAGTTCTCTAGTCCGTTTAAATTACAAATTAGTCCTGTAACTTGATAAGTCTAATTAAAGCCTTAAATGATAAGGAAACTTGATAAAATTTTAGGATTAGACTTTTAATTGATAAAATTTGTTAGAAATGTGCTCAATTTAATATTCGGGTATAGTATTGATAGTTTGAAATTGTTACGGTTTAGCCCTTAATGATAAAACTTGAATTAGACATAGAAAATAAACTCGGATTAAGCTGAAATTTTTAGGGCTTATATAAATTGACTAAAATAGGGTTGGTAAATGTATAGATCTAAATTCGAGTTTGTTTAATTGTATGTGGTAAAATGACAAAATGCCCTTAGGTTAAATTACTTGTAAAAAGTTTAAAATTGGTTCACAAATTGCTTCCGCATTAATAAATAACTAATAAATGGATAAGATTGAGGTGTTATAAGGTCTGGGTGTGTCTTGGGAGGTCGTTAGCAAGAGAGTCACTTAGGTGGCTAATGTAACGCTTCGAGTCCAGGCAGGTCCATCCCGGTCGGGTTTAGGTGTCACATTCTTACCATGCCACATCTCATATGGAGTTTTAGGTGTTGACATAGTTGACACATCATTTAGAATAGTAAGCAATTTTTAATGCTATCCCTAATAGGAAACCAATTGTTGCTAATAACTTACGATTAAACGAACTATATCTAGCAAGGTTCTGTTGCTTCTCTCCACTATGTCATTCTATTGTGGAGTTCTCGACACAATCGACTGAGATAATATCTTATTCTCTGTGAGGTAATCTAAGAAATCATCAGATAAATATTCCTCACCTCGATCAAAATGGAGTGCCTTAACTAATATATAAATTATAAACGTAATAAATAAATAACAAAAACTTCAATCACACACAATTAGCTCATTGTTTCACAAGCTAACTTCCAAAGCGAAAACACTATAAATAAAATATAAACATAATTAATTAATATATAAATAACAAACACAAATATTAAAAAAAAAAAAACTTAAAACATGCACACTAAAAATAGTTTCACAGGTTGCCGCAAAACTCCAACAAATAAATTATAAACATATAACTTAAGCTTAAACTCTAAATATAAACATTAAAATAAAATATAAACATATAATATATAAATTATTACAAAAAAAGAAATTGACCTTTACCAATTTCTCAAAATGCCTCAAAACTCCAACTTGTGATAAGTTATTTTTTCACCATTGCTTCAACTTAAAAATTGTGTGGAAAGATAATATTTTTTGCCATTGCTCAACACCAAATATGTGTGGAAAGAGGGGAAGGACCAATGTTTAAATATTGGTTTGGAAGGGAAATTAATATATATATATATATATATATATTGCGAAAGGGTTGATCGTGACCGATTGGTAACAATAGTTAGGCAGCGCCAGCCTGACATTCTTATTGCCAATGTGACCAATCAGACACAACAACCCATCCCCTAATAAATTGTAGAAAGTTTTTTTTTCAAATTTTAAATAGGTGTCGCCACTTAATCGGGCGAAATTAGTATTACACGCATTTTTCCATTTTCTTTTGTATTTGCTACAATTACTCGTATTTCTTCAATAAAATTTCGGTGTCACCTAGGGTGGCGACACCAATTAAAAATAATAATTTTTTTTCACTTGGAATGATTTGGTTATGATTGGAATACTTTAGAGTGGTGTAGCTTGACGATATAACTACATCAAAAAATATTATTTAAAACATACCATTCTCATAAATAATCTAAAAGGCAACCTATTTTCGTATTTAATTTTTTTTATTATTAATGCAAAAAAAACCTATCTAACCGTTGAGTTTGGTTTAAATTCAAAGATTATAATGTCTATGAAATAAACATTTCACATGCATTGACAACGATCTCTTAATATCAATTTAGCAATATTTATAATATATTTATAAAGCTCTTTATTGAGTTAGTGTCACTGTTAATAGATCCCAACTCATTTAGGGAAACTATTTTAATGTCCCGATAAATATAAATATAAATGGTGGGATTTGAACTCACATTATTTGAATTAGTAAAATATTAAATTTAACACTCAACCATAACTTTTCTTTCTTTTTTTTATACTTTTTAATTTAATATACCAATTAATTATCTTAATTAGTTGTTTATATTAATATTGTTATTGATTGAGTTGGTATTACAAGTTAATTCAATACCAACTTAAAACCGATGGCAACGCATTTAATAAATAATCATACTCTTTTAATAATATTAGTTTTATGTATTTATGTATTTAAATTTTGTTTTACTCAAAATTTAATCTTTTTTAATTTAACATCCTATATATTTTATCTATTATTATTAATTGATTTTAAATCATACATTTCAATATTTTTTATATATTATTTTAAATATACTTCCATACTAATAATATAAAAAAATATGATTGGAATACTTTCTCTCTGTGAGAACAACGAGAATGAGATTTGTCGACTGATGATAGGTTTACCAAGAAAGTCCAACTTAAAGAATAAGAAGTTGTTGTTGATAGCGTTATGGATAGTGATCCAAACCCAAATTCTCAGATTTCCTAGAAAGATAAAGTACTGGGAATCAGATCAGTGGGTTTGAAATGTAATGTTACGACATTAAGGAGAATGAATTTGATTTTGTTGAAGGAGATGTAAAAAAATCATATGTGAATGGTATTCCTTCCATTGTTTTCTTTGAAAGGGTTAAACAATTCTTGGTAAATGATATGGAAAATACAGTTGTGATCAAGCTTTTAGGCCAGAATATTGGTTTTGTGGCTCTTCAGAACAGAGTCTCGAATTTATGGAAACCTTCGAAGTCGTTCCAACATATGGACATTGAGAAGGGTTATTTTCTGGCCAAATTTCAAGCCAGTGAGGATTTTGAAAAGGTTCTATCCTAGGGTCCATGGATTATTTAGGTTTAATATCTGACAGTGCAACCTTGGACTGTTTATTTCAACCCTGGCCAACCCTTCTCAAGTGTAGTTTTGGCTTGGATTGTTTTCTTGGACTATTGGAGCACTTGTATAATCGGAAAGTTAGATGGGAAATCAGTATAATGGTGTAGAAGGTTGTGAAATTATATCTTAACACTGCTAATGGAGCAAGGGGAAGATTTGCTCACATGGCGATTTATGTCAATCTGGAAAGCCTGTTAGTTTCCCAGGTCTGGATTAATGGAAACCTTCAAAGAATTGAGTTTGAATACTTACCAATAGTCTGTTTCTCGTGTGTTAGGTATAGGCATGCTAAATAAATATGCCCAAATTGAAGCTTTCTTCAATGGCAGGTGAGGGCCGAAGTACGAGTGAAAAAGGTGTTACGGCGGATATGGAAACGATGGTTGAAGACGACAGAGCGAAGGAATCCTCAGCATATGGTCCATGGATGCTTGTGGAGAGAAAATTAAGGCAAAATTTTAGGGGTAAAATACCCAAATATACCCAAAAAAATTTACGAAAAGGCGATTCCCCACAAAACACGTCCACGTCAGCGCGTTTTATGAGGAAAAACCAGGAAAGCGCGCCCCTGGGGACGCGCTTTGTGCCAAATCAGTAAAAGTGCGCTGACGTGGACGCGCTTTGCTGATGTGGCACAAAGCGTGTTCCCAAGGGCACGCTTTAGCCTTGCAACGGTCAAAAAAATTTTGACCGTTAGAGGCCAACGGTCAAAAATTAAAACCCTATAAATACCTCCAACCCTTTTATTTTTTTCACACATTAGTCCTCTATCATCTTTCTCTCAATTTTCTCTTAATTTTCTCTCAAATTTCTCTCAAATTTCTCTTAAAGTCCTTGAAACTTACTCTCAAATTTCAAAATAGTCCTTTACTATTTACAAAAAAGCCCTTTTTAATTTTTTTAATATATTTTTTGGAAAAATTTTAAATTTTCTATCGTATTACAATGGCCGAGGAATTAATTCGTCTAGACAACATGCACATCTTCGTCGATCAAATGCAAATGGTAAGTTTTAATTTTAATTTTTCAATATTATTTAATATTTTTTAGGTTTATGCAATTTTAATTAATTTTTATTTTATAATTTTTTAAACAATATGTAGATCGGGTGTTGCAATGTTATATTCGTAATATGCATGGTCCCCCATCGCCGTTGATCGAGAATTACTGCAGAAGTGGGTTTTTGGCACGTACCACGATAGGTAGGGGTTCAAGTTGGAGGCGACTTTGATCAGTGCGTTGGTAGAGAGGTGGAGACCCGAGATGCACACTTTCCATCTTCCATGCGGAGAGTGTACCATCACTCTAGAAGATGTGCAGTTGTAGTTGAGATTGCGGATGGACGGGTCGGTAGTCACCGGGTCCGCAACTTCTACCGATTGGATGGCCTATGCTACGAGCTTCTGGGTGCCATTCCGGATAATATTCATGGAGGTCGAATCGAGATGGCCTGGTTACGAGACATATTCCCAGAGCCGAATGATGATTCGACCGAAATAGAAAGAATACGGTATGCTCGGGCATACATTCTTCAAATAATTGGAGGTTATCGATGCGGACTGCCTAGAAACCTCGTACACTTGATATGGCTGCTGAAACTTGTTGATTTTAGAGCAGCCGATGAAATGAGTTGGGGGTCTACCGTGCTATCGAAGTTGTATCGGGAGCTGTGCGAGGCGACGGGGCCGAGTAAAACAAAAATCGGAGGTTGCCTATCACTACTGCATCATGGGCACGGTTTCGATTTCCATTTTTACGTCCTCGACTCGACCACCTATATTCATTCCCACTGATAATGAGGTAAATTTAATATTATATTTTATAATTATTACATAGATTTATAGCATAATTGTATGCTAAAAATTTATTTAATTCGATGGAACCATTCAGCGAGTTATGCTAGAATACATACCTCGCTTGAAGATATACGGCTTCTATTGGACCAACTGTCGAAATCACAAGTAAGTTTCAAATTTTGTATTTATAATTTAGTATTTAGTGTTTAGTGTTTAGTATTATGTATATAACTAATATTTTGGTAATGTTAACATAGTTTCAATGGACACCGTCACGAGGATCCGCAATTGGGCAAGATTCGGAGGAGTTCTTGCAAAATCCAAACCTTTGGCATGTGAAGGTCCCATTGATCAACTATCGACCGTGGAGATGCACCACCAAATCGGGTTCTGCGACAATTTGGATTCCTAAACAATCGATTCCGTGCCACCTGAGGTGCTCGATGATGAGCACAAAGTAGACTTACGGTAGTTGCACATGGATTGGCCAAGATTTTGGTCAGCATATATCGAGATGTAGGAGAATCGGTATGATTATTTACCTATCCGAGAATCGATCATCGTTCCTGAGTTAGCGTGCGTGCCGGAATACATGCCATGGTTTAGGATCCATGGTAAGTCGTATTTGTTGTCGAAAGAAGAGAGGCGACGGCAACTTCGTCAACAAAGGAAACGTAGGGGCCCTTTAAATCTAAGGAGAAGGGGTGAAGAGACGGGGCCATCAACAGCGCCGACACAGTCACCGGGCCCATCAACAGTGCCCACACAGTCACCGAGCCCATCAGTTTAGCCGACGACACCGACATCACAGCCTTTACTCTTTATGCCAAGTGCGTACCCTACCCCTTATATGTATCCTAACTCATATATGTTTCCTTTTCCAGTCCACCCTGTGTTGGAATGCATGGCGAGTTCGAGTCCGTTCGACTACTCCGTGGCGGTACCGATCTTTAGGCCGCCATCGCGTGAGGGATCACAGGAGGCGCCGTCGGGGAGCACTTCTTTTTACCAGTCTCCTTCACCATACGGGATTCAGACACCCCCGTCAACACCTCCGGGGTCGTTATTTTATCAAGGTGGGTCATCCTCGCAACATCCACAACCAGACCCACTGCAGGAGGAACCTAATCCCTTGAGGTTCCACCCTGCTAGAAAGCTAGAAGGAGGAATCCAGCGCATAACCGTCGACCACCCCCGTGTGACTCTGATTCTGACCGGCATCAACATTGATTCGGATGGGCTTTTTTTATTTTTTAAATTGTAATAAAATTTTTTAATTTTTTTAATAAAATAAAAGTTATTTTTTATTTGTGTTTGTAATTTAATTTTAATATCTTCACTAAAATAGAAGTTGTTTATTTTTTTATGTAATTTAATTTGATTTTTTAATAAAATAAAAAGCTATTTTTATTTTTTATTTTTTGTAATTTAGTTTTAATATATTTAATAAAATAATGGTTGTTTAATTTTTTTATTGTAATTTAATTTTAATATCTTTAATAAAATAGAAATTGTTTAATTTTTATTGTAATTTAATTTTAAAATATGTAATAAAATAAGAAATTGTTTTTAATTTTTATTTTTGTAATTTAGTTTTAATATATTCAATAAAATAATAGTAGTTTAATTTTTATTGTAATTTAATTTTAATATCTTTAATAAAATAGAAATTGTTTAATTTTTAATTGTAATTTAATTTTAATATATGTAATAAAATAAGAAGTTATTTTTTATTTTTTATTTTTGTAATTTAGTTTTAATATATTTAATAAAATAAGAAGTTGTTTTTTTTTTTTTATTTTTTGTAATTTAGTTTTAATATATTTAATAAATAAGAAGTTTTTATTTTTATTTTTATTTTTGTAATTTAGTTTTAATATATTTAATAAATAAGAAGTTTTTATTTTTTATTTTTTTGTAATTTAGTTTTAATATATTTAATAAATAAGAAGTTTTTATTTTTTTGTAATTTAGTTTTAATATATTTAATAAATAAGAATTTTTTATTTTTTATTTTTTGTAATTTAGTTTTAATATATTTAATAAAATAAGAAGTTTTTATTTTTTATTTTTGTAATTTATTTTAATATATTTAATAAAATAATAGTTGCTTATATGTTTTAGAATTTAATTTTAATATATTTAATAAAATAGAATTTTTTAATTTTTTAAATTTAATTCTAAAATAAAAGTTCAATATTTGTAATTTTATTGCGAGTTTAAAAGCGCGCTTCTGAGGGCACTTTGTGCCACATCAATGGCGTGTCACATCGTCAACGCTTTTGTCGATTTATACAAAGCGTCTCGAAAGCACGCTTTCCTGTTTTTCCCACAAAACGTACTGATGTGGACGTATTTTGTGGGGAAATGGCCATTTTTCGTAAATTTTCAAAAAGTCGACCACTTTTCGTAAATTTTTTTTTTTGTATATTTAGTATTTTACCCAAATTTTAGGGACCATACAAAATCTGTTATTGCTAATTTAGTGGCTTTAATTGGGGATTCCAAATTCAAAGTCCTTAATTCACTCAGAGAAAATGGGGAAAGAGGGAAAGAGAGGGGAGAGTTATTTTTGGAAGCTAATAATAAAAAAAAGGTAAGGGTGTTATGGCTGAGTATGAAAGCTATAATGAAGGTGGAGCTATTAGCCCAGTTCGTTTGAGGTAAGGGCCTACATCTAGAGTGGGTTAAAGAAGAAGTATAAGGGAAATGGGCCTTAATGTTGGAGCACAGATTGAGTCTCAAAGTCTAATAATGGAAGACAATAGAATTAGTCCTAATATTGGGCTGGTTAGTTTGGCCAAAACTGTTGGGCCTCTGAGGATGTGAGGTTTGTTAAGAGGAGGGAGGTCCAAAATGTTGAGGTCCATTCCAGATTGTTCCAACTAGAGTGCTTTAGTGATAATCCAATCTTGGACAATGATGAAAACACCGGAAAAACAATAGGGAATTTTCTTGATATTCACGGTGGTCGCGATTCTGCAGGTAATGGTCTGGACACCTCTTCCCACTTTAATTCGATCTTTGAAGGACAAATGAAAGCCGCGGTGCCTTTGGGTGATGAGTTACTCAATCCTTCCAAACATTCTGTCGTTTCTTTTAATGAGAAGACTCCTTTGAATCTTGGTTTGACAATGGATAGGCAACAATCGGTGGTAAACTCTAAAAGGGATGTGAGTAATAAAACAAAGGCTGCTGATAAGAAAAATGGAGATGGTAAAATCGGGGTTAAACTGAACAAGACCATTCGAGATAGGGGGCCTCGTTTTAAACAGTCTGGCAATATTCAGGTTCCAATTTTGGATTCTGTACACAAATGGTGGAGTTGATTTCTTCTCAAATTAAAGAGGGAGGAGTTTTAGAAGTTGAATTTGCTACTGAAGAGCGTTGGAAAGCCAAAGATGACATCCAATAGTAAACGTTGGTTTTCTTTCTCTTGTGATTTTCTATGGATATTAATATGTCTATTTTCTTGTGGAATTGTCAGGGATGTGCTAGCACAAAATTCCCTCAGAGTATTATTTGGAATATCAACCTGATATCGTTAGTTTAATAGAGCCGATGGTTAATGGACATAAGACTGATTTGTAATCCTCAAGTTATAGTTGAAGCAGTTTGTTTTTTTGTTGGTATTTGGGTGGGATGGGAGGATTCAATCAATGTTGAGATTGTAAGTAATCATCCGCAATTTATCTTGACACGGGTTTACAGAAATATTCACTCAGATCCTGTATACATAGCTCTCATTTATGCTAGTCTAAATAAGACGAAAATGAAGGTTCTTTGGAGAGATTTGAAGTTGTCCATTTCCTTTAAGTCGGTTCCTTGGATGGTGATTGGAGATTTTAATGCAATCCTATCCCCGAATGAAAAATAATGAGGGAGTGTTTGTGGGAGGAGGTGTTCTGCTTTTGGGGATTTCATAGAGTCAGAGAATTTGCATGATTAGGGGTTCAGTGGACCTTTTTTTACTTGGCACAGAGGAAGGACTTTTGAGAGGCTTGATAGAGCAATTGGGAATGATGCTTGGGCTAGTATGCTTTAAAATTGTTTAGTTGCTTATACGTCGAGGTTAAAATTAGATCATAGGCTGCTTTATCTTTTGCTTAAGGCCGGATCTAAACTTGCCTAAAAGCAAACTACTCCGATTTCTTGCTGGGTGGATTGAGCATCTAAGGTTTGCTGACTTTGTCCAAAAAATTAAAATTAAATGGCAACATGGATGATTCTCTTACGTTCTTTACTTCCTATGTGAAGGATTGGAATAAATCAATTTATGGTCATTTAGGAGCTCGTAAAAGAAAATTGGTTTCCAAGTTATCTAGTATTTAAAAAGCGATGGAAGATTCAGACTCTGATTGGTTGTTACAGGAGGAGGCGCAAATTAGGGAGGAGTTGGAGAATGTTTTATATCATGAAGAATTATTGTGGAAAAAAAAAAGCTCATTGTGATTGGCTTAATTTGGGGGATCATAACACCAAATATTTCCAAAATTGGACCCTAAAAAGGAGAAAATTTAATCACATTTGTGCAATTTAGAATCAAAAGGGGAAGTGGGTTTATGATCTGGAAGAAATTCAGTCTGAAGCGGTTACCTATTTTCAAAAATTATATGTGGAGATTCCTACTCAAATAATTTTCCACCTAATTTGTTTCCTTAGATTGAGTAAAATGATCAGGATTTTTTGGAAGAGTGGTTATGGATGAAGAAATTAAAAATGCTATATTTGATATGGCTCCTCTGAAGGCCTTGGGGAGTGATGGGTATCATGCTTTTTTCATTCAGAACCAGTGGGAGCTCATTGGAAGGAATGTTTGTGATTGGATTAAGAGGATTTTCAATGGTGGTAACATTGACTCAGAGTTGAACAATACTCTTATTGTATTTATTCCTAAGGTCTCTAATCCCGAGAGTTTAATTCAACTTCAGCCTATAAGTTTTTGTTTTGTCTTATACAAGTTGATCATGAAGATCATAGCGAATCGATTCAAGTTGATTTTCCTTAAAATTATTTCTCAAGAGCAACTTGACTTTATCACGGGAAGGAATATTTCGGATAACATTTTTATTTTACAACAATTCATTCATTCTATGAGAGGGAAGAAAAATAATAAAAAATGGATGGCTATAAAAATCGACTTGGAGAAATTATATGACAGGGTCAGATGGTATTTCATTGACTTATCCCTTCAATTGGTTGTTATTCCAGGATACTTGAGGAATGTTATTATGTTAGAAATCACAAATTCCACTATGCAAATCTTGTGGGATGTTGTTCCTTCACAAAAGTTTAAACCTGTTAGGGGGATTCTTCAAGTGTGTTCGTTGTCCCCGTTCCTTTTTGTGTTATGTATGGAGTGGTTAGGACATGGTATTCAGTCGGTTATCTCTAATGGTAGATGGAGTCCTATTCGCTTATCTAGATCGGGCTGACTTTATCTCATCTTTTCTTTGTTGACAATTTGGTTGTATTCGCTAAAGTTGAATTGAACCAAGCACGTATTCTTAAGGAAATTCTTAACAGTTTCTGTAACTTTTCAGGACATCAAGTCAATGGCCGTAAGATGAATATTTTCTTTTTGATGGAGTCAGTGAGAAGATGAATGGTAGGATAAGCACTATGCTTGGCTTTCAAAAAATGGACAATTTGGTAACATCCTTGGGTGTACGTTTATTCCATGAAAGAGTAACCAACAACACCTTAAGGTTTGTGGTTGATAAGATTAGAAGTAAGTTGCTTAGCTGGGATGCCAAATAGCTTTCTCTGGCGGGAAGAGTCACTTTAGCACAATCCGTCCTCCTATCTAATCTTAATTTTTTTCATGCAATCTATAATGATTCCAAAGGGTATTTGTAACACCCCAATTCTGGTGGGCACAAGGTCTGGTGTAGTCTGATAGAAATATGTTTGACAGAGTGGTATTTTCCTAAGTGCCCTTTCGGGCGTATTGAGTTAGCGGATACAATAATGTATTTAAGTTAGTAAAGACTCTAGTAAAGACTCTCCACTAGATTGTTATGATTTGTTGGAAACAGTATGTAATCAAGTAAACCAGTATTGAGGGTATGACATCAAAGGTACAGTGCACCTTTTCTCTATGGTACTGTGCGGTTAAGTTACAAGGTAAGCTAGTTAGGATCTAACTGAACGTGAACCAGAATAGTTAAATGACGAGGGGAAATACTCAATTAGGTTTCTCAAAAGTTATAGGCTTTGATACGACAATTTAATTGTGATGAGACATTTGTCAAGTTCCAATAAAGACTTAGATTATATTAATAGGTTTTCTAGTTTGAATAAAGAGAGTTCTCTTTTTCTCTCTTAAAACATTGAAATCTAAGGCTGGAGGAATAGGAAATATCTCTTGAAGCTGGGTCAGAAACCCTGGATTTTATTAATAATATTTTCATGCCAAGGTAAATTTTATGGCTCTAATTAGATTTGTATGAGTGAATGGATAAGTAAGGCCTTGTACGGGGGTTATCAGATTTTGAAATGATTGTAAATGTTATGTGTATGGGTTTTAATGGTGATCTATAATTTTATAAGGCAGTGGTTGTTGCAGTCCCTGATTAAGTGTTGGATCTTAAGTCCATGTTGCTATCTAAAGTTGTCAAATGAGTCTCTAAGTTGACTCTTATAAGTTGTATACTGTGTATTCTAGATACTCCGGTGAAGAATTGTATGAACCATGAACTGAGATTAGATGTAATACCCCTTACCCGTATTCAAAGCCGGGACAGGGTACGAGGCGTTACCAGACTTATATGCAAGCAATCATACTAAACCGAGACATGATTTTCCACTCAAAAATAAAACTTTTCATAAACATTTATATCACCCCTTGAACGTGCCTACGAGGCTCAAAACATACATTGGGAATGACTCGGGACTAAACCGAAAACTTTAGAAAACTTTCGGGAAACTTAGAAAAATTTTCCATGAAAAAAGTCCACACGCCCATGTGGGTGAAGGGACACGCCCGGTGGCATATCACATGCCCGTGCTTTAGGCCATGTCAAAAATAGGGGACATTCTGTTTATGACGTCATCAACAGAATAATGTCACAGGCCAAGGCACACGCCCATGTCCTTAGACTGTGTGGCGAATTAAATTCCTAAATTCAGGTGCAGGCATCGCACAGCCTGGCACATGCCCATGTCCTATGGTCGTGTCTTCCACACGGTTGAGACACACGACTGTGCCTCAGCCCGTGTGGTTACTACTAGGCATTCTATTTTACCAACTTAGGATGCAAGGGACACACGGCTAAACCACACGCCCATGGGGCAAGTCATGTGTCACACACGGCCTAGACACACACCTGTGTGTCTACACGTGTGGACAAAATAAGGCTATTTACCAAGCCCTTTTGCCACCCTTACTTGCACAAAAATAAGCCACATCAAACAACCTACTCATTCATGCATAAATATACCAATTTCTCAACCATGCAATTTGCACATTCATAATAAACACCATCATTTTCATATATCGACAATAAATATTAGCCATCAACTATGGCCTTATACAAAAAGAATTCATCTTCAGTTCAAGCAAACACATTTGGCCAAAACAATATGACACTTAACAAATACTAAGTCCATATACATGCCATACTCAAAAAGATGAAACTAGCTATACCAAATGTTCAGTTTGATAGTGTGATCGAGCCTCCGACGTCCTTTGAATTCCCAAACTAACTTGGCGGCTCTATAAGAAAATGGAAAGGAGAGGGAGTAAGCATAAAGCTTAGTAAGTTATAGGTAAATAATTAACAATAATTACCAAGCATTATCAAACTCATAACATATTATAAACTTGCACATGATTCTCAAATAAATAAAGGTATAACTTGCTCATTTCACCCTTACTAATCATACAACATAATTCGAACTCATTTCTCAAGAATCTCATGTAGGTACTTGTACCACTTACAACATAATCATAACTTTTCTCACTTTTGACACAAGCTTTAATTTACTCGTTGAACCCATTGGAATACCAAGAATATCCGATAAGCCTCATACAAAAGGGAAAAATACCGATGCCATGTCTCAGACATGGTCTTACACTGGCTCACATGTCGAGGCCGATGCCATGTCCCAGACATGGTCTTACACTAGCTCTCGTCTCAAAGCCAATGTCATGTCCTAGACATGGTCTTTCACTGGCACTCACTGATCAACGTCGATACCATGTCCCAGACATGGTCTTACACTGGCTCTCATAAAGTGGCCGATGTTATGTCCCAAACATGGTCTTACACTAGCTCTCACATATTAACCAAGTGTCATGGCTTGGATATCCAATCTATTCCTAAGGTTCAACCGAGAGTATACCACATCGAATTTAGTCATGTATAGTCATAACAATAACTAAAAATTTTATGCAATATCAATTTTTAATGCATAATAAAAATAGAGTTGTATTATTTACATACAATTTACCTTGGTATACAAAATTTGGGCAGCTAGTTCGATTTAGTCCACTATTTTGGTTTTTCCCCAGTCAAAGTCCAGATCCCGTTTTTCTTGATCTATAATGATAAAAAATTCACTCATTTAATCATCACATAAATAAAAACATTTCAAATTTTTACTTTGACAAAATTACCATTTTGCCCCTAGACTTTTACATAATTATGATTTTGTCCCTAGGCTTGTAAATTGATTTTAATCAAATTTCCTCCTTTAGCAAGCCTAGATGAACCTTTATTACTCTTATAGCAACTCACAATTTCAATTGTTTCACAGATTTACTACCCATTTAACAACCTTTACAAAAGGTCCTTTTAGATGTTTTCATGAAAACTCCTTTCACAAAAGTTGTTTATTTAACAACCAAGTTTCATTTTCTTCCATAAAAATTCAGCAAACAACACTAATGTTCTCATTGAAAAACCCTAGACTCTCAACCATTTTGCAAAATAGTCCATTCATTAGTTAGCTTAAGCTACAAGGGTTCCAAAAGTACAAAAATTATCAAAAATGACCATCAAAAACACTTACTTGCAAAGGTTTAAGTTGTTGAAAATTTTCAAACTTTCCAAAGCCCCTCTTTGCTGAAAATTTCGGTGGTAGTATGAAGAAGATGAAAAGATGATATCTTTTCTCTTTATTTTATTACTACTAGTCAATTAAGTCACCAAATACTCAACCATTTTGACCAAATTTTCATTTCTTTGTCCCCTATTGCCGGCCAACATACTCCTAAGGGTCTAATTGCACATTAAGAACCTCCAATTTAATATTATATAGCTATTTGACACCTTTAGCTAGTAGAACAAAACTTTCACACTTTATGCGATTTAGTCATTTTTTAAAAAAATTAAGCATGAAATCACTAAAATTAATGCACCAAAATTTTCATGCTCATATTATCATGCTATAACACATAAAATAATATTAAAATAATTTTTTTGACCTCAGATTAGTGGTTTCAAAACCACTGTTCCGACTAGCCCCAAAATCGGGCTGTTACATTAGAAAAGAATGGTATGATGAGTATGCATATATATGAATGTTGGATAAGATTTGCATGTATAGATTGTAAGAATTTGATAAGTGTAGAGTATATGATAAGAAATCTGGAGTCGGAGATATGATTATAAGAACATATCTGGAGTGTGTAAGATAAGATGTTAAGTGTAACAGTCCGTTTTTGGTCAAATCGAAATAGTGGTTTTGAAACCACAAATTCAAAGTAGAATATTTATGTTATTATTATTTTATTGTTTACAGCATGAATATATGATTATGTGAAATTTTTGTTAAGAAATTTTAGCATTTGAAAGCTCAATTTGGTAAAAAGGACTAAATCGCATAAAATGCAAAAGTACTGTTCTATTAGCTAAAGTATTAAATAGCTATAGAACCTTAAAGTTAAGGTCCTTATGTGGTAAATATACCATTTTTAGTGTTATTGGACTTTGATGGACATCTTTTAAGTGAAGTTTTAATGAATTTATAAAGGTTAAACTTGTAATTTCGTTATTAAAGGCTTAAATAATAAAACAAAACCAAATTAATTTTGTTATCATCTTCCATAACCGAAAATTAAGGCTTGAAGAAGCCATTTTTATAGCTTTCATTCGGTCAAGCTTCTCATGCTCATTAAGGTACGATTTTTGTCTCGTTTTTATTGATTTCTATATTTTTGAGATCGTTGCAACTAGTACTAGCTAGCCCAGGGACTAATTTACAAAATTGTTAAAGATTTTGAAAGTTTCCATTGATGAATATGTATGAGTTTTGATGTTTAATGAAAGATTATAAATATTTAATGTTAGTTAAACAAGTTTTGTTAAGTGATTTTTGGTGAAAATGCAAATTAGGGATTAAATTAAGAAAATGTGAAAATTTGTGGTTAAAAGTGTGAATAAATTGAAAATATGGGCTGCTAGTAACATTTATTAAATCCGGCTAAGCATGGGTTTTTACTAAATTGCATGAATTTGCAATTTTATGTGATAAAGACTAAATTGTAAAAATGTGAAACATTAGGAAAAATGTGTAAATTTACCAAATTATAAATTATGGGCTAAATTGAATAGACTGAATGCTGACTGTGCTAAATTTGATAAAATATAGATCAAGATAAGTCGAGATTGAGATTAGATCGGGGAAAAGGAAAAGTGGACGAATAGTCGATAAATTTCATCCGAGCAACTCGAGGTAAGTTCGTATAATTAGAACTGAATCTTTAAATAGTTGTTAAATTGTTTTGTAAGTCTTGTAATACTCTGTAACCCTATTTCGACATTGAATACGGGTGAGGGGTGTTACATTTATTAGTATCAGAGCTACGGTTTAGTCGATTCTAGGACTAAGGTAGTGTGTGTAAGAGTCTAGCTATACATGCCATATATAAACTGTGATAGCGTGATAACTCCTGACATTTAAAATGTGTTTTTATATAGCAAATGGATCTCAATCGAGATATAGCTAATGAGGTTGAAAGTAATGCGTCTGCTCCCTCACAAGAGACAGCGCCGTCTGAATCTAGACCCGTAACGGGTAGTCAATGAAGAGAAGCTAAAGAAGCCTTCTACCAAATGATGAACGAATGGTTCACACAGTACGTTCGAGCTAATCCGGCTACGCAACAACCTCCACCCCACCTATTCCCCAACCGATCCCTGTAGTTCCTCAAGGTATGAATCCTTTGAGATTGAATAAACCACCTGTTGATAAGATACAGAAATACGGGGCTAAAAATTTAGAGCCATTGTTAGCGATGACCCTGAGAGAGCCGAGCTTTGGCTTGAGAACACGATTCGGGTATTTAACGAACTATCTTGCACACCTACGTACTAGTGGTGGAATACTTTGATATCCATAGTTTGCGATAAAGAGTTACTTGGGAATTATTTCAAGTTTAATTTAGAAAGAAATACATCAGCCAACGGTTTATCATTCAGAAACGAAAGGAATTTCTTGAACTGAAACAAGGTTGTATGTTGGTAACAGAATATGAAAGAGAGTTTGTACGACTCATTGTGAATGTGTTTCTTCCGAGGCTATAATGTGTAAAAGGTTTGAAGATGGATTAAATAAAGAAATCAAACTGTTAGTTGGGATTCTTGAGCTAAAAGAGTTTGTCATTCTAGTTGACAGAGCTTACAAAGCCGAAGAGCTTAGAAAAGAGAAAAGAAAACCCGATTCTAAAGCTAGAAACTTTAGAAAGAGATTTGTGGGCAAATCACATCAGTCAGCGTCAAAAAAATCTAGAGAATATCATCCTCGTTCTATTGCTTCTACGGGGATTTCGATCAAATACAGATATGCGAGACATTTCAGCTCTAAACCTCAGATGACATCTGTTACCAGTGTGGGTAGTGTTAGAAATGTTAGACCTGAATGTAAGCACTGCAATAAGAGACATTACAATGAATGTAAATTATTGAGTGGAACTTATTTTAGATGTGGATCTCTTGATCATTATCTCCAGGACTGTCTAGAAAAGTCTATAGCTAAAAGAGATCAACTAGCGAAAGCAAGTAAAATGACTACTAGAGGGAGACCACCTTGAAACACTAGAAATATGAGTAGTAATCAAGGTGCTATGAGAGATTCTGCTGTGAGATCTAAGGCACGAGCACCTGCCCAAGCACCTGCCTAAGTTTATGCTATCCGTGCATGGGAGGAGGCATCATCGCCAGACATTATTACCGGTACTTTTTCTCCTTTCGATACTGATAAATTGTGTTGATAGATCCTGGATCAACCCATTCATATATCTGTATAAATTTAGCGTTTAAAAAGAGTTTACATGTCGAGTCTACAGAGTTTGTAATTAAAGTATCGAACCCCTTAGGCAAGTTTGTTTTAGTTGATAAGATTTATAAGAATTGTCCTTTGATGACTCGAGGTTACTATTTTTCGGCTGACTTGATGCTTCTACCGTTCGATGAGTTTGATATGATTCTGGGTATGGACTGGTTAACTATGCATGATGCAGTTGTAAATTTTAGGTGAAAAATTATCGAATTAAAATGTCAGAACGGTGAAATTCTTTGGATTGAGTTTAATGATTCAAGTGAATTACCTACTGTGATATCGTCTATGTTAGCTCAGAAATGTATGGAAAAGGGCTATGATGCATATCTTGCATACGTACTGGATACAAAGGTGTCTGAATCAAAGATTGAATCTGTACCTGTTGTTTGTGAGTTTTCGGATGTATTTCCAGAAAAATTATTGGGTTTGCCATCGATCAGAGAGGTTGAATTTGTGATCGTGTTAAACAGTTGAGTTTTAATATTTATAAAGAATGATTGAACCTGTAGGCTAACCATGACAACGATTGAGGCAAGTGCACCTATCAATCAATAGTATAGTTTAGGCAAGATTATTTTATCGAACCCAAAGAAACCTAAAAGTACTACTACTCACTTGCTTTCTATTATTTAGCCTAAAATATGGAGTGATTGGTTTATTAAACTATTGAAAAACTAAACTAGATGCAAAGACAAAAGAATGAAACTTTGGGAAAAGGCTGTGGAAAAACTCAATTGATTTTAGACGATGCCCTCAGGAAGAATCCACCAATGACTTCTCTTGTTATCTAACTTTTAATTCATATGACTTCTTTACTTAGCTTGATCCGTGAGACTACCTAACCTATATTAAACCCTATCTCGAAGTGAATAACGTCTAACCTTAGGTTAATTAATGGAACTCTCGTTCTCTTATAATAACCCCCTAATGAAGCAGTAAATCGATCAATGGACTCCCATATTAAGTTTCACCCTAATCCGCAAAATCTCGTCACCCTATCTCTAGGCGTGCGATCAACTCCACTTAATTATGCTAGATCTACTCTTAGGCAGGATCTATTCCTCCTCCACCTAAGCACATCAGATTAATTTAAGCAACATAATTAAGAACAAACTAAGTACTTATCATATAAATTAGAAATCAAATAGCAAAATCCATAACAAGTTTCATCCCCTTCAGGTATCTGAAGGGTTTAGTTCATATCAAAATAAGAAAACATCTCAAGAGAAAAGATAAAACAAAACATAAGAAATCCCTAAAACCCCTTAAAGGAATTGAAGAGGAGATCCTTCGTCTTGAGTGGAACTCCGGCTTCTTGATATGGATCAACTGGCTATCTTCGAGTAATTCCCTGAATAAAAGCTCTGGTAGAAAGCTCTGCCCAAAACTTCCTCCCTTAGAACGGCTGCCTTGGGTTGTTTATATAGGCTTCTTAGATGCTTTACTAGGCTCCTAAGTACCTCCTTCAAGTAGAATTGCTATTAAGATGTTTAAGTGGACTTAGGAGTATGTTTCTTTGGCTTCAAGCATCCAAATCGAGTGAAATTGCTCATTCCCGTGGCAGGGGCACGCCCATAGCACACGCCCGTGTATATCGTCTTCAGGCCGTGTCTCGATTCTGTCGATTGGGGCACGACCATGTAAATAGTGGCATGGCCTTGTGAAGTAATTTGATGAGGCACGACCGTGTAGCTTGAAGTCCAGGCCGTGTCAATTTTTTATTTAGCCCAAATTGGCCTGTTTTAAGCCCGTTTTAAGCGCGTTTTACATTCTTTTTATCCTTAGGTGCTTTCCTGAGTATAAGACATGAAAAGAAAAGATTAAGAGCACCTTTTTACATAAATCAAGGGCTAAATCATCCAAAAGCATACTAAATATGGTGTTAAAATATGTTACTTTTACAGTTTATCAAATATCCCCACACTTAAGCATTTGCTTGTCCTCAAGCAAAATTTTCAACTTACAATTAAAATGAACTTTCCATAATTCATAATTCCTATCGACAATGTCTCATCATAATTCATAGATAATTTATAAATGGATAATTCAACTCAAAGGGTCCTAAAGATTCAATCACGATAAGTCATACTTTTGTAGTACGAAAACATAGGTGTCACCCCTTATCTGAATAATTACCTTTAATTTAAAACCGACAAGGATTGACATTCTCACTGAAGGTTCACTCAAATCACTCAAAGTGTTTAAGGTTCAAGAATAAGCACTCATAAGTCGAACCTAAAAAGTTAATCCCATAGGCTTGCCTGAAAATTAAATCTTCACCACTGTATATGAGATGATACATAGATCAAAAGGTCTTTATTAGGGTTGTGACGGGGCTAAGGTTAAGGGTGTGGATACAGGCTGAATTAGAGGGTTAGAATCGAGATCAAATTGATTAATTACCTAATCTAAAAAACAATGAACTAGAAATAACTGATTACATTAATTGGAACTTTGAAACTAATAATAATATGAGCTTTTTCTTTGATAATTGAAATTAAATGCACAAGCTCACTTCTTATACTAATACTGATTATACTTTGATTTTTTTTAAGAACAAACTAAATAAATACATAATAATAAAGAAAGAATTTTACCAACTAAAATAAACTAATTAGGTAATTTGATCAAATCAATTCTCGATAGAAGGGTAGTCAAAAGAATGGTGATAACAAATTCAAATGGTTTTTTGGGTTAATATTAGCGGGTAAATCAATAAAGGGTTGTTAGGATTAAAAAGGGTTCACTAAGGGTTAATTATGTGGGTAGGCTTTTTAATGGTGTGAATGGGTTAAAACCTAGGTGCCTTTATCATCTTAGTATATCAAATCAAAAGTGTGGTCTCGACATGTATAAACGAGGCAAGTTCTAGAATAACAGTTCAAAGTTGACACACTCATAATCAATAAAGTGAGTATGAAGAAGACTATATGCTCTATAAGGCTCAAAATCTCACAAAAATTATGGGTATTTTTGACATCAATCCTTATAAATTCCAAATTTTAAGGAAATACTCAAATTCAGCTTAACACCCTAGATAATTTTTTGAAAAATAGACTTATCATACTTGATTCTCTAGTATTATTCACGTATAAATCATCAATGCACAATTATCAATGACTTACTCAAAAACATGTCAATAACAATCATAAATCATTAGAAATTTCACCCTAATTAATAACTTATGGACAAGACTAAAATTCAGGATTTGAGAATAATGCAAAAAGTTAGGTACTTTTACCCTCCACATTTAAGTTGTACATTGTCCTCAATGTACAAAAATAGATAAATAATTATGTACTAAAAAGAAAAGGGGAGAAGTAACACTTCCTGAATTTTGGATGATTCCGGAGTTGGCGTCTTTGGTGGTAGAAAGTAGGAGGAGGAGGTGGTGGTGGCGTTTTCTTTGTGCCTGGTGAGGTGTCTACTGATGATCTTTGTGCTAGATAAATAAATTGGGTAGCCTGCAAAGATATAGCCAAGAAATCTAAAGAAACATTAATAATATACTAATATTATAATTAAAAACAAAAGAAATAAAAAGAAGGAGACTAAGAAGAAAACTAAAATTGAAAGAAAAGACTAATGGACTAATAAGTCCCTATTGTTGGATGGTTTGCGAGGTGGGTGTGACCTCTAAGGCTGTGGTGCATGATTCCCAAGCAGCCTTTAGAATC
Source organism: Gossypium rotundifolium (assembly GCA_025506655.1). Lineage (NCBI taxonomy): Eukaryota > Viridiplantae > Streptophyta > Magnoliopsida > Malvales > Malvaceae > Gossypium > Gossypium rotundifolium. The sequence goes on along the minus strand of CP106727.1, from coordinate 33,922,779 downwards.
TAAAACCAAGAAACTAAATTAAAATAAACTACACTAAGCATAAGATTGTTAAAGAGAAGGAAATTGAAGCAAAAGAGAAAAAGAAAATAAAAACTATATGGTCTCAAAGACCCTTGGCTTGTTGTTTGAATGAGGCGGCCATGAACTTATGTAATCGGTCTCCCATAGGGAGATTATGCTTGCCTTCTTTCGCTTCTTCGGCATGGTCTTGGTGTTACTCAAGAGTCTTGATACTTTTCCTACGGAGAAAGAAAATTTTGAAAGAAAAATGAAAGAAGGAAGAAGAGAAAAAATGGGCAGAAGGGTAAGGGCTGTGGAGTTTAAATAGTATCTCAAATCTGGCAAGTTCACATGCCCGTGGTCCAAGGGCGTGTCGAGTTACATGGCCACCTCGCACGACCATGGTGTGGAGCGTGTTGCATTGCCCATGCCTGTTCTTGATGTGCTATGCCCGTGTCTGAGTAGTCAGTGTCGACCACGGCCGCGTCGAACGGTCGTGGGTACAGGCGTGTTGAGTCTCCCACACCCGTTTCTCAGTCAGCCATGCCCGTTGAGAGATAGTCGGTAGCTTCACACGGTTAGGGGCACAGCCGTGCTAATTTGTCGGTGCCCGTTAGGAAGGGTGGTTGGGCCTATGACGTCTGATGGTGGTTGGCCTGAATTGCACGGCCTCTATTCTATCAGTGTGGTTGTTCGGTGGTCCACACGACCACGCATACACTGTGTGTGTAAGGCGAAGGTGGCCTAGAAATCGCACTTTGTGTTAGTTTACAACTAATTATTTAGAAAAGAAGGATTGAAAGAAAAGAAACTGAAAATAAATTTAAAAATAAATTGAGTTAGTGCTCGGGTTGCCTCCCGAGAAGCGCTCGTTTATAGTCTGAAGCTAGACTGTCCTTGTATTTGAAAATTTTAGGGAGGTTTAAAGGTTTAAATATCTTCCCTCATGCTCACAGTTCTAATTTTGTGACAAAGTTAAAGTCGAGAAGCGTTTACCTTGAAATTTCCAAATATTAGATTGCTTACCTCGACTATTTCGTGTGGGAAGATATTGTGTACCTTAAGAAGAATTTCTCCCTTTGCCATCAGGTCTGTTGAAGTGATGTGGGGATCGGCTTTGTCTAACAGTACCTGGTCTCCTATTTTAAACTGATTTGATGTCCCTACGAGCTCTTCTGGAGGTTCTTCTAGTTTTACTTCGTGTGGATCCGGCTTTTCTTTGACTTGTATCTTCTGCTCTTCTAAATCGTCGACCTTAAGGTTTTATTTCTTGTGTGATTCTTCTTTGTCGACTTGGGGGCTATAAGTTGGCTCAGGTTTGATGCCTTGTGATGTTTCCTGTAGTGAAGGTTGAACAATTTGATTATCTATTGAAGTGACTTTCTTACCTTCATCATCCGTTGTTCTGGCTGAGTCGAGAGCTTGAAGCTTAATCGATTCATCTCCTACGCGAAGTATGAGTACACCTGTGGCAACATCAATTTTAGTTCTAGCAGTTGCTAGGAAAGGTCTTCCTAGAATTAAGGGGATTGAATTATCTTCATCCATGCCTAAAACAACAAAATCTACTGGGAAAACAAATTTATCAATTTTTACAAGAACATCTTTAATAATGCCCCTAGGAATCCTAACAGTTTTATCAGCTAGTTGAATACTTATCCTAGTTTGTTTGGGCTTCCCTAGACCTAGTCATTTAAACAATGCATAAGGCATGACATTTATACTTGCCCTTAGATCAGCTAACGCATTATCAATAGTTAAACTGCTAACTAAGCATGGAATCGTAAAACTCCCTAGATCTTTTTGTTTCTGCGGTAGTCTATTCTGTAACATTGTCGAGCATGTTGTATTTAGTTCCACGTGGTGCTCTTCGTCTATTTTGCGTTTGTTTGTCAAGAGTTGTCTAAAAATTTCCTCGAGTCTGGCATCTGGAAAAGAGCTTCAAGAAAGGGTAAGTTAATATGTAATTTCTTTAAAAGTTTAAGAAACTTACCGAACTGTTCCTCTGAATCATCTCCTTTCAATGCTTTGGGATAAGGTATGCTAGGTATGTATTCTTTAATTATTGGTTTTGGCTTTTCGTGTGCTACCTCTATTTTACCTTTTTCTTCCTTGGTTTCTTGTGTCGTGGTGGGTTTGTCTACCTTTGTACCTTCTTGAGCTGTGATGGCTTGGATCTGTTCTTTTATGTTTATTTCTGTGTTGCTTGGTAGACGTCTTTGTTAACGTTCAGAAATCAGCTTTGTGAGATGTCCCACTGACCTAGTAAGTTCTCCAACTTGATTCTCGATCCCTTTGATCAATTTTTATTATTCATCAAGTACTGCTTCAGTCTTTTGGAAACGAGATTTTGTGGCTGCCATGAATTTCGTTAACATCTCTTCGAGGTTTAATTTCTTCTCTTGTGGATATGGCTGATTTTGATAATTTGGAGGAGGTTGCTGCCTTTGATTTCCTTGATTTCCTTGTCCTCCCCACGAAAAATTTGGGTGGTTCCTCCAACCTGCGTTATAAGTGTTAATATAAGGATTATTATTGGATCTGAAATTGTTACCTATATAGTTTGTCTACTCATGTTCTGCTCCTGGTTGGTAGGGTGGGTACTCAAAATTCGCCACATTCCCACTCGCTACGCATTGCATTACTGGATGTACCTGCGAAGAATATCAAGCTTTTTATTCATCATCTCCACCTATGTTGATAGCATTGTTACTGCGTCTATGTTAAAAACTCTGGCTAATTTTGTCGGTTTGGCCCTTGTAATTTGCCATTGATAGGTATTCAATGACATCTCTTCAATAAAGTCGTAAGCCGCTTCAGGAGTTTTGTTATTCAAAGTTTTACCAGCTGGTGAGTCAATCATTTGCCTCGTTGAAGAATTCACACCGTTGTAAAAAGTTTAGACTTGAAGCCACAAAGGTAATCCGTGGTGTGGACATCTTCTCAAGAGATCCTTATATCTTTCCCATGCATCATCTAATGTTTCTGCGTCATTCTACACAAAAAAAGATATGTCATTCCTAAATTTGGCCATTTTGGCTAGTGGAAAGTATTTTAAAAGAAATTTTTCGGTCATTTGATCCCACGTGGTGATTGACCCTCATGGCAACGAGTTCAACCACTACTTGGCTTTATTCCTTAATGAAAAGGGAAATAATCGAAGACGTATGGCATCATCAGAAATGCCATTTATTCTGAAAGTATCACAGAACTCTAAAAAATTTGCTATATGAGTGTCCGGTCTTCGTCCTACAATCCATCAAATTGAACAAATTGTTGAATCATTTGTATTGTATTAGGCTTTAATTTAAAATTATTAGCAGCTATAGCAGGCCTGATAATACTAGATTCTGCTCCTGTCAAATTAGGTTTAGCATAATCATACATAGTACGTGGAGCATTCTGTTCTTGCACATTTGGCGGTGGATTGTTTTCGTCCATCCCTTTAGTAGGATTGGATCTGTCTTGTTCTTCTCTTTGGTAGTCTAGAGCTCGTCTAGTTTCTCTGCGATTTCTGCGAGTGGTAGCTTCAATGTCACTTTCGTACACTAAAGGTCTTCTCGGGTTCCTTCTAGTCATAAACTAAAGGTACTTGCTAGGAAAATAAAGAAAGAAATTTAGTGTAAATAAAAATTAAACCTAAACTAAAAATAAAAGTAAATTGCAAAAAAATAATAAAATAATGGCTAAAGTAATAGAAATGAGCATTCTTAATATTTTAGTGTTCCCCGGCAACTGTAACATCCTGTATAAGTGGGTTTGTGCATTTTGTGTGTTGTAGGGTTAAAGTGTTAGCTTGAGGTTTAGAGGTGCGAATTGGGCCCAGGTTTGGGCTGAGACATGGTTAATTTTCTAATGAAGAACACTAGGACATAATTAAAGTGGGTATCTATGTTTAAATTGTAAGGTGGGCTAGTGGCCCAAAGTTTGGTGGTGCCGCAAGGAGCAAGTGGCCGGCGTCATTAAGGGAAGGGATTTGGGCCAAGTACTAGCCATTTGGGGCCCAAGTTTTTGGGCTAAAATTTGGCACTCCAAGGGGGGAAGGGAGGACGGCACAATAGCTTGAAAATAGGAGTTTTAATTCTTGTATTTTGTTGATAATATGAAGGGAGGAGTTGGTGCCAAGAAGGCCTCTCTTGAAGGGAGGATATGGATTAAGATAACAAATAGGATAAGAATTATCAAGTGACGGCAGAGTTGGCCAAAAATCCAACTCTGGAGAGGGGGTGGAATTCGGTTGATATGCCGAAATTAGTAGGCACAAGTTATCATCTTTTGCATCTAGTCAAGCCAAAATTTCCTTTCTATTGTGATCTCTCTCCCTTTCTTTACCGCAACTCCCTAGCTCTCCTCTCCTCTTTAATATTTTCCTAAAAGTGAACCCCCTTTGCCATACTTTCTTCTCTCATAGCCGAACCCTTTTAGCCACCTTTCAGTAGTGTTTTCTCCATCTCTCTGAGAACCGAAACCCCTAACCATACCATTAAAAATCTTATTTCCATTTTCGCTTCTATTTTGGATTCACTCTGTGCCGACTCTTGCTTGAATCATCATCTCGAGATTGGTAAGTCACTGTTGTTTTCTTCTTTGCTATCTCTTTCTCATCTTCATCACTTTTTCAATATCACATTGATTTCCACTCGTTCTTCTTAGAAGCCGAATCACCTCTGTGGTGACTACTTATGCTGAAACTAGAAGAAGACTGAAGGGATTCAATCATCGTTTTAGCCAAGTTCAAAGCTCTGGGATTTGTCGATCTAGGTAAGGGCCGTGGCCGTGAACACCGATTACTTTTACTTTGTTCTCACTACTTTAATGTGATTTAATGATCAATGTGTGTTCATGGACTCGAATGCCAGCCAAACGACAGGATGGGTTAGATATGAGAACCCAGCCCCTAAGTACAAGAAGCGTGTAGTATCAAGAGTGCGAGATTGGCCACCGGGTTATGGGTCGACATCGAAGCAAGATCATAGGCCGGTAGTGGTAGTCTTGAGTGGCGATAGTGTTAAAGTCGAGAGTGCGATAGTACGAGAAACAAGTGTGTAACTCTTACACACTTCATATGTTGTTATGTTAAATGTTATGTTTGTTAAAAGCTGGAATAATAGTGGGAAACATTATGTTACCCTTTCGGGTATAAGCAAGGACTCCGGGTAAGTCCATTATGGTGAATATCGTGCTTGATCTATGTGAAACCTGTGTGTGCCATGTTGTATTTTCCTATGCATTAAGCATGATTATATTGTATTGAGAAATGTATACATATCATATGGGTATGATGAGAGGAGGGGGAAGTCATGATTTATCAGACTGTCACCAGTGGTTAGGTACCACACGTGGGTTGGCCCCACATATCATGATTTTGTGACTAAGTCTCAGTGGTTTGAACCACTAGTGGTTAGGTACCACATATGCTTAATTTGTGACTTGTCCCAGTGGTTAGGTACCACAGTGGGTTGGCCCCACATATCGATTTAAGGGATCGTCACCAGTGGTTAGGTACCACAAGTGGGTTGGCCCCACACATGAATATCTGTAACTTCGGTTACTAGTGGTTAGGTACCACCAGTGGCTAGGTGCCACAAGGGGTAGATTTGGGAGACTCGGATGGATAACTAAGTAATGGGTTGCATGACATGCATAATATTATATGAATCTGTTTAAGAGCATAACATCTTTTGGGATGGGGATTTACACACTGAGTCTCGGTGACTCACCCCTTCCATTACATTTTGCAGATAATGCTTAGATCGTGGATCCGGAGCCGGGGTAGACTCGTGGTGGCCATGCTCGACAATTAATTTCACTATTGAATTTAAATTTAGTTCTTATTTACTTTAAGTTTTGGATTTCAGTTCTTGTAATAAGGCCACTTAAACTTTACTTTGGGATTTGTTATTTTTCTTTCCTTTCTTTTTCCTTAAACTATTATTAAACGAAAAAGGCATGCCAAGTAATTTATGATACGAACGTTTTTATAAACTTAAGGTAAGTTTTTTGAGTTTCTTTTCTAAAGATATACATCGAATGAATAATAATCAACCAGGTAATTCTATCACGCTAAAATAAGTTTCAAAACGTTTTAATAATTACTTGGATTCACTACAATTTTCTTAACTACCCCAAAAGTTTTCCTTTCAATTCAAGTCGACATAATGGTTTGTAAAATGTTTTCTTCCCAGTAACACGCTAGATTCGATTGTAGCATTTAGAACGGGTTTGGGGTGTTACATTTTTGGTATTAGAGCCCGATTCAAAAGCTCGGCTGTGGGTTTAAGGCCCAAAATATTTTCAATAAAGGGTCTGAAAAGTGATTTGACAGAAATGCATACTTCGGAAAGTATGGCACCTGAGTCTCTGGCACTGATCCACCCAGGTAAGTATCCTAACCTTTGCTGTGATATATATATGGATAATGGATTAATGGGTTATAGGGACGTAGATAGTTATACTAGGGCTTATGGACCGTAGGCCTAGTTACACAAACTCTTACATAAAACTTAACTTCCCTAAATAAACATGTCTGTGAGCAAGTCAGAAGGACTAGGTGTGGTAACAGGCATATGCATGTCTAGGATTGGATTCAGGAAGAGCTTGGTATTTAAGTAGTCTTAGTGACTCACCTTCTTTTTGGAATCCTACCTGGTGCATAGTGACTTCCACCTTAGCCTCGAAGACTTGTTAACAGGCCAAAATTTTAACTAAAACCCGAAAGGGACCAATACCCTATCTTTGCAAAATTACTTATATGACCCTAAATTTTGTAAAACTTTCCACAATGCCCTAGGTTCAGGTAAATGATCAAAATACCCCCGGATTCCAAAATTACCAAAATACCCCCAGATTGTAAAATTACCGAAATACCCCTATTTTGAAAAAACACCAAGATACCTTATTTTGAAAAATTATGAAAATACTCATGTAGGTTAAAATTACGAAAATACCTCTGTAGGTTAAAATTACAAAAATACCCATGTGCAGTGAAATGACGAAAATACCCCTAGACAATGAACGTGAGTCCATGGATGTACTTATGTGTGAAGCTTGTGTATGGTGCCCTGTTGGATGTTATTTGAATGTGGATTTTAGAATTAGAAATACAGACTTAAGAACTGAACTATGTAGACATAGTTCAGACTCGAAAGAACCACTGTTAAAATTTCCTTCCATAAGACTGTTCGTTGTTAATCATTGAAAGAAAAAGTTATTAACCCATAAAATTTTTAAATCAGATTAATTCAAGAATGGTAGAATGAGCACTCGAGGTCATGGGCGTATTGTGGGTGGACGTGGTAAAGGTAGGATAACTGTGTCAAAACCGGTAGGGTTTAGTTATGGGTTGAAAAATGAGGTCTTTATACCACCATTTGTAGGCGCTTAGATATCGTGAGCGCGGCGGTGGTGATGATGCAGTGTCGCAAGCTATGCTACGAGTCTTAGAGAGAGTTGCTAGAGTAGGCGTAGGGACGGAGACTCGAAAATCTGTGTCTAAATTACTCCAAGCGAATGGAGCCAAGGTATTTAGGAGAATTTCGGGTGTAGCTCCTAACACCGCGGAGTATTGGTTAGAGGCAACAGAGCACATAATGGATGACTTTGACTTCACATTCAAGGAGAAGCTAAAAGGGATAGTATCTATTCTCCGGGATGAGTCCTATCAGTGGTGGCTCACGATCAAGAAAGGTGCGTTGGTCGATGACATCACTTGGGACTTTTTCAAGGTAGCTTACCAGAGGAAGTACATGGGGTCGAGTTACATAGATGGACAATGAAAGGCATTTCTAAATTTGGTTCAGGGGAGTAAGTCGGTATCCGAGTACGAGGCAAAATTCTTGTGATTAAGTAGGTACGCTCGGGGTATCGTGGGTACGGAGTATGAGCGCTGTGTTAGGTTTGAGGACGGACTAAGGGACGAGCTGCGGGTGTTGATTGCTCCGCAGCGAGAGAGGGTAATCCAGGTCTTGGAGGATATGCTAAGGGGTTGTGTCTTAGATTTCAGAGGTAGTTAGGAAGAATTTATCTGGTTGGCAGAGTTCGCATACAACAATAGTTACCAGGCAAGTATTCGAATGGCACTATATGAAGCATTATATGGTCAAAAGTGTCATACCCCTACGTGTTGGACGGAGTTGGTGGCTAAAATAGAAAAGAAGGTTAGGCTAATTCGATATCGTCTGAAGGATACTTTGGACAGGCAAAATTCCTATGCCGATCTTAAGCGGAAGGATATAGAATTTGCGGAGGGTGACATGGTTTTCTTGAAGGTGTCGTCGTGGAAGAATGTGCTGAGATTTGGTCGGAAGGGCAAACTGAGCCCTAGGTTTATCGGGTCTTATCGGGTGTTGAAACGAGTAGGACCAGTAGCTTATCAGCTCAATTTGCCACCAGAGTTGAGTCAAATCCATAATGTGTTTCATGTTTCCATGCTTAGACGATATCGCTCGGATCCGCTCTCATGTTGTCTTGAGAGAAAAAATTGAGGTGAGCCGGACTTATCTTTTGAGGAGGAACCAGTCGAGATCTGGATCGGGATGTCAAAATATTGCGTAAGAAATCAGTCCATTTGGTGAAGGTATTATGGCGGAACCACGATTCTGAAGAAGCGACATTGGAGTCGAGAGGATGTTATCGTTAGCAATACCTCAACTCTTTTGATCGAGTAAATTTCGAGGCCAAAATTTATTTTAAGGGGTAGAAGCGTAACATCCTGTATAAGTGGATGCATGCATTTTGTGTGTTGTAGGGTTAAAGTGTTAGCTTGAGGTTTAGAGGTGCGAATTGGGCCTAGGTTTGGGCTGGGACCTGGGTTAATTTTCTAATGAAGAATGCTAGGACATAATTAAAGTGGGTATCTGTGTTTAAATTGCAAGGTGGGCTAGTGGCCCAAAGTTTGGTGGTCTGCATGAGAGCAAGTGGTAGCGTCATTAAGGGAAGGGATTTGGGCCAAGTACTGGCCGTTTGGGGCCCAAGTTTTTGGGCTAAAATTTGATACTCCAAGGGGGGAAAGGAGTACAGCACAATAGCTTGAAAATAGGAGTTTTAATTCTTGTATTTTGTTGATAATATGAAGGGAGGAGTTGGTGCCAAGGAGGCCTCTCTTAAAGGGAGGATATGGATTAAGATAACAAGTGGGATAAGAGTTACCAGGTGACGGCAGAGTTGGCCGAAAATCCAACTCTGGAGAGGGGGGTGGAATTCGGTTGATATGCTAAAATTAGTAGGCACAAGTTATCATCTTTTGCATCTAGTCAAGCCAAAATTTCCTTTCTCTTGTGATCTCTCTCTCCCTTTCTTTACCATAACTCCCTAGCTCCCCTCTCCTCTTTAATGTTTTCCTAAAAGCCGAACCCTCTTTGCCATACTTTCTTCTCCCATAGCCGAACCCTTTTAGCCACCTTTTAGTAGTGTTTTCTCCATCTCTCTGAGAACCGAAACCCCTAACCATACCATTAAAAATCTTATTTCCATTTTCGGCTTCTATTTTGGATTCACTCCTGTGCCAGCTCTTGTCGAATCATCATCTCAGGATTGGTAAGTCACCGTTGTTTTCTTCTTTGCTATCTTTTGCTCATCTTCATCACTTTCTCAATATCACGTTGATTTCCACTTGTTCTTCTTAGAAGTCGAATCACCTCTGTGGTGACTACTTGTGCCGAAACTAGAAGAAGACTGAAGGGATTCAATCATCGTTTTAGCCAAGTTCAAGGCTCCGAGATTTGTCGATCTAGGTAAGGGCCGTGGCCGTGAACACCGATTACTTTTACTTTGTTCTCACTACTTTAATGTGATTTAATGATCAATGTGTGTTCATGGACTCGAATGCCAGCCAAACGACAGGATGGGTTGGATCTGAGAACCCAGCCCCTAAGTACAAGAAGCGACCAGTATCAGGAGTGCGAGATTGGCCACCGGGTTGTGGGCCGACATCGGAGCAAGATCATAGGTCGGTAGTAGTAGTCTCGAGTGGCGATAGTGTTAAAGTCGAGAGTGCGATAGTACGAGAAACAAGTGTGTAACTCTCATATGTTGTTATGTTAAATGTTGTGTTTGTTACAAGCCGGAATAATAGTGGGAAACATTACGTTACCCTTACGGGTATAAGCAAGGACTCCGGTTAAGTCCATTATGGTGAATATCGTGCTTAATCTATGTGAAACCTATGTGTGCCATGTTGTATTTTCCTATGCATTAAGCATGATTATATTGTATTGAGAAACGATACATAGCATATGGGTATGATGAGAGGATGAGGAAGGCATGATTTATCGATTTGTCACCATGAGTTAGGTACCACCGTGGGTTGGCCCACATATCATGATTTTGTGACTAAGTCTCAGTGGTTTGGAACCACCAGTAGTTAGGTACCACATGTGCTTAATTTGTGACTTGTCCGAGTGGTTAGGTACCACAGTGGGTTGGCCCCACATATCGATTTAAGGGATCGTCACCAGTGGTTAGGTACCACAAGTGGGTTGGCCCCACACATGAATATCTGTAACTTCGGTTACTAGTGGTTAGGTACCACCAGTGGCTAGGTGCCACAAGAGGTAGATTTGGGAGACTCGGATGGATAACTAGGGAATGGGTTGCATGACATGCATAATATTATATGAACCTGTGTAAGAGCATAACATCTTTTGGGATGGGGATTTACACACTGAGTCTCGGTAACTCACCCCTTCCGTTACATTTTATAGATAATGCTTAGATCGTGGATCCGGAGCCGGGGTGGACTCGTGGTGGCCATGCTTGACAATTAATTTCACAATTGAATTTGAATTTAGTTCTTATTTACTTTAAGTTTTGGATTTCGGTTCTTGTAATAAGGCCACTTAAACTTTACTTTGGGATTTGTTAATTTTCTTTCCTTTCTTTTCCTTAAACTATTATTAAGCGAAAAAGGCATGCCAAGTAATTTATAATCTGACGTTTTATAAACTTAAGGTAATTTTTTTGAGTTTCTTTTCTAAAGATATACATCGAATGAATAATAATCAACCAAGTAATTCTATCACGCTAAAATAAGCTTCAAAACGTTTTAATAATTCGCCCGGTTCAGTCACAATTTTCTTAACTACCCCAAAAGTTTTCCTTTCAATTCAAGTCGACATAATGGTTTGCAAAACATTTTCTTCCCAGTAACACGCTAGATTCGGTTGTAGCGTTTAGACTGGGTTTGGGGTGTTACAACGGCGCCAAAAACTTGATCGTGTCAAATAGTCGAGTTTTGATATTTATAAAGAATGATCGAACCTGTAGACTAACTATGACAACGATTGAGGCAAGTGCACCTATCGATCAATAGTATAGTTTGGGCAAGATTATTTTATCGAACCCAAAAGAACCTAAAAGTACTATTACTCACTTGCTTTCTATTATTTAGCCTAAAATATGGAGTGATTGGTTTATTAAACGATTGAAAAACTAAACTAGATGCAAAGACAAAAGAATGAAACTTTGGGAAAAGACTGTGGAAAAACTCAGTTGATTTTAGACGATACCCTCAAGAAGAATCCACCTATGACTTCTCTTGTTATCTAACTTTTAATTCATATGACTTCTTTACTTAACTTGATCCGTGAGACTCCCTAACCTATATTAAACCCTCTCTCGAAACGAATAACGTCTAACCTTAAGCTAATTAGTGAAACTCTCGTTCTCTTATAATAACCCCCTAAGAAAGCAGTAAATCGATCAATGGACTCCCATATTAGGTTTCACCCTAATCCGGTAAAATCTCGTCACCCTAGCTCTAGGCTGCGATCAACTCCGCTTCATTATGCTAGATCTACTCTTAGGAAGGGTCTATTCCTCGTCCACCTAAGCACATTAGATTAATTTAAGCAACATAATTAAGAACAAACTAAGTACTTATCATATAAATTAGAAATCAAATAGCAAAATCCATCATAGGTTTCATCCCCTTCAGGTATCTGAAGGGTTTATTTCATATCAAAATAAGAAAACATCTCAAGAGAAAAGATAAAACAAAACATAAGAAATCCCTAAAACCCCCTGTAGGAATTGAAGAGGAGATCCTCTGTCTTGAGTAAAACTCCAGCTTCTTGATATTGATCAACTGGCTATCTTCGAGTAATTCCCTGAATAAAAGCTCTGGCAGAAAACTCTGCCCAAAACTTCCTCCCTTAGAACGGCTGCCTTGGGTTGTTTATATAGGCTCCTTAGATGCTTTACTTGGCTCCTAAGTACCTCCTTCAAGTAGAATTTCTATTAAGGTGTTTAAGTGGACTTAGGAGTATGTTTCTTTGGCTTCAAGCATCCAAATCCGAGTGAAATTGCTCATTCTCGTGGCAGGGGCACGCCCATGGCACACGCCCGTGTACATCATCTTCAGGCCATGTATCGATTCTGTCGATTGAGGCACGGCCGTGTAAATAGTGGCATGGCTGTGTGAAGTAATTTGACGAGGCACGGAGCCGTGTGGCTTGAAGTCCAGGCCGTGTCGATTTCCTTTTTGGCCCAAATTGGCCCGTTTTAAGCGCGTTTTACATTCTTTTTATCCTTATGTGCTTTCCTGAGTATAAGACATGAAAAGAAAGGATTAAGAGCACCTTTTTACATAAATCAAGGGCTAAATCATCCAAAAGCATACTAAATATGGGGTTAAAATATGTTACTTTTACGGTTTATCAATTTGGAATTAAATTCATACCGGGAACAACACCGATATTGGTAGCTCCGTACAGAATAGCTCTAATAGAATTAAAAGTGTTGAAAGCTCAGTTGCAAGAATTGACAGACAGAGGTTTTGCACGACTAAGTTATTCGCCCTAGGGTGCACCGGTATTGTTTGTAAAGACAAAAGATGGTACAATGAGAATGTGTATCGATTACAGACAACTGAATAAAGTAATTATAAAGAACAAATACCCTTTACCACAGATTGATGATTTATTTGATCAGTTGTAAGGTGCAACAGTGTTTTCAAATATTGATATGAGATCTGGTTATTATCAGTTGCGAGTTAAAGACTCAGATGTACCGAAGGCAACGTTCAGAATAAGGTACGGGCATTATTAATTTCTTGTTATGCCTTTCATATTAACAAATGCTCCTGCAGTTTTTATGGACTTGATGAACCGGATATTTAGACCGTATTTAGGCAGATTCGTTGTTGTATTCATTGACAACATCCTGATCTATTCGCTACATGAATCTGAACATACCGAGCACTTGAGAATTGTGTTACAAACTCTACGTGATAAGCAATTGTTTTCAAAGTTTAGTAAATGTGAGTTTTGGCTCCGAAAGGTTGGATTTCTAGGGCATATTGTTTCAGCTGAAGGTATTAAAGTTGACCCAAGTACGATTTCTGCTATTTTTTTACTAGAAACCTCCGAGAAATGTGTCTGAAGTTCGTAGTTTTCTGAGTTTAGCGGGCGATTACTGAAGATTTGTAAAAGGGTTTTTGATGATTGCGACACCGATGACATGACTGCTTCAGAAAAATGTGAAATTTGAATGGTCAGAAAAATGTTAGCAGAGTTTCGAACAGTTGAAAGTATTGTTAACTGAAGCACCAGTTCTGGTTCAACCTGAATCAAGGAAAGAGTTTGTGATTTATAGTGACGCGTCATTAAACGGTCTGGGATGTGTTCTAATGCAAGAAGGAAAAGTTATAGCTTATGTTTCTTGACAATTGAAACTGCATGAAAAGAATTATTCGACACACGACTTAGAATTGGCTGCAATTGTGTTTGCATTGAAAATTTGGCAACACTAATTATACGGTGAAAATGCCACATTTATGCGGATTACAAAACCTTAAAATATCTAATGTCGAGAAGATTTGAATCTGCGACAACGAAGATAGCTCGAGTTATTGAAAGATTATGAATTTGTGATTGATTATCACCCGGGAAAAGCTAATGTTGTTGCTGATGCCCTGAGCCAAAAATCTTTGTTTGCATTACGAGAAATGAATACCCAGTTGATGATTTGTGATGATGGGTCTATTTTAGTTGAATTAAAAGCTAAACCAGTATTTCTTCAACAAATCTATGAAGCTCAGAAAGATGACCGTGAATTACAAATTAAACAAATTCAATGTGAGACTATTCCTAATTCAGAGTTTCAAATTAGAGCCGATGGTTGTTTAAGGTTCTAGAATAGAATTTGCATACCGAGAAATTCAGAACTCATTCAGAAGATTTTACATGAAGCACAAAATAACTACTTATCTATTCATTCGGGGAGTACCAAAATGTACAACGATATAAAACAGTTTTATTGGTGGCAAGGCATGAAACGAGCTATCTCAGAGTTTGTTTCTAAATGTTTAATTTGTCAGTAAGTCAAAGCTGAACATCAAGTACCATCAGGTTAACTGCAGCTTGTGATGAAACCTGAGTGGAAAAGGGACAGAATTACAATGGATTTTGTGTCAGGATTGTCCCTAACTCCAAAAAAAAAGATGCTATCTGGGTTGTCGTTGATCGACTAACGAATTTTGTTCATTTCATACCGGTACGTACAGATTACTCACTTGATAAGCTAGCTAAATTGTATGTTACTGAGATTATTCGATTACGGGGTGTCACTATCTATTATTTCTGATAGAGATCCGAGATTTATCAGACCGTATGAGATAGTTGAAAGAATAGGGCCTGTAGCGTATCAGCTAGCTTTACCGTCAGAACTTGAAAAGATTCATAATCTCTTTCACGTTTCTATGCTATGTCGATACAAATTCGATCCGTCACATATGATTTCTCTGGTAGATGTTGAGATACAGACTGATTTGACGTATAGCGAAGAACCGATCAGGATTTTAGCTCGTGAAATCAAAGAATTGAGAAATAAACTCATAGCCCTAGTGAAGGTTCTTTGGCATAAACATGGGATCGAGGAAGCTACTTGGGAACCCGAGGAAGCTATGAGAAAATAGTACCCTAACCTTTTCACTGATAAGATTTTCGAGGACGAAAACCCCTAAGGGGGGAGAGTTGTAACAGCCCATTTTTGGTCAAGTCAGAACAGTGTTTTCGGAACCAAAAATTTGAATTCAAAATATTTATTTTATTATTATTTTATTTTTTACAGCCTGAATATATGATGATGTGAAATTTTTGTTAAGAAATTTTAGCATTTGAATGCTCAATTAGGTAAAAAGGACTAAATTGCATAAAATGCAAAAGGATTGTTCTATTAGCTAAATGTATTAAATAGCTATAGAACCTTAAATTTAAGGTCTTTATGTGGTAAATATACCATTTTTAGTGTTAGTGGACTTTTATGGACATCTTTTAAGTGAAGTTTTAATGAATTTATAAAGGTTAAACTTGTAATTTAGTTATTAAAGGATTAAATAATAAAACAAAACCAAATTAATTTTGTTATCATCTTCCATAACCGAAAATTAGGGCTTGAAGAAGCCATTTTTATAGCTTTCATTCGGTCAACCTTTTCATGCTCATTAAGGTACGATTTTTGTCCCGTTTTTAATGATTTCTATGTTTTTGAGATCGTTGCAACTAGTACTAGCTAGCCCAAGGACTAATTTGCAAAACTATTAAAGATTTTGAAAGTTGCCATTGATGAATATGTATGATTTTTTTATGTTTAATGATAGATTATGAATTTTTAATGTTAGTTAAACAAGTTTTGTTAAGTGATTTTTGGTGAAAATGCAAATTAGGGATTAAATTGAGAAAATATGAAAATATGTGGTTAAAAGTGTGAATAAATTGAAAATATGGGCTGCTAGTAACATGTATTAAATTCGGCTAAGCATGGGATTGTACTAAATTGCATGAATTTGCAATTTTATGTGATAAGGACTAAATTATAAAAATGTGAAACATTAGGGGCAAATGTGTAAATTTTCAAAATTGTAAATTATAGGCTAAATTGAATAGACCAAATGCTGAATGTGCTAAATTTGATAAAATATAGATCAAGATAAGTCGAGATCGGGATTAGATCGGGGAAAAGGAAAAGTGGACAAATAGTCGATAAATTCCATCCGAGCAACCCGAGGTAAGTTCGTATAATTAGAATTGAATCTTTAAATACTTGTAAATTGTTTGAAATGAAATTATAAATGAATAAATGGTATTACTGAGTTCGAATGCCTATTAATGAGAATTATTGAATACTGAGTCCCGTTTGAACCGTAGAGAGTCGTAGGATACGAGTGATATGTCACTAGGGTTACCATTTTGGTCGAGATCCTGCATATGTTGTGGACTCACCATAGCTCGTGTGAGCTTATTGATATATTAGCTCGTAAGAGCTTACCGTTTCAACTCAATAGAGCTTACTTTCCATCAGTTCAGGAGGAGCTTACTGTTCATAGCTCGAAAGAGCGAAAATGATTATAAATTGATGGATTACTGATTTATATACTAAAGTATATCACCATAGTATCCCTCGATATTCTAATAGGTTCAATGGGCATAAATTCTGTTATTGGCTATGTGATAAAGCTGTGTGTTTATACGAATGAATTACTGTTATATGGATGAAGTATTGTTTATACAGATGAGTTACTGTTATCTAATGAATTATTATTTATATGATTGAGAGTGAAATGTTTCAAATGATGTATGTTATATATGAATTTGATATGATACAATGTATTGAGTATTAAATTGAGATAACGGATGATTATATGCACTTATGTGACTAACTTGTTGATGAATGCTTGTGTTTAGGCATTTGGTAATTGAATTGAGTATACCTTATTTATCGACTTGATTATGTATAAATGGTAAGTTTAATTCTAAATTATATGGGCTTACTAAGCTATAAAGCTTACTCTGTTTCTTTTTCGTGTTTTATAGAGGTTCAATACCTAGCTCGACTCGGATAAAGTCAGATATACGCATCACACTGTCCAGTTGCCGATTGGTACTTTTGAACTCATGGATATATGTAAATATGGCATGTATAGATTAGTTATAAAGATGATAGTTATGGTTACTTGAGCTAGTGATTTTGGTACTTGTTGTGGTATAAGATAAAGCCATTTGATTTGGCTTAACTTGGTATAATGCTTTGGTTGCATATAAGTATTCAAATATGTGTATAAAATGTTATGGATTGGCTGCCTATTGAGTTATAAAATGTTGCAAATTATACTTGTGCAGTTATGTAAAAATAGGGTGGCAAAATGGCTTTGCAAATAACCTATTTTTGTCCACACGGACAAAGACACGGGCGTGTATCTGTAACAGCTCGATTTAGGGGCTGTCAAAATAGTGGTTTCGAAACCATTAATCCAAGGTTGGAGGAATTAGTTTTAATATTATTTTATGTGTTATAGCATGATATTATGAATGCATGAAAATTTTGGTGCATTAGTTTTAGCGATTGCATGCTTAATTGCGAAAAAAAGCTAAATCGCATAAAGTGCGATAGTTTTATTTTACAGGCTAGAGGTGTCAAATAGCTAAGGAATATTAATTGGAGGTCCTTATTGTGCAATTAGGCCTTGTTAAGGGTGGTGGCCAGCCATAGGGACAAAGAAAAGACTTAGTAAATTGGTTAGGTAAAAATTTGGTGATTAAGTTGATTTTAATCATAAAATAAATAAAGAATGATATCACCCTATTCATTCATCTTCTATCCACCGAAATTTTCATCAAAATAAGGGGTTGAGAACTCAAAAATTTAAATCAAGCTTTTCTCTTTGCAAGTAAGTGTTTTAATGGTCAATCTTTGATAATTTTTGTACTTTTGAGACCATTGTAGCTTGAGCTAGCTAATGAAGGGACTATTTTGCAAAATGGCTGAAAACCTAAGGTTTTTCGATGAGAGCATTAGTGTTGATTTCTGAAATTTTATGGAAGAAAATGAGTCTTAGTTGTTTTCATGAAAACACCTAAAAGGACCTTTTATAAAGGTTGTAAATAGGTGGTAAATGTGTGAAATAATTTATATTATGAGCTGCTATAAGAGTAATAAATGTTCAAATAGGCTTGTTAAAGGAGAAAATTTAATTAGAATCAATTTACGAGCCTAGGGGCAAAATCGTAAATTTATAAAAGATTAGGGGCAAAATTATAATTTTTGCAAAAGTATGATGCATGGGTTATTTTAGTTAGTGTGGTCATTAAACAATTGAAATTTTTATTATAGATCAAGAAACACGAAGCCCAGACCGAAACCGAGGTAAGGACAAAGTCGTGGAATAAATTGAACAATTCTACGTATATTTTGGTACCGAGGTAAGTTTGTGTGAAATTAAAGCTACATAATGCTATTATATTCTTAATTTCTTGATATCATGAGAAGTGTTTAGTATTTCTATGAAATTGATTTATGATGCCTCGATGAAAGAATAATGCTATTATGTTGAGTAGAAGCCCCGGTTGAACATTAGGAATAGTAAGGATACCATTATCACAACATGAGATAAAGAAGGTCTGTATAAGACCATGTTTGGGACATGGCATTGGCACCAAAAGGAGATCTCGTGTAAGACCATGTCTAGTACATGGCATCGACATTGATATATGATCTCGTATAAGACCATATCTGGGATATGGCATCGACATCGAGATATGAGATCTCGTGTAAGACCATATCTGGGATATGGCATTGGCATCGAGATGTGATCCCATGTAAGACCATATCTGGGATGTGGTATTGGCATCGTGTTACATGTATGATAAGATTGAGTATCTTTCAATATTCCAATTTGTTCAATGAGTAAAGAGCTAAGTTTACGTTTAAGATGCCAATGAGCTGATTCTATGTTTAAGAGAGTAAAAGTACTAAAGTTACTTAATGAAGTGATATAGGTACCTATGAGTAACTTACGAGTAATTAATGCAAAATGTGGCATGTGATTTGGTAAGAGTAAGCATGAGTAAGTTATGCTGATGAGCTTGAGAACTTGTGAATTATTAAATGTGATGAATTGATGTTATCATGAATCTTTATGTTGCTATCTATTTCATGCAAACTTACTAAGCTCCATGCTTACCCCTCTTATTTCCCTTTTCCTTGTACATCGCCAAGCTAACTCGGGGGTCGTAGGACGTCGGAGTTTGGAATCACATTATCAACTTCTCTTTGGTATAGCAAAGTTTGATAAATTTTGAGTATGGCATGTATAGGAACTTGGTTATTTTGTTTTATGTCATATTTGTTAGCCAATGTGTGGCTATTAATGTCATTAAATTCATTTTGTAAATGGTCATTAGAAATTGGCCAATACTTGACAAGTTTATATATTTAATGATGATGAAGTTTATGAAGTACATGGTTGTGTGATGGGATGAGTAATGCGTCAAGTATACACATGATGAATGTAGTTTAAACTTATGTGTGTGGATATCTTGATTTTGGGTATTAGAAGTGCCTTATGGTCATGATGTATGTTGCCTTGAAATGGTATAAGTGTGGTTGCCTTGTAGAGTGGCAAATGGCTTGGCAGATAGCCTTGCAATTGTCCACACGAGTAGACACACAGTCAGCCCTATGGGTGTGTTGCTAGGCCGTGTGTCCCCCTACATGCTAGGTTGGCAAGTCAGAATGCCCAGTAGTAAATACATGGGCTGAAACACGGCCGTGTGTCTCAACCGTGTGGAAGACACGGCCATAGAACATGGTCGTGTGCCCAGGTCGTGTGAAGTCTACACCTGAATTTAGGAATTTAATTTGCCACACGGTCTAAGGACACGGGTGTGCCTTGGCCGTGTGACCTTATTGAGATGATGACTCAGAAATAGAATGTCAAGATTTTACACACGGGTTAGGACACGGGCTTGTCTAAGCCGTGTGAGGGACACGGGTAATGGACAAGGGCGTGTGTTCGGCCGTGTGAAAACCCCAGTATGATCAAAATGAAAAATAAAATCCACACAGGCTAGGAACATGGGCGTGTGTGACCACACGGCCTGCCCACACGGGGGTGTTCCTCTTTACACGGGCGTGTGGCCCTATTTTGTGTAAAAATTTTCTAAGTGTTCAAAAGTTTTCAATTTAGTCCCAAACCATTCTGTATGTATTAGGGTCTCATGGACCTATGGTAGGGACGTTATGATCTCGAATAAGAAGTTTTGAGTTGAAATGAAATTTTATGACTCAATGTTGTATGTTTGAGCGAGTTAAGTACGGTAATGCCTCATACCCGGTTCTGGCGTCGGATACGGGAAAAGGGGTGTTACAGTGTCTCAGCCGTGTGTGACACACGATTATGTTACATAGCCGTGTGTCCCCTGGTGATGAAATTAAAATGAAGTCAGTATGCTCCACACGGTCTCACGCACGAGTGTGTGATCAGCCGTATGGCACAAATCAATATACCCCCTAATTGGCGCACGGACTAACACACAGGCGTATGACTTAGCCGTGTTGTATAAGTCAGTATGCCCTATAGGTTTGACACGACCTACACACGGCCTGGCACATAGGCTAGACACACGGGCTTGTGGTTGGCCGTGTGACCCAAGTCAGTATGTACCCCCTGTTTTCACACGGTTGGTGACATGGACGTGTCTAGTGGTCGTGTGAGACACACGGCCTGGCCACACGAGCGCGTGTCCCCTATTTTGAGAAAAATTTACTAAGTGTTGAAAAATTTCCCGAGTTATCGGTTTAGTCCCGAATCACTCTCAAAGTATGTTTAAGGCCTCGTAGGCTCTTAATAGGGACAAATTGATTGAGATTGAACGATGAATGATTGAATTAAATAATTGTATGTTAAATAGTTGCTAAATTGTTTCGTAAGTCCTATAATGCTCTGTAACCTTATTCTGGCGTTTAATACGGGTAATGGGTGTTACATTAAGTTGGTACTAATGCATGAAAGGTCTGTTAAGTTCCCGTGTTTGTACACCGTAATGGAGTCTAAAGGGGTCTGTCGGGACTTTAAATATGATCTTTGAAAGAAAAGCCCATGACTATAGCACCATATCGTGTAAGACCATAGCTGGTGGGCTATGACATTATATGGAAAGAACCAAAGGAAGGTTATTACCTAATAGGGTTCTCTGCGTGACCCCGAATGGTGAGGGGCAAACCTTACGAAATGTGAGTCTAGGCGAATCCTTATCGTGAACATGCAAGAAAATGAAAGCCTTTGTGGCGATCTAAAAAAAATGAAAGCCTTTGTGGCAAATCTTGTGAATAGTACCTTCGTGGCGCACTCTAAAGAATGAACCTTATGGAAACCCTCTAAAGGAAAAGCCTCCATGACGTGCTCTGAAAGAAAGAAATGATTTTCATGACACATTATAAAGGAATGGAATTCTTGACAAATAAAGAAGGAACAATGTGAAGGCAGATTCTAGACTTAGAGCCTTCGTGGAAAAAATAAAGTATAAACCTTTGCGACGGGTTTCAAAGGAACATCATCTATGGTGAATACTAAGAGAAAGTTTTCACGACATACACAGAATGGGCTACACCTATGGTGTGTTCTAGAATGGCTCCCAATAATTTAACCAAGAAGGACGCTCTTTGTGGCGGACTCTATACTAAGTAATAGACGTTTTTCTTATTATCCCTAAATGCAAAATGTAACACCCCTTACCCATATTCTACACTGGAATTGGGTACTAGGCGTTGTAGTACTTAACTCACTTGGTCATACAACTTTAAGCTATAAAACTTCATTCCAACTTAACCTTTCTCATTTACAATCAATACATTCCCATTAAGGGCCCACGAGGCCTTAATCAAGCATACGGAGGGTCTCGGAACCCAACCGAGAATTTTTATGCATTTGAAATTTTTTGTCTAAATAGGGGCCACACGCCCGTGTGAAATGGAACACGCCGGTGTGGGTAGGTCGTATAGTCACACACGCCCATGTCCCTAACCCGTGTGGAATTTATTTTCATTTCAAACCTACAAGGGTTTTCACACGGTCGGATACACGCCCGTGTTCTTGACCCGTGTGCTCTACATAGCCTAGACATGCCCGTGTTCTCGCCCATGTGTAAAAACTTGGGTATTCTATTTGTGACGTCAGCAACCTCATATGGGGCACATAGCCTAGGCACACGAATGTGTGGCTAGCCCGTAGTCGACACTGACTTGAATCACTAACATGCAGGGGACACACGGCCTCGTCACACACCCATGAGACTGCCCGTGTGTCTCACACGACCTAGACACACTCCCGTGTGCCTACCCATGTGGACAAGAACAAGGTTATTTGCCAAGCTCTTTTCATGACCCTAGCTCATACAACATAATTCCATTTAACAAATCACTAAGCAACTCAAATTTGCAACATACAATACCATGAATAACTTCATCTTTTCATAAATTAGAATAATGAGCCATCAACTATGGCAATATACAAAAGAGTTCATCTTTAAAGGAGCCAATACATACTTGGCGAAAATAACAAAACAATTCACCTAGTCTAGCCCCTATACATGCCATACACAAAATACTAAGTCTAGATATACTGAGATGAGCTGATAGTGTGGGTGATCTTCCAATTATCTTCGTATCTCAACCCGACTCTTTGACACTATAAAACAAGGGAAAAGAAAGAGAGTAAGCTTTAAGCTTAGTTAGTTTACATGTAAACAATAAACATCATAATATGTGCTAATCAATAAATTGCATTACAAAATAAGCAAGAACAATCCACATTCCAAGATCATGCTTACTCATTTCATCTCTTACCATATTCCCACCATATCACAAGCCAAATGCTAACATTATTTAACATACATCCCTGCACTTATCACCACATGATCACATGAAACAACACTTAACAATTTCACAATAAACCATTCACAGTAATACGAGACACACGGTGGTTTCGCACTTAGCCCACCATTAATCTTTAACAGGGTGGTATCGCACATAGCCCTCCAATTGTTAATATAAACGATGGTATCGCACACAGCCCACCAAATGTTAATATAAACGATGGTATCGCACAACCTCTTGTGAATAAGTAATAAGGTGGTATCACACATAGCCCACCAACAATAATAATTAAGGTAGTATCGCACACAACCCACCATTAATTACTACGGATAATATTCTACATTTACATATCTATTTCAACGTTAATACTGAAATTATTCATTATCTATCGTATTCAATCCATTTAAATCGTAAATGTTCCCAATCATACAATGCACCAATAAGTAACAACATGTGTATTTAAGATGCATCGTTTACACATAAACTTACTTCGGTGTAAAATGTGTTAATTTGCGGTTTAATCCGAAACCTTGCCTTTTCCCCGTTCAAGGTTAATTCTGCGTTCATCTTGATCTATAACAACAAAATTCACTCATTCAATCATTTTATAATCATAATACATCATAATCTCTACTTAGGCAAAAATGACCATTTTGCCCTTGTACTATGGCAAAATTATGATTTTTCCCTAGGCTCGTAAATCACTTTTCATCACATTTTCTCATTAAAAAGCCTAGATGAACATTTATTACTCTTACAACTACTCATAATTCCTACTATTTCATGCATTTATTACACAATTTTAACTTTTACAACTTAGTCCAATTTAGGTGTTTTCATGGTATCACCTTTCACAAAAGTTGTTCCTTAACTTACTAACATCCATTTTCTTTCATAAAAACTCAAAAATCATCATGAACATTCTCATGGCAAGTCCCTAAACTTGCAACCATATTGCAAATTAGTCTCCTCATTAACTAGCTTAAGCTTTGGGGGTTCCAAAAGTACAAAAATTATCAACTAAAACCACCAAAATCACTTACTTGTGTGAGGATAGGTTGCTGAAATTTCAAAGCTTTCAAAACCCCCTTCTATGCTGGTATTTTTAGTGGTGAAGGTGATGAAGAAAAATGGATGACATCATCTTCTTATTTTATTTATTTCCTTCAAATTAGTCCAGCTAACCCACCCAATTTTGACTAAATTTTGATTCTATTGTCCCCTATGGCCTGCTATCAACATTAGGAAGGTCTAATTTCACATTCAAGACCTTCAATTTAAAGTTCCTTATCTATTTAATACTTTTAGTTTGGAAAATAAAACTTTTGCACTTTATGCGATTCAGTCATTTTTCGCAATTAAGCTTTAAATCACTAAAATTAATGCACCAAAATTTTCATGCATCCTTATAATCATGTTATAACACATAAAATAATGTCAAAATAATTTTCTTCAACCTCGGGTTAGTGGTCCCGAAACCACTGTTTCGACTAGCCCCAAAATAGGGCTGTTACACAAATAGTGAGATCAGTAAGCATGAAACGTATCTATGGGTATTATGGTAAGGTACTTGATATGATTAAGATTTGTACAAAGATGGAAATTAAGATATATAGTGAGATAACAAAAATGAACGTAAACATGATACGCTTGAAAGGAAGCATCAATTACTTGTGTATGAGTCTCTTCCTGAAGTTTGAGGAAGTTATAGCTTAGTGAATGGATAATGTAGGTAAGGTCTCAAAGGCACTGAAGAGAAGGAAATGGTCTTAGAGTAAGGTATGGTAACGAAAGTGAATAAAGAAATAGAAGTAGAGATAGCTTTTGTTAGAAACTCGATGAAGAATAAGAGCAACAAGATGGTTCTTGAAATATTAAATGCGGCGTGCAAGTATGATTCAGGTAAATGGTGTTTGCCTTACTAAGTTCCATTGAACTTATCTTTGCTTGTTATGTTTTAATTGGGTTTAAGGGTTTTTGCCTAAAAGGATAACGTTAGGGCTATGCCAAAGAAGTGGCGTATTGGGATATTATGTATACAGAGCGAGCTTGATGGCGAAATCGAGTCTAAGCTGATAATTATGGAAATTTCAACCGAGGGGAATAATGTAGACTAGGGCATCGGTTTAATTCTAATTATAATTAAATTCTCTATGTATATTATTTGAATTTTCTCATTGTTTACACTTTTCTATTTTATTAAAAAGATTGAAATTTAGTAGCTGGAGTTGCTTGTAATTTGAATAATTAGGCTTAAGTATACAGTATTTGTGTGGTAGCACCTAAAATTCTGTTCGATTCGTTGGACTACGTTTGGGTGTTACAGTATCTATGAGGAAATTGATTGCATTGTTAGGAACTTTATTTGGGGATCTTCCACTGGTTCGAAAAAGATGGCCTTAGTTAATTTGGAGTCTATATACCAGCCACGCTCTTATGGAGGTCTCGGTATTCACCACTTAGATGACCAAAAAAAGGCTTTTTTGATGAAGATAGGGTTTGTACTACTAACAAAAGATGAAACTTTATGAGTTCACGTTCTTGGATCTAAATACGATATGAAAGCGAGACTACTGGAGGATATCGCGCGAAAGAGATACTTCTTTCTTTGGAGGGCTCTTGCTAAGGTATGGCCTTTACTGCTTGAGAATATTGTTTGGTCATTGGGGAATGGTAGATCTATTTGGAGTTGGAAAGACTCCTAGATTCCTCATTTAGGGCCATTGATTAAACAAATCACTTCTTGTGAAAATATTATGTTTAATTGTCGGCTTAATGAAATGATAATAATTAAGGGATCGTAGAACCTTAACCTTTTTAGAGTATATCTTTCGGAATATTGCATTAAAAGAATTGTGAGTATTCTTTCGCCTCATCTGGATGTATGGTTAGATCATTTAGTGTGGCTAAACAATTCGACAAGATCGTTTTCAATAAAGAGTGCGTATTGGACTATCAGTGAAAGATTCTAGCATCCCAAAGAAAGGCATTAGAAAATCGTTTAGAAGTATCAAAGGCCGCAACGAGTCCGTTTCTTTTTTTTTTTGGCTTGCTTTTAAACAAAGGCTTTTTACTAATGATGAAAGAGTAATGAGGGGAATTGGTTACGATCGATCTTGTTTGTTCTGTTGGCATGGGAAGGAAGATACTTTACATGTGCTTAGAGATTGTGCAGTTGCACCGGCTTCAGGTTGTGCCTTTTGGCCAACATTCCAAGTTTTTCTCCAAAAACTTAGCTGAATGGTTGGAATATAATTTAAATGATAACTTATGTTTATCTAATGTGGGGGGTTAGTTGGGCCACTATTTTTAGGTTGCTTGTTTGGAGAATCTGGAAAAATAAAAATTTATTCATCTTCTAAGGTCTATTTTGGTACACCTTTGTAATAGTTAAATCATCAATTAGTTGGGCGAAACAATATATCTTGGTGCACAAGAAAACCTCAATTAGTCAGCAGGGAATTGAGTCACATCTACCATTGTCAGGTAATTATTGCTTTTTGAATACTAATGGGGTGGTTAATTTGGTTTCCACCATAACTTCTACCGAGGGTGTTGCGAAAACTAAATGGTGAGTGGATCTTGGGTTATAATCATTATTTGAGGTTTCTTTAGTGTTTGAAGCAAAGCTTTGGGAGATTTTAGATGGCTTACTCTTGTACAAAAATGAGGTTTGAATAGAGTGTTTACTCAATCTGATAACTTAGAAGTGGTCTAAATCATTCAAGAAAGTCAGCCAATAAATTCGTCTTTAGCCTTGGTGAGTAGGATTCTTTAAATACTTCATTCGATCGAATATTAGAGAATTAGGTATATTCTAAGGAAAGAGAATAGAGTTGCAGATTCACTAACTAAAATAACATCTTATAAGTACCATAACGTTCAACTATTCGAGGAGCTTCCCGGAGATCTCTTACATTTATTGGAATATGATATTAATAGCACTGCTTTTGGCTTAGTTTAGCTTATTGTAATACTTATTTTTTCTTTAAAAAAAAACTTCTATACTTTAAATATGTTGTCAGAGCTGGTATATATTAGATTGACCGAAATCTTCAATCCAAATTACACCAAAACGAAACCCAATTAAGATTTCCATTATTAGAGTGATAATTATTCAAAAAAGATTTCCATTATTACAAAAGGTTAAGAAAAGAAAAACAAAAAAATGAAAACAAAAAGAAATTATCGCAAACCGAGGGACTGTAGTCTCTGGTCACAGACATGGCGGCTGTTTCTCTTTGGATCCATCAACTCTAGGCATCACCTTTTCTACCCATTTTCCTTCGATATATCTCTGTGTTTAATAAAATAAAATAAGGAGAATGTAGACCTAATTTGCTTCCTTTCACTCTGTGTTTAGAGACCTATCTTTGATTTTTTTGGGGGAATCCTTGATCCGGTTTCGCGGGTGGCGGAAATAGACCACTGTTGCTCCACTCAATTGATAGATGGAGAAGGAGAGTTCAATGTAGTTGGACTCGACAACTTCATTCGGACCACTAAGCTCACTAACTGTGGCCTCTCTTATGCCGTCGTACCCCAAAGTAGCGGTGCGTCTCGTTTCCGTTCCTTTCAACCTTCGCTTCCCTTTTTCGTTTTGTTTCTCTGATTCCTGCATGTCGATTTTTAGATCTTTGAAGTTTCTTGGATTAGTTATTATTTAAATTCTAGTAAAATAATATATTTTTCAACATTTATTTTAGTTAAATTTTCAGTTAATCGATTACTTAATTTAGGCGAGCAAATCGAGTTTCTCTACTCTACTGGGTTCTCTTCTGTTAACTCTAAATTAATACTAAATTTTGAGTGAAGCTGATTGACTGTGTTTGTTTGAATTCGGCTTTATAATCTCTGTGAGAGAATCTTTTCATTCAAAATTTTCGTGCCGTGACTTTCTCATGGTGTGTGATTTAGACAAGTGAAATTTAGTGGATTTTATAAGAAAATTTCAGCTGAACGTTTTGAATGGCTAATGCTTGAATACTAATGTAGTGATTACCATTAATCCTTGCTTTATAATTTTTTATGCATGACTGTTAGATTCTTGATTTTTCTCTTAAGTTTAGTTTCATTACTAATCCCATAGGCACATGGTTTATAGGGGATGCCAGCATGTTGGTTTAACTCTTTCTCTATTTATGTGTCTTGTAGACTAAAAGGCTTTATCTTTATTTGATAGGGAAGAGCACCCTGTTAAATCATCTTTTCCAGACAAATTTTAGGGAGATGGATGCATTCAGAGGAAGGTTTGTTCTTTAATTTTTCATATTTTATGGCTTCAAAAGGAATAAATATTACATCTGTCTTATTTCTCTCTTATGTACAATTTCTGCTTCTCTTTTTTCAGTATATGCTAACAGATATAATTTCATTGCAGGAGTCAAACTACCAAGGGTATTTGGATTGCAAACTGTGTTGGCATAAATCCTTTCACGGTTGCCATGGATTTGGAAGGTACTCATGGAAGAGAAAGAGGCGAGGTAACTAGCCTTTTTAAAATAATTTTGGTTGTTGAAGATAAAAAGGGCTTTAAAGTTGTTTCACTTTTTTTTTTGGCGGTGGGGATGGTGGGATGGAGAAGGCCCTATCAGTAACAACGACGTTTGTATCAAATTGATGGAGTTAAATTTCCTCAGAGTTTGTTTTGTTTTGGCAATATATGTTTGTCCACATCTATACTGGCTTGGGGGGTTAACTGAATGTATATCTCAATTCCTATTTGCTGTGCATCGCCTTAGTCCCTGAACTCACCCTCCCAGAAACCAACACACATGAATACAGACTGACGTGGAAGCATATTGGTGTTCTGGTTTTATAATGGACACCTCAATATATGAATGATTACTTAAAAAATGCCAATTAAATAATAGTTTCATTTCTGTTTCATCAGTCGCATTTCTTTGTTACTATTTGTTCACTGATTTTTTTCCCCATTTCCAGGATGATACTACATTTGAGAAACAAAGTGCCCTTTTTGCTTTGGCCATTGCTGATATTGTGCTAATAAACATTTAATTATCTAAATAGAACCTTTATTGCCTCTTGCATTTGATGGTTATGTGCATTTTATTGGAGCTTTCAGCACTCAAACTCTGTAACCTGGAGAAATTTTTGCAATGAACCAGCATTGGACTTTCTAGTGACTGAAAAGATTAAAGGGTCTGTTGTCTCAAAAGTGAAACAGTCAGTCGTGCTGCTTTTGTTTCAGGATTTTATTAGAACACTACATATCCTTTTAGCCTGAGTAAAAAGAATAAAGGGTCTGTTGTCTCAAAAGTGAAACAGTTGTACTGCTCTTGTTTCAGGATTTTATTAGAACACTACATATCCTTTTAGCCTGTCTGTGCATTTTATTTTGTTTTGGATTCATTGGTATTTGAATAGCGTATACTGGATGAACAAAACATGGACCTTTTAAAAACTTTCTCCAAGGATGTGTGAAACGTAAAATTTTCAATATCATGTGTACCTAAACATAAATTGATTGGCATGAGTGAGTTGCCCAAATTCTAGCAGTAGAGATGAATGCCTGTTGCCTCCATTCCTCTCTAATGGCTCTGGTGGGGGTGTTATTTTTCCTTTTCTAGTTTTGATCTCAAATAAACTAGAACTAAAAATAGTTAATGTTATAATATGTAATCTTTAGAAACATTAGGAATATGGCACAATTTCTAAAATTTGATCTATTGAAATAAATCATAGTTCTTACATCATTGTTTTCATCCATTCTTTAATATCCTTTTGGTGCATTTCAATGGTCAGGGGTGGGTTTGGGCGTTTGACTTTTCTGAGGATCTGATGACACCTATTTTTTTTTGGGAGAGGATCCAAGAAATAAAGCTAGATATTAATCAGATATTGGATATTGATTTATGTGGTGTCATGACATTGGTCGGGAGCAGGCTGCCAACAAGCCAGTTCTGAAAACAGTTTTTCAGGTACTAGTGTGTACTTAATCCTGTCGTTGTCTGGATTTCTGCTTTATATTGTGCTTGATAGTCTTGTTGCTGTTTTAATCTAGGTTATGATGCGATTATTCAGCCCCCGGAAAACAACACTGCTGTTTGTTGTACGTGATAAAACAAAGGTCTGGACTAATGTCATTTCGTTTTCTTCTAAACTAATTTGTGATTCTTTCTGCTAAAACCTTTGAAATATTCTTTTTTCCCTTATGATTGTTTATGTAGACCCCTCTTGAATATTTGGAGCCTATCCTGAGAGAATATTCAAAAGGTAACATTGCGTCTGGGTTTCGCTATTTTCCTCCTTTCTACCCACTTGATCTCTCTCACTTTGTCTTTCTATCTTTTTTTTTTCAACATTTTAATTGGTGTGTATTACTGCAGATATGGAATGCAGTTAGTAAACCTGAGTCCCATAAAGATACTCCCCTCAGTGAATTCTTTAATGTAAGTAGATATCCATTTTCCTGTTTCCTAATCACCTTTGCATTTCACTTCTATATTGTTCATAGTTATTATAAGCATTGTTTACCATTTGAACTTTTACATGAAGGTGGAGGTCACTGCTTTATCAAGCTTTGAAGAAAAAGAGGATTTGTTCAAAGAGCAGGTAATCTCTCTCTCTTGTTACTGAAGTTTATTATGCTTCAAAATTTTATTATGATTGACTTTTGGAGACTGCTTTTAACTCTTTTCATATTACTTTGTTTAACCAAAAAATTGGTTTTGGGCATCATGATCCCTTTTTTATCCTTTTGGTACACTGAAGAAGGCATGAAGACGAGGGGAGGGGAGGGGTGGGAGGTGGGAGAGTGAGTAGAATCCTGGCCCTTGATGCTAAACTAGCATTTAAATTTCTCTCATGCAGGTTGCTCAACTAAGGCAGCGCTTCTTCAATTCTATTTCTCCAGGAGGACTTGCTGGTGATATTCAGGGTGTTGTCCCTGCTGCCGGATTCTCTTTTAGTGCACAACAGATATGGAGAGTTATAAAAGAGAACAAGGATCTCGATCTTCCTTCTCACAAGGTTATCTCTTCATCCTTATCTTTCTATCTGAATAGTGTTTGTTTCCTTATCATATAATTAATGTCTTTTCATCATTTTCATCAGGTAATGGTTGCCACAGTGCGTTGTGAAGAGATTGCAAATGAGAAACTCCATCACTTATCCTCTAATGAGGTACATTTGCAACTATCTCTCTTAGGTTTTACTTTGCTTGCTTGATTGCTCCATTTTTAGTAATGGCACTAGTAAATTTTGAGTAGGATTGGTTAGCATTGGAAGAAGCTTTTCAATGTGGACCAGTATCTGGTTTTGGGACGAGGCTGAGCTCTATCCTAGAAACCTACTTTTCAGAGTAAGTTTATGACTATTTTTGATATGTTGAGGCATGTATTGTTGTTTGATGCTTTGAATTGTATGTATTAATCATCCAACCCAAAACCAATTGTTTACAAGTGGAGGAGCTCAACTTTAATATAAGACCATAGGAAACCCAATACTTAACAGATGCGGATAACACCACTTAACACTCCCCTCACATGTAGCTCTCAAGGTCTTCACGTTAACAACCTTTATCAACCTCATAGGGTTAGGTAGGGCTTTGGTACCCTCTTAAGCATCCTATCTAAAGCCAATTGATTATAAGTGGAGGGGCCTAACTTTTATATAAGGCCAAATAAAACCCAATACTTAACAGATGTGGGATAAACTACTTAACGGTATGCAAAAGGATAATCTTTGAGAAAAGATCTGTTGTAATGACTATGACTTTCTGTGTACACATTGTGATATTAGCCTTTGGTTTCTTGAATCCTCAAACATCAATGGGTGGTTCTTATTTGTATATTTAATTAATGATTTCATAAATTTATGATTCATATTGAACTTCTTTTATTTTTCCTCCAGCTCATAATCTTTCTTGTACACTTCAAATTTCTTTCGTGATAGATATGACATAGAGACATTCTACTTCGATC
The DNA here is from genome assembly GCA_025506655.1 of Gossypium rotundifolium. Lineage (NCBI taxonomy): Eukaryota > Viridiplantae > Streptophyta > Magnoliopsida > Malvales > Malvaceae > Gossypium > Gossypium rotundifolium. The sequence continues at coordinate 33,891,187 of CP106727.1, read as the reverse complement.
ATGGTGTAAGAAATGCAAAGCGGAGACAACTGGAATCAAAAGCATTAGATGTAAGCACTTCATACATTCATCATGATTTTATTTTGTTTGAAAAAGTAGATTGTTCATCTAGTTCATTTTCAAACTTTTAATTTTTTATTTCAAGCAGTTTGTGGCTTTCACCAATTAATTTTGTTTGTTAATGGAGGTGGTTGAAGTTATATTGATATAGGGAATTGAAACTGGAGTCCTAGTGCCTTTTTCATCGTGAATTTAAAGTATCATTGAGGATGGATGTGTAACAATGTCCAGCTAATATAAGCAGTTTTCTGTTTGAAACATAACGATGGTTGTAGGGCCTTATACATGTTCCAAGTATTGTAAAACTTAAATAATTATAAGACCTATTAGACATGCATTTTCAGTTAAACATAATGTTTTAAACTTCTGACATACAAGCCTTGTAAGGCCTCATATGCATTAGCGATTAAATATAATAATGTTGCTGGCTATTCTGTGTAAGGTAGATTGAGTGAGAATTTTCCAGTTTTTGCTGCTTCATTAGCTTTAGGATTGTTTTCATGTCTGTAGGGGTTTCAAATGGTTTACTTTATGTCATATGAGTAATTTTGCTGAGTTTTTTGATATTGCAAAAAAACTTCCCTCTGCTGATTGTTATACTCTTCTGAATTGAGCAGTTTGTGCATCCTGCTTATCTTAACCTGCTTGGACATTTTCGCTTCAAAGCACTTGAAGATTTCAAGTCAAGATTGGAACGGATGCTGAATAAAGGAGAAGGATTTGCAGCTTCTATTTGTACAAGTACTGACTCTTGTATGCTTGAATTTGACCAAGGATGTGCAGGTAATGTAATAGAAATTTTTCATACACTTGTACCCTAGTGAATTACACAAAGCTAGCCTAAATTACTATAATAAGAATAATATGGTCTCCAGAAGTACAGCTTTTAGTTTCTTGTTCAACTTGTTTATCTGCTTTAACAGTTCACTTTTTCCTTATAGATGCTGCCATCAAACAGGCTAATTGGGATGCTTCTAAAGTAAAGGAAAAACTTCGCCGTGATTTTAATGCACATGCATTATCTGTTCAAGATGCAAATTTGTCTGAATTGATGGTTAGCTATGAGGTAATTATATTTAGGGCTAATTATACTTTTTTTTTCTTTAAATAGGAATAATCACACTTCTGGTTCTAAATGTTTTTGAAATTTTCACCTTCAATCCCTAACTTTTGAACTTTGCTATTCCAGTCTTGAATGTATTCAATTTTCAGCATCCTTAGTCCTAAAGTTCCGAAGAAGGCAACAAAAACTGACATGGCATTAAGGGTGCATCAGGCAAATAATGGCATTCCATCTTTCACTTTTTGACTTTGACCATTCATTTATTTTATTTAAGAAGTTATGTCTTAATGGCCACATTTGATGAGCTATTGGCATGCCATGATTTGCTACTTGTTTACTGTTAACTCCATTCAACTTTCCCTTGTCAAATCCATTTGACATTTAACAATAGTGTTATTATGATTTGATAACATTTAGGACTGACAAAGAAAATTTCAAATATTGTCAGATTACAGTTTCCTAATAAGGAATCTTGAGTGTATCAGATAGGATTCTGTAAATATTTTATTGATTGCTATCCCTAACTTTAACGCTGTTTTTTAAGGGACAGCATCCCTAGAATTAGTCTGTTTCCTAGTATAGAGTTTCCTAAGTTAGGCTCACTATGTATATAAATATTAATGTAATTCTTTGTGAGAAAATATAATAGAAAAAGCCTATTTCTAACATGGTATCAGATTAGCCCGATTTCTGGGAATTTTTTGTCTGGTATTTTTTTTTAACTCCCGCTCAACCCTCAAGCCTGTATATTTTGTTCAAAAGAAATATGGCTGAAATTGTCGAAACCAATACCAATGGGGATATTTTAGAAGTCTCTATGAACAACTCCAACCCAACAAGTGAGTTGCGAAACATTCAAGTGGCCTCTGAGTTAAATGGGAAGAATTACAGAAGTGGTCTCAATTTGGTTCGCACGTTTTTGAAGGGAAGAGGAAAGTCGAGTCACTTACTCTGAACAGGACCTAAAGAAGGAGATCCTAAGTTTGATGCTTGGGATGAACAAGACTCTATGGTAATGTCTTGGTTATGGAATTCTATGATGCGTAAATCGTTGATACATGCATGTTTCTTAACTCATCCAAAGATATATGAGAGGTCAGAAGCAAACTTATTCTAAAGTTCGAGATCTTTGCTCAAATCTATGAAATCAAGACTAAGATTTCATCTACCAAGCAAGGAAGTCGGTCAATCATGGAGTATTACGATCATTTGCAAAGCTTATGGCAAGAGATGGATCATTACCAGGTGCATTCAGATGAAGTGCGGTCAGATCAAAGACTCTTGAAAAGGTTCGTTGAAAAGGATCGAATTTATGATTTTCTTGATGGGCTAAACATTGAGTTTGATGCAGTAAGAGTCCAAATACTTGGAAAAGAGGAGCTATCGTCACTAAATGAGACAATCGCGATTGTTCGTGCTGAAGAAGGAAGAAGAGGAGTTATGATTGAGAATAGTCAAGTGGATAGTTCTGCCTTAACCACAAAGGCTGTACATGAGAGGAGATTTGGCCTGGAGCAACCATAGCGAAGATAGTAAGCAGACAGAACTTACAAGGCCTATTCAAAGGGAGTCTGTATGGTGCACCTATTGTAAAAAATCCCGTCACACTAAAGAAAAATGCTGGAAGCTCTATGGGAAACCACAGACAATTAAATTTTTTTTTCAGAAACCGGTGGACAACCAAAGGAACAAGGGCGAGCATATATGGCAAGACAGCTGGATGGAGAAAAGAATTCTCAAGAATCACCTTTTGCATTTAATAAAGACGAAATTGAGAAGTTGAAAAATTTGTTGGGATCATTGGAAAAATTTTCTTCAACATGTACTTGTAGTTTGGCTTTTTCAGGTATATCCTTTTTTCAAGATTCTAAAGTCTCGGATACAGTCATCAACAGGTCTTGGGTCATTGACTCAGGAGCTACAGACCACATGACCTACTCCTCACAAAAATTTGTTTCATATACACCTTGTCTTAGTAATAGAAAGATAACAGTAGCTGATGGTTCTGTGATCACAGTGGCTGGTCAGGGTGATATTATTATAAGCAAGACTTAAAAATGTCCTTCACGTTCCAAAACTGTCTACCAATCTTTTCTCCATCAAAAAAATTAGCGAAGACTAATTGTAATGTGGTTTTTTTTCCCAATTGATGTTTTTTCAGGAACAGAATACGAGGAGGATGATTGGACATGCTAAGGAAGTAAATAGCCTATACTATCTTGAAGAATCCAGTGGAGAAGTTAGTGCTCTGAATTCCTCACCATTATCTTTCATATCCAAATCTGTTAAAACCAATAAAGACCAAATTTGGCTCCATCACCTCCCCCTTGGTCATCCATCATTTAGAGTCCTTAAAATTATGTTTTCTTCATTGTTCAAAGGGATAACTGTTGAAAAATTCCATTGTGATGTCTGTGAAATTGCCAAACATAAACGTACCTCTTTTCCTGTAAGTAATAAAAGAACATCCGCTCCTTTTACTCTTATTCATAGTGATATTTGGGAACCATCCACTATTTCAAACATCTCTAGGACTCGGTGGTATGTATCCTTTATTGATGATTGTACTCGTGTGTCTTGGATATTTCTTTTAAAACAGAAATCTGATGTAAGGTCTGTCTTTTCAACCTTTCACAACATGATCAAAACACAATTTGAAGTTGAAATAAAAAGGTTTAGGTCAGACAATGCCAAGGCTATTTCAATCAATTTCTCTCATATTTTCAAGGAAAAGGCATTATACATGAGTCATCTTGTGTTAGCACACCCTAACAAAATGGTGTTACCGAAAGAAAGAATGGTCACATTTTAGCTATTACCAGAGCTCTCTTGTTTCAAAAAAATGTCCCTAAACAATACTGAGGGGAGGCTGTTTTAACTGCTACTCATATGATAAATAGATTGACTACAAAAGTCCTTGAATCTCAAAGTCCTATACAGGGATTTAAATTGCGGTCGCGGTCACGTTTTGGTCAGCGTTGCGTTTATCATGATTCTTGGACGTAACGGATGCTATTATGGTCATCAATATATCGCTATGCGTGAATTTTTTAAAATTCGCACAATTTATTGTAAAACATAATAATTATAGTTATAATTATAAATAAATCACTTTTAATGATTTTTAGAGTGTTTTCTAACACTTATAAACTTTTATTAATATGATATAAGAACACAATTTTATAATCATTAATTATTCTTACATTTATTTACAAATTTATTTTTAGACCTTTCATAATACAATGTTTATAGTGAAAGTACTCATCATATATTTTTTTTTAGTATATAATATTTAAATATTTTAACTCTCTTGCTTAAGTTGATCCATTAAATTACTTATTTTACTAGTAAAAATATTTACCTATTAATACATTTAATTTATTAATTAAATTAAAACATGAATGGCCCAATTTAAAATAATTTGTCTATGCCCAAAAGTTCAACCTTAGTTAAAATCCAAATTCTATAGCCCACCCTTTGAGGATAGATTAATAGGATTAAGTCTAAAATTCTAATTATTATTATTATTATTATTATTATTATTATTTGAATCAAATATTGAATTCATTATTCATTAATAGAGGTTTAGTGGCTCAAAAAGGAACCACCAAGGAAACAAGAAGCGACACCAACAATTAAAACACACATTGGAAAAACAAAACCGAAACGAAAAAGAAAAAAAGCACACAGAGAAACCAAAAGCCGGAAAAACAATAGCCACAAAACCGATCAAAGCACCAAAGCAAACCGCACAAAATACCAAAGAAGACTTTCCAAATCCTCAACAAGACTCGAAGAAGCGGAAGACCACACCGAGAAAACCAAAGAAGGAGATTCTACGAACCTACAACTCAAAGAAATGCCTCTGTGTTCTTCACTTTTTTCTTATTTCTTAAAAGCGAAGAGTTTTAGAAGAAAACCAACAACGGAGATTCATCTCTTCTTTGTGTTCGTGTTGTTTGTCAAATATGAGATTGGGAAATTTGAATCCTGTTTTCTATTGCTTTTGAGTTTTGGTTGCTTTTTTCATTTATTAATTTAGAGTTTGGACTTCTTTCTACTTTTCTTTATTAAAACTCGATTCTACGGTAGGAAATATATTCCCTTTTGTTTTATTGTGTTTGTGTTGAATGTTGATAGATGATAGATGATTTTTTTTTTACTATAGCGGAGAATAGCGGAATAGCGGCCCCGTTATTGCCGCAATCGGTATTACCCTTTAAATTGCGGCCGCGATTACGCATTGTCGATGTGACTCTGCTTCACACATCTATTTTCAGCAATAGCGGTTTCGGACGGCGCCGCTACCGCTATATAATGGCCGCTATTCTGATATCGGACCGCTATTTAAATCCCTGGTCCTATACAAGTTCGAGCAAAATTCTTTCTTGATTTCAATACCTCAAACCTTACTCCCAAAATATTTGGATGTGTTGCCTTTGTACATGTACATTCTCAAATTAGGGGAAAACACGATCCACGAGCTGTCAAATGTGTCTTTCTCGATTATCCTTCCACACAAAAAGGGTACAAATGCTATCATCCAGCCACAAAATTTTTTTATGTTTCAGCGGATGTTACTTTTGCAGAACAAGAGAATTTCTTTACTCGTCCTTATCTTTAGGGGGAAATCTTATTCACGAAGATAAGGACGGAGAATTCTTTCTTCTTGATTTTCCACTTCATCCGTGACCAAACACTCAATCATTGCCTACCAACCAACTCGCCTAACTTGATTTTCTAGCTCTGTCTAGTAGCCAAACACTCGATCCTTGCCTACCAACCAGCTCCCTAACTTGAACCTATGCAACACGAAATAGAGCCTAATACACCCAAATCACAAAAGGGATTCAGGACACTATTCGTCCTTCTTTGGTTTACTCAAGGAAGAAGGCACCGTGCAATTTCAATCATCTTCTTCGGATATACAACTCGCTACTCTACAACCCGAGGTAATTCTTGAACCTACTTTGAATACTACGAAAATTCGGATCGGAGAGACTAATTTTCCCATTGCTATTAGAAAAGGAACTAGAGCTCATAAAAACATCCCTTGTACTTATTCATTTCTTACAAAAATTTGTCTCATAACCACAAAGCCTTTCTTACTAGCCTAAATTTTATCTCCATTAAAGCAGATCGAGGCATTAGATGATGAGAATTGGAAAAATGCCATGAAGATTGAAATGGAAGCCCTTGAAAAAAATAAGGCATGAGATTTGGTAAAATTACCGAGAGGAATGAAACTTGTTGGATGTCGTTGGGTGTACACAGTGAAATATAAGTCAGATGGTTCTTTGGAGAGGTACAAAGCAAGATTGGTTGCTAAAGGGTACACTCAAATGTATGGAATAGACTACCTTGAGACATTTGCCCTTGTTGCAAAGATGAACACTGTGAGAGTAGTGTTGTCACTCGCTGCCAACCGAGGCTGGAAATTACAGCAATTTGACATCAAAAACGCCTTTTTACATGGTAATCTTGAGGAGGAAGTCTGTATGGATGTTCCAATAGGATTCGGTCCAAATACAGGACAGGTAGTTTGCAGACTAAAAAAGGCTTTGTACGGACTAAAACAGTCCCCGAGAGCTTGGTTTGGAAGATTTACCAAAGTAATGCTCAAGTTGGGGTATAAACAGAGTCAAGGAGATCACACTCTGTTTGTAAAGCACTCATCTTCAGGGGGAATGACGGCTTTATTAGTCTATGTAGATGACATTATAGTGACTGGTGATGATCTGGAAGGAATGAAAAATTTAAAGAAATGCCTAGTAAAAGAATTTGAAGTCAAAGAGCTTGGTAAGTTAAAATATTTCCTTGGTATTGAAGTAGCACACTCTCGGGAAGGAATCTTCATATCTCAAAGAAAATACATAATTGATTTGTTGATGAGAGGCGGGCAAGTTGGGATGTAAACCAAGAGACACCCGTAGAGGTGAACCACAAACTTGGAGATGCACTAGAAGATGCGTGATTGATAAAGGTTCATATCAAAGACTTGTGGGGAAGCTCATTTACTTGTCACATACTAGACCAAATATTGCCTAGCTGGTGTTGTAAGTCAGTTCATGCACAGCCCCAAAGAATCACCTCTTCGAGCTGTGTATTAGATTCTACAGTACTTAAAAAGGCACTCTAGGCAAAAGAATCCTATTTAAGAAAGGGGAGAATTTAACCCTTGAACCCAATACTAAGATTATGCAGGGTCTATGGTTGATAGAAGATCAACCTCGGGCTATTGCATTTTTCTAGGAGGCAACCTTGTGACTTGGATGAGTAAAAAACAGAATGTTGTGGCTAGATCTAGTGCAGAAGCTGAATTTAGAGCGATGGCTCTTGGAATTTGTGAATTATTATGGCTGAAAATTATTTTGGAAGATTTGAAGATCAAGTGGGAATGTCCAATGAAGTTGTATTGTGATAATAATTCTGCTATCAATATTGCACATAATCCAGTTCAACATGATCGTACGAAGCACATTGAGGTTGACAAACATTTTATAAAGGAGAAACTTGACTGTGGCTTAATTTGCACTCCATATGTGTCTACTGATGGTCAACTGGCATACATACTTACCAAAGGATTATCTGGGAAGATATTTCAGAAACTAGTAAGCAAGCTGAGAATGGATGATATCCACTTCCCAGCTTGAGGGGAGTGTCAGATTACAGTTTCCTAATAAGGAGTCTTGAGTGTATCAGATAGGATTCTATAAATATTTTATTAATTGCATCCCTAACTTTAAGGCTGTTTTTTAAGGGACAGCATCCCAGAATTAGTCTGTTTCCTAGTATAGAGTTTTCTAAGTTAGGCTCACTATGTATATAAATATTAGTGTAATTCCTTGTGAGAAAATATAATAGAAAAAGCCTATTTCTAACAAATATTTAGGACTAAAAGCAAAATAGGCCCTAATATTAGGAGTAAAAGTGTAATCTTAGTTATCATTACAATGTTTTGTGACATATTCATCAGTGGGCATTTCTTCTACTGGTCACCATTGTTTTAGTCAAATAAGCAAAAAGTTGACATTTTATTGTTATTCAGAAACAACTTGGTCAATCACTATCTGAACCACTGGAGTCTCTATTTGATAATGCCGGAAGAGACACCTGGGCTTCAATAAGAAAGCTTCTTACACGTGAGACTGAGATTGCCGTATCAGAGTTTTCAGCTGCCATTTCTAGTTTTGAGTTAGATCAATCAACAGTTGAGAAAATGCTGCAAGATTTGAAGGATTATGCGAGAAATGTGGTGGAGAAGAAAGCAAGAGAAGAAGCTGGAAAAGTTCTGATCAGCATGAAGGATAGGCAGGAAAACCTTAATTTTCATATTCCTTAAGATTGCCAGTATTGATGAGAATAATCTGTCATATTTATGGCTTTCTTGCCTGTATCAGGTTTTCAACTGTCTTCAGTCATGATAATGATTCAATGCCAAGAGTTTGGACTGGAAAGGAAGACATTTAGACAATTACCAAGGATGCTCGTACTGCGGTATTTTTCTGGATTATGTCATGAGTGCTACTTTCAGCCTATCATCATTTTGCATGCTGCATCAAGGATCTGAGAGACCCTTTACTATTGTTATATTTGCAGTCTGTGAGTTTGTTGTCTGTTATGGTTGCCATTCGATTGGACGGGAAACCAGATGAAATTGAAAACATACTGTTTTCATCCCTTATGGAAGGAACTGTGACTGCTGTATCTGCAGTGGACAGAAGTATTACTACTTCAGACCCTCTTGCCTCTAGTTCATGGGAGGAGGTAATGGTTCGGTTGGTTAATTTTATAATATGATATATACTTTATCTAGCTGAAGTTACACATTTAGAAGTCATTTATGCATCAGGTTTCTCCAAAAAGTATCCTGATCACACCAGTTCAATGCAAGTCATTGTGGAGACAGTTTAAAGCAGAGACCAAGTATACAGTTACTCAAGCTATTTCAGCGCAGGTATGTTATCTAAGGCTCTGGTTGGTCGGCTGTGGCTTATGCTACTTTTGGAGTAAGATGACATAACAAGGGCATTGTCTAGGTGCAATCTCTAATGATTTTGTTTTTTTCTTAGGAGGCTTACAAGCAAAGTAACAACTGGTTACCTCCCCATGGGCAATTGTGGCAATGGTTGTCCCTGGATTTAATGAATTTATGCTCCTTTTAAGGTAATTTAATCTAATCTAGAGTCCATGGTTAATCTCTTCTTATCCCCTCCTATTTTAGTTCTGTTTTTGATGGGTTAAAGGGATGAAGACCCTGGCTTTTAACAGGAGCTGGGGTTAGTAATCTTTGGGGACTGCCATGCTCAAAGGCAGTGGGTGAACCTACAGGGCAAGACCTCAGGTTCAGCTTGGATATATCTGAAATCTGATTCCTAGCATAATTCAAAATACTAGCATGGGTTTTCCTGGTTTACTTTCTACTATCTTGTTAATTGTTGTGCTCATAATGCTTCTCGCAAACAGGAATCCTCTCTATCTAATGGGTCTATTTGTTGTGTATTTACTTTCAAAAGCGATGTGGGTCCAGATGGACATCCCAGGGCAGTTTCAACATGGCACTGTGAGTATGGAAGAGAAAATGCACCGTCTCTTTGCCTAATTTTCTTGTATTTTTGATTTGTGATTTACTGTTTCAAATGTGAATTTGCACATGGCATGTATTCATTCAAAATCCTAGGTTTTTTTGCTTGGAATTGAAAGCCTGGACCTATAGCTTAGTTTTTTTAATTCTGAAAATGATCCATTCTTCAGTCAGTGAGACCAAAGATTATCAGGATCTATTGTCTAGTTGCCCTAAATCAGAATAACCTTGTTTGAAACTGATCTAGATTCTTTGTTTGCCTTCTTGCCAGCTGGCTGGGCTAATCTCTATCTCGTCAAGGTTTCTTCCCACCATCATGAATCTTCTAAGGCGACTTGCAGAAGAGGCTCAAGGGCATCAAACTGCTGAGCCCCCCAGGCAACAATGTTCACACGTTTTTCAGAGTTTGAAGAATCAAAGTCATCCGAATCCAACCAACTCAATTCCGGAGTCAACTGTAGCATCCAACATTTCAACATCTGATGGTGGTATCGAGTACTCAAGCCCTAACGAGAACTTTCTTGATAAAAAGGTAATCTCATGTAAAATTTATACCAAAATAGGGTAAGCTACTCCCTCATCCAAAAATTTTTCTTTCAAATGAAAAAAAAGGGATGAGACAGAAAAGTAGTCCAGGATGCAGGATTTCACTCTGTTCTACAAAAGTTAGTTGTTTTTCTGTTTTAAATTTTCTCAAAGATTTAATCAGTCATATCTTTCCTTCTCAAGCGGCAGAGAATAATGTGATGCGAATCCTTAGAGATTAATTAATTACATATAAAATAATAAAAGCGTATAGAATAGACTTGTTAATTTTACTTACATTAATGTATTGTACCTTTTTATCCTTTTTAATTAATTAAAAGAGTAAAAGAGGCAACAACATTTTGGCTTTGGCCCAGGCTAGGGTGTTCATTTCCAACTTTATTCCTCTCCCAATTACAAAAAAAGTACGTGGCTAGTAGACAAATGATAATACAGGAGGTAAGCGTTGTCTCAGTCATTGGTGCAGATTCAACTTTATCTAGGTTAAAAAGAAAAAGTAATTTTCTTTTTAACAATTTTTTTTCTCTAAAGGTTAACGAAATATCAAGCTTCTAGCATGAGAAACTGTGTATTAAATAAAACTAATTCTGATTTATTTAAGGCAATAAAGTAAATCCACATAGAAGTGAAACAATGGTACTCTGTTGTGCAACATTTTTATTTGATTTGACACAATAAATTCGAAATTTGGAAGCTGCTGGTTGAGTTTTTCGTTCGGATTGTAAGTTGAAAATGAAAAACCCAACCATCATATGATATTTGACACAAAATTATGAGTTACTTGTTTATATTCTTACGGGTTCGGTTGTATACATTAATCTTAATTTTGTATTTATTTGTTAAAATTATTATAAATTTTGTAAAATTATTAATCTTTAGTATTATAATAGTTTGTATTATGATAAATATAAATTTAAGACTGAAACTTGAAATAATTGTTCTTTTTACAATTTTGTTAAAAGAAATAAAACTTCATCTATATATTAGTTTTATAAAATATTATAATCTATAATTTTGTTTAAAATTTTTATATATAATTTAAATGTTGATCAATATTTAATTAATACATTCTATTATTAAAAATAAAAAGTAAAATAATTAGATAGAATTTAAAAAATATTTTGCATGATTTAGGTTTAGGTTTAAAATAGAAAACAGGGTATTAAAAAATTGACAAAATGAAAGAGATATGTTACATTATTCACGTTTAGATTTAAAATACAAACCATGCTAATTTGTTGGTTTAATGGACAAATGCTTTGAAATTTACATTAATATGTTGAGATCTAATATTTACAAATATCTTTAATATGTATCAAAATTTAAAACAATTATTCTAATTACACTTTTGTTTAATTGCCAAAATTTATAACGGTTTATATGGAAGTTGAATTTTGAATATTTAAATGGTATTTGGTAAAAAAAAAGTAATTTAATATAAAAAAGCATATGTACATGGTTAAAACTGAAATAACTTAATGATTCTATGTAATAAGAATGTTTGAAGTAAAAGGAATATTATATCTGTTCTATATATAAAACGAAATATTATATTTTGATAATTAATAGAGACTATTAATTTGGGAAAAAATAAGTTGTGGCACCTTAGATGCATTTTTATTTAATATATATAATGATAGTAACAAAATAAAGTTATAACATATAAAAGTGTTTATACTAATTTTTAAAATAAGATAATAAGTTGGTTCTTTTAAATTTAAATTGTCTCTAAGTTTATTAATCTATAATGTTGAAGAATTACAATGTGTAAAAATTAGTTATGAAGTAATAAGAAAATATCGTTCTCATGATAATCAAATTCTAACATGCTAATTATTAATTATTTAATTTTATCTAATTTAGCTCGATAAAAGTTAATTTTAATTACTACGAAAATTAAGTTAAGAAAATTATGAAAATTCATTAAACTAATAATGAGAATCTATAAAGGTCTCAATTAATTAATGATCTTGGAACTCTAACTTCACTTGTTTCAATTAATCGATTATCTCTTATTCAATTGTTCAATCTATGTAATTACTAACCTATGATTCAATGACATTAACTAGATCCTTCTAGTATCTAACTAAGTTGATCCCCTTCCTCATTAGCTATATTCCTATATTAGGCAAGTTGGGTGAAGTCACTATGGACAAACCTACGGGATTGATTTAAGACATCAGATATATTCCTATCCTACCTGCAAATTAACTTGTTCGTCGATGTTACTAAAGTTAATCCTAATCTATTTAGTCGATATCTAAATCTTAATTTTCTTTTCTAAGACAAATCAAATTTATCAAATTAATGCAACTTGATTATCAATAGTGTCCATGGACTGGGCTGGGCTAGGTCAGGCTAAGAAAAAAATTTAGACCCATTTTTAGGTTCGAGCCCGAAAAGTGGGCTTAAAATTTTACCAAACCCCGACCATTATAAAATTGCTAAAATTTGAACTCAGTCCACCCGTATTAAAATTTTTTATATAAAAATAAATTTAACAAATATAATACATCAAATCACTAAAAATATTAAAATAAATGTTTTCCAACAAATGAAAAAAAGTAATATATATATATATATATATTTAAATAACACTAAAATAAATGCAACTTAATAAGTAAATATCTAAACAATAACAACCAAATAGTAGTAATACAATAGTGAAATGACAGCAAAACCAAAAAAAAAAAAAATAGTGGCAAAACAGTAAAAAAATAGCAACAATTTTTTTTTTTTTTTTTTTGCAAATTCAGGTAGAGTTTGAGCTAAAACAAAGCTTACCCAAGGCCTGACCCGTTTAGAAAATGAACCTTATTTTTTTGTCCAAATTCATTTTTTGAGCCTATATTTTTGCTCAAATTCACCTACTTTTCAGGTTGCCTTTGGGCCAGGCCACCATGGACAATTCTAGTGATCAAGCGTGTAGATTAAATAAGCACAGAATTAAATAAATAATTAACACAAATTAAAACAATTGAAGAGAAAATAATTACTTTACTAAGAAATAGGACACATTACCGTTCCAAGAAAAGAGAGTTTAATTCATGTTTATTTAAGAAAACATCACAAAAAGAAATTCAAAACAAACTTGTATTGATAAAAAGTAATCATAATAATAATATAGAGGGAAAAATAATTTGCTCCAGGTCTCTTTTTCTTCTCGTCTTTGCAACCTTGAGGTTCTCCTTGGTGTGAGAGAATTGTTTCTTAGCCTCCAAGTTGATTCTCTTACTTTTTTTTTCCATGTTCCTCTTAAATCACATTACCCCTTATTTTTAAGGTTTTAATTGTTCCACTCCACCAAACACAAAATTATGATGGATTGGACTACTTGCTACTTTAAATTTTTGAATTGAATATTGTGTTCCACCACACTAAAATTTGGTAGAGTGGAAGACTTCTCTTGACTACATTTTACTTTATACTCCAAGCCTTCCATTCTTCATTTGAAACTTGCAATGTAAAGAGAAAAATAACAACTAAATTTGAACTAACTCTAAAAATGATAAAAATCAAACAAAACATAATTAACTCTAAAAACTATAAAATGCACTCAAAGCTAATCTAAATGCTAAAAATTACCAAAGTAGGAAAAAAAAATCAGATAAGACTAAGAAAGGTTAAGCACTGAGGCTTAATTTCGGGTAGGCTGTAAACCAAACAATTAAGTACATAGGTGAATACACAAAGAAAATTATTTTTAAAGGCTCAAATCATGAGTACTAGGGATATTCATTCAGAGGGTCAGCTTCAAAGGTTCAAATGATTCAAATATGGCATAAATCATTCATTCGACTAAATTTCACCTAGTATTTCACCTCAAGAAGATATTAAATAAATTCTAGGTTCACATTTCAAATCAATTTACACACACATGTAATTCGTCTCTAAAATAACTTCTAGATCAAACTCAGTGCTCAATTGTTAGGGCAATTAATCATGGAAAAATAACATAAGTTTCGAATCATTCAAAACTAAATTTCATTCTCAAAATACGGATGCATGGTTTACCATCATCAAACCAAAACTAAGAGAGTTTTTTTTTTTTGACACAAGACAATAACATTGAAAAATAACAAAAAAAAATGAAAATTCTAAAAATAACCTAAAGCAAAACATATGTTTCTCCCCTCAAAATTAAACAACACATTGTGCTCAATGTGAGAGACATAGAATGTTCAAACAATTCATATGGAATAAAGCTAACCAACACAAAAACAATAAAACAATAAGAGACAAAAAGAGAAAACTCCTCTAATCATTCAATTAGGGGAAAACAATAAAACAATTCATATGGAATAATCTTTCGTACTTACAAATGTGTAATTATTGCATCTCACTAGACATTCTTAAATTCATTCATCTTATTAATTCCTTCATAACTTCAATAAAATGGTACTCGGGCACTTGGAAATTCCATCCTACGTAACCAAGTATATAATCATTGTACAAATGTGCATTCCAACCCACACAACCAAGATATAGCACTAAGAGTGCTTTAACCCACACAACCAGGGTTCTCAAAGAGAACATTCATTTGGCCTACATCGAATGTCAAGACAAGGTAACAATATCAATCTCCAAGTCCCCACATAACTCATACACGTGCTAATAATCCTTATTGGCATGCCAATCTTGTACTAAACCTCCTACCAAGTTTTCAAGGACGTTACTCAATTAACATATTAATTTAACATTTACAAGAGTCTTAAAATTCTCATAGAATATTATGAGCTTGTTCATTCCATTAATTCTCAAACAATTAATTCAAGAAAGAACACCTTTAACTTTAAACTATTTTTGGCATATCATTAACATTACACAAATTTCATATATCACTACCAATCACATATATAATCAGATTTCATACATGATCATGTACTTACATTTATCTTTCATGTTTAAATCCATGTTTCCATCAGTAAATAATCATTCAAGTAACCATTTTCTAACTCATCCCAAACATAAATGTCAAGTTGTTCTTAATTAATCTTTTTAATGTATTAAATAACATATTATTAAGCTAAATAACACCTAAAACAAAGTAACTTAGGTTTTCCATAATAACTTACCTAAAAAAAAAAAAGGATGGAAAACTACCCACTTTCCACTTCAATTCACAGCTTTTTCCTTGCCTTTGTTGAGAGCCTCTTTCTCTATCAATTTCTTTTTTCACCAAATAAACTAGCATATCGTGATAGCTCATAACAACACATAAAGATAATATTAAATAGCCATTTTAATGGCTTAACTAACATAATAATGCTCATAAATATGAAATTGAGGCTGCGTTCTTTATTGATTCTAAGACGAGCTTTTCTATTGAAAAGTGCTTTTCCTTGAAAAGCATTAAAGAACAAACACCAGTGTAGAAAAAATTTCAACTTATTTGAAGTGCTTTTGCATAGATGAAAAAGCAGAAATTTTTAGCTTTTTCATCCCAGAAGTGCTTTTAGGCTGACATTTTACTTGTTTAACCTTTTTCCCTTTTTTTCACAAATAGACGTTAACTTTTTTTTTCAGCAGAAATTTCTTCCTCTGTTCTTTGTTCCTCTGGTTCTTGGTGTTTTTCTGCAAGTAAACTCCACTGTTTCATTCCATCTTCGTTTGTTGGGTTTCGGCTCAGATCGACTCCCGGGTAAGAATTCATGCCTTTATTTCACAGTTCGACTCCTTAATTCTCTTTTCCTAAAGATTCTTCTCATTTGAATCTTTGCCGCTATCGTTTTTACACAGCTTTTGTTTTGGAATTACAGGTCGACCATAGGATGGTTGACTGAATCGGCTTCCAAATTGGGTTTTTGTTTTGTATTGTAAGAAATTGAGTGAATTGGGATTATAAATCCATAATGGATTTTGGATTTCTTTGTCTTTGTTGTTTCAGAAAGTGATTTGTCTGTAATTTATGGTTTTGGTTGATTTAAAATAGTTTAACTATTTTGGAGTGGCATAGGGATTGTTATAGTTTATTTTAGATGACATAAAACACAGTTCATCCTCATTTTGTTCTATCCGATTTTTCCTTTCTGGAAGATAATATAGAATAAATATATTATGTGATATGTACTATTTTTTTTTCTTTTGCTGGAAATCATAGAAGATATTCATCTGAAAATAGGGTCATGATATGATTCTGTAACCTATTTTTGAATCTTGTTATCGCCTTCTTCACTCCTTGTATGGTTGGCTAATGAGTCCCAGAAAGTTACTCTCTTCCTGTTTTTGAAATATATTATTAAATTGATGCATTAGTCCTCATTCCTATTCGAGCATGAAGAGCCAGATCCCTTTAAATTGTTCTTGTGCTCAACTAATATGTGATTCTTCAAAGAATATTCTTATTTAGACTGGAAATGTTCTTTAAGTTCCTTCCCAGTTTTATTTCTTTGGAGTGGAATCGTATGAACATGCCTTATAATTTAATAGCAGCTAAACGTCAACAAAAATGAAGTTTATATCTTTTTCTTGATAGGGAATGCTATATGATACTAAAGCGGTGAATAGAATTTCAGATCTAGATAGGTGGTTAAGATCAAGAGAATTTCAAGATTCCTTTGACAAGGCAATCACATCTTCGTGAAGATAGGATTGAGTTCTTGATGTCTCATTTTAAATAAATTGTTTGTTGTGAAGTTGCATGAACAGTCTTTCCAGCTACAAATATGGTTGCCAAAATGCATGTCTTAGATTTTCTATATGAAAATTTATCATGCTTTCATTCCTCTGCATATTACAGATAGCACTTCTCGAATGTGGCAAACATTCAGGACTTGAAAAGCTATGGAGTGATGATGTTACTTGTGCTCTTAAAGTATTGTGTCCAGAGAAGAAAGACTCTAGAATGCAGTAGGTGCAGATTGTAAAAACTATGGAACTTAAGGATCAATGTCCAGTCCAAGTTGAGAATCTTCACAACAAGCATGACTTGTCGTTCTTTGGATCACTAGACTTATGTCTCACAAAATCTGTTTCATCAATATCATAGGAGCATCATAGTGGTGGAAAGGTGACCTCGATAAAGCTACTGCTTGGGATGTTAATGATCCCCAACAAGATTCCGATGAGTGTCTTATTGTCGGCCAAAAAAAAGGATGTAAATAAATATATATATCTTTGTTTCGTTGTAATTTTTGTGTGACCGAAATACGCTTATATATATTTGCTTTGAAATAGAACAAGATGTTTCTATGTGGTTTCTTGTAGTTCTTAGTGAAATTTGTGATTGGTTTCTTCCAAGGAAGGGAAGAATAAAACAAAGAAAGGAAGGAAGAATAAAACAAAGTTATTGATTCTTTATATTAATTGTCGAGTCATTCTTCTTGATCTTTTGTGCTTTCAGTGAGAAGGAAGGCTTTGTTTGGTGACTTGGTGTTTAGTTTTAGGATTGGTTTGCAATAGAAAATAGTTATTGAGATTTCTGGGTAGCATTGCATGTTAGAGTTGATTTTTTTTTTTTTTTGTGTGTGTGTGTGTGTTTCATTGCGATTCTAGATTTTTCTAGAAGATGTTTTAGCTCAACAATATTGAATGTTCATGTTGTTTAGAGAAGTGATATGCATTTATTAATAACTCTTTCAAGTTTCAACTGTTCAAGCACGTACATTATGGGTTAATCGGTGTGTTGTGCTCTGTGGATGGAATGCACAAGTGAAAAACCTTATCATCTGTCTTGTGAAAAAGTGTGTTCTATTCTGTGAAAAAATCATGTATATTGAACAATAAAATTTTTGCATGCTTTGTAGATAAACTCAATCATACTCTAGAGTTTATTATATCTTAAGTTTTATATATATATATATATATGTCACACATCCATATATGCATCTTTATATATACACATGCACACAAACTCACACGTCTACATATTGCACTTTGCTTCACTCGTGGTAGCGCCTTTTTGTGCCTTGTGCACGAGGCAATTCAAGGGCTCTAGTGCCTAGAGTGGAACTTGTGCCCTTGACAAGATTGGCTTGGAGAAAATGAGACATGGAGATTGGCGCTTTTCCTCAAGGAGGATGCTACATGGTTGAATTGTTTGTAAGGAAAATGCCCGCTTTGGAGAACCAAAAGATCTTTGTGCTCAGCAGATCTTGACAAAGATATATATTTGTTCCATTGATAATTTTGTTGTAGAAGTAGGCAAAATGGTCTAATCTTCTTCTTGAGATCACAAAAGATGGAATGTATTAATGAGGCTCGAGTTTTCTATCATAGGCTATCAAGGAGTGAGGTGTTCTCGTAAGCATTTATACAATGGTTGCATAACTTCTTACATTAATATTAATGTTCAATTTACTTGTTTTCTTTTTGCTTTATGTATTGAAGACTGCTTTCACTCCTCACCGGCACCATATTTGTGATATCTAATTTCTCTTTGATCCGTTGCGATTGCATGTAGAGATTTTCCCATCCACGACATGATTGTGCCAAATTTCCTTTCGCTTTGACCTCTCATGAACAACATTGTGAATTGGTAGTTATCTTAATTTTTTGTCAAGTAACTTGAAACTTTATACTTCGTGATCATTGGTTGCTGCACTGTTTCAGATTTAGGTTATTATGTTAATTTTAAAAGTTGACGCATTATATTCCCGTTTCCTTGTTCAGTGTCAAAAAAATAAAATAAAATTTGGTGACTACTAGTTTAGTTTGGTCATTATTTAAAAACCTCAACCTCAAGGTCAACAAGAACATGGATCGAGCAGGGGTTATGTAAACACTTAAAATATGTTGTAAGCCTTCGTATTCTTTGTAAATTTAGAATTTCTCTTTATACTTATATTTTCAAGAATTTAGTCCTTTTATTGTTTCAGATTTTAAAAATTAGGTTTAATTATCAATACGGTTAAATTTTTTATTGAATTTTGTGAGTGTAACATTTTAAAATTTAAGATAAAAGCTCACTTGTAGTCATATAATAGAAAATGTTAAAGGTTATAATGAACCTCAACCTAGCAAAAAAAAAAAATGTTAACAATTGAACTTGAATTTTAAATCAAAAGACTTAATTTCTTAAAATACAAGTAAGAAACTAGATTTTAAATGTATGAAAAATATAGGAGTTAGAATATATTTTACCCTTTCATAAACCGATTAAAGGAATGGTTTTAGAAATTTTGATTTAAGTGGTTTTGAAATGGAATTAACAAGAGATGCTATAGCTTCTAGTTTAATGAATTCATTTAATGCTATTGTAAATTTTTAGTATTTATATTTGATATATAAATATTATTACTTTTGAAACTTTAATCCCAATATATGTAATATTTTAATTTCTTACGTTTATGTTTTCTATGTTATGTTAATATTTAATATTAGTTTTACAAAATGTGTTAAAAGCATTAAAAATTAAAAAATAATTTTAAAATAATACAATTGTGTCAATATCAAATTACAAATATTTAATTATTATATTTAAATATTATTTAATATATAAATAAATTTAATAAATAATTATTATTAATTATTCAAAAATATTTAAAATTAATATTATTTATTAAAATATTAATAATAAATTATAATAAATTATTTTTATATTTTTGTTAAAATATCATAATATTAATTAATTTGAACATTATTTAAATACATATTTGTTACTTTATAATATCATGCCTAAAATAGACATTTTACTTCTCAAAAGCACTTTTGACAAAGAATGCCAAACACTTAAATTTCTCAAAAGCACTTCTCAAAAGCACTTCTCAAAAGCATTGCCAAACTGGGCCTGAGTGTAAAAATGATATAAAATCACAAAAAAAAGCTTATCTTAAAATTCACTTTCTCACTCAACCTATTTTTTTTCTCATGAAAGCTCAAAGCCCTAAGTTTGTGAATGATGAGATTGATGAGGATTATTAGTTCTATTATGGTTTCTAAGGAATGATTTTGCAAGAAAACAAAGAAAAGTGGAGGAAGATTGCAAAGAAAATGAGTAGAAAATGAAAAAGATTCAAGAAGAATCTTTCTCCTTATTTCTCTTGTATGGCTGGTTGTAACACCCCAAACATGATCTACACGTTATGGTCGAATCTAGAAGGTTACATTAACAAATTGAAACTTTAGTCATTTATTTAAAACGTATCTTATTCCGAAATCGAAAATTGTAGATTTTATAAAAACTCACCACAACTTTTTGGCAGGAGAATTTTTCATTCATAAAATGTTTAGGTGAAATTTTGAATCGTATGCTTATAAAACTCGGTTTTTATAAAATCATCACGCTTTATTTACTTGCTTTGTAAAACACATAATCTCAATTAAAATTTTGCAGCAGAAAAATTCTTAGAGTTGTTTAACTTTGAAAATTATTCGTTTAATTCAAATTATCAGAAATCATACCGATTTTTAAAATAATTAACTAAAATAATTAACAAATCCCAAAACCAAAGTTAAAGTCCATAAAGTCCAAAATAAAAGTTTCTGAAAGAGTTAAACACAAAAAACCGAACGTAGTTCCTGAGCACCACCAAATCCTAAGTCTAAGGATTATCTAAAAAATGTTAAACAAACAAAGTGAACTATAAAGCTCAATGTGTGCCTTGGCCCACAAGCATAAATCCCATCATAAACATGCTTAAAAGCATATATCAGAATAGATGGATCAGAAATCACACATGCTTAGCATGACATAATCAAACAAAATAATCCTACCCCTATCCGCAACACACCAACTCCATCTAGTCAATCACACCAAATAGGGCTACAAGAACGCATCCATCCATCACATCAACATGTGGTCGTATGCCATAATATATATTTTGCGGGTATACCGCTAGATAGATAGTGTAGATATACTGTTAGAATCACACTTCCTCCGTCACATTATCATAATCCACCCCAATGCATATACAATAATATATCAAATGGTCATGCCACATGTACTTATACATATTAACTAACAGAACATATGCACAATCTCTTAGCATTTATAGAATCTCACTAACTAGAAACATGGCCATATCATTATACGAACATACATAATTACTTACATATCAGGTTCTAAGTTAGCCCAAAATCGGCCCGAGCGAGGCCTAACAAATCACTCAAAATAGGCCCACATGCCTATGTGGCCCGCACACCCTACCTGTCCAGACTATGTGGCCTACATGGTCTAACACATGGCCAACCAACGCCTGTGTGGTTCACACAACCCAACACGTGATTAGTTACACGGCTGTGTGACCCACACGGCTCGGCATACAATCAGACACACAACTGTGTGATGTTGTTTGCCAGCTTCGAATTTTCATAAAATTTCCAAATTTTTCATGACCATTTTTAGTATTTTCGGATTAGAACACACAACTGAATGTATCTGAGACAATGCTAAAACCATAGTAAATCGAAACCTACTTATGACAACAACTCAATCGATTAATCCAACAGTCGCACTAGAACCAAACTCGCATTCAACCCTTATTCCATTAGGATATGTGACCAAAATACACTTAGTCACTCAACCACTAACAATTCTACACAAAACAACATCTAACGAAGGTGTTCAGCCCCTTACCTGCAAAAAGGAATGATACCAACAATAATCAACTTGTTGAAGGGGTGTTTGTCACAGGATCCATCATTAAAAGAACCCAAAAACGAAAAAAATTGAGAATAAGAACAACTAAAACCATTAACCTTCAAATGAAAAGGATCAGTTAACCTTACCGCCGGAAAAACACACTTACTACACTTACATTGAGATAGAATTATCAATTCCTAGCACCAAACTCGGCAGAACAACGATATTACTCCAATATAACTATAGCAGAGAAGCGATAACAAAATCTCAACGTAAGGAAGAAAATTACTATGGCTTGATTGTGGAGGTAATGTCAGACGAAAGGGAGAGGGAAATGAAATAAGAAGTAAAATGTCAGAGAGAAAAACCCAGAAACAGAAAATGAAAATTGAAGAAAAAGGCGAAAACTTACAGGAACTGGAATGAAACAACATAAAGTGAAGAGAGTGGGGAAATATTGGACGAAAAAGTGGGGAGTATTTTTAGGAATATTTTCCTTATTATTATTTGAAAAAAAAAAAATCTAACCAAATCCCCTTAATATTTGATTTGTTATTATCTTATAAGGTTACTAGGAGTTTGAATTTTACCCACATTCTATTATTCTAGACGGCACAACATAAGTGAAACAAAAATACGTTTTGTTTTACACACACAAAACATTTGAACATGGAACCTAAAAGTAAGTTGAAATCTTACCACTAAACAAGTAATCCCATTCTTACCAATATGCTAATAAGAACAAATTATAATTTACACGTGATGAGTCAAAAGAAGGAATAAAACTAATACAAAATTTAAAAAAAAATTGAACACAAGACTTCAAGCACATATGCATAGCACATAACTACTAAAACAAAATCAATTTATTTAATATGATTTAACAATTTCAATCTAAGAAATTTGGGGCGTTACTTTATTATGGCATTTCCCCTATTTGTGTTTTAATCCATCTAAAATATTATTTTGGTTAAATAGTTAAAGGATATTAAAAGAATGTGATAAAATTGCAATTTAAAACTCATTTAATGATTAGTTGTTTTAAAAATCATCTCATCACCCACATCAACATAAACTTTCATAATCTATCATATTTTGGTTTTCTATAACCAAAATACCTTCAAGAGTGAAATTATTAACTTGCCCTTAACTCATATTTTTATCTGATAAACTTGAAACTTTAAAATAGCTCAAAATGTTTCTCAATGACCTCTTAATAGTCTAAAAATAATTAGAATAATAAAATTGAATTTCTTATCTAATATATGGATAAAGTCATCGGAAAAATCTTGTATAGTTTACGAATAATTTTAGGCGTTACAATTTTATTAATTATTCATGAATCACTAATACTATTTAATATGCAATATATAATTGGTATCCAATTTTTTAATATATAGTAATACAAAGATTTAATAAATATTTTAAAATAAATAAATAAACCTATTATTAATAAATATTTATGAATATTTATAATATTAATATATTATATTGACACATAAATACTTTTTATTTATTTAATAAATATTTTATGAAATTACTAATACTATTTACTAATTAGTGGTTATTGAATACTTAATATTTATAATAAATAAACAAAACACGTTTACCAATTTTTAAAAATTAATATTACAATTTATAATTGTATATAATTTTTTTGAGCAACTTCATTATATATTATGAACATATCTGTTGTTTTTGACAAAATGTTTAGAACTATCCATAGTCCCTCCCTATCCCATAAATAGGAGGATAATGCGTTTTAACACACTCGAATTCACGTCCTCCTATGTTGACAATAATATTCATATCAATCGAACTAAGACTCAATTGACAATTGTATACAATTTTATAATATACAATAATATTACGATTTAGTAATACTATTGTTTTTTAGTGGTTCATGCGTTAAACATATATCCGTTAAATAATTTTATTAAATAATTTTTAATTTATGTACGTCCGTATATAGAAAAGTATTAGATATAGTACCTATGTATTTAAAATATATTTTAATTATTTATTCATGAACCACTAAAACTATTTATTAAGTATTTATTTTAAAAATATTTTTATAATTTGATGGATAATAAAAATATAAAAATATTTTAAAGAAATATAAATTACATTAAAAACATAGTTGCATCACTTGTCGCCAATTTAGTGTGTGGCTTATTATATATGAATGATTACACTAAATAATATTGGACATGATACAATACAAAGAAATAATAAAAAACAATACAAATATATAATTTTAAAATCCATGTAAAAACTATTAGCGTTAAATTTTATAAAATATAAATATAAATATATATCTTAAATACAATTATAATAAAAATTACATGATATGTTAAAGAATTTCAGATCTTATTTTAATAGTGTCACTGTCAGCTAGACTTTGCAAATTTTACATGGCTACACACAAAATTTAAAACATGACTAAAATTATAGTTTAAAAATATATGATTTTTTTTGGAGATATTTGTATTTTTATAAGTTGTGTTTTGGTCACGAGTAAATCAGTTAAGTATGATATATTTTATTTGAAAAGTTAATTAATAATAAATTATAATAATTTCATAATTTAAATAAATTTTAATGTATAAAAATTAATCTGAATTAATTTTTAATTCAGAAATTAAAATAAATTTTACATAATAACACAATAATTTCTAATAAACTTTGATAATAAAATATCAAAATTTACGCATGTCAAAATTTATATAAATTATATAATATCTTATGCAAATATATTTACATTTCTCATCTTTTCTCTTTCCTTACGTATTTCTTTTGCTTTTCTTTTCTTTCAATCTTTTAACCCTCAAGAAATTACAAGTACCCTAATTGCCCTCCTTATCTTAAATTTTTTAGATTAATTTTTATTTATTATTATTTTTCTAAGAAAATGAAATTAGAATAATAAAATTACAAATTTAAAGATAGGGAATAAATATTTTTGATATGTGAGAAAATGAGGTTTAGAAGTACTTTCATATGGTCAAACAAAACCAGCAATGACTAAAATATGTAGCTTGTGGAAAAAGAGATTAAAAAATTCAAAGCTTGTGCTATTAACTTTTGGAAACTTACGAAAGAATAAAACATTTTCAAATGTCAGCAAGTTGCTTAGGCATCAAATACTTTGAACTTTGAATATTTGTGGTAATCCATTTCTTCTTGCAATAAGCACTTATTGGTTACAACCCTTTTTAGACTTTTTCATCTTACAGGAATTGATGTGATGTGATGTGATGTGTGAGTGAGAGATTGTTACCTTTATTCACACCTGGTGAGATTTTAACTTGTGATTACGATACTTTAAAATATGTAAAAAGAAGTACATATGCTGGTTGTTAAATTTAATTTAAGAGAAGATGGAATGTGTAACATCCTGAATTAATGGGCATTTGCGTTTAATGTATGATTATGTTTAATGTGAGTGTTAGGGGTCCAGAATAGGCTCAGGGTTGGGCCGAGGCCTTAATCGAATTTTCTATTTGGACACGCTAGTGGAAAGCCAGTTAGGATAGGGCTTAAAAGATGTTATCTGTATTTTAGAATACAAAATGGGCTTATAGCCCAGTAGGTAGTGGCGCTACATAAGGGAGCTATAAGGTGGCGGCGCTACATAAGGGAGCTATAAGGTGGCGTCAACTGAGGAGGCCAAGTTCGAGTCGTATGAAGCCCAACTATTTTAATTAAATTTAGTTAATTTTCAGCATTTAAGAGGGTAGAGTGGGACGACAAGGAGGCTTGGAAATAGGAGGATTTATTTGAGTAGATAATACAGATAATATGGCAGATAAATGGAGGAAGAGGTAGTGTTATCTAGGCTTCTTTTGGAGGTGTGATCAGATAAAGATAAGGGAGGAAATTTAGGATTTATCTGTTGGTCACAGTGGTGGCCGAAATTCCAACACTGAGGGGGGAGGAGGAATCGGTTCTGGTATGTTCAAGGGATGTTGAAATTTCCCTTGATTAATAGCTTACTTTTAGTTTTAAAAAGGGGAATTTTCAATTTTTAGGTAGTAGGTGCCAAAATTTAGGCTCAGTAGCGGGGATATCTCTTCAATTCCGACATTTGGATCCTATTCTTTTTTTTTCTTTTCTTCCCTCTCATCTCCACTTTTATGCAAAAGCCGAAATTCCATTGTTCTTTTCTCTGCATCCTTCTACAAGCCGAACCCTCACAGTTCCTCTCTATCTTTTTCTTTTGATCTCTTCTAAAGCCGAATCTCTTCACTTCAACTCTCTTCTCCACTCTTTCCTACTAGCCGAATACCTTGTCCACTCTTTTCTCCTTGCCGATTTCTTTCTTCTATCGTGCTGGAATCTCTAAAAGGTTAGTCGAATCTGTTGATGTTAAGGTAAGTGCCGAATTCTCTCTTCACTTTTTCTCATCCGGATTTTTTTATTGAGGCCAAAGCCGAAAGGCTAGTTGGCATGATAAGATTATCCTTGGAGTAATGTTTTGATTGTTTTCGTGTTCTTATTTTGGGGTGACACATCGGGAATCGAAGTAGATCGTCTAGATCTAAAAGCCAGAAATCGCTAGTCTCTAAACTCCATCTCTTTCGGGATTTCTAGGTAAGGTACCTCTGCACTATGAATGTACATTCGTGTTTGTATTCGATTCAATGTTTTAATCCGGTTTGTTGACTAAGATCTGTTCCATGGATACAAATACTAGTCAAACAAAAGAAGGAATTGAACCCGTAAATCCAACCCCTAGATTTAAGAAGCGAGCGGTGTCAGTAGTACGGGATTGGCCACTGGGTTGTGGACCGGCTTCTGAACAAAACCTTAGACAGTTAGCAGTTGTATCGGCTTCTGATAGTGTCGACGTAGAAAGTCTCGTCTTGTCTGTAATCAGGAGTGTAAATCTCTATCAAACTAGTTAATTTGTACTATATATGTTATGGACTAAAAGCCAAAAAAAGGCTGTATGGACAGTCATATACCCGAAAAGGGTAGGCAAGGAATGCCAGGTATATAATCATAGAAACTTTTCTATGTGTATCAAAGTTTGTGATAATCTGTGATCTTTTAAATAGTATATTATTTTGATTCTACATGGATGTATGCATGGGATGGGGCTAATATGATGAAGGGGAAGAGCATGTTAATAGGTCACTTGGTGATCGGTGGTTAAACCACGAACTGTAAAGTTAGGTCATAATAGTGATCAGTGGCTAAGCCACGTTAAATTTATTCCTGATTGTTAGGAATAGGCAGCATGGCTATCGATATGGTGTGTAGCGGTTGGTGGGTTGATTGTAGAAATCCCGAGGTGTGATGGTGATGCGGCCGGTGTGTAGAGGATGGACTTTTAGGTTGGGTTGGGCCATGTAGCATGTAAATATTTTGTTACCATTGTGTATGGGCCCAGGCCCATAATGTGTTTATGGGCCTCAAGCCTTTTATGTGATTTCGGGTTTTGCACACTGAGTCTTGGTGACTCACCCCTTTTATTTCCCTGACTTTTCAGATGAGTAGTAGATCGTGGACATAAGAGTCGAGGCAGACTCGAGGGGCCATCAAGTTTTTATTTTCATAACCTATTTTCGGATTTCCTTTAAGTTTTAATTTTTGGGATTATTTATGTAATAAGGCCTCCATAGCTTAGGTTATCAATTTATATTTGTTAAGGTTTACATTCTATAAATTTATGTTCAAGGACTTAATCATAAGAAGGAAAAAAAAGATTTTCAAACAAGTTCTAAAAAAAAAAAAACTTCAAAGGCTTTCTACAAATATCTCTTATTTAATGAATATCTACATAAACGAACCGAGATTTTCAAAACCCTCCGAAGAAAAGTTTTCAACATTTAACCCGTAGCATACCAGATCTGGTCGTGGCATTTTGGGTCGAGTTTGAGGTGTTACATTTTGGTATCAAAGCCCAGCTACAAAACTCGGGCTGTGAATTGGGTCCAGTGGTGTTTTATAGTTTGATGTGAGTTTAAAAAAAAAGCTTTGGGTTGGGATATGGCCTTCGAGTCTGGCGGCACCTGATCCACCTAGGTAAGTATTCTAACCTTTGATGTGGTAGGCATAATTAGATTTCATGGGCTTTATGGGGACATAGGCGAGTATGCTAAGGTTTATGGACCTTAGGCCTAGTTAAACGACTCTTAAAATCCATAAGACTTCATTTCTCTAATTAAACATGTCCGTGAACAAGTTGTTGGGTTGGAGTATGGCAATAGGCATACGCATGTCTAGGATTGGATCTAGGGAGAGCTTGGTATTTAAGCGATCCTAGTGGCCCACGTCCTCTTCGCTAGAATCCTACCTGATGCGTAGTGTTTGTTCATTTTAACTGAGAGGGCTTGTTGATGGGCCAAAATTCATAACTAAAACTCGAAAGAGACCAATACCCTATTTTTGTAAAATTACTTATATCCCTAGTTTTGTAAAATTACCCAAAATAACCTAGGTTTGAGAAAAATTACTAAAATACCCCTGATTTATGAAATTACCAAAATATCCCTATTTTCTAAAATCACCAAGATACCTTATTTTGTGAAATTACCAAAATACCCTTGTAGGGTAGAATTACGAAAATACCCCTAGATAGTGAAATGACAAAAATACCATTATGTGATGAATGTGAGTTTATGGATGTCACTTTTGTGTTTGATGCTGTTATGTGATGCTCTGTTATGATGCATATGGATGTGGAATGTATGTGATTTCTAAAACTAAGAGATACAGACTTGAGATTGATTTTGGATTCGAAAGAACTACTAATTAAACTACTTTCCATAAGATTGTTCGTGGTTAATCAGTGAAATAAATTAATAATTCATAAAATTTCTAATCAGATAAATGCGAATCGATAGAATGAGTACAAGGGGTCGTAGACGTCCTGCGCATGGTCGTGGTAGGGGTAGGATGGCTGTGTCAGAACCAGTGGGATCTGGCCATGGGTTAGGAGACGAGATGCTAGTAGCCCCAGCTGCAAAGGTGGAATTTTAGGATCAGGCGGCCTAAGATGATGTGGTATCTTAGGCGATGTTAAGGGTTTTAGAGAGGGTTCTTTGGGTGCATGGGCACAGGGGCGAAAATTAAATGTCGGAGCGACTTAGAGCCAATGGGCGTAAGTGTTTAGGAAATTTCGGTATAGCCCCGAGTGCAGCTGAGTATTGGTTGGAGGCGGTTGAACGCATAATGGATAATCTTGATTTCACGGAAGAGGAGAAATTAAAAGGGGTTGTATCTCTCCTGCAGGACGAAGCATATCAATGGTGGCTTACGGTTAAGGATGGTACAGTGGCTGACCGTATCACCTGGGATTTCTTCAAAATGGCATTTTAGAGCAAGTACATTGGATCGAGCTATATGGATGCGCAGCGTAAAGCATTTCTGAATTTGGTTCAGGAAAGTAGGTTGGTGGCTGCATATGAAACGGAATTCTTACGCCTTAGTCGTTAAGCTCGAGGGATGGTGGCCACAGACCATGAACGGTGTGTTCGAATCGAAAATGGTCTGAGAGATGATCTGCATGTGTTGATAGCGCCACAGTGGGTGAGGGAATTTGCTGTCCTTGTGGAAAAAACTAAGATAGCTGAGGAGGTGAAGCGGACAGAAAAATTGAACCGGGATAGAGATAGAGGTGGAAGTAAGAGAAATTTTGGATCATCAGGGGCAGCTAGGCGTATTTAGAAAAGACCTAGGTTAGATGGGCTGAGACAGGATAAGAGATTTGCTGCTACTAGCCAGACACAGAAGTGTGCTCGATGTGGTAAGTTCCATGTAGGTGAGTGTTGGGCGGGTAGTGGAAAGTGCTTTAAATGTGGATCTATGGACCACCAAGTTAGAAACTGTCTGCAACAATGGGGTAGTGAAGGGCCCATAGATCAGGAGAACACCTAGTAGGGCAGAGGAGGTCAGCAGCCATAGAGAGGTCGTGGTCTAGTCAGAGGTGGTAACGGTTTCGGTCGGGGCTATGGAGCACCAGGCCGAGGGACAGGAAACACTGAGGTGAGACAGCCGGGGTTAGTCTATGCTGCCAGATGTTGAGAGGAGCCTGACGAATCGGATGTAATAATCGGTATGTTTTTAATTTTTGGTTTACCTTACACTACATTGATTGATGTTGGGTCGACACATTCATATGTTGCTAGTAGGGTGTCTAGAACTTCAAGCATAAATTCTGAGATTTCCTCTAGGGAGATGACTGTAATTAGCGTGTTAGGACACTTTATGGTGGTAAATAAGCTTTATCGGGAGGTACCTTTAGAAGTTCAGAAATAGTTTTCCTGGCTGATCTGATGGAATTACCATTTGGGGAGTTTGATTTAATCCTAGGCATAGATTGGCTGGTGAGGTATCAAGCTAATGTAGATTGTGCAGCCAAGCGTATGGTGTTAAAAACCCCCGAGGGTGGCGAAGTGTTGGTAATAGGTGAAAGGGAGAACTGTTTGTCGAATGTGGTGACTGCCCTAAGAGCAGAAAGGATGGTGAGGAAAGGATGCGAGGCAATTCTAATGTTTGTTCAGGCTCTGGAAGCGAAGGAATAACTGTCGGGGATGTTAGGATGGTGAAAGAATTTCCTAATGTTTTCCCAAAAGAGCTTCCAAGATTACCCCCGAATCGTGAAGTGGATTTTGGAATCGATCTTCTTCCGGGAACAATGCCAGTATCTATTGCTCCATATAGAATGACGCCGAAGAGTTGGTGGAATTGAAAGCGTAGATTCAAAAGTTGCTAGATAGAGGGTTTATTTGACCAAGTGTGTCGCCTTGGGGAGCGCCGGTGTTATTTGTTAAGAAGAAAGATGGATCAATGCGTATGTGCATTGACTATCGTCAGTTGAATAAGTTAACAATCAAGAACAAATACCCATTGCCGAGGATCGATGACTTGTTTGATCAGTTGAAGGGGGCCTCAGTCTTTTCGAAGATAGATCTGAGATTAGGGCACCATTAGCTTAAAGTCAAGAAGGCGGATATTTATAAGACGGCATTTAGGACTCGCTATGGTCACTACGAATTCATGGTGATGCCATTTGGGTTGACTAACGCACCAGCAGCGTTTATGGATATGATGAACTGAGTGTTCCAACCCTACTTGGATTAGTTTTTCGTGGTATTTATAGATGATATCCTGGTTTATTCAAGGTCCGAAGAGGAGCATGATTCACATCTGCTAGTGGTTTTTGTAGATTCTGAGGGAGAAGTAGTTGTATGCCAAATTTAGTAAGTGTGAATTTTGGCTAAGAGAAGTTACTTTTCTAGGCTACGTTGTGTCGGCAGAGGGGATTAGGGTTAACCCTCAAAAAATTGAAGCGGTGTTGGATTGAAAGCCGCCTAGGTCTATGGCAGAAATTCAGAGTTTTCTTGGTCTGGCCGGGTACTACCAAAGGTTTGTGGAAGGATTTTCTTTAATTGCGGCACCATTGACTAAGTTGTTACGGAAAAGGGGTTCCGTTTGTTTGGTCTGATAAGCAGCAAGATAGTTTCAAGAGGTTAAAAAGGATTTTGACGGAGGCTCCGGTGTTGGTTCAGCCGGAGGGTGGAAGGGAGTTCATGATTTACTGTGATGCATCACACACGGGACTAGGATGCATATTGATGTAGGATGGAAAGGTTGTTGCGTATGCATCTCGATAGTTAAGACCACACGAATTGAATTATCCCACGCATGAATTGGAATTGGCGGCAGTGGTTTTTGCCTTGAAGATCTGGAGACATTATCTGTATGGGGAGAAATCCATCATTTATACCGATCACAAGAGTCTAAAATACCTTTTGACCCAGAAGGAGTTGAATCTAAGGCAAATGAGGTGGATCGAGTTATTAAAGGATTATGACAGCTCGATCGAGTATCATTCGGGTAAAGCTAACGTAGTGGCGGATGCCCTAAGTCGTAAAGTAATCTCTAACTTGAGAGCAATGTTTGCTTACCTCAGTTTATACGATGATAGGAGTTTATTAGCTGAACTTCAAATGAAACCCTCTTGGGTTAGTCAGGTTAAGGAGAAGCAGCAAACCGATGAGTTGCTTAAGGTGAAATTACAACTAATACCAAATGATGGGCCAACAGAAATCAGTGTGAATGAGGAATGACTGTTATGTTGTCGAGGAAGAGTTTGCATGCCAAAAGATCCGGAGTTGAGGCGTAGGATTTTGCAAGAAGTGCATGGTAGTCCATACGCTATGCACTCTAGAGGGAGTAAGATGTATTGGGATTTGCGAGATCAGTTCTGGTGGCCGGGCTTGAAGCGAGAGGTAACTGAATTGGTGAGTAAGTGTTTGACCTGTCAGCAGGTGAAGGCGGAGCATCAGTTACCATTAGGGTTATTGCAGTGATGAAGATTCCACAATGGAAGTGGGAAAATATCACAATGGACTTTGTTAGTGGGCTACCTCTCACGCCTATTAAGAAAGATTCAGTTTGGGTGATTGTTGATCGCTTGACGAAGTTTTCTCATTTCATACCAGTACGAGTCGATTACTCTCTACAGAAATTGGCAAAGCTATACACAGTGGAGGTAGTGAGGTTGCATGGAGTACCAGTATCGATCATATCGAATAGGCACCCTAGGTTCACGTCGCGATTTTGGAAGGCATTGCATCAAGCGTTGGGTATAAAGTTGGATTTCAGTACAACATTTAATCCTCAGACTGATAGACAGTCTGTGGGTAATTCAGATCTTGGAGGACATGTTGAGAGGTTGTGTCATTGATTTCAAGGGTAGTTGGGAAGAATTTATACCATTAGCGAATTTGCTTACAACAACAGCTACCGATCTAGTATTCGAGATGGCGCCTATGAAGTATTGTGCGGCGAAAGTGTCGTACTCCTACCTGTTGGACGAAATTAGGGGAACGTCAAATTTTGGGTCCGGAGTTGGTTACCGAGACAGAGGAGAAGGTTGAGTTAATTCGGGCTAGACTAAAGAAAGCGTCGGACAAATAGAAGTCCTATGCTGATTTGAAGCGTAAGGACATAGAGTTTGCAGTGGGTGACAAGGTGTTCTTGAAGGTGTCGCCATGGAAGAAAGTACGGAGGTTTGGATGGAAAGGTAAATTAAGTCCTAGATTTATCGGACCTTATCGGTGTTGAAACTAGTGGGACCCGTAGCCTATCAGCTAGAGCTACCTTCTGAGTTAAGCCAGATTCATGGTGTATTCCACGTCTCTATGTTAAGATGTTACCGATCGGATCCATCCCATGTGGTGTCTGTGGAATAAATCGAAGTAAGACCCGATTTATCCTTTGAAGAGGAACCAGTGGAAATTCTGGATCGTGATGTTAAAATATTACGGAGGAAGACGGTTTCCTTGGTTAAGGTTCTATGACGGAATCACGATTCTGAGGAGGCTACATGGGAACCGGAGGAAGCGATCGCGGCAGCAATACCCGCATCTATTTTGATCAGGTAATTTTGAGGCCGAAATTTCTTTAAAGGGGTAGAACTGTAACATCCTGAATTAATGGGCCTTTTCATTTAATGTATGGTTATGTTTAATGTGAGTGTTAGGGGTCCAGAATGGGCTTAGGGTTGGGCCGAGGCCTTAATCGAATTTTCTGTTTGGACACGCTAGTGGAAAGCCAGTTAGGATAGGGCTTAAAAGATGTTATCTGTATTTTAGAATACAAAATGGGCTTGTAGCCCAGTGGGTAGTGGCGCTACATAAGGGAGCTATAAGGTGGCGTCAACTGAGGAGGCCAAGTTTGAGTTGCATGAAGCCCAACTATTTTAATTAAATTTAGTTAATTTTTGGCATTTAAGAGGGTAGAGTGGGACGGCAAGGAGGCTTGGAAATAGTGAGTAGATAATACAGATAATTGGCAGATAAAGGAGAAGAGGTAGTGTTATCTTTTGGAGGTGTGATCAGATAAAGATAAGGGAGGAAATTTAGGATTTATCTGCTGGTCACAGTGGTGGCCAAAATTCCAACACTGAGGGGGGAGGAGGAATCGGTTTGGTATGTTCAAGGGTGCCAAAATTTCCCTTGATTAATAGCTTAGTTTTAGTTTTAAAAAGGGGCATTTTCAGTTTTTAGGTAGTAGGTGCCGAAATTTAGGTTAAGTAGGGGGGATATCTCTTCAATTCCGACATTTGGATCCTATTCTTTTTTTTTTCTTTTCTTCCCTCTCATCTCCACTTATATGCAAAAGCCGAAATTCCATTATTCTTTTCTCTGCATCCCTCTACAAGCCGAACCCTCACAGTTCCTCTCTACATCTTTTCTTTTGATCTCTTCTAAAGCCGAATCTCTTCACTTCAACTCTCTTCTCCACTCTTTCCTACTAGCCGAATACCTTGTCCACTCTTTTCTCTGTGTCGATTCTTTCTTCTATCGTGCTAAGTGCCAGAATCTCTAAAGGGTTAGTCGAATCTGTTGATGTTAAGGTATGTGCCGAATTCTCTCTTCACTTTTTCTCATCCGGGTTTTTTTTGTTGAGGCCAAAGCCAAAGGCTAGTTGGCGTGATAAGATTGTCCTTGGAGTAATATTTTGATTGTTCTCGTGTTCTTATTTTGGGGTGACACATCGGGAATCGAAGTAGATCGTCTAGATCTAAAAGCCGAAAACTGCTAGTCTCTAAACTCCATCTCTTTCGGGATTTCTAGGTAAGGGACCTCTGCACTATGAATGTACATTCGTGTTTGTATTCAATTCAATGTTTTAATCCGGTTTGTTGACTAAGATCTGTTCCATGGATACAAACACTAGTCAAATGAAAGAGGGAATTGGACCCGTAAATCCAACCCCTAGATTTAAGAAGCGAGTGGTGTAAACAGTACGGGATTGGCCGCCGGGTTGTGGACCGACTTCTGAACAAAACTTTAGACAGTTAACAGTCGTATTGGCTTCTGATAGTGTCAATGTAGAAAGTCTCGTCTTGTCTGTAATCAGGTGTGTAAATCTCTATCACACTAGTTAATCTGTACTATATATGTTATGGGCTAAAAGCCAGAAAAAAGGGCTGTATAGACAGTCGTATACCCGAAAAGGGTAGGCAAGAAATGCCAGGTACGTAATCATAGAAACTTCTCTATGTGTATCGAAGTTTGTGATAGTTTGTGATCTTTTAAATAGTATATTATTTTGATTCTGCATGGATGTATGCATGGGATGAGGCTAATATGATGAAGGGGAAGAGCATGTTAATAGGTCACTTGGTGATAGGTGGTTAAACCACGAACTGTAAAGTTAGGTCACAATAGTGATAGGTGGCTAAGCCACGTTAAATTTATTCCTGATTGTTAGGAATAGGCAGAATGGTCATCGATATGGTGTGTAGCGGTTGGTGGGTTGATTGTAGAAATCCCGAGGTGTGATGGTGGTATGGTATGGGTGTGTAGAGAATGAACTTTTAGGTTGGGTTGGGCCATGTAGCATGTAAATATTTTGTTACCATTGTGTATGGGCCTAGGCCCATAATGTGTTTGTGGGCCTCAAGCCATTTATGTGATTTTGGGTTTTGCACACTGAGTCTTGGTGACTCACCCCTTTTATTTCCCTGACTTTTCAAATGAGCAGTAGATCGTGGACATGGGAGCTGAGGCGGACTCGAGGATCCATCAAGTTTTTATTTTCATAAACTATTTTCGGTTTTCCTTTAAGTTTTAGTTTTTGGGATTATTTATGTAATAAGGCCTCCATAGCTTAGGTTATCAATTTATATTTGTTAAGGTTTATATTTTATAAATTTATGTTCAAGGACTTAATCATAAGAAGGAAGAAAAAAGATTTTCAAACAAGTTCTAAAAAAAAAAAACACTTCAAGGGCTTTCTACAAATATCTCTTATTTAATGAATATCTATATAAACGAACCGAGATTTTCAAAACCCTCTAAAGCAAAGTTTTCAACATTTAACCCGTAGCATACCAGATCTGATCGTGGCGTTTTGGGCCAGGTTTGGGGTGTTACAGAATGTTACCAAAACCTCTAGAATTTTCCATTGCTCATCATTGCTCATGTTAACAGTTAAGCTTTCGAAAAACTCTAATAAGACTTTTTCTCTCTCAAAGTTAGCTTGTGGTTCTATCTGGTGCCACTGTTGACTTTTTGAATTAGGTATTCTAAGGGTTTTGTTTTTCTCTCACACTTTATTTCTTACTTCTTTCATTTGATGGTTCACAACATGAGAGATCTTTTACACGGAGAATTCAATAGGTTAAGAGTGTAATTGATTAAACTAGTGGAGGTGAGAGATGATGGTCTCTTTATCCTTGGCTTAGTGTGGTCACACAAGAATTACATGTAAGAAATGTTCAAACATAATACGAAGGCACTTCAACCTTTGCTACTTTTTATCCCTTTTTGGTTCCTTTCACACAATCAAAAAGTCGTGACTTTTTTAGTTTTGGGTCATGATTTATATATGACTTGATCAAATCTTTAGTTCCATAACTAGGATAATTGCTTAAGTTCATATATGGACCTTAGTAACTTGCAAACTTTATGCTTTTGGCCTTCATCTATATAACCACTGAGATCATAATATGCCCAATAGCATTCACATAACACAGGCAGATTTAATACGCCAATTTACATAACACATAGGCAGATATTGTATGCCAACATAACTCGACATAAACAACCCATCCTCATGCCATCCACGTATCCAAAATTCAAAGTCAGAAACATGTCATACAGTCTCATTCACATATATACTCCCCCTTAACTCCTTATATCATTTTCATTTACAATAGTATATTTTCTTGTGATCTGCCAGTCCAATTTGTAATATAGCTATCTTACCGAAGGCATCACAAACATATCTCCCCTTCTCTATCACCACAGATCATATCTTACATATCACAAACTGTTGGTTCTGGCTTAAGCATGAAAGATGATGTTTATTTCATAACACAGACAAATTAAAATCAGATTGATAACACTAAATGATCATTACCCACACATTTACCATTCATACATTAATAAGGAAGATTGCTTACCTCTCACAATTTATATAATAAAAGAAATTTACAACACATGGAGATAAGAAGGAACTCACCAGAAACTCTAGTACAGATCTACAAAGCAGATCCTTTGCCTTTATCGCTTGGACCTTTATTAGCTTCTTGAGCTAAAAGAAAGATAATTATTCTTATCGGATCATTAATCTGTCAAAACTTAACATGCATGCAAGGATCGATTTAAAAAAAATCCAGAATCAGGAAGTTTCCTTCCTTACAAACAATTATAACATCTATGTATGTAGTACAATAAACATGTAGATTACTTCTATAATAACCTAAGGTTCACCAGAAATTACCAGTAAGCTGGTACTAACATTGACATTATCTAAACACTGCGAACCTTCTCCTCAATGAAGTTCTTTTAAACTTAGGTTTTTTAGAAACTTACAGGGAAATTCAAGAAAGAAGAAGATGTAAAAGTGTCTCATGATAACCACCGATACTCTTATATACCAAGCAACAGAGACAATGTTTAGTGGAAAAATCAGATAATTCCACTAGCACCCTTGATTCCCGCAATTAAATGCGCTTAACAAGTTTTAAGTCTAATTATTCTATAGTAGTCTAGTTCAGTTCTAACTAAATCTCAACTAAATCCTAACATAACTAATTTAGTTACCAAGCACTAAATAAAATAAGTTAATCAAAACTGCGAACTTCACAAGTTTGACCAAAACATCTGGGTTGGTGGATATTTAACAGAAGAGTCTGCCAAAACATAGAGTTTGCCAAATGAGAAATCCCACAAAGTTCTCTACTTAGTCGAAACTAATACTTTACTTACTAAATTCTATACTTAATTTACCATTTATACGTCAACCAATAACAGAATACTGAGTCTCCGCCGGGTGGGCTATTACAATTCTCCTCCATTTGGAAAATTTCACCCTTGAAATCCATACCTACGAAAAGTTGAAGATACTACTTTTTCATTAAACTTTATCTTTCCCAAGTAGCTTCTTCTGTATTATTATTCCTCCATAATACTTTCACCAAAGGAATTCTTTTATTTCTTAGCTCTTTCACTTCTCTTACCAAGATTCGAATAAGCTCTTCTTCATATGACATATTTGATTCTACTTCTAAGTCTTTGATCTGCACAACATGGTCTAGATTTGATCGATACTTTCTCAGTATAGGCACTTGAAACATATTATGAATCTTCAATAACTCTGGTTGTAATTCCAACTTATAAGCCACTGGTCCAACTTGCTCTAAAATCTCATATGGTCCTACAAAACGTGGGCTTAACTTTCCTTTCTAACCAAAGCTTATAATTTTCTTCCAAGGAGAAACTTTTAAAAATACTTTGTCACCAAATTCAAATGAGATATCTTACTTTTTGAGATTAGCATAAGCTTTCTGGCAATCTTGGGCAACTTTCAGATTATTTTGAATGGCAAAAACTTTTTCTTCTATTTCTTGAACTAATTTAGGGCCTACCAATTTCCTTTCATTGAGCTCCATCCAACACGTGGGCTTTCAAGACATTTTTCCATACAGAGCTTCAAATGGTGACATACCCAAAATGACATGATGACTATTATTATATGCAAACTCAACCAAAGGAGATATCTTTCCCAATTTAGCCCAAAGTCAATCACACAACTTCTTAACATGTCTTTCAAGACTTGAATTACTCTTTCAGATTGTCCATCTGTCTGACGATGAAAGGCATTACCAAATTGTAGCTTGGTTCCTAACAATCCTTGTAGTTTCTTCTAGCACCTCAATGTAAACCTTAAATCTTGGTCTAAAACTATAGATGATGGAATTCCATGAAGGCATACTATTTCAAAGACATAAAACTCAGCTAACTTTCCAGTGAATAAGTGATGTGTAATGGCAAGAAATGAGCTGACTTAGTGAGTCTATCCACAATTACCTAAACTGAATTATTCTTAGAAAAACTGAGAGGAATATCTAATACAAAATCCATCTTAATCTTATCCCACTTCCATTTTGGTATCTCTAAAGGATACATCTTACCCCAAATAACTTGATGCTCTGCTTTAACTCGTTGGAAAGTCAAACAAGTTGAAACATATTTTTTGATTTCTTTCTTTATTCTAGGCCACTAGTATAGACTTCTCAAATCTCAATACATCTTGACACTTCTTGGATGAAGTGAAAAGGGTCTTTGATGAGCCTCTTTTAACAATTCTTTCCTTAAACCATTCCTAACAGGCACATACATTCTTCCCATAAACAACAATTCACTAGATTTTCCCAAGTTAAAGTTTGCTGCATTACCAAACATCATACGCTACTTATACATATTACACTGCGTATCTTTCTTTTGTTTTTCCAAAATTTGAGAGAGAAAGGTTGGTCTAATAATCAACTCTGCCAATAACGATCCCTCATCAACCAGACTTACTTTTTCTCGAAGGGATGCTAACGTTGTCACTATTTTTATGCTCAAAGCATCAGCCACAACATTAGCTTTTCCAGGTTGATACTCTATGGTCAAATCATAATCCTTCAAAAGTTCCAACCAACATCTTTGGCGTAGATTCAAATCTTTTTGTGTCATTAAATACTTTAAATTCTTATGACCTAAGAACGCATGACACTTTTCTCCTTAAAGATAGTGTCTCCAAATCTTCAATGCCAAAAGCATTGCTACTAGATCCAAATCATGAGTTGGATAATTTCTCTCATGTGGCTTGAGCTAGTGCAATGCATACGCCAAAATTTTACCTTTATGCATAAGTACATATCCAAGGCCATTCAATGATGCATCAGTATAAACAATATATTCCCCACTAGATATAACAGCCCAATTTTGGGGCTAGTCAGAATAGTGGTTTTGAAACTACTAATCTGAGACTAGAGAAATTTTTTTTAATAATTTCATATGTGTTATATCATGATTATATGGGTGCATGAAAATTTTGGTACATTAATTTTGGTGATTTCATGTTAATTGCGAAAAACAACTAAATCGCATAAAGTGCGAAAGTTTCATTTTACAAGCTAGAGGTGTCATATAGTTATATAATCTTAATTAGAGGTTTTAAATGTGCAATTTGGACTTTTTAAAGGCAATAGCCTACCATATGGGGGACAAGAAGCTTAATTTAGTCAAAGTTGGTAGTGTTAGGTGATTAATGAATAAAATAAGAGGAAATAAAGAAGTTATCTTTTTTTACTATTTTCATTTCTTCTTACCACCAAAAATTCAAGCAAGAAATAGGGGTTTTGAAGCTCAAAATTTCAGCCAAGCTATCCTCTAGGAAGTAAGTGATTTTTGAGGTCTTTCTTGATAATATTTGTACTTTTGGAACCCCTAAAGCTTAAGCTAGCTAAAGAGGGGACTATTTTGCAAAATGATTGAAAGTTTAGGGATTTTACATGTGAGTGTTTATGTTGTTTGCTGAGTTTTTAGCGAAGAAAATGAATTATGGTTGTTAAATAAACAACTTTTGTGAAAGGTGTTACTATGAAAACACCTAAAATGACCTATTTGTAAATGTTGTAAATTGAGTAGTAAATGCATGAAATGATTGATATTGCGAATTGTTATAAGAGTAATAAATGTTCAGCTAGGCTTGTTTAATGAGGAAATTTTATGAAAAATGATTTACGAGCTTTAGGGAAAAATCAAAATTTTACCAAAGTATAAGGGCGAAACGGTCATTTTTGCCAAAGTAGAAATTTTGAAGTGTTTTGATTTATATAGTGATTAAATGAGTAAATTTTACTATTATAGATCAAGAAGAAGGCACGGGGAAAAGGCAAGGTTTTGGACTAAGCTGCAAATTAACATATCTTACACCGAGGTAAGTTTATGTGTAAACGATACATCCCTATTATGTATGTTTTAACTATTGAAGCATTATGTGGATGTAATTAACTATTGGTGAGAATTAATGAAATAGTAGAAAATGTGAAAACTCTCGAATGAACCTTCGGAAGAGAAATATGGGTACGGATGAATATCCGTAAATATGTAAATTTTGGTGGGCAGTGTGCGATACCACCTTGTTATTTATTAACGATGGGCTACGTGCGATACCATCGTATTTATTAATATATTGGTGGGCTATGTGCGATACCACCGTAATTATCATTGTTGGTGGGTTGTGTGCGAAACCACTGGGTATCATGTACCATTTCGAAGGGTTCATCAAGAAACTTGTTTAAGTAAATATTTCATGTGGCTTTGTGGTGATAAGTGCAGGGCATAAGTATAAGTAAATGTGAGCAATGTATATGATATGCGGTTGGGATGTGGTAAGAGTTGAGATGAGTAAGCATGATTATAAGAATATGAATTGTTCTTACATAGTATGTAATGTTTTTGATTGCACAACATATGGTATGATGCTTATTGTTTACATATAGACTTATTAAGCTTAAAGCTTACTCCCTTTTATTTTCCCTTGTTTTATAGTGTCGAAGAGCCAGCTCGGGATCCGGAGATAAGCAAAGAATCACCCCTACTATCAGCACATCTTGGTATAGTTAGACTTAGCATTTTGAGTATGGCATGTATAGGAACAAGACTTAGTTGAATGTCATATTGTTTTGGCCAAATATGTTGGCTCATTCAAAAATGAACTCATTTGTACGAGGCCATAGTTGATGGCTCTTTCTTATGAATCTATGAGAAGATGAGGATATTCATGAATGTACAAGTTGCATGATTGGTTTATTTAGTTTATTTATACATGAATGGGTTGAAGGTTTGATATGATTTATGTTCGTATGAGTTGGGGTGATAGAAAGAGCTTGGCAAATAGCCTTGTTCTTGTCCGCATGGGTAGACACACGGGCGTATGTCTAGGCCGTGTGTGACACATGTGAGCCTCATGGGCATGTGGTTAGGCTGTGTGTCCCCTTACATGCTAGGTTTACAAGTTAGTATGCTCAGTAGTAAACACACGGGCAGAGACATGGCCGTGTGTCTCAACTTTGTGGAAGGCACGGCCATTGACATGGGTGTGTGCCTAGGCCATGTGAAGTCTGTACCTAAAATTAGGAATTTAATTTGCCACATGGCCTAAGGACACGGGCATGTGTCTTGGCCGCGTGACATTTATGGGGTGATGACGTCAGAAGCAGAATGCCAAGGTTTTTGCCCACAAGCTAAGATACGGGCATGTCGAGGCCGTGTGAGGGAATGGGCCAGGGACACGGGCATGTGTCCGGCCGTGTGAAAACCCCTGTAGGTTCGAATTGAATAATAAATCCACACGGGTGTGGAACACGGACAT
The DNA here is from genome assembly GCA_025506655.1 of Gossypium rotundifolium. NCBI lineage: Eukaryota > Viridiplantae > Streptophyta > Magnoliopsida > Malvales > Malvaceae > Gossypium > Gossypium rotundifolium. The sequence goes on along the minus strand of CP106727.1, from coordinate 33,849,238 downwards.
GTGATATGCTACACGGGCGTGTGGACTGTTTAGTGAAAATTTTCTAAGTTTTTCTAGAGAGCTTCAAAGGAGTTTGATTTGATCCCGAACCACTTCTAAAGTGTGATTTAGACCTTCTTTGCTTGTTTAAGAGGTGTTATGAAAAGTTTTAATTTAGGGTGGAAAGTCAAGTCTCAGTATAGCATAATTGTTTGTGAATAAGTCTAGTAATGCCTTGTGCCTTGTTCCAACGTTGAATACGGGTAAGGGGTGTTACACCAGATTCTAGTTGAGTTAAGCTAGAAGCTTCTGTTAAAACTATTTTCAACTTTTCAAAACTTTGCGGACAAGCATCAGTCCATTCAAACTTCTCTTTCTTTTTCATCAAATGTGTGAGGGGAGTTGCCAACATTCCGAAGCCTTTAACAAACCTTTTATAATAGCCTGCTAAACCTAAGAAACTACGATAGCCTGCTAAACCCAAGAAACTGCGAACTTCAATGACATTCTTGGGTAGATTTCATTCAAGCACTGCTTTTACCTTATCAAGATCTACTTTAATACCTTCAGCAGAAATTACATGCCCTAAAAAAATGAACCTCTCTTAGCCAGAATTCACACTTTGTGAACTTGGTGTATAACTAATTCTCGCGTAATGTTTTCAGCACAATTCTCCAATGCACCTCATGTAACACCCCTTACGTATGTTTGACGCCGGAACAGGGTACGAGGCGTTACCTTACTTAAACACATACTAGCATACATTTCTGGGTCATAAAATTTCGTTCAAATTTATAACTTTTCAAACTTTGTCATAAAATCCTTAATATGATCCTACGAGGCCCAAAACACACTTTAGATGAAACACCCCAAACCCAGCCCACAAGCCCTGACCGGATCTGACATGCTTCTAAGAAAAATCCATTCGAATCTAATTTGAAAACTTTGCTAAAAACTTGTGTGTTTCTGAAAATAGTTGATTTGGGCTGGGCTCAAATTTTAAAACCCATGTCGATTAGGTGTTAAAACATTTAATATCATCACTTAAAAAAAATTTATTTTAACTCTAATTTGTTAATAATCGGATCATACTAAGTAATTTAAAACATGCATAACATTTTAATCTCAAGGCCTTATTACATCAAATAAACCCAAATAATTCAAACTTAAATATAGAAAGAAAACTAATAAAATAAAGCAGTCTCTGAGCTTTGCATGGCCACCACTGAGCTCCTGCCGACCCGGTCCATTACTGAGTGTCACCTGAAAAAAATAGTCCCACAAGGGGTGAGTCAAACAGACTCAGTGTGTACAACCAATACTAAACTCAATTAAATTCAGGCATGTCAAATCATACATAATAACATATATAATTATGATGCAATCTCGAACCCAAGCCTAGACATCCATCCGCTACACATCACCCGTACCAACCATCACACCGTGGGGACTACTAAGTCAACCTTCCATCCGCTACACACCATCGAAGGCAGTCGCTGCAGTTGACGTGCTCATCGCCCTTATAAAATTTGTGGCATAGCCACCAGATTATTTTGTGACATAAGTCACCACATTCATATATTGTGACATAAGTCACCACATTCAGCTATTGTGACATAAGTCACCACATTCAGATATTGGGGTATTAAACCACCAATTCACTTCCCCTTTACATATCACCCATATGCCCCATGTCAAACATATCATGCAATAACATGTTTCATTTCACATTCTTGTCACTATTAGCATATGTGCCATAATAGACCATAACCTACTCATAGTAGGAGTGGGTAAACATACTTGAGTATCTCGCTCGTACCATTGCATGGTACTCTTAGCCACTTTACACATATTTTTATTAACACATAAATTAACACATAATCATAAATTAATTGAAGTTTAGTGTGGGGGGTACACACCTGATTTACTTAGCAATTCACTCCAAATCCCGAAAATCCAATCTATTGCTTTAGATCTTTAGTGCCTATATTCTATGACCCAATCATATTAGTAAAAAGCCATTCGGCTATAAAAACCAAATCCCAATAGGATTATTGTAACCCAAAATTTACCTTGGTGTCGATTTGATTCTTAAACAAATCCCGAAACTTTATGATACTTCTTTATTGCAATCGGCTATACCCTTAACCATTGAACTAGTTAGTTTCGGCTTTTAGAAATAGATCTAAATACCAAAAATGGCCTTGGTCGAATTCATAGACCCACTTACCTTGCGTTCTAAATCCCGGAATTATCCACCTAACCAAGGAGATGTCGAAATACCTATAGTCATAGGTTAGATTTAAGTCCAACTTTAAATCACATACTAATGGCCTATGGCCGAATATCACCTTATAGCTTACCTTAAAACTTGAAATCCCGAAAGATTCTTCTCTCAAGTCAACAACAGCAAACCAATCCCCAAAGATCCTTTGAAGATTCTAAAAGCACATTATGGAGATTAGTACCTTGTTTTCGGTGAAGTCTAAAGAAAAGAATGGAAATCGAATGATAACTAGTTCTTACCCTTAATCTGATCGATCGCCTTGTTGAACCCACGAGATTGGCTATAGACTAAGTGTGATCAACAAGTTTTGACTTTTGAAGCTATGAAGAAATAGACTAATGGTTACCTTGAGGTTCGGTTTTGATTGAATTTGCAAAAGAAGAAGAGTAGGTTGATGTTGAGGTTTCACTTTTGGAGAATCAAAAGGAAAAGAGAATAATTGGCGAGAGAATTCAGCGAGAGGAAGAAAGAAAAGAATGGAGAATGGCTTTACTCTTCCTTGGCCAAAATACTATCAAAAGAACCCCTTATTCGCCAACACTATCTAATTCCTTGTTTTCTCTTTATCTCTTCTCTTAAATTTAATAAAAATAAGTTATCATTTATCTCTTATCACCTTTTCAAATTAATAAAATTAATCCACCAATTATCCCTTATCTAGCGAATTTTAAAAGGATTAAACTCTTCCTTGAGTTCCTTAGTGCCGTCCACCTCTCTCCTTGTAGCAAAATAAAATTCTTTTATTTGCTTCCCATGCGACTTCGAACTTAGGTCCTTCCTTATAGCCCATGGCGTCATTTCAGAGGCCTTAAGTGGCACCTCAAGCCACTTTTCCAAGCCCAATTTCATGTCACATTTCCTCTAATATTTCTTTTAAGGCCTTCCTGCTTAGCTTCCTCTTTTAGATTTAGAATCTAATACTTTCTAAGGCATTTGTCTATGGACTAAGGTTCAAAAAATTCATAATGCACATCCACAACACACATAAGCATGCTATGTCTTATAATTATAAATGCACAAGCCATAATCCAGGATATTACAGTTCTACCCCCTTAAAATAATTTCGTCCTTGAAATTACCTGGCAGAAATAGGTGAGGGTATTGCTGTCGCATTGCTTCTTTCGGCTCCCACGAAGCTTCTTCGAATCCATGATTACGCCATAACACTTTGACTAGAGGAACTGACTTCCTCTGTAGCACCTTCACATCTCTTTCCAAAACCTGAATCAGCTCCTCCTCGTAGGATAAATCTGGCCTTAGCTCCACCTCTTCAATCGGTACTATATGAGATGGATCCGACCGGTAACGACGTAGCATAGAAACATGAAATACGTCATGCATCTGCTTCAATTCCGAAGGCAACTCCAACTGATATGCCACTGGTCCAACTCGCTTCAATACTCAATAAGGTCCTATGAACCTTGGGCTTAGCTTCCCTTTTCGACCAAATCTTATCACCTTCTTCCAAGGTAAAACTTTAAGGAACACTTGATCTCCCACATCAAACTTTATTTCCTTTCGTTTAAGATCTGCGTACGACTTCTGCCTATCAGATGCCTCCTTTAATCGAGCTCGAATCACACTAACCTTCTCCTCGATTACGCCACAATTTTGGCCCCAAAATCGGCGTTCTCCCAATTCGGTCCAACGGTGGGAGATCGACACTTGACCATACAATGCTTCAGACGGTGCCATCCGAATACTTGCACGATAGTTGTTATTGTATGCAAATTCCGCTAGGGAAATATTCTTCCCAACTTCCTCGGCGTCTATTACATGACCTCTCAAAGATATCCTCTAGCACTTGGATCACCCGTTCAGACCGGCCGTCTTTGTGGATGGAAGCGATCTTGAAATCCAATCTAATGCCTAAAGCCTATGTAAAGCTTTCCAAAATCGAGACGTGAACCTCGGATCCCTATCCGAGATAATTGACATCGGCACTCCATGCAACCTCACAATCTCGCTACATACAACCTTGCTAACTTCAGGGAGTAGTCAACCAAAGACAAGAATAAAGTCTACCGACTTTGTCGGTCGATCCACTATCACCCATACCGAGTCCTTCTTAGTAGGCGTAAGGGGAAGCCCACTAACGAAGTCCATGGTGATTCTCTTCCACTTCCACTGCGGAATTTGTATTGGCTGAAGCAACCCTGACGGAACTTGGTGTTCAGCCTTAACTTGCTGACACGTTAAGCATTTGCCGACAAATTCAGAACTTCCTCTTCGCACCGAGCCACCAAAACTGTTCTCTTGGGTCTCAGTACATTTTACTACCTCCGGGATGCATAGTATAAGGGCTACTATGCGATTCTCGAAGAATTCTTTACCTAAACTCCTCGTCCTTCGGCATATAGATCTTACCCTTGAAGCACAATACTCCTTCGTCATTAACGCCATAATCTTCTAATTCTCCATTCTGCGCTTGCCGTAACTTAGCACTTAGATCTTCGTCCATTAACTGCCTTTCTTTCACCTCATTCAACCATGTCGGTTTAACTTGGAATTCTGCCAACAAACTTCCATTGTCATACAAGCTCAGATGTGCGAACATCGCCCTCAGATCTGAGACAACCTTTCGACTTAGGGCATCTGCTACCACATTCGCCTTGCCTGGGTGATACTCTATAGAGCAATCATAGTCCTTCAATAGTTCCACCCACCTTCGCTGTCTCAGATTCAACTCTTTCTGAGTCAGTAGATACTTAAGGCTCTTGTGGTCTGTGTAGATCACTGACTTTTCTCCATAAAGATAATGCCTCCACACCTTAAGGGCAAAGACCACTGCCGCTAATTCCATGTCATGCGTCGGGTAGTTAACCTAGTGTAGCCTTAGTTGTCGAGATGCATAAGCAACTACTTTCCCATCTTGCATAAGGACACCTCTCAATCTTGTATGGGAAGCATCACAGTACACTACAAAATCCTTTCCTGCCTCTGGCTGAATCAAAACTGGGGCTTCGGTCAAGACCTTCTTAAGCTTCTCAAAGCTCTCCTGTTGCTTATTAGTCCATATGAAAGGCACTTCCTTCCTTAACAACTTTGTCAGAGGCGCGGCTATTGATGAGAATCCTTCCACAAACCGTCTATAATAGCCTGCCAATCTTAAGAAACTCCGAACTTTCACCACTAACTTAGGGGGTTTCCAATCCAGAACTGCCTCAATCTTTCGAGGATCCACCCTTATTCCTTCAGCAGATACCACATCTCCTAAAAACGTCACCTCCTTAAGCTAAAATTCACACTTGCTGAATTTGGCGTAGAGTTCCTTCTCCCTCAACACTTGCAACACTATCCGGAGATGCTCATCATGCTCCTCTTCAGACTTGGAATACACCAAAATATCGTCTATGAACACAACAACGAACCGGTTCAGATAGGGTTGAAAGACCTGGTTCATCATGTCCATAAACGCGGCTGGGGCGTTCGTCAACCCAAATGGCATTATTACGAATTCAAAATGCCCACACCTTGTCCGAAAGGCCATCTTATGGATATCCACTTCCTTCACCTTAATCTGATGATATCCGGACCTCAGATCTATCTTTGAGAAAACCGCGGCCCCCTTAAGCTGATCGAACAAGTCATCAATCCTTGGCAAAGGATACTTATTCTTGATGGCCAGCTTGTTCAACTGACGATAATCTATGCACATGCGCATAGTTTTGTCCTTCTTCTTTACAAATAAGACCGGTGCTCCCCATGAAAACACACTAGGTCGAATAAACCCATGGTCTAGCAATTCTTGGATTTGAGCCTTGAGCTCAACCAACTCCTTTGGTGCTATTCTGTATGGGGCAATTGACATAGGAGCTGTACCCGGCAACAAGTCAATTTCAAATTCCACCTCTCTGTCTGGGGGTATTCCGGGTAATTCCTCTAGAAAGACATCCACAAACTCCCTTACAGTTCTAACTCCACTAACTCCCCCTTCTTTCGCGTCCAAAGCACTAATGAAGGTCAAAAATGCCTTACACCCCTTCCGAACTATCTTATCCGCCTTTAATGCCGAAACTACGTTAGACAAGTAGTTCCTCCTTTCGCCTATCATAACCATCACCTCCTCCTCTGGGGTCCTTAACTCTATTCGCTTGACTGCACAATCCAATACAGCCCGATGCTCCACTAGCCAATCCATGCCAAGTATAAGATCAAATTCCCCGAAGGGTAATTCCATTAAGTCAGCAGGGAATACTACTCCCTGATGCTCCAAAGGCACACTCTGAAATATCTTGTTTACTATTACAGTTTGACCTAGTGGGCTTACTATAGTCATCTCCCTATCAGATAGTTCAGAGGCTATCCCTAGAGTTTCAACTACTCTATATGCAACGTAAGAATGGGTCGAGCCCACATCAATCAAAGCCACATAAGGTTTGCCAAATATAAGAAATGTACCGATTATGATGTCTGACGCGTCTCCGTCCTCCTTTCGACGAACCACATAAACCAAGCCCGACTGCCTGGCCTCCGTGTTACCAACACCTCGGCCCGATATTCCCCGTCCTCTACCAGCACTGTTTCCTCTACCATTCAGACCATACCCTCGAGGTCAGGCTGTTGTTCGCCTCTTCGGCTGAGTAACACCACGAGCTACGGTCAATTCCCATCTTGTCTCAAAGGACAGTCCTTAATCATGTGGTCCTTTGACCTATATTTGAAACATCCTCCTGTCTTCTTCCAACATTCTCCTAGATGTTTCTTTCCACACTGATTGCAAGTACGCAGATCGCCCTCCCATCACGGTCTGTGACCTTATGGCCCATCAACTCTAGGCCTCTTTTGCACATTCCCTGACGATCCAGATGACCTAAAACCTCTCTTCTGTCTATTCCGATCAGTGTTCTACCTTACAGAATCCTTGATACCCTCGGATACCTTAGCCTTCTCCACCAACACAGCAAACTCTCGCTCTTGTTGTGGAGCTATCAATAACCTCAAGTCATCCCTTAGTCTGTCTTCAAACAGGACACACGGTTCATGCTCGTGAGCTACTATCCTCGAGCATAACGGCTCGATTTTAGGAATTGACCAGACTCGATTCATTTAACTTGTTCCCTTGAACCGAATTTCTAAAATGCCTTCCTCGTGCATCGATATAATGGGTACCAACATACTTCTTCCGGTATCTGCCTTAGCATACTCCCAAGTGAGTTCTTCAGCTGTAGCACCTTCCCGCACCGTGAGCCACCATTGATATGACTCATCGCGGAGAAGCGGTACCAACCCTTTCAACTTTTCCTCGTCAGTTAATTCGAGTTCATCCATAATCCGCTCAATCGCCTCCAACCAATACTCAGCGGTACTGGGTGCCACACCTGATACACCACAGAACACCTCAGCTCCGATGGCTCGGAGTCGCTCAGGTACTGACTTTTGAGCTCCCATGCCTCCACCCACTCTAGCCACCCTTTTCAAAACTCTGCAGATCGCTTTGTGACATCTGCGTCATCCTCGTCGATCACGATATTCCACATCAGCGGTGGTGGTGGTGGTGGTAGCATTTCATTCTTAGATCCTTGACCCGATCTAACGAGTTCAGACACGGTCATGCGGCCTCTTCCACGTCCACGCACGTTACGACCACGTCCCCTTGAATTCATACTTTTGCTTTGCATTTATCTGATTAAGGAATTTTATGGATTAGTTTTGTTCCACTGATTTAACACGAATAGTTTTATGTTTAATAGTTCTAGAAAGTAGTTCTTTCGATTCATACACATACAGTCTCACATCATTCATTTAGTCACACACATGAACTTGCGTTCATTATAGAGAAATGTTGTAATTGTCGTTGTTTGTTGTTTTCCACTACCCAGGGGTATTTCCATAATTTTGTCCTACAGAGGTATTTTGGTAATTTTCAAATTAGGGTATTCGAAAATGTTGCAAAATAGAGATTGATGATATTTTACAAAATTTAAATTCTTGTTGGAAAAAAGATTTCAAGGGTGAAATGATAAATTTTATACACTAGGGGTATTCTTGTAATTTTACAAGCCAGGGTCATTTCGGTAATTTTTCACAAAATATGGTTCCTGGTGACTTTTTGAAACAAGGGTATTGTTAAAGGTTTCTAATTTGAGGGCACTTTGGTAGTTTTCCTTTCTGAGGGTATTTTGGTCATTTGTACAGGTTAGGGGTAATTTTGGTCATTTCGCAAATCAAGGGTAATTTCATAAATTTTCCAAATCAGGATGTCTTTTATATTTTGTAAAGTTTTTGGGTATTTGTGAGGTGAAAGAATCTTGGGAACAACTGTGGGTAGTTTAGAAATTTTATGAACCAAGGGCATTTTAGTAAAATTTTTTTTCAACCAGGGTATTTAGGTCATTTTAATAAATCGAGAATATTTTGGAAAATTTTTCTAAATAGTTTTCCTACACATCAAGGGATAATTTGGTGATTTTAAAACTAGGGTTTCTATATAAAAAATATGGCTAGTCCCTTTCGGGTTTTAGTTATTGGGTTTAGCACATGTGGTGAGTCCTCTTGGTTAGGATGAACCATCACTACGCACTGTAGGATTCAAGTGGGTAGGAGGTGAGTCACTAGGACTGCTTAAATACCAAGCTCCCACCGAAACCAATCCTGACATGCGCAACAATTGCCACACCCTAACTCGGCGACCTAGACACAAGTTTGTTTAATTGTGCCTTAGAGTTTTATGTAATTGTTGGGGTAAACTAGTCCTAGGGTTTAATTCCTAATCCACTAGTCTACGTCCCTATATATCCCCACATACAAATCACAAAGAGGTTAGGAGTACTTACCTGGTGGACTTCGGGCCGGAGACTCAGGTGCCATGCTAGAAAAACCTGTTCATTTCTTAATAAAAATCCAATTTTCCAAAAGAAAACGTTTTGGGCCCAAAAAGCCCTCAAGGCTGAGTTTTGAACCGGGCTCTGATACCAAACTGAAACACCCCAAACCCAGCCCACAAGCCCTAACTGGATCTGGCATGCTTCTAAGAAAAATCCATTCGAATCTAATTTGAAAACTTTGCTAAAAACTTGCGTGTTTTTGAAAACAGTTGATTTGGGTTGGGCTCGAATTTTAAAACCCATGTCGATTAGGTGTTAAAACATTTAATATCATCACTTAAGAAAAATTTATTTTTAACTCTAATTTGTTAATAATCGGATCATACTAAGTAATTTAAAAACATGCATAACATTTTAATACTGAAGGCCTTATTACATCAAATAAACCCGAAATAATTCAAACTTAAATATAGAAAGAAAACTAATAAAATAAAGCGGTCTCGAGCTTTGCATGGCCACCATCGAGCTCCTGTCAATTCGGTCCATTCTTGAGTGTCACTGAAAAAATAGTCCCACAAGGGTGAGTCAAAGCAGACTCAATGTGTACAACCAATACTAAACTCAATTAAATTCGGGCATGTCAAATCATACATAATAACATATATAATTATGATGCAATCCACGAACCCAAGCCTAGATATCCATCCGCTCTGATCACCCGTACCAACCATCACACCGTGGGGACTACTAAGTCAACCCTCCATCCGCTACACACCATCGAAGGCGTCCATTGCGATCGGCGTGCTCATCGCCTTTATAAAATTCGTGGCATAGCCACGGATCATTTTGTGACATAAGTCACCACATTCATATATTGTGGCATAAGTCACCACATTCACTATTGTGACATAAGTCACCACATTCGAGATATTGGGGTATTAAACCACCAATTCACTTCCCTTTACATATCACCCATATGCCCCATGTCAAACATATCATGCAATAACATGTTTCATTTCACATTCTTGTCACTATTAGCATATGTGCCATAATAGACCATAACATACTCATAGTAGGGTGGGTAAACATACACAGTATCTCGCTCGTACCATTGCATGATACTCTTAGCCACTTTACACATATTTTATTAACACATAAATTAACACATAATCATAAATTAATTGAAGTTTAGTGTGGGGGTTCACACACGATTTACTTAGCAATTCACTCCAAATCCGAAAATCCAATCTATTGCTTTAGATCTTTAATGCCTATATTCGCCAAATTTCAATCATATTAGTAAAAAGCCATTCGGCTATAAAAACCAAATCCCAATAGGATTATTGTAACCCAAAACTTACCTTGGTGCCGATTTGATTCTTAAACAAATCCCGAAACTTTATGATGCTTCTTTATTGCAATCGGCTATACCCTTAACCATTGAACTAGTTAGTTTTGGCTTTTAGAAATAGATCTAAATACCAAAATTAGCCTTGGCCGAATTCATAGACCTACTTACCTTGCGTTCTAAATCCCGAAATTATCCACCTAACCAAGGAGATGTCGAAATACCTATAGTTATAGGTTAGATTTAAGTCCAACTTTAAATCACATACTAATGGCCTATGGCCGAATATCACCTTATAGCTTACCTTATAACTTGAAATCCCTAAAGATTCTTCTCTGAAGTCGACAACAGGCAAACCAATCCCCAAAGATCCTTTGAAGATTCGGCAAAGCACATTAAGGAGATTAGTACCTTGTTTTTGGTAAGTCTAAAGAAAAGAATGGAAATCGAATGATAACTAGTTCTTACCCTTAATCTGATCGATCGCCTTGTTGAACCCACGAGATTCGACTATAGACTAAGTGTGATCAACAAGTTTGACTTTTGAAGCTATGAAGAAATCGACTAATGGTTACCTTGAGGGTTCGGCTTTGATTGAATTTGCAAAAGAAGAAGAGTAGGTTGATGTTGAGGTTTGGCTTTTGGAGAATCAAAAAGGAAAAGAGAATAATTGGCGAGAGAATTTGGCGAGAGGAAGAAAGAAAAGAATGGAGAATGGCTTTACTCTTCCTTGGCAGAAAATACTATCAAAAGAACGCCTTATTCGCCAACACTATCTAATTCCTTGTTTTCTCTTTATCTCTTCTCTTAAATTAATAAAAATAAGTTATCATTTATCTCTTATCACCTTTTCAAATTAATAAAATTAATCCACCAATTATCCCTTATCTAGCCAAATTTTAAAAAGGATTAAACTCCTCCCTTGAGTTCCTTAGTGCCGTCCACCTCTCTGCTCCTTGTAGTAAAATAAAATTCTTTTATTTTCTTCCCACGAGACTCGAACTTAGGTCCTTCCTCATAGCCCATGGCGTCATTTCCAGAGGCCTTAAGTGGCACCTCCAAGCCACTTTTCCAAGCCCAATTTCATGTCACATTTCCTCTAATATTTCTTTTAAGGCCTTCCTGCTTAGCTTCCTCTTTTAGATTTAGAATCTAATACTTTCTAAGGCATTTGTCTATGCACTAAGGTTCAAAAAATTCATAATGCACATCCACAACACACATAAGCATGCTATGTCTTATAATTATAAATGCACAAGCCATAATCCAGGATATTATATTAGAAATAGTTTGGGACCAAACCGAGTTCTTTAGAAAACTTTGGAAAATGTCACTAAAAATAGGGGCACACGCCCATGTGGAAGGGCGACATGCCTGTGTGACTTATTAACATGACCATGTTGAAGGACCGTGTAACTCACACGGCCTAAGCATATAGGGACACGCCCGTGTCCCTTGCCCGTGTGGATTTATTTTTTAATTCGAACCTACAGGGGTTTTCACATGGCCTGGCACACGCTCGTGTCCATGGCCCATGTTCCCCACACGTCCAAAACACGTCCGTGTTTCAACACGTGTGCAAAAACCTTGACATTCTATTTCTAATGTTAGCAACATCTTAGGGTCACACGGCTAAGACACACGCCGGATGCTAGGCAGTGTGGTGAATTTAATTTCGTATTTAAGGTGCAGACTTCACACGGCCTGGGCACATGCCCGTGTCCTATGGCCGTGTCTTCCACACGGTTGAGGCACACGGCCATACCTCAGCCCGTGTTGTTACTACTAGGCATTCTGTTTTGCCGACTTAGGGTGTAGAGGGACACACTGCCGAACTACACGCTCATGGGGCAGACCGTGTGTCACACACGGCCTAGACACACTTGGACAAAAACAAAGCTATTTACCAAGCCCTTTTTGTCACCCTCTCTTGCACCAACATAAGCCACATCAAGAAACACCAATCCACACATAAACATCTAACCAAATCAACCACAACCAAGACATAGCCATATCAAGGCCACTACACTCCATTCACATACAAAACTTATCACATACTTTATCAATCCAATCATGCAACCTACTCATCCATGCATTAACATACTAAATACTCAACCATGCAATTTGCTTAATCATGAAAAGCATCATCATTTGCACATATCAATAACAAGTATTAGCCATCATCCATGTCCTTATACAAAATGAATTCATCTTCAAGACAAGCCAACACATTTGACCAAAACAATATGACACTTGACAAAAGACCAAGTCCCTATACATGCCATACTCAAAATGATAAATCTAACTATACTAAATATTCAGATTGATAGTGTGGTCGAGCCTCCGAAGTCCTTTGATCCCCAAATAGCTTGGTGGCACTATAAGAAAATGGAAAGGAGAGGGAGTAAGCATAAAGCTTAGTAAGTCGCACGTAAATAATTAACAACAATTACCATGCATTATCAAACTCATAACATATTATAAACTTGCACATAATTCTCAAATGATTAAAGGCATAACTTACTCATTTTCACCCTTACTAATCATACAACATAATTCGAGCTCATTTCTCATGAATTTCATGTAGGTACCTGTATCACTTACAACATAGTTGTAACTTTTCTCACTTTTGAAACAAGCTCTAAATTACCCGTTGAACCAGTTGGAATACTAAAAGATACCCGACAAGCCTTATACAAGAGGGTAAAATGCCGATGCCATGTCCCAGACATGGTTTTATACTGGTTCACATGTCGAGGCCGATGCCATGTCCCAGACATGGTCTTACACTAGCTCTCATCTCAATGCTGATGCCATGTCCCAGACATGGTCTTATACTGGCTCTCAGAATGTGGCCGATTGTAATATCCTGAAATAGGGGTTAATTTTGATTAAATTATTTTTCATTTTTGCATAAGTGTGGTCGTTGTGGTGTTCATTGAGGTATTTTAGGGGCTAGTTATAAGCTAAGGGAAGGTTTGAGCCATAGGAGAAAATTTGGTTTTAAGTATTAAGTAAGGGGAGCTAGGCGAATGACGCCTTAAGGAAAATTTTGGGAGTTCTTGGACATAAGAATCACCTTGGTAAAGTGGTTTGCAAGGTGCCACTTAGGGCCTTGGTGAATGACGCCATGTCACGATGGGCAAGGGCCTTGGTTCGAGTCGTGTGGGCAAAAAATGGGTGGCTATTTTTTTATATTTTTGACGTTAAGGGAGTGAGGTCTTAAAGGAATAAGTGGTGAAGGTTATGACAGAAAGATGGCCTTGGAAAAGTGGCAATGGACGCCACCTAGGGTGCTTGAAGTTGCGTCAAAGGGAGCTTAGTAGGGTGGAGGTTCGAATCACGTTAAGACATAAAGTGGGGTTTTATTTTTTGCATGTGACGTCAAGAGAGGGAAGGAGTTGGATAGCATGTGGACTCCAAAAGATGAGATAAGGCTTGGGTTTTATTATTTTAAAATTTGGCTAAGAGTAGGATAATGTGATTTTATTTTATTTATTTTATTTAAGTTAGTGGATAGAAGATAATTGTAGTTTTATTAATGTATTTTGTATGGGTGATAAGAGATAATGTGATGGATTATATTTAATTTATTTATTAAGGTGATAAAGGAGAAAATGGGATTTGATAAGAGAAAGGAGTAGTGGCCGATTGAAGGTCTCTTTTGGGTTGGTATATTCGACCATGAAGAGGTGATAAGTCCAAATTATTTGTTTCCTCCTAGTCTCCCTTGCTTAATTTTTAATGAAGAAAAGTCTCTCTTCAATTTTCTTTTCATCTTGGTGTTTTGTCGAAAATGCACCCTATTTCCCTTTGTCAAAAGTCAAAAGGTAGAACCATTATGCCTTTATTTTCATTCTTATTTTTCACATCTTTTTCCTTTAATTTAACCTTGCTTAAATTGAAACCTCTCCCATTCTTCTTTTCTCCAACTCCATACCTATTCTTGAGATAGGCGAATATTCAATCACCTTTTTAAAGGGCTTAGCCAAATCTTCAAAGCTGCTTATTCTCTCTCTTCTTTGTCGCAAGTTTTGAAGCCAAAAACCATTCTTTTGTTATCATTCTTTAAAGCCGAAAATCAAGCACTTTTTCCTTGTTGTCGACTACTCTTTCCAAATCTCTTCAAACGTGGATGGTGGTAAGTAGATTCTTCCTTAGTAATCGGTTCAGGTTCTTTTTCTAAGGGTGGCCGAATATGTTTAAGGCCATATTAATGTGTGTTTTTTTAATGCCAAAGTTAGGGTGCATTAAAGGGGATTTCTCGGGTTTTAAATATTAAGGTAAGTAGTTGCTAATATTCGGTCAAGGGCCATTTTCCTAGATTTCATGTGTAAGCTGATCCTAACATTCACTAAGTAGGGAGATCGACAACTTCAAGAGCAAGTGACGGATTTGGGACTTCGACCTAAGTAAGGGTTAGTTTCGGCCAAGGGTTATACCATAAGGTGTTCATGTGTTAAAACCGAAACTAACACTGAGTTTATAGGGATTTCGACAGGAAGGAAGTAAGCGAATATTCGGGATTCAGATGAGCAAGAATAGAGTTTCGGGATTCTAGATTGTGTTAGGTTCATATAGTTTGGGATTTTGCTAAATAGTCAGGTGCGTAGTTATCGCACTATTCTCCTGTTATTTGTATGTTATATGTATGTTTATGATGTGTATGATAGCCGAAACAAGGGCTAAGATGGTGGATACCCATAGTGGGTAATCGATTAATCGGTCAATGCTTCTATGACATTATTTTGCCTATGGTATATGTGTGATATTTGTGATGAGCACGTGATGTATACTTACTCTAAATGTTAATCTGACATGATACACATATGTACATGGGGCATGGGATGTGACTATCGAAGGAAAGGGTGTACATTATGTACGTTGTTTGATGATAGCCTTGTGCTACATTGGCGCTTGGTGTTAGCTATGTGCTTCATCAAGGGAGATGTTGGCTAGGTGCCACATCTCGGCTGATGATAGCTGTGTGCATCACCATGGATTGAGGATGACCTCGAGTCACCTCGTGGATATTGACATGTGGGGTCACTTAGGTGATCGGTGGCTTAGCCACGGCCTTGGGCAGCAGGTCTGCCAAGGTAGGTGTAACGGATGGACTCTAGGTTGGGTTGGGATGCACTTTCTTATGATCAATATGTGAAGTGGAATAATGCGGTAGTGGGCCAAGCCCAGCATGTGAAAACAAGTGGTTAATTACATTATTATCTGATTTGTGATTGATGTGTGGATATGGGCCAAGCCCGTATGTGGAGACACGTGAAATAACTATGCACTGAGTCTATTGACTCACCCAAATTTTTTTCCAACATCGCAGGTGATGCATAAAGCTTGGACCGGGTTGGAGAGGATACGGGGTGGCCATGCAATGCGAAGATGTTTTAATTATTTCATCATTTCTTAACTTGATTTTGAATATTTAATTATTGTAATAAGGCTTTTTTTTTAAAGTTTTGGGATTTCTATTATGTTAAGTTGGATTGATATTTAAATCACTATTTGGAAATGAATTTATTCTTGGCAACTTATATTTTAAAAATTTATATTAAAGCTTTTAATCCGGATGCTTTGTAATAAACAAAGTTTTACTTAGAATATTAAAACACAACGTTTTATAAACGACAATCAAATTATTATTAAGTTTTACTTTTAAGTCAAAATCTTTTCAAACGATTTTTCGCAGTGACATACCAGATCCGGTCAAGGCTCGTGGGCCGGGTTTGGGGTGTTACACCGATGCTATGTCCCAAACATGGTCTTACACTAGCTGATAAACCATAATTTATACATATTTTGACCCCATACTAGGCTTATTTTTGGATGAATTTTCATTAGATTTGATGAATTTGATGCTCCTAATCCTTTAATTTCATGTTTTACACTCAGGAGAGCTTATGGAATCCAAAAGAATGAGAAATGGGCCAAAAAGGGACCAAATGGGCCTACCTCAAAAATCAATACGGCCTAGACTATCTCACACGAGCAGACCACAAGGCCGTGTGTGACGAGCAGAATCGAACATGGCCTAAGCTATCACACAAGGGTGTGTCCCTACCGAACCTAAGTCTAATTCTATTCGAAAAAGACTACTTGTGGGCCAAGAAAGGTGCTCCAAATCCCATATAAACACCCTAGGGGAGGACCTAAGAGGACACACAGAGTAGAAAGCAGAAAATACTCGAAGACAGCCATTGGGAGTAGCTTGGAAGAAGGATCCCCATCAAGACTGAAGATCTCCTATCAATTTCTCTTGAAGTTTTTGGGTTTTCTTATGTTTTGTAGTTTTCCTTATTTTAAGATGTTTCCTTCTATCAGTATGAACTAAACTCCCTAAATACCTAGGGAGGATGAAACCTAGATGAATCTTATTATTTAATAAATCTGAATTACATGATAAATACTTATTCTTGTTCTTAATTATGTGCTCTTAATCCTTGTTTTAATGTTTTCAGGAATATTAATTCAAGATTGATGTGCTTATTCAGTGGAGCAAAAGTCCCTATTTAAGAGTAGATCTATCATAATTAAGCGGAGTTGATTGTAACCTTAGAAATAGGGCGACATAAATCTTCCGGATTAGAGTCAAATCTAATAAGAGAATCTATAGATCTAGTTAATGCGATGATTGGGGTTTTAATTAGAAATAGATTTCAATTAATCAACCTAGAGTTAGTTGTTTTTAGTCTCGAAAGAGATATTAACATAATTTAGGGATTTCTACGGATCAAGTGAAGTGAATAAATCATTTAATTGAGTCAGAATAATAAGTGAAGTCTAGGTGGATTCTTCCTTGGGTATTGTCTTTATTATTGATTTATTCGATTATTTCTTTCATTCTCTATCGCGTTCATAGTCAATTAGTTAGTTAATTTTAGATTAAAGTAAATCCCTTAATTATTAGGCTAGATAATAAAAAAGATAGTTATTACTAGTAATTTTAGTCCTTGAGGATACGATATTCCTGACTCACCACAACTATACTACTGTTTGATAGGTGCGCTTGTCTTTGTCGAAATCATTAGTTAGTTTCGAGCCCATCACTAGCACACACATATCAACGCCGATGCCATGTCCCAGACATGGTCTTACATTGGCTCTCATAATGTGGCCGATGCCATGTCCCAGACATAGTCTCACACTAGCACACATATATCAATGTTGATGCCATGTCCCAAACATGGTCTTACACTGGCTATCATAATGTGGCCGATGCCATGTCCCAGACATGGTCTTACACTAGCACACATATCACCCAAATGTCATGGCGTGGATATCCAGTCTATTCCTAAGGCTCAACTAGGATTATACCACATCAAATTTCGTCATGCATATTCATAACAATAATCAAACATTTTATGCAATATCAATTGTTTAATGCATAAAACAATAGAGTTATATTACTTACGTACAACTTACCTCGGTGTACAAAATATGGAGTCTAGTTTGATTTAGTCCACTAGCTTGGTCTTCCCTTAGTCTAGGTCTGAATTCCATTTTTCTTGATCTATAATGACAAAATTTACTTATTTAATCATCACATTAATCAAGACATTCCAACATTCCTACATTGGCAAAATTACCGTTTTGCCCTGAGACTTTCACATAATTATGATTTTGTCCCTAGGCTCATAAAACGATTTTCATCAAATTTCCTCATTAACCAAGCCTAGCGGAATCTATTTTAAGCTTATAGCAACTCACAATTCCAATTATTTCAAACATTTACTACTCATTTTATAACTTTTACAAAATGGTCATTTTAGGTGTTTTCATGAAAACTCCTTTCACAGAAGTTGTTTATTTAACAACTAAGATTCATTTCTTCCATAAAAGTTTAGCAAACATAAATACTCTCATGGAAAGACCCTAGACTCTCAAACATTTTGCAAAATAGTCCCTCCATTAGTTAGCTTAAGCTATAAGGGTCCCAAAAGTCCAAAAATCAACAAAAATGACCATCAAAATGACTTAATTGCAAGGGTTGTAAGTTGCTGAAAATTTTCAAGCTTCCATGGTTGTTTTCTTGGGGAAAAATTGGTGGAGAGAAGAAAAGATGATAGCCTTTTCTTTTTGTTTTATTTTAGTATTAGACAAGTCACCTAATTTTATGACTTTGTCTCCAATTAAAATTTCCATGACTAGCCATCATAATTTTATTGGTCTATTTACTTAATAAGGACCTCTACTTTAGTGTTCCATAGCTATTTAACACCTTTAGCTTGTAGAACAAAACTTTTGCACTTTGTACGATTTAGTCCTTTTTCAAAATTAAGCATGCAATCACGAAAATTAATTCACCAAAATTTTCAAAACTCATATAATCATGCCATGACACTTGTAATGGGCCAATTTCACCCGGGCCCAACTAACCACATTAAAACCATACAATAAATAAAAATCCAATATTAAGCAGTCCATTTTAACAGTCCATTAAACATTAAAAAACCCAATTACATTGGCCTAATGCCTAACCCTAATTACAAGGCCCAAATGGCCCAAAATTTCTAACAGTTTCAGAACCCTAGAACCTTCCAGTGCCGCAGCAACTCCGAGCATCACACGTGTGTCGTAAGCCTTCACGTCACCCCACACGCGCTCCTCCATACGATGGTTTTACCTACAAATGGGATGACAAACAACAGCAAAAATAAACTAGCAAATGATAGCAGAATCTAAGGCTTTTTGTATTTTCTTTTTCATTTATTTATTTATTTATTTTTAAATCAGCTATAAAAGAGGCCGAGGATCTGTACTACATTTTTTACGAATACACACGAGAGCAATATGGAAATCAGAGAATAGATTCGCAAAGGTTTTCTTCATTTTCTTTATTTTTTCTTTCTGTTTTTCTCTTCGAAACTGCCTATACATTTATAAAGATTTTTATTTTTTTAATATAATCAATATCAAAATACAGTAAAAAAAAAGAGAAAATAACTTACTTGGGGTGTCCGACCACTGTATACGGCGAGCTACGGTAGAGCAGTGACGGGCCTTCGGTGGTCTCTGCGGCCGGAGAAAGATGCCTGGTAGAGAAAATAACCTTCCCCCATTCGTTTTTTTTACAAAATAGCAGAAATGAGGTTTTCAAATTTTTTTTCTCTTTTATAAGATTTCGGAACGACGTCGTTTGGGGCCTATTTTAGCGGCCCCAAAACGACGCAGTTTTGGCAATGGCCCACGCGCCAACCCGACCCGGTCTTAGGATCCGTGCGTTTTTTAATGGAGGGGCTAATTGCGCTTTTAGCCCCTCCGCTTTTTTATGGTTTTGTAATCAAGTCTTTCTTATCTTTAATTTGTACCCCATGATTTGTTTTGATTTCAATTGGGTCCATAATCTAACGACGTCGTTTTGGAGGGCAAGGATTAATTTCCCTTTTGGTCCCTCTTTGTTAGTCGTGAGTTCAATGTGGTCATTTTCTTTTTATTTATTTCGAATTTACCCCTAAATTTCTATTTTATGTTCAAATTAGTCCTTTTTTGTTATTTTTGCTATTAAATTAATTATTTTTAATTATCATTATTATTATTTTTATTACTACCACTATTATTATTATTATATTATTATTAAATTGATATATTTAATATTTAATATTTATTTTTGTTTATTATTTTATATAGATTTTACTTATTTCCTTTTTATTTTATGATTATCACTTTATTATAATATTTTATTAAGTCATTTATTTTTCAAATGTTAGATTATTTTATTTCATTATTTTTGTTATTATTATTAGCATATTATTATTATCTTCATTATTTTTACCTAAATTCTATATTAGTTTTACTAATTAATTAATTTATATTATTTTACTTATAAAATACTTAAATGTAATATCATATTTTTGTTTTATTTACTCACTTATTTATTTATTTATCTCATTAGTTGTTTATTGTTTATATAAATAGATGTATATATATATATATTATTTTATTTTTATTTTCTTCTTGAATTGCTAAATAGGCTCGTTTTTGGTTTATTGTGTTTTCTATTTTCATTATTATTTGTTTCGTTGTTAATACTATTATCGGCATTAATAGTCATTATTATCATCGCTAATATCTTTTTAGTAATATTGTTATGGCATGCATATTTTTATTAATTATTATTATGATCCTTCTACTTTATTAGTCTACTAAATTTATGTCAAATAATTGTTCTTTAAATATGAGATTTTCAAGTTTAGACATACCCGAATATGAGATTTTTGTTTTGAAATAAGCAAATACTCCACGTTTTAAGATTCGAAAGAAATTGTGCCCTAGCTTACTGAGTTTCGATTTTTCTCATCGAGTCTAAAGAACCAATTATTTTTAAATCAAAGCATATAAGTAAAAAAAAAAATAAAAACTTATTCTCGGGAATTCAAAAATGTTGTGTCCTAACTCACTGGATGTGACATTTTGTTATCTCTAGGTAAGGATTTCTAAAAATAAATGCAATATTCTATATTTGGAATTTTGAGAAATTGTGCACTAACTTACTGGGTTCCGATTTTTCATTTGACTCAAACAACCGAATATCCTTTTTGAATTTAAATGCACTAGTTTTAAAAGTCAAAAGACGATCTTAATTTTGAGGATTTGAAATGTTGTATTCTAACTCACTGGGTATGACATTTTACTTATTCGAAATAAGCGGGTCTCAACATCCAATTTAATTTATTCAAGTTTTTAAACAAGAAGATCGTATTTTAAAATCTTTTCAAAATTTTGACATTAAGATGTTAATCAATCAATTCGGTACAAATTTTGGGCGTTACGAGGGTGCTTATCCTTCCTCGTGCGTAACCGACTTCCGAACCTATTTTCTCAAAATTTGTAGGCCAAAATCATCGTTTTAATAAATCAAAATATTTTAATGATCAATCTCAAGGTGATCCGATCACACCTCAAAAAAAAAGATTGATGGCGACTCCATTTTCGTTTTTAATGTCGACCCCGTTTTCCAAACAAAAAAAAAATGGTTTCGACAACTTGGCGACTCCACTGGGGACCAATAAGAGAGCCAAGCCGTAAAATTGATTATTTTCTGTCTTGTTGTCAGAAATTGAAAATCTGATTTTAAAAATTACGATCCTTTTATTGCATTTGTTTGTGTTATTTCATATAATTACTGTGGTTCGAGTCTCGTAGAATATTTTCTCATCATATTGCATAAGGATCGTTTGGCCTTACCTCCTTTAAATGGGAGTGAGAAGCTACTCCTTCGTGAGGTTTTCACCTCCGTGCAGGATAGTAGATCGCTTTCGAGATACATCCGTACCTATGTCTTCGTGAGATTTTCATCGTGCAGCCATAAGGAAATGTATTTCCCTAAACTAAACTCGGTCCGTATGAGCCTATAATGGATGAGGATCGAGGAATTTGCTGGTTTAGGTACCTCAACTTTAGATCCAAATGCATGTGGAAGACCCTAGGAGACTACCCTAGATAGTACTGCGACAAACCCTAGTGGTCACCCGAATAAGTGCTCTATTTATTTCTTTCTTGTTTGCTTTTACTTTGTACTAACGTGTTTCATTTTGTTTTGGTTATGATTGCATTACATGTCATTTCATATTTGAAAGAGTGTCGATTCACGTTCGATTACTAAATTAGAGAGCTTGTCATGGAGAACGAATTTCTTGATAAAGTGGAAGACAATGCAGCTGTCCATATATTTGTAATTCGTTTTATGTAAAGAATTTTGTCCTCTAGTAAAGTTTTCTAAATGAAATTGAATCAGAATCGATGCCTTTTTTGTATTCATTTCATGCATTTGCATTACATTACATCATGTGCATTAGATTTCATGGAAAGACCCTAATTGGTTGCAATCATTTCAGAATTAATCTGGAAACCAACAAAAAACTACCAACCAAACACCCTTACGGTACCTGAGCAAAGACAAAAGATATAGATCAAAGATTGGAAAGACTTGAACAACTCCAAAAAGAGATGCAAGACAAACTACAATTGCAAATGCAAGAGCAACTGACTAAAATCTAGCAAGACATGATGGACCGAATGATGGAATCACAAAGGAATATGCTAACTCAGTTGACTCAACTACTAACTGGAGGAATAGACAAAGGAAAGACCCCCATGTTTAATATTGAAGAAGATAATGAGGAACCTCTCTATCCTCCAGGTTTTACCCCAACACATCCTAAGGTGTACCCTTGAAGAACATCCATCACAATTAAGCCTCAACAATTTCAAGAGGGTGTTTCGATGCTGATAAACTTCCAAGCTGGATCAGGTTCTAACCCAGGGGATAACCCAACTAATGTTGTTATCCCTGACCTTGATGAGGTGGCAGAAAAGGAAAGGGTAAAGACAGAACTGCCAAAACAGTTAGAGGACCGATGTAAATGGTTAGAGGAAAAATTTAGAGCCATGGAAGACGTTGATAGCCAACATATAATTGATGCTCAGGATCTAAGTTTGGTTCCAGATCTAGTGCTTCCCCACAAGTTCAAAATGCCAGAATTCAAAAAATACAATGAGACCAGTTGCCCCGAAGCTCACATAACCATGTTTTGCAAACGGATGACCGGGTATGTTAGCAATGACCAACTACTAATACATTACTTTCAAGACAGCCTAGTGGGAGCAACATCCAAATGGTACAACCAATTGAGCCGTACTAAAATTGGTTCTTGGAGGGACTTAGCTCAAGCATTCATGAAGCAGTACAGTTATGTGATGGATATGACTCCTGATAGAATTACCTTGCAAAACATAGAGAAGAAATCGAGTGAGAGTTTTGACAATATGCAAAGAGATAGAGGGAAGTTGCCATACAAGTTTAGCCACCGCTCCTAGAAAAAGAAACTACGATGCTTTTTATCAACACCCTAAAAGCCCAGTTCATCTCTCACATGATAGGAAGTGCTACCAAAATTTTTCAGTCATAGTGATGACCGGCGAAATGATCGAGAATGCGATCAGGAGTGGAAAGATAGATTCAGGAGAGAGTAACAAAAGGTCAACCTCGAGAAAAAAAAATAAGGTCAACAACATGAGTACATATAACAAAGATTACTCACAATCGATTACGGTAAATCAGCCAAGAACGATGGCTACTGGTCAACAAAGTTCATCAAGGTAGGAGTCTTACACAAAATAAAACACTAAGAAGCTCTAATTTACACCAATCCGAATGACATACAAAGAGTTGTATCAAAGCTTATTTGACGCACACGTGGTGTCTCTTTTTTACTTGAAACCATTACAGCCTCCATATCCCAAATGGTACGATACGAGCGCTCAATGTGACTACCATGTAGGAATTTCGGGGCATTCAATAGAAAACTACACCGCCTTTAAGAAAGTAGTCAAAAGACTTTTTAAAATGGGTATTGTGAAATTTGATGATGCACCTAGTGCCGAAAATCTACTACCCAATCACACTGATGGTGGGGCAAACGCGATAGATGGAAAGGTGGGGAGAAGAATCAAGACTGATATTGCAGAGGTAAAAACTCCCTTGAGACGGGTTTGGATAGAAATGATAAAAAGGGGGGTGAGCACTTCGAATTTTAAAGAAAGTTATGAAAAATCGAGGAACTACTATGAGTTCCATCATAAAGAGGGGCACGAGATCCAAGAATGCACAGAATTTAGAGACTTGGTGGAAGGTCTGATGGACAATAAAGAGATAGAGTTCTGTAAAGAAGCTAAGGAAGAGGGAAACATATGTGCATCAGGATCAACAACGAAGGTCACAAAAGTCAATCATCCTGTGGTCATCATTTCACGACCTAAAAACAATGAGGCTGGAGTACAGACGACGCTAAAGATCATAATTCAAAAACTGGCAGTTTTCTCTTATCAGGATAGCAAAAAGGTCCCTTGAAATTACAATTGTAGTGTGATGATCCCAAGAAAGGAGAACTCATCTAGCGCTTTCAAGGAGGATCAAGATGTAGGTTTTTATACGCGTAGTGGAAAGCATTATAATTTGACAAATGCTTGAGAAGAACCCGCAAAAGAAAAGACCCTATTGGTGGAGCAAAAGAAGGAAAAGCAACCAGACCTGAGCCGCTTGTCAATAAACTAGTAAAAGAGGAGGAGGTCAAGGAATTCCTGAAGTTTTTGAAGCATAGTGAGTATAGTGTTGTGGAGTAGTTGCATAAACAACCAGCTCGCATATCTATACTAGCTTTACTCTTGAATTTAGAGGTACACCGAAGAGCATTGATGAAAGTGCTAAACGAGACATATATGGCCAATGATATCTCTGTCAACAAACTAGATCGGCTGGTCAATAACATAAGTACCGATGATTTCATCTTCTTCAATGATGATGGAATACCACCAGGGGGTATGGGATCCACTAAAGCTTTGCACATTACTACTAGATGTAAAGGATACACATTGCTTGGGGTCCTAATCGAAAATGGATCGTCACTAAACGTATTGCCCCTATCCATACTTAATAGGTTACCTGTGGATAGCTCACACATGAAAGTATGGCAGAATGTAGTGAGAGCGTTTGATGGCACAGAGAGGAGGGTCATGAGAAGAATCAAAATTCCTATGTTGATTGGCCCGACTACCTATGAGGTGGACTTCCTAGTGATGGATATCAAGCCCTTTTACAATTTCTTCTTGGGAATACCTTAGATACATTCGGCAGGGGCAATGCCTTCGTCACTACATTAGAAATTAAAACTAGTATCAGAAGGTCGGCTGGTGACGATAAATACCGAAGAAGATATTATCGCAGTCGTAACTAGTGATGCGCTGTACTTAGAGACGAATGATGAGTCAATTGAATGTTCTTTCCGGTCTTTGAAGTTTTTGAATGCAACATTCATTACTGAAGGGAATCGGATTCCAGTGCTAAAAATATCCAAAGCTACCAGGATGGGATTTCAACTAACGGTAGGAAATGGAGCCTTACCTGGAAAAGGACTAGGGAGACATCTTCAGGGAAGAGTTGAGGTTCCAATGCTGAAGGACAAGCATGACTGCTTTGGCTTAGGGTACAAGCCAGATGCAAGATAAAGAAAGAAGGAACTGGAAAAGAAGCAGGAAAAAAGAAGGGCACGCATGAGTGGGGAAGAAATCAAATGGGAACCAATGATATTCCCCCACATATCCAAAACTTTTATATCAGGAGGGATTATTCATCTCGAGAGAAGGATGCCAAGGAAAGAAAGTATTGAAGAAATGTTGGGAAATATTCACATCAATGCCATACATGAAGAAACCACTGAAAGAGGGACCTTGTCAGATATCCGCCCTTATGAACCTGGGAATGTTTTGAATAATTGGACTGCAGAAGAAATTCCTGTAGTTTTTAGAGCTTACACAGAGTAATGTTAAAAACAGACTTGTTGCTTTAAGCTTAGAAGCAATAAGAATTCCTTTGTGAAATAGGCTTATGTCCAAACATCATTATGAAATACATATTTGATATCATTTTGAGTAAATATTCTCTCATTGTTTTAGATTCTTTCATTCTTTTTATACCAATAATTATGTTAGATTCTTTCATCCCTCGGATGTTTTTCCAAATCATTCTTCCATCACATTCATAAACATACCATACAAATAATTATTCTTAAATTCATTCGTTCTTTGTATATTCCTTTGTACCTACAACAGGTCCTCAGATATTAACGATATGAGCAACAATGCTAAATAATTAGAACCCCCTTTTGAGCAAGTTATGTGCTTAGAGGGATCCCAAGACTTTGAAGATGACATAGAATGTGGCTTAACTCCAGACTTGTTAAGAATGGTAAAACAAGAGGAAAGACAAACTTTGCCTCATGAAGAGACAGTAAAGATTGTGACTTTGGAAGAGGGGAAGGTAAAGAAAATTGGAACGTGTATAATTGAGGAGACGAAGTGAGACATTGTAGATTTACTTCAAGAATTCAAAGATGTATTTGCGTGGTCATACAAAGATATGATTGGGTTAAGCAATAACATCATTGTACACCGCCTCCCAATAAAAGAGGATTGTAGACCGGTTCGACAGAAGCTCGAGAGAATGAGGCCTGACATTGTGCTAAAAATAAAATAGGAAGTCAAAAAGCAGTTTGATGTTGGATTTTTGCAGGAAGTCAAATACTCAGAATGGGTAGCCAACATTGTGCCTGTCCCTAAGAAAGATGGGAATGTACGAATGTGTGTTGATTATAGAGCTTAAATAAGGCTAGCAGAAAACAATTTCCCTTGCCGTACATCGATACTCTAGTAGACAATACGGTAGGCTATTCATTGTTTTCCTTCATGGATGGTTTCTCAGGATACAAGCAAATAAATATGCATCCTGAAGAAATGGAAAAGACTACCTTCATAACTTGTGGGGTACATTTTGTTATAAGGTGATGCCATTTGGACTGAAAAATGCAGGAGTAACATATCAAAGGGCCATGGTGACCTTGTTCCATGATATGATGCACAAAGAAATTGAAGTTTATGTTGATGATATGATCGCAAAGTCTCAAACAAAAATGGAACATATCGAAGTTTTGAGGAAGTTGTTCTTGAGACTTAGGAAATTTCAATTAAAGCTCAATCCAACAAAATATACTTTTGGAGCTAGATCGGGAAAATTGTTGGACTTCGTAGTCAGCGAGAAGGGAATTGAGATAGACTCAGACAAGGTCTGGGCTATACAAGAATTACCTCCACCTCGTACTTAAAAAGAAGTTTGAGGTTTCCTTGGAAGGCTAAATTACATTGCTCGGTTCATTTGACAATTAACCGAGAAATGTAATCCCATATTTCGTCTTCTTAAGAAACACAATCCAGGCGGGTGGGATGACGAATGCCAGAAAGCTTTTGATAAGGTTAAACAATACTTGTCAAGTCCTCCAGTATTGTCACCTCCATGCCCAGATAGGCCATTAATACTGTATTTGATAGTGTTTAGCAACTCTATGGGATGTGTGTTGGGTCAACACATGATTCGGGAAGAAGAGAAAATGCAATATACTACCTCAGTAAGAAATTCACTGAGTGTAAAATGAGATATTCGCCAATTGAGAGATTGTGTTGTGCCTTAATTTGGACGACTTAGAGGTTGAGGCAATACATGCTATACCATACAACCTAGCTAATACTGAATTTGAATCCTCTAAAATATATAATGGAGTCAACTGCTTTGAATGGAAGGATGACTAGATGGCAAATTCTGCTCTCTGAATTTGACATAGTTTATATGAGCCAAAAATCTGTGAAAGGAAGCGCAGTAGCAGATTTTCTGGCCAGTAGAGCTCTAGAAGAGTATGAGCCTCTGAACTTTGACTTCCCCAATGAAGAGCTAATGTATGTGGCAGTTACCGAAGAAGACGCTACAAAAGATCACCTTTGGAAATTAAAATTTGATGGAGCATCAAATGCTGTAGGTAATGGAATTGGGGTAGTCTTGGTATCCTCAAATGGAAATCATTATCCACTCACATGTAAATTGGACTTTGATTGTACAAAAAATATGGCAAAATATGAAACATGTATCATGAGACTCTGTGCCACTATAGAATGCAAAATTAGAGTGCTGGAAGTGTATGGAGATTCTGCACTAGTAATCTACCAACTGAAAGGTGAATGTGAGACAAGAGACCCCAAATTGATCAATTATCGAAGGATAGTTCTGGGGTTAATTGAGGAGTTCGATGATATTACTTTCAATTATCTCCCGCGAGACGAAAACCAAATGGTAGATGCTTTGGCTACTTTGACTTCCATGATCAAAGTGAGCAAACAAGAGGAGGTAAAACCCATTCAAATGAGTATTTATGAGGCCCTGACTCATTGTTACAACATGGAGGAAGAAGAAAGAGATGATCACCCTTGGTACCACGATATATTACGGTACGTAAGAAACTATGAATACCCTGATCAGACAATTGAGAACGATAAAAGGACATTAAGAAGACTAGCCTATGACTATGTTTTAGATGGGGAGATCTTGTACAAAAGAAGAAAAGATCAAGTACTATTGAGATGTGTGGACACTGTTGAAGCTAAAAAAATTATGGAAGAAGTCCACCAGGGTGTTTGTGGAACACATGCTAATAGTTTCATAATGGCTAGACAAGTTATTAGATTTGGGTACTATTGGTCTACCATGGAAAGAGACTGCATCAATTATGTTAAGAGATGTCATAAATTCCAAATCTATGGAGACAAAATTCATGTACCTCCTTTGCCTTTGCATGTTATGACTTCCCCATGGCCTTTCTCTATGTGGGGCATGGATGTTATCGGGCCGATCTCGCCAAAAGCTTCAAATGGGCATCGGTTCATCTTCGTAGTCATCGATTATTTCACCAAGTGGGTAGAGGCTACTTCATATGCTAGTGTTACTAAGTCGGCAGTCAGTAGATTCCTAAAAAAAGAAATCATATGTCGATATTGAATGCCTGAGAGGATCATATATGACAATTCCTTAAATTTGAACAACAACACGATAGCAGAGGTCTGTAGTCAATTCAAAATTAGATGCCACAATTCATCCCCGTATCGTCTAAAAATAAATGGTGCAGTGGAAGCAGCTAGTAAAAATATTAAGATCGTGGGGAAAATGGCTGAAACTTATAAAGATTGGCATGAGAAGTTACCATTTGCTCTTTATGCTTATCGAATGTTTATCAGAACTTCCACCGGGGCAACACTTTCTCATTGGTTTATGGAATGGAGGCGGTTTTACCCATTGAAGTAGAGATACCTTCCCTTTGAGTTTTATCAGGGCTAAAGTTAGACGAAGCAGAATGGATCCAATCTTGATATGATCAGTTGAACTTGATTGAGGAAAAGAGGCTAAGAGCTATTTGTCATGGTCAGATGTACCAAAAACGAATTATGTGAGCTTATGAAAAAAAGGTTTGCCTAAGAGAATTTCACGAGGGGGACCTAGTATTGAAAAAGATCCTCCCCATACAAAAAGATTTTAGAGAGAAATGAATGCCAAATTGGGAAAGACCTTATGTGGTTAAAAAGGCTTTCTCTGGAGGAACACTGATTTTGACCGAAATGGATGGGAAAAACTTGCCCAATCTTATAAATTCGAATTTAGTCAAGAAGTATTATACTTAAAGAGGCCAAAGTGAAAACCCGCAAAGGGCGCTTTGAGACCTTCTTTTATAAAAAATGGAGAGGCCAAGGTGAAAACCCGCAAAGGGCGCCTTGAGACCAAAGGGGTTTTAAGTCGATAACCCAAAAAGGGTGGCTCAAATTGTAATCAAAGAAGGGGCATGCAGTGATCTTGCTATACCTGAATTAAGGAGGAGAGATGTTACGTCTTGGGGTATCAACAGATTACTCTTGATCTCCTAAATACATATTAAGCTTAAAATGGTCTTCAGAAAGTCCGTACAGAGAAGCTCAGGCTGCGATATCTAAGGCACCTATCTTTTCCCCTCATCATTTTTTATTCTAGCAATGTTTGCTTTCTTTAATTAACCTATTCTTCAGATTTCGTTCCTAATAAATTTCATTTTTGTCAATCATTTTTATGGTCATTTTCAAGCATTTTTTATTGAAATAATGATTAATGGACTAATAATACTTTCACAAAAGGAGTTTTACATATTACTCTAGAAACTTCTAAATAGTACGAGAACCTGAAACAGGACTATTATTTAGAACTCAAAAAGCCCAACGGTTGGAAAAATTTGAGAAGGAAACTCTAAATAGTGACCATTTTGGACTTTCTGTCAAAAATATTGGTTGAACAAGAAGACAGGATATTACGTCAGTGATACAACCTTGAAAAATAATGAGCAATGATAACCCAGGCATTAAAAAAGGGATCATTCTCTTGACATTCTGCATTCATGCAAGTATTATCCATAACACATTTAGTTAGGAGCATTAGATTCATTCTGGTTATTGCATCCTAATCATTATGCATAAGCATAGGTTCATAAATCGATTCTACAGGTCATGTTCCCTAGAGGATGGTCTAATAAGATCGGTGAATCCACAAATCTCATACCCCTGAAGTTGTAGTAGGATGGATTGAAGTCAAGATAGAAAATCTTATTCCCCTAAAGTTGTAGTGGAGCAGATTAAAGCTACGAATCCACAAGTCCTATACATCCGAAGTTGCAGTAAGTCAGATCAAATTCACCATGGCGAATCTCATCTTCC
Source organism: Gossypium rotundifolium (assembly GCA_025506655.1). NCBI lineage: Eukaryota > Viridiplantae > Streptophyta > Magnoliopsida > Malvales > Malvaceae > Gossypium > Gossypium rotundifolium. The sequence goes on along the minus strand of CP106727.1, from coordinate 33,818,739 downwards.
TGGAATTGCAGTGGAGAAGATTGAAGCCACCAGCCTTATCTCCCTAAAGTTGCAGCGAACTGAAGACAGCGAATCTCATTTCCCTGATGTTGCAGTGGAGCAGATTAAAGCCATTACCCTTATCTTCCTGAATTTGCAGTGGAGAAAATTCAAGATAGCAAATCTTATTCCCCTGAAGTTACAGTGGAACAGATTAAAGCTACGAATCCATTAGTCTTATACCTCTGAAGTTGCAGTAGGATAGATCAAATCCACCATGGTGAATATCATTCCCCTAAAGTTGAAGTGGAGCAGATTAAAGCCACAGCCTTATTCCCTAAAGTTGCAGTGGAGCAAACTAAAGACAGCAAATCTTATTTCCCTAAAGATGCAGTGGAATAGATTGAAGCTACGGCAGATCTTATCTTCCTGTAGTTGCAGTGGAGTAGATTGAAGCCATCAACCTTATCTCCTTGAAGTTGCAGCGGAGCAGACTAAAGACAGCAAATCTTATCTCCCTAGTGTTGCAGTGGAATAAATTAAAGCTATAGACAATGAATCTTATGTCCTTGAAGTTGCAGTAGAGCAGATTGAAACCACCAAACCTTATCTCCCTGAAATTGCAGTGGAGCAGGTTGAAATTACCAATTTTTATCTCTTTGAAGTTCCAGCAGAGTAGATTGAAGCTACAAATATCTTCTCCCTAAAATTACATTCGATCGGATCGAAGCACCAATTCCTACACACCTGAAGATTTAGTGGGATGGAATGAAGCAACTCGAAGAAGAAAGACACCAAAACAAGTAGAGACTCAGAGAGGCCGGACAAAATTGGCCCTTTTAAAGTCTTTGCTCTATTTTCGTTACACGACAATGAGAAAGGACGGGCAGCTGTAATGGGCCTATTTCGCCCGGGCCTGACTATCCACATTAAAACCATACAATAAATAAAAATCCAATATTAAACAGTCCATTTTAACAGCCTAATAAACATTAAAAAAACCCAATTATAGTGGCCCAATGCGTAACCCTAATTACAAAGCCCAAATGGCCCAAAATTTCTAACAGTTTTAGAACCCTAGAACCTTCCAGCACCGCAGCAACTTCGAGCATCACATGCGCGCTGCAAGCTTGCACGTCACCCCACACGCGCGCTTTCATATGGCAGTTTTACCTGCAAATGGGATGACAAACAACAGCAAAAAGAAACCAGCAAATGATAACAGAATCTAAGCCTTTTTGTATTTTCTTTTTCATTTATTTATTTTTAAATCGACTATAAAAGAGGCTGAGGATCTGTACTACATTTTTTATGAATACACACGAGAGCAATACGAAAATCAGAGAATAGATTCGCAAAGGTTTTCTTCATTTTCTTTATTTTTTCCTTCCGTTTTTCTCTTCAATCTGCCTATACATTTATAAAGATTTTTTTAAATATAATCAATATTAAAATACAATAAAAAAGAGAAAAAAAACTTACCTGGGGCGTCCGACTGCCATATACGGTGGAGCAGCGGCAGAGTAGCGACGAGCCTCCAGTGGTCTCTGTGGCCGGAGAAAGATGCCTTGAAAAGAAAAGAACCTTCCCTCATTAGTTTTTTTTTTTACAAAACAGCAGAAATGAGGCTTTGAAAAAAAAAATTCTCTTTTATAAGATTTCGGAACGACTTCGTTTGGGTCCTATTTTAGTGGCCTCAAAATAGCGCCGTTTTGGCAATGACCCGCTCGCCGACCCAGTCCGGTCCTTAGGATCCGCGCGTTTTTTAATGGAGCGACTAATTGCGCTTTTAGCCCCTCCACTTTTTTATGGTTTTGCAATCAAGTCTTTCTTATCTTTAATTTGTACCCTATGATTTGTTTTGATTTCAATTGGGTCCATATTCGAACGACGTCGTTTTGCTGGGTAGGGATTAATTTCCCTTTTGGTCCCTCTCTGTTATTCGTGTGTTCAATGTGGTCCTTTTCTTTTTATTTATTTCGAATTTGCCCCTAAATTTCTGTTTTATGTTTAAATTAGTCCTTTTTGTTATTTTTGCTATTAAATTAATTATTTTTAATTATAATTATTACTATTTTATTACTACCACTATTATTATTAGATTATTATTATTATTAAATTGATATATTTAATATTTAATATTTATTTTTGTTTATTATTTTATATAGATTTTACTTATTTCCTTTTTTATTTTATTATTATCACTTTCATTATAATATTTTATTCATCATTTATTTTTAAATGTTAGATTATTTTATTTCATTATTTTAGTTATTATTATTAGCATATTATTATTATTATTATTATTATTATTATTATTATTATTATTATTATTATTATTATTATTATCTTCATTATTTACCTAAATTCTATATTAGTTTTACTAATTAATTAATTTATATTGTTTTACTTATATAATACTTAAATCTAATATCATATTTTTGTTTTATTTACTCACTTATTTATTTATTTATCTCATTAATTGTTTATTGTTTATATATATATTTTTATTTTTCTTCTTGAATTGTTAAATAGGCTCATTTTCGGTTTATTGTGTTTTTATTATCATTATTATTTGTTTCGTTGTTAATACTATTATCAACATTAATAGTCATTATTATCATCGCTAATATCTTTTTAGTAATATTGTTATGGCATGCATATTTGTTATTTATTATTATCATGATCATTATACTTTGTTAGTCTACTAAATTATGTTGAATAATTGTTCTTTGAATATGAGATTTTCACGTTTAGCCAAACTCGAATATGATATTTTTGTTTTGAAATAAGCAAATACTCCGCGTTTTAAGATTCGAAAGAAATCGTGCTCTAACTTGCTGGGTTTCGATTTTTCTCATTGAGTCTAAAGAACAAATTATTTTTAAATCAAAGCATATAAGTAAAAAAATAAAAACTTATTCTCGAAAATTCAAAAATGTTGTGTCCTAACTCACTGGATGTGACATTTTGCTATCTCGAGGTAAAGATTTCTAAAAACAAAGACAATATTCTGTATTTGGAATTTTGAGAAATTGTGCCCTAACTTACTGGGTTCCGATTTTTATATGACCCAAACAACCGAATATCCTTTTTAAATTTAAATGCACTAGTTTTAAAAGTCAAAAGACGAGCTTAATTTCGAGGACCCAAAATGTTGTATTCTAACTCATTGGGTACGACATTTTACTTCTTCGAAATAAGTGGATCTCAGCATCCAATTTAATTTATTTAAGTTTTTAAACAAAGAAGATCATATTTTAAAATCTGTTCAAATTTCTGACATTAAGATGTTAATCAATCAACTCAGTACCAATTTTGGGCATTACGAGGGTGCTAATCCTTCCTCGTGTGTAACCGAATTTTGAACCTGTATTCTAGAATTTTGTAGGCCAAAATCATCATTTAAATAAATCAAAATGTTTTTGAAACACTCCAAACCCGGCCTATAAGCCCTGACCGGATCTGGTATGTTCCTCGAGTAAAACTTCAATTAAATCTTGTTTTGTTTTATTAGATAATATGTTGGTTCTTGTAGAAAATAGGTCTATTTAGTGATCGCGTTGTAAATGGTGTTTAGATAAGTTGGTGTCTCATAAAAAAACATTATCTTTATGAGAAAGATTATAAGTTAAAAGAAAACCAAATTTAAAACTTATTATTATTATTAAAACCATAGGTGTTTAGGTGTCAAAATAGTTTAAGTTATTTTTTTAAATCATTTAATTATTTAGTAAATATTTGATCGTAGCAGATTAAAAATCTAAAACGTAAAAAAAAAATAAAACAGTCCATAGCGGCCTTATTACAAAAACATAACCCAGAATAAATCCCGAATAATAAAAGAAAACGTAGTAGGTTTAATTAAAAGAAAATCCAAAATACTGAGTTGAGCAATGGCCACCACGTAGTCCTCGCTGACCCGATCCATCACGCTAAGCGTCACCTGAAAAGATATCCCATAAAGGGTGAGTCAATAGACTCAATGTGTAACAGTACACTAAAAACCCAATTGATTATAGCCATTAAGCCCATTTAAAACACATTTAGCCATAAGCCCATAATATAGCAAATCAGATAATAACCGATTAAATCACATGTACATATAAAATGAAATGCAATCCCGAGCCCACCTAAATATCCATCCGCTACACACCACCGTACACCTTAATCACACCGTGGGATTACTAAATTGACCCTCCATCCGCTACACACCATCGAAGCGATCATTGCGATCAATCACATCGCCTTTATAAATTTGTGGCATAGCCACGATAATTGTGATGAGTCACTGGATTCATAATATGTGACCGAAGTCACCGGATTCATAATATGTGACCGAAGTCACCGGATAATGTGGTAAAAACCACCGGAGCACTTCCCCTTTATCAATATCACCCATATGCCCATGCAATAAACATATTATTTCGATATCATGCCATATACCCCCAAAATCATAACGGAATCATACACACTTCATATTCATGCTTATAACATTATTAACGAAGTATTAGGGGGTAAACATACCTGAATACCATGTACCACTGAATGGTACCCGCAACCATTATCATATATATTTTTTTCTTAACACATGCAAATCATTAATATTATCGATCTATTAAAAATTTAGTGTAGTGCTACACACCTGATAACAGTGAGGACTATAATTTCCTGCTCGTCGATACCTAAATATTTATCACGCTTGATTAGAACACTAATACTTATAAAACTATACAAATGATAAGTAATCTAAATCCTTACCCTCGGAATCTCGAACAACAACTAAATGCGATTTCTCTCCGATTGATGGTTCATAACCCGATGAAGAACCATGAACAAACAATGGCTCGGGGGTACGTACGACTTCAAATAATCAATTTTCACCGACAGAGGGTCCACAACCCGATGGAAAGTCTCGATTCCGACCTCGATTTTCGTTTGAAATTTAAGGGTATAGCAGAACCACCCCTCTTCCAAACACTATTTACCACTCTTTTCGAACCTATTTTGTTTGCCCCAAAATCTTACGTTCACGAAAAAATTAATAATAATCGAGCGATAGAGTCCTCTAAAATGAAATCGATTAGTAGTCCATCTAAAACGATATAACAAGTAATATAAAAATCCTTACCTTGATTGTCTAGATCCTGAATATGTCACTTGTCCTTAGAGATGTCGAAATCCCTTGGATATTTAAATCCCGAATGATCTCTCCTTAATCGTTGGCTACCAAAAAGAATCCCGAAATCCTCCTTCAAGATTTCAGCCAAAGAGAATAAAAGGATTAGATTCCTAAAGTCGACTAATCCAAAAGAAAAAGAAAGAAAAATGATTGACAGTTAATCCTTACCACTAACGCTGAGATCGATTGCACCCTTACTTGAAACTACAAAGAGATTCGGCTATATAGGAGAATGATTGACTTTGAAGAAGAAAGAGAAGAGAATGGGGTGTGATGAAATTCGGCTTGGTGACAAGAAGAAGATTCGGCCTTTTCAAAAGAGAAAAGAGATGGGAGTTTTGAGGTGTTGCGACAATGGTGAATATGGAAGGAAGGTTTCGGCTATTACAAGAGAAAGAAGAAGTAAAGAAAGGGATGAAAAATGACCTTTGTGCTATGGTGATTTCGGCACAAGAGAGGAAGAAAAGAAAAGAGAAAATGTCTTCAAGGCTTTTGGTGTTTTCGGCAATAGGGGAAAAGAAACTTGAGAGAATAGGCAAATTAAACCAAAATGGTCAAAATGGAATGACCAATAGAAAAGAGAAAAAGAATAAAAGATGCTTACCTAATGCTAAGAATGCATTCGGCTAGGATAGGAAAGGTGGAGAGAATGAAAATTTGCTTTAGAGAAAACACAAAATAACCCAATTGTCAAAATGACCAACTAGCTACTAACCTACCAAAACCTTCATCAAAATTCGGTCACCCCCTAGGCTCCCAAACCGTCCAAATACATGGACTCCAAAGTCAAAGTTTTCCACACAAAACTTTCCATAGCAATCACCTTACAATATGCCTTGTGTTCCCTCATCATTCCTTAATCAAAATGATTCCTTTCCCCAAGTTCATACTTACCTAAACTATTAATCATCTTGCCATAAAAATTAAAGTCCAACTTACCAAATATAAAGCTTGGCCGACACTTGATGTAAAGATGCAGAAAAATAAAGTCTCCAAAAATGCACTCCATGTTATTCGAACCACTCCCCTCAAGCAACCATTCATGCGCCATTACCACCATGCTACTAACTCCTCTTGTGCTAATTTTAGATGCTTAATTTAACTTAAGTATTAGGGTCACTTGATTCACTTCACTAAATTCTCCATATTTAAAAAAAATTATTCTAGATCCGAATAAATTCCAAACCTTCACAAAACTATATCAGGCACACAATAAAATTATACCCGAGCTAACACAAGCAACAAGATGATTCACAAATTTTAGGATGTTACAACTCTACCCTCCTAAAAGAAAATTTCATCCTCGAAATTACCTAGCTAGAACAAGTGAGGGTATTACTATCGTCGCATTGCTTCCTCCGGCTCTCATGAAGCTTCTTCCGATCCATGGTTACGCCATAATACTTTGACGAGAGGAACTGAATTCCTCCGTAACACCTTCACATCCCGTTCCAAAATCTGAATTGGCTCCTCCTCGTTGGACAAATCTGGACTTAGCTCAACTTCCTCAACTGGCACTACATGAGATGGATCCGACCGGTAACGTCGTAGTATTGAAACATGAAACACATCGTGCATTTGCTTCAATTTCGTAGGCAACTCTAATTGATATGCCACTGGTCCAACCCGCTTCAAAACCCGATAAGGTCCTATAAACCTGGGACTTAACTTCCCTTTGCGACCAAATCTCATCACCTTCTTCCAAGGTGAAACCTTTAGGAACACTTGATCCCCCACAGCAAACTCTATTTCCTTCCGCTTAAGATCTGCGTACGGCTTTTGCCTGTCAGATGCTTCCTTTAATCGAGCCCAAATTACCTTAACCTTTTCTTCAGATTCTGCCACAATCTCTGGACCCAAAACCTGACGTTCCCCTAATTTTGTCCAACACATAGGAGTGCGACACTTCCGTCCATATAGTGTTTCATATGGTGCCATCCGAATACTGGCTTGGTAACTGTTGTTATACGCAAATTCCGCTAAAGGCAAAAACTCTTCCCACCTTCCTCTGAAGTCTATCACACAACCCATTAACATATCTTCTAACACTTGGATTACTTGCTCGGATTGGCCGTCCGACTGTGGATGAAATGCCGTACTGAAGTCCAATCTGGTGCCCAAAGCCTGATGTAATGCTTTCCAAAATCGAGACGTAAACCTCGGATCCCTATCCGAAATAATCGACACCGGCACTCCATGCAACCTCACAATCTCAGCCACATACAACTTCACCAATTTTTGCAAAGAGTAATCAACCCGTACTGGGATGAAATGTGCAGATTTCGTCAATTGATCCACTATCACCCATACCGAGTCTTTCTTAGTAGGCGTAAGGGGAAGCCCACTAACAAAATCCATGGTGATTCGCTCCCACTTCCACTGTGGAATCTTTATCGGCTGAAGCAATCCCGACGGTACTTGGTGTTCAGCCTTAACTTGCTGACACGTTAAGCACTTCCCTACAAATTCTGTAACTTCCCGCTTAAGACTAGGCCACCAAAATTGATCCCGTAAATCTCGGTATAACTTACTTCCTCCAGGATGCATAGCATAAGGGCTACCATGCGACTCCTGAAGAATCCTTTGCCTCAACTCCTGATCCTTCGGCATACAGACCTTACCCTTGAAACACAATACTCCATCGCTGTTAACACCATAATCTTCCAGCTCCCCATTCTGCACCTGCCGTAGCTTATCACTCAAATCATCGTCTACCAACTGTCTTTCACTTGACTCAACCACGTCGGCTTTACTTGTAATTTTGCCAGCAAGCTTCCGTCGTCATAAAGACTAAGATATGCAAACATCGCCCTTAGATCTGACACTACTTTCTGACTTAAAGCGTCTGCCACCACATTCGCCTTACCCGGGTGGTACTCTATAGAACAGTCGTAGTCTTTCAACAACTCCACCCACCTTCGCTGTCTCAAATTCAGCTCCTTCTGAGTCAGCAGATATTTCAAACTCTTGTGGTCCGTATATATCACTGACTTTTCCCCATATAAATAATGCCTCCATACCTTAAGAGCAAAGACTACCGCTGCCAACTCCAAGTCATGCGTCAGATAGTTAACCTCGTGTGGCCTTAATTGCCGAGATGCATAAGCAACTACCTTCCCGTCTTGCATCAGAACACATCTCAATCCTGTGTGAGAAGCATCACAATACACCACGAAATCTTTCCCTGCCTCAGGCTGAATCAAAATCGAGCTTCAGTCAAAACCTTCTTAAGCCTCTCGAAACTTTCCTGCTGCTTATCTGTCCATACGAAAGGTACCTCCTTTCTTAACAATTTCGTTAAAGGTGCAGCTATTGATGAAAATCCTTCAATGAATCTTCTGTAATAGCTTGCTAATCCCAAGAAACTGCGAACCTCAACTATAGGCTTAGGTGGTTTCCAATCTAACACTGCCTCAATCTTTTGAGGATCCACCGTTATCCCTTCCGCAGACACCACATGCCCTAAGAACGCAACTTCCTTCAGCCAAAATTCACACTTGCTGAATTTGGCATAAAGATTCTTCTCCCTTAACACTTGCAACACTATCCGAAGATGCTCATCATGCTCTATCTCAGACTTGGAATACACTAGGATGTCGTCTATAAACACAACGATGAACTGATCCAAGTAGGGTTGGAAAACCCGATTCATCATATCCATAAATGCAGCTGGGGCGTTCGTCAATCCAAATGGCATTACCAAGAATTCATAATGCCCGTATCTTGTTCGAAAAGCTATCTTATGGATATCCGCTTCTTTCACCTTAAGCTGATGATACCCCGACCTTAGATCTATCTTTGAGAATACCGCCGCTCCCTTAAGCTGATCGAACAAGTCATCTATCCTTGGCAAAGGATACTTGTTCTTGATGGTTAGCTTATTCAACTGCCGATAGTCTATGCACATACATATAGTTTCGTCCTTCTTCTTTATGAACAAGATCGGTGCTCCCCATGGAGACACACTGGGTCGGATAAACCCACAATCAAGCAACTCCTGGATTTGAGCCTTGAGCTCACCCAACTCCTTTGGTGCCATTCTATACGGAGCGATAGATACTAGCGCCGTACCAGGCAACAAGTCAATCCCAAATTCTACTTTCCGATCCGGAGGTAATCCTGAAAGTTCTTCGGAAAGACATCCACAAATTCACTCACAGTCCTGACCTCTTCAATAGTTGCTTCCTTAACCTCCAAGGCACTAACCAGCATCAGAAAAGCTACACATCCTTTTCTTACCAATTTTTCTGCCTTAAGAGCAGATACCACATTTGATAAATAGTTCTGTCTTTCGCCCATAACCACAACTTCCTTGTCATCAATAGTTCTTAGTGACATCCGCTTAGCAGCACAATCCACATTCGTACGATACTTCACTAGCCAGTCCATGCCTAAGATCAGGTCAAATTCCTCGAATGGCAACTCCATTAAGTTAGCCGAAAACTGCGTCCCTTGAACTTCTAAAGGCACTTCCTTAAAGAGCTTATCTACTACTACAGTCTGTCCTAAAGGACTAAGTACACTCATCTTCCTAGGTATAGTCTCAGAGTTCACATGCAAAGTCCCAGATACTTCACTAGCGATATATGACTAAGTTGACCCTATATCTATCAAAGCAATAAAGGGCAACCCAGAAATAAGGAACGTACCCGTTATAACATCAGGTGCGTCACTATCTTCCCTCCGACGAACTGCATACACCAGACCTGGCTGTCTCGCCTCAGTGCTACCACTGCCTCTGCCTAGGGTCCCGCGACCTCTACCAGAACCATTACCTCTACCATTCGGACCACGACCCCTCATCGGCTGCTGTCCACCTCTGCCAGCCTGATTAAAACCCTGACTGATGGGCGGTTCCTATCTATATCCATCGGACAGTCCTTAATCATATGATCCTTAGACCCACACTTAAAACATCCCCCAATCTTTTTCCAACATTCTCTGGGTGCATTTTTCCACATGAGCACAAATGCAGATCTTGTCCTCCGTAGCAACCTTTCTTGACCTCATGACCCATCAACTCTAGGTCTCTTTTGAAAATTCTCGGATGACCCTGAAGACCCAAAGCTCCTCTTATTCTTATTTTGACCTCGGTCCCATTCTGTCTCTTGGTCCGCTTAACTTCTTCAGCTATCCGTGTCCTATCCACTAAAACTGCAAAATCTCTTTCCGGTGCAGAGCAATCAACACTCGCAGTTCATCTCGCAACCCATCCTCAAATCTAACACACCGCTCGTAATCAGTAGCCACAATCCCTCTGGCATATCGGCTAAGCCGCAAAAACTCCGCTTCATACTCAGCTACCAACTTATTTCCTTACACTAAATTCAGAAACGCCTTTCTCTTAGAGTCGATGTAACTAGCTCCAACGTATTTTCCCTCAAACTTAATCTTAAAATACCCCCAATCCACTCGATCCGTAGGGGTACTCTCCTTGACAGTGAGCCACCACTGGTAGGCCTCATCTTGAAGCAGCAAAATAGCACCTTTCAGCTTTTCCTCAGTAGTGCAGTCCAAATCATCCATGATCCTCTCGACTGCCTCTAACCAATACTCCGCTACATTTGGAGCTACCCCAGATACTCCCCTAAAAACCTCGGCTCCGTTTGATCTAAGTCTCTCAGCTACTGACTTTCGAGCCCCATTACCCATACTAGCTCCCGCTACTCGCTCTAGAACTCACAGCATAGCCTGCGATATTGCGTCATCTCCTCCAGTTTGCTCTTGAAATTACGCCCGAGCGGTAGGTGGCGGTGCCTCATTTGAAACCACGACCAGATCTAACTGGTTCGACATCCATTCGCCTCTACCACGTCCCACGATGACCACGTCCCTAGAACTCATGTCTACTTCACGTCTTATCTATTTTTACCAAAATTTTATGCATTAGAGTCTTTTCACTTCTTGTTTAAAGAAAGTTTTATGCAACAGAGATTTATTCAGTGGTTTTTCCATAAAAGTACAAACATATACCTAGGGTCCATGTCTCTAAAATCTGAGTTTCCTAGGCCTATTATTTAGAGTATCATCGTCAACATACACAAATAAATTAAAAGAACTTACAGGTGGACTGGTAGAGAACTCGGGTGCCATGCTTCTATAAAATCATTTTAATCAAAAATTTTCAAAAAGTTATTTGGGCCTAATTTTGAAAACGTTGTGGGCTTCAAAACCCAAGGCCGAGTGTTTATAACTGGGCTCTGATACCAAGTTGAAACACTCCAAACCCGGCCCATAAGCCCTGACCGGATCTGGTATGTTCCTCAAGTAAAACTTCAATTAAATCTTGTTTTGTTTTATTAGATAATATGTTGGTTCTTGTAGAAAATAGGTCTATTTAGTGATCGCGTTGTAAATGGTGTTTAGATAAGTTGGTGTCTCATAAAAAAAACATTATCTTTATGAGAAAGATTATAAGTTAAAAGAAAACCAAATTTAAAACTTATTATTATTATTAAAACCATAGGTGTTTAGGTGTCAAAAGCAGTTTAAGTTATTTTTTCAAATCATTTAATTATTTAGTAAATATTTGATCGTAGCATTAAAAATCTAAAGCGTAAAAAAAAAAAAAATAGTCCATAGCGGCCTTATTACAAAAACATAACCCGAATAAATCCAGAATAATAAAAGAAAACGTAGTAGGTTTAATTAAAAGAAAATTCGAAATACTGAGTTGAGCAATGGCCACCACGTAGTCCTCGCTGACCCGATCCATCACGCTAAGCGTCACCTGAAAAGATATCCCATAAAAGGTGAGTCAATAGACTCAATGTGTAACAGTACACTAAAACCCAATTGATTATAGCCATTAAGCCCATTTAAAACACATTTATCCATAAGCCCATAATATAGCAAATCGATAATAACCGATTAAATCACATGTACATATAAAATGAAATGCAATCCGAGCCCACCTAAATATCCATCCGCTACACACCACCGTACACCAATCACACCGTGGGATTACTAAATCGACCCTCCATCCGCTACACACCATCGAAGGCGATCATGCGATCAAGCGCACATCGCCCTTATAAATTTGTGGCATGGCCACCGGATAATTGTGACAGAGTCACCGGATTCATAATATGTGATCGAAGTCACCGGATTCATAATATGTGACCGAAGTCATCGGATAATGTGGTAAAAACCACCGGAACACTTCCCCTTTATCAATATCACCCATATGCCCATGCAATAAACATATTATTTCGATATCATGCCATATACCCCCAAAATCATAACGGAATCATACACATTTCATATTCATGCTTATAGCATTATTAACGAAGTATTAGGGGGTAAACATACCTGAATACCATGTACCACTGAATGGTACCCACAACCATTATCATACATATTTTTTTCTTAACACATGCAAATCATTAATATTATCGGTCTATTAAAAATTTAGTGTAGTGCTACACACCTGGTAACAGTGAGGACTATACTTTCCTGCTCGTCGATACATAAATATTTATCACGCTTGATTAGAACACTAATACTTATAAAACTATACAAATGATAAGTAATCTAAATCCTCACCCTCAGAATCTCGAAAAACAACTATATGCGATTTCTCTCCGATTGATGGTTCATAACCCGATGAAGAACCACGAACAAACAATGGCTCGGGGGTATGTACGACTTCAAATAATCGATTTTTGCCGGCAGAGGGTCCACAACCCGATGGAAAGTCTCAGATTCCCAATACAACCCTTCGTTTGAAATTTGAGGGTATAGCAGAACCACCCCTCTTCCAAACACTATTAACCGCTCTTTTCGAACCTATTTTGTTTGCCCCAAAATCTTACGTTCACGAAAAAATTAATAATAATCGAGCGATAGAGTCCCCTAAAATGAAATCGATTAGTAGTCCATCTAAAATGATATAACAAGTAATATAAAAATCCTTACCTTGATTGTCTAGATCCTGAATATGTCACTTGTCCTTAGAGATGTCGAAATCCCTTGGATATTTAAATCCCGAATGATCTCTCCTTAATCGTTGGCTACCAAAAAGAATCCCGAAATCCTCCTTCAAGATTTCAACCAAAAAGAATAAAAGGATTAGATTCCTAAAGTCGACTAATCTAAAGAAAAAAAAAAAGAAAAACGATTGACAGTTAATCCTTACCACTAACGCTGAGATCGATTGCACCCTTACTTGAAACTACAAAGAGATTCGGCTATATAGGAGAATGATTGACTTTGAAGAAGAAAGAGAAGAGAATGGGGTGTGATGAAATTTGGCTTGGTGACAAGAAGAAGATTCGGCCTTTTCAAAAGAGAAAAGAGATGGGAGATTTTAGGTGTTGCGGCAATGGTGAATATGGAAGGAAGGTTTCAGCTATTACAAGAGAAAGAAGAAGAAAAGAAAGGGATGAAAAATGACCTTTGTGCTATGGTGATTTCGGCACAAGAGAGGAAGAAAAGAAAAGAGAAAATGTCTTCAAGGCTTTTGGTGTTTTCGGCAATAGGGGAAAAGAAACTTGAGAGAATAGGCAAATTAAACCAAAATGGTCAAAATGGAATGACCAATAGAAAAGAGAAAAAGAATAAAAGATGCTTACCTAATGCTAAGAATGCATTCGGCTAGGAGAGGAAAGGTGGAGAGAATGAAAATTTGCTTTAGAGAAAACACAAAATAACCCAATTGTCAAAATGACCAACTAGCTACTAACCTACCAAAACCTTCATCAAAATTCGGTCACCCCCTAGGCTCCCAAACCATCCAAATACATGGACTCCAAAGTCAAAGTTTTCCACACAAAACTTTCCATAGCAATCACCTTACAATATGCCTTGTGTTCCCTCATCATTCCTTAATCAAAATGATTCCTTTCCCCAAGTTCATACTTACCTAAACTATTAATCATCTTGCCATAAAAATTAAAGTCCAACTTACCAAATATAAAGCTTGGCTGACACTTGATGTAAAGATGCAAAAAAATAAAGTCTCCAAAAATGCACTCCATGTTATTCGAACCACTCCCCTCAAGCAACCATTCATGCGCCATTACCACCATGCTACTAACTCCTCTTGTGCTAATTTTAGATGCTTAATTTAAATTAAGTATTAGGGTCACTTGATTCACTTCACTAAATTCTCCATATTTAAAAAAAATTATTCTAGATCCGAATAAATTCCAAACCTTCACAAAACTATATTAGGCACACAATAAAATTATACCCGAGCTAACACAAGCAACAAGATGGTTCACAAATTTTTAGGATGTTACAGTTTTAACGATCAATCTCAAGGTGATCCGATCACACCTCAAAAAAAAAAAAAAGATTGGTGGCGACTCCATTTTTGTTTTTAAAGTCGACCCACTTTTCCAAACAAAAAAATGGTTTCGACAACACTTGAAAAAAATATTAAAATAATTTCTCCGACTTCAGATTTGTGGTCTCGAAACCACTATTCTGACTAGGCCTAAAATCGAGCTGTTATACCTCATGATCAAAAACATTTTTAGAACAAACCAGAATATCATCAACAAAAACCACCACAACCTGATCGAAAAACCACTACAAACTGATCAAAATAAGGTTGAAACACTCTGCTCATCAAGTTCATGAAGACTGTAGATGTATTCATTAAGCTAAATAGCATTACAAAGAATTCATAATGACCACACCTTAAATGAAATGCAATATTAGGAACATCATCACCTCTTACCTTCACTTGATAATAACCAGATTGCAGATCAATATTAGAGAAAATCATAACTCTACTTAGCTGATCAAACAAATCTTAATTCTAAGCAGTGGATACTTATTCTTTACAATTACCTTATTCAACTAGAGATAATTAATACACAGACGAAGTGTCCCATATTTCTTATTCACAAAAAAAAAAAAAAAATAGCGCACCCCATGGTGAAACACTTGGTCGTATAAATCCCTTGTTTGACAGATCTTGCAACTGTGCCTTAAGCTTTTTCAGTTCTAGTGGTGGCATTCTATAAGGAGTACAAAAGATAGGCATTGTACCAGGTTATAGTTCAATTGAAAACTCTATTTGTCTATCAAGTGGCATCCTTGGAAGCTCTCCTGGAAACAAATCTGAAAAATCCCTTACAACTGGAACTTGACTGATGTCAAATGAACCCATAAAGTATGCTAATTAAGCATCTACGCCTTTAACTAACAATTTTTTGGCAAATACAACAAAAATTATTCTATTCACCAAACCAGTTTGTACGTCGGGCATTAATACTTCCTACGCCTTATAGTTAATAAATGCACGCCTCTAGCACAAAAATCCATTACAACATTATTCTAGTTAACCAGTTTAATCCCAATAATAACATCAAACTCATGGAAAATCAATGGCAACAAGTCCGCCAGGAAAGTATACTTTCCAAATACTAACATATAATCTTTAATTACTCTAAATACCAACATATAATCTTTAGTTACTCTATTCACCATTGTACTTTGATATAGAGGATTAGTCACTAACACATTCTTCTCAGAATACACAGCCTCAAGACTCAGACCCTCTACAACTTTAGTATAGATATAAGAATAAGTTGATCCTGGATCTATCAATGCATAAATATTGTTTCCAAGGAAAGAAATTTACTCGTTATGACTTCTGGCAAATCAACATCTTCTTTTGCCATACTCCAAAACTGGGCTAAGTGTAGCTTTTCCTTGAAGTCCCCTGAACTGAGCTAGATTTTGTTGGTACGATAGATCTAGCCTCTTGTTGAAACTTTTAGGGGCCACAGACAGACTATTATGCACTTACCTCTACCTTAGAGGGACAATACTTAACCTGATGATCCAATGATCCACATCCAAATCATGCTCCAGAATGCCTCTAGCATTTTTCTCCATGACTTCTTTGACAGTGCTCATAGTTAGAATTTCTTATTATTCTAGATCCACCAGAAGTTGCAATCAAAATAGCCTGTCTACTATTTCCATCATTCCTGAAACTCATAGGCTGTAACTCCCTACTTAATGTTGAAAAATTATTTTCTCTCGACTTCTTGAAATTTGTTGGAGGTGGAGGACTAGACATTCCATGCTTCATTTTTTCTCTTTCAAAAATTCTACTTCTATCTCGAATAATTGTTTCCATTTTGTGAGCTTTGGTCATGGATGCTAAGCTTTTACACTCTGAGGCTGCTACCAAAGCATAAATATCATCTCTCACACCTATTCAAATTTGTTACACATCTCTTTCTTTGTATGGAAAATATTCTTGACATAACAATTAAGTTTAACAAACTCGCGTTCATACTACATTACAGCGATTCTTCCCTACTCAAGATACAAAAATTCTTTTTTCATCTATTCTACATACATTTGATTCACATATATTTTTCTAATTTTTTCTAAAAATAATGCCTAATCAATCACCGCCTTAAGGTTTACACTGGTCAATGTCTTCCACCGTTGATAGGCTTCTCATTCTAACAAAGAGATTGCACATAAAAGGCTATCTTTTGACATGTACATCAGTTCTTTAATCACTCAGCAAACTCGTGATAACCACTTCTCAGCTATAGTGGGATCATTACCCTTATCACCCAAAAAGTCATTAGCACCTCTCTTTTTAATCTCTTTTTACAAGATCTCCCTTAGATGGAGTTACAACTGGTACTAGTGGTATAGGTGGTGCTGGTCGTACCACTTCTGGTTGTGGTTGCTGTAACACCTCTAATTCATGTCCATCGCTGGAAAAGAGTTACGGAGTATTACCAAAACTTTCAGAACATTTTCAGATAATTTATAATAATTACTATTCATTTCTCAAGATTTATTCATAACTTCCCTTAAATGGACCCTCGAGGCCCAATATGAGCATTAGAATCGAGTCAGGATTTAATTGAAAACTCTAACAAATTTTCACAAAATTTCAAAAAATTTTCCAAGGTGCAGGGCTCACACGCCTGTGTTACAGGCCGTGTTCGACCCTGTGTAACTCTCTGACTTGTGCACACGGCCATGCCACACGCCCATGTACTAAGCCATGTGGTTAATTAAATTCTTTCAAAATTAGGTGCAGGTTTCACACGGCCAAGACACATGCCCGTGTTCCAAGCCATGTAGCACACATGGTTGAGACACACGCTCGTGTCTCTACCTGTGTGATCAATTGTGAGCATTTTGTTTCTCAAAATTTAGGTGTAGGGGACACACGGCCTAACTACACGCCCATGTACCAAGCCGTGTGTCACACACGTTCTAGACACACACCCATGTGTCTGTCCGATGTGGACAAAATAAAGCCATTTCTAGGTTCCTTTTTCAACCCAAATTTTTACCAAGTTCCTGCACCAGCTTACATCCAAATACCAACCAATCCAAGCATTGAATTCAAACAATTTATAACATCTAATATGATATATTGTTACATGCATTCATGGTTTTAATCCTACCTTTTATAAGCATACTCATTTGACCTTTCTCAATCGATCATTAACAAAAACTTATGTTATCTCCATAAAATAAACTTAATACATATATATACATGTACCAAAACATAATCATCACTAGCCATTCCAATGGCTAGTTTACAATAATCATTTTCATGCCAATATGACCAATATAACCTATACATGCCATTACAACCATAATTGATTTACCATATTGTACCGACATGGGCCGATGGATAGTGTGAGTGATCTCCTGCCAAGCTTCAAATCCAACAAGCTTCCGATTTACTATAAAGAAGATAAATAAAACTAAGTAAGCATTACATGCTTAGTAAGTTCGTATAACATGGTACTTAAATTACCATTAATTCTATTTTGAGGTAACTATGTAAGGCACATTCATTCAATTTGTCCTCAAGCCCTACACATATCCTTATTGCCCTTGTTAGTCATATATTCCATAATAACATCAAAACATGTTTGGGCTCAACAATAATCAAGTTTCCAGGCACATATGCTTTCCACAACTTGTGTTCATTTAACATGCATAAATCGTCTCTTTATACTACAAGTATAATTTCATAATAGTTCATCTTGAGTTCAGATTATTTAATATAAGAACTTTACTCATACTACTCGAAATATCAATGTCATATGAGTAGTAGTTCACTCAAAGTGTACAAGTCTATAATCAAGGATGACATATTCATCAAATGAATTCCATGTACAAGTATCATCATCTCATGTTTTCTTATATCAATTGTCATGTATCATCATTTTCATACATTTTAGGAGAATAAGTGTAATAACTCATTTCTTATTCATATCTTCTCATGTCAAGATTTTTACCCGTTGAATTTATTCATAATATCGATGGATACACAAGTAGTACACTCGAGGTGTACAAATCAGGATCAATTCATGTCCAATGGTACCCATAAGGTACTATTTCAGAGAGTACACTCTTGAGCCACATATATATACAACAGGATTATCAGTCCAAGTTAAATCCAGTCTCCAATATATATACTCAATAAAGCTTATTCAGGATTACGAGTATAGGCTAAATCCTTTTCATGACATATGCTCTAAAGAGCTTAATTTGGATTACCCGTCCTGGCTAAATCCAATCCATAACATATGCTCGAGAGGATTTATATTAGGATTACCCGTCTGGGCTAAATCCTTTTTATAATAAGGTAAATGGAATTACTCGTCCAAGCTAAATTCCGTCAGCAACAAATGTAGGACCTCATTCAATTCGGAAAATCACATATCCATTGAATTTTCCATTTATTCAAACGGAATTTGACATTTCTCCAAGCATTTTCCAAGAATTATTTCATACATTTATAATATTCACATAATTCAAATAGACACATTCTACATTCATTTTGAGTACATAAGTAACATTTTTATCATTTATCATTTATCAGGCATTATTATTGATCGGGCACTTTCATTTATCGGGCTTTAACGAATATGTGATCATTTCACATAACTATGACATTTATACAATTCAAAAACACAAATTTAATTCAAGCATATAAATATACACAATTTAGTTACACGAACTTACCTCGACAAATGTCTGTGTACATTAAATCTACTAATCCGACATTTTCCTCTTTTCCTCGTTCTAGCTCCAAATTTGGTCTATCCGGATCTATAAGAGTAAATTTAACATCAATTTATCACATTTCATATACAAGTGGACTCAATTGACATCTTAGGAAAAATTACCATTTTGCCCCTAACTTTTCCATATATTCCAATTTCATCCCTAGGCTCAAAAAATGAAATTTGTGCAATTTAATCCCTATTCCAAGTCTAACCAAAATTCCATCACAAAATTTACAGCACATGTATTCATAGAAATTAAGAATTTTTCATCAAATTTCACAACTTTACATTTTGGTCCCTAAATCATGTTTTCATCAAAAATCACTTTGTAAAAGTTATTTATCTATCAATAACCTTTCATTTTCTACCATAAATTTCAAGTTTTCAGCATATTCATCGATGACCTAATTTCCATACCTTGATAACTTTTCAAATTAATCACCCAAATAGATAGATTAAGCTATCCTGGTTTCAAAAATATTAAAATTACTAAAAACGGGACAAGAAAACTTACCCAATTTGGCCAAGAAAGCTTGCTTTCTCTTTCCTTCGGTTTCCATGGAATATTTTTGGGGAAGAAGATGAGAAAATAAGATGATAATTCTTTTATCATCTTTTAATTAATTAAATTATTTTAATTTCCAATTTAGTCCTTAGCCTTTTTCTAATTTACCATGGATGAGTCACCAAAAATATCTACATAATTTTCATTTATGGTCTAATTACCATATAAGGACCTCAAGTTTTGAATTCCATAGCTATTTGATCCTTATAGCTACTAGAATTCAACTTTTGCATTTTATGTGATTTGCTCCTTCTCATAATTAAGCACATAATCGGTAAAATTTTCTTATCAGAAATTTCACATGACATTTCTATCATATTACAGACCATAAAATAAAATTAAAATAAATTTTATTTTCGGCTCAGATTTGTGGTCCCGAAACCACTGTTTCGATTTCACCAAAATTGGGCTGTTACAGTTGTTGAGGCTATTGAGGTTGGGGTGCTTGAATAGTCCCCACAAGTTGATCAAGAATTTGAGTCATCATCATGAAGAAGATGTTTAGAAAAGTATTCCCAAGAGCAACACCAAGATTGGTTGTAGGTGTTTGCTCAATCTTGGTGTTTGCTCTGGAGCAGGAGGCACACGGTTTCAATTTCCACACCAGTTGCTTCTTTAGATCCTTCAGACATTTTTGTCAACACTACAATAAAACTCAAATTAGTTCAAATTAAAGGACTAAGCTTGAGGTGTATCATGCATGATGAGACATGACACAACCTTTAGTTTTCCAAGAATCAACTCAACCTTGACTCTGATACCAAACTTATAATGCACCACACCCGACTCGATAATTAGATCCAAGTATAACGTGTCACAATTTAAAATCATACTAATTTTAACAAATTATTTAGTGGAAAATTTGTAAAATTTTACAAATTTATGAGTATAAAATGTGTGATGAGCTATTACTTTACAAAGGTTTCAATGTACATCATTGACAGTTTAAAATAATGTTCAATCCATTTGGCAAATAAGTTCAAATAAGTAATTTCATGAAACAATTTATAATAATTCAAATCCAAGCATAAAATTTAAGAAGATTCTCATAAAAACAATGTCGTGATAAAATAATAGATTTATATACAAATTTGTTTAAAAAATACATCTACACGCCACCCCTATAAGGTCATGCATGATACAGGACAAAACAGACAGCTCATAATAGCAACAGTTCTCTAGCGTAGTCACTTTAACAAAAAGCCTCCCTTCAATTAGCATGTCTGAGAAGAAAAATATAATAGAGTAAGTTTTTATGAACTTAGTGAGTCTGAAAGGTAAAGAGAAATCATACACACTATTTCTCACGATAATACCAAACCTTTTAGAAAGAGTTACACATGATGATCATAATACGCCCAATGGCTTTCATATAACACAGACAGATCTAATATGCCAATTTACAAAAAACATGGGCACATACTATTTCCCAACTTAACCTAATGTAGACAACCCATCTTCATGCCAGCCACATGCCCAAAATTCAGATTTAGAAGAATATCATACAGTCTCATTCACATACATACTCCTCCTTAACTTATCATATCATTTTCATTCAGAATAATATGTTTTCTCGTGATCTGTCAATCTTGTTTGCAATATAGTTTCCCTACTGAAGGCATCAAAAACATATGCCCCTCCTCTATCACCACAGTTCATATCTCACATATCATAAACTGTTGGTACTGGCTTAAGCATGGAAGATGGTGTTTACTTCATCATATAGACAAACTGAACTCAGACTGAAAACACTGAACAACTTTTATCCATACATTTATCATTCATACATTACTAAGGAAGATTACTTACCTCACACAATTTATATAACAAAGGAATTTATAAGATAAAAAGGAACTCACAAGAAACTCTAGTACAAATCTACATAGCAGGTCCTTTGCCTTTATCACTGAGACCCTCGTTAGCTTCTTTAGCTAAAAGAAAGATAATTATTATTATCAGATAATTAATCTATGAAAACTTAACATGCATGTAAGGATCGATATCAAAAATCCAAAATCAGGAAGTTTCCTTCCTCACAAACAATTCAAACATCTATGCATGTAGTACAATAAACACGTAGATTACTTCGATAATAACTGAAGGGTTCACCAAAAATTACTAGTAACCTGGTACTAATGTAGACGTTATCTAAACAGTTCGTACCTTCTCCTCAATGAAGTTCTTCTAAACTTAGGTTTTTTAGAGACTTATGGAGAAATTCAAGAAAAAATATGTAAAGGTGTCTCATGTTAGCCACTGATACTCTTATATACCAAGCAACAGAGACAAGGTTTAGTGGAGAAATTAGATAATCTCAATAACACCCTTGATTCCCGCGATTAAACTCAACAAGTTTTGAGTCTAATCATTTTACATTAGTCTAGTTTAGTTCTAGCTAAATCTCAACTAAATCCAGACATAACTAATTTAGTCACCAAGCACTAAATAAGGCAAGTTAATCAAAACTACGAACTTAACAAGTTTGCCCAAAACATCTAGGGTGGGTTAATACTTAACAGAAGAGTCTACCAAACCCTAGTGTTTGCCAAAACATAGAGTTCACCAAATGGTGAATCCCACAAAGTTCTCTACTTAGCCAAAAATAATATTCTACTTACTAAATTTATACTCAATTTACCATTTACAAGCCAAACAGTAATAGAATATTGATTCTTCAGCGAGCGGACTGTTACAGAGCCCGTGTAAACTTAGTAAATGATTAGGATACAGATGACATGCCATTAGGGTCCCAAAAAGGAAAATTGATGTTTGATCAGGGATTAATAAGATGGATTGACATCCAAGATATGTTGCAGATTCTCTTAAGCTCGTGGGAGAAGCCCAATTATGTCAACTCATGTGAGCAAATCAGTCCCGTGTATTAGAGTTCAATTTACTAGGGTTTTCAGTGTAACAAAAATGAAAATGGTTATTTAAATTGAAAATGAAACGGTTGAATTGTGTAACAAGTTTTGAGTTGTTATTTTGCAAATTGAGTATGGTGTAAATGGTTGTTTGTACTTATGACTTGAGTATCGTAGTGTTTTTATGCAAATAAACTAACCTATTGGTTGTATTTTGATTTGAACATTAAAGTATAAGGTGCCAAAGGATGCCATGTATTATACCATTAAAATTTTAATAGCTTAAATTGTTGTAAATGTCAAGGTAAGTTAGAACTTACTAAGCATTCACAATGTTTATATCATCATTGTTTCTTTCTTGTAGTGTCAATTTGCAGAACGTGACAATTGGATCACCTCGAAGCTCACACTATCCAATCATCGACTCAGTAGACTTTTGATCTTTTTGACTTAGTTATGTGACATGTATATAAGAGTTCATATAAGTGTTAGTTTGAACTATTAGTTGGTTTAAAACTTGGAAAATGTTGAATTATGGATGTTAATGTTAATGTTCAAATGGGAAGATGCATATTCGGTAACTTTTGTGTTTTAATGTATGATTTTGAGTAGCATGGATAAGGATTAATATGGCATGGCTAAATGTAGAATTGAATGGCTTAAAGGCATGTGAAGTAGGTTGAATTGGAGTAGTTTTTTTTTTTTTTGGTTTGAATTGGTGCCAAATTGTGGCATATTGGGTTGGTTGATTTTGAAAATGATAGAATGAATGTTTTGGTTGGTTTTTGCAAGTTTGAATGTGCATTTAAGCACCATTTGGGAAAAGAGTTAGTTTGGCATGAAAATGGTACCAAAATGCAAGTTTTTGGCACTTTTGGCATAGAGGTATTGATACCTTAGAAATAGGTAGGGGTGTTCAGTCTGTTAACTGACCCAAAATAACATTAACCGAATTAACCGACCTTTCAAAATTTTTAACTGTTAACTGAACCGAAATTTTTTCAAAAAAATTAATCGAACCGAAATTTTTTGGTTAATTTGGTCGGTTAACTGAAATTTATATTTTTTTTATTTTTGGTTAAAAATTAACCGAATTAACCGAATTACTTGAATTGCCTGAATTAACTGCAATGAATCACTACATAATTAAAAAGATTACATAATTTTAGTTTTAAAATTTTAGAATTTTATTTTTATTTATTAAATTATTTGTAATTTTTATGATTTGGTTGGATTGAGTAATTGGGTTGGGTTGGATATTTGAGTTTGGATTGGGTTTAGGGATTGGGTTTAGGTGAATAGTTGGCCTATTTATATATTATAATTTTATTTATTAATTTTTTCGGTTAAACCAAAAAATTTGGTTAACCGACTGGTTTTGAACCGAATTAACCGTTAACCAAAAAATCACAAAATAATTAACCGACCCCCGACCGAAAAAATTTGGTTAACCGACTGATTAACCGAATTCAATCGGTTAACAGAATTTTTTTATTTTTACCCGAATTTTGCACACCCCTAAAAATAGGTATCGATACATTAGTGACTGTTCTTTAATTTTTAAACATTGAACCTAAAAATGGTATCGATATAAAGATAAGGTTTGGATACCTTGACAAAGGTATCAATGCTTTTTGCATAGTATTGGTACCTTCGCTTTTAATTCAATTTTCTAAAACATCGAAGCTCAAAATTGTAACACCCTGAATTAGGGGTTATTTGTAATTTAATTAATTTCCCATGTATACTTGAAGAAATTAATAATATGATGTTATTTGGCATGTTTGAGGGTCCAAAAATAAACCCGAGCTAGGCGACCCCAAGATTAAAATTTATTTTAAGTGTGTAAAAGGAAGGAGCTAGGGTAGTGAGGGTTTTAATAAAATTTGGGCGAAATAAGACACCAAGTATGGGCTTGGTATAAGTGGCGTGGTGCGCCTAAGAGGGCTGCCAGGGAGAAGGTTTGAGTCTTGGTTGTAGCAAGGGAGAAATGTTTTTTTCCCTGATGGGCTTTTGGGCGTTAAGGCTAGGAAGGCTCTAAGTAAAAATTCGAGTAAGAATCGGACATGAAAGGCAGGTAGTGGGAGTGGCTTGGGATGCCACTTGAAAGAGAGAGAGGTCTCGGGTTCAAATGCAATGGAAGCAAGGAAGAGATTTTGTTTTTAGGCTGGTGGCGTTAAAAGAAAGAGGGCCAGGTATGAAAGCCTTATATTTAAATCATGAGGATATTTGACATGAAAGTTAAATGAGGAGTAGTGGCCTGGGGCGTGTTAGGGGGGGCTGATGCTTGGGGGTCGCTGGTTCGAGTCTTGGAAGCAGTGTTGGAGATTTTATTTTTTTTCTCCTTGCTGCTGGCGTGTGGAGGAGGAAGACTTGGCATGAGTATGGACTCTTTTAGTAGATAAAGATAGAGTTTTATTTTTACAAAAATTAGGCTAGAAAGGAGCAGTTTTGCAATTGTATTTTCACTCAAATTGTTGAGAGTAGCTAGGAGATAAGAAGTAGATAAACTCTGATTAAATCTTTGATAAATAAGAGCTGAAATTATCAGCATAGAGGGGGAGTAATTGGCCAACATTGGGACTCTTGGGGGCTGTTCAAAATCAATCTTTTTGTACAGCAAGTAGAGCAAAAAAATTCCAGCAACCTTTTCCCCTGCTGCTGCCGAAATTCCCCTAGGGAATTCTTCAAAAAAATCCAGCTTTCTCTTCTTTTATTTAGCCAAAAACCACCTTTGATCTCTCCTACTAATTCTCCTTTTTCTTTCTTCCACCATTGGCCGAATATCCACCACCTTGCTGCCGAAAATTCTTAGACAAACTGCCCAAAATTTTGCAAAAATTTCCAGCATCTCTTTAGCCTAATTCACTCCCTTGGTGTGCCGATTTTCCTTCTCCTATTTGGTGTAGTTTGGCCGAATATTAGAAAAAGGTGGAGGCTTTTCTTAAATTGATTGGAAAGGTAGGCCGAATCTATTTCTTTCTTCTCCCATTCTCTGTCGACTTGGATGTTGGTAAGAGATAATTTCGGCAATTATTGTTAAGGGTGCTAATCACATGTTGAAATCGATTTGT
This sequence comes from Gossypium rotundifolium, assembly GCA_025506655.1. NCBI lineage: Eukaryota > Viridiplantae > Streptophyta > Magnoliopsida > Malvales > Malvaceae > Gossypium > Gossypium rotundifolium. The sequence goes on along the minus strand of CP106727.1, from coordinate 33,793,054 downwards.
CATAGGGCCTTCGGGATTTGGAAGCGAGCAAGTGTATCCATCATCTTTGATCGATCGGTTTTGGGGTAAGGTGGTAAGGATCTATTTTTATTTTGGTATTTAATTAGTGTTCTAAGCCGAAGGCTACTAATTTTGGATAAGTGCCGATTGTAGGGAAGTGAAACCGATTCACACTTGGACTGTGTGGGCTAGTGTTCAAAAGCATTTGGGTAAGGCTTCATATTCAAGCAAGAACCCTTTGGATTGTTTTGGTTTGGCGAATGGCCTTGGTACTAATTATTGGTAATGGCCAAATATAGGGCAAGGAGGGCTAGTGTGGCGATTTGGTTCTTCTGGACTTGGACTATTTTTGGTGATGTGTGTACATACACACCTTATAACTTTTTAAAATGCTAAGTATTGTATGTATGCTTAATCGATTTGTGTAGATTTGGATATAATACCATCATGGTATAATCAAGGATTCGGGTAAGTCTTTGTTATTATGAGCTTTATTTCGATGCTTTTGGGAAGCATGACATAGTTGGTATATGTGGCTTATAATATATGACTCATGATAAATCTATTGGCATGATAATTGTTAATTATTGATTGATGTGGGATTAAATGAGTGGAGGGGGAAATGATATTCGTGTCGACGGACACCAGTGGTTTGGTACCACATTGTGACCACGGTCACCAGAGGTTTGGCACCTCCAGAGGTTTGGCACCTCATAGCGTCTCGTCCCTGTGGCTTGACACCACCGTGGGTTGGCCCCACTTAGAGATATGGGATTGACGCCAGTGATTTGGTATCACAAGATGGGTTGGCCCCATCACTTGATTCGTGATTATACGTCACCAGTGGTTTGGCACCACAATGTTGATGAATATCGTGACTATACATCACTAGTGGTTTGGCACCACCAGTGGTTTGGTACCACACGGGGTAGAGAAAGGCGTTTGGATGGTTAGGTTGGGTGCATAACCTAGTGCATGTTAATCTGTTATAATTGTGTATGATGTTGCATTTAACCGGGAAAAGGGTTACACACTAAGTCTTGGTGACTCACCTTTTCCTTTAAAATTTTTCAGGTGAGTCGTAGATCGCGGATGTGGAGCCGGATGGACTCGAGGTGGCCATGTAGTGAAATTATAGACGAGATGGACTTTTAATTATTTATGTTTTATTTTGGTTTTATTTATTCAAGATGTAATAAGGCCTCCTAAGATTATTTTTATTATTTTATCTGTTTGGATGAATTATTTAAACTGTTTAATAACTTTAAAATGATTACACAAATTTTCCTAAATTCAAACGAAAATGTTTTCTTTCGTACCATCGGGTACAATAACAAAATTGGTAACAACTTGACTTAAATTTTTGAATGAACTAAGTATTGTTTTCTTTATACACCTCAACGGTTTTAAAATAAGACAACATCTTTTACTCTAAATAAAATCGGCTAAACAAGGGATTTCAAAATATTTTCATCTGTAACATACCGAATTTGGCCATAGTGTTTGGGCCGAGTTTGGGGTGTTACAAATTGGTATCAGAGCCAGGTTCAAAACTCAGCTGTGGGGGCCCAAGGCCCAAAATGTTTTGTTTTGGATAGTAGGCCTTATTATAATGTTTGAGAAATTATTTTGGTTTGAACAGCGTGGCACCGAGTCTCCGGCACCTATCCGCCCAGGTAAGTACCTCTATCAATTTCTGTGAATTCTTTGGATGAGGGGTAGAAGGGTAAAATGGGAACGTAGACTACTAGAGTAGAAACTATTGAACCCTAGGGCTAGCATACCCCAACAACAATTTCATAAAATTTAATAATTACCTAAACAAACCCTGTGAGATGTCACTGAGCAAAGGATGTGGCAATCATTATACGCATGTCTAGGATTGGATTCGGTGAGGGCCTGGTATTTAAGCAGTCCTCGTGACTCACCTCCTACTCACTTGAATCCTATCTGGTGCGTAGTAACGGTTCATCCTAGCTGAGACGACACACTCACAAGCTAAACTCGATAACTAAAACCCGAAAGGGATTAGCTGTTTTATTTTTGGGGAAAATGAAACCCTGTTTCAAAAAAATGACCAAAATACCCCTCAGTTTAAAAAAATGACCAAAATACCCTCCGTATGGAAAATTTTCAAATAGAAATTTTCAAAACATCCTTCTTTTGTGAATTCACTTATAACCCAAATTTTTGGGAAATTATTTTGTGAAAATACCCTGATTATGTAAAATTACTAAAGTACCCTTAGGGGTAAAATTTCGAAAACGCCCTTGAAACATGAAATTTCCAAAATACCCACAGTTTTAATCAAAATTTTCATTTCATAAAAAGTGCTTAAAAAATCGTAAAATTCAAAAACGATATGATTTTGTAAAATTACAAAATTTCCCCTAACCTACAAAATTACCATAATACCCCTAACTTTCAAAATTTTGTAACATCACTATTTTGGAAAGTGCAATTATCAAAAAGAGCCCCAAAGTTTTAAAACATCCCTGATTTATCAAATTTTACAAATTCACCCTAATTTATGAAAATTACCAAAATGCCCCTGAGTTTTAAAATCACCAAAATACCCTGAATTTTGAAATTTTTCAAGATACCCCAGGAAATTAAGAGTTTTGAAATAATTTTGACAAAATCATTCGAAACTGTATTTTGAAAATTACAAAATACCTCAGAGGACAAATTACGAAAATACCCCGGTAGTGGAAAAACAATCACCATGAAATCAACAACGTCTCTTTGAATGAATAAATGGGAAACTGTGTGTTTGTATGTTTACGAAAGAACCACTCCTAAACTCTTGCCATAAAATTTCTTCGCGGCTAACCAAGTGAAATACTAATCCATAAAAATTTCTTAATCAGATTAAAGCGCAATAGTTAGAATGAGCTCTAGAGGATGTGGCCGTCGTGGACGCGGTAGGGGCAGGATAACCGTGTCAGAACCCGTGAGGTCGGGTCAGGAATCGGAGAATGGGGTACCATCGCCACCACCACCCCCAATTTTTAGAGCTGAGGAGCAGGATCAGACGGGAGGTGAGGCAGTAACGCAAGCTGTGTTGCGAGTCCTTGAGATGGTGGCTGGGGTGAGTGGAGGTATGGGAGCTCGAAAGTCTGCATGCCGGCGACTTGATCCAACAGGCGAGGTATTCCGGGGTGTATCAGGAGTGGCACCCAGTGCGACGGAATACTGGTTAGAATCGACTGAGAGGACCATGGATGATCTTGATCTGACAAATGAGGAGAAGCTGAAAGGAGCGATATCGCTTCTAAAAGATGAGTCATATCAGTGGTGGCTCACGGTTCGAGATGGTGCTACGACAGATGATCTTACTTGGGAGTACTTCAAAGTTGCTTATCAGAAGAAGTATGTGGGCACCAGCTACATTGATGCTCAAAGGAAAGCCTTTACAAATTTGGTACAAGGAAATAAGACGTAATTGAGTATGAGGCAGAATTCTTGAGGCTGAGCCGCTATGCTCGGGGAATTGTGTCGACAGAGCATGAGCGGTGTGTCCGCTTTGAAGATAGACTTAGGGATGATTTGAGGCTGCTGATTGCTCCACAACAGGAGCGTGAGTTTACTGTTCTGGTAGAAAAGGCTAAAGTAGTCGAAGGAGTCAAGGCATCCGTGAGACAGAATTATGATAAAAACAAGCAGAAAAGAGGCTTGGATCGTCTGGATCGGGTAGTAACGCTTAGAATAGGGCTAGGTAGGATGGGCCGAATCAGGCAGGAAGGCCCATGGCAACTAATCAGAGACCGGCTCAGTGCAATCACTGTGGAAAATCACATTGGGGAGGATGTTGGACCGGTGAGAGGGGATGCTTTGAATGTGGATCTTTGGATCACCGTGTAAGGGATTATCCTCGGAAGTTGGCTAAGAATCAGCCAGAGGGTCAGAACCGTGCTCAGGCTAAAAATGTAGGACCACCACAGAGGGGTCGTGGTAATGGTAGAAGAGGCAATGGTTCTAATCGAGGTCGCGGGAATTTGGGAAGAGGGGCAGGCAATACAGAAGCAAGGCAACCTGGTTTAGTCTACGCAGCGAGGCGTCGAGAAGAGGGTGACGCACCGGACGTCATAACCGGTACGTTCCTAATTTTTGGACTTCCATATGTTGCATTAATAGATGTGGGTTCAACGCATTCATACGTTGCTAGTAGTGTGGTAGAGACCATGAACATAGACTTCGAGACTACTTCTAGGGAGATAACAGTAATTAGCCCTCTAGGTAACTCTGTAGTTGTAAACAAACTATATAGAGATATACCCCTAGAACTCCAAGGGGTAGTGTTTGTGGCTGACCTGATGGAACTGCCGTTTGGGGAGTTCGACCTAATTCTTGGCATGGACTAGTTGGTTAAGCATCGGTAGTGGATTGCTATTGCTAGGCGCATGGTTCTAAAGGTGGCTGAGGGTGATGAAGTAGTCATGATAGGTAATAGAAGAGATTACCTATCCAACGTGGTGTCTGCGTTGAAGGTGGAGAAAATGGTCAGAAAAGGGTGTGAGGCGTTCTTGGTTCGGATATGTGCCTTGGAAGCTAAGGAGTCAGTAGTTGAGAAGGTCCGAACGGTAGGGGAATTTGCTGATGTGTTTCCAGAAGAACTTCCGGGTCTACCCCTAGATCGGGAAGTTGAGTTTGGCATAGACTTATTGCCCGGAATGGCACCTATGTCTATAGCACCCTACCGAATGGCACCAAAAGAATTGGTGGAGCTGAAGGCTCAAATTCAAGAACTTTTAGACCGAGGGTTTATCCGACCAAGCATATCTCCGTGGGGAGCACCTGTGCTATTCGTCAAGAAGAAAGACGGGTCAATGCGGATGTGTATCGACTACCGTCAGTTGAACAAGTTAACGATCAAAAACAAGTATCCATTGCCCCGGATCGATGACTTGTTTGACCAACTGAAGGGTGTGTCGATTTTCTCAAAGATAGACCTTAGGTCGGGTTACCATCAACTTAAGGTGAAGGAGGTTGATGTTTACAAAACGGCATTCCGAACTCGATATGGGCATTACGAGTTCCTAGTGATGCCATTTGGGTTGACTAATGCACCAGCAGCATTTATGGATTTAATGAATAGGGTGTTCCAGCAGTACTTGGATCAATTTGTCGTGGTGTTTATAGACGACATATTGGTTTATTCAAAGACGGAGGAGGAGCATGACATGCATTTGCATACTGTTCTGCAAGTACTGAGGGAAAAGCAGTTATATGCCAAATTCAGTAAATGCGAATTTTGGCTTAGGGAGGTGGCTTTCTTAGGTCACGTGGTGTCAGCGAAAGGGATTAGAGTGGACCCTCGCAAGGTTGAAGCGGTGTTGGAGTGGAAGCCGCCTAAGTCGGTGATGAAATTTAAAGTTTTTGGTCCGCGGATACTATCAAAGATTTGTGGAAGGGTTCTCTTTAATCGCAACCCATTAACTAAGTTGTTAAAAAAGGAGTTCCATTTGTATGGTCGGAGATGCGACAAGAAAGTTTTGATAAGCTAAGGAAGATTCGACGTAAGCTCGGTTACGATGCTGACTGAGGCGGGGAAGTTATTTACGGTTTCTTGTGATCGTCCCATATGGGATTGGGATGTGTATTGATGCGGGAAGGAAGGTAGTAGCCTATGCGTCCGTCGACTAAGACCGTATAAGGTTAACTATCCAACTCACGACTTAGAGTTAGCGGTAGTAGTCTTCGCCTTGAAAATATGGAGGCATTACTTGTATGGGGAGAAGTCAATAGTCTACACGGATCACAAAAGTTTGAGGTATCTCTTGACTCAGAAGGACTTGAACTTGAGGCAGCGACGGTGGATTGAATTGTTAAAGGACTACGACTGTTCAATTGAGTACCATCCGGGCAAAGCTAACGTGGTGGCTGACGCGTTGAGTCGAAAGGTCGTGGCGAACTTAAGGGCGATGTTTGCTCATTTAAGTCTATACGACGATGGAAGTCTTTTGGCGGAGCTGCAAGTTAAGCCGACTTGGATCGAGGAGATTAAGGAAAAATAGTTAGTAGACGAAAGTTTGAATGCTCGGAGGTTGCAAGATCAGGATGGTGGTTTGGAAGGGTATAGCTTGTCCGATGATGGAGTATTATGTTTTCAAGGACGAGCTTGTATGCCGAAAGATGTGGAACTGAGGCAGAAAATTCTTCAGGATGCACATAGCAGCCCATACGCTATGCATCCTGGAGGTAGCAAGATGTATGGGATTTGCGGAAACAATTCTGGTGGCCAGGGCTGAAGCGCGAGGTAACTGAATTTGTGGTAAAGTGTCTGACGTGTCAGCAGGTTAAGGCTGAACATCAGTTGCCATCGGGTTTACTTCAACCAATAAAGATTCCTCAGTGGAAATGGGAGAGGATCACGATGGATTTTGTCAGTGGGCTACCCCTTACGCCCAGCAAGAAGGACGCAGTTTGGGTAATTGTGGACCGTCTGACTAAATCAGCTCACTTCATACCGGTAAGGGTGGATTACTCACTTCAGAAGCTAGCTAAGCTGTATGTGTCGAAAATAGTAAGGTTGCATGGTGTGCCGGTATCAATCATCTCAGATAGGGATCCCAGATTTACGAAAGGTTCTGGAAAGCGTTGCATCAAGCTTTGGGTACACGATTGGATTTCAGCACAGCTTTCCATCCACAGTCTGACGGGCAGTCGGAAAGGGTCATACAAATTTTGGAGGATATGCTAAGAGGGTGTGTTCTGGATTTCAGTGGTAGTTGGGAAGAGCATCTACCGTTAGCAGAATTCGCTTATAACAATAGTTATCAAGCGAGTATTCAAATGGCTCCATATGAAGCACTGTATGGACGGAAGTGCCATACCCCTACGTGTTGGACGGAGTTGGGTGAACGACAAGTCTTGGGTCCAGAATTGGTGACAGAAATAGAAGATAAAGTTAAGGTGATTCGGGCTCGTCTTAAGGAAGCGTCAGATGGACAGAAGTCTTATGCTGACCTTAAGCGGAAGGAGATGGAATATCGATGGGAGATAAAGTTTTTACAAGGTGTCGCCTTGGAAAAAGGTATTGAGATTTGGGCGAAAAGGGAAGCTAAGCCCAAGGTTCATCGGGCCATATACAGTAGTGAAGCGAGTGGGACCGGTAGCTTACCAGCTTGAGTTGCCGGCAGAGTTGAGCCGATCCATGACGTTTTCCATGTGTCGATGCTTAGACGATATCGGTCGGATCCATCACACGTTGTGCCAGTTGAGAAAATTAAAGTAAATTCGGACATGTCTTTCGAGGAGGAGCCGGTACAAATCTTGGATCGTGATGTCAAAGTTCTACATAGGAAGTCAGTGCCTTTGGTAAAGGTGTTATGGCGGAATCATGGCATGGAAGAGGCCACATGGGAACTCGAGGATGTGATGCGGTGGCGACTACCCACTCTTGATCCGAGCAATTTGGGCCGAAATTTTCTTTAAGGGGTAGAAGCAGTAGCACCACAATTAGGGGTTATTTGTAATTTAATTAATTTCCATGTATACTTGAAGAAATTAATAATATGATGTTATTTGGCATGTTTAGGGTCCAAAAATAAACCCGAGCTAGGCCTGACCCAGTATTAAAAATTTATTTTTAAGTGTGTAAAAGGAAGGAGCTAGGGTAGTGAGGTTTTTAATAAAATTTGGGCGAAATAAGACACCAAGTATGGGCTTGGTATAAGTGGCATGGTGCACCTAAGAGGGCTGCCAGGAGAAGGTTCGAGTCTTGGTCAGATCAAGGAGAAACGTTTTTTTCCCTTATGGGCTTTTGGGCGTTAAGGCTAGGAAGGCTCTAAGTAAAAATTCGGGTAAGAATCGGACATGAAAGGCAGGTAGTGGGAGTGGCTTGGGTGCCACTTGAGAGAGAGAGAGGTCTCGGGTTCGAAATGCAAGGGAAGCAAATAAGAGATTTTGTTTTTGGGCTGGTGGCGTTAAAAAAAAGAGGGCCAGGTATGAAAGCCTTATATTTAAATCATGAGGATATTTGACATGAAAGTCAAATGAGGAGTAGTGGCCTGGGGCGTGTTAGGGGGCTGCTGCTTGGGGGCCACTGGTTCGAGTCCTGGAAGTAGCATTGGAGATTTTATTTTTTTTCTCCTTGCTGCTGGCGTGTGGAGGAGGAAGACTTGGCATGAGTATGGACTCTTTTAGTAGATAAAGATAGAGTTTTATTTTTGCAAAAATTAGGCTAGAAAGGAGCAGTTTTGCAATTGTATTTTCACTCAAATTGTTGAGAGTAGCTAGGAGATAAGAAGTAGATAACTCTGATTAAATCATTGATAAATAAGAGCTGAAATTATCAGCATAGAGGGGGAGTAATTGGCCAACATTGGGACTCTTGGGGGCTTTTCAAAATCAATCTTTTTGTACAGCAAGTAGAGCAAAAAAATTCCAGCAACCTTTTCCCTATTCTTGCACGAAATTCCCTAGGGAATTCTTCAAAAAATCTAGCTTTCTCTTCTTTATTTAGCCAAAACCACCTTTGATCTCTCCTACTAATTCTCCTTTTCTTTCTTCCACCATTGGCGAATATCCACCACCTTCTCAGAAAATTCTTAGACAAACCGCCCAAAATTTTACAAAATTTCCAAAGATCTCTTTAGCCTAATTCACTCCTTGGTGTGCCGATTTTCCTTCTCCTAGTTGGTGTAGTTTGGCGAATATTAGAAAAAGGTGGAGGCTTTTCTTAAATCGATTGGAAAGGTAAACCGAATTTATTTCTTTCTTCTCCCATTCTCTGTCGACTTGGATGTTGGTAAGAGCTAATTTCGGCAATTATTGTTAAGGGTGCTAATCACATGTTGAAATTGATTTGTCATAGGGCCTTCGGGATTTGGAAGCGAGCAAGTGTATCCATCATCTTTGATCGATCGATTTTGGGGTAAGGTGGTAAGGATCTATTTTTATTTTGGTATTTAATTAGTGTTCTAAGCCGAAGGCTACTAATTTTGGATAAGTGCCGATTGTAGGGATGTGAAATCGATTCACACTTGGAGTGTGTGGGCTAGTGTTCAAAAGCATTTGGGTAAGGCTTCGTATTCAAGCAGTAACCCCTTTGGATTGTTTTGGTTTGGCCGAATGGCCTTGGTACTAATTATTGGTAATGGCCGAATATAGGGCAAGGAGGGCTAGTGTGGCCGATTTGGTTCTTCGGGACTTCGGACTATTTTTGGTGACAGGTGTGTACATACACACCTTATAACTTTTCAAAATGCTAAGTATTGTATGTATGCTTAATCGGTTTGTGTAGATTTGGATATAATACCATCATGGTATAATCAAGGATTCGGGTAAGTCTTTCTTATTATGAGCTTTATTTCGATGCTTTTGGGAAGCATGGCATAGTTGGTATATGTGGCTTATAATATATGACTCATGATAAATCTATTGGCATGATAATTGTTAATTATTGATTGATGTGGGATTAAATGAGTGGAGGGGGAAATGATATTCGTGTCGACGGACACCAATGGTTTGGTACCACATTGTGACCATGGTCACCAGAGGTTTGGCACCTTCAGAGGTTTAGCACCTCATAGCGTCTCGTCCCTGTGGCTTGACACCACCGTGGGTTGGCCCCATTTAGAGATATGGGATTGACGCCAGTGATTTGGTATCACAAGATGGGTTAGCCCCATCACTTGATTCGTGACTATACGTCACCAGTGGTTTGGCACCACAATGTTGATGAATATCGTGACTATACGTCATCAGTGTTTTGGCACCACTAGTGGTTTGGTACCACACAAGGTAGAGAAAGGCGTTTGGATGGTTAGGTTGGGTGCATAACCTAGTGCATGTTAATCTGTTATAATTGTGTATGATGTTGCATTTAACCGAGAAAAGGGTTACACACTGAGTCTTGGTGACTCACCTTTTCCTTTAAAAATTTTCTGGTGACTCGTAGATCGCGGATGTGGAGCCGGATGGACTCGAGGTGGCCATGCAGTGAAATTATAGACGAGATGGACTTTTAATTATTTATGTTTTATTTTGGTTTTATTTATTCAAGATGTAATAAGGCCTCCTAAGATTATTTTTATTATTTTATCTGTTTGGATGAATTATTTAAACTGTTTAATAACTTTAAAATGATTACACAAATTTTCCTAAATTCAAACGAAAATGTTTTCTTTTCGTACCATCGAATACAATAACAAAATTGGTAACAACTTGACTTAAATTTTTGAATGAACTAAGTATTGTTTTCTTTATACACCTCAACGGTTTTAAAATAAGACAACATCTTTTACTCTAAATAAAATCGGCTAAACAAGGGATTTCAAAATATTTTCATCTGTAACATACCGAATTTGGCCATAGTGTTTGGGCCGGGTTTGGGGTGTTACAAAAATTGTATCAGTACCTATATGGGGTATCAATACCTGTTATGGAAACTTTGAAAACATTGTAATTTGGTCCTTTTTTGAGCTCGAGTTAGCAATTGAGCTTTCATAAGGTTGTATAAATCCCAAAAAGATTGTATAATGTGAATATGAGTTGTTTTGATTGTGAATACATGTTTTACGATGTAAAATGCTTATTATTTGTTTGTATTTATTCTAATAATGTATGTAACATCCTATAACTCAGACCCGGTGATCTGGTCGGGCGAGGGGTTTTACACATCCAATTCTCAAGCTCGACTCGAAAGTCATCAAAATCCTATTTTGTGTGTATTTATATGTTTTGAGGTTATATGACATTTACTTTGGTTGGTTGGCTTGATACCTAAGTTAGTTTTGACACTGTTGGTAAGTGACCTATAATGTTATAATGGTTGAATTTTATCTTTTGATTACTAGTTGATTAAGTTTGATTATGTGAGTTTGATTGTGCAAATTGGATGGTTTAGTAATGTTTTATTGGAGGTTATGATTTCAAATATTCGAACATGTTTAGATAGGTTGATTGGATGAATATGTTTAGGCTCATTTGGTTAAGGCTACTTAAAAGTGCATGATTTTGACCATTTGGGCATTGAGTCTCGATACAAACAAAACTTGTAGGGTCTCGAGACATGTTAACTTCGAAGTTAAAAATTCCAAAATAATTTATGATCTATCTCAAGACACAAAGACACCTGTCTCGAGACATAAATTTGAAATTTTACTGTTGAGTTTGGATTTGAAATCCTAACTTTGAAATTAACCCTTATAACCCCATAAATTGATGAAATGAAATCAATGAGTGTATGTATGCATGTATAAGAATTATTTGTGTTATAGTAACTTCAGTTGCTTTGACGACGTAATGTGACATCACAAATTTGGATTTGTCATTCGGGTTGGGTATGAGGTGTTAAAGCCTAACCCATATTTTAAACGAGCCTAATTCTTTTACCCAGACTCATTTTTTAGGTTTTGCATTTTTATTCAAACCCTTAAAAATTTCTAACATGCCATTAGATTTGCATGAATTACATGACCCTTGAATAAGACTATCCAATGTACCTTATAATAATTCATATATATATAAACTATTCACAACGTTCTTTATTGAGTTTGTGTCACCAATCAACCAGTTCGAACTCAAGGAAATTAATTTTTCCCTTCACATTTAAATTAAATTAAATTATTTGAGGGTACTTTAGTCTTTTTATTTGAATAATAAAAATATGCATTTGATAGGATTTGAACCAATGCCAATTGGGTTAGAAAAAATTAAATTTACCACTCAACCAATGTTTTATTTTAACGTTTCTATAAATTTGTTGTGGTTCTCTTTTGGTCTCCCATTCCTTGAAAGCAATTCTTAGATATTTATAAGGCATGGTTCCCTGATGTGACGTGCTAGGGGTCAACTAGGTGCCGTTCATATGACACGTTTTCCCAACTTGGTGCCACGCATATGACTGGTTTTGATCTGTCGTAATTCGGTATAGTAGATTAAACTAGTTTTTTACTTGAGGAGCTTGAATACGAGCAATTTTAGTATGTTTTACTTATGTTTTCTTAGTGTAGTTAAATTCAATAAAAAGTGCATTTTAAGTCTTTTACTGACCTTAGGGGTCGAATAAGGTCTAAAGTGAGCTAATGTACTCAGTAAGTATGCATGAGACCATTCAAAGGCATAGGAACTCAAAGATGGTCGCTATGTTGCGAAATGGGAAGTTTGATGTCACAGCATAGGGAGCAAAATGCCAGAATTGCTATACTGCCTTGGGTGTCACTACATAGCCAAGGGATTTCACGACACACCCCTGAAGCTACCTCTAAACCATGGATACTGCCTTTAGTGTTGTGACACAAGGACTAGGGTGTCTTGACATCAGCCTTGTATGGAAATCACTTATGAGCCAAAGGTGTTTTGGTCTGCACAATGGAAATTAAACACGAGAAAGTCAGTTGAACTAGGGTTGAGGACGACGACATCCCTTGCTCTAAAATAGGCTCTTAAAACATTTGTTTAAGGACAAATTTTCATACTTTAATTTTTCTTGGTAATTTTAGTTTTTAGTTTTTCTTCTTCTAGGCCTTAGGTTTATTTTCAGTTCTTTTCTACTTTGTGTTCTTTGGAGAACATGGGTTGTAATCGTAATCAAATTATTGTGGATTCTACACTTCAATTAATGAAATTTAGCACTTTCATTAACCCTTTATTTTGATTCATTATTTATGTTTATCTTTATTATCAAGTTTATTGTGTTCACAAGATCCATGAGGAACTAAAACTTTTATGGGGGATTAGTGAATGGAGGTGTGATTATTAATTACTATGTAAGGTTTTCTTAGTGAATCAGCTGTTTTGGGGAAATGAAGAACTTAAAACCTAGGCTTGACAACCCTAGGAAGTCATTTAAGTGGGAATTAACCCAAAATTGGTATGGCCTATCCGTGAACACCTTGGCCTCGAATCGGTCTGGGCTGTGAGGTCGAGAGATAATTAGTTCTTGTCGACTCGTTGATTTAGTGGAAGATCGAGAGATCATGCTAGGGTAGAGACTAATTGATTAAGTTTAAATTTGAAATAGGAATTAGTTATGGTCACCAAAGTGAGCTAACCACCCATGCTTAGATTTGATTAAGTTAGAATTCATACCCCTGAAGTTCACTTTAATTTTGCTATTTTTATTTCCTTTATTATAAAAACCCAAAAATATTCTATTTATATGTTTATTTGCATTTAGATTAAATTAATTTAGTACTTGCCTCCCTTGGGTATGATCTTCGGAGTACTTACCTACTTCGTTGTAACTATATTTCAACCTAACCCATATACTTGCGAGACTGCTTCAAATCTCTATCTTTAGTTGCAATATTTAAGCTCTAGACATTGGTACATTTGGAGGCCGCCAAGTTGTTAGTGCCATTGCCGGGAAGCAATGCTAGTAAATTGATTTTAATTTTCACGTTCTAGAATAATTAGGAAATTTATAAATTATAGATACAATTTTTAATTTTATCCTTTCTAACACTTTTTTTTATGTCTTTTCATTCCAGGGTATAAGAGTTATTTATAAAGCTAATCACTTATCCAAGAAGACTAATAGATAGGCTCTCTCGGTGAAATAGGAAACGACTCACAAAGGAAGTTGACAAATTAAAATTTGAGTGCTATAGTTTGATAAGTAAACCTCTAACAACATGTTGTAGGTGTTAGGAACATTTCATTTTGATATGAGTTAGTTACGACCTAGTATCACGCGTCTCATGATCCATAGTCCTCATTTTGAATTGAATCCATCATTATTAACATAGATTCCTTCTAATATTGTGTTTAATGATTATACAAAAGAGGATCCGTAGCTTTTCTTCGGCAATTCGAACATATATGCAACAATTTCACATATCCTAGTGTCTCGAAAGAAGCCATTAAATTATTACTAATTCCATTTGCATTAGGTGGACAGGAAAAAGTCTGGTTTGGTGCACTCCTACCAGATACAATCACTACATGGACTGACTTTGTGTAGTTATTCCTTTCTCGGTCTTGCCGATGACTCAAGTAATTAATACTTACAAAAAATTATTAAAATTTAAACAAAGGGGTGTTGAAATATGAGGAAAACCCTGGGAAAGATTTAAAGGCATCATTAGGTCAATACTAAGAGGAGGTATACAGTTTGCAATTCAAATACAGCATTTTTATGATGGATTGGATGGCCAAAACAGATGACAATTTGGAAGAAAACAGGAAGAGAAGTTATGGAGTTATTGGAAAAATTCAATGATAATGAATTTACTTGGGACATACATCGGGAATTAGAAGATACAAAACTGGTAAAATCTAAGCCAAAAGAACAAAGCAATAATAACCTAGGGTTAACTATGAAAGATTCTGCTGAACAAAATAAATACGAATCAGACGAGGAAAAATTGGATGATGCTAATCAAGAAAATAAAGAGATAGCTTTGCAACTTGATTGGTGGCGTAAAAGTAGAGAACAACCAGAACAAATAATTTCCAATACAAAAAAATGGTTTCTTCCATTGTTAAACCACCTGAACTAGAATTGAAACCACTACCAAAACATTTAAAGTATGGTTATTTATGAAAGCAAAACACATTACTGATAAACCGTAAAAGTAACATATTTTAACCCCACATTTAGTATGCTTTTGGAAGATTTAGCCCTTGATTTATGTAAAAAGGTGCTCTTAATCCTTTCTTTTCATGTCTTATACTCAGGAAAGCACCTAAGGATAAAAAGAACGTAAACCGGGCTTAAAACGAACCAATTTGGGCCAAAAAGGAAATCGACACGGCTGGACTTCTAGCCACACGGCCGTGCCTCGTCAAATTACTTCACATGGCCATGCCACGATTTACACGGTCGTGCCCCAATTTTCAGAATCGAGACACGGCTTGAAGACGATTTACACAGGCGTGCCCTGACCACGGAATGAGCAATTTCACTCGAATTTGGATGCTTGAAGCCAAAAAAACATACTCCTAAGTCTACTTAAACACCTTAGTAGCAATTCTGCTTGAAGGAGGTACTTAGGAGCCAAGTAAACATCTAAAGAGCCTATATAAACAACCCAAGGCAGCCATTCTAAGGGAGGAAGTTTTGGGCAGAGTTTTCTGCCAGAGCTTTTATTCAGGGATTTACTCGAGGATAGCCAGTTGATTCATCTCAAGAAGCCGGAGTTCTACTCAAGACGGAGGATCTCCTCTTCAATTCCTTCAGGGGTTTTAGGGATTTCTTATGTTTTGTTTTATCTTTTCTCTTGAGATGTCTTCTTATTTTGTTATGAACTAAACCCTTCAGATACCTGAAGGGGATGAAACCTATGATGGATTTTGTTATTTGATTTCTAAATTATATGATAAGTACTTAGTTTGTTCTTAATTATGTTGCTTAAATTAATCTGATGTGCTTAGGTGGAGGAGGAATAGACCCTACCTAAGAGTAGATCTAGCATAATTAAGCGGAGTTGTTCGCACAACTAGAGATAGGGTGACGAGATTTTGCCAGATTAGGGTGAAACCTAATATAGGAATCCATTGATCGATTTACTGCTTCCTTAGGGGGTTTTTATAAGAGAATGAAAGTTCCACTAATTAACCTAAGGTTAGATGTTATTCGCCTCGAGAGAGGGTTAAATATAGGTTAGGGAGTCTCACGGATCAAGCTAAGTAAAGAAGTCGTATGAATTAAAAGTTAGATAACAAGAGAAGTCATAGGTGGATTCTTCCTAAGGGTATCGTCGTAATCAACTGAGTTCTTCCATAGTCTTTTCCCAAAGTTTCATTCTTTTGTCTTTACATCTAGTTTAGTTTTTTCATTAGTTTTAGATTAATAAAGCACTCCATATTTTAGGCTAAATAATAGAAAGAAAGTGAGTAGTAGTACTTTTAGGTTCCTTTGGGTTCGATAAAATAATCTTGCTTAAACTATACTATTGTTCGATAGGTGCACTTGCCTCAATCGTTGCCATAGTTAGTCTACAGGTTCGATCATTCTTTATAAATATTAAAACTCGACTATTTGACATGATCAAGTTTTTGGCGCCATGCTGTGGAACACTAAAATATTAAGAAATCTCTATTTCTATTACTTTAGCCATTATTTTATTATTTTTTTGCAATTTACTTTTATTTTTAGTTTAGGTTAAAATTTTATTTAAAATTTTTTTTTTCTCCTAGTAGGTACCTCTAGTTTATGACTAGAAGGAACCCGAGAGGACCTTTAGTGTATGAAAGTGACATTGAAGCTACCGCTCGTAGGAATCGCAGAGAAACTAGATGAGCTCTAGACTACCAAAGAGAAGAACAAGACAGATCCAATCCTACTGAAGGGATGGACGAAAACAATCCATCGCCAAATGTGCAAGAACAGAATGCAATGCATACTATGTATGATTATGCTAAACCTACTTTGACAGGAGCAGAATCTAGTATTGTTAGGCCTGCTATAGCTGCTAATAATTTTGAATTAAAGCCTAAAACAATACAAATGATTCAATAGTTTGTTCAATTTGATGGCTTGCAGGAAAAAGACCCGAACACTCATATAGCAAATTTTTTAGAGTTCTATGATGCTTTCAAAATAAATGGCATTTCTGACGATGCCATACGTCTTTGGTTATTTCCCTTTAATAAAGCAAAGCAGTGGTTGAACTCGTTACCACGAGGGTCAATCACCACATGGGAACAAATGACCGAAAAATTTCTTTTAAAATACTTTCCACCAGCCAAAACGGCCAAATTTAGGAATGACATATCTTCTTTTGTGCAGAATGACACAGAAACATTATATGATGCATGGGAAAGATATAAGGATCTCCTGAGAAGATGTCCACACCACGGATTACCTTTGTGGCTTCAAGTCCAAACTTTTTACAACGGTGTGAATTCTTCAACGAGGCAAATGATTAACTCATCAGCCGATGGAACTTTGAATAACAAAACTCCTGAAGTGACTTACGACTTTATTGAAGAGATGTCGTTGAATACCTATCAATGGCAAATTACAAGGGCCAAACCGACAAAATCAATCGGAGTTTTTAACATAGACGTAGTAATAATGCTGTCAACACAGGTGGAGATGATGAATAAAAAGCTTGATAATTTATGTTCTTCGCAGGTACATCCAATAATGCAATGCGAAGCGAGTAGGAATGTGGAGAATCCTAAGTACCCACTCTACCAACCAGGAGTAAAACATGAGCAGACAAACTATATAGTTAACAATTTCAGATCCAATAATAATCCTTATAGTAACACTTATAACGCAGGTTGGAGGAACCACCCAAATTTTTCGTGGGGAGGATAAGGAAATCAAGGAAATCAAAGGCAGCAACCTCCTCCAAATTATTAAAATCAACCATATCCACAAGAGAAGAAATCAAACCTCGAAGAGATGCTGACAAAATTCATGGCAGCCACAGATTCTCGTTTCCAAAAGACTAAAGCAGCACTTGGTGAACAACTAAAATCAATTAAAGGGATCGAGAATCAAGTTGGAGAACTTACTAGGTCAGTGGGACATCTCACAAAGCTGATTTTTGAACGTCAATAAGGACGTCTACCAAGCAACACAGAAATAAACCCAAAAGAACAGATCTAAGCCATCACAGCTCAAGAGGGTACTAAGGTAGACGAGCCCACCACAGCACAAGAAACCAAGGAAGAAAAAGGTAAAATAGAGGTAGCACATGAAAAGCCAAAACCAATAATTAAAGAATACAAACCTCGCATACCTTATCTCGAAGAATTGAAAGGAAATGATTCAGAGGAACAGTTCGGTAAGTTTTTAAACTTTTAAAGAAATTACATATTAACTTACCCCTTCTTGAATCTCTTTTCCAAATGCCAGACTTGAGGAAATTCTTAAGACAACTCTTGACAAACAAATGCAAAATAGACGAAGAGCACCACGTGGAACTAAACGCAACATGCTCGGCAATGTTACAGAATAGACTACCGTAGAAACAAAAAGATCTAGGGAGTTTTACGATTCCATGCTTAATTGGTGAACTCATACTTCGCGTAGGAGATGAATTGATTAAGCTTCAAGCTCTCGACTCGGCCAGAACAACAGATGATGAAGGTAAGAAAGTCACTTCAATAAATAATCAAATTGTTCAACCTTCACTACAGGAAACATCACAAGGCATCAAACCTGAGCCAACGCATAGCCCCAAAGTCGACAAAGAAGAATCACACAAGAAAAAAAACCTTAAGGTCGACGATTTAGAAAAGCATAAGATACAAGTCAAAGAAAAGCTAGATCCACACAAAGTAAAACCAGAGGAACCGCCAGAAAAGCTCATAGGGACATCAAATCACTTTAAAATAGGAGACCAGGTACTGTTAGACAAAGCTGATCCCACATCACTTCAACAGACATGAGGGCAAAGGGAGAAATTCTTCTTAAGGCACACGATATCTTCCCACACGAAATAGTCGATGTAAGCAATTCAATATTTGGCAATTTCAAGGTAAACACTTCTCGACTTCAACTTTGTCACAAAAATAGAACTGTGAGCATGAGGGAAGATATTCAAACCTTTAAACCTCCCTAAAACTTTCAAATATGAGGACAGTCTAGCTTAAGACTATAAGCAAGTGCTTCTCGGGAGGCAACCCGAGCACTAACTCAATTTACTTTCAAATTTATTTTTATTTTATTTTCTTTCCATCTTTCTTTTCTAAATAATTAGTTGTAAACTAACACCAAAGTGCAGATTTCCAGGCCACACGGCCTTACACGCGGTCGTGTGGACCACCGAACCACCACCCTAACGAGCAGAGGCGTGCAATTCAAGCCAACCACCGTCAGATGTCACGGGCCCAACCACCCTTCCCCATGGGCACCGATAGATCAGTACGGCCGTGCCCCTAAACTGTGTGAAGCTACTGACTATCTCTCAACGGGCATGGCCGACTGAGTAACGGGTGTGGGAGACTCAACACGCCTGTACCTACGGCCATGCGACGCCGCCGTGGTCGACAATAACTACTCAGACACGAGCATGGCACAACAAGAATGGGCGTGGGCAATGCAACCGCTCCACACCACGACCGTGCGAGGCGGCCGTGTGAATTGACACACCCTTGGACCACGGGCATGTGAACGTGCCAGATTTGAGATACTATTTAAACCCCACAACTCTTCCCCTTCTTCCCATCATTTCTCTTCTTTTTTCTTTCTTTTTCCTTAAAAATTTTATTTCTTCCTTTAGAAAAAGTGTCAAGACTCTTGAGCAAACACCAAACCCATGCCGAAGAAGTGAAAGAAGGCAAGCATAATCTCCCTATGGGAGACCGATCTACATAAGTCCATGCCGGCCGCTTCATTCAAACAACAAGCCAAGGGTCTTTGAAACCATATAGTTTTTATTTTCTTTTTCTCTTTTGCTTTAATTTCCTTCTCTTTAACAATCTTATCCTTAGTTTAGTTTATTTTAATTTAGTTTCTTGGTTTTAGGTTCTAAAGGCTACTTGGGAATCATGCACCACAGCCTTAGAGGTCACACCCACCTCGCGAACCATCCAATAATAAGGACTCCTTAGTCTATTAGTCTTTTCTTTCAATTTCAGTTTTCTTCTTAGTCTCATTCTCTTTATTTCCTTTGTATTTAATTATAATATTAGTATATTATTAATGTTTCTTTATATTTCTTGGCTATATCTTTGTAGGCTACTCAATTTCTTTATCTAGCACAAAGATCATCGGTAAACACCCCACTAGGCCTAAAGAAAATGCCACCAAAACCTCCTCCACCCACTTTTCGCCATCACGACCACTATCAACTCCTGGAATCATCCAAAATTTAGGAACTGTTACTTCTCCCCTTCTCTTTTTATTACATAACTGTTTATCTATCTTTGTACATTGAGGCAATGTACAACTTAAGTGTGGGGGTAAAAGTACCTGACTTTTTGCATTATTCTCAAATCTTGAATTTTAAACTTATTTTTAAGTATCATTCTCATATTACTAATTAGGATGAAATTTCTAATGATTTCTGATTGTTATTGATATGTTTTAGAGTAAGTCATAGTTAATTGTGCATTGATGATTCAATTTGAAGGATACTAGAGAATCAGGCATGGTAAGTCTACTTTCTAAAAATTAAAATTGATTGGTCGTTGAAATTGAATTTGAGTATTACCTTGAAATTTGGAATTTATAAGGATTGATGTCAAAAACACCCATAATTTTTGTGAGATTTTGAGCCTTATAGGAATATATTCTTTTTCATGCTCACATTATTGATTATGAGTGTGTCAACTTTGAACTATTATTCTGGAACTTGCCTCGTTTATACATGTCGAGACCACACTTTTGATTTGATATACAGAGATGATAAAGGCACCTAGGATTTAACCCTCTTACTCCATAAAAAGCCTACCTTCACAAATTAACCCCTAGTGAACCCCGTTGAATCCTAACAACCTTTTTATTGACTCACCCACTAATATTAACCCAAAATCCCTTTGTATTTGTTATCACCATTCTTTTGACTACCCTTCTATCGAGAATTGATTTGCTCAGTTGCCTAATTAGTTTATTTTGGTTGATAAAGTTCTTTCTTTAGTATGTCGTTTCTTCTTTTAAAAAAATTTTGAAAAATCAAAGTATAATCAGTATTAGTATAAGAAGTGAGCTTGTGCATTTACTTTTCAATTATCAAAGAAAAAGCTTGTATTATTATTAGTTTCAAAGTTTCAATTGAAGTAATCATGTATTTTCTAGTCCATTATTTTTAATTAGGTAACTTGTCAATTTGATCTCGATTTTAACCTTCTAATTCAGCCTTTATCCACACCTTTTAACCCAAACCCCATTACAACCCTGATTAAAGACCTTTTGATTTGTATCATCTCATATACAGTGGTGGAGATTTGATTTTCAGGCAAGCCTATGGGATTAACTCTTCAGGTTCGATTTATAAGTGCAATTCTTGAACCATAAACACTTTGAGTGATTTGAGTGAATTTCTTGTGAGGATGTCAATCCTTGTCGATTTTGAATTAAAGGTAATTATTCAGATAAGGGGAAACACCTATGTTTTCATACTACAAAGGTATGACTTATTGTGATTGAATCTTTAGGACTCTTTGAGTTGAATTATCCATGTATAAATTATCTATGAATTATGATGAGACATTGTCGATAGGAATTATGAATTATGGAAAGTTCGTTTTAAATGTAAGTTGACAATTTTGCTTGAGGACAAGGAAAAGCTTAAGTGTGGGTGTATTTGATAAACTATAAAAGTAACATATTTTAATCCCACATTTAGTATGCTTTTGGAAGATTTAGCCCTTGATTTATGTAAAAAAGGTTATCTTAATCCTTTCTTTTCATGTCCTATACTCAGGAAAGCACCTAAGGATAAAAAGAACAAAAACGGGCTTAAAATAGACCAATTTGGGCCAAAAAGGAAATCGACACGGCCTGGACTTCAAGCCACATGGCCATGCCTCGTCAAATTACTTCACACGACCATGCCACGATTTACACGGCCGTGCCCCAATTGACAGAATGGAGACATGACCTGAAGATGATTTATAGGCGTGTGCCATGGGCGTGCCCTTGCCACGGAATGAGCAATTTCACTCGGATTTGGATGCTTGAAGCCAAAGAAACATACTCCTAAGTCTACTTAAACACCTTAATAGCAATTCTACTTGAAGGAGGTACTTAGGAGCCAAGTAAAGCATCTAAAGAGCCTATATAAACAACCCAAGGCAGCCGTTCTTTAAGGGAGGAAGTTTTGGGTAGAGTTTTCTGCAGGGGTTTTTATTCAGGGATTTACTCGAGGATAGCCAGTTGATTCATCTCAAGAAGCCGAAGTTCTACTCAAGATGGAGGATCTCCTCTTCAATTCCTTCAGGAGGTTTTAGGGATTTCTTATGTTTTGTTTTATCTTTTCTCTTGAGATGTTTTCTTATGTTGTTATGAAATAAACCCTTTAGATACCTGAAGGGGATGAAACCTATGATGGATTTTGTTATTTGATTTCTAAATTATGTGATAAGTACATAGTTTGTTCTTAATTATGTTGCTTAAATTAATTTGATGTGCTTAGGTGGAGGAGGAATAGACCCTTCCTAAGAGTAGATCTAGCATAATTAAGCGGAGTTGATCGCACGCCTAGAGATAGGGTGACGAGATTTTGCCAGATTAGGGTGAAACCTAATATGGGAATCCATTGATCGATTTACTGCTTCCTTAGGGGGTTATTATAAGAGAACGAGCGTTCCACTAATTAACCTAAAGTTAGATGTTATTCACCTCGAGAGAGGGTTTAATATAGGTTAGGGAGTCTCATGGATCAAGCTAAGTAAAGAAGTCGTATGAATTAAAAGTTAGATAACAAGAGAAGTCATAGGTGGATTCTTCTTGAGGGTATCATCGTAATCAACTGAGTTCTTCCACAGTCTTTTCCCAAGGTTTCATTCTTTTGTCTTTGCATCTAGTTTAGTTCTTTCATTAGTTTTAGATTAATAAATCACTCCATATTTTAGGCTAAATAATAGAAAGAAAGCGAGTAGTAGTACTTTTAGGTTCCTTTGGGTTCGATAAAATAATCTTGCCTAAACTATACTATTGTTCGATAGGTGCACTTGCCTTAATCATTATCATAGTTAGTCTACTGGTTTGATCATTCTTTATAAATATTAAAACTCGACTGTTTGACACAATCAATTACCCATAATTATTGCTGCACGATCAGATTCTAAGCAAGAAGAAACATTATCGAGTGTTTTAAAAACATAAAAAAATAATTGGATGGACTATCACTAATATTAAGGGAATTAATCATGCATTGTGCCAGCACAAGATAAGATTAGAAGAAGTGAAAAAACTAGTGGTAGATGCACAATGTTGAGTAAATTTGGCTATAAAAGAAGTAATGAAAAATGAATTACTCAAATGGCTGCACGCAGGATTGTCTATGCAATTTCTAACAATGAATGGGTTAGCCCTACACAATGTGTCCTAAGAAAGGAGGGTTAATAGTGGTTGAGAATGATAAGAATGAGTTAATTCCAACTAGAACAGTAACTGGTTGGAGGTATGAATTGATTATTGAAAGCTAAACAATGCGACAAAAAGGATCATTTTCCTGTTCCTTCTATTGATCATATGTTGGATCGATTAGCTAAAAAGAGTACTATTGTTTTCTCGTTGGATATTCTGGATATCACCAAATCCCAATACATCTAGTCGATCAAGAAAAAACTACATTTACATGTCCTTTTGGCACATATTCTTTTAAATGAATGCCATTCAGATTCTGCAATGCCTCTGTGACATTTATGAGATGCATGATTGCCATCTTTGCTGATATGCTGGAAGAAGGTTTGGATGTATTCATGGACGACTTCTCAGTATATCGAGATTCTTTTCGGGAATGTTTAGATAACCTTGATAAAGTCTTACAAAGATGTGAAGAAACGAATCTAGTGCTTAGCTAGGAAAATTGTCATTTTATGGTGAAAAAAGGCTTGGTTTTTGGACATCAAATATCAAGAAAAGGTTTGAAAGTGGACAAACTAAAGATTAAAGTCATAAAAAATCTTCCTAATCCCACAACAGTTCAAGGGGGAGTAAGAAATTTCTTGGGACATGTTAGGTTTTACAAGCAGTTTATAAAATATTTTGCTTATATCTCTAAACCATTGAATCAACTTTTTCAGAAAGAAATGCCTTTTATATTCGATCAAGAGTGCATTAAAGTGTTAAAGGTAATAAAAGAAAAATGTATTTCTACACCTATAATCATTACTCTTGCTTGGTTAGAACCTTTTATTATAATGTGTGATGCTAGTGATTATGATGTAGGAGTGACCGCCTCGGGACGTACTAATGTCCAGAGTGTGAATACTGTAATAAAATAGAGAGTTACGAGGTGATATCTGCAAGTATACAGGTTGAGTTGTAATATAGATTTTATAGCGAAGTATGTGAGTACTCCGAGGATAGTACCCTAGGGAGGTGAGTACCAAATCAATCTTAACCTAAACAATTAAAGATCTAATTAATACTTTTAAGTCAGTTATAGTATGAGAGTAAAATAAGACATGAGTTTAGGGTTTGTAAAATAATAAAATAACATAAAAAAGAATTAAAATTGAAAGAGATAGAGATAGATAAAGTGAATCAAATATGAGAATGGGTAATTAGCTTGCTTCGAAAATCCCAATTAACCGTCGTCTCGGGTTCCTTGTCAACCAACTAATCAATACCCTCGTAGGATCTTTCGATCTTCCACTAACATAACAAGTCAGCAAGAACTACTTATCTTCTGACCTCATAGTCCAAACTAGCTTGGGGTAAAGGTGTTGACGAATGGGCAATACCAATTTTGGGTTAATTCTCACCTTGATAATTTCCCAGGGTTGTCAGGCCTAGGGTTTGTTTCATGTTCGTCCTTTTCCAAAAAATTGATCTGTTGAGTACCCCTATAAAACAGTTAAGAGATCATGCCTCAACTTGTTAATCCTCTATTAAGGAGTAGTTCGCATAGATTTCATAATAACATGGAAAGTATGGAAGAATTATCATAGGGAATGAATTGAAATAGAGAGTTTAAGAAAGGCCGATTGATATTGATGAATAGAGTGAATCTATAGAAATTGATCTCTTTTACAATTAGATCTCTTGAAAAAATAAATAAACTAAAATTATAAAAACCTAAGAAAGTAAGAGAAGGAATCTAAACCTAAATAAAGAATCTAAGCTAATGGAATGGTGTCCATAATGTGTGCTAGAGAGGTCTATTTATAGCCTTCAGGTAGTCGTCGTCCTTAGCCCTAGGGTAGCTGATGTTCCCAAGCTTAAAGTTTGATTGTGCATGGAACACCCTTAACCCATCTCCATCGTCAGATTAGGGTTATAGAGCATTACAGTATAATAAAAAACATTTAAACATGATAACATTGAATAATTTAAATATATTATAAACCATTCATTCACATGTATATAGTCCCTAAGTCGAGCCCTAAAGGCCCTAAAAATAGCTTAGAAGCAAGTTGGGACTAATTTGAAACAAAATAGGAAGTTTAGGAAAAAAGTTGAAAAAATTGGAAACAGGGGTCACACGACCGTGTGGCCAACCTGTGTGGCATAGCACTAGGCCATGTAACATTCGAACCAGGGACACAAGGCTGTGTCCTAGCCCGTGTGCTAGGCCGTGTATCTCACTGACTTGAACCTTAAGAAATCATCAGATGACACACGGTCGTGTCGCGAGGCCGTGTGTCTCACACGCTATGTCACACGCCCGTGTCTCAAGCCGTGTGAACCTAAAATTTACCTAAAATCAAGCCATTTCAAAACCATTTCATGCATAACCATTCAAACCATTTAAACACACATTCAAGGGTTCAAACACCATCCATACATATATAAATATACCATTTCAAGAACCTAATTCAACTAACCAATATGCCATTCAAAGGCACCATATTTATAACAAAACAACATTTACCAAAACATGTTAACATTACCTAATTCCATGCATAAAGACCTCATTCTATTATGTGCCTAAAACACATCATAAATGACTATTTCCAAGCCAAAACCTTGTACCAAAATGCCATACACATCAATTATCAAAAATTAACCAAAAGGACTTACCTAAGCAAGCATTATAAGTTCATCAACCATACATAAACATAAAGGCATAAACATACCAAATTACCATTTACATATTCATCAAAACACCATTATAAACCACTTTATACATGCCATTATAAACCTTGTCCAAAAATGCTCAAAAACTACCAAATTGATTGCTGGATAGTGTGATAGATCTCTGACAAGCTTCCAAACCAAATCGAGCTTCAAATAATCTATAAAATAAAGGAAAGAAACTATGTAAGCAACGAGTGCTTAGTAAGCTCATATAAACTTAAATACAACTTACCATTTCATTTGCATAATGTCTATAGCATACGTGTAATATCAACCAAAACCATAAGCTTGGCATAAGCCTATACAACATCACCAAATTCACAAGTTAATACTCTTGTACAAGGTTCAAATGAATTCATCCACAAACAAGTAAATTTAAACATGTAATCACATCATTTAGTTCATAAATCCATTTCATAAGTTCATAATACATTCCATTTGAACACTTACCATTTCGTTTCCTTTTCAAACCCGATGAACCATCTAGAATTACATCAGACACTCGAGAAAGATCATACGAAGTGTGCCTTTACATATAATCATAACCTTTCGTTTACATCATTGCTCACACAAGCTGTGGGTCGAATGTAAACTACACGATGCTGCTCACACGAGCAATGGAAAATCCACAACAAATGTAGGACCTCATCCATCGGTAGGACATTCAAGACCAGCACCCGAAACATGAAATCTCTAATGACATGTGATTTGTATCCTAAGAATTCCTAAGGTTCAACTAAGACTCGATATCCTTCAATTTATCATAGCATTGATACATTTGTATATATATAAGTTCGTTTATATCAAAACAACATAATAAATATTAAATTTAACTAGCATATAAATGGTTACAATTCATACGAACTTACCTCGATAATTAGGGCGTAGTAGTCTAATCGAACTAGTCCGAAGCTTTAGCTTTTCCTCGATCTAAGTCTGAACGTGGTTTATCTTGATATAAATAGGTAATTTCAGTAAATTAAATACTTCTAGTATTTAATTTAATCCATTTTTCATATCTATGCAAAATTACCAATTTGCCCCTATCATTTTAACTTTTCACAGTTTAGTCCTTAAGCTTATAAATTAAAATCTAACCATTTTAACCAAAATCCATGTTAACTATAGATGCAAGGGACCTTGATACAACCCATATCAACCATAATTTCACAATAAGACCATAGAATTTATACTTTTAACAATTTAATCCCTAATTACAAAATTCATTAAAAATCACTTAACAAAATTTGATTATTTTTCAACAAAAACTCATAATCTATCAACTAACAGAAAAATCATTCAAAATAATTCATGGTAAGTCCCTCAAATTTTGACATTTTTTTGCAAATTAACCCTTGGGCTAGCTAGATTAAGCTAAAACGAACTCGAAAACATAAAAATAATTAAAAACGAGGCACAGAACCATACCATGCAAGGGAAACAAGCTTGGTCAAACTCTCCTACTCCTTTAATGGCTAAAATCAGTTTAGAATGATGAATGAGGAAGATGAAACAATTTTGTTTTATTTAGTTTAGGTTTTAATTACTCAATTACCATTTTAACCTTTAAAAATTAACAAAAATTCAATAAAACCATGCCATGCACATCCACTAATTCATTAAATGGTATATTTACCATTCAAGTCCTTTAGTTTCCTTTCCATAGTCTTTTAGCCCTTTTAACTAATAGAACTCAACTTTACACCTTTTACAATTTAGTCCTTTCCACTTAATTAACTAATTAAACATCAAAATTTCTTAATGAAACTTTAATGCGATCTTAATATAATCCCGTAGACATTAAATAATTAATAAAATAATAATTTACTCATCGAAATTGTGATCCCAAAACCACTATTTCTGACATAACTGAAAATAGGCTATTACAGTGTAGATCAAAACACCCCTGGTTCGTGTTTTATTCTCGTCACAAAGTCGATGTCATGACACATTAGGACTTGTTTTGGGACATGGCCTCTGTAAAAATCTTCAGGGGCATGTCACGACACCCTCAACATGTGTCACGACATTGAAGGCAGTTTCTCGCTTTCTCTATTATGCTCTCTATGTTGCGACATTGGATCCCTCATGTTGTGACATAGCATCTAGTATTGACCCAAAATGCCCTCTAATGGTCTCTTACACACTCACAAAGTACGTTAACTCCCCCTTAGGCCTTATTCGGCCTTTAAGGTTTAATAAAAGAGTCAATGTGTACATTTTGTTGAATTTAAACAAAACTAAAGAAATTGAATTAAAACATAACAAAAATGCTTGTATTCAAGCTCCTTAAATGTGAAAACTAATTTAATCTACTGCATTGAATTACGATAGATCAAGGAGTAGTGTTGGGATAAGAGAAACAACATCTTTTGCGCTATTCACTATGCAAGTAAGACACTCAACTCAGCACAGTGCAATTATACTACTATTGAAAAAGAAATGCTAGCTATTATTTTCGCCAGTGAAAAATTCTGTCATCACTTAATGGCAAATAGAGTATATGTCTACACTGATCACTCAACATTGAAATATGTGATGAAAAAGAAAGAAACAAAAGCCAGACTAATTAGGCGGTTACTGTTGCTTCAAGAATTTGATCTGTGGATAATGGATAGGAAAGGCATAGAAAATCAAATTGCAAATCTCTAGTCCAAAATAGAAAATGAAATGGAAGAGAATATTTTGAAGATATCAAATAGACCTTTATTGATGAATAGTTATTTAGGTTATCTAAGTCATTCGAGACGACTGTAGACCTTCTGAAGGGACGTTATCTATACCGGGACCCCAAAATTAGTTAAATGACAAAATACCCCTAAGGAGCAAAGGTACTATTTTACCCCTAACTGACGAGATAACCATTATTCTCCTAGTGGTAGTTTAATTGATGTGGGTATGATATTTATTTGACTAGTTTTGAATATGACATACTGCACTCAAGTAATATTTATGACACGACATTCTGCATTGGGGTTGGGATTCGAGTTGGAAGAAGTACTGTACTAATGGCTCTGCCACGTTTTTACTGTTCTAGTGGCTTGGCCACGTAATCTATTTTTAGTGGTTTGGCCACATTTACTGTTATTAGCAGCTTCGCTGTGTTACTATTAGCAGCTATGCTACGATATTGGTGTGTTGGCTGGGTGGTTGACTTAGTCCCCACATGGTGAGTTGGTTGGTAAGGGTGGTGTGTTGGCTGGATTGGGTTGGGTCTCATTTCTACTCTGTACTGATATTATTTGGGCTTAGGCCCACACTGTTACTGTATAGAGCTAAGGCCCAAATTTTACTGCTAAATAGGGCTCAGGCCCAGTCTGCACTGCAAATATTGTTTATTGTTTGTCTGTTAGGGGATTATACACTGAGTTTTTCCAAACTCACCCCTTTCTTTTAACTTTACAAGTAATCCGTAGTCTTAGCTGATTTGGAGCTGCGATGGACTCGGAGGTGGCCACATGACTGCTGTTATTCGATTTTGACTTTATTTAGATAAAAATTTAGATTTGGATTTTGTTTGTGTAATAAGGCCATTTGAGGGTTTTTTTTTAAATTTTTAATTGGGCTTTGTTTAATTATTCAATCTGCTAGGATAGGAGAACGATTTTTCAAAATAATAATTGTTTTCAAAGAAAAGCAAGTAATTTTCAACTTCAATGTATTCAATTAGAAAAGCTTCTGCTATTTTAATTCAAATTAATAAACTTATACAAATTAATATGACCTATAATTGGACAACATGTTTTGATTTTACAACACTAACGTTTCAATAGCAATTGATTAAATGGGATTTAAAATTTAATAACAAACTTTCAATGACAAGCCCAATTTCCAGACGACACTTTGATATGACACGTCAGATCCGGTCGTAACGACTAGGCCAGGTTTGGGGTGTTAGATTTAGTGGTATCAGAGTTAAGTTGCAAAACTCGATTGTGGAATGGATTCTTGCAAATTTTTCTAAATTTTGGTTTTGGAAAGAAAAGTAAAAGTTTGTTATTGAAAATGTGGCACACCGAGTCTCTGGTGCCAAATCTGTAAGTTTTCTGACACTATTTTTTGTTATATACTAAAATCATATACTGAGAAACTACTATGGATAGTAATATTGTACTGAAACTCTTTAGTTAGAGTAAACTGAGACTACAGAAGACTGAAAATTGTAGTGAGGTCTCGATCTACGAAAACAACACTAATTATTGTTTATCGTAAAATATCTGTTAATAATTATTAAAATTATAAGCTGATACATAAAACTCTTAAAACAGATAAATATGCTATATTGATATGAGCACAAGAGGTCGCGAAAAGGGTACACGTGGCCGTGGTAGAGGCCGAGGAGGTACTAAGGCTGGTCTTCAGCGTCGGGCCATATACCTGCTAGGGAGGCACCAACCTCACCAGTAACTGAAACAGGGTCTCATAATCGAGTTGCAGGGGATGATGCTTTATCTCAAGCGATGCTCTATGTTTTAGAGAGGGTTGCTGGAGCGAGTACTGGATTAGTGGGTCGAAGGTCAATTTCTTAGCGACTCTGGTCTAATAGAGTGGAAATTTTTAGGGGTATTTCTGGAGTAGCCCCGAATGTGGCAAAATATTGATTAGAGTCCACTGAATGAATAATGGACGATCTCAACTACACTATGGAACAAAATTTAAAAGGAGTAGTGTCCTTACTGCGAGACGAGGGTACACAAGCCGACTGTTTGATGTGGGATTTCTTCAAGACGGCCTTTCAAGGGAAGTATGTGGGCAAGTTATGTGGAGCCTGAAGAAAGGAATTTTTGAGCCTGACCCAAGGGAATAAGACAGTGGCAGTATATGAGGCAAAATTCTTACGGTTGAGTCGTTAGGCTCACGGTATAGTCGCAACTGAGTATGAACATTGTGTGCGGTTTGAGGATGGCTTCCGAGATGAGTTGCAGGTGCTGATAGCTCCGCAGAGGGAGAGAAACTTTACTGCCTTTATTGAAGAGGCAAAAATTGGCGAGGATGTAAACTGCTCAGAGCGCCAGAACTGTGAAAAAGATAGTGGCAGAAATAAGAGGGATTTTGGGCCCTCAAGTTCTTTTGGTGGGCATAAGAAGAAGCCCAGATTTGATGGGCCACCTAAACAGTTCCTGTTACTATGGTTACCGCAGCCTTTTTGTTGATTGTGGGAGATCTCACCAGGGTGAATGATGGAAAAGAACTAGGGCATGCTTCAGATGTGGGTCCATGGATCATCATGTTAAGAACTACACTCAGAGGCCTGTTCAGATTTAAGCTACTGGTCAGGGCCATTTTCAGCCAGGGAGAGGTGGTTAGCAGCCACTAAGAGGCCATGGTCAGGCCAAAGCTAGGAAAGTTTGAGACGGGGTCGTGGAGCACCGGACAGAGGTGCTGGTAACACTGAGGCGAGACAGCCAGCCTTGGTCTATGTCACTCATCGTCGAGAGGATGGTGATGCCTCTAACGTCATAACTGGTACGTTCCTAAATTATAATGTACCATACACTACTTTAACTGGTATTGGTTCTACACACTCGTATGTTGCATGCACTGTGTCTGGGACGTTGGGCTTTCAGTTTGAAATTACTGATAGTGAAATGACTGTGTTAAGTTCATTGGGACAGTCGGTTAGAGTTAATAAGTTGTTTAGAGATGTGCCCCTAGAATTCCAAGGGGTTGTCTTTTCGGCAGATTTGATGGAACTACCGTTTGGTGAATTCGATCTCATATTGGGCATAGATTAGCTAGTGAAACACCGTGCGAATTTGGACTGCGCTGCTAAGCGTATGGTGCTGAAGTCTCCTAAAGATAAGGAGGTGGTTGTGTTAGTGGAGCAAAGAGATAATCTGTCTAACGTAATCTCAGCATTAAAGGCCGAGAAACTGGTTCGCAAGGGTTGCGAGACGTTTTTAGCTTATGTCAGCAGTTCTGATTCTAAAGGTCCTTTTGTTGGATATATCAGAACTGTTAAGGAGTTTCTGGATGTATTTCTTAAAGAGCTTCCTGGGTTGCCTCCAAACCGTGAGGTCGAATTTGGTATTGAGCTTCTACCTCAAACACTCCGGTGTCCATCGCCCCTTATAGGATGGCACCGAAAGCGCTAGTATAGTTAAAGGCTCAAATTCAAGTGCTACTAGATCGAGGATTTATTCGACTGAGTGTGTCTCCATAGGGAGCATAAGTGTTATTCGTGAAGAAGAAAGATGGATCCATGCGCATGTACATTGATTATCGTCAACTGAACAAACTGACTGTCAAGAACAAGTACCCTTTTACCGATGATAGATGATCTGTTTGACCAGCTGCGAGAAGCTTTAGTTTTTCCTAGATAGATCTTCGATCTGGGTACCATCAACTAAAGGTTAAGGAGGCTGATATGTATAAGACTGTGTTTAGGACTCGTTATGGTCACTACGAGTTCCTAGTGATGCTGTTTGGGCTGACGAATGCACCAATTGCTTTCAAGGATCTGATGAATCGTGTGTTCCAACCTTACTTAGATCGGTTCATAGTGGTTTTTATAGATGATATTCTGGTATATTTGAGAACCAAAGAGGATCGTGATGTACATCTTCGAATTGTTTTGCAAATTTTGAGGGAAAGCAGCTATACGCAAAGTTTAGCAAATGTGAGTTCTGGCTGCAAGAAGTGACATTTCTGAGTCACGTGGTGTCTGCCGAGGGAATTAGGGTGGATCCTCAGAAAATTAAGGTCGTATTGAATTGGAAACCACCAAAGACTGTATCTGAGATTTGAAGTTTTCTGGGTCTGGCTGGGTATTATAGACGTTTTGTTGAGGGGTTTTCACTGATTGCTGCACCTCTGACTAAGTTACTATGTAAAGGGGTACTGTTTAATTAGTCTGATAAGCGCAAGAGAGTTTTGAAAAACTAAAGAAAGTTCGATGGAAGCCCCTGTGCTAATACTGCTAGAGTTTAGGAAGGAATTCATTGTCTACAGTGATGCGTCGCACATTGGATTGGGTTATGTGTTGATGCAAGAAGGTAAGGTAGTTGCATATGTGTATCGTCAGCTTAAGCCTCACGAGGAGAATTACCCAACTCACGACTTGGAGTTAGCTGCGGTAGTGTTCGCATTGAAGATTTGGATGCGTTACTTATAAGGTGAGAAGTCTATTATTTATACAGACCATAAAGCCTCAAGTACCTCCTTACTCAAAAGGAGTTAAATCTTAGGCAACGAAGATGGATAGAGTTGCTTAAGGATTATGATTGCTCGATTGAGTACCATCCTGGTAAAGCTAACGTAGTAGCCGATCCACTGAGCCATAAGGTTGTATCTGATTTGAGAGCAATATTTACTCATCTCAGCCTGTTCGATGATGGTAGCTTGTTAGCTGAACTTCAAGTGAGACTGACTTGGACTGATCAAATTAAGGAAAAAATAGTTGTTGGTTGTTAGATGAGTCACTGGCTCTTTGTTTCTGAAAAGTTGAGAGTGAAGAGACTACAAATTTTGGGTTGAATAGTGAATGAGTACTATGCTTCCATGGGAGAGCTATGTACCAAGAGATTTTGATCTGAGGCGGTCTATATTGCAAGAGGCACATAATAGTCTTTAAACTATTCATCCTGGCAAAAACAAGTTATATCGAGACCTTCATGAGCTATACTGGTGGCTAGGAATGAAACGCGAAGTTACCAGTTTTGTGGGTTAATGTCCGACATGCCAGCAAGTTAAGGCTGAACATCAACTACCTTCTGGATTACTGCAACCAGTTAAGATTCCACTCTGGAAGTGGGAGAGGGTAACCATGGATTTTGTCAGTGGGCTACCCTTGACGCCTACTAAGAAGGATTCGGTATGGGTTATCGTAGACTATTGACTAAATCTACCCATTTTATACCGGTTCACATGGATTATTCATTGTAGAAGTTGGCTAAGTTGTATGTGGTCGAGATTGTAAGACTGTATGGTGTACCGATTTCTATCATATCTGACAAAGATCCTAGATTCACATCTCGATTCGGAAGAAGTTACACGAGGCTTTGGGTACAAGATTGGATTTCAGTACTGCGTTCCATCCACAGACATATGGTCAGTTCGAAAGTGTGATTTGGATACCGGAAGACATGTTAAGAAGCCGTGTAATCGATTTTTGAGGTAGTCGGGAGGACTATTTACCGCTGGAAGAGTTTGCGTATAACAACAACTTCTAGTCCAGTATTCAAATGGCACCGTATGAGGCGTTATATGGTCTTAGGTGTCGTACTCCTACATGTTGGACTAAACTGGGTGGGCGGCGAGTTCGGGGCCAGAGTTGGTTTTAAGACCGAAGGAAAAGTAAAGTTGATTTGAAATTGGTTAAAGGAAGTATCTGACAGGAAGAAGTCTTATACAGATTTAAAGCGTGAAGAAATCAAGTTTTCTGTAGGGGATTGTCTTTCTAAAGGTCTCACCATGGAAGAAAATTTTGAGATTTGGACGGAAGGGCAAACTGAGCCCTAGATTCATCGGACGCTACCAAATATTAAAGCGTGTGGGACGATCACCTATCAACTTGAGTTGCCTCTTGAATTAGAAAAAATCATGATGTGTTCCACGTCTCCATGCTAAGGCGATACCGCTCTGATCTCTCACACATAGTGCCAGTTGAGAAAATTGAGGTTAGGCCTGATCTAACTATCGAGGAAGAATTGGTGCAGATACTGGATCGTGACTTTAAGGTGTTGAGAAAGAAATTTGTTCCATTGGTCAAAGTGCTGTGGCGTAATCACGGTTTAGAAGAAGCCACGTGGGAACCAGAGGAGGCGATGCAATAATAATTCCCTCACTTATTCTAACCAGGTAAATTTCGAGGCCGAATTTTCTTTAAGGGGGTAAAGTTGTAACGCCTCAAAAATATAGGTGATCGCTGCAAAATAGTCTAGTTTTAAAATATATAAAGAATGATTGAACCTGTAGACTAACTATGACAACGATAGAGGCAAGTGCACCTATCGCACAGTAGTATAGTTAAGGCAAGAATATCTTATCGAACCCAAGGAACCTAAAAGTACTACTACTCACTTTCTTTCTATTATTTAGCCTAAAATATGGAGTGATTGATTGATTTATCTAAAACTATTGAAATACTTTAAACTAAAATGCAAAGATAAATGAATAAATTGGGAAAAGACTTTGGAAAACTCAGTTGATAAAGACGATACCCTCAGGAAGAATCCACCTATGACTTCGCTCATTATTTATCCCTAAACCATATGATTTCTTTACTTAGCTTGATCCGTGAGACTCCTAACCTATATTAAACCTTCTCTCGCTTAATAATGTCTAACCTTAGGTTAATTAGTGGAACTCTCGTTCTTTTATAATAATCCCCTAAGGAAGCAGTAAATCGATCAATGGATTCCCATATTAGGCTCACCCTAATCTGGCAAAATTTCGTAACCCTATCTCTAGGCGCCCGATCAACTCCGCTTAATTATTCTAGATCTACTCTTAGGCAGGTTCTAGTCCTCCTCCACCTAAGCACATCAGATTAAATTAAGCAACATAATTAAGACCAAACTAAGTATTTATCATATAAATTTAGAAAATAATAACAAAATCCATCATAGGTTTCATCCCTTTAGGTATCTGAAGGGTTTAGTTCATAACTAAATAAGAAAACATCTCAAGAGAAAAGATAAAACAAAACATTAGAAATCCCTAAAACCCCCTGAAAGAATTGAAGAAGAGATCCTACGTCTTGAGTAGAACTCCGGCTCATCGAGATGGATCAACTTGCTATCTTCGAGTAATTCCCTAAATGAGTAAAGCTCTAGTAGAAAACTCTGCTAGAACTTGACGCCCTTGAATAGCTGCCTTGGGGTGTTTATATATACTTTTGGGATGCTTTACTTGCACTACAGCAAAACAGACTTTTAGCGGCATTTTTAGTGGCGTTTTAAACAAAACGCCACAAATATTATACATTAGCGGCGTTTGGAAAAAACGCATAAAAGAAAATAGCGGCGTTTATTTACAAAGCGCTAATAATGATATATAGCGCGTTTATTTGTAAACGCTAAAAAATCGATCTTTAGCGGTACTTTTATAAGCCGCTAAAAATCGATCTTTAGCGACGCTTTTAGAAAACGCCGCTAAAAGTCGATCTTTAGCGGTAGCTTTTATAAAACGCCGCTAAAATCTGATCTTTAGCGGCGCTTTTATAAAACGCCGCTAAAAGTCTAAAGTTTTTTGGATACATATGGTGATTGTTTTAAATTTATATATTAAATAATTTCTTATATAATTTTGATTCTAGTTTAAATTATTTAAAAGAAAAATATTTGATAAAAATGAAAAAATATTAAATAATTTCTTATATTAATTTTAAAATGTTGAATTAATTCTCATGATTGTTTAGGGTTTATGGTTTAGCATATATAATTTAAGGTGTAAGGTTTACGAGTTACTATTTTAATGTTTAGGGATTATGGTTTAGGGTTTTAGGGTTTAAGGTTCAGGGTTCAGGGTTCAGGGTTTAGGGTTTAGGGTTTAGGGTTAAAGGTTTATGGTTTATGGTTTGGGGTTTATGGTTCAGGGTTTAGGGTTTATGGCCGGATAGAGGATAGGGGTTATGAGTTTAGATTAAATTAGTGTATTATAAGCTTTGTTGTTTATGGTTTGGGGTTTAAGAATTAAGATTTATGGTTTCAGGTTTAAAAGTACGGGTTAGGTTATGGTTTAGGCCGGGTTTATAGTTTAATTTTAGTTTTAGATCTATATATTGGGTTTAGGGTTTAGTGCTTAAACCATATCGAACAACGAGTTAGAGTGTTAGTGTTTAGAGATTAAGTGTTCATAATTTGATAAAAGAGGTAAAATTAAATTCTTTTAGGGTTTAAGGTTTGCAATAAGATTATTTTTAATTACTTTTGCACCTTGCAATATATGTATGAGTTGCGGTTTAGGGTTTAAGGTGTATGAATAAGGGTTTATAGTGTATAATTTGTGTATATATACACAAACATGTTACAAAACACCGTCGATTTATCATATCGCAGATTTTAGTGGCGTTTGTCAAAAACGCCGCAAATAATTTTATAGTTTTAGTGGCGTTTGTTCGAGCACGCATAAAATGTTACAAAACACTTGTCGTTTATCTTGTCCCGTTTTAGTGGCGTTTTGTCAAAAGCGCGCAAATAATTTTGTATAGTTTTAGTGGCGTTTGTTCCAACAAACGCCGCAAAATGGTTACAAAACACCGTCGTTTATATTGTCCCATTTTTAGTGGCGTTTTGTCAAAAAACGCCAAATAATAATTGTGTATAGGTTTAGTGGCGTTTGTTCCAACAAGCGCCGCAAAATGTTACAAAACAACGTCGTTTTACTTATTGTAGTTTTAGTGGCGTTTGTTCTTAAAGCGCCGCATATAATTTTATATCGGGTTAGTGGCGTTTGGATATAAAAGCGCCGCAAATATGTCACAAAACACCGCGTTTTACTTATTGTAGTTTTAGTGGCGTTTGTTTGTAAAACGCCGCTAATAATGTTATATCGTTTTAGTGGCGTTTGTGCCTAAAAATGCCGCAAATATATCACAAAAAACACTGCTTGTTTTATAACATGAGTATGTAAACGCGCCATTTTATTAGTGGCGCTTGAATAAACGCCACAAAATTTATATAGCCTAAACGTCCTTTGTTTTAATTAGCCACCGCCTATCTTTTCTTTCCTCTCGTATCGATTCCCCAAATCGATTCCCCAAACGATTCCCTCTTTCCCTCTTTGATATCGATTCCCTCTTTAATTAGCCAGTTCTTTCTCCCTTTCTCCCTTTCTCCCTTCTCCAGTCCAACACCCACCGGCCAGCACCGTCTGTTTTTGCCCGTCCCCCAATCCACGGCATTAGTTGCGGTTTGTGGCTCCCGACAAGGAATTTCTCAATAGAGGTATGGAATTTGTTTTCCATTTGTTTTCCACTGGCATTATAGTTTTCCTAAAACCATGAGGTTGGCTGTTATAATACACTAAATTGGAATGGTCAAGAGATATTTTTTGCCCTTTGTTTTTTGTTCTCTTACATTTCTTACCTCGTGTATTCTCATTAATCAATTCAATGCTTGTCAAGGTATATTGTATTTCTTTGTGTCTTCGTGTAATGTGTTAACTTTGTAGCTTTAGCATTGTAATTTTACTTAGTGAATAGATCTTTGTGTTATTTTGTTGTTTGATATCATGCATGTCTCATCGGTGGTGATAGGAAGCTTGTGTTGAAGGGCTTCTGATGAAGCCATTGCTCTTCTGCGTTGAATATGGTAAGAAAATTCTTAGTTGTGCAGCATGTTTATTCATTTCTTTTAGTTTTCTCACTACTATGATTCATTGAACAAAATTCTCCATGCGATTAAATGCATTGCTTATCTTTAATGCTCGTTTCAAAGTTTTTTACGATAAAGCTTGGCTCTGCTGCAGCTTTTAGTTGTCTTGTTTTAAGTTGAATGTTTATTTGGTGGAGTAGAAGAAATAGAATCAAGCAAATAACATGGAGGCATTACATTGTTTTGCGGTCTCTGTCATTAGGATTGTGTCCTAAGAAGAAACATAGCAATTGTGATACTTTGATAACATCTATGAATTTAGTAGATTTGATGTCATCTTTATTGAGCTTCATTTGTGATGCATGGGCTCTTTGAAAATTAATGAAGAATCTCTTCCGTTTTACGAAAGATGTTGCCATAGGTTTTATTATGGTATTTATTTTCCCTTTGCTAAGAAGGAGAGTTATATGGATTTGATGTTTCTTCTTACAAAAGCGTGTTTTGTGAGTCAAATTAAGGAAAGAGATAATTAGTCTTATCTATTATAATAGAATTGAATCTTAAGATAAAAGACATATTTGATTGGTTAAATTAAAATTACATCCAACTAGATCCAAAATAAATGAATCTTAAGTTAATTTATAGATTAATTATCTTGTGAGGATCATTGTGCTACTTTAATAATAAGTGAATGATTATATATGTATGGCTTATATACTTAGATGTATTGATAACCAATGTATCTTGGAGTAGTAAGCAAAAGGTTGGTACATTTGGTATATAACTTATATATGATACAAGATGGCTTATATACTTAGATAGTTGAATTATAGTTTTCCTAAAACCATGTTTCACCATGTTAAATTTTGGCCTTATCTGATAATTAACAGCCACGTCAGCACATTAGCGGTTAATGACGAAAACCATTAGTTAAAGGATTTTTAACGTCTAAGTGTCACCTTGAGTAATGAAAATTATATGCTGATAACATTATTATAGTTAGCAGCACATTCCCATTCTATCTGCGATAATGAACACAAATCGGGCTTCACCTATTATTGTTATAGTCATATTTCTTGTAGGTGAACTGAAGAAGACCAAGACTCAAGACCTGCAGCAGCACCTTCCTCAATCTATTCAATTTAGAACAGGTAAACTTGATTGTTTTTATTTTTAATTTCTCATTTTCTTCTTTTTTTAATCCTTGATGGCGTGGGTATTTTATCTTTCTTTCATTCACTCATAATCTGCTTCTATATACAAATTAAATGGTTTTTGAATAGCTGGTAAGATTAGCCTCTTTTTTTTTAATAAATCTTGTATATGTAACTCTTCTTTTCCTTTTCTTTTTTGGGCATGACTTAACACAATCGTTATTCGTTAATTTCTTCCTAAATGGTGAAAAAAACCAAGTCTTTGATTTTTTACATTCTTTTAGCCGTCGTTCCTAATCGTCCTGGAGCTAGACCGATCGAATTTAACTTCCATTGTTTTATTGTCGAGAAACTTTGTCTCATCATCGTTGATTTCTATTAAAGCAAGCTCAGAATCGAGTAGGTAAAAGGTGGGGTCATACAACTACAAACAAAATGACAAAATAATTTTTAAAAGAAAATAATAATATAGGTCATTATTGAAAATAATAATTTTAAAATTTTAATTTTGATAAAATCATAACTATTAAATTAATTAAGTTAATTCCAAAATTTCATTCTACAAACATATGCAGTGTCATTTAACTTATTATTTATGCATATTATTAAAAAAAGAGCTCGTTAATGAATTTAATGAATGTTAAAAAGTTAGAATAGATAAATTAAAAAGATAAAACTAAATCTATGATTTTAAGCATAACACAAGACTAATAGCAAAATTTAATCAAAGGGATTTAAGTTGTACTAGTTGAGTTAGGAGACAAAATTTAAAATTTAAAAGTAAAGAGATGGAAAATAAGTAATTTAAAAGTATAAAAACAAAAATAGATGAAATTAAAGTATAAAAACTAATACATAGCTTACTCATAGTAAATGGATTAATTGCAAAATTTGACTCAATCCAATCGTCAAAAGATTAATATACTAGATTTATGATTAATCCATAACTCATAAAACTAAACTCGATTATATTTGTATAAATTAAATAAAAAAAGACTATATAAACACTACTTTCTACTGACTTAATAAAATTGTTACATTTAATTTTCGGTAATAGGATATTTTTTCAACCTTGACATTTTATTATTGAAAAAATATATGTTAAAAATTTAACTATAACATTCTAATTGAAGCGGAGAGAATGTAATAAGCGAAATTAACGATATATAGACAAGTATCTTTTTCCGCATTGGATTAGGACCACCATTGGTAGGAAAGGTTTAAGACTACCTAAAAGTTAAGCTATTTGTCCGACTAGATGGAGGGTTAGAAGAATTTTGTAGTTTTATCAAAATGAGTCACACCAAAAAAAAAGTTTAGATTGCTAGCCGATAATCGATAGTGGACATGTCTATCAAGAAATTGGTGTGGGCTTGTTTGTTAGTGTAAGGGAACTTGGTTGAAGTTGGAAACAATGCTTGTACGATTGTTCAATCATTATGCTTTCTCTTTGGTCGCTAGCTTATGGCATTCTTCCTTTTAAAAGGTGGAATTAACATACATAATATATAACCTACATAATACATAACTTACATAATACTTGTATAGAAAAAAAGAGATTCAAAGTATATAGGTTTGAAACTGACGGGTTTGCCGTATATCTCATTTATTAGATATAACGGATCCTCCTAGGTGTAACAATGCCACGTATGTTGAATCTTAAAGAATACATAACATACATAATATATAACCTACATAATACATAACTTACATAATACTTGTATAGAAAAAAAGAGATTCAAAGTATATAAATTTGGAAACACGACGGGTTGCAGTATATCTCATCATTAGATATAACGGATCCTCCTAGGTGTAACAATGCCACGTATGTTGAATCTTAAAGAATACATAACTTACATAATATATAACCTACATAATACATAACTTACATAATACTTGTATAGAAAAAAGAGATTCAAAGTATATAAATTTGGAAACACGACGGGTTGTCAGTATATCTCACCGTTAGATATAACGGATCCTCCCTAGGTGTAACAATGCCACGTATGTTGAATCTTAAAGAATACATAACTTACATAATATATAACCTACATAATACATAACACATAATACTTACATAGTACTCGGTTATATATATGAAATTATCATTACTTACGTAAATTATAAATTAACAATTTAGCCGTGTAATTTGTTATCAACATTAGACTTCAACAACTACGAAATGGATAGGACTTGGATGAATTTGTCAAGGGTGAGCACCGGTTATCGAAATGGGGTAGAAACTTTTCTGAATTTCGCATTCCAAAATGCAAGCCAAGAGAATATGATTCTTTGCCTGTGTGAGAAGTGTTGCAATACCAATTGGCATTACCGTGAAGTTGTCTATGAACATCTAGTTGTTGATGGCTTTGTTCGGGGGTATAAAAAATGGATTTTTCATGGAGAGTGTACATCCAGTGGAGCATCATCATCGATGAATCTAGGTTATCCTCATAGTGCTTACAATCGAATGTTAGAGATTATAACATGGAAGGCATGTTGCGGGATGCTTTTAATATGCATGATGATGGTTTGGTCATTTCCACCTAACATGGGTGCAACCGATGATTATAGTTTTGGTGGAAATACTTTCACCGAAGGTGGAAGAAGCTGTACATGATGAACAACCAAATGAAGAAGCGGCAAGGTTCTACACGTTACTTGGTGAAATGAATGAAGAAGCTGTATGAGGGATCAAAATTTTCCAAAGCTGTCTTTACAGTATTCGTCTTTTCACTTGAAATGTTTGGGAGGATGGACCGGAAACTTCGTTGACAATCTTGTTAGAGTTTCGCAAGAAATGTTCCGTTTGAAAATTCCTAAATCGTCCAAAGACATGAAGAAACTAATAAAGGATTTGGGTCTTGGCTACAACAAAATTCATAGTTGTCGAAATGATTGCATGTTGTATTAGGGCGGCCGGATAAACCAACAGTCTTTGTCATGTGCGGTGAATCTCGTTGGATTAAAAGAAATGCGAGGATGGTAACGATGACTGAGCAGGATACACATTCGAGGAAGCGGTAGGTTAAGATTTTGCGGTATTTCCGCTAATACCAAGGCTTCAAAGGTTTTCATGTTGTCGAAGACAGTAGAGTCAATGACGTGGCACCATGATGGAATGAACCGATGATGGATTGTTAAGGCACCCATGATTCTTTAGCTTGGAAATCATTTGACTCAAAATTTCCAAGCTTTGCACGCGACCCTCGGTGTTAGGCTTGGGCTAGCATCGGATGGATTTAACCCTTACAAACTCATGAGCACACGAGATAGTACTTGGCCGGTGGTGCTTGTTCCTTACAATTTACCTCCATGGGTTTGCATGAAGCAGTCATCTTTTATCTTATCTATGATTATACACGGAGAGAAAGGGCCCGGAATGATATTGACATATATTTGCAGCCACTTATTGAAGAGTTAAAACAACTATGGGTTGGTGTTGAGACATACGATGCAATGAGAAAGAGAACTTTAACTTACGTGCGACTTTGATGTGGACTATTAATGACTTCCGGCTTATGCTAATTTATCCGGTTGGAGTACTAGGGGCGTTATGCTTGTCCTTGTTGTCTTCTGTGAGACATGTTCGAAATGGTTATATAATGGGAAGAAGTTCTCTTATATGGGGCATCGTCGGTGGTTACCGAAAATCATAGATTTAGATATCGAGTGCTTTCGGTTTGACTGATCTTGAAGAGTTCAAAGAAGCTCCATCGCGAGACCGATGGATCCGAAATATTATTCATGTTGAAAGATATAAATTTTATTTATGGGAAGATGAATCAACCGCCAAGTCGAAAAGAAACTGCAGAGAAAGGGATGAATCGATGATGAATCGGCGAAGAGGATGATCCTAATGAGGCGGAGTTGTGGAAAAAAGAAGTATTTTTTGAGTTGCCTTATTGGGAGCATCGGATATTACGCCATAATCTTGATGTCATGCACATTGAGAAGAATGTCTGCGAGAACATTATTGGGACTATTTTGAATGTCGATGGAAAATCAAAGACAATCTTCAAAGTCGACTTGATTTAGTTCACATAGGAATTGGCGTGAGCTTCATCCTCAAGCACTTTGAATATGAAATATCGGTTATCGCTGCTATTTATTCAATGTCAAGATGAGAAAAGAAGTGTTCATGCGGTGTTGAAGGATATAAAGGTCCGGATGCATATGCATCAAATATATCTCGATGTGTTAGTCTTAAAGATCGAAGACTATATGGCTTAAAATCGCATGACTATCACATCTTGATGCAAGCCTTCTTGCCGATTGCTATGCGGTGTTGTATGTCAAAAAGGTGACGTCTTGTGTAATTGAACTCATCCAACATAATGAAAGGCATTTGTGGCAAAGTTTTGGACGTTCAAGAACTTGAGACACTACAAGATCGAGCCGCACTAGCTTTATGCAATCTGGAGAAGATCTTCCGCCTTCATTCTTCACAATTATGGTGCACTTGTTAATTCATCTCCGCGTGAAGCGATACTTGGTGGACCGTGTTCTATCGATGGATGTATCCCATTGAAAGGTATTAATTTATTTGTAAATTATTCCTTCATTCACCTAAATGCCTTTAGTTCCAACTTTTGATAATGTTCTATTTCGTGTTTAGGTTCCTCTCCAAATTGAAGTCTTATTGCCGCAATAAGCGTTATCCGGAAGGATCAATTCTTTGAAGGCTACTTGGCGAGAAGAATGTATGACTTTACTGCTCAAGGTATTTGGAAGATGTTGAAACAAGAATGAACAGACCAAGTAGAAATCTGGGCTCATGATCATAACTTGGCGGAACTTATTTATTTCAAAGTTTGGAGAACCGATCGGCAAAGTCGAAATTGCGAATTAGACGACGATCATGGGTCAAAGCACATCGATCACGTTCTTTTTCATCACGATTCAATGGAACCATTTCGGAAGTAAGTTCTAGAATTTGATAAATACTCATCAATTATAGTTTGTTTGTCTTTTAACAAATTAACCATTTTTTAACATAGTGAGTACAAACAAGTATTGAGAGCTCGTTCACGGTCCCGAAGGTTACATCGACGAGAAATTAATAAGATGTTCACGAAATCATTCCATGAATGGTTAAGCCAAATGGTATAAAATTTAAGTTTTCATTGACAAGTAATAATGTTTTCTCATAACATTTATAATTACTCGATTTACTTTCGATTCAATAGGTTTGGAGTCGGAATGAAGTTAATGACGAAGTTAAATGGCTTTCACAAGGTCCAAACCGAATAGTGAAAAGATATAGTGCATTCCTCATCAACGGATCTGATTTCATACAAGGTATCGCGAGAGGTTGAGGAGAACCCAAAATTGTGGAATTGTAGTTAATTTTTCAATTACGAGTTATTCTAGTGCTAGGGACAAGAATCACGTCGAGGGAATTTGGAGTATTACGGACTTATTATCGACATCATTGAGTTGGATTATTACGGCAAATGGAAAGTTATCTTGTTTCGAGGTGAATGGGCTGATGTGAATACGGCTCGTGGAATTAAAAAGATCAATATGGTTTTACAATGGTGAATTTCTCTCGATTGATTCACAGGAGAACAACTAATAGATGAGTAGTATGTGTTTTCTTCTCAAGTGAAACAAGTTTTTACTCGAAGATCCAAGCGATGAGGTTGGTATATTGTACTTGAAATACTCCTAGAGACTTGTTCGACATGGGCGGTGGAAGTAGAGATGACATCGTCGAAATATCGAAACTCGCCTTTCCGAACAAAACTTAAATGAAAATATCCTAGTACTAGTGCACAATTTCAATGGGTTCGTCGGGATGTGGACAAAGATATTTACTGAATAATGATGTAGTAAGATTTTACTATTTTTATTTATATGTAATATTATAATTTTAATCATGGTCATTTTATGTAATTTAAATATTTTATATGTACCAT
This sequence comes from Gossypium rotundifolium, assembly GCA_025506655.1. NCBI lineage: Eukaryota > Viridiplantae > Streptophyta > Magnoliopsida > Malvales > Malvaceae > Gossypium > Gossypium rotundifolium. The sequence continues at coordinate 33,748,122 of CP106727.1, read as the reverse complement.
TATTGTTGTTATTTGTTACTAATATTTCAACTATTTTATGTGTATTGCAGGAAAATGAGTAGAAGAAGAATCTAGATTTAAATATTGTACATGATACTATAAATTAGGAGAGGGCAATAGTGAACAATGACGATCGTTGGATCTTCTAATGTGCACGACATAGATGATGAGCTTCTGAATTACAAAGTAAAATTAAATTATTTTACATGGATGTTGACTTTTTTATTGATTTATTTTTCAATTTTAATATAACAAAATTTATCATTGGTCACCGAGAATGGTGGGACGCATAAAGGTCGCGGACGTCATTTAAAAGGTTTATCTGAATTAAATTTGGCGCCCGTGTGAAAGTAAGGAGAAAGCAGTTATGGCCACTGTTGGCCTGAAGCTCGAGTTCTAGGAGGCTATTTGGGCATTATTGCACGAAATGCAAATATGTTGCCCATCAATTACGAGTCATGGCATCACATGCCCGACGCAAACAAAAATCAAGCTCGGAGAACATTAAGGTAACAAAACATGAATGTAATTTATAATACTTTGGTTGAAGTTTCATTTATATTTACTTTTTAAATTTATGTTTTTTAGGAGAGGTTTAATTTGGAGGTCTCAGATGACTATATAAAAAGACATTGGGAAAAAATGGAGAGACAACAAAAGCATATTGAAAAAGAATATTTTAAGAAAGAAATAAGCATCGAGGATAAATCATGGAATGTCCCACCGGAATGTTGAGGCATCAATGGGAAGATGCGGTTAGATTCGGAACTCAAAGAAAGGAGAGGTATTACCTACTTCTAAACTCTTATAAGTTTTTGATGTATAGTATTTACTATATACGTAACAATAATATCATTATGTAGGACCGTGGCGTGTCGTAACAAGCGTGACGAAACAAAATTCACGCATTACGGAGGATCGAGAAGTTTTGCTTCAGAATGGTGCCGAGGTATTATAATTTATTAATTACATCAAATATTAAAGACTTTATACTATTAAATTATATTTGTAATACAACACCGTAGGAACTCTCACCGGTCAAAAAGTTGGGCGCGTTCAACTTTTTGACATTACTATAAGAAGAAGGATGGGTCTCCGATGACACCCAAGTTGGAGAGATTATGGTATATTTACTTAATAAAATTTGATTTATTAAAATGGATTTATAATGTTTACTTATAATAGTTTAATTCTTCGTTAGTAGTTTTAAATTAATAATGTTAAGTTATGATGCATTCCTTATTCTTTGTATATTTCGTTTCTAACTTTTTGATTAATTTATTAGGAGAAACTAAAGGAGAAGAAGGCACTTTATGAAGCGGTACCGCTTGGTGATAGTTCTGTTCATCTTGAGGATGTCGATAATGAAATTATTACCGATGTTTTGGGTCTGAAAGGTACGATCGCTTGTTGATAGTTACATTAATCTTGAATATATTTATAACAAAATTATCACTAATGTTTTGGGTGTTGAAAGGTATGCAGTCGGGTTCGACTTCAAGGATCCGGTGTTACTCAGGCCAATATTTTGGATCCGACTCCCAACAATATATGCCTTCCGAGTCAATCTCGTCTTTGAAGTTCGAGGCTAAAGACCAGATTACTCAAATGCAAGCTAGCACTACCGAGCAAATTTCTCAACTTAGAGCCGAGGCAAAGAACGAGGGAGGCCGAGGCGCAGCGGAGGGAGGCGAGCAAATTTCTCTACTTAAAGCGAAGGCAAAGACAAGGGGCGGCGAGGAAGCAGGAAGTATGAAGAACTTCACTTCTGACTTGAGTTATGATGAAGATGTTGCAACGATCATGACAGACGCCATCTTAGACATTTATGTTCTTATTGTAAGATGATTTTAACATTGTTACATTTAACAATGTACGATATCATATTTTTATTTATTTTAAAATAACATTTAGAATAAATATAGTTGGTGCAATTTTTATGCTACATTTGTTATTTGGGTTGAAATTATATATTATATTTGTTGTCATTGGTTGGTTTTAGTGCAGGAGGCGTATAATATTGGATAAATTGAATATTTTAGATATGCACAAGTTAGCGGCGTTTGTGAGAAAAAGCGCTAAAAGTCAAACATATAGTGGCGTTTGTGAAGTAAACGCAGAAGAAAAATCATAGTTTTTAGCGTTTTAGAATTAAGCGCCGCTAAAACTCAAGTTTTAGCGGCGTTTTAGAATAAAGCCGCTAAAAGTCAAGTCTTTAGCGGCGTTTTAGAATAAAGCGCCGCTAAAGTCAAGTTTTAGCGCGTTTTAAAAAAATGCCGCTAAAAGTCAAGTTTTTAGCGCGTTTTTTAAAAAGCCATGAAAAGTCGCCACCTTTAGCGGCGTTTGTGTGTAGAGCGCGCTAAAGTCATGTTTTAAGCGGCGTTTTATAATAAACGCTAAAAGTCATGGTTTCTAGCGCATTTTTATCGTAAAAACGCCGCAAAATTTTTGGCGCCACATATAGCGGCGTTTTTGTGGCGTTTTCAAAGCGCCAAGATGATCTGATTAGTGGCGCTTAAAACGCCGCTAAAAGCCTAAAAACGCCGCTAAAAGCCCGTTTCTTTGTAGTGTTGGCTCCTAAATACTTATAATTTAAGCATAATTCATTCCTAGGTGTTTAAGTAGACTTAGGATTGCGTATCTTGGGCTCCAAGCATCCTAATCCGAGTGAAATTGCTCTTTATCGGCAAGGGCACGGTCATGGCATGCCCATTAAGTCATCTTCTAGCTCGTGTCTCTATTACATTGATTTAGGCATGGTGTGGCACGACCATGCACGTCGAGGTACTGATCAGTGCTTGAGTCATCAATTGGGGCATGGTAGTGTAAATTGTGGCATGGCGGTGTGAAGTGAATGGCAAGGCACTAGTGTAGCTTGATGTCCAGGCCATGTCGATTTCTTGGGTTGGACCAATTAGGTCCGTTTTAAGCCTGTTTTACGTTCTTTTTATCCTTAGGTGCTTTCTTGAGCATAAGACACGAAAAGAAAGGATTAAGAGCACTTTTCTACATAAATCGAGGATAAATTTATCTAAAAGCATACTAAATGTGGGATTAAAATATGTTACTTTTACGGTTTATCAAATACCCCCACACTTAAGCTTTTGCTTGTCCTCAAGCAAAATTCTCAACTTATAATTAAAACTAACTTCCCACAATTCATAATTCCTATTGACAATGTCTCATCATAATTCATAGATAACTTATACATGGATAATTCAACTCAAAGAGTCCTAAAGATTCAATTACGATAAGTCATACCTTTGTAGTACGAAAACATAGGTGTCTCCCCTTATCTAAGCAATTACCTTTAATTCAAAATCGACAAGGACTGACATCCTCACTAAAGATTCACTCAAATCACTCAAAGGTGTTTAAGGTTCAAGAATAAGCACTCTAAATCAAACCTAAAAATTTAATCCCATAGGCTTGCCTGAAAATCAAATCTCCACCACTGTATATGAGATGATACACAAATTAAAAGGTCTTTAATCAGGGTTGGAACGGGGCTTGGGTTAAAAGGTGAGGATAAAGGTGAATTAGAAGGTTAGAATTGAGACCGACTTGACAAATTGTCTAACTAGAAACACCGAACTAAATATGAATATTGACTTGAATAAAACTAATAATATCACTATTGATAATTACTCTATAATAAGGATATTTTGATAATACTTTAATCGAGCTTTTTCAACAATTGGAGTTTAAATGCTCTAAGCTCTTTTGTATACTACTAATATTGAATAAACTTGAATTTTTTTTAAGAACAAACTAAAACAAACATAATAGAAGGGACTTTGATAATTGAAATAACCTAATTTGACAATTGATCAAATCAATTCTCGATAGAGGGGTAGTCAAAGGAATGTTGATAACAAATACAAAGGGATTTTGGGTTAATATTAGTGGGTGAGTCAATAAAAAGGTTGTTAGGATTCAACGGGGTTCACTACGGGTTAATTTGTATGGGTAGGCTTTTAAGCGGAGTGAATTGGGTTAAAACCTAGGTGCCTTTATCATCTCAGTATATCAAATCATTAATGTGGTCTCGACATGTATAAATGAGACAAGTTCTAGAATAACAGTTCAAAGTTGACACACTCATAATCAATAAAGTGAGCACGAAAAAGAATATATGCTCTACAAGGCTCAAAGTCTCACAAAAATTATGGGTATTTTGACATCAATCCGTATAAATTTTGAACTTCAAGGTGATACTCAAATTCAGTTCAACAACCCATCAATTTTTTTTAATTTTAGAAAGTAGACTTATCATGCTCGATTCTCTAGTATCCTTCAAATTTAATCATCAATGCACAATTAACTATGACTTACTCTAAAACATATCAATAAAAATCATAAATCATTAGAAATTTCATCCTAATTAATAATATGAGAAAAATACTTAAGATCAAGACTAATTTTAGGGTTTTGAGAATTATGCAAAAAGTTAGGCACTATTACCCCCACACTTAAGATGTACATTGCCCTCAATGTACAAAGATAGATAATGAAATTTATGTGCCAAATCAAAAAGAGAAGTAGGGAAAGTAATACTCCTAAATTTGGATGATCCTAGCGTCTTTGGTGGCAATGATGGTGTTTTCTATGGGCTGGTGGAATGGCTACCGAGAAGCAATTTGCTAGATGAAGAAATTGGGTAGCCTGTGAAGATATAGCCAAGAGATCTAGAGAAATAATAATAATATACTAATAATAAATTTAAAGATTAAGGAAATAAAAAGAAGGAGACTAAGAAGAAAACTGAAATTGAAAGAAAAGACTAATGGATTAAGGAGTCCTTATTGTTAGATGGTTTATGAAATGGGTGTGTCCTCAAAGGTCGTGGTGTGTGATTCCTAGCAGCCTTTAGAACCTAAAACCAAGAAACTAATATGAAATAAATTAAATTAAGCGAAAAAAAAGTATAGATAAGGAAAATAAAGGAGACAAGAAAAGAAAAATAGAACCGAAAAGGTTTAGAGACCCTTGGTGTGTCAATTAAGTGAAGTCTGGGATGAACTCATGTTGAGGTCTCCTCCGAGGAGGTGATGCTTACGTTTCTTGACATGATCTTTGTGTTACTTAAAGTGTCTTGGATCTTTTCTATGAATAGGAAGAAAAAATTGAAAGAAAAGAGAAAGAAGGAATAAGAAAGAAGATGGGACAAAGAGGATGGGCTGTGGAGATTTAAATAGGATTTCAAATCTGGCACGTTCCCACGCCCGTGTACCGAGGGTGTTTCGATTCACACGGTAGTATCGCACGGCCGTGTTGTGGTGTGTGTTGTCCTTCCACGCCTGCTTTTGTTGGTTTGCACGCCTGCCCTAAAAAGCCGATATAGAGCACGGTTGGAATGAGCAGGCGTGGTGCCGCCTGCTAAATAAGTCGATATCTTAGCATCGGTACCGTGAGGCACGGCCGTGCTATTTTTGTCGGTGCCCGTGCTGTGGGTGGTTGGATCCGTGACGTTGGGGGGTGGTTAGACTGACTTGCACGGCTCTGCTCTGTCAGTGTGGTAGTTCTAGTGGTCCACACGGCCACGAACACGGCCGTGTGTAAGGCCGTGTGGCCTGGAACCTTGCATCTTTACTTTAATTGTGGAGAGAGAAGAGAGAAAAGAAAAAAAAGAAAAGAAAAATAATTTTGAGAAATAAAAAGTGTTAGCACTCGGGTTGCCTCCCGAGAAGCACTTGTTTATAGTCTTAAGCTAGACTGTCTTATGCTTTAAAAATTTAGGGAGGTTTAAAGGTTTGAATATTTTCCATCTTACTGATAGTTTTATTTTCGTGACAAAGTTTAGGTCGAGAAGTGTTTACCTTGAAATTGTTGAACATTGGATTGCTTACCTCGACTATTTCATGTGGGAAAACATCGCGTACCTGAAGGAGTATTTCTTCCTGTTTCTTCAGTTCTGTTGAACTGATGTAAGGATCGACTTTATCTAACAGCACTTGATCTTCTATTTTAAAGTGATTTGATGTCCATATGAGCTCTTCTGGTGGTTCCTCAGGTTTTATTTCGTGTGGATCCTTTTTCTTTGGTGTGTATCTTCTGCTCTTCTAAATTATTGATCGTACGATTTTGTGTTGGCTCAGTTTTGATGCTTTGTGATGTTTCCTGCGATGAAGGTTGAATAATTTGATTATCTATTGAAACGACTTTCTTACCTTCATCTTCTATGGTTCTGGCTGAGTCGAGAGCTTGAAGATTGACTGATTCATCTCCTACACGAAGTATGAGTTCTCTTGTGGCAACATCAATTTTAGTCTTGGCAGTTGCAAGAAAAGGTCTTCCTAAAATTAAAGGATTGAATTTTCCTCATCCATGTCTAAAATAACAAAATCTCTTGGGAAGACGAATTTATCGATTTTACTAAAATGTCTTCAATAATGCCCTAGGAATTCTAACAGCTTTATCGACTAGTTGGATACTCATCCTAGTTTGTTTGGGCTTCCCTAGACCTAGTCGTTTAAACAATGTATAAGGCATACCATTTATACTTGCCCCTAAATTAGCTAACGCATTATCAATAGTTAAACTACCAATTAAACATAGAATCGTAAAACCTTCTGGATCTTTTAATTTCTGCGGTAGTCGATTTTGTAGCATTGCTGAGCATGTTGCGTTAAGTTCCACATGTTACTCTTCATCTATTTTGCGTTTGTTTGTTAAGAGCTGTCTTAAAAATCTCCTTGGTAGGGCATCGAAAAGAGCTTCAAGAAGAGGTAAGTTAATGTGTAATTTCTTTAGAAGTTTTAGAAACTTACCGAATTGTTCCTCTGAATCATCTTTTTTTAATGCTTCGGGACAAGGTATTCGAAGGTGGTACTCTTTAATTATCGATTTTTCTTGTGCTACCTCAATTTTACCTATTTCTTCCTTGGTTATTGTACTGAGGTGGGCTTGTCTACCTTTGTATCCTCTTGAGATGTGATGGCTTGTATCTGTTCTTTTGGGTTTATTTCTGTGTTGCTTGGTAGACATCCTTGTTGACGTTCTGAAACAAGCTTTGTGAGTTGTCCCACTGACCTAGTGATTTCCCCGACTTGTTCCTTGATTTCTTTGATCGATATTCCTTGGTTATCAAGTGTTGCATCAGTTCTTTGGAGATGGGCATCTGTGTCTACCATGAATGTTTTCAGCATCTCTTCAAGACTCGGCTTCTTTTCCGGTGGGTAAGGTTGATTTTGGTAATTTGGAAGAGGTTGCTGCCTTTTATTTCCTTATTCTCCCCACAAAAAATTTGGGTGGTTTCTCCAACCTGGATTGTAAGTGTTACTATAAGGATTATTATTAGATCTGAAATTGTTACCTATATAGTTTGTTTGCTCATTTTCTGCTTTTGGTTGGTAAGGTGGGTACTCAGAATTTGCCACATTCCCACTTGCTTCGCATTGCATGACTGGATGTACCTGTGAAGAACATAAATTATCAAGCTTTTTATTCATTAACTCCATTTATGTTGACAACATTGTCACTGCGTCTATGTTAAAAACTCCGGCTGATTTTGTTAGTTTAGCCCTTGTAATTTGCCATTGATAGGTGTTCAACGACATCTCTTCAATAAAATCATAAGTCTCTTTAGGAGTTTTATTATTCAGAGTTCCATCGGCTGATGAATCAATCATTTGCCTAGTTGGAGAATTCACACCATTGTAGAAAGTTTGGACTTGAAGCCACAAAGGTAATCGGTGGTGTGGGCATCTCCTTAGGAGATCCTTCTATCTTTCCCATGCATCATATAATGTTTCTACATCATTCTGCACAAAAGAAGATATACCATTCCTAAATTTAGTCATTTTGGCTAGTGGAAAATATTTTAAAAGAAACTTTTCGGTCATTTAATCCCATGTGGTGATTGACCCTCGTGGTAACGAGTTCAACCACTGCTTTCTTTTGTTCCTTAATGAAAAGGAAATAATCAGTAACACCCCAAACCCGCCCAAACATTACGTAATCGAATTTGGTTTGCTACTGAGAGAAAACATTTTGAAAACCATTTTAAACCGATTCAAAATTTTGTTGAAATGCCTTTCATTTTCAATTCTCTTTGTTAGAAACCATACTTAATTTGTTTAAAAATATTTATTGAGTCGAATTGTTTATGACTTCAAATGTACCGATGGCACTTTAAAACATTTTATGTTTAATTTGAGAAAACATATGCATCCGCTTTTAACATCATCAAATAGTTTAAACAAAACATTCAAAACATGCAACAATAACAAAAATAATTCTAGGAGGCCTTATTACATCTTAAATAAAACAAACCAACGGAAAAATAATTAAAATTTAAAGTTCATTTATATCAAATGTCCATTGCATGGCCACCTCGAGTCCATCCGGTTCCTCATCCGCAATCTACAAGTCACCGAAAAATTAAAGGAGAAGGTGAGTCACCAAGACTCAATGTAACCCTTCCCGATTTAGTGCAACAACATACACAAATCATAACCAATTAATATGCATAAGTTTAAGATGCACCCATCCTAACCATCCAAACGCCTTTCTACCCGTGTGGTACCAAACCACCGGTGGTGCCAAACCACCGGTGACTCAAAGTCACATATGTGATACCAAATCACTTTGGAGATACCAAATCTCGGTGTCCAAGACACAAATCGAATGATGGGGCCAACCCATCGTGTGATATCAAATCACCGCATCAATCCCATATCTCAAAGTGGGGTCAACCCACGGTGGTGCTAAGCCACAGGGACGAGACGCTATGAGGTGCCAAACCTCTGGAGGTACCAAACCTCTGGTGACCGTAGTCACAATGTGTTACCAAAACACTGGTGTCCGCCGACACGAATATCAACGCCCTCCACTCATTAACCCACATCAATCAATTACATACTTTTACAGAATCATGCTAAAAGGTTTATTTAACAACATTCATAGATTTATCATTGCCATATATCAAATATTGCACATACCAAATGTGTCATGCTTCCCAAAAGCATCAAATAGAAATCTCATAGCAATAAAGACTTACGAATCCTTGTTAATACCATGATGGTATTACATACATATCTACACAAACCGATTAGGCATAATATAACACTTAGCATATTAAAGTTATAAGGTGTGTATGTACACACTGATATTAACAAGAGTCTTAAATCCGAATAGACAAATCGGCCACACAAGTTTTCCTTGCCCTATATTCGGCCAAACACTAGGTTAGTGCCATGGCCTATTCGCCAAACCAAAATAATTGAGAAGGGTTCCTTGTGAACCCTAAAACCTTACCCAAATGCCTTCGAACACTAGCCAACACACTCCTAAATGTGAATCGGCCTCACTTCCCTACAATCAACCATCATCATTAAGGTTATTAGCCTTCGGCTTTCGATTACTTAAAAGAATAATCCTTTAAAATAAACCCTTAGCACCTTACCAAAATCGATTGATCAAAGATGATGGATTCAATTGCTCGCTTCCAAATCCGAAGGCCTAAAACAAATCGGATTAGCATCCTTGCTACAAGTGCCGAAATTGGCCTTTTACTCCTTTAGAAGTTGACAAGAACAAGAGAAACAAAGAAAAATATTCGCCTTGGACACTCACCTAAAAACCGATTGGAGAAGAAAAATAGAAGAGGCACCTTTGCTTGAGATTCGGCCAACACTAGCCAAGAAGGGAGAAAAGAATTCGGCACACCCAAAGAAGTATATTTGGTTGTAGTGGAAGAAAGAAAATAATAGGAAAGGGAATAGAGTTTTGGCAAAGAAGAGAATATATGAGATTTTTGGTGTTTAAGCAAAACAAATAGGAGAGCAAGATGTTGATGAAGGTTTCGGTTTTGAGAGAATGAGAAGGAGAAAATAGAAGATGAGCAAAAATGACAAATGGTCAAAAGAGTTAGGCTTATCAAAAGGTAAAATTCGCCAAAAGAAAAGAGGTTGAGAGAGGATTGCAAACTTTTGTACCAATTGCTAGGAATGACCAAAAGAAACTTCAATTCTTAGCCAAACTATCACCAAAATTTGGCTCCCCTATAGTCCAAATTGTCATTCCCTATGCATGGTCAAATGGCCATGATATTGTTTCCATAATAATTTCCTTGATACTTGCCCCATATCTTCATACCTTTCCTTAAATTCTTGATTCCCTTCCTTAAGTTAACAATTTCCTTAATCCTTTGATATACTAACCAAAAATAACATGGTCAACACTTACTATATATGCACTTGGACACTTGCTATACATGTGCGAAAAATTTAAAATAAAAATTCATCTAGATGCTAAACAAGGGATTCAACCTTCTCCTCATGCACTAACTCATGCGACAACACCACTTTGCCATTAACACATCTTATACTACACTTTGACACTTTAATTAACTTATGTGTCAATGCCACTTGCTCCACTTCAATAAATAAACCAAACTAAAATTATTCTACTCAACCGAGCCTACTCAAGACCCCTAATTAAGTCTTATAACTCCACAAATAATATCACAGCAATTCAAACACAAGAAAAATAATTCAATCACAAATAGCCCCAATTTTAGGATGTTACAATAACCGAAGACGTATGGCATCGTTAGAAATGCCATTTATTTTGAAGGTATCACAGAATTCTAAAAAATTAGATATATGAGTGTTTGGATCCTCATCCTGCAAACCATCAAATTGAACGAATTTTGAATCATTTGTATTGTGTTAGGCTTTAATTCAAAATTATTAGCGACTATAGCGGGCCTAACAATACTAGATTCTCGCTCTGTCAAATTAGGTTTAGCATAATCATACATAGTAGATGAGCATTACATTCTTAAGCATCGTGGATTATTTTCGGCCATCCCTTTAGTAGGATTGGATCTTTGCTGTTCTTCTTTCTCTGTGATTTTTTTGAGCGGTAGCTTCAATGTCACTTTCGTATTCTAATGGTCCTTTCAGATTTCTTCTAGTCATAAACTAGAGGTACCTGATATGCAAAGAAAGAAAGAAATTTAGAGAAACAAAAACAAAAACATATGTATAAAAGAGAAATTTAAAAATAAAAATAATGGCTAAAGTAATAGAAATAAAGCTTTCTTAATATTTTAGAGTTCCCCGGCAACGGCGCCAAAAACTTGATCGCTGCAAAATAGTCTAGTTTTAAAATATATAAAGAATGATCGAACTTGTAGACTAACTACGAAAATTATAGAGGTAAGTGCACCTATCGAACAGTAGTATAGTTAAGGTAAGAATATCTTATTGAACCCAAGGAACCTAAAAGCACTACTACTCACTTTCTTTCTATTATTTAGCCTGAAATATGGAGTGATTGGTTGATTTATCTAAAACTATTGAAATACTTTAAACTAAAATGCAAAGATAAACGAATAAATTGGGAAAAGACTTTGGAAGACTCAGTTGATAAAGACGATACCCTCAGGAAGAATCCACCTATGACTTCGCTCATTATTTATCCCTAAACCATATGATTTCTTTACTTAGCTTGATCCGTGAGACTCCCTAACCTATATTAAACCTTCTCTCAAAGCGAATAACGTCTAACCTTAGGTTAATTAGTGGAACTCTCATTCTCTTATAATAACCCCCTAAGGAAGCAGTAAATCGATCAATGGATTCCTATATTAGGGTTTTACCCTAATTCGGTAAAATCTCGTAACCCTATCTCTAGGCGTCCCAATCAACTCCGCTTAATTATGCTAGATCTATTCTCAGGTAGGGTCTATTCCTTCTCCATCTAAGCACATAAGATTAAATTAAATAACATAATTAAGAACAAGCTAAGTATTTATCATATACATTCAGAAAACAATAACAAAATCCATCATAGGTTTCATCCCCTTCAGGTATCTGAAGGGTTTAGTTCATAACTAAATAAGAAAACATCTCAAGAGAAAAGATAAAACAAAACATTAGAAATCCCTAAAAACCCCTGAAATAATTAAAGGAGAGATCCTCCGTCTTGAGTAGAATTCCGGCTCTTCGAGATGGATCAACTGGCTATCTTTGAGTAATTCCCTAAATGAGTAAAGCTCTGGCAGAAAACTCTGCTAAAACTTGACGCCCTTGAATAGCCACCTTGGGGTGTTTATATATACTTTTGGAATGCTTTACTTGGCTCCTAAATACTCATAATTTAAGCATAATTCATTCCTAGGTGTTTAAGTAGACTTAGGATTGCGTTTCTTGGGCTCCAAGCATCCTAATCCGAGTGAAATTGCTCTTTCCCGCGACAGGGGCACAGTCATGGCACGCCCGTGTAAGTTGTCTTCTAGACCATGTCTCTATTCTATTGATGTAGGCATGGCCGTGCATGTCGAGGTATAGGCCGTGCTTCGAGTCTATCAATTGGGGCATGGCCGTGTAAATCGTGGCATGGCCGTGTGAAGTGAATGGCAAGGCACGGTCGTGCAGCTTGAAGTCCAGGCCGTGTTGATTTCTTGGGTTGTCCCAATTTGGTCCGTTTTAAGCCTATTTTACATTATTTTTATCCTTAGGTGCTTTCCTGAGCATAAGACACGAAAAGAAATGATTAAGAGCACCTTTTGATATAAATCGAGGATAAATTCAACCAAAAGCATACTAAATGTGGGATTAAAAGATGTTACTTTTATGGTTTATCAATAGGGCCTGTAATTTTGCATGATTTGGCTTAAATTCCATGTTTTCTTCAATGGCTAAGTATTTGAGTGTATTTGGGGGTTTTTAGGAAGCCTGGGTTCGAGTCTGGGCCTTGGAAAAATTTTTAGTTTTTGCTCTTAAGTGAAATTGGGTGTTAGCAGTTAGGACTTATGTTTAAATGTGTGTGATTTTATGTAACATCCCTAACCCGTAACCGTCACGCGGATTAGGGTTAGAAGTGTTGCTAGATAGATCGAAAACATTTACAGAATTATCATATAGTTATTTATCAATCTCAAACATAATGTCCCTTTAGAATGTCATCGAGACCTTAAACATGCTTGTAATCCGAGTCGAGACTAAATCGAAACACATGCAAAATTTCATGAAAGAATAAAAACTTTTCTAAACATAGGGGATACATGCCCATGGGGGTAGGCCGTGCCTCTCCCAAGGCTACTTGACACATCCGTGTGTCTTCCCGGTTGCTATATACTGCCAAAATCAACACGGCTACCAAGCACACCTGTGTGCTAAGGCCGTGTCCTAAAAGGTCATATACTGCCATTTCTCGCACCACCTGTAGGCACGTCCGTGCCATGACCATGTGCTCTTAATGCTAGCTACTGACTTTTAACCCACGGTTGCTAGGCACGCCCGTGCGCCATGACCGTGTGCTCTTAATGCTAGCTACTGACTTTTAACCCACGGTTGCTAGGCATGCTCGTGTGCCATGGCTGTGTGACACAATAGGTCACTTACAAGACCAACATGCCACCTATTTTAGGTCTCACCTACAAGCAATACATACCAAATAATAATAGGCATATATGGCAACCAAAACATACTAAATTGACCATTCAATTTATACATTCCTTATCTAATTCAATCATGCCAACTTTCAAGACAAAACATATATATAACCAAAGCATATCTTTATTCATTTGCTTATTCATAACTTACCCATTCTTTATACTCCAAACGATACCAAAATTTATGTCATAGAGCTCATTCATTTAAGCATTTATCAACTCAAAACTTACCAAAAACACATGGCTAAGTTCACTTCATAAACATATACACATAACTGGCCTATACATGCCATATTTAACTATATACATTTTCTAAAGGGTACCAAAATATGTTTAGTAGTGTGATGATGATCCTTAATGGTCCCGAGCCTTCAGTAGCTTTGACGACCTATAAAACAGAGAAACATACACACAGAGTAAGCTTTACAAAGCTTAGTAAGTCTTAATACAAATAAACTTAGCATATAAACATTCTAACGTATAATCAATCTAAATTCACTATTGGCTCAATTTCACCATCATAAATCTTCTTAATACCTTCACTTAGACCATTCATCTTTCAAACTTGCATAACACTACGTACTTTATTAGTTCATAGCTTTTTCCATCCATATAGTACACTTACAATCCCATATTCAATTACATAATCCATCTAGGTAAGTTTAAGAAAATGCTTACCTTCTTATACACACAAAGTGTACTTACCAAACGTATCAGAAACGAGTATACATTTTCGTAATTGTTCATATCTTAGATTTACTCATTGAACAGTTCAGAATTTATTAAGATCCTTAGAAACTCGAAATAATTGTACAAAGCCAACATCCCAGACGTGGTCTTACATGTAGTCAGATGTCGATGCCACTGTCCCAGACATGGTCTTAAATGTAATTAGATATCGATGCCACTGTCCCAGACTGGGTTTTACACGTAAACAGATATCGATGCCACTGTCCCAGACAGGGTCTTACATGTAAACAGATATCGATGCCATGCCATGTGGTCCACATAAACAAATATCGATGCCATTGTCTTGCATTTAAATAAATATCGATGCCACTGTCCCTGATAGGGTCTTACATGTAATCAGATATCGATGCCACTGTCCCTGACAGGGTCTTACACGTAAATAGATATCGATGCCACTATCCCTGACAGGGTCTTACACATAAACAAATATCGATCTTAACTTAAAATTTATGCACACATCATCTTGTAAACATTCAATGTTATCAATAATCACATAAACATACATATTCCAAAAACAAATACATTTATTTGTATAATGACTTACCTCGGATTCGATTTATTGGAATGAAAATGGCTACTTGATTACTGATCGCTGCAAAATATTCTAGTTTTAATATTTATAAAAGAGTGATTGAACCTGTAGACTGACTGCGACAACAATAGAGGCAAGCGCACCTATCGAACAGTAGTATAGCTCAGGCGAGAATATCTTTATCGATCCCAAGGAACCTAAAAGTTCTATTACTCACTTTCTTTCTATTATTTAGCCTAAAATATGGAGTGTTTGGTTTATTAAATCTAAAACAAATGAAATACTTAAACTTAAATGCAAAGATAAAAGAACAAAACTTTGGGAAAAGACTTTGAAGAAAACTTAATTGATAAAGACGATACCCTCGGGAAGAATCCACCTATGACTTCACTTATTATCTAAGTTTCAATTCATATGATTTCTTTTACTTAGCTTGATCCGTGAGACTCCCTAACCTATATTAAACCTTCTCTCAAAGTGAATAACGTCTAACCTTAGGTTAATTAGTGGAACTCTCATTCTCTTATAATAACCCCCTAAGGAAGCAGTAAATCGATCAATGGACCCCCATATTAGGTTTCACCCTAATCCGGTAAAATCTCGTAACCCTATCTCTAGGCGCCCGATCAACTCCGCTTAATTATGCTAGATCTTATCTTAGGCAGGGTCTATTCCTCCTCCACCTAAGCACATCAGATTAAATTGAGCAACATAATTAAGAACAAACTAAGTATTTATCATATAAACCGAAAGAATTAAATAACAAAATCCATCATAGGTTTCATCCCCTTCAGGTATCTGAGAGGTTTAGTTCATAATAAAATAGGAAAACTTCTCGAGAGAAAAGATAAAACAAAACATAAGAAATCCCTAAAACCCCTTGAAGGAATTGAAGGAGAGATCCTCCGTCTTGAGTAGAATTTTGGCTCTTCGAGATGGATCAACTGGCTTTCTTCGAGTAATTCCCTAAACGAGTAAAGCTCTGGTAGAAAACTCTGTTAAAACCTAACGCCTCCTAATTGCTACCTTAGATTTGTTTTTATATACATTTGGGATGCTTTACTTGGCTCGTAAGTACTCGTAATTCAAATGAAATTCGTCCTAAGTGTTTGAGTGGACTTAGGATTGCATTTCTTAGGCTTCAAGCATCCAATTTCGAGTGAAATTGCTCTTTTTTGTGGCAGGGGTATGGCCTTGACACGCCCGTGTAAATCGTGGTCCAGCCCGTGTCTCCATCCTGTCGATTTAGGCACGGCTATGACATGTCCGTCAATATCTAGGTATAGCCTGTGTCTCGATTCTGCCATTTTAGAACGGCCATGTAGATCACTAGGCACACCCGTGTATGGACTTTATCAATGGGAAAACAGCCGTGTGAATCGAGGTAAGGCCATGGTCTAGATGACTATCGAGGCACGGCGTGTGGCATGAAGTCTAGGCCGTGCTGACTTATTGGGTCGGCCCACTTTGGTTTATTTTAAGCCCGTTTTGCGTTCTTTTTATCCTTTGGTGCTTTCCTGAGTATAAGACATGAAAAGAAAGGATTAAGAGCACCTTTTTACATAAATTAAGGATAAATTCATCCAAAAGCATACTAAATGTGGGATTAAAATATGTTACTTTTACGGTTTATCAAATACCCCCACACTTAAGCTTTTGCTTGTCCTCAAGCAAAATTCTCAACTTACAATTAAAACGAACTTTCCATAATTCATAATTCCTATCGATATTGTCTCATAATAATTCATAGATAATTTATACATGGATAATTCAACTCAGAGAGTCCTAATGATTCAATTACGATAAGTCAAACCTTTGTAGTACGACAACATAGGTGTTTCCCCTTATCTAAGTAATTACCTTTAATTCAAAGTCGACAAGGATTGACGTCCTCACAATAGATTCACTCAAGTCACCCAAAAATGTTCAAGGTTCAAGAATAAACACTCTAAGTCGAACCTGAAAAGTTAATCCCATAGACTTGCTTGGAAATCAAATCTCCACCACTGTATATGAGCTGATACATAGATCAAAAGGTCTTTAATCAAGGTTGTAACGGGGTCAGGGTTAAAGGTGTGGATATAGGCTAAATTAGAGGTCTAGAATCGATATTGACTTGACAAATTGCCTAACTAGAAACACTGAACTAATATGAATATTTACTTCGAATGAAAACAAATAATATCTCTTTTGATAATTACCCCATAATAAGGAGTATTTTGATACTACTTTAACACGAGCTTTTTCTTTACCAATTGGAGTTTAAATGCTCTAAGCTCTTTTATATACTACCAATATTGAATATACTCAGATTTTTTTTAAGAACAAACTAAGTAAAAAAAAAGGAACTTTGATAATTGAAATATCCTAGTTTGGCAATTGATCAAGTCAATTCTCGATAGAGGGGTAGTCAAAGGAATGTTGATGACAAATACAAAGGGATTTTGGTTTAATATTAGTGGGTGAGTCAATAAAAAGGTTATTAGGATTCAACTGGGTTCACTAGGGGTTAATTTGTGTAGGTAGGCTTTTTAATGGTTTGAACGGGTTGAAACCTAGGTGCCTTTATCATCTCAGTATATCAAATCATTAATGTGGTCTCAACATGTGTAAACGAGGCAAGTTATAGAATAACAATTCAAAGTTGACACACTCATAATCAATAAAGTGAGCAAGAAAAAATATATGCTCTATAAGGCTCAAAATCTCACCAAAAATTATGGGTGTTTTTTACATCAATCCCTGTAAAGTTCAAACTTCAAGGTAATACTCGAATTTAGTTCAACAACCTATCAATTTTAATTTTTAGAAAGTAGACTTATCATGCTTGATTCTCTAGTATTCTTCAAATTTGATCTTCAATGCACAATTAACTATGACTTATTCCAAGACATTTCAATAAAAATCATAAATCATCAGAATTTTCATCCTAATTAATAATATAAGAAAAATACTTAAAAAAAAGACATAATTTAGGGATTTTCAAATAATACTATAGTTAACCCCCCACACTTAAGATGTACATTGCCCTCAATGTACAAAGATAGATAATGAAATTTATGTGCCAAATCATAAAGATAAGTGAGGAAAGTAATATTCCCTGAAATCTGGATGATCCTTGGCGTCTCTGGTGGTGGTGATGGCATTTTCTATGGGCCTGGTGGAGTGGCTACCGGGAAGCAAATTGCTAGATGAAGAAATTAGGTACCTCAGAAAGATATAGCCAAGAGATCTAGGAAATAATAATACTATACTAATAATATAATTAAAGATTAAGGAATTAAAATGAAGAAGACTAAGAAGAAAAGCTGAAATTGAAAGAAAAGACTAATGGACTAAGGAGTCCTTATTGTTGGATGGTTTGCGAAGTGGGTGTGTCCTCTAAGGCTATGGTGTGTGATTCCTTAGCAGCCTTTAGAACCTAAAACCAAGAAAATAATATGAAATAAATTAATTTAAGCAGGAAATAAGTAAAGATAAGGAAAATAAAGAGGACGAGAAAAGAAAAATAGAACCGAAAAGGTTTTCGAGACCCTTGACGTGTCAATTAAGTGAAGCTGTCGGCATGAACTCATGTTGAGGTCTCCTCTAAGGAGGTGATGGTTACGTTTCTTCGGCATGATCTTTGTGTTTCTCAAGTGTCTTGGATCTTTTCTATGAATAGGAAGAAAAATTTGAAAGAAAAGAGAAAGAAGAAATAAGAAAAGAGATGGGACAAAGAAGATGGTTTGTGGGGATTTAAATAGGATTTCAAATCTGGTACGTTCTCACGCCCATGTACCGAGGGTGTGTCCCTTCACACGACTGCCTAGCACGGCCGTGGCTAATGGCGTGTTGCTTCTTACACGCCTGTTTCTTAGTCAGCCACGCCTGCTTCGAGAAAGTCAGTAGCTTCACATGGTTCATAGGCACGCTCGTGCTGTTCTTGTTGATGCTCGTGCTTTAGGGTTGTTGGGCTCCTGACGTCGCGGAGTGGTTGGACTGGCTTGCACGGCCCTGCTCCTATCAGTGTGGTGTTTTGGTGGTCCACACGACCACGGACACGGCTTTGTGTAAGGCCGTGTGGTCTGGAAATCTACACTTTTGTGTTAGTTTCCAACTAAATACTTAGGAAAGAAAGATGGGAAGAAAAGAAACTGAAATCAAATCTGAAAATAAATAGTGTTAATGTTCAGGTTGCCTCCCGAGAAGTGCTCGTTTATAGTCTTAAGCTAGACTGTCCTCATGTTTGAAAATTTTCAGGGAGGTTTAAAGGTTTGAATATCTTCCTTCATACTTGCGATTTTATTTTCATGACAAGATTGGAATCGAGAAGCATTTACCTCGAATTTGTCAAATTTTGGGTTACTTACCTCGACTATGTTGTGGGGGAAGATTTCGTGTACCTTGGGGAGGATTTCTCCCTTTGCCCTCGAGTCTGTTGAAGTGATGTGAAGACTAGTTTTGTCTAACAGCACCTAGTCTACTATTTTAAAGTGATTGGATGTTCCTATGAGCTCTTCTGGTGGTTCCTTAGGTTTTACTTCGTGTGGATCCGTCTTTGCTTGTGTCTTCTGCTCTTCTAATTTGTCAACCTTAAGTATACATGATTCTTCTGTGTCAACTAAGATGCTATAGTTTGACTCAAAATTGATGTCGTGTGGTGTTTCCTGCAATGAAGGTTGAATAATTTGACTATCGACTAGAGTAATTTCCGTACCTTCATCACTCATGGCTCTGGCTGAGTTGAGAGCTTGAAGATTTATTGATTCATCGACAACGCGAAGTATGAGTTCTCCTGTGGCAACATCGATTTTAGTCTTGGCAGTTGCAAGAAAAGGCATTCCTAAAATCAAGGGGATTGAATTATCCTCATCCATGTCTAAAACAACAAAGTCTACTGGGAAAACAAATTTATCGATTTTAACTAAAACATCTTCAATAATGCCCTTAGGGATTTTAATAGTTTTATCAGCTAGTTGAATACTCATCCTAGTTTGTTTGGGCTTCCCTAGACCTAGTCATTTAAACAGTGCATAAGGCATAACATTTATACTTGCCCCTAAATCAGCTAACGCATTATCAATAGACAAACTACCAATTAAGTATGGAATCGTAAAACTCCCTGGATCTTTTAGTTTTTGTGGTAGCCTATTCTGTAGCATTGCTGAGCATGTTTCCATTAATTCCACATGGTGCTCTTCATCTATTTTACATTTGTTCGTCAAGAGCTTGCTTAAGAATTTCCTTTTATTGGGCATCTGAAAATGAGCTTCAAGAAGAGGTAAGTTAATATGTAATTTTTTTAAGAGTTTTAAAACTTACCGAATTGTTCCTCTGAATCTTCTTTTTTTCAATGCTTCGAGATAAGGTATGCTAGGTTGGTAATCTTTGATTACCAATTTTATCTCGGTCTTATCCTTCTTTTCTTGCGATGATGTGGGTCTATCTACTTCTGTACCCTCTTGAGTTGTAACGGCTTGGATTTGTTCTTTTGGGTTTATTTCTGTGTTACTTGGTAGATGTCCTTGTTGGCGTTCAGAAATTAGCCTTGTGAGGTGTCCCACTGACCTAGTAAGTTCTCCAACTTGATTATCAAGTCCTTTCATCGAATTCCGTTGTTCATCAAGGTTTGTATCAATCTTTTGAAGGTGAGATTCTATGGCTGCCATGAATTTTGTCAGCATCTCTTCAAGGCTTGATTTTTTTCCCGTGGGTAGGGCTGATTTTGATAATTTGGAGGAGGTTGCTGCCTTTGAATTCCTTGATTTCCTTGTCCTCCCCACGAAAAATTTGGGTGGTTCCTCCAACCTGGGTTATAAGTATTACTATAATGATTATTATTGGATCTGAAATTGTTACCTATATAGTTTGTCTGCTCGTTTTCTGCCCCTGGTTGGTAGGGTGGGTACTCAGCATTCGCCACAATCCTGCTTGCTTCGCATTGTATTACTGGATGTACCTGTGAAGAACATAAATTATCAAGCTTTTTATTCGTTAACTCTACCTATGTTGAAAGCATTGTCACATCGTCTATGTTGAAAACTCCGGCTGATTTTGTCAGCTTTGCCCTTGTGATTTGCCATTGATAAGTGTTCAATGACATCTCTTCAATAAAATCATAGGCTGTTTTAGTAGTTTTGTTGTTTAGAGTTCCACCGGCTGATGAATCAATCATTTGCCTTGTTGAAGAATTCACACCATTGTAAAAAGTTTAGACTTGAAGCCACAAAGGTAATCCGTGGTGTGGGCATCTTCTTAGGAGATCCTTGTATCTTTCCCATGCATCATATAATGTTTCGCATCATTACGCACAAAAGAAGATATGTCATTCCTAAATTTGGCCGTTTTGGTGGTGGAAAAAAGAAATTTTTGGTCATTTGGTCCCATGTGGTGATTGACCCTCGTGGTAACGAGTTCAACCACTGCTTTGCTTTATTTCTTAATGAAAAAGGAAATAACTGAAGACGTATGGCATCATCAGAAACACCATTTATTTTGAAAGTATCACAGAACTCTAAGAAATTAGCTATATGATTATTTGGATCTTCGTCCTGTAATCCATCAAATTGAACAAACTGTTGAATCATTTGTATTGTGTTAGGTTTTAATTCAAAATTATTAGCAGCTATAGCAGGCCTAACAATACTAGATTCTGCTCCTATCAAATTAGGTTTAGCATAATCACACATAGTATGGGGGCATTCTGATCTTGCGCATTAGGCGGATTATTTTCGGCCATCCCTTCAATAGGATTGGATCTATTTTGTTGTTCTTCTCTTTGGTAGTCTAGAGCTCGTCTAGTTTCTCTGCGATTTCTGCGAGTGGTAGCTTCAATATCACTGTCGTATTCTAATGGTCCTCTAAGGTTTCTTCAAGTCATAAACTAAAGGTACCTTGCAAGTTTAATAAAGAAAAAGGATTAGTAAAATTAGAAATTTAATAAAAATAAAAATAAAAATTAGAGATAATGGCTAAAGTAATAAAAATAGAGCTTTCGTAATATTTTAGAAGTCCCCGGCAACGGCGTCAAAAACTTGATCGCTGCAAAACAGTCTAGTTTTAATATTTATAAAAGAGTGATCGAACCTGTAGATTGATTGTGACAACGATAGAGGCAAGCGCACCTATCGAACAGTAGTATAGCTCAGGCGAGAATATATTTATCGAACCCAAGGAACCTAAAAGTACTATTACTCACTTTTTTTCTATTATTTAGCCTAAAATATGGAGTGTTTGGTTTATTAAATCTAAAACAAATGAAATACTTAAACTTAAATGTAAAGACAAAAGAACAAAACTTTGGGAAAAGACTTTGAAGAAAACTCAATTGATAAAGACGATACCCTCTGGAAGAATCCACCTATGACTTCACTTATTATCTAACTTTCAATTCATATGATTTCTTTTACTTAGCTTGATCTATGAGACTCCCTAACCTATATTAAACCTTCTCTCGAAGTGAATAACGTCTAACCTTAGGTTAATTAGTGGAACTCTTGTTCTCTTATAATAACCCCCTAAGGAAGTAGTAAATCAATCAATGGACCCCTATATTAGGTTTCACCCTAATCCGGCAAAATCTCGTAACCCTATCTCTAGGCGCCCAATCAACTTCGCTTAATTATGCTAGATCTTCTCTTAGGCAGGGTCTATTACTCCTCCACCTAAGCACATCAAATTAAATTGAGCAACATAATTAAGAACAAACTAATTGAGCAACATAATTAAGAACAAACTAAGTATTTATCATATAAACCGAAAGAATTAAATAACAAAATCCATCATAGGTTTCATCCCCTTCAGGTATCTGAGGGGTTTAGTTCATAATAAAATAGGAAAACATCTCGAGAGAAAAGATAAAACAAAACATAAGAAATCCCTAAAACCCCTCAAGGAATTGAAGGAGAGATCCTCCGTCTTGAGTAGAATTCGGCTCTTGAGATGGATCAACTGCTATCTTCAAGTAATTCCCTAAACGAGTAAAGCTCTAGCAGAAAACTCTACTAAAACCTGACACCCCCTAATTGCTACCTTGGATTTGTTTTTATATACATTTGGGATGCTTTACTTGGCTCCTAAGTACTCGTAATTCAAGTGAAATTCGTCCTAAGTGTTTGAGTGGACTTAGGATTGTGTTTCTTGGGCTCCAAGCATCCAATTTCGAGTGAAATTGCTCTTTTCCGCGGCAGGGGCATGGCCTTGACACACCCGTGTAAATCGTGGTCCAGCTCGTGTCTCCATCCTGTCGATTTAGGCACGGCTATGACATGCCCATGCAATATCTGGGTCTAGCCTGTGTCTCGATTCTACTATTTTGGGAACGGCCATGTGGATCACTAGGCACGCCTGTGTGGACTTTATCGATGGTAAAACAGCCATGTGAATCGGGGTAAGGCCGTGGTCTAGATGACTATCGAGGCACGGCCATGTGGCATGAAGTCCAGGCCGTGCTGACTTCTTGGGTCGGCCCACTTTAGTTCATTTTAAGCCCGTTTTGCGTTCTTTTTATCCTTGGGTGCTTTCCTGAGTATAAGACATGAAAAGAAAGGATTAAGAGCACCTTTTTACATAAATTAAGGATAAATTCATCCAAAAGCATACTAAATATGGGATTAAAATATGTTACTTTTACGGTTTATCAGTTACTTTCGCTTTCCCGCGATCTAAATCCGTTTTTCTCGGTTCTTGATCTAAACATATTCAGAATTAACCCTTTTATTCACTATTCCATTCAATTTAATCCATACACATGTATTTTTGGTTATTTATTCTTTAGCCCTCACATTTGCACCTTTTATCAATTTAGTCCATTTTTCTTAAAACATCAAATTCACAAAATCCATACATACACATGCTTAGCCGAATACATATACATCACATTTAAGCCCACATTTTTCATCAAACTTGTAATTTAGTGCTTCAATTTACCATTTTCTCAATTTAGCCCTATTTAGCTAAATTCATCAAAAATTCAAGAATAAAGTATGTTCATCTAACTCATATCTTTCATTAACACCAAAAATCATCAAAAAGCTTAACATAACATCAGTGGCATCTCACACAAACATTATCAATCCATCAAATTGAGACATGGGTTTGATAGCTCTCTAAGCAACGATTGCAAAAACGTAAAAATTATCAAAATCGAACAAATTTCATACCTTAATTTATGCTTGGAATGGCCGAATGAAACAACTTAATATTTTCTTTCTTTCCTTTCAATATTCGGCTAGAAGAAGAATGATAATGGCCTATTTTCATGTTATTATCATTATAACAATAATATTATTTCATTTACTAATTTAACCTTCCAACTAATAAAGAAAACAACAATGCATTAAGGATATTTTTGTCCTTATTCATCCAGTAACTAAATAGTGGTTTAATAGCCACATAAGTCCTTCACTTTTACAAAGCCACAACACTTAGGTATCTTAACAAATAGCATGCAACTTTCACATTTAATGCAATTCAATCCTTTAGTCAAATTAAGCACACAGACAGACAATTTAACATACGAAAATTTTACGTGCATGCTTAATCACATATCAACGGTACACAGAAAATAAGATTAAAATATTATACAGACTCGGATTTGTGGTCCCAAAACCACTGTTCTGACTAGGGTATAAACTGGACTGTTATAATTCTCCCCCCTTAGGGGTTTTCGTCCCTGAAAATTTTACCGTTAAACAGAATCGGATATTGTTGTCTCATTGAGTCCTCAGGCTCCCACGTAGCCTCTTCTATACCGTGACGATGCCAGAGTACTTTCACTAATGGAATTTTCTTGTTTCTCAACTCTTTCACTTGACGAGCTAAGATACAGATTGGTTCCTCTTTGTATGTCATATCAGATCGGATTTCAGTCTCAGATAGGGTAATCACATGTGACGGATCAGATCGATATCTACGGAGCATTGAGACATGAAACACATTATTGATCTTTTCTAATTCAGACGACAACTTTAATCTATATGCAACAGGCCTGACACGTTCAATGATCTCATACGGTCCAATGAATCTTGGACTTAGTTTGCCTTTACGTCCGAATCGAAGCACTTTCTTCCACGGAGATACTTTTAGAAATACTTTGTCACCGATTTCAAATTTTATATCTTTTCGTTTCAAGTCCGCATAAGACTTCTGACGATCAGATGCTTCTTTCAAACAATTTAAGATCAATTTCACTTTCTGCTCTGAATCTTTTATCAAATCAACCTCGTGAAGCTTATTTTCACTAAGCTCAGTCTAATACAGAGGTGTACGACATTTACGTCCATACAAAGCTTCATATGGTTCCATTTTGATGCTCGTCTGAAAACTATTGTTGTAGGCAAATTCGATCAATGGCAGATACTGTTCCCATGAACCAATAAACTCAAGTATACAGCATCGTAACATATCCTCTAAAATCTGAATGACTCGCTTGGATTGCCCATCCGTCTGTGGATGAAAAGCTGTACTGAAATACAATTTCGTGCCCAAAGCTTCTTGCAATTTCTTTCAGACCTCAATGTGAATCTCGGGTCTCTATCCGACATAATGGATAGTGGCACCCCGTGCAATCTCACAATCTCAAAAATATAAAGCTTGGCTAATCTCTCGAGTGAATAGTTAGATCTTACTAAAATAAAATGGGCAGATTTCGTCAATCGAACAACTACGACCCAAATTGTATCTTTCTTTTTCGGAGTTAGAGGCAACCCAGAAACAAAGTCCATCGTTACTCTATCCCATTTCCACTCAGGAATCAGAATCAGTTGTAACAACCCAGATGGAACTTGATGTTCAGCTTTTACTTGCTGACAGACTAAACATTTCAAAAAAAAAATCAAAATGTCTCGTTTCATGCCAGACCACCAATAGTGTTGCTTCAGATCATGATACATCTTTGTACTTCTCGATGGAAAAATAGGCGACTGTTATGTGCTTCATTCAAAATCAATTGAATTAGCTCCGGATTTCTTGGAACACATATTCAATCTCAGAATCTCAAACAATCATCAACAACTTGAAATTTAGATTCAGAATTCAATTCACATTGAGCTCGTTTCAACAACAATTCATATCAACCTTCTAAGTATCACATATTCGCTGTACAAATAACGATTTTGCTCTCAATTTAGCCATCACAGAACTATCATAAGACAAATCTAACTGAGCATTCAAAGCACGTAGTGCAAACAATGATTTTCTACTCAATGCATCAGCAACTACGTTTGCTTTACCCAGATGATAATCTATCAAAACCTCATAATCTTTTAACAGTTCTAACCACCTTCTTTGACGCAGGTTCAAATCTTTCTGGGTCATCAGATATTTTAGACTTTTATGATCTGAAAACACGTGACATTTCTCACCATATAGATAATGGCGCCAAATCTTAAGTGCAAACACAATCGTAGCTAATTCAAGGTCGTGCGTCGGATAGTTCTTTTCATGAGGCTTCAATTGTCTGGAGGCATAAGCTATAACTTTTCCTTCTTGTATCAAAACACATCTCAATCCATTTAACGAAGCATCACTGTATACAACAAATTCTTTGCCCGATTTGGGTTGTACTAACACTAGAGCTTCTGTTAACAAAGCTTTCAACTGATCGAAACTTCTCTGACATTTATCAGACCATTCAAATCTGACATCTTTCTGAAGTAATCTTGTCAACGAGTAGCTATTGTCGAAAAGCCTTTACAAATCTACGGTAATAACTAGCTAAACTGAGAAAACTGTAGACTTCAGATACATTTCGCAGAGGTTTCCAATTCAAAATAGCAGAAATCTTGCTTGGGTCTACTCGGATTCCAGAAGTTAACACAATGTGTCCCAGAAAGCTAACCTCGTGCAACCAGAATTCACATTTGCTGAATTTCGCGTACAATTACTTTTCTCGCAGAGTTTGCAACACAATCTTCAAGTTTTCAACATGCTCATTTTCACTTCGAGAATAAATCAATATGTCATCTATGAAAACTACAACAAACTGATCTAAATACGGTCTGAAAATTCTGTTCATCAGATCCATAAAAATAGCAGGAGCATTGGTTAGTCCAAATGGCATAACTAAAAACTCATAATGCCCATACCTCGTTCTGAAAGCAGTCTTTGGAATGTTTGAATCTTTAACTCTCAATTGGTAGTATCCTAATCTCAGATCAATCTTTGAAAATATAGTAGCTCCTTTTAACTGATCAAATAAGTTGTCAATTCTGGGTAACAGATATTTGTTCTTTATGGTCACTTTATTCAACTGATGGTAATCAATACACATTCTCATCGTGTCATCTTTCTTTTTCACAAACAGAACAGGAGCACCCCAAGGCAAGAAACTCGATCTAGCAAACCCTCTATCGGTCAACTCTTGCAACTGTGACTTTAACTCTTTCAACTCTGATGGTGCCATTCTATACGAACTATTGAAATAGGTGTAGTACCATGTATCAATTCAATACCAAACTCGACTTCACGAATCAGAGGCAAACCGAGTAATTCTACAGGGAACACATCAGAAAATTCACAAACAATAGGTACTGACTTAATTTCTTTTCAGATATTTTTGAATCAATTACATAAGCAAAATATGCCTCATACCCTTTTTCACATAACTTTGAGCTTTCAAAATCGATATCACAGCAGGCAAACCACTCAAATCATTAAACTCAACTCTTACAACTTCATTATTCGAACATCCCAAATCTATAGTCTTTCTTTTGTAGTTCACAATAACATCATGCAAAGACAACCAATCCATACCCAGAATAATATCGAACTCATCAAACGGAAAAAGCATCAAATCAACAAGGAAACAGATATCTCGAAACATTAACGGATAGTTCTTGCATACTTTGTCTAGAAGGACTCTTTTACCTAAGGGGTTCGATACTTTTATAACAAATGCAGTAGATTCTACAGGCAAAGTCTTACCATATACTAAATTCATGCATATGTACGAATGCGTAGAACTAGGGTCCATCAAAGCAATCGCAGAAGTATCATAAAGAGTAAAAGTACCCGTTATAACATCAGGTGATGAAGCTTTTTCACGAGCTCAAATAGCATATGCTCTGGCAGGCGCTCTAGCATCAGATCTTACCATAGTGTCTCTCGTACACCTCTGACTACCACTAACATTTCTTGTATTCTTTGAAGGTTTACCCCTCCCAGGTGCATTATCAAGTCTCAGATTCTGAACAGTCTTTGGCTCAACAAACTCAGGACAATCACAGATAAAATGATCAAGTGATCCACATCTGAAGTAAGCTTTATCATTTAATCTATAGCTTCTCGGATGCCTCTTTCCACAATGTTTACATTCAAGTCTCTCATATCGAACATTACCAGCACTGGCCATAGAAGTTGCTGGGGTTTTGAAACTCATTTGTGATCTATCTCGGGTTCCTGTTCAAATGTCTCACGTTATTCCTGGAATGACTTTGATCATCTCTAAATCTCTTCAGAGTAGACTAAAATGATTTATTCTTAAATCTCTTTTTCATATCTCGGGCTTCAGTTTAAGCTTTTCTTTTATCTTTCCCAAGTGCTTCAGCTTTGCATGCTCGATCAACGAGTGTAACGAACTCTTTTATTTCTAATATCTCGACTAGCAAATGGATATCTTCATTAAGACCATCTTCGAAACTTTTGCACATTATAGCTTTGGAAGATATACACTCTCGGGCATATTGACTTAGTCGCACGAACTCTCGTTCATATTCAGTAACAGTCATTCGGCCCTATTTAAGCTCCAAAAATTCCTTTCATTTCTGATCAACAAATCTCTCACTAATATATTTCTTCCTAAACTCAATCTGAAAGAAATCCCATGTGACTCGTTCTCTCGGAACAACAGAAATTAAGGTTTTCCATTATCTATAAGCTGCATCTCGGAGCAATGATACCACACACTTAATATATTCTTCCAGAGTTAGTGAACATTTCATCAAATACCCGGATCGTGTTTTCTAACTAGAACTTAGCTTTTTCAGCATCATCAACATTAGTAGCTCGAAATTCTTTAGCCCCATACTTACGGATCTTGTCAACCGGAGGCTTATTTAATAGATTCGAATACATAGTCGGTGGCACAACTGTAGTCTGAGGGGGATTAATCGAAGGTGGAGGTTGAGAAACAGTCATGTTATTTCTCATAAATTGAGTGAACCATTCACTCACCATCTAGAAGAAAGCTTGTTTAGCTTCTTCCTCCTGACCCCTTGTAGCCTGTCTCGGATCAGAAGGCTATGTCCCTTGCGCGGGAGCAGGCGCATTACTTTCTACGTTGTCAGCTACGGCTCTTTCGGGATCCATTGCTATACAGAAATCACATTTTACACGTCAGGATTCATCACACTATCACAGTTCAAATATATGGCATGTATAGCTAGACTCTGACACGCTACGTTAGTCTGAGAATTGACTAAACCGTAGCTCTGATACCAACCAAATGTAACATCCCTAACCCGTAACCTTCGCCAAATTACGGTTATAAGTGTTACCGACAGATCGAAAATATTTATAAAATTATCATATAGTCATGTATTAATCTCAAACATAATGTCCCTTTAGAAGGTCATCGAGACCTTAAACATGCTTGTAAAATGAGTCGGGACTAAATCAAAACACATGCAAAATTTTATGAAAGAATAAAAACTTTTCTAAACTTGGGGATACGCGCCCTTGGGGGTAGGCCGTGCCTCTCCCACGGATACTTGACACACTTGTGTGTCTTCCCCGTGGCTATATACTGCCAAATCAACACGGCTACCAAGCACACCCGTGTGCTAAGGCCGTGTCCTAAAAGGTCACATACTGCCATTTCTCACACCACCTGTAGGCACGCCCGTGCCATGACCGTGTACTCTTAATGCTAGCTACTGACTTTTACCCCATGGTTGCTAGGCACGCCCGTGTGCCATGGCCGTGTGACACAATGGGCCACTTGCAAGACCAACATGCCACCCATTTTAGGTCTCACCTACAAGCAATACATACCAAATCATAATAAGCATATATGGCAACCAAAACATACTAAATTTACCATTCAATTTATACATTCATTATCCAATTCAATCATGCCAACTTTCAAGACAAGACATATATATAACCAAAGCATATCTTTATTCATTTGCTTACTCATAACTTACCCATTCTTTATACTCCAAACCATACCAAAATTTGTGTCATATAGCTTATTCATTTAAGCATTTATCAACTCAAAACTTACCAAAAACACATGGCTAAGTTCACTTCATAAACATATACACATAACTAGCCTATACATGCCATATTTAACTATATACATTTTCTAAAGGGTACCAAAACATGTTTAGTAGTGTGATGATAATCCTTGATGGTCCCAAGCCTTCAGTAGCTTTGACGACCTATAAAACAGAGAAACATACACACAGAGTAAGCTTTACAAAGTTTAGTAAGTCTTAATACAAATAAACTTAGCATATAAACATTCTAACGTATAATCAATCTAAATTCACTATTGGCTCAATTTCAC
This sequence comes from Gossypium rotundifolium, assembly GCA_025506655.1. Classification (NCBI taxonomy): domain Eukaryota; kingdom Viridiplantae; phylum Streptophyta; class Magnoliopsida; order Malvales; family Malvaceae; genus Gossypium; species Gossypium rotundifolium. The sequence continues at coordinate 33,717,945 of CP106727.1, read as the reverse complement.
CATCATAAATCTTCTTAATACCTTCACTTAGACCATTCATCTTTCAAACTTGCATAACACTACATACTTTATTAGTTCATAGCTTTTTCCATCCATATAGTACACTTACAATCCCATATTCAATTACATAATTCATCTAGGTAAGTTTAAGAAAATGCTTACTTTCTTATACACACAAAGTGTACTTGTGTCAGAAACGAGTATACATTTTCGTAATTGTTCATATCTCAGATTTACTCATTGAACAGTTCAGAATATATTAAGATACTCAAAACTCAGAATAATTGTACAAAGCCAACATCCCAGATGTGGTCTTACATGTAGTTGGATGTCGATGCCACTATCCCAAACAGGGCCTTACATGTAATCAGATATCGATGCCACTGTCCCAGACAGGGTCTTACATGTAAACAGATATCGATGCCACTATCCTAGATAGGGTCTTACACGTAAATAGATATCGATGCCACTATCCCAGATAGGGTCTTACACGTAAACAAATATCGATGCCACTGTCCCAAACAGGGTCTTACACGTAAACAGATATCGGTGCCACTATCCTTGACAGGGTCTTACATGTAATCAGATATCGATGCCACTGTCCCTGACAGGGTCTTACACGTAAACAAATATCGATGCCACTGTCCCTGACAGGGTCTTACACGTAAATAGATATAGATCTTAACTTAAAATTTATGCAGACATCATCTTGTAAACATTCAACGTTATCAATAATCACATACACATAAATATTCCAAAAACAAATACATTTATTTGCATAATGACTTACCTCAGATTCGATTTATCGGAATGAAAATAGCTACTCAATTACTTTCTCTTTTCCGCGATCTAAATCCGTTTTCCTCGGCTCTTGATCTAAACATATTCAGAATTATCCGTTTTATTCACTATTCCATTCAATTTAATCCATACACATGTATTTTGGTCTATTTATACTATAGCCCTCACATTTGCACCTTTTATCAATTTAGTCTATTTTTCTTAAAACATCAAATTCACAAATCCATACATACACATGCTTAGCCGAATACATATACATCACATTTAAGCCCACATTTTTCATCAAACTTGTAATTTAGTCCTTCAATTTACCATTTTCTCAATTTAGCCCTATTATAACACCCCAAACCCGGCCTAAAAGTTAGGCTCGAATTCAGAATGTCACATTAAAGGCACAATTCAAAACGGTTTTGCTAATTAAGAATTTAAGGCCCAAAAGCCCAAAATCTAATAGACTTATTAATTAAAGATTAAAAAAATCCATTTTATTATTTTAAGCATTTAGTAAACCAAGTTTGAACATAAGAGCTTACTTGGGTTTAATAAATAAATAAACATTTAATCTCAAAACCCAAATTAAATCTGAAGTCAAAACGGAGTACAAGGCCTTATTACGTCCACTAAAAATTGAGAAAATAAAAACATGTATTTTGAAACAAATAAATGAAAATTTAAGCCTCTTGTAGTGTGGCCATCTCTCAATCCTCTCCCACGTCGATTCGACTATTCGGGATTACCTGATACATTAAATTAAAGATGTGTGACTTTCGAAACTCAGTGTGCACAACCCTTGGAAAACAAATCACTTACAAATATCCACATTGGGCCTAAGTCCTCTCAAAATCAGTGGTCTTGGGCCTTATCCCACAATAACCTAATATCATATCATAACGCATCATATACACACAAGATAATGCAAAACCCACCCCAAAAATCCATCCGCTACACACACCATTTCCCTTCCAACCTTATGACTCCTGTGGGGAATTCTAGCTCGACCCACCCTCCGCTACACACCAAGGGTAGCCCGATTGCGGTACTACCAAACGTTGCAGCAAAGCTGCTAATCAAATATTGGGCTTAAAGCCTCCAGTGGATCCATACCATATGGCCATGCGATCCTGGATCCATACCATGCGGCCATGCTATCCTCAAATATTAACTCAGAGTCATTAATATATATATGTTAGGCACATAGCTACGGTAAATATGATTGGCATAAGCCATAATAACAGCACAAAGCCCATAATTATGACACGAGGCCCATATTAATGGCACACAGCCCTCGGTAACATTATCGGTAGCATGGCTGCTAATGGCTAAAAGCCTGCGCTGGCTCCATACCATACGGCCATGCGATCCTCAAATCTTCCTCTGTACCATAATTCCCACCCATATGCATCCTAAGTAGAATATCATATGAATGCATCAAACATAAAAGTAACATCCATAAACTCATATTCGTCACATAGGGGTATTTTCGCCATTTCACTACCCAGGGATATTTTCGTAATTCTACCCTACATGGGTATTTTAGTAATTTCACAAATTAAGGGTATTTCGATAATTTTGCAAACTGGGGGTATTTTGGTAATTTTACAAATTAGGGGTATTTTGATAATTTCGTAAATAGGGGGTATTTTGGTAATTTTACAAATTAAAGGTATTTCGATAATTTCACAAATCGGGGGTATTTTGGTAATTTATAAATCAGGGGTACTTCGATAATTTCACAAATTAGGGGTACTTCGATAATTTTATAAACTTGGGGTATTTTGGTAATTTCATAATTTGGGGGTATTTCGATAATTTCATAAGTCAAAGGTATTTTAGTAATTTTGCAAATCGAGGTATTTGGCATTTTCACAAACCAGGGGTATTTTGGTAATATCATAAATCGGGGTATTTCGATAATTTTATAAATCGGGGGTATTTTGGTAATTTCACAAATCGGGGATATTTTGATAATTTTGCAAAATAGGGGTATTTTGGCACTTTACCAATATAAGGGTATTTTAGTAATTTAACAAAGATAAGGGTATTTGGTCTCTCTCATTTTAGTTATGAACTTTGGCCCATCAACAAGTCCTCATGGCTAAAGTGAGCAGACACTACTACTGGGTAGGATTCGAGAAAAGAGGAAGTGGGCCACTAGGGCGCTTAAATACCAAGCTCTCTAGATCCAATCCTAGACATGCGTGCCAGCGTTGCCACACCCTAACCCAAATGACTTGTTCACGACATGTTTAATTAGAAAAATTAAGTCTTATGGAATTTAAGAGTTGTTCAAACTAGACCTAAGGTCCATAAACCCTAACATACATGTCTACGTCCCCATAAGCCCATCAAGCCCAAATCACTCCTTTACAGCCCATTAGGCCCAAATCTCATCATATAGGCTATTAGGCCCAAAATAAATCCAATTCATGTATCATGCATGACTAATTCAATTCGTATAACCAACCAAATCATTTCATCAAACTTAGCCTCAGGGCCTCACCGCCCATTTAGCCACTTCTGGCTTTTTGGGTTTTTGGCATTACCGATATCGTGTGTGTAGTGTTTGTACACACCTGGTAACCACGCGCGCTACAAAGCCCTTAGTCACGAACCTACAATCGACATCACCTAACGATTAATCATAACTTAATATACATTTATCGGAAACTGAAACCTCACCGTAACCTTATCGTGCACCTCACATTATAGTAGCCCTTCCTTCATTACTATTGGTGATTATCCTCTAGGTCTGCACCCAAACGCCCACCAAGGTATATTAACTCTCCTCATAGAATGCTCTATATATAGCTAGCTTCTCACCTTCCTTCTTTGTATCTTTCCGATGTGGGATCCCTCTGTTAGCAGAGTTTAAATCCAACTCAAACTCTTCTTGTCCAATCCGCAAAATAAATACTCCCTTGCTTGTCATGAGATTCGAACCCAAGCTCTCTTGCACCCTTAATGATGCCTTGCCACTAGACCACTCTCTTTCTTGTGTCTTTTTTCTCTACATTTTATTCTTAAAGCCTACTACTAACTCTCAGGGTTTTATTCACCTAAAACCAAAATTTTCCTAAAGCCAAAGTTTGAACCCGGGACTTCATAGAAGTCCCCCAACCTTCCAAAATCACTCACCTAATAGGTCCAACTTGCACTAAAGCCGTTCTCTTGTTCTCAAAAATTTTAAACGCTCCCGTGCCCAAGGCCCAATGGGCCCAATTCTTCTAGGCCCAATTTTGGGATATTACAAATCTACCCTCCTTAAAGAAATTTTGTCCTCGAAATTTCCAACTAACTACTAAACGCACCGCTCAAGTCACACCACTATACTTTCGCTGCGCACTCTGATTTAAGAATTTTATGAAATTAGTACTTAATTCCACTTGTTTTGGGCACATGTCTTATGTAAGTAACAACAATTTCTTAGAGTTATTCCGCGGTCAAGAATCCACTACAGGCCTAAGTTTCCTACAGGCTTTAGTCTCTAAAAGCCTATTTTTAAGGATCCCATTATCTATACAGTTCAATAATTCAAACAATAACAGAAAAACTTACTTGGCTCGACTTCGAGGGCTCGATGAACCACACTTCAAGAATCTTGCCAAAACTTCTAAAAAAACCCCAAATCTAAGGCCCATTTTACAGCCCAAGCTTTGTAATCAGGCTCTGATACCACTAAATGTAACACCCCAAACTCAACCTAGAAGTTAGGCCAAATTTGAATGTCACATTAAAGGCACAATTCAAAACGGTTTTGCTAATTAAGAATTTAAGGCCCAAAAGCCCAAAATCTAATAGACTTATTAATTAAAGATTAAAAAAACCCATTTTATTATTTTAAGCATTTAGTAAACCAAGTTTGAACATAAGAGCTTACTTAGGTTTAATAAATAAATAAACATTTAATCTCAAAACCCAAATTAAATCTGAAGTCAAAACAGTACAAGGCCTTATTACGTCCACTGAAAATTAAGTAAATAAAAACATGTATTTTGAAACAAATAAATGAAAATTCAAGCCTCTTGTAGTGTGGCCATCTCTGAGTCCTCTCCCACGTTGAGTTGTCTATTTGGGATTACCTGAAACATTAAATTAAAGGGGTGTGACTTTCGAAACTCAGTGTGCATAACCTTTGGAAAACAAATCACTTACAAATATCCACATTAGGCCTAAGGCCTATCAAAATCGGTGATCTTGGGCCTTATCCCACAATAACCTCATATCATATCATAACGCATCATATACACACAAGATAATGCAAAACCCACCCCAAAAATCCATCCGCTACACACACCATTTCCCTTCCAACCTTATGACTCACGGGGAATTCTAGCTCGTCCCACCCTCTCTACACACCAAGGGTAGCAGGTTATGATACTACCAAACGTTGCAGCAAAGCTGCTAATCAAATATTGGGCTTAAAGCCTCCATTGGATCCATACCATACGGCCATGCGATCTTGGATCCATACCATGCGGCCATGCTATCCTCAAATATTGACATAGAGTCATCAATATATATATGTTAAGCACATAGCCACGGTAAATATGATTAGCATAAAGCCATAATAATAGCACAAAGCCCATAATTACGGCACGAAGCCCATATTAATGGCACACAGCCCTCGATAACATTATCGGTGTAGCATGGCTGCTCGGTGGCTAAAAGCCTGCGGTGGATCCATACCATACGGCCATGCGATCCTAGATCCATACCATACGGCCATACGATCCAAAATCTTCCTCCGTACCATATTTCCCACCCATATGCATCCTAAGCAGAATATCATATGAATGCATCAAACATAAAAGTAAAATCCACAAACTCATATTGGTTACATAGGGGTATTTTCATCATTTCACTACCTAATGGTATTTTCGTAATTCTACCCTACAGGGGTATTTTGGTAATTTCACAAATTAGGGGTATTTCAGTAATTTTGAAAATCAAGGGTATTTTGGTAATTTCACAAATTAGGGGTATTTTGATAATTTCACAAACTGGGGGTATTTTTGGTAATTTCACAAATTAGGGGAATTTTGATAATTTCACAAAACGGGGGTATTTTGGTAATTTCATAAATTAGGGTACTTCGGTAATTTCACAAATTGGGGGTACTTCGTTAATTTCATAAATTGGGGGTATTTTGGTAATTTCACAATTCAGGGGTATTTCAGTAATTTTACAAGTCGAGGGTATTTTGATAATTTTACAAATCGAGGGTATTTTGGTATTTTCACAAACTGAGGGTATTTTGGTAATATCATAAATTGGGGGAATTTTGATAATTTCATAAATCGGGGGTATTTCGATAATTTTACAAATCGAGGATATTTTGGTAATTTTACAAAATAGGGGTATTTTGGTACTTTACCAATATAAGGGTATTTTAGTAATTTAACAAATATAAGGGTATTTGGTCCCTCTCAGATTTTAGTTATGAACTTTGGCCCATCAAGTCCTCGCGGCTAAAGTGAACAGACATTACGCACCAGGTAGGATTCCAGAAAAGAGGAGATGGGCCACTAGGGTCGCTTAAATACCAAGCTCTCCCTAGATCCAATCCTTGACATGCGTATGCCCTTTGCCACACCTTAACCCAGCGACTTGTTCACATACATGTTTAATTAGAAAAATTAGTCTTATGGAATTTAAGAGTTGTTCAAACTAGACCTAAGGTCCATAAACCCTAACATACATGTCTACGTCCCCACAAGCCCATCAAGCCCAAATCACTCCCTTACGGCCCATTAGGCCCAAATCTCATCATATAGCCTATTAGGCCCAAAACAAATCCAATTCATGTATCATGCATGACTAATTCAATTTGTATAACCAACCAAACCATTTCATCAAACTTAACCTCAGGGCCCACCGGCCCATTTAGCCACTTTCGGCTTTTCAGGTTTTCGACATTGCCGATATCGTGTGTGTAGTGTTTGTACACACCTGGTAACCACGCGTACTGCAAACCCTTTAGTCACGAATGTACAATCGACATCACCTAATGATTAATCATAACTTAATATACACTTATCGAAAACTGAAACCTTACCGTAACCTTACCGTGCACCTCATGTTATAGTAGCCCTTCCTTCACTACTATTGGCTATTATCCTCTAAGTCTGCACCCAAACGCTTACCAAGGTATATTAACTCTCCTCATAGAATGCTCTATATATATCTAGCTTCTCACCTTCCTTCTTTGTATATTTCCGATGTGGGATCCCTCTGTTAGCAGAGTTTAAATCCAACTCAAACTCTTCTCGTCCAATCTGTAAAATAAATACTCCCTTGTTTGTCATGAGATTCGAACCCAAGCTCTCTTGCCCCCTTAATGATGCTTTGCCACTAGACCACTCACTTTCTTGTGTCTTTTTTCTCCATATTTTATTCTTAAAGCCTACTACTAACTCTCAGGGTTTTATTCACCTAAAACCAAAATTTTCCTAAAGCCAAAGTTTGAACCCGGGACTTCATAGAAGCCCCTCAACCTTCCAAAATCACTCACCTAATAGGTCCAACTTGCACTAAAGCTATTCTCCTATTCTCAAAAATTTTAAACGCTCCCATGCCCAAGGCCCAATGGGCCCAATTCTTCTAGGCCCAATTTCGGGATGTTACACCTATTTAGCTAAATTCATCAAAAATTCAAGAGCAAAGTATGTTCATCTAGCTCATATCTTTCATTTAACACCAAAAATCATCAAAAAGCTTAACATAACATCAATGGCATCTCACACAAACATTATCAATTCATCAAATTGAGACATGGGTTTGATAGCTCTCTAAGCAACGATTGCAAAAATGTAGAAATTATCAAAAATCGAACAAATTTCATACCTTAATTTATGCTTGTAATGGTCGAATGAAACAACTTAATCTTTTCTTTCTTTCCTTTCAATATTTGGCTAGAAGAAGAATAATAATGGCCTATTTTCATGTTATTATCATTATAACAATAATATTATTTCATTTACTAATTTTACCTTCTAACTAATAAATAAAACAACCATACATTAAGGATATTTTTGTCCTTATTCATCCACTAACTAAATAGTGGTTTAATAGCCACATAAGTCCTTCACTTTTACAAAGCCACAACACTTAGGTATCTTAACAAATAGCATGCAACTTTCACATTTAATGCAATTCAATCCTCTAGTCAAATTAAACACACAGACGGATAATTTAACATATGAAAATTTTGCACATGCTTAATCACATATCAATGGCATAGAAAATAATATTAAAATATTATATGGACTAAGATTTGTGGTCCTGAAACCACCGTTCCGACTAGGGTATAAACTAGACTATTACATTTTATGTCACAAAAGAGCTTGTGGCAAGGAGGCAAGTGGTGTGTTGAGCTATTGAGGGGGGCTTGGGGTTCAAATCCTATGGCAAGAAAATAGCATTTATTTTGTTAACAGGGGACGACAAGGGTTTGTAGTGGTTTTGAACTCTGTTGTGTGAGAGTTTGAACTGGTCTTGTGAGTGGTTGTGGAGAATATCAAGGAGTAAATCAAGGAGGGATAAAGGGAGTGATTTGTGGAGATTTTTAAGGAGTTTGAATGAGGGGAGAAGAGTGCCAAATTGGGTAACTTAAGTATGTGAATTTGGCTAGGGGTCATTTGTTGTGCATTTTCAGCAAATTCTGAGTGTGTAGGAGCCAATTTTCCTCTCTGACATTTTGGGTTTTGTTCTAGCTTCTTTTCTCTTTAGTGCCATTTTCACAAGTGACCATTTAGGCTCTTTTACTTTTTTCCATTTTGTCTTCAGGTTACATTCTTGTTACCTTGCCGAATCCCCCATTCTTAACTTTATTTTTTCCATTCTTTTTATGTCGAATCACACTATCCTTCTTCTTCTTTACTGAACCGCCTCCTCTCTTTAGCCGAATCTATTCCCTTTTCTTTTATTCTTCAATTAGTTCCTATTTGTTTCTCCTCATCTCTTTTGATCTTTCAATTTTACCCTCATAGCTGAACCTATTATTCCCTCTTCTCAACATTCTTCTCTTGTTCTTTAAGTTTGAGTAAGCCGAAATCAACCTTTCCTTTCCCTTTACTGTTTCTTTTCTTTTCAAGTTAGCCGAGTACTTCTCCCTTCTCACTATTTTGGATTTGTGTTGGTTTAGACGACTAGGCTCTGCCAAGTGGTCGGTTGTTACTTTATTCTACTGGTTCTATCAACAAATTTTGGGTAAGTATTCCTTGTTTTTATTCGGTTCTTGGTTCCATTTTGATGGCTCTCTTCTCTAGTGAAGCCAAATGATTCGGTTTAGGGTTGCTAACTCTTAGACCCTTCTTCCGTGTTGGATTCTCTTGGTTAATACAACATTTCAACAGGAAAGGGGTATAGATATCTTTGATTAGCATCATAAGTAAATTGGATAGCATAGTTGGGTGAAGGTGAGTATCAATACCATTCTCTTTGGGATTTAACGTTAGTATTAGGTATTGATATTAACTAAAACATTGATGGATGTAGGTTCGGTGTTTGTGGGTTGTTTGTACGAGCTACAAAAAAAAAGTGTAATCGTACACCCAATATAGTTACTGTCAAAATGACAAATGAAGGTATGTATTCACACCCCTGTTTAATTGTGAATCGGCAAAAGCTGAAAAGCCGAAAAGCCAAAACTTCGACATTTGAGGCCTCATGAGTGTACAAACGCTCGTAAGGTAAACCAAGCCCACAAATTGTTGGTGACAGACTGTAGAGGCCGCCACAAGCGTTCTCATAGGTTTGGGTAGTAATGGGCCTCGTTGAGCCGAGATGGGGGCCCAATGGGCTTATGGGCCCCACATGGGTAAAATCCACGGTAAGTGACAAATAATGGATTGGGCTATGGTGATCACATAGTTGTGATTGAAATTGGGCTAAATGGGCCACACGAGCGTGTGGGCCCACTTGGGCCGAATAATGGGCCTTGGGCCCATTTACACTGTTTTGGCCATATAGGTTATCTGAGTCATTCGAGATGACTGTAGACCTTCTGAAGGGTCATTATTTGTACCAGGACCTAAAAATTAATTAAATGACCAAAATACCCCTAAAGGGTAAAGGTACTGTTTTACCCCTAACTGACGAGATAAACATTATTCCCCTAGTGGTAGTTTAATTGATGTGTGTATGATATTTATTTTACTGGTTTTGAATATGACATACTGCACTCACGTAATATTTATGACACGACATTCTGCATTAGGGTTGGGATTCTGAGTTGGGATTCTGTTTTTAGTAGCTTGGCCCTGTTTACTATTATTAGCAACTTCGCTGTGTTACTATTAGCTACTATGCTGTGATATTAGTGTGTTGGTTGGGTGGGTCGATTTAGTTCCCACATGGTGTGTTGGTTGGTACGGGTGGTGTGTTCGCTAGATTGGGTTGGGTTGCATTTCTGCTCTGTACTGATATTATTTGGGCTTAGACCCACACTGTTACTGTATAGGGCTAAGGCCTAGATTGTACTGCTACTGAATAGAGCTCAGGCCTAGTCTGCAGTGCATATACTGTTTACTATTTGTCTGTTACGGGATTACACACTGAGTTTTTCCAAACTCACTCCTTTCTTTTAACTGTACAGGTAATCCCTAGTCTTAGATTATTTGGAGCCGCGAGGGACTCAGAGGTGGCCACATGATTACTGTTATTCGATTTTGACTTTATTTAGATAAAAATTCAGATTTGGTTTTTGTTTGTGTAATAAGGCCATTTGAGGGGTTTTTTTTTAATTAGCCTTTTGTTTAATTATTCAATCTGCTAGGATAGGAGAACGAGTTTTCAAAATAATAATTGTTTTCAAAGAAAAGCACGTAATTTTAAACTTCAAGGCCTTCAATTAGAAAAGTTTTTGCGGTTTTAATTCAAATTAATAAACTTATACCAATTGATATGACCTATAATTGGACAACATGTTTTGATTTTAGAACACTAATGTTTCAACAGCAATTGATTAAATGGGATTTAAAATTCAGTAATGAACTTTCAACGACAAGCCCGATTTCCAAACGACATTTCGATGTGACACATCGGATCTGGTCGTAATGACTAGGCAGGGTTTGGGGTGTTACAATGTGTGGTAGAAGAAGAAAGAAAAGATATTTTGTAGGGGTGCCATACATCACCATGTAATGGACATTTCGGAGGAAAATGAATGACCCAAAAATATTGCAATTGGGATTTTACTAGCCAAATATGAACAAAGATGCTTATGAATTAGTGCAGGGATACGATAGATGCCAAAGGAGTAGAAATATATCAAAAAGAGATGAAATGACACAAATAGGGATAATTAAAGTGGAGATATTTTATGTTTTGGGAATTAATTTCATTAGACATTTTCTAAGTTCTTTTGGGAATCAGTACATCTCACTGGCCATTGATTATGTCTTTAAATGGGTTGAAGCAGTAGCTTTACCTATGAACGACACTAAAGTGGTAGTTAGATTCCTGAGGAGAAACATCTTTGCTAAATTTGGAACACTCTGTGCTTTAGTAAGTGATGAAGGATCCTACTTCTACAGTAAATAGTTTGAAGCAGCTTTAGCCAAATACAACGTAAGACATCAAATGACAACAACATACCACCCACAAGCTAATGGGCAAGCAGAGGTGTCTAATCCGAGATTAAGAAAATTTTGGAAAAGATGGTAAATTTAGATAGGAAAGATTGGGCAGCAAGATTAGATGATACACTATGGGCATATATAACATCATACAAAACCCTGTTAAGCATGTCCTCTTACAAACTAGTTGACGAGAAAAATTTTCATTTACTGGTCGAATTAGATAATAAAACATACTGGGCAACAAAAGAATTGACTTTGGATTCAGAATTAGCTAAGAAAGAAATATTATTTCAGTTGCAAGAGTTGGAAGAATTCCAATTTATGGCTTATGAGAACACTAAATTATAAAAAGAAAGAAGCAAACTCTATCATGACGCTAAAATATGGAAACGAGAGTTCGTACTAGGCGAAAATGTAATATTGTTTAATTCAAGGCTAAAATTCTTTCCTGGAAAATTAAAATCAAGGTGGACAGGCCCATATACTAATGGAACTTATGGGAAACAGAGGGCAAACTTTTATTATCAACAGACAGAGAGTGAAACATTACTTTGGCGGAACAACAAAAGAAGTAATTAACACCCAATCATTACAATGTAAGGTTCTATGGGGTCAATTTGAAAAGGAATAAATTATGGAGAAGGAATTTAACATCCTAAAATTTGTGTATCAGTTGGTTGCTTGTGTTAGCTCGGTTAGTATTGTTCGTTCGCTTAGCATAGCCTTGTGAAGGATTGATTTTATTTATGAAGCTAGAATAATTCTTAGTATTTAATATTTAATGAAGTGGACTAGATGATCTTGACACTTAAGATAATTTAAGTGTTAAATTCTAGCACATGAGGAGTTAGTGGCAAGGTGGTTATGATGTATAAAGGGTTGTTTGAGGAAGAAGTTCGAGTAGCATAGGTTGCATTTGGAAGACTTTATTTTTATGCACCTTTGCATTAAGTGTCGGCCAAGCTATTCTTATGGTAGGTTGGACTTTCAATTTTTATGGCAAGTTGAATATTAGTTTAGGAAAGCTTGTATTTTGGGATAAGAATCTTAAGATTTATGGAAGGATGGGGGGACAAAGGGCTTGGATGATGGAGAGTGTTTTGGAAACTATTCTAAGGCCATTAGTCCATGAACGTGGACGACATGTGTGGCTAGGAGGTGGCCAAATGTTGATAGGAAGTTGGGGGGAATTGGTTGGCAAATTTTAGCATTTTGTGCACCATTTGGCATTGCTTCTTTTCCTCTCCCAAATTTTCTTCCTTAGCCGAATGTACCTTAGGCATTAGGTGCAATTTTGCTTTTGGTTTACCTCTCATTTTTGTTTGAACCAAATTTTATTTTCTTTCTTTCATTTTTCCTTTTGAAACCGAAACCATACTTAGCACTTTGTGCACTTTTCTTTTTCGACAAACAAGGTGTTTGGCCGAACCTCTTTCTCCCATCTCTCTCTTTTCTTTCTTTTGATATTTGCTCAAAACCACATTTTCTTTTTTACTTTCTCTTGGCCGAATCTTCCTCCTTCCCAAATCTCATTTCTGTCACTTGTGCTCAAAGTTAAAAACATCCATCTTCATTCTATTTTCTCCTTCCATTTTCTTCTTTCTTTTATTTTCGAATCCTCCTTCTCCTATTTCATTTTCACTTTTATTTTCCTTTCTTTTTCTCCACCATAGCCGAATCTTCTTTCTCTCTTTTGGTGTTATCTTGGCCGAAAATCATCAAGGGTAGATTTTTTAAGTGTTCATCTATAATCGATTTTGTAGGATAGGTAAGTGTTCATGGCCGAATTTCCTTATTTCTTTTCTATTTTCTCTATTGATTTTCATTAGGACAAAAGATAAATTTTGGGCACTTGTTAACAAGGTTCTAATCATTCTTAGAAACCGATCTCTTCTAGGCTCTTTGGGACTTTGGAAGCAATCGATCTAAGACTTATTTCTCTAGCAATCAAAGTTGGTAAGTCAAGTGGTAAGGATTCATGTAGATTCATTATTCTTTAATGGTTGAAAAGCTAAAGGCTATTGGAATTAAGGTGTGATGTTGGCTGAATGGTCTTGATTATAGTTTTGTGGTTTGGCCGAATGTAGGACAAGGTGATCTAGTGCGGTAGATCGGGTCTTCGAAATTTAGTACTTGCATTTGTGACAGGTGTGTACCTTACACACTTTATAACTCAGTTTATATATATATATATATATATATATATATATCAATAAACTAATCATGTTACTAAAGTGGAAAACTATGAGATCTTGATATGATACCTTGATGGGTATGAATAAGGACTCGGGTAAGTCCGTTTCGATATGATATTGTTATATGTTGATCTATATCATGATTTAAGATATATATATTTGTTATATGATCATATCAAAGCATGATGGCATGATTTACTCTTGTGAAACATTGGTTTGGGTGATTTGAGAGGAGGGGAAAGGATTTGATATCCGTTTCTTTGGGACACCAGAGGTTTGGCACCTCTAGTGGTTTGGTACCATAGTTATTTCGTGTCTTTAAGACACCAGAGGTTTGGCACCTCATAGCGACTCGTCCCAGTGGCTTAGTACCACCGTGGGTTGGCCCCACTTTCGATATATTGGGATAGTCACTAGTGATTTGGTATCACATGTGGGTTGGCCCCACAACTTGATTAATTATGACTTTGGGTCACCAGTGATTTGGCATCACATTATTGGATATCGTGACTTTGGGTCACCAGTGGTTTGGCACCACCAGTGGTTTGGTACCACACGGGTAGAAAATGAGTTATGGATGGCTAGGTTGGGTGCATTATATATATATTGCTTAGTTATGAATTGTGTAAGAATGTTGCATTAACCGGGGGAAGGATTATGCACTGAGTCTTGGTGACTCACCTTCTCCTTTATCTTTTCAGGTGATTCTTGATCGCGAAGGAGGAGCCGGATGAACTCGAGGAGGCCATGCAATAAAATTTGATTTTATAAAAACTTCGATTTGGGTACTTTATTTTATCTTAATTTGGTTTATATTTTTATTTGGATTTGTAATAAGGCCTTTTTAATTATGTTTTCGGATTATTTATATGTTTTGGACTTGTTTTAAATATGGCTTAGAAATTTCATGGTTGATATATTAATTTGAGCTCAAAGTTTTCTAAACTATAAAAAAACGCAATAGTTTTCAAAATCTTACCATCGGGTAATAAAAATCGTTGGATAGTAAAATTTCAACTTAAATGTTTTCGACAACTTAAATGATTTCCAACTTGAAGTTTCTACACTCAAATGCAAATAGTTTGCAAAGTAATAATTCAGGTTTTTCTTAAAATGATATAAATGTTTTCTAACCTATGGATTGTCAACTAAGTTTTAAAAGATTTACTTACGGGATTTTAAAAGTAAACTATCGATTTTAAATAATCATGCACTTATTTTCTTTAATTAAATCGAAAACTAAATTTTCTTCAAAACGATTTCCTCTGTGGCATGCCAAATTCGGTCATAGTGTAATGACCGGGTTTGGGGTGTTACAAATTGGTATCAGAGCTAAGTTCAAAAGCTCGACTGTGGGCCCAAGGCCCAAAATGATTTAAAGTATGGTCTTAAAATGTTTTTGTTGAAAATTATATGATTTGAAAGGCATGGCACCGAGTTTTTGGCACCAATCCGCCTGGGTAAGTACTTTAAACTGTTGATTTTGATGATATAATGATGATGGTATGACTGTATAGTAGTAGGAACTACTCTAGAGACTCAAAACTATAGGTTGCATGTACTCGCGAAACAACTTCTTATTAAAATTATTCATAAAACTGTGTTTTAAAGATAGTGGAATGATGTCTAAGCATAAAACTTTTAAATCAGATAAGTCAAGACTTTAGACATAAGCACTCGAGGTCGGGGTCGTGTTATACGTGGACGCGGTCGAGGTAGGATGGCTATGTCTGAGCTAGTGAGGTCTGGTCAAGGATCAAAAAATGAGATACCAGTACCTCCACCGGCTGTAGGTGGTGAGTTTCAGGATCAAACGAGGGACGACGCAGTGTATTAAGCAATGTTGCGAGTTCTTGAGAGAGTAGCTAGATTAGGTGGAGGCGCGGGAGCTCAGAAATCTGTACCTGAGTGACTCCGAGCCAATAGAGCTGAGGTATTTCGAGGTGTTTCGGGTGTGGCTCCTAGTACGGCCGAATATTGGTTAGAGGTGACGGAGCGATCATGGATGACTTGGATCTGAATGCTGAGGAAAAGCTGAAAGAGATAGTGTCGCTTCTTCGGGATGAGTCAAATCAGTGGTGGCTCACAGTGAGGAATAGTACTGCAGCGGAGGATCTCACTTGGGACTACTTTAAGGCAGCGTATCAGAAGAAATATATTAGGTCTAGTTACATTGATTCGCAACGTAAGACATTTTTGAGTTTGGTCCAGGGGAGCAAGTCCGTATCAGAATATGAAGCAGAATTTTTAAGATTGAGCCGATATGCTAGAGGTATCATGGCTTTAAAGCACGAACGATGTGTCCGATTCGAAGATGGATTGAGGGACGAGCTGAGATTGCCGATAGCTCCACATCAGGAGCGAGAATTTGCTACGCTAGTTGAAAAGACTAAGATAGCTGAAGGGATAAAGGAATCTGTAAGGCAGAATCACGACAGGAACAAACATAAGAGAAGTTTTGGATCATTCGGGTCCGTCGGTAATTCTCAGAAAAGGGCTAGCGTAATGGGCGAATCAATTGGGAGGCTCATATCGCTAATCGTGGACCAAGCAGCAGGTAATCGACGGGAAATATCATTGGGGCGAATGTTGGACCGGAGGGAAAGGATGTTTTGAGTGTGGTTCGCTGGATCATCGTGTGAGGGACTGTCCACGTAAGTTAGCCAGGAATCAGACTGAGGGTCAAGGTTGTGCTTAGTTCAGAAAGGAGGGACCGTCACCGCAGAGAGGTCGTGGTAATGGTAGAGGAGGTAATGGTTCTGGTTGAGGTCGCGGAGCATCGGGTAGAGGTGCAGGCAACACTAAGGCAAGACAGCCTGGGTTGGTGTATGCAGCGAGACGTTGAGAAGAGGGCGATGCACCGGATGTCATCACTGGTACATTCTTAATATTTGGTTTACCATATATTGCTTTGATAGATGTGGGTTTGACGCATTCGTATGTTGCTAGTAGTATAGTAGAGACCATGAACTTAAACTTTGAGACTACTTCTAGGAGGATGACAGTAATTAGCCCTCTAGGTCACTCTGTAGAAGTAAATAAGCTGTATAGGGATGTACCCCTAGAACTCCAAGGGGTAGTGTTTGTAGCTGATCTGATGGAACTGCCGTTTGGGGAGTTTGATCTGATTCTTGGGATGGACTGGTTGGTTAAACACCAGGCAAGTTTGGATTATTGCTAAGCACATGGTTTTGAAGACACCGAGGCTAAGAGGTGGTCATGATAGGTAATAGAAGAGATTATCTATCCAATGTGGTATCTACGTTGAAAGCTGAGAAGATGGTCAGGAAGGGCTGTGAGGCATTTGTGGTTCATGTGTGTGCGTTGGAGGCTAAGGAGTCTACTTTAGGGAATGTTCAAACGGTAAAGGAATATGTTGACGTTTTTAAAGAACTTCCGGGACTGCCTCCGGATCGTGAAGTTGAATTTGGTATAGATCATATCTTAATCGCGCCAAAGGTGTCTATTGCTCCGTATAGGATGGCGCCAAAGGAATTAGTGGAATTAAAGGCTCAGATTCAAGAGTTGTTGGATAGAGGTTTTATCCGACCAAGTGTTTCGCCTTGGGGAGCGTCGGTACTTTTTGTCAAGAAGAAGGATGGTTCGATGCGGATATGTATAGACTACCGCCAGTTGAATAAGTCGACGATCAAAACAAGTATCCTTTGCAGAGGATAGATGACTTGTTTGATCGACTTAAAGGGCGCGATTTTCTCAAGATTGATTTAAGGTCCGGATATCATCACCAAAAGTGAAAGAGTCGATATCCATAAGACGACATTTCGCACTCGGTATGGGCACTACGAGTTTCTAGTAATGCCGCTTTGGGTTAACTAACGCTACCGGCAAAGATTCATGGACATGATGAATCGGTATTCCAAAGAGTTTTGGATCGGTTTGTCGTAGTATTTATAAGCGATATTTTGGTATACTCAAAGTCGAGGAGGAGCATGATGCGATTTGCGAGTAGTGTTGCAGATTCTGAGGGAAAAGTAGCTTTATGCTAAATTTAGTAAGTGCGAGTTTTGGCTTAGGGAGGTGACTTTCTTGGGTCACGTAGTATCAGCTGAGGGGATTAGAGTGGATCCTCGAAAGATTGAAGCGATGTTGGATTGGAAGCCGCCTAAGTCGATGGTTCGAGATTCGAGTTTTCTAGGTTTGGCGGGTATTACCAAGATTTGTAGAAGGATTTTCTTTGATAGCAGACCTATGACCAAGTTATTGAGGAAAGGAGTTCCATTTGTGTGGACCGAGAAGCGAAGGAAGTTTCGACAAGTTGAAGAAGATTCTCGATCAAGCTCCGCTTTGATTCAACCTGAGGCAAGCAAGGAATTCACGGTTTACTGTGATGCATCATATACTGGCTTGGGATGTGTGCTAATGTAGGAAGGAAAGGTAGTGGCTTATGCATCTCGACAGTTCAGACCACATGAGGTTAACTATCCGACGCATGACTTGGAAGCTGGTTTTTGCCTTAAAAATTTAGAGACACTATTTGTACGGAGAAAAGTCGATAGTCTACACTGATCACAAGAGTCTAAAGTATCTTTTGACTCGTAAGGATTTGAATTTGAGGCGGTCTGATGGATTGAGTTGTTGAAGGACTACGATCGCTCGATTGAGTATCATCCGGGCAAGGCTAACGTGGTGGCAGACGCGTTAAGCCGCAAGGTTGTAACAGACTTAAGATCGATGTTTGCTCGTCTTAGTTTATACGACGATGGGAGTCTTTTGGCAGAATTGCAAGTCAAGCTAACTTGGTTAGAACAGATTAAGAAAAAACAGTTAGAAGATGATGGTTTGAATGATCAGAGGTTGCAGGTTCAGAATAATGGTTTAGAGAATTATAGTTTGTCTAGTGATAGAGTGTTGTGTTTTCAAGGGAGAGCTTATATGCCGAAGGATGTTGAGTTGAGGCAAAGGATTCTTCGGGACGCACATAGCAGCCCATACGCTATGCATCCTAGAGGTAGCAAGATGTATTGGGATTTAAGAAAGCAATTTTGGTGGCCAGGTCTAAAGCAGGAGGTAACTGAGTTTGTGGGTAAATGTCTGACGTGTCAACAAAGTTAAAGTCGAGCATCGCCATCTGTCTGGATTACTTTAGTCGGTGAAGGTTCCACAAGAGAAGTGGGAAAGGATCACTATGGACTTTGTCGAGGATTACCTCTTACACCTAGTAAGAAGGATTCGACTATTGTAGATCACCGACTAAGTCACTTTTCATTCCTGAAGGGTGGATTACTCGCTTGAAGTTAGATAAGTTGTATGTGGCGGATAGTGAGGTTGCACGGTGTACCGTGTCGATCATCTCGCATGAGATCCTAGATTTTGTCGAGGTTTTGGAGAGCGTTACATCGAGCTCTGGTGCGCGGTTGGATTTCAATCGGATTTCATCCACAAACCGACGGGCGAATGAAAGAGTTATATAGATTTTAGAGGATATCTTTGAGAGGTTGTGTTTTGGACTTCAGAGGCAGTTGAGAAGAGTTTTTACCATTAGCTGAGTTCGCATACAACAATAGTTATCAGGCAATCATTAAGATGGCACCATATGAGGCGTTGTATGGTAGGAGATGTCGCACACCTACATGCTAGACAGAGTTGGGTGAGCGTCAGATGTTAAGACCAGAGTTGGTTGCAGAGACTGAGGATAAGGTTAAGATGATTCAGGCTCGTTTGAAGGAAGCTTCAGATAGGCAGAAGTCTTATGCCGATCTCAAGCGGAGGGATATAGAGTTTGCCGTGGGTGACAAGGTCTTCTTAAAGGTCTCGCCATGGAAGAAAGTGTTAAGATTTGGGAGAAAAGGCAAGTTAAGTCCAAGGTTTATTGGGCCGTATAAGGTGTTGAGATGAGTGGGACCAGTAGCTTATCAGCTCGAGTTGCCATCAGAGCTAAGTCAGATTCACAAAGTGTTCAATGTCTCCATGCTTAGACGCTATCATTCTGATCCATCGCATGTCGTGGCAGTAGAGGAAATAGAGGTGAGTCCAGATTTGATAGTGGAAGAGGAACCAGTACAGATTCTAGATCAAGACGTGAAAGTTTTGCGTAAGAAGTCAGTTCCTTTAATGAAGGTCTTATGGCAGAACCATGGCGTAGAAGAAGCTACGTGGAAACCGGAGGATGTTATGAGGCAGCAGTACCCTCAACTCTTTTGATCAGGTAATTTCGAGGACGAAATTATTTTAAGGGGGTAGAATTGTAACATCCTAAAATTTGTGTATCAGTTGGTTACTTGTGTTAGCTCGGGTAGTATTGTTCGTGTTCTTAGCATAGCCTTGTGAAGGCTTGATTTTATTTATGAAGCTAGAATAATTCTTAGTATTTAAAATTTAATGAAGTGGACTAGGTGATCTTGACACTTAAGATAATTTAAGTGTTAAATTCTAGCACATGAGGAGTTAGTGGCAAGGTGGTTATGATGTATGAAGGGTTGCTTGAGGGAAGAGGTTCGAGTAGCATGGGTTGCATTTGGAAGACTTTATTTTTATGCACCTTTGCATTAAGTGTCAGCCAAGCTATTCTTATGGTAGGTTGGACTTTCAATTTTTATGGCAAGTTGAATATTAGTTTAGGAAAGCTTGTATTTTGGGATAATAATCTTAAGATTTATGGAAGGATGGGGGACAAAGGTCTTGGATGATGGAGAGTGTTTTGAAACTATTCTAAGGCCATTAGTCCATGAATATGGATGGCATGTGTGGCTAGGGGGTGGCGAATGTTGATAGGAAGTTGGGGGAATTGGTTGGCAAATTTTAGCATTTTTGCACCATTTGGCATTTCTTCTTTTCCTCTCCAAAATTTTCTTCCTTAATGAATGTACCTTAGGCATTAGGTGAAATTTTGCTTTTGGTTTAGCTCTCATTTTGTTTGAACCAAATTCTATTTTCTTTCTTTCATTTTTCCTTTTGAAACCGAAACCACACTTAGCACTTTGTGCACTTTTCTTTTCGGAAACAAGGTGTTTGGCGAACCTCTTTCTCCCATCTCTCTTTTCTTTCTTTTGATATTTGCTCAAAACCACATTTTCTTTTTTACTTTCTCTTGGCCGAATCTTCCTCCTTCCCAAATCTCATTTCTGTCACTTTTTCTCAAAGTTAAAAACATCCATCTTCATTCTATTTTCTCCTTCCATTTTCTTTTTTCTTTTATTTTCGAATCCTCCTTCTCCTATTTCATTTTCACTTTTATTTTCCTTTCTTTTTCTCCACCATTGCCGAATCTTCTTTCTCTCTTTTGGTGTTATCTTGGCCAAAAATCATCAAGGGTAGATTTTCTAAGTGTTCATCTATAATCGGTTTTGGAGGATAGGTAAGTGTTCATGGCCGAATTTCCTTATTTCTTTTCTATTTTCTCTATTGATTTTCATGAGGACAAAAGACAAATATTGGGCACTTGTTAACAAGGTTCTAATCATTCTTAGAAACCGATCTCTTCTAGGCTCTTTGGGACTTTGGAAGCAATCGATCTAAGACTTATTTCTCTAGCAATCAAAGTTGGTAAGTCAAGTGGTAAGGATTCATGTGGATTCATTATTCTTTAATGGTTGAAAAGCTAAAGGCTATTGGAATTAAGGTGTGATGTTGGCGAATGGTCTTGATTATAGTTTTGTGGTTTGGCCGAATGTAGGACAAGGTGATCTAGTGCGTAGATCGGGTCTTCAAATTTAGTACTTGCGTGCATGATGTGTGTACCTTACACACTTTATAACTCACTTTATATATATATATATATATATATATCAATAAACTAATCATGTTACTAAAGTGGAAAACTATGAGATCTTGATATGATACCTTGATGGGTATGAATAAGGACTCGGTAAGTCCGCTTCAATATGATGTTGTTATATGTTGATCTATATCATGATTTAAGATATATATATTTGTTATATGATCATATCAAAGCATGATGGCATGATTTACTCTTGTGAAACATTGGTTTGGGTGATTTGAGAGGAGGGGGAAGGATTTGATATCCGTGTCTTTGGGACACCAGAGGTTTGGCACCTCCAGTGGTTTGGTACCACAGTTATTTCATGTCTTTGGGACACCAGAGGTTTGGCACCTCATAGCGACTCGTCCCAGTGGCTTAGTACCACCGTGGGTTGGCCCCACTTTCGATATATTGGGATCGTCGCCAGTGCTTTGGTATCACACGTGGGTTGGCCCCACAACTTGATTAATTGTGACTTTTGGGTCACCAGTGATTTGGCATCACATTATTGGATATCGTGACTTTGGGTCACAAGTGGTTTGGCACCACTAGTGGTTTGGTACCACATGGGGTAGAAAAGGAGTTATGGATGGCTAGGTTGGGTGCATTATATATATATTGCTTAGTTATGAATTGTGTAAGAATGTTGCATTAACCGGGGGAAGGATTATGCACTGAGTCTTGGTGACTCACCTTCCCTTTATCTTTTCAGTGATTCTTGATCATGGAGGAGGAGCCAATGAACTCGAGGAGGCCATGCAATAAAAATTTGATTTTATAAGAACTTGATTTGGGTACTTTATTTTATCTTAATTTGGTTTATATTTTATTTGAATTTGTAATAAGGCATTTTAATTATGTTTTCGGATTATTTATATGTTTTGGACTTGTTTTAAATATGGCTTAGAAATTTCATGGTTGATATATTAATTTGAGCACAAAGTTTTCTAAACTATAAAAAAATGCAATAGTTTTCAAAATCTTACCATCGGGTAATAAAAATCGTTGGATAGTAAAATTTCAACTTAAATGTTTTCGACAACTTAAATGATTTCCAAATTGAAGTTTCTACACTCAAATGCAAACGGTTTTCAAAGTAATAATTCGGGTTTTTCTTAAAATGATATAAATGTTTTCTAACCTATGGATTGTCAACTAAGTTTTAAAAGATTTACTTATGGGATTTTAAAAGTAAACTATCAATTTTAAATAATCATGCACTTATTTTCTTTAATTAAATCGAAAACTAAATTTTCTTCAAAATGATTTCCTCTGTGGCATGCCAGATTTGGTCATAGCGTATTGACCGGGTTTGGGGTGTTACAAGGAATGGGAAACAAACGAAGAAAGTGAGATAAAAAAGGATTCAAGGATAACAAGAAATTACCGTAGAAACTACTCTCGATGTCGCAACATCAGTTCAACATGTCGCGACATTTAACAAAATTCAGCATAGGCAACATGCCTTCAATGCCGCGACACCAACAAGGGATGTCACGACACCCCTACATAATTTGCAACTCGAAATTACTAACTTTAGACGTATTTGTAATAGAGTTTTAGTAGATTTAGAACTTATTAATTTATAATTCTTTATAAATAACATCCCTAAAATAACTTTAACCCCCATTCTTATTTTCATCCTCCTCTAAGAGTTAGTAGGCTACAAAAATCTCCCCCTTTTTTTATGAATTTGTAAAAATGGCAGGATTTTTCCATTAGTCGTTCAAGAAGTTCAATGACCACGAAAAGAAATACTGAAGTAAATCCATGTTTAAGTAGTTACAAATTTTTGTATAACATCTGTTGAATTCAGGAAAATAACATAGACAAATACATACAACAATTGCAACCATATACATTCGTCAAAGAACATGGGTTTGAACCTTTGATAAGGAATTGTAGAGGATTTTGGGAGATCGCAACTAAATGTAAATGGACTAACTTTTACTTATCACCTGATAAACCAACAATAATACCTATTGTATAGGAATTTTATCTCATGTTAAAAGAAAGAGAAGCGAAAAAACATATTATGAGATGCGAACACATGTCAAAGTTAGAGGAGTCAGCGTTCTGATAATAGAAAGAAGTATTTTTCAATTTTATGATGCTCTTTATTATTATCATGATCACATGTTCAAAACATATCTCAAATAATTCAAGAACATATACATGAAAGAGGATGTGAGATTTTTAACATAAGGAAAAGAAGAATGGATGTATCAACCTAGAAAAATGATACCATAAACATTCAATCAAGCACTAATGACTCCAAGAGCAAAAATTTGGATAAAGTTCGTATGTTCAAGAATTTGGCCTATATAAGATATCTCTAATATCAGCTAGATACAAGCTATTCTAGTGTATGCAATCTTGTAAAAAAAAGCAGATATGTATTGGTACTTGGATTTATCATATTATGGTTGAGTGTGTAAGGTATCAATCCAAAGGAACATTCTTTCCACATTTAATAACGAAATTATGCATAAGAGCAAGAGTACCCATGGATTGACTAGACAAAGAGATGAACCTTCCAAAGAAATTATTAAGAGATGAACTATACAAACAATTTGTAAAACTTCACAGAAGGTAGAAGGAAGAGAGGAGAAAATGCGGACTCCAAGAGAGAGATGAATAAGGAATTTTTTTTCTATCCTTCAAAAAAATAAAATAAAATTCGACAAAAGTATATGTTAGGCTGATACATATATACATTAGGACAATTCATTTAAAGTATAGTTGAATTTGTTTTAGGATATTGCAATTAGTTTGTTCGAATTTAGATAAATATTAGAATTTTTTTTCAGGACTATACATTGAGGACAATGTGTTATCTATAGAGTGTGTGGGGGGTAACAAAGGAATTTTTTTTTTAAATTTCTATACATTTCTTTTAATTCTTACTGTCAAATGTGTGCTTGAGCTTGTAGAAATACAAATGATTGGTTAGAAGCATGTACATAGGTTGATCGTGTTTTCTATAAATTTGGCATGATAGTAAATGACTTTAATTTTTTATTATTAAACTACTAAGTTCTATTTATTACGCTATAAATAGGTATTGAATAATTGAATATACCAAATGATATAGAGAATATAGGGAAACGAGCATGCTAGTATGTATGATAAATAATTGAATTTGTTATTGTTTTCTTAGCAGATTAGTTGTTTGGAAGAGGAAGAACTTAAACCTTAGGCTTGATGACCCTCGGAAGTAATTTAGGTGAGAATTATGCCAAAATTGGTATGGCCTATTCGTGAACACCTTAGCCCCGAACCAGTTTAGGCTGTGAGGTCGAGAGGTAAGTAGTTCATACAAACTTATTGGTTTAGTGGAAGATCGAGAGATCTTTCTAGGGTAGTAACTAGTTGATTGAGTAGAAACACAAAATATGAATTAGTTATGATCATTAAAGCGAGCTAATCACCCATGCTTAGATTTGATTAAGTTAGAATTCAAACACCTGAAGTTCACTTTACTTTTGCTAATCTTATTTTCCTTATTATAAAAACCCCAAAATATCCTATTTATATCTTTTCGTAATATGATTTATTTAAAGTACTAATTATATTTATTTGCATTTAGATTAAATTTCATTTAGTATTCGCCTCCTTTAGGTACAATCCTTAGAGTACTTACCTATTTCATTGTAAGTATATTACAACATGACTCATATACTTGCAGACACTGCTTCAAATATCTATCTTTAGTTGCAGTATTCACACTCTAGATGCAGGTATGTTTGGAGGTAGTCAAGTTCCCCCTTTAGCCTCGATATGTACCCTTAAACAATCCCTTTGGTAGAAATGTATCATCCTGGGGAGTGAACATCACATGCCCTCACCTCATGAGGCTGTGAGGTTTGATAGGATAAACTCGTATAAGGACCACCTCAATAGGTATTTCTGGTACTCATACATGATCTTCTCCATTCTTTTTTTTTTCAAGGCGGTCTTGTGAGGCGGTGAGGCAAAGTGTATTTCTTGAGGTCTCGGCATGATATCGGTGACTTCGTAAAGTAGTGAGGTGGGACATTGTTGGTGTGCGGATCTTATAGGGGCATAAGTGTATTTCGCGAGGCATGCAAGGTGGTAGCATGATATTGGTGAACTCACGAAATGGGTCAAGCTTCAAGGGTATTAGAGTAGGTCGTGTTCGTGTTCTGAAGTATTTTATAACAATTTTTCCCCTACTTTGCAGAAGAAGGGTTATAAAGTGGCCTTTCTGATACTAACTTTCATGCATGAATATTGTAATTGAGACTTGTTGTGGACATTTCAACTGAAATCCTATGGAGTAAGCTTTGCTTCGTGATAAAGGGCTACAGATGTAATAGAATTATTGGCTGTTTAACTTTAAATGTGTGAATTTGAATTAGATCTTTTCCTTTAAAAAGAAATTTTCCACAAACCCTCTGAATATCATGTTTCCATATTTCTTCTTCTTTTTATTTTATTCTATAATTACTTTTTTGGTTATTGTTGTTTCCTATTTTTCTTCTCATTCTTCGATTTTGACATATATGTTTGTCTCCTTCTGTGATTTAGGAAAAGTTTGACTTAGGGATATCACAGCCTTTGGTGGAAAGGGGAAATTGTTTGGTCATAGGTAAGCCATTCGACTGTTATTTTTCATCTTGAATTTGTTTATCTAATAAGGCTAGGGATAGGATGGGTTAGGGTGATAGGGGCGATGGTTGCAGCGGCTGTAGTAGCCGAGGCTGTGGGTTTGGGATGGAGGGTGAAGATGGTAGTTGAAGTAAGCATCGCGGGGCTTGCACACTTATAGAGGGCAATGCGTATCGATGTACCATGAAAAAGGAAGAGATGGTTCAGCATCTTGCTATTTTTGAAATCATGTTGTTGTACTTTGCTTTTGATTTTGATATTGATATTGTTGAGGGTGTAAAGAAATTAAGTGACACTGAAAAGGGTTTTCTTCTACCTTTACATCTGTCAGAAGCAGGCTTCCATCTTCCTCTTCACCCGTTTTTCTACACTATCCTTCAAGAGTATAGGATTGCATTGGGACAGCTCACCAATTTTTCTTTGTTTATATTGATTGTGTACTTCATTGACTACTGTCTTCGAGATGAGCCTCTTTTGCTATTTATTTTCCAAAGTATTTATCAGTTGAAGGTTTTGAACTGAGACAATTCATTGGGGGTGGCATACTTTTGTCCCTAAGATTTATTTGAATCGATCATACAGAATTGGTCATCTAGCCTTTGGATTAACTGTTCAAAATATATATGAGTGAAGTGAAAATTTAGTGATGACTTTGGTTTCCCTGTTGCCTGGACCCTTCAAAGTATCGATGTATTGGATCTGGTGCCCTAACTTTAGTATTTTCGTTTAAGTACACTTGTAATTTTTTCAAACAAATTGGTTAATAAAATTATTCATAAATTACATTAATACTTTGTATATTTTCCTGACATGGTTTTTGCATGCAAAGCAAACCAGAAGGAAATGTTCCTATTAGTTGTCTAAATGTTTAACTAACACTAATTGGTAGTCGGATTGTAGTTTATAAAGATGGCTTGTATTAGTAGATGAACTTAAACATGTCCTTAGTCTAATCAGAAATGATTAAACTGATTAAAAGACTAATATGTCAAATATCAAGTCCAATTGGGGAGATGCCTTGTCTTGGGCATCAGAGTGGATGACTCTCGAAAAATAGAGACATAGATGTGACTGACTGGACTAAAAATACATTGGGTAGGACCCAAGCAAAATAGATCCTGAATCTGTTTATGGATTTATTCACTTGTGACATTCATAGTGTGGCGTACCTGAATCCTGAATGGATGGCGGACTATGTATGTGTGACTTGTACACTTTGATGTAAGTAAAAGCCTGAGTTCAAATAGATAAGGAAACGAGAGTCGGTATGTTAGGTGTTCGACTTCTGTAGTCTGTATTGTCATTCACAACAATGGAATTCATAGCCCAAAACATGGGTAAATGATATCCTCTCATTGGCATTACATGGTTGATGAAAAGTAAACGTGGCTAAGGGTCGTAAGTGTTTGTTATGGATGACTTGATCACTATTTGATAGTGATTGACTTTTCATGAAGGAAGTTGTAATGGTTACCATGAGATAAAATAGGATCATATTGGGAGACCATATATTATGCCAAAGAGGTCAAGGATATATTATGAGGATAACACACTTATGACATGGTCATTGGACGAGCACTGAGTAGTTGTTTTAGTAATGGTATGTCATTGGGGAGAGCTCAGCCATGATACTATAGTGGAATGACTTCATGACTAAATAAGTTTAAAATTAATATGTGAAAAGAAAAAACTTAATTATAAATCATTTGAGCCTCGACTACATATGTCCAAATGGTCCCTCTGCTAGCTTGTTGAAACCAGAAATGAATTACGTGTTTGAATATAAATGAACGAAATGAATAGGAAAAGATAAATGGGAAACATTCAGGAATAATTATGGTTTTCTATGAAATGGTGAAATGGAATCATTTGGAAATGAATGTAGGTTTCCAAAAATGGAAATGGAAAAAATCCATTTGCAATCCTATATGGATTTCTTAAAAAATTATCAAAATAATAAGTTTATATTTATGGACTGTTTTGAAGCCCAAAAATGAAAATAAATCATTCATTCATAGTGAACATATTGAGTTGTGAAATATTGAACATATTTTTTCGAAATTTTACTTGAGGGAAAATGGTCAAAATTTTACTAAGGGTAAAATTGTCTAAATTTTTTGGGGGGTAAAACAGGGATGAGAAAATTATTTTATATATAAATATGAATTTTTATTTTTGGAAATAGAAAAACTAAATCAAGTTAGATTACATTACAGTGTACTGGGTCAAAAAGGCCCAATAAGTACTCTAATTGGACCTGATGCGAGAGAGGCCCAAAAACCCCTCATGGCATAAAGGGGTGGCAACTCTAGTTGGAATAATAGGGTGTATCGTCCACCCTAGTCCTATTCTAAGTAGGATATTTTTCTGTTTGAAATAAATCACTACAACTTAATAAGGGTTCTACCTTCTCATCATATAAATAAATGACACATGTAGAGCTATTAACACAATTTTGAAATATTATTATTCTGCCAAAAAAATAGAGAGAATTTATTCTCTGCTATTACATATATTTTTCCGAAATAACAATTCTACTAGTTAGTGTTAAGAAGAGAGAATTTTTGTTTTCACCCTAAAAGAAGAGAAAAATTTTTCTAGGCCTATGTTTCAATTCAATTGGTTCGCCACACTTGAAGCAGTTCATGGTACGAGAATAGAGGAGAAGATTTTTTGGTTGAACGCCAAGAACAATGAACACCAGCTAAGTCGAAAACATATGTATGAATTTGGTTAAGGTTTATTACTATAAATATCACAAATTGGGTTGGTTTTTAAAATTTAAATTTTTCACTGTGAAAGAAATTCATTTTCAAACAGAATTTTATCCAACTTGATGTTTGTACACAATGCCAACCCCTTGATTCTGAGGTCGTTGCTGCTCAGTACCCAATGTTGTGCAAGGGTCACATGCTGAAACTAGAGAACTTGCTCACCGTGCGAAATGTATTTATGTATTATCTTCTAGAGCTAAGTCCTAATGGCTGTCGAGAAGATGATATTAGGAATGCTGCAAATCTTTATCTCGTGTTTCCTGCAAAGCTTGCCTAGCCCCACAATGCTTCTGATGAGTTGGGGCTAATTTTATTAGGGAAAAAGTGGAGTCTATAATCTTTTTATATTCATATTGTAAGTTGTAACCTTGCAAGTGGTCATCCTTGTCTTCAAGTGGTCAAGAAGGTTCTACAAGCTCTCAAGAAATAGCAAGTGGTGATGATGATAATGTTATTGGTGATATATGTGTTACTGGTGTTTGCAAATTCAGATTCATGAGGGTGTAGTGATTCTTCAGAGGAACTTAGGCATATTATAGATATTATATCTTTCATGTGTGATCCGGGAGGAAGGAAAGATCCTGCTGCTCCAATTAGGGAAGGTAGCAGTGTTGCTGATCTACCATGAATTACACTATTATTTACATCCTTATTAAACATAACTTTAGCTTGTTTAGTAGTTAAATCAAAGCATCTTACTATATGTTTTGGTTTTCATGCTTAAAGTAGTAATTTTTGCTTTTTAGTAGTGAAACACCCCAAACCCAACCCACAAGCCCTGACCGGATCTGGCATGCTTCTAAAGAAAATCCATTCAAATCTTGTTTGAAACTTTGCTAAAAACTTGTGTATTTTTGAAAACTCTTTAATTTGGGTTGGGCTCAATTAAGAACCCATGTTGATAAGGTGTTAAAACAATTTAATAATTAAACTTAAGAAAAATTTAACTTTTATACTTTAAGTTCGATAATAATCATATCATACTAAGTAATTTAAAAGCATGAATAAACGATTCAATACTTTGGCCTTATTACATCAAATGAAAACCCAAATAATTCAAAACTTAAACATAAATAAAAATAAACTAATCCTTGGGCTTTGCATGGCCACCCTTGAGCTCCTGCCACCCACCATCACCGATCATCACCGAAAAATAGTCCCACAAGGGTGAGTCAAACAGACTCAATGTGTACAACCAACACCAAACTCAAATAAATTCGTGCACATCAAATCATACATAATCATATAGCATTTAAATGAAATGATGCAATCCGGACCCAAGCCTAGTTATCCATCCGCTACACGCCACCCGCACCAACCATCACACCGTGGGACTACTAAGTCAACCCTCCATTCGCTACACACCATCGAAGGCGTCCTGCAATGACGTGCTCATCGCCTTTATAAAATTCGTGGCATAGCCACCAGATACATACTTTGTGTCATGAGACACCATATTCGGATATCGTGGTCTTAGGTCACCACATTCGAGATATCGTGGTCTTAGGTCACCATATTCACTTCCCTTTTCATAATATCCCATATGCCCATGTCATACAAAATCATGCAACATAATGCCTTAGGCCTGATTTCACATTCTTATCATATTCATATTCATGGCATAACAAGTCTTCTCATACCCATAGTGGGAGTAGGAAAACGTATTTTAGTAATGTGTACCATAACATGGTTCTTAGCCATATTTTCCACATTCGTATAACATATATACATATTAAATAAAGGCCTTAACTTATTAAGAAATAGTGTAGGTACACACCGATTTACTTAGTGCTTTATTGAAGATCTCAAAATCTCGATCTAAGCTTTAGATCCTTAATCGCCTATATTCTACCAACCCTAATTTTATTAGTATAAATCCATTCTACTATAAGTCCAAATCCTAGTAGGATTGTTGTAATCAAATTCTTACCTTGGTGTCGATTGGATTAAAATCAAATCAAACTTTGAAATCCTTCTACCTTGTATTCGCCAACTTTAGATCACCTAAAGGATTAGTTTCGCTTTCTAAACAAATAAGGAATAGACTTAAAACATCAAATATGGCCTTGGCGATTTTACTTATGCACTTACCTTACGATTTTCAAATCCCGAAAAGTATCCCTTGCCTTAGGTGTCTTGAATCTTAAAAATCCCGAAAGATCTTTTCTTGAAGTCGACAACACCTTTGCTTGAATTCCATAGGGATTCGGCTAGATGATAATAGGGAGATTCAGCTCCTACTCCTAATAGGAATAGGATATTCAGCTATTTTAAGGAATACAAGAGGAAGGGTATGATTCTTTTGAGGGTTTCACTATCACTCTTATTGATGGGCATTCAAACTTTCAAAGAAATAGAGAGATTTGAGGTTGAATGAAAGAAAAGAATGAGAGGTGTGAGTGGGAAGAAATTCGCACAAAGAAATTTAAAAAATAGATATCAAAGATGATTACTCCCCTTATAAAGAATTCGCTACTATATCCTTGCTATTATCAAACTCTTTGATAATCTCCTCTATTATCTCCTTAATAAATAAAATAAATTAATCCAACATTAATCCCTTATCAAACTCCTATATTATCTCTTATCACCTATTTAAACCAAAATAAATAAAATAAATCCTTATTTATCTCTTCTTCATCTTGCACAAAATAATTAAATCAACAATTATCCTACTTGAATAAATAAAACAACAATTATCTATTATCTACCAACTTAAAATAAAATAATCATCAATTATCCTACCTTAGCCAAAATTAATAGGAGAATTAAGCTCAATCCTCCTTCAATTGAAAGTCCAATTGCCGTCCAATTTCTTCTCACCCTTCTTCCTTGACGCCAAAGCAAAAATAAAAACACTCCCATGTGCTTCCCACGTTACTCGAACCTGAGACCTGCTGCCCTTTGACGCAAGTCGCAGTAACGCCCAAGCCACTTTGTTGTTGGCTCCTTTTGTGTCATAAACTCCCACACTTCCTTTTAAGACCTCCTTCCTAGCTCTCCCTTGTCTTAATGCCAAAAGAAAAATAAAACACGCCTCCCTCACGCCAACAAGATTCAAACATGAGACACGCTCCTTGCTCCACGATAACGCCCCAAGCCACTTTGCCAAGGCATTTTTTTGTGACATGACTCACGCAGAATTTCTTTTAAAACCTCTTTCACCAGGCGCCTTCTTGACTCAAAAATAAATGCTCCTTCCTGCTTCCTTCGCAACTCGAACCAAGGCCCTTATCCCCACTACACATGGCATCCATTGCCACTTTACCACATGATTTCTTGTGGCATTAATTCCCTAAAAATTCCAGTTCCCCTTTTTGACGCAAAAATAAAAGTCTCTAATGCTTCCCATGATACTCGAACCTCTTCCCTTCCTCCCAGCCTATGACGTCATGCACCAAGGCCCTAAGTGGCGCCTTGTAGCCACTTTACCAGGCCCACTTTCATGTCCATAACTCCTAAAATTTTCTTTAAGGCCTCATTTGCCTAGTTTCTCATTTTAGACTTAAAATCCAACATTTTCCCAAAGCTTTCCCCTTCATCCTTGGGTTCTAAAAACTCCTAAAACATACTCAACCACACTTAAGCCTACTAACACTTGAGTTATGCTCCAAACGCATAACCCTAATTTAGGATATTAGAAGTAGTTTTTATTACATTCTATATATCTAAATAAGATTACTTGGTCTTATAGGAAAAATCGAGAGCTAAAGATGCATATTTGGGCTGAAACTGATGCCTATGTCATGACACCAAGACACTGATGTCTCAACATCGAAGATAGAAGCCAAAAATGAGTTTTGGAGTGAACCTGCCTTCGATTTCGCGACACACTCCCTACTATGTCACGACATACCCACTGTGTTGCAACATCGCAAACCTGTGTTGCAACACAGCCCCTACGCAGCCCAAAAAAGTCCTGCACATGATAGTTACGTTTTGGAGGGAAATTAGGTGTATTTTTCCCAGTCAAACTCTAAGGACTTCAAGAACAATTTAAGCACTTTCATATTTTGAGTTTAGCCTATATAAAGGTCATTGTATTCAGTTTAAACACAAAAATTTTAGGGAGACAGAAAATATACTTAAGGTTTTGACCGCCATGGACGTACTAACGTCCATAGTATGAATACTATAGTAAAATAGAGAAATACGATGTGGTGTCCACAAGTATATCAGTCGAGTTGTAATATAGTTTTACGATGGAATAGGTGAGTACTCCGAGGATCGTACCAAAGGGAGGCGAGTGCTAGATCAATTCTAACCTAAACACTAAAAGATCTAATTATTACTTTAAATTAGTTATAGTATAAAACATAAAATAAAGAATTTTTAGGGTTTTTATAATAATAAAACAAAATATTATAAAAGCAATAAACTTCAAAAGATATAAAATGAGAATGAATCAAATATTGATTATGGGTGATTAGCTCGCTTTGGTAATCCCCATCAATTGCCGTTTCAAGTTCCTCGTCAATCAACTAGTCCCTACCATAGTAGGATCTTTCGATCTTCAACTAACATAATGAGTCAGCAATGACTACTTATCTTTCGACCTCACAGTCCAGACTGGCTTTGGGAGAAGGTGTTCACGGATGGGCCATACCAATTTTGGGTTAATTCTACCTTGATAACTTCCCTGGGTTGTCATGTAACATCTTGATTTTGACCCTAATCGGAATAGTGGTTTTGGGACCACAAATTCGATTCTGAAAAATATTTTAAAATTATTTTTAGTGTTTATTATGTGTGAATTTTCTTGTGTTAAATTTTTGTGTTTTAATGTCGTTGTTTGAGCGTTTGATTAATAAAAAGGGCTTAATCGCGTAAAATGAAAATTTGATGGTTAGTTGTGAAAGTGCCTAATTGTTATTGTCTTTTTAATATGGAAGATTTATGTTGCAATTAGGCCATTTTTATTATGTAGTGGATGGCAACATGCCATTATTATATGTTTTTATATGTTAAATTTTATAAATTAAAATTTATATTAATATAATATAATGTTATATTATAATAAACTTAACATAAAAACAAAAGCCATAGTTTTATTTATATTTCCATGACCTGAATAACAAAACAAAACTAAAATAGAAAAGAATTAGGGCATTCGACCATTGTGGGACTTGATTAAGGTATGTATCTAGCTCAGTTTTTGATAATTTCTACGTTTTTGAGATCGTTGCTAAGTTATCTTCAAGACCCATGCTTAAATTTTTTATTTTGATGAATATTTTGAGTTGAGATATTGATGAATTCATGTGATATTTTTTAAATGATAGATTATGAAATATATGCTTTGGATTATCACGTTTTGTATTGGAAATTTTGATGAATTTGAGTAATTAGGGCTAAATTGTAAAAATAATATTTTGAGGGACTAAAATGTAAAATAAATGAAATTTATGGACTAGAATGAAGTTTATGAATATTCGGCCCTAGCATGGTATATGCAAATTTTGTGTATTTTTTGTTTTATGCAATAAGGACTAAATCGCTAAAAGTGTGAAAAATTAGGGGCAAAATGGTAATTTTCTAATTTATGCATTTTTGGATTAAATTGAATAAATATATGATTAAATTAGTTAAATTTGAATTTATTTAGATCAATAACGAAAGAAAACGAATTAGATCAGGGGAAATCGAAAGTAGACGAATAGTCGATTAAACCGTTCGACAACATCCGAGGTAAGTCAATAAGCATATAAATGTTGTTAAATTTGATAATATATATGTTATATGATTAATGGAATTATTGTGAATATATTTTTGTTTGACCAAATTTGTATTGAGCAAATGAGCTATATTTTGAGTTCGGTCCGATAGAGATTCAATGTCCGAAAGCCCGTACGAGCCCTAGGAATAGATAGGATACATATGTCATGACATAGGATTTTTGATATGTGATATCGTGTAAGACCATGTCTGAGACGTTGGCATCGACTTGTGATTACGTGTAAGACCATGTCTGGGACATTGGTATCGTATTTGATTCGTGTAAGACCCTGTCTGAGACAGTGGCATCGATATGTGATTACATGTAAGACCACGTCTAGGACATTGGAATTGTACGAGCTTCTAACTATCCGTGAATCCTTTTAATTTTGAATGGTTCAACAGGCTACATGAAGTTAAGACTGAATGTGAATTTGAATTAAAAGGTTCAGGTATGTACTTATTCTAAGATGTGAAAACGAGGTAAGTTGGTTATTTGAATTGATAATATGCATGTGAATATGATATATGTGTTATCACATTTGAACTTATGAGTAATTTGGCCATATGATTTATATATGTAAAAGTTAAATGTGAAATAGTAATGTATGATAACTTGTATTCAATATTATGCAAATTTGGCCTTGTTTACAAATTGTTGATATGTAATTGTTGTTAAGTATATGTGTTTTTGCTTACGACTTACTAAGCTCTAGTAGCTTACTGTGTCTGTTCTTGTTTGTCTTTGTTTTATAGATTTTGGAGTTACATTACGAGCTCGAGGATCGTCAGTAAACCTATCACAATATTGACTATTTTTTTCAGTATTTTACTAAGTTGATTTTGGGCATATGGTATGTATGGCATAGATGGAATGTTTGATTTTGGGACATGTATATATATAGAGCCAAGCGAAAATGGCTTGATCAAAATGTTTAAATTTGGTTTATGTGTATTTGGTTATGTGCTTGATATGTTTGGTTTGAGCAATTTGGTCTTGGCATAATATATGCATAACATGGTTACTATGTTTATGTTTGTGTGTGTGTATGATTTCGGCTAAGGTAAGTCTAAGTGTAACTTGTTTAAATTGTTTTGTGAATGATAGATGAATTTAGTCATGTGATTTGGTAGATAGGTAAATGAAGAGTGCTAGATGAATTATGATAAGTGTTTTTTAATTGGTATGTTTGTGATGAATTAAACTTAGAAATGATTGTGAATAGATTGAGCTATTTGTGAATAAGATAGTGTGATTGATATACCTTTTAATGATTGATTTAGTTGGTTATTTTGGTATGAATTGGGTTGGAATATGCTTGTAGGGATGACCTAAAGTGTGGGTGGCATTTTGGCCTTGCAAATGGCCTATATTTGCCTACACGATTGAGCACTCAGGCGTGTGGCTCGACCATGTCCCTCGTAGTTGTATTTCAAAACAAGTCAGACTCGACCACGGGTTGGACACACGGCCGTGTGGTGCAAGTCAGTGTCGACCACTGGTGGAGTACACGGGCGTGTCCATGGCCGTGTGGACAAGTTAGTATGTATGCCCTATTTTGACACGGCTTAGACACACGGACGTGTCTAAGGTCGTGGGAGGCATAAGGCCTACCCACACGGGCGTGTGACCTCTGTAACTTTGAAAAATTTTTAAATTTCTAAGATCTTCCGTATGTGTTCGGTTTAGTCCCGACCTATTTTTAAAGCATGATTAAAGTCTTGTGGGCATATTTAAGGGACACGTTGATTTGTTTTGTTAAATTATGTTATAAAATGATTGTGAATGTTTTTCGTATGTCCGGTAATACCTCTTAACCCTATTTCAGTGACGGTTACGGGTTAGGGGTGTTACATTTGATTGGTATCAAATCTAGGTTTAGTCGATTCTACGACTAATGTAGCGTATTAGTCTAGCTATACATGCCATATTTTATACTATGATAGTGTGCTGACTTCTGGCATCTGAAAATGTGTTGTCGTATAGTAATGGATCCCGATCGAGCCGTAACTGATGATGTCAAGAGTATAGCGCCTGCTCCTGCGAAAGGGACAACGCCGGTTGATTCTCGATCGACTTTGAGTAACCAGGAGGGGGAGGCTAGACAAGCCTTCTATCAAATGATGAATGACCGGTTTACTCATTATATCCAGACTAATCCGGCTGCACAACAACCTCCACCCCCGATTAATCCATCTTCAGTACCTACTATACCTCAAGTGAGTAATCCACTGAGATTGTCTAAGCCTCCTGTTGATAAAATCAAAAACATGGAGTCGAAGAATTCAGAGCTACTGATGATGGTGATGCTGAGCAAGCTGAGTTTTGGCTCGATAATACTATTCGAGTGTTTGATAAATTATCATGCACCCCTGATGAATGTTTAATGTAACAGCTCGATTTAGGGGCTAGTCGGAACAATGATTTCGGAATCACTAATTCGAGGTTTGATAAAATTATTTTCATGTTATGTTATGAGTTATAACATGTTTATAAAGGTGTATGGAAATTTTGGTGTTTTAATTTTAGCGATTTCATGCTAAATCGCGAAAAAGGACTAAATCACATAAAGTGCAAAAGTTCTATTTTATTTGCTAGAGGCGCCAAATGGCTATGGGTTATTAATTGGAGGTCTTTAAAGGGCAAATGATGGCCGGCCATGTAGACAAGAGGGACAA
Source organism: Gossypium rotundifolium (assembly GCA_025506655.1). Lineage (NCBI taxonomy): Eukaryota > Viridiplantae > Streptophyta > Magnoliopsida > Malvales > Malvaceae > Gossypium > Gossypium rotundifolium. The sequence continues at coordinate 33,680,849 of CP106727.1, read as the reverse complement.
GAACTTTTAATTTGGTCAAAGTTGGTGGAATAAATGAATAAAATAAGATGAATAGGTAAAAAGCTATCATCTTTCTATTTTTCTTCCCTTCTCCACCGAAAATATCAGCCATGGTGGGGTGTTTGAGAGCTCAAAATTTCAGCAAGCTTTCTTCCACACAAGTAAGTGATTTTGATGACTTTTCTTGATAAAAATTGTACTTTTGGAGTCCCCAAAGCTTAATCTAGCTAATGGGGGGACTAAATTGCAACATGGTTGAAAGTATAGGGACTTACCATGATAGATTTTATGCTGGTTTTTGAGTTTTATGGAAGAAAATGAATGGTAGGATGATGATAAACAACTTTTGTGAAAGGTGTTGTGGTGAAAACACCTAATTTTGGCTAAAATGCAAAGGTTGTAATTTGTTCATTTAAGCATGAAATAGTTGGAATTTAAGATAGTTGTGGGAGGATTAAATGCTCAGCTAGGCTTGTTTAACAAGAAAATATGATAAAAATTTATTTACGAGCCTAGGGGCAAAATCATAATTTTGCCAAAGTATGGGGGAAAATGGTCATTTTTTCCTAAAGAGTGTATTATGGTATTTTATGATTTATAAATGAATAAATCAGTATATTTCATTGTTTTAGGTCAAATAAATCGAGTTTCGGACCTAGAACGGATAAAAAGAGAGATGTGGGCAAATAATCATTTTTGGCTATTTCGACATCGAGGTAAGTTCATGTGCAATTATTGTATGTACGTACGAGCTAATTTAATATTCCAATATTGTATGGAATGTATATATATATATATATATATACTCAATGAATGTTGAAATGCCAATTGATGAGATGTCAGGAGAATTGAATTAATATGAAATCCATATGTGATAAACTCTAGTGGGATGTGGTTAATTAATGCACATTAGAAGTATGTGATAGAACTGTAATGAGATGAATTCGATATAGGATAAACTCCTGAGTGGGATGAATGTAGTAGAATTTGATATTGGATGCATGGTTGATATTGATTGAGAATCTATGTGGCTCAAGTAGAGTAAAAGTGGTAGAGTTGAGCATGTGTTGTGATAATGCTAGATGGTAAGATAAGTACGAAAACTTCTCGTTAATTGATTATGGTAGGCTAAGTGAAAAGCCACCGAGGTATTGACTGTGTGGGCTAACTGTGTGTGAAATAGCTAGGTGAATTAACTATGTGATTACGTTATTGAGGGAAGTGGCTGAGTGGATGTCTTATTGATGGTAATGATGGGCTGTGTGCGATACCATCTACAATATTATTATTGGTGGGCTATGTGCGTTACCACCTGAGTAACTAATAATCGATGGGTTGTGTGTGATACCATCGCTTATAAATTATTGGTGTGCTAAGTGCGAAAACACCATAAATATAATAATTGGTGGGCTGTGTGCGATACCACCATATTAGAGAGTTAATGGGGGGCTAAGTGCAAAGCCACCGAGGGATGAGTAGTTTATTGATAATGCTTGATGTATTGTTTTATGAAATTACATGACAATCGGTGCAGGAATGTATGCTAGTTAAAGGAGCAATTGGCTTGTGGCACGGTAAGAATGTGGTAAGAGATAGAATGAATAAGCTTCAAGAGTGGTTGAGTAAGCAACCATAAGTTAATGGGAAAACCCAGTGCAATACCTGGTAGTTATCCATATTTAATGAATATCAGTATTTATCAGTTATGCAGATGAACTTACTAAGCATTATTGATTACTCATTTTCTTTTCCCATCTCTTATAGGTTGTTTTGACTAGCTTAGGTTGGAGGCCGTCGGAGATGTTTTCACACTATTGAGCAGACGCTTGGTATGAGGTATCAAGTCCTTATGAGTCATGGCATGTATAGGGCTAGTACTTAAGTTTGATCAAGTCCTTATTGATGTAGTCAAATTGTGTTGGTCCAAGAAAGCTTATGTCTTGATTTTGTATAGCCATAGATGATGGCTCAAGTTTTTTGTAATTATATGGGAATTAGTCTCCCTAGTGTATGGGATGAAAACCTTAATCTTTTATAATCAAATGTTTTAATTCAAGAGTAATGTTGATGCTATGTGAAATTATGTGATAAGTTAGGAATGTATGCAAGTGTGAATGGCATAAGGCTTGGTAGATAGCCTTCATGTGCCCACACGGGTAAACACACGGACGTGTGTCTAGGCCGTGTTAATCCTGCGCCTTATTATTATTAATTAGAATAGGCTACGGGTAGATCCCATAGCCGTGTGCATGACCCGTGTAAGGCACACGGTAAGGACATGGGCGTGTGCCCAGGCCGTGTGGATCAAGTCAGTAGCTTCCCATGGTTTGAAGACACGGCGTGTCCGCCATGTGAAATTAGTCAGTTTCGACCACGAGTGGAAGACACAGACAGGTTGTGAGGGTACACGAGCGTGCCTTCATTTTACATGGGCGTGTCAAATGTACACGGGCGTGTGTGTCTTCTAACATGGGCGTGTAATCCCGATTTAGAATGGAAAGAAATTTTACGGATTGTAAGAGTTCTCGATATAGTCTCGAGAGCCCTCGTAGGTATGAGTGAGGTCTTGTAAGGCGGGAATAAGGTTGTTGTGGTATCTTAAGGGAAATAGCCGCGTTGAGCCTAAGCGGCGGTCAGGTAGATTTGTACGGTAACACCTCGTACCCGATTCTAATGGGGATTACGGATAAGGGGTGTTACATTTAGTGGTATCAGAGCATGGTTTAGTCAGTTCTCAGACTAACCTAGCGTGAGTAATAGTCTAGCTATACATGCCATAGGTAGACTGTGACAGTGTGATATCTCCTGGCACTAACAAGATTGTTTTGTTAAGATAGGGATGGTTCTCGACCGAGCTAAATTCAATAATGTTGTAGGTGATAATGAGGTAATTGCAATGCTCTTATGCATTGATGAAATTCAAAGAGGTATAAGTAGAAGTATATGACATGTGTGTGAAAATGCATGAACTGAGAGTTATAAAGTGGTAAGCTTATCTGTATTGGTGGGATGTGCATAGGTGTTATATACTCAACCTATTGGGTTAGGTGCCATTAGTGAGCAAATTTACCCAGAGGAGGGGGTATATGTGTATGTATGATTGTTCGAATGATGTATAATCAATATGTCCACATAGTTGAATCTCATGTGCGACTATTGAAGTAGATGATTGTATAATGTTTTATTTCGTGACTCTGTGTGAAATTATGAGTATTATGGTGTGAGAGTTAAACTGGGAAGTTTGATTAAGTAGAATGCAGGGATGAGTACGGTCGTTCATTGATAAAATGATGAATAAGACCATGGTTGGACCATGGCGGTACGTGTGATCCCATATAAGACCATGTCTAGGATATGGCATTGGAGACGATACGTGAGCCAGTGTAAGACCATGTTTGGAACATGGCATCACATTATGAGTGCCAGTATAAGACCCTGTCCGGGACATGGCATCGGTACCTAGACGAGACTTCATGTAAGACCATATCTGGGATATGGCATTGGTGTTGATATGAGAGTTCGTGTAAGACCATAGTTGGACTATGGCAATCAAGTAAACGACGTACTCAAACCCGTAAGACATTTATTAATTGATAAGTGACGGCAAGAGAAAGTAGAGGTAAATGTTGATCACTCAAGTAGATAGTAATGTGGAACTTGAGTAATTGAAATCACTATTCTGAAGTATGAGGGATAGAAATAAATGTAGCATGATGAATGTGAAAACTCACTTGGGATGAGTTGTGTGACTGTGATGATATTTCATTGATGATGAAATTTCAAATCTTATGTATGTAGTCACGAGAGTCAAGTTAAGGGGCTCAGTGACCTCACCCTCCTTACCACTGTCGAATTATGATGAGATGTTATGAGAGTCAATTTGAGTAAGTTTGTATGTGATTAACACAGTATTTATGTTAGCATTCTGGGAATGCTTTGTATCACATTGATACATAAAACTCTACTAGATAGAGTAACTATTGTTAAATATGAGGTTGAAGCCCTAGAGGACTAAAATGAAAAGGTTATCGGGAGATATGGAATAGATAAGGTCCCGTATAAGACCATATCTGTCATATGGCATCGGTAATGAATATGATAATCGTATAAGACCATATTTTGAATATGGCATCGATACTCAATGTGGCAGTCCATATAAGACCATATTTTGAATATGGCATTAGCATTGGCATTTAGAAGTGATTCCATATAAGATCACCTATAGAATGTGGCATTGGCTTTAAATTTGTATTAATGATGATATTATGCGTTTTTTTTTTTTTGTATCCCTGGTGATCATTGGGATAGATAGATGAGTCTAGAGGTAAAATAGAGAATTGTACTAAAGACATGTGAATGAGTGAATACAGGCACTCGTGAACGAGTCGCAAGGAAATGAGTACGGAGTGTGGCACGGTATGTGCTCATTAGAGGCAATTGTAAATGAGTGTGGCCAGACCAGTGATTTGGAGGAGATCTCTCGCAAAATATTTAGTGCCCATTTCGGCCAACTCTCCATCATCTTCCTTTGGCTGAGCGGCATGTATTTCTACGGTGCTCGTTTTTCCAATTATGAAGCATGGCTCAGCGATCCTACTCACATTAGACCTAGCGCCTAGGTGGTTTGGCCAATAGTGGGCCAAGAAATATTGAATGGCGATGTGGGTGGGGGTTTCCGAGGAATACAAATAACCTCTGGTTTTTTTCAGATTTGGCGAGCATTTGGAATAACTAGTGAATTACAACTCTATTGTACCCTAGCTATTTGACTCAAGTGAGTAGGAGGTCTGAGGTGTATGTTTATCGAGATCTCTTAAATTGATGTTCATTAAAGAAAGGAATTGTTAAGGAGTTTGAGGACGAAATGGTTAAGGAAACAATGTTTGAATTGTGAGAGTGTTCAATTATGATAACCATATATGGATCATAATGATCTCTTTAAGTGTTACATTAAATATCTTTCGCCTTTTAGGGACGATGTAGTTGTTTATTTCAAGAATTGAGATCATGTGAGAATATTTGCTGATTGTGAAATCAGATTAAATGGTTGTCGATTTAGTAATTGGAATTGACATTCCTTTATCTCCTCGTAACCTTATTCGGGTACTTTGAGGAGGAAGTTTGTGACGATTCTAGTATAAGGAGTGGAATCATGAGTTTTACATTGAGGGATGAGTTTTGGATAAGACAAACAGAATTAATGAATTTGATAGAGATGTCCCTGCTACTATGAGATATGACGATAGTAAAGGTTTTAGATTAGCATAGCAAGAGAAACTCAGGTGAGAATGTGCTTAAGATATGTTCTTTGTATAGAGAAAAGAGTAGTTTAACGTATCGAGATATGATTCAAGTTCTGTGTATATTGGCACGTGAATCAGTGAAGAGAATAAAATTCTGTGTGTGCGTGAGTAGGAAGCATAATACAAAGATATGCTCATCGAAGTGCTCAAACCATGATGGTTGAGTTGAAAGCTATAGAAGGAACTACTAATTGAAAGTTCTAGTACTGAGTTCAGTCTGAATCGAGAGAAAGAGTTGACCGGTTAGTGATCCTGAGACGATCACTTTCGTGATTGTGTTGTGAGTTAGGTGTTAGAAATGATTTATGGGAAACTTGATATGTATTTTCTAAATTTTAATGGGTGGGAGTGTCTTATGCTGCAAAAGATTTGAAATGAAATAGTGGAAACAGCTTGAACTATTGCAATGGTGTGTATAGTTAGTGTAATACTTCTCAGATAATATACATAGCACGATGTCTGGATGAAAGATCTACGTTGGATAAAATTTCTGTTGTTGATGTTTTCCTCGATATAGAATTGGAATGATGAGAAAGCCAGAACTTATACAGAAGCTTTGGTATGGGATTTAGTAGTAGCATATCTACTAATGTAAGAATAAGGAAGTACAGCTACGAGCACAAATGTTTTGGCAATAGAGTACATTTTATGATATGATTGAGTTTATGTTCAGAAGTCGTTGACCACTGGAAGCTGAGTTTCCAAAGCGTACAAGTTGAGACTATTACGGTTGGTGAATACTTTGATGAGGAAGTGAGATAAAACCTTATAGATTTTAAATTTGGTTTGATAAAATTTCCTAGAAGAAGAATGTTATTCGAATTGTAGTAAACCAACCAGTAAGGATCCGAACGAATCATTTGGACATGTGCAGAGCTCCAAATTAGTGGATCATTCAGTGTATGCCTTGGAAGAAGAAATATCTAAGTCACAAGTGGTACTTCGACCTTGTGTATGATAACTTAAAAATTGTTGACAAAGGAAACTTGTGGAAATGAATTTGTGATTTTGAAGAGTTTATGGAAATATTCTAAGAACGATAGTAGCAACTCTTTCTGACAAGATTTTCAGGGACGACAATCCCTAAGGGGGGAGAATTGTAATAGCTCGATTTAGGGGCTAGTCGGAACAATGATTTCGGAATCACTAATTCAAGGTTTGATAAAATTATTTTCATGTTATGTTATGAGTTATAACATGTTTATAAAGATGTATGGAAATTTTGGTGTTTTAATTTTAGCGATTTCATGCTAAATCACGAAAAAGGACTAAATCACATAAAGTGCGAAAGTTCTATTTTATTTGCTAGAGGCGCAAAATGGCTATGGTTTATTAATTGGAGGTCTTTAAAGGGCAATTAGACCATATTGAATGTGATTGCCGGCCATGTAGACAAGAGGGGACAAGAACTTTTAATTTGGTCAAAGTTGGTGGAATAAATGAATAAAATAAGATGAATAGGTAAAAAGCTATCATCTTTCTATTTTTCTTCCCTTCTCCACCAAAAATATTAGCCATGGTGGGCTATTTGAAAGCTCAAAATTTCAGCAAGCTTTCTTCCACACAAGTAAGTGATTTTGATGACTTTTCTTGATAAAAATTGTACTTTTGGAGTCCCCAAAGCTTAATCTAGCTAATGAGGGGACTAAATTGCAACATGGTTGAAAGTATAGGGACTTACCATGATAGATTTTACGCTGGTTTTTGAGTTGTATGGAAGAAAATGAATGGTAGGACGATGATAAACAACTTTTGTGAAAGGTGTTGTGGTGAAAACACCTAATTTGGGCTAAAATGCAAAGGTTGTAATTTGTTCATTTAAGTATGAAATAGTTGGAATTTGAGATAGTTGTGGGAGGATTAAATGTTCAGCTAGGCTTTTTTAACAAGAAAATGTGATGAAAATTTATTTACGAGCCTAGGGGCAAAATCATAATTTTGCCAAAGTATGGGGGCAAAATGGTCATTTTTGCATAAAGAGTGTATTATGGTATTTTATGATTTATAAATGAATAAATCAGTATATTTCATTGTTTTAGATCAAATAAATCGAGTTTCGAACCTAGAACGGATAAAAAGAGAGATGTGGGCAAATAATGATTTTCGGCTATTTCGACATCGAGGTAAGTTCATGTGCAATTGTTGTGAGTACGTACGACCTAATTTAATATTCCAATATTGTATGGAATGTATATATACATATACTCAATGAATGTTGAAATGCCAATTGATGAGATGTCGGGAGAATTGAATTAATATGAAATCCATATGTGATGAACTCTAGTGGGATGTGGTTAATTAATGCACATTAGAAGTAAGTGATAGAACTGTATTGAGATGAATTCGATATATGATAAACTCCTGAGTGGGATGAATGTAGTAGAATTTGATATTGGATGCATGGTTGATATTGATTGAGAATCTATGTGGCTCAAGTAGAGTAAAAGTGGTAGAGTTGTGCATGTGTTGTGATAATGCTAGATGGTAAGATAAGTACGATAACTTCTCGTTAATTGATTATGGTAGGCTAAGTGCAAAGGCACCGAGGTATTCACTGTGTGGACTAACTGTGTGCGAAATAGCTAGGTGAATTAACTATGTGATTACGTTATTGAGGGAAGTGGCTGAGTGGATGTCTTATTGATGGTAATGATGGGCTATGTGCGATACCATCTACCATATTATTATTGGTGGGCTGTGTGCATTCCCACCTGAGTAACTAATAATTGATGGGCTGTGTGCGATACCATCGCTTATAAATGATTGTTGTGGTAAGTGCGAAAACACCATAAGTATAATAATTGGTGGGCTGTGTGCGATACCACCTTATCAGAGAGTTAATGGGGGGCTAAGTGCAAAGCCACCGAGGGATGAGTAGTTTATTGATAATGCTTGATGTATTGTTTTATGAAATTACATGACAATCAGTGCAGGAATGTATGCTAGTTAAACGAGCAATTGGCTTGTGGCACAGTAAAAATATGGTAAGAGATAGAATGAGTAAGCTTCAAGAGTGGTTGAGTAAGCAACCATGAGTTAATGGGAAAAACCAAGTGTAATACTTGGTAGTTATCCATATTTAATGAATATCAGTATTTATCAGTTATGCAGATAAACTTATTAAGCATTATTGCTTACTCCTTTTCTTTTCCCATCTCTTATAGGTTGTTTTGACTAGCTTGGGTTGGAGGCCGCCAGAGATGTTTTCACACTATCGAGCAGATGCTTGGTATGAGGTATCAAGTCCTTATGAGTCATGGAATGTATAGGGCTAGTACTTAAGTTTGATCAAGTCCTTGTTGATGTAGTCAAATTGTGTTGGCCCAAGAGAGCTTATGTCTTGATTTTGTATAGCCATAGATGATGGCTCAAGTTTTTTGTAATTATATGGGAATTAGTCTCCCTAGTGTATGGGATGAAAACCTTAATCTTTTATAATCAAATGTTTTAAGTCAAGAGTAATGTTGATGCTATGTGAAATTATGTGATAAGTTATGAATGTATACAAGTGTGAATGGCATAAGGCTTGGTAGATAGCCTTCATGTTCCTACACGGGTAAACACACGGGTGTGTGTCTAGGCCGTGTTAATCCTGCACCTTATTATTATTAATTAGAATAGGCCACGGGTAGATCCCATGGCCGTGTGCATGAACCGTGTAAGGCACACGATAAGGACATGGGCGTGTGCCCAGGCCGTGTGGATCAAGTCAGTAACTTCCCACGGTTTGAAGACACGGACGTGTCCAGGCCGTATGAAATTAGTCAGTGTCGACCACGGGTGGAAGATACCGGCAGGTTATGGGGGTACACGGGCGTGCCTTCATTTTACATGGGCGTGTGAAATGTACATGGGCATGTGTGTCTTCTAACACGGGCGTGTAATCCCGCTTTAGAAGGGAAAGAAATTTTACGGATCGTAAGAGTTCCCGATATAGTCTCGAGAGCCCTCCTAGGTACGAGTGAGGTCTCGTAAGGCGGGAATAAGGTTGTTGTGGTATCTTAAGGGAAATAGCCGCGTTGAGCCTAAGCAGCGGCCAGGTAGATTTGCACGGTAACGCCTCGTACCTGATTTCAACAGGGATTACGGGTAAGGGGTGTTACATTTAAAATGTGCCATATCTCTGCTACGGGACACTGCATATCACTGGTGGAATACACTAGTATCTGTTGTTCCAAAAGAACGAGTGTGTAACATCCTAGATTAGGGGTTATGGGTTCGTGCATAATTCATGAGATAGTGGGATCAGTGGGTGTGTTGGATGTGTTCTGAAGAGTTTCAAGAACCCTAAGATGAAAGAAAATGAAAGGAAATGTAAGGAAATGTAAGGAAAAGAAAGGAAATATAAGGAAAAGTAAGGAAATGTAAGGAAATGTAAGGAAATGTAAGGAAATGTAAGGAAATGTAGGGAAATGTAAGGAAATATAAGGAAATGTAAGGAAATGAAAGGAAATGAAAGGAAATGAAAGGAAATGTAAGGAAATGAAAGGAAATGTAAGGAAATGTATGGAAATGTATGGAAATGTATGGAAATATATGGAAATGTATGGAAATGTATGGAAATGTGGAAATGTAAGGAGATGTATGGAAATGTAAGGAAATGCTTTAGAAATGTTAAGTTTTGGAAACTAAACTAAAATAGGAAAGTGACCATTTTGGAAACCAAGCCAAAAGAGGAAACTAAACATTTTGGAAACCAAACCAAAATAGAAAACTAAACATTTTGGAAACCAAACCAAAATAGGAAACTAAACATTTTGGAAACCAAGCCAAAATAGGAAACGAACATTTTGGAAACACTGAAAATACAGAGTCATGCGAAAATTTTAGGAAACTTAAAATTGACCCTAATGTTGAATTTAAGAGCCCAAGGGGAACTTAGGGCCAAGTGACCCTAAAATATAAAGTACAAGAAATCGACCTAATAAACAGACTCTAAATGTGGCTCAAGATGCCACCTAAGGCCTTAGGAAATGGCCCAAATGCAAGAGGTTTTGGGCTCTAGTCTGAAGTCATCTACGAAGCAAATAAAAGAATTTTTATTTTGCTTCCATAAGAAGAGAGTTGGACGGCACCTAGCTAAATATTTAAGTGATTTTTCATTTAATTACTTAGAGAGGAAGCAATGGACGGCAATAGGGACTCTTAGGAGAAGAGTTTTATTCCCTTTAGAATTTCGACTAAATAGGTGGATAAATGAAGAATTATTCTTTAATTAGGAAAATAAGGAAGAGTGGTGGCCAAGTTAAGGATTCTTGGCCTAATAATTTCAGCTATAAAAGGATGGGACTAGGGCCATTCATTATTCATTCTCCCTTTCTTTTCCTCTGCCAAATATTCTTCTTGAGCATCCATTCTTTTTCTTATTTTCTTTTAGCCTCCTAGCCGATTTCCTTCTAAGCCTATTATTCCTCTCTTCTTTCATCTTTGAAACCAAATACATAAGGGAATCATAGCCATTGTTCATCAAGTCTCTAAGTCAATCTCTGAAGGTTGAAGTGAAGGTGCAATCGATTCCTTCAAATAAGGGTAAGATCCAAGTTTAGTTTTCCATTCTTTTATATTCTAGACTTATTGAAATTTAGAGACTAATTTTGATTATTAATCTTGGCCGAATCATGGAAGAAGAAATTCTTTTCCCGAAGGTACACCATAGGCCACGTGTTCCCTAGTTATTCGGTGAATTTTGGGATTTAAGATCCACAAGGTAAGTACCTAAAAGTATTCGGCCAAAGCTTGTATGATTATCTAGATCAGTTCTTTAATTATTAAAAAGCCGAAAACTAACCCATATTGAGATTCAAGGTTGGCCGAATATCAAGTGAAGGAAAACCAAGTTTTCGGGATTTGAATAAACACCAAATCGGCATCAAAGGTAAGTCTTTTACAAATCCTACTAGGATTTGGATATCATAGCCAAATAGAATTTATGCTAAGTAATAAAGGATGAATCAAATGTAGGTACTAAGGATCTAAACTTTAGATCTAGCTTTTCTAATCTCAAGGAATCGCTAAACAAATCGTGTGTGTACCCTTACTAACCTTCAATATTTCATATGGCTATTATTTAATATATGAATATGTATAAGAATGTGAATGTGGCTAAGTACCACAAATGTGGCAAAAAGTACCTGTGCACGCTTCCTACTTGGATAGGATTGTGAAATATGTTATTTTATAACATGCGAATATATGTATATAAACATGAAATTAAGTAAGTTATGCATAATATATATATTTGGGGCATTCGGGATTTATGTGAAAGGGAAGAGTAGGTGTTGACTTGGTCTCACCAACTAAGGTGTTGACTTTGGTCTCACCAACTAAATATAGGTGTTGACTTTGGTCTCACCAACGAAGGTGTTGACTTGGTCTCACCAACTAAATATGTTGACTACGGTCACATTGAAAATTTTGGTAACTTCGCCACAATAGTGTCTAATGAAACAACGTTTAAATTTGATTATAGTGTCTAAAGACACAACGTGGAGAGTAGCGGATGGAGGGTTGACTTAGTAGTCCCCACGGTGTGAATGGCAGGTACGGGTGGTGTGTAGCGGATGGATCTTTAGGCTTGGGTTGGGTTGCATCATCATTTATCTTTATATGATTATGAATTTGATATGAACATGTATGCCCGATTTGTTGAATGTTAGTCTTGTGTGCACATTGAGTCTGTTGACTCACCCGTTAGGGAACTATTTTCGTGTGATGAACAAAGGATTTGAATGAGACAAGAGACCTTGAGGTGGCCATGCATCAATCAAGATTTTATTTATTTTGGACTTTATTTCTTTTTAGTACATTTAATTTTATTATTGGGTTTTACTTGATGTAATGAGGCCATAAGGCCCAAGTTGGATTTCTTTATTTCTTTTTACTTTTAATTATTATGTTTACTTATTTTTATTAAGTAAAGATCAAGCAAATACATTTTGAAAATAAAACCTAAATGTTTTGTCACTTTAAATAAATGGATTTTAATGTTAGATAAATTGGTTTTCAGCACAAGCCCAACCCAAACCAATCTTTTTTTTTCAAAATCACACAAGTTTTTCTCTAAGTAACAAAAGAATTTTGAAACCGGTTTACTTGAGGAACATACCAGATCCGGTCCATTCTCGTGGGCCGGGTGTGGGGTGTTTCAGAGTGACCTGGGAATTCTTTCACACTGAGTTCCGGAAGAAATATACCAGTTAGAGGTTTATTGATAAAAAATGCAAAGAATTCCTTGAATTGAAACAGGGACGAATGACAGTGATAGAGCACGAGTGGAAATTTGTGAGACTCAGTCGGTATGCCAGAGAGTGTGTTTCTACTAAGGCTATTATGTGTAAAAGATTTGAAGATTGGCTGAATGAAGACATTAAACTGTTAGTTGGCATACTTGAGGTAAAAGAGTTTGTGGTACTTGTTGAACAAGCCTGCAAAGCTGAAGAGCTCGGGAAAGAAAAAAGAAAAGTTGATTTTGAAGCTAGAGATTCAAGTAAGAGACCATGTAGTAAGTTATTTCAGTCGACCTCAAAGAAGTTCTGAGATGATGCTAGTTATTCGAAAACTACTGCGGGTTATTCTAGACGTGATCGAGATAGACCACCTGTGACCTCAAGAGCTACCTTAGTAGCTAGTGTGGGTAATGTCAGATCAAATCAACTCGAGTGTGAACAATGTGGTAAAAGACATCTCGACAGTAGCAGATTGCATGATAGATTGTAACACCCCTAACCCCACCGGAATAGGGTTAAGAGACGTTACCAAACATTCAGATCATTTCAATACCATTTCACGACACAGAGTCAAACATCAATCAAACATATTTCAATCACGAGTATATAGTCCCCTATTGAGGTCTTCGAGACCTTAAACACGTGTTAAAAAGAGGTCGGGACTAAACCGGAACACATAGAAAAATTCTCATAAATTTAAAAATTTTTAAAATTTCAGGGTTACACGCCCGTGTGGGCAGGCCGTGTGCCTCTCACGGCTGCTAGACACACCCATGTCTCTTCCCCGTGGTCGAATCTGATTTAATTACACATCCACCAATCACGCCCGTGTACCTTGGCCGTGGTCTATCCTGACTAAACCACACGGCTACTAGGCACGCCCGTTTGCCAAGGCCGTGTACACTTAGTTGGCTACTAACTTAGTCCCACGGTCACCAGGCACACCTATGTGCCACAACCGTGTGGCAAAATAGGCCATTTGAAATGCCAATTTTCCACCATCATAAGGGTCAATCTCTACAAGCATAAACAAGCATACTTATCTATATAAATGAATCATTCCATTCCATCTCATTTCTAACATGCCAATTTGTACAACCAATTTCCATGTAAATCTAAGTATAAATTATCCATAACCTCACTAAATCACAAAGGTATCAATTCATCATTGAACTTACCATTCATAAAACTATTTCATTTCCATCAAACTATATTAAGATATGCACCAAATACCATACTCTCTCCTATACCCTACTAACACTTAACTAGCCAAATCACATGGCTATTTACATCTCAAACATATACCAAGTGACTAGCCTATACATGCCATATTCTATTATATACATTCTTACAATAGTACCTAAATAGATTTACTGATAGTGTGATAGATACGATGATGATTCCCGAATCCGAGCTAGCTTTACTAACACTGTAAAACAGATAAAAAAAGTCACACAAAAGCTTTTAAAGCTTAGTAAGTTTGAATTACAATACAATTATCTCATCAAATCAAACCAAAGTATATATTAAATCATCACATAGATCAATTCTCTCATATTCATACCATATCATCCATAGCTAAAATACTCATTCACCCATTCATAGCTTTATCTATAAACTCATCAACCACAAAGGTTTAATACATACCTTAGCTAACACATAGTTATTCAACTTCCAAGCTACTCAATGCTCGATATTACATTTCGATAATCCTCTGATATTAGTTTAATTTAGTCCCACACTCAGTGCCATATACATAACCGAAGCATATTCGTCATCACACACTTAGTGCCTATTCTTTTAACCGACTCATCTCGGTATCACACACACAGTGCCAAATCAATAAGCCAAAGCTTTCATAACATCGCACACACAGTGCTATTCATATCTGTTACGATTTCAATTTCGCACACTTAGTGCCATCTAATTCAATTTTGCACATAGCATCTCAAATCTCATAATCATATACATATTCATTCCATAATACTAAAACATATCTTAATAACCTATATTATATCTGAACTTACCTCGGACGTCGAACTATCGAAACAATTGATTAATCGAGCACTTTATCTTTGCCTCGATCTCGATCCGAACCTCTCCTCTCTTGGTCTATACACATTCAATTCAGTCCATTCAATCACCACATCATTCATTTTAGTCCAAACACACATATTTAGGGCATTTTATAAAATAGCCCTCACATTTTCACATTTCAACACTTTAGTCCCTATTTCACAAAATCATCAAATACACAAAATTTCAAAACACATATGCTAGCCGAATTCTTCCCATGCTAATAGAAACCCATACATTTCATTTATTTCACATTTTAACCCTTCAATTTCTCATTTTCTCAATTAAGTCCAAAATACTCAATTTCACTAAAAAATCCCAATAAAAACTATGTTAATCCAACACCAAGTTTCCATATTTCACTATCAACTAACACATAACTCAATTGTTCATCAATGACTCATCACAAAAACATCATCAATTCAAAAAATTACAACATGGGTTAGCTAAAGCACGAAGCAACGATTACGAAAATGTAGAAATTATCAAAAACCAAGCTGAATTCATATACCAATTTGTGCCTAAGCTTACCGAAACCTCAAAGCTCACTATCCCTTCTTTCTTTTCTATTTTCGGTGAGTAAAAGATGAATAATCATCTAATTTCATGTTTTTGTTTTATTAATATTACCTTATTAAACATTTTACTCATTTATCCTTTTATTAATCATATACAACAAATATATATTAAGGCTAATATGTCATTTAACCATCCACTATCTTTAATAATGGCTTAATTGCCTCTTAAGGCCATCCTATTATGAAGACAACAACACTTAGGTACTTATAAACCAGCACACAGCTTTAACACTTTACACAATTAAGTCATTTCTCTTAATCTGACACACAATCTATAAGATTACCACACAGAATTTTCACACAAGCTATATCACACATAATCAACACCAAAAATAACATTAAAATATTATTCTGACCTTGGATTTATGGTCTCGAAACCACTTTTTTGACTAGGGTCTAAATCGGGTTGGTACGTCGATCCTATTTTAAATGTGGATCTAGAGATCATTTCATTCAGGAGTGTTCAGAGTTAGCGGATCAAAATCCAGTTCAGAATGCTAGATCGAGTAATATTGCAGTTCGAGGTAGACCACGCAGAAATACGGGTAATGTGAGTGGCAGTCAGAGAGGGACAAAAGATTCAGCTGTTAGATCTGAGGCTCGTGCACCAGTCAGAGCTTATGCTATTCATGCACGCGAGGAGGCTTCATCCCCAGACGTCATTACTTGTACTTTCACTCTCTATGATACTACTATTGTTGCCTTAATTGATCCTGGTTCAACTTATTCTTATGTGTGTGAGACTTTGGTATTCAATAAGACTTTACCTGTTGAGTCTACTGAGTTTGTGATTAAAGTATCGAACCCTTTAGGCCGGTGTGTCTTGGTTGATAAAGTGTGTAAGAATTATCCATTGATGATTCGAGATTCATGTTTTTCGTTGATTTAATGTTGTTGCCATTCGACGAGTTTGATATAACTCTGGGTATGGATTGGTTAACTTTGCATGATACTATTGTGAACTGTAAATGGAAGACTATTGATTTGTGATGCCAGAATGATGAGATTATTCGAATTGAATCTAATGATCTGAATGGTTTACCAACAGTGATATCTTCAATGTTAGCTCAGAAATATGTGAGAAAAGGTTGTGAAGCTTAATTTTCTTATTGCTCGACTCTAAAGTGACCAAAAAGAAGATTGAATCAGTACCTGTTGTGTGTGAGTATCCGAATGTGTTTCCTGAAGAGTTACTGGGTTTGTCACCTATTTGAGAAGTTGAATTTGGTATTGAATTAGTTCCAGGGACAACTCGAATTTCGATAGCTCCATACAGAATGGAACCTACAGAATTAAAAGAATTGAAAGCACAGTTGTAAGAGTTGACAGATAGATGTTTTGCACGACCGAGTTTCTCTCCTTGGGGTGGACCAGTTTTATTTGTGAAAGAGACAGACGGAATCATGAGAATGTGTATCGACTACAGACAGCTTAATAAAGTGACTATAAAGAATAAGTATCCGTTGCCACGGATTAACGATCTGTTCGATCAGTTGAAAGGGGCTACAGTTTTTTCAAAGATAGATTTTAGATCAAGGTACTATCAGTTGCAAGTTAAAGACTCTGATGTGCCAAATAATGCTTTCCGAACGAGGTATAGACACTATGAGTTTTTGGTTATGCCTTTCAGACTCACTAATGCACCTGTTGTTTTCATGGATTTGATGAATCAGATTTTTAGACAGTATCTGGATCGGTTTGTGGTAGTATTCATAAATGATATTCTGATCTACTCCTGTGATGAAACCGAGCATGCCGAACATTTGAGACTTGTGTTATAGACTTTGCGAGATAAATAGTTGTATGCAAAGTTTAATAAATGTGAGTTCTGGTTACGCGAATTCAATTTTTTGGGCCATGTTGTATCAGCATCGGGTATTCGGGTTGATCCGAGTAAAATTTCAGCTATACTTGATTGGAAACCTCCGAGAAATGTTTCTGAAGTTTGAAGCTTTTGGGACTTACTGGTTATTATAGACGGTTCGTGAAAGGTTTCTCTATGATCGAGACACCGATGACGAAGATGTTACAGAAAGATGTTAAGTTTTAGTGGTCAGAAAAGTGTCAGAAAAGTTTTGATCAGTTGAAAGCTCTTTTGACCGATGCTCTAGTGTTAGTTCAGCCAGAATCGGGTAAAGAATTTGTCATTTACAGTAATGCATCTTTGAGTGGTCTGGGTTGTGTTTTGATGCAGGAAGGAAAAGTCATGGCTTATGCCTCAAGACAGCTGAAGCCACACGAAAAGAACTATTTAACACATGATTTGGAATTAGCAGCTATTGTGTTCGCAATGAAGATTTGGCGTCAATATCTGTTCGGTGAGAAATATCATGTTTATTCTGATCATAAAAGTCTGAAGTATTTGATGACTCTAAAAAAACCATAATGTATTCCATGTTTCGGTGCTCCGTAGATACCAATCCAATCCTTCACATGTGATTAGTTCGACAGAGGTTGAGATTCAGTCTGACATGACATATGAAGAAGAACCGATTCGAATTTTGGCTCGTGAAATTAAAGAATTAAAAAATAAGAAAATTTCGTTACTTAAAGTATTGTAGAAAAAGCACGGTGTTGAGGAGGCAACTTGGAGTCAGAGGATACAATGAAAGAGCGTTATCCAACCTATTCACCGGTAAGATTTTCGGGGACAAAAATCCCTAGGGGAGAATTGTAACAGCCTGATTTTGACCCTAATCGGGATAGCAATTTTTGGACCACAAATTCGATTTTGAAAAATATTTTAAAATTATTTTCAATGTTCATTATGTGTGAATTTGCTTGTGTTAAATTTTTGTGTTTTAATTTCGTTGTTTGAGTATCTGGTTGAGAAAAAAAGCTTAATCGTGTAAAATGAAAATTTGATGGTTAGTTGTGAAAGTGCCTAATTGTTGTTGTTTTTTAATATTGAGGATTTATGTTGCAATTAGGCCATTTTTATTATGTAGTGGACGGCAACATGCCATTATTATATGTTTTTATATGTTAAATTTTATAAATCAAAATTTATATTAATATAATATAATGTTATATTACAATAAACTTAACATAAAAATAAAAGCCATAGTTTTACTTCTATTTCCAAGACCGAATAACAAAACAAAAAGAAAAGAGAAAAGAGTTAGGGCATTCGGCCATTGTGGGATTTGGTTATCTAGCTCAGTTTTTGATAATTTCTACGTTTTTGAGATCGTTGCTAAGTTATCTTCAAGACCCATACTTAAACTTTTTATTTTGATGAATATTTTGAGTTGAGATATTGATGAATTCATGTGATATTTTTTGTTAAATGATAGATTATGAAATATATGTTTTGTATTATCATGTTTTGTATTGGAAATTTTGATGAATTTGAGTAATTAGGGCTAAATTGTAAAAATAATATTTTGAGGGACTAAAATGTGAAATAAATAAAATTTATGGACTAGTATGAATTTTATGAATATTCGCCCTAGCATGGTATATGCAAAATTTGTGTATTTTGTCTTTTATGCAATAAGGACTAAATCATTAAAAGTGTGAAATATTAGGGGCAAAATGGTAATTTTCCAATTTATGCATTTTTGGATTAAATTGAATAAATATATGATTAAATTAATTAAATTTGAATTTATTTAGATCAAAAATGAAATAAAATAGAATTAGATCGGGGGAAATCGAAAGTAGACGAATAGCTAATTAAACCATTCGACAACATCCGAGGTAAGTCAATAAGCATATAAATGTCGTTAAATTTGATAATATATATGTTATATGATTAATGGAATTATTGTGAATATATTTGTGTTTGGCCAAATGTGTATTGAGCAAAGGAGCTATATTTCGAGTTCGGTCCGATCGAGATTAAATGTCTGAAAGCCCGTACAAACCTTAGGAATAGATAGGATACATATGTCATGACGTAGGATTTCTGATATGTGTTATCATGCAAGACCACATCTCGGATGTTGGCATCGACTTGTGATTACTTGTAAAACCATGTCTGGGACATTGGCATCGTATTTGATTCGTGTAAGACCCTGTCTAGGACAATGGCATCGATATGTGATTACATGTAAGACCACGTTTAGGACGTTGGCCTTGTACGAGCTTCCGACTATCCGCGTGTCCTTTTAATTTCGAATGGTTCAACGGGTTATATGGAGTTAAGATTGAATGTGAATTCGAATTAAAAGGTTCAGGTATGTACTTATTCTAAGATGTGAAAACGAGGTAAGTTGGTTATTTGAATTGATAATATGCATGTGAATATGATATATGTGTTATCACATTTGAACTTATGAGTAATTTGGCCATATGATTTATATCTGTAAAGGTTAAATGTGAAATAGTAATGTATGATAACTTGTGTTCAATATTATTCAAATTTGGCCTTGTTTACAAATTGTTGATATGTAATTGTTGTTAAATATATGTGTTTTTGCTTATGACTTACTAAGCTCTAGTAGCTTACTGTATGTGTTCTTGTTTGTTTTTCTTTGATACATTTTAGAGTTACGTTATGAGCTCGGGGATCATCAGCAAAGCCTATCACACTATCGACTGTTTCTTTTGGTATTTTACTAAGTTGATTTTGGGCATATAGCATGTATGGCATAGATGGAATGTTTGATTTTGGGACATGTATATATATATATATATAGCCAAGCGAAATGGCTTGATCAATATGTTTAAATTTGGTTTATGTGTATTTGGTTATGTGCTTGATATGTTTGGTTTGAGCAATTTGGTCTTGGCATAATATATGGATAACATGGTTACTATGTTTATGTTTGTGTGTGTGTATGATTTCAGTTAAGGTAAGTCTAAGTGTAACTTGTTTAAATTGTTTTGTGACTGATAGATGAATTTAGTCATGTGATTTGGTAGATAGGTAAATGAAAAGTGCTAGATGAATTATGATAAGTGTTTTATAATTGGTATGTTTGTGATGAATTAAACTTAAAAATGATTGTGAATAGATTGAGCTATTTGTGAGTAAGATAGTGTGATTGATATACCTTTGAATGCTTGATTTAGTTGGTTATTTTGGTATGAATTGGATTGGAATGTGCTTGTATGGATGACCCAATGTGTGGGTGGCATTTTGGCCTTACAAATGGCCTATATTTGCCTACACGATTGAGCATACGAGCATGTGGCTCGATCGTGCCCGTCGTATTTGTATTTCAAAACAAGTCAGACTCGACCATGGGCTGGACACACGGGCATGTGACTAGCCGTGTGGTGCAAGTCAATGTCGACCACGAGTGGGGCACACGGGCGTGTCCATAACCGTGTGGACAAGTCAGTATGTATGCCCTGTTTTGACATGACTTAGACACACAGGCGTGTCTGAGGCCGTGGGAGGCACAAGGCCTACACATAGGGCGTGAGACCTCTGTAACTTTGAAAAATTTTTAAATTTTCGAGATCTTCCGTATGTGTTTAGTTTAATCCCGGCCTATTTTTAAAGCATGATTAAAGTCATTTAAGGGACACATTGATTTGTTTTGTTAAATTATTTTATAAAATGACTTTGAATGTTTTCCGTATGTCCGGTAATACCTCTTAACCCTATACTGGTGATGATTTCGGGTTAGGGGTGTTACATGTCATGCCTAGGGTTTGTTTCACGTTCTTCCTTTCCCGAATAGCTAATCCATTGAGTAACCCTACAAAATAGTCAATAGATCATACTTCCACTAGCTATTCCCCCAAAGAGAGATTAGTTCCTCATGATCTTCATAGACAATACATAATAAATATAAAGAGAAAGCATGATAATTGAATCGATAGTATAGAGTATATGAAATAGCCTAATTGTATTGAGATTAATCGTGAATCAAAAATGTTTGAATGCTTTCTGCAATTCAGATCTCTTGAGAACAACGAAGAACAAGTGAAATAATTCTAAAACTTAAAAACGAAAGAAAAACTAAACTAAATTTACTAAAGAAAATCTAGGCTAAGTGAATGATTTCCATAACATGTACCAACAGAGCCTATTTATAGAGTTCAAGTGGTCATCGTTCTCAACCCTGGTTTAGCTAACATTCTCGAGCTTTAAGTTTGATTTTGCAGCCCAAAACACCCCTGTTTCATATTTAATTTTTGTCCCAGAATTGATGTCGCGACACACCAAGACCTGTGTCGCGACATAGCAGTCGGTATACTTCTTTTGGGATATCTTCAGGGGTATGTCACGACACCCTTAGGCTGTGTCACAACATTGAATGTAGTCTTAAGGTTTCTCCATTTTGCTCCCTATGTTGCGACATCGATCATCCCGTGTTGTGAGTACACTCACAGAGTGCGTTAGCTCACCCTTAGGCCTCATTCAACCCCTAAGGTCAATAAAAGACTCAATTTGCATATTTTGTTAACTTATTAAAAACTTAAGAAAACATAATTCAAACCTACTAAAAATTTTTGTTTTCAAGCTCCTAAAGTGCGGTAATTAGTTTTATTTGGCCCACCAAATCAGGCAGATCAAACTCCCCCACACTTAAGTCATTGCTTGTCCTCAAGCAACATGAACAAAAAAAAAGAAATAAAAATGATGACCCTTGAGAAAATATGATACAAATATTAACTTTGGAGCACATGACTTAGGCATTTTACATTCACTCACAACTTTAACATGATGAATAATTGATTTACCACTTTTGACCACAAATATCTAAGTTTAGTATGATACAAATTATACAAGCATTGAGGGTCTCACCTGTAGGGATCCATCAGAAAATCATACAAGTACCTTGATTATCCGAGCAGAATACAAATAGTCATTTATTTGTATGTTTAGTATAATGTCTATTCATGTATAAGGATATTTAGGTCACATAGGACTTTTCGGCTTGTAACGTTCTAATGCTTTGGACAGGTATGGAATTCAAAGATAGTAATCATCAATAGGGTAACAAACACGAAAATAGTTTGGCACATCGTATTGATCCCTATTCTTCCCCCCTTAGTGACCCTTACCCACTCACTGCATTATTTCTCCTTCTCTCACATTCATTGTCTCTTCATATCTATGAAGTCATAGCATGATGTAATAACTACGACTAGCGTTACGAGTTTTTGTGCACTAATGAACAAGTTTTATTTCTTTTGTGACTTTGTGGCTTTCCTCTTTTTCAATACATGTCACTCATGCTTTTTCGCTAGTTTAAGACTTTTTCTACTTGTACTAATTTTCTTTTGGATTTTTCTTTTGTTTCGCACATTAGAATAACTTATAGTTCCTATATCACACCAATCTTTCCTATTTCACTCTATTTTAAAAAATTCCATCGTGATGTATCTACTTAACCCTCAGTACGTATGGCCAGATGTCTACAGTTGTGTAGTGTAGGACCAAAGAAAAAAGGGCAAATACAAATTAACTTTTTCAGGCCCGAGTTTTGTAATGAGTTTCATCAAGAAGTGTCACCAAGCTCAAAAATTGGAACTAACGGTGAAATGCAAATAGGTCAACTTTTTGGCTCTAGATGTGTTTCAAACAATGTCTTGGGTCATCCCTGAATATCTCAATATGAACAAAATTAATCAATAAAACAAACTCAAATTCAACCATTTATCATTCATACTAGCATGCTCATTTCCTTGTATTTTCTATATCATTTGGTACAATTGATTGCTTAATACCTATTTCCAGTGTAACATATAAAACATAGTAGTCTAGTAATCAAAAACTTAAAATCACCAACCATCATGCCAAATTTATTTGTAAACACAAGCAACCTATGTACATGCTCCTAACCAATCAATTGTATTTCTAAAAGCTCAAGCACACCAAAGAAAAGAAAAAATCAAAGAAAAATGTAGAAATTGAAAATAAACAAGTTTTTTGTGTTACCACCCTCCACACACTTTAGTTGACACATTATCCTTAATGTGTAGCCCATAAAAAGATAAGGAAAGAAATTAACCGATTGATCGTGGTCGCTCCAACTGCAAATGGTAGGCTGTTCTTCCTTTGATCGTTTAAAGCTCGAATTGTTTGTGTCTCCTTTGTGTTGGGTTTTTAAAAAAAATTGAACGAACTACAAAACAAAAAGTTTTATATATACATCCCTAATCCTACAAACATATTTACATCATCCCTAAAGTAATTAATACCATCCCTAAAATAACTATTAATGAAAAATACAAATTCCTAATAAAAAACACATTCAATTTTCCTAAAATCATCTACTCCTAAAACTAAAATCTTATTGAATTAACTCTTGAATATTAGTCCTTATCTTCCTGAAATCCTCTTTTTCTTTTTTCCTCTTTTTTTTTTTTTTTCTATAGAACAACAAATTACTTGAATAAATCATCACCGAGTAATTTCCTTGGGGGATTCATAGTTTTATCCATTCGCTCAATGGGTACTCCTGCCCTTTTACACAATTCCGTAATTAGATGGGGGAAAAATATTCCCTCTCCTAAATTCCTCACACTGTCAATCATGTTCTTATATATCCATGTTCCAATACATATTTTCTTCTTTTAGAGGATCTCATATGTTATGATGGCTTGAATTGGACTAATCTTAGACATCGTTGTTATAGACCATATTCTTGAATAGAAAAATTTCATCCATATCTTTGCTTTTGGTGTCATTAGCTCTTGATTGAATGTTTCAGGTATTGTTGTTCCCATTCGAAATGCCCACATTTCTCTCCCTTCCGTTAGAAATCTCAAGACTTTTTCTGTATCTATATTTCTAAATTCCTTCCGATATGTTTTATAGAGATAATCGTGATAATAATATGGCACTTCATAAATTTGGAAAATACTCATCTTAGTTACCAGAATATTAACCCCTCTAACCTTCACAAAAGAGCACATCTTGTAGAATGGTCTAAATGATTCCCTTTGTTTTAATGCTAGTTCTTGCAACATAGGAATTATTACGGGTTCTTCAGATGGAAAAATTTCTATTCTCTTTCGGTTGCATTCTCCCATATTCCTTTGAAATTCCTCATTAGAGGGTCAAATCCCTGCTCTTGAATAAAGGTATACGGTTGTAGTTGCTGCAAGTATTTATCCATGTCGCCTTATTGGAACTCAACAGCTGGGCTTGAAGCGCCTACACTGAAAGTGACCATTTGATAATTTGTTCTTGTTGAAATCTATTATACCTGCAATTTAATTTTGATGATGATAAAAGAGGGTAGCTTATGTCCTATTTATATATTAGAAGGAAAGAATAAGTTATTTAAGAGTTATAGTTTATTTCTACTAAATAAGAAGTTAAAGAACAAGAATCCTAAAATAATTAAGATACAAAAAATTCAATAATTAAGGTTAGTTCTGAAAACAAAGTTACGCCATGGTTTCGCGACATCCCTTAGTGATGTCGTGACGTCAAGGGCAGGTTCCAAAATAAGAATTTTGTTCATTATATGTTTTGTGAAATCAATACTTTGGTCACCTTCTTCATTATCTCTCTTTATGTTTGTTGATTTCCCATTGATTCCTTGGACATTTCAAAGCACGCTACACTGCAAGGTTTGTTCATCAACTACAATATTAATTGTTCCTCCAAAATAATGTTTTACTATTTGGCCATTAACGAGAAAAGGTTGTCCCCATTTTTCGATCAACTCTATTGTTCCATGAGGAGTTACCTGATGTATTGTATATGGACAAGTCCATCTTGAATTAAGCTTTCCAAGAAAAAAATTTATTCTTGATTTGAACAACACTTTCAGTCCTGATAAAAATTCACGCTTCCTGATCTTCGCATCATGTCGAAGTCTACTCTTCTCCTTATCCATTTTAGTATTTTCGTAGGCCATAAAGAGGAATTCTTCCAATTCCTGGAGTTGAAATAGTCTTTCTTTTTTATCTAATTCTGGAGCTAGATTTAACTCTTTGATTGTCCAATATGCCTTTCTCTCCAATTCAATTGGTAAGTGATAGTTTTTACCATACACTAGCTTATATGGAGACATGCCTAGGGGAGTCTTATATGCTATTCTGTAAGCCTACAATGCATCGTCTAGCTTGGCTGCCCAATCCATTCGACTTGGGTTTACTATTTTCTCCAAAATTTATTTTATTTCCCAATTAGATACTTCTACTTTCCTATTAGCCTGCGGGTGATTTGTTGTTGTCATTTTGTGTCTTATGTTGTATTTAGCCAAAGACGCTTCAAACTGCTTGCTACAGAAATGAGATCCTTCATAATTGACCAACACTCGCGGTTTACCAAACTTGGCGGATGTGTTTTTCTTACGAATCTCACTACTGATTTTGCATTATTAGTAGGTATTGCGACAACTTTAACCCATTTTGAAACATAATCTATAGCCATTAAGATGTACTGATTCCCAAAAGAACTTAAAAAGGTCCCATGAAATCAATCCCCCAAACATCAAACACTTTAACCTTAATTATCCCTATTTGCATCATTTCATCCTTTTTTGATATGTTCCCAATTCTCTTACACCTTTCACATCCTTGTACGAATTCATAAGCATCTATATTCAAAGTTGGCTAATAAAACCCGACTATAGTACTTTCTGGGCTATCCTTTTTCCACCAAAATGCCCTCCACAAGGAGATGTGTGACAACCTTTTAAAATATCATGTATCTCTTATTCTGCTACACATCACCAGACTAATTGATCTGCGCACTGTCGAAACACATATGGTTCTTTCCAAATTTAATTTTTTTATTCATGGGCTATCATCTTTTTCTGTTGCCAAGATGCCAATGCTGGGAAGACCCCTCTTATGATATAATTGACATAATCTGCATACCATGATGTTATATGCTTACCTAGTTTGGGCTGATTAATGTCTACTCTGAATAATTGCTCATCTACAAAGGTCTCCTTAATTTCTTCAATATCATCTGCTTTTAAATTGTTCTTAATTCTAGATAAATGGTCTGCAATTTGATTCTCAGTCCCCTTCTTATCCATTATCCATAAATCAAATTCCTGAAGTAATAAAACCCATCTCAATAGTTTGGCTTTTGTTTTTTTATTTATGATGTATTTTAACGCAGAGTGATCAGTATACACATATACTCGATTCTCCATTAAATAAGGTCAAAATTTTTCGCAAGCAAACACTATAGTCAACATCTCTTTTTCAGTTGTAGTGTAGTTGCATTGTGTTGGATTTAGCGTTTTTCTAGCATAATGAATAGCCTCAAATAGATTATTCCTCTTTTGTCCCAGAACTGCACCTATTGCATACTTACTAGCATTAGACATAATAATAGAAGGTTTCGGCCAATTTGGGGTGATGATTATAGGAGCAAATATGAGTTTTTCTTTTATTACCCCAAAGGCTTTGATGCAGCTTTGGTCAAATATGAAAGGTGTCTATTTCTGGAGGAGTTGATTCAAAAGTTTAGAATTATGAGCGAAATCTTTTATAAACCTCCGATAAAATCTTGCATGGCCTAAAATATTTCTAACACCTTTAACATTTGTCAGATTTGGAAGATGTTTTATAACTTCTATTTTGGCTTTATCTACTTCCATACCTTTTCCCAATATCTGATGCCATAAGACTAATCCTTCTTTCACCATGAAATGTCAGTTTTTTGAGTTAAGCACTAGATTAGTCTCATTGCATCTTTTTAACACTTTCTTAAGGTTACCCATGCATTCTTGAAAAGAGTTTCCATATATTGAAAATTCGTCCATGAATACTGTAACACCCTGAATTAGGGGTTATTTGTAATTTAAATAAATTCCATGTGGGCTTCAAGAAATAAATAAATATGATTGTATTTGGCATGATTTAGGTTCCAAAATAACTCGAGCTAGGCCCTGACCCAAAGATTAAAATTTTATTATTAAGTGTGTAAAAGGAAGGAGCTAGGTTAGTTAGGGCTTTAATAAAATTTTGGGCGAGTTATGTTACAAAGGATGGGCCTGGTATAAGTGGCATGGTGCGCCTAAGAGCTTGCTAGGGGTCTTGGGTTCGATCCATGAAGAAGCAAGGAGAAATGTTTTCCTTTTTCTTGGGTGTTAAAGGAAGGGCCCAGGTAAGAAAGGTTTTAAATAAATTTGGAGTAAGAAATGGACATGAAAGGCAGATGGGCGGAGTGGCTGAGGTGCTACTTAAGAGGGGCTTTGGCAAAGGGACTCGGGTTCGAGTCAAGACGAGCGCATCTGGGGATTTTATTTTGGGCTTTGGCGCTAAAAGGAAAAAGGGCTCAGGTAAGGCTTTATATTTAGATGACGGGGTAAATTGACTTGAAAGTCAATTGGGAGAGTTGGTTGGGACGCTTAAAGGGTGGGGGGCCTGCTGCTGCTGCTCCAGGTCGCAGGTTCGAATCCCAGGCCCTGCACCTTGATGTTATATTTTTTTTCTTCCTCTGCTGCTGGCGTGAAGAGAGTAGAGTTGGCAGCATTTAGGACTCTTAAATTGATAAAGATAAGGCTTAATTTTTGCCTATTTTGGCTGGAGGGGGGAGTGAAGTAGTTTATTTCTTTTTAATTGTTTGATGAGGTGATTAGGAGATTAAAGCTAGATTTATTTTGTGATAATTCAAGGCTGGAAATTATCACAAAATAAAGAGAATTAACCAACATTGGGACTCCTTAGGGCTGTCCATAATTGTTTTTTTACAAAGAAGAAGGGCCAAAAGTTCTTGAATTTTTCTCCTTTTTTCACTTGTCACCAATTTCCTCTGCCTATATTGCTAAAATTCCAGCTTCTTTTCTTCTTCTTTTACAAGTCAAATCCTCCTTAATCCCCTACTTCTTTTCTTTCTTCTTCTCCTTCCTCCATTAGCCAAACCCCTACCACCTTGCTACCAAAATTTCCTTAGACAAACTCCCAAAGTTACTCAAAATTCCAGCATCTCTCTTGTTTTCCTTAGCCAATCTACTCCCCTATTTGGTGTAGCTTTGGTAAACATCAAAGCAAAGGGTGCTCTTTTCTTCAATCGGTTAAAAAGGTAAGAGGACCCAGTCGAATGTTCTGCTTTTGTTGGATCAAGATCTATGGTTATAACATTATGTCTAAACCGATTGTAGGAAGCTTTAGAATTATTTTCCAAGGAGAGTTGGTAAGCACATTCGCCAAGGGCCTTTCAATTAAAAAGTCTATGATTAAATGTCAAAACTAACGTGTGCCATGGATTTAGGGACTAATTTAGGCCTCGGATTTGATTGGAAATCAAATCCATTCAAGGACAAAGATCTAGTGTTGTAGATCGGATCTTCGGGATCTAGGAATTCCGGTAGAGAAACAGGTGTGTAAACTCTTTACACACTTTATTAATAAACTTGCTATATTATTACCTTGTGTATAAATTTTGGTAGTGATCTATGATATGCTTGTGGGCTTAAACATGGATTCCGGTAAGTCCCTAAACTTGTAATTTTGATATATGATTTGCATGCCATCACATGATGATTAAATGCTATGATATGATTTATGAAAATTTTACTAAAGCATGTGATGGTGGGATTGATGAGAGGAGGGGATGAAATATGGACTGTCGTCGTGGTTTTGACCATAAGATGGGTTGGCCCCATCGATTATTTGTGACCTATGGTCATCGATGGTTTTGACCACAACGATTGAATATTTGCGACTAAGTCCCAGTGGTTTGGTACCACCAATGGGTTTTGACCACACTTTGATATTTTGTGACCTATGGTCATCGATGGTTTTGACCACACGATGGGTTGGCCCCATCATTTGATTTGTGACTCTAAGTCATCGATGGTTTTGACCACCAGTGGTTTTGACCACACGGGTAGCTGAGGAGTATGGATGGTTAGGTTGGGTTGCATATTTGCATCTTAATTACTATCTTGTGTATGAGTGTTTTTCCGGGTGGGGGATTTACACACTGAGTCTTGGTGACTCACCCCTTTCCCCTTAACATTTTGCAGATGAGTAGATCGCGGAGATGGAGCCGGAGAGGACTCGAGGCGGCCATGCTTGTTTTTCATATTTGGAACTTGTTTAATTCAGTTTTAGTCATTATTTTCTAAGTTTTTATTTTGGGATTGTAATAAGGCCGCTATTATTATTGTTGGATGTTTTATTTTATGGCTTTATTTTACTCATACAAATGGAATTTTATAAATATTAAATGAACCGGTTAAAAGAAATTTTTCAGACTTAATAACTTTTACGAGTTTTCAAAGACATTACCATCGGGTAACCAAAAATAAACTTAGTCAACTACAACTTGACGATTTTTAAAATCTACATGATCAAATGTTTTCAAAAGGGTTTATAAAGCCCAACTGTATTTAAAAAAAGGCCCAACTGAGTTTTCTAACCCCGTTTTAATACCTTAGCCAAATTTTATTAAATTTCACCAAACTTTCAAATTGGCCCAAAATATTTTACCTAGTGACATACCAGATCCGGTCAGGACTCATGGGCCGGGTTTGGGGTGTTACAAATACATCCAATCCCTCTTTTAACATATCCGCAAATATAGCAGTCATGCATCTTATGAAGGTTGCTGGAGCATTACATAGGCCAAAAAACATTCTTTTAAAGGCATACGTACCAAAGGGACATGTGAAAATAGTTTTTTCTTAGTCATCGGGATGAATTAGGATTTGATGGCACCCTGAATATGCATCAAGGAAACAATAATAATTTTTTCTTACTAAATGATTGAGCATTTAGTCAATAAAGGGCAATAGAAAGTGGTCTTTTTCGTTGCATCGTTTAGTTTCTGGTAATCGATGCATACTCTACAACTAGTAACTGTTCATTTTGGAATTAACTCATTGTTATCGTTCTCAACTACAGTTAGACCTCCCTTCTTTGAAACACACTAGGTCGGGCTAACCCATTCACTATCAGATATGGAATAAACAATACCTGCATCTAACCATTTACGCAATTCATTTTTGACCACCTCCTTCGTAGCTGGATTAAGTCTACTTTGAGCATCCACCACAGGTCTTTTCCCTTCTTCTAATCTGATCTTTTGCAGATAGAATACAAGATTGATTCCTTTAATATCAACAATTTTCCATCCTATCTCTTTTTTATGCATTTTCAAGACATTTAATAGAGCCTCCTCCTATTTTGCGTCTAATCTTGCAGTAATAATTACTAGTAAAGTATTTTTCCCCAAATATCCATATTTTAAATGGTTGGGTAATGGCTTAAGTTCTAATTCTGGGGGCTTTACAATAAATGACATCATTTTTACTAAGTTTGGGATAATTTTCTCTAGTTGTTCTTTATTTTGTCTCCACTAGTCCAATCGGGTTACCATGTGATTGTTCTCTTGTTATGCACTATCCCCTTCTTCTTCTATTTTGTAACCCGTTGGTTCTTTCGTACTAAACTCTAATTAGTTACATTCTTATTCTTTATTAATCTAGTTCCTGACTTTTTATTTCAGGACATTCTTTCCAGGTTGATTCATTAATGTTGATTTTTTCCAATATTTCCATTACTTCCTCTTGGGGTTTTATCCAAATACTTCCCTCCATCATGATATCAAATTTTTTTCTATTCTGGCTATCCAACCTGTAGTAAAAATGTTGTATTTGAACTAAAAATGTATGCCTTCGCCTAATATAGATCTAATAATTGACTTGAACCTTTCACACGCTTGTCTCAAAGTTTTAGTGATACCTTCTTGGAAAAAAATAATTGGGTGTAACTACCTAGTACCTTAGTCATAGGCAACACTCAGTGAAGGAATAGCTACACGAAATCGGTCCACGTAGTGATGGTGTCTGGTGGAATTGTCTCTAACCACATTTTTGCATTATTTATATACGAACTTATCTCGGTACAAAAATAGTAGAATTGGACCTAATCGTCAAAACTTTATTTTTCCCCCGATCTAGGTCCGAACTTCGTTTTTCTTGATCTATAATAGAAAATTCATCTCATTTAATCATTCCATTATTAAATTTAACCCAAAAATCATATTATGGAAAAATTACATTTTTGCCCCTAATATTTCACATTTTGGCAATTTAGTCCCTAGACTCGTAAAATAAAATATAGTAAATTTATTCAAAACCCAAGACTAGCCAAACCACTTTCATACTCATAATATTCCACATTTTTCATTAAATCACACTTCTACTTCATATTTTATAACTTTTACAAATAGGTCATTTTAGGCATTTTAATCAAAATCACTTGGTAAATGTTGTTTATCTAACATCAAACATACATTTTCTACCATTAAATATCAAAATACACAAATATATAATATGGGTAAAATTTTATACTTTGACATCTTTTCAAATTAGTCCTTGAAATAGCTAGATTAGGTTACAAGGATCTCAAAAACATTAAAATCATTAAAATCGGGGCTAGAACGGACTTACAATCAAGCTTGAAAGATGAAAAAAAACCCTAGATATGTATTATCCTTGTGAATTTAGGATATGGGGACTAATTTGAGGAAAATGACATCTTTTATTTAGGTATTTTGACTTTATTTACTAAATTACCAAAATGCCCTTCACCTAAACTTTGAAATTTTTCACTAACCATGACCATTTTTGTCCATACTCAAGCATAATGGTCTAATTACCATATAAGGACCTCTAATTTAAAATTTCATAGCAATTGGACACCTTTAACATATAGAATTCAAGTTTTGCACTTTTTGCAATTTAGTCCCTTTAACTAAATTGAGTGCCCAAACGTCAAAATTTTCAAACGAAATTTTCAAGAATTCGTTCCATAAAACTTTATACCATAAAAATATAATAAAAATAATTTTTTTGTGTCAGATTTGTGGTCCCGAAACCACTGTTCCGACTAGACCCAAAATCGGACTGTTACACTGTAATTGTCCTTAATGGAGTTAGCTCATTATCTGTGATATCTTCTTTCTTTGATACATGTCTTACCCACTAAATGTTGTAGATGGGATAAATGGTCCTTGCTTTTGACCATTGAGACTCGAGTTTCCTAAGATCAAATACTCGAGATTGGATCAATCTCTTTTGTCTCTCAATAGAAATCTTTTCAGTATCTAATGACCTTTTCAAAACCACAAAGTTTAACTCAAGTGGCTCTTCTCTTGATGGGTTGGATTACGAACATTAGCGGCTTCATTCCCTTGAACATCATTTTGATTCTCAAGGTCCATTTCTAAGGCTTCTCTTTGGGCTAATCTTTCTTGTCTTCTTTGTCTAAATGCCCACTCAATTTCAGGGTCTACAGGGAGTAAATCAATTATTAAATCTATGCTTATGAAGACCTAAAAAGAAAATCCCAAAAAAATAAAAAATAAAAAATTAATTAAATAAAAATAAAAATAAATAAACAAAATTGCAAGAAATAATTTCACAAATAATGATTAAATCAACAATCCCTGGCAATGGCACCAAAAACTTATAACGCATAGGTTTGTGTAGGTGTACACAATTGCTATCAAGTAATACGTAAGTATAAGAGTTATCATCTCCACAGGCACTATGTTTGAATTGATAATTGTAAAATTACTATTCACAAAATTGGTTAAGAAAAACACAATAATTTTGAGTGATGTTAAATTCAGTTAATTAACAAAATACAAGTTAATCTAAATGCAAATGAAATAAAATACAAGGTCATGGTTTAGTAGCAATTTTCACGAGTTAACAAAAATAACATTAATAAGCTAGAATAATTACAACATTTGACTCAATTGATAAGTTAGGTGACTAATTAAGAATAACATTTTGCAAACATATTTGAATAATTAAGAATAATCAAAAGGAAGAAGAAACTCATTGATAAGTTAGGTGACTAATTGTGGAGGCTTCCTCCAATTCTCACGGTTGTTTCTCCACAAACTGCTCCTCAAGGTAGCTGGCCAAGTGTGGTTTTCCTCAAGGGAAAATGCTAGCTAAGGGAGGTGGAGAAATGGAAGGCTTCTGCATAGAAGAGGGGAAAAGGAAAAGATTGGAGGATTGAGAGAGGGATGGGGGATGAATGAATGATTATTCAATGATGAATGAATGGGAAGTAAGGAGTGGTATTTATAGTAGAAGGACGGCTAAGGAGTTTACTAAAAATAGCTTGAATATTCCTTAGGTTTCTCTTTTAATTGGCAGACCATAAATTGTGGAGGAAGGAGTTGATGCTTGCTTGATTCATGTTCGATTCCATGCATGAATCATGTAATGAGGAGGACAGTCTCTTGGGTAAAAGTTGAGATCTGATTTTTTATTTGTTTACAAGTGCAAGGACCTCCAAATTAATTATACCAAAGTTAATTCTAGGTTTCTATTCATGCCTTAGCTGAATTTGGGCTCCTCTCACCCTACTTGGACAATTTTGTGATCCAATTAATCCGGCTTGCTATTCTTAATCAAGAAAACTCCAACTAGATCAAATTGAATGCTTAATTTATTGTCTTTGTCATCCAATTGAGGTGGATTTTAACTCATATCCATGCATGAATTTAATAAGCTTCCATTCTTATTAATTCAATGGTCCCACTGCAACAACTAAAACATAGAAATTAATATGTAACATAAAATAGTGAAACTATGCGAAATTAATACAAAAATTATAAAATTGCATACTTTACTAAAATTATGCTCATTGTCTCAATATGAATAGAAATCACCTAATTTAAATATCAAATACTCAAGATTAGCATAAAATTGAAGTAAACAAGTGATTTAAACAACTATAAAAATCTATATAAATTAGAGTTTACAGTAGCGAAGTAGAGTTATACCAGAATTAAGAAGTTAATTTATGTTACAACACCATTCATGCACATAACTGTTTCCTACTTATATTACAACTAGAGTATCCTAAGAACACTAAAACACTAAGTGCCTATAAATTAAGCCCCTTGCCATTAGGAAATCCATATTCTGTTATTCTCTTGAATTCTCCATCGATTAATTTATTACCAAGTTTAAAGAACCTAGAATTTAAGCCCCTAGGAACTAATGTAAGACTTTGTTCCTCTATTGATGTTTAGAAGAGTTTGCAACAAAGGAAGCTAGGTTTTTTAAAAGACTAGCATGTGCGAACCTAAGTTCACTTGTGGATATGTATGAGTTTTAATATGTTTTATCTATTAGTAACTTGTGAAATTGCGAACTTGGTAGAACCATCTTCAAGCAAAGACAAGGGAAAAGCAAAGCTTGTCTAAAGTTTCAGAAAATTGGTGAGTGTTCAAGGATTGCCACTTGTATGTGCAAACTATAGTGTTGATCAAGAACTTAGGATTTTAACCTAAGTTCGAGAGTAAGCCTTCTCTAAAAACTTTGATTTTGTGATTGTGTTCTAAACTATATGTTTTCATGAATATTGATACACGGGCACTTTATTGCGAGCCCTATATGTTATAAGTATTGCAAGCTTTATGTTTTAAGTAAAAGTTTTAACATGATAATCTCTTGAATCTATTGGATATAATGGCATGTCATAGGATTGTGAGTACTCACCTATATGTTCTATGTTTTAGGCTTTGAGGCCCTGGGACAGGTTGGAGAGATAGGGGAGTGTTGAGCTTTAGCTCTATTCAATGGGACATGTTGGTGTGTTGGAGAGTGCTTAGCTTTGTGTTGCACTTATGGGACATGTTAAGACTCTTTGAGTCATTCTGAGGTGTTATAAGGAGATCCGTTTATCCAATGGGAAAGAACAAGTGAACAAGTTTATGTTTTCTTTAAAAAAATGTTTATAGTTTAAAGTTATCTCACAATAAGTATTGGCGAACTAGGCGTTGTCTAAGAATGGCAAACCCAGTTCTAAAGTTCAGTAATTTTACCATAGCCTTTATTTAACTTATGATTTGTGTGTGCTTTTTGGTTATTCTTTCCTCTATATCCACTGAGTTCACAAGAACTCACACACTCCTTTCTAAACACTTCAAAAAGATAGATATCAAGGTGAGTAGTGGCGAGATGAGTGATCCAGGCGAAGCACCATATTGAAAAGGTGAAAAAAAAACAAACCCTAGATTAAAAACAATGTGGGATCTTGTTCTAGGCTAAAGATATCTTTCTAATGAATTTGATGATTGTCTTAGGACTTGGTAATTATTATGCTATCTTATGTTTTCCTTTATGTTTATACTTGCGAACCCATACGCTTTTCAAACAACATAATTTTTTTCAAGTACCTGAATTCAAGTTTGTTTTGATGTTATCTTAAATAAGAAAGCTCATTAGTACTTGCTAAACATATGTTCACCTTAATCAATAGCATAAATGGAACAAATTGACTAACTTATAAGGAGTTCGCCAAAGTTATTGTGAAGTGACAGGGTACAAACCCTATCCATTGGTGAACAGCTTCCAACAAACCCTTATTAATCTATGAATAGATAACATAAGAGAAACCCTGCGAACCGTATCTAAACTTGTAGGAGTTGATCATGAACTTACCTTGCTCTAAGAAACTATTACGTATGCAAAGCCTTACTTATATACATATATGCGAACCCTATAAGTATGAAAACCTTAATTGTATGGAAGTTAGTACTTATGTGATATTCCACTGCACTTTAATAACTCAAGCATATTATTATATTTGTACTTGTGGTGTTATAGAAATTAGGTCTAGTGTTAATAGAGAGTCACTTAAGTGGCTAATGTAGTCTTCCATGGCTCGAGTTTGGTGACCAGACCGAGTGTGGGTTGTTACACTAGTGACATCATAAGTTTATCTATGTTTGGTGGCTAAAAAATCCTACCATGCGAGTTCGAATCACGGGCCAACTT
Source organism: Gossypium rotundifolium (assembly GCA_025506655.1). Lineage (NCBI taxonomy): Eukaryota > Viridiplantae > Streptophyta > Magnoliopsida > Malvales > Malvaceae > Gossypium > Gossypium rotundifolium. The sequence goes on along the minus strand of CP106727.1, from coordinate 33,645,030 downwards.
GATAGATAGCACATGGCATTGTCAAGCGAGCTGCTGATCAAACTTCATAAATCCAACTCCTGTCTACGTGGAAAATTTTATCTTCATGCAAAATGTAGTGACCATCATCTTGGCCATTCAAATGATGGGGCGACCAAAGATAGCATTGTAGGCCATGGGTTAATCAACCACAAAAAATAGACTAACTCCGTGGTGGTATGTTCTCCATCTCCCAGAGTTACTATTAGAGTGGCACGATCTCTTAACTTTACTGACTAACATGACGCTCCAAAAATGAGCCTTCCTTTTGAAATTGGAACCTCCCCAATCATCATCCGTGCCCACAATGACATGGATAATACCTCTAACATGTTGTTTTCCCCTATCCACACTTTGTGGTCCTGACCCCGATGCAAAAGCATCTTGTGCCACGAACTATTTTAATTCACCATTCATAACAACCTCTTCAGCAACGTCTTTTAAAGAGAAACAATATTTAGTCTTCTAACCCCTATCATTGTGGAAGTTACATTTATCCCTAGAATTATATCTCATCTGATTAGGCCTCATAGGGGTTGATTCATTAATACCTATGTTTCTAACCTGACTAAGACTATAAGCACACGAAGCATTTAGCGTAGTATAAACTTTAAATTTTTTGTGAGGAACATACCTTCTCGTGGACTCGTGTTGGGGTCTTTGAAAGCTTCACAGTGGACCACTATGCGAAAATTTTTTGTGTTCTCTCCCACTTTGTACCTACAAACCTTGTAGGGCATACCCTAACTACCCATAAGCACTCGATTGCCCACTAAGTTGCCTATCATCCCGGTGAAAGGAGCCACGAGCTAATCTATATATTTATTCCGCTTCTACGAACTTGTGAGCCCTTTCATAAAGGTCAGGGAGGTTTTGTGGCTTGTTATCCATGAACGAATATTGAACATGCGCATTCAATAGTCCCATGATGAAAGTATCAATAGCTCACTGATCTTTCAGATTATTTGTATTCAAGGTCGCTGCATGGAAACGCTTTATGTACTCCTACAAAGACTTCCCCTCATTCTCTTGATCGACATTAAGCCTATTGGTGTGATCATGATTGTCTTGTGAGCATAAAATCTTCCTAGAAACATCTGGCCTAGCTACGTGAAGCTTCTAACAGAGCTCTATGGCAAAGAAATATGCCAATCCTTAGCACTTCCCTTCAAAGTCATAGACAAAGCCTTGCACTTCGCAGCATCACAAGCTCTCGGGAAGTTCATATAGTCATTGTACTGCATTAAGTGTGCTCGTGGGTCCCTTTTTCCCTCAAAAACTTCTTTTGGCACATTAAACTCTAGGGGTAAACCTATAGTCACAATTTTTAAAGACAAAGGATTATTGGAACAAAAAACCCAATCCACCTCCTACTGTCATGGCCTTGCATGCATTCCATAGCCCTTCTTCTGCAAGGGCATGGTGTGATCATGATGACCTGAATAATCTGATTACATCTTCCTCACTATCTCCTCACTCTGCCTAAGCTCGATTAATGAAAAAGCTATTGCTATTCATATCTAACATTTTATCAGGACATTTGTTCCTTTAAAATATGTATCTACTCTTGTAGGCTTACGAGCTATCGTTTGGGAGTCTCCTAATTGGAAGGGTTAGAAATCAACTAATCTGACAGAAAATTAAGGTTGAAAGCATGATGGGTTTCCTGTTGGTTTAGATTGCCCAGGTTTTGAGGCCGATTCACGAACCAATCCGCGAAAAGTTCGAGCTCGTTGGAATTATTACTAGTCCGACCTCTCACATTATTGTTTTAAAATGGTTCGTTCAGAAATCCCTCATTTGGGTGAGCCATATCGACTTTTCGTTCACTTTGAAGATCTCAAGTGTTTCCACGCTCACCGTACCAAATTGTTGAGGTCTCTTTTGGTCGCCCCTTCCTTGGGAGCAATTCTTCCATATTTATAAGGCATGGTTCCCTTATGTGACATGTTAGGGGTCAACTAGGTGCCATGCATACAATATGTTTTCCCAACTAGGTGTCATGCATATGACACGTTCCCCCCTTTAGGCTCGACATGTACCCTTAGACCTATCCCTTTGGTAGAAAGGTATTGTCATGGTGAGCGAACAGCACCTGCGCCCCCACCTCGCCAGGTGGTGAGGTCTGATAGGACCAACTCGCATAAGGACCACCTCGCGAGGTATCATTGGTGCTCACACGAGATATTCCCCATTCTTAATTGTCAAGGCGATCTCCCGAAGCGGTGAGATGAAGTGTATTTCGCGAGGTCTCAGCATGATATCGATCACCTCACAAAGTAGTGAAGCGAGACATTGGTGGTGTGCAGATCTCGTGGGAGCATAAGTGTCTTTCACGAGGCGCGCGAGGTGGTAGGGTGATATCTGTGAGCTCGCGAGATGGATCGGGCTTCAAGGGTATTAGAACGGGTCAGAATTCAGATTATGAAATATTATATGACAAAAGTTTAATTTTATTAATCATAATTTATTACAATTTATTCTAGTTTTTTTATTCTAATATCGTATATATTTCATATTGTTATTAATTAATTTCAAATAAGATATTTCATTATTTATTGTATGTTATTTTAAATACAAATTTATGTTCTAAATACATAATTTGCACACATATATATTAGAATTTCTAGGGTATATATATATATATATATTCAACCTACAATACTAATTATTAAACCGAAGAATTGGTATAGTAACTTGATGAGATAATTCAATTCTAAACCGATTTCTTCCTTTTTATGTGTATAGTAGGAAAGCAATATAATTAAATAGATATCTTCTTCCTGATTTTATTTTAAACCGCACATGGTTTGGTAAAATAAATTGATCTAATTTATGCATGATTTGAGTCTATCTTTGTTAAAATTTTGACTTTGGGTGAATATAATGTTTCAATAGTTTTTTTTTTAAAAAAAAAAAGCATGTGTAGCAGATGAAGATGAAATAGGAGAAAATTCAATCTCTATGACAATGACTTTTCTTTTTCTTCCTATAGTAAATATTATGAATTTCTGCTATCTAATAATTGTATCAGACTAAATTCAATTAATTTAAATAATTTATTCACCTCTAATAAAATAAGAATTCAATGATGCTTGATTCAACATTTTTATTTTCCAACTTGTCCCAATTCCATTCGGTGCTGTGGTGAACTAAAGTCCATGCATTGAAATGGCAGGCCTTGCAAATTTAATTTCCTTTCTTAATTCAGACCCACCCACTGTTGGTGTCTATTTTGGACCAAACTCCAAATCATTTTTACATTACCAATAAATCTTTTACTGTACCTGGGTTAAATTTTTTATTAATTTCTAAACTACCTATATAATTTTATAGATTTAATCTCTATACTTTTATTTGGTCATTTTATTAATTTATGTATTTTTATTTGGTGTCTTTTTATTTTTAAATTTTAAATTTTTAATTGTGGCTTGACGTTAGCGTTAAATCCATTTAGTTAAAATTTTCAATTAATCATTTACCATGTATAATATTATAAATTTAATCCATATTCTTTAATTTGGTAATTTTAGTCTTTATACTTTTAGTATTTTAAAATTTAGTCCTAATGCAAAACAAAATACTGCTAAATGCATTAACTAGATTATTTTGTAAGTAATAGTACATGGATGAAGGAAAAAAAATTTAAGGTACCAAAATTGAATTATAAATTCTTGAGGCTAAAAATTAATTTTATCATCATACTATTTTATAATTTTATAATTTTCCAATAAACTTAAAAGTAATTTCATCATTTTGGAGTTACGCTTCACCCTAAATATTTAAAAATAACAAGCTAAAATAAAATTATATGTATCATAATATGTTTATTGTAACTTTTATTTATAATAACTTAAATAAATTAATTATTTATGAAAATAACTTACTTTCAAAATCATGTACAAAATTACTCGTTTTAAACAGTGAACTTCGATGTCGCCATTATCATTGGCGGCACCACTCTTCATAATGGGCCAATCATTGGTTGGTTTTAAAAAAAAAAATAATAGTATCGTACGTTTAGGGACATGATGAAGAAATTACTTTTTTTTAGATTGGATGAAAGAAGGGCAACACCCACTTAAATGCTTTATGACATATTGGCCTATTTGAATGTTAGATCTGTCTTTTATAAAAAAAAAAAAGAATATTAGATCTGTCCAATTTTAAAATTAAATTTAAATAATCATTAAAAATATAAGAATAACAAAATAAATCATTTTTTAAGAACAATAAAATTACAATACTATATAAAATTTTATTTAAATTACTCAAATATATCCCACAAGTAATTTCTTCAAGTTTTAAATAAGAATTTTTTTATTTGAGGAAAATTATTGAGGGATATATTTGGGTAACTTAAATAAGAATTTTATATAGTTTTTAAGTTTATTGTTTTTAAAAATAAAAATAAAATAAAAGGGTTTATTTTTGTTATTCTTATATTTTTAAAGGCTATTTAAGTTTAATTTCAAAAGGAATAGACCTAACATGCAAATAGATCAAAAGTTTAAAATTATTTAATTTGGTGCCGGTGCCACCTTTTTTATCTAATCTAAAAAGGTAATTGCTCCATCAAGTCTTTGAACGTTTTATATAATCACACTTCAGTCTAATACCGTCCATAGCAACGATAGCACTAAAAAATACATTTTATTTTAAAACCAGTCAATAATTAGTCTATTATGAAGGGTGATGCCGCCAATGGTAACGATGATACGAAGATTTACTGTTCAAAATGAGTTATTTTCATACATAATTTTACAAGTGAGTCATTTTCATAAATAATTTATTTATTTAAATTATGTCTAAAAATAAATCGTTTATTGCATGATATTTTAAAATATTAAAACTTAATAATTTAATAATTAATATAAAATTAAAATTAAAATTTTAAAATTTAAAATAATTAAATTAAAATATAAAAATTAAATCCATAGCTTAGGCAAATATCCCAAAAATACCAAAAAATAAAAATTACCTAGGAAAGGACGTGTTTCAAAAATATTGATCGAAGGGCAATTTCCCCAAAAGCGCGTCACGTCAAGCGTTTTTAGAAATCGGCCTAAAGCGCGTCCATGGGGGCGCTTTAGTTAACTCAAAAAAGCGCCCCACGAGGCGCCGCTTTGCGAAGTTGGCCTAAAGCGCCTCTCGTGGACGCGCTTTAGGCTAATCTTTCCGATCCACTTGCAATGTGAAAATGAAATAATTTTTGGACAAGAGTCTCCGACAAAATAATTTTGAGGAGACGTTTGAACAAACCGTGGTAAAACGCCTCACGTGGGCGCTTTTGCTAAAGTGGTCTCCGGCAAAATTATTTTGAGGAGACGTTTCAACAAACTGTGGCAAAAAACGCCTCAAATAGGTGCACTATTACCCGGAGCAAATGAAAAGCGCCCCACGTGGGCGCACTTTTGCTACAAAGTGCTCACGGCAAAATTAGGCTATAAATCACCAAATTGCATTCTCGCCATGCGAAAAGCATTCAAGCAAAAAGAAAAAAAATTGAAAATGAGTGAACGATTAATAGTGTTATTTACTACGATGGTGAAGTGCATGACACCAAAATGGTGTTGTTTTCTTATCGAGAACACAAATAGCGATTGAGTTTTAATCAAACGTCGATTTGGTGGAACTTCGCAAAAGAATTAGGCGTAAATATTCTGAACAACGCCAATGAAAGTTCATCTATTAAGTATAGATTTTGCGCTTTACGATCCGGTGAGATATGACGATTCGACATCAAAGGTCCTCGAGCCTTGAGGCAATGGTGGAGACTCATTTTGCCAAGGATCGCCCTATCTCGAAGTTATATGTAGAATTTTCATCTCCAAGTGATCTGGCCGCGACCTCAACATCTAGTATCGCTCGAGAGGAATACACGACCCGTGTCGACACTGTAAGTGGGAGGCAAAACACGAAGTGCCCGTGTGCGGTGGTAGTATGGAAAACATAACCCCGCACGACACTCGGTTGGTGGATGGGACATGCATATTCGCCAATCGACGCCGGATGACGAGAATACGCATTGGGGGCGCTATCAACTTCTAGTGGATGGCAATCCACATACGATTGGAATCTTTACGAAAGATGTTTAAGGAGGGATGATGTATTACCGACGGCATCCACCAAATGAGGGCCCTCGCTTGTTGCGAGTTATGGAGGATCGGACGATGAATCCGATGTGGATCCACCTCGGGAGCCGGGCTCGACGGTGCGAAGTTGGACTATTTTCCAACCGGAGCCCGCTCCAATTGTACTCAAGATGTTGAGGCGGTTCGACGAAGAAGAAGAAGATCCGCTTATTCAGGGCATACTAGCCTCCAACAGACATGCATAATGTCGATCTATCTCAAGATGATGCATTGGAGTTTCTAACTACCACACCGGACGCTGGACTGTACAAATTCTTTGTTGGATTAGGACCAATTAGAAGTTGGTAACCGTTTTCCAACAAGAACACTTTTCTTGGTGCATTGAAACAATACAAGATCGTGAACGGGTTAACTACACCATGGTTAAATCAAAGCTCGATAGGTACGAGGCGAAGTGTCTTTGCAAGACGGCACATGTGCATGAAAATCATGGCGCCGTTGAGGAAAAGGACGGGATGTGAGAGGTGAAGAAGTACAAAGGTCCGCATACATGTCTTACCTGATGCAGTACCACTATGTGTTCAATGATTTGAATAACACTAATATTATGTAATGTTGCATTATTTAACGTGCCGCTGATGTGTGTAACACAAGATCATCCGAGGATGGATTCGGATATGTTGGTCGATTTAATAATCCCGACGGTGAAGGCCGATCCCAAAACTACAAAGGCGGCCTTAATTGGCAATATTCGTAGCCAAATGGGGTACACGCCTTCACGTAAAGGCTTGGATAGCCAAGGCGTTGGAAAAGTTGCACGGTCGGTGGGACGCTTCATATAATGAAGTGTGGTAGTGGTGTAAGGTGCTGAGAGATATGTCCCAAGCAAAGACAACAGACATTGAAACGAACCGGCGACTACAATGATCGCTCCGCTTCGTGGATGCGCAGAGTGTTCAAGCGCTACTGCTCGACATTTAAGCAATGCCGAGATGCTTTTACATACCGCAAGCCATTGGTACAAATTGACGGTACCTTCATGTATGGTAGATATACGACGGCTATTGCTAGTTGTGGCACAAGACGGTACGTGGAGAATCCTTCCGATTATGCTCGCAATAACACCGTGGAGTCACCGATGACCGGAGTTCTTCCTATCTAGGTTAAGGCGGCATGTCCGCCTCAACCCGACATATGCGTTATATCGATCGGGCCCGGAATACTTGCGGCAATAGAACGACAGGAAGCATGTGGCATCGCACACACCATCGATATTGCCCGAGGCATGTGGCATCCAACTACTATGGGCAACACCGATCTAAAAGATAGAAACGGCAAGTGACCGATATGGGTATGAAATTTCTATTAATATAATTTCTTTTGAAATTTTTGATTTATTCGCAATTTGAATAGTGGTATGTAATATTCGATATCAACGATATTGGTGGTACGAGATCAATAAAGACCGCTTTCACGAGATGTTGGCCGCTTATGCGAAGATAACGCCAAGGCGCAGACTACCGTGCAATATTCCTTTTGAACAGTGGACACAAGCATATGATGGCGGCTCACGATATGGTCATATGACCACAAACCGGCCGAATGCATAAATTTCGTGTTAAAAGGAACCCGCTATCCGCCGATTACAGCAGCTTTATGGAGACATATTTTCGTTTAGCGGCACTATTTCAAGAGAGCAATGAGTTATCGAGGCGATGCAAGGAGGCCATGTATGGAGCCCGAAGGTCTTGCAAGAAATTAACCGTGGGAAGGCACGGCGAACACTATGCACACAGCTTTGTCACGATCACGACATGACCTATGGTTTCGTGTCACGGAGTTTGATAGACCGAGCCAAGGTATTGTTGGCGGGCATTATCGTGTACACTTGACAAATAGGACATGCGACTGTGGGATATTTGATGCACTTCGTTACCCATGTGCTCATGTACTTGCGGCTTGTCATAATCTTCGTCTTGACCCCATGAGCTATGTCGACGAAGTCTACAAATTAGAAAACATGTACAACGTGTGGAGACACGTATTCCCACCAGTCCCAGATGAACGTAAGTGGCCATCGGTATCGCTTGCACCGTATAAGCTGTTGCCGGATAGAGAATTGAGACGCAAACCAAAAGGTCGACCTTCCTCGACTAGAATACGCAACAATATGGATATCCGAGAACCGACCAACCAAAGTCGGATGCAGGGTGGTGTAGGAACCCGCCATACATCTCGCTTCGTGTCCAAATCGGACTAGTTGACCGTGTTCTTAGCTTGTTTGTCTCTTGTCAAGCTATGTAATGTCTGCTTTTTTGGAGGAAAAGCGGTGAACTTTTGTACAATAACTCAAATTTATTAAATATAAGATAATTAATATTAAATTACAAACACAAATAATAAAACAACGATATTAAGGTGGTACTAGATCAATACAAAAAAATTAAATTACAAAAAAATTAAATAAATTAAAAAATTAAATTAAAAAAAACTCAAATTGTATTAAATATATTACAACTTAATTACAAAAAAAAATCAAACCTATTTTGTCAAAGTTATTAAAATTAAATAAATTAAAAAATTATATTACAAAAAAAAAACAAACTCAAATTGTATTAAATATATTACAACTTAATTACAAAAAAAAATCAAACATATTTTGTCAAAGTTATTAAAATTAAATAAATTAAAAAATTAAATTACAAAAAAAACAAACTCAAATTGTATTAAATATATTACAACTTAATTACAAAAAAAAATAAATCAAACCTATTTTGTCAAAGTTATTAAAATTAAATAAATTAAAAAATTATATTACAAAAAAAAACTCAAATTGTATTAAATATATTACAACTTAATTACAAAAAAATAAATCAAACCTATTTTTTCAAAGTTATTAAAATTAAATAAATTAAAAAATTATATTACAAAAAAAAACAAACTCAAATTGTATTAAATATATTACAACTTAATTACAAAAAAAATCAAACATATTTTGTCAAAGTTATTAAAATTAAATAAATTAAAAAATTAAATTACAAAAAAACAAACTCAAATTGTATTAAATATATTACAACTTAATTACAAAAAAAAATAAATCAAACCTATTTTGTCAAAGTTATTAAAATTAAATAAATTTAAAAATAAAAAAACAAACTCAATTTTTATTAAATATATTACAACTTAATTACAAAAATTAAACCTTAATTACAAAAAAATTAAACTCAAATTATAAATTAATTTACAATTACTCAAATTATGGGGTTTAGGGTTTAGTGCGGATGCTGGGGTGGGAACCAGTGCCACCAGGCGATCGTGATTACGCTACCGGATTCCTCCTTCTTCTAGCTTCCCAGGGGTTGTGGAACCTCAAAGGGGAATCCGTCCCCTCCGGCGGTGGGTCCGGTTCGGTGTTGCGATGATGACCCACCTTGATAAAATAATGACCGAGGTGTTTGCATAAACCACGGCGGGGTGATCGCATCCCGACGGTGAAGGAGTGCAGTAGAAAGAATCGCTCCTCGACGGCACCTCCTCTAATCCCACACCGGCGTCGGCCTCACGATCGGTGGCTAAAAGGAGTTGTCGAACGGACTCGAACCCGCCATGGATTCCAACCTGGGGGACTAGAAAAGGAAACATATATGGGTTAGGAGGATACATGTAAGGGTGGTACGCACCGCATAAACTGTGACGTTGTGTTATCGGTGTTGTCACCGAACCGATGGGCCCGGTGATTGTATAGGCGCCGTTGATGGGCCCGTGGATCAGATAGGCGCTTGTTGATGGGCCCGGTGATCGTGTGTAGGCACCGTTGTTCGGGCCCGCCTCATCACCCTTCTCCTTGGATGTAAAGGGCCCGACGTTCCCTTCGCTCGAATTTGTTGCCGCCTCTCTTCACCGACAACAGATACTGGCTTGCCATGGATTCTAAACCATGGCATGTACTCCTAAGACGCACGCTAACTCGGGAACTACGATCGATTCCGGTTAGGTAAAAAGTCATACCGGTTCTCCCACTTCGATATGTTCGACCAAAATATTGGTCAATCCGGTGTCTTCTTCTTTGTAAGTCCACACTCAGGCTCATCATCGAGCACCTCAGAGCCACGGAATCGGTTGTTTCGGCATCCAAATTGCCGCAGAACCCGATCCGACCGGTGCATCTCCACGGTCACAGAGGTGATTAGCGGGACCTTAACGTGCCAACTGCTCGGATTTTGGAGGAACTCCTCCGAATTATCGCCGAATTTTGGGATCCTCGTGACGGTGTCCATTGAAACTATATTAACATTACCAAAATATTAGTTATATACATAAATACTAAATTATAATAACGAAATTGACACTTACTTGTGATTCCGAGTTGTTCCAATAGGAGCCGATATCCTCAAGCGAGTCGTATTCCAACATGACTTCTGGATGGTTCCACCTAATTAAATAAACTCTTAGCATGCAATTGTACTATAAATCTACGACATAATTGTAAAATATAATATTAAATTTACCTCGTTATCAATGGGAATGAATATGGTCGGTCGAGTCGAGGACGTAAAATGGAAATCAAACCATGCCCATGATCGCAGTAGTGATAGGCAACCTCCGATTTTTGCTTTATCCGCACTGCCGCTTCAAGACATCTCCGATACAACCTCGATAGCACGGCTGCACCCCAACCGAATTCACCGTACCGCTCGAAATCAACAAGTTTGTGGAGCCATCTCGTGGACGAGGTTTCTAGAGACGTCCCGCATCGATAGCCTCCAATTATCTGAAGTATGTATGCCTGCATACCGTATTCTTTCATCTTCATCGAATCTTCATTCGGTTGCGGGAATGTGTCTCGTAACCAAACCATATCGATCCGACCTCCTTGCAATTTATCCTAATGGCACCCAGAGCTCGTAGCATACGGCCATCCAATCGAGAGATGTTACGGTCCGGTGACTCTTGACCTGCCCACCGTAATCCCAATCAGAATCGCACATCTTCTAAGGTGATGCTACACTCTCGCATGGCGATGGAAAGTGTGCGTCTCGGTCTCCACCTCTATCAACGCTGCTTATCAAAATCGGGTCCAACTTGAACCCCTACCTATCGTGGCTACGTGCAAAAACCCGCTTCCGCAAGTAATTCTCGATCAATGGTGATGGGGACCGTGCATGTTGCGAATATAACATTGCAACACCCGATCTACGATCGCTTAAAAATAATAAAATTCAAAATTAATTAAAATTGCATAATTAAAAAATTTAATAATATTGAAAAATTAAAATTCAAACTTACCATTCTCAATTCTTTGGACGCCAATGTGATTGCCGCCTAGGCGATGTAAATCCCTACCATTGTATCCGATAAAGATTTTTTAATTTTCCAAAAAATAAATATATTAAAAAATTATAAAGGGCTTTTTCAGTAAATGGTAGAAGACTATTTCAAATTTAAGCGTAAATTTCAAGGGCTTTGAGAGAAACTTGAGAGAAAATTGAGAGCAAATTGAGAGAAAATTGAGAGAAAATGAGAAAGGATTGAAGTGTGAAAAAATGAAGGGTTGGGGGTATTTATAGTTTTTTTTTACCTGTTGCTTTTTTGACCGTTAGTCCAACGGTCAAATTTTTTTTTCAGGTTGACTAAAAGCGTCACGGAGGAGCGCTTTAGTTATTATCAGCTAAAGCGCCTCTGCGTGGACGCTGCTTTTAGTGACGTGGGCCTAAAGCGCTCCTCCGTGACGCTTTTAGGCCTTTTCTCAAAAACGCTACCGACGTGGACGCGATTTTTGAGAAAATTACCATTTCCGTCAATATTTTTGAAACCTGTCCTTTCCGATAATTTTTGTATTTTTTTGATATTTTTGGGATATTTGCCCCATAGCTTACCTATGATACCTCTTACTAAACAAAATTTAACGTATATAAATTTGTATGTAATATAAGTCCTCAACTCACATCATGAAGAGACTTTTGCAGCAGCCATATTAATTGAAAAGACTCAATTAAAATAATGAAGTCAATAGTCTTCAGATTTCTTAGATTTCAAACCCTTAGGAACTTTAATATATTAAGATATTGGTTAAAATGACTGATAAATTCATGTATTTTTAAAAATTTAGAGTTTAATTTTTATATTTTTATTTTAGAAATTTAATTTTTATATTTCAAAATTTAAGTTAAATTATTAATATGATTATATATATTTTGTTAAATGCATGAAGAAAAAATCTCGGAAAGTTGCAAATTAGATAGTAAATTTTAATTCTTAAAGACAAGTGATTGAATATGATGATAAGGTACATTATATTTTTAAAAGAGAAAATGCAATATCAAATTTTAAAAGAGATAATGACAAATTTTAATCCTAAATTATAGAAGAGTGTTTACAAGATATTTAAGGTGAGTTTGGATGGACGATTGAGTACAGTGTGATGCGTTTAACTTACTTTTTATCTCACCCTATAATATTATTTTAGTATTTAATCTCATCACTATCACTATTTTTATACCAACCACAAATAAACTTATCGCCCATCTAAACTTTTAACAAACCTTTTTATAATGACTTTTCTTTTTCTTGTCAGGCATTCGAGGGACAAATGCTTTCTTCTTTTTCTTTTTCTCAAATAAAGATTTTAATTGTCTTTTTCTTTGGTGAAAAATCTACAAACCAACAAAATCTCTACCGGCTATAAAGTCTTCAAATATGAAGCAAGCAATCTCATATTTCCAGTCAAACAGGCTGACTTTGACTAAAAAACCATGGTCACATCTTAAAACAATATAAGGCCTGTTACGTTAATGTATCTAAAAGTGGTAAAAGAAATAGTAAGGAGCATAGAAATGGAGGTGATGGAGAAGATGATCTCTGAAGATGAAGATGTTTTGCTCCCTGGTTTTCGATTCCATCCTACTGACGAAGAACTTGTGGGGTTTTATCTTAGAAGGAAAGTGGAGAAGAAACTCTTTAGTATTGACATAATCAAACATGTTGATATCTACAAACATGATCCTTGGGATCTTCCAAGTATGATTCAATAATCTTCATTTTCTTTGTTGTTAATTTCACAGTTTCTTTATGTACTATTTTTTTTATTAATTGCTAACTAATTATGGTGCAGAAGTTAGCAAACTGAGCAGTGGTACAGAGAAGGAATGGTACTTCTTTTGTAGAAGAGGAAGAAAATACAGGAACAGCATAAGGCCAAACAGGGTAACAGGGTCGGGATTCTGGAAAGCTACTGGGATCGACAAGCCTATATATTCGGTAGGTGGATTTCACGATTGCATAGGTCTGAAGAAATCCTTGGTTTATTACAAGGGGAGTGCAGGGAAAGGCACTAAAACTGATTGGATGATGCATGAATTTCGCCTCCCCCCACCCACCACAACTACTCTCTCAAGCACCAACAAGGACAACTTGCCAGAAGCTGTAAGATCCATTTCAACTTGTTAAAATTTCCTTATCTCTCTTGAAATCCCTTTTCTAATCTTGTATGAGGGGGTTGTTACAGGAAGTTTGGACACTTTGCAGAATCTTTAAACGGGATGTTTCAAGTAGAAAGTTTGCATCAGATTGGCAAAATAAGAAGAATAAACAAAATACTAGTACTAGTGCCACCAGCTCTAGAGCTTGCAGTGTAGAATCAGAAAATAGTTTGAAGGTAGAGAATTTTGGAGTTTTAGATGATAAGGGGATCGAAAGGAAGCTTCAGAATGATCATTTCCTTGGAGGGAACCAGTTGTTTGCAGCAACAACTCAGGTGCTTCCATCATATTTAAGCTTTTCTAACCCAAATGCAGCTGAGGAATACTTCGGACAAGAACACTGGGACGAACTTAGGCCTGTAGTTGATTATACCATAGCTAAATCAGTTCTATATAGTGATTGGTAGATGTTTAAGGGATATACATATATATACACAACTCGAAATAACCATGAATCTCTTTGAAGAATATATACCGGTCCATTTTAAGTTGGATGCTCTTGTTTGATTTTTGGTGTAGTAAAACTAGATGAAGACTACAATCACAAAAAATAGAGAGATGTGGTTTTTTTTTTTTTTTTTTTTTTTTTAACTTTTAGTTCATGGGAATCATAGCAGGTTAATGTGTTTAGGATGAAAAACATTTTAGAGAATACAAGCTAATTTAAACTTGGTATAATAGTGAGTTAAAAAGAACATGGCCATGTCTGTTCTTGGTTTTAAATTGCAGCATGGTGTAAGGCCAGAAATATACTATTCCAAGTCACTTTCCATGAGCTCACGATTTGATGTTCTTTTCCTTTTTCTTTTGTTGTATTTTTTTGACAAACTTATCACTCACTTTCGATATGAAATTACTACAATTCTTCTTTGTTAAAATTTGTTGCTGAAAAAACACTGCGGTAATCAATTGTGTTTCTCTACGTTGGAACACTATTCAGAACATTGAAAGGCACTAATGTGCTCTTTTGTGTATTGACACACACTGTGCAACAAGTATACAAATAAAACAGTAAAGTACGCAACAAAAATATAAAGGATTATTTACGTAGTATGATGTCCCACTTATGTTTGTTGGGCCGTCTCCAAAGAAAAACTCACTGCTAAACTTACAACACATGCAATGATTTAAGTCTAAATCTACTTGAACCTATCTCAAACTTGTACATTTAGAACAACTTCGCCTCCATTCAACCTTTCCTCAAAGTCATTTCATCACTCAACTAGAGTGAAATTATAAATGATAAAACCCGAAAACAATGTTTCCAATTGAATGGAATAAAGACACTCAACTTCGTATCTTACAAAGACGAATAACAAATACACTCAATAATAGTTCTTTATGGACCATACGCTCTCACTAAAATTTGCATCTATTCTAACAAAATAAATCTTTCTTTTTCTAGATTCTAAAGTCAACCACAAGACTCAAGAATAAACTCCATGTAAAATGGGATAACAAGTTATCACTTCCCTTTTTCAAGAAACATTGATTATCACTAATCCAATCTTTATCTTCAAAAGTCATACTTAAAATAAAACTCTATTTTATATTCGATCTTGACTAATTTGATCTTTGAACACTTCAAAAATGTGTTGCACATATTATTAGTTGATCTAGGACTTCTCTCGAACTTATCTTTATCTTTGGATGATCATGCTTGAATAAGAATTCTTTCAAAGTTATTGATTTTCCTTTTGTTATAGTGACAAATTTTCTCTTAAATACAAATAAATATCTTAAATTTTTGTTGCCTATAGAACATATTTAAAACAAAAGGATAATTATAAATTCAAAAAATGTCCAACCAATAATCTCAATACAGAGGATATAGCTTATTCCTCATGTTGAAACACTAAAAACCACAAGTCGAACAATACACTATTTGTATCAACAATCTCTCCCTTTGATTTTTTAACAAAACCCCCATAACAAAAACAAATATTCCTTGTACAATAAAGACATTAAAATAAAAGGAAAATTAACCTCATGTCAATTGAACTTCAAACTTTAAAAATGAAAAGAATTCAAACATAAGTTAGCAACATAAGATAACCTCCCCCCTAGAAATCTGAGTTCAGCCGCATTAATGCAAAATAACATAACCCCACTTAGTAGCTTGAGTTCAAAAACAAATAAAATGCTCCCTTGAGTATTAACTACTGTTGGTTTTTTGTTACAAAGGAAGAAAGAAAACAAAGGAAAGATTAGCAAACAAATGTGACTTGCTATTTTTCAATTCGATTACATCTTAAATTTCATACAATGTACAATTTTAAATACAAAAACATCAACTGTAACTTGACAAGTTGGCTGGTCTAAATACATGGAATTTACTAATTGACTAATTTCTGTCTAATCAACACCACTTATAATAACCTATCAGATTAAAGATAAATAAAATAATCTAATAACTTTACAAAACAAGTTGACAATTTGTTAACCTGTAACAAAAGCCTTGGGGAAGTTGGTGGTTAGATTGGCCGCCATTCTACCTAACACTCAGACTGTCCACCACATTGGTTTGTCCTCCATGTTTGGACTGTCCATCACTTTGTTCGCCAAAGTTTGTCTGCTTAATATTCCATCGTGTGATAGTTCGCCATTCTCCTAGAGTTTAACCTGTTAGCTAGATGTGCGAGTTGTTGCATGACTGGCCATCTCACAACACTCCCCATTGGCCTTCATGTAATGAACACCAATTTCATTTCTTAGTTTCTCAAACCTTGACCTTTCAAGAGGCTTGGTTAGTATGTACGCCAGTTGGCTTTCTGTGCTGCAATGAACTACAGTGACTTCTTCATTCTGTTCGATTTCCCTCACAAAATGGTACTTGATCTTGAAATGTTGTCGTCCCAGGGAAGACATGTTTCTTCGCAATTGCAACGACAAATTGATTATCACAGAAAATTTGTGTTGCTTCTATCTACACAATATTCAAGTCACTTAAAAGTTTTCTTAACCAAATTGCTTAGTTGACTACTACTGCTATATACTCCGCCTCGGCTATGGATTGGGCAATAGTTGGTTGCTTCTTCAAACTCCAAGAGAGTACGCTAGATCCAAGTGAGAAAAAAATCCAGAAGTACTTCGCATATCATCAACTGACCCAGCCCAATCAATGTCAGTATATCTAACAAGCTTTAATGAGTTAGCCTTTGTGAACCAAACCCCAAAATTGGTGATTCCTTTGATATATCTCAACACTCTCTTAGTAGCCTTCAAATGCGATATATTGCAGCAGTGCATGAACCTTGATAGCAAGTCTACTACATACATAATATTAGGGCATGTTGCTTCAAATATAATAAGCAACCAATAAGACTTCTATAATTCATCTCATCAACCCTCTCAAACTTTTTATTGTTGCTAAGCTTTTCACCAAGTGCTACAATCGTGCTTGTTGATTTGCATCTTTCCATGCAAAACCTTTCCAAGATCTTTGAGGCAAAGCTTTGCTGACTAATGAATATGCCTTCTTGAACTTGTTCCATTTCCATTCCCAGAAAGTATCTCATTTCTCCGAGGTCTGACATTTCGAACATTTTCTTCATCTGTAGCTTGAATCATTTCACCAAATCATCAGAGCTCCCAACTATTAGCAAATCATTAATATACAGAGAAACTGTTAATTTTGTGATTTTTCTAATCTTCCTTACACAGAGAATTGACTCACTGATGCTTTTTTCAAACCCTAAAATTTGTAAGTGATCATCAATTCTTGCATACCAAGCCCATGGAGCCTGTTTTAACCCGTATAATGCTTTCTTAAGCATGTATACCTTATCTTCTTTTTCTTTAACGGTGAAGCCAAGAGGTTGTTCCACATAAATTTCTTCTTGAAAGAGCCATTCAAAAAGTTGACTTAACATCTAGCTGATGGATTTTCCATCACATATGTGTCGCCAAAGCTATCAGCAATCTGATCGTAACCTTGCCACCGGTGTAAATGTCTCCAAGTAATCAATCCCATATTTCTGACTAAAACATTTCACAACCAGCCTTGCCTTCAGTTTGTTGAGGGATCCATCGGTATTGAGTTTGGTTCTGAACACCCACTTCACACTAATGACCATTTTGTGTGATGGCCTATCAACAAGTTCCCAAGTCTGGTTCTTGCGAATCATGTTCAACTCAGGTTGCATAGCTTCTTTCCAAACTTTTTTAGTTTTAGCTTTTTCAAAGTTTGCAGGTTCAAAGACGACTACCTCTTCTCTCTGGTAAATTTCAGCAATTGGTCGTGTACCACTAATGTTATGTCATCTAATTCTTATTCTTCAACTTCATTATCCACAGGTTGCAACCCCAGCTTAATCTCTCATTGCTCAAGCATTTCAGCTTCAATAACATCTCATTTCGAAGTTCTTTCTTCATCAAACACAATATCCCTACTTACCACTATCTTCTTAGAGAATGGATCATAAATTATATATCTCTTCTTGTTGCTGTTGTAGCCCAGGAAAATCCCAGTTTGTGATCTCCTCTACAGTTTACTTCTTTTCACCTAAGGGACATAAATAAAACAAATACAACCAAATACTTTCAGGTTAGAAACAAAAGGTTTATACCTGTACCAAGCTTCAAACGGAGTTTTCTCCCTCACAAATTTGGTTGGTAGTTTGTTCAACAAATAGACAAAGTGTTTACTGACTCTGTAACACCTCTTACCCGTATTCTACGCTAGAACCAGATACGAGGTGTTACCGTACTTAACTCACATGGTCTTATAGCTTTGGGCTATCAAATTCCATTCCAAATTAAAAAATTTTCCATACACACCTCTAATATCCTTATAATGGGCCTATGAGGCCCTAAACACACTTCCAGAAGGTTTCATAAATAAATTGGAAACTTGCACGCACTTAGGAAAATTTTACCTAAACATGGGCCACACACTTGTGTGTTATTTCACACACCCGTGCCTTGCACCCATGGTTGACACTGACTTGCATCACATGGTTAGTCACACGTCTGTGTGCTGTACTCGTGGTCGACACTGACTTATTCCACACGGCCTGTCACACGCCCGTGTGCTTCAACCATGTGGCGGTTTAAATTCTAAAATCAAGGTGTAGACTCACACGGCTTGGGCACATGCCCCTGTCCATGGTCGTGCCTCCCACACAGTTGAGACACACAGTCGTGTCTCTGCCCATGTGTTTACTACTGAGCTTATTGACATGAAATTCTAACATGCAAGGGGACACACGGCCTAGTCACACACCCATAGGACTGATCGTGTGTCACACATGGCCTAGACACATGCCTGTATGCCTACCCGTGTAGACAAGAGTAAGGCTATTTACCAAGCTCTTTTCACCATTCTAACTCACACAACGTAAATCCATTCAACATGTCACTGAAAAACTCAGATTTTGCAATGTACACTTCCATGAATAACTTTATCTTTTCATATATAATAATGAGCCATCAACTATGGCTATATACAAAAGAGTTCATCATTAAAGGGGCCAATACACTCTTGGCCAAAATAACAAAATAATTTACCTAGTCTAGCCCCTATACATGCCATACTCAAAAACACTAAGTCTAGATATACCGAGATGAGCTGATAGTGTGGGCGAATCTTCCAATTATCTTCGTATCCCGACCCGGCTCTTTAACACTATAAAATAAAGGAAAAGAAAGGGAGTAAGCTTTAAGCTTAGTAAGTTTACATGTAAACAAATAACATCATAGTATGTGCTAAACAATAAATAACATTACATACTAAGTAAAAATAATCCACATTCACAATCATGCTTACTCATTTCATCCTTTACCACATTCTAACCATATCACAAGCTTAATGCTCACATTCATTAACATGCATCCTTGCACTTAACACCACAAAGTCACATAATACAACACATCATAATTTCTCAATAAACCATTCATAATACCAATTACTCGGTGGTTTCGCACTTAGCCCACCATCAAACTTTAATAAGATGGTACCGCACATAGCCCACCAAAAAGGATAGTTACGGTGGTATCGCACATAGCCCACTAAATGATAAATAGACGATGGTATCACACACAACCCATCGTAATTAAGTAATAAAGTGGTATCGCACTTAGCCCACCATCAAGAGCTGTTATAGTGGTATAGCACACAGCCCACTATTTATTACTATGGATGTTATTTCACATTTACATATCTATTTCGTCATTCATACGAAAATTATTCAATAACTACCAAATTCAATCCACTTAAATCATATATCTTCTCAATCATACAATGCACCAATTAGAAACAACATGTGTATATAAAATGCATCGTTTACACATAAAATTACCTCGGTGCAAAATGCATTAATCGACGATCTATTCTGTAACCTTGCCTTTTCTTCGGTCAAGGTTGATTCCACGCTCTTCTTGGTTTGGATGAGGATAAGTTACTAAAAATTTCAAAGCTTTCAAAACCCCCTCTAAGCTGGTATTTTCGATGGTGAAAAATATTGAAGAAAAGATGATATCACTCTTTTCTTTATTTTATGCATAAAAAGCAATTTAGTCACCTATTTCTACTTAACCAATTGACCCATTTAATAATCTTGTCCCTATGGTCGGTCATCCATTCTTCAATGGCTTATTTACACTTTAAGGACCTCTAATTTAATATTCTATGGCTATTAGACACCTCTACCTTGAAAAATAGAACTTTTGCACTCTATGCGATTTAGTCCTTTTTCATAATTACGCATGATATCGCTCAAATTAAAGTACCAAAATTTCCATATAGCCATTGATAAACCGTAAAAGTGACATATTTTAACCCCATAATTAGCATGCTTTTGGATGATTTAGCCTTTGATTTATGTAAAAAGGTGCTCTTAATCCTTTCTTTTCATGTTTTATACTTAGGAAAGCACCCGAGGACGAAAAGAACAAGAAACGGGCTTAAAATGGGCCAATTTGGGCCAAAGTGGAAATCGACATGGTCTAGACTTCAAGCCACATGGCTGTGCCTCGATAATTAACTAAGCCACGGCCATGACACGATTTACATGGCCGTGCCCCAATCGACAGAATCGAGACACGGCCTGAAGACGATTTACACGGGCGTCCATAACCGTGCCCCTGTCGTGGAAAAGAGGAATTGTACTTAGATTTGGATACTTTGAGGCAAAGAAACACATTCCAAAGCCTATTCAAACACCGAGTAGGAAGTATACTTGAATTGGGACACTTAGAGGCCAAGTAAGGCATCTCAAAGTCTATATAAACACCCTAAGTGTAACCTAAAAGGGGAGTGTAAGTCGGAGGCCGAGACATTCGAAATTCGGTAGAAGCCAGAGCCTTTATGGAAATCACTCGAAGATAGCCAGTTGATCCATCTCAAGAAGCCGAAATTCTACTCAAGACGCAGATCTCTCCTTCAATTCCTTCAGGGGGTTTTAGGGATTTCTTATGTTTTGTTTTATCTTTTCTCTTGAGATGTTTTCTTTATTAGTTATGAACTAAACCCTTCAGATACCTGAAGGGGATGAAACTTAGATGAATCTTATAATTGTTTTCTGAATTATATGATAAATACTTGATTTTTTCTTAATTATGTGTGCTTAATTCTTGTGTTAATATTTCCGGGATATTAATTCAAGTCAGATGTTTTTAGGTGGAGGAGGAATAGACCCTGCCTAAGAATAGATCTAGCATAATTAAGCGGAGTCATTCGCGCGCCTAGAGATAGGGTGACGAGATTTTGCCGGATTAGGGTGAAACCTAATATGGGAGTCCATAGTTCGATTTACTGCTATTCTAGGGGGTTATTAAGTGAGAAAGAGATTTCCATTAATTAACCTAAGGTTAGACATTGTTCGCCTCGAGAGAGGGTTTAATATACATTAGGGAGTCTTACGGATCAAGTCAAGTGAATAAATCGTATGGTTCAGTGTTAGATAATAAGTGAAGTCTAGGTGGATTCTTCCTGAGGGTATCATCGTGATCAACTGAGTTTCTCTTCAAGTTGTTTCCCAATTCATTCTTTATGTCTTTGCATCTTAGTTTAGTAATTAATTAGTTAATCAACCAAATCATTTAATATTTAGGCTAAATAATAGAAAGAAAGTGAGTATTAGTACTTTTAGTTCTTTTGGGTTTGACAATCCGGTCTTGCCTAAGTCAGATTATTATTCGATAGGTACACTTTCCTTAAGTCGTTGTCGAGTTAGTTTCCAAGTTCGATCATTCTCTTTATAAATTTTAAAACTTGACAAAACAACGATCAAGTTTTTGGCGCCGTTACTGGAGAACTAAAATATTAAGAAAACTCTATTTTTATTACTTTAGCCATTATTTTCATTTTTATTTTCACAATTGATTTTATTTTATTTTTCTAATTTTCTTCATTTCTTTTTCAGCAGATACCTCTAGTTTATGACTAGAAGGAAACCGACAGGACCTCTAGTATACGATAGTGATATCGAAGCTACCGCTCGTAAGAATCGCAGAGAAATCAGGCGAGCCTTAAATTACCAAAAGAACAACAACAAGGCGAATCCAATCCTCTCAAGGATGGACGAGAATAATCCACCACGAGATATGGCGTAAAATAATGCTCCACGTACTATGTATGATTATGCTAAACCTCATTTAACAGGAGCTACATCTAGTATTGTTAGGCCTGCTATAGCTGCTAATAATTTTGAATTAAAGCCTAACGCAATACAAATGATTCAACAATTTGTTCAATTTGATGGTTTGCAGGACGAAGACTCGAACACTCATATAGCTAATTTTTTAGAGTTCTATGATACTTTCAAAATAAATGGCATTCTAATGATGCCATTCATCTTCGGTTATTTCCCTTTTCATTAAGGAATAAACCCAAACAGTGGTTATACTTGTTACCACGAGGGTCAATTAGTACATGGGACCAAATGACCGAAAAGTTATTATTAAAATATTTTGCACCGGCCAAAACGGCCAAATTACAAAATGATATCTCTTCTTTTACGCAGATGGATTTGAGACATTATACGATGCATGGGAGAGATACAAGGATCTCTTAAGAAGGTGTTCGCACCATGGTTTACCCTTATGGCTCCAAGTCCAAACTTTCTATAACGATGTGAACCCCTCAATGAGGCAATTAATTGATTCAGCCGCCGGTGGAACCCTGAACAACAAAACTCCTAAAGTGGCCTATGAGTTTATCGAAGAGATGTCACTGAACAATTACCAGTGGCAAGTTACAAGGACAAAACCAACAAAATTGGCCGGAGATTTCAGCCTCGACGCAGTAACCATGTTATCGAATCAGGTAGAGATGATGAATAAAAAGCTTGATAGTTTGAGTTTTTCGCAGGTACACCAAATAATGCAGTGCGACGCAAGTGGAACTGTGGCGAATCCTGAGTACCCACCCTACCAACCAAACATAGAGAGCGAACAAATGAACTATATAGGTAATGATTTTGATACAATAATAATCCTTATAGTAATAATTACAATCTAAGTTGGAGGAACCACCCAAACTTTTCATGGGGAGGTCAAGGAAATCAAGGAAATCAAAGATAACAACCTCTCCAAAATTTCCAAAATCAGCCATATCTGCAAGAGAAGAAGCCAAACCTCAAAGAGATATTGAAAACATTCATGATAAGTACAGAAAATAGTCTCCAAGATATTGAGAAAACACTTAGAATTCAACGAACATTGGCTGAAGAGAATAAGAACCAAATTATGGAATTCACTAAGACAATTGGGGTACACACTAAGTCAGTTGGACTACTTACTGAGATGATTTGTGAAATAAGGGCAGAGATTCTTTCTAAAGAAATAGAACAGGTAAAGGCAGTCACATTAAGAAGTGGAAAGGAGTTAGTCAAACCAAAGAGACCACACGAAGATAATAAAACAAAGAATGAGGGAGTTGAGGACGTAAATCCAGTACGCAAAGAACCACCAATTCCATATTCAGCAAAGTTAAAGAAAGAACGATTAGATGCCCAATACGGTAAGTTTCTCGAACTTTTTAAACAAATACATATTAACTTACCTTTTGTTGAAGCTATTTCACAGATGCCAAAATACGCAAAATTCTTAAAGGAACTCCTGACGAATAAAATTAACTTTGAAGAAATATCTATACTGGAACTTAATGAAGAATGTTCAGCCATCCTCCAAAACAAGTTACCAACAAAATTAAAAGACCTAGGAAGTTTTACTATTCCCTGTTTAATTGGTAGCTTGAATATTAAGAAGGCATTAGCTGATCTAGGTGCCAGTATTAATTTAACGCCTTACAAAATGTTTAAACAACTAGATCTTGGGGAACCAAAACCCACTAGGATGAGTATTCAGTTAGTTGATAGATCTATTAAATATCCTAGAGGAGTAATCAAAGATATACTGGTGAAAATTCATAAATTTATTTTCCCTGTTGATTTTGTTGTGTTAGACATTAATGAAGACATTGATGTTCCCTTAATTTTAAGGCGTCCTTTTTTAGCTACTGTTCGGGCTATTATCGATGTAGGCAACAACAAACTTGCATTAAGGATAGGCGATGAGAAAATTATTTTTCAAATTTATGATGCCATGCGATATTCTAAAGAACAAGATGATGCATGTTATTTTTTTGATACTACTGATCATATCATTCAAAACTCATTACAGGAAAATCATACACGATGACACGATAGAATTGTGCCTGACTCAAGATGAGGGGGAAGAAAATGAAGCTGATGAGCTAAAAACATCTTCACCTCGACAAACGCAAGAAGAAAGCATTAAAGTTAATGACGAACTAAGACAAAAACCCTCCATCGATGAGCCACCCAAATTGGAAATAAAGTAGTTGCCAAAACACTTAGAGTATGCATTCCTCGGGGACAATTCTACGCTAACGGTTATTATCTCTTCAGAATTAAAACACAAGGAAAAAGAGGAGTTAATATAAGTACTAAGAGAACATAAAAAATCCATAGCTTGGAAAATCTATAACATCAAGGGCATAAACCCATCGTTCTGTACCCACAAAATTTTAATGGAAGAGGAATACAAACCGCATGTACAGCCTCAGAGACGCTTAAACCCCAACATGAAGGAAGTAGTCAAGGCTGAGGTAATTAAACTTCTAGATGTTGGAATAATTTAACCTATTTCTGATAGTACTTGGGTAAGTCTTGTACAGGTAGTTGCAAAGAAAGGAGGCATTATTGTAGTGCCCAATGAAAGGAATGAGTTAATCACTATAAGAATAGTTAGAGGTTGGAGAGTTTGTATAGACTACAGAAAGCTGAACGATGCTATCAGAAAAGATCACTTCCCTCTACCCTTCATAGATCAAATGTTGGAAAGACTATCTGGGCATATGTACTACTATTTCATGGACGGACCCTCCAGCTGCTTCCAAATCCCAATAGCTCCTGAAGATCAAAAGAAGACAACATTGACATGCCCATACAGTACGTTTGCTTATCGTAGAATGCCTTTTGGATTATGTAATGCTCCTACTATTTTTCAGCGTTGCATGTTGGCAATCTTTGACGAACTTGTGGAAGACATTATGGAGGTATTTATGGATGATTTCTCAGTATTCGATAATTCTTTCTACATTTGCCTTAAAAATTTAAAACGAGTTCTAATGAGATGTAAGGAAATAAACCTTGTTTTAAATTGGAAAAAATGTCACTTTATGGTTAGAGAAGGGATTGTATTAGGACATAAGATTTCTAGTAAAGGGATTGAGGTAGATAAAGCAAAAGTTGAAACCATAGAAAAATTACCTCCCCTTAGTTCAGTTAAGGCTATTAGAAGCTTTTTAGGACATGTAGGGTTCTATAGAAGATTTATTAAAGGCTTTTCTAAAATAGCTAAGCCTTTAACAAAATTACTAGAAAAAGATGTTCCTTTCAATTTCAATCAGGAATGTTTAGATGCATTTAATATCATTAAGGATAAGTTGATAAATGCTCCGATAATAATTGCACCTGATTGGAATTTACCCTTTGAACTAATGTGTAATGCAAGTGATTTTGTAGTAGGTCCAGTTTTGGGACAACAAAGAGACAAGAATTTTCAGCCAATTTACTACTCTAGCAGAACATTAACACCCGCACAAGAAAACTACACCACCACAGAGAAAGAATTGCTAGCTGTAGTTTTTACTTTTGTCAAATTTAGGCAGTATCTAATATTTTCTAAAGTTGTCGTTTACACTGACCATTCAGCTTTTCGTTATCTTTTGTAACAGCCCGGTTTAGACCCTAGTCAGAATAGTGGTTCGAGACCACAAATTCGAGGTCATAAAAATATTATAATGATATTTTCTGTGTGAATGATATGTGACATAGTCTGTGTGAAAATTCTGTGTGATGATTTGATCGTTTTAGTGTCGGATTAAGAGAAAGGACTTAATTGCATAAATAGTAAAAGCTATGTTCTAATTTATAAGTGCCTAAGTGTTGTTGTCTTTTAAATAAGGAGGTCTTATAGTGCAATTAGACCATATTTAATGATAGTGGAAGGTTGATGGACATTTATAACCATCCATAATAAGCTTTAATGTTTATTTCATTAAGGGTATAGTTGGAAATCAATTATAAATGTTATAATAAACAAATGAAACTAAAATGCTCATCTTTAACATGTATTTTCCACCAAAATTTGAGAAAGAAAAGAGGGTTTGAAGCTTTCATGGTTTTGACAACTTCAAGCTTCAATTAGTAAGTGTTTTGTGTTCGATTTTTGATAATTTCTATGTTTTTGTGATCGTTGCTTTGTGCTCTAGCTAACCCATGCTTAAATTTTAGAAAATGATGGTGATTTTGAGATATGCCATTATTGAATATATGAGCTTTGTGGTGATAGTTAGTGGAATATAAAAGTTTAATGTTGGGTTAACATAGTTTGTATTTGAAATTTTGGTGAAATTGAGTAATTTGAGCTAAATTATGAAAATGAGAAATTTGAGGATTAAAATATGAAATAAATGAAATGTGTGGACTCCTATGAGACTAAGGAGAATTCAGTCTAAGCGTAGTGTAATGAAATTTTGAGTATTTGATGATTTTGTGAGATAGGGACTAAAGTGTCGAAATGTGAAAATGTGAGGACTATTTTGTAAAATTCCTTAAATATGTGTGTTTGGATTAAAATGAATGAATTGATGATTGAATGGAGTGAATTTAAATGTGTATAAACCAAGAGAGGAGAGGTTCGGATCGAGATCGATGCAAAGATAAAGTGCTCGATTAATCGACCGTATCGATAGTTCGACGTCCAAGGTAAGTTCGGATATAATACATGTATTTGAGATATGTTTTATCAATATGAAATGAATATGTTTATGTATATGAAAGTGAGTTACTATGTGCATGATTTTAATTTGAGGGCACTAAGTGTGCGAAAGTAAAATCAAGATAGAAATGAATGGCACTATGTGTGCGATGTGATGAAAGCTTCGGTTTATTCTTGTGGCGCTATGTGTGCGATGTTATGAAAACTTTAGATTATTGTTGTGGCACTGTGTGTGCGATACCGAAATGAGTTGGTTAAAAGAATAGGCACTAAGTGTGCGATAACAGTTATGAGTCGGATAAGTATGTGGCACTGAGTGTGCGATTAAATTAAAGAATGATCGAAAAATAATATCGAGCAATGAATAGCTTGGAGATTTAATAGCTTTGCGTAGTTAAGTTACGTATTGTACCATTGTGGTTGATGAGTAAAATTAAGCTTTGATTGAGGAAATGAGCATTGTGGCTATGGATGAGAAGGCACGAATATGAGATAATAGATCTAAATGATTATTTATTTTTGCATCGATCTAATTTGATATGATAATTGTATTGTATATCGAACTTACTAAGCTTTAGAAAGCTTACTGTGTGATTTCTTTCTCTGCCTAAAGCTAGCTCGGATATGGGATCATCAGCTTCTAAATCACACTATCGACATTCTATTTTGGTACTTTTGGAAAGATGTATATAGCTAGAATATGGCATGTATAGGCTGGTAAATTGAATCAAGTTTGAGATTTGTAAGTAGCCATGAGATGTGGCTAGATATGTGATAGGTTTGGCATGAATGAATGTGGTATCTAAATGATGCATCTTTTGGCATGATTTGTAGATTGATAAATTTGCTATTGAGTGGTAACTTTGTGTTGATAAATGCTAGTAGGAGTAGTGAGATTTGGGAGTGAATTATGCTTGTGATAGAATAAGTATTGGTATTGAATTGGGTATGATTAGAGTTGGTATTGATTGTATATTTTAAATTGCTAAATTGGTATGCTTTTAGATGGCAATATGTGCATGAGATGTTTGGTTGATTGGCTTGTAGGTTTGACCCTAAGTGGGTGGCATGTTGGCCTTGCAAAGATGGCCTATAATGTCGCACGGTTGGGGCACATGGGCGTGTCTTAGACCGTGGTTAAATTGGTAGAATGTGGTTTAAATCAAGACACGGCCATGGCACCAAAGTGCCTGCTGTGTCGTCTTGAGAAATGGCGAGATATGACCTTATAGGGAACGGCCTTAGCATAAGGGCATGCTTGTTAGCCGTGTTGATTTTGGCAGTAAGTAACCACGGGGAGGTCACACGGGTGTGTCATGTAGCCATGGGAGAGGCACGGCCTACCCCACGGCGTGTCTCCCCTATATTCTAGAAAAGTTTCAATTTTTCATAAAATTTTATATGTGTTTCGGTTTAGTCCCGACTCGGTTTATAAGCATGCTTAGGGTCTTGATGACTCGTTTAAGGGACACTATGATTGTATTTGAATGTGTTTGATGATGATTGACTTTGTGTCGTGAATGTAATGTAAAATAATCCTATTATTCGGTAATGCCTCTAAACCCTATTCTGACGACGGTCTCGGGTTAGGGGCATTACATTTTATTGGTATCAGAGCTACGATTTAGTCGATTCTCAAACTAACGTAGCATGTGTGAGTCTAGCTATACATGCCATATTGTGAAATTACGATAGTGTGATGAAATCTGGCAGTTGAAATGTGTTTTAATATAGTAATGGATCCCGATCGAGCAGTTGCTTACGACATGGAGAGTAATGTGCCTGCTCCTGCTCAAGGGACAGTGCCGGCCACATCTAGGCCGAATGATAGTGGTGAGGGAGGTGAGGCTAAGCAAGCCTTCTTCCGTATGATGAGTGAATGGTTTTCAAAATTTGTTAGAACAAATCCGACTGCTCCACAACCTCCACCCCCACAAGTACCTGTTGTGCCACAAGCTGTAGATCCAAACAGATTGAGTAAACCACCTGTAGATAAAATTCGCAAGTATAGGGCCAAAGAGTTTAGGGTCGCAACTGATGACGATGCTGAACGAGCTGAGTTTTGGCTTGAAAATACAATCAGAGTATTTGATGAGATGTCGTTGAGCCATGAAGAGTGCATTAAGTGTGCAGTTTCCTTATTGTGAGACACAACTTACAATTGGTGGAAAACGTTGATATCTGTAGTTCTGAGAGAGAGAATAACTTGGGATTTCTTTCAATCTGAGTTTAGAAAGAAGTATATCAGTCAACGCTTTATTGACCAGAAACGTAAGGAGTTTTTAGAGCTGAAACAGGGCCATTTTTCTGTTACTGAGTACGAGCGAGAATTTGTAAGATTGAGTCAATATGCAAGAGAATGTGTTTCGAGTGAAACTACTATGTGTAAACGTTTTATATAGGGATTGAATGAAGACATTAAGTTGTTGGTTGGAATACTAGATATAAATGAATTTGTTGTATTAGTCGAAAGAGCATGCAAAGCTGAGGAGCTCGATAAAGAAAAGAAGAAAGCTAATTCTGAGGCTCGCGATAAAAGAAAGACATCAGTGAATAAGTTCTCTCAATCTTCAGCAAAGAGATATAAAGATGCAAGCAATCATTCAAATGCCTTGTTTGGACATCCAAATAAAGATCGTTTGAGACAGAGTACTGGTTTACGAATTCAAGCTCTGAATGAAACAAGTGTTGGCAGTGTTAAGAGTAACAAGCCCGAATGTAGACAATATGGGAGACGACATGTGGGAGAGTGCTGGGGCAAGTATAACAATAGAACATGGTATAAGTGTGGATCCCGAGATCATTTTATCCGAAATTGCCCAAAGATGGTCGAAGAAGAAAATGTTCAGAATGAAAGACCGAGTAATATGACAACAAGGGGTAGACCACCTAGAAACATTAGAAATATGAGCGAAAGCCAGATAGGAACAATTGATACAGCTGTGAGATCAAAAGCGAGAGCACCTGCCCGAGCCTATGTTATACGTGCACGAGAGGAGGCATCATCTCCAGACGTAATCACTGGTACTTTCACTTTATTTGATACTGATGTCATTACATTGATAGATCCAGGATCAACTCATTCTTATGTGTGTATGAATTTAGTATTGAATAAGACTCTACCTATTGAGTCTACTGAATTTGTGATTAGAGTATCGAACCCCTTAGGCAAGTGTGTTTTGGTGAATAAGGTGTGCAAGAATTGCCCGTTGATGTTTCGTGATTTATGTTTCCCAGTTAATTTGATGTTGCTACCATTTGATGAATTTGACATAATTCTGGGAATGGACTGGCTCACTTTGCATAATGCCAATGTGAATTGTAAGAGAAAGAATGTTGGATTGAAGAGTCAGAATGGTGGGATAGTTCGAATTGAGTCTAGTGATATGAAAGGATTACCAGTTGTTGTATCTGTAATGAAAGCTATGAACTAGGTGAAAAAGGGCTGTGAAGCTTATCCGGCGTACGTGATTGATACAAAAGTGCCAAAAAAGAAAGTTGAATCTGTGCCTGTGATAAGTGAGTTTCCAGATGGGTTTCCAGAAGAGTTACCGGGTTACCTCCGATTAGAGAAGTCGAATTTGGTATTGAGTTAGTGCCGGGAACTACTCCTATTTCGATAGCTCCATACAGAATGGCACCAACAGAATTGAATGAGTTGAAATCTCAGTTGAAAGAATTGACTGACAGAAGATTTGCACGACCGAGTTTTTCACCCTAGTGAGCTCCTGTATTATTTGTGAAAAAGAAAGATGGAACTATGAGAATGTGTATTGATTATCGATAATTGAACAAAGTGACGATAAAGAACAAATATCCATTACCTCGGATCGATGATTTGTTTGATCAGTTGAGAGGAGCTACAGTATTTTTTAAAATAGATTTGAGATCGGGCTATTATCAGTTAAGAGTTAAAGAGTCTGATATGCCAAAAACTGCTTTCAGAACGAGGTATGGACATTATGAATTCTTAGTGATGCCTTTTGGACTAACAAATGCCCCTGCAGTATTTATGGACTTGATGAATCGGATATTCAAATCGTGTTTGGATCGCTTTGTGGTGGTGTTCATTGATGATATTTTGATCTATTCGTGTGATGAGACGCAGCATGCCGAACATTTGAGAATTGTGCTACAAACTCTGCGTGAGAAGCAGTTGTATGCAAAGTTTAGCAAGTGTGAATTTTGGTTGTCTGACGTCAGTTTTCTGGGGCATATTGTATCTGCTGCTAGGATACGAGTCAATCCGCATAAAATCTCTGCTATTTTAGATTAGAAGCCTCCGAGAAATGTGTCAAAAGTTCGTAGTTTTCTGGGACTAGCTGGATATTATAGACGATTTGTGAAAGGCTACTCGATGATTGCGAATCTAGACAAAGTTGTTACAGAAAGATGTTAAATTTGAGTGGTCGGAAAATTGTCATTAGAGTTTTGAGCAGTTGAAAGTGTTGTTGACAGAAGCACCGGTGTTAGTTCAACTTGAATTGGGAAAAGAGTTTATAGTCTATAGTGATGCATCGTTAAATGGTTTGGGCTGTGTGCTGATGTAAGAAGGAAAAGTCATCGCTTATGCTTCGAAACAATTAAAACCGCATGAAAAGAATTATCCAACGATGATCTTGAATTGGTCATGCGATTGTATTCGCATTGAAGATTTGGTGTCACTATTTATTCGGTGAAAATGTCATATTTATACCGATCATAAGAGTTTAAAGTATTTGATGACTCAGAAAGATTTGAACTTGAGACAAAGAAGATGGTTAGAATTGTTGAAAGACTTCGAACTTGTGATAGATTACCACCCGGGTAAAGCTAATGTTGTAGCCGATGCCTTGAGTCGAAAATCATTATACGCTTATGAGCTTTGAGTAATCAAAATATCTGTGTGATGCTAATGCGGTGATAATCGAATTGAAAGTTGTCGATGTTTGTACAAAGAATTTGTGATACTCGTAAGAATGATAATGAGTTGTTAGCAAAAAGAGTTCAGTGTGATTCTGATGCCGTATCAGAATTTTGAGTTGATAATAATGATTGTTTGAGATTTAGAGATCGGATTTGTGTTCCGAGAAATTCAGAGCTGATTCAAATGATTTTGGCTAAAGCTCATAATGGTCATTTGACTGTACATCCAGGGAGTACGAAAATGTATAATGATTTGAAACAGTTCTATTGGTGGCATGTATGAAGAGACATATTTCTGACTTTGTGTCGAAATGTTCAGTTTGTCAGCAAGTTAAGGTTGAACATCAAGTTTCGTCCGGTTTATTGCAATTGATTATGAATCCTGAGTGGAAATGGGAGAGGATCACAATGGACTTTGTGTCAGGTTTGCCCTTATCTCTGAGCAAGAAAAATGCGATTTGGGTGATAGTTGATAAATTGACGAAATTAGCTCATTTCATTCCAGTGAGAACCGGTTATTCTTTAGATAAGTTGGCTGAATTGTATATCGATGAGATTGTGAGATTGCACAGAGTACCGTTATCTATAGTGTCTGACAGAGATCCGAGATTTACCTCACGATTTTGGAAGAAATTACAAGATGCTTTAGGCACAAAATTGTATTTCAGTACTGCTTTTCATCCACAAACAGATGGTCAATCCGAGCGAATCATTCAGATTCTTGAAGACATGCTGAGATGTTGCATACTTGAATTTGAAAGCACGTGAGAAAGGCATTTATCATTGATTGAGTTTATGATAACAACAGCTTTTCAATCTAGCATTAAATGGCACCATATGAGACTCTTTACTACGAAAGTGTCAAAATCCATTGTATTGGACCGAGCTGAGTGAGAACAAGATTCACGGGGTTGATCTTATAAAAGAGACTGAGCAGAAAGTGAAACTAATTCGTGATAGTTTGAAAGTAGCCTCAGATCGTTAGAAGTCTTATGCAGATTTGAAACGAAAGGATATTGAATTTGAGGTTGGGGATAAAGTGTTTCTAAAAGTATCTCCGTAGAATAAGAAACTTCGATTTGGCAGAAAGGGCAAGTTGAGTCCGAGGTTCATTGGACCGTATGAGATCGTTGAACGAGTTGGACCGGTTGCTTATAGATTGAGATTGCCATCTGAATTAGAAAAGATCCATAATGTGTTTCATGTGTCAATGCTTCGACAGTACAGATCAGATCCATCTCATGTGATTGCTCCTACTGAGGTTGAGATTCAGTCAGACTTTTCGTATATTGAAGAATCGATCCGAATTTTGGCACGAGAGACCAAAGAGTTGAAAAAGAAAAGAATTTCCTTAGTGGAGGTATTGAGGCACAAACACGAAATTGAAAAGGCTACGTGGGAGCCTGAGAACGTTATGAGAGAGCAACATCCACAACTATTCATTGGTAAGATTTTCAAAGATGAAAATCCCTAAGGGGGGAGAGTTGTAACAACCCGGTTTAGACCCTAGTCAGAATAGTGGTTCGAGACCACAAATTCGAGGTCGTAAAAATTTTATAATGATATTTTATGTGTGAATGATATGTGACATAGTCTGTGTGAAAATTTTGTGTGATGATTTGATCGTTTTAGTGTCAGACTAAGAGAAAGAACTTAATTGCATGAATAGTAAAATTTATGTGCTCATTTATAAGTACCTAAGTGTTGTTGTCTTTTAAGTAAGGAGGTCTTATGGTGCAATTAGACCATATTTAATGATAATGGAAGGTTGATCGACATTTATAACCATCCATAATAAGCTTTAATGTTTATTTCATTAAGGGTATAGTTGGAAATCAATTACAAATGTTATAATAAACAAATGAAACCAAAATGCTCATCTTTAACATGTATTTTCCACCGAAATTTGAGAAAGAAAAGAGGGTTTGAAGCTTTCATGGTTTTGGCAACTTCAAGCTTCAATTAGTAAGTGTTTTGTGTTTGATTTTTGATAATTTCTACGTTTTTATGATCGTTGCTTTGTGCTCTAGTTAACCCATGCTTAAATTTTAGAAAT
The DNA here is from genome assembly GCA_025506655.1 of Gossypium rotundifolium. Taxonomy (NCBI): domain Eukaryota; kingdom Viridiplantae; phylum Streptophyta; class Magnoliopsida; order Malvales; family Malvaceae; genus Gossypium; species Gossypium rotundifolium. Next base: position 33,611,230 of record CP106727.1, on the reverse strand, counting down.
TGATGGTGATTTTGAGATATTCCATTGTTGAATATATGAGCTTTGTGATGATAGTTAGTGGAATATAAAAGTTTAATGTTGGGTTAACATAGCTTGTATTTGAAATTTTGGTGAAATTGAGTAATTTGAGCTAAATTGTGAAAATGAGAAATTAGAGGATTAAAATGTGAAATAAATGAAATGTGTGGACTTCTATGAGACTAAGGAGAATTTGATCTAAGCATAGTGTAATGAAATTTTGAGTATTTGATGATTTTGTGATATAGGGACTAAAGTGTCGAAATGTGAAAATATGAGGACTATTTTGTAAAATACCCTAAATATGTGTGTTTGGATTAAAATGAATGAATTGATGATTGAATGGAGTGAATTTGAATGTGTATATACCAAGAGAGGAGAGGTTCGAATCAAGATCGAGGCAAAGATAAAGTGCTCGATTAATCGACCGTATCGATAGTTCGACGTCCAAAGTAAGTTCGGATATAATACATGTATTTGAGATATGTTTTATCCATATGAAATGAATATGTTTATGTATATGAAAGTGAGTTACTATGTGCATGATTTTAATTTGAGGGCACTAAGTGTGCTAAAGTGAAATCGAGATAGAAATAAATGGCATTGTGTGTGCGATGTGATGAAAGCTTCGGTTTATTGCTGTGGCACATTGTGTGTGATGTTATGAAAGCTTTGGATTATTGCTGTGGCACTGTGTGTGCGATACCGAGATGAGTTGGTTAAAAGAATAGGCACTAAGTGTGCAATAACAGCTTATGAGTCGGATAAGTATGTGGCAATCGAAAAGCGATTAAATTAAAGAATGATCGGCAAATAATATCGAACAATGAATAGCTTGGAGATTTAATAGCTTTGTGTGGTTAAGGTACGTATTGAACCTTTGTGGTTGATGAGTAGAATTAAGCTTTGATTGAGGAAATGAGCATTGTGGCTATGGATGAGAAGGCAAGAATATGAGATAATAGATCTAAGTGATTGTTTATTTTTGCATCGATATAATTTGATATGATAATTGTATTGTATTTCGAACTTACTAAGCTTTGGAAAGCTTACTGTGTGATTTGTTTCTCTGCCTTGTAGTGTCAGTAAAGCTAGCTTGGATTTGGGATCGTTAGCTTCTAAATCACACTATCGGCATTCTATTTTGGTACTTTTGGAAAGTTGTATATAGCTAGAATATGGCATGTATAGGCTAGTAAATTGAATCAAGTTTGAGATTTGTAAGTAGCCATGAGATGTGGCTAGATATGTGATAGGTTTGGCATGAATGAATGTGGTATCTAAATGATGCATCTTTTGGCATGATTTGTAGATTGATAAATTTGCTATTGAGTGGTAACTTTGTGTTGATAAATGCAAATAGGAATAGTGAGATTTGGGAATGAATTATACTTGTGATAGAATAAGTATTGGTATTGAATTGGGTATGATTAGAGTTGGTATTGATTGTATGTTTTAAATTGCTAAATTGGTATGCTTTTAGATGGCAATATGTGCATGAGATGTTTGGTTGATTGGCTTGTAGGTTTGACCCAAGTGGGTGGCATGTTGGCCTTGGAAAGATGGCCAATAATGTCGCATATTGGAACACCAAGCGTTGTCTCGGACTGTGGGTAAATTGACAGGATGTGTTTTAAACTACATATGGCCATGGCACGGGCGTGCCTATAGGTCGTGCGAGAAATGGCAGTATATGACCTTATAGGAGATGGCCTTAGCACACAGGCGTGCTTGTTAGCCATGTTGATTTTGGCAGTAAGTAACCACGGGAGGTCACACGGGTGTGTCATGTAGCCATTGGAGAGGCATGGCCTACCCCACGGGCGTGTCTCCCCTGTATTCTAGAAAAGTTTCAATTTTTCATGAAATTTTATATGTGTTTCAATTTAGTCCCGACTCGGTTTATAAGCATGCTTAGGGTCTTGATGACTCGTTTAAGGGACACTATGATTGTATATGAATGTGTTTGATGATGATTGACTTTGTGTCGTGAATGCGGTGTAAAATGATCCTATTGTTCGGAATGCCTCTAAACCTTATTCCGACGATGGTCTCGGGTTATGGGTGTTACATCTTTTAACTAAACCTGATGCAAAACCTCGACTCATACGATGGATTTTACTTTTACAGGAGTTTGACTTGGAAATATAGGATAAGAAGGGAGCTGAGAATTTTGCGACAGATCACCTCTCTAGACTTGAGAATCCACATATCGAAGAGCTCGATGAAAGCGAGATAAACGACTCATTTCCCTAAGAACAGCTCTTTTCTATAACACATCCTAAGGTATCATGGTTTGCAAATATCGCAAATTATTTAGCTTCTAACATCTTGCCAAAAAGACTAACACATCACTAAAAGAAGTGATTCCTTTCTGATGCAAACAACTATTTTTAGGAAGATCCCTTTCTTTTTCGCATATGTGCAGATTAGGTAATTCGAAGATGCGTTACAAAGGCAGAAACAAGCAAAATCCTGAAACATTGCCATCCAGGACCTTCAGGAGGACACTACAGTGGCATCAAGACAGCACACAAAATACTCGAATCAGGTTTTTATTGGCCCACTTTATTTAAAGACGCCAACAGGTATGTTACCTCTTGTGATAAATGCCAAAGAACAGGTAATATTTCTAAACGTGATGAAATGCCTCAAACGTATATGTTATCATGTGAAATATTTGATGTATGGGGTATTGATTTTATGGGATCATTCCCTAGTTCATTCGGAAATAAATACATCCTAGTGGCAGTTGATTACATGTCAAAATGGGTGGAAGCCGAAGCTTTACCTACCAATGATGCTAGAGTAGTAGTTAAGTTTCTTAAGAAACTGTTCTCTCGTTTTGGAACACCAAGAGCTATCATTAGTGATAGGGGCACTCATTTCTGTAATACTCAATTTGACAAAGTTCTAAAAAAATATGTAGTACACCACAGGATAGCTACCCTATATCATCCTCAAACTAGTGGGCAAGTTGAAGTAACAAACCGGGAACTTAAACGTATCCTAGAAAAAATGGTTGAATCAAACAGGAAAGATTGGGCATTAAAAGTAGATGATGCCTTATGGGCCTATAGAACAACATTTAAAACCCCTCTGGGAATGTCTCCATACAAACTTGTATACGGGAAAAGCTGTCATCTACCAGTCGAGTTAGAACACAAGGCTTTTTGGGCGATAAAGTTTTTAAAATTTGATCTTAAAATTGCAAGAACGAAACAAATGATGCAGATGAACGAGCTAGTCAAATGGAGAACTGAGGCATACGAGAATTCAAAACTATACAAAGAGGCAACAAAACGATGCCATGATGCTCGTCTCAAGAAATCAAAACAATTCGAAGTAGGAGACTTGGTCCTACTATACAACTCAAGGCTCAAACTATTCCCTGGGAAGCTGAAATCAAGATGGTCAGGCCCATTCATGATCAAAACAATTTTTCCATATGGCACAATCGAGGTAACCCACCCCACTAAGGGCATATTCAAGGTAAATAATCACCGACTCAAAATTTATAATGATGCAGATTTTAGGGATATGAGAGAGGAGCTTCAGCTCTGTGAACCTTCTTTTAGAAATGACAACAAGGTAAGTCTAGCTTAAGACTATAAATGAGCGCTTCTCGGGAGGCAATCCAAGCACTAATTCACTAACATTTTTAATTTTAAACTAATGAAACTAATGAAGCGCAGATTAGGGTCACACGGCCCTACACACGGGCATGCCCATGGCCGTGTGGAAGCCAAGGGACGATCCATGGGCGTGCTAGTAGCCGTGCACGACAGAGAAAAAAATTTCTTTTCCCAACACCAGCAACAATAATATCCCACACCCGTGCCGATCTCCCGTGCAAGGTTACTAACTTGTTAAGCACGGGCTAAAACACGACCGTGCTTTACGACCGCGTGAAGCTACTGACTTGTAAACCACGGGTAGAACATGCCCGTGTCATCTAACCGTGCCAACATTCTAACTTATCAAACACGGGAGGAGCACGCCTATTTTAAATGACCATGTGAAGAAAGACACGGGCGTGCCATAAGTACCCACGGCCGTGGCCAAACACCTGAACACACCCAAAATTCAAAATCACGAAAAACACGGGCGCATAAAAAATGAGCATGGCCGTGGCCCCTGCCCGTGCTCTCACCCCTATTTAAGCAACTTAAACCATCACCTCCCCCAAAACCAACCCTAAAAGATTTCTCAGCCCCTTTTCTCCCATTTTCGGCCATACCCACGCCTTCCGACCCCTAAAAAACCTCCCAACCTCCCTTTTTCTCCAACAACTTTACAAACCCGCACCCCACGCCCACCCCACAACTGTGCTGCAGCAATCCACGCCCTTGCCACAGTCGTGCACCTGCAGAAAACATCACAACACCACCATGCTCCGCCTGTGCTCAACCGATTTACACCATCACACCTGGTTCCCTCCATTACTTCATTTTCTTGACTAAAAAAATTGATAAATTTCACATTATTTTGCTTTATATTTTTTTGTTTGAAGCATGATTTATTTTCTTAGAACTTGTTTCAATGTTTCATTCTCATGAATATCTATAATGAAAATTTTAATTATTCACTATTTGTTACTATTTATCGATTGTTAGATAGATTTCATATTTTCTATTGATTACATTCTTATACAAATTTTCCTATGAAAAATAGGCTGCTCATAGGTGTATAACCGAATTTAGCATTTAAATATCTAGGGGTCTAGATGACAATTTCGTACAAACACTACTTGAATATCCATTATTTTAGGTACAATGTCATCATCACGAGGGAAACAAACTACGGCCACCCCCACCAAGAAAAGAAAGGGACCCGGCTTATCCTCAGCTAGTGCCTCTTTCGAAATAAGACACCGACTTCTTCAATTCTCTCAAGAAGCTCAGGAAGAATGATATAAGGCATTCCAAGAAAGACCTCTCGGCTCCAGAAGATGCATTGACTGGGACGCCGTAGAACAGGTCAGACTAGCAGCTGACATCCGAGCCCTCATATCGACCAAGCCTTGGGAGCAATTTTTCCTTATCATCGAGCCAATATATTTGGAACTCACACTCGAGTTCTACACCACTTTCACCTTATAGATAGTGATGACCCGATATGACGATCCGGGCATAGTCCAATTTTGTTTAGGGGGCACGGCACGTCGACTAAGCGTATCGCAATTCGGCACAGCACTCAGACTCTATACGGAGGAGTTTATAGCAAAAAATCATCTCTCCGAGTTAGACCGTCAACTCCACTGCACTCCACTCAACTGCTGGCATAGCTTAGCCCCCACCACGGGCGTCTACGACCCCAGTCGCTCTAAAGCGGTAGCCCTTGGACCACCCCTGCGGTATATCCACACCATTCTAGCTCATACTATCATTGGTCGACGCGAGAGCACCGTGTGGTAAATAAGCACGATGTTACTAACTATCGTGCATGCCAGAAGGGCATGTGTTTGACCCTGCCTACTTCATCGCCTGTGTAATTCAGCACCAAATGGAACTGCGTAGGAAGGGCATTTTAATGATGGGGTCGTACATTACTCGGTTAGCTCAACACTTTGGCCTCCTCAACACCGAGGCTCAAACTTCCTCTCTCACACTGAATGGCCAGATGATACCTCAAGGCATTCAGACGATATTGCACATAAGGATGGTTAAATATCGTCGTGGGATCGACCCCCCTCAGTACCGACTAGCTACAAATGAGGAGGTGCCCGAGGACATTACTGATGATGTCCTACCAGTCTTGAGCCAGCAGCCTTGATGGAAGATATCTCTGCACGCCTCACCCAGTTCGAGCATTACTATACTCAGTAGTTCACTAACACCGCGCGACGTTTTGATGGGATCGAGGCCACACTCCAGCAAATATTCCATCACTTCCACATATCATCACCGACACCACCACAGGACCCGGCCGATGACGAGGACCTCTGAGTCCTTTTGATTATCTAAATTTTATTTTCTCATTATTAGTTCTATTTTATTTTTATTTTTATTTTATTTTTCCTTTATTTTAATTTTTTTATTTGTCGTAATGCGAAACTTTTCTTCATTGCAAACTTTTATTATGTTTATCATTGGTTATCTAATCTTTGAGTATGCCTAACATATATTTATTTAAGCCTCCGAAATATCTAACTGATGACTTCGCAGTTTCAATCACACACTCCACATACACGAACAAATCACTAGGAGTACTTCACTACTAGATAAGTCATCTTCCACCACGACCTCTGCCTACTCCCGAATTCATCCAAAATTCAGGAAGTGTTACTTCTCCCCTTCTGTTTTGATTTTATTATTACATAATTGGTTATCTATCTTTGTACAATGTACATCTTAAGTGTGGGGGCTAACAGTACCTAACTTTTTGCATTATTCCAAAATGATGAATTTTAGTATTGTTCCTATGTAAGTTTCTCATATTATTAATTAGGGTGAAATTTCTCATGATTTATTATTTTTATTAATATGTTTTTGAGTAAGTATTGTGCATTGATGATTTATACTTGAAGAACACTAGAGAATCAAGCATGATAAGTCTATTTTTCAAGAATCAAAAAATTTTCCTAGGTTGTTAAATTGAATTTGAATATTACCTTTAAGTTTGAAATTTACAGGGATTGATGTTAAATACCCATAATTTTTGTGAGATTTTGAGCCTTATAGAGCATATATTCTTTTTCGTGCTCACTTTATTGATTATGAGTGTGTCAACACTGAATTGTTATTCTAGAACTTGCCTTAATTATACATATCGAGACCACATTAATGATTTGATATACTGAGATGACAAAGGCACCTAGGTTTTAACCCATTCACTCCACTAAAAAGCCTACCTTCACAAATTAACCCTTAGTGAACCCATTTGATCCTAACAACCCTTTTTATTGATTTACCCAATAATATTAACCCAAAACGCTTGGTATTTGTTATCACCATTCTTTTGACTACCCCTCTATCGAGAATTTATTTGATCAGTTGCCGAATTAGTTTATTTCAGTTGATAAAGTTCTTTATTTATTATGTTTCTATTTGATTTGTTTAAAAAAAAATCAAAGCATATTCAATATTAGTAGTATAAAAAGTGAGCTTGTACATTTAAATTTCAATTATCAAAGAAAAAGCTCGTAGTATTATTAGTTTCAAAGTTTCAATTAATGTAATCATTTATTTTTCTGTTTATTGTTTTTAGTTAGGTAATTTGTCAAGTCAATCTCGATTCTAAACCTTCTAATTCAGCCTTTATCCACACCTTTAACCTAAGCCCTGTTACAACCCTATCAAAAACCTTTTGATTTGTGTATCATCTCATATTACAGTGGTGGAGATTTGATTTCCAGGCAAGCCTATGGGATTAACTTTTCAGGTTCACTTATGAGTGCTTTTTCTTGAACCTTAAACACTTTGAGTGATTTGAGTGAATCTTTAGTAAGGATGTCAATCCTTGTGGGTTTTGAATTAAAGGTAATTATTTAGATAATGGGAGACACTTATGTTTTCGTGCTATAAATATATGGCCTATATTGTTTAAATCTTTAAGAGTCTTTGAGTTAAATTATCCATATATAAATTATCTGTGAATTATGATGAGGCATTGTTGATATAAATTGTGAATTATGAAAAGTTCATTTTAATTGTAAGTTGAGAATTTTTCCTGAGGACAAGCAAAAGCTTAAGTGTGGGGGTATTTGATAAACCGTAAAAGTTAACATATTTTAACCCCATATTTAGCATGCTTCTAGATGATTTAGCCCTTGATTTATGTAAAAAGGTGCTCTTAATCCTTTCTTTTCATGTTTTATACTCAGGAAAGCACCCAAGGACAAAAAGAACGAGAAACGGGCTTAAAATGGGCCAATTTGGGCCAAAGTGGAAATCGACACGGCCTAGACTTCAAGCCACACGACCGTGCCTCGACAATTAACTAAGACACAGCCATGACACGATTTACACGGCCGTGCCCCAATCGACAGAATTGAGACATGGCCTGAAGACGATTTACATGGGCGTGTGCCATGGCCGTACCCCTGTCATGAAAAAGAGTAATTGTACTCGGATTTCGATACTTTGAGGTAAAGAAACACATTCTAAAGCCTATTCAAACACCGAGTAAGAAGTATACTTGAGTTAGGACACTTAGAGGCCAAGTAAGGCATCTCAAAGTCTATATAAACACCCTAAGTGTAACCTAAAATGGGAGTGTGAGTCAGAGGCCGAGACATTCAGAATTTGGCAGAAGCCGGAGCCTTTGTGGAAATCACTCGAAGATAACCAATTGATCCATCTCAAGAAGTTGGAATTCTACTCAAGACAATGGATCTCTCCTTCAATTCCTTCAGGGGGTTTTAGGGATTTCTTATGTTTTGTTTTATATTTTCTCTTGAGATATTTTCTTTATTAGTTATGAACTAAACCCTTCAGATACCTGAAGGGGATGAAACCTAGATGAATCCTATTATCGTTTTCTAAATTATATGATAAATACTTGATTTGTTCTTAATTATGTATGCTTAATTCTTGTGTTAATATTTTCGGGATATTAATTCAAGTTAGATGTTTTTAGGTGTAGGAGGAATAGACCACGCCAAGAATAGATCTAGCATAATTAAGTGGAGTCGTCATGCTTAGAGATAGGGTGACAAGATTTTGCGGATTAGGGTGAAACCTAATATGGAGTCCATAGTTCGATTTAATGCTATTCTAGGGGTTATTAAGAGAAAGAGATTTACATTAATTAACCTAGGTTAGATGTTATTCGCCTCGAGAGAGGGTTTAATATACGTTAGAGAGTCTTACGGATCAAGTCAAGTGAATAAATTGTATGGTTCAGTGTTAGATAATAAGTGAAGTCTAGGTGGATTCTTCCTGAGGGTATCATCGTGATCAACTGAGTTTCTCTTCAAGTTATTTCCCAATTCATTCTTTGTGTCTTTGCATATTAGTTTAGTAATTAATTAGTTAATCAACCAAATCATTTAATATTTAGGCTAAATAATAGAAAGAAAGTGAGTATTAGTACTTTTAGTTCCTTTGGGTTCGACAATCCGGTCTTGCCTAAGCTGTACTACTGTTTGATAGGTACACTTTCCTTAAGTTGTTGTCAGAGTTAGTTTCCAAGTTTGATCATTCTCTTTATAAATTTTAAAACTCGACAAAACAATGATCAAGTTTTTGGCGCAGTTGCCGGGGAACTAAATATTAAGAAAACTCTATTTTTATTACTTTAGCCATTATTTTTATTTTTATTTTTGCAATTGATTTTATTTTATTTTTTTTCTAATTTTCTTCCTTTCTTTTTCAGTAGGTACCTCTAGTTTATGACTAGAAGGAAACCGATAGGACCTCTAGTATACGATAGTGATATCGAAGCTACCGCTCGTAGGAATCGCAGAGAAATCAAGCGAGCCTTAAATTACCAAAAAGAACAACAACAAGGTGAATCCAATCCTACTGAAGTGATGGACGAGAATAATCCACCACGAGATGTGGCAGAAAACAATGCTCCACGTACTATGTATGATTATGCTAAACCTCATTTAACAAGAGCTGAATCTAGTATTGTTAGGCCTACTATAGCTGCTAATAATTTTGAATTAAAGCCTAAAACAATACAAATGATTCAAAAATTTGTTCAATTTGATGGTTTTGCTGGACGAAGACTCGAACACTCATATAGCTAATTTTTTAGAGATCCGTGTTACTTTCAAAATAAATGGCATTTCTGATGATGCCATTCGTCTTCGGTTATTTCCCTTTTCATTAAGGAATAAAGCCAAACAATGGTTATACTCGTTACCACGAGGGTCAATCAGTACATGGGACCAAATGACCGAAAAAGTTGTTATTAAAATATTTCCCACCAGCCAAAATGGCCAAATTAATGAATAATATATCTTCTTTTGTGCAGATGGATTTAGAGACATTATACGACGACAGGAGAGATACAAGGATCTTTTAAGAAGGTGTCCGCACCATGGTTTACCTTTATGGCTCCAAGTCTAAACTTTCTATAACGGTGTAAACTTCTCAACGAGGCAATTAATTGATTTAGCCGCCGGTGGAACCCTAAATAACAAAACTCCTGAAGTGGCCTATGAGTTTATCTAAGAGATGCCACTAAATAATTATCAGTGGCAAGTTACAAGGACAAAACCAACAAAATCGGCCGGAGTTTTTAGCCTCGACGCAGTAGCCATGTTATCGAATTAGGTAGAGATGATGAATAAAAAGCTTGATAGTTTGTGTTCTTCGCAGGTACACCCAATAATGCAGTGCGACGCAAGTGGAACTATGGTGAATCCTGAGTACCCACCCTACCAACCAAACACAGAGAGCGAACAAATGAACTATATAGGTAATAATTTTTGATCCAATAATAATCCTTATAGTAATACTTACAATCCAGGTTGGAGGAACCACCCAAACTTTTCATGGGGAGGTAAAGGAAATCAAGGAAATCAAAGACAACAACCTCTCCAAAATTTCCAAAATCAGCCATATCCGCAAGAGAAGAAGCCAAACCTCAAAGAGATGTTGACAAAATTCATGATAAGTACAAAAAATCGTCTCCAAGATACTGAGAAAACACTTAAAAGTCAACAAACATTGGCTGAAGAGAACAAGAACCAAATTATGGAATTCACTAAGACAATTGGGGAACTCACTAAGTCAGTTGGACTACTTACTGAGATTATTTGTGAAATAAGGGCAGAGATTCTTTCTAAAGAAACAGAACAGGTAAAGGCAGTCACATTAAGAAGTGGAAGGGTGTAACAGTCCAAATTTGACCCTAATCGAACGGTGGTTTCAGGACCATGAATTTGAGTCTGAGAGATATTTAAATATTATATTTTGTGCTTATTATGTGTGAACTAATGTGTGTGAAAGTTTCGTAGAAAAATTTTATCGTTTAAGTGTTTAATTTGATAAAAAGGACGTAATCGCGTAAAGCGTAAAAGTTACATACTATAGTAGAAAGTGCTTAAATGATGATGGCTTTTTAGTATGGAGTAGTAAAAGGGAAAATAGCCCATTTTACAAGTTAGTCGATGGCTTTTAACTAATATGCCCTTATTATATATGATAGTTTTATTTTTATTAAAAGGTTATTATAGTAATCTAAAATAACATATTATATACTTTAATAAAACAAAAACAAAGGCTATTGTCATTTTATTTTCATTTGGCGAATGTTGGTGAAGGAAGAAAGGGTTTATTTCCTTTGAATTTCGACAATTAGAAGTTCAAATTAAAGGTTAGTTTGACTTTGGTTTTTGTTAATTTTTACATTTTGAGATCGTTGCTTAGTATATTATTCGACCCATGCTAAAATTTTTGAGATTATTGTACATGTGACATTCGGCCATTGATATGTTCTTGAAGTTTTTGGTATTTGATGATTTTATATTAATGATATGTTAAAGATTGGTTTGTTTTGTACAAGAAATTTTAGTGATTTTGAGTATTTAGGACTTTATTTCAAAGAATAAAATTTAGAGGGCTTATTTGCAAAATAAATGAAAGAAATGGACTTGTGAGGTCCCTATGAATATTCAATCCTAAGGTATCATATTGAAATTTTGTGTATTTTTATTTTGTGCAATTAGGACTAAATTGTTAAAATGTGAAATAGTAGGGTAAAATGGTAATCTACCTATCTATGTGCTTTGGGACTAAATTGAAATGAAATGTACTTGAATGAGCTTATTTTTATATGTTTAGATCAAGAACAAAGAAAAAGATTTGGATCTGGGAAAGACGAAGATTGTCGAATAGTCGGCTTAAGTCGTCTGCTGATAATCGAGGTAAGTCCTTAAGCAAATATCTATTAAAGAGTTAATTATGAATATGTTAAATGATGATATTTAATAATCTTGTGTATAAAACTATGAGTTAATAATGTAAAAGTGTTGAATTGGATTGAATATACATTTTGTAATTGTGATATGAATAAGTGTATTTGATATGATATGTGAAAGTAATATGAGGTATATAATGTGTTGGTGAAATTAGTATTTAAATATGTGTATTGAAAGGTTGAATTAATTATGTGGTTATTTCGGCTTTGATGCTCAGCGTGCTTTGTGTCGATGGTATATTTCGCTTTGATGCCTAGCGTGCTTTATGCCTATGGAATATTTCGCTTTGATGCTCAGCGTGCTTTGTGCTTGTGTATATTTGGCTTTGATGCCTAGCAGTGCTTAATGCCTTGATATGTTATAAACAAATGACCCGTGACTTATACGTGGTGGAACATGAATTAACGTTTGTGTTTGCAATGAGTAAAGTAAGTTAGCGTACTATGATTCGAATTAAGTATGATAGAATATGGTGGTGATTAAATATGGATTTGTATAAAAGCTATTAAGCTTATCGTTGTTGGGTGAAAACATGTTGTATTAGAAGTTGATGTTTAAATAAGTTATAGGATATTCATTATAAGTGAAAATGTAAAAGTGAAAGGGTGGGATGTGCTTTCAATTATACATAAATGAGTTTATGTGGTTCGTATAAATGTGTACTTATTTGAGTTGAAATATGCTAATGGTTGTAACATATATATATATATATATATCATTTGGATTTTAGGAATTACATGTTATGTTGATAAGGTACAAGTACTTAAGATAATGATTTAATAGTATTCGCAAGGGTGAATTCATATGTTGAATTCTTTATATTTAATGATATATGTGTAATGAGATTTAAGTTTATAATGTTTAAATATTTTATATAGTGAAAGTAAAAATTTGCTTGAGACTTACTAATAAGCTATTAAGCTTACCTTGTGTGCTTTCATTGATGGTTTTATAGATTTTGGACTTAGCTGCTGCTCATAGGATCGCCGGGAAGTCAACCACACTATCACCCCTTTTGGTATATTTCAAGCTAGTTATTTAGAATCAAAGGCATGTATAGGCTAGCTAAATGTGTGTGAATGATGTTTTGTTTATATATATATATTATAGCCATGTGAAAATGGCTTCAACATTTAGTATAAGCTAGGTTTTATTTGTTCTTGCCTATGTGATCAAAATGTTTGGTTTTAAACCATTCAGACATGGACTGTCTTTAATTTTAAGCTTAGACATTATGTGTTAATGATGAATGCTTGTTGATAATGCCAATTTCGGTATTAAATTATCTAGATGAATCAGCATTTAAGTAAACCTTTGTATATATATACACATAATTATATACAAGATAATTAGGTATTAGTTGAGCTTCATTAGAAAATTATATCTATGTATGTATCAACTTTGGTTGATTTAAATAAGATGAATTATATTGAATAAAACATGTATGTGCATTTGGCCAAACCTAGGTGACATTTTCAAATGTGGTTAAAATGTTTAAAGTAGTTTAGGCATAGTCGAATATGAAAAAGGGAGCATAATTGAGATGTATGCATTTATATATATTTGGCTTGTTAAATTGCTTATTTTAATTGAGTGCATGAAACCGCTAAACTCGGTTTGTGCTAGGTAACGTTCGTGAAATGTTATAAATGAAACCATGTATATTTGGCCAAATAAGTGGGTGTACAAGTGATGTGTAATAGGTTGCATGTATTAGTTTATTTGTAACTAAGTCTTTATGCTATAAGAAATTGGTCTAAATAGATGTTATGATGCAATGACAATCAAGTATACTTATTTAATTAGATGGCTATAAGAAGTTTAGACATTTATGAATTTTCATGAGATCTGCTTGGTTATGTGATATTGACGTAATATACATTGTATGATGACTTATGTTCATCGATGATTCTTTTGTATATGACTTGGATCAAAGTATCTAGAATGTGTTACACATGTGTGGATTATTTGCTTATAAGATAATATTTGATAAAGATGATCTACCATGATTCAATTGATTTAACTAAAGTTTTAACTTGCATAGTAATACCCGTAACCCTAATCCGACGACAGACTCGGGTTAAGGGGTGTTACAAAGGGAGTTAGTCAAACCAAAGAGACCACACGAAGATAACAAAACAAAGAATGAAGGAGTTGAGGACGTAAATCTAGTACGCAAAGAAAGTAAACCACCAATTCCATATTCAGCAAAGTTAAAGAAAGAACGATTACATGCCCAATACGGTAAGTTTCTCGAACTTTTTAAACAAATACATATTAACTTACATTTTGTTGAAGCTATTTCACAGATGCCAAAATATGCAAAATTCTTAAAGGAACTCCCGATTTAATAAAAGGAAGCTTGAAGAAATATCGATGGTGGAACTTAATGAAAAATGCTCAGCCATCGTCCAAAACAAGTTACCAACAAAATTAAAATACCCAGGAAGTTTTACTATTCTCTGTTTAATTGGTAGCTTGAATATTAAGAAGGCATTAGCTAATCTAAGTGCCAGTATTAATTAAATGCTTTACAAAATGTTTAAACAACTAGATCTTGGGGAACCAAAACCCACTAGGATGAGTATTCAGTTAGCTAATAGATCTATTAAATATCCTAGAGGAGTAATCAAGATATACCGGTGAAAATTGATAAATTTATTTTCCATGTTGATTTTGTTGTGTTAGACATTAATGAAGACATTGATGTTCCCTTAATTTTAGGGCGTCCTTTTTTAGCTACTACTCGGGCTGTTATCGATGTAGGTAACAATAAACGTGCATTAAGAATAGGCGATGAGAAAAGTATTTTTCAAATTTATGATGCCATGTGATATTCTAAAGAACAAGATGATGCTTGTTATTTTGTTGATACTACTGATCATATCATTCAAAGCTTATTACAGGAAATCATACACGATGACACGATGGAACTGCACCTGACTCAAGACGAGGGGGAAGAAAATGAAGCTGATGAGCTAAAAACATCTTCACCTCGAAAAACACAAGAAGAAAGCATTAAAGTTAATGACAAACTAAGATAAAAACCCTCCATCGATGAGCCACCCAAATTGGAAATAAAGTAGTTGCCAAAACACTTAGAGTATGAATTCCTCGGGGACAATTCTACGCTACCGGTTATTATCTCTTTAGAATTAAAACCCAAAGAAAAAGAGG
The DNA here is from genome assembly GCA_025506655.1 of Gossypium rotundifolium. Classification (NCBI taxonomy): domain Eukaryota; kingdom Viridiplantae; phylum Streptophyta; class Magnoliopsida; order Malvales; family Malvaceae; genus Gossypium; species Gossypium rotundifolium. Next base: position 33,596,160 of record CP106727.1, on the reverse strand, counting down.
AGTTAATACAGGTACTAAGAGAACATAAAAAAGCCATAGCTTGGACAATCTCTAACATTAAGGGCATAAACCCATCGTTCTATACCCACAAAATTTTAATAGAAGAGGAATACAAACCGTGTGTGTAGCCTCAGAGACGCTTAAACCCCAACATGAAGGAAGTAGTCAAGGCTGAGGTAATTAAACTTCTAGATGCAGGAATAATTTATCCTATTTCTGACAGTACTTGGGTAAGTCCTGTACAGGTAGTTGCAAAGAAAGGAGGCATTACTTTAGTGCCCAACAAAAGGAATGAGTTAATCCCTACAAGAACAGTTAGAGGTTGGAGAGTCTGTATAGACTATAGAAAGCTGAACGATGCCACCAGAAAAGATCACTTCCCTCTACCCTTCATAGATCAAATGTTAGAAAGACTATTCGAGCATATGTACTACTGTTTCTTGGACGGACTCTCTGGGTACTTCCAAATCCCAATAGCTCCTGAAGATCAAGAGAAGACAACATTTATATGCCCATACGGTACATTTTGTTATCGTAAAATGCCTTTTGGATTATGTAATGCTCCTGCTACTTTTCAGCGTTGCATGTTGGCAATCTTTGACGAACTTGTGGAAGACATTATGGAGGTATTTATCGATGATTTCTCAGTATTTGGTAATTCTTTCCACATTTGCCTTAAAAATTTAAAACGAGTTCTAATGAGATGTGAGGAAACAAACCTTGTTTTAAATTGGGAAAAATGTCACTTTATGGTTAAAGAAGGATTGTATTAGGACATAAGATTTCTAGAAAAAGAATTGAGGTAGATAAAGCAAAAGTTGAAACCATAGAAAAATTACCTCCCCCTAGTTCGGTTAAGGCTATTAGAAGCTTTTTAGGACATGCAGGTTTCTATAGAAGATTTATTAAAGACTTCTCTAAAATAGCTAAGCCTTTAACAAAATTACTAGAAAAAGATGTTCCTTTCAATTTCAATCAAGAATGTTTAGATGCATTTAATATCATTAAGGATAAATTGATAAATCCTCCGATAATAATTACACCTGATTGGAATTTACCCTTTGAACTAATGTGTGATGCAAGTGATTTTGCAGTAGGTGTATTTTTGGGACGACGAAGAGACAAGCATTTTCAGCCAATTTACTACGCTAGCAGAACATTAACACTCGCACAAGAAAACTACACCACCACAGAGAAAGAATTGCTAGCTGTGGCTTTTGCTTTCGACAAATTTACGCAGTATCTAATATTGTCTAAAGTTGTCATTTACACTGGCCACTCAGCTCTTCGTTATCTTTTAACTAAACCTGATGCAAAACCTCGACTCATATGATGAATTTTACTTTTATAGGAGTTTGACTTGGAAATACAAGATAAGAAGGGAGCTGAGAATCTTGCGGCAGATCACCTCTCTAGACTTGAGAATCCACATATCGAAGAGCTCGATGAAAGTGAGATAAATGAATCGTTTCCCGAAGAACAGCTCTTTTCTATAACACATCCTGAGGTACCATGGTTTGCAAATATCGCAAATTATTTAGTTGGTAACATCTTGCCAAAAAGACTAACACATCACCAAAAGAAGCGATTCTTTGCTGATGCAAAAAACTATTTTTGGGAAGATCCCTTTCTTTTTCGTGATATGTGCGTCGGGTAATTCAAGATGTGTTACAAAGGCAAAACAAGCAAAATCTCGAACATTGTCATTCAGGACCTTCAGGAGGACACTACCGTAGCATCAAGATAGCACACAAAATACTCGAATCAGGTTTTTATTGGCCCACTTTATTTAAAGACGCCAACAGGTATGTTACCTCGTGTGATAAATGCCAAAGAACAGGTAATATTTCTAAACATGATGAAATGCCTCAAACGTATATGTTATCATGTGAAATATTTGATGTATGGGGTATTGATTTTATGGGGCCATTCCCTAGTTCATTCGGAAATAAATACATCCTAGTGGCAGTTGATTATATGTCAAAATGGGTGAAAGCAGAAGCTTTACCTACCAATGATGCTAGGGTAGTAGTTAAGTTTCTCAAGAAATTGTTCTCTCCTTTTGGAACACCTAGAGCTATCATTAGTGATAGGGGCACTCATTTCTGTAATACTCAATTTGACAAAGTTCTAAAAAAATATAGAGTACACCACAGGATAGCTACCCCATATCATCCTCAAACCAGTGGGCAAGTTGAAGTAACAAACCGGGAACTTAAACGCATCTTAGAAAAAATGGTTGAATCAAACAGGAAATATTGGGCATTAAAAGTAGATGATGCCTTATGGGCCTATAGAACATCATTTAAAACCCCTCTCGGAAACTTCCCCATACAAACTTGTATACGGAAAAGCTGTCATCTACTAGTCGAGTTAGAACATAAGGCTTTTTGGGTGATAAATTTTTTAAATTTTGATCATAAAATTGCAGGAAAGAAACGAATGATGCAGATGAACGAGCTAGTCGAATGGAGAATCGAGGCATACGAGAACTCAAAACTATACAAAAAGGCAACAAAACGACGCCATGATGCTCGTCTCAAGAAATCAAAACAATTCGAAGTAGGAGACTTGGTCCTACTGTACAACTCAAGGTTCAAACTATTCCCTGGGAAGCTGAGACCAAGATGGTCAGGCCCATCCATGATCAAAACAATTTTTCCATATGGCACAATCGAGGTAACCCACCCCACTAAGGGCACATTCAAGGTAAATGGTCACCGACTCAAAATTTATAATGATGCAGATTTTAGGGATATGAGAGAGGAGCTTCAGCTCCGTGAACCTTCTTTTATAAATGAAAATAGGGTAAGTCTAGCTTAAGACTATAAATGATCACTTCTCGGGAGGCAACCCGAGCATTAATTCACTAACATTTTTAATTTTAAACTAATGAAACTAATGAGGTGCAGATTAGGGTCACACAGCCCTACACACGGGCGTGCCCGTGGCCGTATGGAAGTCAAAGGACGATCTATGGGCGTTCTAATAGCCGTGCACGACAGAGAAAAAAATTTTATTTTCCCAACACAGGCAACATAATATCCCACGTCCATGCCAACCTCTCGTGCAAGGTCACTGACTTGTTAAGCACGGGCTAAAACACGCCCGTGCTCTATGACCGTGTGAAGCTACTCAACTTGCAAACCACGGGCAGAACACGCCCGTGTCGTCTAACCGTGCCAACATTCTGACATATCGAACACGGGAGGAGCACACCTGTTTTAAATGACCGTGTGAAGAAAGACACGGGCGTGCCATAAGTACCCACGGTCGTGGCCTACCACCTGAACGTGCCCAAAATTCAAAATCACGAAAAACACGGGCGCATAAAAATTGAACACGACCGTGGCCCCTGCCCATGCTCTCACCCCTATTTAAGCAACTTAAACCGCCACCTCCCCCAAAACCAACCCTAAAAGATTTCTCAGCCCCTTTTCTCCCATTTTCAGCCACACCCACGCCCTCCGACCCCTAAAAAACCTTCTAACCTCCCTTTTTCTCCAACAACTTTACAAACCCGCACCCCACGCCCATGCCACAGTCGTGCTGTAGCAGTCCACGCCCTCGCCATAGCCGTGCACCTGCAAAAAATGTCACAACACCACCGTGCTCCGCCTGTGCTTAACCGATTTACACCATCACACCCCTGGTTCCCTCCATTACTTCATTTTCTAGACTAAAAAAATTGATAAATTTCACGTTATTTTGCTCTTTTTTTTTTTGAAGAATGATTTATTTTCTTAGAACTTGTTTCAATGTTTCATTCTCATGAATATCTATAATGAAAATTTTAATTATTCACTATTTGTTGCTATTTATCGATTGTTAGATAGATTTCATATTTTCTATTGATTACATTCTTATACAAATTTTCCTATGAAAAATAGTCTACTCATAGGTGTATAATCGCATTTAGCATTTAAATATCTAGGGGTCTAGATGACAATTTCGTACAAACACTACTTGAATATCCATTATTTTAGGTACAATGTCATCATCATGAGGGAAATGAACTATGGCCGCCCCTACCAAGAAAAGAAAGGGACCCGGCTATTCCTCAGCTAGTGCCTCTTCCGAAATAAGACACCGACTTCTTCAATTCTCTTAAGAAGCTCAGGAAGAATGATATAAAGCATTCTGAGAAAGACCTCTCGGCACCGAAAGATGCATTGACTGGGATGCCGTAGAACAGGTCAGACTAGCAGCTGACATTCGAGCCCTCATATCGACCGAGCTGTGGTAGTAATTTTTCTCTATCATCGAGCCCACATATTTGGAACTAACACTCGAGTTCTACACCACTTTCACCTTACAGATATTGATGACCCGATATGACGATCCGGGCATAGTCCAATTCCGTTTAGGGGGCACGATACGTTGACTAAGCGTACCGCAATTTGGCACAACACTCAGACTCTATACGGAGGAGTTTGTAGCAGAAAATCCTCTCTTCGAGTTAGACCGTCAACTCCACCGCACTCCACTCAACTGCTGGCGCAGCTTAGCCCCCACCACGGGCGTCTACAACCTCAGTCGCTCTAAGGAGACAGCCCTAAGACAACCCCTGCGGTATATCCACGCCATTCTAACTCATACTATCACCGGTCAACACGAGAGCACCGGTGTGGTAAATAAGTACGATGTCTACTACCTATCGTGCATGTCAGAAGGGCACGTGTTTGACCTTGCTACTTCATTTCCTATGCAATTCAGCACCAAACGAAACTGCATAGGAAGGGCATTTTATCGATGAGGCCGTACATTACTCGGTTAGCTCAACACTTTAGCCTCCTCAACACTGAGGCTCAGACTTCCTCTCTCACACTGATTGGCCAGATGATACCTCAGGGTATTCAGACGATGTTGCACATGAGGATGGTTAAATATCGTCGTGGGACCGACCCCCTTAGTACCGACTAGCTATAAATAAGGAGGTGCCCGAGGACATTACTGATGATGTCCTACTAGTCCCGAGCCAGCAGCCATTCCATACAACAGCCTCGATGGAAGATATCTCGACACCTCACCCGCCTCGAAAGCAAGATTATACTCAACAGTTCACTAACACTGCTCGAAATTTTGATGGGATCGAGGCGACACTCCAGCAAATATGCCATCACTTCCATATATCATCACCGACACAACCACAGGACCCGACCGATAATGAGGACCTCTGAGTCCTTTTAATTAACTAAATTTTATTTTCTTATTTTTAGTTCTATTTTATTTTTATTTTTATTTTTCCTTTATTTTAATTGTCATTATTTGTCGTAATGTGAAACTTTTCTTTATTGCAAACTTTTATTATGTTTATCATTGGTTATCTAATCTTTGAGTATGCCGAACATATATTTATTTACACCTCCAAAATATCTAACTGATGACTTCACAGTTTCAATCTCACACTCCCCATACACGAACAAATCACTAGGAGTACTTTACTACTACATAAGTCATCTTCCACCACGACATCTGCCTACTCCTGGAGTCATCCAAAATTTAGGAAATGTTACTTCTCCCCTTCTCTTTTGATTTTATTATTACATAATTGGTTATCTATCTTTGTACATTGAGGACAATGTACATCTTAATTGTGGGGGGGTAAAAGTACCTAACTTTTTGCATTATTCCAAAATCCTGAATTTTAGTCTTGTTCCTAAGTAATTTTCTCATATTATTAATTAGGGTGAAATTTCTGATGATTTATGATTCTTATTGATATATTTTTGAATAAGTCATTGATAATTGTGCATTGATGATTTATACTTGAAGAATACTAGAGAATCAAGCATGATAAGTCTATTTTTCAAGAATCAAAAAATTTTCCTAGGTTGTTAAACTGAATTTGAACATTACCTTGAAGTTTGAAATTTACAGGGATTGATGTCAAATACCCATAATTTTTGTGAGATTTTGAGCCTTATAGAGCATATATTCTTTTTCGTGCCCACTTTATTGATAATGAGTGTGTTAACACTGAATTGTTATTCTAGAACTTGCCTTGATTATACATATCGAGACCACATTAATGATTTGATATACTGAGATGATAAAGGCACCTAGGTTTTAACCCATTCACTCACTAAAAAGCCTACCTTCACAAATTAAACCTTAGTGAACCCACTTGATCCTAACAACCCTTTTTATTGACTTACCCGCTAATATTAACCCAAAACCCTTTGTATTTGTTATCACCATTCTTTTGACTACCCCTCTATCGAGAATTGATTTGATCAGTTGCCGAATTAGTTTATTTCAGTTGATAAAGTTCTTTCTTTATTATGTTTCTATTTGATTTGTTTAAAAAAAATCAAAGCATATTCAATATTAGTAGTATAAAAAGTGAGCTTGTACATTTAAATTTCAATTATCTAAGAAAAAGCTCGTAGTATTATTAGTTTCAAAGTTTCAATTAATGTAATCATTTATTTTTCAGTTCATTGTTTTTAGTTAGGTAATTTGTCAAGTCAATCTCGATTCTAAACCTTCTAATTCAGCCTTTATCCACACCTTTAACGTAAGCCCCGTTACAACCCTATCAAAGACCTTTTGATTTGTATATCATCTCATATTACAGTGGTGGAGATTTGATTTCTAGGCAAGCCAATGGGATTAACTTTTCAGGTTCACTTATGAGTGCTTTTTCTTGAACCTTAAACACTTTGAGTGATTTGAGTGAATCTTTAGTGAGGATATCAAGCCTTGTGGGTTTTGAATTAAAGGTAATTATTTAGATAAGGGAAGATACCTATGTTTTCGTGCTACAAATATATGACTTATATTGTTTGAATCTTTAAGAGTCTTTGAGTTAAATTATCCATGTATAAATTATTTGTGAATTATGATGAGGCATTGTTGATAGGAATTGTGAATTATGGAAAGTTCGTTTTAATTGTAAGTTGAGAATTTTGCTTGAGGACAAGCAAAAGCTTAAGTGTGGAGGTATTTGATAAACCGTAAAAGTAACATGTTTTAACCCTATATTTAGCATGCTTCTGGATGATTTAGCCCTTGATTTATGTAGAAAGGTGCTCTTAATCCTTTCTTTTCATGTTTTATACTCAGGAAAGCACCCGAGGATGAAAAGAACGAGAAATAGGCTTAAAACGGACCAATTTGGACCAAAGTGGAAATCGACACGGCCTGGACTTCAAGCCACACGACCGTGCCTCGACAATTAACTAAGACATAGTCATGCCACAATTTACATGGTCGTGCCCCAATCAACAAAATCGAAAGACGGCCTGAAGATGATTTACACGGACGTGTACCATGGCCATGCCCCTGTCGTGGAAAAGAGGAATTGTACTCGGATTTGGATACTTTTTGGCAAAGAAATACATTCCAAAGCCTATTTAAACATAGAGTAGGAAGTACACTTGAATTGGGACACTTAGAGGCCAAGTAAGGCATCTCATATAAACACCCTAAGTGTAACCTAAAAGGGGAGTGTGAGTCGAGGCCGAGACATTCGGAATTCTGCAGAAGCCAGAGCCTTTGTGGAAATCACTCAAAGATAGCCAGTTGATCAATCTCAAGAAGCCGGAATTCTACTCAAGACGGCGGATCTCTCCTTCAATTCCTTCAGGGGGTTTTAGGGATTTCTTATGTTTTTTTTATTTTTTCTCTTGAGATGTTTTCTTTATTAGTTATGAACTAAACCCTTCAGATACCTGAAGGGGATGAAACCTAGATGAATCTTATTATTGTTTTCTGAATTATATAATAAATACTTGATTTGTTCTTAATTATGTGTGCTTAATTCTTGTGTTAATATTTCCGGGATATTAATTCAAGTCAGATGTTTTTAGGTGGAGAGGAATAGACCCTGCCTAACAATAGATCTAGCATAATTAAGCGGAGTCGTTCGCGCGCCTAGAGATAGGGTGATGAGATTTTGTCGGATTAGGGTGAAACCTAATATGGGAGTCCATAGTTCGATTCACTGCTATTCTAGGGGGTTATTAAGTGAGAAAGAGATTTTTGTTAATTAACCTAGGGTTAGACGTTATTCGCCTCGAGAGAGGGTTTACAATACGTTTGGGAGTCTTACGGATCAAATCAAGTGAATAAATCGTATGGTTCAGTGTTAGATAATAAGTGAAGTCTAGGTGGATTCCTCCTGAGGGTATCATCGTGATCAACTGAGTTTCTCTTCAAGTTATTTCCCAATTCATCCTTTTTGTCTTTTCATCTTAGTTTAGTAATTAATTAGTTAATCAACTAAATCATTTAATATTTATGCTAAATAATAGAAAGAAAGTGAGTATTAGTACTTTTAGTTCCTTTGGATTCAAAAATCTGGTCTTGCCTAAGCTGTACTACTGTTCAATAGGTACACTTGCCTTAAGTCATTGTCAGAGTTAGTTTTCAGGTTTAATCATTCTCTTTATAAATTTTAAAACTCGATAAAACAACGATCATCCATATATCAATGCCATAACACATAAAATAACATCAAAATAATTTTTCTCAATCTCGTATTAGCGGTCCTCAAACCATCGTTCGACTAGCCCCAAATCGGGTCACATGCACTTAACCCAAAATTCTTTTGGCAACTTGTTTTCAACTAGTAGACACCTTGCCATGTCCATCACTATCTTGTTTTTTCCTCTCACACACTCTATTTTGCTACGGAATGTAAAAGTTGGTGAGCTGGTGATGAATCCTAGTATCTTCATAGTAGCTTTCAAACTTATTTCAAGTGTACTCAGTTCCATTATCAGATCTGATCAACTTTAGCTTACAATCACTCTAATTTTTAACCTTTACTTTAAACTTCCAAAAACTTCAGCTGCACTGTTTTTTGTTTCAAAAAATAAATTCAACAATATCATGTCGAATCATCAATAAACAAGATAAAGTATATGTTGCCATTCAAAAAAGGTGTCTTCATTGACTCGCATACATCAGAATGAACCAAATAAATCTTTTCATTGGCACACCAAGCTTTATTTGCTAGAAATGAAAGCCTCACCTACTTCTCAAGTTGACAAACTTCGCAGACGCCATTCTGATCTTCAATTATGGCATCTTCAATTATGGCCATATTCTTAACCAAATTTGTCCTACTTGTTTGACTGAGGGACTTGTAGTTCATATGTCCCAATCTTCTATGCCAAAGTTTTGTTTCATCAACTAAATTGGTATAGGCATTTCATATCTCCAAGTTCCAGTCCAATACAAAGCTTATGTCTTTCATAAAGACTATAATGACTTCATGTCCCAATGAATCTAATATAGTGCAGCCACTATCTTTGAAAACAACACTATAATTTTTCTCAAACAGTTGACCAATGCTAAGGAGTGATGGTCACTAAACTAACTATAAATATGACAAAGGCAAGCGCGTTTATCGAATAATAGTATAACTATGGTAATAAGGGAATATCATGTCCATAAGGACTAAAAGTACTAGTAATTATCATCTTCTTATTATCTAGCTGACAATTGGGGTGATGTGTTTTAATCTAAAATTACTAAACTAATTTATCTAATAACGCAACAGAGAATGAAATAGGAAAATAATCGAAGATAACCAATGAGATAGACAATACCCAGGAAAGAATCCACCTAGACTTCACCTATTATTATGAATCTGAATTAAACAGTTTATTCACTTGCTGCTTGATCCGTAAAAATCCCTAAATTATGTTAATATCTCTTTTGAGAGTAAGAACAACTGACTCTAGGTTGATTAATTGAAATCTCTTTCTAATTAAAACCCCTATCGTCGCATTAACTCGATCTATGAATTCTTCTATTATATTTGACTCTAATCCAGTAGATTTATGCCGTCCTATTTCTAAGATTGCATGCAACTCCACTCAATTATGCTAGATCTACTCTTAAACAAGGACTTTTGCTCCACTAAAATAAGCACATTAAACATGAATTAATATCTCAAAAATATTGAAACACAAAATAAGCATACATAATTGAAAACAAGAATCAAGTATTTATCGCGTAAAAATAGAAATTAAATAAGAGACTTCGTCATTGGTTGAAATCTTCCCTAGGTATTGTAACATCCCAAAATTGGGCCTAGTAGATTGGGCCCAATGGGCATTGGGCGTAGGAATGTTTAAAATTTTGAGAACAAGAGAATGACATTATTGCAAATTGGACTTTTTAGCTAAGTGAATTTGGAAGGTTACAAGGTTTCTATGAAGTCTCGGGTTTAATTGGGCCTTAGGAAAAATTTGGTATTTTAGCACTTTAAGGAGAGATGGTAAGTAGCTTCAATGCTTATTGAAATAAATGAATAAATGGTTAACACAAGTGAGCAATTAGTAAAGAGGTTATGGCATTAAGTGAAGTACCTTGAGGGAAGAGGTTCAAATCCCTTTGTGTGCAATGTTTGGCTAATATTTTTGCACTCTTTCCTTAAGTGTCGGCCAAGGGCTATTTATGGCAAGGGTGGACTTCATTATTTTTGGTAAGGTGGCTATAAGAATAAGGCAAGGTTGAAGTTGGGGAAAGGAATCAAGAGAAATAGGTAAGTAAGGGGGACATGAGGCTTAATTCGTCGGTGATGTTTTGGAAAGCTTGGGTGGGAAAACTCTTATCCTAAGGGGGGATGGATGTGGATGGTTTTGAGGTAGATAGGTGGCTGAAAATTTTACCTTGGAATTTGGTAAGGCCTTGGTTTTGTTTTGGCCAAAAATCCTATTGCAACCTTTGTGTCATCTTCTCTCTTTTTACTACTTTCTTTGCCGAAATTTTCTAGCACAATAGTGCATTTTCTCTTCTCTTGAATTGGTCACATATTCATTTTTTGTCTAATCTCCTTGATAGCCGAATATCATTGTTCATTCTCCTCCATAACCGAAACCTTTCCATCGTTCTTTCTTTCTCATTCCTTAAGCAATCGTGATATAGAGGGAGGCCGAATACCACAACATCGCCTAATCATCTCTAGTCATAGGACGATCGTGAGAAACGGGATTATAATCGATTAAGGTAAGGAAGATCTTTCATAGTCCATTCGATATCTCCATTTGGTTTTTGAGTTAATCGGATTGAAGGTTGGCTAATTGATATTGTTGGTAGGATCGATTCTTGGTGCACCGAGGGAGATCACAGTCGTGGTGTTGAAATCGGTAGAAAACCCTTCCGAATATATGTTTGAAATGGTGAGTAAATCTCACATCTCTCTGAAAGTTTGCATGAAATAATTGTGATTCGGTAGAAATACCAAAGAAAACCAGAAATCGGCATCCGTGATCACTCGGGCGTGCGTATGATCGTTGTGGTAATCATGTTTTGTAATAAAATAGTTTCAGTTAGAAACAGTGATGTGTATTTGAAAAATCATGAAAAATTGGATAAATGGAATTAGAAAGTGAAAGAGATATTGAATAAAAGCTTACTGTGTCTATTTCGATAAGGAAGAAATGGAGAAGGAAAAGGAATTTTATATTCTGATATATGTTAATTTTAGTGAGACTGGTTCTGAATGACTTCGGAGTATTCTGTTCTGCTTTGGAAAAATCATATAAAATTATACAAAGTGAATTATGGGACATAATTTATATGTATGGATTCCTTAATGAACATATTTTCAATGGAAAGAAGTGGTAGCAGTAGATGAAAAGCGTACAGTAAGATATTTGTGATTAAGGAAAGAGAGGTCAGAATCATTGGATAGTGAAATAAGGGAAACTTTAAGGAATAAACTGTACTAAATGGTTAACCTAAAAATTCTGGAAACATTATAGGAGAAAGATATACGAGTCTAGTTTCAAATAAAATTTACGGATTTATATTTCGAGTTTCCTAACTCGAGTTATAGTCAATTTAGTTGGTATGACGCAGTTGGACAGTTTCAAACTTTTATGCCCCAAATTAGTAGTTAAGCCTTGGTTATGGAATTACCGAAATACCCTTAGTGGCTAAGATTACCGAATTACCCTTAGCGGGTACGATTGCCAAATTACGAAAATGCCCTTCTGGGCTGAATTATGGAAATACCCCTATTGGGCCGATTTGTAAAGTGTTAATGGGCCGAAATACGAAATTGCTTAATAGGCTGAATTGACATATTGCCTTATGGGCCGAATTATGGAAATACCCCTATTGGGCCGATTTGTAAAGTGTTAATGGGCCAAAATACGAAATTGCTTAATAGGCTGAATTGACATATTGCCTTATGGGCCGAATGGACATATTGATTAATAGGCAAATGTGATATTTGTTATATGGGCCAAATGTGATATTTGCTATATGGGCCAAATGTAAAAAGTAATTTTTGGGCCTCATGTGCTTAATGGGCCGAATTGCTAGATTACTTAATGGGCAAGTTTGCTAGATTGATTAATTGGCCGAATTGCTAGATTTCTTAATGGGCCAATTTGCTAGATTGATTAATTGGCCGAATTGCTAGATTGCTTAATGGGCCGAATTGCTAGATTGCTTAAGGAGCCGATTTTATAAATTACCATATGGGCCAAAATGAGAAATGGGCCAACTCGTAGTATGGGCCTTATGTTGAAATTATCATATGAATATTGTTATGCCTTGTATATGTATACATGATTGCATGGGTTGGGAAAAAATTGAAGAGAAGTTCTGGTGGCTCTGCGACAATCTAGTTTGGGTGGCTCTGCCATAAACATTTTAAATGGCTTTATGCATGTGATTGGTGTGTTGGCGGGGTGGGTTGACTTGATCCCCACAGGTGTGCTGGTTGGTACGGGTGGTGTGTAGCGGATGGAAATTTAGGTTTGGTTTGGGAAATTGCATTTCATACAAATGTTATATTTGATACATTATTGTTATTGTAAATGGGCTTAGGCCCAAAATATTGCTATGTGTGTTCCGACCCAGTGGATGATGGTAAGGGGATTTCACACTCAGTTCTTGTAACTCATCCCCCTTTTCTCTTAACCCTTATAGGTAATGCTCAAGGATTTGAGGACTTGGGGCTATGGATGACTTTGTAGGCCATACTTGAAATGGTTTTATTTGGACTTTAGTTTCTTACTTGCTTACTTTATTACTTTACTAGTTTGGGTTATGTGTTGTAATAAGGCCTCGGATTATTTTATTTTGCTTTATGTTTGACGTGTTTATATTTTACTCAAATTATTTTAAATGGGATTTTCTAAAATCATAATAAAGGTTTTCCAAAATCGATTAACAAATGAATTTCAAAATAAACTTTTACAAATATTTTAATACGGAAATTTCTCGAACTATCAACGATATTTCCAAAAGTCACGCTTTATAAAATTATTACTTCAAATTTAATCGATCAATCTTCGAAATTAGTAGTATTTTATTAAATATCTCAAGTCAAACTTGATTTTCTTGATTTTAACAAATCAACATCTATTTTTGTACGAATAGAAAAGGATCTAACATTTTTTTTATCTCATTTGACATGTTTTCTTTATACGTTATCGAAAAACTTTTTAGTGTGACACACTAAATTCGGGCCTAACTTCTAGGTCAGGTTTGGGGTGTTACATTTTATGGTATCAGAGCCCAGTTGCAAAACTCGGCCGTGGTTTGGGTTCAAAAGCATTTTTCAAAGCTATTTAGAATTTTGATTTATAAATATATGTTCTAAAGGAAGTATGGCACCACCAGTATCCCAGCACCAAGTCAAGTAAGTATTTGTTTTCATTTTATGATTATTATGTTACGAAAATTCTACAAAGTAGAATACTCTAGAATTGTTAGTCTTAAGAGTTGAAACTATAGAGACTGAGACTCTAGGATGCAGATTTGACTTTCGAAAATAACTTTTCTACTCGTACTCCATAAAACATCGTTTAATAAACATCAAATAGTATAATGATTCAAAAACTCGTAATTTGATTATATCGACTTAGTGAACATGAGCGCTAGAAGACGCGGACGCGGTAGACGTGGACGTGGTAGAGGCCGATGTGCTAGGGCTAGATCTTTGGCACCAAGGCATGTGCCCAAAAGAGAGGCGCAGGCATCGTTAGTGGCTGAAATGGGATCTCATGATCGAGTTGGGGTTGATGAGCTGACTCAGATAGTTAAGAAGGTATTGAAAGAGGTTAAGGGAATCAGTGAAGCACTTCGAGTTGGGTCTGTGGACTGTAAGAAGAAAGGAGATCGTGGTTCTTTTGGATCGCAGTCTCATTCTGTGAAGAGTGTCAAGGCACGTCCAAACTTTTCGACTTGCGATTATTGCAAAAGGCATCATCCGGGAGAATGCTGGAGGAGGTTAGGAGCATGCTTGAGATGCGGGTCTAAGGAGCATAAGGCTCGGGATTGTTACATCACCATCAAGTCAGGTATGTTTGGTTGGACGTGAAGATTGAATGTAGAAAATTCTAAGTATAAATGGTAGACAACTGTTTGCTTTTGTGGTTAGATGTTTGGTTGTGTGAAAGAGGATTTAAGATTTTGTTAAAAGTACATTGTGGTTTTTTAAGATCAGAGTGCGCAGCGAAAGCTTAGTGATGTGATTTCAGCGATGCGTTTAGTAGTTGATTGCAAATTTCGAGGACGAAATTTCTTTAAGGAGGGTAGAATTATAACATCCCAAAATTGGGCCTAGTAGGATTTGGCCCAATGGGCCTTGGACGTAGGAATGTTTAAAATTTTGAGAACAAGAGAATGACATTATTGCAAATCGGACTTTTTAGCTAAGTGAATTTGGAAGGTTACAAGGTTTTTATGAAGTCTCGGGTTTAATTGGGCTTTAGGAAAAATTTGGTATTTTAGCACTTTAAGGAGAGATGGTAAGTAGCTTCAATGCTTATTGAAATAAATGAATAAATGGTTAACACAAGTGAGCAATTAGTAAAGAGGTTATGGCATTTAGTGAAGTACCTTGAGGGAAGAGGTTCAAATCCCTTTGTGTGCAATGTTTGGCTAATATTTTTGCACTCTTTCCTTAAGTGTCGGCCAAGGACTATTTATGGCAACGGTGGACTTCATTATTTTTGGTAAGGTGGCTATAAGAATAAGGCAAGGTTGAAGTTGGGGAAAGGAATCAAGAGAAATAGGTAAGTAAGGGGGGCATAAGGCTTAATTCGTGGGTGATGTTTTGGAAAGCTTGGGTGGGCAAACTCTTATCCTAAGGGGGGATGGATGTGGATGGTTTTGAGGTAGATAGGTGGCTGAAAATTTTACCTTGGATTTGGTAAGGCCTTGGTTTTTTTTTTGGCCAAAAATCCTATTGCAACCTTTGTGTCATCTTCTCTCTTTTTGCTACTTTCTTTGCCGAAATTTTCTAGCACAATAGTGCATTTTCTCTTCTCTTGAATTGCTCACATATTCATCTTTTGTCTAATCTCCTTGATAGCCAAACATCATTGTTCATTCTCCTCCATAACCGAAACCTTTCCATCGTTCATTCTTTCTCATTCCTTAAGCAATCGTAATATAGAGGGAGGTCGAATACCACAACATCGCCTAATCATCTCTAGTCATAGGACGATCGTGAGAAACGGGATTATAATCAATTAAGGTAAGGAAGATCTTTCATAGTCCATTCGATATCTCCATTTGGTTTTTGAGTTAATCGGATTGAAGGTTGGCTAATTGATATTGTTGGTAGGATTGATTCTTGGTGCACCGAGGGAGATCACAGTCGTGGTGTTGAAATCGGTAGAAAACCCTTCCGAATATATGCTTGAAATGGTGAGTAAATCTCACATCTCTCTGAAAGTTTGCATGAAATAATCTGTGATTCGGTAGAAATACCGAAGAAAACCAAAAATCGGCATCCGTGATCACTCGGGCGTGCGTATGATCGTTGTGGTAATCATGTTTTGTAATAAATAGTTTCAGTCAGAAACAGTGACGTGTATTTGAAAAATCATGAAAAATTGAATAAAGGGAATTAGAAAGTGAAAGAGATATTGAATAAAATCTTACTGTGTCTATTTTGATAAGGAAGAAACATAGAAGGAAAAGGAATTTTATATTCTGAGATATGTTAATTTTAGTGAGACTGGTTCTGAATGACTTCGGAGTATTCTGTTCTGCTTTAGAAAAATCATATAAAATTATAAAAAGTGAATTATGGGACATAATTTATATGTATGGATTCCTTAGTGAACCTATTTTCAATGGAAACAAGTGGGAGCAGTAGATGAAAAGCGTACAGTAAGATATTTGTGATTAAGGAAGGAGAGGTCAGAATCATTGGATAGTGAAACGAGGGAAACTTTAAGGAATAAACTGTACTAAATGGTTAAGCTAAAAATTCTGGAAACATTATAGGAGAAAGATATATGAGTCTAGTTTCAAAGAAAATTTACGGATTTAGATTTTGAGTTTCCTAACTCGAGTTATAGTCAATTTAGTCGGTATGACGCAGTTGGACAGTTTCAAACTTTTATGCCCCAAATTAGTAGTTAAGCCTTGGTTATGGAATTACCGAAATACCCTTAGTGGCTAAGATTACTGACTTACCCTTAGCGGGTACGATTTCCAAATTACAAAAATGCCCTTATGGGCCGAATTATGGAAATACCCCTATTGGGCCAATTTGTAAAGTGTTAATGGGCCGAAATACGAAATTGCTTAATAGGCTGAATTGACATATTGCCTTATGGGCCGAATTATGGAAATGCCCCTATTGGGCCAATTTGTAAAGTGTTAATGGGCCGAAATACGAAATTGCTTAATAGGCTGAATTGACATATTGCCTTATGGGCCGAATGGACATTTTGATTAATAGGCAAATATGATATTTGTTATATGGGCCAAATGTGATATTTTCTATATGGGCCAAATGTAAAAAGTAATTTTTGGGCCTCATGTGCTTAATGGGCCGAATTGCTAGATTACTTAATGGGCCAATTTGCTAGATTGATTAATTGGCCGGATTGCTAGATTGCTTAATGGGCCGGATTGCTAGATTACTTAAGGACCCGATTTGATAAATTACCATATGGGCCAAAATGAGAAATGGGCCAACTCTTAGTATGGGCCTTATGTTGAAATTATCATATGAATATTGTTATGCCTTGTATATGTATACATGATTGCATGGGTTGGGATAAAATTGAAGAGAAGTTCTGGTGGCTCTGCCACAATCTAGTTCGGGTAGCTCGCCACAAATATTTTAAATGGCTTTATGCTCGCGATTGGTGTGTTGGCTGGTCGTTGACTTGATCCCCATAGGTGTCTTTGGTTGGTACGGTGGTGTGTAGCGGATGGAAATTTAGGTTTGGTTTGGGAAATTGCATTTCATACAAATGTTATATTTGATACATTATTGTTATTGTAAATGGGCTTAGGCCCAAAATATTGCTATGTGTGTTCACCCAAGGATGATGGTAAGGGATTTCACATCGAGTTATTGTAACTCACCCCTTTTTCACTTAACCCTTGTAGGTAATGCTCAAAGGATTTAGGACTTGGGGCCATGGATGACTCTTGTAGGCCATACTTGAAAATGGTTTTATTTGGACTTTAGTTTTTTACTTTGTTTACTTTATTACTTTACTATTTTGGGTTATGTGTTGTAATAAGGCCTCGGATTATTTTATTTTGCTTTATGTTTGACGTGTTTATATTTTACTCAAATTATTTTAAATGGGATTTTCTAAAATCATAATAAAGGTTTTCCAAAATCGATTAACAAATGAATTTCAAAATAAACTTTTACAAATATTTTTAATACGAAAATTTCTAACTATCAACGATATTTCCAAAAGTCACAGCTTTATAAAATTATTACTTCAAATTTAATCGATCAATCTTCGAAATTAGTAGTATTTTATTAAATATCTCAAGTCAAACTTGATTTTCTTGATTTTAACAAATCAACATCTATTTTTGTACGAATAGAAAAGGATCTAACATTTTTTTTCTCTCATTTGGCATGTTTTCTTTATACGTTATCGAAAAACTTTTTAGTGTGACACACCGGATTTGGGCCTAACTTCTAGGCCGGGTTTGGGGTGTTACAGGTATCTAGGGAATTTAGTTCATAATCCTCAATAGAAACATCTCAAAGTTAGGATAACCACAAGACATAAAGAAACTCAATAAAACTTCAAAAGAAATTAAATAGAGATCTTCGATCTTGAGGGAGATCCACTTCTGAGTTAATTTCGCTGGCATTCTTAGGGTGTTTTCTTCGATCTTCTCTAATTGCCCCTTTCTCTATTCTTCTAATTGGTATTTATAGTCTATAGAAGGCAGAGAAAGCTTAAAATTTGGGTTTTTCAATGTATTTGGGAAGTTGAGTGTGAAACTGACACAGGCTGTTACATGGGCGTCTGGCCAACTCATGTGGCTCACACGAGCGTGTGCCCTACCCGTGTGGAAATGCCCAGCCCGTGTGGATACTGAAAGTAGCTCTTTTTGTCCGATTTTAGCTCTTTTTTCTCTCATTTCGTTCTCAAATGCTCTCCTAAGTATAGAAACATGAATTTAAAAGATTAGGAGCACCAAGTTCACTAATTTGCATAATTAATCATCCAAAAATGCATTAAGAATGAGATTAAAATATGTTACTTTTATAGCTTATCAAATATCCCCACACTTAAGCATTTGCTTGTCCTCAAGCAAAATCCTCAACTCTCATTAAAATTAATCTATCTCAATTTATAAATCTCATCAATAATGTCTCAAAATAATTCAGAAATACTCATGCATTGGCAATTCAACTAAAAAGAGTACAAAAGATTCAAACAATCTAAGTCAAAAATTTTAAAGTACGAAAACATAGGTATTTCCCCTTTATCTAAGTAATTACCTTTAATTCAAAATCGACAAGAATTGACATCCTCACTAAAGATTCACTCAAATCACTAAAAGTGTTTAAGGTTCAAGAATAAACACGCAATAGTCAAATAAGAAAAGTCATTACCATAGGCTTGCATGAAAATCAAATCTCCACCACTATAAAATGATATGATACACAAATCAAAAAGGTCTTTAAGAGGTTGTAGTGGGGCTTAGGTTAAGGGTGTGGAGAAAGGCTAAAAAATTTGGTTAAAATCGAAATCGAATTGATAAATTGTCAAATTAGAAAAATAAATAAATGCTGAATTAAAAACTATTCAAGAATAATAAAATGAGCTTCCTCTCAAAATATGAATTTAACTGTTCAAGCTCAATCAATAAGACTAATTAATAATCAATATTTTTTTCGATATATATTTTTTTATCTTTTTTTTTAGAACAATAAGAAATAATTCAGCGAATCAAATAAAAGAGTACAGTTAGGCAATTAACCAAATAAAATATCGACAGGAAGGGAGTCAATAAAACGGGAAAAGTCTCAACGAAAAATTGAGTTATGGGTTAACATTAATGGGAAAATCAAGAAATGTGTGTTAGGCTCAACGGGGTTCACTAAGGGTTAATTATGAAGGTAGGCTTTTTATGGGATAAGTGGGTTAAAACCTAAGTGTCTTTATCATCTCAGTATATCAAATCAAAGGTGTGGTCTCGACATGTATAATCGAAGCAAGTTCTAGAATAACAAATCAAATTGACACACTCCTAACCAATAATAAAATGAACAAGATAATTGTATGCTCTAAAGGCTCAAAATCTCACAAAAATTCATGGTTTTTGATGTCAAACTTCCAAATCTCAAACTTCAAGGTAATACTTCAATTTAGGGAAACAACCTAAACTTTTAAATTTCTGAAACATAGCTTATCATGCTTGATTTCTCATGTCTTCAAGTTTAAATCATCCAATACACAATTATCGTCAAATTAATCTAAAACACATCAACAAAAATCCCAAATCGACAAAAATTCATTCTAATGGAAGTATGAGAAAATTATTTAAATACAAGACATAATTTAGGGATTTTCTAATAATTATATAAATAACCTCCCCACACTTAAGATGTACATTGTCCTCAATGTACAAACAGAAATAATCATAATATAAGCAAAATATCATAATAGAGGGAGAAAACTAAAGTTGCCCTGAATATTGGATGAAATTGTCGAAATGGTGAAAAGCGAATTGTAGGTAGATCTAAATGTAGTGCATGATTCTGAGCAAACTAATAAGAAAATAAACACAAATAGTGAAGAAGATTAAAATGGTACTAACTCGATTAGAAACAACCATAAAAATAAAAAATAGTTCAAAAGATAATAAACGAAATAAGTCGAATAAAAATAACAATAAAAATAACTAAAAATAATAATAAACATAAACATAAAAGGAAAAGAAAAAGAAAACAGAGAAACTCAATGGTCCTCATCATCAGAAGCGTCGGTGTCAAGAGTCGTCGGTGCTGAAGAGAAGATATGGAGATGCTGACAGATCTACTGTAATGTTGCTCAAAGTGAGTGAACCGCTTAAAGAGGTCTTCTAAAGTAGCAGCAAAAGAAAAGGATGATGACTCGAAGGTGGAGGGTGAGGTGAATCCTCGTGATGAAAAGGGACATCATTAGTGAAGTCCCCGGGTTCATTCTGAGGGTTAAAATGAAATAATCGATACTGAGGAGGATCCACTCCACGAAGCGGCTCGATCATCCTCATATGGGTCATGTTGGATATTCCTTGTGGGGACATCTGGCCAGAATTGTAAGCATAGAGGACTACTCTAGTGTGTCGAAGAGACCGAAGTATCGAGTGAGTCGAGTCACATAAGGGCCTAAACAGATAGGACCTTTCTTGTTGCAGTCTATCTGATGGAAAAAGGGGAGAGCGATGAAGTAGGCTAAATAAAAAACATGCCTTGTGGCCATGCTCCATAAAAAATATGCATCAGTGGTACTGACGACTCCGGTGCTCTCGCTCCTACCGTTCAGAGTGTGAGCCAAGAGTGCATGAATATACCCTAAGGCCAAAGGAAGAGAAGTCACCTTCAAGCGACTCAGGTCATAAGGTGTTATACTCACCCTAAGGTCTATCCAAAGTGTAAACAACAACTTTAGACAATATTAAATATGGTCTAAATTTATCGAATGCAAAAACCACAGTTAGTAATTCTTTTTCTGTAGTAGTGTAATTTTCTTATGTATTTGTCAAAGTCTTGCTAGCATAATAGATTGGTTGAAAATGCTTGTCTCTTCATTGTCCATGTAACATCCTTAAGTAGGGGTTATTGTGTTTGAACTTCTTTGCATGTGTGTGGTTGTTGTGTTGTTGTTTGAGGTGTTCTAGAGGCTAGTTATAAGCCAAAGGTAGGCCCGAGCTGTAGGAAAAATTTTGTTTTTAAGTGTTAGCTAAAGGGAGCTGAAGGAGCTAAGGGGTTAAGTATATTTTGTGGGGAAGTTAAGCACAATAAATCAATTGGAAAAGTGGCAAGGAGGTGCCACTTAAGCACAAGGGTTTGAGCAGCAGAAATTCCATTTTCTGCTTACCATTTTGACGCCAAGGGGGGGAGAGTTGTGCTCAGCACAAACTCTGTCAGATAAGATGGAGAAGAGGGGATTTAGGAGTTTGACTGATTCAAACTTATTTGAATGATTGGCCAGGTGTGATTCAGGGAGTTTTGCTGAAATCTAAACTCTTGATGGAAGAGGAGTAAACAATTGGGAAGCTGAGTAAGGGGGTGCCAAAATTCCTTAGTTAGCTAGGTGACATTTTCGGCTAGCTTGGAAGGGCCTCATTCTTTGTTTTGTGTCAAGCCAAAACCACCATAGGCTCTTGTCATTTTTCCCCTTTAAAACATCTAGCCGAACCTACACAAGGACCATTTGGAAACTTTTTTTTTCTCCTTTGAAACCGAAACCCTCTCTTGAATTCTCTCTTTTCTTTCTCTCATTCTTGCTCAAAGCTGAAAGCATCCCTTTCCCTTTCATCTTTTTCTTTTCTCAAATCTTGTGCCGAAACCCTCTCCTTTTTCCCTTTGCCGAATCTCTTCTCACCCATTACACATCCTTTTCTATTCTCTACATCCATTCTAGTCGAACCTCCTTTATTGCCCTCCACCATTGCCGAAGGTTCTCAAGCTCTTCCTCCCTTACTGTTGGCCGAATATCAATCAAGCCTTGATCTTATTTGGTCTCTTCTTCAACCGATTTTGAAAAGGGATCTCCGGGATTTTGAAGCAATAGATCTAAGCCCTCTATTCTCTGTCAATCGAATTCGGGGGGAGGATCAGTCTCGCATATTTTGGTGTTGTGATTTATTTTCGTGAGGCATAAAGGGTAAGGAGATCTAGTGCGGTAGATCGGGTTTTTGGGATTCAGCGTTTGCGTTAGTACAGGTGTGTAACTTACACACTTCATAACTTAGTAAATATGTTAATAACCTGAATATGTTAAAAGCTGCAAAATTGTGTGGATCTTGATGTGATACCTTAATGGGTATGAGCAAGGATTCGGGTAAGTTCGTTTCGATATGATTTTGCTATATGGTGTTTAATACTATAATCTATGATATAATTGTTGTATGTTTCATATTAAAGCATGATGGCATGATTTGCATAAATATTGCATTGTCATGGGTGATATGAGAGGAGGGGAAAGATTTGATATCCGTGTCTTTGGGACACCAGAGGTTTGGCACCTCCAGTGGTTTGGTACCATAGTTGATCTCATGACTTTGGGTCACCAGAGGTTTGGCACCTCATAGTGACTCGTCCCAGTGGCTTAGCACCACAGTGGGTTGGCCCCACATTTGATATTACGGGATTGTCACCAGTGATTTGGTATCACAACGTGGGTTGGCCCCATAGATGGATTAATCGTGACTTTGGGTCACCAGTGGTTTGGCACCATATTATCATTGGATATCGTGACTTTGGGCCACCAGTGGTTTGGCACCACCAGTGGTTTGGTACCACACGGGGTAGAAACGGAGTTGTGGATAGTTAGGTTTGGGTGCATGATATATTTTGCTTTGTTATGATTTGTGTAAGCTTGTTGCATTAACCGGGAGGGGGATTATGCACTGAGTCTTGGTGACTCACCTTCTCTCTTATCTTTTCAGGTGATTCGTAGATCGCGGATGAGGAGCCGGATAGACTCGAGGTGGCCATGCGTTAAACACATTCGGTTTTATATGGACTTTGATTTGGGTATTATTTTAAATTTCAATTTTTATTTGGGTTGTAATAAGGCCTTTAAATTATGTTTTTGGAATATTTTGCATGCTTTAGATATGACTTCAAATATATTACTTGTTTTGTTTTAACAATCTGATAACCAAAGTTTTCAAAATTTACTTCGTTTTGAGTTTTCTAAACGTTACCATCGGGTAACAGCATTTATGAAATGATAACTAAGATATTTTAATTGATTGCCAAACTCAAGGTTTTTCTCATTTGCAAATGCACACGATTTTTAAATAATTAAGAATAATACATTCGGGTTCGAACAAACATGGACGTTTTCTATCAAACTGAACGGCAAATGAGTTTTCAATGACTTTGCTTTTCTTTTGTCCCTCAAAACGTTTTCCTCTGTGACATGCCAGATTCAGTCGTGGTGTGTTGACCAGGTTTGGGGTGTTACATTTTTGGTATCAGAGTCAAGTTCAAAGGCTCGGCTGTGGGCCTGAGGCCCAAAATGTTTTAAGGTGTGGTTTTAAAATGTTCTTGGTTGGAAATATATGGTTCGAGAAGCATGGCACCGAGTCTCCGGCACCAATCCGCCCAGGTAAGTACTTCTGACTGTTGTATGAATTATTTGAGGGGAAATGGGTATTTTGGGATCGTAGATTAGTAGAATAGGAATTATTAAACCCTAGGAATAGCTTACTCCAACACAAATCGCATAAGACTTAATGATCCACTAAACAAACCTATGAGTACGTCGCTGAGCTAACGGTGTGGCAACCATTGTGCGCATGTCTAGGAGTGGATTCAGGGGGGAGATTGGTATTTAAGCAGTCCTAGTAACTCACCTCCTCTTCACCCGAATCCTACCTGGTGCGTAGTGACGGTTCATCTTAGCTGAGACGACTTATTCATAGACTAAAGTTAATAACTAAAACCCGAAAGGGACCAGCCACTTTGTTTCGAAATACTTTAAACCTTAGTTTTGAAATTTACCACAGTACCCCTGATTTGGAAAAAGACCAAATTATCCTTGACTTGTAAAATTACTAAATTACCCCTAATTTGTGAAATGACCAAAATACCCCCGGATTGTAAAATTACCAAAACACCCCCTAATTTTTGGAATTTTTAAATATCTATGATTTGTAAAGGTTTTTGAATTAACCCTGTGTTATTACTAAAATACCCCGATAGGTTAAATTACGGAAATACCCTCGAGTAGTGAAATGACGAGAATACCCTTACACGTGGAATGAGGGTAGGAAATTGAACTGAAAACTCTGTGATGATCGAAAGAACCACTACCAAATTTCTCTACATAAAACTTATTCGTGGGTAATCAGTGAAACAGAAGCTAATTCATAAAATTTCTTAAGCAAATAAATCACAACTATAGACATGAGTACTAGGGGACGTGGGCGTAATGTGCGAGGACACGGTAGAGGTAGAATGACCGTATTGGAATCGGTCAGGTCTGGTCAAATGTCTAAGAATGAGATACCACCACCACCAGCTGCTGGTGTGGAGTACCAAGATCGATGGGGATGATGAAGTGTCGCAGCGACGTCTGAAAGTCCGGAAAGAGTGGTTTGGAGTAGGTGGGGTACGGAGCCCAAAATCAGATCTGAATGACTCAGAGCCAATGGAGCCGAGGTATTTCGAGGTGTTTCTGGTGTGGCTCCCAATACTACCGAGTATTGGTTAGAGGCGACGGAGCGAATTATGGATGACTTGGATCTAACTGCTGAGGAAAATTAAAAAGGATAGTGTCGCTTCTCCGGGATGAGTCATACGAGTGGTGGGACCAGTCATGCGGATGATCTCACTTGGGATTATTTCAAGGCAAATATCGTAAGAAGTATGTAGGGACCGCTTATATTGATGCGCAGAGGAAGGAGTTTCGAGGTCGGGTTCGGGGAGTAAGTCCAGACGTCAGTCTGAGGCGAAATTTTTAAGGTTGAGCCGATATGCTAGGGGCATCGTGGCTCTGTAACATGAACGATGTGTCGTTTTGAGGATGGGTTGAGAGATGAGCTGAGATTGCTGATCGCTCTACAGCAGGAGCGAGAGTTTGTTGTGCTGGTGGAAAAGGCCAAGGTAGCTGAAAGGGTAAAGGAGTCTATAAGACAGAATCTGGATAGGAATAGACACAAGAGAGGTTTTAGATCATCGGGTCCGTCCGGTAATTCATAGAAAAGGGCTAGGCAGAGTGGGCCGAATCAATCTGGAAGGCCAACTGCTACTAATCGTGGACCAAAGCGATTATGTAATCGATGTGGAAATCTCATTGGGAGGATGTTAGACTGGTGGAAAGGGATGTTTTGAGTGTGGTTCACTGGATCATCGTGTGAGGGACTGTCCACGTAAGCTAGCCAAGATTCAGTCTGAGGGTTAGGGTCGCGCTGAGTTCAGAAATGAGGGACCACCACCGCAGATGGGCCATGGTACTGGTAGGGGAGGTAATGGCACTGGTAGAGGCCGTGAGACGCCAGGCAGAGGTGCAGGCAACACTGAAGTAAGAAGCCTGGGTTGGTATATGTAGCGAGACGTCGAGAGGAGGGCGACGCACGGACGTCATAACCGATACGTTCTTAATCTTTGGATTACCATATATTGCTTTGATTGATGTGGGTTCGACGTATTCGTATGTTGCTAGTAGCATAATAGAGACCATGAACCTAGACTTTGAAACTACTTCTAGGGAGATGACAAGAATTAGCCCTCTAGGTCACTCAGTAGAAGTAAATAAGTCAGATAGGATGTACCCTAGAACTCTAGAGTATTTGTACCCCGATGGAACTACCATTTGGGGAGTTCGATCCGATTCTTGGGATGGATTTTCCGGTGAAGTACCGTGTTAGTTTGGATTATGCAGCTAAGCGCATGGTTTTGATAACAGCTAAGGGTGAAGAAGTGGTGATGATAGGTAATAGAAGAGATTATCTATCCAACGTGGTATCGGCGTTGAAGACTGAGAAGATGGTCAGGAAGGTTTGTGAGGCAATTTTGGTTTGTGTGTGTGCTTTGGAGGCTAAGGAGTCTGGTGTAGAGGATGTCCGAACAGTAAAGGAATTTGTTGACGATTCTCGCAGGAACTTTCGTCCGCCTCCGGACGGAAGTTGAATTTGGTATAGATTTGTTACCCGTAATCGCGCCAAGATCTATTGCCCGTATAGAATGGCGCCAAGGAATTGGTAGAGTCAAGGCTCAGATTCGTGAGTTGTTGGACCGAGGTTTTATCCGGCCAAGTGTTTCACCTTGGGGAGCGCAGGTACTCTTTGTCCAAAAGAAAGATGGTACAATGCGGATGTGTATAGACTACCGCCAGTTGAATAAGTTAACGATCAAAAACAAGTATCCGTTGCCCAGGATTGACGACTTGTTCAATCAGCTAAAGGTGAAAGAGGCTGATATCCACAAGACGGCGTTTCGTACTCGGTATGGGCATTACGAGTTTCTGGTGATGCCGTTCAGGTTAACCAATGCACCGACAGCATTCATGGACTTGATGAATCGGGTGTTTTAGCAGTACTTGGACCAATTTATCATAGCATTTATAGACAACATATTGGTGTACTCAAGGATGGAGGAGGATCATGATGCGCATTTGCGAGTAGTATTACAGATACTGAGGTAAAAACAGTTATTTTCCAAGTTCAGTAAGTGCGAGTTTTGGCTTAGGGAAGTGACTTTCTTAGGTCACGTAGTGTCCACTGAAGGGATTAGAGTGGACCCTCGCAAGATTGAGGCAGTGTTGGATTGGAAACCGCCTAGGTCGGTTGCGCAAATTCGAAGTTTTCTAGGTCTGACGGGGTATTACCGGAGATTTGTGGAAGGATTTTCTCTGATTGTGGCACCGTTGACCAAGCTATTGAAGAAGGGAGTTCCATTTGTGTGGTCGGAGAAACAGCAGAAAAGTTTCGACAAGTTGAGGAAGATTTTGACGGAAGCTTCGGTTCTGGTACAGCCTAAGGCAGGGAAGGTATTCACGGTCTATTGCGATGCATCGCATACTGGTTTGGGATGTGTGCTGATGCAGGAAGGGAAAGTGGTGGCATATGCATCTCGACAGCTAAGACCGCATGAGGTTAACTATCCGACACATGACTTGGAGTTAGCTGCGATGGTTTTCATACGAAATATGGAGACACTATTTGTACGGAGAGAATTCGACAGTTTACACAGATCACAAGAGTCTGAAGTATCTTCTGACTCAGAAGGATTTGAACTTGAGACAGCGCAGATGGATTAAACTGTTAAAGGACTACGATTGCTCGATTGAGAATCATCCGGGCAAGGCTAACGTGGTGGCAGACGCGTTGAGCTGTAAGGCTAACGTGATGGGAGTCTTTTGGCAGAATTGTAGGTTAAACCGACTTGGGTTGAGCATATCAAGGAGAAATAGTTAGCGGATGAGGGCTTGAATGCTCGGAGGTTGCAAGTTCAGAATGGTGGTGTAGAGGGTTATAGTGTGTCCAGTGATGGAGTATTATGTTTTCAAGGGAGAGCTTGTATGCCAAAGGATGTTGAATTAAGGTAGAGGATTCTTCAGGATGCACATAGCAGCCCATACACTATGCATCCTGGAGGTAGCAAGATGTACCAGGATTTGCGGAAGTAGTTTTGGTGGCCAGGGCTGAAGCGGGAAGTGACTAAGTTGTGGGTAAGTGTCTGACGTGTCAGCAGGTCAAAGCTGAGCATCAACTGCCGTTAGGTTTACTTCAGCCGATAAAGATTCCTCAATGGAAGTGGGAAAGGATTACCATGGACTTTGTCAGTGGGCTACCCCTCACGCCTAGTAAGAAAGACTCAGTCTGGGTGATTATGGATCGTTTGACCAAATCAGCTCATTTCCTACCAGTAAGGGTTGATTATTCGCTTCAGAAGTTAGCTAAGTTGTATGTGGCCGAGATAGTAAGGTTGCATGATGTGCCAGTATCAATTATCTCAGATAGGGATCTAAGGTTCACGTTGAGGTTCTGGAGAGCTTTGCATCAGGCTTTGGGAACGAGGTTGGATTTCAAAGACGACTTTTCACCCGTAGTCGGAGGCGGGCAAATGAAAGGGTTATACAAATCCTAGAAGATATGCTAAGGGGTTGTGTTTTGGACTTTAGAGGCAGCTGGGAAGAATTTCTACCATTAGCTGAGTTCACATACAACAATAGTTATCAGGCAAGCATAAAGATGGCACCATATGAGGCGTTGTATGGTAGGAAGTGTCGCACACCTACATACTGGACGGAGTTGGGTGAGTTTCAGATGTTGGGACCAGAGTTGGTGGCAGAGACTAAGGCTAAGGTTAAGTTAATTCAGTCTCGTCTAAAAGAAGCTTTGGACAGGCAAAAGTCATATGCTAATCGTAAGCGGAGAGATATAGAGTTTGTTGTGGGTGACAAGGTCTTTTTAAAGGTCTCGCCATGGAATAAGGTGTTGAGGTTTAGAAGAAAAGGCAAGTTAAGTCCAAGGTTTATTGGCCCATATAGGGTGTTGAGACGAGTAGGATCAGTAGCCTATCAGCTCGAGTTGCTAGTAGAGCTGAGTCAGGTACACGATGTGTTCCATGTCTCCATGCTCAGACGCTATCGTTCGGATCCATCGCATGTCGTAGCAGTGGAGGAAATAGAGGTGAGTCCAGATTTGGCTATGGAAGAGGAACCAGTGTAGATCCTAGATCGAGATGTGAAGGTTTTGCGCAAGAAGTCAGTTCCATTGGTAAAGGTGCAGTGGCAGAATCACGACGAGGAAGAAGCTACGTGGGAACCAGAGGATGTGATGAGATAGCAATTCCTTCAATTCTTTTGACTAGGTAATTTCAAGGCCGAAATTATTTTTAAGGGGGTAGAACTGTAACATCCTTAAGTAGGGGTTATTGTGTTTGAACTTCTTTGCATGTGTGTGGTTGTTGTGTTGTTGTTTGAGGTGTTCTAGAGGCTAGTTATAAGCCAAAGGTAGGCCCGATCTGTAGGAAAAATTTTGTTTTTAAGTGTTAGCTAAAGGGAGCTGAAGGAGCTAAGGGGTTAAGTATATTTCGTGGGGAAGTTAAGCACAAGAAATCAATTGGAAAAGTGGCAAGGAGGTGTCACTTAAGCATAAGGGGGATGACACCACAAGCAGGTGGGAGAACTCAGTTCGACGTGAAATTCCATTTTCGCTACCATTTTGACGCTAAGGGGAGAGTTGTGCTCAAGACAAACTCACGATAAGATGGAGAAGAGGGATTTAGGAGTTTGACTGATTCAAACTTATTTGAATGATTGGCCAGGAGTGATTCAGGGAGTTTTGCTGAAATCTAAACTCTTGATGGAAGAGAAGTAAACGGTTGGGAAGCTGAGTAAGGGGGTGCCGAAATTCCTTAGTTAGCTAGGTGACATTTTCAGCTAGCTTGGAAGGGCTTCATTCTTTGTTTAGTGTCAAGCCGAAACCACCATAGGCTCTTGTCATTTTTCCCTTCTAAAATATCTAGCCGAACCTACACAAGGACTATTTGGAAACTTTTTTTTCTCCTTTGAAACCGAAACCCTTTCTTGAATTCTCTCTTTTCTTTCTCTCATTCTTGCTTAAAGCCGAAAGCATCCCTTTCCCTTTCATCTTTTTCTTTTCTCAAATCTTGTGCCGAAACCCTCTCCTTTTTCCCCTTGCCAAATCTCTTCTCTCCCATTACACATCCTTTTTATTCTCTACATCCATTCTAGCCGAACCTCCTTTATTGCCCTCAACCATTGCCGAAGGTTCTCAAGCTCTTCCTCCCTCACTTTTGGCCGAATATCAATCAAGCCTTTATCTTATTTGGTCTCTTCTTCAACCGGTTTTGAAAAGGGATCTTCGAGATTTTGAAGCAATAGATCTAAGCCCTCTATTCTCTATCAATCGAATTCGGGGGGAGGATCAATCTCGCATATTTTGGTGTTGTATTTATTTTCGTGAGGCATAAAGGGCAAGGAGATCTAGTGCGGTAGATCGGGTTTTTGGGATTCAGCGTTTGCGTTAGTACAGGTGTGTAACTTACACACTTCATAACTTAGTAAATATGTTAATAACCTGAATATGTTAAAAGCCAAAAACTGTGTGGATCTTGATGTGATACCTTAATGGGTATGAGCAAGGATTCGGGTAAGTCCGTTTCGATATGATTTTGCTATATGGTGTTTAATACTATAATCTATGATATAATTGTTGTATGTTTCATATTAAATCATGATGGCATGATTTGCATAAATATTGCATTGTCATGGGTGATATGAGAGGAGGGGGAAGATTTGATATCCGTGTCTTTGGGACACCAGAGGTTTGGCACCTCCAGTGGTTTGGTACCACAGTTGATTTCGTGACTTTGGGTCACCAGAGGTTTGGCACCTCATAGCGACTCGTCCCAGTGGCTTAGCACCACAGTGGGTTGGCCCCACATTTGATATTACGGGATTGTCACCAGTGATTTGGTATCACAACGTGGGTTGGCCCCACAGATGGATTAATCATGACTTTGGGTCACCAAAGGTTTGGCACCACATTATTATTGGATATCGTGACTTTGGGTCACGGTGGTTTGGCACCACCAAGGTTTGGTACCACACGGGTAGAAACGAGTTGTGGATGGTTAGGTTTGGGTGCATGATATATTTTGCTTGGTTATGATTTGTGTAAGCTTGTTGCATTAACCGGGAGGGGATTATGCACTGAGTCTTAGTGACTCACCTTCTCCCTTATCTTTTCAGGTGATTCGTAGATCGCAGATGAGGAGCCGGATGGACTCGAGGTGGCCATGCGTTAAACACATTCGGTTTTATATGGACTTTGATTTGGGTATTATTTTAAATTTCGGTTTTTATTTGGGTTGTAATAAGGCCTTTAAATTATATTTTTGGAATATTTTGCATGCTTTAGATATGACTTCAAATATATTACTTGTTTTGTTTTAACAATCTGATAACCAAAGTTTTCAAAATTTACTTCGTTTTGAGTTTTCTAAATGTTACCATCGGGTAACAGCATTTATGAAATGATAACTAAGATATTTTAATTGATTGCCAAACTCAAGGTTCTTCTCATTTGCAAATGCACACGATTTTTAAATAATTAAGAATAATACATTCGGGTTCGAACAAACATGGACGTTTTCTATCAAACTGAATAGCAAATGAGTTTTCAATGACTTTGTTTTTCTTTTGTCCCTCAAAATGTTTTCCTCTGTGACATGCCAGATTCGGTCGTGGTGTGTTGACTAGGTTTGGGATGTTACAGTCCAAGAACTGTACCTACTGTAAAATCACTCGCATCACACATTAGTTCAAAGGGTGAATTCCAATAAGGTGCAACCACAGTCGGGGCATTAATTTATTTTTCCTTAAGTGTATTTAATACTTCTAAACATTCCTGACTAAAATTGAATGGCACATCTTTTTCTAGAAAATTAGTTAAGGGCTTAGCTATTTTAGAAAAATCTTTGATAAATCTTCTATAGAATCCAGCATGTCCTAAAAAGCTTCAAATAGCCTTAACCGATCTAGGAGGGGGTAGTTTTTTTATGGTTTCAATTTTCACTCTATCAACCTCAATCCCTTTACTAGAAATTTTATGGCCCAACATAATCCCTTCTCGAACCATGAAGTGAAATTTTTCCCAATTAAGCACAAAGTTCGTTTCCTCACATCTCATTAAAACTCGTTTTAGATTTTTAAGACAAAGGTGGAAAGAATTACCGAATACTGAGAAGTCATCCATAAATACCCCATAATGTCTTCTAAAGTTCATCAAAGATTGCTACATGCAACGCTGAAAAGTAGTAGGAGCATTACACAATCCAAAAGGCATTCTTCGATAAGAAAACGTACCATATGGACATGTAAATATCATTTTTTCTTGGTCCTCAGAAGCTATTGGGATTTGAAAGTAGCCAGAAAGTCCATATAAGAAGCAATAATACATGTGACCAGATAATTTCTCCAACTTTTGATCTATGAATGGTAGAGGTAAGTGATCTTTCCTTGTGGTGTCGTTCAACTTCTTATAACTAATACAAACTCTCCATTCTGTGACTATTCTTGTTGGAATCAACTCGTTTTTCTCATTGGCCACAACAGTCACGCCTCCTTTCTTAGGAACAACCTATACATGACTCACCCAAGTACTATTAGAAATAGGATAAATAACTCTATTATCTAGAATTTTAATTACCTCAGCCTTAATAACTTCCTTCATGATAGGATTTAACCTTCTTTGAGCTTGCATGCATGGTTTGTACTTGTCTTCCATTAAAATTTTAAGAGTGCAAAAAGAAGGATTGATCCCTTTGATGTCGAAAATCTTCCAGCCTATAGCTCTTTTATGTTCTTTCAGCACTTGCAATAACTCATCTTTATCATTTGGCTTTAAGTCTGAAGCAATAATCACTGGTAATGTAGAATTGTCTCCAAGAAATGCATACTCTATGTGATTTGGTAATTGCTTCAGTTCCAATTTGGAAGGTTTTTCAATAGAGGGTTTTAATTTTAATTCCTTATTTACCTCAATATCCTCATAATTTTTCTGTCTTAGTGAAGACTCATTAGAATCTAAATCAATTTGCGTCTCACTTATCACAACATTATTGTCATCTACCTCCTCTCATTGAACAAGACATAGTTCCAATGTGTCCTTATGAGCAATTTCTTGTATCGAATCTTGAATAACATGATCAATAGAGTCAATAAAATAACATGAATCATCTTGTTCTCTAGAGAATCGCATGGCATCATAGATTTTAAAAGTGATCTTTTCATCACCTACCCTAAGCACAAGTTTACCATCACCCACATCAATGACAGCTCTAGTAGTGGCTAAAAAGGGGCTACCTAAAATTAAAGGCACCTCACTACCCTCATCCATGTCAAGCACAACAATATCAACAGGGAATATTAATTTATCTACCTTTACAAGTACATCTTCAATAATACCCCTAGGATATTTAACAGATCTATCGACTAATTGAAAACTCATTCTAGTGGGTTTTGGTTCCCCAAGACCAAGTTGCATGAACATTTTATAAGGCATCAAATTAATCTAGCACCCAAATCAGCTAATGATTTCTCAATATTTAAACTACCAATAAAATAATAAATAGTAAAACTTCCTGGATCCTTCAGCTTAGTTGGCAGGTTATTTTGGAGAATAGTTGAGCATTCCTCGTTGAGTTCCACAGTGGATAGTTCTTCAAACTTCATTTTGTTTGTTAATATCTCTTTTAAGAATTTTGCATATGTGGGCATATGCGAAATAGCTTCAACAAAAAGAAATTTGATAAGCAATTATTTAAGAAGTTCAAGAAATTTACCAAATTGTTCATCCATGCGGTCTTTCTTCAACTTTGTCGGATATGGGATCGGTGGTTTATATTCTTTAACTACTGGTGTTTGAATTTCTTCGGGCTTTACTTCTTCATCATTTGCCTTATTAGTTTCTTGTTGCAGCTTCTTTTCGGGTTCAGCCAACACTTTCCTATTCCTTAATGTAACTACTTTCACATGCTCTTTTGGGTTGGGTTTGGTATTACTAGGTGAACTAACTTGTTGCCTTTCTGAGACCAATTTAGCAAGCTGTTCAACCTGATTTTCGAGCCAAAGAATTGATGCTTGATGACTTTTTAAACTTGTCTTGGTGTTTTGAAAATGAGTCTCCAATGTCGAAATAAATTTTGTCAACATCTCTTCAAGGTTTAGCTTCTTCTCTGGCTGATAAGGTTGTTGTAAGCTCGGAAGGGGTTGCGATCTTTGGTTTCCTTGACCACTCCATGAAAATTTTAGGTGGTTTCTCCAACCTGCATTATAGTTATTACTATAAGGGTTATTTTGAGTTCTAGAATTATTACCCATATAATTGAAATGATCATTCTCTGTGCT
Source organism: Gossypium rotundifolium (assembly GCA_025506655.1). Classification (NCBI taxonomy): domain Eukaryota; kingdom Viridiplantae; phylum Streptophyta; class Magnoliopsida; order Malvales; family Malvaceae; genus Gossypium; species Gossypium rotundifolium. The sequence continues at coordinate 33,562,357 of CP106727.1, read as the reverse complement.
AGGATTGAAGGGTATATCTTCTGGATTATTTATTACACCTCCATTTGCATCGCATTGCATCACCAGATTTACATGCATAAAAAGATATAAATAATCAAATTTCTTGTTTAATGTTTAATGTTTCTACCTGATTTGAAAACATGGTGGTCACATTTAAATTAAAGACACCAACTGCTTTCATCAGTTTCGTCCTCATGACTTGCCACTGATGATTATTCAGTGACATCTCATCGATAAATTTAGGAGCCGCTTCGGGTGTTTTATTATTCAGAGTTCCACTAGTTGCTACGTTGATTAATTGCCTAGTTGAGGGATTCAAACCATTGTAAAAGGTTTAAGCTTGTAGCCATAGAGGTAACCCATGGTGAGGGCACCTTCTCAATAAATCTTTATACCTCTCCCATGCATCATATAATGTCTCTAAATCGACCTGCACAAAGGAAGAGATGTTGTTCCTCAACTTGGCTGTCTTAGTCGGTGGGAAGTACTTCAGTAGAAAGTTCTCGGCCATTTGATCCCATGTAGTGATAAAACCTCAGGGTGCAGAGTACAACCATTCTTAGCTTTGTTCCTCAATGAGAAAGGGAACAACCGTAGGCGAATGGCATCGTCAGTGATGCTATCAATTTTGAAAGTATCGCAGATTTCCAGAAAGCTGGTCAAATAAGTATATGGATCTTCTTCATGCAAACCATCGAACTGAACAAATTGTTGAATCATCTAAATAGTGTTTGGTGTTAGTTCGAAATTATTTGCAACAACAGTAGGTCTCATAATACTCGATTCAGTCCCATTTAAAGTGGGCTTAGCATAATCGTACATAGTACATGGAACAATAGCAGGATCTACAAGACTTCCAACAATTGCAGGAGGTAGTTCATTATTCTGATTATCACCCATCTCCTCAATAATAAAGGAACCCGCCAGAAGCAAACAAAAGAAAAATTAGAATATAAAAAATTAAACTAAAAAAGTAAATAAATGGCCAAATTAATAAAAGTAAGTGTTCCTAATATTTTAGTCCCCGACAATGGCGCCAAAAACTTGATGCTTACTAAACGAACTATAAATACGACAAAGGCAAGCGCACCTATCAAATAATAGTATAGCTATGGTGAGTAAGGAATATCATATCCATGAGGACCAAAAGTAATAGTAATTATCATCTTCTTATTATCTAACCGACAAATTAAGGTGATGTGTTTTAATCTAAAATTACTAAACTAATTTATCTAATAACACAACAGAGAATGAAATAGGCAAATAATTGAAGATAACCAATGAGATAGACAATACCCAGGAAAGAATCCACCTAGACATCACCTATTATTATGAATCTAAATTAAACGACTTATTCACTTGTTGCTTGATCAGTAGATACCCCTAAATTATGCTAATATCTCTTTCGAGAGTAAGAACAACTGACTCTAGGTTGATTAATTGAATCTCTTAACATGTCTTCCAACTACCTCTGAATTCAATCACACAACCTCTTAACATGTCTTCCAAAATCTGAATTACCCTTTCCGACTGACCATCAGTCTGCGGATGAAACGTTGTGCTGAAACCTAGCCTTGTACCCAAAGTTTCTTGTAACGCCTTCCAGAACCGTGATGTAAATCTAGGATCCCTGTCTGATATGATAGACACGGGTACCCCATGCAACCTTACGACTTCTGCCACATACAACTTGGCCAACTTCTGAAGTGAGTAATCCGTACGAACCGGTATGAAGTGGGCGGACTTCGTCAACCGATCGACAATCACCCACACTAAATCTTTCTTAGTAGGCGTCAGAGGTAGCCCACTAAAAAAATCCATCGTTATCCTCTCCCACTTCTAAAGTGGAATCTTCACTTGTTACAGCAACCCTGAAGGCAACTAATGTTCTGCTTTCACCTACTGACATGTCAAACACTTACTCACAAAGTCGATAACTTCCCGCTTCAAACCAGGCCAGCAATACTGCTCACGTAGATCTCGATACATCTTACTACCACCGGGATGCATAGCGTACGGGCTACTATGTGCCTCTCGCAGAATCATTTACCTCAACTCAAAGTCCTTCGGTATACAAATTCTTCCACGATAACACAATACCCCTTCACTGTTCGGACTAAAATCCCCTGTCTCCCCTCATTTCACTTGCTGAAATCGAGAACCCAACGATTCATCCAACAATTGCTTCTCTTTAATCTAACTACCCATGTCGGCTTCACCTGAAGTTCTGCTAACAAGCTACCATCTTCATACAGACTGATATGAGCAAACATTGCCCTCAAATCCATTATCACCTTACGACTCAACGTATCTGCCACTACGTTAGCTTTACCCGGGTGATATTCAATCGAGCAATCATAGTCTTTCAGCAACTCAATCCACCTCCGTTGTCTTAAATTCAACTCCTTCTGAGTAAGGAGATACTTCAGGCTCTTATGATCCGTATAGATAATTGACTTTTCTCCGTACAGGTAGTGTCTCCATATCTTCAGAGCGAATACCACAACAGCTAGTTATAATTCATGAGTGGGATAGTTCACTTCATGTGGTCTTAATTGTCGAGACGCATATGCTATCACCTTCCCTTCTTGCATCAACACACATCCTAACCCTGTGTGCGACGCATCATAATAAACTATGAACTCCTTCCCAACCTCAAGCTGAATCAACACTGATGCCTCAGTCAGAATCTTCTTCAAGCTTTCAAAACTTTCCTGTTGTTTGTTTGTCCAGAAAAATGGCACTCCTTTCCGTAACAACTTGGTTAGAGGTGCAGCAATCAACAAATTATAGGAAGGCTCGGCTATGATGAACACACAAGAAAGAAGTCGATTTAGAATGGGGTAACAAGGAAAGCTCGGTTATGGTGATGGAAACAAATTGTAGCAGATGAACAAAAGAGATTCGACTTAAGGGGAAAATGGAAAAGTAGTAAAGGAAAAGCAGGTTTCGGCTATGAAAGAATAAAAGAGAAGACAATTGGAGAAAAAGAATGAAGGGAGAAAGAAATGCCCAAGTGGTCACTCTAGTTTCGGGTAATACCAAAGAGGCAAGAAGAGATGAAGAAAAGAGAGCTGAGAGTTTCGGTACAAGTAAGGAATAAGAAACCCAAAGAGAGAAAAAAAGAATCCCAAAGAATTTTGGAAAATTTGGTACCTCCACAACCTATGACCGAATATGGTAGGAAAGAAATGTCTAAGACTAAAGGGAGTTTCGACACACACCCTTACTAGCTAAAACCGAAAATGCTCTTCCTAAGCACCACTCCACTTTCGGCCAAACTCCTCCTCTCTCCCCACATCCCATGATTTTCTCCACAACTTACTCTTCATCCACGAATTCGAATTAGTTGACCACTTCAACCTCCCCAAGCTCCTCTCCTCCATCGATTTGAATTGTTTGACTCATTCAACAACCACCTAGGTAGAGTCCCAGCCGAAAGCCAACTCTTCCCCATCTTGAGCACAAAAATAAACTCCATAGTGCAGTAGATGGGATTCGAACCTTTCTTCCTTTACTTCCCATGTGACACCAACTCCACTAGGCCACCCTGCTTTCTTTTGTTAACACATGACCAACTATTTATCTTAAGTCCTGCCTCCACTAGCTTACCCTACCAAGTGACCAAAAACCAAAATTTCACCAGGGCCCTGGCTCGACCTTGAGCCTTTCCAAGACCCCCGAACATACCCAAATAACAAACATAGCTAGCCAAACGCATGAAATGGTGTAAAATACAGAACCCCAAATTTTAGGATGTTACAGTTCTACCCCTTTAAAGAAATTTTAACCTCAAAATTTACCTGACTAAAAGAGGTGAGGGTATTGCTATCGCATCACATCTTCCTGGCTCCCACGTAGCTTCTTCTAAACCGTGATTATGCCATAACACTTTGACCAACGGAACAGATTTCCTTCTCAACACCTTAACATCCCGATCTAGAATCTGTACTGGCTCCTCTTCAAAAGACAGGTCAGGTTTTACTTCAATTTCTTCCACTGACACTACGTAAGATGGTTCTAAACGATAGCATCTTAGCATCGAAACATGGAATACATTATGGATCTGACTCAACTCTGGGGGTAACTCAAGCTGATAAGCCACTGGTCCCACACGTTTCAACACGCGTTAAGGCCCAATGAATCTGGGGCTCAACTTGCCCTTCCGTCCAAATCTTAGAACCTTCTTCTACGATGAGACTTTCAGAAAGACCCGATCCTCCACTGAAAATTGTATTTCTCTACACTTCAGATCTGTATACGATTTCTACCAATCGGAAGCTTCCTTTAATCTAGCCCGAATCAACTTAACCTTTTCCTCTGTTTCTAAAATCAATTTCGAACCCAACAACTATCGCTCACCTAACTCAGTTCAATAGGTAGGGGTACGACACCTACGACCATACAATGCCTCGTAAGGTGCCATTAGAATGTTGTACTGATAGATGTTGTTGTACGCGAATTCAGCCAACGGCAGGTAATCTTCCCAACTACCTCTGAAGTCAATCACATAACCTCTTAACAAGTCTTCCAAAATTTGAATTACCCTTTCCGACTGACCATCAGTCTGCGGATGAAACATTGTGCTGAAATCTAGCCTTATACCCAAAGCTTCATGTAACGTCTTCTAGAACCATGATGTAAATCTAGGATCCCTGTCTGATATGATAAACACGGGACCCCATGCAACCTCACGATTTCTGCCACATACAACTTGGCCAACTTCTAAAGCAAGTAATCCATACGAACCAGTAGGAAGTGGGCGGACTTCGTCAACCGATCGACAATCACCCACACTGAATCTTTCTTAGTAGGCGTTAGAGGTTGCCCACTAACAAAATCCATCGTTATCCTCTCCCACTTCTAAAGTGGAATTTTCACTTGTTGCAGTAACCCCGAAGGCAACTAATGTTCTGCTTTCACCTGCTGACATGTCAAACACTTACTCACAAACGCGGTAACTTTCCGCTTCAAACCAGGCCAGCAATACTGCTCACGTAGATCTCGATACATCTTACTACCACCGAGATGCATAGCGTACGGGCTACTATGCGCCTCCCATAGAATCATCTGCCTCAACTCAGAGTCCTTTGGTATACGAATTCTTCTACGATAACACAATACCCCTTCACTGTTTGGACTAAAATCCCCTGTCCCCCTCATTTCACTTGCTGAAACTGAGAACCCAATGATTCATCCAGCAATTGCTTCTCTTTAATCTGACTACCCATGTCGCCTTCACCTGAAGTTCTGCTAACAAGCTACCATCTTCATACAGACTGAGATGAGCAAACATTGCCCTCAAATTCATTATCACCTTACGACTCAATGCATCTGCCACTACGTTAGCTTTACCCGGGTGATACTCAATCGAGTAGTCATTGTCTTTCAGCAACTCAATCCACCTTCGTTGTCTTAAATTCAACTCTTTCTGAGTAAGAAGATACTTTAAGCTCTTATGATCTGTATAGATAACTAACTTTTCTTCGAACAGGTTGTGTCTCCATATCGTCAGAGCGAATACCACAGCAGCTAATTCCAAGTCATGAGTGGGATAGTTCACTTCATGTGGTCTTAATTACTGAGACACATATGCTACAACCTTCCCTTCTTACATCAACACACATCCTAACCCTGTGTGCGATGCATCACAATAAACTATGAATTCTTTTCCAGCCTCAGGCTAAATCAATACTGGTGCCTCAGTCAGAATCTTCTTCAACCTTTCAAAACTTTCCTGCTATTTGTTCGTCCACACAAACGGCACTCCTTTCCATAACAACTTGGTTAGAGGTACAACAATCAACGAAAACCCCTCAACGAACCTTCTATAGTACCCGGCCAAACCCAAAAAACTTTAAATTTCATACACTGACTTTAGTTGCTTCCAATCCAACACGGCTTCAACCTTCTGAGGATCGACTCTAACCCCTTCAGTAGACACAACATGACCCAAGAACGTCACTTCCTTCAGCCAAAACTCGCACTTACTAAATTTAGCGTAAAGTTGCTTCTCTCTTAATATCTGCAGAACAACCCGAAGATGCGAATCATGCTCCTCTTCAGTCCTCGAGTACACCAAGATATCATCTATGAATACCATGAAAAATCAATCTAGATAGGGTTAGAATACCCAGTTCATCATATCCATAAATACGGCTGGTTCATTCGTTAACCGAACGGCATCACTAAAAACTCATAATGCCATAACGTGTTCGGAAAGCAGTCTTATGAATATCTGCCTCCCTGACCTTTAACTGATGATACCCAGATCTCAAATCTATCTTTGAGAAAATTGAAGCTCCTCGTAGCTAATCGAACAGGTCATCAATCCTTGGTAATGGGTACTTGTTCTTAATAGTCACCTTGTTCAACTGACGATAGTCAATGCACATTCGCATCAACCCATCCTTTTTTTTACAAACAATACCGATGCTCCCCACGATGATACACTTGGTCGGATAAATCCACGATCCAATAGCTCTTGGATCTGAGCTTTAAGTTCCACCAGCTCTTTCGGCGTTATCTTATAAGGGGCGATGGACACCGGAGCCGTTCCTGGCAATAGCTCAATGCCAAACTCCACCTCACGATCTGGAGATAACCTTGGAAGCTCTTCAGGAAAGACATTCGAGAATTCTTTCACCGTTCTAACATCTCCTACAGACAGTTCCTTGGCATCCAAAGCGCTGATGAAAGCTAAGAACGCCTCACACCCTTTTAGTACCATCCTTTCAACCTTTTGTGCCGACACCATAATGGACAGGTAATTCTTTCTTTCTCCTATCACAATTACTTCCTCATCCCCTGGAGTTCTTAAATTCATATGCTTAGCAGCGCAATCCAAACTTGCACGATGCTTAACTAACCAGTTCATGCCTAAGATCAGATCAAACTCATCAAATGGTAGTTCAATCAAGTCTGCTAGGAAAACAATCCCTTGCACTTCTAAAGGCACATTCCTTAATAGTTTGTTCACTACCACAGATTGTCCTAAAGGGCTAATCACGGTCATTTTTCTAGAAGCAACCTCAGATTTTATACCCAAAGTCCTAAACACAGTACAAGCAACATATGAATGTGTAGACCGAATATCTATTAAAGTTGTAAAATATACATCAAATATAAAGAACGTACCGATTATGATGTCCGGTGCGTCACCATCCTCACGTTGTCGAGCTGCATAGACTAACCTAGGCGTCTTGCATTCGTATTACCAGCACCTCTGCCACATGCTCCATGACCTCGTCCAAACTCATTTCTCCCTCTGGCCAGACCACGACCTCTCGACGGCTGCTGATCACCTCCCCTTGCCTGAGCAAAACCCTGACCTAACGTCTGCATCCTCTCTAACTCCTATAGACAGTCTTTTATCAGATGATCCTTAGATCCACATTTAAAACATCCTCCAGTTCTTCTCCAACACTATCTCAGATGCGATCCCCACACTGTGCATAAGGTCGCAGCCGACCTATAGTAACTGGCATCACAGTTCGAACTGGCCCATCTAATCTAGGCCTCTTTTGGGAACCCTCAGTAGACCCTGATGTCCCAAAACTTCTCTTATTCCTACCCTTATCTTTATCCCGATTCTGCCTCTCAGAACGCTTTACCTCTTCGGTAATTTTTGCCTTCTCAACCAATATAGCAAAATCCCTTTTCCCACTGCGGAGCTATCAGTACTCGCAGCTCATCTCGCAGACCATCCTCGAATTGAACACAATGATCATAATCAGTTACGACGATACCCCGAGCATAATGACTCAAAAGGAAGAACTCCGCCTCGTATTCAGCCACAGATTTACCCCCTTGAACCAAATTCAGAAATGCTTTCCTCTGGGCGTCCACATAACTCCCCCCAACATACTTTCCCTGGAACTCTATTTTAAAGAAGTCCCAAGTGATACAGTCTGCTGAAGTACCTTCCTTTACTGTAAGCTACCACTGGTACACCTCATCACGTAAGAGAGACACTACTCCTTTCAATTTTTCCTCCATTGTGCAATCTAAATCATCTATGATTCATTCAATGGCCTCAAACCAGTATTCAGCTACATTTGGGGCCACGCCAGAAATACCCTTAAATATCTCAGCCCCATTTGCTTGAAGTAGCTCAGGAATAGATTTTCGGGCCACTGACCCAGTGCTTGCCCTAGCAACCCATTCTAAGACTTGCAGCATAGCTTGGGACAAAACATCGTCCCCTTCAACTCGAACATGGGACCCCGCCTCGGTCACCGGTGATACAGGTGCTTCCATTTCAGGCATGTGCCCAGATGCCTCAGACCCAACCCCAGTACCTCGGCCTCTACCTCGGCCATGTATTCCACGTCCACGTCCTCTTGTGCTCATGTTCGCTAGATTGAATTAATCTAAAAAAAATTTATGGATTAGTATTTCATTTCAATGTTTATTAACAATGTCTTATGTAGAGTGAGTATAGTAGTTGTTTTCGCGAATCGAATTTCCTAATGTCTCAGTCTCTAAAGTCTTAACTCTAGCAGTCATAATACATTGATTCTAACATCATTTCATAATAACAATCAAAGCTAGAAGACTTATGAATTTGGTGTCGAAGACTCGGGTGCCATACTTCCAAAAGACATATATTTTTCTAAACCATATTTTAAACCAATTTTGGAAAAAAAGTTGTCGAACCCAATCCACAGTCGAGTTTTGCAATCGGGCTCTGATTTCACTAAATGTAACACCCCAAACTCAGCCCAGACGTTACGACCGGATCTGGCATGCCACATGAAAAGGTTGTTAAAGAAGCTACGCGTTTGTTAAACTTCAAGTTCTTTATGCAAACTTCGAGTCTAGATGTTTGTTTATGAAAACCTGTGCATTCAATGTCTATTTTGGAAAAGTTGTGATTGATTAGAAAATCTGCATTTGTTAGTAGATTCAAGTTGGAAGTGTTGGTAAAATCTTATTTATAACAGGAAACCGCTTCAGTGGAATTCTGAACATGTGATATTTTGAAAACTGTTCCAATGTTAATGAGAATCCAGTGTATAATCAATTATAGTTTGAAAATCATTTGTTAACAATTTTGGAAAAAAACATCAGGTATTAAGGTTTTTAAGAAAATCTTGTATTGAACATTTAGTGATAAGCAAAATCCAAATTTAAGTTAATAACCAAATAAAATACCAATGGCCTTATTATGGAACATATCCCAAATTTAAAATAAAAAGTTAAAGCAAAGTAATACGAAATTTACTAAAGAAAGACGTATGGCCACCACAGAGTCCACCTCGACTCCAAGTCCTCAAAGCTAGGGATTACCTGCAAGATTAAGTAGAGGGGTGAGTTACGAGAACTCAGTGTGTAAATCCCCAAAACGAATACTAACTGGGCTTGAGCCCAAGCAGATACAATTTGGGCCTTAGCCCTTACGAAATCAAACTGGGCAAAGCCCGTACGAAAATGAACTGGGCCTGAGACCTTTTTACATGTTAAAACAGGTAAAAGCATGCAATGCAACCCAGCCCAACCTAGAATCCATCCGCTATACACCACCCGTTCCAACCAAACACACCAGTGGGGATTTCTACAATCAACCCTCATCCGCTATACACCATGATGGCAGTGACGCTACTCATCCCGAAATTATGGCAGTGCCACCGAAATAATGTGACAGAGTCACCTAAATACACTTTCCCTTTCATCAATGTCATGTCCTTTTCCCATGCAACATGTCATAACATCATAATGTGATGAATGCAAACATATATCAAAGTATCTCAGATAATCAGATCACACATCCAGTCATGCTAATTTACTCCCAATGGTATAGTCATAAGTTTACTTACTTGGTATACCTCCAACCATACCCGCTTGGATATCTCAACTGCATTCCCCTTACGGGTATTTTGGCTTTTAACCGCCAAATAGTATAACATAGACAAAATGAATTAGAGGTATGAAATTACACACCTGATTACGCAAAGAGCTATACACTCCTGATCTTCGTCACCCTCACCATCACGAACAACTACGATCTGTCTAGATCCGATGTCGCCTCTCTTCCACAACCCGTGGAAAATCCCGAATGGTTGACACTGCACGCCATTTGAAATTAGGAGCAGAGGGTATGAGCCCACTCCCCTTAGGCTCCCTTGCCGATGCCTCCTTAGAACGGCTAGCACTCGCATCCATGAAGAGAGTTCGATCAGTAAGGTAGCATAGTGCAATCAGCGATTGTCTAACGAGGAAGTTTGGTTATGGCAGAGTACAACGAAAAGATAAAGATAGCTAAAAGACCGAAGAGATGACTCTTTACCTTGATAAACGAGGAATTTCACCACCATAGATTCGATTACAGGATGGTCGACCTATCTAACGAGAGTCTATTACGAATCACAGAAAGAGAAACGTCACAACGTGATGGAGTAAACAGTTACAAAAGAGAGGAACCAAATTCGGTTTGATGATTTAAAAGATGAGTGTTTGGCTTCTTTAGGAGAAGTAAGAGAAATGAATAGAATAACAAATAATAAAAAAGAACATTACCTTGAAAGAGAAAAGCCGAATGGAACCCAAGGATATTCGGCACTGGCAGAAATAATATAAGCAAATCCAAGTTCGACGATGAAGGCTCAAAGAAACGAAACTCCAATGTTAATCAGAGGATTAAGAACAGAATGGTCGATAGAAACAAGTAGAAGAGGCAAAGAAGAACTAAGGTTCAGCTATGATGAACACACAAGAAAGAAGTCGATTTAGAATAGGGTAACAAGGAAGGTTCGGTTATGGTAATGGAAACAAATTGTAGGAGATGAACAAAAGAGATTCGGCTTAAGGGGAAAATGGAAAAGTAGTAAAGGAAAAGTAGGCTTCACTATGAGAGAATAAAAGAGAAGATAGTTGGAGAAAAAGAATGAAGGGAGAAAGAAATGCCCAAGTGGTCACTCTAGTTTCAGCTAATACCAAAGAGGCAAGAAGAGATGAAGAAAAGAGAGCTGAGAGTATCGGTACAAGTAAGGAATAGGAAACCCGAAAGGGAGAAAGAGAAAAGAATCCCAAAGAATTTTGCAAATTTTGGCACCCCTACAAGCTATGACTGAATATGGTAAGAAAGAAATGTCTAAGAGTAAAGGGAGTTTCGGCACACACCTTTACTAGCTAAAACTGAAAATGTTCTTCCTAAGCACCACTCCACTTTTGGCCAAACTCCCCCTCTCCCCACATCCCATGATTTTCTCCACAACTTACTCTCCATCCACCAATTCGAATTAGTTGACCACTTCAACCTCCCCAAGCTCCTCTCCTCCATCCATTTGAATTGTTTGACTCATTCAACAACCACCTAGGTAGAGTCCCAGCCGAAAGCCAACTCTTCCCCACCTTGAGCACAAAAATAAACTCCATAGTGCAGCAGATGGGATTTGAACCTTTCTTCCCTTGCTTCCCATGTGACGCCAACTCCACTAGGCCACCCTGCTTTCTTTTGTTAACACAAGACCAACATTTATCTTAAGCCCTGCCTCCACTAGCTCACCCTACCAAAGTGCCCAAAAACCAAAATTTCACCAGGGCCCCGGCTCGACCTTGAGCCTTCCCAAGACCCCCGAACATACCAAAATAATAAGCATAGCTAGACAAATGCATGAAATAGTGCAAAATACAAAACCCCAAATTTTAGGATGTTACACTTGTAGTTTTCCTTTATTCTTAAGTGTACAAGGCATTTATCAGCTCTGATAGAGAGATTGTTGATAAATCTCTCGAATCTTCAAGAGAGGATATCTTTGACTCGTACCTCTCAAGAAGTGTAGTGGTCACCTTCTTGACTACCCTGCTATCAGGAAACTAATCTCCAAGTAACCTTATGTTGTTTACAACAGCCATGATTTAGTCAGAATATTGTTTGACAGTTTCAGACTCTTTCATCTTTAGGTTCTCAAAGTCCATCCTCAAATTGATAATCTATTGCTGTCTTGTCTTGTCTATACCTTGAAATTATTCCTTCAGTTTATCCCAAGCTTGCTTTGGAGTTTCATAGGCCATGATTATGTTGAAAATCACATTAGAAACAACATTATGAATACATGACATCGCCTTGAATTTATTAGCATATCATTACTATGTTGTCATATATGTGCTATCGTCGGATTGGCTCTCAATGGTGGTGGCTCTACATCCGCATTCACAACCTCCCATAAGTCATAAGCTCATAGGTAGGTCCTCATCTTGACTACCAAATAGGTAGTTTTCACTGTTAAAAACTAGTGGTGAAAGAAGTGTAAAACTACCTGAAGACAGTTTTATAAAAAAACAACAAGAAACAGAGGTTGTTCTTTCTTTTCTTAACAAAGGCCCTCAAAAGATGATTGGTTCTAAATACCAATTGTTGGTTTTTATTACAAAGGAAGAAAGAAAATAGAGCAAAGGTTAACAATCAAATGTGAGTTGTTATTTTTCAATTCAAGTACATCTTAAATTTCATACAATGTACAACTTTAAATAGAAAAGCACTAACTACGACTTAACAAGTTGGTAGGTCTAAATACATGGAAATTACTAATTGGTTATTTTTATCTAATCAGTACCACTTACATTAACCTATCAGATTAAAGATACATAAAATAACATAGTAACTTTACAGAACAAGTTGACAACTCTTTAGATTGTAACAAAAGCCTTGGGGCAGTTTGTGGCTAGATTGACTGCCATTCTGCATTACACTCAGACTGTCCACCACATTGGCTTGTCCGCCACTCTTGGACTATCTGCTATGTTTGGATTGTCTGCCACATTGTTCACCAAAGTTTGTCTGCTTGATATTCCATCGTGTGACAGTTCACCATTCTCCTATCGTTTAACCTATTTGCTAGATGTGTGATTTGTTGCATGAATGGCCATCTCACAACAACTACAACTTCTCTTACTCACTTTTTTTTCTGAAAAATACATTGAAGCCATTTAAATATCATATGTATATTAAAGTACCAGAAGCTTCCTTTTTTTTTAATATGTTGAACCTATGAATTAAGAAATTTAAGTTCAACTTGGAGATGAGTAAGAGCTTTAGCCCTTTAAACAACATCCAAAATAGTTTTTGTAGTGGTGGTGCCAACATTAGGTGATAAAGGATTCTCATGTTCTAAATTTTCTTCAACCACTTGTTTAATAGTTGGTTAAGTGGCATCATGCACTGTTAACCAACCTTTAACTTTCCTAAAGAGTAAATACTCCCCCATAATTTTAGATTTAAGCAAGAGTATCCAAAAAAAAAACTCCCATTTATAGCATAATCCCAACAAATCTCCCTTTAAATTGTGCTTTAATAAAAACAACAAGCATTTAATTAGACTATTAAAAAGTGCATCAATCTTCATACATGTTTGGATCTATGCCCTTCGTGTAGTATTTTGTCTATGTATACTTATATTTTTTAAATAAATTGGTTTAATAAATATTCATTAATTACATTAATATCCTTTTTGTATTATCCTTAATGGTTTTTTGCACATAAAGCAAAATGAAATTAAATATTGGCTTATGGATTATATAATGTTTAATTAATACTAAGTGGTATTACGTGGTCAAATCATAATACAGAAAAATAACATATATTAGTAGATAATCTAAACATGTCCTTAGGATAATCAGAAATGGGAAACCGATTGAAAGACTAATTTGTTGCCTATGTTTCTTAGAATTAATGTGAAGTAACAGGGACGAGTTAGGCTTGAAACAATTTAATCACATAAACCTAACAACCATGCAAGATAATAGAGCTCGTTAAAGTTATTATGAACATTTAATTTAGTCAGGTTAGGATCTAAATTAAGCATGCACTTGTCAACTATTGTGTCCATTAGCCATCGCCTGGTTAGGATCACTCAGCTAATTTCAATTTATCCAATCACATATGAAGGAAATACATACTTAAGTTTAATTGAAAACATGAATGACTGAGGCACAAACACTACAAACAAGATTTAAATAAACTTCATTGAATTGATGCATCATCCTAGCTAAATAGTTTAAGCTACCATTGTTGATGAAAAGATAACAAAGCACATTGCAAACATGATTAAAATCAAAGTAACAAGTAAAGGAAGAATAAACTCTATTCGAATTAGTAGCCTTGCGAACTCCAATTTGAGACGTTTCCTCCCATCCTCATGTTGCTCCTTTGCTAATGGCTCCTCAAGGTGGCCAGCCAATAGATGATCTTATTAAGGTTTTGCTGGCTAAGAAAGAAAGGAAATATGGGACGCTATGCGAGGGAATGAAGAGAGGGAATGAGAGAATGGAAGAGAAACGTACAGCCCATTTTTAGTGAAATCGAAACAATGGTTTCGGGACCACAAATTTGAGTCAGAAAGAAAGTTTATTTTCATAATATTGCATGGTCTGCATTATGATAGGAAAGACATATGAAAATTTTGATAAGAAAATTTTACCGATTACATGTTTAATTATAGAAAGGACCAAATCGCATAAAATACAAAAGTTGAATTCTAGTAGCTATAAGTATCAAATAGCTATAGAATTCAAAATTTGAGGTCCTTATATGGTGATTAGATCATTAAGAAAATTTAGAAGATATTTTTGATGATTCATCCATGGAAAATTAGAAAAAGAAAAGGACTAAATTGGAATTTGGAATAAATAAAGATGATAATAGCCTAATATCATCTTATTTTCATCATCTTCCCCAAATTTTCTATGGAAACCCTAGGAAAGAGAAAGAAAATTAAGCAAGCTTAATTAGGTAAGTAATCATGTCTCGTTTTTAGTAAATTTTATATTTTTAAGATCGGAATAACCTAATCTAGCTATTTTGGGGATTAATTTGTAAAGATATTAAAGTATTGAAACTTTTCCATGGATGAATGATGGGCTCGAAACTAACTAATATTTCGACAAAGGCAAGCACACCTATCGAACAGTAGTATAGTTGTGGTGAGTCTGGAATATCGGATCCTCAAGGACTAAAATTACTAGTAATAACTATCTTTCTATTATCTAGCCTAATATTTAAAGGGATTTATTTTAATCTAAAATTTAACTAACTAATTAACTAATTAAGTGACTATGAACGCGATAGAGAGTGAATGAAATAATCAAATAAACCAATGATAAAGACATTACCCAAGTAAGAACCCACCTAGACTTCACTTCTTATTTTGACTCTGAATTAAATGATTTATTCACTTGACTTGATCCGTCGAAATCCCTAAATTATGTTAATATCTCTTTCAAGACTAAAAACAACTGACTCTAGGTTGATTAATTGAAATCTCTTTCTAATTAAAACCCCTATCGTCGCATTAACTCGATCTATGGATTCCCTTATTAGATTTGACTCTAATCAAGCAGATTTATGTCGCCTTATTTCTAGGGTTGCAATCAACTCCGCTTAATTATGTTGGATCTACTCTTAAACAAGGACTTTTTCTCCACTGAATAAGCACATCAATCTTGAATTAATATTCTGAAAACATTAAAATAAGGATTAAGAACACATAATTAAGAACAAGAACAAGTATTTATCACGTAATTCAGATTTATTAAATAAAAAAATTCATCTAGGTTTCATCCTCCCTAGGTATTTAGGGAGTTTAGTTCATAACGTAAAAGGAAAACATCATAGAATTAAGAAAACAACAAGACATAAAGATCCCAAAAACTTATAAGGAACTTGATGGAGATCTTTAATCTTGAATGAGATCTTGCTTCCGAGATGATTCCGACGGCTTTCTTCGAGTAATTTCTTCAATCTACTCTATGTGTCCTTTTAGGACCTCTCCTAGGGTGTTTATATAGGCTTTGGAACACCTTTCTTGGCCCATAAGTGGCCTTTTTCAAATAGAATTAGACTTGGGTTCGGCAGGGACACGCCTGTGACACGCCCATGTACAATAGCTTAGGCCATGTTCAATTCTACTCATAACACATGGTTGTGTGGTCTGCCCGTATGCTATAGTCCAGGCCGTATTGATTTCTGAGGTAGGCCCATTTTTCCTTTTTGGCTGTTTCTCGTTCTTTTCGACTCCCTAAGCTCTCCTGAGTGTAAAACATGAAATTAAAGGATTAGGAGCATCGAATTCATCAAATCTAATGAAAATTCATCCAAAAAATAAGCCAAGCATGGGGTCAAAAATATGTATAAATTATGGTTTATCAAATATCCCCACACTTAAGCGTTTGCTTGTCCTCAAGAAAAATCCTCAACTCACAATTAAAATTAACTTCCTCAATTCATAATTCTCATCAATAATATCTTATCATAATTCATAGATAATTCATACATTGATAATTATACTAAAAGAGTCCTAAAGATTAAAAAAAATTTAAGTCACAAATTTTTATAGCACAAAAACATAGGTGTTTCCCATTACCTAAATAATCACATTTAATTCAAAACCGACAAGAATTGACATCCTCACTAAAGATTCACTCAAATCACTCAATGTGTTTAAGGTTCAAATTAAGCATTCAAAAGTCAAACATGAAAAGTTATTACCATAGACTTGCATAAAAATCAAATCTCCACCACTATAAAATGAGATGATATACAAATCAAAAGGTCTTAAAAAGGGTTGTAATGGGGCTTGGGTTAAAGGTGTGGATAAAGGCTGAATTAGAGGGTTAGAATCAAGATGAATTGATAATTTACCTAACTAGAAAAATGAACTAATACTGAATAATTACATCAATTGAAAACTTATCACTAATAACATGAGCTTCTTCAAAATGTGAAATGAACTGTTTAAGCTCAAATAACATAGAACTAATAATGAATGTATTTCCAACTTTTTTTTATCACGTACAATAATAAGAAAAAATTTAACAACTGAAATATAGAACATAGTTAGGCAATTGATCAAATCAAATCTCGACAAAAAGGGTTAATACAATAGGGAAAATTCTTAATGAATCAAAAATAATGAGTTTTGGGTTAATATTAAGGGTATATCAAGAAACGGTTTATTAGGATCAAAGGGGTTCACTAGGGGTTAATTATGAAGGTAGGCTTTTTGGGGTAAGTGGGTTAAAACCTAGGTGCCTTTATCATCTTAGTATATCAAATCAATGGTGTGGTCTCCACACACATAATCGAAGCAAGTTCTAGAATAAAAAATCAATATTGACACATTCATAACCAATGCAGTGAGCAAGAAAAGTATATGCTCTAAAAGGCTTAAAATCTCACAAAAATTATGGTTTTTGATGTCAACCTTGCAAATTTCAAACTTCAAAGTAATATTTAAAATTAGGGAAACAACCTAACAAAATTTTTAATTCTGAAAATAGACTTATCATGCTTGATTCTCTAATGTCTTAAAGTATAAATGATCAATGCATAATTACCTAAGACTTAATCCAAAACATATAAATGAAAATTATAAGTCAATAGAAGTTTCATTCTAATAGTAATGTGAGAAAATCACTTAAGAACAAGATATAATTCAAGGATTTTCTAATAATCAATTAAATAACCTCCCCACACTTAAGATGTACATTGTCCTCAATGTACAAAGATAGATAATAGCAATGTAAGCAGAAAATCATAAGAGAAGGAAGGAGGTGAAACTTCCTAAATTATGGATGAAATCCTTAGAAAGTGAAAATTGTAGAAATAGGTCCAATGAGAAGCATGATGAACTAGGTAGAGGTGAAGGTGGGGGAGAATACTCCAGTAGTTTGTTTGTTCCTTAGTAGCACCTTGAACCTTTTCAAACTGCGAAGTCATCAGTAAAGTTTTAGGGAGTTTTATTAATGGACTTCGTTATGGTTACTCGATAATAAACATCCAGAGATATAAAGAAATCAAAATAGACTAATATAAATCAAAGATACAAAAGATAAAGAGAAAGAGTATAAAATTAAAATAAAAGAAAAAGAAAAAATAAATGAACTCATAGGTCATCATCATTCGATGGTTCGCGAGGTGGGGGTGGTGGTGACTGGAGTAGGGAAGAAGGAGTAGAGAGGGCGTTTGGGTGAGAGGGCAGCTAGGGTTTTGGGGGGGAAATTTGGGGAGACGGTAAACAGTGGACGGGTTTAAATAGGGATTGGGGCTCACGGTCGCCACCCATGCCCTTGTGCCCTGTGTTTAGCCCGTGTGTTTCGTAAATGTTAGTTTAGGGCATGTCTGATTCTTGGCCCACGCCCGTGTTCCCTAGGCATGTTGGGTCACATGACAGAATTGCACGGCTGTGTGATGCTTCGTTCTTTTCTCCCACACCTATGTAGAGGTTCACACGTCCGTGTTAATTAATCAGTATCGACCACGGCCTATAGGCACGGGCGTGTCTCATGCCCATATGACTTACTCAGATTCAACCACAGCTTCTGGACACGGGCGTGTCGCACGCCCGTGTCACTTACTCAGTATCGCCCACGGTCTTAAGGCACGCCTATGTGGGTTTATCGCATCCCATGTTCTTTAGTTAGTTTCGACCACGGCCGTGGCAGTTTATCGCCACTCGTGTTTTGGGGAAAATTTTTGTCCTATTTTTGCACGGTCTTCACCACACCGATATACCTGCTCGTGGCATCCACACGACCATGGCCATGCTCATGTTCAAGGCCGTGTGGGTAGGGAAA
The DNA here is from genome assembly GCA_025506655.1 of Gossypium rotundifolium. Taxonomy (NCBI): domain Eukaryota; kingdom Viridiplantae; phylum Streptophyta; class Magnoliopsida; order Malvales; family Malvaceae; genus Gossypium; species Gossypium rotundifolium. Next base: position 33,543,784 of record CP106727.1, on the reverse strand, counting down.
CATGTGCCTATTAATTTGGTTTATTTTTATTTAGGTGCTAAAAATTAGAAGTATGGACATTAATGAGGTTAGTGCTCGGGTTGCCTCCCAAGAAGCGCTTGTTTAAAGTCCTAAGCTAGACTTAGCTTGTATTCGCTTAATCATGGTGGTTCAAGGGGTTGAAACTCTTAATTTCTGCTATCAATTTTGTTAAAATAAAGTTTTAGATGAGTACTATTTACCTTGAAGGTGCCAAATTTGGAATGAGTTACCTCGACTGTACCGTATGGGAAAATATTAAGTACCATGAAAGGGTTGTTCCATTAGGTTCAGAAGTGGCAATACGAGGATCTACTTTATCCATTAGAACTTGGTCTCCAACCTTAAGTTGACTCATTTTATTTTTAGGCTCATCATGGCTCTGCTTTGGTTCATCGTGTACTTTTAATTTCTCCTTAAACTGTGTTCTCCATTCATCTAGTTCCTCGATCTGAAGCCTTTGTTCCTCATGAACAGTTCTATTCTCAATATGAGATCTAGACCATGGCTCTGTCATCTTTTTTGAGGAATTTCCTGCAAAGAAGATTGAACATTAAGTTCACTTACCTTAACAGGACTTGTATCATAGTGATCACTAGATATTTTGACAAAATCATGTGCTTGGAGTTTAATCATGCCATCACCTACACGAAGTATTAATTCCCTTGTACCAACATCAATAATGGTTCTAGCAGTTGCTAAAAAGGGTCATCCTAAAATTAAAGGAATGTCACTATCCTCATCCATGTCTAAAACAACAAAGTCTACTAGGAATATGAATTTATCAATTTTGACTAGCACATCTTCAATTATACCCCTAGGAAATCTAATGGTTTGATCAGCCAATTGAATGCTCATCCTAGTTTGTTTGGGTTTTCCAAAACCTAGCTATTTAAACATTTTATAAGGCATAACATTGATACTTGCCCCTAAATCAGCTAAAGCATTATTAACAGATAAACCACCAATTAAGTAAGAGATCGTAAAACTCCCTGGATTTTTTAATCTGTAGGGTAGTTTATTCTATAAAATTGCTAAGCAAATTGCATTTAGCTCCACATGTGACGCATTGTCTAACTTTCGTTTGTTTGCCAAAAACTCTTTTAAAATTTTTACTGAATTGGGCATCTGCTAAAGAGCTTCAATAAACGGTAAGTTAATATGTCCTATTTGATATTAGATTAGCAAGCTGTCCTATTTGAGTCTCGAGACCTTAAATCGATGCTTGTTGATTTTTTAGTGCAATTTCGGGGTTCTGGAAGCGCATTCTTGACACCGAGATAAATTTAGTAAGCATCTCTTCAAGGTTCAACTTCATTTCCTGTTGGTAAGGTAGCTGAAAGCCTGGAGGGGGTTGTTTTCTTTGGTTTCCTTATCCTTCCCATGAAAAGTTTGGGTGGTTCTTCCAACCTGGATTGTAAGTGTTACTATAGGGATTATTCTGAGGTCCAGAATTATTACCCATATAGTTCATCTATTCTCTTTCTATGCCAAGGTTGTAGGATGGATATTCTGTATTGCCCATCCCTCCTCTATTCGTATTGCACTGCATCACTGGATGTACCTAGGAAGAACCACACAAACCATCAATCTTTTAATTTAAAAGCTCTACCTGGTTTAATAGCACGGTAACTGCGTCGAGGTTGAAAACATCAGCTGCCTTTGTTGGCTTCATCCTTATAACTTGCCACTGATAGTTATTCAGTGACATCTCTTCAATAAATTCGTAGGCAGCCTCAGGTGTTTTGTTGTTCAGTGTACCGCAGGCGGCTGCATGAATCAATTGTCTAGTTAAGGGGTTCACACCATTGTAAAAGGTTTGAACATGTAGCCATAGGGGTAACCCATGATGAGGGCACCTTCTCAATAAGTCCTTATACCTCTCCCATGCATCGTAAAGAGTTTCTAAATCCATCTGCACAAAAGAAGAGATATCATTCCTCAATTTTTTCATTTTAGCCGGCGAAAATATTTTAGTAAAAATTTTTCGGTCATTTGTTCCCAAGTAGTGATGAAACCTCGTAGTATCGAGTTCAACCACTGTTTAGCTTTGTTTCTTAACGAAAAAGGGAATAACCAAAGGTGAATGGCATCGTCAGAAACACCATTAATTTTAAACGTGTTGCAGAACTCTAGGAAGTTGGCCGAATGAGTATTTGAGTCCTCATCCTGCAAACCATCAAACTGAACAAACTATTGAATCATTTGAATAGTGTTAGGTTTCTATTCAAAATTATTCGCAGTAATAGCAGGTCTAAAAATACTCGATTCAGCCCCAGTTAAATTGGGTTTAGCATAATCGTACTTACTACGAGAAGCAGGATTTTGATTCACCAGATTTGCGGCTACCACAGGGGGTAGCAGATTATTATCAGCCATCTCTTCGGTAGTATTAGTATCGTCCTCTTGCTCTTCCTCTATGTATTGTAGACTTCGCCTTATTTCCCTATGATTTCTACGAGCTGTGCTTTCTATCTCACTATCAAAAAGTAATGGTCCTGACGGGTTTCTTTTAGTCATAAACTAAAAATACCTGCCAGAAGCAAATAAAAGAAAAGTTAGTAAATTAAAATAAAAACAAAAATAAATTGTAATAAATAAAATAAAAAATGGCTAAAGTAATAAAAATTAAGCATTCTTAATATTCTAGTCCCCAGCAACGGCGCCAAAAACTTGATGGGCTCGAAACTAACTAATATTTCGATAAAGGCAAGCGCACCTATCGAGCAGTAGTATAGTTGTGGTAAGTCTAGAATATCGTATCCTCAAGGACTAAAATTACTATTAATAACTATCTTTCTATTATCTAGCCTACTATTTAAAGGGATTTATTTTAATCTAAAATTTAACTAACTAATTAACTACCTAAGTGACTATGAACGTGACAGAGAGTGAATGAAATAATCAAATAAACCAATGATAAAGACAATACCCAAGGAAGAATCCACCTAGACTTCACTTCTTATTCTGACTGTGAATTAAATGATTTATTCACTTGACTTGATCCGTAAAAATCCCTAAATTATGTTAATATCTCTTTCAAGACAAAAATAGCTGACTCTAGGTTGATTAATTGAAATCTTTTTCTAATTAAAACCCTATCGTCGCATTAACTTGATCTATGGATTCTCTTATTAGATTTGACTCTAATCTGGTAGATTTATGTCACCCTATTTCTAGGGTTGCAATCAACTCGGCTTAATTATGTTGGATCTACTCTTAAACAGGGACTTTACTCAACTGAATAAGCACATCAATCTTGAATTAATATTCCTGAAAACATTAAAACAAGGATTAAGAACACATAATTAAGAACAACAACAAGTATTTAGCTTGTAATTCAGATTTATTAAATAATAAAATTTATCTAGGTTTTATCCTCCCAAGGTATTTAGGGAGTTTAGTTCATAACGTAAAAGGAAAACATCATAGAATTAAGAAAACAATAAGACATAAAGATCCCAAAAACTTCTAAGGAACTTGATGGAGATCTTCAATCTTGAATGAGATCTTGCTTCCGAGATGATTCTGATGGCTTTCTTCAAGTAATTTCTTCAATCTACTCTGCGTGTCCTTTTAGGTCCTCCCCTAGGGTGTTTATATAGGCTTTGGAACACCTTTCTTGGCCCACAAGTGGTCTTTTCTGAATAAAATTAGACTTGGGTTCGACAGGGACATGCCCGTGTACAATAGCTTGGGCCGTGTTTGATTCTGCTTGTAACACATGGCTGTGTGGTCTGCCCGTGTGCTATACTCCAGGCCATGTTGATTTCTAAAGTAGGCCCATTTTGTCCCTTTTTGGCCCGTTTCTCGTTCTTTTCGACTCCCTAAGCTCTCTTGAGTGTAAAACATGATATTAAAGGATTAGGAGCATCGAATTCATCAAATCTAATGAAAATTCATCCAAAAATAAGCCAAGCATGGGGTCAAAAATATGTATAAATTATGGTTTATCAATGAATATGCTAAAATCTGAAATTTATGGTAGAAAATGAAAGGTTGTTGATAGATAAACAACTTTTGTAAAGTGAATCTTTATGAAATTGTGATTTAGGGATTAAATTGTAAAGATGTAAAATTCATGGAAATTTTCTAATTTTTATGAAATATATGTGATGTAAATGTTATATGTAAAAATCAGTTAGGCTTGGAATAACGATTAAATTGCATGAATTTTATTTTTCGAGCCTAGGGATGAAATTGTCATTTATGAAAGTATAGGGGCAAAATGGTAATTTTATCTAGGATGTGAATTGAATTAAATTGAGTATGAAATGGATTAAATTAATGCTAAATTCATTTATATAGATCTAAAAAGAGCTAATACTGAGTTGGATCGAGGAAAACAAAAAGTATCGAATTAGTAGATCCTTGTATACAAACGTTTATCGAGGTAAGTTCTTGTAACTAAATTGTGTATATTTATATGCTTGAATTGAATGTGTTTATGTGCATTGTATAAATATCATAAATATATGAAATGATCGCATATCTGACAATGGCCGAAAAATGTCAAGTCCCGTTTGAATAAATGAAATTCAAAAGATACAGGGTTACCCGTATTGGTTGTGGTCCAACATATGTTGCAGACACACCACAGCTCTTACGAGTGTCCTGTTAATAGCCCTCTCAAGCTTCCCATATATGGTTCTTGTGAGCTTCCGTTATAGCTCTTTAGAGCGTCCTGATAGGTTGTGATCCTACATGTGTTGTGGACACACCTTAACTCTTGTGAACTTCCTGATATAGGCTCTTCGTGAGCTTCCTGTTAAATTAGATCTTTGTGAGCTTTTCAGCAATGCTCGCTTAAACTTCCTGATATATGGCTATCCAGAGCTTCTCATTACATGGCTCTTTGTGAGCTTCCCGATAGGCTCTTCGTGAGCTTCCTAATTAAAAGTTCTTTGTGAACTTCCCGATTATGGCTCTTATGAGTTTCCTATTATATAGCCCGGATAAGCTTTCTGATAGGCTCTTTATGAGCTTCTCGAAATGGCTCTATGTGAGCTTCCCATTACAAGGCTCGAGAGTGTGCTTCCGATTATGTACTCTAAAGAAAACCCTCGTATATAAATTGACGGATCAATGATAAGTACATCTTGTGTGTACTACCAGAGTATCCATCGATATTTCAAAGATTCAACGAATAAAACTCCTGATATGAGAAAATATGAGAATTAAATAAATTATATCTTGAATATCCCTGATATACTTGAAAATGGCTGCGTGATGAGCTCATCTCTGTTTTCTTTATAGTCATATAAAATTTTATGACTAACTTGTTTGGTGAAAGCATGTGTCTAGGCAATTGGCCACATAGTTTTGGATGCATGTTTGTATGCCTACTTTAAATGAATATGATTAGTAAGTTAATTTCTTATTATACGAACTTACTAAGCATTTGAAATGCTTACTCGGTTTTCTTTTCTTTTTTTTATAATGCTCAAAAGCTCGTAAAGGTTGGAACCAGTCGGAGCATCATCACGCTATCCTTTAGCTCATTTTGGTATAATAGCAAACTTATTTTGGTATAATGGCATATATAAGATAACTTAGCCAATGTTGGCATGTAAATGGTTGTTTGTAATCTAGCAATTGGAATGGCTAGTGATGATAATTTTTGGTGAACATATATATATGAGGTTATAATATGGTTAACATATGTTTGATTGGTATGATTTGATTGAATTATGGAAAGCATATATGTATTACAAAAGGTAAGTTTGAATACATGTGATGATATATCTTATATAATGTTAATATTGGCTTGGTTTTAATGTCTTGAATTGGTTAGTATATGTATGTATGTATTGGTGTAAGTTGAAGAAAATTTAGTTGAGAAAAGTGGTCATGAAAATGGTCTATTTTTGTCCACATGGGCAGAAACATGGGTGTGTGTCTTAACCATGTGTGACACATGGCCTAGCACACGGGCATGTGCCTTGGCCGTATGAATCTTGCACTTAATTTTTGAAAATTAAATTGTCCACATGGGTGTGTGGCTGGCTGTGTGACTCAAGTCAGAGAGTTACACGGGTTTAGACATAGGCTGGGACACGGTCGTGTACCTCACATCGAATGCCCACGCGACTTGAGACACAGGCGTGTCATATGGCCCTGTGAGCCACACGACCTACCCACACGGGCGTGTATCCCCTGTATTTTAGAAAAACTTTGAAATTTCACAAATAAAAATTTCTGAGATTCTGGTTTAGTCCCAACTCGATTTTAATATGTATTTTAGGCCTCGAGGACCCATATAAGGGACATTATGATTGAATGTGATTGATTTTTGAATATGAATAGTAAATGACATAAATTAATTGTAATTGAATTGTAAACTCTGGAAATGATTTGTAACCTTGTTTTGGCAACGGATACGGGTTAGAGGTGTTACATTTTTTGGGATCAAAGCTATGGTTTAGCTGATTCTCAAACTAACGTAGCAAGTATGAGTTTAGATATACATGCCATTATATAATTTTGTGATACTGTGATATCTCCTGACCATTTTAAATGAGTTTTTCATATAGTAATGTCATCCAACCAAGCTAGAGTTGAATCCGAGGAAGCTAAGTGTAATGCTTCAGCTTTAGTTCAAAGAGTTGCTTCTAGTAGTAGTAGAAGGTCCAAATCTAAAGGTCGAGGTGAGGAGGCAAAAGAAGCCTTCTTTCAAATGATAAATGAGTGGTTGACAGAATTTTTAAGAACAAATCTTGTTGTACAACAACCTCCCCCTTCTATTCCTCAACTGATTCAGATATGCCACCAGATACAGAACCTGTTAGAACTGGTAGGCCTCAAGTATATAAAATCTATAAATATAGGGTAGAATAATTCAGAGCAACAGCTGATGATGATCCGAAAAGGGTTGAATTTTGGCTAGAAAATACCATCAGGGTTTTGGATGAATTGTCTTGTACACCTGAAGAATGCTTGAAATATGTTGTATCATTGCTAAAAGACTCAGCCTACTAGTGGTGGATTACTATTATTTCTGTTGTACTGAGAGAAAATGTTACATGTGATTTTTCCAAAAAGAATTTAAAAAAGAAGTACATTAGCCAGAGATTTCTTGATTAGAAAAAGAAAGAATTTTTAGAGCCGAAATAGGGGAATATGACTGTATCTGAATACGAGCGGCAATTTGTTCGATTAAGCAAATATGCTAGAGAATGTATCTCGATCGAAGTTGTTATGTGTAAACGGTTTGAAGAGGGATTAAATGAAGACATGAAGTTGTTAAAAGAATTTTTTGTACTGGCCGACCGAGCACATAAAGCTGAAAAACTAAATAAAGAAAAAAGGTAGGCAGAGATGGAAGCCCAAACTTCAAGTAAAAGACTTATGGACAAGCCACAATCATCGACTTCAAAGAAATCAAAAAAGTTCATGATTGTTCTATCACATCTGTAAGATATTTTGGGAGAGACCGAGGCTCTCAATGCTCTAATCCGAGATCTCCGTCTCCATCTGTGACTAGTGTAGGAAGTGTTGGAAGTCCTAAACCAAGATGAAAATATTGAAATAAATTGTATTTCGGTGAATGCCATATAAGAAGCGAGCTTGCTTTAGGTGTGGTTCTTTTGACCACTATCTTAGAGATTGCTCGAAAAAGCTTGAGAAAGATACTGTTCAGACCTCTAGGCCAAGCAATTCCTCCTCGAAAGGCAGACCACCCTGTCATCCTGGCAATGTTAGTAGTAGCCGAAGTGTGACAAAAGATTCAACAGTTAAATCTGAAGCACGAGCACCGGTGAGAACATATGCTATACGTGTACGAGAGGATGCTTCCGCGCCTGGATGTTATTACTAATACATTTTCTCTTCTTTATACTGATATTACTACTTTAATTGATCTTGGTTCAACACATTCATATATATGCACGAATTTAGTGTCTGTTAAAAACTTTATTGTTGAGTTCACTAAATTTGTGGTTAAAGTTTCAAACCTCTTAGGCCAGTATGTTATGGTAGATAAAGTTTCTAAAAACTGTCCGTTGAAAGTAAAGGGTTATTGCTTGTCGGCTGATTTGATGCTACTGCCTTTTGATGAATTTGACGTAATTCTGGGTATGGACTGGCTAACTTAGCATGATGCAGTAGTAAATTGTAAACAGAAATATATTGTGTTAAAATGTCAGAATGATAAATTGCTTTGTATTGAATCTGATAAACTGGATTGGTTGTCCAATGTAATCTTAGCTATATCAGCACAGAAATATGTCAAAAAATGGTATGATGCTTATCTTGCATATGTGTTTAACACTAAAGTATCTAAATCAAAGATTAAGTTAGTGCCAGCTATTTGTGAATTTTCTGATGTGTTTTCGAAAGAATTACCTGGATTACTTCCAGTTAGATAAGTAGAATTTTCTATAGATCTTGTTCTGGGAACAACACCGATATCTATAGCACCCTACAAAATGGCTCCTACTGAATTGAAAGAGTTGACAGCATAGTTGCAAGAACTTACTGACAAAGGATTTGCTCGACCCAGTTTCTCACCTTGGGTTGCGCCGGTTTTGTTTGTTAAAAAGAAAAATGGATCATTGAGGTTATATATTGATTACAAACAGCTCAACAAAGTTACAATAAAGAACAAGTATCCATTACCTCGCATTGATGATTAATTTGATCAGTTGAAAGGTGCCAATGTATTTTCGAAGATTGATCTTCGTTCCGATTATTATTAGTTACGGGTGAAAAACTCCGATGTACCAAAGACAGCCTTCAGAACTAGGTATGGGCACTATGAATTTCTTGTGATACCGTTTGGTTTGACTAATGCACCTACAGTATTTATGGATCTGATGAATAGAATTTTCAGACCGTATCTAGACAGATTTGTGGTGGTATTTATTGATGATATCCTGGTATATTCTCGAGATGAAAATGATCATGCTGATCATTTGAGAATTGTATTACAAACTCTGTGTGAAAAAACTATATGCCAAATTCAGTAAATGTGAATTTGGCGTCGGAAAGTTGGTTTCCTTAGACATATAGTATCTACTGAAGGCATCAGAATTGACCCGAATAAAATATCAGCAATTATTAACCGAAACCATCAAAAATGTGTCTAAAGTCAGAAGCTTTCTGGGACTAGATGGATATTATCAGAGGTTTGTAAAAGGTTTCTCGATGATAGCCTCTCTGGTGACCCGTTTGTTGCAGAAGGATGTGAAATTTGAATGGACTGATAAATGTCAGCAGAGTTTTGATAGGTTGAAAGCTTTGTTGACTGAGGCACCTATATTAGTTCAACCTGAATCGGGTAAGGAATTGGTAATTTACAGTGATGTGTCATTAAATGGTTTAGGCTGTGTTTTGATGCAAGAAGGCAAAGTAACAGTTTATGCTTCTAGACAGCTAAAACCACATAAAAAGAAGTACTCGATACATGATTTGGAGTTAGCAGCTTGAAAATCTGGAGGCATTACTTGTTTGGTGAAAAATGTCACATATTCACTGATCATAAGAGTTTGAAGTATCTGATGTCACAGAAAGACTTGAATTTGAGACAGCGTAGGTGGCTTGAGTTATTAAAAGATTATGATCTAGTTATTGATTATCATCCTGGAAAAGCCAATGTGGTTGCAGATGCTCTGAATAGAAAATCCCTATTTGCTTTGTGAGCAATGAATACCGGTTGTCTTTGTTTGATGATGGTTCAATCATAGCTGAGTTAAAGGCTAGACCGATATTTCTACAGCAGATTTGTGAAGCTAAGAAGAGTGATGATGAATTACAAGCTAAACGGGTACAATGTGATGTAAATTCTAATTCAGAATTTCATATTGAGTCTGATGGTTGTCTATTATTTATAGGTAGAATATGTGTACCGAAGAATTCAAAACTTATAGAGAAGATATTGTACGAAGCTCATAACGGTATTATGTCTGTGCATCCGGGGAGTAATAAAATGTATAATGATTTGAAAAAGATGTATTGGTGGTCATGAAACGAGATATTTCTGAATTTATATCTAGATGCTTAATATGTCAGCAAGTTAAAGCTAAACACCAGGAGCCTTGGGTTATTACAACCAGTTACAATACCAAAATGGAAATGGGAAAAGTTACAATGAATTTTATATTGGGATTACCCTTATCTCCTAAAAAGAAAGATGCCATTTGGGTAATTTTCGATCGATGAACAAAATCTGCACACTTTATTCCGGTACGTATAGATTTCTCCTTTGACAAATTGGTTGAATTATATGTTTCTGAGATTGTTAGACTGCATGGAGTACTAGTTTCCATTATCTCCAATAGAGATCCCCGGTTTACATATCAATTCTGGAGCAAATTACAAGAAGCTTTGAGTACGCAGTTACATTTCAGTACTGCATTTCATCCTCAGGCTGATGGTCAATCTGAACATGTAATACAGATTTTAGAGGATATGCTTTGGTGTTGTGTGTTGGAATTCGAAGGTAACTGGGAAAAATACCTATCTTTGGTTGAATTTGCATACAATAATAGTTATCAATCCAGTATTAAAATAGCACCGTACAAGGCTCTGTATGGCCGAAAATGTAAAACTCCATTGTATTGGATGGAGCTCAGTGAGAAAAAGATACACGGAGTTGACTTAGTCCGTGAAACTGAAGAAAATGTGAAAGTAATTCGAGATAGTTTGAAAGCAGCCTCCGATCGTCAAAAGTCTTATGCCGATCTTAAATGAAAAGAGATATAATTTCAGGTAGGTGACAAGGTATTCTTGAAAGTATCACCTTGGAAGAAAGTTCTCCGGTTTGGTCGTAAAGGAAAACTGAGTCCACGGTTCATTGGGCCATATGAGATTATTGAAAGAATCGGACCTGTAGCTTATCGGCTAGCATTACCACCAGAGCTTGACAGGATTCATAATGTTTTTCATGTGTCCATTTTACGATGGTATCGGTCAAATCCTTCACATGTTATATCTCCGACAGAAGTAGAAATTCAGCCTGACATGACTTACAATGAAGAACCGATTAAAATCCTAGCACGAGAAACAAAAGAATTAAGAAATAAAAAGGTAGCTTTAGTAAAAGTTCTTTGGAAACGACATGGGATTGAAGAAGCTACCTGGGAACTGGAGGATACCATGAGAAAGCAACATTCAAACCTCTTTACTGGTAAGATTTTCGAGGACGAAAATTCTTTAAGGGTGGAGAGTTGTAATAGCCCGTTTTCAGTGAAATCAGAATAGTGGTTTCGAGACCACAAATCTGAGTCAGAAAGAAAATTTATTTTAATATTATTGCATGGTCTGCATTATGATAGGACGGACATATGAAAATTTCGATAAGAAAATTTTACCGATTGCATGTTTAATTATAGAAAGGACCAAATTGCATAAAATGCAAAAGTTGAATTCTAGTAGCTATAAGTATCAAATAGCTATGAAATTCAAAATTTGAGGTCCTTATATGGTAATTAGACCATTGAGAAAAGTTAGTAGATATTTTTGATGATTCATCCATGGAAAATTAGAAAAAGAAAAGGACTAAATTGGAATTTGGAATAAATAAAGATGATAATAGCCTAATATCATCTTATTTTCATCATCTTCTCCAAATTTTCTATGAAAACCCTAGGAAAGAGAATAAAAAAAAAGCAGGCTTAATTAGGTAAGTAATCATGTCCCATTTTTAGTAATTTTTATATTTTTGAGATTGAAATAACCTAATCTAGCTATTTTGGGGATCAATTTGTAAGGATATTAAAGTATTGAAATTTTTCCATGGATGAATATCTTTGAAAATCAAAATTTGAAAGGTTGTTGATAGAAAATGAAAGTGAATCTTTATGAAATGTGATTTTGGGATTAAATTGTAATGATGTAAAATTCATGGAAAATTTTTGATTTTTATGAAATATATGTGAAAATCGGCTAGGCTTGGAATAAGGATTAAATTGCATGAATTTAATTTTTCGAGCCTAGGGATAAAATTGTCATTTTATGAAATTATAAGGGCAAAATGGTAATTTTGCTTAGGATGTGAATTGAATTAAATTGAGTATGAAATGGATTATATTAAATTCATTTATATAGATCCAACAAGACCTAAAATTGAGTTGGATCGAGGAAAACAAAATGTATTGGATTAGTAGATCATTGTATATGAACATTTATCGAGGTAAGTTCGTGTAACTAAATTGTGTATATTTATATGCTTGAATTGAATGTGTTTATGTGAATTGCATAAATATCATAAATATATGAAATGATCACATATCTGACAATGCCCGAAAAATGTCAAGTCCCATTTGAATAAATGAAATTCGATGTATACAGGATTACCTGTATTGGTTGTGGTCTAGCATATGTTGTAGACACACCATAGCTCTTACGAGCGTCCCGTTAATAGCCCTCTCGAGCTTCCCGTATATGGTTCTTACGAGCTTTTCGTTATAGGTCTTTGGAGCGTCCCAATAGGTTGTGATCCTACATGTGTTGTGGACACACCTAAGCTCTTGTGAGCTTCCTGATATAGGCTCTTTGTGAGCTTCCTATTAAATTAGCTCTTTGTGAGCTTCCTGACAGTGCTCACTTGAACTTCCCAAAATATGGCTATCCGAGCTTCGCCTTACATGAGTCTTTGTGAGCTTCCCAATAGGCTCTTCGTGAGCTTTTCGATTAAAATTTCTTTGTGAACTTCCCGATTATGGCTCTTATGAGCTTCCCGTTATATAGCCCGGATAAGCTTCCCAATAGGCTCTTTGTGAGCTTCTCGAAATGGCTCTATGTGAGCTTTCCGTTACAAGGCTCAAGAGTGTGCTTTCTGATTATGTACTTTAAAGAGCACCCCGTATATGAATTGACAAATCAATGATAAGTACATCTTGTGTGTACTACCCTTGTATCCATCGATATTTCAAAGATTCAACGGATAAAACTCCTTGTAACACCCTACACCTGGCCTAGAAGTTTAGACCGAATCCTAGATGTCACATTGATCACGAAAGTGATCGTAGGTAAATTTTTACGAAACAAGTTGTCACGTCGAATCAAAACATGTAATCATTTAAAATTTAGTAAGTAGAATTACAGTTAAGTTAAACATATAACCGAAATTAAATAAATGAATAAAAATTAAAAAGGAGCTTGTACCACAGTTTATAAATCTTACAGTCTAAAATTTGAATAACAAATAGAAACTGATAATTTATTTTTCTCTGAGATTGTCCAAGACCACCGCATACCGAATCTAGCGATAAAATTTAGAAATATACCTGAAAAAGAAACACTAAGAGGGAGTGAGCTACTCGAGCTCAGTGTGATTCGAAACAAGACTAAAAACATAATCAAAGAATTTAATATAACAGTGCAACAGGTTTACAGAAATAAGCAAAATAGATTCCAGATAAGGGACCAACGTCCCAACAGAACATAACAGTCTCCAAATTACAAACAAATAGACAGAACATTGTCAGATAATCTAACACCCAGAATGCTCAAATGGATGCGTATGAAAAGTAATCAAGTAAGAAAACCCACCCATCCAGTCAACACACCTTTCTGTCCCCCGTTCACACCCTAAAAGAGCTATTAGATCTCATCCAACCAAAACACACCCATAGGACCTCGAAAGGCCCATCCAACCCTACACACCATGTAATGAAACACCCCAAACCCGGCCCACAAGCCCTAACCGGATCTGGCATGCTTCTAGGAAAAACCGTTCGAATCCTGTTTGAACTTTGCTAAAATTTTCCGTGTTTTTGAAAACAATTGATTAGGGTTGGGTTCAAAATTTAAATTCGGTGTTGATTAGGTGTCAAAACATTTAGTATTTATACTTAAGAAAAATTGGTCTTTAATTTTAATTCGATAATAATCGTATCATATTAAGTAATTTGAAAGCATGCATAAACAATTTAATACCTATGGCCTTATTACATCAAATAAAACCCAAATTAAATCCAAATACTTAAAATATAACAGGTCCAAAATAAAATGAAATCTTGAACTGAGCATGGCCACCACGAAGCTCCTGCTGACCCGGTCCATTAATGGCGTCACACGAAAAATAGTCCCACAAGGGTGAGTCAAGCAGACTCAATTGTACAACCAACACAAGTCTCAAATAATTCGGGCATGTCAATTCATACATAATAACATATATAATTAAAGATGCAAATCCGAACCCAAGCCTAAGTATCCATCCGCTACACATCACCTGTACCAACCATCACACCATGGGGACTACTAAGTCAACCCTCCATTACTACACACCATCGAAGGTAGTCATTGCGTCGGCGTGCTCATCGCCTCTTATAAAATTCGTGGCATAGCCACCACTTAAATATTCGTGACCTAAGTCACCACATTCAGATATTGTGACATAAGTCACCACATTCGGATATTGTGACATAAGTCACCACATTCAGAAATTGTGACATAAGTCACCACATTCAGATATTGGGGTATAAAACCACCAATTCACTTCCCCTTTACATATCACCCATATGCCCCATGTCAAACATTTCATCCAAAATCATGCTTTATTTCACATTCTTATCACTATTGTCCTTTTTATCATACTCATAATAGGAGTAGGAAAACTTACCTGAGTACTTCGTACCATTACATGGTACTCTTAGCCACATCATAACATATTCTTGTAACATATTAATTAAAACATAACTGTAATTTAATTAAAGCTTAGTGTGGAGTACACACCTGATTTACTTAGCGCTTAATTGAGATCCCGAAAACCCGATCTAATGCTTTAGATCTTAGATCCTATATTCGGCCATTGTTAGACATATTAGCAAAATCTTATTCGGCCATATAACCAAATCCTAGAGGAAACATAATCGAAATCTTACCTTGCTTGCCGATTTGAGTACTTCTCAAGTCCCGAAAACTTTGTGATACTTCTTTCTTGCTATAGGCTAACACTAAGTCACTTGATTTGGTTAGTTTCGGTTTTTGAATAAGTACAAAATAGATCTAATCACTAAATAGGCCTTGGCCGAATGTGTATGTGCACTTACCTTACGATTCTCAAATCCCGAAAGTATCCCTTGTTTTAGGTATCTGTCGAAATCTCTATAGACACATGTTAGATCAGTTTCTAACATTTAATCACAAGTAAATAGCCCTTGGCCGAATATCTAATATGACTCACCTTAGATCTTTAAAATCCCGAAAGATCATTCTACTTGTAGTCGACAGCACCTAATTCCCGAAGCCTCCTTCCAAGTTTCGGCCAAGATCAATGATAGGAATTAGTTCCTAAATTTTCGACAAGCCTAAAAGAAAAAGAATGGAAATCAATTGACAATTGGTCCTTACCCTTATTACAGGAATTCGACTGCTCCTTTATTGAACCCACCAAGGTATTCGACTATAGGCTAGGTGTTTGATCAATCAAGTTTCGACTTTTGGTGTCTTGATGAGCAATCGGCTATGGCTAGAAAAAGGCTCACCTTGACTTTTAGAGAGTTGTGAAAAGAAGAAGAAAGTTGATGATGGAGATTCGCTAGAATAAAAGAAAAGAAAAGAAAAGTGTTGGCTTTGGAGAAAGAAGAAAGCGAAAAAGAGGTTTAATTTCTTGTAAAGGTTCGAAGAGAAAGAGATGAAAAGAAAAACAAAGTAAAAAGATGGACACTTCTTGCTAAGAATTTGGCACAATTGAAAAAGATGAGAAGAGAATGAATTTTGGCTAACACTAAAACACTAGCCTTTCCTTGCTTTTCTCTTTATCTCTTCATTTAAAATTAATAAGAATAATCCATCATTTATCCCTTTTCCTAATTAATTTATCACCATTTATCTCTTAAAATAAAAGGGATTAAACTCCTAAAATATAGCCTTAGTGCCGTCCATTCTTTGCTTATCTCTGCTGCAAAATAAAACTTTATTTTGCTTCCTTGTGGCTCGAACTGATCCCTTCCCATAGCCCATGGCGTAACCTACCAAGGCCCTAAGTGGCGCCTCCAAGCCACTGTATCCAAGCCCATTTTGTGTTATATTTCACATACAATTTCTCTTAAGGCCTCATCTGCCTAGATTCCTCTTTTAAACTTAAAATCTGATAATTTCTAAAGCACTCTCCTATTTCCTAAAGTTTACAAAATTCATGCAACACATTCTTAACACACAAAGGCATGCTATTTCATACAATTTAGTAATAATGCATAAGCCATAGTCTGGGATATTACATGTAAAGTCATTCCTGGTTGCCCGGCAATAATGGCCTGCCACCCTAGGTTTCCCGATAACGATGCCTTATCAACATGCAGTTAAACTGTCGAATCAAATAAAGGTACGCAACAAAGCTGATGTACGTGCCGTACAGTGAGAAAAATCGCTATATAAATATGTTGCAGAAAAAATGTCAGATCAGATCAAAATCAAACTCCCTTCACTTCGCAATCTCACCCAAAATACTTTATGCAAGCGTATGTATGTATGCATTATCATAGCAAACATTAAGCACATCAATAGACAGTTAGAAAGAAATAGATATGCACACACACCCAACTAAATGGGTTCAGAGTCAAACAACTCTTACAACAATTACAAACATCACATAACCCGCAGCCCAAATCCAAGTCTTAATTACCCTCGGCCAAGGTTTGAGGCACTCGGACAAAATTTTCAAATAAAAAACACACACGCACAATCAAAACAAGTGCCTTAGAACTACAAGCCCATGTGCTCTGGCCGTGTGGAAAAATGCCTAGGTCGTGTGGGAGGTCAAAAGCTCGTGTGAAGAGGGGCACACGACTGTGTGACTAAGGCACATACCCATGTGAAGAGACATGGTCGTGGGAATAGACCGTGTAACTTTCTATCCATTTGCACTAAATTTGAGTACAGGGTTGACACGGCCGTGTGTCCAAAACACACACCCGTGTGGGATCCCTAAATCCCCAAATTAGCCACACGACCATATGGCTAGGCCATGTGGCACCAAATTATTCAAACCCTAATCCCCAAACATACACACCCGTGTGCTGGAGGGATATAGCCATTAAAAACGGACAAAATCCCCAAATCGGCCACATGACCGTGTGGTGCACAAAGTTGCCCGAAAACCCTAATTCCCAAAAACACACGGTCGTGTGTATCGATACATGCCCGGGTGGTCACCCGTATGGTCACAAAACCACCCTAAAAATAGCCCTGATAACATGCTTTCAGCCATGAAGCACTCTCCAGCCCGCGATAGTTCGAAAATACGCCAAATCATGCAAATTCTAAGCACTAGATAGTGATACAACATCAGATTTAATAGGTTTACGAACACTCACACATGCGATGTCAACTTTTCCTAAAGCCAAAAAAAGAACTCACAAATAAAACAGAGCAGATACGAAACCCACACCTGATTCGACGATAGCGAAATAAAATTCTTCGATATACGTCCAGCGAAAATTACTTCCAGAGAAAGAAAGGAAAATCGAAGAGAAAGCCACAACCAAAGTAAAAAGAAAATAAAATAAAACCAAAAGAGAAGAGCCACAAGCAAAGTAAAATAAAATAAAATAAACACAAGGACTCGAACCAGGGACCTAGAGACAAACTAGCACACAACCAACCACCAGACCAGCAGGCCCATTCTATCACTTAAACACACAACTACACATAATAGAACACCCCTGTCTCTGACCCTAACCATAAAACCTAAAACTTCTAGCCCCAAAATTTGGGGTGTTACAACTTACCCCTCCTTAAAGAAATTTCGTCCACAAAATTTCCAACTAAAAGAATAGTGGTATCTCACAAGCTACACCACCACGCTCCGACTACGCACTCTAGCCCAAGCAGAACTAAACCAAAGCTAAGACCTCATACACACCCCCAGAACACTTAACCACTGAAGCAGATACACATTTTTCCTATCATACACAATTTCAATACTCTAATCCAACTGTCGAAACATTCACAATCATACCTGTCTCAAAATTGTCGAGGACATTCTCGGATTCAATGTTCTGTGGACCCACATTGAAAACAAGCTCTCGCCTTTTTCCAACACTTGCTTGGATGACACTTATTACAGTGCTCACAAAACAGAGCGCTCGCACCACTACCAGCACCATTCGTAAAACCGATGTTGCCACCCAAATGTGTTCTAACACGCTTCGTAAAACTAGGCTCCAACCTTGGAGGATTGTGATCTATTTTCTTCCCACAATCTACGCACCTAGCTTGAAGCATTTCACTAGTCTCCCTTATCCTAGCCTCGAACACTTTCTCTAATACTTCCCTCACTACCCGAGTCAATGCCTCAGTACCAAGCTCTGAGTTATCGCTACCCAAAGTTGGTGGAACCACACTGACCTCCGACTCCTGAACAGACTCACGCCTCGAAGAAGTAGGCGACTCCTCGAGATCTTGCTTACCTTCGAATCCATATCCGTCCTGTCCCTAACTTAGAATATCTACATTTTAAGAGAACAAATACAGAAAAAATACAAAATTCTACATTTCCAATCTTATAGTTTCGAATTTCTACCTGAACCAGCATCGAAGTCTTAGATAGTTCATTTCCGTAAAACATTTCCCAAAACACAATCATTTCAACTTACTGTCGTAAAGTTTCTCAAAAATTTATTTTTAAAACAACCATGTACGCAGACGAATACATAAAAACATAGTCTGAGTTTTTTCAAACCTGGCTTTGATACCACTAAATGTAACACCCTACACCCGGCCTAGAAGTTTAGACCGAATCTCGGATGTCACATTGATTACCGAAGTGATCGTATGTAAATTTTTACAAAATAAGTTGTCACGTCGAATCAAAAAATGTAATCATTTAAAATTCAGTAAGTAGAATTACAGTTAAGTTAAACATATAACCATAATTAAATTAATGAAAAAAATTAAAACGGAGCTTGTACTACAGTTTATAAATCTTACAGTCCAAAAATCGAATAACAAATAGAAACTGATAATTTATTTTTCTCTGAGGTTGTCTGAGACCACCGCATACTGAGTGCAGCAACAAAATTTGGAAATGTACCTGAAAAAGAAACACTAGGAGGGGGTGAGATACTCAAGCTCAGTGTGAGTTCGAAACCCACATTTGATTCGACGATAGCGGAGCAAAATTCTTCGATATATGCTCAGCGAAAATTGCTTCCCAGAGAAAGAAAGGAAAATATAAGAGAAAGTCACAACCAAAGTAAAAAGAAAATAAAATAAAACCAAAAGAGAAAACCAAAAAATCCCAGCCAAAAGAAAAAAAATCCCAAAAAATTAATTAAAAATAAATAAATAAGTAAAAATAATTAAGCAATTATATATTAAATTAAAACAAAACAAAAATATTCTTTTCAAGAAGCACACACAAGGACTCGAACGAGGGACCCAGAGACAAACTAGCACACAACCAACCACCAGACCAGTAGGCCCATTCTGTCACTTAAACACACAACAACACACATAGCACACCCCTGTTTCTGACCCTAACCATAAAACTCAAAACTTCTAGCCCCAAAATTTGAGGTGTTACACTCTTGATATGAGAAAATATGATAATTAAATGAATTATATCTTAAATATCCCTGATATACCTGGAAATGGCTATGTGATGAGCTCATATCTGTTTCCTTGATAATCATATAAAATTTTATGACCAACTTGTTTGGTGAAAGCATGTGTCTAGGCAATTGGCCACATAATTTTGGATGCATGTTTGTATGCTTACTTTAAATGAATATGATTGGTAAGTTAATTTCTTGTTATACGAACTTACTAAGCATTTGAAATGCTTACTGGATTTTCTTTTCTTTATTTTATAGTGCTCGGAAGCTCATAAAGGTTGGAATCAGTTGGAGTATCATCACACTATCCTTCAGCTTGTTTTGGTATAATAGCAAACTTATTTTGGTATAATGGTATGTATAGGATAACTTAGCCAATGTTGGCATGTAAATAGTTGTTTGTAATCTAGCCATTGGAATGGCTAGTGATGATAATTTTTAGTGAACATATATATATATATATATATGAGGTTATAATATGGTTAACATATGTGTGCTTGGTATGATTTGATTGAATTATGGAAAGCATATATGTATTACAAAAGGTAAGTTTGAATACATGTGATGATATATCTTATATAATGTTCTTGGCTTTAACGTCTTGAATTGGTTGGCATATATAAGTATGTATTGGTGTAGGTTGAAGATAATTTGGGTGAGAAAAGTGGTAATGAGAGTGGCCTATTTTCGTCCACATGGGTAGACACATGGGTGTGTGTCTCAATTGTGTGTGACACACGGCCATGCACACGGGCGTGTGGTTTGGCTGTGTGTCCCCTGCATCTTTAAAATTTAGAAATAGAATGCTCAGAATTGGTCACATGGGCAGAGACACGGGCGTGTGTCTCAGTCGTGTGTGACACACGGCCTAGCACACGGGCATCTGTCTCGGCCGTGTGAATCCTACACCTAATTTTTGAAAATAAAATTGTCCATACGGCTTGGAACACGAGCGTGTAGCTGGCCGTGTGACTCAAGTCAGAGAGTTACACGGTATGGACACGAGCTGGGACACGGCCGTGTACCTAACATTGAATGCCCACACTGCCTGAGACACGGGCGTGTCATATGGCCATGTGAGCCACATGGCCTACCCACACAGGCGTGTGTCCCCTATATTTTAGAAAAGCTTTAAAATTTCGTGAAAAATTTTTTGAGATTCTGGTTTAGTCCCGATTCAATTTTAATATGTATTTTGGGCCTCGAGGACCCATATAAGGGACATTATGATTGAATGTGATTGATTTTCGAATATGAATAGTAAATGACATAAATTAATTATAATTGAACTGTAAACTTCGGTAATGCTTCGTGACCCTATTTTGGTGATGGATATGGGTTAAGGGTGTTACAAGAAATGTTAAACGAAGGATGAATGAGGGATGATTGAAATGTGAGATAGGAATGGGTAGTTATACTTGATGTTAGTGAAGGAATTTACTAAATTTGGCATCAAAGATCCCTTGGATTTCTCCCAACTTTGGTAGGCCATAATAGGTGGAAAGAAGGGTGAGCTGGTTGCTTGATTTAAACATAAAATCATGTTTGAAACATGCATGGGGTGGACGGTTTCTTGAACAAACATAGTGTGTTGATTTTCAATGATTTTCCAAGTGTAGGGACTACCAAATAATTATCCCAAAAGCTTATTTTTGGCTGCCCAAATATCCTTGCCTAATTGGGTTTCTCTTCTCCTTATTTGGATAGTTTTGTGACCTATTTAATAGTCAAACTTGTCCACCATATAGCACCATTTTTCACTAGTTCAAAGCAACATTTTCATGACCCAATTTGTAAGGTTTTTCCATCCATGTAGGGTAGAATTGCTCATGTCCATGTAAAAATTAGAATAAGCTCTTTATTAAATTAACTTCATGGTCCCACTGCATTAAGTAAATATAGCACATTAATAAATAACATGAAATAATTTAATTTATGCACAAAATTAATAGAATAAAGCACAAATTTGCTAAGAGTAAAATTAGAGAAAAAGGGCCGATTGTATGGGAAATATTGCAAAATGTTATGCAGGACATCTGTATTCTTTGAATAGGCGCCTACTCTGCATAGATTAGGTATACAGCATTCCAACCTATTTTAGTGGAAGGACGCTATTTGTTTACATCCATTAGTTTGTAAAGGATTCAATGCGATTTTGATGGGGATCAAATGGCGGTTCATGTACCTTTATCTTTAGAGGCGCAAGTGGAGGCTCGTTTACTTATGTTTTCTCATATGAATCTCTTGTCTCCGCTATTGGGGATCCCATTTTCGTCATGACTCAAGATATGTTATTGGGCTCTATGTATTAACGAGTGGGAATCGTCGAGGTATTTGTGCGAATAGGTATAATCCATGGAATCAAAAAAGCTATCAAAATGAAAGAATTGACGATGATAACTATAAGTCTACAAGGGAGCCTTTTTTTGTAATTCCTATGATGCGATTGGAGCTTATAGGCAGAAAAGAATCAATTTAGATAGTCCTTTGTGGCTCCGGTGGCGACTAGAGCAATATTTATAACTTCATACCCATTGTCAAAATATAAGCAAAATTCACTTAATTAATTAACAAATACTCAGGATTAGTATTATTTTTAAGTAAAAAGGTGGTAAAAACTACTAGAAAAAACCTATATAATTTTGAGTTTACAATGACTCCCAAAAGATAAAGACATAGATGTGACTGACTAAATTGAAAGTATATTGGATAGGACCCAAGTAGAATTGATCTTAGATCCATTAATGGATTTATTCACTAATAATGTTCATAGTGTGACATACCTTAATCTGAAATGGTTGATGGACAATGTATGCATGACTCATATTATTTGATGTAAATGAGATTCTGAGTTTAAATAGATAAGGAATCGAAAGCTGGTGTATTGGATATACAACTTATGCAATATGTAATAGCCCAATTTAGGGCCTAGTCGGAATAGTGGTGCGAGACCATAAATTCAAAGTAGAAATATGTGTTTTATGATTTTTACGAGGCTTATAATGTGTTTGCATGATTGTGTGAAAATCTCATGAAGAAATTTTATTAATTAGTGATTAAATTGTCCATTAGGACTAAATTGCAAAGATTTAAGTATGAAATAGCATCAGAAAAATTATTAGAAGTCCTTATTTAGCAATTAGACCATTATATGTTAAGATGGACAAAAATGGACATGGGAAGGAAAAATCTCAAGAAAGGGCATTAAGGGCATTTTAGTCATTTGGTTAATTAATGAATTAAAAAGGGAAAAATAAGCCAAAACTTGTCCATCTTCTTCCTCTAAGTGCTGAAATTTTGCAAGGAGACATAGCTAGGGTTTCTTCAATTTTCAAGCTTGATAGTAAGTGCATCCTAGCCCCGTTTTTCATATTCTTCATATTTTTTAGATCCTCGTAGCTCTATTTAGCTATTTCTAGCTATATTTTGAGCTAGATATTCAAAATTTACCCATGTATGACATCTTTTTCTAAGTGATTTTCATGAAAATTTCATAAAAGGACCAAATTATAAAAGTTATAAAAATGGTCATACATGAGTGAAATAGTGGAAGTTAGAGGCTGTTATAGTTAAGAAAATGATTTGGCTAGGCTTAGAATACAAGAAAGTTGAATGAGAATCATTTTACGAGCCTAGGGCCAAAAGTGTAATTATGTGAAAGTTTAGGGAAAAATTATAATTTTTCCAAAGTGTGATTCATGAGTCAATTTAGTCAATGTGAATATTAAACAAGTGGAATTGTTATTATAGATTAAGAAACACAAAACCCGGACCGAAACTGAGGCAAGAATAAAGTTGTGGACTAAATCGAATACTTATCCGCATTTTGAATACCGAGGTAAGTTTGTATGAAATTAAGGCTACACATGTTATTATGTTTAAATTACTTATTATTTTGAGAAATGTATATTATTTCCATGAAGTTGATTAATGATGTTTTGATGAAAAAAATAACGAGAATATGCTAAGTGAAGTCCCGGATGAAATTTTGGAATAACGAGGATACCTATGTCACAACATGAGATAAGAAAGGTCCAGTATAAGACCATGTCTGGGACATGGCATCGGGACCGAATGTAGATCTTGTATAAGACCATGTCTAGGACATGGCATCGGTATCGAATAAGGACGGTCCCGTGTAAGACCATGTCTGGAACATGGCATCGACATTTATGTACGATCTCGTATAAGACCATGTCTGGGACATGGCATCGACATCAAGTTGAGAGATCCTGTGTAAGACCATATCTAAGATATGGCATCGGCATCAAGAGGTGATCCCATGTAAGACCATATCTAGGATATGGCATTAGGATCGTGATACATGTATGATGAGATTGAGTATCCTCTGATATTCCGGGTAGTTCAACGGGCAAAAGTGCTAAGTATGCAAAGATGCTATAAAGATAAACCATACAAGGATTATAATGAGTTCCATTTATGTTGAGGATGATGATGATTTAAGTTTATGTTCAAGTTAGCATAAGTGCTAAAATACGAGTAAAATACGAGTGATACAGGTACCATGAGTAAAATATGAGTTATGAAATCCATAATGTGATATATGATGGGTAAGAATAAGTATGAGTAAGTATGTCAAAGTACTTGAAAACATGTGTGGCTATTGTTCCATAATGAAAGGGTTTTACTATGAGTATTTATGTTGTTATATAAATTCATACAAACTTACTAAGCTAGATGCTTACCCCTCTCTTTTCCCTTTTCCCTTTTCCTTGTAGTATAACCAAGCTAGCTCGGGGATCGTAGAACGTCGGAGTTTGGATCACAGTATCAATCATTCTTTTGGTATAGTAAAGTTGATTTATTTTGGGTATGGCATGGATAGAAACTTGGTCATTTTGTATTATGTCATATTTGAGAGCCAAAGTGTTGGCTACTAATGTTATACACTCATTTTGTATATAGGTCATAGGGAATTGGCCAACATTTGTCAAGTTTCATATTTTAATGATGATAAGTTTTATGAAGGGAAAGTTTATGCAAAAGATGAGGTAAAATGTGAAGTGTTTGAATGATGATTAGTGGTTCTTTATAGGGTATTATTGTCTTATCATGTATTGTTTGTGTTGGTATATGTGTGTTTATGTTTCAGGGTGGAAACTGGCTTGGTAAATAGCCTTCTAGTTGTCCACACTGGTAGACACACGGGCATGTGTCTAGGCCGTGTGTGACACACGGTCAACCCCCATGGGTGTGTTGATAGGCCGTGTGTCCCCTGCATCAAATTTATGAGAATTCAATTCATCACACGGGCCAGCACACGAGCGTGTGTCTAGGCCTTGTGCCCCTTGAGAGGTTGCTGACGTCATAAACAGAATGGTAAGGTTTTTACACACGGGTGAGGACAAGGCGTGTCTAAGCCGTGTGAGGGACACGGGCCATTGACACGGGCATATGTCCAGCCGTGTGAAAACCCCTGTAGGTTCAAAATGAAAAATAAATTCCACACAGGCTAGGAACATGGGCATGTGTGATCACATGGCCTGCCCACACGAGCGTGTGGCCCCTGTTTAGGCAAATTTTTCCTAAGAGAACAAAAGTTTCGGTTTAATCCCGAAACCTTCTGGATGTATGTTTAGGGCCTCGTAGGCCCATAATAAGGATGTTATGATTATGAATGAAAAGTTTTAAGTTTGAAAAGAAATTTATAGCCCAATAATGTATGTTTAATCAAGTTAAGTCCGGTAATGCCTCGTATCCTGTCTCGGCGTTGGACACGGGTAAGAGGTGTTACACAAGATGTAGCATCATTCCATAGTAGTGGAATTCATAGCCCAACTAAAGGGTAAATAATATCTTCTCCTCGGTATTACATGGTAGATAAAAAGTAAACATGTTCACTGGTCATATGTCTTTATGATAAATTATTTCATTACTATTTAAAAGTATTTGATTATTCATGAAGGAAGATGTAATGGTTACCATGAGATAAAATAAGAACAAATTGGGAGAATCGATTTATCCCAAAGAGATTAAGGATATCCTATAAGGGTAATACATTGTTGTGCGGATAAGGTAAAAGAGAGTAAATTATTGTACTAGAAAACCACTTTAAGTTCAATTCCTAGGAAAGATTTGAAGGGTCAAAAACGGTCCCGTTTAAAACTCAACCTCCTAGACAGTATCTCCCTACAACGTAATTTAATAGCACAATATATCACTATAAGTTTACCTTAAAAAATATTAAAACATAAATAAAATAATAAAAAAACCAGAAATTTAACGAGGTTCGGCAAATTATGCTTATTATCGGATTTGGTGCACTAAGTGTAATATTTTCGTCAATATACATTTATAATTTTTTGAAAAAATTGGTTAATAAAACAAATTCATTGATTACGATTAATATACTTTGTATTATTGTCCTCAAAATGGTTTTTGCATGCAAAGCAAAATGGAAGGAAATGTTGCTCATTAGTTGTCTAATGTTTAACTGAGGGTCCGTTTGTTTACATGTAAAAGGTTTTACGAAAAATATTTTCTACATTTTCTTGTGTTTGTTTCACAGAAAATAGTTTGCTCAACGGAATATGACTTACAAGTCAAGGTAAAATAAGCCATTTTTCTTATAAAATGACTTACCATTTTGAAAAGCACAAGTCATTTTCTAGAAAAGAGCTCATCTATAGATAATTTTATTTTTATATAAAAATTAACTTAAATCAAGCTTAATATTATTATATTGATAATTAATTTTATTTTTATTTTTAAAAATATTTAAAATATTATATTTTTCAATATTATTAAACATACATATTTAATTATTCATATTTAGTCATATAATAAATTATTAATATAATAAATATAATTTATTATTTTAATAAATTATTTAATATTTCAATTTTATTTTAATAATAAATTTTAAAATAAATATTTTAAATAATATTATTCATATATTATTGAAAATATTCAATATTAATATTTTAATAATAAATATTTATTACAATTATAAATATATTAATAATAAATGTTTTGTAGTATAAAGGTTAAAATATGTCATAAGTCTATGTACACTTTACTGATTTGTAATTTAGTCTTTGTACTTTTATTTTCAAGAATTTAGTCCCTTTACTTTTCAAATTTGAAAATCAAGTCCAATTGTTGACGTCGTTAATTTTTTTTGTCAATTTTGTTGATGTCACATTTTAAATAAAAATACTCACTTAGTAATCATGTAATTAAAAATGACATTGTAATGAATCTTATTTTAACATAATATTTTTAATATATGAAAAATAATGTAAAATATAAAATTATAGATAAAAATAAATTCAATTAAACAATGAAAAATAAGAAAATCTCAAACGTATGTTTGTTTAATTGAAAACAACTTTTATGAAATATTTTTAATAAATCTACCAAACAACAAAAAATATTTTACACAATTCATCCAAGCACCAGAAAATATTAGCTTTTCTAGAAAAGTATATCATTTTCCACAAATCATTTTCTCGGAAGTCATTTTCAGTGAAATAAACGGAGCCTAATACTAAGCGATATTACGTGGTTGGATCGTAATATGAAAAGACAGCTTGTATTAGTAGATGAACCTAAACATGGCATTAGTCTAATCGAAAATGAGCAATCTGATTTAAAGACTAATATGCCATCTATTAAGTCCAATTGGGCAGATGCCTTATCTTAGGCATTAGAATGGATGACTCTTAGATGATAAAGACATAGATGTGATTGACTAGACTGGCAGTACATCGGACATGACCCAAACAAAATAGATCCTGAATCCATTTATGGATTTATTCACTTGTAAATTCATAGTGTGAAATTCATAGTGTGAAATACCTAAATCCTGAGTGGATGATGGACTATGTATGCATGACTCGTACACTTTGATGTAAGTAAAAGACTGAGTTTGAATAGGTAATGAATAGAAAGTTAGGCGTTGGGTGTATGACTTCTACAGTACGTAGCGTTATTCACAACAGTGGAATTTATGGCCTGATACATGGGTAAACAATATCTTCTCATTGGAATTACATGGTGGATAAAAAGTAAACATGGCCATGGGTCATTCGTCTTTATGATGAATGGCTTAATTACTATTTGATAGTAATTGACATTTTATGAAGGAAGATGTAATGGTTACCATGAGATAAAATAGGATCACGTTGGGAGAACATATATTATCCGAAAGTGATCAAGGATATCTTATGATGGTAACACATTTATGACAAGGTCATCGGACGAGCACTAAGTAGTTGCTTTCGTAATGGTATGTTGTTAGGGAGAGCTCAGTCACGATACTATAGTGGAATGACTTTATGACTAAATGATTTTATAATTAATATGCAAAAAGTCAAAACTTAATTATAAATCATATGAGCCTCAACTACATATGTCCAATCGATCCTTCCGCTAGCTCGTTGAAACAAGAAATGAATTGCATATTTGAATAGAAATGAATAGAAAATGAGAAATGGGAAACATTCAGGAATGATTATGGTTTTCTTCAAAATGGAGAAATGGAATCATTTGGAAATGAATGTAAATTTCCAAAAATGGAAATGGAAATAATCTATTTGCAATTCTATATGGATTACTTAAAAATGATCAGAAGAATGAGTTTATATTTTTGAGCTATTTTGAAGCAAAAAATGAAAATAAACCATTTGGTCATAGTGAACATGTTGAGTTGTGAAATTGTAACATCCTGAAATTGGGCCTAGTAGAATTGGGCCTAATAGGCCTTGAGAATGGGAACGTTTAAAATTTTTGAGATGCATGTAGCACTTAGAATGTTATGGTAAGGTATTAATGGGCTTGTGCATTCTGTGTAATGTTATGTTTAATATGTTAATTTGAGGTTCGATTGGGCCCAAAGAATTGGGTCAAAATTTTGGCGACCAAGGTGAGCTAAGGGGGACGGACACAAGGCTATAATTTAGGGATTATTTTGTTTAATTAATGAGGATAACAAGTGATAAAATAAAGGAGAGTTGGTGCAAATGTGGCCTCTTATGGATGAGTGTTTTGATAGGGATAAGGGATAGAAGGATAGAGGAAAAAGATAGGAGTTATCTTCTAAGTACGAGTTGACTAAAATTTCATCTCCGGAGGAGGTGCCAAAATTCCTATAAATAGGGGTACCACTTCAATTCGCATTTTGAACCCCATCTCTCTCTCATCTTACGTCTTAGAAATTCTCGCTTCTTCTTGGTAATCTCTTTTCTTTTGATTTCTTCGAAAGTCAAACCCTTAAGTATTCTTTCTCTCCACTTTCTTTTCACTTTCCTTCTAAGCCGAAACACTTCACTCAGTTTTTCTAAAAGCCAAAATCGCTAGATCTCATCTCCTGTGGTTGCCCAATCCTCTTTAATGGAGTCTGCTTGTGCTGGAATCTAAAGGAAACAATAGGTAAGTGTTGATTTTGGGATTTCAATGTTCTTTCGGCTTTTCAAAGTCCTTAGCCGAATGGCTATTAGAAACTAATCTCTTATTCACACTTCTTTTTGGCATTCCGGGATTTGAAGAAGGAGGCCAATCGCATAGATCTCTAAGTTATAGAATCATGTTACTTTCGGGATTTCAAGGTAAGAGGATTTGTTTATTTATATATATAAAATCGGGTAGAATACTAACCATGGCGAATATAGGAGAGGCATATTTTCACGATTTTTCGGCTTTTAAGCAAAGTTATAGATTGAGGATAATAGATCCGGATATCAAGGACATCGACTAAGAATATTGGATTTCGCGATATCAGGTGTGTACCATTTAGATCTGTCTGTTAAATACCTGTTTATAAGTATTATATGTTGTGATAAATGCCAAAATCCGGCATAAAGATGGAATCCCAAAGAGGGTAAAAGTGAATCACCAGGTCAGTGAATATTCTAATTATATGTTATAAGTGTATTGATTTTTGTGATTGCATGGGTGGGTTTGATGAAATGAGAAAGTTATATGTTATATGTGTAGCGGTTTTTAGCGTGACCTGTTATATGTTGTAGTGGCTTTTGCCGTGATCTATTATAAGGGCTTCGGCCATGATATGTTGATGAGCAGCATGACCGCCATCTTGGCATGTAGCGGTGTGGGTTGATTGTAGAAATCCCCAATGGTGTGAATGGTTGGTACGGGGGCGTGTAGCGGATGGAAACCTAGGCAAATGGGTTGGACTTTGCATATTATTTGTTATATATGTACATGAATTTATTATTCTATTTTTATGGGTTAAGGCCCAAATCTAATGGTGCATGAAGGTTGCACACTGAGTCTCACGACTCAACCAATTAATTAACATTTCAGGTAACACTTAGTGCATCGGACCGGGCTGGAGAGGAGCGCAAGGTGGCCATGCAAAAGAATATGTGGATCCGGCAAAAAGACTCAACTTAATTATTTTTATATTATGTTTTATTTAATGGATTTTAAACCTCGTTGTAATAAGGCCATGGGCCACTAGTTTATATCTTGTTTTATTATGGGATAAATTATTTTTAGTTATTCAAACATTTATTTTAATTAAACTAAGGCATGTAATTAAGTTTGAGTTTTATTCATAAAGGCATATTTTATATAAATTACATTTGGGCTTTCGACAACACAATTTGTTTTACAAAATTTCCTTAGTGACATACCGGATCCGTTGTGGTGTTTGGGGGTTTGGGGGGTGTTACAAATTGGTATCGAGCTCGGTTCAAAACTCGGCTTTGGGTTTTGGGCTCAAAACGTTTTCTAAAATTGGTTTTTTTTAAACATGCATGTTTAAAAATGGTACAGGGTTTGTTTTCTCGGCATGGCACCTGCGTCTCCAGCCCAAGTCTGCCAGGTAAGTATTCAGAACTCCTTGTGTGATATATATATGAATATGGGCTTGATGGGTTTTATGGGACGTAGGTTAGTTAGACTTTGATGGACTATAGGCTTAGGTTAAACAACTTCTTAAATTACATAAGACTTAAATTATCCAAACAAATCCTGTGAACTGATCACTGACTTAAGGTGTGGCAACAGGCACACGCATGTCTAGGAATGGATACGGTGAGAGCTTGGTATTTAAGCAGGTCCTAGTGACTCACCTCCTCTTCACCGGAATCCTACAGTGCATGGTATTTGCTCACCTTAAGCCATGTTAGGGTGTGGTAATGGCTATCGCATTTCTAGGAGTGGATACAAGGAGAGCTTGGTACTTAGCAGATCCTAGTGACTCACCTCCTCTTCACCGAATCCTACAGTGCGTAGTGACTGCTCACCCTAACCATGAGGACGTGTTGATGTGCCAAACCTATAACTAAAACCCGAAAGGACCAACCACCTTGTTTTGTACAACCCTAAAGTAAACCTTGGTTTTGAAATCACTAAAGTACCCTTGATTAAGTAAAAATTTCTCGATTTGAAAATGACCAAAATACCCCTAATTTACAAATTGACCAAATTACCCCTGACTTGTAAAATTACCGAAATGCTCTCGGTATGAAAAATTACCGAAATACCCCCGAATTAAAAATTACCAAAATACCATTATTTCGTAAAATCACCTGGAACCATATTTTGGAAAATTATAAAAATACCCCTATAGGTTAAAATTACAAAAATACCCCTGGATAGTTAAATGACGGAAATACCCTTAGGTGATGGATGCTATTTGTATGTTGGTGTGTATGGATATTGAATGTGCATGGTTCCTAGAATTAAGAAGACTGAAACCTATAGATAGGTTTGAATTTGAAAAACTACTTTTAAAACTATTATTCATAAGACTGTTCGTGGTTTATCAGTGGAAGAAAACTAATAATTCATAAAATTCTTAATTAGATAAACACGAATCGGTAGTATTAGTACAAGGGGTCGAAGACGCTCCAGAAGCGAATAATGGTGCGTATCCTACCATAGTATACTAAGTGTTTATTTGGCTTTAGAATTAGAGTGCGCAACGAAAGCATAGTGATGAGACTTGGGTAGTACGATTACTAGTTAGTTGGAAATTTCGAGGACGAAATTTTTTTAAGGAGGGTAGATTTGTAACATCCTAAAATTGGGCCTAGTAGAATTGGGCCTAATAGGCCTTGAGAATGGGAATGTTTAAAATTTTTGAGATGCATGTAGCACTTAGAATGTTATGGTAAGGTATTAATGGGCTTGTACATTGTGTGTAATGTTATGTTTAATATGTTAATTTGAGGTTCATTGGGCCCAAAGAATTGGGTCAAAATTTTGGCGACCAAGGTGAGCTAAAGGGGGACGGCACAAGGCTATAATTTAGGGATTATTTTGTTTAATTAATAAGGATAACAAGTCGATAAAATAAAGGGAGAGTTGGTGCAAATGTGGCCTCTTATGGATGAGTGTTTTGATAGGGATAAGGGATAGAAGGATAGAGGAGAAAAGATAGGAGTTATCTTACGAGTACGAGTTGGCGAAATTCCATCTCCGGAGAGGGTGCGAAATTCCCTATAAATAGGGGTACCTCTTCAATTCGGCATTTTGAACCCCATTCTCTTCTCTCATCTTCTCGTCTTGAAATTCTCGATTCTTCTTGGTAATCTCTTTTCTTTTGATTTCTTCCAAAGTGAAACCCCTAAGTATTCTTTCTCTCTACTTTCTTTTCACTTTCCTTCTAAGTCAAACACTTCACTCGGTTTTCTAAAAGCCAAAATCGCTAGATCTCATCTCCTATGGTTGTTTAATCCTCTTTAATGGAGTGCGCTTGTGCTGAATCTAAAGGAAACAATAGGTAAGTGTTGATTTCGAGATTTCAATGTTCTTTCATTTTCAAAGTCCTTAGTCGAATGGCTATTAGAAACTAATCTCTTATTTCACACTTCTTTTCTCGCATTCGAGATTTGAAGAAGGAGGTCAATCGATAGATCTCTAAGTTATAGAATCATGTTACTTTTGGGATTTCAAAGTAAGAGGATTTGTTTATTTATATATATAAAATCGGGTAGAATACTAACCATGGTCGAATATAGGAGAGGCATATTTTCACGATTTTCAACTTTTAAGCAAAGTTATAGATTGAGGATAATAGATCCGGATATCAAGGACATCGACTAAGAATATTGGATTTCGCGATATCGGTGTGTAATACTTCCCCACCATTTAGATTTGTCATTAAATACATGCTTATAAGTATTATATGTTGTGATAAATGTCAAATCCGGTATAAAAGACGGAAGCCCAAAGAGGGTAAAAGCGAATCACCAGGTCAGTGAATATTCTGATTATATGTTATAAGTGTATTGATTTTTGTGATTGCATGGGGTGGGTTTGATGAAAGGAGAAAGTTATACGTTATATGTGTAGCTATTTTTACCGTGATCGGTTATATGTTATAGTGGCTTTTGCATTGATATGTTATAAGGCTTCTGCCATGATATGTTGATAAGCAGCATGACTGCCATCTTGGCGTGTAGCGATGTGGGTTGATTGTAGAAATCCCCAATGGTGTGAACGGTTGGTACGGGGGCGTGTAGCAGATGGAAACCTAGGCCAATGGGTTGGGTTTTGCATATTATTTGTTATATATGTACATGAATTTATTATTCTATTTTTATGGGTTAAGGCCCAAATCTAATGGTGCATGAAGGTTGCACACTGAGTCTCGCGACTCAACCAATTAATTAACATTTCAGGTAACACTTAGTGCATCGGACCGGGCTGGAGAGGAGCGCAAGGTGGCCATGTAAAAGAATATGTGGATCCGGCAAAAAGACTCAAGTTAATTTTTTTATATTATGTTTTATTTAATGGATTTTAAACCTCATTGTAATAAGGCCATGGGCCACTAATTTATATCTTGTTTTATTATGGGATAAATTATTTTAGTTATTCAAACATTTATTTTAATTAAACTAAGGCATGTAATTAAGTTTGGGTTTTTATTCATAAAGGCATATTTTATATAAATTACATTTGGGCTTTCTGACAACACGATTTGTTTTACAAAAATTTCCTTAGTGACATACCAGATCCGGTCGTGGTGTTTGGGCCGGGTTTGGGGTGTTACAGAAATATTGAACGAATTTTTTAAAATTTTACTAGGGATTTTATCCGAGGTATAATCATCAAAATTTTACTGGGGTAAAATTGGGATGAGAAAATTATTTAATATGTATATATTGAAGTTTATTTTAGGAAATAGAAAAACAGAATTGGGTTGGATCAAATTATATAGTACTGGATCGAAAAGTTCGAGAAATACTTGTAATTGGACCCGATGTGAGAGAGGTCCAAAAACCTCTCATGGACATGAAGGGGGCAACAACCCTAGTAGGAATACTAGGATGTGCCATCCACCCTAGTCCTATTCTAAGTAGGATGTTGTTTTTCTATTTGAAATAAACCACTACAACTCAACAAGGTTTCTAAATTCTCTTCCTATAAATAGATGGCACCAGTAGAGCTATTTACATAATTTTGAGAGATTATTATTCTATCAAAAAATAGAGAGAATTTATTCTCAACTATTACATATATAGTTTTTCAGAATAAAATTCTATCTGTTTTTATTAAAAACAGAGAATTTCCATTTTCAACCCAAAAAGGAAAGAAAACTTTTTCTAGTTTTGTGTTTCAATTCAATTGGTTCGAACCTACAATCGAAGCAATTTATGGTACAAGAATAGCGGAGAAGATCATTTGGTTAAAAGCCAAGAACAACAAACATCTGCTAACCCGAAAACACATGTATGAATTCAGTTAGGGTTTATTGCTATAAATATCACAAACTGGGTCGGTTTTTAAAATTTTAATTTTCAAATATGAGAAAAATCATTTTCAAACCGGGATTTTTCCAACTCTTACGTCCTCAGGCACTACCAAATATATTTCACTACAAAAGATACAAATGAAAATTACAAATAAGAAGATATAAAATTTGCCTTATGAAGAAAATGTCAAATTTTGGGATGATTTTAAGGTGGAAAAACCACCTCTATTTATATTAGTACAAACCCTCCACATCCTTGTTTAGATGTGATATTGTGTTATTTCAACAAATTTACACGTCCTTAATCTCCTTGCAAAACTAACATTTGATAATGTCTTCAAAATTCAACCTTTAAGTTTTAACATTGATCAAGTCCAAACATAGTTGGAACTTGATCGTAGTCACAACCTTAGTCATCATATCGACAAGATTCTCAGTGGTTGAAATTTCATAGATCTTTACTCCACTTTCTTCTAAAATTTCTTGTACAAAATGATATCAAACATCAATATGTTTTGTCCTTACATGATAAAATTGATTTTTTTTTGCTAACTAAATAGCACTTTGATTATCGCAATGCACTTTAACATACTTTTGCGTAATTTCTAGTTAACTAATCAACCTTTGAAGCCACGTTGCCTCTTTTACATCTTTTTTGATTGCCATATACTCTGATTTTATAGTAGATAAGGCAACTGTTGGTTGTAAAGTAGGCTTCCAACTAACTGACGCCTTTTCAAGGGTAAACACATAACCAATAGTTGACTGTCGTTTGTCTAGATCACCAACATAGTGTAAATCACCATATCCAACCACATCTTGATTATCTTCCTGCTTAAAAATCAATCCAATATCTATTTTATTCTAGATATATCACAAATCAATTACACAACTTGCCAATGTTTCTTTCCTAGATCATGCATATACCTGCTCACAACCCCAACTACTTATGAACTGTCAGGTCTTGTACATACCATAACATACATTAAGCTACCAACAACATTTATGTATGGTATCTTTGACATGTCATCGTTCATCATTCTTTAGTGATATAGAGGCATTAAGCTTGAAATGAGGAGCAAGAGGAGTGCTAACAGGTTTTGACTTTTCATTCATGTTGAAACACTTTAGTAATTTTCTCAGATATTATTTGTAAGTCAAAGTGTAACAGCCCGATTTTGGGGCTAGTCGGAATAGTTATTTCGAAACCATTAATTCGAGGTTGGAGAAATTATTTTAATATTATGTTATGTTTTATAGCATTATTATATAAGTGCATGAAAATTTTGGTGCACTAATTTTGGTGATTGTATGCTTAATTGCAAAAAGGACTAAATCGCATAAAGTGTGAAAGTTTTATTTCACTAGCTAGAGATGTCAAATAGCTATAGAAATTTAAATTGGATGTCCTTAAGGTGCAATTAGACCTTTCTAAGTTTGATAGTTGGCCATAGGGACAAGAAATTTTAATTTGGTCAAGATTTGGTAGATTAGGTGACTTAATGGAATAAAATAAAATAAAACATAAAATGCTATCATCTTTTCCTATCACCTTCTTCCTCCACCAATTTTCACTCAAGAAACGACCATGGAAGGTTGAAAATTTCAACAATCTTTAATCCTTGCAAGTAAGTGCTTTTGATGGTCATTTTTTATAATTTTTGTACTTTTGGAACCCTTGTAGCTTAAGCTAGCTATTGAGGGGACTATTTTGAAAAATATTTGAAAGTTTAGGGTTTTTCCATGAGAGCATTCATGTTTATTTTTGAAATTTTATGGAATAAAATGAATCTTGGTTGTTAAATAAACATCTTTTGTGAAAAGAGTTTCCATGAAAACACCTAAAAATGACTTTTTTGTAAATGTAGTAAAGTAGGTGGTAAATGTGTGAAATAATTGGTTTTTTGATTTTTTATAAGAGTAATAGATGTTCAT
Organism: Gossypium rotundifolium; assembly: GCA_025506655.1. Classification (NCBI taxonomy): domain Eukaryota; kingdom Viridiplantae; phylum Streptophyta; class Magnoliopsida; order Malvales; family Malvaceae; genus Gossypium; species Gossypium rotundifolium. Next base: position 33,507,640 of record CP106727.1, on the reverse strand, counting down.
CTAGGCTTGTTAAAGGAGAAAATTTGATTAGAATCGTTTTACGAGCCTAGGGGCAAATTCATAATTATGTAAAAGTCTAAGGGCAAAATAATAATTTTGCCAAAATAGAAATTTTGAAATGCTTTGATTAATGTGGTGATTTAATAAGTTAAATATGTCATTATAAATCAAGAAGAACGTGGAATCAACCTTGACCGAGGAAAATGCAAGGTTTCGGACTAAATTGTAAATTGATATATTTTGTATCGAGGTAAGTCTATGTGTAAATGATACATCCTATTTACTTATGTTTTTGCATATCTATGCATTGTGTGAAATTTGAATGAATATTATTGATAACTAGTAGAATGATAGAAAGTGAGGAAATTCTCGGATGAACCTTCGAAATAGGAAAAATGATATGGATAAACATCCGTGTTATTTATTATTGGTTGGTTGTGTGCGATACCACCATGTTATTTATTATTGGTGGGCTGTGTTCGATACCACCATGTTATTTATTATCGGTGGGCTGTGTGTGATACTACCATGTTATTTATAAATGGTGGGTTGCGTGCGATACCACCGTGTTATTTATAAATGGTGGGCTATGTGCGATACCACCGTGTTATTTATAAATGGTGGGCTGTGTGCGAAACCACCGTGTATTTGGTATTATTCTGAAGTGTTCATCGAGAAGCTTTGACCAAGTAAAATTACGTATGGCTTTGCGGTGATAAGTGTAGGGTATAAGTGCGTGTAAATGTGAGCAATGTTTTGTGATATGTGTTTGAGATGTGGTAAGATTTGAAATGAGTAAGTATGATTATGAGGATCTAAATTTGTTCTTAATTAGTATGTAATGATCTTGATTGATAAATATATGGTATGATGTTTATTGTTTACATATAGACTTACTAAGCTTAAAGCTTACTCCCTACTCTTTTCCCTTGTTTTATAGTGTCGAAGAGCCAGCTCGGGATACGGAGACCGTCGGAGGATCACCCACAATATCCACACATTTTGGTATAGTTAGATTTAACATTTTGAGTATGGCATGTATAGGGACTTAGTCTTTTATCGAATGTCATATTGTTTTGGCCAAATATGTTGGCTCATTTGAAGATGATTTCTTTTGTATAATGCCATAGTTGATGGTTATTTCTTATTAATAGATGAAATGATGATGTTTTTCATGAAAGTGCGAGTTGCATGGCTGAGTAAATGGTATAGTTATGCATGAATCAATAGGTTGTTTGTTATAGTTTATGATGGTGCAAGTAAGGGTGGTAGAAAGGGCTTGATAAATGCCTTGTTCCTGTCCGCACGGGCATGTGTCTAGGCCATGTATGACACACGGTCTGCCTTATGGGTGTGTGGTTTGGCCGTGTGCCCCCTGCATTCTAAGTTGGCAAAATAGAATGCCTAGTAGTAACCATACGGTTGAGGCAAGGCCGTATGTCTCGACCGTGTGGAGGACACGGCCATAGGAAATGGGCGTGTTCCAAGGCTGTGTGAAGTCTGCACCTGAAATTAGGAATTTTATTCTCCATACGGTCTAAGGACACGGGCATCTGCCTTGGCCGTGTGACCTTATTAGGTTGATGACGTTAGAAACAGAATGTCAAGGTTTTTGTACACGGGCTAAGACACGGGCGTGCCATGGCCGTGTGAGGGACACGGGCCATGGACGCAGGCTTGTGTCAGGCCACGTGAAAACCCCTCTAGGTTTGAATTGAGAAATAAATCTACACGAGTGTAGAACACGGGCATGTGATATACCACACGGTGTGTCCCTTCTTCCACGCGGGCGTGTGGACTGTTTGATGAGAATTTTTCTAAGTTTTTCCAGAGATCTCTTAAAGAATTCAATTTGATCTTGAACCGTTCCTAAAACGTGTTTTGGGCCATATATGCTTGATTAAGGGGTGGTATGTAGGTTTATGAAAAGTTTTAAATTGAGCGAAAAGTCATGTCTCGATATATATGGTTGCTTGTGTATAAGTTTGGTAACGTCTCGGACCCTATTCCAGTGTCAATACGGGTAAGGGGTGTTACATAAAGAAAGCCTCTTCAAGCTTCTATCTTAAGTTATCACTATGCCTAAATCTTCTTTACTTCTCCTAGACCTTTCATCTCAAACTCCTTTTTAAACTGTGTCTTTAGTTTCTCAATATCTACTTGACTTTTGGAAGCTATCAACATAAAGAATATATATGAGAGAACCATCATAAAGAATAAAATACAGCTTGCGAAAATACACACTTTGATCATATTTTCTTATTTGTACCTTTCTTCTGTCATAAACTTGTCAAATTACTTGTACCACTGCCTTAGAGATTGCTTTAAACCGTACAACGATTTTCCAAGTTTACACACTAAATTTTATTTTCTAGCAACCTTAAATCCTTCTGGTGGAGTCATATAGATTTCCTCTTCCAAGTCTCCATGTAAAAAAGTAGTTTTTCCATCCAACTGAACTAGTTCCAAATCCACTATGCTACCAAAGCAAATAAAATTCTAATGGAGGAATACTTCACAACTAGAGAAAATACCTCATTGTAATAAATTCCCTCCTTCTAAACATAACCTTTCGCCACCAATCTTTCTTTGTACCACACCTCATTTTGGCCAAGAAATCCTTATTTATTTACAACAACACAAGTATTTCACCATATGTAAGACAATATTAGAAATAAGGTCAAAATTCAATTTAGGATGATCCTGTGGTATACCTGCAACAACACAAGTATTTCATCATAGGTAAGACAATATTAAAGATAAGGTTAGAATCCAATTTGAGATGATCCTATGACATACCTGCAACAACACGAGTATGTGGAGTGTTATATTTCTTAATTGTTCAGAACCTCGTTTTCTTTCTCATAAATGCCATGATTTTCTATGGACATCTATTATCATATATTGTACACTTTGCTTCATATTTTTCGGCTCGCAATTTTGTAACATGGAAGTTGACCCCATGTTTTATGCTATACTACTTCACTACAACAACAATAACAACTTTGGAGGAAAACTTCATTCTAACTTGTAAACTGCTGAAATTTGTAGAAAAACTTGCATGGCCCGGTCTTCTAAAAGGAAGTTCTAGAAATTCTAACCCATCTTTAGCACCAAGGTCGACATTAAGCATGTGGGGTAGAGGTTCATATGCTGTAAAATCTGGACGGGTTCCTCCAACATTATCCAGACCTTCACGGTTAGAACCACTCCCTTCTGGTTCAGTAGGAACGACCTCTAGTTCAAAAAATAATGCAATTTCCAAATCATTCGGCCTAGACTATCGAATTAGATCATCATCGATTTTAATTTCCTTTTCATTCTCAACTTCCTTTTTGTTATCAACCTAGTTGCGGTTTCATGTCTAGGGTTGGATGTCCTTTCGTCGATGTAGGTTGTATAGAGAACATCATTCGTTCTCGTTAACCCCATGTTAAAACTAATATTACGTGTGGATTTTCCACCCATATAACTTGATGGCATACATGTATAAGTGTTTCCAGCATAGAATATTGATGTTCAGAAGTTAAAATAAAAAACAATCACAGAATGTCGTGCCGAGATCTCCACGTTTGGGTTACCAACTAACCGCAGCCATGCACCATAGTTGAAATCAATGGCTGAAACTGTGGAATGCCTTCCCATTGACGATTTCAACATTTTCTGATACGAGTTTTGTAACAACACTGTGAACCATCGCACAATCATGTGGTTAGACTTTCTGCTTTCTGTTCCCGAAACAAATTAACTGGAACTTTTGTCGAACTTAAACCACCTTTCTCGACATCAACAAACTGGGCATATAACTGTAGTATAACATTTCCACTAGAACAATGTGTATCGAGCATTGCCTCTACATCCATGTCTCATTTGAGCTCAAATGTATCATATCTAACAAGGTCCATTGACGTTAGATATCTATATTTCAAGCTCGAAATTCTCCTTTGACTTAAAGTTAATACTTTTCTTCTAATTCTTGACCGAAGCTCATTAAAATTGATGCTCTAGTTGAAAGCCAATTCTATAATTAAGTTGATACAAAAACGAACCAATTTTCGATGTCACAAATTTAATCATTGTAATAAATAACGACTGTAATTTGTCTAATCATCTTCACCAATAGAACTTGCTTCACATGTTTAAAACGAAAACATTATACAGAAAAATAAGTACTCATTAACCAAATTCAAACAATGGCACTTACTTGAACTAATTAACTTTGTTGGGTCAATTTTTGAACTTCAGATTTTTAACATCAACAATATTCTCCTTATGCAAATCTTTTGCTTGAAATTTAACTATGAAAACCTCTCCATATAAATCTTCATTTTATAGGAAACTCTACCACGGAATATGAAACATAATTTCAAAATGTTGGAAAAAGTTGGACATGACAAGTCAGAAAAATGCTTCTTGTTTTTTTGAAAAGTTTTAAAAGATAATATTCTTGTTGTGCCATGGAAAGATGGAATGTAAATTTTATCCCGGGTTTTTGAAACATTATCTCAAGATTCTTGAATTTTTAGAATTAAAATTTATAGAAAGTGGCACAAGGTAGGGCAAAAACATGTCATGTAAAACACGTGGCACAAGCCAGCGCAAAAATGTGTCTTGTAAGACATGTTTTCACCCTCTTTCCTCCATGTCACTTGAAAGTGCATCCTACAGGGAATTTTTTTGCCTTGTCTCGTGCCATTTCACCTTAAAGCACATCTTACATGACATGTTTTTGCCTTCTCTCACCAAAATCAACCTATTTTTTAAATTTCTAAATAAAACAACCTAAAACCTTAATTATTTTTAAATTAATATCTAATTTTCCTTAGTTCTAAATATATTTTCTAATATAAAAAAGTTTGAGCGGATGACTTGAAAAATAATTTTTATTGATATGATTGAATCAATTTTATATTAATCGGATTGATTAAATCAATTAAATTAAAATTAATAATTTGACCGATTTGATCACTATTGTAATTATTTCTAAAACATTAAAAAAATAAAATCCTATTTTAGACATTACCCCTTACTTTTAATAAAATTTATTAGTAAAAATAGAAAAAGAAGAAAAATGCTGCCTTCCCCGTATCCAGTTACACGTTACTGGTTCTTTGGAATATCTCATGGATTGCTATCCAGTTCTCACTGGCTTTGGTAGATCACTTCCGTCGATATCTCATCAATGAGCCGCATAGATCCGCCCTTACAATCCCGAACATCAAAACAATTCCGCTTAAAAGAGCGAATCCTATTGGTCAACATTCATCTCACACGGATCAAGACTTCAACAACTTAACAGCCGTCGATAAAAATCCATCCAATCTACGGTTCATATTGGCCTATTTAAAATATTTGCTAATTACTTATTCCCGCTTACTCCTTTTATATATCCCCTCCAATTTCTCCCAATTGCAGCATCAAAAATCTTTTCTTTCAAACGCATATTTTCATATTAAATTGTTCTACGAATGGCTCGTACCAAGCAAACTGCTAGGAAGTCAACAGGCGGCAAGGCTCCACGTAAGCAGCTAGCCACGAAGGCCGCTCGGAAATCAGCTCCGGCGACTGGAGGAGTGAAGAAGCCTCATCGTTTCAGGCCAGGAACTGTGGCTCTTAGGGAAATCAGGAAGTACCAGAAAAGCACTGAGCTCTTGATCAGAAAGCTTCCATTCCAGAGGCTTGTGAGAGAAATCGCTCAAGATTTCAAGACTGACTTGAGGTTCCAAAGCAGCGCTGTTGCTGCTCTTCAAGAGGCGGCTGAAGCTTATCTCGTCGGGCTATTTGAGGATACAAATCTATGTGCTATTCATGCTAAGAGGGTTACCATCATGCCTAAGGATATCCAGCTTGCTAGGAGGATTAGAGGTGAGAGAGCCTAGGTTTGCTTTTAGGTGATTGATGTCTAGAGTTAGAGGCCTAAGCTTTTGTTCATTTTGTTGTAATAGATTTCTCTGCAAATGTTGGATGTAAATCGAAGCGATTCTAAAGGATGCCATGTAATTTCATGATTTTTGATTAATGAGATTGGAGCTGTTCGTTTAATTAAAATTTTGTAAAAAAGAAGTATAAAATATTTTGGGTCGCATATCTCACGTCAAAACAATAGATTTTCAGGATGGTAGTGTATTTTTCAAATACTAAACAATTCATTTGTTGTATACCTTCAAATTAAAAAAAATTAAAAAATATAAATACATAAAAAAATTTCTCATTTCTCTTTCATTCATTCTTTAATAAGATATAAGCAAAATTTTTTCTCTTTAACCTGAATTGATTTGTCATTAAAAGTTATATATAAAATTTGATTGTGTTAAAGAGAATGGTTTTACTAAATAAAATATTACTTTTTATATTTAAATTTAAATAAAATATTTAAAAATTTAAAAATAAATGGTAGAGTGCATTAGTGGTGTTATTTAGAATGATTTCACCAATAATTTTTTTTATAGATTTAAAATTTTAAAAACAAAAGAAAAGGTGTCAAATTTTTGATTCCATAAAAAATTAATTTTTAAAACTCTCCTAAATTTTTAGAAATAATAATATTTTCTTAATATTTATATTGGTGATATTATTTTAAATATTTTTATTAAAAATTAAATTGTATACATTAATTGTTGACGTGGTATATTTGTGGTTTTAAATTTTTAACTCTATTAAATTTTATTATAATTTTGAGGGCACTTTCATATATAATAAAAATATATTATTTTTGTAATTAATCAAAATTTTAAGATTTTTTTATAAAAAAACCAAAAGAATGACAACAATCATGAAAAAAAAAAAAAGGGCTTCAGGCAAGATTTTTTCAGCCCGGTCCGATCCGATTTTATTACCCTAAATTTTTTTTTTCCGTATTTCCTCCCAGACCCGGTCCCTCATTCGGTCATTCCCCTTTCCCTTCCCTATCAGTTCTTATTTCTTAAAAGAGAAAACCGCTAGCTCTAAGTGCCGCTCACCACCTCCACAGCTCCACCAGTGACCTCCAGCGCCACTGCCCGTCTCGCTCCAGCCAATCAACGTTGCTTTTTGCGTCCTGCTTCTTCCTGCTGCTGCTGCTGCTTCCTCTGGTTTGCTCGGTATTTATGCCGTCCCATAGTTCATATATTTTGTTATTTTATTTTTCCGCCGATTTTAGGGTATTTTATGCACAAAGATTAAATTATGTTTAAGATTAAAATTTCAGTTATTTTATTTTTCTTATTATCGTTTTCTTAAATTTGAAGCTGAGAATTCCTTATTGTGGACGAAACTAAGATAATTGAGACCAGAAACTAAGATAAAGATTTCGTTGAATGCGTGTTTAATCGTAAAAGTATGTGGGTTTTTCTGCTTCACTTGCTGATAACTTGTGAGCCGGTATTTTGTAATGCTATTCTCATTTCAAAGATTCTGGTTTTGTCCTGTTGCTGCCTATCTCAAAAGCCTGGCATATGACCTTTCCTGGCTTGGTATTGTAAGAATTTTGAGCTATTTAGACTTGAAATTCAATTCAATTCCAGATTGATCGAGTTTCCAACTTGAGGTTGATGTGATATAAAATTTGAATCGATGGATTTGCTTCTATTATGTTCATTTATTCTGTGAAATATGAATTTAATTTCTTTATATTCAACTTTAAAATTAATTAATTATGTTTGTTAGTTTAACTTCAGATTTTCTAATTCTTTTTTTGGGGGTAAAAATTGATTAAGTTTTGGAGTTATTTGAATATTAGTACATCTTAATTTAGTTTATTAAGCTTTGATTCATCAATGATCAAGTTTAAAATTTTATGGAATCGAATACAAGTAATTTACTAGCACATTATCTCATATAAACATCTGAATTTGGTTTATCTCACATTATCTTTTGCTATATGTTTGTAATGTTTAAGATTAAATTTTCTTATTTATGCGATGAATCTGCTGATGGGATTAGGTGGATGTGGTGGAGTTTTATGCGATAATAAGATAATTATGTTGGCTTTGTTCTCTAGTACTTTGCAAGCATCTGACTCTCATTTTTGCAGAACTATTAACCATTAAAATAGCATTTGATGTTTTTGTTAAAACTTTGTCTTGTTATTGAATCTTATTCATGTAATGTTATGAGTTGGATTGTTAACAATGGGAATCAAACCTTGGTTGTATTGGAATGTTTTTGAGGAGATTGATAAACAAGTGGAAGATATTGGTGTTGTTAGCTTTGTCAATGCATTTAGGAAAGCTAGTAGGATGGCTGATACTATAGCTAAGGCTGGTTTTGAAAAATCTAACATGTTTACGACCTATTGGAAATGCAATTTAGGTTTTCTTGTGTCATATAGATACTTTTTAATGTATCTTCAATTTTTTGGGAAATATTTATTTTAATATTTTTAGCATATTTGATATATAATATTTTTTAAATTTATTTTATGTAACATAATATTTTTCAAAAAAAAAAGGGGCTGAGCCAAGCCCGGGTTTAACATAAATGATCTGGGTCAGGTTTGGATAAAAATTAAACCCGTTTTTTGGGCCGATCCTGGGCCTAACAATCAGGCCTAAGATTTTGGTTGGACCCGACCCATGTACACTTCTAGCCGAAACCAATTATATTATTTGGGATAAAAAACCCTAAATGGTAATATTCAATTCTCAGTTTTCAGCTTTGCAGAGTTTTTCAACCAAACGCAGGGAAACCTTTGCCCAAAATACTCGACGCCATTGTTATTTAATACCAGAAATTTTTTTTTGAGTAAATCCATTCGTTTCATTCATATGGGGAAGGAGAAGGAAGAAACTTTAGGAAATACTAACATTGAAGATGCCAATTGGCTTTGTTCACTTTCTGAATCTGAACTTGTAAGCTATATTTTTGTATTCATTTAAATTTTTTTTTTTTTTTTTTTATGATAATCTTTAAACTGATTGATAACATCCAAATCAATCTGAGCCACATTTGCAGGACTTGTTGATTAGCCTAAAGAAGCTAGCCCTGAAACGTGCTAGTGCAATTGGGCATGTTCAATTGGCTAAAAAGTTCGATCTGAAGATGCTTCGAGCCCTTGGTATTTCTTGTTTATTTCCTTCCTTTATTTTTGTGCTTCAAACTTGCGTTAATTTGGTATTTTGTTATGATGGGTTGGCCTTGTTTTTGCGGTTTTCTCAAATAATCTTGGTTTTTTGAATTGCCATGATATCTAGTTGTTTCCATTATTAGCTAAAGGGAAGCTTCAGAGTGAAATTTAAGTTTGAAGTATCTTGATGTCATTCATTCGTTAGCCTTCATACATGTTCATGAGTGGCTAATGACATTTTGAGATTCCGTACTAGGTCTTTTGGGATATAAACCTGAATTTGATCAATTTCTTTATTATTCTGCTGCCACCTATTTCATTGTTTCAGAGAATATTATTTCAATGTGATAAGAGCATCCTGTACATTATAGATTAATAAAATAAGCTTTAAATACAATTGTTTGTTTATGTATTAATGGTGTTTTTATTCATCAGCTATGATCAATTTAAGCACTTGGCAAATGTTTCATCGTTCATGGTGGTGGTGTAGGTTGGAGTCTTAGATTTCATCCTTTCAATATATGGAATCCTTTGTGCAAAAAACAAAAAAGAAAAACTTAATCTTTTTCAACTGTATGTATTATTCATACTATTTTGCATTGCTGATTCATTTGTAATTACCTTCGCTGGTTGCTCCGTTGAAACCTTCAATGAAGTATATTAGTTTGCTCTGCCAAATATATCTCATATGGCCTTGTGCTTGACTGTTGGGGGCTCACACACAGCTAATGAAATCATAGATTGGATTTGGAATTTGAGAAAGCTCTATATGGCCTAAATCTCTTTCTGTTTACACACATGATGTTCATAAGCTAGAAATAGCTTGGGCTTGCCTTCTCAGTCGTCACTTATAACGTATAATAGGGTAGGAAAAAAGCACCTAGTATAGAGAAGTGCTCTCCCCTTGTATTTGAACTTGACCGAGTTGGTTTATGGTTTGAGCCAACATTTGGAAATTACTTAATTTTTATGGTGTGTTTGGACACCACAAAGTAAATGCAAAAAATTATAATTACTAGGGTAGTAATTAGAACCTTTTGTTATTACAAGGAATTCTAATTCTATTTATGTGTTTGGCCGGTAGAGTATAATGACATTATAATTTCTAATGTCATGTTTGGTAGTAGGGTTTTTTTTTTTCACTTAAAAAATAGCTATAATTAAAATTTGAAAGTCATTAGAGTTTATTCTCTATGTATTCCTCCGACTTTCAACCCCTCTCCTAAGAATTGGTGAGTGTATAATTAGGGTGCTCCAATTAGAGTCAATTCTGTGGAACCCACTAATTACAGTGGTTATCCAAACATGTCATAAGTGTAGTTATAAGCAATTACACTAAAATTCAATTATTGATGGCTTTTCGAACATGCCCTAATAGTTTTTTTCTTTTTGTTTTTTTGAATGACATAACATAGTAGCTTTTGGTGAGAACAGAGGAGGTTTGATTATAGAACTTTGTATATATTCTGTCACTTCTGTGTTCTCTATTAGGGTCTAGTGACATAAAGTCTCATTGTCGCGTGTTACGAATAAATTCCGTCAAGCTTCCAACTTTTGTATATGATTTTGTTGGATGATATAGTTGAGCTTGATTCATAAATTATGATATCGTGTTTAATAACTTTCAGGCCTCGTTTTGATGGAATATGTGAAAGAAAAGGTTAAGGACTTGTCAGTTATTCCGGGAATGGATGAGAATGTTACATTTCTTGATTCTTCCAATTTACAAAAATGTAAGGTAGATGAGGTGATGAGCATTGAAGAGCTAAATGAATGCATTGCAATTGAAACGAGGAAGGAATTTCGCAAAAGGTATATTTAAGATTACCCCTGTGAATTTAGAGATTTCGTATGATCAATTTTTAATTCCTGTAACTTTTATTTTGGTTGGCAAAGACTGCATGGAAAGGATGCCTTAGTTAGAAGTAGTAAGAGACGCAAAGCAGGCGATGACGAAGACGAAGATTATTATTCAGCATTTACATTCCAGGACGATAAGTAGAGAGTTTTGCAACTTCATCACTTGTAGTGTATAGCCATTGAAGGATAATAGCTTAATTGGTTTGGCCAAGTGAAAGCATTTTTATTAAGCTTGGAAAACAAAATGTAATGTCAATACCAAGAACATTTGAAAACTGAATACCCCCAATCGGAGAAAAATTTGGGGAAGTTAAAGGTTGTTATGGAGATTAGAAGAAAGAACTAGATTTAAACTAATAATTCAAAGTAATATTCCCGTCCCTTTCTTCTCCTAATCTCCTTCCCAATGTTGCATTTCTTTTCCTGAAAATCGTTTGTTTTTATAAATATGATAGGTTTTTTGGGCAAATATTTAAAATATACCAAAAAAATTAAAAAATTACGGAAATGAGCCAGTTTGTAGAAAATTTACGGGAAAGGTTATTTTCCCAAAACGCATCCACATCGAAGACGTTTTGGGAAATCGACCAAAAGCGCTCGAGAGGCGTTTTGTCCACCTCAAAAAAATGTGTCCATGTAGGCACGCTTTTGTTGAGGTGGACAAAACGCCCCTGCGCGCTTTTTGTCGATTTCAAAAACGCTACCGACGGGACGCTGCTGGGAACTTCCCTATAATTTTTTGAAGTTTTTGGCCCAATAGTCTCCCAAAATAATTTTGAAGAAACGTTTCAACAAACAAGGCCAAAAATGCTTCCAAAGAGGTGCATGTCAAGATGCGTCGAAAAGCGCCCGACGTGGGCGCGTTTTACTGATGAGTTTCCGGAAAATAATTTTGAGAGCGTTTACAACAAACAATGGCCAAAAACGCTTCTAGCAGGTGCACTGTCAAGATATGCGTCTCAAAAGCTCTCCCACGTGACGCCGCTTTTGCTACATGATGAGTCTCCTAAAATAATTTTAAGAGACGTTTCAACAAACAATGGCAAAAACGCTTCAAAGAGGTGCACTGTCAAGATAAGCGTCTTGAAAAGCGCCCCACGTGGGCGCTTTTGCTACAAAGATGGTCTCCGGTAAAATAATTTTGAGGAGACGTTTCAACAAACAAGGCCAAAAAGCTTCCAAATAGGTGCATCGTCAAGATAGTCTTCAAAAAGCGCTCCCACGTGGACGCGCTTTTGTTACAGTAGTCTCCGGCAAAATTAGGCTATAAATCACTCAAATTTTATTCTCAGGTTGCATAAGGAAAATTGAGGTAAAAGGAAAAAAAATTGAAAATGAGTGAACGATTAATGTTGTTATTTACTACGACGGTGAAGTTCGTGACAATCAAAATGACATTTTTTATCGGAGAACACAAATGATCGAGTTTTAATCTAACATCGATTTGGTAGAACTTTGCAAAAGAATTAGGCGAAAATATTCTGAACAACGCCAATGAAAGTTCGATGTATTAAGTATAGATTTTGCGCCGATTGATCCGGTGAGATATGAGTCTTTCGACATCAAAGGTGCTCGGGCTTTGAGGCAATGGTGGAACTCATCTTGCCAGTGGATCACCCTATATCGAGGTATATGTAGAATTTTATCTCCAAGTGATCTTTCTGCGACCTCGACATCTCATCCGCCGAGGGGAAGGTGCCTTCCAACATTTATGGAAGTCTTCTACCGAACATAGCCCAAGAAGTCGATCAAGTCATCCGTAGTTCAAGATTTGACTCGAGATCAATGAATATAAAATAAAAACATACTTTTCATCTTCGCTTCCCCATTCGTCGCTTTAGGTGCTTTCTTTGAAAGCCATAGGTCTAGTCGCAAGTCGACACTGTAAAAGGCAAACATACCCGTGCGGTCGTAGTATGGAAAACATAACCCCGCACGACACTCGGTTGGTGGATGGGACATGCATATCCGCCATTCGACGTCCGATGATAGAAATACGTATTGGGGACGTCGTCAACTTCTAGTGGTTGGCAATCCACATACGATTGGAATCTTTACGAAAGATGTTTAAGGAGGGATGATGTACTCCGACGACATCCACCGACGAGGGCCCTCGCTTGTTGCGAGTTATGGAGGGTCGGACGATGAATCGATGTGGATCCACCTCGGAGCCGTGGCTGACGGCGTGGTTGATTATTTTCTCAACCGGAGCCGCTCCAATTGTACCAAGACGTTGAGGCGGTTCGATGAAGAAGAAGATCCGCTATTCGTATGCATCGCCCCAAATTTCACGATCGGCTCTCTTTTTCCGACAATGATACGGCTTGTCATGGATCCTAAACCATGGCATGTACTCCCAAGACGCATGCTAACTTCGAACGACTATCGGTTCCCCTCAGTATATAGTCATATCGGTTCTCCCATCGCCTCGATATGTTCGACCAAAATCTTGGCCAATTCGTGTGTGGTCGCCAGTAAGTCCATTTTGTGCTCATTATCGAGCACCTCTGGTGGCACGGGAATCGGTTGTCGAAATCCAAATTGCCGCAAAACCCAATCTGCCTGGTGCATCTCCACGGTCACGTAGGTGATCAATGGGACCTTTACGTGCTAACCGTTCAGATTTTGGAGGAACTCTTTCTAATTATCGCCTAATTTTTGGATCGTCGTACGGTGTCCATTGAAACTATATTAACATTACGAAAATATTAGTTATATACTTAATATTAGACACTACATACGAAATACTAAATTATAATAACAAAATTCGAAACTTGTGATTCCGACCTTTGGTCCAATAGGAGCCGTATATCCTCAAGCTAGTTAGGTATTCTAACATGACTCGCCGAATAGTTTCACCTAATTAAATAAACTTTTAGCATGCAATTATACTATAAATCTACGAAATAATTATAAAATATAATATTAAATTTACCTCGTTATCGGTGGGAATGAATATGGGTGGTCGAGTCGAGGCTTAAAAATAGAAATCAAACCATGCCCATGACTCGCAGAGTGATAGGCAACCTTCGATTTTTGCTTTACTCTACCGCCGTCGTCTCGACATCTCCGATACAACCTCAACAAAGACGGCAGCCCCCAACTCAATTCATCTACCGCTCAAATCAACAAGTTTCGGAGCCATCTCGTGGACGAGGTTTCTAGAGAGGTCCCAAGATCGATAGCCTCCAATTATTTGAATGTATGCCCGAGCATACCGTATTCTTTCTACTTGGCCGAACCTCGTTCGGCTCTGGAATGTGTCTCAGAACCACGCCATATCGATCCGAGCTCCTTGAATTCTATCCTAATGGCACCCGAAGCTCGTAGCATACTGCCATCCAATCGGTAGATATTACGGACCGGTGACTCACCTACCGGCCCACCCAGAATCTCAACCGCAATTGTACATCTTCTAGAGTGATGGTACACTCTCGCATGGCGATGGAAAGTGTGGGTCTCGGTCTCCACCTCTCAATCAACGCTACCGATCAAAGCGGCTCCAACTTGAACCTCCGACCTATCGTGGCCACGTGTCAAAAACCCGCTCGCAGATAATTCTCGATCAAGGGCGATGGGGACCATGCATGTTGTGAATATAACATTCCAACACCCGATCTATAGACTATTTAAAAATTATAAAATTAACAATTAATTAAAATTGCATAATTGAAAAAAATTAAATAATATTGAAAAATTAAAATTAAAATTTACTATTTGCATTTGATCGACAGAGATGTGCTTGTTGTCTAGGCGAAATAATTCTCCGGCCATTGTAATTTGATAAAAAATTTTAAAATTTTTCGAAAAAATATATTAAAAAAATTATAAAGGGTTTTTTCGTAAATAGTAAATGGCTATTTTTGAAATTTGAGCGTAAATTTCAAGGACCTTGAGAGAAAATGAGAGAAAATTGAGAGAATATTGAGAAAGGATTGAAATGTGAAAAAAATAAAGGGTGGGAGGGGTTTTATATTTTTTTTTCGACTGGTTGAGAGCCAACGGTCAAAAAAATATGATCATTGGGGCTAAAGTGCACCTATAGGATGCGCTTTTGCCACCAAAAAAAGCGCCTATGTGGACGCGCTTTTTGTTGAGGTGGTAAAAGCGATCCTACTGTATGCCGCTTTAGTTTTATCCCCAAAAACGTGCTGACGTGGACGCGTTTTTGGGGGAAATGGCCCTTTTCCGTAAATTTTCTACAAACTGGCTTATTTTCGTAATTTTTCAAATTTTTGGGCATTTTTTGGTAAATTACCCAAGTTTTTTAGTTGGATTAATATATATTATATATATTTTCTATCTAATTAATGCCTAAATTTAAAATTAAATACGCTTTGGTATCTGTCATAATGATGCTAGAATGGATGATATGACTAATATGACTAGAATGTGTCCTCCTAAGTTTATAGAGTTCATGAATAGTATATTTTTTCAAGGCATATATAAATCCTATTATAAAACGAGCGTCAAAATAATTTATATATAATATATTTTGTGTTATACATTTCTTTGAGTGCTTATATATATTTTTAAAAATCAGAATGAACTAATCACAAAGTTTTTTTTTTAGAATTACAATGAATTATTCAACTTTATGTTTTTTAAAATCAAAATAAGTCATTATAATTAGGGGTGAGTAAAACTCGATTTGATTCGAAA
This sequence comes from Gossypium rotundifolium, assembly GCA_025506655.1. Taxonomy (NCBI): domain Eukaryota; kingdom Viridiplantae; phylum Streptophyta; class Magnoliopsida; order Malvales; family Malvaceae; genus Gossypium; species Gossypium rotundifolium. Next base: position 33,492,075 of record CP106727.1, on the reverse strand, counting down.
AATCAAATTTTGAGTTAATCAAATTGAGTTATTCGAATTATTCAAGTAAACTCGAATAACTCGATTCGAGTTAAATTTCATAATTCAAATAACTCAAATAATTCGAATAACTTGAATGACAGATTGATATAAATACTATCTTAGTCCTTGTCAACTTTGAAAATAAACAAATTAGTTGCTCTTTCAACAAAAATTACAAAAATTTAAAATAAATTTTATAATTCAAAATATTTATAAAAATTTCAAAATTCATATTTTATAAAAGAATTTAATTTTTTTAAAAATTCTAAAAATATATAAAAAGTTAAAATTTTATAATTTTCTAAAATAATATTTTTAGGAACTAATTAATGATTCAAATTTATCAATGCTCAAGTATCATTTTATTATTAATTTTCTTTGAATTTTTTTCAAATATATATGGTTTCAAATTTACGTGTTCTACTGTAACAATATTTTTATTTGACATGTTTAATATTTTTAATTTAATTCGAACAATTTCACTCGATTCGACTTGACTCGAATTTTATTTCACTTTATTTGAAAAAAAATTCAAATCGAGTTAGGATTATAAAATAGGATTCATGACCTCAATTAATTTGAAATTTTTTCACTTGATTCAACTCAATTTGATCGACCGCTCACCCCTAATTATAATATTTTTACACATTTCTCCATATGTTTATATTTTTAAAAATAAGGAATAAACCAATTATGAATTACTAAATAATGTGTTTTATAGTTTATTAAAAGTCAAAATAATTCATATATAATATATTTTGTGTTACACATTTCTTCAAGTACTTATATTTTATTAAATCAGAATAAACCAAATTTGATGGATTATTGAACTATGTGTTTTATGATTTATCGAAGTCAAAAAATTCATATATAATATATTTTATGGTATACAAATCTCTTTATGTACTTATATATTTTTTAAATCAGTGTGTTTTATGGTTTATTAAAAGTCAAAATATTCATATATAATATATTTTGTGTTACACATTTCTTCAAGTATTTATATTTATTTAAACGGGAATAAAGGAATTTTGATGGATTACTGAACTATGTGTTTTATGATTTATTAAAAGTCAAAATAATTCATATTTAATATATTTTGTGTCAGACACATTTCTTCAGGTACTTATATTTTTCTTAAATCATTAATAAACAATGTGTTTTACTATTTATTAAAAGTTCAAATAATCCATATATAATATATTTTGGGTTACACATTTCGTTTTGTTATGGTTTGATTGTACATTACTGTTGGTCGGATATATATTTATATTTATATTATATTTGTGAATTAATTTCTTACCCAATGCAATGTACAAGCTTATTGTATGTACCAATTTAAAATATATTTTATTTATTTTTAAAGATTTTTTTTTTTTGACAATAAAGGATTGGGTTTTAAAAAATTGAAACCAAAGCACACATCAAAATCCACTAGGAGCCGTCAGCATTCATCGGCCCAGAGCAAAACATTTAAAACATTAAAAGAAAATAAAATTGATTTAGCTGAATGAACCTTGATATGTCAACCACCGATTTAGCTGAATGTTCATGCATAAATTTATTTCTTGCAGTCCACAAGACCCACAGCCACAACAGAATGATACACGTTGAAGTACTGAGCAGTTGTTGAAAACCCAAGTAAGCCACTCGAACATGTCCTGTATCGAATTTAATAAGATCCTAGGAAAATCAAGTAACCCCCATACCTCCTTTGCAAAAGGACAACTCAAACACATGATTCACAACTTCAGCACCCTCCCCATATCTTGGACACATCATATCGGCAACTAGTCTTTGCATGTACTCTATTCACTCAAGCTATAATCACAAGATTGTTCAATAGTTTAGTATAGTACATTCACTAAAGAAAGGACATCTATCTATAAAAGAGTACATGGCCCAAATTAAAGGTACCTATGATATTCTTAAAGCCTTCTATCATCCCATCTACATTGAGGAACAAGTAGAATTTATGCTTGTTGGTCTTTCAGTTGAGTTTGACTCAGTTCTCACTCTCGCATCCTTTTTAACGGAGCCTTTGAAGATGGATTGGCTTGTCGATATTTTGTTAGAATGTAAACATAGGCAGAAGCGGTTTGTTTCGGAGGTCCCAGTTCAGGCGAATATGGTTCAACATTTAATTGCGTCGAATGCATCGACGATGGCTTCTCAATCTATTCCTCCGATTGAGTCTCATTTTTCAAGATCTCACCATGGTTGCGATCAGGGAAATTGGGCCGACCTTAGTGTCAGATTTGTGGATGTTTCGATTATCTTGCCCAGCGGTGCTATTACTGATTTGACTAGTCATTTGATGAACCTCTGACAAATTTCCACTCTCGGTCTCCTAGGGATTTCTTGGTGGCTGCAAATGGGGATTTTGATTTCAGTTGATTTGGTGCTTCATCTATTGATAGGATTTCATCTATTCATAATTGGGTTCAATCTGGCTTGGCTCTATCCTCAGGCCTAGTGGCTAATCAGGTTACTTTTTTTCTCAACCGACTGCATTGGGTTTTGGGCCGTCTACTGCTTTTGGAACTAGTTCCCAGTTTGAGCGTGATGGGTTCTTTGGGAATAATCCAATTAGTGTTTCGGTTGGGCCATCGCCTGGGTCTGCACAGCATTTGTCTGGGCCTTCCATGTTGCACTCTGCTAGGCCGCCGAATGTTCCTGGGTTTGGGACTATTTTTGGGCCACGAAATGTTCACTCCACCAGGCTTGTTTTACCTAGTGATATTTTTGCTGAGCCGAATGCCTCATTGTCCCATCAGTTTACTGAGTCAATAGTTTGGTACCCTGACTCGGGTGCTATTAATCACGTTTGTCAAGAAGCCACATTGTTAAATAAATCAATCAAATATTCATGTAATATTTCTTTACTTATGGGTGATAGTACGAGTGCCCGTATTGAGCGTTTGGGTCAAAACACAATTTTTACTTATCGTAAATTGTTGCATTTAACAAATGTGTTACATGTACCTAAGATTCGAAAAAATTTGCTCTTAGTTTCTTAATTTGCTCGGGATAACAATGTATTTTTTAAGTTTCACCCATTTCATTGTCTTGTAAAGGATATACAGATTCAAGAAATTTTACTCTGAGGTTACACACATGAGGGATCGTATCAATTTTCTCTGGTGTCTTTTTCCGTCAGTATAAGGTTCGTTCGTGGTTCTGAGTTTTCTCTTCACAATACAGAGTTGGGTACCAAGTACAAATTGTTTGAGTTGTGGCATCGCCGACTTGGACATCTGTTGTCGACTATTGTTAGTTCGGTTTTAAAGGATTGTAATGTTGTTATTGATACTAATAATTTGTAGCATGTGTTTTCAGCTTGTCAACAAGGGAAGTCACACAAATTATCGTTTTTGATTCCACTAGCATGTATCATCATCCGTTTGATTTAGTTGTTTCTAATTTGTGTGGATTTGCTGCTGTTAATTTGGGACTAGTTGGTATTATATTTCTTTTGTTGATGTTTATAGCTGGTTTTCGTGGTTGTTTCTTATTCAAAAGAAGTCTTAAGTTATTGACTGTTTTGATTAGTTTTAAAAATTGGTTAAATTTCAGTTTAGCAAAGATATCGAGCAGTTTCAGAGTGATTGAGGTGGTGAATTTCGTTCTTTTATGTCCCTATTGGCTCAGCATGGAATTCTTCATCGTGTTACATGTCCACACACATTTGAGCAAAATGAGATTGTTGAAAGAAAGCACAGTCATATTGTTGAAGTTGGGCTCACATTACTTGCTCAAGCCCATTTGTTGGTAAAGTATTGGGGGTATGCTTTTTCATGTGCTGTTCATTTGATCAATCAGTTGTCTACTCCAGTCTTTCAGAATAAGTCCCTGTACTCGGTCTTTTATGATATTTCTTCAACGTATGATCACTTTTGTGTTTTTGGTTGTTGTTTCTATCCGTATCTCTGACTGTTTAATCAACACAAGTTGGAGTTTCGTTCTCCACCGTGCACTTTTCTTAGCTATACTTCCCAACACAAAGGTTACCAATGTTTTGCTCCGGATGGAAGGGTGTTTGTTTCTCGATATGTGGTGTTTGATGAGGATCATTTTTTTCTTCTCGTGCCCCGATTGTATCTCTGGCATCCGATCGAGTCAATACCATTCTTCCTCTCGTTCACACCACTCTGGCATACACTGTATCCTCGGGAGATGTTCTGTTGGCACCTCCGTCGGTCTCTTGTTTCGAATTTTCCCCAGATTCCTCTTTTGCAGGTGACAATGCTTCTTTAGACAATGGCTCAGACATTCCCTCTCTCACACCGAAAGTTCATGTCCCTCCTATTGATCCTCCACCATATCCTGGTAATACTCACTCTATGGCCACTCGGTTGAAGGTTGAAATTTTTAAACTGACGGTGCTAAATGTTGAGCTTCATGAACGAGAGTCGTGTGCTATTGATGAAGAATTTTCTAGTAAGGAGTGGAAGATGGCTACTCAGGAAGAATATGATGCTTTAATCCGTAATCGCAGTTAGACTTTAATTCCTTTAATTTCGGGTTGAAAGGTGATTGGTTGAAAATGGTTGTTTAAAATAAAATGGAATCTCGATGGTACAGTGGGTCATCGGAAGGGATGGTTAGTTGGTAAAGGGTGCTCACAAGTTCCTGGGTATGACTTTTGTGAAATGTTCAGTCCCGTAGTCAAACTGGTCACAATTTGTACCATTTTGTCAATTACTGTCACTAAACGATGGTCATTATGACAAGTTGATGAGAATAATACCTTTCTAAATGGTGAGTTGATTGAAGAGGTATATATGCAACAATCCCTTGGTTATGTTCAAACCGATGCAAATGGGTAACCCCCTTGTATGTTTCCTAAACAAAGTATTGTACGGTCTTCGACAAGCTTCAATGGCATGGTTTGATAAACTAAAGGCGTTTCTTATGTCTATTTGTTTTGTGCTTTCCAAATCTGATTCCTCTTTATTCATTCGTAGCACTAATGAGTCTCGTATGTATATCTTGGTTTATGTTGATGACATCATTATTGCAAGTGACTTTTCTCTCAAGATTGATACATTTGTTTACCAACTTTACACTGAGTTTTCACTGAAATACATGAGGTCTCTTCATTATTTCGTGGGTGTTTAGGTGACTTGTTTGTCTACTGGTGGTCTACATCTTTGTTAAAGGAAATACATTTGTAACACCCTGAATTTGGGTCTAGTAGAATTGGGCCTATTGGGCCTTGGGCATGGGAGTGTTTAAAATTTTTGAGAACAAGAGAACGACATAATTGTATGTTAGATCTGTTAGGTGAGTGATATGGAAGGTATGGGCTTCTATGAAGTCTTGGGTTCAAGCCATGTCATTTGGAAAATTTTTATTTTTAGCATTAGGGGACCTTAACTCCTGGTATTAAGCCTTATAAGTATTTGAGATCAAAAGGAGACACAAGAGAGCCTGTGGTGGAGTGGTTGTGGCGTCATAGGTATGGCAAGGAGGGTAGAGGTTCAAGTCTCACTGTATGCAAAAGGGGATTATTTATTTTGCTCATGAGTGGGCAAGAGTTGGTGTTGGATTCGAACTCTGTGATGGAGAGTTTGAATGAGTCAATTGAGGGATTTAAGGAGTGGTTATAGAGGAGATTTTGGTGGAGAAAATCGTGGAGTTTGATAAGGGGTGGAGTTGGTCGAATTTAGGGGTCTATAGGGCCTATTCGGTTTTGACTTAGTGTCGTTTTGGTAGAGGGAAAACATAGGAAATTCGGCTAAGATGTATTTTTTCCTCTAATTTTTTTGATAGTTTTGGTCATTTTTTATTCCGGTTTTGCTCTCTTCTCGGTGGTTTTTCCCTTCTGCATATTTTTTCTCTCTTTTGTTTGTTGGGTAGCCTAATATTACCTTAACCACTCAGGTATTTTTCTCCTGCATTCTTTTGGGTTTTGCTTCCCTTTCTAACCATTTTTCTTTCGTTAGCCAAATCTCTTCTCATCTCTATTCCTTTGATTTTCTCCAAGCGTCCCTTCCCGCGTCGTTAACCGAACACTTTATAATCTTTCTCCTTATTTCTTTCCTGTCACTCCAATAGTTACTGGTTGTTTCACTTTTTCCTTTTGGGTCGCTTCATCTATCTATCTAATACCCTAACCAAATACTCTCCAACCTATTCTCCACCCCCATTTGTTAACTATCTGCACTTATCGGGTTGTTGGGTTTTGATCAACGGCTCTCTTATGCTACTAGTGGTGTATTCGATTTCCAAGGGGTGAAGAAGTGCGGGAGGTATTCAAGTCGCCAAACCCCTTTTCTCCTATTATTCAATTAAGGTAAAACGTTACCTTACTATTGGGTAAGCCAAATATTCCACTGATTTTGTAAGTTAATGGTTGTGGTTTTAACCACATCTATAATCCATCCTATCTGACAAGATTGGTCGTTATGCAGTTAATTGGTAAGGAGCATCCATTAATTCTAGTCAGCGATTTTAGAATAATAAGCCAGGTCACTACCAATCAAGGTTGGTAGTGTTTGATGGTTTGGGGATTTGATGTTGTGAATCTTATCGATCGGAAGGCTAAATGTGTACCTTATTGAAATGTAGGTTTTGGGCTCATGAGTGGTTCACTTGATTTCATAAACAGATGTGTACACATACCACCCAAATTGTAGATCGGCAAATGTCGGAATGCCAGAATGCCAAAAGGTCGAAATATCGACGAATGATGCCACACGAGTGTGTGATCGCACGTGTGGTGGATCGAGCCCACGAATATGGGTGTAAGATGGTTGGGGCCACCATGAACATTCTTATGGGCTTAGGTTGTTTTGGGCCTCAATAGGCCAAAATAGGCCGTGTGGGCCCGATGGGCTCGTAGGCCCCACGCGAATAAAATGCATGTTATATGGTTTCTATTAGTTTGAACTGTGGCTGTTTCTAGGCTAAATGGGCCACACGAGTGTGTGGGCCCATATAGGCCGAGTAATGGGCCCTAAGCCCATTTACACCGTTGTGACTGTTTAGGTTACTTAAGTCACTCGAGGCGACGGTGGACCTTCCGTAGGGTCGTTAAGCCCCAATTTGGAAAATTACCAAATACTCCTAGTTTGTAAAATTATCGAAATACCCCAGATTTGCAAAATTATCGAAATACCTCTAATTTGCAAAATTACCAAATACCCCTAGTTTGCAAAATTATCGAAATACCCTCGATTTGAAAAATTACTGAAATACCTCCGGTTTGCAAAATTACTGAAATACCCTCGATTTACAAAATTATCAAAATACCCCCGATTTGCAAAATTACCAAAATACCCCCGATTTGTAAAATCATTGAAATATCCATTGTAGGGTAGAATTACTGAAATACCCCTGTAAGATAGAATTACCTAAATGCCACTATAGGATAAAATGACCGAAATACCTTTATAGGGTAAAATAACTATTTTGCCCTTGTGGGTAAATGACTGACTTAAACTATGAATTTGACTGACTTGACTGTGGGCGTGTGATTGATATACTGTTAATATATGTTGAAATGACTGTTACTGGGCATGGCCATTTTGCATACACGTGTAATGATTGAGCATGACATACACGACATATTACATAAGGTCAGGACATTGATACGGAAAAAGTTCTGATAGGGTCGCACGGGTCGCATGACGACTGTGGATCCAGTATTGATCTATTAAGGTCGCACAGGTCGCATGAGACGACTGTAGACCGGCGGATGGCTTAAAGCCGCGTAATTTGATTATGGCTCTGTGCCATCCTAAATATGGCTCTGTGCCATCTTGATTATGGCTTTGTGCCAATCGTATTTACCCTTGGCTATGTGCCTAACATATATATTGATGACTCTGTGTCAATCATATTTACCCAAGGCTGTGTGCCGATTATATTACCGTCGCTGATGGCATGTGCCTAACATAATATAGTTACTGATGGCTTTGTGCCAATTATAATACCGCTACTGAAGGCTTAGAGCCGCATATATATATATATACTAGCAGCTTTGCTACGATTTCGGTTAGGGCCGCAACCGGTGCTAACATTGGTGTGGTGGTTTGGTAGGTCGATTTTATCCCCACGTAAGTGTAGGGTTAGTACGGGTGGTGTGTTGGCTGGATCGGGGTGGGATGCATCCTAATACTATTGCATATCTGTTATGAGATCTGACACTGTACTGGGTTTAGGCCCACTTGTTCTATTATTGGTGGGGGCTAGGCCAATTGATTCTGTTATGGGCTGTGACCCAAATGATATTATAGTGGGCTTTGGCCCATGTATGCTTTGATCTGGACTGTACTATTACGGTTAAAGGGCTTTGGCCCAGACTATTTTGGTTTCTATTTCTGTATACTGACTGTTACTTTAGTAAGGGGATTACACACTGAGATTTCGTAAACTCACCCTGTTTTTAACTATGCAGGTAATCTCCAGCCTTAGACGGATCGGTGCTGCGATGTAACACCCCTTACTCGTGTCTGACGATGGGATCAGATACGAGGCATTACCATATTTAACCTTACTTGAGCGTGTAATCACGGCTATAAAATTTCGTTCAAAACCCATTTCTTGCCCATTCTCAGCCTACATGGCCCTAAAATTACCTCCGAGAGTTCCCGGGATTTAACCGAGGACTTTTACGAACTTGAAAAACTTTTCATCAAAATAGGGGCCACACACTCGTGTTGAACTAGGGACACGCCCGTGTGCCCCTAAGACATGCCCGTGTCTTCCACCTGTGGTCGACACTGACTAATTTCACACAGCCTTGACATGCCCGTGGCCCTGGCGCGTGTGCCAAACCTTGGTATTCTGACTTGTCCACACGCCTATACACACGTCCGTGTACTTCACCGTGTAGCGATTTAAATTCCAAGTGCAAGGTGAAAACTTCACATGGTCTAGGCACACGCCCATGTGCTAGCCCTGTCTCCCACACGGTCTAGACACACGCCTGTGTGTCTACCCATGTGGACAATTAACAGGCTATCTACTAAGCCCTTTAGTCACCCTCACTTGCAAACATTCATACACCGTCACATAAACTTCCATTTTATCAAACATAACTCTTGAATTATCACATTTAAACTATAAAATGAACTCTTTATCCCATACACGAGGGAGAACTATTTCTGGTATAATAACAAATGACTTAAGCCATCTTCTATGGTTATACACAATCGATCCATAAACTCTCTTAGGCCAACACATTTGGCTATATCAACTATGACTTAATCAACTTTAAATACTATCCCTATACATGCCATAACTCATAAGGACTTGAACCTCATACCAAGTGTCTGCTCGATAGTGTAAAAACATCTCCGGTGATCTCCAACCTGAGCTAGTTAAGCAAACCTCGATATCGAAAAGGGTAGAAAGTGACCTATTTGTCCATATGTCTCTTTTCTCCCGTTCTAGGTTCGAATCTCGTTTTTTTTATTTGCAAGAGGATTGCTTGGTTGAATGTTTAAGCTTCAAGAACCCCCATTCTAGCTTGTATTTTCGGTGGGAGAAGAGAAGAAAATAAAAAGATGATAGCCTTTTGCTTATATCATCTTATTTTATTCTTTTATTCAATTAATATCACCAACTTTTGACCAAAAATAAATGCTCTTGTCTCCCTTGTCCACATGGCCGGAAAACCCTTTATTATTGGCCTAATTGCACTTTAAACACCTCCACCTTAACATTCTATGGCTATTAGGTACCTATACCTTGTATAATAGAACTTTCGCACTTTATTCGATTTAGTCCTTTTTCGCGATTAAGCATGAAATCACTAAAATTAAAATACCAAAATTCTTATGTCTCTTTATAAACATTTTATAACACGTAAAATAACATGGAATAAATTTCTCCAACCTCGAATTAGTGATCTCGAGATCACTGTTCTGACTAGCCCTTAAATCGGGCCGTTACATGCGAGGGACTCGGAGAAGGCCACACACTGCTTATGTTTTCCGTTTTGATTGCTTACATTCAAGTATTTTGATTTGGGTTGTAATAAGGCCTCTTTAAGTTTTTAGATTTTAACTTTGGGTTTTTATTTATGTTGAATTATATCCGTTAGAAGTAAATCACAGTTTTCCAAAATGCTAATAGTTTTTAAAACAACACTATGTTTTCGCTACATTTTCGAATAGTTTCGCGACTTAATCTTTTTCATAAATCGATTACCATCAAAATTAGCTTCTGCAATTAACAATATATTTTGGGAATAAAATTAATAATTTTGCAATGTATCACATTTTAAAAATAAACTGACATAACTGGGGTTTTACTTAAGTTTTCAAACAATAAGGGTTTTTCAATGAAAACATGGTTTTTTGAAAAACACTTCAGTTTGACACGCCAAATTCGGGCCTAACTTCCAAGTCAGGTTTAGGGTGTTACAACATTTTTAAATTATTGGACCGTTGTCATATGGACAAAGCTAAAGGTGTCCATACCCCCATGATTAGCTTGTGTCCTCTATCCAAACATGTGGGAACTCCACTTGATGGTCCTCATGAGTATCAGAGTATTGCTGGAACATTGCAATATGTGGTCCTCACTCAACTCGACATCGCATATGTTGTTAATCATATCTGTCAATTTATGCACGCTTCGACCGATGTCCATTTTGTAGCGATCAAACACATCTTGAGCTACCTTTGTGCCATTGTTGACTACAGATTGTGTATTAGACCTTTTGAGAGGTTATATCGAGTCAGGTATGTTGATACCAATCAGGTTGTTTCTAGATTGACGACTGAGGCCGAGTATCATGGTCTAGCTGTTGACATCACGTGGCTTGAATTATTACTTCAGGAACTTCAGCTCCCTTCTGATGATCCATCGACCATTTGGTGTGATAACTCCAGTGTTGTGGCTGTTGTGGCCAATCCCGTCCTTCATTCAAAGTTCAAGCATGTTGAGATTGGTTTGTTCTTTATTCGAGAGAAAGTTGTTGTTAGGTCTCTCGTTGTTGGTGAGGTACCAACATGTGATTAGGTGGCTAATATCCTTATCCAAACCATTGTCTTCTTTTCATTTTTGTTGCTTTCAAGAGCAACTTTGGGTCTTGATGTTGTAGTAGTTGGGTGAATGTTAGAGATAGTTAGACTGTTACAACTAAATTTGTTAATAGCAATTACCTTCTCTTGTATGTGTATATATGCACTTCTTATGTACTCTATTCACTCAAGCAATAACCACAAGTTTGTTCAACAGTTTAGTATAGTTAGTTTTCTTACTATCTTGTATGCAATTCTTTAATTTAATTATCAAAAAGTTGTTGTAAAATTTATAACCTTTCAAAATTATTTTGATTGAAAATATAAAAAAATAATATAATATAAATTTTGAACTTTTAGAGTCTTGATATTTTGTATCATGATCAATTTTATCAATTTTATTTTAATTTTTAAAAACTTAGGTGAAAAAATAAAATAAGATAAAATAAATGTGTTTGTAAACCTCGTTCACCCTTTTCTATATTTTTATTGAATCTCGAATTGTTGTGAGTTCATGGCCATGATCGAAATGAACTCCTTAGCCTCGTAAGGGGTTTTGTTTACTAGAACACCACTGCTTGCAACATCTATTATCTTTTGCTCCATCGGAAGAAGTCTTTCATAAAAATATTGGATGAACAATTGTTCCAAAAATTCAATGTTGTGGGCAACTTGTACACAACTGTTCAAACCACTCCTAGTATCCATGAAGGCTTTCCATGTCCTTTTGGTTAATTCAGTAGATCTTTTTCTTGATAGAAATAACACATGAGGCAAGGAAAATTTAACCAAAAATATCCTTACCAATTAGCCTATGTGTTGACAGATTCAGGTAGATAGAAGAGCTAATCTTTTGCTTTATCCACTAAAGAAAACAAAAAAACCAAAAATATCCTCATCAATTTAGCCTATTTGTTCTTCAGTTACGCCTTGAGGTCTTATGATGGAGCATACCACATGGGATTCTTTTAAATACTTGTGAGGATCTTCGTTTTGAAAATCATGAAAAGTAGAAAGTAAGTGAATTAAACCAAATTTCAGTTCAAATGGTACCTAATTTAAGGATATTGAATGCAAAGTGGTTGATAATTTAGTTTTAGAGCAGCCAACTCTCTTAAAGTTCTATTATCCATCTCTTCTCCTAATGTTGGTTCATTTCAATCAAACTTTCTTCGCTTTCAATATCGGTAGATGATTTGAATGATTTGTTTTCCAATCCAGATCGGTAGACAAAAATAAGGGATTATGTTGAAATTTGGCTTCCTTCCTTAGTCGTCAGGTAGTTTGCTCAATCTTTAGATCATACTAGAGTTTACTTGTACAAGAAGATCCAAGAATGAAATGGACAAGAAAAATAATAAAAATAAAACAAAAATAAAATAAAATAAAATAAAACTAAAAAAATAAAATTTATTAACACCAGTCCCTAACAACAGCGTCAAATTTGTACGGTTGTCGGAGCCGCCAAAATAAATTTCTATTCAAAAATAAAATTGTGTATAACAATGAGTAAGGTTGAATCCACAGAGACCAATGATAATTCTATTTCTTTAACAAGATAAAAAAAAAAAGGGAGATTTTTTTAGAAAACTCAAAGTTAAAACTAAACCAAAAGAAAACTAAAATTTAAAACTAAATTTAAATCTTCGCAAAAAAGAAGTAATAATTAAAAATTGAAGGAAAATCAAAATGAAAAAGTTCTAGTTAAAGGTGAAATCTTTGCTTGATTCATAAGCTTGATCATCGATGCACAGATAATTTACAATGTTCTTTAATAAACTAGTTGTAGTTTCCAACGTCACACTTAGAAATCAATCTCTTATTACTGTCTTGATAACCAAGTGGTAGCCCATTTGAAATTACTTCTCTTACCAATAAACAATCCTATAACTTCACGCCTAGGATTTAGCTTATTGGAAACATTAAAATCGAGAGAGACCTAGTTCTAACCAACAAACTCATCTTAGCGGGGTTTATTAAGGTAGATCACATGCCTACATAATATAGAATGCATATTTCCGTTATACCCACCTAAAATAAGTTAAAAAATTGTAAAACCTCCGACCTGGCCTACGAATTTTGGCTAAGTCAAAGACGTTACATTCGATCACCGAAGTGATCATGTAAAGCCATTCTTTTGCTTGAGTTAATTTTGTATGAAAATCACTATTTTGTTTTTAGGAAAAACATTCATTAATTTAAACCGACTTTACTTAGCAATTTGATTACAATATTATTAATGTGGAGTTTTGAAAAATGTTAAAGGTTTTCAAGGAAAAGGTTAATCAAAACTTTTAGTATTTTGTAAAGCAGCGGAAAACATTTAAAGTAATGGTTTTCTAAACCGAAAAGTATGTAAATATTAGAGTATTAACTAAGTGTCATGGCTTAGAATAAATAAGCTAAACAACTTCACCCTGGATATAAAAACAATAAATAATTAATAATTACAACCCCAAAAATTAAGGGATTAAAGAAAAATTGTAATCAAAACTTAAAAAAATAATAATAACAAAAAACAAGCTGCTAATTGTAGGTTCCTCTAGTGTTTTTTTGAGTCTTTTCTGTGCTACTTGAAAGGAAAAGAAAGGGGGAATCAGCTTAACGGCTCAGTGTGAGACTAATCTTAAACTGTTGTATATAATTAATCAAACCGTAAAATATTTATTTCATAGCATAATAGCATATTAAACATAATGTAAGAAATATATAGTAACTAAATGCATATGCAAAATATATTTATGATGCAATGCACATGCAAATTTCTTACTCGTCCATCCTATCTGCCCTCGAGCATTGCTCGACTCACCAAAAACACATATAAAAAATTGGCCCATCCTGGATTTGTTTTTCTAGTGATGATGGTTGTTCACTTGTCATCTGTGATAATGACTTTAACTACAATAACTTCCACCTCGGTTGCCCAATTTTGATAGCTTTTTACTACAATAAACTATCATCCCGGTCATCCCTGTTTGGTGGCTTTTTAATTTACCATCACAACTTATCCATTTTTGGACGACATTATCGCCTACTTCATGTAGTACTGACTTTTGATGTGGACTTAAATTACCACTGTCTCCAATGGAACTCCTCCGTCCTTAGTACCCGATTTCATGTAATTATGAACATATACTTATCATATCATACTCATTATCAACATTTGATACTATGCTTAACAAGCACATTTGTTGTCACATACTATTATCATCTGGCATGCTATTATGCATTCATTCATAGTAATATTCACATATACACATAATTTGTGCGAGCAGAAACAAATAGTGTCACAAGTACAAGATTTTTAAGTGAATTAATAGGCCTAGTCATTTAGCATATATACAACTTCGCATAACATATAGGCTCGCATGAACCTAGGGTTCGCATAACATATAAACTCGCGTATACCTAGGGTTCACAAATCATACAGGCTCACATATTCCTAGGGTTTGCATATTATGCATGTGGGTTCGCAAAAGAGGGCTTCGCACATGGTAGGCTTGCACATGGGCTTTCACATACAGGGTGTTCGCACAAGAGGTTCGCACCTAAGGGCTTGCACCCCTACTCATGCTAGGGCTCGCATAATAATCACTTGGGGTTCGCTTATAGTATATAGTTTGCATATTCTATCATTAGGGTTCGCATATTGATTAGGCTCGTATGTATAAACATTTAGGTTCGCATATACTACAAATAGGTTCACATGTATACAATGTTCACATATTACCTAGGGTTCATATAACATATCCTAGGATTTCACATATAAAAATCCTAGGACTTGCATGACTATTCTTATATGTTTATGTATATGAGTTTGCAATATGGGGTTCATATGCAAGAGGGGTTCACACATGCAAGGGGGATTGCATGCAAGGGGCTCACACTACATGGTGGGTTTGCATAACCTAGGGGTTTGCATGAACATGGTAGGGCTCGCCTAGTGTCTGTTTATGGGTTCACATACAAATCTCTAAGGATTCACAATGTATATGTTTATTTTCCTCTTGGGGTTCGCCTGACCATTCACATAGTAATTTACATAGGGTTCGCAGGCATACTTTACAAAAGGGGCTTTCATGCAAAGGGGGGTTTCACATACAAAGGGTTCGCACTAAGGCTCGCTTTTCACTTAGGGCTCGCATGTCATACATACTACCTAGACTCGCATATTAAACTTACTACCAAGGGTTCGCGTAACTAAACATGTATGATTCACATATTAATAGTTAGGGTTTGTAATCGGGGTTTTCATGCATAAAGGTTTGCAAGATAGAACATGTGGGTTCACTTATACTAACTTCTCACTTTCTAATATAATAGTTATACACAATGATTTTAAGTTAGATCCCACACCTATTTTGAAGACACAAAAAACCTTAATTTGGAAAAATGAGGTTGGCGATCAACTTTGAAGGGAGGGGGATGTTTTTGAAACCTTTGAAATCCTTACTTGAAAATTTATTTGACAATGGAGGAGCAATCATAATTTAGCAGGTCTATTTACCAAGGCATTGCCAACTTCAACGTTTTGAAAGATTACTACACAAGATTGAAATGTTTTAACTCAAATATGTAATGTGATGTTACCATTAGGGATAGTCTAAAAAGTATTGTACTTTTTTCCTTTAATAAAGGTTTTATCGCATTGTGTTTTTCTGGTAGAGGCTTTTAATAGGGCTTGCAATAAGATTGTATAGTCTTTTTCCTTCATTAGGGTTTTATCCCACAGAATTTTTCCTAATAAAGTTTTAACGAGAGACACTTTCATTTATGGGCATCCAAGGGAGAGTGTTGTAAAATGGATGTCCATATAACTCCCATAACCCCCAAGAATTCATTTCCTTGTAACTTTTGTAACCCCTAAAAACTTATA
Organism: Gossypium rotundifolium; assembly: GCA_025506655.1. NCBI lineage: Eukaryota > Viridiplantae > Streptophyta > Magnoliopsida > Malvales > Malvaceae > Gossypium > Gossypium rotundifolium. The sequence goes on along the minus strand of CP106727.1, from coordinate 33,476,199 downwards.
GGATACCTTAATTATCTTTATTATATGTTTGTAACTTATGGGATTAAGGCCCTATAAATAGAAGGCATGTATCAGCTTTTTGGTATCCAAATAACAGTTGAATCATTTTTTCATTTTTCTCTTCTTCTCTCTTCTTCATTTTATAATTCTCTTAGTAAAAAACTATACTTTTTAACAGGGGCAAAGCCAGAACAAGTTTTTAGGGGGGCCAAATGAAATTTTAATTTTTTGTAGTCTATATTTTTATAATTTTTAAAGGATTAAATCAAATTTTTATAATTTTTGGGGGCAAAGTGCAATATTACCTTTACTAATTTAAAATTTAAAAAAATTTAAGAGCCTAAATAATAATTTACCATTTTAAGGTGGTCGCGGTGTAACAGTTCGAATTTGACCCTAATAGGAACGGTGGTTTCGGGACCACGAATCTGAGCCCGAGAAATATTTAAATATTATATTTTGTGTTTATTATATGTGAATTAATGTGTGTGAAAGTCTCGTAGAAAAATTTAATTGTTTATGTGTTTAAATTAGAAAAAGGACTTAATCGTGTAAAAGGTAAAAGTCCCAAACTATAGTGAAAATGCACTAAATTGATTGTGGCTTTCTAATTTGGAGTATTAAAAGGGAAATTAATCCATTTTATGAGTTAGTGGTTGGCAAAGGTCAAGTATGACCTTATGTTATAAGTTGTTAATATTATTAATTAAAGGATAAATAAGTAAATTAGTAAATATCATAATATATGTTAATTAAAAACATGAATTAAAGGTTGTCTTCATCCTTTGGCTACCGAAATAAGAAAAGAAAAGCTTGGTTTAAAAGCTTAAGCATGCGGTCATGGTGTTGGCTTGAATTAAAGGTTAGTTTTTAATCGATTTTCGATAATTTTTACGTTTTTGAGATCGTTGCTTCGAACAGTAGCTGACCCATGTTAAAATTTTTTAATTTGAGCATGTTTGATGTTCGGCCATGGCTAAATGTTGATGTTTTATGATGTTTGATGGAAAAATATTAAAGTTTAGAAATCTACAAGTTTTGAAATGGAAATTTTAGTAAATTTGAGTGTTTTGGGCTAAATTAAAAAAATGAATTTTTGAGGGGGATAAAATGCAAAATAATTGAAAGAAATGGATTAGTATGGTCCTTGTGAACATTTGGCCCTAAGATGTTGTAGTGAAATTTTTTGTATTTTGTGTTTTGTGCAAATAGGACTAAATTGTAAAAATGTGAAACATTAGGGGTAAAATGGTAATTTTCCCATTTTTGTGTTTTGGGACTAATTTGAGATGAAATGTGCTTGAATGAGCTAAATTTTAATGTGTTTAGATCAAGAACAAAGAAAAACAGATTTGGATCGGGGAAAAATGAAAGTTTACGAATAGCCGATCTTCATCGTCTGCCGATAGTCGAGGTAAGTCTTTAAGCAAATTAATTTCATAAGAATTGATTATAATCTAGCATATATGTTAAATTATGAACTTGTGGAGTTAAACATGTTAAAACTGAATGTGAGGAAGTAATTTAGCAATGTATGTAATCGAACTCATTGAGGTAATATGTGAAAGTGATATTAAATTATATAGGATATATGTGATATTGGTAAGGTGTGAAAGTGATATTGAATTATATGAAATATATGTGATATTGATAGTATGTGATGTGAATGAGATGACTCAATAATATGAATGTTCGGGCTTCAAGCCTAGCAGGCATTGTGCCGGTGAAAGTTTTTCAGGCTTATTGCCTAGCAGGCCTCGTGCCGGTGATTTATATCGGGCTTCGAGCCTAGCAGGCCTTGTGTCGGTGATCTTTATCGGGCTTAATGCCTAGCAGGCCTCATGCCGGTGAATTATATCGGGCTTATTGCCTAGCAGGCTAAATGCCGGTGTTCAAACTTAGGACCTTGAGCCTAGCAGGTCTAGTGCCAGTATGTGAGATTCGGGCAAATGCCTAGCAGTTTTTTATACCTATGAGTTGAAATTCCAAGCTTAGATTATGTACTAGTAAAGCCATGAAATGAATCAAGTGAGCCTAAGCATTTGAAAATGAATTTGTTAATTGCTACAAGGTATGTGCTATTCATATTCATGTATTATACATATATATATATATATATATATATATATGATGATAATAAGTAAATGAATTGGTGAAGGAAATGTGATATAAAATTGGTAGATGCAAATTGTGTATAAACTATGCCATGAGGAAATTGGTTATATGAAAGCATAAAGTGGTTAAAGGTGTTCGTATAAGTATATTACTATGAATGATACTAATTGATCCTGTATATTCAAATTTTATGCTTATGTTTACGTGACATATTGGGATTACTTTGATGCCATGTATACGAATGTATGAAATGTCAAATGGATATATATATATATATGAATATATTTCCTTTTATGTGAAATTACTAAGTGAAAAGTATATACTTATTGTATATATATATATATATGTGATCCTATTGAATTATGTGTATTGAAAATATGAGTAGTTGGAAAAGAGTATTTAATCTATATGTGAATTATATGACGAGATTATAAATTGAAGTCTAAAAGTAAAATAGTGATGATGGTTAAGCTAAATTAGCTTTAGCATTTGACATTAGTAGATCATTTAAGTACTAAGCTTTGAAATATTGATATTAAATGCTTGGATGTATGAGAGTTTAAATGAACATGTGTTTGTGTAATTAAAGAGGTAATTCAGATGTACACGGCCCTTTACTTGTTCGAATATTTATGTGAACTTGTTGAGTTTCATGTATGTGTATTATGAATATATTATAAAGAAAGGATGTTTTATATTTTGAATTTGAGACTGAGTTGGTAAGTTGTATACTAATGGTAAGGAAATGATAAATGATATGTTAAGTGAGGTAATAGCATTCGGTTTTGAAGGACTTTCGAGTTAAGTTGTTTTATTCAATGTTACTACTTGATTGTTTTAATACGTTAGAATGTCTGATTGGTATATTATGATTGCTAAAGACTTACTAAGCTAAATAAGCTTACTCCGTGTGGTCATCATTCTATTTTATAGATTTTGATCAAGCTAAGAGCTCAGGGGATAGTCATCAAAGTCATCCACACTATCAACCTATTTTGGTACTTTTGAGTTTGGATTTTAAACTAAAGGCATGTACAGGCTAGACTAAGTTTTGAGCTATGAAATTGTTCTTGTATATATTAGCCATGCGAAAATGGCTTAACTTGGATCATTAGAATTAGACTTGGTTTTATGAGTTCGTGATTGAGTGTTTAATGCGTTTGGCTATATCAATTTGATTATAACTTAATTATATGTAGTATATGATTGCTATATTTCGTAAATAATGTGGTGTATAAGTTGATATATGTATATGATGGATATGGCAAGTATGCTCTGATTAGTTGTAATGGATAGTTAAAAGAATATGATATGAAGTTCAGGTATACTAAAATGTATATGCGACTTAGGTGTACAAGGAGATGTTGTTTGTGTTTTAATGTTTCTTTTAATTTAATGGTTGAATTATGGTATCTTGGTCTTTATTTCTTTCGGCCATGGCATTTAAGCACCATGGTAGTGTGTTTCATAATGAGATTGTGCGTGTGACAGTTGCATGGTTGATTTATGTTATACATGTCAGGCATAGGATCAAGTATTTAGCTCACCTTAGAAATATATCTTATTGTATATCACGTGTGTGTTGGATATTCATATGACTTGACCGAAATGTTGAGGTGGTTGAAAAATATGGTTCTATTATGCATGTTTGATAAATCATGAACGGAAAGTTCATTATGTAGTAGTTAGTTATATTTATATAATTTGAGACAATAAGGTAGAAGTTGGGAAATGATTAGTACCATATTTGAATGTGTTTGGATTAATGATTGATGAGGATTTACTGTGAAGTGATTAAATGAAACATGAATTGAGAAAATAGTATTATAATGAAATTTGTATATTCGGTTATGTTCTTATAAATAAATTGAGATGTACTTTGATGAGATAGGTTTATTTAGTTTATTTGAATATGATTGAACAAGATACCATGCAACTATACATATGTATGTTTATATTTAATGATTTCTATCTATTTTTAAGAAAAGCCATTACAAGCTTGTGTATATTCGGCTAATGTAGTTTAAAAGATCAAGTGAACAGTAATTGTTTACGGCTACTTGTGTTTTGTTCGGTAATGCCTTACAACCCAATCCGGCGACGGACAGGGGTTAAGGGTGTTACACGCGGCCCTTGCCAGCCCCTAGATTCGCCTCTGCTTTTTAAGTTATTTATTAACCATCTTTTACCTTTCATGTGGCTTTTTTATTTTTTTCTATAATTTTTTCCGGGTAATTATCCTAAAAATACCAAAAAATAAATAAAAAAATTACAGAATTGGGCAGTTTTCTAGAAAATTTATGGAAAAGTAGTTTCCCTCAAAACGCGCCCACGCCAATAGCGTTTGAGGGAATGTTAAAAGTTGCATACAGGGACGTTCTTTGTGTCCACGTCGAAGAAAACGCGCTCACGTGGACGCTCTTTCTTGACGTGGACACAAAGCGTGTCCCAGAGGTGCGCTTTCTTTGGAAAATTTATTTTAATTTAAAAATTAAATTATAAAAAATAAAAATAAAAATAAATTTTATCTATTTAAATATTAAAACTAAATTATAATAAAATAAAAATAAAAAACTTCTTATTTTATTACATATATTAAAAATAAATTACAAAAAATAAAAATAAAGAAAACTTCTTATAGTTTTAATATATTAAAACTAATTTACAAAAAAATAAAAATAAAGAAAACTTCTTATTTTATTACATATATTAAAGTTAAATTACAATAAAATAAAAATAAAGAAAACTTCTTATTTATTTAATATATTAAAACTAAATTACAAAAAAAAAACTTCTTTGCTTGTAAATAATCATTCTTTGCTTTTCCTTGTCAAATTAAATTTAAAAAAACAAATTCTATTTAATAAAAGATATTAAAATTAAATTACAAAAACATATAAGCAACTATAATTTTATTAAAAAATAAAAAATCTTATTTATTAAATATATTAAAACTAAATTACAAAAATTAAAAATTAAAAACTTCTTATTTTATTAAATATATTAAAAGTAAATTGCAAAAAATAAAAATAAAAATAACTTCTAATTTTATTACATATATTAAAATTAAATTACAATAAAATAAAAATAAAGAAAACTTTTATTTATTTAATATATTAAAACTAAATCACAAAAAATAAAAATAAAAAGAAAACTTCTTTCCTTGTAAATAATCATTCTTTGCTTTTCCTTGTCAAATTAAATTTTCCTTTTCCTTGTAAATAATCATTCTTTGCTTTTCCTTATCAAATTAAATTTTCCTTTTCCTTGTAAATAATCATTCTTTGCTTTTCCTTGCTATAGTAGTCTATCGCAATCCTTACACTATAAATCAGCCAAATTTCATTCTCAAGTTGCATAACAGAAATTGAGGCAAAAGAAAAATAGAAACTGAAAATGAGTGAATGTATTAATGCCGTTATTTACTACGATGGTGAGGTTTGTGACACCGAAAATGGTGTTGTTTTTTTATCGGAGAACACAACGTGACTGGGTTTTAATCGGAACGTAGATTTGTCAAAACTTAGCAGAAGAATTAGGCGCAAAATCTTCGAACAATGCTAATGAAAGTTCAGTCTATTAATTATAGATTTTGCGCTTTGGTTGATCCGTTGAGATATGAATGATTCGACATCAAAGGTCCTCGGAGCCTTGAGGCAATGGTGGAGACTCATCTTGCCAGTGGATCACACTATCTTGAGGTATATGTACAATTTTCATCGCCAAGTGATCATTCTTCACCTCAACATCTACTTCTCGAGGGAATACACGACCCCAAGCCGACACTGCATTAGTGGGAGGCGTAATACTGAAGTGCCCGTGTTTGGTGGTAGTACGAAAACATAACCCCGCACGACACTTTCGGTTGGTGGATGGGACATGCATATCCTTCCTTCGACATCCGATGATAGAAATACGATTGGGGAACATCATCAACTTCTAGTGGTTGTGTAATGCATCGAATTTGACCCTAATCAAACGGTGGTTTCGGGACCACTAATTCGAGTTTGAGAAATATTTTAATATTTTATTTTGTGCTTATTATGTGAATTAAAATGTGTGAAAGTTTCAGAGAAAAATTTTATCGTTTGGGTGTTTAATTTGACAAAAGGACTTAATCGCGTAAATTTTAAAAGTCTCAAACTATAGTGTAAAGTGCCTATTTGATGATGGCTTTTAAAGTGGAGCATTAAAAGGGTAAATAACCCATTTTAGAGTTAGTGGGTGGCTTATGTCAAAAATAACCTTAGTATATATGTTAGTTTTATTTTATATTAAAGGTTATATTAGTAATTTAATAATTACTTTATTATATGTTAAAATAAAACAAACAAAAGTCACCATCTTTTTCATTCTTTCATGGCGAATGTGAGAAAGAAATAAAGGGGGTTTTGTTCTTTGAATTTCGCACTTGGTGGCTTAATTTCAAGGTTAGTTTGATTTCGGTTTTGAAAATTTTACGTTTTTGAGATCGTTGCTTGAACCGTAATCACCCATGTTGTAATTTTTGAATCTAAGTATGCTTGATGTTCGACTATTGATAAATTTATATGGTTTTTGATGTTTGATGATGTTAGATAAAAGATAAGTTAAAGATTAGTATATTATGTATTGGAAGTTCAAGAAATTTTGTTTTAGGGCCAAATTGTAAAAGATGAAACTTTAGGGGTTTATTTGCAAAATAAATAAAATGTGAGGGCTTGTAAAGTCCTTAGGAATATTCGCCCTTGTATAGTCTTAGCTAATTTGGTGTATTTTGTGTGTTATGCAAATAGGACTAAATTACAAAGTTGTGAAATACTAGGGTAAAATAGTAATTTGCCCATTTATGTGCTTAGGGACTAAATTGAGATGAATTGTGCTTGAATGAGCTAAATTTTAATGTGTTTTAGATTAAGAGCAAAGAAAACAGATTTAGATCGGAAAGACGAAGGTTCTCGAATAGCCGATTTGTACTGGCCTATCGACAACCGAGGTAAGTCCTTAACAAGTATAGGTTATCGAATTATTTATGAATGTGTTAAATGATAATATTCGATAGAATTTAGTATAGAACCTTGTGTTAGCGAATGTGAAAGTATTGGTATGGATTGGTTGGAATTTTATTCAAAGTGATGTGAATAAGTGTTTTGGTTTGTTATTTGATAAAATACGTGAATTATAAGTGGTGGTGAATTTAGCACAATGAAATGTGAAGTGAAAGATTAACTATTCATATTCGGGCTTAGTGCCTCAGGTGCTTAGTGCTTAGGTGATATATTCGGCTTAGTGCCAGCGTGCTTAGTCTGGTGATATATTCTAAGCTTAATACCAGCAGCCTTCGTGCCGTTGATTTGATTCGGGCTAGATGCCTAGCGTGCCTTGTGCCGGTGATATATTCGGGCTTAGTGCCAGCGTGCTTAGTGCCGGTGATATATTCGGGCTTAGTGCCTAGCGTGCTTAGTCACCGTGATATATTCGGCTTAGTGCTCAGCGTGCTCGCGTTTGATTTGATTCGGGCTAGATGCCTAGCGTGCCTTGTGCCGATGATATATTCGGCTTAGTACCTAGCAGCTTAGTGCCGGTGATATATTCGGGCTTAGTGCCTAGCGTGCTTAGTGCCGTGATATATTCGGCTTAGTGCTCAGCGAGCTTCGTGCCGATGATTTGATTCGGCTAGATGCCTAGCAGGCCTTGTCTTGATGATATATTCGGTTTTAATGCCTAGCGTGCTTCGTGCGTGTTTAAATCTCGCACCTTTGGTCTAGCGGGTTTTATACTAGTGAGTGTTAATACGAGCTTATGCTTATGAATAAAATGGTCTAGATATGATGGTATTGAATAAGTCAAGGTTTATTACTATAGTGTTCAACTAAAAGTTATGTATCAATTAAGTTTATGATACTTGTGATGATTCTTGAATAAGCAAGTTGATAAAATGTGTTGGTGCATTTGGTATGTAAAGTATTGAATAAAATAAAAGACATTGAGTTGATATGGATTATTTGCATATAAGAGAAATTATATTATATATATATAGTTTCGGCCATGCTTTATATACATATATATATATTTGTATACATTCAACTATGTGAAATCATTTTAGATGTGCATTGAAGATGTTATTCGGTTGTGTGTGAAATTGCATAGGATTTTATTTATCGATCAAGATACTTTCGATAAGTTTTACAAATTAAATATATGATGAATAAGGTTTCGCTATATATATAAACACTGAAATTCGGCTATGATGGTACATAGTGTATATATGTCATAAATACTACTTGAGACTTACTAAGCTAGCATGCTTATTGTGTGTATTCTTGTTTACCGTTGTTTTATAGATTTAGGTACAAGCTACTGACTCGAAGGATCTATGAAGAAGTCAACTGCACTATCGACTTTCTTTTGGTATTGAATAACTTAGTTTGGTATTTAAAAGGGCATGTATAGGTTAGACTAAACAAGATAACTAATGTCTTGTAATCGTAGTAATATGCCACCATGCGAAAATGGCTAACTATTTTGGGATAACTTGTTTTGTGTTTTGATGATATAGTTTGCTTATGCCATGAACTATCATTATACTTGAATGTGGTTTAATCACACGTGAGAGTGGTATATTATAATGTTTGGATATATGATATGGCAATGAATAATGTTAAGCATGATGTAGTATTCGGTTTAGGCAATAAAGCAAATGATAGATGCATGCTTAAATTATAGTATGTGATATATATTTGTTAAGTAATGTTTATGACATGTACGTGAGTATTTGATTTGGTCACTTGCTAGATAAGAATTAAGTTCAATAATACATGATTATATTTGGCTGTTTTGATTCGGTTTTGTGTAAGTGAGTATATACATATATGACTCTTGATTAGTTGGTTATTAGGTTCGAATTTTTATTTAGTATCTTGAATGTTAGATTGAATTAGGTTAAAATATGATATGCTTGATATTCGAAAAATGAAATAGCATGATTTGCTTATTATTGGATGGAGAAAATTAGTACGAAAGTTAAGGCTATGCGATGACCGAATTGAAAATGCTTTGTACGGTTGAACTAATGGTGTTTAAATATGAATTTTGACATGCAACTTAGGTATGTGTTAAATTGTCATTGGAGTTTTCAAAAGGATTCATATATGATAATGTTAAGTGCGCACATCACTAAGACATTTAAAATCCTTACTTGACCATGTTGTGAAATTGTTATGTTAGATACACTAAAGGACAATAAGCTGTGTGATATGGATTGTTCAGTTTATTGTACACAAGTATTGAAGTAATATGTTCTATAACTAGCTTGCGAAATGTTTGTAAAGATATTAATGTTTGTTCTAGGTTGTGTCCGAATTGGTAATGCCTCGTAACTCTAGTTCAACGATGAACTCGGGTTAAGGGTGTTACAGGTTGGCAATCCACATATGATTGGGAACGTTACGAAAGATGTTTAATGAGGGATAATGTACTCCCCACGACATCCACCGGTGAGGGGCCCTCGTTCGTTGCAGATTATGGTGGATCGGATGATGAGTCGGATGTGGATCCACCTCGAGAGCCCGGGCCCGATGGTGGAGAAGTTGGATTATTTTCTGAACCGGAGCCTATTCCAATAGTACCTGAAGAGGTTGAGGGCGGTTCAGACGAAGAAGAAGAAGATCCACTATTCAGGGCGTACTCGCCTCCAGCCTACATGCATAATGTTGATCTATCCCAAGACGATGCATTGGAGTTTCCTGAACTACCACACTGGACCGTGACCGTACAACTTCTTCGTTAGATTCAGGTGAATTAGAAGTTGGTAACGAGTTTTCCAACAAGGATGCTTTTCTTGCTGCATTGAAACAATACAACATCAAGAACGGGGTTAACTACATCATGGTTAAATCTAAGCTCGATAAGTACGAGGCGAAGTGTGCAGTACAAGACGGTACATGTTCATGAAAAATCATGGTCTCGTTGAGGAAAAGGACAGGCTTGTGGGAGATCAAAAGTACAAAGGTCCACATACATGTCTTGCCGGTACAGTATCACGATGTCTTCAATGTTTTTGAATAGTACTAATATTACATAATGTTGCATTATTTAACGTACTTTACTGATAGATGTTACACAAGATCATCCAAAATGGATTCAGACATGTTGGCTGACTTAATAATGCCGACGGTGAAGGCTGATCCCAAGACTACAGTGTCGGCCTTAATTGGAAATATTCGTAGCCAATTGGGGTACATGCCCTCTTACAGGAAGGCTTGGATAGCCAAGCAGAAAACATTGGAAAAGTGCGGCACTATTTCTGAAGCAAGCAGTGAGTTATAAAGGCGAGATGCAATGAGGCCATGTATGGAGTGCGAAGGTCTTGCGAGAAATTAACAGAGGGAAGGCACGGGCCAACACCATGCACACAATGTGTCACGATCGCGACAACCTATGGTTTCATGTGACGAAGTTTGACAGACCGAACCAAGCTATTGTTGGCGGGCAGTATCGTGTACACTTGAGGAATAGGACCTGCGACTGTGGGATATTTGATGCACTTCATTACCCATGTGCTCATGTACTTGCGGCTTGTCAGAATCTCCGTCTTGATCCAATGAGCTATGTCGACGAAGTGTATAAAATAGAAAGCATATACAACGTGTGGAGACATGTATTCCCACCGCCAGATGAACGTAGGTGGTCGCTTGTATTGCTTGCACCGTATAAGTCAAGTGCTTGGGATAGACAACCGAGGCGCAAACCAAAAGGTCGACCTTGCTCGATTAGAATACGCAATAATATGGATATCCGAGAAATGTCCCACCAACGTGGTTGTGTGGATGGTGTAGGAACCTGTGCCATACATCTCGCCGTGTCCAAATCGGAATAGTTGATACCGCTAAACTTTTTCATCTCTTTGTGTCAATGTAAATTCTATTTATTTGTTTGATGAAAACAAGTGAACTTTTGTAGAAGGACTAATTTGAAAAAAAAAACCTTTAACTTACAATAAAATTACAAATATTGGTCTTTTATTTTTAAAATTAAGTTTTAATATATTTAATAAATAAGAAGTTTTTTGTAATTTAGTTTTAATATATTTAATAAAATAATAAGTTTTTTTTATTTTTTATTTTTATTTTTTGTAATTTAGTTTTAATATATTTAATAAATAAGAAGTTTTTTTGTAATTAAGTTTTAATATATTTAATAAATAAGAATTTTTTGTAATTTAGTTTTAATATATTTAATAAATGAGAAGTTTTTTAATTTAGATTTAATATATTTAACACATAAGAAGTTATTTTTTAATTTTTATTTTTTGTAATTTAGTTTTAATATATTTAATAAATAAGAATTTTTTATTTTTTAATAAAATAATAGTTGCTTATATGTTTTTGTAATTTAGTTTTAATATCTTTTATTAAATAGAATTTGTTTAATTTTTTTAATTTAATTTGACAAGGAAAAGCAAAGAATGATTATTTATAAGGAAAAGCAAAGAATGATTATTTATAAGCAAATAAGTTTTTTTTTTTGTAATTTAGTTTTAATATATTAAATAAATAAGAAGTTTTCTTTATTTTTATTTTATTATAATTTAATTTAATATATGTAATAAAATAAGAAGTTTTCTTTATTTTTATTTTTGTAAATTAGTTTTAATATATTAAAACTATAAGAAGTTTTCTTTATTTTTTATTTTTTGTAATTTAATTTTAATATATGAAATAAAATAAGAAGTTATTTTTATTTTTATTTTATTATAATTTAGTTTTAATATTTTAAATAGATAAAAGTTATTTTTATTTTTTATAATTTAGTTTTTAAATTAAAATAAATTTTTCAAGAAAGCGTGCCCCTCGAGGACGCGCTTTGTGTCCATGTCATCAAAGCGTGTCCACGTAGGCGCGTTTTGCTGACGTGGACACAAAGAGCGTCCCAAGGGGCACGCTTTGCTGGCATTTCCCCTCAAAACGCGCTGACGTGGACGCGTTTTGAGGGGAAACGATCCATTTCCGTAAATTTTCCAGAAAACAATCCAATTTCGTAATTTTTTTTATTGTTTTTGGTATTTTTAGGATAATTATCCATTTTTTCCATTACAATCTTTCTCAATTCTATTATTGAATATTTTTAGTTTGAAATGTCTTGTCCTATTATTATGTTTTAATTTTTATATACTAATATTAAATGTATTTTGAACTCCTATGAGAGTTTTAGAAGTAAATAAGATCATTAAGGTATTTTCTCCTATATCTTTTACTACCTTTTATTATGAATTTTTTCTCATTCAACTTAAAATATGGATGGAATAAAAAATTAATAAGGAGGTTCAAGAAATTGTAAATTATAAACTATACTGATATATATAAATAAATATTTAATTATTAAGTTTTACATAGACATTTTTTCTTGACTAAGTCAATTATACTTATATTAAATGCCAATTAACAATTATAACCACACATGTCATTGGTGTTTTATTTAATAATTTGAATTTTACTGAAGAAAATATATATATATATATATATATTGTAGATTTTTGAAAGTTTTTATTTTAGAATCAAAGAGAAGTCATTAATATTGGTATTGTTATATTTTTGTTGAATATATAAATTTTTTGTGTCTATATATGAATGAATTTAAAAAAAAAATACAGATGATGAGACTCAAACTCAGCTTTTGTCAATGGTACCAGCGTCTATTGACAATTTTATTATTAATATTTATTGGTTTTCTTTTAATTCTTTTAATTAAGTTAATATTTTTTACAAGTTTGTAATTTTAAATTTCTCACATCATAATTGTTAAAGGCAAAAGTGATGGTTAGTTTTAAACATTTTCTTATTAAAAGAAATCGTAGAAATAAAAAAGTTTTCCCATTTGACGTTTGTTAAAATTAAAGGCTCCTGCATTTCCTTGAGTAACAATTCATGAAATTATTTTGAAATTTCTAGAATATTTATTTATTATTCAATATCATTTTAATGTAAAATGTGATTGAGATTTGTAAAAGTTAAACTCAAATTTAATTCAACTTTTTAAGTATTTGTATAAGGTTTATGCTATTTAATTTGTAGTAAAGCTATATAATTTATTTTGAGTAAATAAATTAATTTGAAATAGTAAAATATAAAATAATAATTTCAAAATTATCTTTATATTATTAAATAATTTTCAAAAATATTAAAATAAAATTATTTATAAATTTTGTAAAACCAACCGCGCAAAGCGGGGTCATATTCCTAGTTATCTTAAATTAACAATTAATATTTAATATAAAAAGTGTTAAGTTCAATGGTAAGTATATTGTATAATAAATTACAAGTCTAAAGTTTGAAGATAAAATTATTAACAGAAAATAATCACGAATCTCAATTATGAACCACAAAATAAATACCAACTATTGAATAATCATGTTGCACAATTGCTTATTTAGGTGATGTTGAGGTTAATGGTTTTTATAATAATCAAAGGGCCTTGAACGGTTATAAAATAGGTCTAAAGGCAAATGATTGCATGAAACAATAATGTTACATAATTTGCATATCTTTTTTTAATAATTTAATGTCACATCAATATTTTTATTCTAAAAAAAATCAAATTCAAATAAAAGTTCTGAAAATTAGAATGAAATTGCTGATGTGGTATTAAACTATTGAAAAGGGATGATATCCTATTTCATTCAATCATTTCCCCCATAGTGTATTTGAGTCCAAACATTAGCATTTTTTAATTATAAATTTTTTATAGTTATAAGTTATGAGAATAAATCTTAAAATTATACATAAATTCTAATTATAAATTTTTTATAGTTATAAGTTGTAACACCCCAAACCCGACCCAAATACTACAACCGGACCTGGTATGTCACTAAGGAGATTTTATAAAACTTGTGGCACTTTGAAAAAAAACAATTATCAGGTCTAAACCTTTACACCGAAAACTTAATAATTTATAAGTTCATATAAGTTATAAAATGCCTTGGTGATTTTTAAATAAAATCCAAAATTTTTTACATGCCTTAACTTAATTTAAACATAAAATTTAAATGTCTACTAATAATAAAACCCAACATAAAACCCAAAATGATAAAGTTTACTGGCCCATGGCCTTATTACATTGAAATTTAAAACCCAGTAAATAAAAATATAAAATAATAAACTAAAGTTTTTTCTTTTCTGAATCCAAATGTTCTTTTGCATGGCTACCTTGCGCACCTCTCCAGTCCGGTCCGAAGCACTAGATGTTACCTGAAAAATGTTAAACAATAGGTTGAGTCGCGAAACTCAGTGTGCAACCTTCATGCACCATTAGATTTGGGACATAGCCCCACAGAACAGAATAATAGATTAATATATATAACAAAAATTTATGCAAGCCCAACCCAAATCCTAGGTTTCCATCCGCTACACGCCACCCTTACCTGCCATTCACACCATTAGGGATTTCTACAATCAACCCACACCGCTACACGCCATTGATGGCAGTCATGCTGCTCATCGTCAGATCATGGCCGTAGCCACTACAACAGGTCATGGCAAAAGCCACTACAACAGGTCACGGCGAAAGCCGCTACAACCGGTCACGGCAAAAGCCGCTACAACAGAATACTTCCTCTTTCATCAAACCCAACCCCATGCAATCACAGAAAATCGGCATACTCATATCATTTAATTAGAACATTCGCTTAGAAGGACAAGGATCACTAACCTGGTGATTCGCTTTTACCCTCATCGGGTTTTCAATAGCCTTGCCGATATTTCGGCATTTTATAGAATATTACAGATTTATAATAGATTTAATCAGGTAATCTAAATAGTATGGAAGTGTTACACACCTGATATCGCGAAGTCCTATATTATTAGCCGATATCCTTGCTATCCGGATCTACTACCCTCAGTCTATAACCTTCCTCAAAAGCTAGAAAAACACGAAGATTTGGCATCTCCTACAATCGGCCAAGGGTTAATAAATCCCAAATTTACACGTTAAAAATCAGTAAATCTCCTTACCTTGAGATCCCGAAAGTAACATGATTCGAGTGTTACTGAACTATGACTTAGAGATCTATGCAATTGGCTCTTCTTCAGATCCCGGAATGCCGCAAAAGAAAAAAAAAACAAGATTAGGCCCTTACAGCCATTCGGCTATGGCCTCCCAAAAGCCGGAAAAGATCGAAAGATTACACAAACCAACATTTACCTCTACAGATGGTTTCGGCTATCCCTTGTAGAAGGATTCGGCAATCACAGAAAAAGATCGAAGCGTAGAAGATTAGAGATCTAGCAATTTCGACTTTTAAAGAATCCCGAAAAAAAGATGAACAAGGGGGCCTTAAAGATTTTGGCTGAAGTATTTGAAAGAAAAGGGAAAATGAATAGCAGAGGTTCGGTAATTAGTAAGACTTCAGAAGGTTTCGGCTAGAAGGAAAAAGAAAAGAGAGTGGAGAAGGAGAATAGAGTGGTGAATTCGGCAGAGAAGAAATATATGATAAAACCTAGTAAACAAATTTCAGCACACCCTTTATTTTGCCTATACTAAACCGATTCTCTTCCCCTGTAGTTGATTTTCTGCCAACTCTACAACCAAAAGATAGCTCATATCCCTTTCCCTTATCTTAATCTACTAACTCATTCAAAAGAGACTTAATTAGCTCCAACTCCCCCTCCTTTATCAGCTTAATTATCCATATATTAAAACAATAAAACCTCTAAATAATAGCCTTGATGCAGTCCCCTCTTACTTCCCTTATGAGTGCCGAATTTGGCCCAATTACTTGGGCTTCAAGCGACCAAAACTTGGCCTCCTCCTTTCGTTGCTACTGACGCCACCCTTTGCTCCAAGGTAGTGCCACCTACCTTTGGGCCACAAGCCCATTTTGTCCTTTAAAACACAGATAACTACCTTTAAAATGCTAGAGTGTCTACACAGAAATTTAATCAAGGCCTCAACCCTCTTCTGAGCCCAATTTGGACCCCTAACCCCCAATTTAATATTTTAAGCATTCAACACCTAAAATGCACAGGCCCAATAATTTTGGATGTTACAGTTCTACCCCCCTTAAAATAAATTTCGGCCTCGAAATTTACCTGATCAAAAGAGATGGGGATACTGTTGTCGCATAACATCTTCTAGCTCCCACGTCGCCTCCTCTGCACCGTGATTCCGCCACAAAACTTTGACCAAAGGGACGGACTTCTTTCTCAATACTTTTACATCTCGATCCAAGATTTGCACTGGTTCCTCCTCAAAGGACAAATCTGGCCTTACTTCAATCTCTTCCACCGGCACTACGTGCGATGGATCAGAACGATAACGTCTTAGCATCAAGACATGAAACACGTCATGTATCTGTTCCAACTCTGAAGGCAACTCCAAATGATAAGCCACTGGGCCCACACGTTCTAGTACCCGATAAGGCCCAATAAACCGTGGACTTAACTTACCCTTCCGTCCAAACCTCATCACCCTCTTCCATGGAGATACCTTCAAAAAGACTTGGTCTCCTACTGCAAATTCCACCTCCTTCCGCTTTAGATCCGCATAAGATTTTTGCCGATCAGACGCTTCCTTCAATCGAGCCCATATTAACTTCACTTTCTCCTCCGTTTCTAAAACTAATTCTGGACCCAACACCTAACGTTCACCCAACTCTATCCAACAAGTTGGGGTACGACATCTCGTTCCATATAACGCTTCATAAGGTGCCATCTGAATACTAGCTTGATAACTGTTATTGTATGCGAATTCCACCAAAGGTAAATACTCCTCTCAACTGCCCCTAAAGTCAATGATGTAACCCCTCAGCATATCCTCCAAGATCTGAATTACCCACTCAGACTGACCATCAGTCTGTGGGTGAAAAGCAGTACTAAAGTCTAGCCTTGTTCCTATTGTTTGATGAAGAGCCTTCCAAAATCGGGATGTGAACCTAGGGTCCCTATCCGATATGACCATTACCGGTGCACCATGCAATCTCACCACCTCAGCCACATACAACTTAGCCAACTTTTGCAAAGAATAGTCGACTGAATCGGTATGAAGTGAGCTGACTTTGTCAAATGATCCACAATCACCCAAATTGAATCCTTCTTAGTTGGCGTAAGAGGTAACCCACTAACAAAATCCATCGTGATCATTTCCCACTTCCACTGCGGACTCTTGACCGGCTGCAACAACCCCGAAGGCAACTAGTGTTCTGCTTTCACCTGCTAGCACATTAAACACTTGCCCATGAATTCTGTTACCTCTCGCTTCAGACCTGGCCACCAAAATTGCTCTCGCACATCCCGATACATCTTAACTCCTTTAGGATGCATAGCATATAAGCTACTATTCGCCTCCCGAAGAATCATCTACCTTAACTCTACATCCTTTGGCATATATACTCTCTTACGGAAACACAGAACTCCATCACAATTCAAGCTATAGTCCTCTCCTTCACCATTCTGCACTTGCCGATTCGAGTACTCAAGACATCATCCAAGAGTTGCTTCTCTTTAATCTGACTTGTCCACATAGGTCTTACTTGGAGTTCAACCACCAGATTGCCATCCTCATACAGACTGAGATGAGCAAACATCGCCCTTAAATCCGCTATCGCCTTCCTACTTAACCCATCCGCCACCATGTTAGTCTTACCGGGTAGTACTCAATCGAGCAATCATAGTCCTTTAACACCCGATCCACCTTCTCTGTCTTAGGTTCAAATCCTTTTGGGTAAGGAGATACTTTAGGCTCTTATAGTCAGTGTAAATAACTGACTTCTCCCCATACAGGTAGTGCCTCCAAATCTTCAGAGCAAATACTACCTCCGCCAATTCTAAATCGTGTGTAGGGTAGTTCAATTCATGCGGTCTCAACTATCAAGATGCATATGCAACAACTTTTCTATCTTGTATCAACACACATCCTAAACCCGTGTGTGACGCATCACAGTAGACGGTAAATTCTTTTCTCGCATCTGGCTGAATTAACACTGGCACTTCCGTCAAAATTCACTTCAGCTTCTCAAAGCTCTCCTGCTGCTTGTCGGTCCATACAAATGATACCTCCTTCCTCAACAATTTAGTTAAAGGTGCCGCTATCAATGAGAACCGTTCAACCAACCTTCTGTAGTACCCAGCTAATCCCAAGAAACTTCAAACTTCCACCACAAACTTCGACGGTTTCAATCCAACACGGCTTCTACCTTCCGAGGGTCCACCCTAATTCCCTCTGCGGAAACTACATGCCCTAAGAAAGTCACTTCCTTCAGCCAAAACTCACATTTACTGAACTTTGCGAACAACTGCCTCTCCCTTAGAGTTCGCAACACCACGCGAAGATGTTCGTCATGCTCCTCCTCAGACTTAGAATAAACCAGGATATCGTCGATGAACACCACGACGAACCGATCAAGATATGATTGAAACACCCTGTTCATCATATCTATAAAGGCTACTAGCGCGTTCGTCAACCCAAACGACATCACCAAGAACTCATAATGTCCGTATCGAGTCCGAAACACCGTCTTATGAATGTTTCCTTCTTTTACCCTTAACTGATGATATCCCGACCTTAAGTCAATCTTAAAAAAGACTGAAGCTCCCTTGAGCTGATCGAACAGTCGTTGATCATTTGCAGTGGGTACTTGTTCTTAATTGTCAGCTTATTCAGTTGACGGTAGTCCACGCACATACGCATGGATCCATTCTTTTTCTTCACGAATAGGACTGACGCTCCCCATGGAGACACACTCGGTCGAATAAACCCTCGATCCAACAGTTCCTGGATCTGAGCTTTGAGCTCCACCAACTCTTTCAACGCCATTCTATAAGGAGCAATGGATATCGAGGCTGTACCCAAAAGTAACTCGATTCCAAACTCCACTTCGCGATATGGGGTAATCTTGAAAACTCCTCCAAAAAATATCCGCAAAAATCCTTGACTGTTCGAACCTCATCGACAGTCACTTCCTTAGCATCCAACACACTGATAAAGGCTAGAAACGCGCGACATCCCTTCTGAATCATCTTAACAGCTTTCAATGCCGAAACTACGTGGGACAAATAGTTCTTTCTTTCTCCTAACACAACTACCTCTCCGCCTTCCGGGGTACTCAACACCATACGCTTAGTCTCACAATCCAACTTAGTATGATGCTTAGTCAACCAATCCATTCCTAAGATAAGGTCAAACTCTCCAAACGATAATTCCATTAAGTTTGCCGGGAACACTACCTCTTGAGTCTCTAAAGGTACATCCCTAAGCAGTTTGTCCACTACCCTAGATTGTCCTAAAGGACTAACCACAGTCATCTTCCTAGTAGTTGTTTCAGAGTCTATACTTAGGGTCTCAAATACTGAACATGCAACATAGGAATGGGTTGACCCAATGTCAATCAAGGTAAGAAGAGGGTTATCAGCAATAAAAAACGTACCCGTTATAACATCCGGTGCGTCACCATTTTCCCATCGGTGAGCTGCATAAACTAGACCCGGCTGCCTTGCGTCTACATTACCTGTACCCTTACTAGTGCTCCACGACCCCGAGCCGACCCATTTCCTCCTCTAGCTGCGCCACGACCCTTTGGTTCAGGCTGATCACCTCTCCTAGTCTGATCAGAACCTCGGCCCGTTGGCTATACCCGATCCACCTGAGGACAGTCCTTAATCAGATGCTCTGTGGATCCACACCTAAAGCATCCACCGATTTTCATTCTGCACTCCCCATAATGTGCCTTCCCACATGAAGGACATGATCGATTCTGGCCCGTCGGAGCACGAGCTAGTCCATCTGACCTAGGCCTTTTCTGAAAATTCCCAGATGGTCCTGACGGCCTAAAACTTCTCTTATTCCTACTCCAATCGTTATCTCTCTCTTGTCTTTCAGCCCGTTTCACCTCCTCAGCTATCTTAACCTTGTCCACCAAAATAGCAAAAACTCTCTCTCGCTGCGGTGCTATCAAAACCCTTAACTCATTTTGTAGCCCATCTTCGAACCGAACACAACGTTTATACTCTGTTGCTACCATTCCACGAGCGTAGTGGCTCAAGCGCAAAAACTCTGCCTCATATTCAGCCACAGACTTATTTCCCTACACCAAGTTCAGGAATGCCTTCCTTTGTGCATCCATATAGCTGGCCCCAACATACCTTCCCTGGAATGACTCCTTAAAGAAGTCCCAGTCAATCTGGTCTGCGGTAGTACCCTCCTTCACTGTGAGCCACCACTCATAAGCCTCGTCTCGAAGAAGACCCCCTTCAACTTTTTCTCCGCAGTGAAATCAAGGTCATCCATGATCCACTCCGTTGTTTCTAACTAGTACTCAGCGGCGTTAGGAGCTACCCCAGAAACTTTCCTAAACATCTCTGCTCCGTTGGCTCGAGTCGCTCGGACACGACTTTCGAGTTCCGGCCGTCGTCGCCCTAGCAACTCTCTCTAGAATCCGCAACATTGCCTGAGACACTGCATCATCTCCACCCGTTTGGTCCTGAAATTTTTCCTCTGCAGCTGGCAGTTTCGACATCTCGCCTCTCGACCGTGGCTGACCCTCTTGGTTCGAACACCGTCATCCTACCCCAACCACGACCATGCGGCGGACGTCCTTGACCCTTTGTACTCATTGTTTCGATCGACGTTTATCTAATTAGAAATTTTATGATTTATTAGTTTTTCTTCCACTGATTAACCACGAATAGTCTTATGAACAGTAGCTTTAAGGGTGGTACTTTCGAATTCGCAGCATGTCTCAGAATTCAGTCTCAAGTCTACTACTCTAATTCAAAGAATCTCATTCACAATCAGCATACAGAGGCATTCACAAACTTACGTTCATCACCTAGGGGTATTTTTGTCATTTCACTACCCAAGGGTATTTTCGTAATTTTTAACCTATAGGGGTATTTTCATAATTTTTCAAAATAAGGTGTCTTGGTGATTTTATAAAATAGGGGTATTTTGGTAATTTTGTAATCCGAGGGTATTTTGGTAATTTTTTATAATCCGGGGGTATTTCGGTAATTTTGTAATCCAGGGGTATTTCGGTAATTTTGTAAATCAGAGGTGTTTTAGTCATTTCACAAATCAGAGGTACCTTGGTCATTTTTCAAAACCAGGGAAATTTTTACGAATCAAAGGTAATTTGGTGATTTCAAAACTAGGGTTTACTTTAGGATTTTACAAAACAGGGTGGCTGGTCCCTTTCGGGTTTTAATTATAAGTTTTGGCCTATCAACACGTCCTCATGGTTAGGGTGAACAGTCACTACGCACCAGGTAGGATTCCAGTGAAGAGGAGGTGAGTCACCAGATCGCTTAAATACCAAGCTCTCCCTAATCCAATCCTAAACATGCGCATGCTCGCTGCCACACCCTAACACGGTGACTAGTTCACAGGATTTGTTTGGATAAATTAAGTCTTATGGAATTTAAGAAGTTGTTTAAGCTAAGCCTATAGTCCATCAAAGTCTAATTAAACTAGCCTACGTCCCATAAAGCCCACACATATATATATATCACACAATGCTTTAGAGTACTTACCTAGCGGACTTGGGCCGGAGATGCAGGTGCCATGCCACTAACAAACCTGTTATCATTTATAAACATGCATGTTTCAAAAGCCCATTTCTAGAAAACGTTTTGAGCCTAAAGACCCTCAAACCCGAGTTTTGAACTGGGCTCTAATACCAATTTGTAACACCCTAAACCCGGCCCAAATACTACAACCTGATCTGGTATGTCACTAAGGAGATTTTATAAAACTTGTGTCACTTTGAAAAAAACAATTATCAGGTCTAAACGTTTATACCGAAAACTTAATAATTTATTAGTTCATATAAGTTATAAAATGCCTTGGTGATTTTTAAATAAAATCCGAAATTTGTTACATGCCTTAACTTAATTTAAACATAAAATTTAAATGTTTACTAATAATAAAACCCAACATAAAACCCAAAATGATAAAGTTCATCGCCCATGGCTTTATTACATTGAAATTTAAAACCCATTAAATAAAAATATAAAACAATAAACTAAAGTCTTTTCTTTTCTGAATCCAAATGTTCTTTTGCATAGCCACCTTGCGCTCCTCTCCAGCCCGGTCCGAAGTACTAGGTGCTACTTGAAAAATGTTAAATAATAGGTTGAGTCGTGAAACTCAGTGTGCAACCCTCATGCACCATTAGATTTGGGCCTTAGCCCCACAGAACAGAATAACAGATTAATATATATAACAAAAATTTATGCAAGCCCAACCCAAATCCTAGGTTTCCATCCGCTACACGCCACCCTTACCTGCCATTCACACCATTGGGGATTTCTACAATCAACCCATACCGCTACACGCCATTGATGGTAGTCATGCTGCTCATCGTCAGATCATGGCCGTAGCCACTACAACAGGTCATGGCAAAAGCTACTACAACAGGTCACGGTGAAAGCCGCTACAATAGGTCACGGCAAAAGCCGCTACAATAGAATACTTCCCCTTTCATCAAACCCAACCCCATGCAATCACAGAAAATCGGCATACTCATATCATTTAATCAGAACATTCACTTAGAAGGACAGGGATCACTAACCTAGTGATTCACTTTTACCCTCATCGGGTTTTCAACAGCCTTGCCGATATTTCAGCATTTTATAGAATATTACAGATTTATAACAGATTTAATCAGGCAATCTAAATAGTGTGGAAGTGTTACACACCTGATATCGCGAAGTCCTATATTATTAGCAGATATCCTTGCTATCTGGATCTACTACCCTCAATCTATAACCTTGCTCAAAAGTCAAAAACACGAAGATTTGGCCTCTCCTACAGTCGGCCAAGGGTTAATAAATCTTGAATTTACACGTTAAAAATCAGTAAATCTCCTTACCTTGAGATCTCGAAAGTAACACGATTCGAGTGTTACTGAACTATGACTTAAAGATCTGCGCGATTGACTCTTCTTCAGATCCCGGAATGCCTCAAAAGAAAAAAAAAATAAGATTAGTCCCTTACAGCCATTCGGCTATGGCCTCCCAAAAGCCGAAAAAGATCGAAAGATTACACAAACCAACATTTACCTCCACAGATGGTTTCGGCTATCCCTTGTAGAAGGATTCGGCAATCACAGAAGAAGATTGAAGTGTAGAAGATTAGAGATCTAGCAATTTCAGCTTTTAAAGAATCCCGGAAAAAGATGAACAAGGGGGCCTTAAAGATTTCGGCTGAAGTATTTGAAAGAAAAGGGAAAACGATTAGCAGAGGTTCGGCAACTAGTAAGACTTCAGAAGGTTTCGCTAGAAGGAAAAAGAAAAGAGTGGAGAAGGAGAATAGAGTGGTGAATTCGACAGAGAAGAAAAAGATGACAAAACTTAGTAAACAAATTTCCTCACACCCTTTATTTTGCCTATACTAAACCGATTCTCTTCCCCTGTAGTTGATTTTTGGCCAACTCTGCAACCAAAAGGTAGCTCATATCCCTTTCCCTTATCTTAATCTACTAACTCATTCAAAAGAGACTTAATTAGCTCCAACTCCGCCCTCCTTTATCAGCTTAATTATCCATATATTAAAACAATAAAACCCTAAATAATAGCCTTGATGCCATCCCCTCTTTACTCCCCTTATGAGTGCCAAATTTGGCCCAATTACTTGGGCTTCAAGTGGCCAAAACTGGGCCTCCTCCCTTCGTTGCTACTGATGCCACCCTCTGCTCCATGGTAGCGCCACCTACCTTTGGGCCACAAGCCCATTTTGTCCTTTAAAACACAGATAACTACCTTTAAAATGCTAGAGTGTCTACATAGAATTTAATCAAGGCCTCAAATTTCTCTTCTCGAGCCCAATTTGGACCCCTAACCCCAATTTAATATTTTAAGCATTCAACACCTAAAATGCATAGGCCCAATAATTCTGGATGTTACATAAGTGATGAGAATAAATTTTAAAATTATACATAAATTTTAATTTTATGTAATTTTATAAAAAAAAACACATATAAATGAAAAGTGAGAACAGTGAGAGTTTGGATCGAAAACGTCAAAATTGCCGCACTTTGACATGGGAATTGCATTTTGAGAAGAGCATGCGTTGTTTAGTCGTAGCAAGGAGGCAAAAAAAGATGGAAGAGGGTCCCAATGTTTTCAGTATTTTAATGAAGTTATTATAATATAGTAACATGTCTTTTCTTCTTTCTTCTTAAACATAATCTTTTGCTTAATCCTACAAGCAATAAAAATATGGAATTGTGACCCTTCAGCATTTCCTACGTACCGTTACATTTCTTGTTTGTAATCACCAAATATTTCCTTCTTCTTTTTTATTCACTAAATTCACTCCTAACATCCACAAAAAAATACTATGATATTAAGTCAAACTCATCATCACATTATATAAAAGATTAACCCTCACTTCACTTTCTTTCGTCACTAAATGTAACACTTCATATTCGAATTACGGAATATTATATTTATTGTCAGAGTAATAATAAATTTAAATTCATCAATTTATATGTACTATTAAATATAATATATGATCATATCCGGAATTTAAACGAACTTACGAAAACTTTTTTGATAGCTCAAAATCAACTAAAAATTAAAATATAAAATTATCAAAATTTGAAAGACGCGACATCAAGAGCAGACCTAATATGCATATCTGAAAATAAGTTTACCCCTTGTCCTATTACAAAACAAAATACAAGACAATATGATCACGTAAACAAATTCCAAAACACATTTTAAAGCTAGGTAGACGGACTTGACGAGACATGTTATAGAGAGGTTCATACAATTCTTTTTCTTGTTATTAATTTGAAAGCAATACAAGACTTATTAAAAGAATATATATATATATATATATATATATATTTCTGATAGGTTTTATAATATATTAAAAGGTTAAAATATAATTATATATCTTTTGAATAAAAGATAAATTTATTAAAATAGTAAAAAATATTTTAAATTTCACTTATAAAAGATAATAAATTTTAACAATTCAATTATCATATTTCATGTTAATTTATTTTATATAATTTTTAATTATTAAATATATATTAACTATTTTAAATTAATATGATAGAGATATTGTCTTAATCTAAAATTTTATATGCATAACAAATATAATTATATTAATAAATTCAAACATAAAATTATTAAAAGAAATTATCGAAGTGTGTAAAATAATATTAAATTTATATGAATGTCTTCCTTATATGTATTAATTAAATACACAATGGGTTAAAAAAGAAAAGAGTAAAATTGGATGATATGAGAGGGAATCTTATCGTATCATAAAATTGGCAAAGGATTAAAAACATTGTGTCGGTTAAAAACATAAAAAAAGAAAAGGAGACCCCACCCCACTAATCACTTTAGATTAGTGGATAAAATAGACGATGGACCTAAATCATTTTGCTTAAACATCAAGGCAGGCACACTCTCCCTCACTGACGTTATCTCCCAATCAAAATTATTCCCTCCCATCCCCTATGAATATGTGATATTTAATAATCATCCTGTCCACCAATCAAAATGATAAATCTTTAATTATTATTTGAATGCATGGCCTTATGACTTTGGGGTTTCCTTGCGATGGGCCTTCAAAATGTCAATGTCACCAAATTTTTTTTTTCTGATTTTGTTCCATGTCGAGATCCAGGCAGGATCTTACCATTGTAATCAAGATCAGATCTTTTCCCATTAACATATTTTATAATGAAAATGAAGTATTGATTCCTCACTCTTAATTTTATTTTATTTTCTTTTTACTGGTTAGCAATTAATTGAAATTATAAGGTTGAGGTTTCGAGAACTTTAATATTTTTTGTTTGAGGTTTATTATGCGTATAATGTTCTTTGTTTGAGTTTTATTATGCGTAAATGTTATGTGTAAGTCTTCACTGTGCAGAACCTTCATGTACTCCATGATGACAGCTATTTTGTCACGGTCATACAAACAGACTAAAGGATCTCCCAAACGATGAGAAATGAATCTTTTCTCCCCTTAAGCAATTCTCGAGCAATTACCCTTTGAAACCTAGCTTCCTTAACTCTCATAGCCTTATCCTTGTCCTCTTGTCTTTCTTTGGCTCTCTATCTGTTTAGGTGTACCAACTTCTTCAGGCCACCACAACCTTCTTGTTTTATTATCCCTTGTTGTACTTTGTATAAACAATTGGTGTGGTGAGCATGGACCAAACCATGACTTCTTTTTATCAGAACGATGCTCCTCTTAACCAAACAAACCCTAGCAACTCCACCAACCCAATGAAATCTTCAATTCCACAAATCTTATTAACCCCTTCAACCCTGAGCTTCCTTCAAGCCAAAACCCCACTTAGAATGCCCCTTTGAATCGATTATTAGATCGACTCTTCCACTTGTTCTCTCAACCTCTTCCACCCTTTGCGTAGTTCATGGTAGCACTCAACACTCCCTAGCTCTCAACCCAGCTACCTCCGTTCCACCTGCAATCCACTGAGTCTCAACCACCCTTTGGCACCTCCACCTTTGACCTTGGAGAACAACTGGCTTAGTACCTATAACAAATGCTTGCCTATCTTGCTACTCCACCATCTCAACCAACCATTACCGTCACCCCTATGGATCAAGCCTCTTAGTAGCAACATCCTTTTGATTTAAACAACAAGTACATGAAATGCAAAAAAAGTTGAGGTGAATGGAAGAACAACTCCTCAAGTAGCAACGTTGGTTCCAAGAAAAACAGGAGCATAAATGCCTCCTTGACCAAACAAAAGCTCTAATTGAGTAGATAATTACGGACCTTCACGTAGCTAGGGATGCTACTAGAAGGAATGATCTCTTGCCCATCTAAAAGATTTTGCATATTCCACCTTTTGCAGGAACTAAGATAGGCACCATTTTGATTACCTGCCTATTACGAATTTCACTCGACCAACCCTCAAATTTGGGATGCCTTACAAAATGCTACTTCTATGGAAGAGCAAATTGCGATCATGAAGTTGGAACTATTTCAAGAGGTTCGTGGAGCTAAAGGTGAGGAAACCTCTTGGAGTTACTCTAATAAGCCCTAGCTCTTGCAGTGTTAGCCTACAACCTCTTTACTTCTTTCAAAATTCCGTAGCTCTCCTATAATGGCATGGGTGACCCAAAGGATCACTTGGCCTATTACAACAACCATATGAATATATTTGGAGCCTTCGAAGATGTCAAATGTAGGGCCTTTTCCATGACTATTTCCTATACTGCTTGATAGTGGTTCTTATCATTGCTTCGGACACTATTCGCTCCTTGGACTAGTTGGTCAAGTTATTCATGAGTAGATTTTTTTTCCTACAAGACTCTCCATCAATTGGAGAATGAGTTTCTTTGTGACTTTATGAGAAGTTTAATGCATCAACAATGGTTAGAAAAGGGGTTTATGATGATTTGGCTCTTCAAACCTATATGGTCGATACCACACACTAGTTTTTGAAGTACCACATCATCAATAACCCTCCAAATAAACTATCCACTTTCTATAAGATGGCACACCATTTCTTCGAAGGAGATGAAATAAAGGATGATTGTGCCAAACTATCCGCTTCTACATCTTGTAATTTCAACCGCCTAGTATTCCTCCATTCCGTATTGATTACAACCTCAACAGAGGACCCGTCCCCAGTAGGTAATAGGGGATTATGATAGTACAACTTTATACGTCAGAGAGATCATCAGATGGTTAATATTGTCAATACATCTCACCACTTAGGACTTGTCTTTGATATTCGACACAACTAGCATTAGAGATATAGGGCGTTGTATACTGCCATTGTATATATTATGATCTTACTTGTTTCTCGACATAGATTTTTAAGCAAGTCAAATACCAAAGGATCTTGGAGGTCCTACCACCCTTGCCTCATAACCTGTATTGTAATAACTCTAACCATCATTGTTGATACCATAATGCCCTGACCACCATATTGAACAATGTGTTCATTTGAAAGATGCTATGGAAAATACCATCCATAAAGGACATTTGCAACAATATTTGGCTTGATAACCATAACAACTGAATCAAGCCAATGACTGAGAAATAGGACCCTTTAATAATTTTTCAGAAGACAAAGGGAATCAACCAATTTAGGGATTAATGTGCTAGTTGGGGGAAATAAAGAGTGGCCTACCTCCAATTCCAAACAGATGGCTCACTTAGAGAGCATTATATCTGTCTCTGCCTTTGTAAAAAACTATAAGCCATCCCCTTAGCACATTTGATTTTTAAAAGTCGATGTGCAATAAGTTATTTGTAACACCCCTAAGCCCGTTAGGAAGACATGGCATGTATCATTCAGCTAGACAGATCCTCTAATGGATAGGGCATTACTGAAGGATTCAAATCCTTCGGTTTAACTTAACATTTGAGAAAACAGTTATGAAGGTTTCTTTTTTAGTTTAAAACCAATATTCTTCTTTCGTTTTAATGCATCTTTAAAGAAAGTAATAGGAATTATAAAAGAAAATTTCTATTATCCAACCATTTCCCAGGTATGGCATATCATATAAAAGATAAGTTCACAAACTACAATTCAAGGGAGTTTGGCGTACACTTTCATAGTAAGGGGAAATTCTCTTTTTAAGACGGAATAATACAAACAATGAATTTAATTGCAAAAGTTAAATACAAAACGTATGTATACGACATTCGTAAAATAGCCATGTATGATACAAAAATAAATAAGTGGTCACATGGAACCGCATTTTGGAAACTTAGACATAGCGTAGTCCCTTCAACTAGAAATATACCTAAAGAAGGATAAGTAACATAAATATGTGAATAATAAGAGAGAAATAAAGAGTTTTATTCACATAAGTAAGTTGATTATGTCTCAATATTAAAATAAATCTGACATGAAGTTATAGGGATTTCGACAGATATTCAAGACAAGGGAAACTTTCGGGATTTGGAAACTATAAGGTAAGTACATAGATCCAATCGGCCTAGGGTTATATTGGTATTATTTTCCATTTACTCAAAAGTTAGAAACTGACATAATTACCCGATTTAGTGGCTAGCCGATTTAAGGAAGGAGTACTGTCAATTTTCGGCATTTGATTTACAATCTTTCTATTCGGCAACAAGGTAAGTAATACAAATCCTACTAGGATTTGGTTTTGTTTTAAGCCAAATAGGTTTATTAATGTGACTTATATGATGGCCGAATATAGGAGTTAACAGATCTAAAGTTAGATCGGGGTTTTCGAGATCTCAAGGAACCTTTTTAAGCAAATCAGGTGTGTACGCACACTAACTTTCGATATTTCATATGGCAATTATTTTATTATGTGATTATACGTAAGAATATGAATATGGCTAAGTACCCTAATGTGGTACAAAAGTATTCAGGTACGTTTCCTACTTCCGATAGGATTATGAAATATGTTATTTTATAACATGTGAATATATGTATATGATTATGAAATTAAGCATGTTATGCATGATATATATTTTTTGGGCATTCGGGATTTATGTGAAAGGGAAGAAGGTGTTGACTTGGTCTCACCAACGTTTGAAGGTGTTGACTTGGTCTCAATTAATGAAATATGGTGACTACGGTCACATTATTTGAATATAGTAACTTCGGTTACATTATCTGAATTTGGTAACTCGGTTACATTATTTGAATATAGTGTCTAATGACACAACGATATGGGTGACGCCTTCGATGGTGTGTAGCGGATGGAGGGTTGACTTAGTAGTCCCTACGGTGTGAATGGCGTATGGGTGGTGTGTAGCGGATGGACCATTAGGATTGGGTTTGGGTTGCATCATAACTTATTTTATATGAATGTGAATTTGATATGAACGTGTATGCGATTTGTTGAATGTTAGTCTTGTGTGCACATTGAGTCTGTTGACTCACCCTTGTAGGGAATTATTTTCGGTGATGAACAAGGACGACCGGCCAGTGAACCACGAGGTGGCCATGTCTCATTTGAAGATTCCATTTAAATTTGGACTTTATTTCATTTAGTTCCTTAAATTTTATTTTGGGGTTATACTTGATGTAATAAGGCCATAAGGCCCAAAGGATTTTCTTTACTTTGCTTTATTTTTTTTTACTATTATGTTACTGAACCAATTATAACTAAAATTAAAGTGATATATTTTTGTTATAAACCCTAAAATTATTTTGTCACCTCTTTAAAATTGGATTTACAAGATTAAATAAACGGGTTCCAACCTAAGCCCAATCCACAACAACATTTTTCTAAATATTTTTTTAATTTCTCTAAGTATCGAAACTTTTGAAACCGGTTTACTTTAGGAACATACCAGATCCGGTTCAGGCTCGTGGGCCGGGTGTGGGGTGTTTCAGTTTGGTATCAGAGCCCAATTTTAAACTCTCGGCCTGTGGGCTAAGGCCCAAAATGTTTTCAAAGCGAGCCAAATGATTTTCTTTAAAAATAAGCAGGCTTTTGGCATGGCCCCTAAGTCTCCGAATTCATGATCCACCGGTAAGTATCCCTAACTCTCTGTGTGATTATGTGAATTATAGAAGGGTAGAAAAGGAATGGAGCGTAGGATAGCATGATAGGAACTTGAACCCTAGGACTAGTGTACCCCAGCAAAAACATAAGACTTAAATGCCTAACTAAACAAACCCATGATTGAGTCGTCGAGTTAGGTGTGGCAACCATGGTACGCATGTCTAGGATTGGTTTCGATGGGAGCTTGGTATTTAAGCAGTCCGCGTGACTCACCTCCTCTCCACTCGAATCCTACCTGGTGCGTAGCCTCGGTTCACCCTAATCAAGAGGACTTATTCACGGGCTAAACCCCTAACTAAAACCTGAAAGGGAACTAGCCATTTTTTTTAGAACCTTAATATTAAAATTCTTAAAATCATTTGTTCTCTCTTTAATTCACGAAAATTATTTCTTTTTACACAAATTTTCGAAAAATTTTTCGATTTACAAAAATACCCCTAATGGTAAAATTACAAAAAATGCCCTCGGTTTATAAAATGTCCAACTACTCAACAGCTTTTGCTAAAATTTCAGTATTTTATAAAACCCTAATTTGAAACTATGAAAATACCACGATTTTGAAAAAATTACAAAATTGCCCCTAACTTACCAAAATTACCAAAATGACCTCGATTTTCAAAATGTTTGCAACATCACCATCTTGGAAAATAAATTCTCAAAAGAACCTCAAAGTTTTGCAACTTGAAATATCCCGATTTAAAATTTTACAATTTACCCCTGTTTGTGGAAAAATTACCAAAATACCCATTAAGGTTCAAAAATTTTCAAATACACTCAATTTCAAAAATTTTCCAAAATACCCGGAACTTAAAAATACAAAAACACTTTGTGACAAAATCACCAAGGAACCTTATTTTGACAAATTACGAAAATACCCAGAGGGACAAATTACGAAAATACCCCGGGTAGTGGAAAAACAACAACAAATGAAAACTATGACGTTTCTCCGAATGAACTAAGGTTCATAATTGTTTGATGGATGTATGAATGAATGAAAAGACTGTGTGCATGTATGAATATGAAAGAACCACTCCTAAATTCCTTTTCATAAAATTTCTTTCGGGTAATCAAGTGAAACAAAAGTACTAATTCATAAAACTTCTTAATCGATTAAATCAGACGTTAGAAGTGAGTTCTAAGGGCGTGAACTTAGAGATTGTGCCTGGAAAGTATGATGGTTCTATTAAGATCAAAGTCGCAGCGTAAGCATAGTGCGGATGAGAAAGATTGTACGATTGCCGATAAGTAATTTCGAGGACGAAATTATTTTAAGGAGGGTAGAAGCTGTAACATCCTGAATAGGGCCTATGCATTTCAGTTTAATTGTATGAAATGACAAGTTTCAAGTACTATGAATAAATTTTGATACTTTTGGAAACCTAGAAATGCATGAAAATGGAAATGAAAATGAAAATGGAAATGAAAATGGAGATGAAAATGAAAATGGAAATGGAAATGGAAATGGACATTTTTGGAAACTTAGACATTTTTGGAAACTTAGACATTTTGGAAACCTAAACATTTTTGGAAATGATCCAAAAATGGAAACTTGAACATTTTAGGAAACTTGGATATGTAAGAGAAATAAGGAGTTTTATTCACATAAATATGTGAATAATAAGAGAGAAATAAAGGAGTTTTATTCACATAAATATGTGAATAATAAGAGATAAATAAAGGAGTTTTATTCACATAAATATGTGAATAATAAGAGATAAATAAAGGAGTTTTATTCACATAAATATGTGAATAATAAGAGATAAATAAAGGAGTTTTATTCACATAAATATGTGAATAATAAGAGATAAATAAAGGATTATTTTCTAAGGAGATAATTGAGGAGATAATGGATAGATTAAAGGCTTTTATCTTTTAAATAAAAGAGATAATATTATCTTAAGGGAGAGTGGTGGCCAAGTCAAGGACTCTTGGCCTAGCAAATTTGGCTATAAAAAGAGAACCCAAGGTCTTTTTCTCTCATCTTTCCAAGTAGCCAAAATCCCTTGCTCTCTCCCCTCTTTGCAATTTCTCTTTAAGCAAAATCCATCTCTTCTTCTTATATTTTCTTCTCCTCTCCTTTGTCATTGTTAAGCCAAAACCCTTTTCTTTTGATCCTGTTAAATCTCCATAGCGAATCTCTGTGATTCTAGGCAAGGAAGCAATCGATTAAAGGCATCAAGGTTTCTACAATTACCGAATATAAGGATCAAGGATCTAAGGTAAGGAATATAAATATTCGGTCAAGGTTTTGATTATGTCTCAATATTAAAATAAATCGACATGAAGTTATAGGGATTTGACGGATATTCAAGACAAGGGAAACTTTCGGATTTGGAAACTATAAGGTAAGTACATAGATCCAATCGGCCTAGGGTTATATTGGTATTATTTTCCATTTACTCAAAAGTTAGAAACCGACATAATTACCGATTTAGTGGCTAGCCGATTTAAGGAAGGAGTATCATCAATTTTGGCATTTGATTTACAATCTTTCTATTCGGCAACAAGGTAAGTAATACAAATCCTACTAGGATTTGGTTTTGTTTTAAGCCAAATAGGTTTATTAATGTGACTTATATGATGGCGAATATAGGAGTTAATGATCTAAAGTTAGATCGGGTTTTCGAGATCTCAAGGAACCTTTTAAGCAAATCGGTGTGTACGCACACTAACTTTCGATATTTCATATGGCAATTATTTTATTATGTGATTATACGTAAGAATATGAATATGGCTAAGTACCCTAATGTGGTACAAAAGTATTCGTGCACGCTTTCCTACTTAGATAGGATTATGAAATATGTTATTTTATAACATGTGAATATATGTATATGATTATGAAATTAAGCATGTTATGCATGATATATATTTTTTTGGGCATTCGGGATTTATGTGAAAGGGGAAGAAGGTGTTGACTTCGGTCTCACCAACGTTTGAAGGTGTTGACTTCGGTCTCACCAACGAAATATGGTGACTACGGTCACATTATTTGAATATAGTAACTTCGGTTACATTATCTGAATTTGGTAACTCCGGTTACATTATTTGAATATAGTGTCTAATGACACAACGTATATGGGCGACTGCCTTCGATGGTGTGTAGCGGATGGAGGGTTGACTTAGTAGTCCCCACGGTGTGAATGGCAGGTACGGGTGGTGTGTAGCGGATGGACCATTAGGATTGGGTTTGGGTTGCATCATAACTTATTTTATATGAATGTGAATTTGATATGAGCGTGTATGCCCGATTTGTTGAATGTTAGTCTTGTGCACATTGAGTCTGGCATGACTCACCCCATTGTGGGAATTATTTTCAGTGATGAGCAGGATGTGGACCGGTAGAGACCCTAAGTCAATTGAACTTAGTGAGTTCCAAAATTGGACACAAATATTTTAAAAAAATATCGCTAATCAACAAGCATCAATTCCCATAAGAAAAACATACTTATTGGTGAGACTCTGTCATACAGACACAATACATCAATAATGCTATCTATAGTTCATTGGCAGAAACACTTTTCCAACTTAAATATAACACACAGTACATGGGTGTTTATTGTCTGCCAACTCATGTGTATCCATC
Source organism: Gossypium rotundifolium (assembly GCA_025506655.1). Classification (NCBI taxonomy): domain Eukaryota; kingdom Viridiplantae; phylum Streptophyta; class Magnoliopsida; order Malvales; family Malvaceae; genus Gossypium; species Gossypium rotundifolium. The sequence goes on along the minus strand of CP106727.1, from coordinate 33,442,035 downwards.
ATAATCATGCATGCTCACAAACAACCCTTCCTTATGCCAACCTCGGACCTATAATTCAGAATTTAGAATAAAAAATCAATCATATTCATATTCATATCTCCTTGTTAAGTTGAACACATGTTATATCGCAAGGTCCCGCCAGTTCAGTTTGCAATATAGCAACCCTACCAGAGGTATCATAAAAAAAAAATTCCTTTCCATATTTTCACATATCACAATTTGTCTAGTACTGGGCTCGTGCAACAAAAAAGGTGCTTTTACATCAACAATGGTCATACTTATACATACAACACTGGTTTATTATACACGCGTCCAGACACAAAACATCGAATCATTTACAATAGAGACAACTTACCGTACACAATCCACATATCATGAAAGTATTATAACTCAAAGGAAGTAAGAAGGAACTCACCAGCAAGTTTCAGAATAGAATCTACTCTACTGGTCCTTTGTCTCGATTGCTCAAACCTTCACTATCTTCTTAAGCTAAATAAGAAACAAATATAACCATTAGACCATTAATCTAATTTAATCATTCATGAACTAATAAAAAATGTAAATCCCATCGACAACAACCTAAGGGCTTTCTAGAAATTACTAGTGAGCTGGTGCTTAACGGGGGTGTTTTGACTAGCTACTAGAACCTCATTCGTCTTCTTTAATGAAGATACCTTAAAATTTTCCAGAGACTCAGAAAAGAATGTAAAATTGAAGCATGTCGGCTATCGGCATCCTTATATGGCGTAGACAACGGGGACAAAGCTTAGTGGGAGGGTTAGAAAATTCCACTATAGCCCTTGAAACCCAAGAATAAACTTGCCTAAAATTTTGAAATCTAATCATTTACCAAACATAATTACTACCACAAATCAACTCAGTGAGTAGTAAAACGTTGCTTGCACATTAAAACAAGTCAACTAAACAAATCATTCAGCTACCTAAACACATAAAACTGTCATAAACAGTCTAACTCAATCCCAACTAGGTCTCTACTTGCACAATATAGTTTGGATTCGATCGATATCTCCTCGGCATGGATATGTGAAACATGCTATGGATCTTTGATAGTTTCGGAGGTAGTGCCAATCTATACGCCACTAGACCAACTCACCCTAGAACTTCGTACGGTTCTAAAAATTGCGGGCCCAACTTTCCTTTTAGTCCAAATCTTATAATATTCTTCCAAAGAGAAACTTAATCGCCAATTTTAAGAAATATGAAGGTGAGTCCCTTTATGAAACATGGGACATTTCAAGTCAATGTTAAGGAAGTGCCCACACCATGGACAAATAATCGTGAATTCAAATCCAAAATCTTTGTAATAATATTGGCAGTAACATCTAATCCAGCCTAGACGGAGCAAATGAATGATTGATCATGTTCCACACATAAGAACGAGTCTTTAAAATCATAGACGACATGACTATGAATTCATATATGCTTCCTAATGAACGTTTCACATACAAATCGAAGCCTCTAATAGTAAAAGCGATAAATAAAGATGATTGATATTAACAAATCATAGAGAAGCTTAACTGTTTGGAGTGGACTATCAAACCAATGAGAACGAAACCATGTTCTAGAAACCCACCGGAGGAGGCGAGCTACATAGGCAATAGGGTTAGAAATCCTTATTCAAATACCTATAACGCCGTCAGAAGGACCATCCAGACTTTAAGTAGGGAGGAAACCAAGGAGGTGGAAATCAAGTGCAAAACCAACCAAAGACCCCTTACGAAACTCAAAACTTACAACAATGATCCGTGGGTAATGACCATGTTGCATGTGGTCAACGTTTCTACCGACTAGAAGGGGAGATGTAAATGATGAATACAAATATTCGACAAGTCCAAGCCACATGTGGATGACTTGTGTAACACCCCTCACTAGTCTCTATTATCGAATTAGGGTTACAGGATATTACGATAGTTAACAAGCCCAAAATGCATTGACACAATTCAAAGATTAATTTAAACACCAAAAGTTAAAAACCACTCATTATTCATAGCATAAACACTAAAATGAGACTTAAATTGAGCATAAAGAACCATAAATTTTGTTTGGAAACAAGCATGGACTAATTTGAAATAAAACGGAAAAATATGGTAAAAATTGAAAATAGGGTAACATGGCTGTGTGACAGAGTCCAAACTGTGTGGCTTAAAGACATAATTGTGTGGCCAAATTGTGTAACAACTTGAGTCTGTGTAACTTAGGGTCACACGACTGTGTGGACAAACATGTACCAAAAATTCAAAGAGGCCACACAACCGTGTGGGGTGACCGTGTGTGGCACACAGCCGCGTGGTAGACCGTGTGCACCTAAAATAACTTCAAACCCAAGCCATTGCAACTATGATATCCTAAGTTCCAAGCTATACCATTTCCATCTATATTTACCCATTCAAAACATACTAAAAACATCAAACCTAAGTTCCTAACCAATATGCCCTCATTAGCACCACAATTCAAGCATTAAACCATACACATTCATCATTCACAATCATGTACCTAACATTCTTACCATAGCACCCTAGCATACCTTAAATCAATAGCATACATCAAATCAATCACACAAAGCATTAATCAACTTGCTCATATGCATATATATATATATATATATATATATGGACATACTTATGCCAAAAGTGCCAATTAAGTATATAGTTATCTTTACATAACCAAAACACAAGGCAACTAAGTTATATACATTCATACTTAAAAAAAAAAAACTTCAAGTACATGCCATTTATAACCAAACCAAAATGACTTTAACTACCAAGTCGATAAACGGATAGTGTGAGCTCTGACTTGAACTTCCAATTGTAAGCAAATTAATGCTTAGTAAGCTCGTATAAATCTTAAAATTGAACTTACTAAATATGAATCTACTTAAACCATTCATGCATAATTTCATTAACTAGCTCATAGGCTTATTTATTTTTTATACACACCACAAACCTCACAAGGTTAGTGAGTTCATAAATATTAACATTTAACCTTATTAATACATGGAACATTTATAAGAAAACATATAAAGAATTCAATTCATTCATCACATGTTCATTAGGCATAATTCATTTTATTTCAAATGTTTATACCCAAAATTATTTATTTACATAACTAATCTCATATATACTTTCATATATCGATTTCTATTTATGCATTTATCACCCAATGAACCAAATGAAATAACATTAGATATGTGGGAACAATGCTCACACAAGCTGTAAAATGGGCTATAGTGCGATGCAACCACTTTGAAGCCAAGATGGGTGCAATTAGGGAATCGTGTCCTGCCATGCACAAGCTATGACGCGACATGCCTATGTTTTTCAATAGAAATCGAGCCCTTCAAGCTAAAAACCTGTTGGAATTCTATTTATACGCATCAATTCTAATCTTAAAAAAATACCTTTCAAACACCCAAAAAGAGAAAAACTCTCCTCTAGTCGCCGCACCTCAACCCAAGTTCTAGATTTGATCTTTTTGTACTTTCGATATTTGATGTCTACAAGTAAGCTCTGTTTTCTCTCTTTACTTCGTAGTTTTCTAGTTTTCTTCTCCTATTGTAGATTGTAGAGTCCAAATTGGTTGAGGAATGAATTTCATTGGAAACCAGCTGAAGTTTCATGTTCAAACTCTATTTCTCATTAATTTTATCATTTGGGTTGTTATTTTGTCATAATTTGAAAATGACACAAACGAAACAACAACGCACCAATAAGGCACCGAGTAATATCGATGCCAACCGCTTCCATAATCCAGAAGTGAAGAGATTTTATCTCCAAATGAGTGGGCATTCTTTCAATCAAGAATGTGGGTTCGATCCTACCATATTTGTTTACGTTGAAATTTGGGAATTGGTGGAATACCACCATTGGAACAACTTTTGCACAACCCAATTGAACCAGCGATTGACGTAATATTTCATGAGTTTTATACCACCCTGAAGGCTAGGGATAATCGAAAATATTGGGGTGAGATGATCATTCACGTTACTATTTAAGGAAAAAAGGTATTGGTTGTGTCTCGAGAATTATGTAACACCCGATTATGTTTATTGACCCAAAATTTAAGGAAAGTTAGGATCAAATTGAAATGATTAGTAAATTGTTGAATCCCATCGGGAAATTCAAAAATTTTAATGGTTAAATTGTAATTAGTTGGATTCCAGTTTTGGTTTAGTTAGATTGGAACCGAATGGTTCCATAGTGGGAGACAAAATGATTAAGGGTGAATGGTTGTATTGGTAAGTGAAAATCGTGCCAAAGGAGTATATATATGGGTGTGTATGGAGATAGAATTTTCTCAATTCTATTTACCATTTTTCTCTCTATAGCATCGTCTTCTTTGGTTGTTTCGAAGAATGAAAGGATGTAGCTAAAGGAAGCTCTGTATATCGCAGTAGTCGTGTGAATTAAAGTCTGATAGTAGAAAAATTTAGGACCTAGTAAGCTTCCTTACCTTATTGTACTTGTGGATTGAAGAAAGAAGTAAAGTAAGAACTCTTAAAAGCATCTATATAAAGATGAATTCTTGGTTTTGAGGGTTGAACACCTTTAGTTTAACCGATAATGCTTAGCTGCTAGGACAAAGAAAACTTTAGAGTTCAGACAATCTAAGCTATCAAGGATAAAGAAGCAAAGTGGGTCTCTGTACCTTGCTTTTTGGGTTATAGAATGTCATTATGTTACTTGCATGAAAAATGTTGAATTTGCACTAAGATGGCCTGAGTTCATGATGTGTATGTGCTGGATGAAATAGTAGGTTGCGTATATACAACAACTATTTGATCTCTTGCTAGTTGTCTATTGCCTGTTATTGGTTGTTAATTGATGATTAGTTAAATTGTGTAACATATATAAAATGATAAGTTACATAACTTGTCCACGTGTTTATGAAATTTAGAGTATGGAGGGAGAAGTATTGGCGGGTTAAATAAAGCTAGGATTGGGTAGATGATTGGAAAAATGAAATTTTGTTAGATTTTTCAATACTGTGAAGCTTCGGGCCTTGCGGAGGGGACACTTCAGTGTTTGAGCATTAAGATTAAAAATGAAATAGGATGTTATCGACTGGCTTACTAGAGTGACACTATGATAAAAATTATTAGGTTTCATAAAGCAACACTGCAACAACAGTTAGCAGGCTCTATAGGGCGACACCTCAAAGAAGTTTAAGGTACAAAACCATAGCTTGACCATGGTAACAAGTGGAGTCTGTTAGGACAAAAAAACATGGGAAAGAATGTGTAAGACCGTGGCTTGGCCACAATAACATAGAGTGATTCAGTTGGGACATTAAACACAATGTTGTCCACCGGGACAATAAATATAAAAAAGTCTGCCAAGACGTAAAACATCAGGTTACACTTGGGAAATCTATTTATTAGTATACTTGGGGTACACCAAGATATAAAATAGAGTTTGTGGTGTGACTGGTGCATTAGGAAACTGGAACAAATGGACTTAGTGCGCCTTAGGAACATAGACTATCGAGATAATGAGGGAGTTCACCAAAGGCGATGATTGAGTGAAGCCAAGGAAGCTTCTCAAATCGTCAAGGTCAAAGGAGGAAGAGACTTCCCTAGATAGGGAGGCAACATAATGTACATCAAAAAGGGTCTACCAGGGAAGCCACGAACCCCACATCATAAAAGCAAATGTAGAATAGGCTATAATCAAAACAGTCTTAAATAGTAAGTCAACAAGAGGTTGTAGATGGATTGGGTAGACCGATAAGAGTCCTTATGAGAGGAAATGCAAACTCAAGGCTGAATACTCAATAAAGTTTGCCAGAAAATAGTGAAAAGTGAAGGTTTAATAGGACCATGAAATAAGGTAAAAGTGTAATGCCCCGAATTTGGGCCTAGAAGTATTGGGCCTATTGGGATTTGGGCTTTGAATCTTAGAAAATTTTTAAGTGAGTGAGAAAATGACAATTGGCATGTAGGCTTGGAGGGTTTAATAAATTTTGAGTGTCTAGGTGTGTTGGAGAAGCTCTGGGTTCGTGTTTTATGGTAGAGGATTCTTAATTTATTTAATTAAGGAATCAGGGTTATGAGTACTGGGCTTTTAAATAAAAATAAGTGAAAAATAACAAAAAGAAGCCTGTGGTGAAGTGGCTAAGTGATGCCACTAGGGTGTAGGGAGGTGGCGACATATGCATGCAGGGAGGTCTGAGGTTCAAGTGCTAGCTTAAGTTTTATTTTGAAGTTTAATTTTAGGCTTCTAGAAGGCTGGAAGTGGCGTGTAGAGGAACTCTAATGAGAAGTGATCAGTAGAGAGAATTTAAGAGAAGGATAAGGGAGATATCATGGAGAAAAATTAGGAGATGAGCAGTGGATGAAGTGGTGTCGAATTGGACTCTAGGGGTGGCTAAGTTTCGGCTATAGGCTATAAAAGGAGGGTGCCGAATGCTTGAAAGGGTCTTTGAGCATTCTTTAGTTTTTTTTTTCTCCCCTCTCAATTGGTTTCTCCTATAGCCGATTTTTTTCCATTTGTCGAAAAAAACCCATCATTCTTTTTGCCGAAAATTCCTATCTGAGTTGTGTTCTATTTTTGCCCCTGAAAGCCGAATACACCTTCTAATCATATAGTTTTACTTGTGCCAATTTTTAGTTAGTTCTCCTTCATCATAATCGATTGCTACCCACTTTTACTCAAGCCGAATCTTGTTCAGTAGAGATCTAGGTCGCAGGATCAAAGGAGGGATTCGGTAAGTGTTTAGTTGAACTTTTTAGTATGTTCTGTTATAATCCGAAGGGCTATCTAACCCAATCCTTGTTGTTAACCTGTATGAATAAGGGTAAGGCTCAACAATTGCAAGCGTGGTAGGTAAGGATTGCTAACAATGTGGTAAGTGTTCTCGACTCAGTCATGGTTTAGTAGATTATTGAATCTAATGTGGCTCATAATGGTGACTTATGAACAATATGAGTCACTTGGTTTTGACGATATAGGTATTCGGGTGGATCTAGAGGATAATCGCCAATAGTAGCAAAGGAAAGGCTACTATAACGTGAGGCACACAATAAGGGTACGGTGAGGTTTCGATTTTTTATAAGTATGTGTTTAAGCTTTGGTTAATAGCTAGTAATGTCGATTGTAGGTTTGTGACTAAGGGTTTTGCAGCACATGAAGTTACCAAGTGTGTACAAACACTACACACATGATATCAGCAATGCCAAAAAGTCAAAAAGTCGAATGTGGCTAAACGGGCCTGGTGGGCCCGAAGGCTAGTTTTGATGAGTTTGTTTGGTTTGGTATACGAATTGAGTCAGTCAAACATAATACAGGATCTGGAATTATTTTGGGCCTAACAGGCCATAAGGATGTGATTTGGGCCTAATGGCCCGTAATGATTAATTTGGGTTTGATGGGCTTTATGGGGACGTAGGCAAGTATGTTAGGGTTTATAGACTTTAGGCTTAGTTTGAAAAACTCTTAAATTTCATAAGACTTAATCTAATCAAACACGTCCGTGAACAAGTTGCTGGGTTAGGGTGTGGCAACGGGCATACGCATGTCTAGGATTGGATCTAGGGAGAGCTTGGTACTTAAGCGGTCCTAGTGGCCCACCTCCTATTCTCTGTAATCCTACCTGGTGCGTAGTGTCTACTCACTTTAGCCGCGAGGACTTGTTGATGGGCCAAGGTTCACAACTAAAACTCGAGAGGGACCAAATACCCTTATATTTGTAAAATTACTAAAATATCCTTATATTTGTGAAATTACTAAAATACCCTTATTTTTGTAAAATTGCTAAAATACCCCTAGGTCTAGAAAGTTACCAAAATACCCCTATTATGCAAAAGTAACAAGATACCCCAAATTTACCAAATTACCAAAATACCCTTGTAGGGTAGAATTACGAAGATACCCCTGGGTAGTGAAATGACAAAAATACCTCTATGTGACGAAGATGAGTTTGTGGATGTTACTCACGTGTTTGATGCATTCATATGATAATCTTCTTAGAATGCATATGGGTGGGATTTATGGTACGGAGGAAGATTTGAGGATCGCATAGTCGTTTGGTCATGGATCCATCGAAGGCTTTAAGCCCATTATATGATTAGCAGCTTTGATGCAATGTTAAGTAGTACTGTAACTGGGCTACCTTTGGTGTGTAGAGGATGGGTGGGTTGATTTAGAAATCCCCATAGGTGTGTAATGGTTGGAAGCGAAATGGTGTGTGTAGTGGATGAATTATTGGGATGGGTTTTGCATTATCTTGCTTATATATGATACGATATGTTATGATATGAGGTCATTGTGGGCTAAGGCCCAAGACCACAGATTTTTGATAAGGATTAGGCCCAATGTGAATATTTGTATGTCATTTGATTGCCAATGGTTGTACACATTAAGTTTCGAAACTCACACTTTTTAATTTATTGTTTTAGGTAATCCTGAATAGACGGCTCGACGTGGGAGAGGAATCGGAGATGACAACACTACAAGCTGATCAAATGTTTTAATTTGTTCAAATGAATATGTTTTTAAATACTTTGTTTTTCATTGGATTGTAATAAGGCCATGTAACTCCTAATTGACTTTAGATTTCGGGTTTATTATTATTGTTTTAACTATCCGCTTCATAAATTTCATAAAATTTTTAAAGTTAGCATGGTTTTCGAAATAACTCAACATATGATCATTTTTTTAAAATTTGGGTTTTTCCTCTTAACTTAACAAGATACAAGGGTTTTGGGCTTTTGAGCCTTACATTGTTAAATTGTAAAGTCGTTTTGAAGTGTGCCTTTAAAGTGACATTCTGGACTCGGACTAACTTCTAAGACGATTTTGGGGTATTACATTTAGTGGTATCAGAGCCAGGTTGTAAAGCTCCGGCTGTGAAATGGGCTTTAGATTTTGGGTCTTTTTAAAACAAGTAGATTAGAAAGTTTGGCAGGATTCTTGCAGTGTGGTTCACCGAGCCCTTGACATCGAGCCAAGTAATTTTTTTGTTATTTTACTATTTACATTACTGAACTATATTTAGATATTGGTCTACTTTAAATAATAGGTCTTTAGAGACTAAAGCCCGTAGGAAACTTAAGCCTGTGGTGGATATACGACCGCAAAATAACTTTTAAAATGTTATTTATATAAGAAATGTGCTTTAAACATTGGAACTATGAACTAAATACATAAAATTCCTAATTCAGATAATACGAGAATCAATGATGAGGGCTAGAAGAAGTGCAAGAGGTCGTGGCTGAGGCCGTGAAAGTGTTATGGCTGATGTGCTGACTCAGCTAGTTAGGGAGGTACTGGAGGAGGATAAAGAAATTGGTGAAACACTTCGGGTTAGGTGCGTGGACTGTAAGGAAAAAAGAGATCGCAGTTCTCAAGGGCCGTAGTCTCATTCTGTGAAGCATGTTAAGGTATGTCCAAGCTTTTCGGCTTGTGAATATTACAGAAGGTGTCATCCGGGTGAATGCTGGAGGAAGTCAGGAGCGTGTTTCAGATGCGGGTCTGAGGAGCATAAGGCTCGGATTGTTCATTCACCATTAAGTCGAGTATGTTTTGTGTGGATGCAATATTTTGGGCATAGAAATGTATGCATGCAATGTTTATTTTCTCCAGTGGGTAAGTGTAAAGGGTTCAATTAGAGTTAAAGTGTGTTAGTGTTATTAAAATCAGAGTGCGCAGCGGAAGCATAATGGTGTGACTTGAGCGGTGCGATTAATAGTTAGTTGGAAATTTCGAGGAAAAATTTCTTTAAGGGGGTAGATTTGTAACGCCCCGAATTTGGGCCTAGAAGTAATTGGGCCAATTGGGATTTGGGCTTTGAATCTTAGAAAATTTTTAAGTGAGCGAGAAAATGACAATTGGAATGTGGGCTTTGAAGGTTTAATGAATTTTGAGTGTCTAGGTGTGTCGGTGAAGCTCTGGGTTCGAGTTTCCTGGTGGAGGATTCTTAATTTATTTATTTAAGGAATCAAGGTTGTGAGTAGTGGGCTTTTAAATAAAAATAAGTGAAAAATGGCAAAAAGAAGCTTGTGGTGAAGTGGCTAAGTGACGCCACTAGAGTGTAGAGAGGTTGCGACATATGCATGCAGGGAGGTCTGAGGTTTGAGTGCTAGCTTAAGTTTTATTTTGGAATTTAATTTTAGGCTTCAAGAAGGCTGGAAGTGGAGTGTAGAGGGACTCTAAGGAGAAGTGATCAGTAGAGAGAATTTAGGAGAAGGATAAGGGAGATATTATAGAGAAAATTTAGGAGATGAGCAGTGGATGAAGTGGTGCCGAATTGGACTCTAGGGGTGGCTACGTTTCGGCTATAGGCTATAAAAGGAGGGGGCAAAATGCTTGAAAGGGTCTTTGAGCATTCTTTAGTTTTTCTTTCTCCCCTCTCAATCGGTTTCTCTTATAGACGAATTTTTTTCCATTCCCGAAAAAGAAACCCATCATTCTTTTTGCCAAAAATTCCTATCAGAGTTGTGTTTTGTTTCTGTCCCTAAAAGCTGAATATACCTTCTTATCATATAGCTTTACTTGTGCCAATTTTAACTAGTTCTCCTTCATCACAATCGATTGCTACCCACTTTTAGTCAAGCTGAATCTTGTTCAGTAGTGATCTAGGTCACATGATCAAAGGAGGGTAACAGTAAGTTTTTAGTTGAACTTTTTAGTGTGTTTTGCTATAAGCAGAAGGGCTATCTAACCCAATCCTTGTCTTTAACCTGTATGAATAAGGGTAAGGCTCAACAATCACAAGCGTGGTAGGTAAGGATTGCTAACATTGTGGTAAGTGTTCTCGACTCAGTCATGGTTTAGTAGATTATTGAATCTAATGTGGCTCACAATGGTGACTTATGAACAATATGGGTCACTTGGTTTTGACGATATAGGTATTTAGGTGTAGATCTAGAGGATAATTGCCAATAGTAGCAAAGGAAGGGCTACTATAATGTGAGGCACACGGTAAGGGTACGGTGAGGTTTTGGTTTTTGATAAGTATGTGTTAAAGCTTTGGTTAATCGCTAGTAATATTGATTGTAGGTTCGTGACTAAGGGGTTTGCAGCATGCGAAGTTACCAAGTGTGTACAAACACTACACACACGATATCGGCAATGATGAAAAGCCAAAAAGTAGAATGTGGCTAAATGGGCTCGGTGGGCCCTAAGGTTAGGTTTGATGAGTTTGTTTGGTTTGGTATACGAATTGAGTTAGTCAAACATAATACAGGATCTAGAATTGTTTTGGGCCTAGCAGACCATAAGGATGTGATTTGGGCCTAATGGGCCATAAGGATGTAATTTGGGTTTGATGGGCTTTATGGGGACGTAGGCAAGTATGCTAGGGTTTATGGACTTTAGGCCTAGTTTGAACAAGTTTTAAATTTCATAAGACTTAATCTAATTAAACACGTCCGTGAACAAGGTGCTGGGTTAGGTGTGGCAACAGGCATACGCATGTCTAGGATTGGATCTAGGGAGAGCTTGGTACTTAAGCGGTCCTAGTGGCCCACCTCCTATTCTCTGGAATCCTACCTGGTGCGTAGTGTCTGCTCACTTTAGCCGCGAGGACTTGTTGATGGGCCAAAGTTCACAACTAAAACCCGAGAGGGACCAAATACCCTTATATTTGTAAAATTACTAAAATACACTTATATTTGTAAAATTACTAAAATACCCTTATATTTGTAAAATTACTAAAATACCCTTAGGACTGAAAATTACCAAAATACCCATGTTTTGAAAAAGTACCAAAATACCCCTATTTTGTAAAAGTACCAAGATACCCTAAATTTACCAAATTACCAAAATACCCATATAGGGTAGAATTACGAAGATACCCCTAGGTAGTGAAATGACAAAAATACCTCTTTGTGACGAAGATGAGTTTGTGGATGTTACTCATGTGTTTAATGGATCATATTATTATCTGCTTAGGATGCATATGGGTGGGATTTATGGTACAGAGGAAGATTTGAGGATCGTATAGTCGTATGGCCATGGATTCATCGGAGGCTTTAAGCCCATTATATGATTAGCAGCTTTGCTGCAACGTTAAGTAGTACCGCAATCGGGCTACCTTTGGTGTGTAGAGGATGGGTGGGTTGATTCAGAAATCCCCACAGATGTGTAATGGTTGGAAGGGAAATGGTATGTGTAGTGGATAGATTATTGGGATGGGTTTTGCATTATCTTGTTTGTATATGATACAATATGTTATGATATGAGGTCATTGTGGGCTAAGGCCCAAGACCATCGATTTTTTATAAGGCTTAGGCCCAATTTGAATATTTGTTTGTGATTTGATTGCCAAGGGTTGTACATACTGAGTTTCAAAACTCACACCCTTTAATTTATTATTTCAAGTAATCCTGAATAGATGGCTCGACATGGGAGAGGACTCGGAGATGGCCACACTACAAGCTGATCAAATGTTTTAATTTGTTCAAATGAATATGTTTTTAAATACTTTGTTTTTTCATTGGATTGTAAAAAGGCCATGTAACTCTTAATTGAATTTTGATTTCGAGTTTATTATTATTATTTCAACTATCCGCTTAATAAATTTCATAAAATATTTAAAGTTAGCATGGTTTTCGAAATAGCTCAACATATGAACGTTTTCTTAAAATTTGGGTTTTTCCTTTTAACTTAACAATATTCAAAAGTTTTGGGCTTTTGGGCCTTAAATTGTTAAATTGTAAAGTCGTTTTGAAGTGTGCCTTTAATGTGACATTTCAGACTCGGCCTAACTTTTAGGCCTAGTTTGGGGTGTTACATTTAGTGATATCAGAGCTAGGTTGCAAAGCTAGGGCTGTGAAATGGGCCTTAGATTTTGGGTCTTTTTAAAACAAGTAGATTAGAAAGTTTGGCAGGATTCTTGAAGGGTGGTTCACCGAGCCCTTAACGTCGAGCCAAGTAATTTTTTCTGTTCTTTTACAGTTTAAATTACTGAACTATATTTAGATATTGTGCTACTTTAAATAATAGGTCTTTAGAGACTAAAGCCCGTAGGAAACTTAAGCCTGTGGTGGATATACGACCGCGAAATAACTTTTAAATTGTTTTTTACATAAGACATGTACTTGAAACAGTGGAACTATGAACTACATAAATAAAATTCCTAATTCAGATAATACGAGAATCAGCTATGAGCGCTAGAAGAAGTGCAAGGGGTCGCGGCCGAGGCCGTGGAATTGTTAGGGCTGATGTGCTGATCAACTAGTTAGGGAGGTATTGAAGGAGGTTAAAGAAATTGGCAAAGCACTTCAGGTTAGGTGCGTGGTCTGTAAGGAAAAAATAGATCGTAATTCTCTAGGGTCGCAGTCTCGTTCTATGAAGCATGTTAAGGTACATCCAAACTTTTCAGCTTCTGAATATTACAGAAGGTGTCATCCATGTAAATGCTGGAGGAAGTTAGGAGCGTGTTTCAGATGCGGTGTAACACCCCAAACCCGGCCCAAAACACTTCGGCCGAATTCGGAATGCTGCTGGAAAACCTTATGTTGAAATCGGCTAAGTGATGATAAAACTTGCTTGTAGCAGTGTTAGGCTCGGCATGAAAACAAGTGCTAAACTAAATCCTTAATGATTAGGTTTTAAAACATGATTCAATTTCTTAGAGAGATGTTTCATTTGAAAAACAATTTGAAGTTCAAGGTTAGTTGAAAACGGGTCCTTTTGAAATCTTTAAAAGAATCCGAGTAATTACGAGAATCTCAATTAGAAAACCTTAGTTAGGTTTTTTTTTAAAATCATCAAATGTCATTATTTGAAATTGTTTGCAATTACTAATTCATGTCTAGTCTAGCATAAACCATAATGAAAACCCAAAATAGTTAAATGGCCATATTACAATAAAACAACCCAATTAAACCAATATTAAAAGTATATGTTTCTAAATATAAAAATCGCGTCTGCATGGCCATCTCGGATCCCATCCAAGCCCGGTCCAAACATCACGAATCACCTGCATTGTTTGGTAAAAATTTGGGTGAGTCAACTGACTCAGTGTGTAATTAGTCCAGAGATTTCCACGTATGGGCTTAGCCTAAAACCACACCAATCCACATAACAGAGAATAATGCAAAATGCACCCAACCTAGCCTAGGGTCCATCCTCTACAAAACCTCGTATCCAACCACCACACACCAGGGGATTACTAAATCAACCCTCCAACCTCTACACACCAATTCGGCAAGTCATGCCATCCACCAAGTGGTCGAGCCACTGGTCCATATGATCAAATCACAATATAATCCATAACGTGACTGTAGTCAACGTCAATCCACGATGAGGCACATAGCCATCACCAACCGCGATATGGCACAAAGCCGATACCAACCATGATGAGGCACTGAGCCGATCATCAATCCATGTGAGGCTCGTAGCCATCACTAAACCACGTACATAAATGTACACCTTATCCTTCTTTCATATATACAAATCCCGCCCAATGCTTATGCAACATACGATAGTGATGTGATGATATAATGCATGAACATATTAATCAAACATACAACACATATATACAACAATAACCATAATTCTATCAGTATTTAACACTGACCTGATTATCGACATACCCGTTAAGGGTATCCATCTCATTATTGCCACTGAATTAATCATCACACTTATAACACATACAATATTTTATACATATTCGGGAAATTGCATAATAATCACACACCTGATAACTCGAAGGCCTTTGCTTTACTTCCCACTTGTCAAAATCCCTATACAACCCAAGTCAGATTCGGCTTCTACATAAAGTTTATGAAAATGGCCTTTGGCCAATCACTATTCCCTTACCTCGAGTAGTCGATCCCAAGAGAATCCTTAATGCTCCCTTACGCTGGCTACGCACAAAAGAAATACAAGATTAAGGGCCTCCTAAGGTTCGACCATCCCTAAAACCAAAGCCAACCATTCGGTTTTGGCACACCAATAAAATAAAAAAAAGATATGAAACCGATTGTTAAAGAGGACAGACACTTACCACCAAACACGATTGAAAAGATTAAGAGAGAGTAGTCGACGGCATCACCCTTAGAGATTCGGCTTTAACAGGTCGACAAAGAAGAAGAAAGACTCCGAAAAAAGTGATGGCACAAATGAACAAAGAAAAGAAGAAGAAGAGAAAATCGAGTGTGGAGAGTTGCGGCTTTGGTGTTTCGACTTTAAGGATTTGTGAAAAAGAAGAGAGAATGAGGAACTATAGGGTTCGGCTATAGAGAGTTATGGAGAGAACAGAAAAGAAGAAGAAGAAAAGAGGTTGGGAAGGAGAAATAGATTCGGTTTAGAGAAGAAGTAAAGATGTCACAAAATGAATAAGAGACAAATGAGTTCTTTGGAAGAGAAAAATCGCAAAAAGGGTGCCTAACACTATACTAACAAATTCGCCTCCCCTATCTTGACCGAAAATGCCATCACCAAGAGCCCCACTGTCGGCCAACTCTCACCCCTTAGAGTCCCACATTCGCCATCGCTTCTCTCTCTCCTTATCCCTTGTTTCCTCCTACTTAGCCAATCTTCAAGTCGTCGACCTAATCTACACCTCATCCAACCAGTCCAAATGCCATCCAACACCTTCCCTCTCTTGACACAAAACCAAAATAAAACATCACTCCCTAAGCTCTAAGTGGTGCCTCCTTGCCACCTTCGCTTCCTTTCTTGTGTCATCTTCCACACATAATTTCTTTTAAAGCCTAGCTCCCCTAGTTCCCCCTTTCCTCAGGTTAAAACAAAAATTTTCCTATGACCTCTACCAAAGCCCAAGGTTTCTCGAAACCCCCAAACACTTACAATCAACATGCAGAGCATACTAACACACAGATACAAATTAAAATATGCACAACCCCCGAACCTCGGATATTACATGCGGGTCTGAGGAGCATAAGGCTCAGGATTGTTCAATCACCATTAAGTCAGGTATGTTTTGTGTAGATGTAATATTTTGGGTATAGAAACTGTATGCATACAATGTTTATCTACTCCAATGGGTAAGTGTAAAGGGTTCAATTAGAGTTAAAGTGTGTTAGTGTTATTAAAATTAGAGTGCACAGCGGAAGCATAATGGTGTGACTTGAGCGGTGCGATTAATAGTTAGTTGGAAATTTTGAGGATAAAATTTCTTTAAGGGGGTAGATTTGTAACGCCCCGAATTTGGGCCTAGAAGTATTGGGCCTATTGGGATTTTGGCTTTGGATCTTAGAAAATTTTTAAGTGAGCGAGAAAATGACAATTGGAATATAGGCTTTGAGGGTTTAATGAATTTGGAGTATCTAAGTGTGTTGGAGAAGCTCTAGGTTCGAGTTTTGTGGTGGATAATTCTTAATTTATTTAATTAGGGAATCAAGGTTGTGAGTAGTGGGCTTTTAAATAAAAATAAGTGAAAACTGGCAAAAAGAAGCCTGTGGTGAAGTGGCTAAGTGATACCACTAGGGTGTAAGGAGGTGGTGACATATGCATGCAGGGAGGTCTGAGGTTCGAGTGCTAGCTTAAGTTTTACTTTTTAGTTTAATTTTAGGCTTCTAGAAGGTTGGAAGCGGAGTGTAGAGGGACTCTAAGGAGAAGTGATCAGTAAAGAGAATTTAGGAGAAGGATAAGGGAGATATCATAGAGAAAAATTAAGAGATGAGCAGTGGATGAAGTGGTGCCAAATTGGACTCTAGGGGTGGCTATGTTTCGGCTATAGGCTATAAAAGGAGGGGGCCGAATGCTTGAAAGGGTCTTTGAGCATTCTTTAGTTTTTTTTCTCCCCACTCAATCGGTTTCTCTTATAGTCGAATTTTTTTTCCATTTGCCGAAAAAGAAACCCATCATTCTTTTTGCCAAAAATTCCTATTAGAGTTGTGTTCTGTTTCTATCCCTAAAAGCCAAATACACTTTCTTATCATATAGCTTTACTTGTGTCGATTTTTAGTTTGTTCTCCATCACAATCGATTGCTACCCACTTTTAGTCAAGCTGAATCTTATTCAATAGCGATCTAGGTCGCAGGATCAAAGGAGGGTTTCAGTGAGTGTTTAGTTGAACTTTTTAGTGTGCTATAAGCCGAAGGGCTATCTAACCCAATCCTTGTAGTTAACCTGTATGAATAAGGGTAAGGCTCAACAATCGCAAGCATGGTAGGTAAGGATTACTAACAAGGTGGTAAGTGTTCTCGACTCAGTCATGGTTTAGTAGATGGCCAAATCTAATGTGGCTCATAAGTGTGACTTATGAACAATATGGGTCACTTGGTTTTGAAGATATAGGTATTTGGGTGCAGATCTAGAGGATAATCGCCAATAGTAGCAAAGAAAGAGCTACTAGAACGTGAGGCACACAGTAAGGTACGGTGAGGTTTCAATTTTTGATAAGTATATGTTAAAGCTTTGGTTAATCGCTAGTAATGTCAATTGTAGGTTTGTGACTAAGGGGTTTGTAGCACGCGAAGTTACCAGGTGTGTACAAACACTACATACATGAATCGGCAATGACGAAAAGCCGAATGTGGCTAAATGGGCTCAGTGGGCCCTAAGGCTAGGTTTGGTGAGTTTGTTTGGTTTGGTATACGAATTGAGTCAGTCAAACATAGTACATGATCTGGAATTATTTTGGGCCTAACAGGCCATAAGGATGTGATTTGGGCCTAATGGGCCGTAAGGATGTAATTTGGGTTTGATTGGCTTTATGGGGACGTAGGCAAGTATGCTAAGGTTTATGGACTTTAGGCCTAGTTTGAACAACTCTTAAATTTCATAAGACTTAATATAATTAAACACATCCGTGAACAAGTCGCTGGGTTAGGGTGTGGCAACAGGCATACGCATGTTTAGGATTGGATCTAGGGAGAGCTTGGTACTTAAGCGGTCCTAGTGGCCCACCTCCTCTTCTCTGGAATCCTACCTGGTGCGTAGTGTCTGCTCACTTTAGCCACGAGGACTTGTTGATGGGCGAAAGTTCACAACTAAAACCTGAGAGGGAGCAAATACCCTTATATTTGTAAAATTACTAAAATACCCTTATATTTGTAAAATTACTAAAATACCGCTAGGCCTAAAAAATTACCAAAATACCCTTATTTTGTAAAAGTACAAAAATACCCCTATTTTGAAAAAGTACCAAAATACCCCTATTTTGCAAAATTACCAAGATATCCCTAATTTTCCAAATTACAAAATACCCCTGTAGGGTAGAATTACGAAGATAGCCTTGGGTAGTGAAATGAAAAAAATACCTCTATGTGATGAATATGAGTTTGTGGATGTTACTCATGTGTTTGATGCATTCATATGATAATCTGCTTAGGATGCATATAGGTGGGATTTATGGCACGGAGGAAGATTTGAGGATCGCATAGTCGTATGGCCATGAATCCATCGGAGGCTTTAAGCCCATTATATGATTAGATGCTTTACTGCAACGTTAAGTACTACCGCAACCGGGCTACCTTTGGTGTGTAGAGGATGGGTGGGTTGATTTAGAAATCTCCACAGGTGTGTAATGGTTGGAAGGGAAATAGTGTGTGTAGTGGATGGATTATTGGGACGGGTTTTGCATTATCTTGTTTGTATATGATACGATATGTTATGATATGAGGTCATTGTGGGCTAAGG
Organism: Gossypium rotundifolium; assembly: GCA_025506655.1. Classification (NCBI taxonomy): domain Eukaryota; kingdom Viridiplantae; phylum Streptophyta; class Magnoliopsida; order Malvales; family Malvaceae; genus Gossypium; species Gossypium rotundifolium. The sequence continues at coordinate 33,423,462 of CP106727.1, read as the reverse complement.
CCCAAGACCACCGATTTTTTATAAAGCTTAGGCCCAATGTGAATATTTGTATGTCATTTGATTGCCAATGGTTGTACACACTGAGTTTCGAAACTTACACCCTTTAATTTATTATTTTAGGTAATCCTGAATAGATGGCTCGGCATGGGAGAGAACTCAAAGATGGCCACACTACAAGCTGATCGAATGTTTTAATTTGTTCAAATGAATATGTTTTTAAATACTTTGTTTTTTCATTAGATTGTAAAAAGGCCATGTAACTCCTAATTGACTTTAGATTTCAGGTTTATTATTATTGTTTCGACTATCCGCTTCATAAATTTCATAAAATTTTTAAAGTTAGCATGGTTTTCGAAATAACTCAACATTTGATCGTTTTCTTAAAATTTGGGTTTTTCCTCTTAACTTAACAAGATACAAGGGTTTTGGGCTTTTGGGCCTTAAATTGTTAAATTATAAAGTCGTTTTGAAGTGTGCCTTTAATGTGACATTCCGGACTCGGGCCTAACTTCTAGATGAGGTTTGGGGTGTTACAAAAAGTCTTGTCAGTCTAATAAGGGTAGAAACCTTCATGAAATATCTTAGCAAGAAGTAGTACGTCGGGTACTATTGTGCTACATTGTGGGTAATTGTTCTCCAAAGAAGTGAGGGTATTGTATTTTGGTAAAGACCACAGTTAGGCAATTAATTGGGAAAATGTTAATCATCATCAGTCAAAAGTAATGAATACGGGTATCAGGAATGTGGAACAAAGATAAATGGGGAGGGACCTATGGGAGAACATGGTTGAGACTAGACTATGGTATTTGTTTGCCAATAATTGGCTGTAACACCCCTTACCCGTTTTCCACTCCAAACCAGGTACGAGGAATTATCGGACTTAACTTACTTGCACATACAACTTTGGGCTTTAAAAATTTGTCCCCAACTTAAAATTTCTCGTTCATATGCATAACAGCCTTATCATAAGCCTCGTAAAATCATTTAAACTCATATTTTTTACTTCAGATTTGTGGTCTCGCTCCACTATTCCGACTAAGCCTTAAATTGGGCTTTTACATTGGCACTGAGAGTATAAGGCATTGACCTTACTAACTGATTTTACAAATTCTTCTACGTAATTCAGGGAGTTTAATTCTGAGCTAGAAATATCAATTTTCTTAAATTTTATATGCAGATCTTACTAAGTTCTTCTGAACTTATAAAATTACTACTTGAATGCAGGTTAGATAAGGGCTCAAAAATCAAGAGGGACCAAGGTAGGCTTTCCTGGAAACTAGGTTATGTGCAATAGCTGTTCATGTATATAGAGGGGCACCCACAGAGGGCACTCCTGAGGGTTGAAGTTGATTGAGCCTAAACAGGGTCGAATTGTAAATTGTAAACAACTTTTAGGTCATAAAAGTGCCAAGTTGTAAGAAATTTGAATTAATATGATGTGTATAGATTTTAGCAAGAATTTTGAAGGCATAAGTTATTGATGCATTTAAATTAGAATAGATATGTTTTATGTTATTCGGGTTGTTGTGGTATCCGATACCTGACCCTGGCAATTGGGTCGGGTAAAGGGTGTTACAAAATATGCCAATATTATGATGCCCTAAATTATACCCATGATTATCCAAATAATTTAGATTTGTTTACATCTGAGGAATTATACCCACGGGTAAAGGGTCGTGGTGAGTGGACTCGCCATGCCAACACCAAGGTACCTCTCAAATTAAACACTACCATCATGTTTCTGATGGTGACGATATGAGATGCAAATTATTTTCACCTGCTTGACACCTACACACAATGCTATCACCGTGTCTAGAGCGGTTATGCTTTACTCTATTTTACAGAAAGATCATATTTGCATTGCCCATTGGATCTAGGAAGAAATGCTACAATGCGTATAGAGTCGCAAGTAAAGTATGTATTTCATGCACTTGATCACAGCCCTATGCCGATGAGCAGAAGTTCCAATATCTCCTATCGAACCATTCACATGACTGACGAGGAGCGTAATTGGCGATAACATGTACGACCAATTTGTTGAGCTCCAAAGAAAGAAAATCAGGAAGCCGAACAACGAACAAAGCATAGGAAGGATCCCCAAAGGCTAGTCAATAGTAAGAATAAAGCATAGACATCGCAGAAGATGGGGCTAACGGACATGCCCATTTCCAAATGGAAAACGTGTTGGATGTAAGACATAGGTGATATTTTGATTTGCCTTGTGCAACAAAATGGATGGTCGACACCAACACCACTTTTGGGCATGTTTGTTAGGTTCCCACCATCAGGCAAGAAGGACGACAACGATGGAGGAAAGGATGATTATGATGATAGTGATCATGAGGAGGAGGAGACCCTATTGCGCCACTGCACTAGAGCGGATGTTTCGACCAGAATGCCTATCGACTAAGGGCGTGGTGATCTGCGAATCGATCCATCACAACCCGACCCAGACTTTAAGAAGGCTTGCTACTAAAGCATCAACGAGTTGTGAAAGGGGCAAGAAAACGATTATGGAGGAGTCGGAGCCATATTTTGACTAGTTATGAATAATTTTTTAATTTGGACCTTGTATTTTAATTTTATTTGGGATGATTTTTATTTTTTATTTCTGTTTTCTTTAGTTAGGATTTTAATTATTATATATATTTTGTGTGTTTAGTTTTCTTTTGTAGGAACCCCATATTTTTTAAGGCATTACAATCTCTAGCCAATATCGTAAGGAAGAGTTAGTTCCACCAATTTCGTTGCACTTATCACACCAATCGGTTATACTCATTCTTTTATATTTTGTTGCACATTAGGGACAATATCCCGAACAAAGTGTGGGAGGGTTACTTAGGAAAATTTTAATTTTTTTTTTGTTTTTAGTAGTTGTAAATTTTATTTTGTGTGTTTTTATGTGCTTGAACTTGTCTAAATGTAATTGATTGGTTAGGAGCATGTTAACAAGATTTTGTGAATAAATTGTAAATTTAGTTTGATAATAATATTCTAAATTATCTAATTTTAAAATAATTAGTTTAATTTATTGCAATCGTAAATCGATTTAAGATGTTAAGTATACCACATGATAAATATATATATATATATATATATATATATATATATATACATGCATGTTTAATTGAATTATAGGTTGTAGAAATTGATAGACTTGGCTAATTTAATCCATGTATAAAATTACCTAGGGACAACCTTAGGCATTGTTTGGTAGACAATTTTTTTAGCCAAAAAGCTATCCTATATATATTTCGCTAGTACCTAATTTGAAGCCTGAATTCATTTTCTTGATGAACCAGAAATGAAACCTAAAGCCTAAAAAATAATGTATTTGATCCTTTATTTTCTTGGTCCTTACATGGATTTAGACGTCTGACCATTGATATTGAGGGATTAGGTAGGTAGATCATGGTGGTTTCAAAAGGGAAAAAAAGAGTAAATTAAGGAATTATATGGTATAATGAGTACAAGATTTTTGAGCTTGTAGGAAAAAATAGAAAAAAAAAAAAGGGCAAGCAAATACAATACTATACTAGGCCTTTTTATTTTCTAATTTCCTATATCAAGCTAGCTCAAATACATTTTATTTTCTTGTTTTTAGTTTGTTTTGTTTTGTTTTCTGTTTTTATTTTATTTTTGTTTAGTTTCCTTGAGGGCAAGCAAATACTTAAGTGTGGGGGTATCTGACTTGACTCCAAATGTAATAGTTATTTTAGTATATTTCTGCACTTACGGAGCTTGTTTTCTAGCATCTTTTATTTATTTATCACATTTTTGGTATTTAGTAGTTCGTATTAAATATTAGTAAAATAAGTAATAGGCTAACAGGGCCTTATGTAGTGCTAATCTGTTAAATTGAGTACATGAAACTTGGGATGAGTGATGCACAAGCTTTCTGAGTCGCTAAAGTATGAAAAGAACCCACAAACCCCTAAATTGCATGTCGTGTCGTGCCACACAAGGCTTATGGCACCACATAGGACCAATTTGGAGCCCAAGCATTTCAATGCTATTTTTTTTTCCGCACAATCAAACTTATACAAAGACCTAGGATGTGTTGAAGACCTAATTTGGGCTGCTAACACTTCTATAAACAAAACCTTAGGGGTTTGATGTAATTAAGCCATCTTAGACGCAACTACAAGCCCTCATAGTTTAGAAGTAGGATTTAGGTTTAGTTTTCCTTTATTTTCCTAAAATGCTTTGTTCTTTTCTCTTGGAATTGATTTTGATCCAAGATCTCTTTTATATAATCAAGGCATTTCAGTTTGTTTTCCTTTGCAAGCTACAAGATTCATTATTTCGATCGAGAGATTTGCTATTTCGCTATTAATTGATCCAAATCAGGATTATTTGATTTCTTTTCCCTTTCTGTTTATTCATGTTATTTACATGTCTATATCAATTGAGTTTGAGATTATGAATACCATGAGTAGCTAATTCTCTTAGTGGAGATTAATGAGTGGATGGGGAAGTGATTAATGGAGGATTAAAGGTTTGATAATCGAATTTAGTTTGTTTAAATTACGTGTTCTTAAACCCTAGGCTTGAAAACCTTAGGAAGTAATCAAAGGTTAAAAGAGGTTGGGAGATAAGTTTACTGAGTAAATAGTAATTTATCCTGGTTGGGAAAGTGATGTCGGGAGATAAGCAAGTATCAATCAGTTAATTAATTAGTTAGAGGCTGGGAGGTACTAATTGGTTAATTAATAGCTAATTCACCCTAAAACCCAAATCTGAAGTTAATTACAATCCTTGAAACGAGTTAATCTTCCTGGTTGATTTAATTGATTTAGTTGTTTATGTTTTATTTACTGTTATTTATTTTAGTATTTAATTTTTGATATTCATCTTTTCTATGATTATCGTAATATAGAAATTAATTATTACTATTTAGACTTATTATTGTAAAGAGATTTTAATATATTTAATTCAACTTCCCCTGGGTAAGATATACAGAACACTTCCCTGTGTTCTGTTGTAACACAATACTATATTACAATTTGACCCATATACTTGCGGACACCTTTGCTTTAATCTCATATATATTTGGTGTAGTATTTCCAATAAAACATTCATAGTTTGGCGGTGATCAGAACACAGATTCGATTATGGAATCTAAGGCAATCATTTCATTTATGTTGAAATTTTCAACAACGCCTTGCTAAACCTATAATAGCCCAAATTTTAGCGATGTCGAAAATAGTGGTTCGAGACCATTAAATCTGAAAAATGAACTCGTAGATTATATTATTTAATATTTACGAGCCAAATATAGCTTTTAAAAGATTTTTGAAATAGTAAATTGTGTTTTATAAAGATTTATTTGGTTAAAAATTTGAGGAAAAGGAGGTATCGAGATATCGGTGTTATAAATTGAGTCATAAATATTTTTATAAAAATTTACGGAATGTCAATAAGGTAGTATTAAAATCTCGTTTGAAAATTTTGACGTTTGGGTGGTTAATTAAAAAAAAAGACTAAATTGAAAAAGGTGTAAAAGTTGCTAGAAGGATTAAATAGCTTAATTTTCAAATGAGGAAGGACCTAAAGTGCAAATAAGCCCAAAGGAGATATTTTGGGTGGCAATAGCTGAGAAAAATCAGGAAATGGGTGAAATAAAGGCAAAATTGGAAAATTGCTTAGCTAAATAAAAATGGGACCAAATTGGAATATCTAGAAATCTCTTCATTTTCATCAGCTGAAAAATAGCCATGGAAGATAGTTCAAGCTGGTATTCATACTCTAGCTTCATGTAAGTTTAATTCTTGCTTTCTCCTTGAAATTTCTATGTTTTTGACTTTTACAATTGGGCCCAACTTACTATGTCATTAGTTTTTTATTCTATGGCTAATTTTTAAAGTTTCCATGGATGAGTGTTGGAAAAATATGATGAATAAACATAGAATTGAAGCTTTAATTTTGATATATGATGATTTTATCAAGTAAAATTGATGGAAATTGGTTTTAAGACCTAATTGTGTAAGAGTTTGGAATTATGGTCTAATGCTAAATTTCTGATTTTCAAGGGTTATGAAGTAGTTTAAAATGATAGAATAAAGTTTTAATTGAGAAAAATTAGCCCAATTGAGGGGTTAATTGGATAAGGACTGAATTGTATGAACTGTGAAATTTGGGGCAAAATGGAAATCAACACTTTGCACTAAAACAGTTTTGGACAGCAGCAGTAATCTAACTTTGAAAGATCACCAAAAATTTTAGAAATTTAATTATAGGATGAATAAAATATAAAATTAAATCTTATTGAGTCTAGTTTGTTATAGAAGAAATGGTGTAAGCAATGGAATTGTAAATCATGAGATATAATAGATTTTGTGAGACAAGGTCATAATGAATTTGGGTTCCCCTGTTTTGATTTTGTAAAATCATAAAATATTGGATAAAAATAATTAGGGGCTTAAATTTATATGTTTAGAATTATGAATGAGTCTATTTTCAATAGAAACAAACTAAAACATCATCCAAATCCCGTATGAGGAGATAATCAATTTTTTTTGAAGAAGGGTCAGAATTGTCAGACAGCAGAACAGGTGTGACTTTAAAGAATAAACTGTACTTATTGGCTAAACCAAAAATTCTTAAAATTTTATGGTAAGAATATATGTGAGTCTAGTTTCAGGAAAAATTAGTGGATCTTAATTTGGAGTTCTGTATCTCAAGATAAAAATAATTTAGTGACTATGACATGGATGAACAGCTTGAATATTCACATAAATAAATAGTGAAAATTATAAATAATGTTACTTACAAATGTGTTATTTACTTATTTATACTAAGGATGTGGAATGGAGAGGTGGAGGAGGAAAATATATGAATGACTTATGCATAAATTGATCACATGCCCGATTATAATTGATAAACATTGAAGTAGAAATGATATAATGTTTTATTTCAAATATTTATTATGAAACTAAGATTATCGTTATGGTATAAAAATCGAATTGTAAGTTCATGTAACTTGAATTATATTCTTAAATGCTTGAAATTTATGTTATTAATGTTAATATAATTTGAATGTTCATTGTATGAATATTGATGAAATATTGATATATTTGATGAAAACGAAAAATAAATCTCGGTTGAATGAAAGGAAAATTCGATGGATCTCTGAAAAGGAATTGACGGTAAAAAGGATCTAGCCCGGATAGGTGATCCTATCTCGATATAGCCCTCCAGAAGAATATGTGTGAAAAGGATCTAGCCCGGACGGGTGATCCTGTTATAAGCCCTCCCAAAGAATATGTGGAAAATGGATTTAGCCCGGACGGATAATCTGAATTAGGGTCCGAATTTAGCCTGGACTGGTAATTTAGATCCAAGCTCATTAGAGTAATTGTCGTTACAGGGGATTTAGCCTGGACTGGTAATCCTGACAATACTCTATGAGTTTATATTACAAGGGATTTAGCCTGGACTAGTAATCCCGCTATAAGGATGAGGTTCATGAAGCGCGTTCTCTTCTGGATTTAGCTCGACCGTAATCCCATTTGTAAGGATAAGGTTCATGAGTGTGCTCTCTAAATGGAAATGTGCACATGAATATGAATTGACGGACTTGGATTTGTACACTAAAGTGTACCTCGAAAATCAATCGAAATTCCAAGAAATTCAACGGGATAAATATGGAAAAATATCAAGGGAATGGAAATCATGGTATATATTATGTGATATAAGGAAATACGAGTTGATAAGACATGAACGTAGAACTTGGTTGACGAATGAGTTCATTTGTGATTATATATTTGTACATCCTTGAGTGTATTATCTGTATGAATTGGTATTCCAAATGAGTTAATGAGAAGAGTTCTAATATGAAATAATCTTAATTCTAAATGAAATATTATGAAAACGTATTTGAAATACATTAGTATGTCTTATATATGTTATTTGAGTTCATAATATGCAAAGTAATGTATGTGGAAATATGAGATGATGATACCTGTACATGAAATTTATTGGTGGATACGTACATCCAAATTTATATGATAGATTGTAGTGAACATTGAAATTGGGCTCAATAAGTGATTTGTCAATTTAAATTGTGATTGGGAGGAAAAGTTAGTGAATTACATGTTTATGAATTGTTACACGTATTTGTCAAAATACGAGGAAATGATGGTAATTGATACATGGAAATATGAGACTATGATATATATAAAAACATGACATATGTTTGATAAATGTGTTCATTCGTAATTATGGAATGGTGCACCTCAAGTGCCCTATATGTGTAAGGAAACTTTTATAATCAATTTCAGTATTTGAGTAATAAATGGTTTAAATTGTCTGTGAGTATTCCGTACTCCTCGGTAATGCCTCGTACTTTATTCCGGGTGTTACAAAACCAACTCCTTTTCTTAGACAACTTAGCATCAACAAGATGCACCTTTTTTATTTGATCAAGTAACATGGTTTTGAATTTTAACTCAGCTAATAGTCTTTCATCATTTCCAATACTGAGTAGAGCAAACATTTCTCGCAAGTCAATAACTTCCTTCTTACTCAAAGCATCAATTACAACATTTGCTTTTCCAGGGTGATAGTCGATTACACATTGTATTCTTTTAATAACTCGATCCAACGATGTTGTCTCAAATTCAAATCCTTTTGGTATATAAGGTATTTGAGACTCTTGTGATAAGTATAGGTATGACATTTCTCACCATATAGGTAATGTCTCCAAATTTTTAGAGCGAAAACCACAACAACCAACTTTAGATCATGCACCGGGTAATTTATTTCATACAATTTTAACTGTTGAGACACATACACAATCACCCTACCATCCTACATCAACATAGAACCCAATCCATTTAATGAAGTGTTACTAAACATCACAAATTCTTTACTTGACTTAAATAAGGTCAAGATTGGTGCTTCTATCAACATCACTTTAAACTTTTCAAATGTTTCTTGACATTGATCATTCCATACGAACGACATGTTTTTTGTAAGAGCTTCATCATCGATAAGGCTAGTTTGGAAAATTTGTTCACAAACCTTCTATAATAGCCAGCCAAACTAAGAAAACTTTGGATCTCCGATACATTTTTTGGTGCATTCCATTGAAGGATAGCTTCTATCCTTTTAGTGAAATAACATTCCCTAGAAACACCACTTCAGATAACCAGAATTCGCACTTACTAAGCTTCCTGTAGAATTTATTTTCTCACAAAACTTGTAATACAATTCTCAGATGCTTATTGTGTTCAACTTTTGACCTTGAATAGGTCAAGATATCATCAATGAATGCCACCACGAACTGCTTCAGATAAGGCTGACATATGAGGTTCATAAGATCCATGAATGTTGCATGAGCATTTTCCAGTCCAAATGGTATCACCAGAAACTTGTAGTGACTGTACCGCGTATGAAACATCATTTTAGGTATGCACTATCTTTCACCTTCAACTGGTAATACCCCGATCTCAAGTCAATCTTGGAAAAGACTAAAACACATTTCAACTGGTCAAACAAATACTCGATACGTGGAAGAGGATATCTATTTTTTATTTTCACCTTATTCACTGCCGATAATCAATACAAAGCCACATTAACCCATCTTTCTTCTTGACAATTAGTAGTGGGGCTCCCAAGGTTGATATACTAGGGTGTACAAAGCCGCGGTCTAGTAGATCTTGCAAGTAAACTTTAAACTCTTTCAACTCCATCGGACTCATTCCATATGAAGCAATTGATACAAAGGTTATACCAGGAAAATCTTCGATCGCAAATTCAACTTATCGGTTAGGAGGCAATCTCGATAATTCTTCAGGGAACACATATTGAAACTTACACACCGTTAGAATATTGCTTATCTGACTTTCATTTGAGTTCACGTTAATAATATAGGCTAGATATGCTTCACAACCTTTATTCATAAGTTTATTATATCGGGCTGAAGAAATGATTCGAATTAAGCTGCTCAATCAAATACCACTCGCTTCTACTATCTCACCTTTCGGGCTTTGGACTGAAAACTTCTTATTTTGATAGTCGAGGATTACACCATGCTCAGCTAGCCAATCTATTCATAGAATCATGTCGAAATCACTAGATGGCATGATTAACAAATCGACTAGAACTAATATGTTCTAGATTTCTAGTGGACACCATTTACAAACTTGATCAAGAAGCATAGTTTGCCCTAACAGACTCGATACGACCATACAAACAATTGAAATTTTAGAGCCAAGGAATGAGAAGAAACAAGATCAGTCAAGGTGTATACAAATATTGAATATAAAAGAAATATACCTCCTACGACATCAGTAGCATCATTTTCCTCATGAGTATGGACCACGTATGGTTGTGTTGCATCTCTGGCCTCAGATCTCTAAACTACTGACTTAGACACTTTTCTTGAGCCACCTTTCGATACAGAGCCACTACGAGGATTTCCCTGACCCCTAATAGTAGAAGCGGACCTCTAGGTAGAAATAAGTGAATCAACATCATTTATTGGGCAATCTCACGCAAAATGGTCTAATGACCCACATCGAAAACATGCACAGTTTTTTCAAACACTCTCCCTTATGTATCTTTCCACATAAATCATAACTCGGAATGTCCACATCTCTAGTAGGGCCCCTAACACTACCCACTGACACTACCGATTGATGATCTTGGCCTTTCTCAGACCTGACAGATCTCAGTGCTGGCCTCCAATGCTCTTGGGACTATCTAGAAGTTCTGGTTTGTTTTCTGAAGGCTCAGGAAGGTTCAAGTTTCTTATCTAGGTCTATCACTTGTTCAACCATTTTCATCCGTTCATTGAGTCTAGCGAACTCATTTATTCTATGCGAGACTAACTGAACTCTGAGCTTGCCACATGGACCCCAAAAAATCATTTAAAACTTTATTGATGGTACTAATTCCAAAACATACTTACTGAGTTAGGAAAACTCACGCTCGTAGTCAACAGTGGACATCTCGCCCTATTTCAATATAATAAATTCTTGCTTCCGATTCTCCAGATATAACTCGGCTATGTACTTTTTTTGCAATTCTGACTAAAAGAAAGCTTAATCAATCATATCGGATGGTGCATGTCGTACAAGTCAGCCACTATTGATCCACCTATTCTTTCAAGATGGATACTGCACACGTAACAAACTCGTGTGGGGAACATTCGAGCTGTTGTAACACTCTATTCGTCAATTCTAACCAAGCTTCAACTAATGAGGGATCAATGTGTTTCAAACCTTTGAATTCAGTTGCCCCATACTTACGTAACTCCTTTATTAGAACTCATTGAATTACAAAGATTAGAGCAACCTGCAAAGTAGCTTTCGCTACTAACTATAGAACTTTCTCTATAGAGAACATTAGATTTGGTTTTTCTCGTCGAGCGTTATCATTTCTATGCTATCGAGCATTGGTTGAATCAATACCAAGTGTCTAAACTTCGATCCTATTCTCAATCCCAACAAAGCGATTGCTACTATAAATATCATTCCCAAGATCATTTCTTGATTCACCAGACATTTTTAGTTATAAAACAAAAACATTCTATAATCAGCATCCAAATCTCGACTCAGACTCGACGAAACTTTGGCATGTACCTCTAGACTCAATTCTAAACTTGATTTAGTCTAAAATCGATTAACACTATAGCTTTGACACCACTAAATGAAACACCCTATTTCCAACCCAATCGTCAGGTCCAAGCTACAAGGTTCCACGTTCAGTTCTGGAGCAACTACAATAAAATTAGATCCAATTTTATACTATTAAGCATGCAATTACGTACATCATAAGCAAATAATATGATAAGTAATCATTTCTGACTCTTATACAAGCTTACGAAAGCTCTATTGCAAACCCGAGGACAAATTAGGACTAAATTGTAAAAAAATTCAAATTATAGGATTGACGTCGCGACATGAGGGAGTTCCTCATCATGACATGAAAAACTATTTGATTTCATCGGGATAGTAAGGTTCCTCGTCTTGCCATGACATTATAAGTCATCTCTCTTCGCGACGTGTATATTTGGCGTCACGATCTACAAATTAAATGCATAAACTTGCAGATTTCATAGGCATAAACACACGCATGCACACACACACACACACACCTCGCCCTTATCATCAACTATCATAAGAAACATTTCAACACCAATTTCAACATATCAATAACTTAACTATACTAGGCTAATAACTTATCATTTATAACCTAAATAAATAATGCATTACATTCCAAAAACTTATACATATATATTCATAATCAATCAATCTCAAACATATCAACGATTCATACTAATAGGGACATATATACAAAAGACTTATAAATATAACATGATTACTTAACCAAGCTTACGCCTTCTTATGCCAACTTTAAAATATACGAGAATTTTGAAACAAACCAAACTTAACCTAACTTAGGTAAATGGCATACTTAAATAAAAATGAGATATACAAACTTTGCTAAGATTACTGCTCCATGTATCGGGTATCTACTATACCTACATGCAGAGAAAACAAAATCGTATACTGAGCAAAATGCTTAGTGATAAATCTATGATTCAAAAAAATATAATTAAGCTTATGAAAATGCACCCATTCGATTTGTATTAAATCTCTTTCCATTTATATCGAATATTTTCAATTTCAAATGATCATGCTTATACAAATCTTAATGCCTACTCAATTGTACATTCATTTGCAATTCTATTCATCACATAGTGATTAAACTTACCAAACATATTATAGTAATAAATTCTTAATTTGGTATACATTACAAATTCATATATGCTCAATGCCAAGTTATCATTTCAACAATTTCCAAGTCTATAAGCTCTATCGTATTCATATAGCCCTTAGGGCTCGTTTTCAACTCAATTTGAATGACGTAGTATTCAACATTTCCATAACATTTCACTTCGTTACCATTAAAACAATTCATGTATTTTTAACCCTATTAAATAGACACAAACTTGGTATGCATACATAGATCTATCACCCCAAGTTGGTCGACAACTATGATGCTATAATGATACATAATACCACCCGGGACTGCCCAACAACAATGGTTTTCTCAACTCAATCAATCCTTTACCCAGGGTTGCCTGGAAATGATGACTCAATGCATAATATCTACCACTTTAGATTTCCTGGCAATGATGGTTTTACTCAGTAACTAACCCTATAGTATGACAATTATATCCAACTTAGTTTGAACAACTATTAGGGTAACCAATTTCCATTCATTACATATAAATCAATTTGCATTCCTTTATTCCCAATTTATCATCAAACCATCTATTTAACATATATCACAACATGCTTCAACTCAATCTCATACCAATTATAGAATATTAATCAAATTAAGAAATTTCTATTCTATTCAATTTAGTCCCTGTCTTGATAATCAATCTAAATTGTAAAAATTTAATTCAATAATCCAATAAAGACTTACCTCAAAAGTATATGATGTAAAATGATAGGAAAATGCAGTAATTAAATTGGTCCCGAATCATACAAATACAAATCAGAACTCCGAGCTACTCATCGACGACTTTGGATTTTTCTTTTCCTCTCGATGAATCTGGGTCGGCATTAGCTACGGAATAGACATAAAAAATATAACACTATCAATAATAAACCAATTCCCGATCAGTTATCAATTTATACAAAAATTTTAATTTATACTCTAAAATTGGGACTAACCTAACTTCTAATCTATACCTTTGGATTAAAATCCGATTTCACTATTACTCATTAGAAACCTCCTATTTCTTATTCCTCTACCAATTTTAAATTTTATTTAGTTTGGTCCCTAATGTACAAAACTATTAATTAAGCTTTACAATTTAGTCCTTTTTCACATCGAAGCTTAAAACTTTAACATTTTTACAAATTGGTACGTGGGCTAGCTAAATCAAGATATTATTACCTCAAATCGATAAAAATTACAAGAAAATTACTAAATTGCACTTACCAAATTAGAGTCAAAATTTTCAAGCTTCGTTAGGTTTTCTTTCTTCTATTTTCAGTGTTAATATGAAAAAGATGATGAAATGTTTCTTCTTCTTCCACTATCTCTATATTATATATAATTAAGTTAATCAAACATAATTTAATTAATTAAGCTAATGGTCCCATTTAATCCAACCATCCACTAACACATATTTGACATTGTTTAATTGCTTTTTTAGACCTTTGGTTAATTAAACTTTAAGTCCTCAATTCATTCTCTATTTAAAAACCTATAGCGATTGGAATTTATAATTTAGTCCCTAAACTATAATTAATCATTAATTCGGCTAAATTATTTATCCAAGATTCAATTCACTTATATAATAACTCCATAAATATCTCTATTTAATATTTATGGACACAATTTATGAAAGTGGAGTTTTAAAACTGTCGTTTTCGACACCATTGAAAACCAAGTCATTACAAAATCCATAAATTGATTCAGGATCTATTCTTCTTAGGTCTAGTCCGTTGTACTGTCTGTTCAGTCGACACAACTATGTTTCTATCTTCTAGGAGTCATCCGCTCCAATGCCCAAGACAAGACATCTCCCTATTGGACTTGATAGACGACATATTAGTCTTTCAATCGGTTTGCTCATTTATGATTAGACTAAGGACATGTTTAGGTTCATCTACTAATATTAGTTGTCTTTCTATACATCATTTGACCACGTAATACCACTTAGTATTAGTTTAAACATTAGATAATCGGTGAGCTGATCGCTATCGCATGTGCTCATAAAAACAAACAATTTTAAAGGTGCGGTTTTAATTGCAAGTGGATAATGTCAATTGTAATATTTATAGTGTCCGATGGAACACCAGAGTATATCAAGGGGTCGAACCCAAATGAGTCAATGATTAAGCAATTCCTAAGCTATAAATATGCAACCAAAGGAGTCTAGCTAACTACTCAATAAGTTCTATATGACGGTAGGGCATTCACAAGTTTAATTACGCTACATAATTACCTAAAAAAACAAAGGACTAAATTATAAATAAATAAAATATGAAACTAACAAATTCAGAAAAATAAGATAACAGATAACGGTACGTTGATTTCCATGAGGTTGGTTAACCTTCAAATTAGGGATTTAAATCTCTATTACTCCTTAATCAATTCAATTTTACCTCTTGGTCTCAACTATACCAATTTTGACAAATTAGTCCGTTTATCTAGCAACCTCACCAAATTAACCCGATAGTACAAAATTGATGCCTGATATGATTTCCTCTCAATCTTATTTATCTTAATTTTCCCTTAGGGTCATCAATCCTAAGTTTTGAAGCCTATTTGATTAAGTCCAATTTTTTCGACCTAGTCATTGAACCCAAAAATCAATTACCCATCACTTTTATCAACCAACCACTTAGGGTTTAGTTATACATTAACATATTTAAGCAAAGAAACATCCAAAAATCATAAAAACTAAGCATAAATATTAAATGCAAGGTAAATGATAAAGGTTTGGGCTTTTCTTGGAAAAGCTTGAAAGCAATAAAAATGGCAGCAAAGGAAATGTAAAATAGCACTTAAAAATCATATTTTAATGGCAAAACAAAAAGGAAACTGAGCTATATTAATACTAAGGATTAAACTGAAAATACAAGAAGTTTAAAAGGCTAAGCCAATAAAGAAAGTCTTGCTACATTAATAACTAACTTAACTAACTACCATAATACAAAGAAAAACCAAAGGGAAGCAAAAAACTAAACCCTATGCTATGGAGAAAAACCCTAAACCATAAAAGATGAAGAGAAAAAGTGAAAACTAAGGTAAAGTGTTGTGTCTTGTGTGTTTTCTCTCTCCAGCCAAACTTTGTCCTTTTTTAGCAGGCAGCAAACCATATTTTTTTACCAAAATGGCCTTTAGCGTGTGTTTTTTATTGGTGTTGAAGTTGGACAATGACTACTCCTATAGTCATTTTTTGTCCCCTCATGATAATGGTATTGTGGTACCCTTTTCGGTCTTGAAATGGGGGTCCTAGGAAGGTTGGGTATCGTGATACCACTATAGATGACCTTAATACTTTTCGTTTCAGCACTCTCAGGGATATCACGACTTCCACGCTTCGATATCAAGATAACCCCCTTCTAGTAGATATTTTTGCTCACGTTCGGGCCACCATTGGATCCCTACAACGCTTAATCAATTGTTAGGTTCCCTATGGCGCATTTGGCCAATTCGGGTATAAAAAAATAACATAAAACACACTAATTCACTTATTAAAACAAAAACTAACTAAAAATAGGATAAAACATTTAAATTGCTCGAGAATAAGCTCATAAAGTGTAATGGAGAGCCTAATTTGATGTATCAAATTACGAAGATCATGAATTAATATTTCTTTCTATTTTGCTTTACATTCAAAAACCACATTTGCTCAATTATACAAAGTATATTATGTAATTCATGAATTGTGTTATTAACGAATTATATTAATGTAATCTATTGAATCCCTACAATACTTAATCAATTATTAAGTTCCCTATTCCATATTTGGCCAATTTGGGTCTAAAAAATAGCATAAAACACACTAGTTCACTTATTAAAACAAAAACCAACTAAAAACACGATAAAAACATTTAAATTGCTTGAGAATAAGCTTAGCAAGTCTAATGGAGATCCTAATTTGATGTATCAAATTACAATAGATTATGAGCCAATATTTCCTTCTATTTTGCTTTGCATTCAAAAACCACATGAGGTCAATTATACAAAGTATATTAATGTAATCCATGAATTGCTTTATTAACCAATTATGTTATTGTAATCTATTGACTCATTACAACACTTAATCAACCATTAGGTTCCCTATGGCGCATTTGGCCAATTCGAGTATAAAAAATAGCGAAAACACACTAAAAACATGATAAAAACATTTAAATTGCTCGAGAATAAGCTTATCAAGTGTAATAGAGAGCCTAATTTGATATCAAATACCAAAATTGTAACACCTCTGACTTGTATTCAACGCCGGAATTGGGTTACGGAGTATTACTAGACTTATCATACAATTACACATACATTTCTCAAACATTTTCACATTTCATGCAATCATCATTCATCATCAATCATGATGTCCCTAATACGAGCTTACGAGGCTCAATACATGCTTTGGAAGTGGTTCGGGACTAAACTGATAACATAGGAAAATTTTACAAAATTTATAAAATTTTCAAACTATAGAGGTCACACGCCCGTGTACCCCAACCATGTCATTCACACGGCCAAGAGAAACGCCCGTGTCTCAGGCCGTGTGGACATTCGAAATGGAATCACATGGCTGTGTCCCAGCCCGTGTAACTCTTTAACTTGGGTCACATGGCCAACACACATGCTTGTGTTACTAGCCTGTGTGCCCTAAAAATGGCCATACATGCCTGTGTGCCAGGCCGTTTGCTAGGCCATGCCAAACCTGTAGGGTATACAGACTTATGCCACACGACCAAGTCACACGCCCGTGTGTGAGGCCATGTGGAGCATACTGACTTGATTTCAATTTCAGCACCAAGGGACACACGACCGTGCGACATGACTGTGTGTCACACATGGTTGAGACACACGCCCGTGTCTATGCTCGTGTGGACAAAAATAGGCTATTTACCAAGCCAATTTGCCACCCAAATTTGAATATACCTACAACACATCATTATGCACAATCTCATAGCATAAATAGACATTTAAACCAGCCAATTCATACCTAATTCATGCATATTCTAAACCACATTTCTCAATACACACAAGTTGCAAAATAGACCAATTCATTTATACCAAAATCTCATAACTTTAGATCAACAATATGGCTACTTAAACATGTATTCTTTACCTAGATTCACTAGCTAATAACATCACCAATATCAACCATTCAACCTCCATAATGCCTACTATTAATAAGCATCACAAAACCAACCTCAAATTTACATAACATAGACTATATGCACATACACATATACACAAGCAAATTAACTCAAAATAAGCCAACTCTCATGGCTATTATATACAACACAAGACGTATACATTTACAAGCCAATTCAAATGGCCAAAATCATTACCAAAACAGAACCAACATGACCAAAATCCCTATACATGCCATATACTTAAAACATAAGATTAAAAGTACCAAATCAATAGTAGGATAGTGTGATGAAATCTCCGACGACCCCCGAATCTGAGCTAGCTTTGAATTCACTATAAATCATAGAAAAATTAAATGAGGTAAGCTATAAAGCTTAGTAAGCTCATATGAAATAAACTCGATATAATCATAAACACATAATTCAAAAATTGATTATAAATACATGAATTCACATCAACTAACAAACCTTTCAATTACTCATTCACAAAACTATATATTTGCTTCACTATTTCTTTGATTCAAAGATATTATGGTTTATGCACATACTTGTACCATCTCGTACAAACCTCATTCTCAACCACATCATTCATTTACCCATTGAATCATTCGAAATAGAAGTTGGATATTTAAGAGTCTCGCACAATAAGTACCTATACCATGGTCCGAAGCCAAATCAAGGTAACTTATATTCGAAATACTGATATCATGGTCCGAAGCCAAATCAGTTGATATTCATAGGCATAAGCCAAATTGGTATAACTCACACTCGAAGTGCTAATATCATGGCCCTAAGCCAACTCAATGTATCCCCTAATGACATGTCACTAGTATCCTAAACTATTCCTAAGGTTCAACAGAGATTTCAAATGCCGAGTTACCATTGAGTCATTGTCGAACTTACCAGAAGTCTCGTATTCAACTTATACAATATCAAAGCATTTATAATACATTTATAATGAAATTTATCACATACGAACTTACCTCGGATGTGGAAATGACGAAATAAGTCGATTAGTCAATAATTTTAGTTTCCCCCGATCTAGATCAGAATTCTGCTTTTCTTGAACTAAATGTATTCAAAATTAACTTTTTAATAAATTTTATATTCAATTTAATCCAAAACACACATTTAAGCACATTTACACATTTCCCCTAATGTTTCACCATTTTTACAATTTAGTCCCTAAGCTCGTAAAACAAAATTCATTCAGTTTCATCACAACCCAAGCCTAGATGAATTACTATTATGCCCTTAACAGCCCATATTTTGCATTTATTTCACATTTTAACTGCTAAATTTCCACATTTCACAATTAAATCCCTAATTTGCATTTTCACTAAAAATCACTTTATAAAACTTGTATATTTCACAACATACATTCATAATCTATCATCAAACATCAAAATGCACATGTATTCATAAATGGCATCATTCAAAATCTTTAACAATTTTGCAAAATAGTCCCTGGGCTAGCTAGACCTAGTTGCAACAATCTCAAAAACATAGAAATCACTAAAAATCGAACAAAAATGGACTTACAATCAAGCTTGCATGTGGCCGAACCCTAAAACAAAAAAAAATGGCTTCCTTCCTTGTTGTTTTCAGTTGAAGATGAATAAATAAAGGTGAATATTGTTTTTGTTTTATTTATTTTAAGCTTATTTACAAATTTACTTATTTAACCTTAATTAATAAACATTATAATCACTTAATGCATGCCCATAATAGTCCACTCACAATTAAAATGATCTAATTACCACTTAGGGACTCTTACTTTAATGTTCCATAGCTATTTAATACCTTTAAAATTAGAACATTACTTTTACACTTTATGCGATTTAGTCCTTTTTATCAAATTGACCAACCAAACGATAAAATTTCTTAACGAAACTTTCACACAATCATTCAATCATGCTGTAAACATTAAAATATTAATAAAATAAATATTTCAAATTCAAATTTGTGGTCCTAAAACCACTATTTCGATTTGACTAAAAACGGGTTGTTACAAAAATCATGTTCACAAACAAAATATCACAAATCATTATCTTCCAAAATATAATCAAAAGGATGTTCCACATTTACATTCATCACAAGTTTAACATAAAAAATGAAATTTAACATTATAACCAACTTAACCATATTACAAATCCAACTAAAACTTTAAGGGTGTCAACTTCAAACCTTATTTACATGCCAGAAAACCAAAATAAAAAATCCAAACTATTGAAACAAAAGCTTGATAGTGTGAGCTTTGAAGTTGATCTGCTCAACTAGTTCCGGAAGATGTTAACTATGGAAAACAAGAATAAACAGATTAAGCTTAAATAGCTTAAGTTCATAGCTAAAATTCAATTCAACTTATAAGAGTACATATGAATAATATAGAACTAGTTCATTATATACTTCATATTCCACAATGGTTCAAACCAAATCAATTCCCATAAATATACATATTTCTACATTTCATCACATCAATACCATAATGAAATATATTTTCATAATCATTCTTGATTCAACCTTTAAACGAATATACACCAGAATTATCAATTAATTTTAACCTTAGTCAGATATTTTCATAGCACGATGAACTATAGTAACATGACTCAGATACTTGGGTACTCCAAATCACACCAGAGAGCATCAAAATGCTAACAGAAGCACCAAAGTGCAATCCCGTACAAGCGCACGTTCTAACTCGATTGGCATGCTAACTATATCCTAATCGTTTACTACGTTCAAACGAGCATTTTAACATATTTTATTACAATTATAATTCAGAGGCACTTCTAGAAACACACTTGTACACATGCTATCAATCAACTAAGTTCATTTCAATATCATATAACCATATTATCCCAAATGATCATCAATTATCGAATATCCATTTTCTCACTTGTACTTAATTGTAAGCATTTTTAAATTCACAACTTAATATCAAAATTTAACATCAAATACAATTGAACCTAAACATATTAGCACAAGTTATAAATAAATACATATATTTATTTACACTATGAACTTACTTAAGATATGCTATATATTCTCGTAGGTACTAATCTGCAACTTTCTCTTTTCTTCGATTATCTTTTGCATGATTCCATTCTTGATCTATATAATGATCAAATTCAATTTATCAAATTCAAATACATTATCAAACTCATTTCTATGCATATGACCTTTAAATTTCATTTTACAATTTTCCCCTAAACTTTTACACTTTATTCAATTTAATCCCTAAAACCAAAACAAACTTATTTCCACAATTAGTCCTTAAACCCTTTGTGCCAAATTCATTAATACCCTAAAATAGTCCTCACATGCTGATATTTCACAAGAAAAACATGTCATATTTAATTTATTTTCAATTTAATCCTAAACATAAAATTATATAAAATCACTTTACAAACTAGCTCAAAATCACCATCAAGCTTCAAACCAAACCAATTACAATTAAAAAGCTTCAAAAATATCAATGAAAAGTTTTGAAAATTTTGATAAAATCACAAAGTAGCCCCTAGGCTAGATAAACTAAGTTACAATGATCTCAAAAACATAAAATTTACGACAAATAGGCTCAAAACAGACTTACATGCAAGAGATTATCAATGGTCGAAACTTAAAGTTCTTCAATGGCTTCCATTTCTTCTAATTTTGGTGGAAAAACTAATGAAGAAAATGACTTCTTTTACTTTTCTTTTGTTTATGTTTTATTATTAATATAATTACTATTTTACCCTTAATGTTATCATCAAATTCAACTAATTTCTAACCTTAAACCGTCCACCATAACCTATTATGGTCTAAATACCATATAGGTCCTCCCTCATTTACTATTTAAGCTATGTAATCAATAAAATTTAATAACAATGAAGTTTTATGTTTATTACAATTTAGTCCTTTTTCTTAAATTAACTAACCAAACATTAAAATTCTTGAACCGAACATTCACATACCAATATAATAACTTCGTAAATATAAATATTTATGGGCTTGATTTACGAAAATGAGGTCCCGATACCTCATTTTTTGAAGCCACTTGACTTTCGGGACAAACCACTTGTACTTAACTTTTTGTTCAATTAGCAAAAAATTATCAAATAAAAATTCAATACAAACTATATTTCACTCGTATAAAATAAATAATAATTACGGGCTCATTGTCGGATCTATGATCCTGAAACCACTGTTTTCGACTCCACTGAAAAGGGCTTTTACAACATCCTTCACATACTTCATGATGACAACTACCTTGGCATGCCATACAAATAGACAAGAGGACCTCTCATATAACTACTGTCCCAAACACTGAAAAGGGATCTTTTCTCCCCTTAAGTAATCTCTAAGCAATTACTCTCTGCAACTTAGCTTCCTTAGCTCTCGCAGGTTTCTCCCTTTTATCTTTCTCCGACTCTCCGGCTATTTAGGTGAATCAACCTCTTTCAGATCACCACAAGCTCCTCCTTGTCTTATCCTTGTACTTTGTATCAACAATAATCTATATCTATAACCGATATAGATATATAAGCACAAATTTTGAGAAGCTTTTGAACAGACAAATGTAGTCTTTGTTGTTCATTACATTATTGAAATTGTCATTTATTTATCATTTTTGTTTATAAAATTTTTCACATTTATAAATAAAATTTTAATTTTACTAACATTTTGGTTAAAAGAATTTACATTTGTTAGACTTATAAATAAGAATTTTAGTCCTATTAAAAGACTTCTAATAAATAAATGTATATAGTAATAAGAATTTTGAATTTATTTATATTTAAATTATTATATTTTCATTAACCAAAAGATAAAAATAAAAAATTGTATTACTTTAGTTGTAAATAGCAAAAACATGAGTTTGGTGAGTATTTTCAACTTACTAAAATACATTTTATTGTTAATTTTACTAAAATTATATTATATTTTCATTATTAAATTTAATTTTAAAAATATTTTATTAAAGATAATATTATCCTCCGTACCATTAACGTATACTTTCACTATAATTTAAAATTACATATTTTTCTAAATAAAATTTAATTACACTTTTTACTGACATTTTAATAATATAAAATAAGTCTTACCATTTCATTAACATTCAATATTTAGTTATTATCGTAATATTTTAATTTTAAAATATTTAATATATTTTAATTAGGTTAAAATTCAAATAATATTACGTTATTTAAAAAACTAACATATAAAATCAAATTAAAACACATTTGACATTTAAAACTAATATAATAAAATATAATTTTGATAATATGTTACAATATATTTACCACATCACAATTTGAAAATAGTGTAACCAAATTTACAATATATTAATTATTGACTTTCCATGTAAATATTAACATGACATTATAAATGTGATAATATATTTACTGCATCAAAATTTGAAGTAATAAAACTTAATTTAATAAATTTAATAGTTGCCACTATTTAATCTAAGACTAAATTTTTAAATTAAAAACTATAAGAATTAATTCCATAACTTTTCGTATAATACAAATATTAACAATATAATTTAATCAAAATATTTTAATTTCTTCCTCCATCTTAGGATGGACTTACTGTCATCATTACATTCATTACTTCTAACTCACTGAAATAAAAAGACAGAAAAGAAAAGAAAAGTTACAAAATGTTGAAAGTTTATTTTAGGCATAATCACTTTTTTACTCTTCAATTTTATAAAAAAGTCATTTTATTTTTTATTTAATGTTTTATATTTTTAATTTTGAACTTGTATTTTTGTCAAATCATTTTAAATGAAAAAGTTAACATTTGACAACTTTGCTAATGTGGATGACATGTTAACATTTAATTAATTTTTGAATTTAAAAATATTAAATTTTTTATAAATTTATACCTTTTAATAATTTTAATAGTTTTTAATTTTTAAAATATTTTTTGAATTTTTTAAAAATTAATTAAATGTTGATGTGTTATCAACATAACAATTTACGTGTATGCTATGCTAGCTAAGTTAAAAATATATTAATTTTAATTCCATTTTAGAATAATTTGATAAAACAACTAATTTAAAGGTTAAAATAGATAAAATTAAAATGAGATTTGAAAGGTCAAAAAAATCATTGTGCCTTGGTCCAACTCATTGGTGCGTCCCTCAACCAGCTTAAGTATCTACCTCATGGGATGGACTCCTAAAGCTGATAGTATATCTCTTGATCGACTTGGCCCTCCCATGGGTCTCTATTAACTTAATTTGATCAGTAATCTCTTTCGTCTTTTCAATCGACGCTTTCATACCCTTAGCTCGGATAGTAACTGTCACAAGATTAGACCTTTTATCTCGTAATCGGTGCGATTATAGGCAATTTCTTTACTTCAAATGTACATAAGTAAGGAAATTTTTATTTTTAAAACATGTAATTCAATAGAGGAAATGCACTTTTGAAGAAATTTGATCGTGGGTTGATACTAAAAAATCATTTATTGAAAAAGGAAATAGATACTAGAGTATTCTATTTGACATATTAATTAATATTATTGAACTTGCCCCAGTAAAGTACGTTATTTATTCAACAAAATAAAATCAATGAATGGAGTGGAAAGTTGTTGGAATATAATATTTCCTTCACTTTACATTACGAGAAACAATCTAGTATAAGATTTTCCAAGTCTAAGAAAGCTTTTTGAAATCTATTTTTTCTTTAATTCCATAAAATATTGAAGTTGTTTACTCATAAACCATAAGTTCCTAAACATATATTAAAAGTTCACATTGTAGAGAAAAAGTGCGAGGGAAAAATATTATTTTTTATTATAATACATAAAAATTAATCTTTTCAATTGAAACGATAAAAGGAGAGAAAAGTATATCATGAATGTCATATCAAAATTATTTATTTTTCAAAGTTTCAAATCTTAAAAGAAGAAATGTATTTTCTGTCATTCAATTTTACATCATTTCTATTTTCTATCTTTCCCATTTTCTTTTCACTCTATTAAGCAAAGTTTGATTTCCCACCAACATAAAGTAATTCTATAGAAAAAACTACTAGATCAAAAGAACCTTAAAACATTCGATAAACGAGACAAATCCCATTTCTATGCTTCTAGTGTATAAATACATGAAATTTTTTTTATGTCATTAACCTCGTTTTAACTAAACTTTTAATTACATCCTTAACAAGCCATGTCCCATACATAGATTAAAACCTACTCTATATTTATATTTCCCTACACTTTTAACTAAATATAAATAAGATTAAAATCTAAACTAAACACTGAGTCACTACACCACATCAACCTATAAATTTTACAAATATGCATAATTTGTTGGTATAATAAGCAGGGTGTGCAATCATGCAAATCGCACAACAAAATCTAATTTGAACCCACACTTGCTGGGTTGCAATGGAGGAGTGAAAATGAATGAATTCAATGAACATATGGATTTTGCATGGGATTTGATAGATCCCAACACCAAATCTTAGGATATTTGGTGTTTGTGGCAGCCAGCCAATAACCTTAACACCCATGTTTAAAGTTTAAAAGTTTATCTCTGGTTCGGGAAACAAGTTAATATGGTCTCAAATCACCTAATCAGAAGCTGGTTGGTAGAAGAGCTGAAATCGATACAGTAAATTTGAAGATATGTTTTTTGAATTAGATTAGGACTCGAAATAATAAGCAGCAAAGAGAATAAAGATAAAAGGAAAAGGGGTCGCTGTAAAATCAAATACCACTGACGTTGACATAAAATTGGATATTCGATCCCCCAATGTCTTGATTGTACGCTGCAAAACTTCTTAAAAAGCTAGCCACTAGCATGATTCGCGAGGATAACATTTTATCTTGGTTTTTGATTGCAAAGGAATCATATAAATGGGGGAGGGCAAATATATGTGACTACCATATAACATTGAGTTATAAAGGACCGGGAAGACTCAAAAATGAAATGAACTAAAAAAAGTCAAGGTTGATGGACGGATCTGGGAGCAGCAGAGACAACGGCCAGAAATAAAGAAGCAAAGTGTTCAACTTTTTGATTTTGGAATTTAGCGATTGATAGCATACATTTAGTAAAACACTAATATAGAACCTGCCTTTTGTGGCGAAAATAAATAGATGACACAAAATTAAAGGTATGTACTCTTATGGAGCGAGTAATATTTTTGCGCCTTTTTCCTTTAAAATACCACTAATATTAAACAGGTGTTATAATTTGAGTATCAATCATGTCTTAACTGAACAATAAAGGAAAGAGAAAATAAGATGATCACATAATCTATTGGTAACCTCAACAGCCTATTATATAGTCAATTACATAGCGGAAAAATCAAGAAATTAGACATTAACAGAATAAGACTCACAATAGGACGCCTAACAACTAAAGAAAAATCTAAATCAAATAAATCCATGATCTGCAGCCACTAAATCCCAGATGTGCAACAACTCCAATCCTAGAAACAAGGATAACAAACAAATTTTATTAACAATTCATCCCTTAAACTGAAAACTCCTTGAACTTTAGTTCACTGGTGCCATTATTCAAACATGATCCTACAAAGTGCAAACTCTCATTAACCTCCTCAAATTTTGGAAGGGAAACAATTTTAAAGGTTTGGTGAATATTTCAGCCAGCTGATCTTCACTCTTGCAGTACTTGAGATCAATTACCCCATCACTGTTGAGATCTCTCAAAAAATGGTACTTCACATCAATATGCTTGCTTTTACCATGTAATACTGGATTTTTTGAAAGTCTGATAGTTGAGTTGTTGTCACAAAAAATTGTTGTAGCTCCCACTCTCTTGAACTTCAACTCCTCTAAGATTTTCCTCAGCCAAATAGCTTGACAAGCATAGGCTGTTGCAGCTACAAATTTAGCTTTAGTTCGTGACAAAATAATAATGGATTACTTCTTGGATGACCATGAAACAATTGTAGTTCCCACCATGAAAACATAACCTGAAGTGTTTTTTCTATCATCTGGATTTCCTGCAAAGTCACTGTCAGTGAACCAAAATAAATCTAAAAATTCTGCTTTTTTGTAAAACAACCCAAAATCCTTGGTTCCTTCCAAGTAACAAAGGATTCTCTTGGCAGCCAATAAATGCATCTCTGTAGGATTCTCCATAAACTTGCTAATCAAACTCATAGAATACATTATGTCAAGTCTTGTACTAGTTAGGTACATTAAGCTGCCAACAATATGCTTATAAAAAGTGTTTTCCACTTTCTTTCCTTCTCTACTCAACTTCAAACCAAACATAATGGGGCTGCTTGCTCGACTGCAATCCTTCATATCAAACCTACTCAAAATATCTTAAACATATTTCCTTTGAGAAATAAATATTCCATCAATTGATTGCATCACTTCTATGCCTAGAAAATAATACATCATACCAAGATCTGACATTTCAAACTCAACCATCATAGACTTCTCGAATTCATTAAACAAGGAACTATAATTTCTAGTGAAAATAATATCATCAACATATAAACTCACAATAAGCATTTTCCTTTCATCACTAGTTTTAATGAAAATAGTAGACTCATAAAGACACTTGGTAAAACCAGCTTTTAAGAAATAAGCTTCAATTCGACTATACCAAGATTGTGGGGCTTGTTTCAACCCATATAAAACATTTTTTTAGTTTGTAAACCTTATTTCCATTTCCATGTTTAACATAATCAGCAGGTTGTTTAATAAATACCTATTCTTAGAGCTCACCATGTAAAAATGCTGACTTCACATCTAACTAGAAGATAGGCTAAGAGTGTTAGACTGCAAGCAAAATCACCAATATGATTGTATCATGCCTTGCAACAAGAGAAAAAACTTTTTTGTAATCTACCCCAAGCTCATGCTTATAACCTTTGGCCACCAAGCGTGCCTTATACTTATCAACTTCTCCATTCTTCTTCAACTTTGTCTTGTACGTCCATTTGACACCAATTGTCTTGTGCCCTTTTGGAAGCTCAGTCAACTCCCATGTATGATTCCTTTCTATAGCTGCAATTTCTTCATCCATTTCCTTTTTCCATTTTGAATCCTTTACAACACTTTCAAAAGTTGTTCGATCACAATCAACAAATAAGGCAAAGTGGATGATTGGATCTTCAGTCTGACAAATGCCGATTACTTTAAAACCTCCCATCCAAGCTGGTCTCCGTCAAGTACGGCTAGGACAAGGTTTAACTACTTCTGCTTCGGTGGCTGTTAGAGCTTTATTTGGTGAACTTTCAAGCTCAAGTGTTGTTTGAGTTTGCTAATCTAAAAGCTGCTACCTTTCATCTTCAATTTTAGTGTCAACAAAGGTTTGAGAAGGTTGTTGGTCATCCTAATTCCAAGGGTTCTCCTCATAAAAAATTGCATCCTTGCTAATCACAATTTTCTCCATTAAAAGATTAAACTGTTTATATGCTTTAGATGTTTTACTTACACCTAGAAAGATACACTTCTCTCCCCCATCATCAAGTTTCTTTCTCTTTGCATTTGGAACATGTTCATAACCAATGCAACCAAAAATTCTAAAGTGACCTATAGCTGGTCTCCTTCCACTCCAAGCTTCTTCAGGTGTCATGTTTGGAACAAAAAAAGTTGAGCTTCTATTTAAGATATTGATACTCCAATTTACTGCTTCTGGCCAAAATCATTTTGGGACCCTTCCACCAGCAAGCATGTTTTTCACCATATTAAGTATGGTCCTGTTTTTCTCTAATGCGTAATTTTTTTTGGGTATATGCAGTAGTAAGCTCTTTCCAAATGCCTTGACTCTCACAAAATGCTCCAAATTCCTTAGAGTAATATTCTCCACCACGGTCAGTACGAAAAGCTTGAATGATTTTCCCGGTTTCATTCTCAACAAATGCCTTGAAGCTAGTAAATGCACTAAATGCTTCTTATTTCTCCTGTAAGAAGTAAACTCACATTTTTTGGGAATAATCATCAATGAAATTAAGGAAATAATTTTTACCTCCATTAGATGATGGTTTTATTGGCCCATAGATATTTTAATGAATCAATTGCAGCACATGTTTTTCTCTCTAAAACTTTCTTTTAGGAAATTGTTCATGATGTTGTTTGCCAACAACACAATCTTTACACAGCTGGGATGGAATGACAATTTAAGGAAGGCCCTTTACCATTTATTTCTATCAAGAGTCTTCAAACCCCTAAAATTAAGATGACCATAGCGAAAATGCCAAAGCCATGAGTCATCCATCACTTTAGCCATCAAGTAAGGTTGAACATAATCAATCACCAATAGAAACAACCTGTTGGAACTCATTGGAACCACTGCAATAGCACCTCTGGAAGGATCATAAATTTCACAAGAACTTTTTGATATTTTAATTGCATATCCTTTTTTTCTTTCAATTGACCAATGCTTAACAAGTTACTTTTCAAAGTAGGCACAAAGAAAAGGTTGGAAATTGTTTCTACAGAACCATTCTTAGTTCTTATACTAATATCACCCTTTCTCACTACATCAACAGTATATTTATCTCCAAAAGACATAGTAGTGTGGAAATCTTCATTTAGATAAGAAAAAGAAGACTTATTTCTGCACATGTGGTTGCTATAGCCTGTATACACATACCATAAACATGAGTTCTGTAGCTCCTTATGCTTGTCATGAATTGCCATCAACAAGGTTTTAGCTTCTTCTTTTTTCTGCAAAATTTGACTTTTCTCTCTTTTCCTTGTCATTAGACAAATTAGTATGACATTCAAAGCAATAATGACCAAACTTAGGACATCTAAAACATTCTCCCTTTGACTTGTCAAATTTTTTATCCCATTGTTTTCCTTTATCATCTGGTTTGGCATGCTTGCCACCATCTTTATTCCATTTGTCTCCTCTGTGTCTTCCCCTTCCCCTTCCTCGACCTTTGCCTCTTCTTCTAGAAATATGAGTTCAAGCCTTCAAAGCCTGCTCCGTTGGGGCAAAATTTCTGTTCATTTTTTGTTCATGGACCAACAAGGAACTCTAGAGTTCATCAAGGGTGAGTGCATTAACGTCATCAGAATCTTTAATTATACAGACAACATAATCATAATTTGGTGACAATGGCCGTAATATCTTCTCAATAATGGTTGTCATCCATCTTCTCACCATGAAATCATATATTATTCGTGATTCCCATGATTCATGCATAATATTTTGTAACGGACTCACCAACATTCATCTAAAGAACCTCAAAGTCCCTCCGCAAGGCTTGGAGGTGTGTACGTTTCATTCTGAAAGAGCCTTGATATTTTGTCTTCATGGAGTCTTAAATATCCTTGGAAGTTTCTTTGCAAAGGATGGTTTCTGGGATCGAACTATCAATAGCTTGAAATAAGTAATTCTTTGCTTTCAAATATTTTTGCTTCAGCCCCATCAGGTCCTTTTATTGTGCTTCTATAAGTCTTTCTCCATCTGTTGGTGTTGCTACACTATGTTCAATAACCTGTCAATACTCCTTGGACCGCAAGAAGTTCTCCATTAGCATGCTCCAATAATCATAGTGACAATCAAAACATAGAATAGTTGGCTACATTTTCAGAACCCATATGAGGACTACAAATTTTTTTTCTTACCAAAAATATTATTCTTTGCTTTGACACCACTGTTAACTTACTAAGGGAGATAACAGTAAGATGAAAATAATAAAGGAAAGGGAAAATAAGATGATCATATAATCTATTCATAACCTTTATAGTCTATTATATAGGTAATTACATAAAGGAAAAAAATCAAGAAATTAGGCACTAACAAAATAAGACTTACAATAGCACTTTCAACAACTAAGGAAAAATCTAAACCAAAGAAATCCATGATCTGTAGCCACTAAATCCTTGATGTGCAATAACTACATGCCTAGAAATAAGGATAACAAATAAATTTTATTCACACCATGATGATTAAAATATTGAATGTTTAAATTAAATGTTGCAACATTAGTTTCGGCAAACCATATGATAGCCAATAAATATAATGTCAAGTTGACAATTTTTGTATCACCCTATACTCGATTTGATCGTCAGGTCTGAGCTATAGTGTACCACATTTTGTTGGAGCAATTACGGTCAACATAAACACAAATTGAGCCATTTAACATCCAAATATGAATATTACAAGCAAAAAATATGACAAGTTTACATTCACTGGTCTTATATGAGTTTATGTAAGCTCTAAAATTAACCTAGGATCGAATTAGGACTAAAATGAAAAATTTTCAAAATAAAGGGTTGACGTCGTGACATTTTCATTTTCACATTATGACATTTCCAAATAGTTTGTCATGTCATGACGTCAGGCCACTCGACGTTGCGATGTGATACGTTTGACGTCGCAGCGTCACCTACTATTTCTACCATTCTAGTTTTCTCAGACTTACAGTTTCAACCAATACAATTCATCAGCCCTTGAAAAGTTCAAGGAATTTAAAAATGAAGTACAAAACCAACTAGGCAAAAGTATTAAGGCACTTTTGATCAAATCGAGGAGGAGAATACTTAAGCTTAGAGTTTGATGAGTTTTTGAAAAAAAATAGTTGTCTCACAACTTACACCTCCTGGTACTCCACAACAAAATAGAGTTTCTTAAAGAAGAAATTGAACATTGTTAGACATGGTTCAATCAATGATGAGTCATGTTGATCATCCTATTTCTTTTTTGGGACATGCACTTGAAATAACTACTTTCACACTGAATCGTGTTCCATCTAAATTGGTTCAAAAAACACCATATGAGATGTGAACTAGAAAGCATCCTAGTATGTCTTTCATGAAGATTGGGGTTGTGAAGCTTATTTTAAATGTCATGCATCTAAGCTCGAACCCAAATATCAAAAGTGCATATTTGTGGGATATCCTAAGGAAACTAAAGGATACTATTTCTTCAATCCTACCGAGAATAAAGTGTTTGTTGCTCAGACAGAAGTCATCCTTGAAAGAGATTTTGTCTCTATAAAAGGAAGTGGTAGAAGAATAGAAATCAGAGAAATTCGAGAACAACAACAGATCACTGAACTAGAGATTGAACAACAATAGGTTCCACAAGTTGTTGTAGAAAAATTAGCTATTTTGGAAACACAACTACCGTGAATATTTTTAAGAGAATGCCATGTACCCGAGAAATATAGATTTCCTATTACAACACATGGTGATATTCTACTTATGGATCAAGATGAGCTTAGGACTTATCAAGAAACAGTGGCGAGCCCAAGATTTTGAGAAATGGCTTAAGGCCATAAGGTCTAAGATGGATTCCATGTTAGAAAACTTAGAAAACTAAGTATGGATCTTGGTTGACCCACCTAAAGGGGTTAAACCCATAAGGTGCAAGTGGGTTTTCAAAAAGAAAACTAACATGGTTGGTAATGTACAAACATACAAAAAGAAATTAGTTGTTAAATGTTTTCGCCAAGTTCATTGTATTAACTATGATGAAACCTTTTCTCCTGTTGTTATGTTTAAATCTATCCAGATCTTACTTGCAATAGCTACATTTCATGATTATGAAATTTGGCAGATGGACGTCAAAACAACTTTCCTTAATGGGAAACTAAAAGAGGATGTGTACATGACATAATTTGAAGGTTTTGTTAATCCAAAAGATGTTGGTAAGATATGTACAGTAGAAAGAACCATTTATAGATTAAAGTAAGCTTCTCGAAGTTGGAATCTTCATTTTAATGTTGCGATCAAAGAATTTGGTTTTATCAAAAATGTAGATGAGTCTTATGTTTACAAGAAAATTATTCTTGGTACTATATGTAGATGACATACTTATCATAGAAAATGGCATACCTACCCTACAATCTATTAAGACTTGGTTAGGAAGTTGTTTTTCTATGAAGGACTTGGGCGAGGCTATATACATATTAGGAGTCAAAATCTATTAAGATAGATCACGACGACTCCTAAGTCTAAGCCAAAGCACATACGTATATAAAGTACTGAAAATGTTCAGTATGGAAGAACCTAATAGAGGATTCCTACATATGAGACCTCACTCTCGAAGGAAATATGTCATTCAACTTCATAAGAGAGAGAACAGAAGAATCTAAGAGAGGATTCCTACCTACGAGACATGGTATTTCACCCTCGAAGGAAATGTGTTATTCAACTTCACAAGAGAGAGAACGGAAGAACCTAAGAGAGGATTCCTACCTATGAGACATGGTATTTCACTCTCGAAGAAAATGTGTCATTCAACTTCACAAGAGAGAGAACATATGAGTAATATTTCATATACTTTGACTATTAGATCTATCATGTATGTCATGCTATGTACTTGTCCAGATGTATCGTATGCTTTAAGCATGAGTCGGTACCAAGTAGATCATGATGAAGGCCATTGGGTCGCAGTTAAAAATATCCTTAAGTACTTGAGAATGACTAAGGATACATTCCTTATATATGGAGGTAAGGAAAAGCTAAGTGTAAAAGGTTACACCGATGCTAGCTTCCAAACCGATAAGGATGATTCACGATCGCAATCAGGTTTTGTGTTTTTCCTTAATGGAGACATTGTGAGCTAGAAAAATTCAGCACAAGATACAATAACTGATTCTACAATTGAAACCGAGTATATTGCAACTAGTGAGGCTACAAAGAAGTTATTTGGATCAAGAAGTTCATATTTGAACTAGAGTTTGTGCGTGGCGTATCAGATGTTATAGAATTTCGTTATGAAAACAACAGAGCCATTGCACAAGCAAAAGAACCCAGATCTCACCAGCGGTCCAAACATATACTTAGACACTTCCATCTTATTCGAGAAATCACAGATTGGTGAGATGTGGAAATTGCAAAGTACCAACAGATGATAAAATTATTGATCCACTGAGGAAGCATCTGACACAATAGAAGCATCAAAGTCACACTAAGTCACCTGGTATTAGATATATGAGTGATTGGTCTTAATGCTACTGGGAGATTGTTATAGTATGCCCAAACACCAATCATGAGATAATTGTAATTACATACTTGTTTTACCTTTTCTATTAATATAAGGCATTGTCATTATTATTATTTTAGTTTCTTGTTCTGTGTATATAAATAAACAAAATTGTAATAAAGTCCTAAGAAAATATGATTATTCTTAAAAGGTCCTTAGTTAAATATTATTGTGGGCTTGGACAACAATAATGCATTGAGACTAATGTGTAGTTGATTGATAACAAAAAGTTGTCATTAACATAGGGATGTCAAAATCAATACATGAGTATGTGTTAGAAAACAACATATTGGGCTAACCCACTATGAGTACGTTTCTTGGATTATTATGTAATAGTCATAATATTACTCATAATGAAAATTATGTATATGATCCTCAGACTTGAGATTATCATTGTCCAAATACCGTGAGTCATATATTTTGATATAGTCAAACGTCTATCGTAATAGGTTGTACTGTAAAGACTAACGTTGGATATACCACAATCCATATAGTGGGAAATGGTTGATCAATATAGGATTTATCCCTCTTACATAATGGGAGCAATATCTTAGGCCTATTGATGGAGTGAGACTAGAAATGCATGGCCATGCTCGAATAAGTTGATGTGAGATATCACACTTATTTGTTTATTGTAGTCTACTTAGAAAATCAAGAAATATGAGATTAGACTATACAAGTGACTATTCCATGACTTGTGTCCAATCTAGATATTAATGATAAAATGATATAATACATGAAAAGATTATCACAAAAAAGTTATGTCAAATTGCGACTTTTTGTCACTTATTTAGCAATGATGCATTGCTAGAAGCCACTCATTGCTTGTATTATTAGAAATGTTATAGTATTACTACTAACATGACAAGAACCTACAGAGTCACACCCTATGGTTAAAACGAACAAAATCGAAACACATTTGGTATTGTGTTTAGTTGTCACATGAATTAAATTAATTCAAAATTAATTTAATTCGATAGTTAAATATTAAATGGATTAAATGTAGAAGCTTGTTGTACACATATAGAGAACATAATTAAAATTAATATATGAATTTGATTCATATAAAAATTTAATAGAATATAGTTTATTGAAATTATTATAATAAATTATTATTATGATTTCGGTCAAACATTGAACGTTGTAGTTATAATTCTTTTTGGAAAGAATATAACAGCTTTTAATACTTTTCATTTTTATAATTCTTTTTGGAAAGAATATAATGTGTTTAATGCTTTCCATATGTTCTCTATAAGATTTGATTCCATTTTCAATATATGCATACAAAAATCCCGAATTAGGGAAAGTGTGTTTTAGAAAAAAAAGAAAATTGACAAAAAGAGTCTAGTAGTCGTTTTGGGAGATTTTTCTCTGGAATAGTTCCAAGATAGTTTTGTTGTTCGATTTAATACCAGGTGGGCTATGTAGAGGTCAAAAAATTTTCGTCGCGGCTTGGAATCGACATCGAATCAGCAACATTCTTTTGATCAATTTCGATTAAGAAGGTATATCTTCAACCTTATTTCAACCCATTTTGTTCTTCGTACATGGATCCATGGTTGTGGATCGTTGGAATATTTTTCCGCTACGCCACGGGGCATACCGGCGAGTCCCAACACTATGAACATCACAAATGAATAAATCCATAAATGGAACTAGGATGAATTCAACTTAAGTCATTCATGATGTATTATTAGTCTAGACAATCACATCTATGTGTTTATCTTCTAAGAGTCATCCACTCTTATATCTAAAATAATGTATCTCCCCAATTAGACTTGATAGATGTCATAAAAGTGTTTCAATCGTTTTGCTCAATTTCAATTAACTTCGGACTGCTTAAATAATCTATTAATATATGTTCTTTTTTCGCATTTTGATCCAACTACATAATGTAACTTAATATAATTAAACATTAAATAATAATGAGTCAGTTCTTTTCTCGCATTATGATCTAACTATATAATGCAACTTAATATAATTAAACATTAAATAATGAATGAGTCAATATTTACTTACATTTTATTTTGAGTGTAAAATCATTTTAGATAAATATAAATGATATAATGTATAATAAAATTTTATTTAAATACAATACACTTAAGGCATGAAATCTTAACAAGGAGGCCCTGCTTATATCCGTAAGTTAGGTGTATTCAACACAGCTCTAAAAAGACATTACCCTTCAAATTCAATCATTCCCAAACACGTGTCCTAGCAAACACAAGGTGTCCATTCATACGACTTGTCATCATTAGACACATCGTACTTTCATTAATTAAAACAATTTAAAGAAGTGCCCTTATGCCTAAAATGAAAACCTTAACACCTACAAAATACTATCACACAATCCCCATTTTCTACACGTATCATTAAATCACACAAGTTGAGATGATGACCTTCATCTCAGTTGAAGAATACGAATAGCCATCATTCGCTTTAGGAAAATCACTTTATAATTTTCTTCACGTTTGAAGGTACTTGTTATACATACCATACTGAAAAGTATCTCACTCGCCATGCAAAAGGTCACCTCGACCATTATAGTATCTCGCCAACCATGACACTTGCTAATGTATAGCATGTTTGAACATAGAACCTCTCCAATCAACTTGACCCAAATAAATGCCCAACTTTCTCTATACATGAATAACACATGAAATTTTATCAAATCTAATAAGTTTAATCACAACATAGTTGCCGAAAATATCAATCCAGTCATTGTCGCCTAATATCTCAATCTCATTACCATTGTTTTTTTCATTGTCCCCGAATACATCAAATTTTAGAACAAAGAAAAATCAAAATAGGGGCAATATTAAATTTGCCGACGGTGCCAAGTCAAAACCCAACTGTCAATCACCCTCATGTTGGCATATTATATTATTAAGATTCAAAACAAATGTCTAAATAAATATTGATATATTTTATGCTCAAAATATTTTTTGGTAAGGTTTGAAATTTTTTCCTATATTTCTAACGTCATATTTAAAATTATTTATAGCCCCTCCATAATCAATAAACAAAATGATAATGCGTTTCAACGCATTCAAACTCACGCCTTTCTACATTGATAATAAGACGATACTAATCAATTTAAGACTCGATTGACTATTCTCTACATTTAAATAATTAAAATGAATCATTTTAATTTTTAATTTAAAATTTTAGATAAATCGTTATTCTTT
Organism: Gossypium rotundifolium; assembly: GCA_025506655.1. Classification (NCBI taxonomy): domain Eukaryota; kingdom Viridiplantae; phylum Streptophyta; class Magnoliopsida; order Malvales; family Malvaceae; genus Gossypium; species Gossypium rotundifolium. The sequence continues at coordinate 33,386,479 of CP106727.1, read as the reverse complement.
AAATTTTGTCAAAATTTTAATTTAATGTATTTATTTTTTCAATCATTCGTGAAATGAAAGCAATCTAATCCAAATCTCATGGTGGTAAATTTTGATAATAAAAAAATACAAAAAGATTAGATAGTATTAAGATATTTAAATTGAAACGATAAAAATTTAATTTTAACTTTTAAAGTATAAAAGTTAAACTTTAAAATTTATTTGATTGACAAAATATTTTAATTTTTTACATTTTAGCATTTAAAATAAAAATTTTATACATATATTCTAATAGGAAGAGATTCACTTACACCGTGTAAAATTAATCATTTTATATATTTTTGTTTGATTAATATTTTAATAGTCTAACCATTGAATTTATCTATATAATTGTATTTGTTATACATGTAAAATTTTGAATTAATCGATATTTTTATCATATTAATTTAAAATATTGTATATATCAATATTTATTGAACGATGAAGTTTTTTTACATAAATCATATAATTAAAAATTTTAAATTTACGTCAAATGTAGCATTTATATATATATATATATATATATATAATGTTATCAAAATATTAATTATATAAAGAAATAAAATTTATTTTATTTTATTACAAATAGATCTTTTCTATATTTCAACATATATCAAACATAAATACCCTAAAACTCGAATGTACTATTAAAATAAAAACAATATATATATTTGAAATTTTTTAAAAAAAACTAGGGTAAATATTCCATATATACCAAAAAATTAAATTATTTACGAAAATGAGCCAGTTTGAAGAATATTTACGGAAAAGGGCCGTTTCTCTCCAAAACGCATCCACGTCAGTGCATTTTTGGGGCAAACAACAGAAAAGCGCATCTTCGATGCGCTTTTGTCATTGAATAACCAGAAAACACACCGACGAGACGCTTTTTGCCCTCCCTTCACGTCCAATTACAGTATGAAAAATTAATTAAATTTTTGGGCTAGGGAAAAAATATATATAGGGTTTTGGGCAAAATATATTAGCATAAAAAATTAATTGAATTTTTGTGACAAGAGTCTCCGTAAAATAATTTTGAGAAGACATTTCAACAAACAAGCAAAAAACGCTTCCATAGGTGCACTTGTCGTGAGAGTATCAAAAGAGCTCCCACGTGGACGCTCTTTGCTACTGATGAGTCTCCGAAAAATTAATTTGAGGAGACGTTTCTGAACAAACAGTGGCCAAAAACGCTTCTGAACAAACAATGGCAAAAAACGCTTCCAACAGGGTGCACTGTTAGCAGGAGTACTGAAAAGAGCTCCCACGTGGATGCTCTTTTGCTACAGTAGTCTCCGAAAAATTAATTTGAAGAGACGTTTCTGAACAAACAGTGGCCAAAAACGCTTCCAGTAGGGTGCACTATCAGCAGGAGTACTGAAAAGAGCTCCCACGTGGACGCTCTTTTGCTACAGTAGTCTCCGGCAAAATTAGGCTATAAATCAGTCAAATTTCATTCTCAGGTTGCATAAAGGAAATTGAGGCAAAAGAAAAAAAACTAAAAATGAGTGAACATATTAATGCTGTTATTTACTACGATGGTGAAGCTCGTGACACCGAAAATGGTATTGTTTTCTTATCGGAGAACACATCGCGATTGAGTTTTAATCGGAACGTCGATTTGGTAGAACTTCACAAAAAATTAGGCGTAAAATATTCGGAACAGCACCAATGAAAGTTCAGTCTATTAAATATAGATTTTGTACTTCGGTTGATCCGGTGAGATATGACCCATTCGACATCAAAGGTCCTCGGAGCTTTGAGGCAATAGTGAGACTCATCTTGCCAGTGGATCACCCTATATCGAGGTATATGTAGAATTTTCATCAGTGATCTTTCTGCGACCTCAACATCTACTGCCGTGCGAGGGGAATACACGACCCCAAGTCGACACTCTGTAAGTGGGAGGCAAAACACAGAAGTGCCCGTGTGCGGTGGTAGTATGGAAAACATAACCCCTGCACGACACTTGGTTGGTGGATGAGACATGCATATCCGTCCTTCAACGTCCGATGATAGAAATACGTATTGGGGGACGTCATCAATTTCTAGTGGTTGGCAATCCACATATGATTGGAATATTTATGAAAGATGTTTAAGGAGAGATGATGTACTCCCGACGACATCCACCGGTGAGGGGCCCTCGTTTGTTACAGGTTATGAAGGGTCGGACGATGAATCCGATGTGGATCCACCTTGGGAGCCAGGGCCCGATGGTGCAAAAGTTGTACTATTTTTGAACCAGAGCCCGTTCCAATTGTACCTGAAGACGTTGAGGATGGTTCAGACGAAGAAGAAGAAGATCCGCTATTCGTATGCATTTCGCCTCCAATTTCCCACATGCATAATGTCGATCTATCTCAAGATGATGCATTGGAGTTTCTTGAACTACCACACCGGACAATTGACTGTACAAATTCTTCATTGGATTCGGACCAATTAGAAGTTGGTAACTAATTTTCTAACAAGAATACTTTTCTTGCTTATTGAAACAATACAGCATCAGGAACGGGGTTAACTACAATATGGTTAAATCTAAGCTCGATAAGTATGAAGCGAAGTGTGCAGTGCAAGACGGCACATGTTCATGGAAAATCATGGCGTCGTTGAGGAAAAGGACAGGGTTGTGGGAGATCAAAAAGTACAAAGATCCACATATATGTTTTACCGGTACAGTACCACTATGTGTTCAATGATTTTGAATAACACTAATATTATGTAATGTTGCATTATTTAACGTACTTCGTTGACAGGTGTAACACAAGATCATCTGAGGATGGATTCAGACATGTTGGCTGACTTAATAATCTCGACGGTGAAGGCCGATCCCAAGACTACGGTGCCAGCCTTAATTGGCAATATCCATAGCCAATTGGGGTACAAGCCCTCTTACAGAAAGGCTTGGATAGCCAAGCAGAAGGCGTTAGAAAAGTTGCACGGTCAGTGGGACGCTTCATATAATGAAGTGTGGCAGTGGTGTCAGGTGCTGAAGAGATATGTCTCAGGTAGCACAACAGACTTTGAAACGGAATCGGCGTACTACAACGATCGTCTGCTCCGTGGATGCGTAGTGTTCAAGTGTCTGTTCTGGACATTTAAGCAATGCCGAGATGCCTTTATATACTGCAAGCCATTGGTACAAATTGACGGTACCTTTATGTATGGTAGATATACGCATCGGCTATTGCTAGCTGTGGCACAAGATGGCTATGGGAGAATCCTTCCAATTGCGTTCGCAATAACACCAGTGGAGTCAGGTGATGACTGGGACTTCTTCCTGTCTAGGTTAAGGAGGCATGTCTGCCCCCAACCTAACATATGCATTATATCGGATCGGGGCCCTGGAATACTTGCGGTAATAGAATGCCAGGGAAGCATGTGGCATCGCACACACCATCGATATTGCCTGAGGCATGTTTCATCCAACTACTATGGGCAACATCGATCTAAAAGATAGCGACGGTAAGTGACCGATATCGGTATGAAATATCTATTAATATAATTTTGTTTGTAATATTCAATTTATTCTCAATTGAAGAGTGGTATGTAATATTCGCTATCAACGTATATTGGCAGGGTACGAGATCAATAAAGACCGTTTTCATGAGATGTTGGCCAGTTTGCGCTCAGATTACGCTAAAGGCGCAAACTACCTGTGCAATATTCCTTTAGAATAGTGGACACAAGCATACGACGGCGGCCTATGATATGGTCATATGACCACAAATCTGGCCGAATGCATAAATTCTATTCTAAAAGAAACCCGTCATCTGCCGATTACATCGGTTGTACGAGAGACATATTTTCATTTAAGCGGCACTATTTTTGAAGAGAGCGTGAGTTATAGAGGGCGATGCAAGGAGGCCATGTATGGAGCCCGAAAGTCTTGCAAGAAATAAACAGTGGGAAGGCATGGGCCAACACCATGCACACAGTGTGTCACGATCGCGACAGCCTATGGTTTCGTGTACGGAGTTTGACAGATCGAACCAAGGTATTGTTGGCGGGCATTATCGTGTACACTTAACAAATAGGACCTGCGACTGTTGGATATTGATGCACTTCGTTACCCATGCGCCATGTACTTGCGACTTGTCGTAATCTCCGTCTTGATCCCATGAGCTATGTCGACGAAGTGTATAAATTAGAAAACATGTACAACATGTGGAGACACGTATTCCCACCACCCCAGATGAACGTAAGTGGTCAGTCGGTATCGCTTGCACCGTATAAGCTGTTGTCGGATAGACAATTGAGGCGCAAACCAAAAAGTCGACCTTGCTCGAGTAGAATACGCAACAATATGGATATCTGAGAAACGAGCAACCAAAGTCGGCTGTGCGGATGGTGTAGGAACTTCTGCCATACATCTCGCTCGTGTTCAAATCAGAATAGTTGACCGTGTTCTTAGCTTTTTTATCTCCTGGTGGCTATGTAATTTTTATTTTTTGGAGGAAAACGGTGAATTTTTGTACAAGAACTTTTATTTTATTCAAGTTATTAAAATTAAATTACAAAATTACAAAATAAAAAAATTAAACCGTTTCTATTTTATCAAAGATATTAAAATTAAATTAAAAAATTAAATTACAAAAAATAAAATTAAACTCAAATTTTATTAAATATATTAAAACTAAATTACAAAAAAATTAAACCATTTCTATTTTATCAAAGATATTAAAATTAAATTACAAAATAAAATAAAATTAAAATCAAATTTTATTAAATATATTAAAACTTAATTACAAAAAAAAAATTAAACCATTTCTATTTTATCAAAGATATTAAAATTAAATTACAAAAAAATTAAACTCAAATTTTATTAAATATATTAAAACTTAATTACAAAAAAATAAATCATTTCTATTTTATCAAAGAGATTAAAATTAAATTACAAAAAAATTAAACTCAAATTTTATTAAATATATTAAAACTTAATTACAAAAAATTAAACCATTTCTATTTTATCAAAGAGATTAAAATTAAATTACAAAAAAATAAAATTAAACTCAATTTTTATTAAATATATTAAAACTTACTTACAAAAAAATTAAACCATTTCTATTTTATCAAAGAGATTAAAATTAAATTACAAAAAAATAAAATTAAACTCAAATTTTATTAAATATATTAAAACTTAATTACAAAAAAATTAAACCATTTCTATTTTATCAAAGAGATTAAAATTAAATTACAATAACAAATAAAATTAAATTACAATAACAAAATAAAATTCGAGGGTTTAGGGTTTAGGGTCGATGCTGATGGGAACCAAGTGCACACAAGGGCGGCGGTTATCTTGCTGGATTCCTCCTTCTTCTAGCTTCCAACGGGGGTCGTGGAACCTCGGGCGGGGAATCGAGTTCTCCCAAGTGGGTTTGGTTCAGGTGTTGCGATGATGACCCACCTTGATAAAATAATGACCGGAGGTGTTTGCATAAACCACGGCAGGGTGATCGCATCCGTCTGCCAAGGAGCCCGGTAGAAAGAAGTGCTCTAACGGTGCCTCCTCCGATCCCACACGCGACGCCGGCCTCACTATCACCGCCCGGGAGTAGTCTGGAACGGACTCGAACCCGGCCATGCATTCCAACCTGGGTCTGACCGGAAAAGGAAACATATATGGGTTAGGAGGAAACATATAAGGAGTAGGGTACACACCTAGCATAAACGGTAGACGCTGTGATGCCGGTGTTGTCAGCTAAACTGATAGGCTCGATGACTGTGTAGGCGCTTGTTTGGGCCCGGTGATTGTGTTTGCCATTGTTGATGGCCCCGCCTCATCACCCTTCTCCTTGGATTTAAAGGGCCCGACGTTCCTTCGCCGCGGTTGCCGCCGCCTCTTTCTTCCGACAACATATATGGCTTGCCATGGATCCTAAACCATGGCATGTACTCCAGCACGCACGCTAACTCAAGAACGATGATCGGTTCCTAGATAGGTAAAAAGTCATACCGGTTCTCCCACGTCTCGATATGACCTGACCAAAATCTTGGCCAATCTGTGTGCAGCTGCCGTAAGTCCACTTTGTGCTCATCATCGAGCACCTCAGATGGCACGAAAATCGGTTGTCGAAATCCAAATTGCTGCAGAACCCGATCTGACTGGTGCATCTCCACGGTCGCGTAGGTGATCAATGGGACCTTAACGTGCCAACTATTTGAATTTTGGAAGAACTCCTCCGAAATTACTGCCCGAATTTTCGGATCCTTGTACGGTGTCCATTGAAACTATATTAACATTACCAAAATATTAGTTATATACATAATACTGACACTAAATACAAATTACTAAATTATAATAACGAAATTCGAAACTTACTTATGATTCCGACCGTTGGTCCAATCGAGTCAGATATCCTCAAGCGAGTTAGGTATTCCAACATGACTCGTGAATAGTTCCACCTAATTAAATAAACTTTTAGGATGCAATTATACTATAAATCTACGAAATAATTGTAAAATATAATATTAAATTTACCTCGTTATCGGTGGGAATGAATATGGTGGTCGAGTCGAGGACGTAAAATGGAAATCGAAACCATGCCCATGACTGCAGAGTGATAGGCAACCTCCATTTTGCTTTACTCGCCACGCCGCCTCGCACATCTTCCTAAGACAACCTCGAGAGCACGGCGGACCCCAACTCAATTCATCTACGCTCTGAAATCAACAAGTTTCAGAGCCATCTCGGTGGATGAGGTTTCTAGAGAGGTCCCAGATCGATAGCCTCCAATTATCTCAAGAATGTATGCCCGAGCATACCGTATTATTTCTACTTGGTCGAACCTCGTTCGCTCGAAATGTGTCTCGTAACCAGGCCATATCGATTCTAGCTCCTTGAATTCTATCCGGAATGGCACCCAGAAGCTCGTAGCATATGACCATCCAATCGGTAGATGTTGCAGACCCGGTGACTATCGACCCGGCCCACCCAGAATCCCAATTGCAACTGCACATCTTCTAGAGTGATGGTACACTCTCCGCATGGCAGATGGAAAGTGTGCGTCTCGGGTCTCCACCTCTCTATCAACGCGCTGATCAAAGGCGGCTCCAACTTGAACCCCCGGCCATCGTGGCCAGGTGCCAAAAACCCGCTTCCCGCAGGTAATTCTCGATCAACGGCGATGGGAGACCATGCATGTTGCGAATATAACATTCCAACACCCAATCTACAGACTGTTTAAAAAATTATAAAATTAAAAATTAATTAAAATTGCATAATTGAAAAATATTAAATAATATTGAAAAATTAAAATTAAAACTTACCATTTGCATTTGCTCGACGGAGATGTGCTTGTTGTCTAGGCGAAGTAATTCCCTAGCCATTGTAATCCGATAAAAAATTTTAAAATTTTCCAAAAAAAATATATTAAAAAAATTATAAAGGGATTTTTTGTAAATAGTAAAGGACTATTTTGAAATTTGAGCGTAAATTTTAAGGACTTTGAGAGAAAATTGAGAGAAAATTAAGAGAAAATTGAGAGAAAATTGAGAAAGGATTGAAGTGTGAAAAAATAAAGGGTTGGGGGGTTTTTATAGTTTTTTTTTACCGTTGGGCCCCTAACGGTAAAAAAAAATTGGCCATTGGGATTTGACCGTTGCAGGGCTAAAGCGCGCCCCTGAGGATGGATGCATTTTGTGCCACCTCAGCAAAGCGCGCCCATGTAAGCGCGCTTTGATGAGGTGGCACAAAGTCGCGCCTCAGTCTTGCTTTTTCATTATTTCCCAAAACGCACCGATGTGACGCGCGTTTTGGGAGAAACAATACTTTTCCGTAGATATTTTTCAAACTAGCTAATTTCCATAAATAATTTAATGTTTTAGTATATATAAAATGTTTACCCCAAAAACCATGTACAACATAGCCGACATATGCACGTGCTCCATAGCAATAGATGGATGGAGCATATTTCCCTTGTTCGATTGGTTGTCTTCACACATTGTCCGAAACTAAACATATAGTTCAATGCACGTCATCCATGCTATCTCTGCCCTGTTTATAAGCTTATATAAAATAAAAATAGTTAAACTTAAAATTAGTAAAATAAGTAATAATTCTTGAAAAAGAAAATTACTTGGTAAAAAGCGAAAATTTTCATTCTATTTATTAAAAATAAGTTATGGAAGTGACTAAATATTATTAATTGAATTTGTTTATTGTTAACTCATATATTAAAATATGTGTAAAAATAATATTCCTACCAAACATATAGATTTCTTGTTGCTATTGTGTTAAAAGAATATTATTTTTGAGTATAATGTCAAATTTAACCCTCAACATTTGCATATGTTATCAACTTGACCCTTAATCATTTTTTAGTTAAATTTTACTATTGACTTTTTAAAAGAGTTAAATTGCTTTTTTAACGGAAATGCTAACTAAAACCTTAGTTTTTAATGATGATGGTGTGTCAAACCTCATGTACTTCATGCTAAAATGATATTATTTGTCATATATGTCGCATCAATAAATAATTTAATAATTTTAAAATTTTAAAATTCAAAAATATAAAGTTCATTAAAATAAAAAATAGTTATAATGAAGTATATGTAGATTGTCATGTAGATTATCATGTTTAAAAACTTAACGTTTTAGTCAATATTTCTCTTAAAATCAACAAGACTTTTTTAAAAGGCTAATGATCAAATTTAACTCTTTTAAAATTAAGAGCTAAATTTAATTTTTAAAATAAGAGTCAAATTTATAAAAATATAAATATTGCAGACTAAATTTATTATTATAATTTTTTTATGCAAATACAAATAAAGGAACATAAATGGTAGTTATGAACACTTGATATTTATGATTTTTTTCCAGGTCGGTTAGATTTCTTTAATTTTGCTAACATATTTGACCAATTTTACTTTTTAACCTTTATTTAAAATTATATATTGGGTAAAGTATATAAACAATCACCCAATTATTAGCGTATTTTTGTTTTTGTGACTCAAATTTAAAACTTCTATTTTACTCACTATTATTATCGAAATTGAACATTTTAGTCACTCATCCATTAAATTACCAATGGAATGTTAACATGGCATTTTATTAGCATAATAACAAATTTAGCCCTCCAATTTTTACAAATTCTATCAATTTGGTTAGACAAATTTAACCCTCAACTTTACACATTTTGTCAATTTAGTCTTGATTCTTAAAAATTCAAAAATAAAATTTTAAAATTTTAAAATAAAAGATATTTAAAATTTCATTTTTATAAAAATACAATATATATATATATATATATATATATATATATATATATATATATAAATGAATACCCATTTTTCTAACAAGAAATGTATTTATTTAAAAATAATAATTTTATAAATAAAATAATATTTTAAACAAACCCACAAACAATACTTAAATCAAATTCAAAAATTTTCATTTTTATATTTATTTTATAAGTAATAATTTATTTATTATATGTCTAGCCTTGTTTCTTAATCCTCGCCAAATTTGTCGAGCGCTGAGCATCACCTTGGCCCACGACCATCGTCACAAATAAGCATTACTCTGAACTTCTCAATTTTCATATCCTCCATTGTCATGCCATCAAGCTACAAATTGGTTCCAGAGCTGTCTGCATGACCTTCCACATACTGCGTCTCTTAGACCTCATCCTCACTTATATACCCCTAGTCATGCTCGACCTCAAGCATAACCTTAAACACAACAAACTCATTTTAAGCAACAACCTAAAGACATTGATTCTTATCATGTTCGACCTCATGCTATAGTTTCTGATCCTACCTAAACATGTGGTCATTAATGCTGAAAAAAAGGGGGGAAAAGTTAAATATGCTTAAGTCTTCTTCATAGTTTCCCCCCCTTAAATTGTCTTATTTATAAAATTATTATTTTAATAAATAAATTTCATGTTAGAATATGAGAAAATAGATATTCACTTATTATAAATATTTTTATAATTTTGTATGTATTTTTATCGAAAATGAACTCTTAAATATTTCTTATTTTAATGTTTTTTATTTTTAATTTTAAGTTTTTAAGAATCAAGACTAAATTTTAAAAATGTATAAAGTTTGAGAGTTCAATTTTTGAATTTTTAGAATTAGGACCAAATTGATAAAATTTGTAAGCATTGGAGAGCTAAATTTGATATTACGCCAATAAAAAGCTACACAACATTCCTATAGTGATTTAATGGATAAGTATTATAATCTTAATGACTAAAATAGAAAACTTTAAACTCAGGATGACAAAAATAAAACAAACTAATAGTTAAATGGCTACTTATATAGTTTGCCCTTCATGCATATAACATAAAAATATGATTTTCAGAACAATTGTTTTATGAAAATCATAAAAGCTTACTCTTACAATTCAATAAAAATAACAGAAAATGAATTTTTACAAATATAAAAATACTTATTTAGTTATTCCATTTTAATAAGTCATAATGACATGAATGCCCACTACTTTATCAATTTATTTATGTTGTTGTGATCCAATTCCTTTCTTTCTTATTAAATTACATGATTCAACTTATAGGGTGAGGTTTGGTACTATGAGTTAATATATAAATTAGTATTAAAATAATTTTATTTGATAATTTTAGTCATTCAAATGGCTTAATTTGGAATTTTTGTTTATTTAGAAGAAGTATTATTTTTACAAGTGTTTTTACTTTTTTTTAATTTCAAATTTATATTTATACAAACAATTCCTTTTTATTTTATGTCTAATTATTGTAAAACATGTATAATAAATAATTTTTCCCTCAAATTAATAACCAAGCAAATCATTAATTGATGGTTGATTTAGTATCCATATATCTCAACAACTAGAGAAAATTAATATATATATATATATATATATATATATATTTAGATGAAAAATCTGAGGCAAAACTAGGTATCATACTTATTTAGATAAAAATAATTATTGAAGATAATTCAAATTAATTTTCTTTAAAATTAGTTCTTTAAATCTAAGGCGAAGCTAGGTATAAATCTTGTAAAAAAACAATAACATTTTTCAAAAGAATAATTAAAGTTGACCAATTTATTGTCATTAATTGATTAATTTATGTAATTAATTCTCAAATTTACAATTTAATTATTAATTAATGATATTTAATAGTAAGATCTTAACTCACTCCCAAAGTCCCTTCATCAATGTATCTGTATATATTCTATTTTGAAAATGTTATGGTTGCTTAATTGTTATCAGAGATATATTGTAACAAGTGCTTAAAATAAGTAGGAAATCAAAATACACAAAAACACAACAAATGTTCAATATCAATCTACATTTTCAAGGTTTTACTCAATGAAAAATTTACTATCAAATCCAGTATAAACAATTATTTAAGTTCAACAAATAACTTGATTATTGTAATCTCACCTTCCTACATCTAGAGTGAATTTACTCACTAACTAAATCTTTCCAACAAAAGGCTTAAAATAACTAACTAATAAAACTGTTTAATGGTAAGAATTCACACTCAATAACTTTCCTAAGAATGAAATGGTATGTGCACACTCAATTTAGTGAAAACACTAGTGGGAATGAAGCTTCAATGTATGTAGATTTATGAAGTGAAACTTCACTCCTTTCAAAAACATCAATTTCAATCTTCAAGATAGAGTACCATATGTTAAATGAAGATAATGTTGATTTATCTAAGTTTTAAGTTCATCTTCAAATTTCCTTCTTTTAACATCTTCTCAAATAAAGAAAGATATTCCTTAGAACATTTCAACTTTAATATATTCTAGTTTCCTTTAATAAATAAATTATCATATTTTTGCTACAATTTACACCATGTAATACATGAAAAAAAGTTGTGAACCATAAATAACAATAAACTTTCATGACTTGTTACAGCACAAGTTGAAATTAGTTATAGCAACAAGTTGCACTAACAATTTTTTCCTTTGACATTTTTTTACAAAATCCTATAGAGAAAAGAAATATAAACTCCATACAAAATTCAAGTACAAAAATAGTTTCACAAGTCTAGATAAGATAAATGCACCATACATTTTAGTAAACCAAAAAAAAACCAATCAATCGAAAAACACAACAAAGCAATCCGAAAAGAGTTAGTATTTGGTATAGTGGCAGTGTACTTTTTTTAATTCCAAAAGCAAACTTAAAAAGTTGCCATGTGTCTCATTTATTTTTTATATATTTTATTACACACTATAGGAACTTCTCATCACCCTAACCCTGCTTGGGGAGTCTAAAAATTCCATTGGTTGTGTACTAAATATTTTCTTATCCAAAATAGCATAAAAACATCTAAACAAATATCTACTACTAGTGAAGTAAAATAAAAGAAACAAAATGAACCAGAATAATCATAATAACATATCACAAAAGTTTTAACCCTAACACAACTTACACAGCACCATTTCCCTCTTACTCACCATCTCCCATTTAGTCTTTTTCTCCCCATTTTTGGAAAATATTCAAAAAATAATTCTACCAAGTAGTAATGTTTATGTATATTATCTATCAAAGAACCTTTTTTTTTTTCTGTAGAATAACTTTGGCTCAAAATAAATAGACTCAAGTTGTGCTTCAAGATGCTTAAGCATTCAAACTCTCTTAACGATAATTATGTAGAAGTTGTAACTAGAGGAGTGTCATAATCAATAAAACCATATGATTTGGTGTCTCACTTATCCTCATCACATGGTTATGTAGCATCATTGACTTGTTTCCCTTTCTTCAACTTATTAGATAGTTTTGTAACAGCCCGTTTTTAATGAAATCGGAGCAGTGGTTTCAGGACCACAAATTCGAAGTTAGAAAAATTATTTTATTATTATTTTATGGTTTACAGTATGATAATATTACTGTATAAAAATTTCGTTAAGAAATTTTACCGTTTACATGCTCAATTTGATAAAAAGGACTAAATCGCGTAAGGTGCAAAAGTTGTGTTCTAATAGCTACAGATATTAAATAGCTATAGAACTTTAAAGTGGAAGTCCTTACATGGTAATTTGAGAATTTAAGTTGATAGTGGATCATGGCTTGGCAATTGTGTGAATATTAATGTTTTTAGAGGTTAATTAAGTAATTAAATGATAAATGATAAATTAATAAAACAAAAGAAAGCTTTCATCTTTTATGTTCTATCTTGAATCGAAACAAAAATGGAAGGAAGCCATTTTGTGTTTTACATTCGGCCAAGCTTATCTAGCTCAATTAGGTATGCGTTTTTGTCCCATTTTTAATTATTTTTATGTTTTTTGGGATCGTTGTAGCTTAATCTAGCTAGCCTAGGGACTAATTTGTGAAATTGTTAAACTTTTAGGGTTTTACCATTGATGAACATGCTTGATTTTTGAAGTCTGATGATATAAAATGAATAGTTGTTGTTGGATAAACAACTTTTGTAAATGAATTTTTAGTGAAATTGTCAAATAAGGACTAAATTGAAAAATAAGAAATATTACATGGTGAAATTGTGAAATAATTGAAGTATAGTGCATGCTAAGGACTTATTTGATATTCGGTCGTAGTGTGTTGTGATGAAATTGTGTAAATTTCCATTTTTATGAACTAAGGACTAATTGCAAAAAACTAAATGTATAAGGGTAAAATGGTAATTTTCCAAAAATATGTTTTGGACTAATTTAAATGAAAATATATTAAATTGAATTAAATTTATCTGTATAGATCAAGGCATATCTCGTACGGATTTACATCGGGGCAAAGGAAAAATCTCAAATTAATCGCCTTTGTATCTACATATACTCGTCGAGGTAAGTTCGTATAATTAAATTGATTATTTATATTTTTTAATTGAATTATATGTATGTGATTTATATAATTGCCATGTATAAATATTGATCACATATCCGACGACGTATGACAATTTACCGAGTCCTTTTTGAACCTTAGGAAATCATAGGATACAAATGACATGTCATTAGGGTTACCAATTTGGTTGTGGTCCTGGATGTGTTGCGGACACACCATAGCTCGTATAAGCTTACCGATTTCAACTTGTGAGAGCTTACTATTCACAACTCGTATGAGCCTACCGATTTACAGGTCGTGAGAGCATACAGATTCATAGCTCGTCTGAGCATACATGTACAGGAATTGACGGATTACAGTTTATCACACTATGTGTAAGCTATCCTGAGTATCCAATGATATTCTAAATGGTTCAACGGGCAATGTTATGATACGATAAGATATGAGTTCGATACGAACTATTACAGGTATACATATGAATTACATGGAAAATTATATTACATGGTATATAGGTATCTGAAATGGATGATACGTGTATATGGAATTTGATTAATTGTTGAGCTCATCCATGACTTGGTTTATATATGTGTTTACATGACTAACATGGTTTATGTATTTATGCTTAGGCATTTGGCCAATATATGTTGGGATATACTTTGTTTACTTACCTTATGTATGAATAAATAGTAAATTAAATTCTATGTTATACGAACTTACTAAGCATAAATGCTTACTCTGTGTACTTTCTGTGCTTTTAGTGAATCGGAAGCTCGTTCGGGTTAGAAGCTTGTCGGAGCTATATCACACTATCCATCGACTCACTCGGTACTTTTGTTTGGTTTAAGTTTGGTTATAATGGCATGTATAGGCTATTTTTGCTAATGTTGGCCTGTATGTTTTGTTGTAATTGTAGCCATATGATTTGGCTTGTGTTTTGCCATATTTTGGTATGTACATAGATAGCCTTATCATGTTGATGTGTTGAAACACCCCACACCCTACCACGAGCCTGAATCGGATCTGGTATGTTCCTAAAGTAAACCGTTTCAAAGATTTTCGTTATAGAGAAAATTTGTAAAATATTTAGAAAAATGTTGTTGTGAATTGGGCTTAGATTGGAAACCCATTTAATTAATCTTGTAAATCCAATTTTATTAAGGTGACAAAATAATTTTTAGGGTTTATAAAAAATATATATCACTTTAACTTTAGTCATATTTAGTTCAGTAATATAATAGTAAAAAGTAAAGCAAAGTAAAGAAAATCCACTGGGCCTTATGGCCTTATTACATCAAGTAAAACCCAAAAATAAAATTAAAGGAACTAAATGTAAATAAAGTCCAAATTTAAACGGAATCTTCAAATGAGACATGGCCATCTCAAGGTCTACCTACCGGCCATCACTTTATTCATCACCGAAAATAATTCCCACAACGGGTGAGTCAATGACTCAATGTGCACACAAGACTAACATTCAACAAATCGGGCATACATGTTCATATCAATTTCATATTCAAATAAAACGATGATGCAACCCAACCCAAGCCTAAGGGTCCATCCGCTACACACCACCCGCACTGCCACCACACCATGGGGACTACTAAGTCAACCCTCCATCCGCTACACACCATCGAAGGCGTCATTGCAATCGACGTGCTCATCGCCTATATAATTTGTGTCATTAGACACCATATTCAAATAATGTAACCGGTTACCAAATTCAAATATTTGTGACCGTAGTCACCATATAACGTTAGTGAGACCAAGTCAACACCTTCTAACATTGGTGAGACCAAGTCAACACCTTCTTCCCTTTCACATAAATCCGAATGCCCCAAAAATATATATCATGCATAACATACTTAATTTCATAATCATATACATATATTCACATGTTATAAAATAACATATTTCATAATCCTATCAGAAGTAGGAAACGTACCTGAGTACTTTTGTACCACATTAGGGTACTTAGCCATATTCATATTCTTACGTATAATCACATAATAAAATAATTGCCATATGAAATATCGAAAGTTAGTGTGCGTACACACCTGATTTGCTTAATAGATTCCTTGAAATCCCGAAGAACGATCTACCGATCTAGATTTTTACTCCTATATTCGGCCAACCATTAAAATATATTAACAAACTTATTTGGCTTAAAAACCAAATCCAAGTAGGATTTGTATTACTTACCTTGTTTGCCGAATTTGGATGTCTATAAATCAAGTCCCAAAAATTGCTAGTATTCCTTTTCCTTGAAATCGGCTAACACTAGCCATGTAACCATGTCGGTTTTGCTTTTGAAATAATGGGAAATAATCCTAAATATCAAAAAACAAGCCTTGGCGAATATCACCTACCTTACAAATTCCAAATCTGAAAAGGATTCCTTGCCTTATAGCACTGTCGACATCCCTAGCATCATATGTTAAATTTAATTTAACATATAAATCACAACCTTTAACTAAATGTATTTATCTTACCTTAGATCCTCGAATTTCCCTAAAGACTCCTCCTTGTATTCAACTATTGTAAAAGAACCCGAGAGATCCTTATAGATTCGGCCATAAGACAAAAATAGGATTAGACCCTTCTCTTCGCAAATAGAAAAAGAATGGACTTGATTAATGCTTAGCCTTACCTTTAATGCTTTGATTGATTGCTTCCTTGCCTATAGTCACAATGAGTTTCGGCTATGGAGTTTTAATCAGGGATCAAAGAGTGTTTTGGCTCGACAATAGCAAAGGAGAGGAGAAGAAAATAGAAGAAGAAGAGATGGATTTTGCTTAAAGAGAAATTCGGCAAAGAGGGGAGAGAGCAAGGGATTTTCGCTACTTGGAAAGATGAGAGAAAAAGACCTTGGGTTCTCCTTTTATAGCCGACTTGCTAGGCCAAGAGTCCTTGACTTGGCCACCACTCTCCTTAAGATAATATTATCTCCTTTATCTAAAAATAAAAGTATTTAATCTATCAATTATCTCCTCGATAATCCAAATTTAAAATCCCTTATTTATCACTTAATAATCAAGTTTTAATAAAACTAAAACTCCTCCTTTCTAGAAAATAGGTGCCATCCACCCTCTTACTTAGGGAAGCAAAATAAACCTTCATTATTTGCTTCCGTGTGACTCAAACTCAAGCCCTTTTCTCTTACACATGGCGCCATTTCCATAAGCCTTAAGTGACACCTTCGGACCACTTTTCCAAGCCCGATTGTATGTCAAATTTCACCAACTTTTACCTTTAAGGCCCTCTTGCCCTTATTTCCTATTTTAAACTTTAAAATTTGACATTTCTCAATTATTTCTAAGTTTCCTAAAATTTTGATCGGCTCAGAACTTGCCATTTTTCTTACATGCTCGGGTTTCCAAAATGTTCGTGTTTCCAAAATGTTCGTGTTTCCAAAATGTTCTCTTTCCTAATTTACTTAGGTTTCCAAAATGTTCACTTTCCTAATTTGCTTAGGTTTCTAAAATGGTCATTTTCCTATTTCCAACATAACATTTCCATACATTCTTAGGTTTCAAAAATCATTCCAAATTTATTCCAAAACACATAAAAGATGTCTTTTGTACAATTAGGCCAAAATGCATAGGCCCTTTTCAGGATGTTACGTTCTACCCCTTAAAAATAATTTCGTCCTCGAAATTACTTACTATCGTTCATCCGTACAGTCTAACTCACCACACTACGCTATTGTCAAGACTCGATCTTAAAGAACTATCATACTTTCTAGACACATTCTCTAAGTTCACAATCAAAGTTCCATGCACTTCATTAGCAACATAAGATCGAACTAATCTTATAGCGAGTAAAGTAATGAAGTATAATCCATAAATAAGAAACTTACTCGTTGTCTCGTCTGGCGCGTCACTATCCTCGCGACGGCCGACTGCATAAACTAACCTTGGCTGCCTTGCTTCTGAACCTTCAACACCTCCGCTTGGTGCTCCACGACCTTGGCCGAACCATTACCTCATTATTCAACCTCGACCTCGTTGAGGTCATGTGTCCTCCCTACCACTGATTAACATGCCGAGTTCTCGGGTGTTTGTCATCCGATATTTTGGACAGTCCTTGAACATATTGAAACACCCCACACCCAAATTTCCACGAGCCCGAACCGGATCCGTATGTTCCTAAAGTAAATCGGTTTCAAAGATTTTCGCTTAGAGAAAATTTGTAAAATATTTAGAAAAAATGTTGTTGTGAATTGGGCTTAGATTGAAACCCATTTAATTAATCTTGTAAATCCAATTTTATTAAGGTGACAAAATAATTTTTAGGGTTTATAAAAAAATATATATCACTTTAACTTTAGTCATATTTAGTTCAGTAATATAATAGTAAAAAGTAAAGCAAAGTAAAGAAAATCCACTGGGCCTTATGGCCTTATTACATCAAGTAAAACCCAAAAATAAAATTAAAGGAACTAAACGAAATAAAGTCCAAATTTAAATGGAATCATCAAATGAGACATGGCCACCTCAAGGTCTACCTACCGGGGTCCACACTGCTCATCACCGAAAATAATTCCCACAACGGGTGAGTCAACAGACTCAATGTGCACACAAGACTAACATTCAACAAATCGCATACATGTTCATATCAATTTCATATTCAAATAAAACGATGATGCAACCCAACCCAAGCCTAAGGGTCCATCCGCTACACACCACCACACGCCACCACACCATGGGGACTACTAAGTCAACCCTCCATCCGCTACACACCATCAAGGCGATCATCGCAATCGGCGTGCTCATCGCCCATATAATTTGTGTCATTAGACACCATATTCAAATAATGTAACCGGTTACCAAATTCAAATATTTGTGACCGTAGTCACCATATAACGTTAGTGAGACCAAGTCAACACCTTCTTCCCTTTCACATAAATCCCGAATGCCCCAAAATATATATCATGCATAACATACTTAATTTCATAATCATATATATATTCACATGTTATAAAATAACATATTTCATAATCCTATCAGAAGGAAACGTACCTGAGTACTTTTGTACCACATTAGGGTACTTAGCCATATTCATATTCTTACGTATAATCACATAATAAAATAATTGCCATATGAAATATCGAAAGTTAGTGTGCGTACACACCTGATTTGCTTAATAGATTCCTTGAAATCCCGAAGAACGATCTACCGATCTAGATTTTTACTCCTATATTCGGCCAACCATTAAAATATATTAACAAACTTATTTGGCTTAAAAACCAAATCCAAGTAGGATTTGTAATACTTACCTTGTTTGCCGAATTTGGATGTCTATAAATCAAGTCCCAAAATTGCTAGTATTCCTTTTCCTTGAAATCACTAACACTAGCCATGTAACCATGTCGGTTTTCGCTTTTGAAATAATGGGAAATAATCCTAAATATCAAAAAACAAGCCTTGGCGAATATCACCTACCTTACAAATTCCAAATCAAAAGGATTCCTTGCCTTATAGCACCGCTTAAGATCCCTAGCATCATATGTTAAATTTATTTTAACATATAAATCATAACCTTTAACCAAATGTATTTATCTTACCTTAGATCCTCGAATTTCCCTAAAGACTCCTCCTTGTATTCAACTATTGTAAAAGAACCCGAGAGATCCTTATAGATTCGCCATAAGACAAAAATAGGGATTAGACCCTTCTTTCGGCAAATAGAAAAAGAAAGGACTTGATTAATGCTTAGCCTTACCTATAATGCTTTGATTGATTGCTTCCTTGCCTATAGTCACGAGTTTTGGCTATGGAGTTTTAATCGGGATCAAAGAGTGTTTTGGCTCGACAATAGCAAAGGAGAGGAGAAGAAAATAGAAGAAGAAGAGATGGATTTTGCTTAAAGAGAAATTCGGCAAAGAGGGGGAGAGAGCAAGGGGATTTTCGGCTACTTGGAAAGATGAGAGAAAAAGACCTTGGGTTCTCCTTTTATAGCCGAATTTGCTAGGCCAAGAGTCCTTGACTTGGCCACCACTCTCCCTTAAGATAATATTATCTCATTTATCTAAAAATAAAAGTATTTAATCTATCAATTATCTCCTCAGATAATCCAAATTTAAAATCCCTTATTTATCACTTAATAATCAAGTTTTAATAAAAATAAAACTCCTCCTTTCTAGAAAATAGGTGCCGTCCACCTTCTTACTTAGGGAAGCAAAATAAACCTTTATTATTTGCTTCCTGTGTGACTCGAACTCAAGCCCTTTTCTCTTACACATGGCACCATTTCCATAAGCCTTAAGTGACACCTTCGGACCACTTTTCCAAGCCCGATTGTATGTCAAATTTCACCAACTTTTACCTTTAAGGCCCTCTTGCCCTTATTTCCTATTTTAAACTTTAAAATTTGATATTTCTCGATTATTTCTAAGTTTCCTAAAATTTTGATCGGCTCAGAACTTGCCATTTTTCTTACATGCTCGGGTTTCCAAAATGTTCGAGTTTCCAAAATGTTCGTGTTTCCAAAATGTTCTCTTTCCTAATTTACTTAGGTTTCCAAAATGTTCACTTTCCTAATTTGCTTAGGTTTCCAAAATGGTCATTTTCCTATTTCCAACATAACATTTCCATACATTCTTAGGTTTCCAAAATCATTCCAAATTTATTCCAAAACACATAAAAGATGTCTTTTTGTACAATTAGGCCAAAATGCATAGGCCCTTTTCAGATGTTACAGTTCTACCCCTTAAAAATAATTTCGTCCTCGAAATTACTTACTATCGTTCATCCGTGCATCTAACTCACCACACTATGCTATTACTTTCGCACTCGATCTTAAAGAACTATCATACTTTCTAGACACATTCTCTAAGTTCACAATCAAAGTTCCATGCACTTCATTAGCAACATAAGATCGAACTAATCTTATAGCGAGTAAAGTAATGAAGTATAATCCATAAATAAGAAACTTACTCGTTGTCTCGTCTGCGCGTCACTATCCTCATGACGGTAGATCGCATAAGCTAACCTTGGCTGCCTTGCTTCAACCTTCAACACCTCCGCTTGGTGCTCCACGACCTTGGCCGAACCATTACCTCTTATTCGAACCTCGACCTCGTTGAGGTTTGTTGTCCTCCCCTACCAGCCTGATTAACATGCTAAGTTGCTGGCTGTTTATCATCTGATATTTTTGGACAGTCCTTGAACATATTGAAACACCCCACACCCAACCCACGAGCCTGAACCGGATCTGGTATGTTCCTAAAGTAAACCGGTTTCAAAGATTTTCGTTACTTAGAGAAAATTTGTAAAATATTTAGAAAAAATGTTGTTGTGATTTGGGCTTAGATTGGAAACCCATTTAATTAACCTTGTAAATCCAATTTTATTAAGGTGACAAAATAATTTTAGGGTTTATAAAAAATATATATATCACTTTAACTTTAGTCATATTTAGTTCAGTAATATAATAGTAAAAAGTAAAGCAAAGTAAAGAAAATCCATTTGGGCCTTATGGCCTTATTACATCAAGTAAAACCCAAAAATAAAATTAAAGGAACTAAATAGAAATAAAGTCCAAATTTAAACGGAATCTTCAAATGAGACATGGCCACCTCAAGGTCTACCTACCCGTTATCCACCTTCGCTCATCACCCGAAAATAATTCCCACAACGGGTGAGTCAACAGACTCAATGTGCACACAAGACTAACATTCAACAAATCGGCATACATGTTCATATCAATTTCATATTCAAATAAAACGATGATGCAACCCAACCCAAGCCTAAGGGTCCATCCGCTACACACCACCGTACCGCGGTCACACCATGGGGACTACTAAGTCAACCTCCATCCGCTACACACCATCGAAGGCGTCATTGCGGTGACGTGCTCATCGCCCATATAATTTGTGTCATTAGACACCATATTCAAATAATGTAACCGGTTACCAAATTCAAATATTTGTGAACGTAGTCACCATATAACGTTGGTGAGACCAAGTCAACACCTTCTAACGTTGGTGAGACCAAGTCAACACCTTCTTCCCTTTCACCTAAATCCCGAATGCCCCAAAAATATATATCATGCATAACATACTTAATTTCATAATCATATACATATATTCACATGTTATAAAATAACATATTTCATAATCCTATCAGTAGGAAACGTGCGAGTACTTTTGTACCACATTAGGTACTTAGCCATATTCATATTCTTACGTATAATCACATAATAAAATAATTGCCATATGAAATATCGAAGTTAGTGTGCGTACACACCGATTTGCTTAATAGATTCCTTGAAATCTCAAGAACGATCTACCGATCTAGATTTTTACTCCTATATTCACCAACCATTAAAATATATTAACAAACTTATTTGGCTTAAAACCAAATCCAAGTAGGATTTGTATTACTTACCTTGTTTGCTTAATTTGGATGTCTATAAATCAAGTCCCAAAATTGCTAGTATTCCTTTTCCTTGAAATCGGCTAACACTAGCCATGTAACCATGTCGCTTTTACTTTTGAAATAATGGGAAATAATCCTAAATATCAAAAAATAAGCCTTGGCCGAATATCACCTACCTTACAAATTCCAAATCTGAAAAGGATTCCTTGCCTTATAGCACTGTCGACATCCCTAGCATCATATGTTAAATTTAATTTAACATATAAATCATAACCTTTAACCAAATGTATTTATCTTACCTTAGATCCTCGAATTTCCTAAAGACTCCTCCTTGTATTCAACTATTGTAAAAGAACACGAGAGATCCTTATAGATTCGGCCATAAGACAAAAATCGGGATTAGACCCTTCTCTTTTGGCAAATAGAAAAAAGAAAGGACTTGATTAATGCTTAGCCTTACCTTTAATGCTTTGATTGATTGCTTCCTTGCCTATAGTCACAGAGTTTCGGCTATGGAGTTTTAATCAGGGATCAAAGAGTGTTTTGGCTCGACAATAGCAAAGGAGAGGAGAAGAAAATAGAAGAAGAAGAGATGGATTTTGCTTAAAGAGAAATTCGGCAAAAAGGGGGAGAGAGCAAGGGGATTTTCGGCTACTTGGAAAGATGAGAGAAAAAGACCTTGGGTTCTCCTTTTATAGCCGAATTTGCTAGGCCAAGAGTCCTTGACTTGGGTTTTTAGTAAAATTCTCTGAGATTCAAATTTAGTCCAGACTTGTTTCTAATGCATATTTTGGGACTCGAGGGCTCGTATATGGGGCAATATGAACGATTTTGTTTGGTTTTTTATATGAATATTGATATGTTTTGAATTGTTAAAGTTTTTGTCTGTTTGATCCGTAAACTCTAGTAATGCTCCATAACCCTATTTTGATGACGGATATGAATTAGGGGGTTATAAGTTTGGTCTTAGTTAGAGGAGCTTCAAAATAACCATATTTATTTGTAATAATATTTTTTATTATCAAAAGTTGGAATGTAACACTCCTCGCCTGACCCGACCGTTAGGTCCGAGCTACAATATGTTATATTTGTTGTCGAAGTAACTACAATCAAATTATAGTAAAATGCTCACATGCATATGAAATTCAATTCCAAACATCTTCATTTATAGTTAAATAATCAAAACTGAGACTTAATCGAGCTTATGAAAGCTCTTTTGTCAATCCGAGCTTGAAATAGGACTAAATTGCAAAGTTTTAAAATTTTAGGGCTGACGTTGTGACATAACCTTCTCCACATCGTGACGTCGCCACACAGTTTTTCATGTTGTGACTTTAGACCACTTGATGTCTCAATGTGACTCACTATCAACCGACGTTGCGACGAGGTAGGTTGCTCGTCGAGATGTGGACTCTATTTTTGGTAAAAATGAACCATTTGGTACCTATTTCAAAGCTTCCACACATACCTATCAATATGTTTAACAATTAATAACTTCAATTGAATCAAAACATACCTAAAACATACAAATTCACTTCTATCACTCAAATTCAACTTCTTAAGAAAGTATTCAATACATATAAATCACTTAAACTCGACCATTTCAATATCGTTAGGGTCTACCAACCAAAACATTCAAATTTTTTATTCTTTCCTATGCCAAATCTATCAAACATACCATTTCCTTACATTATATCCACTTATGAACATATATACATATCTATGACATGAAAACATTAAGCATAACAATCAACTATAAAAAAAATAAACTACATCTCATAAGCATACTTCAACTTACTGATGTTCATACACTTTTCATCTCATTCCATACCAATTCTTAAGCCATACACATCTCAAGCTTATCAATCAAAATGTGTCATTTCAACAAGGCATCTCTATTGCCAAAACATGCATAATATACTCAATTACCATAGACAACATATCATACAAAGCTTTTCAATTCACCACAACTTAAATACATTCAAATAACATCAAAACACCTTATATATACATACCACAACCCTAAACTCAAAATGACCAAATAGTTATCGATTCGGTGATAGAATAGTGTGAGCTTCGAGACAATCTGGCTTGACGTGTTCTGCAAGGTAACAATTTACAAGGAAAAGGGGAAACAAATAGGTAAGCATATAAAATGCTTAATAAGCTTATATGGAAATTAAAACTTAATCATTTAAGCATAAAAAGTTTTTTTATTAACTACCAAATTATCTTGCCTTGGAACTTGAATACATATACATGCAAAATCACCAAAAATCGAATACGTTGGTTATGTTCTCAAATCATAATACCGTTGACATTTGAAACATAATCACATAACAATATATATGTCAAGTATCATCAATACCATTTCATTTTCAATTCATAATTTAAACTCCATTTTCAATCAATTGAACATCGCCCAATGGAACGTCTATAGTAAAATAGACTCGAATTCACAAGAATGTAATGCTCACACAAGCTAACATTTTAGTAGAATTCTTCACACAAGTTGACATCGTATTAAGGTTTCCCATCCGGGCTTAACCAATGATGCATATAATCCGAGAATCTACACAAATTCTAGATCTCGTAACATAATGTAAATCCCTAATCAATTACATATATAACCTTAATGGCACGTCATATATATCCTAACCTTTTACTAAGTTCACTCAGGCATCATTTTCGTATAAATAACATCATCATTTCCTGTACATCATTTTAGTTCTCATATAAGATATTTATTCAATCAACATTCTCCTTCACATTCTATTCTATTTTCATATAACCAATATTTTCATGAATTTACAATTCAGTCCTTTTTAGTTATAAGTGCCAAACTCGTTAATTCATTTCAATCCAATACATAAATAAAATAGAACACCAATCAACATAACATAAAATAAATTAGTAAGTTCCACATGAACTTACATGGTCAAGGCAACAAATAAATTGAATCTTCAAGGACTAATCAATAATTTTTTCTTTTCCTTGATTATCTCTTGTTTGATCTAATTCTTTGGTCAAGACAACAAAGCTGTTAAGTAAAGGTTGTGAAGCATACCTAGCCTATGTACTCAATTCGGGAAATAAAGATTTGAAGGTTTAAGATATCCACCCCGTGAAGGATTTTCTTAATGTGTTTCCAAAGGAGCTACCCGATTTGTCGCCAGATCAGGAAGTTGAGTTCAGTATTGAGGTTTATGCCTGTACCACACCGGTGTCCATTACGCCTTATCACATGGCACCAAAAGAACTCAAAGAGTTAAAGATCCACTTACAATAGTTGTTGGATTGAGGGTTTATTCGACCAAGCTTATCGCCTTAGGGTGCGCTGGTGTTGTTTGTAAAGAAGAAAGATGGTACCTTAAGGTTGTGTATCGTTTATCGACAGTTGAATAAGTTAACCATCAAGAACAAGTATTCGTTGCCTCAGATTGATGGCCTACTTGATCAGATCAGGGGAGCGACAGTGTTTTTAAAGATCAATTTGAGGCCTGGGTATTATTAGCTTGAGGTGAAAGAGGTTGATATCCTGAAGACTGCGTTTAGGACTCGATATGGGCATTACGAGTTTTTGATTATGTTGTTTGGGTTGACGAACACACCTACAGCATTCATAGACCTGAGGAATCGTGTTTTTCACTCGTATCTAGATCAGTTCATAGTTGTCTTTATAGATGACATTCTCGTGTATTCCCGAACCAAGGATGATCATGATGCACATCTATGGATTTCTCTCTAAATTTTTCGTGAGAAGTAATTGTATGCAAAGCTAAGTAAGTGCGAGTTCTGGCTTTGAGAGGTGATGTTTTTTGGTTATATGGTATCTTTTGAGGGATCCGTGCTAACTCAAAGAAGGTTGATGATATTCTAGAATAGAAGTAGTAGAGGAATGTTATTAAGGTTCAAAGTTTTCTAAAGTTAGCTTGTTATTATCGTAGATTCATTGAAGGGTTCTCCATCATAGCTGCACCCTTAACGAAGCTATTTCAGAAAAATATGCCATTTGAGTTGACCAAAAAGAGGTAAAAATGCTTTGAGAAACTTAAGACAGTGTTGATTAAGGTGCCAGTGTTGGTTCAACCAGAGTTTGAGAAAGAGTATATGGTTTACAATGATACATCGTATACGAAACTAGGGAAGGTGGTAGCGTATGCTTTGAGTCAGTTGAGGCCACATGAGCATAATTACCTGACCCACGATTGGAGTTAGCTGTTATGGTTTTTGTGCTTAAGATTTGACGTCACTATCTGTATGGTGAGAGATGTGTTATCTACACTGATCACAAGAGTCTTAAGTTTCTCCTATACAAAAAGAGTTAAACTTGAGATAGAGGCACTAGATTGACTTATTGAAAGATTATGACTGCGTGATTGAATATCATCTCGGCATAGCGAATGTGATTGTTGATGCTTTAAGTCAAAATTCGATGGTTGAGTTGCAAGCCATGTTTGTACGTTTGAGTTTAACCAGTGATGGTGGTTTGTTGGCCAAACTTCAGGTGAAGTCGACTCTATCACATTATATTAAGGAAAGGCAGTTGGTTTATGAGTTTTTGGCAAAAAAGATCTGGCAGGCTGAGGATGGTAATGGTAGAGTATTTGAGTTGAATCCCGACTGTATCTTAAGTTTCCATGGGAGATTGTGTGTGCCTATTGATGTAGAGTTTAGGCACGCGATTCTTACTGAGGCACATAATAGCCCCTATGTTATGCACCCTGGTAGTATCAAGATGTATCAAGATCTTTGGGAATTATACTAGTAACCTAGATTAAAGCGGGATGTTACCGACTTTATGAGCAGATGTTTAGCGTGTCAGAGAGTGAAGGCGGAACACCAACATCCTTCGAATTTCTTACAGCCGATATAGATTCCAAAGTGGAAATGGGAGAGGATCACAATGAACTTTGTCTCGGGTTTGCCATTAACCAGACAAAGAAAGATTCAGTTTGGGTGATTGTTGACCGGTTCTCGAGGAGTGCGCATTTTCTAGCAGTGCATACTAATTACTCTATAGAGATATTATGTAACATACCGATTTTGACTTTAATCAGAATAGTGGTTTTGAAACCACAAATCTTTGTCATACAGTATTTTAATATCATATCCAGTGCCTATGATATATGATTGAGCATGTGTTAAAATTTTGTGAGTTAATTTGTCCGTTTGTGTGTTTAATTTAAGAAAAAGGACTAAATCGCATAAGTGGTAAAAGTAGTCTTTTTCTTAATTGAGTGATTAAAATTGATGTGTCTTTATTAGAGGAGGCCTTATGTTGTAAATTATCCATTTTGCAAGAATAGTGGACGGTAACATGCATATATATTATGCATTTATATGTTTATTATATGTTAATTTAATAATAAAATAATGTTATAAGTTATATTATAATAAAACATAAAAAATAAAAGAAAAGAACATGTATGTTGTTCATCCATTTTGATTGAAAACAAAAGAAAAGAGAAAGAAAAAGACTTAAGCTACATTCGGCCTTTGGAAGCTTTGATTTAGGTATGTGTTTTGTTCGGTTTTTGATAATTTTTACGTTTTTGAGATCGTTGCTTCGAATACTATTCGACCCATGCTAGAATTTCTAATTTTGATGCATATTTTGAGTTCGGTCATTGATGAGTATTTGTGTTTTGTAATGTTTAATGACAAAGTATTAAAGATATGTTTTAGATTAACATGTTTTGTATTGGAAATTTTGATGATTTTGTGTAATTTGGACTAAATTGCAAAAAAAAATTTGAGGGACTAAAATGTGAAATAAATGATATGTATGGACTTATATGAGCATGAGTAACATTCGGCCTAAGCATAGTGTGTGCAAATTTTGTGTTTTATGCTATAGGGACTAAATTGTAATAAGTGTAAAATGTTAGGGGTAAAAATGTAATTTTCCCACTTATGTGTTTTTGGATTAAATTGAATGAAAATATTTTGAATGAGATTAATTTTAAATTTATTTAGATCAAGAACAAAAATGATCAGGAGTGGATCGGGGAAAAACGAAGTTAATTGAATAGTCGGGAAATCTAGTCCGTCGATATCCGAGGCAAGTTTTTAAGAAATTAGGTTGAATTGAATTTTTCTAATCTATATTAATGTACATGTATTTAATAAAGGTAAGTATGTATAATGTCTTAATGCCGAATGTGATGTTGATTGAGAGATGTATTTAGTCGAATGTGGGGTAGACATATAAGTCTTTGGTTCATCCGAATGGAATGTGTATATATATATATGATATAATCAAATGTGGTATTGAAATGTGAGATGGTTTTATTCTAATAAGGTGTGTATATATGTGTTGAATATTGCCGAATGTGATAATGTTCTATGGGATGAATGAGTTGATTTGGAAATGAGTATATGTATACATATGATTGAATATAAGGATATATGTATTTGTATGTATGGAGAGGAAATCGGATAATGAGCACTAAGTGTACGAATTGAACTTCCGAGCACTAAGTGTTCGAAATAAGATAATGAGCACTAAGTGTGCGAATTGAACTTCCGAGCACTAAGTGTGCGAAATCAGACAAGAAAACTTTAAATGTATGAATTGAACTTCAGAACATTTTGGGTGAATAAATTCGGTTGATGAGCAATAAAAGGTAGGAGTAAATATAAATTTAAAGATTGAATTTGGTAAGTTTCGATGCTATGAGAGATTATTATTTGAATGGTAAGTATAGATTTCGTAAGTAGTATATGTATAAGAAATCAATTATAATGTAACACCCCTAACTCGTATCCGTCACCGGACTAGGGTTACAAGGCATTACTGAACATAGTACGAGTCACCACAGCATTTACAACTCACATAGTGACAACCGAACGCATTATGAACAGTTTCGTCTTTAAAACATATTTAATTAATATCATGTATACCTTAATCCTCTTTAGTAAAATTAACGAATTAACAATTGCAACAAATAACAAGGATACTATTCATTTGGTCACCTAATTTTATTATTTTTATTTTACTGTCCGAATGCATATGTCCATAATTTTTACTCTTACATAAGTTATCAATTATCATAGCTAAGTAAACATATATGCTAACAAACATAGACCTTGTTTAATTTAATCTAACATATATCCAAATTTATTTCCATTCCGAGAGCAAATACATTCAAACAAGACATAGATCATTTCTCATTCATAAACATAGTTGAATTATCAAAACCAAACCTATATCGTCCATAGTCCACAACTCACGAATTTAAACCCTTTATATGCATGTATAAATGTGTATCATAACCAAATATACCTATCCAAGTAAATATCTATTAATTCCACATATTGTCGAATACAAAGTTTATAAATTTTATTCATGTTTCCATATTACACATCAAAAATAATGTATATCGAATCTTAATCCAAACTTATTTAAACTACCACATATATTCACTTTCCAAAAGAGCAAGCAATGATTCATATATGATGATTTCATATCAAACATAAATATAAAACATAAATACTTGGCATGAATTATAACACATCCATACTCAACATCCAAGCAAAATATACACGCATATTATAATCAAAATTGCATAACTTTAGATTATTAACTTTTAAGACAAGCCATTTTCGCATGGCTTATATACATCAACAAAATATCATTCAAGTATTAAGCTAGCCTATACATGCCTTAAGTTCAAAAATCCAAACTTTAAAGGTACCAAAATAAGTCGATAGTGTGGATGACTTTGTTGACGATCCCTTGAGCTCGTAGCTTGACCAAAATCTATAAAACAGAGTAACAAACACACAGAGTAAGCTAACTTAGCTTAGTAAGTCTTAAGCAATTATAATAAATCAATTGAACACTCAAGCATTTTAAAACAATCAATTAATGGCATTGGATATATATAACTTAACTCAAAATTCTATCATGGCCGAATGTCATTATCTCACTTAGCATGACATTTATCATTTTCTTACTTTTAGCGTACAATTTACCAATTCGGCATAAGGTTCAAAATATAATACATCATCCCGTTACAATCTACTCATAATACATATACATATACATATAATTCAAGAAGTTCACATATACCTTCGAATAAGTAAATGCCCTACACATCTTATTTTCATATATATATATATAAATATATACACATGTCCATTTAGCATTTCGTATATTCAAGTATCTAATATCAATGTAATAACAATATGTCCACATAACCAAAGGGAAAAATATACATGAACATTGTCTCATTCTTGCTCGATAAACTTCACATATATGCTTACCTATTTGATCGCACATGAAAATTCAAATAAATAACTCATATGCACATACCTGTATGGCCGAATATAAACAAACTCGTATTATCAACTTACTTGCTCAATAAAAGCATAACTAGGTAGACTCATAATCCATATGTTGATATTACATCACCGGTATAAAACCTGCTAGGCATAAGGCTAAATTTCACACCGACACTAAGCCTGTTAGACCCGAGGTCTGATATCCATTCACGGGCAATAAGCATGCTAGGCATAAAGCCCGAAAAGTTCACCAGCCCAAGGCTTGCTAGGCTCTAAGCCTGAATAGTAATACTTTAGATTATTTCACATGAATCGTTTCATAACTCATTGTATGATCAATCGAATAACATATAACAATCAAATAGCTTAACCAACTTAAATGTTACACATAGTAAAATTTGGCTTTTGCATAATATAATTAAAATGTTTCCACATTTCAGCATATAATAGGTTACATAAATAGTTTATGACGTATATTTGCTTAGAGACTTACCTTGGATATCGTCGGACGACAAAAATCGGGTATTCGATTACTTTCGCTTTTCCCGATCCAAGTTCTTTTTCTTTTGTTCTTGGTCTAAACATGTTCAAATTAAGCTCATTCAAACACATTTACATTCAATTTAGTCCTAAAACACATAAATGGGAAAATTCCCACTTTTCCCCTAATGTTTCACACTTTTACAATTTAATCCCTATTGCACAAAACACAAACTCCACATAATTTGAATCCAATCCTTTAGGGCCGAATACTCCTCATGCTTATATAAGTCCATACAAGCCATTTATTTTGCATTTTAATCCCTCAACTATTTATTTTTACAATTTAATCCATAATACTCAAATTCACCAAAATTCCAATTCAAAACATGTTATTTCAAAACATATCCTTAATATTTTTCCATTAAACATTACAAAACATAAACACTCATCAATGGTTGAATATCTAACATGCATCAATTTCAAAAATTCTAACATGGGTCTAATCATATTCAAAGCAATGATCTCAAAAACGTAAAAATTAACAAAAACCGAACTAACCACATACCTTAATTTAGGCTTAAAGATGGCCGAACCAAGCTTTGCTATTTTTCTTTCTTCTTTTGCAAGTATTTGATCAAGGAAAAGATGAACAAAACATGGTTCATTTTATGTTTTCTTAACATATATATTAACTTATTATTTAATTACTATTATAACCTTTCTTTATAAATTAACAAAAATTATATATAAGGTTATTTTAGTACATGACCGGTCACTCACATTTAAAATGGTCTTTTGCCTCTTAAAAGCTTTCAATTTAAAAGACATCCACACTTTGGCCCTAATACATTAAACCATCAAGTTTAAACTTTATGCGATTAGGCCCATTTTAATAATTCGGCACTCAAACGATAAAATTAAATCACGAAAATTTCACACATGTCAATTCACACATAGATGACTTGAAAAATAATATTTTAAAATTTTCTAACTCGGTTTCGTGGTCCCGAAACCACTTTTTCGATTAGGGCTAAAATAGAGCTGTTACAACTTCCCCCCTTAGGGATTTTCGTCCCCGAAAATCTTATCGGTAAATAGGTTCGGATAACGTTCTTTCATTGTATCTTCAGACTCCCAGGTTGCTTCTTCAACTCCGTGCTTTTGCCACAGTACCTTAACTAATGAAATTTTTGATTTCTCAATTCTTTTATCTCCCGAGCTAGAATACAAATCGGTTCTTCTTCATATGTCATATCAGGCTGAATCTCAATCTCTGTCGGACAAATCACGTGTGAAGGATCATATCGATATCTTCGAAGCATCGAAACATGAAATTCATTATGAATCTTTTCCAACTCGGGTGGTAATTGCAATCTATAAGCAACCGGCCCGATACGCTCTATAATTTCGTACGGTCCAATAAATCTCGGACTCAACTTGCCTTTACGACCGAATCTAAATACTTTCTTCCACGGTGAAACTTTCAAAAATACTCGATCTCCAATCTGAAACTCAATTCCTTTACATTTCAAATCTGCGTAAGACTTTTGCGATCTGATGCAGCTTTCAAATTATCACGGATTACTGCCACTTTCTATTTAGTTTCTTTAATCAAATCAACCCCGTGTATCTTGTTTTCACTGAACTCGGTCCAGTACAATGGTGTATGACATTTACGACCGTACAAAGCTTCGTAGGGTGCCATTTTGATACTAGATTGAAAGCTATTATTGTAAGCAAATTCAATCAAAGGTAAGTATCATTCCCATGTACCTTCGAACTCGAGGACTCAACATCTCAACATATCCTCAAATATCTGAATGGTTCGTTCAGACTGACCATCTATCTGCGGATGAAAAGTTATGCTAAAGTGTAATTTAGTTCCTAAAGCATCTTGCAATTTCTTCCAAAACTACAACGTGAATCTCGAGTCTCTGTCTGAAACAATGGAAATAGGCACACCATGTAATCTCACAATTTGAGATACGTACAACTCAGCAAGCTTATCGAGCAAATAGTCCATACGAACTAGAACAAAGTGAGCTGATTTGGTTAGTCTATCCACTATAACCCAAATTGCATCTTTCTTGCTCGGTGTCATAGGTAAGCCGGATACAAAATCCATAGTGATTCTGTCCCATTTCCATTCAGGTATCATGATCGGTGAAGTAACCAAGAAGGCACCCGATGTTCGACCTATATTTGTTGACAAACTAAGCACTTCGAGACAAATTCAGATATGTAATAGAACTATTTCAGATCATTATACATTTTCGTACTACCCAGATGAACAGATAATCGGCTACTGTGAGCTTCATTCATTATTGTCCAAATCAAATTCGAATTCCTCGAAACACATATTCAGCCTTTAAACTTCAAGCAATCATTTTCATTAATTCAAACTCTAACTCAGCATTACTTTCACACTAAACTCGTTTTGCCAACAAATCTTTATCAACTTTCTGAGCATCAGTAACTTGTTGAATAAACAATGGTCTTGATTTTAATTCGGCTATTAAAGAACCATCATCAGACATAACCACATGCGTGTTCAACGCACGAAGAGCAAATAATGACTTTCAACTTAAAGCATCCGCAACGACATTAGCCTTTCCCGATGATAGTCAATCATTAAATCGTAATTTTTCAATAGCTCTAACCATCTGTATTGTCTCAAGTTTAAATCTCTCTGTGTTATCAAATACTTCAAACTCTTGTGATCTGAATAAATATGACATTTCTCACCGAACAGATAATGACGCTAAATCTTTAACACGAACACAATAGCTGCTAGCTCTAAATCATGTGTCGGGTAATTTCTTTCATGTGGCTTCAATTGTCTCGAAGCATAGGATACGACTTTGCCTTCCTGCATCAAAATGCAACCCAAACCATTCAAAGATACATCACTGTAAACAATAAATTCTTTACCTGATTCAGGCTGGACTAACATTGGAGCTTCAGTCAAAAGAGCTTTCAACTGATCGAAACTTTTCTTACATTTTTCCGACCATTCGAACTTAACATCTTTCTGTAATAGCTTTTTCAACGATGTATCTATCATAGAAAAACCTTTCACCAATCGTCTGTAGTAACCGGCAAGCCCCAAAAAACTTTGAATTTTAAAAATATCTTTCAGTGGTTTCCAATCAAGTATAGCCGATATTTTATTCAGATCAACTCGAATACCTGATGCTGAAACAACATGGCCTAGAATACTAACTTCACTTAACCAGAACTCACATTTACTAAACTTTGCATACAACTATTTATCTCGCAAAGTTTGTAGCATAAGCCTCAGATGCTCGGCATGCTCGGTTTCATCTCAGGAGTAAATCAAAATATCATCTATAAACACTACCACAAACCGGTCCAAATTCTGACTGAAAATTCGATTCATCAAATCCATAAAAATAGCGTGCATTAGTAAGTCCGAAAGGCATAACCAAAAAGTCATAGTGTCCGTACCTCGTTCAAAAGTAGTCTTTTGCACATCAAAATGTCTGACTCGTAACTGATAATAACCCGACTTCAAATCTATCTTTGAAAACACTGAAGCCCCTTTCAACTGATCAAACAAGTCGTCAATCCGTGGCAACGGATATTTATTCTTTATAGTCACCTTATTTAGCTGTTGGTAATCAATACACATTCGCATAGTTCCATCTTTCTTTTTCACAAATAAAATCGGTGCACCCCAAGGAGAGAAACTCGGTCGTGTAAAGCCCCTATCTGTTAACTCTTGTAACTATGCTTTCAACTCTTTTAATTTTGTAGGTGCCATCTGATACGGAGCTATCGAAATCGAAGTAGTCCTCGGTACTAACTCAATACCAAACTCTACCTCCCGAACAGGTGGCAAACTTAGTAACTCTTCAGGAGACACATCTGGATACTCACACACGACTGGTACGGATTCAATCTTCTTTTCAATCACTTTACTATCAAGCACATAAGAAAAGTAAGCTTCATACCCTTTTCTCATATACTTTCGAGCTAACATCAAAGATATTATTACTGGTAACCCATTCAGATCATTAGATTCAATCCGAATAATTCCACCGTTTGACATCTCAAATCAATGATCTTTCTTTTGCAATAAACAACAGCATCGTGGAAAGTAAACCAGTCTATTCCCAGAATTATATCGAATTCATCAAAAGGCAACAACATCAAATCAGCTGGGAACATGAATCCTGAACCATCAACAGGCAATTTTTACACACTTTGTTAACTAGAACACACCGGCCCAGGGGGTTTGATACCCGAATCACAAATTCAGTAGACTCAACAGGCAGAGTCTTACTGGATACTAATATTTCACACACATAAGAATGAGTTGAACCAGGATCAATCAATGCAATAACACTAGTATCATAAAGAGTGAAAGTACCGATAATAACATTTGGGGAAGAAGCATCCTCCCGAGCGCGTATAGCATATGCTCTAGTAGGTATACGAGCCTCTGATATAACCGCAGTATCCTTTGTTCCTCTCTGACTACCACTACATTACCCGAATGCTTGGGTGGTCTGCCTCGCACTGATACATTACTCGCCTCGCATTCTGAACAGTATTTTGCTCGGCTAACATCGGCACTCCTGAATAAAATGATCCATCGATCCACATTTAAAACAGGATAGATCATGCAATCTAAAACTCTCGAAATGCCATTTTCCACAATGCTTGCACTCAGCTCAGTTCTCGCTGAACATTATCAACGCTAGCAATCGAAGTGGCTCGGGAACTCGCAGGAGGTCGATCTCGATCTTGTCTAGAAAAGTCTGAAGTAGCTTTATACCGACTAGATTCATCTCTAAACTTCTTTGATACAAAATGAAAGGTCTTACTCGATGATCTTTTACGAATGTCTCTAGCTTCAAATTCAGCTTTTCTTTTCTCTTTTCCAAGCTCTTTGGCTTTACAAGCTCGTTCAACAAGTACCACGAACTCTTTAATCTCAAGTATACCGACCAGTAAGTTAATATCTTCATTGAAACCGTCTTCGAATCTTTTACACATGATAGCCTCAGTTGAAATACATTCACGAGCATATCGTCTTAATCTCACAAATTTTCGTTCATACTCAGTCACGGTCATATGACCCTGTTTCAATTCCAGAAATTCTTTACGTTTTTGGTCGATGAATCTCTGACTGATACATTTCTTACGAAACTCAATCTGGAAGAATTCCCAGGTCACTTTCTCTTTCGAAACCACCAATACTAGTGTATTCCACCAGTGATATGAAGTGTCCCGTAATAAGGATATAGCACATTTTAAGCATTCATCCGAAGTACATAATAGCTCGTCAAACACACAGATAGTATTATCAAGCCACAACTCAGCTCGTTCCGTATCATCATCATCATTAGCTTTAAACTCTTCGACCCCATGTTTCCTGATTTTATCTACAAGAGGCCTGCTAAATCTCATCGGATCTATCATCGAAGGTGCTATAGGTATTGGAGATGGATTATTTGGGGAAAGAGGTTGTTGCATAGCCGGATTAGTCCGGATATATTGAGTAAACCATTTGTTCATCATCTGGTAGAAGGCTTGCTTAGCCTCCCCCTCACGGCTACTCGAGATAGGTCGAGATTCTACCGACGCTAACCTATGCGCGGGATCAGGCGCTATGCTCTCGACATCATTAGCTATGGCTCTGTCGGGATCCATTTACTATATAAAAACACAATTCAGATGTTAGAAGTCACCACACTATCGCATTATAATTTAAGACATGTATAGCTAGACTCACACGCGCTACGGTAGTCCTAGAATTGACTAAACCGTAAGCTCTGATACCAATCAAATGTAACACCCCTAACCCGTATCCGTCACCGAACTAGGGTTACAAGGCATTACTGAACATAGTACGAGTCACCACAACATTTACAACTCACATAGTCACAACCGAACACATTATGAACAGTTTTGTCTTTAAAACATATTTAATCAATATCATGTATACCTTAATCCTCTTTAGTAAAATTAATGAATTAACAATTGCAACAAATAACAAGGATACTATTCATTTGGTTACCTAATTTTATTATTTTTATTTTATTTCTCAAATGCACATGTCTATAATTTTTACTCTTAAGTAAGTTATCAATTATCATAGCTAAGTAAACATATATGCTAACAAACATAGACCTTGTTTAATTTAATCTAACATATATCCAAATTTATTTCCATTCGAGAGCAAATACATTCAAACAAGACATAGATCATTTCTCATTCATAAACATAGTTGAATTATCAAAACCAAACCTATATCGTCTATAGTCCATAACTCACGAATTTAAACCCTTTATATGCATGTATAAATGTGTATCATAACCGAATATACCTATCCAAGTATATATCTATTAATTCCACATATTGCCGAATACAAAGTTTATAAAGTTTATTCATGTTTCCATATTACACATCAAAAATAATGTATATCGAATCTTAATCCAAACTTATTTAAACTACCATATATATTCACTTTCCAAAAGAGCTAGCAATGATTCATATACGAAGATTTCATATAGCAATGATTCATATACGAAGATTTCATATCAAACATAAATATACAAACATAAATACTTAGCATGAATTATAACACATCCATACCCACCATCCAAGCAAAATATACACGCATATTATAATCAAAATTACATAACTTTAGATTATTAACTTTTAAGACAAGCCATTTTCGCATGGCTTATATACATCAACAAAATATCATTCAAGTATTAAGCTAGCCTATACATGCCTTAAGTTCAAAAATCCAAACTTTAAAAGTACCAAAATAAGTCGATAGTATGGATGACTTTGTTGATGATCCCCTGAGCTCGTAGCTTGACCAAAATCTATAAAACAGAGTAACAAACACACAGAGTAAGCTCACTTAACTTAGTAAGTCTTAAGCAATTATAATAAATCAATTGAACACTCAACCATTTTAAAACAATCAATTAATGGCATTGAATATATATAACTTAACTTAAAATTCTATCATGGCCATATGCCATTATCTCACTTAGCATGACATCTATCATTTTCTTACTTTTAGCGTACAATTTACCAATTCGGCATAAGGTTCAAAATATAATACATCATCCCGTTACAATCTACTCATAATACATATACATATAATTCAAGAAGTTCACATATACCTTCGAATAAGTAAATGCCCTACACATTTTATTTTCATATATATATATAAAATATATACACATGTCCATTTAGCATTTCATATATTCAAGTATCTAATATCAATGTAATAACAATATGTCCACATAACCAAAGGGAAAAATATTCATGAACATTAGTCTCATTCTTTCTCGATAAACTTCACATATATGCTTACCTATTTGATCGCACATGAAAATCATATGCACATACCTGTATGGCCGAATATAAACAAACTCGTATTATCAACTTAATTGCTCAATAAACGCATAATTAGGTAGACTCATGATCCATAAGTTGATATTACATCACCGGTATAAAACCTGCTAGGCATAAGCCTAAATTTCACACAGGCACTAAGCCTGCTAGACCCGAGGTCTGATATCCATTCACCGGTAATAAGCATGCTAGGCATAAAGCCCGAAAAGTTCACCAGCCCAAGGCTTGCTAGGCTCTAATCCTGAATAGTAATACTTTAGATTATCTCACATGAATCGTTTCATATATCAAACCTATTACTCATTTCGAACTCATTGTATGATCAATCGAATAACATATAACAATCAAATAGCTTAACCAACTTAAATATTACACATAGTGAAATTCGGCTTTTGCATAATATAATTACAATGTTTCCACATTTCAGCATATAATAGGTTACATAAATAGTTTACGACGTATATTTTCTTAGAGACTTACCTCAGATATCGTCGGACGACAAAAATCGGGTATTCGATTACTTTCATTTTTCCCCGATCTAAGTCCTTGTTCTTTTGTTCTTGATTTAAACATGTTCAAATTAAGCTCATTCAAACACATTTACTTTCAATTTATTCCTAAAACACATAAATGGGAAAATTACCATTTTGCCCCTAATGTTTCACACTTTTACAATTTAATCCCTATTGCACAAAACACAAAATACACATAATTTGAATTCAATCTTTTAGGACCAAATACTCCTTATGCTTATATAAGTCCATACAAGCCATTTATTTTGCATTTTAATCCCTTAACTATTTATTTTTACAATTTAATCCATAATACTCAAATTCACCAAAATTCCAATTCAAAACATGTTATTTCAAAACATATCCTTAATATTTTTCCATTAAACATTACAAAACATAAACACTCATCAATGGCCGAATATATAACATGCATCAATTTCAAAAATTCTAACATGGGTCTGATCATATTCAAAGCAACGATCTCAAAAACGTAAAAATTAACAAAAACCGAACTAACCACATACCTTGATTTAGGCTTAAAGATGGCCGAACCAAGATTTGCTATTTTTATTTCTTCTTTTGCATGTATTCGGTCAAGGAAAAGATGAACAAAACATGGTTCATTTTATGTTTTCTTAACATATATATTAACTTATTATTTAATTACTATTATAACCTTTCTTTATAAATTAACAAACATTATACTATAAGGTTATTTTAGTACATAATCGGCCACTCACATTTAAAATGGTCTTTTTGCCTTTTAAAAGCTTCCAATTTAAAAGACATCCACACTTTGGCCCTAACACATTAAACCATCAAGTTTAAACTTTATGCGATTAGGCCTATTTTAATAATTCGGCACTCAAACGATAAAATTAAATCATGAAAATTTCACACATGGAAATTCACACGTAGATGACTTGAAAATAATATTTTAAAATTTTTCTAAATCAGTTTCGTGGTACCGAAACCACTATTCAGATTAGGGCTAAATAGGGCTGTTACATGTTAAATGTATGAATATTCAGTTTTTGGAGCTATGAAAGGTGATAGTTTAGTATGCAATTGTATTAAATTAAGGAATGGATTATACACTTATGTGAAACCTATTATTGAATGTTGGAATATTCGGTTTAAGGGTCATGAAATGTGTAAATTTTCTCTTATAATGTTTTAAAGCATTGTTATATGTAATTGCTTATAACTTACTAAGCTAAGATAGCTTACTTTATGTGGTTGTTGTGTTGCTTATTAGGTTTTGAAGTCTAGACTTGAGCTTGAGGATCATTGTCAAGTCTATCACACTATCAACTAACTTTTGTACTTTATAACTAGTACTTCTTTTAAAACTATGGCATGTATAGGCTATGTCACTTTTGAATTGATTTTGAATGGTGTGTATTTGTATAAATGCCATGCGAATATGGCTAAATTGTTGTATTATGGCTTTATATAGATTCGGCTATGGTATTAACTTAATTTGGAGTATAAAGTTTAATGTGTTTATGTTTGGTATTTGGTTATGAAGAATGAATGAATTGAGTTAATCATAGTTGTGAATATTTGGTCATGGTATTTGTATACTATAGTAATTATACTTTCATGATTGGTATGAATGACATTATAGGTTATGTCTTTGGGTTGTGCATATTCGGACATGATATCTATATGTATGAAGCTTGATTTTTATATGTTTAGGTTATGGTAAGATATGTATGATTTGGATAATTTGGCTATGATGATTATAATAAATATGATCTATAGTATAGTTGAATGTTTTTGGCAATTGGTATGATTTTGGTTACATCCTAGTTTCGTTAGGTAAGGTTTTGATATATAGATATTTTTGTCTTTAATGATTGAGAAATCGTTTAGCAAAGTGATTATAAACATGAGCATATTCAGCTAATGGGATTTTAAATGACCAAATGAATAGTGACCTTTGCTAATTGTTGAAAATTTTTATATATATATATATATATGTATTAGTTGAATAGATTTAAGCTAAGTGCATAAATGTTTAAGTATTCTCTGATAGTATATCTATAATTACTATGTATTCGGTTATGACTATTTAAATAGTAATTATTTTGCTATGATCTGTGCTAAGTCTAGTAATGCCTTGTAATCCTAATCTGGCGACGGATACTAGTTAAGGGTGTTACAGATTAACTGAGTTGTACGTGACGGAGATAGTTCGATTTCATGGCGTGCCAGTTTTGATTATTTCTTATAGAGTTTCGCGTTTTACCTTGAGATTTTGGAGAAGTCTTCAAGGAACTTTGGGTTCGAAGCTTAACTTTAGTACAACGTATCATCCCCAGACAAATGGTCAGTCGAATGAGTAACTCAAATACTTGATGATATGTTGCGTATTTGTGTCATCGAGTTTGGTGGTAGTTGAGAGTGATATCTTTCTTTAATAGAGTTCACTTACAACAACAGTTACTAGTCGAGTATTCAGATGGCACCATTCAAAACACTATATAGTAGAATGTGTAGGACTCCTCTATGTTGGTCCAAGTTGGATGAGAGGCATGTTGTGGGTCCAGATTTGATTTGAGAGACTGGGGAGAAGGTGAAACTGATTAGTGATAGACTGAAAGCCGCTTTTGACAGGAAGAAGTTTTATACTGATCTAAAACATAGTGATATTAAGTTTTAAGTTAAGGATCAAATGTTCTTTGAGGTTTCACCTTGGAAGAAAGTTTTAAAATTCAGATGAAAAGGAAAGTTGAGTCTGAGATTTATTGGAGCGTGTGAGGTTATTGAGAGGATCAGACCGGTAGCGTATCGACTCAGGTTACCGATTGAACTTGAGCGTATACATGATGTGATCCACGTGTCCATATTGCAGAAGTACCGATCCGACCCATCGCATATTGTTCTAATTGAGGAGATTGAGGTTCGACCTGATCTTACCTATGAGGAGGAACCGATCGAGATCCTATCTCATGATGTTAAGGTGTTGCGTAACAAGACCATACCTTTAGTAAAGGTTTTGTGGCGTAATCACAAAACCAAAGATGCTACTTGGGAAACCAAGGATGCGATGAGATGTCAGTATCCTTATCTATTCGGTTTAGGTAATTTCGATGACTAAATTCCTTTTAAAGGGGGAGAGTTGTCACATCCTGAAAAGCGGGTTAGTAGAAATGGACATTAGCTTGTGGGCTCGAGAGAAAAATTGGGTCTTATGTCGTAGAAGCTGAAATAGGATAAAATAAATAATTAGTTAATAATAGTAAAAATAATAATAATTAAATTAAATAATAATGGTATTAATAATTGGGGCATTAGTAAAAATTAATACAAACTAATTTGGAATAGTGGTTAAAGTAGAGGTTAAATGTGTAAATTAAGACTAGTTGTTAAAAGGGAGTTATTAGAAAAAGGGAGAAATAGGAGAGGACTTAAAGGGTAAATAG
Source organism: Gossypium rotundifolium (assembly GCA_025506655.1). Classification (NCBI taxonomy): domain Eukaryota; kingdom Viridiplantae; phylum Streptophyta; class Magnoliopsida; order Malvales; family Malvaceae; genus Gossypium; species Gossypium rotundifolium. Next base: position 33,344,217 of record CP106727.1, on the reverse strand, counting down.
CCCAATTTAAAAAAATAATAGTTTGCTACAAAAGTCACTTGCCTTTCCAATTTCTCTCCATTCTTTTTCATTTTAAAAATTTGTTAGATCTAAATTGGAAAATTTTCTCTCAAAAATTTCTATATCGTTTATATTTTCTTGGCATCCAAACACTCTTTTTCTTTTAATTTTGTAAGAAAATCACACTTTCTTCTCCAATTTCTCACCTAAACTTAGTTCATTTTTTTAATGGTGCAAATTCATAGAGGTTTTTGAACTAAAGGTAAATCTATTATTAAATTTTTATTAGGTGTTTTTAATTTGAATTTTCATAAATCTAAGTAAGAAAATTAAATATCCATGGTTTTAAAGCTTTCTTTTGCATAAAAATGGTGAATCTCATAATAAAGAGCTAAAAGATATTTTTAAAATGATTTTAGAACATTTTGATGAGATTAAGAGGTTTACAAATTCAATTTATCAAAATCTTTAAGTAATTGCATGAATTAAATGGTTTTCTTTTGAGAATTAAGATGAACAATGATTTTCCGAAAAAATTATTAATTAAAGAAATTGAGCAAAGTTAAAGATATAGATCTATGATTAAACCTTAGTTAGGGGGTTAGGATGTAGAAATTAAGGATCTAATTAAGTTAAAAAGAAGAAAATAAGTGAAATAGATTTTACAAAATAAGCCGAATAAGTATGTGTGAGTGTTTGGGATCGCTGCTTGTCAATACGATTCATAATGTTAAATGGGAACTTAGGAGTAGTCTAAACCCCTATCCTAAGTTCCAAGTGTAAGCTTTCTTATTTCCCTCATTAATTTTGCAAGATATGTGATTGTGCAATTTGGATTGTGAATTATGATGTGTTAATGTGATATAAGTCATATGTTTGTGATAGCTATTGTGAAATGTGTTAGTTATGGGCATGATGTACATGCCAAATGACAGTGATGATGTTGTGTTAATGATGTAAATGTGTAGAAAATGATACGTATATATGTGTTCATTTGTGGATATTTTGGCCTTATGAGACCTTTGGATATAGTTGGCATGCCATAGAATTTGTGAGTACTCACCCTTGTGTTGTGATTTGGGGCATTGATGTCCGGGACAGTTTCGGAGAGATAAGGAAAGTGAGCTTAGCTCCATTCACCAGGATATGTTGGTGTGTTGAAGAGTGTTATGCTACACTTTTGGGATATGTTTGACTCTTCAAGTCATTGGTGTTTTGGAGATCTGTTATCTAATAAGTATATAATTTGACTATATTTCATATTCATGAATTGCCAATATATCACAGTGTTGAGTATGTAAATTGTGTTATACGTGAATTGTTCAAGTATGTTCAGATCCTTACATGTTTGGTGTGTTTACTTGTGTTGTATGCATGTGTACTCACTGAGTTTTTCCAAGCTCACACTCTTTACTTTACATTACTGATAAATAGTTCACGGGTTAGTGAGGAGGGTGGAAAACCAGTGATCCATCACAAGGCATTTTTTTAAAAGTATGTGTGTTGAGTTTTTAAACTCCGAAGTGAAGGCAATGTGGGTCGTTCCAAGGGTTTAGTACTAGAAGTCGACTTAGACATTTTAAATAAGATTTTCAATGGGTTGTAAACAGATATTACGGGCTATTTAATTTTTTTTGGGGATTTTTGAATGTTATAATTGCTTGTTTGATTGCTTGTTTGGATGGTTTTATTACTTGATTAATGTGATGATAATTAAATGAACTAACAGATTTTTGCAGCTAAGGGAGACCGTCGAGTATTAAGGTACGCCTTATAACTTCTATTTGTGTGAATGAAATGATTAATTTAGAAAAGAATGCACTTAGGACTAATTTCCTATATGAAATATTCTGGAAATACGTGATGTGTATGGTTGGTTGGTGTGGTTTGTAAAGTTTTAAATGGAGAGTCACCTCAGTGGCTAATGTGATGTTTGAAATTCGGGTCAGACTGTCCCGACCGGGTTTGGGGCTTACACATCCTACCTGTTTTAATATTTCAACCCAAGATTTATAACTTGGCCCTATATTTGACCATATTTGATCTCGAAACTTCACATGTATGCCCATATGAGTTCAATGCTAATACATTGATTAGCATGTTTTAAAGTTGAAATTGTATGAAATTTGTTTGTATGATTGTTTGTTTGTGTTGCTTTGTAATGAATGTGGTACTCTACATCTGATTGTCTTCTGGACCGAGCGTAGAGTGTTATATTACTTGAGTTTGATAACTTTTCCTTCCGCTATCAACAACGTATCCCTTAAACTATTACATTTCTTAGCTCTCTCACATGTCTCTGGTGTGACATGTTGGCCATCTACATGAGATTCCCACTCGACACATCACCTTAGCTGAACATTATCTAACACCAACTATCATGCAATATTGTGATAATCACCAAACCCATTTAAGTCAATCCTAGAAGAGGAATGAAAAAAAAAATTCAAATCTTTATTTTCCTCATCATTTAAAAATGTTTATGACATGTAAATAGAATCTTATTTGCATAATCCAAAATTGAATGAAGTTTTTATGAGGATTAATAGCTAAAATAGTGTTATTGATACTATCTTTACTACTGCTTATAAGTAAAGTCGGGTTCAGTTGGTTCAAAGTAAGGTATCAATATAATACATAATTTATTTTGACTTGAAATATGAGTTCTAAAATTTTTCAAATCCACTTATGTTTATAAATTATTAATTCAAACTTAGTTAGACTCGCACTTTTTAGTTTTTAATATATTATTTTATTTAATATTTAGTAATTAGATATATATTCTTTTTATTACCATTATATTTTTTCTTAAATTTCAAACATAAACATGTTAAAATATTTTTGATAAATACATTATACTAATGTATTTAACTTTCATAGATTTAATTGCCTAATATATATTATAAACCTTAAAATGATTTTTACAAAGCTTAAACTTTGAATATTAAAATTAAAGCAGATTTTTTCTCAATACAATATTTTTGTATAAAATCCAGAAATGGGTTGAGTAGCACGATACTTTAAATGATCTGCAGCAACATTATCTATAAGAAGGGAGCTAAATGTATAAAATTAGAAATATAGAGACAAAGGTGTAGTTTGAGTGGAGAGATGTGCTTTGTCTAACAAAATCTGAAAGGAGGAATTCTAAATGGGGTCCATCTCATATTATGCACTTTTGCATATTTAATAAGAACCCCACTTCTCCCCCTCGTAGTCCTCCACTCTACTCCCCTTTCACTCTTAATCTCATTTTCTTTTGCTACTTTTCTTCTTCTGAACATCATACATAAGCTCCAAGCAAGTATTAAAGTTAGCCCTAGCATATATAAGTAGAAGACGAGTGAGAGGCATGAAGGAGAGTGGGAGGAAACAAGGGGCAGCCTCACCATGTGCAGCATGCAAGCTTCTAAGGAGAAGGTGTGCCCAAGACTGTGTTTTTGCTCCTTATTTCCCTGCTGATGAGCCCCAGAAGTTTGCTAATGTGCACAAGGTGTTCGGTGCTAGCAATGTCAATAAGATGCTTCAGGTTAACATTTTACTTTACTACTAATTAACTTCTTGTTAATTGGGGTTCAATTGTTTACTACAAACATTCACTTCTCTCCCAAGCTTTTAATTAGCTTCAAAAACATCCTCCATGGAAAATTTTATTTCATTCCACGTCCCTAGATTACTTAGAGAAACCTATGGCTTAGCAGCTTAATTAAGCGTCTAAATAGGTCAGATTTTATAAAAGTTCCTTATACTCTTCATCATTTTTATTCCCTCAACTTTTTGAAGTGTATAGTTTTTGTTATTAAGGTAACTTTTTTTTCATTAATTTGATATAACTTATTTTATTGAAATATGTGATGGTGTGTGTTTTTTTAAACAGTTAGACAAGTATTATAGTTTTTCTCCTTTTTCTATTTTTATAAAATTAAAAGAAAAACTATCTTATTGTATAAAAATACCGAAGTGTATATGTTATGTCATCATATATGTATAGAAAAAATCAGCTCAAATTATTTGATAGAGATAATGGGGAAAAAAGTTGCCCTCAAACCTAAACATTTCTTGGATAATAAAATGATTAAATTATAAAGAGGGACTAAATCTATAAAAAAAACCATAGTACAAGAGCCTTTTACAGAATTTGACCGTCATATTTTAAGTGGTTAATTTGGTTCGTTAAAAAAAAAGTGGTTAATTTGGTCGCTAAAATAAAATAAAAGCGTGTTGATAGCTTTTGAAACAAAAAAAAAAAAAAAAAAAAAAATAAAAGCGAAAAATACAGGCGGTTTTGTCTTAAAGCACTGATTGAACAAAACTAATGATGATTATGGTGAAGTCTAGAATTTAGCACGAAATTTCATTAAACCAATATGCTCCGCTTGTTTCTAAATATATATATATATATATATATATATATATTTATATTTTTATAATTAAAAACAAGTTTGATAAAAAAATAAAATTTATTTTTCAATAATAAAATCACAAAAACATAAACATGAGAAATAAAAATAATAATTATATGAATTTGTACCAGGATATCAAATTTAATATTTAAAATATATATTTTTGGGTTTATATCATTTTCAATTTTATAAGAGTATTTTAATAAAACAAATTTTATTTTCAAATAAATACATTTTCTTGGATTTAAAAGAAAAAGAAACCGAAAATAAGGATTGTATGTAAATTCTCTAGATTTGACTTCACACTCAAAATCAGCTGTTGAGCGGTTTGGTTTTCCCCATGGCCCACACGCCCTTATACACGAATTAAAAACAAGGGTATCTTATTATAATACTTAGAGGAGCATTACTACCTAGTTTTCTTCTTATTTTTGCTTCAATTTCTAAGAGCCGTTTGGAGATCACGTGGAGATGTTTCCTAGCTGCTTTTCCATGTTTGACCAACTCTCTTTTTTTTCGTTTACTGAAATATAAATAAATGACCTAAATTTCAGATTTGCAAAAAATAGTAGAGAATTGAGGTAGCAAAGAGACTCGCTTTGTGCCGCATGGATAGAGACGTCCAGTAGAATACAAATTAGAAGTTAGCGCCTTTGGAATTACGTGTAGTATATAAAAATCTTTTCCTACCTTTTCAATTCATAGTTTGTATTGAATATTTTAAGTTGAAAAATACAGCAAGCCGAAGACATAAAAGTGATGTCACCATGACTTCAAATTACTTTGGATTTCAGAACCATGGGCCTTATCTTGGCCCATATCATAAATTTAGGCCCTCCAAGCTGACCCAATTAAGCTATCGAAATTGCAGGAGTTACCCGTCCACCAACGAGGCGACACAGTTAGTAGCATTGTCTATGAGGCCAACGCCAGGGTGCGTGACCCGGTTTACGGCTGTGTCGGAGCCATATCATCACTACAGCAGCAGATAGACGCCCTTCAAACCCAGTTGGCCCTGACACAAGCAGAGGTGGTGCACCTCCGGGTGAGACAGACTGCATCCTTTCCACATGGGTTCTGCCCGACAAGCCCAAGTAATAGTGGGTCACCCACGCTCAAGCTCATGGGTTCACAAACCATGCCCATTTTTGACATGGATATGGTAGTGGATCAGGCTAGCCTTGGAGAGCCCATGTGGTCATTCTAGCTTAATTTATCATATTATATGCATGTTTAGGCTACATTTTTGTCACCCTATAATGAATCCCCCTCTTAATATAGTCCTAAATCCTTTATATACAGCAATTTATAAAGTAGAGATAATGAGAAGCGGTGGCGCTGCGGTGGCTAGAGCGGTGGTCAAGGTCATTTAGCTAAGTTTGGTTTGAAGAGAGTCTCTTGTCATTAACCATATAATGTACATATAAAATTTAAACTTTATATATAGAGTAATTTATATAATGGACTGAAGCCAGCGTATGAATTTCTCCGTTTCTGTACTATTGATTTTGATAGAAGACCACTTATATGTTCCGCATTGGCTTGATACTATTATAGTGTTGGCTTATCTGAATTTGGGTGTAAGCACCATTGTATGAAAAACAATTCCTTTATCACTTCTATTCTTTAAATAGTTTTCTCTCGCTTGATAGATTTGACATATTGGTAAATATTTATTCACTTAAGAGTATTTTATCAAAAATTGTAACACCTGATACCTGGCCAAAACGTTATTGTCAAATCTAGAGATGTGACGTATAACGGTTGAAAATTTAGTTCTTGTAAATTTTGGAAAGAATCGTATACTTTTATCATTTAAAAACCTCGATTTAAAAGAAAACATATCTAACTTTACTTTTCAAGTTGAAAACGATGTTTGCTTACATTTTCTAGAATGTATACTTTGCAGCGGAAATTTTTAGATCGTTATGTTTAAGAAAACCGAGTTTATTTCTTAGAAATCAGTTGTTTTGTAGGAAAAATAAATTTTATCAATAAAACATTTAAGTAGTGCTTTTTGAAAAACAAAAGTAAAGTTCAAATCCCAAACAACCAAAACGTCCAGATAGTCCAAAATTTACAAAACACTTTAACCCAAATAATAATAATAATAATAATAATAATAAACAAATTGAACGAAATACTTTTATAATCGAGCTCCCGTCGCACCGATCCGCCTAAGTTTGAGGATTACCTGAAAATAACAGTCAAACAGAATATGAGTTTTCGAAACTCAGTGTGTAATAGATAACATAATAGTTAAATTGTATCAAACAGATTTAGCAGAAAAAGATCATATCAAAGTAGTACAGATACGGACATATAATCCTACACCCATCCGCTACACACTAACTCCGACCATCCCAACACACCATATGGGGTATGGAACATCCATCCAACCCTACACACCACTTAGTGTCAATATGACACTTTACAGAATACTTGCAGCTAAGTTGCCAGATAAATAGACGAATTATCGCCTTTTACATAAATACTTCCTCCACATAGCAAAACCCACCCCAGATGCAAATACAGAACGTAACATAAATCATACATATTTACAGTATATACAAATAACATAGCAGATTCAAAACATACATAGAATTTTTCGGTTTACTCATAACCTATTACGTAGTTTACTTATCATATGACGTTTCTGATATACGATCAGATATCAAAATTCATGCAAACAGATGACCGGGTTTCATATTTTTACAGTCTATTTGAGCACATATCGTCCCCACGGAAGGCTTATAGTCGTTCAGAACGACGTGTAAGGCCTTAAGGAAAAATTTAAAATTTTAGGCCCACGCGCCCGTGTGGTCCACACTGCCCAAATAGCTTAGATTGTGTGTCGCACATGACCTACTACAAAACCTGATACACGGTCGTGTGGCTTCGATAGACAACTTTTTCAGCTTTTTTCGATCACTATTTTTTGTATTTTGCATTACACATCTAGATAATTCTTGAAACGAAATCGACCACGAGATGCCAAGAACCTAAATTCAATAATTAAACAATTAATTAATTCTTAATATCGATACATTGACTTCCAAAAATTCATTCAACTCAACAAGAAACACTAAATTTATCACGCCTAAATTAAATCTTCTAACGTTCAAACACTTACTGTTGAACAACCGGCAACCACTTGTTGCTTTTGTTGTTGGAAGAACAACTCTCACCTCTTGTTCTCCTCCTAATGAAACACAACACACGCACATTACTTTCTAAACACCTCCTTCACAAAAGAGATAATTAAACAAACCCGAATAGCACAACAACCATACAAAACTTATTCTCTTGCCTAAACCACAAATAAGCACGAGCCCAAAATCTCGAGGAAAGAATAAAAAATAACAAAATATGGCAGCACCTTCACAGTAAGAAGAATAATGAAGAACAAAAATTAAACCAACCTCTACTTGGGATAAAAGAAAAGGCGACAAGAGGAAATAAGAAAGTATGAAAGAAATTAGAGAAGAAAAACCTTGAATTTCTTTACTGGAAACTAATTGAAACAAACAAATGGAGATTTGGGAAGAAAGAATAGAAGACGTAACTAGGGTAGCAAGTTTTTAGAAACCTTTTTTTTTTTTAAATTTCAAAATTAAATGAGGTAGGATAAAAACAAAATCAACAAAAAAAAAAAATAAACCCATTATCTCAACTAACGCTAATACACATCTAACAGATTTCTTTGACTTTAAATTGAACTCAATTTTATCTAACCGTGCAACCCACAAAATGTTAACAAAAAAAAAAAAAAAATCCTAATAGCTCCTATAGAGATTCGAACCTAAGACCCACAACCCACCTTCAAAGCCCTTAACCACGCAATCAGACACTCAACTATGATATAGTTCAACAAAACAGAAACTAAGATTTTTGGGTGTTACAACTCTCCCCTAAAAGAAATTTTGACCTCGAAATTTACCTGATTCAAATATATGCGGATACTATTTTTGAATCATGTCTTTAGGTTCCCATGTGGCTTCCTCAGTGCCATGATTTTGCCAGAAAACTGTAGAACTTTTTTCCATGGAGACACCTTCAGAAAAATATTATCACCCAAAGAATACTCAATATCCCTCATTTTCAAATCTGCATATGACTTCTACCTATCAGAAGTCGCTTAGGACGATCCCGAATCAGTTTAACTTTATCCTCAATCTCAGAAATCAATTCAAGACCCAAAACCCATCATTCATCCAACTTAGTCCAACACAACGGAGTACGACACTTACAACCATACAGAGCCTTGTAAGGTGTCATCTGAATATTAGACTAGAAACTGTTATTATATGTGAACTCAGTTAATAGCAGAAACTTCTCCCGATTACTCAGAAATCAATCACACAACTTTAAAGCATATCCTCCAGTATCTAAATCACTAGTTTAATCTCGAACCTAGAACCTTATGAAGCTTTCTCCAAAATCGAAAAGTGAAGCGGGGATACCTATAAAAAATTATCAAAATCGGAACCCTATAAAGTCTCACGATCTCAGAAACATATAACTTGGCCAATTTTTGAAGGGAGCAGTCTGTCCTAATAGGAATAAAATGGGCAGATTTGGTCAAATGATCCACGATGACCCATATGAAATCCTTCTTAGTGGGTGATTAGGAAACCCACTAATGAAGTCCATAGTTACCCATTCCAATTTCCATAGAGGAATCTTAGCGTGTTGAAGCAAACTCGAAGGCAATTAGTGTAACAGCCCGATTTAGGGGCTAGTCAGAATAGTGATCTTGGGATCACTAATTTGAGACTTGAAAATTTATTTTAATGTTATATTATGAGTTAAAACATGATAGCACATATGCATGAAAATTTTGGTGCTTTAATTTTAGCGATTTTGTGTTCAATCGTGAAAAAGACTAAATCGCATAAAGTGTAAAAGTTCCATTTTTTTATTTATAAAGGTACAAAATAGCCATAAATATTTAAATTGAGATTTTTAAAAGGCAATTTAGCCCATGTCATGTGCTTGGCCGGCCATAGACTTAAAGGGAGACAAAGATAGACAAATTTGGTAAAAGTTAGTAGAGTTGGTGGCAAAATTTGACTAGTTTAATATTAGAATAAGGAGAGAAAAAGTTATCATCTTTTCTCCTATCATCTTCCACCGAAAATTAGCAGCAAATAAGGGGTAGAAATCTTTAAAATTTTCAGCAAGCTCTCATCCAATCAAGTAAGTATCCTAGTGAACTTTTCTTGAAAATAATTATACTTTTGAGACCCCAAAGCTTAAGCTTTCAAATGAGGGGACTATTGTGCAATATTGTGAAAAGTTTAGAGTTCTACCATGAGAACTATCTTAGTTATTTGCTGCATTTTTATGGAAGAAGTTGAGTCTTAGTTGTTAGATGAACAACTCTTGTGAAAAGTGTTGTCTTGGAAACATTTAATTTGGACCTTGATGAAAAGGTTACAAATTTGTAGTAATTATGTGAAATGTTGAGTTTTGATGATAGCTATAAGAGTATTAAATGTTCACCTTGGCTTGTTGAAGGTAGAAATGTGATTAGAATTTATTTTCGAGCCTAAGGGCAAAATGGTCATTTTGCTCAAGGTGTAGAGGCAAAATAGTAATTTTGCCTAAATATGATTTTTGAAATGCTTTTATTAATATAATGATTAAAATGAGCTAAATTGCTATTATAGAGCAAGAAGAACCGAGGACTCACCTTGATCGGGGAAAGAACAAAGTCCTCGACTAAACCGACGAGTTAGCTCATTTCGAAATCGAGGTGAGTTGTATGTGATTTAAACAACATTTTTATTAGCATGTTGAGAAATGCTTGTCATTTTGTTAATGAATAGGATGTTGAAGTCTTAATGGGCCATATTGATTAGAGAAATGACATCATTACGATATTAAATTAGTAAAGTCCCGTATAAGACCATGTCCGGGACATGGCCTTGGTACCGAGTTGAAACCTCGTATAAGACCATATCCGGATATGGAAATGATACATAAGAGGTAATCCCGTAGAAGACCATATCTGGGATATGGCTTCGATAATGAATACGGAAATCATATAAGACCATATCTGGGATATAACATCGATACAATAGAAGTAATTCCATATAAGACCATATCTGGGATATGGCATTGGCACCTAGAGGTAATTCTATATAAGACCATGTCCGGGACATGGCATTGGCATCTAAGGGAGACTCTATGTAAGACCACCTCGAGGATGTGGCAATGACTTTATACTTACAGTAGTTATGATAATCGCACGTATTTGGCTATCCCTTGTGAGTAGTGGGATAAGTAGATGAATTTAGAAGTGGAAATGTGAAGGATAATTAAGTCTTGTGAATGAGTAAATACAGGTACTCGTGAATGAGTCACGAGGAGTTAGTTTCGATGCATGGCACAGAATGTGTTAGATAAGAGCAACTAGAAGTGAGTATTATCAAGAAAGCTTGACTTGTATATGATTAGCTAATACTGTGGATGTATTATTTTATGAGCATTATTATTGCTATTTATTTCTATGCAACTTACTAAGCTTTATGCTTACTCCTTTTTCATTGCCCTTCTTTCTTATAGTATTGCTAAGATAACTCGAGGATCGTGGACACAGGAGTTCAGAAATCATGCTATCAACAACACTTTGGTATAACAATTTTAGACTTATTTTGAATATGGCATGTATAGGACTTGAGTATTTTGTTAAGTTGTAATTGTTGGTCAAAGTGTTAGTTATACAAGTTGTAAAATTTATTTTGTAAATGGCCTTATGAATTGGGCAAATACTTGGGAAATTTTTTTATTTAATGAAGATGGAATTCATGAAATGTTTATCTCTTCTAAATATTTTGTATGCTGGAATGAGTCCTTAGACTTGCTTAATGGGATAGGAGTAGTAATTTTTTTAATGGAAGTATGTATGTGTACATTCTAGGGTGGAAATGGCTTGGTATATAGCCTACCAATTGACCCCATAAATAGACACACAGGCGTGGGTCTAAGCCGTGTGGGAGGCACGGCTAACCCATGGGCGTGCACCCAGGCCGTGTGAAGTATGCACCTTGCCCTTAAGATTTAAATCACCACACGGTTGGGGCACATGGGTGTGTGTATAGGCCGTGTGGAGAAGTCAGAATGCTAAAATTTTATACACGAGCCAGGGCCACGGGCGTGCCATGGCCGTGTGAATTTAGTCAGCGTCGACCATATGTGGAAGACATGGGCATGTCTCAGGGGAACACGGGCGTGTCGTTAGACTTACACGGGTGTGTGGCTTCTGTTTTGTCTAAAAGATTTTTGAACTCGCGAAAGTTCCCGGAAAGATTTCGATACCTTTCGGAAGTGTGTTTAGGGCCTCGTAGGCTCATATTAAGGATTTAAGATGAAGATTTAAAATTTTTAAATCTGAACTAAATTTCATAACTTGGAAATATATGTTAGTATGTGTTTAATTTAGGTAATGCCTCGTGCCCTGTTCTGGCATCAAACATGGGTAAGGGAGTTACATTTATTAGTATCAGAGCTACGGTTTACTCGATTCTAGGACTAACATAGCAGCACAAGTCTAGCTATACATGCCATATGTAAGAGTGTCTGAGTAATGATAGTGTGATGGCTATTGACGTATAAAATTGTGTTTTATGTAGTAGATAGATTCTGATCCGGACTAAACTGCAGTCGATGATGCTACGAGTAACGCGCCGGCTTCCGCTCAAGGGACCGCGCCAGCTAATAGTTGACCCGAGACCTTGGGTCAGTGGGAAGAGGCTCGAGAAGCCTTTCTCCACATTATGAGCAATTGGTATACTGAGTATACCCGAGCAAATCCCAATGCTCAGCCCCCTCCGCCCCCACCTATTTCTCAACCCACTTCAGTAGCCCCTTAAGTAGTTGAGGTGGTCAGAAGAGAAAGGCCTCCGGTGGATAAGATCTTGAAGCAATGAGCTGAGGAATTTTTGGCAAATAAGGATGATGACCCGGATAAAGCGAAATTTTGGCTCGAGAATACCATTCGGGTATTCGATGAGTTAGCCTGCCCGCCTGAGGAGTGCTTAAAGTGTGCGGTGTCTCTCTTGAGAGATTCAGCCTACCGATGGTGGAACACCCTGGTGTCAGTAGTGCCAAGAGAGAGAGTTAATTGGAAATTCTTCAAAAGAGGAATACCGGAATAAATATATCAGCCAGAAATTCATTGACCATAAGAGAAAGGAGTTCTTGAAGCTAAAGCAAGGCCGTATGTCTGTGACCGACTACGAACGGGAGTTCGTAAGGCTTAGTAAGTATGCACGAGAGTGCGTGTCTATCAAAGTTATTATGTGCAAGAGATCCGAGGAAGGATTGAACGAGGATATCCGCCTATATGTGGGAGTTCTCAAATTAAGAGAGTTTGTGGTGTTAGTGGATAGAGTCTGTAAGGTTGAGGAGTTGGCTAAAGAGAAGAGAAGAGCTGAGTACGAGTCTCGTGTCTCGAAAGAGACAAATGAACAAGTCTCACCAATCCTCATCTAAGAAATTGAAGGATTTCACTACTCGATCAGTCACTTTATCGGGGTTTTCAAACTGAAGTAAAGATAAGCAGTTTTCGGGATCGAAAGGGCAAACCACATCAATTACTAGTGTGGGCAACGTTCAGCCAAGTAGAATAGAATGCCCTCAGTGTGGCAGGCGTCATTCTAGTGAGTGTCGGGCTAATGAGAAAGCTTGTTTCAGATGCGAGTCCTTAGACCACTTTATCAAAGATTGTCTCGAGGTGGACGGGAAAGAAAAGCCTCAGAATGCAAGATCGAGAAATTTTGCTAGGGGAAGACCATTGAGAAGTTGGGGGATTGAAATGGGAAGCAAGAATCCTTCTAAAGAACAAACTGCTAGAGTCGAGGGTAGAGAACCGGTGAGGACATACGCCATTCGTACTCGTGAAGAGGCATCTTCCCCCAACATAATCACGTGTATCTTTTCTCTCCATAATACTCGTGTTATAGCTTTAATTGATCCGGGATCTACTCATTCATACATATGAATGGAATTAGTCTCTAGCATGAGCATGCCTATAGAGTCTACCGAATTTATTATAAGAGTGTCAAATCCCCTAGGCAAGTGTGTGTTGGTGGATAGAGTTTGCAAAGGGTGTCCTTTGATGATTAAAGGTCATTATTTCCCGGTCGACCTTATGTTATTACCGTTTGACGAGTTTGACGTCATTCTTGAGATGGATTGGTTAGTTACCCATGAAGTAATTGTGAATTGTGCGAAGAAGCAGATTGAGTTGAGAGATGAAAATGACAATTTTATTTGTGTTGAATTAGATAAGCGGATAGGTCACCAATAGTGATATCAACCATGTCAGCTAAGAAGTACCTAAGGAAGGGATATGAGGCTTATCTTGCCTTTTTGTTGAACACTAAAGAGAATGAATTGAAAATTGAGTCTGTACCCATAGTATGCGAATATCCAGATGTTTTCCCAGAAGAGTTGTTAGGGCTACCTCCGGATAGTGAGATTGAATTTGGGATTGAATTACTTTCGGGTACTAACCTTATTTCTATTGCTCCATATAGAATGGCTCCAACCAAGCTAAAAGAGCTAAAAGCACAGTTGCAAGAGTTAACGGATAAGGGTTTCGTGAGACCGAGCTTTTCTCCGTGGGGTGCTCTTGTTCTATTTGTGAAGAAGAAAGATGGTTCCATGAGACTATGGGCCAGTTCTGCATTGCTTTTCAAAAGCACGGCTCCAAAAGCACTTACGGAAGAAAAGCATGCGTAACAAGCTACTTTTATTGGAATTTTGGCTTTTCGAAGTGCTTTTCAAAAGCACTTACGAAAAGGAAAGCTAAAATTTTAGCTTTTCCTCTCCCAAAAGCACTTTTAGTGCTTAATTACTTTTCACCCTCTAATAACATAGTACTTTCCTTTTTTTTCGTGGGGCTTAATTATAAATGTGTTAAAATTATTAATTAAAAATAAAAATATTTTTAAAATATTAATTATAAATATTTAATGGTTATATTTATATATTCTAATTAAATTTTATAACTAATTAATATTTATTACTTACAAATATTTAAAATTAAAATTTATATTTCATATATTAAAATATTAACAAGTTATAGTAATTTTTATATTCTTACTAAAATATAATAATATTAACTAATTTAAAATTTATTTAAATGTATATTTGTTACTTGATAATAACATGTCTAAAATGGACATTTTATTTCTCAAAAGTACTTTTGACAAAGAATGCTAAACACTCAAATTTTAAAGCAAACTTTTCAAAAGCACTTCTCAAAAGCACTTTTCCACAGCACTTTTCAAAAGCACTTTTCAAAAGCATTGCCAAACTAGCCCTATGTATAGACTATCGGTAACTCAATAAGGTGACAGTGAAGAATAAGTACCCGTTGCCGAGGATCGATGATCTATTTGATCAATTGAAGGGAGCTACAGTATTTTCCAAGATAGATCTGAGGTCAGGGTACTATCAGTTGAGAGTCAAGTACTCGGATATACCGAAAACCGCATTTAGAACTAGGTACGACCACTATGAATTTTTGGTCATGCCTTTTGGTCTAACAAATACCCCCGCAATTTTTATGGATTTGATGAATCGCATTTTTCGACCGTACTTGGATAGGTTTGTTATGGTCTTTATCGATGACATACTGATCTACTCTCAAGATGAGAACGATCATGTAGAGCATTTGAGAATGGTTCTACAAGTTTTGAGAGAAAAACAATTGTATTCCAAATTCAGTAAGAGTGAATTTTGGCTCAAGGAAGTGGGATTTTTGGGGCATGTTGTCTCGGGAGATGGGATTAGAGTTGACCCGAGTAAAATTTTGGCAATTGTTGAATGGAAACCGCCGAGGAGCATAACTGAAGTGAGGAGTTTTCTAGGCCTAGCAAGCTATTATAGGCGTTTTGTCAAGGGGTTTTCCATGATAGCTACATCAATGACGAGACTTTTATAGAAAGATGTAAAGTTCGTTTAGACTAAGAAATGTCAACAGAGTTTTGAAAAACTGAAGACATTGTTAACCGAGGCTCTTGTTTTGGTGCAACCTGATCCAGAAAGGGAATTTGTTGTTTTCAGTGACTCGTCTTTGAACGGATTGGGTTGTGTACTTATGCAAGAGGGTAAAGTGATTGCATATGCCTCTAGACAGTTAAAGCCACACGAAAAGAACTACCCGACTCATGATTTAGAGTTGGCCGCAATTGTGTTTGCGTTGAAAATTTGGAGGCATTATTTATATGGTGAAAGGTGTCAAATTTTCACTGACCATAAAAGCCAAAAATATTTGATGACCCAAAAAGAATTGAATTTGAGGCAACGAAGGTGGATATAATTGATTAAGGATTATGAGTTAATAATTGACTACCATCCGGGAAAGGCTAATGTAGTCGCTGACGAGTTAAGCAAAAAATTAGTATTCGCATCAAAAGCCATGAGTACTCAGATGACCTTGTTAATTGATGGATCCGTTTTAGCCGAGTTGAGGGCCAAACCATTGTTCCTTTAAGAGATTCGTGAAGCTCAGAGAGATGATAACAGTTTGCAAGCCAAAAGAGTTTTGTGTGAGTCGAACGTTGAGTCAGACTTTCGAGTAAAATTGATAGATGTCTAACATTTCGAGATAGGATTTGTGTACCCAGGAATGATGAGCTTATCTGTAAAATCTTGCAGGAACAACATAGCGGATGTTTGAATGTACATCCGGGCAGTACAAAAATGTATAATGATCTGAAGAAATGGTATTGGTGGTTGGGTATGAAGAAAGATATTTTCGAGTTTGTATCAAAATGCCTGATTTGTCAGCAAGTAAAGGCTGAACATCAAGTACCTTCGGGTTTACTTCAGCCCATTATGATTCCAGAGTGGAAGTGGGACTGTATTACTATCGACTTCGTGACGGGCTTACCGTTGACCTCCAAGAGGAAAGATGCAATATGGGTAGTGGTTGATAAACTCACTAAGTTAACCCACTTTATACCAGTACAAGTCGATTATTCACTCAATAAATTGGAAGACTTGTACATGTCTGAGATTGTAAGACTTCATGGTGTACCATTGTCAATTATTTCAGATAAAGATCCGAGATTCACGTCACGATTTTGGAAAAAGCTGCAAGAATCATTGGGCACGAAATTGAGTTTCAGTACCGCTTTCCATCCACAAATTGACGTGCAGTCAGAGAGAGTAATTCAGATACTTGAAGACTTGCTTCGATGTTGTGTTTTGGAATTCCACGATAGCTGGGAGAAGTACTTACCATTGGTGGAATTCGCCTATAACAACAGTTTTCAGTCAAGTTTGAATATGGCGCCTTATGAGGCATTGTATGGGCGTAAGTGTCGAACGCCCTTGTATTGGTCAGAACTCAAGGAGAAACAAATACACGGGTTGATTTGATTAGGGAAACAGAAGAGAAAGTAAAAGTGGTACGTGATTGTTTGAAAGTTTCCTCAGATAGAAAAAAGTCCTATTCAAATTTAAAAAGGAAAGAGATTGAATTCAAAGTCGGTGATAAAGTGTTTTTGAAAGTATCACCTTGGAGAAAAGTCCTCAGATTTGGCAGAAAGGGCAAGTTGAGCCCGCGCTTTATCAGACCTTATGAAGTTATCGAAAAGATATGACTGGTAACTTATCGGTTAACTTTGCCATCGGAGTTAGAAAAGATTCATGACGTCTTTCACGTATCCATGTTACGCCGATACCGTTCAGACCCTTTACATATCATAAAGCCGAAAGAGGTAGAGATACAACCAAATTTGACATATGGAGAAGAACTAGTTAGAATTTTGGCTCATGAAGTCAAACAGTTAAGGAACAAAAGCATAGCCCTAGTGAAAGTTCTATGGAAGAGGCACGGTATTGAAGAGGCTACATGGGAGCCCGAGGAAACGATGAGAAATCAATACCCTAATCTTTTCACTGGTAAGATTTTCGAAGACGAAAATCCTTAAGGGAGATTGTAATAGCCCGATTTAAGAGCTAGTCGAAATAATGATCTCAGGATCACTAATCCGAGACCTGAAAATTTATTTTCATGTTATATTATGAGTTAAAACATGATAACACATATGCATGAAAATTTTGGTGCTTTAATTTTAGCGATTTTGTGTTCAATAGTGAAAAAGACTAAATCGCATCAAGTGCAAAAGTTCCATTTTTTTATTTTTAAAGGTGCCAAATAGTCATAAATCTTTAAATTGAGGTTTTTAAAAGGCAATTTATCCCATGTCATGTGCTTGGCCATAGACTTAAAGGAAGACAAAGATGGACAAATTTAGTAAAAGTTAGTAGAGTTGGTGGCAAAATTTGACTAGTTTAATATTAGAATAAGGAGAGAAAAAGTTATCAACTTTTCTCCTATCATCTTCCACTAAAATTAGCAGCAAATAAGGGGTAGAAATCTTCAAAATTATCAGCAAGCTCTCATCCAATCAAGTAAGTATCCTAGTGAACTTTTCTTGTAAATAATTATACTTTTGAGACCCCCAAAGCTGAAGCTTTCAAATGAGGGGACTATTGTGCAATATTGTGAAAAGTTTAGAGTTCTACGATGAGAACTATCTTAGTTATTTGCTGCATTTTTATGGAAGAAGTTGAGTCTTATTGTTAGATGAACAACTCTTGTGAAAGGTGTTGTCTTGGAAACACCTAATTTGGACCTTGATGAAAAGGTTACAAATTTGTAGTAATTATGTGAAATTTTGAGTTTTGATGATAGCTATAAGAGTATTAAATGTTCACCTAGGCTTGTTGAAGGTAGAAATGTGATTAGAATTTATTTTCGAGCCTAAGGGCAAAATTGTCATTTTGCCCAAGGTATAGGGGCAAAATAGTAATTTTGCCTAAATATGATTTTTGAAATGCTTTTATTAATATTATGATTAAAATGAGCTAAATTGCTATTATAGAGTAAGAAGAACTGAGGACCCATCTTGATCGGGGAAAGAACAAAGTCCTGGACTAAACCGACGAGTTAGCTCATTTCGAAATCGAGGTAAGTTGTATGTGATTTAAAAAATATTTTTATTAGCATGTTGAGAAATGCTTGTCATTTTGTTAATGAATGGGATGTTGAAGTCTTAATAGGCCATATTGATTAGAGAAATGACATCATTGAGATATTAAATAGGTAAAGTCCCGTATAAAACCATGTTCGGGACATGGCCTCGGTACCGAGTTGAAATCTCGTATATGACCATATCTGGGATATGGCAATGATACATAAGAGGAAATCCTGTATAAGACCATATCTGGGATATCGGAAATGAATATAAAAATCGTATAAGACCATATTTGGGATATGGCATTGATACAAGAGAAGTAATTCCATATAAGACCATATCCGGGATATGGAATTGGCACCTAGAGGTAATTCCATATAAGACCATGTCCGAGACATGGCATTGGCATCTAGGGGAGACTCCAAATAAGACCACCTCGAGGATGTGGCAATGGCTTTATACTTACAGTAGTTATGATAATCGCATGTATTTGGCTATCCCTTGTAAGTAGTGGGATAAGTAGATGAATTTAGAAGTGGAAATGTGAAGGATAATTAAGTCTTGTGAATGAGTGAATACAAGTACTCGTGAATGAGTTACGAGGAGTTAGTTTCGATGCATGGCACGAATGTGTTAGATAAGAGCTACTAGAAGTGAGTATTATCAAGAAACCTTGACTTGTGCACGGTTAGCTAATACCGTGGATGGATTATTTTATGAGCATTATTATAACTATTTATTTCCATGCAACTTACTAAGCTTTATGCTTACTCCTTTTTCATTGCCCTTCTTTCTTATAGTATTGCTAAGATAAATCGAGGATCGTGGACGCAGGAGTTCGAAAATCACGCTATCGACAACATTTTGGTATAATAATTGTAGACTTATTTTGAATATGGCATGTATAGGACTTGAGTATTTTGTTAAGTTGTAATTGTTGGTCAAAGTGTTGTCTATGCAAGTTGTAAAAGTTATTTTGTAAATAGCCTTATGAATTGGACAAATACTTGGGAAATTCTTTTGTTTAATAAAGATGGAATTCATGAAGTGTTTATCTCTTCTAAATATTTTGTATGTTGGAATGAATCCTTAGACTTACTTATGGGATAGGAGTAGTAATGTTTCTGAATGGAAGTATGTATGTGTACATTCTAGGGTGGAAATAATAAAGATGGAATTCATGAAGTGTTTATCTCTTCTAAATATTTTGTATATTGGAATGAGTCCTTAGACTTACTTATGGGATAGGAGTAGTAATGTTTCTGAATGGAAGTATGTATGTGTACATTCTAGGGTGGAAATGGCTTGGTATATAGCCCACCAATTGACCCCATAAGTAGACACACAGTCGTGGGTCTAGGCCGTGTGGGAGGCATGACTAACCCATGGGCGTGCACCCAGGCCGTATGAAGTCTGCACCTTGCCCTTAAGATTTAAATCACCACACGGTTGGGGCACACGGGCGTGTGTATATGCAGTGTGGAGAAGTCAGAATGCTAAGATTTTATACACGGGCCAGGGCCACGGGTGTGCCATGGCCATGTGAATTTAGTCAGTGTCGACCACAAGTGGAAGACATGGGCATGTCTCAGGGGTACGCGGGCATGTCCCTAGACCTACACTGGCGTGTGGCCTCTGTTTTGTCTAAAAGATTTTTGAACTCGTGAAAGTTCCCGGAAAGATTTTGATACCTTTCGAAGTGTGTTTAGGGCCTCGTAGCCTCATGTTAAGGACTTTAAGATGAAGATTGAAAATTTTTAAATCTGAACGAAATTTCACAACTTGGAAATGTTTGTTAGTATGTGTTTAAGTTAGGTAACGCGTCGTGCCCTGTTCTGGCGTCAAACATGGGTAAGGGGTGTTACAATTGGTGCTCATCCTTAACTTGCTAGCACGTCAAACATCGAAAAAAAATATATTACCTCCTGTTTCAAACCCGACCACCAATACAATTCACACAGATCACGATACATCTTACTTCCGCCGGGATGCATAGCATAAGGGATGCTATGCACTTCCCACAAAATGGACTGCTTTAAATCAGGGTTGTTAGGTACATCGACCTATCCTTTAAAATACAGAACCTCATCATTGTACAACCCAAAATCAGTAGTACTTCTTTCCTCAATCTGACGAAAACACAAAACCAAATAATCATCCCCTAACTATTTAACTCGAATCTGCTCAATCCAAGTCGGCTTAACTTGCAACTCAACTAATAGACTCCCATCATCAAACAGACTTAGGCAAGCAAACACCGCCCTCAAATCAGACCTAGCTATTTATGACTAAGAGTATCAGCCACCACATTGGCCTTATTATGATGATATTCAATATTGCAATCGTAGTACTTAAGCAACTCTATCCATCTACATTGGCTAAGATTTAATTCTTTTTGTGTAAGGAGATACTTGAAACTCTTGTGATCAGTGTAAATGATACATCTCTCACCATACAGATAGTTCATCTAGATTTTTAAGGCGAATACAATCACAACCAACTTAAGATCGTGCATGAAATAGTTTCCTTTGTATGACTTAAGATGTCGAGACACATAAGCCACAACCTTACCGTCTTGCATCATAATGCAACCCAAACCAACATGTGATACGTCATTGTAAACCACAAATTCCTTGTAGGGTTCAGGCTGTATTAGAACAAGAACCTGAGTCAAAAAACATTTAAGCTTCTCAAAGTTCGATTGCTGCTCATCAATCCAGACAAATGGTGCGTTCTTACACAACAGCTTAGTCAGAGGAGCTGCGATAAGTGAAAACCCCTTAACAAACCTCCGATAGCCCAAGGAAGTTACGGATCTCAGAAACATTCCTTGGTTGTTTCCATTCAAGCACAACCTCAATTTTTTTAAGATAAACTTGGATCCCCTCAGCAGAAATCACATGACCCAGAAAAGTAACTTCTTTAAGCCAAAACTCACACTTGCTTAACTTAGCATAGAGCTGTTTCTCACGAAGTATTTGAAGAACTACTCTAAGATGCTCATCATACTCATCCTCACTTTACCAGAATGTCATCGATGAAGGCTACAATGAACTGGACTAAATATAGCTGAAAACCCTATTCATAAGGTCCATGAATGTAGTTGGAGCATTCATTAAATTAAAGGGCATGACTTGGAACTTGTGGTACCCATAATGAGTCCTAAAAGTAGTCTTATGAATATCAACCTCCTCAATCTTAAGCTGATGGTACCTAGAACGAAAATCTATCTTGGACAACACAGAAGCCCTATAAAACTGATTGAACAAATCATCGATCCTCGAAAATGAGTACTTATTCTTTACCATCAATTTATTCAGCTAGTGATAATTTATACTCATTCTTATAGTACCATCTTTCTTCTTCACGAACAAAAATTGTGCCCTCCATGGAGACACAATAGGACAAATGAACCCCGATTAAGGAATTCTTGAAGTTGAGCCTTTAATTCCAAAAGCTCATTCGGTGCTTTGTGGTAGAGAGCAATGGACATCAGAGCAGTACTCGGTAGAACCTTGATATCGAACTCAACCTCTCTATCTGGAGGTAAACTCAACAACTCCTCGGAAAAAGATTCAGAAACTTATTAGCCATTCGAATGTCTCCTACAGATGAACCCATAGAAGTTGAATCACATACATATGCCAAAAATGCCTCACCCTTTACAAATCAACTTTTCGACCATAAGAGAGGAGATCACATTGGCTAAGTAATCCCAATGCTTGTTGATCATAATCACTTCCACATCATTCTCAGATCTCATAACCACTCTTTCAGTAGCATAATCCAAACTGCCTGATCTTCCACAAGCCAATCTATTCCAATAATCAAATTGAATTCTCCAAATGGCAGTTGCATCAGATTAGCCGAAACACAACCCTTTGTATCCCTAGTGGTACATTCTTATAAAGCCTATTAACCCGAACCGACTAACATAGTGGACTAATCACAGTGACCTCACCAGAAGTGCTCTCAACAAAAACCCCTACATTTATAGAAACAGAACTAGCTATATAAAAATGTGTTGATCCTATATCTATCAAAGCAATATAGGGACCAATTTGAATGAAAAATGTATCGGTGATAACATCCGCGGCATCTCTATCTTCATGACTTCTAGCTGCATAAACTAGGGCAAGCTACCTAGCCTCAATCTGATTAGCACTTCTTCTTGGTGATTTTGACCTCTCTCCATACCGTTACCATGCCTGGTCGAACCACGGCCCCTAGACGAATACTGAATTGCCCGCTGAGGGTAAAATAAACTCGAAGCTAGAGCTTGCACCTGATCAGATCATTGTGGAAAATCACTGATATGGTGGTCCATCAACCCACATTGCAAACAAGCTCTTAACATCCTCCAACATTCGCCCGGATGGCGTCTACTACAATCCTTACACGGTTGAACCATAGTAGGAGCAACTGGAACCTCAACATATAAAGGCCCATTACTTAGGCCACTAAACAAAACTAGAAGGCTCCAAATCCATCTTATTCTTACCCCTCTCACGATCCCTATTTTCGCACTCAACGTGCATAACCTCTTCAGCAATCCTCGCCTTTTCCACCATGAAGGTAAAAATCTACTCCCTCTACGGAGCTATCAAAACCCTAAGGTTATCCCTCAACCCTTCCTTAAAGCGGATACACTTATCACAATCGTATGATACCAACCCATAAGCATATCTACTTAGTCTAAAAAATTCAGCCTCATACTCAACCGCAGTACTTTCTCCCTATGTAAGGCTCATAAACTCGCATCTACGAGCATCCACATAACTCACCTTCACATATTTGCTTTGAAAAGAACTCTTAAAAGTCTCTCAAGATATTTGATCTGGCTAAGTACCCTCCTCAACCATACTGATACGCCTTATCGCGAAGCAAAGATACTTCACCCTTCAATTTATGCTCAGGGGTGCAGTCGATATCATTCATAATCCTCTCTGTGGTTTCCAACCAATACTCAGCCACAATCGAGGTGACCCTAGTGACACCCTTAAATAATTTAGCACCGTTGGACCAGAGTCGATCAGTTACCAACCCACAGTCCTCAGAACTAGAATGGGACCCAACGACCCTCTCCAAAAACCTCAACATGGCTAGGAACAATACGTTATCCCAAGCTGAGCGACTTTGAGACCCGGTCTTAGTAGTAGGTGTAACTGGTGTCTCACTCGTATCCAGATTGGTTATACTGCCCATCGAGGACGACTCAACTCGAGCCCCTCTACGACACCCGCTGCGCCCACGGGTACCGTGTCCACGTGATCCATGAATGCGCATCTTATATATATTATCTACATTACAAATTTTTTATGTATCAATTTCAGTATTTATTATCAGATATTTTATGCATAAAAAGTTATCAAATGAATTTACAACGATGTTTTAGTCTCTAATTATCGCAACACAATTCTAATCATTTCAGAGTTTTTCTAAGCTAAAGTTTATCTAAGTCAGAGTTACTTACAGAATCGACACTGAAAACTCGGTATTTCACAAAACTATTTTTGGATTAATGTAAAAATAAAATTTCCTCATAAAATAGTTTTCACACAAAAAAAATTTTGAACCCAAAATTTCACAACTTGAGTTTTGCAACCTGACTTTGATACCACTAAATGTAACACCCTAAATCCAGCCTAGACATTATGTTCAAATCTGGAGATGTTACGTATAATGGTCGAAAATTCAGTTCTTGTAAATTTTGAAAAGAGTCATAAAGCTTTATCATTTTAAAACCTCGATTTAAATGAAAACATATCTAACTTTACTTTTTTTTGTTGAAAACGACGTTTGCTTACATTTTCTAAAACGTATACTTTGCAGTGAAAATTATTAGATCGTTATGTTTAAGAAAATCGAGTTTATTTCCTAGAAATAAGTTATTTTGTAGGAAAAACAAATTTTGTCGATAAAACGTTTAAGTAGTTTTTTATGAAAAACAAAAATAAAGTTCAAAACCCAAACAACCAAAACATCCAGATAGTCCAAAATTTACAAAACACTTTAACCCAAATTAAAATAATAATAAATAAATTGAATGAAATACTTTTATAACCGAGCTCCCGTTGCACCGATCCGCCAAAGTTTGAGGATTACCTGAAAATAACAGTCAAACAGAATGAGTTTTCGAAACTCAGTGTGTAACAAATAACGTAACAGTTAAATTATATTAGACAAATTTAGTAAAAACAGATTCATATCAGAGCAGTACAAATACGGGCATACAATCCTACCCCCATCCGCTACACACCAACTCTGACCATCCCAACACACTATATGGGGTCTGAAACACCCAACCAACCCTACACACCACTTAGTATTGGTATGACACTTTGTAGAATACTTGCAGTTAAGTTGCCAGATAAATAGATGAATTATCGCTTTTTACAAAAACACTTCCTCCACATAACAAAACCCACCCCAGATACAAATATAGAACGTAACAAAAATTAAACGTATTTATAGTATATTCACATAACATAATAGATACAAAACATACATAGTATTTTTTGGTTTACTCATAACCTATTACGTAGTTTACTTATCATATGACATTTCTGATATACAAATAGATATCAGAATTCATGCAAATAGATGACTTGATTTCATATTTTTACAGTCAATTTAAGCGCATACCATCCCCACAAAAGGCTTAGAGTCGTTTAGAAAAACATGTATGACCCTAAGAAATAATTTAGAATTTTGGGCCCACGACCTGGCACATGGCCTCACATAGGCCCATGTGACCCACACTTTTGTGTGGTTCATATGGCCCAAATAGCCCAGATTGTGTGTCATACACGGTCCAGCACATGGCCTGGCATCGACAGACAACTTTTTCAGCTTTCTTCGATCACTGTTTTCCGTGTTTTGCATTACACACCTGGATAATTCTTGAAATGAAATCGACCACAAGATGCCAAGAACTTAAATTCAATAATTAAACAATTAATTAATTCTTAATATTGATACACCAACTTTTAAAAACTTATTTAACTCAACAAGAAATACTAAATTTATCACGCATAAGTTAAATCTTCTAACGTTCAAACACTTACCGTTGAACAATCAGCAACCACTTGTTGCTTATGTTGTCGGAAGAACAACTCTCACCTCTTGTTCTCCTCCTAACGAAACATAACATACACATTAATTTCTAAACACCTCCTTCACAAAAGAGATAATTAAACAAACCTTAATAGCACAACAACCAAACGAAACTTATTCTCTTACCCAAACCACGAATACACACGAGCCCAAACTCTTGAGGAAAGAACTGAAACTAACGAAATATGGCAACACCTTTACAGCAAGAAGAATAAAAAAGAACAAAAATTGAACCAACCTTTTCTTGAGATAAAACGAAAGGCGACAAGATGAAACAATAAAGTAGGAAATAAATTAGAGAAGAAAAACCTTGAATTTCTTTGCTGGAAACTAATTGAAACACACAAATGGGGATTTGGGGAGAAAGAATGGGAGACGTAACTAGGGTAGCAAATTTTTAGAAACCTTTTTTTTTTTAATTTCAAAAATCGAATGAGGTAGGATAAATATAAAATCAACAAAAATGATAAAGAAAATAAATCCATTATATCAACTAACCCTAATATGTATCTAATAGATTTATTTAACTTCAAATTGAACTCAATTTCCTCTAGCCGTACAACCTAGAAAATGTTAACATAAAAAAAATCTTAATAGCTCCTGTAGTGATTCGAGCCTAAGACCCACAACCCAACTTCAAGGCCCTTAACCATTCAATCAGACACTTAACTATGACATAATTCAACAAAATAAAAACTAAGTTTTTGGGGGCGTCGCAAAAAATCACATCATTCAACATTAAAGAAGTGAATGTCCTGATTTGAATGAAATGATAATTAATATTTTTATTAGACACCTATTTAACACATATTTAAATAGTATTACGTCATCCCTACCTTTTACATTATATAAAAAACATTAGAGAAGTAACTAGATATCAAAAGTCACTATTCATTATTTCTAATAAGATGAATCCATATCATACAAAGCATTAATACTTTTGTAATTGATCATTTCAATCATAATGCTTATTAAATACTCATGCCATGTAACTTTGACACATACAATTATCTACCACCATGCTTAATATTTTGAATTTGATCCAATCTTTCTTATTTTCTCCCAATGTAACACTTTATCTTAGTAGAAAACCTTTTAACACATATTTTGATTAGATAAAATAACCTTTTGGAAAGAATATTTCCAGAAAAACTAGGTATCTCTCTATAAATATAGAGATAAATAACTTTCTTAAAAGATGATTATCAAAAGCAACTTGAGTTGCTTAAGAGTGAAAAATCTCACTCTAACAAAGTTTTTGAAAAAAAGTTTGAAAGAGGAGAAAATTCAAAACAAAACTATGTTAAAAATAACTTTAATTTCTATAAACATAGAGGTCCCTCAAGATTTTATAAAGGAAAATTTGTTAAAAGTATATGGGTTCCTAAATAACTCATTACTGCTCAACATAAGGATATCCTTTCAAAATGGATATCTAAAGGGACTAAAATTATAGGAACTAATGCTTATGGACCCAAAAGAATTTGGGTTCCAAAAATCAAGATTTAATTCTATGTTTTAGAGAAAGGACCATTGTTTCAAGGAGGGCAAATTAAGCACAAATTCATGATACCTTGATAATAGATGCTCGAGACACATGATTGGTGATAAGAGTCATTTTATCGAGCTTAAGCAAAAAAAGTGGAGGAGAAATTACATTTGGTGACAACTCTAAATGACTTATTAAAGGAATTGACTCTATTGGTAAAAACTCGTCAATCTTTATTGAAAATGTTTTGTATGTCAACGGTCTTAAATATAATCTATTGAGTATTAGTCAATTATGTGATAAAGGTCTCAATGTCATATTTGAGTCAAATGGATATAAAATCATTGACATTGTGTCTAACAAGATTATGCTTGTTGGTCATAGAATAGGAAATATATACATGGTGCATTTATAAGACTTGCATAATTCAAACATTTGCCTCTTGATTAAAAATGAAAATACTTCTTTGTTGTGGCATAGAAAATTAGGACATGCTAGTATGAGCGTATTGTATGAATTGGCTAAATATGACTTAGTAAGAGGATTGCCAAATTTGATTTTAACTTAAATAAAATTTGTGATGCATGTGTTAAAGGCAAACATAAGAGAGTTTCTTTTAAACCTATTAATGATGTATCTACAAGTAGAGTTCTACAATTAATTCACATTGATCTTTTTGAACCAATTAAGACTATTAGTTTGAGTGAAAAACAATATGCTTTTGTGTTTGTACTCTAGATTTACTTGGATTCTTTTCTTAAGTACTTAAGATGAAGTCTTAGAAAAATTAATCACATTTTCAAAAACTAATCAAAATGAAAAAAGTTACTCTATCACTAATATTAAAAGTAACCTTGAAACCGAAATTCAAAATCTTGGTTTTGATAATTTTTGCAACTCAAATGGTATTATTCATAATTTTTCTACACTTAGAACCCCTCAACAAAATAGAGTTGTTGAGAGGAAAAATAGAACTTTAGAAGAAATGGCTAGAACCACGTTTTTTTGATAATACTTTACCAAAATATTTTTGGGCGGAAGCCACAAACATTGTTTTCTATGTTACTAATTGAGTAATGATTAGGTCTATTTTGAAGAAAACTTCATATGATCTTTTCAAAGACAAAAAGCCTAACATTAGTTATTTTCATCCTATTAGATGCAAGTGTTTTGTTTTAAATAATGGAAAAGATAATCTTGGAAAATTTGATGCAAAAAGTGATGAAGGAATTTTTCTTGGTTAATCTTTAAATTCTAAAGCTTATCGAGTCTTTAATAAAGGAACTTTAATAGTTGAAGAGTCCATACATTTTGTTTTCGATGATTCTAACTTCTTTCCTAGAAAGGATTCTTGTGATGATGATGATGATGAGTGGGAATATGGAACAATGATGAGAAAATTGATCAATCGTCAAATGAAATTATCCAAGAACATACACAATATGCTTTATAGGAGCTCACCCTAGAAGAAAATGATATCCATCCAATAGAGTACAATTGATGATAATATTTTGGGAGATCCATCTAAAGGGATAACTACTAGACCTTCTCTTAGGATTACTTATAATTATGTTGCATTTATCTCATGCATTGGGCCTAAAAATTTCAAAGAAGCTTTAAACGATGAATATTGGATATTGGCTATGCAAGAAGAGTTAAATCAATTTGAGAGAAGTAAAGTATAGACCCTAGTTAAAAGACCTTGTGATAAATCTACTATAGGTACTAAATGAGTTTTTAGGAACAAGTTAGATGAGAGTGGTAACATAGTGAAGAGCAAGGCTAGACTTGCTGCTCAATGTTACACTCAAGAGGAAGGAATAGATTATAACAAAACTTATGCTCTCGTAGCTAGGATGCAAACCATTAGAATGCTTATAGCTTTTACATGCTTTAATGATTTTGAATTATATCAAATGGATGTTAAAAGTGTTTTTTTAAATGGTTTTATAAATGAAGATGTGAATGTTGAACAACCACCCGGTTTTGAAGATTCAAAATTTCCAAATCATGTTTTCAAACTTTCAAAAGCTTTATATGGTTTTAAACAAGCTCCTAGATCTTGTTATGAAAGATTATCAAATTTTCTTATTGAAAAAGGTTTTTTAAAGGGAATGTAACACCCCAAAATTTCTAATTTCATTATTGTGAAAATATGACACAAATATTTGTCAGCTTTAGTGGTTATGTGTTCTGGGAGTGTTTGAGAGGTCCCAAGTTCAAGCCTTCGCTTGGGAAAATTTTGGTATTTTGAATGAATTAGGCCTTACTCTTGTTCAGTAGTATTTTATTTGATTTTTGGTAAAAATATATCAGAATGGGCCTGCTGGTCTGGTGGTTAATCGGAGTGTTAGTGTGTAGGAGGTCATGTGTTCGAGTCCTTGTGCAAGCAAGGGAATTAATTTTGTTTGAAGCGTGTGGCATGGTGGAGTTCAAATTAAACTGGACTGTTGAGTAGCTGTGTTTTAGTGGGTTAATAGGGAGTGTTTTTAGGAGATAATTGGGGAGAAGTTATCAAAATAAGATTTTCTTCTTATTAGTTTTATATTTTCTTTTTTCCCAACAAATTTTCTAACGTTAGACTTTTGTTTCTCTGTCATTTCTTCTCCCTTCTTGTTCACTTTTGGTTTTTGTTCCCCATTGGCCGAATCTTGTTTCTTCTCTTTCCTCTCTCTTTTCGTTTCGTATTTTTTTGCGAGTCATCTCTTTGGGTGCAACTTTTGACTTCATCTGTTTCGGTAAGTGGAAATTTCCCCTTTAATTATTGTATTTCGAGTAGGCAATTAACAAAGGGTTCGTTTTACTCTCGTTTATGTGTTGTTAAAAGGTTTTAAGCGGATATTCCAGTGTGTGGAGACGACTGGTTATCGGATTCATCGCGGTAAGTTTTTGAATCGTCGTTGGTTTAGTTTCTTGAGTTTTATGTTGGGGATATTTGATTTGATTGACGAATCAAATGATTAATTAAGGGATATATTGGTTAGAGATAGATTTTTGAAGGCTCGGGTTACTTTGCACAACGAATCGATACCAAGTGTGTACCCGAAACACAGAAAATGAGATTCGGTGAAAAGCCAAACTTGCTTGCTGTCGAGAAATAAGAGAAAATGATGCAAAAAATTGTAGAGAAAGGAAATAAGGGTGTTATAAACTTGGAGATTAACATTTTGCACTAAAATAGTTTTAGACAGCAGCAGTAGTCTAACTTTGAAAAATCATCAAAAATAGTGGAAATTGAGTTAGAGTCTGAATAAAATATGAAAGAGTCTAGTTTTTCATGAAAGAAACAGTGTAAGCAATGGAATTGTCAATCATGAGATATAATAAAATTTGTGAGACAATGTTAGAATAATTTAGGGTTCCCCTATTCTGACTTAGGAAAATCATCAAAAATTTTAAAATAATAAGTAGGGGCTTAAATTTATATTTTTAAATCCTTAATGAGTCTATTTTCAAGAGAAATAAATGGAAACATCATCTAAATTCTTTACTAAGAGATAAATAATTTTTAGTAAGGAAAGGATGAACCTGTCAAACAGCAGAATAGGGATAAATTTAAAGATTTTACTGTACTTATTTGATAAACTATAAATTCTAAAAATTTTATGGTAGAAAGGTATTTGAGTCTAGTTTCAAAACATCAAGCGGATCTTAATTTGGAATTCTGTAACTCAAGATATAAATAATTTAGTGATAATGACTCAAGTAGACAGCTTTGAATGAATATAAGTAAATAGTGAAAACATATATGAGTATTGAGCTAGCATGGGTTACTTTAAAAATGGATCACACGGCCAATGCCAATTTGGGCCGAGTGGGCCACACGAGCGTGTGGGCCCACACGGGTAGATCACATGGGCATGTGGGTCCATTTTTACCGAAATGTATTTAAGGTTGCACGGGTCGCCCAAGTCGACTGTGAACCTACTGTAGGGTCGGTAAGCCCTACTTAGATCCCTAAATGTGTGAAATTGACTGAATGATATCTGTACTGAGCATGTTAATATCTGAACTAAATATATGTGCTGAAATTGCATAATAGCATATCATCCATTGTATGTTGCATTGCATTGGGTTGAGGGTTGTTATTAGGAGGAAGTGTACTGAAAGACTTTAAGCCTAATTTACTGGCAGCTCAGCTGCAAACTACTACTTTGTGCCACATTTGGTACTACTTGGAGTGTAGGGATAGGTGGGTTGATTATATCCCCAAATGGAGTATAGGGTTGAAAGGAGATGGTGTGTAGAGGCTGGTTGGGTAGGATTTTGCTACTACATAATTATTACTGCTACTCATACTGTGATGGGCTAAGGCCCAAATTGTCACTGATACTGAAAAGGGCTTAGGCCCAAGACTGTTCAACTGTACATTGTGAACATTAATTGTTTGTTTGTTTTTGTGGGATTACACACTGAGTTTACGTAAACTCACCCTTTTTGTTTAATGTGCATAGGTAATCTCCAGACTTAGATGGATTGGTGCTACGGAGGACTCAACGATGACCACAGTAATTTTTGGACTTCATGATTTTTAAATTACGAGTTATGATTTGTTTATTATTGATTATTTGGGTTGTAATTTAAGGACCCTTTGGGACTTTGGTTATTAAATTTGGGTTATATTTATTTATTTTACTTTATGGATTTATACCTGCTGGTCGTAGGAAATTCGATTTTTAAAAAAAGTTAAAGTATTTTCTAAACGCATGATCACCTAGATTGATTTATTAAAGCTTCCGCAACGAGGGATGTTTTAAAACAAATGTTTTAAATGAATAAAGATGACTGCCTAAGTTCTAACAAAGGTTTACTAAAGATAATAACATGGAATATTTTCATCGTAACGATGAGGTTTCAAAAACATTATCGTGTGACATTGTCAGATATGGCCATAACGTCTAAGCCGGGTTTGGGGCGTTACATTTAGTGGTATCAAAGCCAGGTTACAGAACTCGACTATGTATTATGGGTTTTATAAAAAAATAGGATTTCAAAAATTGATTGATTTCCAAATGATTTGAAATATTTTTACTGAGTAAGTGGTACACCGAGTCTCCGGCACCGATCCTGCAAGTATTCTGAACTTTGATTTGTTTTAAACTAAAATTCTTATGAATAGTATATTCTGAAACTACTATAGGTAATGAACTGCTGAAAGCACTCAAGTTAGTGTATACTGAAAATTTTAGTGAAATTGACAACTATAGTGAGAATGCGATTTATGAAAATGAACTCTGAATAACCGATACCAGTTTACATAAAACATTTTTTAATAAACATTGAAACTGTAACTGATTCATAAAACTGTTAATACAGATAAACATGATTAGACAATGAGCACACGAGGTATCCGCAGACGGGGTACTAGAGGCCGAGGTAGAGGCTGCAGAGGAGCTCGAGCGAAGTCCTTTTCACTGGGTAGCATACCGAATTTGGATACGAGTGAGACGTCAGTGTCGCCTACTACTGAGACTAGGTCTCAAGATTGCATGGCTGGGGACGACGCATTGTCTCAGGCTTTGTTAAGGATTTTAGAAAGGGTCGATGGGCCCAATACTAGATCTGGAGGCTAAGGGTCGGTTTCGGAATGACTTTGGTCCAATGGAACTAAGCTCTTCAAAGGTGTCACTAGAGTTGCCCATAATGTGGTCGAGTATGAGACCGAGTTCCTGTCACTGAGCCGCTATGCGTGAGGTATGGTGGCCTCTAAGTATGAGTGATGTATTCATTGTGAGGATGGGCTCAGAGATAATTTGAGAGTCCTGATTGCTCCGCAGAGGGAGCTTGATTTTATTGCATTGGTGGAGAAGACGATGATCGCCGAGGAGGTTAAGTGCGTTGAGCTCCAAAACCGGGATCGCGAGAGGGGTAAGAACAAGAGGGATTCGGAGCCCTCGAATTCTACACAGAGGCCTAAGAAAAAGGCCAGAGCTAATAGACCGTTTAGAGCTATGCCCCCTATTATTGTTACTAGACTGCAGCCATGTACTGATTATGGTAGATGCCATCAGGAAGATTGTTGAAGAAGGACTGGGGCGTGCTTGCGGTGTAGGTCATTGGGGCACCGTATTAGGGAATGTCCGCTGAGGGCCAATCAGATGTAAGCTCCAAACACTGGTACGGCACAGCCACAAAAGGTAGTGTAGCAGCCACCGAGGGACCGTGGATAGGCTAGAGGTGGTAATGGTATTGGTCGTGGGCAGAGAGCACCGGGCAGAGGTGCTGGACAGGTTGAGGCGAGGCAATCGACCCTAGTTTATGCTGCTCGTCGCTGAGAGGATGGAGATGCTCCGGACGTCATCACGGGTACATTCTTTATTCTTGATGTATCGTATATTGCCTTGATAGACATATGGTCTACTCACTCGTACATAGCTAGCAACATATCTGGAAACTTGGGGATTTTAGTTGAGAGCACTACGAGTGAGGTTATGGTACTGAGCCCGTTAGGCAATCTGTTAAAGTTAGCAACCTGTATTGGGATGTTCCTTTATAGGTACAATGGGCAATCTTCCTGGTTGATTTGATAGAACTTCCATTTGGAGAGTTCGACCAAATTCTGGGGACGGACTATTTGGTCAAGCATCGTATTAGCTTGGACTGTGCGACTAAGAGGGTCGTACTAAGGACTGAGGAGGATAAGGAGGTAGTCATGATTGGAGAATGCTAGAATTACTTACCTAATGTGATCTCTGCACTGGTGGTAGAGAAGATGGTTCGTAAGGGATGTGAGGCATTCTTGGCCTACGTAAGTGTTTTAAATTTTGGGGATTCTACAGTTAAAGATATCAGAATGGTAAAGGATTTTTCGGATATTTTTTCTGAAGAGCTACCGGGTTGACCTCTAAATCTTGAAGTGGATTTTGGGATTGAATTTCTTCCTGGTACAGCTCCGATGTCTATCGCCCCTACCGAATGGCACCAAAGGAGCTTACAGAGCTTAAGGCTCAGATTCAAGAGCTGTTGGATCGTGGGTTCATTTGTCCCAGTATGTCTCCATGGGGAGCACATGTGCTGGTTGTGGAAAAGAAGGATGGGATAATGAGGATGTATATAGACTATCGGCAGTTGAATAAGCTAACGATTAATAATAAGCACCACTTCTGAGGATTGATGATTTGTTTGACCAGTTTCGAGGGGCTTCTGTGTTCTCCAAGATTTATCTGCATTCTGGATATCATCAGTTAAGGGTTAAGGAGGTTGATGTATTTAAGACAACATTTAAGACTTGTTATGGATACTACGAGTTCCCAAGGATGCCTTTTTAGACTGACGAATGCACCTGTAGCTTTCATGGACTTGATGAATCGAATATTCTAGCCCTATCTGGATTGATTTGTGGAAGTGTTCATCGAAGACATACTAGTTTATTCGAAAACTGAGGATGAGCATGATGAGCACCTTAGAGTTATCCTTCAGACTTTGAGGGAAATGTAGCTCTTTGCTAAGTTTAGCAAGTGCGAGTTTTGATTTTCGTGGTAGTTGGGAGGAGTATTTGTCATTAGCAGAGCTTGCCTATAATAATAGCTACCAGTCTAGCATCCAGATGACACCTTACGAGGCACTGTCTAATCGTAAGTATCGCACTCCCTTGTATTGGACTGAGTGGGGTGAACGACGTGTTTAGGGTCCTGAGTTAGTTGCTGAGACTGATCGTCTGAAAGTGGCATTTGACAGACAGAAATCTTATGCGAACCTGAAGCGACGTGAGATTGAGTATTCTGTGGGGGACGTCGTATTTCTCAAGGCCTCGCCATGGAAGAAGGTTCTGAAGTTTGGCCATAAGGGCAAGTTGAGCCTTAGGTTTATTGGACCATACAGGATTCTAAAATGAGTGGGACGGGTCGCTTATCAGTTGGAGCTGCCTCCATAGTTGGATCGGATCCATGACGTGTTTCACGTCTCTATGTTGAGACGCTACCGCTCTGATCCTACTCATATTGTCCCTATTGAAGAGATTGAGGTTAGGCCAGACTTGACCTTTGAGGAGGAGCCTATCAAGATTTTAGATCGTGACGTAAAGGTTCTGAGGAGGAAGTCTATCCCTTTGGTGAAGGTTCTATAGCATAATCATAGCACTGAGGAGGCCACATAGGAGCCTTAGGATGCGATGCGTCAGCAGTATCCTCATCTGTTATGATCATGTAAATTTCAAGGACAAAATTTTCTTTTAGGGGGTAGAGTTGTAACACCCCAAATTTTTAATTTCGTTATTGTGAAAATATAACACAAATATCTGTCATCTTTAGTGGTTATGTGTTCTGGGAGTATTTGGGAGGTCCCAAGTTCAAGCCTTCGCTTGAGCAAATTTTGGTATTTTGAATGAATTAGGCCTTACTCTTGTTCAATAGGCTTTTATTTGATTTTTGGTAAAAATATATCAGAATGGGCCGGCGGGTTTGGTGGTTAAGCGAAGTGTTAGTGTGTAAGAGGTCCTATATTCCAGTCTCTGCGCAAGCAGGGAACTAATTTTTGTTTGAGGCGTGTGGCGTGGTGGAGTTCAAATTAAACTGGACTGCTGAGTAGTTGTGTTTTAGTGGGTTAATAGGGAGTGTTTTTAGAAGATAATTGGGGAGAACTTATCAAAATAAGATTTGCTTCTTATTAGTTTTCTATTTTTTTTGTCCCAATAATTTTTTTGACGTTAGACTTTTGTTTCTCAGCCGTTTCTTCTCCCTCTTGTTCACTTTTGGTTTTTGTCCCCCTTTGGCTTAATCTTGTTTCTTCTCTTTCCCCTCTCTTTTCGTTTCTATATTTTTTTGCAAGTTATCTTTTTGGGTGCAACTTTTGACTTCATCTGTTTCGATAAGTGGAATTTTTCCCTTAGTTATTGTATTTCGAGTAGGCAATTAACAAATGGTTCGTTTTACTCTTGTTTAGGTGTTGTTCAAAGGTTTTAAGCGGATATTCTAGTGTGTAGAGGCGACTGGTTATCAGATTCGTCGCGGTAAGTTTTCGAATCGTCGTTGGTTTAGTTTCTCAAGTTTTATGTTGGGGATATTTTGTTTGATTGATGAATCAAGTGATTAATTAAGGGATATATTGGTCAGATATAGGTTTTTGAAGGCTCGGTTACTTTGCACAGTGAATCGATGCTAGGTGTGTACCCGAAATGCAGAAAACAGGATTCGGCAAAAGGCCAAAATTGCTTGCTGTCGAGAAATAAGAGAAATAAGAGAAAATGATGCGAAAAATTGTAGAGAAAGGAAATAAGGGTGTTATAGACTTGGAGATTAACATTTTGCACTAAAATAGTTTTGGACAGCAGTAGCAGTCTAAATTTGAAAAAATATCAAAAATAGTGGGAATTGAATTAGAGGCTGAATAAAATATGAAATTAAATTTTATTGAGTCTAATTTTTCATGAAGAAACAGTGTAAGCAATGAAATTGTAAATCATGAGATATAATAAATTTTGTGAGACAATGTCAGAATGATTTTGGGTTCCCCTGTTCTGACTTAGGAAAATCATCAAAAATTGTAAAAAAAATAATTATGGGCTTAAATTTATATGTTTAAATCCTTAATGAGTCTATTTTCAAGAGAAACAAATGGAAACATCATCTAAATTTCGTACTAAGAGATAAATAATTTTTAGTAAGGAAAGGATGAAGCTGTCAAACAACAGAATATGGATAACTTTAAAGATTTTACTTTACTTATTTGATAAGCTATAAATGATGAAAATTTTATGGTAGAAAGGTATGTGAGTCTAGTTTCAAAAAAATCAAGCGGATTTTAATTTGGAATTCTGTAACTCAAGATATAAATAATTTAGTGATAATGACTCAAGTAGACAGCTTTGAATGAACATATAAGTAAATAGTGAAAACATATATGACTATTGAGCTAGTATGGGTTACTTTAAAAATGGATCACACGGCCAAGGCCAATTTGGGCCGAGTGGGTCACACGGGCAGATCACATGAGCATGTGGGCCCATTTTTACCGAAATGTTTTTAAGGTTGCACGGGTCGCCCAAGTCGACTGTGAACCTACTGTAGGGTCGGTAAGCTCTACTTTGACCCCTAAATGTGTGAAATTGACTGAATGATATCTGTACTGAGCATGTTAATATCTAAAATAAATATATGTACTGAAATTTCATAATAGCATATCATCCATTGTATATTGCATTGCATTGGGTTGGGGGTTGTTATTCGGAGGAAGTGTACTGAAGGACTTTAAGCCTAATTTACTGGCAGCTTAGCTGCAAACTACTGTTTATGCCGTATTCGGTACTACTTGGAGTGTAGGGATGGGTGGGTTGATTATATCCCCACATAGAGTGTAGGG
The DNA here is from genome assembly GCA_025506655.1 of Gossypium rotundifolium. NCBI lineage: Eukaryota > Viridiplantae > Streptophyta > Magnoliopsida > Malvales > Malvaceae > Gossypium > Gossypium rotundifolium. The sequence goes on along the minus strand of CP106727.1, from coordinate 33,306,910 downwards.
TTGGACGGGATGGTGTGTAGAGGTGGTTAGGTAGGATTTTGCTATCGATAATCATATCACATCGATATTGTGATGGGCTAAGGCCCTATCGCATTTTTTGACATCAGATCTTTGCGATAGGCTACGGCCCAAACTCCATCGACATCGAAAAGAGCTTAGGCCCAAGACTGTTCAACTGTGCACTGTGAATACTGATTGTTTGTTTGTTTCTGCGGGATTACACATTGAGTTTACGTAAACTCACCCTTTTTGTTTAATGTGCACAGGTAATCCCTAGACTTAGACGGATCGGTGCGACAGAGGACTCAGCGGTGACCACAGTAATTTTTGGAATTCATGGTTTCCAATTTACGAGTTATGATTTGTTTATTATTGATTATTTGGGTAGTAATTTAAGGACCCTCAGGGACTTTTGTTTCAAATTTGGGTTTTATTTATTTATTTTACTTTATGAATTTATACCTGCTGGTCTTAGAAAATTCGGTTTTCAAAAAAAATTTATATTTTCTAAACGCATGATCACCTAGATTGATTTATTAAAGCTTCCTCAACGAGGGATGTTTCAAAACAAATGTTTTAAATGAATAAAGACGACTTTCTAAGTTCTAACAAAGGTTTACTAAAGATAATAACATGGAATGTTTTCATCGTAACAACGAGGTTTCAAAAAGACTATCGTGTGACATTGCCAGATACAGCAATAACGTCTAGGCCGGGTTTGGGGTGTTACAGGGAAGGTTAACTTAACACTTTTTATCAAAAGAAAAGACAAAGATTTATTAGTGGTACAAATTTATGTTGATGACATTATCTTTGGTGCTACTAATAATTTTCTTTGTGAAGAGTTTTCAAATCTAATGCAAAGTGAATTTGATATAAGCATGATGAGCGAATAAATTTTTTTGAGACTCCAAATCAAGCAAATGAAGGATGACATCTTCATCAGTCAAGCTAAGTACACAAGGGAAATGCTTAAGAAGTTTAGTATGGATAATCTTAAACCACAAGCTACACCTATGAGCTCTTCTACAAAGCTTGACAAAAATGAATAAGGTAAATGTGTAGATATAAAATTATATATGTCAATGATTGGTTCTTTACTTTATATTACTGCAAGTAGACCTGACATTATGTTTAGTGTTTGCTTGTGTGCTAGATATCAGTCTTGTCCTAAGGAATCCCATTTACAAGCCATTAAGAGAATTTTTAGGTACCTTAGAGACACTCTGAATTTAAGAATTTGATATCCTAGAGATTCATCCTTTAGCTTGCATGCTTTCTCAGATGCGGATTCTGGAGATTGCAAATTGGATAGGAAAAACACCTTCGGTACTTGTCAATTCCTAGGCAGCATGCTTATATCATGGTTTTCAAAGAAACAAAATAGTGTTACATTGTCCACCACCGAAGCGGAATACATCTTTGTTAGTAGTTGTTATGCTCAAGCTTTATGGATGAAACAACAACATATGGACAATGAAATTGATGTAGATATCATTCCTATCAAGTGTGACAATACTAGTGTTATTTGTCTCACTAAAAATCTCATCCGACATTGTAGGACTAAACACATTGAAATAAGACATCATTTCATTAGAGATCATGTCAAAAAAGGAGATATAGTTCTAGAATATGTAGACACTTTGCATCAATTAGATGATATTTTTACAAAACCTTTAGATAAGAAAAGATTTTGGGCCCTTAGTAGAGAACTAGGTATTACTACCTTACCTTGATTTTGTGTTCAAATGAATTTTTGCATTTTGTTGTTTTCAAAATTTTTTACGAATTAAAATTGATTGCAAAAATATTTATGCATGATTTATATGGCTTTCGAATGCAATTAGTTGGGGGGAGTTAATGGTTGCATGGTTAATCTATCTTGACTAATATTGTCTAGTATACAAATTTTTGAATGCCTTTGAATGTGCTCAATTAGACTTTATTTGATGTAAATTTTCAATTTTTGCATATTTTATGATAATCTATGATTCATATACATCATGTTTTTATCATATACAATTAGGTGTATGAAATCATTAGAAATGGCCAAAATGATTGCATCCTTTAAGTTATTTTTTTCCTATTTTTATGCGATTGCACCTTAATATTTATTTGGTATTTTATACCTTAGTGTTTATTTGTAAATGTTAGTTCACTTGTCTTTACTTTCAAATATCTATCTTTGGGCTAACCACTTTCTTTTCCTTTTAAGATTTATTTGTTGATTTTTATATAACCAAAAGGGAGAAAGTAAGGTAAATTTAATTGGTATTTGGTTGATTAAAAAAATATTTTTTAATAAAATTTATTTTGAACAAAGAAATTATAAAGTTCAAAGCATAAAAGTCATTTCAAGACTTCCAGACATATCGAAAATGTGTTGAACACTTAGAAAATGTTCGGACAAATTTCAAAAATGGTTTAAACTTTTTTTTAACTCAATTGAAACATTTTTAAATCTATTAAAAAATTGCTCCCTACAAAAAGTATCAATACCTTTCATAAAGTATCAATACCTTGCTTACTGACTTGAAACAAAAATTGAACAATCAAAAAAGTATCGATACCTTTTCAAAAAGTATCGATACCTATTTTATTTTTATCGATACCATCTTTGATATTGACCATTTTGCATTCCGACTTGATGATTTTTTAAACAATTACAAAAAGTATTGAGATACCTTTTATCAGGTATCAATAAAATGTCTTTTGTATCATTGTAAACTAACTTTAACGGTCATTGAATCAGACATTAAATGCTAATATTATCTACTTGTAGAAAAAGTATCGATACCTTTTGTTGTAGGTGAATTTAATGATTTGATATTTTCATCCCCAGCGGCTCTATTCAATTCCTTAACAACCACAACGGTTGAAAATCAATTAGAGGACATAAATATCAGTTTTTAAAGGCCCTATAACAAGAAGTGAGATTACAATAGATCAAGTATTTCAAGATAAATAAAAAATCCATTACCAATCACTTTGTGCTTTAATTCTTTATCTTCTTCTTGTAAACACTTGTGAGCATTCATTATATTTTCTATCAGCTCAAGTGTTTTCCTTGTATTTGTGCTTAATTGACAAACATCATAATCTTGGGAGGATTATTTCTTTGTTTGCTTATTATTTCTCTTTGAGAGGGTTTGTGTCTCAAGGTTTGGGTAGAAACCTTAAGGAAGTTTGTAAGGTTAAACATCATCCTCAAAAGTTATCAAATTAGTGAATTTGAGAAAATCCTTAGTTGTGGAAAGTTAAGGTAGTGGAGTAGTGGAGTAGGCAATTGGGATCGAGCCACTATAAATCGTTACATTTATTGTTTCATATTCTTTCATTGCTTCCATCAAATTTTTTAAAAGGTCAATTCATCCTCTCTTGACTATTTCAGTTTGATTATTTGAACTAACAAAAAGGTTTATCATTTCTCATACATGTGATATCTTAATTTTGTCTGTTGAAGATCAAACCGTTGGAATTAAAGGCTAAAAGTAAGAGGGCGATGCTTGAGATGTGACTAACACTATCCTTAAAGATATTTTGTGGACAGTGTATCTTTCAGATTCAACTAGCACTTTTGCTTACCAAAGAAAACATGGAGCAAGAAGAACATATCAAAATAGAAGGGATTTCGAGAGAGGAGAAATGCACATAGATTATGGAGTTGGTAGTAATGTTATGAAGATCCTTACTGAGATGTAATAGGAAGGACCTCTTATTGGATCCTTATGGTACTCGATCTGACAATGACCCCTGTGAAGAATGAAAGCGAATATTTAATCAAACAAGCTTTTCCATGAACGAACTTCTCTTAACCAAAACGGTTGGCTCTGTGAGGTGATTAGGTATAACAGTCTCAAACAATTACAATTGTGAATACTAGAATGATCACGATCTAACGTATTGGTCTTATATGTCGTGCAATATCACTATGAAAAGTGAACTACAAACAGAGAAAATGGTCTGTTTACGTCACAAGTGAAGGTCCAATACAGAGGTCTCTAAACCAGAGGACATGCAAATATTATACATATATAGTTTTAAAAAGGAAACCCAAGCTTGGCATTTTCAGCCGGTGCTTCACCATTTCTTTCTTGGGCATGACTATACGGTTGCCAACACAAAATAGATTAGGTTTCATATTACCTATAATTAATTTTTTGACCACTTTTTATTGTGATTAATTTGACCATCTATTTCTCTCTCTCCTTAATATTTTCAAGATTTCATGGTATCCTACGATTCCCTTTTATACACATACTGTCACATGAATATAGATAACAAAGATTGAAATGGAAAGTCGTTCAGTTAACAAATGTTTCAACATTAGCATTACATAAGACTCAATAGTATGTTTTTTTTAAAACAACATTTTTAAGTACAAGAAATTTCCCACCAAGAATTTTCAGTCTAAAAGCACTCCCATCTTCTTCCCTAGCTATTCCTTGGAGTTCAAGTCCTTCCATTCGATCCCTGTAAAAATAAAAACCAAAATTAATACACCAAGAAAATGAAGGCAATTTGTATGTTCTTCTATTTCCTTTCTTCATTAATTTCACCCTTCTTTTTAAAATTTAGAATATTACAACGACAATAAGACGAGTTATAATCTTATAATCCTAGTGTGAGTATGGTGGTATAATTATACTCACGATCCCTTTACCTTCTACACATTTGAAATTACTACTTCTACTTTTAATCTCAAGAATTTATTATTTGATTCAATAATTGAAGTTTAATGTGATATTTTTAAATAAAAATGTTGCTAATATGATTAATAAATGAAAATATCGAATTTTGGGTTGTAAAATTGGATTCGGAATATCAGATTGCAAGGTTTTATTACACTATTTCAGATTAACAATTTACTACTTCAGAATAGTAAGGTTCAACATAATTAGATGGAATATGGCCAACACATGTTAACCCTTACACTATAAGGCAAAAACATGCTTGAATTAGTGTAAAATAAAAAAAAGGGGGAATTTTTTTTGAAGAGAAAGAGAAGAAGGACCTGAGGAGATTAAACGTCCTTGACAACAAGGTCACCATTGATAAGCTCTCTGTAAGCAGCGACAGGCCAAATAAAGCCTCTAAAGATAAGACCGGTAGCCAAAGGCACATCAATGATGATCTCCTTCATGGCAGGCTTCTTGTCATCGCTAATAGCAATGAGGTAGCTCCTTCCAACCCACCCGATCCATCCAGCGATGTACAAGAACAAGAGACCAGGCGTGATGAACTCACCCCAGTGCCTCTGATCACCACTCACTATCAAATGAGGCAACCCATCAGACCCACACAGCAGCCCGTACTTCCCGTAGTTGTCAAACCGTCTCTTGGTTTTCTCGATGGTTGCTTTGATAGCGAGAGCTGGAGCGCTGTCAGGGGCGTATAGCTTCAACGACGATTCCAGCTTCTTGATCTGCTGCTTCTCACGTTTGGCGAATTGCTTGGACTCTTTGCATGGTGTGAGGCCTGCAATATCAGCTACGGCAGGCTGTGGGGCTGAGAGAAGAATGGAAGAAAGAGCAAGAGCTGCTGAGAAGGCTTGGAGTGGTGAAGCTGATGATGGTGGCGATGAAGTCTTGTCGGTGGAGCATACCACTAATGATCGTGAAACTTTGGGGGTGAGTTGGGAGTTTAGCTTTGGCTTCAAAAGGGATTTGGAGAGGTTAGTGGGGATTGTAAGAGACATTTTGGGAGTATAGTCGCTGTGGTGTGTGGTGATGAAGGAGGGGAGGAGGATTTGAGAGAGAAGGGGAAGGATGAGTTTTAGATTCGGGGGAGGGAAGGACTAGTGGTGGAAGGAAAGATAAGATGAAGTGGAATATGAGATGTTAGAATGCTGAGTTGGATAGTTGTGATTGGGTTCATGGCTGTTTGGTTGTAAGTTTCAGATTCTCTCTGTATCCATATCTATATCTGATATATCTCTAATGTACCTACATAATCTATTATTCTATTTAAATAATAAAAAAACTATATTCTATATATAGCCATAGGCTTCCTTTGGTCAAATTTTTTATTTTAATCTTATAAAACCTCTATATTACCAGTTAATCTAATAAATCCTAAATTACTCTTATTAAAACTAACATTCTCCTACCCTACTATTTAAACAATTCTTGGAGACATCATCTAAATTCCTATTCGTAGATGGAATCCCGCTACTAATTGCGTTATACCACGCCTGACTTGCTGATTTTTAATAATTTCTACACAACTCTATTGGAAACTTTCGAAAATAAAGAGATTATTTTTTTTCCATAATCCCTTAATTAGTATTTCGAAAAGCCTTGACCAAGGGACTTCATGCCTCGTCAGCTGCTCATGACTTCCTAGATTTGTTCTTACCCATTCAAATAAATTGTTAGAGAAAAACTGAGACCATTTTGCTTTTGGCACAATCAATTTTCAGATATCTTTAGCTATCTAACAGTCTCTGAGAACATATAATATGTCTTTCGTTTCATATTGACACATTAGATAGACTTTTGTTCAGCTAATTTCTCTTTTAACCCTTTCTAGATTTGTAAGCAGGCGTTGTCTATAAGCTAGTCATAAGAAAAACCGAACTCGAAAACCATTAAGGAAGTTAATTATTTACACTAAGGATATGTTTCATCAATTGAAAAATTAAATGCTGAAAATATAAATACTGAATTTTATAAGTATTAAATTTATATTATAAAATGTTAGATATATTAGTAAAAATTAAGTATTGAATACTATTATTTTATTTGATAAAATAAATCTTGATTTTGAAAATTCATTATTTTATAATTTTAATCTTATTAATATATTTTATTTATTTTATTTTGAGTTATTTTTATAAAAATTAAAGATAATAATTTGAATTCATAATTTTAATAAGTTGATGAAATAATTTATTTCAAAAATAAGATTTTGAAAAATAAAATCTAATTAATATTTTTAACATTAAGTGATAAGTAACTAATTATCTTACTTATCATATTCAACATTTTTTTTTGAAAACCTAAAGATTAATATGATTTCAAACACAACTAAACAATTAAATGTAGAAATTTTAATGATTTATCAAATACACTCTAGCAATCTATCAATAAAAAACCTCATAACTAATTACATTATATGTGGCGAAAGAAAAATAATAATTACCTTATAATAATAGAATGAAATAAAAATATAAAAATAAATTATAAATTTAAGCCTAAGGCTAACACAATCATTTTATATATATAATAATTGAATGTCTAATAAAGAATTAAATTTTAACACAATAATTTACATTTTATGAATTTGTACATTAAATTTATTATTTGATATTAATTTATAGTGCATAGGTATATGAGCTAAAGAATATTCACCACTTAAATTTAATTTAGTTTTAACACAAATATTTTAGATATTTAAATTGGTTCATAACAATAAAATTTTAGATTTTCAAAATTAATATTCATTTATATATTTAAACTTATTGTTGATTTTTTTTTTTTTAAAAATAATTCAATAAATTATAATATTTTCAAAAACTAGTTTTTTAATTACTGAAAGAAAAGCAACAGCATCGTCACTTCTTTTCAACTATTTCTATATTTTTTATATATTTATATATTTTTAATCTTTTAAATAAAAGATAGAAGTAATATGATTTAAAACTAATTAATAATAATACATAAAATATATATAATATTAAGATAGGAAATTAGATTAAATTGTGAATAAAATAAAATTTAAACACATCAAGTTAATATAAATAGCACAAGTTCAAATCCAACCACATGCAAATTTATTATTAATTAAAAAATCAAGATACCCTTGAATAAATATCAAAATTTTAGTTGTTAGCTCAATCGATCAACCGAAATATCCAAGAGGAGATGAATTGACCTTTAAAACTTTTGTGAAAGCAAGAATAAGAAAATAATACAATGAACACAATGATTTTAAAGTTGTTCAATCCCAATTACCAACTCTACTACCTTAGCCTTTTACTACAAGGAATTTTCTCAAATTTACTAATTTGATGAGCCTTTGAGGATAGGGTTTAACCTTAGAACTCCCTTAAGATTTCTACCCAAATCTTAAAACACGAACCCTCTCAAAAGAGCAAACAAATAAGCCAACAAAGAAACAATCCTCACAAGATTAGAATGTTTACAAATGAAGCACACACCCAATAAAAACACATGAGCTAAGAAAATACAATGAATGCTCACAAGTGTTTAGAAGAATAAGATGAAACATTTAAGCACAAATGGTAATAAATTTCTTGATGATTCTTGATAGCTCTTAATATCTTGTAATCTCTCTTGTTGTTGTAGAAACTTTGGAAGTTGGTATTTATAGCCTCTCTTTCATTTCCACTTGTTGGGGTTGTTGGGAAAATGAATTGAGTCGTTGGAGATGTAAAAACTAGAGCATTAATAACTCCTACAACAAAATGTGTCAATACTTTAGGCATTTAACGCTTAAAATCAGTAACTGTTAAGCCTATAGCATCGATATAATAGGGAACATATCGATACAATGATAAGGTATCGATACTCTGTTAAGTGTATCGATACTTTTGATTTTTGCTCAATTTTTGTGAACTTCAAAGCTCAAATTGGTATTGATACGAGGCAGGGGTACTGATACTTGGGTTAGGGTATTGATACCATAAAGAAGGTATTGATACTTTGATCTCTGGGAGCAGTTTCACACTTGATAAAAATATTTGAAAAAATTGTTTACCATTGTGAACAAGTTGAAAATATATTGTGAACAAGTTGAAAATATTTTCTATGTGTTGAAAGATAAATTTAAAAGTTTCTCTTAGAAATATTTTGAAACAAATTGTCACTTGAAATTTATTAAGTTTTTCAAAAACATTATATTTGTTATATCAAAATATTTATCAAATAAAGCTTAGCTTAATAATAATGAAACATATAGTTTGAAACTAATTAATAATAATACATGAAATATATACAATATTAAAATAAGAAAATTAGATTAAATTGTGAGTAAAATAAAATTTAAACACATAAACACATCAAGTTAATATAAATAGCTTAAGTTCAAATCCAACCACATGTAAATTTTTTTTATTAATTAAAAAAAAAACAAGATACCCTCAAATAAATATCAAAATTTTAAGTGTTAGCTCAATTGATCAACTAAAATAGCCAAGAGAGGGTGAATTGACCTTTAAAACTTTTGTGAAAGCAAGGATAAGAAAATGATACAATGAACACAATAATTTTAATGTGGTTAAGCCCCAATTTTCTACTTCACTACCTTAGGTTTTCACTACTAAAGATTTTTTTCTAAAATTCGCTAATTTGATGAACCTTTGATGACAAGATTTAACCTTAGAATCCCCTTAAGATTTCTACCCAAATCTTAAGACACGAAACCTCTCAGAAGAGCAAACAAATAAGCAAACAAAAAATAGTTCTCACAAGATTAGAATGTTTGCAAATGAAACACACACCCAATAAAAACACTTGAGCTAAGAAAATACAATGAATGCCCCCAAGTGCTTACAAGAAAAAGATGAAAATTTAAGCACAAATTGTAATAGATTTCTTGATGTTTCTTGATAGCTCTTAATCTCTTGTAATATCTCTTCTTGTTGTAGAAGCTTTGGAAGTTGGTATTTATAGCCTTTCATGATTTCCAATTTTTGGGGTTATTGGGACAATGAATTGAGTCATTAGAGGTGTAAAAACAGAGCATTAATAACTCCTACAACAAAAGGTATCGATACATTTGAAGGGGTATCGATGCTTTGGGCATTTAATGCCTAAATTCAATGACCATTAAGCCTAAAGTATCAATACAATAAGGAATGTATCGATACTTGCTATGAGGTATCAATATCATGGGGAGGTTATCGATACTCGGGCAATTTTCTTTAATTTTCAAAACATCGAACTGTAAAACGGTATCAATACTTTGGGAAAGGTATCGATTCTTTGTCAAGGGTATCGATACTTTTGATTTTTGCTTAATTGTTCTGAACTTCGAAGCACAAATTGGTATCAATACCAACCAAGGGTATGGATACTTGGGTCAAGGTGTCGGTACTATAAAGAAGGTATTGATACTTTGATCCCTAGGAGCAGTTTCATACTTAATAAAAATGTTTGAAAAAATTGTTTATTGTTTTGAACAAGTTGAAAATATTTTCTAAGTGTTTGAAATATAAATTTAAAAGTTTCTCTTAGGAATATTTTGAAACAAATTGTCACTTGAAATTTACTAAGTTTTATTCAAAATATTATATTTGTTATATCAAAATATTTATCAAATAAAGTTTAGCTTAATAATAACGAAATGTATAATTTGAAACTAATTAACAATAATACATGAAATATAAACAAGATTAAAATGAGGAAATTAGATTGAATTGTGAGTAAAATAAAATTTAAACACATCAACTTAATATAAATAGCTTAAGTTCAAATCCAACCACATGCGAATTTTATATTTTATTTTTAATTAAAAAATTAAGATACTCTCGAATAAATATAAAAAATTTAACAAACATCTAAATAAATTATTATTTCATATTATTTATAAAACATGAGCCACAGCTAGGGGTGAGCAAAACTCAATTCGAAAAAATTGAAAAGAAAAATTGAATTTCGAGTTAATTAGATCGAGTTATTCAAATTATTCGATTTTTACAAGTGAACTCGAATTAATTCGATTTCGATTTCGAGTTGAATTTAATTTTACAATTTGAATAACCAGCATAATTCAAAAATTAGATTGGTGTAAATATCCTTTTGGTCCCTGTCAATTTTGAAAATGAGCAAATTGGTCTCACTCTCAACAAAATTTAAAAAAAATATTTTAAAAATTCAAAATATTTATAAATATTCCAAATTTTATACTTTTAAAATAAAATTTAATAATATTATAAAGAATATATAAAGAAAGTTAAAATTTTAAAATTTTCTAAAATAATAATTTTAGGATCTGAATAAGTTAATTAATAATTCAAGTTTATCATATTAAATTTTCTTTCTTTCTTTTTCTTATTTTATTTTCAAAAATTTTCAAATATATATGGTTTCAAATTTATATACTCTAACATGGAATTAGTTATCTTGTAACAATATTTTAATTTGACATGTTTACTTTTTTTTATTTAACTTGAACAATTTCACTCGATTCGACTCACCTTGAATTTCATTTCACTCGACTCGATTCGAAAAAATTTCAAACGGAGTTAGGATGATAAAATAGGACTCATCAACTTGAGTAACTCAATTTTTTCACTCAATTCTACTCAATTTGACCGAACGCTTACCGCTAACCATAGCTACTAACTATTGTTGCAACATCTTTGTACGTATGATTAAACACAACTCATGAATGGGTTAACATACTAAAAACTTGAATTTCTACACCTTATTTAATAAGTCCTTAAAAAATTGAATTTAAATAAACATTTAGTTCCTAATTTAAAACCCTCAATTTTCATTAGGCTTAGTTTATAAATTGACCCCTAAAGTATATCATTTTTCCTACATTAGTACCTAATATTTTTTGGCCTGATTAAGTACCTAGAATTTCAAATTGTTATGGTTTTTAGTCCAAAAATAAACTACTGTTAAAAAAAAATACGAGCCAATGACATGATGGCACATATGTGGCTTTAATATTTAACCATTTAATTTTAAAATATATCAAAAACTAAAAAACTAATCGAAAATTTGAAAAAAAAAAACTATTTGAAAAAAGGAAGAAAAAGAGGATAATGGAAAAATATCCCCATGTACTTTAACAAAATTCTCAATGTGGTACCTCTACTTTCAATTTGTTTAATTTGATATCTGGAATTTTATTTTGTGTATCATTTTGATACTCTAACCTAACAATGTTAGTATATGTCAAAAATTTACATGTGACCCACTAATAAGGTGCCATGTGGTAGAGTGGGCCACAATGAAAGAAAAACATAAGAAAAATTTCTTTTTATTTTGAAGGTAAAATCATTAAAAATAAAATAAAATATATTTAAAATTATTACCATATACATTTTACAATAGAATAATATATATTTAAATCATTAAAAAATACATTTCTTTTCTTTTCTTTCTTTTCCTTTTCCTTCCTTTTTTTTATTATCTCTCTTCCTCTCTTCTTTCTTTTTATTTTCTTTTTTCTTCCACCATGAACCCTAGTTGTCGCTCTTATGTTGCTACCTCCACATCATCTAGTGACCTTGCTTCTCACTCTAAAACAAAGCTCGTCCTTTCCCCTTTCTCTTTCTTAATTTACATTTCCCAAAAAAAAATCTACAAAAATTCAAAATTTCAAAACAAAAAACTCGATCCGCCAACTGAAGACACAACAATGCTTGAAACTATTAGCATAAAATTTGGCACAATTCCTGGTTCCTCAAGCACATCAGATGTTGTTGATTAGAGTGTCATGCCCCAAGTATATCCTATTCACGTATTGGTCGGTTGACCGAGTGAGCTTGGCAGTGGCTCGTGTATGAGCTAGTCAAATTCATTAAGAATTGATTTGTAACACCCTTAACCCGTAACCATCGCCAGTCCAGAGTTAAAGGCATTATCGGACAAAACAGAACCTTTTACGGGCATTTCATAATATTATTCAACGAATCAAATCAAAGTGTCCCTTAAATAGGTCTTCGAGACCTTAAACATGATTTAGAAAGGGGCCGGGACTAAATCAAACACATACAAAAATTCTCAAAAATTTAAAATTTTTTTAAAGTTACAGAGGTCACACGCCCGTGTAGGGCAGGCCGTATGCCTCCCACGGCCTTAGACACGCCCATGTGTCTAAGTCGTGTCAAAACAGGGCATACATACTGACTGGTCCACACGGCCGTGGACATGCCCATGTGCCTCACCCGTGGTCGCTACTGACTTGCACCACACCGCCAGTCACACGCCCGTGTGTCCAGCCCGTGGTCGACACTGACTTGATCAATACAGCCAGTCACACGCCCGTGTGTCTAGCCCGTGGTCGAGTCTGACTTGTTTTGAAATACAACCACGAAGGATATAGGTCGAGCCACACGCCCGTGTGCTCAACCCTGTGGGCAATTATAGGCCATTTGCAAGGCCAAAATGTCACCCAGACTTTAGGTTATCCCTACAAGCATATACAAGAATTATACCAAACACAATTGGCAACTAAAAACATACCAAATGGTCATCCTTTTCAACTCATTTAAGTACACTTTATCATAACATCTTATATGCCATTTAGCTCAACTAAATCACAAGTATATCCAAACATGATTCATCCATAACTTACCACAATATTAAGACATCTTCTCATCATTGATATACCAAACTTTGCATCAATAAGCTTACCATTACTTTGACCATTTCATTAGTCATTAAACCATACCAAACAAAGCATCATATAACATGACTACTCAATCATATCACAACCATTTATCTAGCCATATCACATGTCTATATACATATCTCAAACATAATTCAAAGTGATTAGCCTATACATGCCATACTTTAGTATATACACTTTCAAAAGATACCAAAATAGAATTGGGTAGTGTGATGATGATCCTCGACGATCCCCTAGCCTTTCGTAGCTTTAACGATCTAAAAAAAGACAAAGCAAACACACACAAAGTAAGCTTTCAAAAGCTTACTAAGCCATATACAAATAAACTTATCATATAATCATTTATAAACATTGCAATTTAAATTCATAAACATATCTTCATTTCAAACACATAGATTTCTCTTTGGCTCAATTGATTTGTCATTTCTTACCAACATATCATATCATAAGCATTTTTTTGCTCATATCTCAAACATACATATATCACCTTTTATTCATTGTATCTATGTACATATTTGCTCACCTTTCATGCATATACAAAGCATACACATCAAACATACCTGAAACGATTATACATTTCACATCATCTTTAATTTCTCATAATTGCCCACTAAACCGTTCGGAATAAAATAGGATGCTCAGAATACTCAGAGTAATTGTACAATGCCAACATCCCAGACGTTGTCTTACATGTAACCAAATATCGATGCCACTGTCCCAGACAGGGTGTTACACGAATCAAATACAATGCCAATGTCCCAGACATAGTCTTACACGTAAATCTCAAATCAATGCCAATGTCCCAGACGTGGTCTTACACGATATCACATATCGAAAACCTATGTCATGACATATGTAATCCTATCTATTCCTAGGTTCGAACGAGACTTTTCGAATATTGTCCTTTTGTCGATACTTTCTCGGAATTCAAGTATATAACATCTTGAACACATTTATCGCATTTAGATTTCATAAATACATAAGTAAACCAATTCAAATACATTTATTTGTATATAGACTTACCTCGGACTCGGATAAGCGAACGGACTCGACTACTCAATTACTTTCGATTTCCCACGATCTAAATTCGTTTTCTTCGGTTCTTGATCTATACATATTCAAATTTAACTCATTTACTCACTAATTCATTCAATTCAATCCAAAAACACATATTTAGGGTAATTTACAATTTAACCCTCATATTTTCACATTTTGACATTTTAGTCCCTATTTCATAAAATCACAAAATACACATAATTTCATATCACCCATGCTTAGCTGAATGTTCACTTTGATCATACCAATCCATACATTTCAAAATTTAGTCCTTCAATATATTATTTTCTCAATTAAGTCCAAATTACTCAAATTCATCAAAAATTCAAAGACAAAACATGTTAATCTAACACATATATTTCATATTTCATCATCAAACATCACAAAGCTCATGAGTTCATCAATGGCACTTTTCAAAATCTTCATCAATTCACAAAATTAAAGCATGGGTTTTGAAGAGCACAAAGAAATGATTACAAAAACATAGAAATTATCAAATATCGAAACCGAAACATACCTTAATTTTTTGAACATGGGCCAAATACCTAGCTTGGTTTCTTATTTTCTTTCTCTTTTAATTTCGACACAACAAGATGATAAATGGCCATTTCTAATGATTTGATTTATTATATTAACTTTATTAATTAATTTACAAATTTAGCCTTTTAATTTTAATAGCAAAATCATGTACATTAAGCTTATAACTGTCCATCCCATGGTCTAATGGCCAATTTACAACATAAGGGCCTCACATTTTGAAAGACACATCAATTAGGCACTTAATCAAATAGGAGGCTACTTTTACATTTTTTATGTGATTTAGTCCTTTTATCAAATTAAACACACAAACGATAAAATTTTCATACGAAACTTTCACACATGTTAATTCACATACTATAAGCACTGAAAATAATATTAAAATATTTTTTTGACTCAGATTTGTGGTCCCAAAACCACTATTCTGACTAGGGTCAA
The DNA here is from genome assembly GCA_025506655.1 of Gossypium rotundifolium. Classification (NCBI taxonomy): domain Eukaryota; kingdom Viridiplantae; phylum Streptophyta; class Magnoliopsida; order Malvales; family Malvaceae; genus Gossypium; species Gossypium rotundifolium. The sequence continues at coordinate 33,291,547 of CP106727.1, read as the reverse complement.
AATCGATCTTACAATTCTCCCCCTTAGGGATTTTTGTAATAGATTCGGATATTGTTGTCTCATTACATCTTCAGGCTCCCACGTAGCCTCTTCTACTCCGTGTCGATGTCACAGTACTTTTACTAATGAAATTTTCTTATTTCTCAAGTCTTTCACCTCACGATCTAAGATACGGATCGATTCTTCTTCATAAGTCATATCGGATCGAATTTCAATCTCAGACGGAGTAATCACATGTGATGGATCGAATTTGTATCAATGAAGCATTGATACATGAAATACATTATGAATCTTTTTTAGCTCCGGTGGCAACCACAATCTATAAGTAATAGGTCCAATGCACTCGATGATTTCATACGGCCCAATAAACCTCGGACTCAATTTGCCTTTACATCCGAATCTGAGTACTTTATTCCACGGAGATACTTTCAAGAACACTTTATCACCGATCTCAAACTCAATATCCTTTCATTTCAAATCTGCATAAGATTTCTGATGATCAGACGCTACTTTCAAACTATCACGGATCACCTTCACTTTTGTTTAGTGTCTTTTATTAAATCGACCCTTGTATCTTATTTTTACTGAGTTCAGTCCAATACAGAGGTGTCCGACATTTACATCCATACAAAGCTTCATAAGGTGCCATTTTGATGCTCGACTGAAAACTGTTATTATATGCAAATTCAATCAGTGGTAAATACTGTTCCTATGTACCATTAAACTCAAGAATACAACATCTCAACATATCCTCGAGAATCTGAATAATCCTCTCAGATTGACCATTCATCTGTGGGTGAAAAGCTGTACTGAAATGCAATTTCGTACCTAGAGCTTCTTGCAATTTCTTCCAGAATCGTGATGTAAATCTCGAATCAATATCAGACACAATAGATAGTGGCACTTCTTGCAATCTCACAATATTTGAAATATAAAGCTCAGCTAACTTATCAAGTGAGTAGTCAGATCGTACCGAAATAAAATGGGCTGATTTCTTCAATCGATCAACTACGACCCAGATTGCATCTTTCTTTCTCGGAGTTAAAGGAAAACTTAAGACAAAATCCATCGTTACTCTATCCCATTTCCATTCAGGAATCAGGATTGGTTGCAACAAACCAGATGGAACCTGATGTTCAGCTTTAACTTGCAGATAGACTAAACATTTCAAAATAAAATTTGAGATATCTCTTTTCATACCAGACCACCAATAGTGTTGTTTCAAATCATGGTACATCTTTGTACTTCGCAGATGAACAAATAGGTGACTATTATGAGCTTCATTCAAAATTAATTGTAATAACTCTGGATTTCTCGGAACACAAATCTGATCTCAAAATCTCAAGCAATCATCATCATCACCTCAAAATTTAGAATCAAAATTCGAATCACACTGAGCTCGTTTCGCTATCATTTCCTTATCAACTTTCCAAGTATCATATATTTGTTTTAAGAACAACGGTTTCACTTTCAATTCCTCCAAAACTGAACCTTCATCAGATAGGTCTAAATGAACATTTATCGCTCATAATGCAAACAATGACTTCTGGCTTAAAGCATCAGCAACAACATTTGCTTTACCCGGATGATAATCTATCACAAGCTCGTAGTCTTTCAACAGCTCTAACCATCTTCTTTGTCGCAGATTTAAATCTTTCTGAGTCATCAGGTACTTCAAACTTTTATGATCTGAAAACACGTGACATTTCTCACCGAAAAGATAATGGCACCAAATCTTTAATACAAATACAATCACAGCTAGCTCAAGATCATGTGTCGATAGTTCTTTTCATGCGGCTTCAATTGTCTCGAGGCATAAGCTATAACTTTGCATTCCTACATCAAAACACATCCTAGACTATTCAATGAACCATCACTATAAATCACGTATTCTTTACCCGATTCTGGCTGTACCAAAACTGGAGCTTCAGTCAAAGGGCTTTCAACTGATCAAAGCTTTTCTTACATTTATTAGTCCATTCAAATCTCACATCTTTCTAAAGCAATCTAGTCAACGGAGTAGCTATCATTGAAAAATCTTTTACAAACCGTCGATAATAACCAGCGAGTCCTAAAAAACTACGGACTTCAGACACATTCTTCGGAGAATTCTATTCTAGAATAGTAAAAATCTTACTCGGATCAACTCGAATTCCAGAGACTGATACAATATGTCCCAGAAAATCGACTTCATGTAACCAGAATTCACATTTACTGAACTTTGCATATAATTGTTTTTTACGTAAAGTCTGTAACATGATTCTCAGATGCTCGTCATGCTCAATCTTATCACGTGAATAAATCAATATATCGTCAATGACACGACAACAAATTGATCTAAATACGGTCTGAATAGTCTGTTCATTAGATCCATAAAAATAGCAGGAGCATTCATTAGTCTAAAAGGCATAACTAAAAACTCATAATGCCCGTACCTCATTTTGAAAGTAGTTTTCTGAATATCTAAATCTTTTACTCGTAATTGGTAGTATCCCGATCTCAGATCCATCTTTAAAAATATAGTGGCTCATTTTAGTTGATCAAACAAATCATCAATTCTGGGTAAAGGATATTTATTCCTTATAGTCACCTTGTTCAACTGACGGTAATTAATGTACATTCTCATCGTGCCATCTTTCTTTTTCACAAACAAAACAGGAGCTCCCCAAGGTGAGAAACTCGGTCTTGTAAATCCTCTGTCAGTTAACTCTTGCAACTGTGACTTCAACTCTTTCAATTCTATCGGTGCCATTCTATATGGAGCTATCAAAATAGGATTCATTCCCGGTAACAAATCAATACCAAATCAACTTTACATATCGAAGGTAATCCCGGTAATTCTTTAGGAAATACATCAGGGAATTCACAAATAACTGGCACTGATTCAACTTTCTTTTCAGTTACTTTAAAGTCAATCACATAAGCAAAATAAGTTTTATAACCCTTTTTCACATAACTCTGAGCTTTCATCAATGATATCACAGCTGGTAGTCCATTCATATCATTAGACTCAATCTGAACTATTTCATCATTCTGACATCTCAAATCAATGATCTTTTGTTTGTAATTCACAACAGCATCATGCAAAGTCAACCAGTCCATACCCAAAATTATATCAAATTCATCAAATGGTAATAGCATCAGATAAGCCGAAAAAAAACATCTCGAAACATCAACGGACAGTTCTTTCATACTTTATCAACCAGGACACTTTGACCTAAGGGTTCGATACTCTAATAAAAATTCAGTAGACTCTATAGGAAAAGTCTTATTGGATATTAAGTTCATGCATATATACGAATGAATAGATCCTGGGTCTATCAATGCAATCAAAAAAGTATCATAAAGAGTAAATGTACCCGTTATAACATCTAGAGATGAAACTTCCTCACGAGCTCGAATGGCATACTCTCTGACAGGCGCTTTAGCTTAAGATCTCGCAATAATGTCTTTCTTAGTTCTTTGAATACCATTAATAGTCCTTGTATTTTGGGAGGGTCTACCTCTTGTTGAAACATTATCAGATCTCAGATTCTGAACAATCTCTTACTCAACTATCTCTAGGCAGTCTCAAATGAAATAGTTTAAAGATCCGCATCTGAAACAGGCTCGGTCATTCAACCTACAACTTTTCAGATGTCTTTTACCACAATGTTTACATTCAGGTCGTTCGGATCAGACATTTCCCACACTAGCCATCAATGTAGCTAGAGCTTTAGAATTCGACTGTAATCTAGCTCGATCTCTATTCGAATGTCCCACATTATTCTTTGAACGGATATGTTCATCTCTAAATTTCTTTGAAGCAGACTAAAATGATTTACTCGAAAATTTCTTTCTCACATCTCTAACTTTAGACTCAGGTTTTCTTTTATCTTTCCTATGTGCCTCAGCTTTGCATGCTTGATCAACAAGCACAACAAACTCTTTTATTTCCAGAGTCCCAACTAATAAACTGATATCTTCATTTAGGCCGTCTTCAAACCGTTTACACATTATTGTCTCGGTTGAAATACATTCTCAAGCATATTGACTTAATCTCATGAATTTTCGGTCATACTCGGTAACACATATAAGACCCTGTTTCAATTCCAAAAATTCTTTTCATTTCTGATCAATAAATCTCTGACTGATATATTTCTTCTGAAACTCAGACTGAAAGAAATCCCATGTAACCCGTTCCTTTGGAACCACAGAAATCAAAGTCTTCCACCATTGATAGGCTGCGTCTCATAACAAAGAAACAACACACTTTATACATTCTTCAGGAGTTAATGACATTTCATCAAATACTCAGATAGTGTTTTCGAGCCAAAATTCCGCTCTCTCAGCATCATTATCACTAGTGGCCCTGAAATCTTCAGCCCCATACTTACGAATTTTATCAACCGGAGGTTTATTCAACAGATTCAGATTCATAAATGGAGGTATAGCAGAAGTCTGAGGAGGATTAGGTGGGGGCAGAAGTTGTGAAACAACCAGATTAGTTCTTACGTATTGAGTGAACCATTCGTTCATCATTTGGAAGAAGGCTTGTTATTCTCTCCCTCTTGACCGCTAGTAGCGGACTTAAATCAGATTGCGCTGTCCCTTAAGCGGGAGTAGGCGCAGTACTTTCAACATTGTCACTCACGTCTTCCGAGATCCATTACTATACGAAAAACACATTTTACATGTCAAGATTCATTACACTATCACATTTCATATATTTATGGCATGTATAGCTAGACTTTCATACGCTACGTTAGCCCAAGAATCGACTAAACCGTAGCTCTGATACTAATCAAGTGTAACACCCCTAACCCGTAACCATCGCCGGTCTAGGGTTAAAGGCATTACCAAAAAAAATGAAACATTTTACGGACATTTCATAATATTATTCAATGAATCAAATCAAAGTGTCCCTTAAATAGGTCTTCGAGACCTTAAACATGCTTTAGAAAGGGCCGGGACTAAATCGAACACATATAGAAATCTTGGAAATTTAAAAATTTTCCAAAGTTATAGAGGTCACACACCCGTGTGGGGCAGGCCGTGTGTGCCTCCCACGGCCTTAGACACGTCCGTGTGTCTAAGTTGTGTCAAAATAGGGCATACATACTGACTTGTCCACACGGCAATGGACACGCCCATTTGCCTCACCCGTGGTCACTACTGACTTGCACCACAAGGCCAGTTACACGCCCGTATGTCCAGCCCGTGGTCAAAACGGCTTGATCCATACGGCCAGTCACATGCTCATGTGTCTAGCCCGTGGTCGAGTCTGACTTATTTTGAAATACAACCACGAGGGACACGGTCGAGCCACACGCCCGTGTACTCAATCGTATGGGCAATTATAGGCTATTTGCAAGGACAAAATGCCACCCAGACTTTGGTTATCCCTACAAGCACATACAAGCTTTATACCAAACACAATTGACAACCAAAAACATACCAAATGGTCATCCCTTTCAACTCATTTAAGTACACTTCATCATAACATCATAAATGCCATTTAGCTCAACTAAATCACAAGTATATCCAAACATGATTCATCCATAACTTACCACAATATTAAGACATCTTCTCATAATTGATATACCAAACTTTGCATCAATAAGCTTACCATTACTTTGACCATTTCATTAGTCATTAAACCATACCAAACAAAGCATCATATAACATGACTACTCAATCATATCACAACCCTTTATCTAGCCATATCACATGGCTATATACATATCTCAAGCATAATTCAAAGTGACTAGCCTATACATGCCATACTTTAGTATATACACTTTCAAAAGATACCAAAATAGGATTAGGTAGTGTGATGATGATCCTCAATGATCCCGAACCTTTTGTAGCTTTAACGATCTAAAAAAAACCAAAGTAAACATACTCAAAGTAAGCTTTCAAAAGCTTAGTAAGCCATATACAAATAAACTTATCATATAATCATTTGTAATCATAGCAATTTAAATTTATAAACATATATTCATTTCAAACACATAGATTTCTCTTTGGCTCAATTGATTTGCCATTTCTTACCAACATATCATATCACAAGCATTTCTTTTTCTCATATCTCAAATATACATATACCACCTTTTATTCATTGTATCTATGTACATATTTGCTCACCTTTCATGCTTATACAAAGCATACACATCAAACATACCTGAAACGATTATACATTTCACATCATCTTTAGTTTCTAAAATTGCTCGTTGAACCATTCAGAATCGAATATGATGCTCAGAATACTCAGAGTAATCGTGTACAATGCCAACGTCCCAAACGTGGTCTTACATGTAACCAAATATCGACGCCACTGTCCCAGATAGGGTCTTACACGAATCAAATACGATGCCAATGTCCCAGACATAGTCTTACACGTAAATCTCAAATCGATGCCAACGTCCCAGACATGGTCTTACACGATATCACATATCAAAACCTATGTCATGACTTATGTAATCCTATCTATTCCTAGGTTTGAACGGGACTTTTCGGATATTGAACTTTTGTCGATACTTTCTCGAAATTCAATTATATAACATCTCAAACACATTTATCGCATTTAGATTTCATAAATACATAAGTAAACCAATTCAAATACATTTATTTGTATATAGACTTACCTCAGACTCGGATAAGCAAACGGACTCGGCTACTCAATTACTTTCGATTTCCCACGATCTAAATTCATTTTCTTCAGTCCTTGATCTATACATATTCAAATTTAACTCATTTATTCACTAATTCATTCAATTCAATCCAAAAACACATATTTAGGGTAATTTACAATTTAACCCTCACATTTTCATATTTTAACATTTTAGTCCCTATTTCATAAAATCACAAAATACACATAATTTCATATCACCCATGCTTAGCCAAATGTTCACTATGATCATACCAATCCATACATTTCATTTATTTCACAATTTAGTTCTTCCAAATATTATTTTCTCAATTAAGTCCAAATTACTCAAATTCATCAAAAATTCAAAGACAAAACATGTTAATCTAACACATTTATTTCATATTTCATCATCAAACATCACAAAGCTCATGAGTTCATCAATGGCACTTTTCAAAATCTTCATCAATTCACAAAATAAAGCAGGGGTTTTGAAGAACACAAAGCAACGATTACAAAAACCTAGAAATTATCAAAAATCGAAACTGAAACATACCTTAATTTGTTTGAACAAGGGTCTAATAATTAGCTTGGTTTCTTATTTTCTTTCTCTTTTAATTTCGGCACAAAAAGATGATAAATGGCGATTTCTAACGATTTGTTTTATTATATTAACCTTATTAATTAATTTACAAATTTAACATTTTAATTTTAATAGAAAAATCATGTATGTCAAGCCCATAACCGTCCATCCCATGGTCTAATGGCCAATTTTCAACATAAGGGCCTCATATTTTGAAAGACACATCAATTAGGCACTTAATCAAATAGGAGGCTACTTTTACATTTTATGTGATTTAGTCCTTTTATCAAATTAAACACACAAACGATAAAATTTTCATACGAAAATTTCACACATGTTAATTCACATACTATAAGCATTGAAAATAATATTAAAATATTCTCTAACTCAGATTTGTGGTCCCAAAACCACTATTCTGACTAGGGTCAAAATTGGACTCTTACATGATTTATTTTATTTGGCGAAGTTTCTCTTGCGAAACATTTCACTAGTTTTCACCATCTTGTGGATCCTTAATTAGAATTTGGTAAGATTTTCCCTTGTAAACCCACCATTAGTGAGTTCCATTGTGGCACATAGATCTATTACTTTAGAATGTACAATTGGTAGTGTAATGACCCATTTTTAGTGAAATCAGAACAATGGTTTTGGGACCATAAATTTGATAAGTAAATTATTAGTTTATTATTTTTTAATATCTATAGGATATTATTAAGGTCTTAGTAAAATTCCATCAAGAAATTTTAATGTTTGCATGATCAATTAAGTAAAAAGGACTAAATCATAAAAAAATGTAAAAGTAGAGTTCTATTAACAAAAAGGGTCAATTGGCTATGAAACTTAAAATTGAATGGACTTAAATAGTAATTAGACCATATATATGAGTGAGTGGATGTGCATGGCAAGGTATTATAATCATTATGGAAGTTTTTAAAGGTTAACATAGTAAATTAGTAATTAAAAGGAAAATTAAGTTAAAAAAAGAATGAAATCAAGCTATCATCTTTTTATTTTTACCTTGTCCATGCCAAAATCACCATAGATGGGGGAGAAAGCTTTGTTTCCTATTTCTTCTTGCATGGTATGCATTTAAGCCTAGTTTTTTTAATGATTTTATGTTTTCGGCATTGTTGTAGCTTAATCTAGCTAGCCAGGGATTAATTTGTAAAACTATTGAAGATTGAGGGTTATTCCATTCATGTTCTTGAATGATTCTTGAGTTTTAATGCTAGATTATGAATCTTTGTTGATAATTAAACAAGTTTTGTAAAGTGATTTTGGATGAAATTTACATTTAGGGATTTATTTGTAAAAATGGTAAAATTCATGTTAAATTTATGAAATAATGGTTTATTTGGGTTGATATAAGTCCCTACTAAATTTGGTTAGCTTAAATGGGGGATTAAAATGCTTAGATTTCAATTTATGAGATTAAGAACTAAATTGTAAAAAGTTAAAATGTTAGGGGCAAAATGGTAAATTTTCATAAAAATGAATTATGGATTAATTTGATGTTTAGAAGTACTCAATTTAATGAAACTATTGTTTTAGATCACGAATGAGTTGAAGATCATGGAAAAGGAAAGATTACGGAATAGTTCATATGCTTTGCAATTACTACAATCTAGTCTTGTAAGTTCGTTATATGTTTATTTTTAGTTGAATTTAATACCATGTTAATGATTAAATCTTTAAATTCTATTATGAATGATGTTTAAATGTTGAATTATGTTGTTATTCAGGCTTTGTGCCTAGCAGGCTTGGTGCCGGTGTTATTCAGGCTTAGTGCCGGTGTATTAAAAGTTAACATCATTTGGAAATTTGGTAATTGATAGAAAATATATCGAACTTACTAAGCTCCTTTGCGCTTATTAGTTTGATTTGTTATTGTAAGACTCTTGGATCATTGCTTTGATTGGATTGACTTGGAAGCTCACACACTACCATCATCATCTCGGTAGTCATTTTGGTTCTTGTTGTAGTTGGTTAAAGTGGCATGTATTAGGAAAGGTCCTTAGTATTATGACATTTTGGTGAATATGTAAATATTAGAAGTTGGTATGTTTATGCTTGATGTTATTGAATGGGATTTGGATTTATGTTCCATATCTAGATAAGCCCTTTTAGAACACTTATATGTAGTATATGTATAAAACCTTTTTGGTGCAAAGTGATGGAGTAAGAGTGTTTCAATTGTGTTGTGTATTTAAGCTTAGTAGGTAATGTGATATGATGCTTAAATTTGTGGTAGGTTTTTGGCATGCTTAGGGAAGTTGTGGATGAATGATTTTGAGGTGCCTTGTATGGCATATTGGTTGAATGATGTTGAACTACTGATGTGGTCATTTCATGTAGGTTTTGGTCATGTTTTGATGCTTTGATAAAGTTTTCTAAAGGACTGGTTGCTTGAATTGGTGATGGAAATGGCTTGTTTTGGGAAAATTAATGTCCACACGGCCTAAGGAACGAGTATATGACTCAACCGTGTGTGACATACAACCAGGCGACACAGCCGTGTATCCCTTTAGGTTTTTATACATGCAAGTCAGTGTTACATGGCCTAGCACATAGGCGTATGTGGCTATTTCGAGAGTTACACAGCCTGGCACATGGGCGTGTGGCTTGGCCGTGTGACCCAACTCAGAGAGTTACACGAGTGAGGACACGGGCTGGGACATGATCGTGTGTCCCTATTTCGATTGTTACATAGCTTGAGACACAGGCGTGTGTCTCGACCGTGTGACCCCTGCAGTTCAAATTTTCTAACTTTTTCTTGAACTTTCTGAATGCTTCCAATTTAGTCCCGAATTGTTTCTAAAGTATTTTTAGGACCTTGAGGGCTCGATTTAGTGGCGATATGTCCATGAATGAATGAATTATATTATGTTTATATCAATGTATGAAATGCATGTCATGAGGTTTTGTTTATTAAGTAATGCTCTATGACCCTATTCCAAAAATAATTTTGGGTTAGAGGTGTTTCAAGTAGGACACATAGAGGAAATGCGTCAAGTCTTATGTAGGAAACGTGTCATTTTGCATGACACTTATAGAGCCTCGTTAATGATGTTTGATTAGTGGAATTGTGTCTGATTAGTGGAGCTGTGTGAGATTAGTGGAATCGTGTGTGCATGTAAAGTGATTAGGTAACCCGTTATAGTGGAATTACGAGCTAATTCCTATATAAATAGGATGAAAGCTCAATGGAAAAGGACTTTATTTCCCGTTTCTCTGTTCATCCTTTTTTCTGTTAGAAGAAACCTAATGTGTGTTCTTAGTTGTGTGGAGAAGGTGGCTTTAGCTTAATTAGTAACTGACTTTTTCAAGCCAACTATTGGTAAACTCTTGAGTCCTTCTTTAGATTAATACTAGAGAATGATAAGGTTGTAGGAACCATTTATAAAGGTTTCAACGGGAAGTCAGAGGGAAGGAAACTTCCTTCTAGTTAATGTTTGCATGTTTTCGATTATTGTTTTTACATTAAAAGTTTATTTGTTTATGTACTTAATAAAGTGTTTGATTTTATTTAGCTAAAGAAACGAGAGAATGCCCTAGTGCAAAAGGGAAAGAACCCGTACAATAGGGAAGGCATTTCCTGGTAATCCCTGGTGAGTTCCTTTTATTTATTTTCCTATTAAATCTCAGCTAATGCCTTATTAATGTTGTCTTCCATGTAAGTAAGTTTATTTACAATCAATTGTGCATGACTGTATACAGTATATGAATGAATGGTTGTGAATGGACACTCTTCCTTGGCTCACAAGCTCTGTATCTGGAATGGTGGAAAGGGAAAAATGGTGGAAATTGATGAGATGTGATGGGAAAAATGTATAGAGATTATGATATGAAATGAGTTTTACCTCTGGTATGACATGTAAATGCAAATTACGATTAGTGAATGCCTTGGCCTTACAGGGGAACAAGTAAGTGTTCGAATTAACAAGGAGAATTTGCAGAGGTTCAATTGGATATGAAATATTGGCTCAATAAAGCATTATCGTGAATATGAAATTATGGCTCTTCAAAGCAATATGTGGAACAGAAGCTAACACAGGGAATGGGTCCATGAACAATCCATGCAAAGCATGCAAGTGTTACGTAAGTTTAATGCACGTGAATAGTACTTTAATGACTGAGTATTCGCAAGAATTGTTCTTAACCATGAAAAGTATCCGCATGATTTGTACTTAACAGTGAAAAATATTTACATGTGAGCTAACTTTGATTGTGGTGTGAAATTATTTGTGTTTTTGATTTGACATATCTATTATTCTCATGTAAATTTAAGTTACTAATGTCTACATTTAGTGGCAGATAGTATCCACCAACGAACCCAAATTGTATGGTGTTATGAATTCGCCAATAGATCGTACACAACTATATTGGCATATTTGTGTGTGAATTGTTGGTATTACTAAGTGTGGTAAAAGTCTAGCTAAATTTCACTTCTCGAAAACATTATTTGAATGTTTATTGTTTATCTTTGGAACTCACTAAGTTTGTTATGAACCTAGTTTTTCCCACACCATTGCAGGATCTATTGAGAAAGTGAACTTTTTAAGGGATTCAGCCAGCTAGCGAGCTCTTTTGTGAGCCAATCTTTGTTCTGTCGTAACATGTATATCGAGTCAGGGTGGCTTATTATTTAAGTCTATCGTGTTGAATTATGTAAAAGTTAATTTGAACTTCTTTTATACAACCATCTATATATAATCAATGTTGGATCTTTACCAAATTTGCTAACTTTTATATTATGAAAATCAAGACATACTCTTATTTTCCCTTGATTTATCCTTTAATGCTTTTAATCCTGCGAGTGATATTTTAGAACTATACCTTTATTTTATTTTGGTTTTTTTTTAAATATTACTCCACCAAACATTATTCTTAAAATTGCTTTATTTACATTGTATTGATTATCTTAATTTCTAAAACCAATGTTTTTGTCAATCCGAAATGATTTTTTCTGATAACATCATTGTTTATCAATCAGATAGATGGATTGGGGTGTTTCAAAAAGGCTCCTCAAGTTGCTTTTTATATGAGAGTGTTGCCAATGATATGCAAATGAAGGACCTCAAAGCACACAATAGTACGCTATTGGCCATGAAGTTGGATATCTTGTCTTGGCAACTTTAGTGATCCTTTTGCAATCATTGAACAAAAAAGGGGGAGTAGTGAGTGAGTGGTACATCTTTTTGGGCAATAAACACCTCAAACTTAGAAATACAATTCTTGTCAATCTAGTATGGTGGTTCACTCAATCCAATAATCTTGTACTCTTGCCCTTACATGTTTTGGATCATATTAACAAGCCTTTACTTTTGTTATGGTTTGAGATAAGGTAGTTGCGGTTGTTTGATTAAGGGGGAGAATATGTAAATGTGATTACTTAAATTTTCCCTATGTATGTTTTATTCAAAAATTGCCAAAAAGGGAGATTATTGACATATTTGAAGGCAAGGTGAATTCTACACCTGAAATAGTGACCACAACTTGAGGCACTTGTTTCATTATCTTACTTGCCTATTTTCAGAGTTGGAAAATTTTAGAACAAAAGCATTATACTATCTGTTTTTAGAATTAAAGCCCAAACCATGAAGACCAATTGAGCTAAAATTGAAGGCTTGAAGATTGGTTACTAGCAGTTCAAGTTTGGTGTAATAACCTAATTTTTAATGGTGCCAGAAAAGGCAGTTTCAAAACCCTATGTCTATAAATCGAGTCTATAAATATTAAATATGAATATTTATGAAGTTTGTATAAAATATATTTAAGTTTGGTCTAGAAATTTTTCCAAATTAATAGTTAATTTAGGTACATGGGCTAAATTATAAAAGTGCAATCGCTATAAGTTTTTAATTAGTTAAAGGCTTAGGGATTTAAATAACAATTAACCAAAGGCCCAAAATGGTAATTAAACCATTTTTAAATGTTATATAGTGAATGATGTTGATGAAATACACTGATGTTAATTAAGATAGGTTTAAGTTAATTAAACAATGATTTTGTTAATTAATTTAACTTAATTGAATCCTAATTAAACTATATATACTAAGTTAGTGGGAAATCTTGAAAAATAATTATTTCATCTTCTTCATCTTGTCGAAATTGAAAGAAAGAAAACCCTTGGAAGCTTGTATGCATTTGGTCACCAATTAGTAGGTAAATCTTAGTTATTTTCTTATATTTTTTATGTTTTTAAGGTCATGAGAGCTTGATTTAGCTAGCCCATGTACCAATTTGTAAAAAAAACTTTTAAGTTTCCTTTGTTGATTTCTTGAAGAAATTGGTGTAAAATTGATAGATTTTAAGCTTAGATTATAAAAGGACTAGATTGTAAATTTTAATTATTAGTTTTGTACATAGGAACTAAAGTGAATAAAATATGCATTTTTTAAATTTTAGTATAAATAAAAAGTAAAGGGTCGCTAATGAATGTATTTGAATTGAATTTTAAATTGTGGTTAAAAATTAAAAGTTATGGCTATTTCAAATTCAAGGACTAAATTGAATAAAATATAAAACTTTAAGGGTATCAAAATGAGATTTTATAGGTTCATTTATGTCATGACACATTATGAAAATGTTTGGTATTGATGGATTGTATGGAATAATTGTATAGATTAAGAATAGGATCAAAATGGAGGTAACCAAGGAAAAGTTAAAATTATTGATTAGTTCTGAAGAATAAACTTGTTTGGTGTTTAGATCGGTAAGTTCATATGATATTGATTTACTTAGGTTGTTATGTATTTGATTTGTATATATATATATATATATATATATATTTTATTGTGAATTTAGTTGGTTATGAATTAGTATGAAAGGTGAGAATTAGACTAAATCAAAAAGTGACGTTTATATGTGCAATAGATTCCTATTTGAGCTTAGTAAATGTTAGGATACGATTGGCATGTCAATAGGGTCTTATGCGAACTTGTACGAGATTGATTACAGATGTTTTTGAGGTCTAGCGTATGTTATAGATTCTCAATTATATATGACACAGGTTTAGCTCGAATGAGTAACCTAATATGTCGTTTGAAGGTTTAGCCCGAACAGGTAACTTTATATGTATAATTTCAGCTCGGATGAGCAACCGGTGTGGTGTAGATACATGTGCATCTGAGTCTGTTTACTAGGGTTCATTGGGAGAAACAATATATGAAATGAGAAATTAAAATGAGATGAAATGAAATGAACTTGATGATCAAATGGAAAAATACCAAATAAACTAAATATGAAAAATGGATTGGAGTAACGCCTTTAACATGTATGTGATTGTATCACCTTTGATTAAATGAGTTTCTGAGGTTAGTTATCTAAAGTGACATGAATTGGCATGTTAAGTAATTGTGGCATCATATGGTTGATTATAAGTTAATGCTCACCTTATTGATGTTTTGGTTTGCCATGTCTAGCAAAACTATGCCAAGTTAAGGTAGCTTATAATATCTAGATAAAAAGATAAGGTAAGTCTTGTACTATACATATGAGCTTACTAAGTATCCTATATGCTTACCTTGTTTTCCTTGTTTGTTTTCCCCATTGTAGATTGTCACATTGCGAAACTCGTCAAGCCGGATTATTTAGAGGCTCACACTATCATTGAACCAGTAGTTATGTGATCATTTTGAGTCTAAGGTTGTGGCATGTATATGTGTGTTAGTGTATACTTTAATGTATAAAAGTCTTGGTGTGTTGAAAATTTGTGATTAATATGGTATATGATGATGATTTTGAATGTTGGTCATGGTATATGAATTAGTTAAGTTAATGTCTAATTGAAAATGATAATTTTTTATTTCCATGCTTCATGTATATGTTAGTGAATGGTTAATTTGGTTCGTTGTTAATGTCATGAAGGTTTTGATGATTGAATTGTATATGTATGCAAATTTTGAGTTAGACTAAACATGGTTGACATAGTTGGATAGAAATTTGGGATCAAGTATGCCTAAATCATGAATGGTTAAGAAATGTGACTTATTATTGATTGTTGGGATTCATGTTTAAAGTCTAAAAAGCTATTGATGTGTATAGGTACATAAGTGTAGGTAATTGAAGTGAAATGACATGTTTTCAATGTGGTATGGCATAGGTGAAGATTGGTATTTGAATGGTTTGGATGTTAAGTTCTAATGAAATCAATTTGTTTAAGTCTAATTAATGTATAAGAGTTGTATGTCTTGATAAGAAGTTGAATTTGGTTGTTTGAACTTGTTTCTCATGATTTTGTATGTTTTAAGTCCAGTAGGAGTGGTAATTAGATGTACATATTGAAAGGTTTGGTTCGAAACTGTGGATTAGGTACCAAATTGTACATATTTGCCAAAAATAGGGTCCACGTCTCGCGACCACCCTCCCTCGTTGCATTGTCGGCTGCAATAATTGATGTTGCGATGTCGAATGGCATGAAGTCATGACGTGACTTACTGTTTTGGCGACATCACAACGTGGAAGTGATGAAGTCGCGGCGTTGGTCCTCAATTTTCAAAACATTGCAATTTTGTAACGACCCGAAGTTGGGCCTAGTAGGATTGAGCCCATTGGGCCTCGAGCGTGGGAGTGTTTAAAATTTTTGAGAACATGAGAACGGCATTAGTGCAAGTTGGACCTATTAGGTGAGTGATTTTGGAGGGTTGGGGGGCTTCTATGAAGTCCCGGGATCAAACTTGGGCTTTAGGAAAATTTTGGTTTTAGGTGAATAAAACCCTAGGTGTAAGTAGGCTTTAAGAATAAAATGTGGAAAAAATGGCACAAAAAGAGCTTGTGGTGTAGTGGCAAAGTGGCGCCACATGGGAGACAATGAGCTAACGCCACACAAGGAAGCAAGGGGTCCTAGGTTCAAGTCTTGGCTCTTGCATTTCATTTTGATTTATTTTTTAAGTGAACTTAGACTTTGGCCCATAGATTTATATTTAGTTGCATGATTTTAGACACAAGTTAAGCATGTGGCAAGGTGGTGTGGCGTCAAGGGGAGTGCAAGGAGGTTGGAAGTTCGAATCTCGCAGATGGCAAATTGGAGGCTTTTATTTTGCTAAGTTGGGACGACCAGAGTTTGTGTTGGATTTAAACTCTACTGAATGAGGGATCTCACATCGGAAAGCTAGCAAGAGGGAAGGTGAGAAGCTGGCTTTAAATAGAGCTATTTATGAGGAGAGGAAGCATAGCTTGGTGGGCGTTTGGGCATAGGAGCATTCAGAGCGCGGATTAGCTTCAGACTCCTATCAGGTGTGTATTTTGCCCTACTCTAGCTGTAGAGCGGCAAATGCCGAAATGCCGGTCACACGACGATGGTAGCCACACGAGCGTGCGAGGCGTACGTGTGGGAGCTTCGACACGATAATTGAGGCCACCATGAGTATTCTTGTGGGTTGACGTTGTTTGAGCCACGATGGGTCGAACGGGGCCCATATGAATAAGTTGTATGATTATGTAGTTGATGTTGGATTAGACTATGTGAATCTCATATATGTGGCTAGATTTGGGCTAAATGGGCCACACGAGCTCGTTATCTCTATTTTGAAACCTTGGTTTATGAAATTACCGAAATACCCTTGGAGGGTAAATTATCGAAATACTCTTAGGTTGCAAAATTACTGAAATACCCCTGGTTTATGAAATTATCGAAATACTCTTTGAGGGTAAATGGCTGAAATACCCCTGGTTTATGAAATTACCGAAATACCCTTAGAGGGTAAATTACTGAAATACCCCTAGGTTGCAAAATTACTGAAATACCCTTGAAGGGTAAATTACCAAAATACCTCTGGGTTACGAAATTACCAAAATATCCCTAAAGGGGGTGAAAATATCCGTTATACCCTCGACTAGGGTTGAATATTGTGTATATGATTCTGGTTACATTTTTTTATATGTTTGCTATATTGCATTTATACCATGTTGCATGGGTTTGGTTTGATGATCGGAGGAAGTGTAGCCTGGTGGCTCTGCCACATTGATTAGTGGCTATGTCACATATATACACGAGTTATTATTTCGGTGGCTCAGCCACAAATACTGTGATTAGCAGCTTGTCTGCAATATTGGTGTGATTAGCGGGGTGGGTTGACTTGATCCCCACAGGTGACGATTGGTTGGTACGGGGGTGTGATTGGTTGGATTGGGTTGGGTTGCATCCTATTGTCTGCATTATCATGATTATAGGGCTTAGGCCTAGATTGATTTCGTATTGGCTCGAGCCCAGTTAGTGACCGTTTAGGGGATTACACACTGAGTTCTCGTAACTCACACACTTTCCCTTAATCATGCAGGTAATCCCCAGCGTTAGAGGATTTGGAGCTGTGGAGGACTCGGTGGTGGCCATACATCGGAATCATTTCATACGAAACATAGTAAACCTTGTCTTTACTTTATTTTAAGATTATTTATTTGGGTTCAATAATTTGTAATAAGGCCTTTGGATTTTGTTTTACTTTTTAACTTTCATTTCTGCTATTTCAAATTGTTAAATGTTTAACACTGGGTTTCTCCTAAAATGTTAATAACCGTTTTTCAAAATATCACGTTTTCATAACTATTCAAGTTTGACTTTCACAAGAAAAAAACAATTTTTCAAAATAATAACAACTTTATAAAAATGGACATTTAGTAAACGGGTTTTTACAAACAAACAACGAAACTCAGAGTTTTCAAAAGAGATACAACATTTTCAACGAACGCTTAGCTTTTCAACTACCTTTTGATGTGACATGCTAGATCTAGCCACAACGTCTAGGCCAGGTTTGGAGTGTTACAAATTTGGTCCTATTTCGTGCTCGAGTTGAAAAAAGAGTTTTTGTAAGCTCGTATAAGACTCAGAAATGATTGTTTAACATAGTTTGAACTTAATTGATACTTGATTACATGTGTAAATGTTTATATATTGCCTAATTGACTATTGTTGCTTCGGTAATGAATGTAGCATATTATAGTTCTGATCTTGTGATCGAGTTGAGCGAGGGGTGTTACATTTGGTTACTTGCGAAACAAGTAACATCACTTTCTATAGTTGAAGACTTTGAATTACACTAAGACTCTTATGGAATTATTATTCTATGCTTATTTTTTTTAACTTTACTTTATAGAGAAACTACTAGATTATGACTCTTATGTAACCAAACTTAAGTTATATATAAACTTAAGTTTTGTCTAGGTTAAGCAATAACTGAGAGATTTACAGAGTGCAAATTTGTTTAAGTTAGGAACATTTTTTGTGAGCATTGCTTATGTCAGCAATCAAGAGAGTCTCTTATATTGCTAGGGGTGAGCGTCCAATCGAATCAAATGAAAAATTTTTGAGTTAATTGAGTTGACGAATCATATTTTATCATCCTAACTCGATTTGAAATTTTCTCGAATAGAGTCGAGTGAGATGGAATTCGAATCAAATCGAATATATTTATTCAAGTTAAATATGAAAAAATATTTTAGGCCCTTATAATCATTGTCACCCACCGTAATCAAATTTGTTATTAACTTTGATCCCCTTATAATTCATTTATTAATCTTTTATATACGGGTTAACTTCTTTACTTACTTAGTTGCTTCAATTATCTTCCGATTCTTATCACTATGTATTTTGAAATTAAAAAATATATTAAATGTAAAAATATGATTTTTAATAAAATTATCTTAAAGATAAAATGTGAAATTGATACCAACATAAAATATTAATCTGAATATTTTATGGCATCATCAATAATTCAATTTTAGCAAAAATTTATAAAGATTCAATATGATAAAACAATTCAATAATATAAATAGTACAAATTTTGAAATTTAATTTAATAATATAAATAGTAGATATAAATAAAATTATTATTATTTAGGTTTAGGAATTTTTTTGGATGATTTTAATTTTTATTTAGGGGTAAAGGGTGAGAAGTAAAAGTTTAGTGGGAAAATAAAAAGTTTTAGAGGTTGAGGGAGTAAAATTTTGGGAGAGAAATATTCAAAAAAACTGAGGGGGGCAATGGGTTTGGGGTAGGAGGGGGTGGGATAGGAGGGGCACAAAAGTTATGGGGGAAAAGTTGGAAGGAGTAAAAGTTTTGGGAGGAAAGTGAAGAGGCTTAGGACTTTGGGGTAATGATAAAAATTATTATAGTTTGATATTTGAATTATTTCAGTTATTCGAATTCGAAAACCAAACTCGATTTGAACTCGAAATTCAAAAAAAAATTGAGTTGACTCGAATAACTCGATTAATTTGAATAGCTCGATTTGTTTAACTCGAAATTCAAATTTTTTTCAATTTTTTCGAGTCGAATCAAGTTTTTCTCACCCCCAATATATTGCAAAACTAAGCTTTCGAGGGGGAAGCTGTAACACCCCTAACCCCTATCCGTCACTAAAGTAGGGTTACGAGGTATTACCGATCAATTCACAACATATAGGATACATTTATCAAACATAAAGCATTCATTCTCATAAATCAATCAACATAATTAAATTGTCCCTTATAAGGGCCTACGAGGCCTTAAACATGCTTTAGAAGTGGTTCGAGACTAAACCGATAACATATGAAAATTTATGGAAACTTAGAAAAATTTCAACCATACAGGGGTCACACGCCCGTGTGAACAGACCATGTGCCTCACACGGCTCCAGACATGCCCGTGTCTTAGGCAGTGTGAAAACAGGGCATACATACTGACTTGGGTTATACGGCCAACCATACGCCCGTGTGTCTAGCTCGTGTGCGAGGCCGTGTGTTAGGTCGTGCCAAACCTGTAGGGTATACTGACTTAAGCAACACGACCAAGTCACACGCCCATGTGCTAGGTCGTGTGCCAATTAGGGGGTATACTGACTTGTACCACACGGCCAGTCACACGCCCGTGTGTGAGACCGTGTGGAGCATACTGACTTCAATTCAATTTCAACACCAGGGGACACACGGCCATGTAACATGACCGTGTGTCACACATGGCTGAGACACACGCCCGTGTCTCTGCCCGTATGACAAAATAAGGCCATTTGCAAGGCCAATTTGCCACCCCAACTTCAATATACCTACACAAGGCAAAATGGTACCATTTCATCATACAATTAGGCAGCCAAAATCATCAATCAAATGCACAATTCATACCATTATAATTTCATCTATTCCAATTCTCAAATCACTACCATTTACTTAGCCAAATACATGCCAAAACAATATCAAACAAAATGGTTCATTTACCATAATTCAAATAACCATTATAACTTCCATAATGTCTTGGTTACAACCATGCTAAAACAAACCAAAATAAGCCATCACTCATGGCTATATATATACAAACCAAAACATATACATTTACAAGCCATTTCTAATAGCCAAACACACATCAATATTAGCATCATTTACAAGCCAAATCTCATGGCTATGATCACAACCAAAATACTACACCTAGCCTATACATGCCATAGACCATAAATGTATAATTCAAAAGTACCAAATTAGATGTTTGATAGTGCGATGATGTTCCCAATGACTCTCGGATCCGAGCTAGTCTTGATTCACTATCAAACATAGAAAAATAACATGAAGGAAGCTTCGTAGCTTAGTAAGCTCGTATGTGAATAACTTAATTCATCAAGTAAATGCAAATCAAGCTCGTATGTAAATAACTTAATTCATCAAATAAATGCAAATCAACCAATTGAACATGACAAAACCATATATACATTAACTACAAACCTTTCTCATGTCTCAAAACATGATCAAATGCAAATTCATCGAACTTTCACTATTTAATACTCGAATAGGTTCTGAACATACCGTATCGCCTCGTACTAACCTCTTACTCAACCACATCATTCGTTTACCCATTGAACCATTCGGAATAGAAATTGGATACTCAAGAGTCTCGCATGATAAGTACCTATACCATGGCCTGTAGCCAAATCAAGGTAACTAATCCAAATAACTATTATCATGGCCTGAAGCAAAATCATCTGATATGCATGGCCCGAAGCCAAATCCTCTGATATGCATGGCCCGAAGCCAAATCGGTAAAATACGCACCCGAAGTGCTAATATCATGGCCCGAAGCCAACTCAACGTATCACTTACTGACATGTCAATAGTATCCAAAACTATTCTTAAGGTTCAACCGGGCTTTCACACTTTTCGTTTCTATCATTGAATGCATCCGTAAAGTCGTTTCCACAAATCATACATTATCCATAATCCTATTTTAACAATTTATGCAATATTAAAGCATTCTAACATACATTTATTGTAACACCCCTTACCCGTAATTCCCACCGGAATCGGGCTCGAGGTATTACTAAATAAAACAACATGATCGCTACTTAGGTTCACCGTGACTACTCTCCTAAGTCACCTCATCAATCTTATTCTCGACTTACGAGGCCTCACTCATACACATGAGGCTCTTGATAGTATATCGTAACTTCTTCAAATTTTAAAATTTTCTTCATCTAAACAGGGACTACACACCCGTGCTAGATGACACACGCCCGTGTATAAACACACACGCCCATGTCCACAAGCCGTGCATGAAAACTCAAGCATTCTGCCAATGCCCTACGGTTGGCACACGCCTGTGCTTACCACCCGTGGTGAACATTGACTACACCACACGGCCTGAAGTCTAGACACACGCCCGTGTGGCTAGCCCATGGCCTATATTGCTTGAATTTATCAAAGAGACACGGTCAATGCACACGCCCGTAGGCTAGCCGTGTGTCACACATGGCCTAGACACATGCCCATGTGCCTATCCACATGGACAAGAACAAAGCTATTTGCCAAGTTCTTCTCACTCCCCAATCATACACAACATGCACTCATCTAATTCATCTATAATCAACTCATATTGAAACACAAACTCATACATATACATCAGATTTGTGGTCTCGCACCACTATTCTGACTAGGCCCTATATTGAGATGTTACAACTCTCCTCTTTTAGATATTTTCACCCCCGAAAATTTTACCAGTAAAGAGGTTTGGATGTTGCTCTCTCATAGCTTCTTCTGTCTCCCATATAGCCTTTTCCACACCGTGTTTTTGCTATGACAGTTTCACTAGGGCTATGTTCTTATTCCTCAACTGTTTCACTTCTCGAGCCAAGATCTTAATCGGCTCCTCTTCATAAGACATATTCGGTCTTATTTCAATTTTCGTTGAAGGAATCACATGCGAAGGATCGGAGCAATATCGTCAACATCGACACATGGAACACATTATGAATCTTTTCTAATTCCACCGGCAAGGCCAAACGGTAAGCTACTAGTCCAATTCTGTCAGTAATTTCATACGGCCCTATGAATCTTGGGCTCAATTTCCCTTTTCGTCCAAATCTCATGATATTCTTCCATGGAGATACTTTCAAAAACATTTTGTCACCCACATCAAACTTAATTTCTTTTCTTTTTAAATCCGCATACAACTTTTGTCGGTCCGAAGCAGCTTTCAGACCATCATGGATCACTTTCACTTTCTCTTCAATTTCATTCACTAGATCGACCCCATGGGTTCGCTTCTCACTAAGCTCGGTCCAATATAAAGGAGTTCAACACTTACGACCATACAAAGCCTCATACGGAGCCATCCGTATACTCGACTGATAACTGTTGTTGTAAGAAAATTTGACCAAAGGTAGATATCTCTCCCAACTACCTTCGAATTCTAACACACAGGATTAAGCATATCTTCAAGAACTTGAATATCTCTTTCAGACCGACCATTAGTTTGCGGATGGAACGCAGTACTGAAATTTAACCTCGTACCCATGGCTTCTTGCAACTTCTTCTAGAACCTCAAAGTAAACATCGGATATCTATCCGATATTATAAACACAGGCACACCATGCAATCTCACTATTTCTGTCACGTATAACTCAGCTAACTTATCCAGTGAATAATCAACACGTACTGGAATAAAGTGAGCCGACTTCGTCAACCTATCTACAACAACCCATACTGCATCTTTCTTTTTTGGAGTCATCAGCAACCCCATCACAAAATCCATGGTAACCCGATCCCATTTCTATTCAGGAACCATCACTGGCTGAAGCAATTCCGAAAGCACTTGATGCTCAACTTTCACCTGCTGACAAATCAAACATTTTGCCATAAACTCTAAAATGTCTCTTTACATACCCGGCCACCAATAAAACTTTCTCAAATTATTGTACATTTTTGTACTGCCCGAGTGGATTGACCAATAACCACTATGCACCTCATGCAAGACTTTTCGGATCAACTCATCATCTTTGGGTACATAGATACATCAAACAACTGTTTGAATCCACTTGAAAATCAGAATCACTTCCTGATCTGCACTTAGCTCTCTTAGCTTGCATCTCACTGTCATTTCTCTAAGCCTCACTTATCTGTTGAACAAATAGTGGCCTAACTCTCAACTCGGCCAATATAGTCCCATCATCAGAAAATGCCAGACTCGTGCTCATGGCTTTCAAAGCATATAAGGATTTCCTACTTAGGGCATTCGCAACCACATTAGCTTTTTCCAGGTGATAATTAATGACTAACTCGTAGTTTTTCAATAACTCGAGCCATCATCTCTGTTTCAAATTTAGATCCTTCTGATCCATCAAATACTTTAAGCTCTTGTGATCCGTAAAGATTTGGCACTTTTCCCCATACAAGTAATGTCGCTAAATATTTAACGCGAAAATAATCATAGCCAACTCCAAATCGTGAGTCAGATAATTCTTCTCGTGTGATTTTAACTGCCTCGAGACGTAAGCGACTACCTTACCCTCTTGCATCAACACGCAACCGAGACCATTAAACGACGCATCACTGTAAACCAAGAACTCTTTTCCCGATTTTGGTTGAACCAAAACCAGTGCCTCAGTCAACAATGTTTTCAACCTCTTGAAACTCTGTTGACATGTCTCAGTCCAATCAAACTTTACATCCTTATGTAACAGTTTTGTCATCGGGGTAGCAATCACAAAAAATCTTTTTACGAAACGTCTGTAGTACCCTACTAGTGCCAAAAAGCTTCGACTTTTAACACATTCCTCGGCGATTTCCAATCCACAATAGCTGAAATCTTGCTCAGATCAACTCGGATACCATCACCCGACACAATATGTCCTAAGAATCTGACTTTTCGAAGCCAAAACTCACTCTTGCTAAACTTAGTATACAACTGCTTATCTCTCAAAGTTTGCAAGACAATTCTCAAATGTTCTTCATGATCGTTCTCATCCCGATAATAGATCAATATTTCGTCAATGAAGACAACAACAAACTTGTCCACATACGGTCTGAAGACACTGTTCATCAGATCCATAAAAATTGCAGGTGCATTCGTTAAACCAAACGGCATGACCAGAAACTTGTAATGGTCATACCTTGTTCGAAATGTTTTCAACACATCTTGCTCTTTCACTCTCAGGTGATAATAACCAGACCTTAGGTCTATCTTGGAGAACACTGAAGCTCCCTCAATTGATCAAAAAGATCATCAATCCTTGGTAAAGGATACTTATTCTTCACTGTCACTTTATTGAGTTGCTTATAGTCTATGCACAATCTCATCGACTCATCTTTCTTCTTCACAAATAATATTGGAGCACTCCACGGTGAGTAGCTCGGTCTTACAAAACCTTTATCCGTTAACTCTTGCAACTGAACCTTCAGTTCTTTCAACTCTACAGGTGCCATCCTATACGGAGCAATTGAAATAGGTGCCATTCCCAGAATTAACTCAATCCCAAACTCGATCTCTCTCACTGGAGGTAATCTAGGTAACTCCTCCGGAAATACATCGAAATACTCACATACCACCTGCACTGATTCAATCTTCACCTCAGACTCTTGAGCATTCAGTACAAACGTGAGATAGGACTCACATCCCTTTCTCAAGCATTTCTCAGCCACAAAGGAAGAAATCATCATTGGTAGACTATCCGATCCACTTGATTCAACTCAAATAACGTCTCCACCTTCACATTTTAGCTCAATAAACTTACTACCACAGTTCACTAAGACACTATCCGTAGTCAACCAATCCATGCCAAAGATTAAATCAAACTCATCAAACGGCAACAACATCAGGTTTGCCAAAAAACAATGACTCTCAAACATCAAACGACAATTCTTACACACCTTTTCCACTAACGCATGCTTACCTAATGGGTTTGACACCTTAACCACAATGTTTGTAGACTCAATGGTCATACTCAAACTAGATGTCAGTCTCATGCAAAAATAGAAATGGGTAGACCCTGGGTCAATTAAAGCAATAACAAATGTGTCATAGAGAGAAAAGTACCCGTTATCACATCTGGGGAGGATGCCTCTTCGCGAGCGCGAATGGCATATGTCCTTGTAGGTGCCCAACCCTCCGGTCTCACAGTAAAATCTCGTGATGCACCTCTACCACTAGTTCCCCTCCGGGTTCTTTGGTGGCCTACCCCTCGTAGGTACATTGCTAGATCTTATCTCTTGCTTCTCTTCTTTGTCATCCCTCTCGGGGCAATTTTGGATAAAATGGTCAGGGGAACCACAACTTGGACACTCTGGTTTGTTTTTGGATTGCCCACACTTTCCATTGAGGTGGCTTGGACTCTTGAACCCGAACGAGTGTTACCTTGATCTCGAGGTGAATATCCCACTGATGTAGTGGTCCGAAGATTTGCCTCATTGGATCTTTTCGATTGATCTTGGTGTGATTTGCCCATCGGTTATTTTCTCGCATCTCGGGCCTCACTCACCACCCTTCTCTTTTCCTTACTCAATTCTTTGGCCTTATTTGCCCTATCAACCAACACTACAAACTCTTTCAGTTTCAAAATACCAACTAGGAGTTTGATATCTTCATTCAGTTCATTTTCAAACCTTTTACATAAAATAATCTCCGTCGACACACATTCTTGAGCGTATTAACAAACTCGCGCTCATATTCTACTACTGACATTCTTCCTTGCTTCAACTCAAGGAATTCCTTCCTTTTTCGATTGGTAAATCTCTGGCTTATATACTTCTTCTAGAACTCTTCCAGAAAGAAGTCCCACGTCACCCGCTCTCTCGGGACTACCAACGTCAATGTCTTCCAACAATGGTATGCCGAGTCTCTTAGCAAAGATACGGCACACTTCAGGTTCTCTTCAGGTGTACATGATAGTTCATCAAAAACTCTCATCGAGTTCTCCAACCAAAACTCTGCCCTCTCAGAGTCATCATCTACCTTAGCTCTAAACTCCTCAGCCTCGTGTTTTCTAATCTTATCCATCGGGGGCTTCGTTACTCTCACTACTTCTATACCTTGAGGAGCCATTGGAACTGGCTGAGGTATAGGAGGAGGTGGAGGAGGTTGAGTATTAGGGTTTGCTCGAACATACTTCGAGTACCAGTTACTCATCATTTGGAGAAAGGTTTTTCGAGCCTCATCTCCTTGACCTCCAATCTCTGCACAGGTGCGGTCCCTTGCGCGGGAGCCGATGCATTACTAGCTGCATCATCAGCAGCCGATTGATCCGGATCCATACACTAAATAAAACAAGTTTAAAATTATCAGAAGCCACCACACTATCATTATACGCTTATGGCATGTATAACTAGACTCTTACACCTACTACGGTAGTCCTAGAACCGACTAAATCATAGCTCTGATACCACTAAATGTAACATCCCTTACCCGTAATTCCCGTCAGAATCGGGCTCGAGGCATTAGTAAATAAAACCACATGATCACTACTTAGGCTCACCGTGACTACTCTCCTGAGTCACCTCATAAATCTCATTCTCGACTTACGAGGCCTCACTCATACACATGAGGCTCTCGATAATATATCGTAACTTCTTCAAATCTTAAAATTTTCTCCATCTAAATAGGGACTACACGCACGTGCTAGATGACACATGCCTGTGTATAAACACACACGCACATGTCCACAAGCCGTGCATGAAAACTCAAGCATTCTACTTATTGGTCTAATTACCATATAAGGACCTTAATTTTTGAATTCCATAGCTATTTGATACCTATAGCTACTAGAACCCAACTTTTTCATTTTATGCAATTTAGTCCTTTCCCTAATTAAACACACAATCGGTAAAATTTTCAGTATCAAAATTTTGATGTGACCTTCCTATCATGATACCAACCATAAAATAAAATAAAATTTTATTTTGGTTCAAATTTGTGGTCCCAAACCACTGCTCGACATCGCTTAAATTGAAATAATTTTTCATAAATCTTTGAGTAATCGAGTTATAGACAAGACTGTTGAAGAAATAAATGCACAAAATCAGCCCATGTAGTGATAGTATTAGGTGGAAGTGCATTTAACCAAGCTTTTTCTTTCCTACCAATGCGAATGGGATTAGTAATAATTGAATAGTGTTTGTTGGAACACCAATATGTGTGATAATGCTCCATATGTCTTCAAACTGTTGGAGAAAGCTATAGGACCCTCTATTTTATAATCATTAAATCTAACATTATTAGAAATCTAGGTTAATAATGAATGATTTAATTCAAAATGAGGATTGTAAATAATGGGGTTTGGTAATACTAAAACGCAACCAATCTAGATAAAAAAATCCTAATGGTTGCATCATATTATTAAAGGTTACTTATCATATTGCAAAGATCAAATATTGTTGGTACTTTATATTTGGTATCACTATAAAGAGTTAGACGTTGATCATCTTAGATATGTAAGAATCGTTGCAAATGCCTTTCTATAGCATGAAATTATAAGAAACTAAGAAGGTTTTAATAAAGATACCATATAAAAACCATATTTATAATTTATTCTTTCCTAATTATTCTATTAACTGCAAAAATTAAAATCAATCTAATGACGATGCTTCCCCGACAACGGCGCCAATAACTTGACTGCCTTCGGACGTACCAACGTCTAGAGCATAAATCCTATGCAAAATATGTTAAATAGGCGTGTCTATAAGTATAAGAGTCAGGTTGTAATATAGTTACAACTAAGTAGGTGAGTACTTTGAGGATCGTACCCAAGGGAGGCGAGCACTAAATTAATCTTAACCTAAGCACAAATAGAGCTAATTAGTACTTTAAATAAATTATTTTATGAATAAAGAAAGAGTTTTTAATAACTAAAGATATAAAATAATATATATGGAAAAACTTTAGGAAATTTGCTATGAAAATTTAATCAAATTTGAGCATGGGTGACTAGCTCGCTTCAGTAACCATAACTAATTGGTGCTTCTGATTCCTTGTTTAATTAAATGGTCGTTACCCTAGCAGGATCTCTCGATCTTTCACTAGAATAATGAGTCAACAAGAACTACTTATCTCTCGACCTTATAGTTCAGACTGGTTCGGGGTTAAGGTGTTCACGGATAGGTTATACCAATTTTGGGTTAATTCCCACCTAAATGACTTCCTAAGGTTGTCAAGCCTAGGGTTTAGCTTCTTCTTTTCCCAAACAATAGATTTGCTAAGAAAACCCTGTACAACAATCAATTAATCCTATCTCCACTCGCTAATCCCCTATAAGAGGATTAGTTCATCATGGATCTCAAAAACATAATATACTTGAAATGAAACATTAACATTAATAGCAAATCAAGATATGAAGTTTTAAGAGAAGCCTAAATTTTATTGAATTGAAGCACAAAATCCACAAAGAGTTGATTGAGTTCCCCAAATCAGATCTCCTAAAAATGCGAAACTAAAAATAGCTTAAAGCCTAAGAAAAAGGGAAAATCGTACAGGACCAGTGTCGTGACACCCTAGTCCTTGTGTCACAACATTGAAGGCAGCATGCTCGTACTTAGGGTAGCTTTAGGGGTATGTCGCGACACTAAAGGCAGTCTTGGATTTCTTGCTCTCTGCGCCTATGTTGCGACATCGAACTCCTCGTTTTGCAACATAGTAACCAATATTGAATTGGTTCGCCTCTAATGATCTCCCCACACTCACAAAGTATATTAGCTCACCCTTAGGCCACATTCGCCCTTAAGGTCAATAAAATACTCAAATTATGCTTTTATTGAATGTACACGAAACTTAGAAAAATTAATTAAATAGGAGAAATTGAATTAGAAAGTGAATAAGACATAGAATTAAATTTTATTATGTCTATTTTGATATGAAAGAAACAAGTTAGGCAAAGGAACTATATATAATGAGATATTTAAGTTTTAGTGAGACTTGTCCTGAATGAATTCGTGAGTCCCTGTTCTGTCTTAGAAAAATTGTTAAAATTGTACAAAATAATTATGGAGTATAGTTTATATGTTTAGAATCCTTAATGAGTCTATTTTGATTGGAATATACAAGGACATTATTGAAATTTTGTGCAGTGAGATAACTGAGTTTTGTAAAGATAGGTCAGAATTATCAAACAGTGAAATAAGGGTAACTTTGATGAAAAAATTCGGAAAAATTATGGTAAAAAGTTATATGAGTCTAGTTTCAATAAAATTTACGGATCTAAATTTTGAGTTTTGTAACTCGAGTTATGGTAAATTTAGTCACCTGATGCGGTTGGATGACTTTAAATTTTCATGCCCCAAACTAGTAGTCAAGACTAGTAATGCCCCATACTCGACTCAAAGCAAAGGTTTCGGGTAAGGGGTGTTACAGTCATTTTCTCGCATCTCGGGCCTCACTCACCACCCTTCTCTTTTCCTTACTCAATTCTTCGGCCTTACTTGCCCTATCAACCAACACTACGAACTCTTTCAGTTTCAAAATACCAACTAGGAGTTTGATATCCTCATTCAGTTCATTTTCGAACCTTTTACATAAAATAATCTCCGTCGACACACATTCTTGAGCGTATTAACAAACTCGCGCTCATATTCTACTACTGACATTCTTCCTTGCTTCAACTCAAGGAATTCCTTCCTTTTCCGATTGGTAAATCTCTGGCTTATATACTTCTTCTGGAACTCTTCCAGAAAGAAGTCCCACGTCACCCGCTCTCTCGGACTACCAACGTCAACGTCTTCCACCAATGGTATGCCGAGTCTCTTAGCAAAGATACGGCACACTTCAGGTTCTCTTCAGGTGTACATGATAGTTCATCAAACACTCTCATCGAGTTCTCCAACCAAAACTCTGCCCTCTCAGGGTCATCATCTACCTTAGCTCTAAACTCCTCAGCCTCGTGTTTCCTAATCTTATCCATCGGGGGCTTCGTTACTCTCACTACTTCTATACCTTGAGGAGCCATTGGAACTGGCTGAGGTATAGGAGGAGGTGGAGGAGGTTGAGTATTAGGGTTTGCTCGAACATACTTCGAGTACCGGTTACTCATCATTTGGAGAAAGGTTTTTCGAGCCTCATCTCCTTGACCTCCAATCTCTGCACAGGTGCGGTCCCTTGCGCGGGAGCCGATGCATTACTAGCTACATCATCAGTAGCCGATTGATCCGGATCCATACACTAAATAAAACAAGTTTAAAATTATCAGAAGCCACCACACTATCATTATACGCTTATGACATGTATAGCTAGACTCTTACACCTACTACGGTAGTCCTAGAACCGACTAAACCATAGCTCTGATACCACTAAATGTAACATCCCTTACCCGTAATTCCCGTCAGAATCGGGCTCGAGGCATTACTAAATAAAACCACATGATCACTACTTAGGCTCACAGTGACTACTCTCCTAAGTCACCTCATAAATCTCATTCTCGACTTACGAGGCCTCACTCATACACATGAGGCTCTCGATACTATATCGTAACTTCTTCAAATCTTAAAATTTTCTCCATCTAAATAGGGACTACACGCACGTGCTAGATGACACATGCCTGTGTATAAACACACACGCACATGTCCACAAGCCGTCCATGAAAACTCAAGCATTCTACTAATTGGTCTAATTACCATATAAGGACCTTAATTTTTGAATTCCATAACTATTTGATACCTATAGCTACTAGAACCCAACTTTTTCATTTTATGCAATTTAGTCCTTTCCCTAATTAAACACACAATCGGTAAAATTTTCGTATCAAAATTTTCATGTGACCTTCCTATCATGATACCAACCATAAAATAAAATAAAATTTTATTTTTGGTTCAAATTTGTGGTCTCGAAACCACTATTCTGATACTGTTTAAATTGAAATAATTTTTCATAAATACTGAGTAACTGAGTTATAGACAAGACCTGTTGAAGAAATAAATGCACAAAATCAGCCCATGTAGTGATAGTATTAGGTGGAAGTGCATTTAACCAAGCTTTTTCTTTCCCGCCCAATGCGAATGGGATTAGTAATAATTGAATAGTGTTTGTTGGAACACCAATATGTGTGATAATGCTCCATATGTCTTCAAACTGTTGGAGGAAAGCTATAGGACCCTCTATTTTATAATCATTAAATCTAACATTATTAGAAATCTAGGTTAATAATGAAGGATTTAATTCAAAATGAGGATTGTAAATAATGGGGCGGGTAATACTAAAACGCAACCAATCTAGATAAAAAAATCCTAATGGTTGCATCATATTATTAAAGGTTACTTATCATATTGCAAAGATCAAATATTGTTGGTACTTTATATTTGGTATCACTATAAAGAGTTAGACGTTGATCATCTTAGATATGTAAGAATCATTGCAAATGCCTTTCTATAGCATGAAATTACAAGAAACTAAGAAGGTTTTAATAAAGATACCATATAAAACCATATTTATAATTTATTCTTTCCTAATTATTCTATTAACTGCAAAAATTAAAATCAATCTAATGACGATGCTTCCCCGACAATGGCGCTAATAACTTGACTGCCTTCGGACGTACCAACGTCTAGAGCATAAATCCTATGCAAAATATGTTAAATAGGCGTGTCTATAAGTATAAGAGTCAGGTTGTAATATAGTTACAACTAAGTAGGTGAGTACTTTGAGGATCGTACCCAAGGGAGGCGAGCACTAAATTAATCTTAACCTAAGCACAAATAGAGCTAATTAGTAATTTAAATAAATTATTTTATGAATAAAGAAAGAGTTTTAATAACTAAAGATATAAAATAATATATATGGAAAAAATTTAGGAAATTTGCTATGAAAATTTAATCAAATTTGAGCATGGGTGACTAGCTCGCTTCAGTAACCATAACTAATTGTTGCTTCTGATTTCTTGTTCAATTAAATGGTCGTTACCCTAGCAGGATCTCTCGATCTTTCACTAGAATAATGAGTCAACAAGAATACTTATCTCTCGACCTTATAGTTCAGACTGGTTCGGGGTTAAGGTGTTCACGGATAGGTTATACCAATTTTGGGTTAATTCCCACCTAAATGACTTCCTAAGGTTGTCAAGCCTAGGGTTTAGCTTCTTCTTTTCCCAAACAATAGATTTGCTAAGAAAACCCTGTACAACAATCAATTAATCCTATCTCCACTCACTAATCCCCTATAAGAGGATTAGTTCATCATGGATCTCAAAAACATAATAAACTTGAAATGAAACATTAACATTAATAGCAAATCAAGATATGAAGTTTTAAGAGAAGCCTAAATTTTATTGAATTGAAGCACAAAATCCACAAAGAGTTGATTGAGTTCCCCAAATCAGATCTCCTAAAAATGCGAAACTAAAAATAGCTTAAAGCCTAAGAAAAAGGGAAAATCGTACAGGACCAGTGTCGTGACACCCTAGTCCTTGTGTCACAACATTGAAGGCAGCATGCTCGTACTCAGGGTAGCTTCAAGGGTATGTCGCGACACTAAAGGTAGTCTTGGATTTCTTGCTCTCTGCTGCCTATGTTGCGACATCGAACTCCTCGTTTTGCAACATAGTAACCAATATTGAATTGGTTCGCCCTCTAATGATCTCCTGCACACTCACAAAGTATATTAGCTCACCCTTAGGCCACATTCGGCCCTTAAGGTTAATAAAATACTCAAATTATGCTTTTTATTGAATGTACACGAAACTAAGAAAAATTAATTAAAACATAATAAAAATGCTTGTATTCAAGCTCCTCAAGTCTGAAAACTAGTTTAATATGCTACACCTAATTACAACAGATTAATGAGCCTCACCAAATCATCAACCACGCCACTTTATCCACAACCTACTTACTTGCGAGGTAAGGGAGGAGTGGGTGAGTTCATTGTGAACTCAGTGAACAATCAGGAACCAGCATGATATGCTTAAAAACAGAGCTTAAAACAGAAAAAAGACTCAACCTTAAAATTGTTTCTCATGTTGGGTTCGCGGGAGAGGTTGCGAGACCCAGTCAGATCCTATTAGAAACATAAGTTTGTAAAAATAGTTCACATGTGTTACTGAAAATCATACTTGAAAACTTAGCTTATGCTTTCTTGGAAATAGAACTTTTTCAGCATGGACACATGCTTACATACTGATCTTATCAGAATGGTTGAGAAACATAAAATATGTTCTTGCACATAAAACACTTAGAATAAACATTTATCAGATTGGAGGTGAATGTGGAGAAGCGTCTCGAACCGTTTGAAATTGAATCCTCAAAGTAGCGGGCTTGGTTTTATTGTATCCTAAGCTAAATCTAAATATCATAAAGAATAAGAAGAAGAAAATAAAATAAAATAAAGTAAAGTAAAAAAAATAATGAAATAAAATAGAAACAAAAATAAATAATGGAAAATGAAAGACAATTAGAAAATTAGGGAATGAGGTTTAAATAGAGATGTAGCCCATGTTTTGGGATTTTGAATTTTGAACGCATTCAGGGTGTTCGGGCATGGCCGTGGGTATTGTGGCACACCCGTATCTTTCTTCACACGGTCATTCAATATGGGCGTGCTCCTCTAGTGTTCGATAAGTCAAAATGTTGGCACGGATAGAAGGCACACCATGTTTATCCCGTGCTTGACGAGTCAGTAACCTCACACGGGGCGTCGGCACGGGTGGACTAGTATCGCAGTCCGTGCTGGAGAAAGAAGTTTATTCCCTATTCGTGCACGGCTAACGGCACACCCATGGTTCAGCCCTAGCTTCCACATGACCACGAGCACGCCCATGTGTAGGGCCGTGTGGCCTAGAAATCTGCTCTTTGGTTAGTTTATGGTTAAGTACTAAAAATAAAAAGAAAGGAAAAAATAAAAAAAAATGTAAAAATGGTGTTAGTGCTTGGGTTGCCTCCCGATAAGTGCTCATTTATAGTCTTAGCTAGACTTTACCTCTCATTCGTATGGTCATGGTGGTTTGAGAAGGTGGAAATCCTTTCTCATTCGATCAACTCGGTTATGGATATAAAGTTTAAGTTGAGTAATGTTTACCTCAAAAGTGTTGAATTTAGGATTGCTTACCTCAACTGTGCCGTATAGGAAGACATTAAGTACTTCAAAAGTGATTTCTTCGTTTGCCTTGAGTTCTGAATTGGTGATTCGAGGGTCTTCCATATTCAACAATACCTATCCTCTATTTTGATGTGATTTGTTGTTCCAATCAGCTCGTCTGGGGTTTCCTTTGGTTTCACTTCGTGTGATTCTAGTTCCTCATGTAATTCTTCTTTATTAGTAAGAGGACTATGATCGGCTCAGGTTTGTAGCTTTGTGGTGTTTCCTGCAATGAAGGTTGAACAAGTTGGTTATCAACTGAATTTAATTTCTCACCTTTATCACTTAATGTTTTGGCCGAGTCAAGAGCTTGAAGAGTGACTATCTCATTGCCTTCACGAAGTATGAGTTCTCCTGCATAGATATCAATTTTAGCTCTGGTAGTTGCTAAAAAGGGTCTTCCTAAAATTAAGGGGATCGTGTTGTCCTCATCTATGTCTAAAATGACAAAGTCTACTGGGAATACGAATTTATCAATTTTTATTAGAACATTTTCTATTATACCCCTAGGAATTCTTATAGTTTTATTAGTTAATTGAATGCTCATCCTAGTTTGTCTGGGTTTTCCTAGACCTAGTTGTTTAAACATTTTGTAAGGCATAACATTGATGCTTGCCTCTAAATCTGCTAACGCATTATATCAATAGGTAAACTACCAATTAAACATGGAATTGTAAAACTCCCTGGATCTTTTAATTTCTGTGGTAGTTTATTTTGTAGAATTGCTGAGCACATTGCGTTTAGCTCCA
Organism: Gossypium rotundifolium; assembly: GCA_025506655.1. Lineage (NCBI taxonomy): Eukaryota > Viridiplantae > Streptophyta > Magnoliopsida > Malvales > Malvaceae > Gossypium > Gossypium rotundifolium. The sequence continues at coordinate 33,256,312 of CP106727.1, read as the reverse complement.
CGTGGTGCTCTTCGTCTCATTTGCGTTTGTTGGTCAAAAGCTGTCTTAAAAATTTCCTCGAGTCTGGTATCTGAAAAAGAGCTTCAAGGAGAGGGAAGTTAATATGTAATTTCTTTAAGAGTTTAAGAAACTTACCGAACTATTCTTCTGAATCGTCTCTTTTCATTGCTTCGGGATAAGGTATGCGAGGTTGGTACTCCTTGATTATCGATTTTTGCTTTTCTTGTGTTACCTCTATCTTACCTTCGTCTACCTTGTTTTCTTGTATTGAGTTTGGTTCATCTAACCCCTTACTGTCTTGAGCTGAGATGGCTTGAATTTGCTCCTTTGGGTTAACCTCGGTGTTACTTGGTAGACGTCCTAGCGGTCGTATTAACTTTGTGAGATGTCCCATTGACTTAGTAAGTTCTCCAACTTGATTCTCGATCCCTTTGATCAATTTTTGTTGTTCATCAAGTGCTACTTCAGTCTTTTGGAGACGAGAATCATGGTCGCCATGAAATTCGCCAAGATCTCTTCAAGATTCGACTCTCTTCTTGTTGGTGAGGTGGTTGTTGAAAATCGAAGGAAGTTTCGATCTTTGGCTATTTTGATAATTCCACGAGAAATTGGGATGGTACTTCCAGCCTGCATTATAAGTGTCACTATAAAAATTATTTTGATATCTAGAATAGTTACCTGTATAGTGAGCTTGATCGTTTTCCATGCCATATCCGTAGGCTGGGTACTCAGGATTCGCCACGCCTCTTAGATTCAAATCATATTGTATTTCTGGATGTACCTGCGAGGGACTATACCAATCATCAATCTTTTTATTCATCATCTCTAACTGATTAGATAACCTGGTGACCACATCGAGGTTGAAAACATTGGTTGCTTTAGTAGAAATTGCCCCCATGCCTTGCCATTGATAATTATTCAATGCCATCTTTTCCGTAGACTAAAATTTTCTACAAAAAGAAAAATAGAGGAAAAATTAGCAAAGTAAAAAGAAATAATAATAAAGAATATATAATAATAATAAATTGTAAATAAAAAAATTTGGCTAAAGTAATATAAATAGAGTTTTCTTAATATTTTAGTATTCCCCAGAACGGCGCCAAAAACTTGATCGTGTCAAAATAGTCGAGTTTTAATACTTATAAAAGAGTGATCGAACCTGTAGACTGACTGTGACAACAATAGAGGCAAGTGCACCTATCGAACAGTAGTATAGCTCAGGCAAGAATATCTTATCGAACCCAATGGAACCTAAAAGTACTACTACTTACTTTTTTTCTATTATTTAGCCTAAAACATAGAGTGATTGGATTATTAAACTAACAAAATACTTAAACTAAATGCAAAGACAAAAGAATGAATTGGAGAAAGACTTTAAGAAAACTCAGTTGATAAAGACGATACCCTTAGGAAGAATCCACCTATGACTTCACTTATTATTTATTCTGCAAACCATATGATTTCTTTAGTTAGCTTGATTCTTGAGACTCCCTAACCTATATTAAACCCTCTCTCAAGGCGAATAACGTCTAACCTTAGGTTAATTAGTGGAACTCTCATTCTCTTATAATAACCCCCTAAGGAAGCAGTAAATCGATCAATGGATTCCCATATTAGGTTTCACCCTAATCTTGCAAAGTCTCGTAACCCTATCTCTAGGCGCCCGATCAACTCTGCTCAATTATGCTAGATCTACTCTTAGGTAGGGTCTATTCCTTCTCCACCTAAGCACATTAGATTAAATTAAGCAACATAATTAAGAACAAACTAAGTACTTCTCATATAAATTTAGAAATCAAATAAAAAAATCCATCATATGTTTCATCCCTTTCAGATATCTGAAGGGTTTAGTTCATAACAAAGTAGGAAAACATCTCAAGAGAAAAGATAAAACAAAACATAAGAAATCCCTAAAACCCCCTGAAGGAATTGAAGGAGAGATCCTCCATCTTGAATGGAGCTCAAACTTCTTGAGATGGATCACCGGCTATCTTCAAGTGATTCCCTAAAAGATGAAAGCTTCAAAAAAAGTCTCTCGCCAAAAATCGTCTCTGCTTTCTTCGCCGAACTCCCTTTAGTTGCTACCTTGGGTGTTTATATAGGCTTTGAGATGCTTTACTTGGCTCCTAAGTATCCTAATTCATGTAGAATTCCTCCTAGGATGTTTAAGTAGACTTAGGAATGTGTTTCTTTGCCTCCAAGCATCCAAACCGAGTGAAATTGCTCTTTCCATGGCGAGAGGGTACGCCTTTATGGCACACGCCGTGTAAGCCGCCTTTAGGTCAGATCTCGATTCATCGATTGGGGCACGGTCGTGTAAATCGTGGCATGGTCGTGTGAAGTAAATGGTAAGGCACAGTCGTGTGGCTTGAAGTCCAGGCCATGTCGATTTCTTGGGTTGGCCCAATTTGGTCCGTTTTAAGCCCGTTTTACGTTCTTTTTATCCTTAGGTGCTTTCCTGAGCATAAGACATGAAAAGAAAGGATTAAGAGCACCTTTTTGCATAAATTAGGGATAAATCATCCAAAAGCATACTAAATGTAGGATTAAAATATGTTATTTTTACGGTTCATCAATGCCTAAGGCAAAGCATCTTCCCAATGAAACTTAATATATGGCATATTTGTCTTTCAATCAATTTGTTCATTTTCTATTAGACTAAGGGCATGTTAAGGTTTGTGATTTGGCACAATTCATTGTGGCAAATCAGAGTCTTTTCAGCACTTAAGGAGATTTTTTAGTCGTTTTATATTTATTTATTACATTTTTAATTTTATTATTTTAGATTAATTTACTGCAAAATAAGTATTTTTACGCATATTTTGGAGTTTTAATAACCCATGAAGCCAACTCAGACCTTAGGAATGACTAATAGGTTGTTTGAGTATGTTGGATGCTAATTTAGGCCCAAGAATACAAAGGACGATGCCAGTGTCATGACATCAAACATCGAAGCATTCAGGGGTGAGAAAGGGCCGATGTCACGACATGGGACCTTGATGTCACATCACCACGATGATTTCATGGAAATGTGCGACTGTTTTACATGTACAAAAATTTTGTATTATTTCCTTAATTGGACCCTAATCATTTAATAGTATATTGTATTGAATAGAATCAAAGTGTATCTAGGGTTGTGTAGGCACTAAACAATAGTCTAGCCTATATAAGTTGTCTTCGAGTCACCAAAAAACGAGTTAGACTTAGTTAAACTTAGACAGAAAATTTTATTTACTTTATTTTCCCTTAGTTTATTTTTTGTTTGCTTAGTCAGAACTTTTCTATTTTGATGTGAAGACGTTTATGAGCGGAGATTGTTTCAGAATTGCACTCCAATTTAATTATGAATGAGCATTCTCTTTTCCTTTACTCTTTTATTCCATTATTTATATTTCGTTATCTTAATCAACTAATGTTTGTATGAATATTGGGATAAAATCTTGTTTGTCTTTTATATTTTGCATGTTTCAGTTATGGATCTAATTTATTAATTAAGTAATTGTTTATAAAAAATTGGGTGTTTATTTAAGAGTGCTTAGTATATTAGGGAGTTTCGCCCCTAGTAGAATATCGAGGCAAGTGAGGCCGAGAGGGTATCCTGTCGAGTATAACTTGTGCCAAGTGGTGAGATCGAGAGGGTGACATAGGTGGTAGTCCTTGGTGAAGATGTGATTGAGAGGTTATTCTTAGCTAAGGGTGGTAAACAACTCAGTTGAGGGTAATTAATGACTTAATTGATAATTAGGAATTTAATCGATTATAGGCTGGGAGCTCACAACATTGACACTAGGAATAGGAAATTATATTAGGTTATTTTACGTTAATTAATTTTATTAGGTTATTTTAGTTTAATTCATTTTATCAGTTTAATTAATATTTTAATTTTGCATTGACACTACTAATTCGTGACTCAATTAGATTAGTAATTATTTTTGGTAATTAATATAATAATAAATATCTCCAATCTCCAATTTGCAATCCCTTGGGTACAATCCTCGGAATACTTACCGGTGTTCCATTATAACAAAAATCTATATTACAAATTGACCTGTTCACTTGTAGATACTACACTTAATTTATATATTTTTATTTGCATAATTTTTACTTTAAACGTTAGCACGTTTGGAGGCGGTCAAGTTGTCGGCGCTATTGCCGGGGATTGTAGCGTGAAAATTGTTATTAATTTAATTTATTTGTAAAATAATACTATTTGAAAGATAACCAAGTTCTATAGTTTGTTAATTTTTAATTAATTTTTATTTTCGTTGTATTTGTTATTTTTAGTTACGTTGTTGACATTTTAATTTAATCATGGATGCAATTGATGATGAATTTGACGATGATAGCAGTTGGGATGAGGAATGCGAGGTGTCTGCATGGTACGATGAAGAAAGACGATGTCAATGTTGCAACACCAACATGCAGCACCATGACACAGAACATAGAAGCATCCAGGGGTTAAAATGGGCTGATGTCACGACGTGGGATCTTGAGTTCATGGAAAGATGTGGTAGTTTTCCTTGGACGAAAATTTTGGATTATTTCCTTAATTAGACCCTAAGCATTTAATAGCATATTGTATTAATGAGAATCAAAGTGTGTCTAGGGTTGAGTATGCACCAAGCAATAATCTAGCCTATATAAGTCGTCTTAGAGTCATCAAAAAATGGTTAGACTTAGACAATTTTATTTAGTTTGTTTTTCCTTAGTTTAATTTTTATGTTTGCTTGGTGGGAAATTTTTTATTCCGATGTGAAGACGTTTGTGAACGGATATTGTTCAGGAACCGCACTTCAATTTAATTATCAATGAGCATTTTCTTGTCTTTTACTCTTTTATTTCATTATTTATATTTCATTAGCCTAATCAACTAATGTTTGTATGAATATTGGGATAAAATCTTGTGCGTATTTTATATTTTGCATGTTTCAGTTATGGATATGATTTATTAATTAAGTAATTTTTTATCTAAAATTGGGTGTTTATTCAAGAGTGCTTCATATATTAGGGAGTGCTGCCCCTATTAGAATATTGAGATAGGTGAAACTGAGAGGGTATCCTGTCGAGTATAACTTGTGCCAAGCGGTGAGACTGAGAGGGTATCTATATGCCTAGGAAGAGACCAAGAGGGTGACTTAGGTGGTAATCCTTAGTGAAGATGAGACCAAGAGGTTATTCCTAGCTAAGGGTGATAAACAACTCAGTTGAGGGTAATTAATGGCTTCACTGATAATTAGGAATTTAATTGATTATAGGTTGAGAGCTCGCAACGTTGACACTAGGAATAGGAAACTCCATTAGGTTATTTTAGGTTAATTAATTTTATTAGGTTATTTTAGTTTAATTTATTTTATCAGTTTAATTAATATTTTAATTTTGCATCGATACTACTAATTCATGACTCAATTAGATTAGGAATTATTTTTGGCAATTAATTAAATAATAAATATCTCCAATCTATAATCCCTTGGGTACGATCCTCAGAATACTTACTGGTGCTTCATTGTAACACAAATCTATATTACAATTTGACTTCTTCGCTTGCAAATACCGCACTTAATTTATATATTTTTATTTGCACAATTTTTACTCTAAATGTTTGCACGTTTGGAGGCGGTCAATTTGTCTGCTAATACAAGTTGTCTTTTTGTATTACGATCCGACCAAATAATACCTTTTAGTATTATTTTAAACATTAGACAACTAATAAGCAACATTTGCTTCTATTTTGCTTTGCGTGGAAAAGTCACATGAGTACAATTATATAAAGTATATTAATGTAATCCATGAATATGTTTTATTAACCTATCTATTCAAAAAAATTACAAGTTTATAAATGAATATAGTATACTTAGGGAACCAGATCCAACACTTTCCCACTTGCTCTAGTGAAGTAGATGAGTCATATTTCACATTCTCATGCTCTTCACATGTTTCTCAAAATTCCTAGCTAGTAGAGTCTTGGTAATGAGTCTGTAAGGTTGTCATCAGATGCGACCTTGACTACATCCATGATTCTATCTACAACTGCCTCCCTTATGATATGATACTTTCAGTCAACATGTTTTGTCCTCTTGTGCTTTCTCGTCTCCTTGGTATTAACTATTGACATACTATTGTGTACAAAAAGAGATGGACAACTTCGAATAACTTAACATCAATGAAACATGCCTAACAACATTTGATTCCTTCCTTCTGCCACATCATTCTATTGTGGAGTGCCCGATGCAATTAATTGGAACAGAATCCCATTCTCTACAAGGTACCTTAGGAACTCATCTGATAAATATTCCTCGCCTTAATCAAGCCAAAGTGCCTTTATGGGTAAATCTTGTTGTTTCTCCTCTTTCGCATGAAACTCTTTGAATTTATCAATGGTTTCACTCTTACGGTGCATTAGGTAAACATACCCATCTATGGAATAATCATCAATGAAGGTTACATAATACTCGTAACCACCTTTTGCACTGACGCTCATGGGGCCACATACGTTAGTGTGCACAAGTTCTAGGGGTTTCACGACCCTCGTCCCTCTTGCATTAAAAGATCACTTGGTCATCTTACATTCCAAGAAAGATTCATATCGTGAAAGATTAACTTCTTTAAACAAACTTAAGATGTCGTCTTTCACAAGTCTAGATATTCTTTATTAGTTAATATGACCAAGTCTCAAATGTCAAAAGTATGCCTAATTAGAGTGAAAGCTTTTAAGTCCTTTATTCAAAATTTCAGTCTTAAGCAGCACGTACATATTTGGTTTGATAAAATAGAGATTATTTGATATTCATCCATTATAGATAATCTTACGATTTCTAAATATTGTAATACTAGTATTAAAGTCACTATCAAACCATCTTTATATAAACATGCAACAAAAATCAAGTTTCTTTTGAAACTTGGTAAATAAAAATGTCTTTCAAAATAATATTACTAAAATTATTGCATGATAATACCAACAACAGGGTTGGCCAACTATCATACGAAGATTATTTTGAAAGACGTTTTCTATTTACCAAGTTTCAAAAGAAACTTAATTTTTGTTGCATGTTTATATAAAGATGGCTTGACAGTGACTTTTAATACTGGTATTGCAATATTAAGAAATCGTAAACTTATCTGTAATGAATGAATATCAAATAATCTATATTTTATCAAACCAAATATGTACATGCTGCATAAGACTGAAATTTTGAATAAAAGACTTAAGATATCTAACTCTAATGAGGCGTACCTTTGAAATTTCAAACTTGGTCATATTAACCAAGAAAGAACCACTAGACTTGTGAAAGATGACACTTTAAGTTTGCTTAAAGAAGTTGATCTTCCATAATGTGAATCTTAATTGAAAGGTAAAATGAGTAAGCGATCTTTTAATGCAAAGGGAATGAGGGTTGTGAAACCATTAGAACTCGTGCACACAAACATATGTGGCATGCAAAAGGTGGTTACGAGTATTATGTAACCTTTATTGATGATTATTCCAAATATGCATATGTGTACTTAATGCACCGCAAGAGTGAAACCTTTGATAAATTCAAAGAGTTTTATGCGGAAGTGGAGAAACAACTAGGTTTACCCATAAAGGCACTTCGATCTGATCGAGGTGGGGAATATTTATCAGATAAGTTCTTATGGTACCTCATAGAGAATAGGATTCTATCCCAATCAATCGCACCAGACACTCCACCATTGAATAATGTGGTAGAAAGAAGAAATCAAATGTTGTTAGACATGGTTCGTTCACTGTTAAGTTATTCGAAGTTTCCAATCTCCTTTTTGGGGATATGCATTGCAAGCGACTTGCAATATTTTGAATAATGTACCAACTAAGGTAGCATCTAAAACTCTATATGAATTGTGGCATGGCATGAAGTTGAATATAAAACATTTAAGGGTTTGGGGATGCTCGTTCTATGTATTGGATAAAGATGCTAGGAAGTTTGATTCACAGACATAATTGTGCATGTTTGTCAGATATCAAAAAGGAACAAATGGTTATTTGTTTTATAACTTGAATGAGCAAACTATGATAGTGTCAACTCATGCTATTTTCCTTGAGGAAACCTACATGAATGACTTTAGACCTTGAGTAATAGAAGAACTTAAGGAGCTTTAAGGAAATACACAAAGCCTTATAGAAAAAGTTCTAGAATCAACTCCTAATAGTAGACCTACAAACAATTAGTAGCATAGGGTGCTTCATCGCTGTGGGAGGGTCTCTAGTAGGCCTGAGCTCTTCCAATCTGGAAGAAGTGTTTTAAACACTGAGTCTATTGAATAGAAAGATGATGACCCATTGACATATGATAAAGTGATGCAAAGTGATGATTCCAAGCTCTGGGAAATAGCTATGAAAGCTGAGATTGATTCTATGGATTCCAAGTTAGTGTGGAAACTTGAAGCCTTACCGAAAGGGATAAAACCCATTGGATATAAGTGGATCTACCAGAAGAAAAGAAACATGGATGGGAAAGTGGAAACTTACAAGGCTAGACTTGTAACAAAAAGTTATACATAGAAAGAAGGTATCAATTACGAAGAAACCTTCTCTCTAGTTGTCATGTTGAAGTCAATCTACATATTGTTATACATTGAGGCAACTCTCGGTTATGAGATCTGGCTAATAGGTGTCAAGACAATGTTCTTGAATGGCTATCTTGAAGAGAGCATCTATATGATACAACCCACAAGATATATAGCTAAAGGACACGAGCATAAAGTTTGCAAACTACTTAGATCCATATATGGACTTAAGTAATATCCCGCTTATGGAATCAAAGATTTTATCAAGCGATCAAGACTTTTGGACTTGAGCAAAATATAGATGGACCTTGTGTTTATAAACATATTGGGGATGGAAATGTGGCCTTTCTCGTTCTACATGTTGATGACATTCTACACATTGGGAATGGTGTAGGGACATTGTCATTGGTTAAACTCTGGTTAACTCAACAATTTAGCTTAAAGGACTTGGGAGAAGTTAATTTTATTCTAGGAATTTGAATCCTAAGGGATTGAAAGAACAAAGTGATAACATTATTGCAACCTTCATACATAGACAAGATATTGGAATGATATGTAATGACCAATTGAAAGAAGGGAAATCAACTTTCTGTATCAGGATTTCATCTCTCTTTGGAGGATTGTCCTAAGACAATAGAAGAAAGAGAAAACATGATAAAGTTTCTTATGCTTTGACAGTAGGAGGTCTCATGTATATTATGTTATGCACACGTCCATATATATGTTTTGCAGTGGGGTTGGTGAGTTGATATTAGACGAATCCAAGACCAAGGCACTGGCAAGTAGTTAAGCATATGCTCAAGTATTTACAGAGAATTAGAGATTATATGCTTGTGTATTTTAGAGGAGATCTTAATCCTAATAGATATATTGATTATGTAACACCCCTTACCCATATTCAACGCTGGAACAACGTACGAGGCGTTACTGGACATAAACTCAACCAATCATACAAAATCAAGACTTAAATTTCCTTCCAATTTAAAACCTTTTTCACACATTCACAAGGTCCCTTTTATGAGCCTACAAGGCCCAAAACATGCTTCGAGAATGGTTCGAGACTAAATCGAGATCTTAGGAAGATTTTATGAAGCTCAAATTTTTTTGAGATTTTAGGGGCACAAGTCCGTGTAGGTCAATGGACACGCCTGTGTGGCAAGTCACATGCCTATGTACTTAGGCCGTGTTGATTTTAGGATGCATTCTGTTTATGATGTCAGCAACAAATGGTAGCCACACGGCCAAGTCACACGCCTGTACTAGGTCGTGTGGTCAATTTTATTTTTATGATTTTTCATAAATCAAGTGCAGACTTCACACGACCAGGGCACACGCCCATGTCCCTAGGCTGCGTCCCTCACAAAGCCGAGACATACGGTCGTGTCTCAGCCCATATGGTGTAACACCCCAAACCCGGCCCAAACGTTACGATCGGATCTGGTATGTTACAGGGTAAATTGAAAATGATCTTTTAGTGACTTTGGGAAAAACCATAATTTTAAAAAAACTTTCCGATTAAAGCGATGACTTTGTGTATAAAAATTAGATTCAAACGACTTTCAGGGAAAATGTTATTTTGACAAGAGTTATCATTGTTAAGAAAATCCAGAGTTTTATCAAAAATAACTTGTAAACCATTCGTTAATATTTTTGAAAGACAGTTGTTTAATTTTTTAGGAAAAATCCCATTTTGAGCATTTATTAATAATCAGTAATCAAAGTAAATACTAAAACCCAATTAAAAATTACCAAAGGCCTTGTTACAACAAAAATCCCCAATTAAAAGAAATTTAATTAATGCAGTAAAAAGTTTACGCAAAGAAAATTCTTTATGGCCTCCATGAATCCGTCTCGGCTCCCAAATCCACCATCTACCGATTACCTGAAAAGTTAGGAAAAGGGTGAGTCATAGAGACTCAGTGTGAAAAACCATCAAAACATATAAACGGCCCACGACCCACAATCTCATATTCAGCTCATTCGGGTTATCATACAACTACATGAATGCATCAAGCCCAACCCAACCTAGTATTTTTCCATCCTCTACACGCCATCCCGTACCAGCCTATCACACCGTGGAGATTTCTACAATCAACCCTCCATCCGCTACACGCTGCCTTGACAGTCATGCTGTCAGTTATAATACCGATCACTATGTGACCTTATAATCAATTGTGGTAGAGCCACTGATCACCATGTGACCTTATAATCAAATGTGGCAGAGCCACCAATCACCATGTGACCTTATAATCAAATGTGGCAGAGCCACCGATCACTATGTGACCTTATAATCAATTGTGGCAGCGTCACCGATCACCATGTGACCTTATAAACAAATGTGGCAGAGCCACCGATCACCATGTGACCTTATAATCAATTGTGGTAGAACCACTGATCACCATGTGACCTTATAATCAACATTTCCCCTTTATCATCATACCCATACCCCATGCACAACATATATATATATTAATGAATGCAACATGCTATTATCAAGGAAATAGATTATCACATACATCCAAGCTCACAGTAAGGTATTACAGATACATACCCGTCACTTCTTGCTTTACCCACAAAGGTATTTCGACTGTATACACAGCCTTTTTCGGCCTTTCATGTAGTATCCTAAAAATGGGCCTATGCATTTTTGATTTAATTATACGAAATGGCATGTCTTATGTGTTATGAATGTATGGTGAACATTTTTGGAAACTTGGAAATGTTAATTTTAAAAGAGGAAAGTGAACATTTTTGGAAACTTGGAAATGTAAGGAAATGTTTTAGAAATGTTAAGTTTAAAAGAGGAAAGCGAACATTCTTGGAAACTTGGAAATGTAAGGAAATGTTTTAGAAATGTTAAGTTTAAAAGAGGAAACTAAAACAAGGTGGCCTTAAGAAAATTAGTAGAGGGAATTTAACACAAGAGCGGGCTTGGAGTAGTGGCTAGGAGGTACCACTTAAGGCCTAGGTAAGTGACGCCACAAGCTATGCAAATGGAACTAGGTTCGAGCAACGTGGGAAGCAAATAAAGGATTTTATTTTGCTATAAGGAGCAGAGGAGGTGGACGGCACTAAGGAACTTAAGTGAGGAGTTTTATTCTCTTTAAAATTTGGCTAAAGGGTGTGCTCAAGTGTGGATTAAGTTCCTTTTATTTTAAGTGGATAAAAGAAGAGATAATTGTGGATGGAGAGAAAAACTAGAAAATTGATAGAGTTGGCCGATTGGGGGGCTCCCTTAGGTGATAATTTCGGCCAAAGGAGGGAATTTAGGCCATTATTCATTCTTCATTCTTTTCTAAGTCTCTGTCGAATTCTCTCTTTCTCTACAAATCATCATCCTCTTTTCCTTTTTGATTCTCTAAAAGCCGAACCTTCAACGTCAACCTACTCTCCTTCTTTTGCAAATTCAATCAAAGCTGAACCCTCAAGGTAACCATTAGCCGATTTCTTCATAGTTACAAAACCTAAAATTTGCTGATCACACTTAGTCTATAGCCAAATCTCTGTAGGTTCAAACAAGGAGTAGTCGACTTCTGTATTAAGAGTAAGAGCTAGTTATCATTCGGGTTTCATTCTTTAATTATAGACTTGTCGAAATCTAGGAACTAACCCAATGGTATTTCCATCTTGGCCGAATCTTGGAAGGTGGCTTCAGGATTTAGTGGTTGTCGACTACAGGAAGAGATCTTTCGGGACTCTCAAAGATCTAAGGTGAGTCAATCGGTCTAAGGTTATTTCTCATGTTTAAGTGATTGAGAATTGGATCTAATATAAAAGTCTATAGGGATTTCGACAGAGGTATACAAGGATTCTAGGATTTGAGAATTTCACGATAAGTCCATATGTACATTCAGCCAAGGCCTTAATTATTGATTAAGATCTATTTTCTCATTTAAAAAGGCCGAAACTAATTTGTTAAAGTGATTTAAAGCTTGGCCGAATATAAGAAGAGTATGGTGAAGATTTCGGGATTTGGCACCAAGGTAAGTTTTAGTGTACTAATCCTACTAGGATTTGGATTTATGGCTGAATGGCTCTTTAGTAAGTATTAAATGATCGATTAAATGTAGAGATTTAAGATCTAAGGCATTAGATCAAGCTTTTTGGGATTTGGATTGGAAACCTTAAGCGAATCAGGTGTGTACCCCACACTATCTTTTAATAATATTTATGGCAATATTAAATATATGTATGAATGTGAATATGGCTAAGTACCATGTTAAGGTACACAGTGTTAAGGTACGTTTTTCCTACTCCTACTATGAGTATGATAAGACTTATTATGCCATGAATGTGAATATGATAAGAATGTGAATTACGACATGATGATGCATAATGTGTATGTTATATGGGGGCATACGGGATATTATGAAAAGGGGAAGTGAATGTGGTGACCTAAGACCACGGTATCTGAATGTGATGACCTAAGACCACGATATCTGAATATGGTGTCTCATGACACAAAGTATGTATCTGGTGGCTATGCCACGAATTTATAAGGGCGATGAGCACGTCGACTGCAGTGACTGCCTTCGATGGTGTGTAGCGGATGGAGGGTTGACTTAGTAGTCCCCACGGTGTGCAGGGATGGTACGGTGATGTGTAGCGGATGGCATATAGGTTTGGGTTTGGGTTGCATCATTATTTCCCATCTGTTATATGAATATGCATGTAATATGTGAACATATTCCTAAATTGTTAAATTTTAGTGTTGGTTACACATTGAGTCTGTTTGACTCACCCCTTGTGGGATTACTTTTCAGGTGACGATCAGTGATGGGCCGAGTCGGCAGGAGCTTAGTGGAGGCCATGTGAAGTTCAGATTTTTCTTCGTTTTAGACTCTTATTATTTTGAGTACTTTGAATTTATTTTTGGGAATTATTTGATGTAATAAGGCCATAGTTGAATTATTTTATTTCACTTCTACTTATCCTGCTACAAAATATTATTTTTTTTTAAAAATAAAAGACTAAGTGAATTTATCATGAACTAAACCCTAAATGTTTTGTCACCTAAAGTAAAGGATTTTAATAATGAAATAAACTTGTTTTCAACTCAAGCCCAACCCAAAACAATCTTTCTTTCAAAACACACAAGTTTTCCTAAGTAACAAAAGAATTTGAAACAGTTTACACCGAGAAACATACCAGATTCGGTCAAGGCTCATGGGCTGGGTTTGGGGTGTTTCAATTTAGTATCAGAGCCCAGTTTTAAACTCTCAGCCTTGGGTTTAAGGCCCAAAATATTTTCAAAGTTAAGCCCAAAAAGAATTTTTGTGAATTAAGCAGGATTTTCTGGCATGGCCCACTAAGTCTCCGACCCGAAGTCCACCATGTAAGTACTCCGATCCCTTGTGTGATTTATATTATGACTTGTAGAAGGGGTAGAAATGGAATGTAGAATATAGATTTAGTACTTGAACCCTAGGGCTAGTTACCCCAACAATTACATAAGACTTAAATGCCTAATTAAACAAACCTGTGGTTAAGTCGCCGAGTTAGGGTGTGGCAACCATGGTGCGCATGTCTAGGATTGGTTTTAGTGGGAGCTTGGTATTTAAGCAGTCTGCGTGAATCACCTCCTCTCCACTCAAATCCTACCTGGTGCGTAGCCTCGGTTCACCCTAACCAAGAGGACTTATACACGGGCTAAACCCCTAACTAAAACCCGAAAGGGACTAGCCGTATTTTTTCATGAAAACCCTAGTTTTATAATCACCAAATTACCCCTTGAATAGTAGCAAAAACTTATTTTGGAAAATTTTCAAAATATTTCCGACTTATAAAAAAATTACAAAAATACCCCTAGTGGTAAAATTACAAAAATGCCCTTGGTTTATGGAAATTTTCAAAATACCCACAGTTCTTATCAAAATTTCACTACTTTTCTTAAAGGAACCCTAAATTTACAAAATATCAAAATACCTTGATTATGAAAAGAAAAAAAATTATGAAATTACCCCTAACCTGTAAATTACCGAAATACCCCCGAGTTACAAAATTACCAGAACGACCCCCGATCTTCAAAAAATTTTTGCAACAACACTAATTTGGAAAACAAATTCTCAAAAACAACCCTCAAGTTTTGTAAATTCCAAAGTACCCTTGATTTATCAAGATTTATAAATTTACCCGGGTTATTACCAAAATACCCTCGGATTTCAAAATTTCCAAAATACCCCTAGGAATGCAAAATTTCCAGATACCCTTATTGACAAAAACACCAAGGAACCTTATTTTGACAAATTACAAAAATACCCCTGTAAGACAAATTACGAGAATACCCCTGGGATAAGAACGGACAGAAATGTCCGAAGCGTGAATGTGTATGTGAGATACTATGGAATGGATGTACTTTTCTGTGAATTAGGATAGAAGATTTGAAACTTTGAATGATCGAAAGAACCCCTATTAAACTTCCTGCCATGAAACTTCTTGTGGATAATTAGTGGAATAAGGGCTAATTCATAAAATTTCTTAAACCAGACTAAAGCGCGATCGTAGAAATGAGCTCTAGGGGACGTGGTCACAATTTACGAGGATGCGATCGAGGTAGAATGACCGTGTCGGAACCCGTTAGATCGAGACAAGGATCTAAGAATGTACCACCGCCACCACCACCACCAGTTGTTGGTGTTGAGCAGCAAGATCAGACGAGAGAAGATGTTGTATCGCGGTATCTCTGCGAGTTCTTGAAATGGTGGTCAGGTCTTTGGAGGGAATATGGGAGCTCAAAATCATGCACTGCGAGCGACTCCAAGCCAACAGAGTGAGGTGTTCCGTGGAGTATCCGTGTGGCATCCAAAGACTGGTTGAATCTCGGTTGGAGGCGATCGAGCGCATTATGGATGAGCTCGATCGACTCTGAGGAGAAGTTGAAAGGAATGGTGGCATCGCTTCGCGATGAAGTGTATCAATGGTGGTTAACGATTCGAGATGATGCCACAGCTGGGGATCTAACCTGGGAATATGTTAAGGCGGCATATCAGAAGAAGTATGTTGGCACACGTTATATTGATGAGCAGAGGAAGGCATTTTTGGGGTTGGTTCAAGAGAACAAGCCAGTAGCAGAGTACGAAGCTAAATTTTTGAGGTTAAGCTGGTATGCTCGAGGAGTGGTGTCAATAGAGCATGAACGATGTGTCCGGTTTGAGGACGGACTAAGGGATGACCTGAGGTTGTTAGTCGCTCCACATCAAGAGTAGGAGTTTTCTGCTTTAGTAGAGAAAGCTAAGATAGCGGAAGGAATTAAGGACTCTGTGAGGCAGAACACGGACCGGAATAAGTAGAAGAGAGGATTTGGGTCATCTGGATCTTTTGGGAATGCTCAAAATAGGCCTAGAGCTGATGGGCCGCGAGGTCAGCAAACAGGTACTAGAGGGCAATACCGTACTTGTGAGCAATGTGGGAAGAAACACTTAGGCGAATGCTGAAAGAAGACAGGTGGGTGTTTCAGATGTGGGTCAAAGGACCATATGATCAAGGACTGCCGATGAGACCAGATGGGAATCATCTAGTAGCTCAGAATGTTAATCAGGCTGGTAGAGGTGGACAACAGCCTCAGCGAGGTCATGGTCCGAATAATCGAGGAAATGGTACTGGTAGAGGACGTGGAACACCGGGCAGAGGTGCTGCTAATACTGAGGCAAGACAGCTGGGTTTGGCTTACGCAGTACGCTGGAGGGAGGATGGAGACGCACCGGACATCATAACAGGTACGTTCCTCATTCATGGCAAGCCTTATTTTGCTCTTATTGATGTGGGCTCGACCCATTCTTATATTGCATGTAGTGTAGTGGAAACACTAGGCCTAGACTCTGAATTTTTTGATAGAGAGATGACTGTAGTAAGCCCATTAGGCCAAACTGTAGTGGTGGATAAGATCTTTCAAGTATATCCCTAGAAATTCAGGGAGTGAGCTTTTGGGCTGACTTAATGGAGTTACCCTTCGGAGAGTTTGACTTCATACTTGGTATGGATTGGTTAGTAGAGCACTGGGCTGTGTTGGATTGTGCGGCTAAATAAATGGAATTAAGGACCCTGGAGGATGAGGTGGTCATTATGAGAGGAGAAAGAAGAAACTACTTGTCTAACATAGTTTCGGCATTGAAGGCGGAGAAAATGCTTCGGAAAGGATGCAAGGCATTTTTGGCCTTTGTTAGTGTTATGGATGCGAAGGAAGGGGGAATTCATGGAGTTAGAACGGTAAGGGACTTCGTGGATGTTTTTCGGAGGAGTTACCCGGAATACCCCTAGATAGGAAGGTAGAATTTGGAATAAACTTGCTACAGGGAACAGCTCCTGTGTCAATCGCTCCATACCGAATGGCACCGAAGGAGTTGGTTGAGCTCAAGGTTCAAATCCAAGAATTGTTGGATAGTGGGTTTATTCGACCTAGTGTGTCTCCATGGGGAGCACCGATCCTATTTATGAAGAAGAAGGATGAAACTATGCATATGTGCATAGACTATCATCAGTTGAATAAGCTAACCATCAAGAACAAGTATCCTTTGCCAAGGATTGATGACTTGTTCGATCAGCTTAAGGGGGCGGCAGTGTTCTCAAAGATCAACTTAAGGTCAGAATATCATCAGTTGAAGGTAAAGGAGGCGGACATCCATAAGACAACCTTTAGGATAAGATACGACCATTTTGAGTTTGTAATAATGCCGTTTGGGTTGACCAATGCCTCAGCCACGTTCATGGATATGATGAACCGGGTTTTTAAACCCTATTTGGATCAGTTCATCGTTGTGTTCATCGATGACATCCTCGGATACTCCAAGACTGAAGAGGAGCATGATGAGCATCTCCAAATTGTGCTGCAAGTATTGAGGGAAAAGAAGCTTTATGCCAAATTCAGCAAGTGTGAATTTTGGCTTAAGAAGGTTGCATTCTTAGGGCACGTGGTGTCTGCTGAAGGAATAAGGGTGGATCCTAGAAAGATTGAAGCAGTGTTGGATTGGAAACCACCTAGGTCAGTGGCTGAGATTCGTAGTTTCTTGGGATTGGCAGGCTACTACAGAAGGTTTGTAGAAGGATTCTAGTCAATAGCCGCGCCTTTAACAAAGTTGTTAAGGAAGGAAGTACCCTTTGTATGGACGGATAAGCAAGCAGGAGAGCTTTGAAAAGCTCAAGAGGGTTTTGATTGAAGCTCGGTGTTGATTCACCAAAGGCGTGAAAGGATTTTGTGGTGTCTTGTAACGCTTTGCATACGGGATTAGGATGTGTTCGATGCGAGATGGTAAAGTAGTCGCTATGCGTCTCGATAGTTAAGGCCGATGAGGTTAACTACCTAACCCATGGCTTGGAGTTGGCGGCAGTGGTCTTTGCTTTGAAGGTGTGGAGGCACTATCTTTATGGAGAAAAGTCGATAATCTACATGGACCACAAGAGCCTTAAGTATCTATTGACTCGTAGGAGTTAAACTTAAGACAACAAAGGTGGGTGGAATTACTGAAGGATTATGACTGTTCGATAGAGTATCACCCGGGCAAGGCGAATGTGGTAGCAGATGCGTTAAGTCGAAAGGTGGTGTCGGATCTGAGGGCGTTATTCGCACACTTGAGTTTGTATGATGATGGAAGTCTGCTAGCAGAATTGCAAGTCAAACCAACATGGTTGAATGAGGTAAACATGGTTGAATGAGGTAAAGGAAAGTCAGTTGGTGGATGAGGACATCAGTGTTAAGTTACAACAAGTACAGAACGGAGAGTTAGAGGACTATGGTGTTAGTGATGAGGGAGTATTATGCTTCAAAGGTCTGTATGCCGAGGAACGAGGAGTTAAGACAGAGGATTCTTCGGGAAGCGCATGGTAGCCCTTATGCTATGCATCCCGGAGGCACCAAGTTGTACAGGGATCTAAGGGAACAGTTTTGGTGGCTTGATCTTAAGCTAGAAGTTACTGAATTTGTTTGGAAATGTCTAACGTGTCAGCAAGTTAAGGCTGAACACCAAGTTCCATCGGGATTGCTTTAGCCAATCGAGATTCCGCAGTGGAAGTGGTAAAGAATTACCATGGACTTCGTTAGTGGGCTTCCCCTTACGCCTACTAAGAAGGACTCGGTATGGGTAATAGTGGACCATTTGACCAAGTCCGCGCACTTTATTCCAATGAGAGTTGATTATTCTCTGTAAAAGTTGGCGAAGTTGTATGTGTCCAAAATTGTAAGGTTGCATGGAGTTCCTCCATCGATCATCTCGGATAGGGACCCAAGGTTTACTTCTCGGTTCTGGAAAGCGCTACATCAAGCTCTAGGCATTAAATTGGATTTCACTACGGCTTTTCATCCACAATCAGATGGGCAGTCGACGAGTAATCTAGGTGTTAGAAGATATGTTGAGGGGCTGTGTGATGGATTTCAGAGGAAGTTGGGAAGAATATTTGCCTCTAGCGGAATTTGTGTACAACAACAGCTATCAAGCTAGCATTCGGATGGCACCGTATGAAGTGTTGTATGGTCGAAGTGTTGGACTCCTACATGTTGGACGGAATTGGGAGAACGTCGAGTTTTGGGACCAGAATTAGTAGCAGAGTCTGAAGAGAAGGTTGAGATAATCCGTGCACGGTTGAAGGAAGCATCTGATAGGCAGAAGTCGTACGCAGATCTTAAATGGAAGGAAATCGAATTTGATGTGGGAGACCAGGAATTCCTTAAGGTTTCTCCTTGGAAGAAGGTGATGAGATTGATGCATAAGGGAAGTTAAGTCCAAGGTTTATAGGACCCTATCGAGTGTTGAAGCTAGTTGGACCAGTGGCATACCAGCTAGAGTTACCACCAGAGTTGCAGCAGATACACGACTTATTCCATGTATCCATGCTACGTTGATATCGAACGGATCCATCTCATGTGGTACCAATCGAAGAGGTGGGGCTAAGGTCAGACTTGTCTTATGAGGAGGAGCCGATTCAGATCCTAGAACGTGATCTGAAAGTGTTAAGGAGGAATCAGTTCTTGTAGTAAAGGTGTTATGGCGCAATCATGGATCGGAGGAAGCCTCGTGGGAGCCAGAAGAAGCAATGCGACAGCAGTACCCCCACCTATTCTAGCCAGGTAATTTTGAGGACGAAATTATTTTAAAGGGGTAGAACTGTAATATCCTAAAATGGGCATATGCATTTTTGATTTAATTATACAAAATGGCATGTCTTATGTGTTATGAATGTATGGTTAACATTTTTGGAAACTTGGAAATGTTAAGTTTAAAAGAGGAAAGTGAACATTTTTGGAAACTTGGAAATGTAAGGAAATGTTTTAGAAATGTTAAGTTTAAAAGAGGAAAGTGAACTTTTTTGGAAACTTGGAAATGTAAGGAAATGTTTTAGAAATGTTAAGTTTAAAAGAGGAAACTAAAACAAGGTGGCCTTAAGAAAATTAGTAGAGGGAATTTAACACAAGAACGGGCTTGGAGTAGTGGCTAGGAGGTACCACTTAAGGCCCAGGTAAGTGACGCCACAAGCTATGCAAATGGGCCTAGGTTTGAGCAACGTGGAAAGCAAATAAAGGATTTTATTTTGCTACAAGGAGCAGAGGAGGTGGACGGCACTAAGGAACTTAAGTGAGGAGTTTTATTCTCTTTAAAATTCGGCTAAAGGGTGTGCTCAAGTGTGGATTAAATTCCTTTTATTTTAAGTGGATAAAAGAAGAGATAATTGTGGATGGAGAGAAAAACTAGAAAATTGATAGAGTTGGCCGATTGGGGGGCTCCCTTAGGTGATAATTTCGGCCAAAGAAGGGAATTTAGGCCATTATTCATTCTTCATTCTTTTCTAAGTCTCTGCCAAATTTTCTTTCTCTGCAAATCATCATCATCTTTTCTTTTTGATTCTCCAAAAGTCGAACCTTCAACGTCAACCTACTCTCCTTCTTTTGCAAATTCAATCAAAGCTGAACCCTCAAGGTAACCATTAGCCAATTTCTTCATAGTTACAAAAGCCAAAATTTGCTGATCACACTTAGTCTATAGCCGAATCTCTGTAGGTTCAAATAAGGAGCAGTCGAGTTCTGTATTAAGGGTAAGAGCTAGTTATCATTCGGGTTTCATTCTTTAATTATAGACTTGTCAAAATCTAGGAACTAACCCAATGGTATTTCCTTCTTGGCCGAATCTTGGAAGGTGGCTTCAGGATTTAGTGGTTGTCGACTACAGGAAAAGATCTTTCGGGACTCTCAAAGATCTAAGGTGAGTCAATCGGTCTAAGGTTATTTCTCATGTTTAAGTGATTGAGAATCGGATCTAATATAAAAGTCTATAGGGATTTCGACAGAGGTATACAAGGATTCTGGGATTTGAGAATTTCAAGGTAAGTCCATATGTACATTTGGCCGAGGCCTTAATTGTTGATTAAGATCTATTTTTTCGTTTAAAAAGGCTGAAACTAATTTGTTAAAGTGATTTAAAGCTTGGCGAATACAAGAAGACTATAGTGAAGATTTGGGATTTGGCACCAAAGTAAGTTTTAGTGTACTAATCCTACTAGGATTTGGATTTATGGTAGAATGGCTCTTTACTAAGTATTAAATGATTGATTAAATGTAGAGATTTAAGATCTAAGGCATTAGATCAAGCTTTTCGGATATGGATTGGAAACCTTGTTTAATCGGTGTGTACCCTACTATCTTTTAATAATATTTATGGCAATATTAAATATATGTATGAATGTGAATATGGCTAAGTACCATGTTAAGGTACACGTGTTAAGGTACGTTTTCCTACTCCTACTATGAGTATGATAAGACTTATTATGCCATGAATGTGAATATGATAAGAATGTGAATTACGGCATGATGATGCGTAATGTGTATGTTATATGGGGGCATATGGGATATTATGAAAAGGGGAAGTGAATGTGGTGACCTAAGACCACGGTATCTGAATGTGGTGACCTAAGACCACGATATCTAAATATGGTGTCTCATGACACAAAGTATGTATCTAGTGGCTATGCCACGAATTTTATAAGGGCGATGAGCACGTCGACTGCAGCGACTGCCTTCGATGGTGTGTAGCGGATGGAGGGTTGACTTAGTAGTCCCCACGGTGTGCAGGATGGTACGGGTGATGTGTAGCGGATGGCATATAGGTTTGGGTTTGGGTTGCATCATTATTTCCTATCTGTTATATGAATATGCATGTAATATGTGAACATATGCCTAAATTGTTAAATTTTAGTGTTGGTTACACATTGAGTCTGCTTGACTCATCCTTCAGGGATTACTTTTCGGTGAAGATCGTTGATGGGCCGGTCGGCGGGAGCTTAGTGGAGGCCATGTGAAGTTCATTTTTCTTCGTTTTGGACTCTTATTATTTTGAGTATTTTGAATTTATTTTTGGGAATTATTTGATGTAATAAGGCCATAGTTGAATTATTTTATTTTACTTCTATTTATCCTGATACAAAATATTATTTTTTTTTAAAAAAAGACTAAGTGAATTTATCATGAACTAAACCCTAAATGTTTTGTCACCTAAAGTAAAGGATTTTAATAATGAAATAAACTTGTTTTCAACTCAAGCCCAACCCAAAACAATCTTTCTTTCAAAACACACAAGTTTTCCTAAGTAACAAAAGAATTTGAAACGGTTTACACCGGGGAACATACCAGATCCGGTCAAGGCTCGTGGGCCGGGTTTGGGGTGTTTCATTTCAGCCCATACAATCAATATTACAGTTACAATAAAGGATGGTAAGGTTTACACACCTAATAACACACAATACAACACTCTCTATGTCGACACTATTGCTAATAGGAACCATCGCTATCATGCTCTACTACTCGCTTTCAGATGCCGCCCACAACCCAAAGCCAATCCCAAATAGCGAACATCAGACACTTCTTAAACTTTAGGGCTGGGACTACAGATCCAACCCCTTCCTTCGATTTGCTTACATTTGAGTCCATGAACGATCTTGGTCAGAAGATACTACATTGAAACAATGATCGCTTAACGAAACACTGGGTTAAGATACGAGTAACGAAAGGAAAACCAATCGAATAACTTAGAGAGAAATGAAACCCTACCTTGAGATCTCAAATGAAGAGATAGGGTTCACTTGATTCCTCAACTTGGAGTTCGATTGCTTCAGCTAATCAGGATTCCCGGAGTAGGCGCCCCGAAGAAAAAAGAAAGATAAGAAAGTGTAAACCCAAAAGTAAAACTCTAAGCCAACTAGCCATTCGGCTTTGGCTACCAGAAACCGAAAGAAGATAGAAAAAGAGATGACCGAATCCCTCTTACCTTTAGTTGACAGGAACCGACTCCCTTAGCCCCTTCGAACGATTGCCAAATGCCAAAAATGCAAAGACAAGGCCCTCCTTCAATCGACCAAGAAGAAATATAGAAGGGGTAAGAAGGAATGAGTGATTCGGCTACAAAAGAAACTTATGAGAGGATGAGGGATATGTTTTGGCTAAGTCAAATACTGGTTTAGAGAAGAGAATAATGGAACAATGGATGTTCGGCTTTAGTAGGAAATGGAGAAGGGAATGGGAGTAGATAAGGGTTTCGGCTTTGAGATAGAACAAATAGAGAAGAGAAAAGAAAAGTGATCACAAACGAGATGGTGGGTTGCTAGACGCTATCGTTTAGATCCATCTCACATTGTACCGTTGGAGGAAATCGAAGTAAGGCCTGATTTAACCTTCGAAGAGGAGCCAGTGCAGATCTTGGATCGCGACGTTAAGGTCTTGCGAAGGAAATCAGTTCCTTTGGTTAAAGTGTTGTAGTGGAACCACAATTCAAAAGAGGCTACGTGGGAGCCAGAGGATGTTATGCGGCAGTAATACCCTCATCTCTTTTGACCATTTAATTTTGAGGCCAAAATTTCTTTAAGGGGGTAGAACTGTAACATCCTAACTTGGGAGGGCTTTGCATTTAATGTATTTCTGTGTGTATGCTATGTGTAATATGTTTGTTTGGGGTGTTACATGTGGTCAATCCTAGACATTCTGTTTTGCTAAATTAAGGTGCAGGGACACACGGCTAGTTCACATGCCCATGTGCTAGTTGTGTGTCTCACACGGTTTAGTCACACACCCGTGTGTCATGCCATGTGGACTCTATATGAGTCTTTTATAAAAGTTAACCAACCCTGAAAATTTAAACCGCAACCAATTCAACTCAAGTAACTCAACCAACACAAATTTCATACAATTATACTTAATTTATTTCAGTAATATCAACCCTAAAATTATCTTATTTATATTCATACATATTATCAAATAATGTTCAAAATTTTTTTTATGATTTCATTTATTTCAACTTCCATTATTATGCCAAAGTATTGTTTCATAATTTTTATTTCATAGAATAAACCTTTACTAACATAACATGTATATATAACCTTAAATTATTACAAAAAGTGGTCATTGAAGTCCTTGTACATGCCATATAAACCATCAAAAGTATATATAATAAAGTCTACCGTAAAATCAAGAACATTTCATTAATTGACATTTATTCTGTCAACCACAACTCATTAGATAAAATCACTTAATTGAGATCAATAATAAAAATCATAATATTATCCACATTCTTTCACACATTTCCACTTTACACTTACCAACTTATCCATGCAAGGAACGACTTACAGATTTGAGTACATCGTGGTCTAAAGCCCAAGGGCTAACTGAAGCACATAAGTGCTAAATGGAAACCCAAAAGGGTTAAACGAAAGCTCATCAGAGCTGAACAGAAACCCATAAGGGTTGAACTGAAGCTCAGAAGAGCTAAATTGAAACCCAGAAGGGTTAAACTGAAGCTCGTAGGAGCTGAACTGAAACCCAATAAGGTTAACTGAAACTTATATGAGTTAACGGAAGCTCATGGGAGCTAAACGGAAAGCAAAAATGAGAAATCGCAACAAATACTAAATCTCAATTTACTTGGGTAATTCACCGTCAATTCATCTTTTTCACACTCATTTCCTGCGTTTTGTTTCTCCGTAATACTCGATTCAATTTCATAGCTTTAACACATGATTTTCTTATTTTTAACAATTAATATGTATAAATATTGATTATTTTTCAGAAACAATTTAAATTATTGATAATTTAACTGTACGAACTTACCCGGAACAATTTGCAGTAATTGAAGATGTTTTAGGGACTAATCTGTAACTTTTTCCTTTCCTCGGTTATCTTCGATTTATTGATCTATAATACAAAATTATTTATTTATTAGCATCTAATTTTATTCTAATTCACTTTAAAATTTATGCCCCTCAATTTTTGAAACTACACATTTACCCCAAATTATACAGTTTTTTTAATAATTTAGTCCCTACTTAATTAGTCCCCTTAATTGAGCTGATTTTTCTCAATTAACACTTTATTCCACCTCTTTAAACTTCTTCATATCCTTTTGAAATCAAAATTTCAGCATCAAACCCTAATTTTAACATTTTTCACAATTAGGTCTTAAATATCAATTTCTATTGAAATTACCTAATAAAAGCATCTCATCAACAAATTAAAGCTTCAATTTCATGCTAATACATCATAAAATTTCAACACTCATCCATGTCAACTTTCAAAATCATCCACGAAATCAAAAACTAATGAATTTAATAGTAGGACCTAGTTGTAAAAGACTTAAAAACAAAAAATTTATGAGAAAAAGGAAAGAATTAACTCACTTGATGCAAAAATTATGAAAAACCAGCTTAGAGAACCCTTCTATGGCATTTTGGCTGATGAGAATGAAGAAAAATCAAGACAAATCTAGATATTTCCACTTTAGTCCTATATTTATTTAGTTAATTATGTAATATTCAAATTTTACCCTTGTTTCTTAAATTTCCAGATTTTTCTCTGCCAATGCCGCCCAAAACATCTCCCTTGGGCTAATTTACACCTTTAATCCTTCCTTGTTTGACAATTGAGCTATTTAATCCTTCAAGTAACTTTTACACCTTTTTTCAATTTAATCCTTTTTATTTAATTAACTATCAAAACGTTAAATTTTTCTAACAAAATTTTAATACCACATTACTAACACTCCATAAATATTTATAAAAATATTTTTGGCTTGATTTTACAAAATCGAGGTCTCGATACCTTGTTTTCAACCCAATTATTTAAATATTACTCTTTAAATTTAATTTCACCTATTTAAAAATACTTCTAATAACTCACTCACCTCTAAATATTATTATTTTTTTAAATTTTCTATTCTTATTCGTCAGATTTAGTGATCTGGAATCACTGTTCCGACACCACTGGATTTTAAGCTGTTACAACTCTCCCCCTTTAGGAAATTTCGTCCTCGAAATTTGTTACCTGAGAATAAGTTTGAATACTGTGATTTCATTGACTCTTAATTTTCCCAGGTTGCCTCCTTCGAACCATGTCGATGCCATAATAAATTAACTAATGGTACCCGTTTATTCCGTAATTCTTTAATTTGCCGAGCCAAAATCTTCACTGGATCTTCTGAATAAGTCATATCTGATTGAAGTTCAATCTCGGTGTGCGGAATCACATGTGAAGGGTCTGATCTATAACGTCTTAACATAGATATGTGGAACACATTATGAATCTTTTCAAGTTCTGGAGGCAAAGCTAAATGATATGCCACAGGGCATATTCTTTCAATAATTTCATATTTCCCAATAAATCTTGGACTTAATTTTCCTTTTCTGCCAAACCGTAATACTTTCTTCCACTGTGAAACCTTTAGAAACACTTGATCACCTACATTAAACTCTATTTCTCTTCTCTTCAAGTCGGCATATGATTTCTGTTGATCCGAAGTAGCTTTTAGATTATCTCGAATAATCCAAACTTTTCTTTAGTTTCCTAAATCAAATCAACCTCCACTAACTTGGATTCACTCAATTCAGACCTATACAACGGAGTCTTACATTTTCTTCCGTGAAAAGCTTCAAATGCTGTCATCTTTATGCTGTATTGATAGCTATTATTATAAGCAAATTTGACTAATGGTAGACACCTTTCCCAACTACCTCCAAACTTAACTATACAACACCTCAACATATCTTCTAAGATCTGAATCATTCTCTCTGAATGTCCATCAATCTGAGGATGGAAAGCAGTACTGAAATTCAACTTGGTGCCCAAAGCCTCCTGTAGTTTACTCCAAAATCTTGAAGTAAACCTCGAATACTGGTCCGAAATAATAGATACTGGAACTCCATGTAATCTCACAATCTCAAAGATATACAATCCCACTAACTTCTCCAATGGAAAATTCATTCTGACTGGAATAAAATGTGCAGACTTTTTCAATCTATCAATGATAACCCATATTGAATATTTCTTTTTCGGAGTCACAGGTAAGCGGATACAAAATCCATCGTAACATGTTCCCATTTCCATTCTGGAATCATAACAGGTTGTAGCAAACCCATCGATACGTGATGTTCTGCTTTTACCTGTTGACATACCAGACATGTTGCCATAAATTCACATATTTCCCTTTTCATACCAGGCCACCAATACATCTGTTTCAAATCACAATACATTTTTGTACTACCGGGATGGATAGAATACCTACTACTGTGAGCTTAAGAAAGAATATCATTTTTCAAATCTAAGTTATTTGGAACACGATTCTATTACGATAATATATCATACCATTTTCATCAATACTATACTCTGAACTCAACTTGTCCCGAACTATTTGTTTCTTTAACACTAGCTTCAGGTCATCATCTTGCAACTCCTGAATTCATTGAAGAAATACAGGCTTGGCTTTCAATTTTGCTAATACAGAACCATCTTCATTAATAGATAAATGAGCATTCATTGCCCGAAGTATAAATAAAGATGACTTCTAGCTAAGTGCGTCAGCAACTACATTAGCTTTCCTCGAATGGTAGTCAATAACAATATCATAATCTTTCAGTAGTTCGAGCCACCATCTCTGTCTCAAATTCAGCTCCTTCTATGTCATCATATATTTCAAACTCTTGTGATCGGTATATACATAACATTTCTCACCATATAAGTAGTGTCTTCAAATCTTCAAAGCAAACACAATCGCAGCCAATTCCAAATCATGAGTAGGGTAATTCTTCTCGTATGATTTTAACTGCCGAGAAGAATATCCCACTACTTTTCCTAATTGTATTAAAACACAACCCAAACCATTCAAAGATGCATCACTGTACACAACATACGGTATACTTGATCTGGCTGAGTTAACACTGAACTTCTGTCAACATCTTCTTCAACTGATCGAAACTTTGCTGGCACTCTTCACACCATACAAATTCAACATTCTTCTATAGTAGTCGAGTCATCAGCGAAGAAATCATTGAGAAATTAATAAAACGGCAATAATATCCTGCTAATCCTAGGAAACTTCGTACTTTAGTTACATTCTTCGAGTTTTCAAATTCACCACTGCTGATACTTTACTCGAGTCTACTCGAATCCCTCTAGTTGAAACAATATGACCCAAAAATCCAACCTCGTGAAGTCAGAACTCACATTTGCTAAAATTTGCATATAACTGCTTTTCTCGCAAAGTCTGTAGTACTATTCTCAAATGCTGAGCATGCTCGGATTCTGTCTTTAAATAGATCAGTATATCATCAATAAACACAACTACAAATCTATCCAAATAAGACTAAAAAAATCTAATTCATCAAGTTCATAAAAGCAGTAGGAGCATTAGTTAAACCAAATGGCATTACCAAAAACACATAATGACCATACCAAGTTCTGAAGGTTGTTTTCAGCACATCACATTCTTTAACTTTCAGTTGATAATACCCAGATCAAAGATCTATCTTTGAAAGCATGGTAGCACCTTTAAATTGATCGAACAAATCGTCAATGCGGGGTAGAGGATATTTGTTTTTAATAGTGACCTTGTTTAATTGTCTGAAATCTATACACAATTGTAAAGACCGCCTTTTTTTTCATGAACAAGACTGGTGCACCCCATGGTGACAAACTCGGTCTGATAAACCCTTTGACTAGCAACTCTTACAAATGCGTCTTCAGCTCTTTTAACTCTGCTGGTTCCATACGATACGGTGTCACTAATATAGGGGTTGTCCCCAGATCGTGACAAACAGTCGAGTTTTAATATTTATAAAAGAGTGATCGAACACAGAGACTAATCATGACAATGATAGAGGCGAGTGCACCTATCAAACAATAGTATAGCTCAGGCAAGAATATCTTATTGAACCCAAGGGAACCTAAAAGTACTACTACTCACTTTCTTTCTATTATTTATCATAAAATATGGAGTGATTGGATTATTAAACTAATGAGATACTTAGACTAAATGCAAAGACAAAAGAATAAATGGGAGAAAGACTTTAGGAAAACTTAGTTGATAAAGACGATACCCTCAGGAAGAATCCACCTATGACTTCACTTATTATTCATTCCCCAAACCATATGATTTCTTTACTTAGCTTGATCCGTGAGACTCCCTAACCTTTATTAATCCCTCTCTCGAAGTGAATAATGTCTAACCTTAGGTTAATTAGTGGAACTCTCATTCTCTTATAATAACCCCTAAGGAAGCAATAAATAAATCAATGGTTTCCCATATTAGGTTTCACCCTAATCTGGAAAAATCTCGTAACCCTATCTCTAGGCGCCCGATCAACTCCGCTCAATTATGCTAGATCTACTCTTAGGCAGGGTCTATTCCTCCTCCACCTAAGCACATCAGATTAAATTAAGCAACATAATTAAGAACAAACTAAGTACTTCTCATATAAATTTAGAAATCAAATAAGAAAATCCATCATAGGTTTCATCCCTTTCAGGTATCTGAAGGGTTTAGTTCATTACAAAGTAGGAAAACATCTCAAGAGAAAATATAAAACAAAACATAAGAAATCCCTAAAACCCCCTAAAGGAATTGAAGGAGAGATCCTCCGTCTTGAATGGAGCTCCGACTTCTTGAGATGGATCAACTGGCTATCTTCAAGTGATTCTCTAAAAAAAAATGAAAGCTTCGGCCAAAAGCCTCTGCTCAAAGCCATCCTGTTTCGGCTTCTGCCGAACTCTCTTTTTAGTTGCTACATTGGGTGTTTATATAGCCTTTGAGATGCTTTACTTGGCTCTTAAGTATCCTAATTCAAGTAGAATTCCTCCTAGGATTTTTAAGTAAACTTAGGAATGTGTTTCTTTGCCTCCAAGCATCCAAATCCGAGTGAAATTGCTCTTTCCCGCGGCAGGGGCACGCCCATGGCACACGCCCGTGTAAGTCATCTTTAGGCCGTGTCTCGATTCTGTCGATTGGGGCACGGTCATGTAAATTGTGGCATGGCCGTGTCAAGTAAATGGAAGGCACAGCCATGTGGCTTGAAGTCCAGGCCGTGTCGATTTCTTGGGTTGGCCCAATTTGGTCCGTTTTAAGCCCCTTTTACGTTCTTTTTATCCTTAGGTTCTTTCCTGAGCATAAGACATGAAAAGAAAGGATTAAGAGCACCTTTTTACATAAATCAGGGATAAATCATCCAAAAGCATACTAAATGTGGGATTAAAATATGTTACTTTTATGGTTTATCAAATACCCCCACACTTAAGCTTTTGCTTGTCCTCAAGCAAAATTCTCAACTTACAATTAAAATGAACTTTCCATAATTCATAATTCCTATCGACAATGTCTCATCATAATTAATAGATAATTTATACATGGATAATTCAACTCAAAGAGTCCTAAAGATTCAATTACGATAAGTCATACCTTTGTAGTACAAAAACATAGGTGTCTCCCCTTATCTAAGTAATTACCTTAAATTCAAAATCGACAAGGATTGACATCCTCACAAAAGATTCACTCAAATCACTCGAAGTGTTTAAGGCTCAAGAATAAGCACTCATAAGTCGAACTCGAAAAGTTAATCCCATAGGCTTGCTCGAAAATCAAATCTCCATCATCAGATATGAGATGATACACAAATCAAAAGGTCTTTAATCGAGGTTGTAACGGGCTTGGGTTAAAAGGTGTGGATAAAGGCTGAATTTGAATGTTAGAATCGAGACTGACTTGACAATTTACCTAACTAGAAACAATGAACTAAATATGAATATTTACATCGAATGAAAACTAATAATACTTACTATTGATAATTACTCTATAATAAAGAGTATTTTCATCACTTGAAATTTGATAATACTTTAATACGAGCTTTTTCTTCAACAATTGGAATATTAAATGCTCTAAGCTTTTTTTTTTAAGAACAAACTAAGATATTACATCATAAATGATAAATGTAACTTCTAAACTAATGTAATTTAGTAACCTAATCAAATCAAACCTCGATTAAAGGGTAGTAAAAAAAAGGGTGATAACAAATACAAAGGGGTTTTGGGTTAATATTAGTGGGTGAGTCAATAAAAAGGTTGTTAGGATTCAACGGGGTTTACTAGGGTTTAATTTGTGAAGGTAGGTAAGTGGGTTAAATCCTAGGTGCCTTTATCATCTCTGTATATCAAATCAAAAGTGTGGTCTCGACATGTATAAATAAGGCAAGTTCTAGAATAACAGTTCAAAGTTGACACACTCATAATCAATAAAGTGAGCACGAAAAAGAATATATGCTCTATAAGGCTCAAAATCTCACAAAAATTATGGGTGTTTTTACCTCAATCCTCAGAAATTTCAAACTTCAAAGTAATACTCAAATTTAGTTCAACGACCTATTAATTTTTAATTTTTAGAAAGTAGACTTATCATGCTCGATTCTCTAGTATCCTTCAGATTTAATCATCAATGCACAATTAACTCTGACTTACTCTAAAACATATCAATAAAAATCATCATAAGAAATTTCATCGTAATTAGTAATATGAGAAAAATACTTTCGAACAAAACTAAATTCAGGATTTTGAGAATAATGCAAAAAGTCAGGTACTTTTACCACAAAAACTTGATCGTGTCAAACAGCCAAGTTTTAATATTTATAAAAGAGAGATTGTAACATCCCAAAGTTAGGCCTAGTAGGATTGGGCCATTGGGCCTTAGGCGTAAGAGCGTTTAACATTTTTGGGAATAAGAAAATAGATTTAATGCAAGTTGGATCTAGTAGGTGAGTGATTTCGGAAGGTTAGGGGGCTTCTATGAAATCTCGGGTTCAAGTTAGGCCTTAGGAAAAATTTTGGTTTTAGGTGAATAAAACCCTAGGAGTTAGTAGGTAGGCTTTAAGAATAAAATGTGGAAAAAAATGACACAAGTGGAGTGTGTGGTGTAGTGGCAAAGTGACGTCATTAAGGGTGCAAGAGAGCTTGGATTCGAATCTCATGACAAGCAAGGGAGTATTTATTTTGCGGATTGGATGAGAAGAGTTTGAGTTGGATTTAAACTCTGCTAACGGAGGGATCCCACATCGGTAAGATACAAATAAGGAAGGTGAGAAGATAGCTATATATAGAGTATTCTATGAGGAGAGTTAATATACCTTGGTGGGTGTTTGGGTGCAGACCTAGAGGATAATCACCAATAGTAGTGAAGGAAGGGCTACTATAATGTGAGGTGCACGGTAAGGTTACGGTGAGGTTTCGATTTCCGATAAGTGTATATTAAGTTATGATTAATTGTTAGGTGATGTTGATTGTAGGTTCTTGACTAAGGGGTTTGCAGCGCGCGTGGTTACCAGGTGTGTACAAACACTACACACACAAAATCGTCAAAGCCGAAAGTGGCTAAATGGGCCCGGGCTAAGTTTGATGAAATGGTTTGGTTGGTTATACGAATTGAATTAGTCATGCATGATACATGAATTGGATTTTTTGGGCCTAATAGGCTGTAAGGGAGTGATTTGGGCTTATGGGGACGTAGACATATATGTTAGGGTTTATGGACCTTAGGCTTAGTTTGAACAACTCGTAAATTCCATAAGACTTAATTCTAATTAAACATACTTGTGAACAAGTCGCTGGGTTAGGGTGTGGCAACGGGCATACGCATGTCTAGGATTGGATCTAGGGAGAGCTTGGTACTTAAGCGGCCCTAGTGGCCCACCTCCTCTTTTCTGGAAACCTACTTGGTACGTAGTGTCTGATCACTTTAGCCGCGAGGACTTGTTGATGGGCCAAAGTTCATAACTAAAACCCGAAAGGGATCGAAATACCCCCGGTTTGTGAATTATCGAAATACCCCCGATTTGTGAAATTATTAAAATACCCTCGATTTGTGAAATTACTGGAATACCCCTAATTTGTGAAATTATAGAAAATACCCTCGATTTGTGAAATTATCAAAATACCCCAATTTGTAAAATTATCGAAATACCCCTATTTGTAAAATTACTAAAATACCCCTGGTTTGTAAAATTACCAAAATACCCCTAGTTTGTAAAATTATCAAAATACCACTGGTTTGCAAAATTACTAAAATACCCCTGGTTTGTAAATTATCAAAATACCCCTGGTTTGTGAAATTATCGAATTACCCTTGGTAGGTAAATTATTGAAATACCCTCGGTAGGTAAAATTATAGTTATACCCTTAGGGGTTGATTAGCGTGATTGTGTGTAAACCCTAACATACTTTACTTAATTGTATTATTAATTATTTGGGCTAAAAAGCCGAAAAAGGCTGTAAATACAGTCGACATACCCATGGGGGGTAAGGCAAGAAGTACCAGGTACGTATCTGTAATTACCTGATATGAGTTGGTTGTATGTGATGATCTATTGCCTTGTTACTAGCATGATACATCTATCATGATATAAATGTTGTGCATGGGATATGGGAATGTTGATAAAGGGGAAGTGATAAGGTCACATAGTGATCGGTGGCGCTACCACATTGTTCGTAAGGTCACATGGTGATCGGTGGCTCTACCACATTGTTTATTAAGGTCACATAGTGATCGGTGGCACTGCCACGTTATTCATAAGGTCACATGATGATCGGTGGCTCTGCCACAATTATTTTAAGGTCACATACTGATCGGTGGCTCTGTCACATTTTCTGACAGCATGACTATCAAGATGGTGTGTAGAGGATGGAAAATTAGGTTGGGCTAGGTTTGCATCGCATTGCATACATTATCTGCTGTGACATATGATATAGGTTAAGGCTCAATCGAGGCTATTTTGGGCTAAGGCCCAATTGCCACCAAGCATCTTGTAATGGGCTTCACTCGGATTGTTGTGATGCATGTTCTTACCGACGAGGGTTGTGCACACTGAGTTTTCATAAACTCACCCCCTCTTTTTATTAAATGTTTTAGGTAATATCCAGCAATAGAGGATTGGGAGCCGTGGAGGACTCAGGGGTGGCTATACATCGTAGATACTACTCGTGAACTTTAGTAATTTCGATTTTTGCCTTTTCTTTTAGATTATTTATTTTGGGTTAATATTTTGTAATAACACCATTGGTTTATTTTTTCTAAGTTTTCATTTATAACTGTTAAACTTATAAATACGAGGTTTTCTTAAAACATTAGCAATCGTTTTCTAAAATATCATGTTTACGCAACGATGCAAGTTCAACTTTCATAACAAAACAGTTCTTCAAAATAATAACAACTTTTAAATGGTCATTTAGTAAATTACATTTTTCTCAATCAAACAACGAACTCGGAGTTCAAAAATCTGATAAAACTTTTCTAAAAAATTACTTAGCTTTTCAACTTCCTTCAATGTGACACGCCAGATTCGGGCCTAACTTCTAGGCCGGGTTTGGGGTGTTACAATTATGGTATCAGAGCTAGGTTGCAACACTCGGCTGTGGAATGGGTTCAAAGTGTTTTCAAAGTTATTTAAAATTTGGTTTTAAAAAAAAGTATCTTTATTGTAAGTATGGCACCTTAGTCTCTCGCACCAAATTTGTAAGTCCCTTACTTATTATTATATGCTATAATAATCAGATTTATTCATGTATGTTTTGGATGTGATGTTTGAATGGAAAATTTTATGTATAAGTGTTAAAAACTTGTTTGCTTCAGATTAGATATTTGGTTGTGTAAAGAGGTTCCAAGCTTAAGTTAGAAAGTGTATTACTATTTTAGAATTAGAGTCTTGTGACGTGAGTGTAGTGTGGTAGGTTAGGATGTGCATTTGTTTTTATAGCTAGAAATTTCGAGGATGAAATTTCTTTAAAGAGGGTAGATTTGTAACATCCCAAAGTTGAGCCTAGTAGGATTGGGCCCATTGGGCCTTAGGCATAAGGCGCTTAAAATTTTTGGGAATAAGAAAACAGATTTAATGCAAGTTGGATCTAGTAGGTGAGTGATTTTGGAAGGTTAGGGGGCTTCTATGAAGTCTTGGGTTCAAGTTAGGCCTTAGGAAAAATTTTGGTTTTAGGTGAATAAAACCCTAGGAGTTAGTAGGTAGGCTTTAAGAATAAAATGTAGAAAAAAATGGCACAAGTAGAGTGTGTGGTGAAGTGGCAAAGTGACGTCATTAAGGGTGCAAGGGAGCTTGGGTTCGAATCTCATAGAAGCAAGGGAGTATTTTTTTTGTGGATTGGACGAGAAGAGTTTGAGTTGGATTTAAACTTTGCTAACGGAGGGATCCCACATCGGTAAGATACAAAGAAGGAAGGTGAGAAGCTAGCTATATATAGAGCATTCTATGAGGAGAGATAATATTCCTTGGTGGGCGTTTGGGTGCAGACATAGAGGATAATCGCCAATAGTAGCAAAGGAAGGGCTACTATAACGTGAGGTGCACGGTAAGGTTACGGTGAGGTTTTGATTTCCAATAAATGTATATTAAGTTATGATTAATCGTTAGGTGTTGTCGATTGTAGGTTCGTGACTAAGGGGTTTGCAGCGTGCGTGGTTACCAGGTGTGTACAAACACTACACACACAAAATCGACAAAGACGAAAGTGGCTAAATGGGCTCGGGCTAAGTTTGATGAAATGGTTTGGTTGGTTATACGAATTGAACTAGTCATGCATGATGCATGAATTGGATTTGTTTTGGGCCTAATAGGCCATATGATAAGATTTGGGCCTAATGGGCCGTAAGGGAGTGATTTGGGCTTATGGGGACGTAGACATATGTGTTAGGGTTTATGGACCTTAGGCTTAGTTTGAACAACTTGTGAATTCCATAAGACTTAATTTTAATTAAACATGCATGTGAACAAGTCACTGGGTTAGGGTGTGGCAACGGGCATACGCATGTCTAGGATTGGATCTAGGGAGAGCTTGGTACTTAAGCGGCGCTAGTGGCCCACCTCCTCTTTTCTGGAAACCTACCAGTGCGTGGTTTCATTCACTTTAGCCACGAGGACTTGTTGATGGGCCAAAGTTCATAACTAAAACCCGAAAGGGACCGAAATACCCCCGATTTGTGAAATTATCGAAAATACCCCCGATTTGTGAAATTACTAAAATACCATCGATTTGAGAAATTACCGAAATACCCTAATTTGTGAAATTATCGAAATACCCCTAGATTGTAAAATTACTGAAATACCCCTAGTTTGTAAAATTACCGAAATACCCCTGGTTTGCAAAATTATCAAAATACCCCTAGTTTGTAAAATTATCGAAATACCCCTGGTTTGTGAAATTACTGAATTACCCTTGATAGGTAAATTACTGAAATACCCTCGGTAGGTAAAATTATAGTTATACCCTTAGGGGTTGATTAGCGTGATTGTGTGTAAACCCTAACACACTTTACTTAATTGTATTATTAATTGTATGGGCTGAAAAGCCAGAAAAGGCTATAATACAATGACATACCCTTGGCGGTAAGGTAGGAAGTGCAGTGCGTATCTATAATTACCTGATATGAGTTGGTTGTATGTGATGATCTATTGCCTTGTTACTAGCATGATACATCTATCATGATATAAATGTTGTGTATGGGATATGGGAATGTTGATAAAGGGGAAGTGATAAGGTCACATAGTGATCGGTGGCACTGCCACATTGTTCATAAGGTCACATGGTGATCGGTGGCTCTGCCACATTGTTTATTAAGGTCACATAGTGATCGGCGGCGCTGCCACATTGTTTATAAGGTCACATGGTGATCGATGGCTCTAGCATAGTTGTTTTAAAGTCACATAGTGATCGGTGGCTCTGCCATATTTTCTGACAGCATGACTGTCAAGATGGTGTGTAGAGGATGGAAAATTAGGTTGGGCTGGGTTTGCATCGCATTGCATACATTATCTGCTGTGACATATGATATAGGTTAAGGCTCAACCAAGGCTATTTTGTGCTAAGGCCCAATTGCCACCACATCGTAATGGGCTTCAATTCAATTATTGTAATGCATGTTCTTACTGATGAGGGTTGTGCACACTGAGTTTTCGTAAACTCACCCCCTCTTTTTATTAAATGTTTCAGGTAATTTCTAGCGATAGAGGATTGGGAGCCGTGGAGGACTCGGGGGTGGCTATACATCTAGATACTACTCGTGAACTTTAGTAATTTCAATTTTGCCTTTTCTTTTAGATTATTTATTTTGGGTTAATATTTTGTAATAATGCCATTGGTTTATTTTTCTAAGTTTTCATTTATAATCTGTTAAACTTATAAATACGGGTTTTCTTAAAACATTAGAAATCATTTTCTAAAATATCATGTTTACGCAACGATGCCAGTTCAACATCCATAACAAAACAGTTCTTCAAAATAATAACAACTTTTAAATGGTCATTTAGTAAATCACATTTTTCTCAATCAAACAACGAACTCGAAGTTCAAAAATCTGATACAACTTTTCTAAAAAATTGCTTAGCTTTTCAACTTCCTTCAATGTGACACGCCAGATTCGGCCTAACTTTTGGCCGTGTTTCGGTGTTACAGTTGATCGAACTCAGAGATCGATCATGACAATGATAGAGGCAAGTGCACCTATCGAACAGTAGTATAGCGCAGGCAAGAATATCTTATCAAACCCAAGGGAACCTAAAAGTACTACTACTCACTTTCTTTCTATTATTTAGCCTAAAATATGGAGTGATTGGATTATTAAACTAATGAGATACTTAGACTAAATGCAAAGATAAAAGAATGAATGGGAGAAAGACTTTAGGAAAACTCAATTGATAAAGACGATACCCTCAGGAAGAATCCACCTATGACTTCACTTATTATTCATTCCCCAAACCATATGATTTTTTTACTTAGCTTGATCCGTGAGACTCCCTAACCTATATTAAACCCTCTCTCGAGGCAAATAACGTCTAACCTTAGGTTAATTAGTGGAACTCTCATTCTCTTATAATAACCCCCTAAGGAAGCAGTAAATCAATTAATGGATTCCCACATTAGGTTTCACCCTAATCTGACAAAATCTCGTAACCCTATCTCTAGGTGCCCGATCAACTCCGCTCAATTATGCTAGATCTACTCTTAGGTAGGGTCTATTCCTCCTCCACCTGAGCACATCAGATTAAATTAAGCAACATAATTAAGAATAAACTAAGTACTTCTCATATAAATTTAGAAATCAAATAAAGAAATCCATCATAGGTTTCATCCCCTTCAGGTATCTGAAGGGTTTAGTCCATAACAAAGTAGGAAAACATCTCAAGAGAAAAGATAAAACAAAACATAAGAAATCCCTAAAACCCCCTGAAGGTATTGAAGGAGAGATCCTCCATCTTGAATCTAGCTTCTTGAGATAGATCAACTGTTTATCTTCAAGTGATTCCCTAAAAAAAAATGAAAGCTTCGGCCAAAAGCCTCTGCTCAAAGCCATCCTGTTTCGGCTTCTGCCGAACTCCCTTTTTAGTTGCTACCTTGGGTGTTTATATAGGCTTTGAGATGCTTTACTTGGCTCTTAAGTATCCTAATTCAAGTAGAATTCCTCCTAGGATGTTTAAATAGATTTAGGAATGTGTTTCTTTGCCTCCAAGCATCCAAATCCGAGTGAAATTGCTCTTTCCCGTGGTAGGGGCATGCCCATGGCACACACCCGTGTAAGTCTTCTTCAGGCCATGTCTTGATTCTATTGATTGGGGCACGACCGTGTATATCGTGGCATGGTCGTGTGAAGTAAATGGCAAGGCACGACCTTGTGGCTTGAAGTCCAGGCCGTGTCGATTTCTTGGGTTGGCCCAATTTGGTCCGTTTTAAGCCCCTTTTACGTTCTTTTTATCCTTAGGTGCTTTCTTGAGCATAAGACATGAATGGAAAGGATTAAGAGCGCCTGTTTACATAAATCAGGGATAAATAATCCAAAATCATACTAAATGTGGGATTAAAATATGTTACTTTTACGGTTTATCAAATACCCCCACAATTAAGCTTTTGCTTGTCCTCAAGCAAAATTCTCAACTTACAATTAAAACGAACTTTCCATAATTTATAATTCCTATCGACAATGTCTCATCATAATTCATAAACAATTTATACATGGATAATTCAACTCAAAGAGTCCTAAAGATTCAATTATGATAAGTCATACCTTTGTAGTACGAAAACATAGGTGTCTCCCCTTATCTAAGTAATTACCTTTAATTCAAAACCGACGAGGATTGACATCCTCACAAAAGATTCACTCAAATCACTCGAAGTGTTTGAGGTTCAAGAATAAGCACTCATAAGTCGAACCTGAAAAGTTAATCCCATAGGCTTGCCTAAAAATCAAATCTCCACCACTGTATATGAGATGATACACAAATTAAAAGGTCTTTAATCAGGGTTGTAACGGGGTTTGGGTTAAAAGGTGTGGATAAAGGCTGAATTAGAAGGTTGGAATCGAGACTAACTTGACAATTTACCTAACTAGAAACAATGAACTAAATATGAATATTTACATCGAATGAAAACTAATAATACTTACTATTGATAATTACTCCATAATAAAGAGTATTTTCATCACTTGAAATTTGATAATACCTTAATACGAGCTTTTTCTTCAACAATTGGAGTTTTAAATGCTCTAATATTTTTTTAAGAACAAACTAAGATATTACATCATCAAATCAAACCTCGATTAAAGGGTAGTCAAAAAAAGGGTGATAACAAATACAAAGGAATTTTGGGTTAATATTAGTGGATGAGTCAATAAAAAGCTTGTTAGGATTCAACGGGGTATACTGGGGGTTAATTTGTGAAGGTAGGCTTTTTATGGAGTAAGTGGGTTAAATCCTATGTGCCTTTATCATCTCTGTTTATCAAATCAAAAGTGTGGTCTCGACATGTATAATTGAGGCAAGTTCTAGAATAACAGTTCAAAGTTGACACACTCATAATCAATAAAGTGAGCACGAAAAAGAATATATGCTCTATAAGGCTCAAAATCTCACAAAAATTATGGGTGTTTTTGACCTCAATCCCTGTAAATTTCAAACTTCAAAGTAATACTCAAATTCAGTTCAACGACCTATTAATTTTTAATTTTTAGAAAGTAGACTTATCATGCTCGATTCTCTAGTATCCTTTAGATTTAATCATCAATGCACAATTAACTCTAACTTACTCTAAAACATATCAATAAAAATCATACATCATAAGAAATTTCATCCTAATTAGTAATATGTGAAAATACTTTGAACAAGACTAAATTCGAGATTTTGATAATAATGCAAAAAGTCAGGTACTTTTACCCCCCACACTTAAGATGTACATTGCCCTCAATGTACAAAGATAGATAAACAATTATGTAATAATAAAATCAAAAGAGAAGGGGAGAAGTAACAATTCCTGAATTTTTTGATGAAGTCTATAAAAAGAAACCGGATAAGATTGGAGGTAAACGGGGAAGTGTCTCGAACCGCTTGAAATTGAATCAAGTAGCCATTGGTTTTATTGTATCCCAAGCTAAATCTAAATATCATAAAAAATAAGAAGAAGAAAAATAAAATAAAATAAAATAAAGTAAAGTAAAAAAATAATGATGAAGTAAAATAGAAACAAAAATAAATAATGGAAAATGAAAGACAACTAGAAAAATGGGGAATGAGGTTTAAATAGAGATGTAGCTCGTGTTTTGGGATTTTGAATTTTGAACACATTCAGGGTGTTCAGGCATGGCCATGGGTGTCGTGGCAGGCCCGTGTCTTTCTTCACATGGTCATTCAATACAGGCGTGCTCCTCCGAGTTCGGTAAGTCAGAATGTCGGCACGGTTGGGAGGCATGGCCGTGTTTATCCCGTGCTTGACAAGTCAATAACCTCGCACGAGGTGTCAGCATGGGCGTGGACTAGTATCGTAGCCCGTGTTAGAGAAAAAAGTTTATTCCCTATTCGTGCACGGCTAATGACACGCCCATGGTTCAGCCCCTAGCTTCCATACGGCCACGATCACGCCCGTGTGTAGGGCCGTGTGGCCTAGAAATCTGCTCTTTGGTTAGTTTATGGTTAGGTGCTAAAAAGAAAAAGAAAAGAAAAACAAAAATAAAAAATGTAAAAATGGGGTTAGTACTCGGGTTGCCTCCCAAGAAGCGCTCGTTTATATTCTTAGCTAGACTTTCCTCTCATTCGTATGGTCATGGTGATTTGAGGAGGTGGAAATCCTTTCTCATTCG
This sequence comes from Gossypium rotundifolium, assembly GCA_025506655.1. Lineage (NCBI taxonomy): Eukaryota > Viridiplantae > Streptophyta > Magnoliopsida > Malvales > Malvaceae > Gossypium > Gossypium rotundifolium. Next base: position 33,215,393 of record CP106727.1, on the reverse strand, counting down.
ATCAACCCGGTTGTGGATATAAAGTTTAAGTCGAGTAATGTTTACCTCAAAAGTGTTGAATTTAGGATTGCTTACCTCGACTGTGCACCGTATAAGAAGACATTAAGTACCTCAAAAGTGATTTCTTCGTTTGCCTTGAGTTCTGAATTAGTGATTCGAGGGTCTTCCTTATTCAACAATACCTGATCCTCTATTTTAATGTGATTTGTTGGTCCTATCAGCTCGTCTAGGGTTTCCTTCGGTTTCACTTCGTGTGGTTCTGGTTCCTCATGTAATTCTTCTTTATTAGTACGAGGTCTATGATCCGGCTCAGGTTTGTAGCTTTGTGGTGTTTCCTGCAATGAAGGTTGAACAAGTTGGTTATCAATTGAATTTACTTTCTCACCTTTATCACTTGATGTTCTGGCCGAGTCAAGAGCTTGAAGAGTGACTATCTCATCGCCTACACGGAGTATGAGTTCTCCTGCATAGATATCAATTTTAGCTCTGGTAGTTGCTAAAAAGGGTCTTCCTAAAATTAAGGGGAACGTTTTGTCCTCATCCATGTCTAAAACGATAAAGTCTACTAGGAATACGAAACTATCAATTTTGATTAGAACATTTTCTATTATACCCCTAGGAATTCTTATAGTTTTACCAGTTAATTGAATGCTCATCCTAGTTTGTCTGGGTTTCCCTAGACCTAGTTGTTTAAACATTTTGTAAGGCATAACATTGATGCTTGCCCCTAAATCCGCTAACGCATTATCAATAGATAAACTACCAATTAAACATGAATTGTAAAACTCCCTGGATCTTTTAATTTTCGTGGCAGTTTATTTTGTAGAATTGCTGAACACATTGTGTTTAGCTCCACGAGGTGCTCTTCGTCTAATTTACGTTTGTTGGTAAGGAGCTATCTTAAAAATTTCCTCGATTCTGGTATCTGAAAAAGAGCTTCAAGGAGAGTGTAACACCCCAAATCCGGTCAACACACCACGACCAAATCTGGCATGTTATGGGGTGAAAACGTTTGAATAAAACAAGTTTCCCGGTTTATTTTTATTGAAAACTCTTTTATCATTTTAAAGTTTAGAAAACCCTATACAAAGTGATGTTAAAAACGTTTTTATGTTGCTTCAAAATCCAGAGAACTCATGCTTGAAAATCCGTTTGTTGTTACTGGTTTTAAAAATCATACGATACTTATTAAAACCGAGTGAGATGAGCATAGTCAAGTTTAGAACCATTTGCATTTGAAGTTTGTATGAAAATTTAGGTTTGAAATCATCTTCGTTAACTTTGTTATTACCTTGTGAATAATGTCACCCGATGGTGACGTTGAAAAACCTGATATAGAGCATAGTTTTGTAAACTTCGATTTAATTTCGGTTACTAAAGCAAATCAAGTTATTAATCATATGCATAAGATAATTAAAATATAATCAAGAAATAAAAACCCAAAATAATACTTAGCGGCCTTATTACAAAACCAAAACCAAATATAAATATAAATAAAATATAACCCGAAATAGTAATTTAAAGTCAAAACCCAAAGTAAGCATGCATGGCCACCTCGAGTCCTCCCCGGCTCCATATCTGTGATCTACACCTCATCTGCAAAATATAAGGGAAGGGGTGAGTCACCGAGACTCAGTGTATAAATTCCTAACCCGATAGTGCAAGCACTTATGCAAATCATCAGTATAACATGCAAATCATGCAACCCCATAACCTAACCATTCGATCTCCTTTATCTACCCCGTGTGATCAAAACCACTGGTGGTCAAAACCACTGGTGACCGAAGTCACAAATATATATATATCGATGTGGTCAAAACCACTGATGACAATCCCGTAATCAATCATGTGGGGCCAACCCACTGTGGTACCAAACCATTGGGATGAGTCACAATATCCATATGTGGTCAAAACCACTGGTGACCGTAGTCACAAATATCATCAATGTGGTCAAAACCACTGGGACTTAGTCACAAATTATAATATCAAAGACGGGGCCAACCCGTCGTGTGGTCAAAACCACTGGTGACAGTCCAAAATAATTCTTCCCCCTCCTCTCAACAATCCCACCATCATGTCCATATCAATCGTGGAATAATAACATATGATGATGCAAATAACACATGGCATAGCATTAAACAATGACATGATAGCATAGAATGAGATCCATAATCAGGGGACTTACCCGGAGTCCACACTCATGCCCACAAGGCATAACCACCGGTTTTAATGGCTATCATAGTAACACAATAAACATATCATACTAATGAAGTGTGTAAGCGTTACACACCTGACTATTCGTAGATCTAAGCGAAATCCCAAAACTACGCGAAACTAACGAGATCCTGAAATGTTTGCCTTCCCCCTTCCTATAATCGGCCAACACTTTGTTAGTAACCAAAAACCTATTCGGCTCAACTAGAAATCCCAAAGGATATGTCGCATGAAGATAACTCCTTACCTTAATGCCAATTTGATTTCTAACCAAATCCCAAAGCTATGTGATGTACCTCCCTTGCAATCAGCCAAGCACTAGCACACAAAAAAATTAGCCTTGACTTTTGAACGAATAAGAAATGATCCAAACGCTAGAACCCTTACCTAGATCGGCAACCAAATCACAAGGTCCACCAGATTCGGCTACCAAGCACCAACGTTCGGCACCACAAAGTGATGTTAGGATTTCGCTACCTCACCATTTTGGAACAAGAAAAGAGTTAAGATCCCGATTAATAACGATTAAAGAAATATCAAGGAGGGACAAATAAGATTCTAGATTAACCAAATCACCAAGAAGAGAAGAAGAGTAGGAAGTTTACTTACCGTAAGATTCTCGCTAACTCAATTGAAAGAACTAGAGATAGATTCTAAGACCGAGTATGGAGTTTAGAGCACGTGAGAAGAGAAGAGAAATAAGGCCAAGAATATTCGGCCAACCACTTTGAAGGAATAGAAGAGAACACAAAGGGGTTTCGACTTTTAAAGATGAAAGAGATGGAAGAATATGGAATGGGATTGATTTCGGCAAAGGAGAACGGATGAAGTTTCGGCACAAAGATATTTGGAAGAGAGCAGAAAGATGTCGATTGGAGGTGAAGATGTAGAGAAGAGAATGGATAACAGTGAATGAACCGAAAGGTAAAGAGAAGAAAAGGAGAGAATTGAGTTTTGGCTCTTCAAAGGGAGTTGCAAAATTGGTTCGGCCAAATGCCCAAGTTACCGAAAGAGAAAAGAGAGAAAATGCACTTTGAGGTTCGGTTTTGACACTAAACAAAGAAAAGAGAAAGGCTCCCAAAGCTAGCTGAACATGCACCCTTACTTGGCTATTGAAATTCGACACCCCCTAGCTTTCAAATCCGACTACACCTCCTCCCCAAAGTCTATAATTCGACCAACTCCTTCAAATGAGTTTGAAAAGATTCAAACTCCTAAATTTCCTCCCCACATCGGTTCAAACTGCTTGACCCTTCCATCCTTATCTTCCGAGTCTATCCCGAGCACTCATCTTCCCCGCTCGCATGAAAAATAATAAGCAGAAAGTGCAATTCCTGCTGCTCAAACCCAAGCACTCCCTCCCTACATGGGGCGTCACCATCCAAGCACCTTAGTGGCACCTCCTTTGCCACCTTGCCACTAGGTTGTTTGTGTCACAACCTCCAATAAATTCTTTTAACCCCTAACTCTCTTAGCTCCCTCTTCCTAAGCACTAAAACAAAATTTTTGGCCATGACCAAGGCCTAACCCGAGGTCATGCCTAGACCTCAAAACATGCTAAACTAGCACAAGAAGCGATCATCACATGCAAACACATGCAAAATGTAGAGACCCCGATTTAAGGATATTACGCTTCTACCCCTTAAAAATAATTTCTACTTGAAATTACCAGTCGTCAAGAGTTGAGGTATTATCGCGCATCGCATCTTCTAGTTCCCACGTGGCCTCCTCCGTACCATGGTTCCGCCATAATACTTTCACCAAGGAATCGACTTTCGACGCGTAACCTTGACATCCCGATCCGTGATCCGCATCTGCCTCCTCGAAGACAAGTCCGAAGTTTACCTCTATCTCCACAACTGGCACAACATGCGATGAATCTGATCGATAGCGCCTAAGCATGGAAACATGAAAGACGTTGTGAATCTGACTTAACTCCGCTGGTAACTTGAGCTGATAAGCTACCGGTCCCACTCGCTTCAACAACGTATACGGCCGATAACTAGGGCTTAGCTTCCTTTTCGCCCAAATCTCAACACTTTCTTCCATGGCAATACCTTCAGAAAGACCTTATCACCCATCGTGATACTCTATATCCTCGCACTTAAGATCGGCGAAGACTTACGCTGTCTCGACTCTTCCTTAAGGCGAGCATGAATCACCTTAACCTTATCTTCTGTTTCTGCCATTAACTCCGGACCCAACATCTGCCATTCACCCAGTTCTGTCCAACACGTAGGAGTATGACATTTCTGTCCATATAGTGCCTCATATGGTGCCACCTAAATACTCGCTTGATAACTATTGTTATAAGCAAACTCCGCCAATGGTAGATACTCCTCCCAACTACCCAGAACACAGCCCCTTAGCATGTCTTCTAGAATCAATTACTCTCTCGATCGTCCATCGATCATGGGGTGAAAAGTCGTCTTTGAAATCCAACCTCGTACCCAAAGCCTGATGCAAAGCTTTCCAGAACCTCGACGTGAACCTGGGATCCCTATCCAAGATAATTGACACTGGCACTCTATGCAACCTTACTATCTCGGCCACATACAACTTGGCTAACTTCTAGAGCGAATAATCAACCCGAACTGATATGAAATGAGCTAATTTAGTCAGACGATCCACAATCACCCAAACTGAGTCCTTCTTGCTAGGCGTGAGGGGTAGCCCACTGACAAAGTCCATGGTAATCTTTTCCCACTTCCACTACGGAATCTTTACCAACTGAAACAGTCCTGATGATAACTGATGCTCAGCTTTAACTTGCTGGCATGTCAAACACTTGCCCACAAACTCGCCATTTCCGCTTAAGACCTAGCCACCGAATCGTATTTCAAATCACGATACATCTTATTGCCTCCAGGATGCATAGCGTATGGGCTGCTATGAGCTTCCTGAAGAATCCACTGTCTCAACTCAACGTCCTTTGGCATACATACCTTCCCCTGAAAACACAGTACTCCATCACTACCCATGCTGTGACCCTCCGATTCACCATTCTGCACTTGCAACCTCCGAGCACTCAAAACCTCATCTACCATTTGTTTTCTCTAACCCGATCAATCCAAGTCGGCTTTACTTGCAATTCGCCAATGCAGACTCCTATCGTCATCTGAGACTAAGGTGAGCAAACATCGTCAGAAGTCACATCTACCACCTTACGGCTCAACGCCTCAGCTACTACGTTAGCCTTACCCAGATGGTACTCAATCGAGTAGTCGTTATCCTTCAACAACTCGATCCACCTTCGCTACCTCAAATTTAAATCCTTCTGAGTCAAGAGGTACTTCAGACTCTTGTGATCCGTGTAAACTATCAACTTTTCCCCATACAAATAGTGCCTCCAAATCTTCAAGGCAAAAACCACTGCAGCCAACTCCAAGTCATGCATCGGGTAGTTACCTTCATGAGGCCTCAACTGTCGAGATGCATAAGCGACCACCTTACCATCCTGCATCAACGCACATCCTAAGCCAGTATGTGATACATCACAATAGACCGTGAATTCCTTTCCTACCTCAAGCTGAATCAAAATCAGAGCTTCAGTCAGAATCTTTTTCAACTTGTCAAAACTTTTTTGCTGTTTCTCAGACCACACAAACGGAACCCATTTTCTCAACAACTTAGTCAATGGCGTTGCAATCAAAGAAAAACCCTCTACGAACCTTCTGTAGTATCCTGCCAAACCCTGAAAACTTTGAATCTCTGCAACCGACTTAGGTGGCTTCCAATCCAACACTGCTTCGATCTTATGAGGATCCACCCTAATCCCCTCAGCTGATACCACATAACCCAAGAAAGTTACTTCCTTAAGCCAGAACTCACACTTACTAAACTTGGCGAACAACTGCTTCTCCTCGTAACTCAGAGAACCACCAAGATCGCGTCATGTTCTTCCTCAGATTTCGAGTACACCAAGATGTCGTCTATAAACACTACGACAAATTGATCCAAATATGGCTAAAACACCCGATTTATCATGTCCATGAATGCTACCGGCTGTATTAGTTAACCCAAATGGCATCACTAGAAACTCGTAATGCCCATACCGAGTACGAAACGCCATCTTATGAATATTCACCTCCTTCACCTTGAGTTGATGATACCCCGACCTAAGATCTATCTTAGAGAAAATTGATACACCCTTAAGTTGATCAAACAAGTCGTCTACCTTGGGCAACGGATACTTGTTCTTTATCGTCAACTTATTCAGCTGGCGATAGTCTATACACATCCGCATTGTACCGTCTTTCTTCTTAACAAAGAGCACAGGCGCTCCCCAAGGAGATATACTCGGCCAGATGAAACCCCTGTCCAACAATTCCTGAATCTGTGCCTTTAACTCCACCAATTCCTTTGGCGCCATCCTATATGGGGTAATAGACACTGGCATGGTTCCTAGTAGTAGATCTATCCGAACTCAACTTCACAGTCCGGAGGCACACCTGGAAGTTCCTCTGGAAATACATCAGTAAATTCCCTCACGATTCGAACACTCTCCACAGCTGTATCCTTGGCTTCCAAAGCATAGACATGCACCATAAATGCCTCGCAACCTTTCCTCACCATTTTCTCGGCCTTTAGCGCAGAGACAACATTGGATAGATAATCTCTCCTATTACCAATCATCACCACCTCTTCACCTTCAACTGTCCTCAACACCATGTGCTTATTCACGTAATCCAAACTGGCCTAGTACTTCACTCGCAATCCATTCTGAGAATCAGATCGAACTCTCCAAATGGTAGTTCCATCAAGTCAGCCAAAAACACGGCCCCTTGAAGTTCTAGGGGTACATCCCTATATAGTTTATTTACTTCTACAGAGTGACCTAGAGGGCTTATCACTGTCATCTTCCTAGAAGTAATCTCAAAGTCTAAATTCATAATTTCCACTATGCTACTGGCTACATATGAGTGTGTCGAACCCATATCTATCAAAGCATTATAAGGTAGTCCAAAGATTAAGAACGTACCGGTTATGACGTCCGGTGCATCGCCCTCCTCTCGACGCCTCGCTGCGTAGACCAATCCAGTCGTCTCGCCTCGACCACCGCACCTCTCGCCGGTGCTCCACTGCCTCTACCAGAGCCATTACCTCTCCTGGCTGCACCACGGCCCCTCTATGGCTGCTGACCATCCCTCCTGATCTGTGTATGATTCTGATCCCAAGACTGCAACCTAGCTGACCTCTGTGGACAATCCCTCACTCGGTGCCCCATCGATCCACACTTAAAACATCCTCTATTTTCAGTCCAACATTCTCCCATGTGAGACTTTTCACACAGAGCACATCGTGGTGGCCACTGAGTATTAGTAGCAGTAGGCCTAGCAGCTTGATTTGGCCCACTATATCTACCCCATTTCTATTGATTCCTGGTAAATCCAGATGATCCAAAATTTTTTATTCCAACCCTTATCCTGATTCCGTCTTATCGACTGTTTCACTTCCTCAGCAACTTTGGCCTTTTCCACTAAGACCGTAAACTCTCTTTCCTGTTGTAGGGTAATTAACTTCCGCAGCTCGTCTCTCAGCCCATCCTCAAATCTGACACAGCACTCATGCTCCGTGCCCACAATCCCACGTGCATATCGACTCAGCCGAAAAAATTTTACCTCACACTCGGATACAATCTTATTACCTGGACCAAGTTCAGGAACGCCTTGCGCACTGCATCAATATAGCTAGCCCCTATATACTTCCTCTGATAGGCTGCTCTAAAGAATTCCCAAGTAAGGTCATCTACCATTGCTCCACCCCTAACTGTGAGCCACTGATATGACTCATCTCACAATAAAGAGACTACCCCTTCAGCTTTTCCTCAGTCGAGAAGTCTAGATCATCCATAATACGTTCTGTTGCCTCCAACCAATATTCTGCGTGCTAGGAGCCACGTCGGATACACCTCTAAACACCTCTGCACTATTAGCTCAGAGTCGTTTGGACACAGATTTTCGAACCCCTACTCTGACGCCTTGTAATATCCTAAATTAGGGGTTATACATTTGGAGCATAACTCAAGTGTTAGTAGGCTTTAAGCGTGGTTGAGTATGTTTTAGGAGTTTTTAGAACCCAAGGATGAAGGGGAAAGCTTTGAGAAAATGTTGGATTTTAAGTCTAAAATGAAAAACTAGGCGAATGAGGCCTTAAAGAAAATCTTAGGAGTTTATGGACATGAAAGTTGGCCTAGTAAAGTGGCTACAAGGCGCCACTTAGGGCCTTGTTGCATGACGTCATAGGCTGGGAGGAAGGGAAGAGGTTCGAGTATCGTGGGAAGCATTAGAGACTTTTATTTTTGCGTCAAAAAGGGAAACTGGGCTAAGGAGGCTTTAAAAGAATTTTTTGGGGAATTAATGCCACAAGAAATCATGTGGTAAAGTGGCAATGGACGCCATGTGCAGTGGGGATAAGGGCCTTGGTTTGAGTTACGAAGGAAGTAGAAAGGAGCGTTTATTTTTGCGTAAAGAAGGCATCTGGCGAAAGAGGTTTTAAAAGAAATTCCGCGTGAGTCATGTCACAAAAAAATGCATTGGCAAAGTGGCTTGGGGCGTTATCTGTGGAGCAAGGAGCAGGTCTCATGTTCGAATCTTGTTGGCAACAGGGAGGTGTTTTTTTATTTTGCTTTTGGCATTAATACAAGGGAGAGCAAGGGAAGGAGGTCTTAAAAGGAAGTGTAGGGAGTTTATGACACAAAAGGAGCCAGGAGCAAAGTGGCTTGGGACGTTACCTGTAGCTTGCGTCAAAGGGCCAGCAGGTCTCAGGTTCGAGTAACGTGGGAAGCACATGGGAGTGTTTTTATTTTTGCTTTGGCGTCAAGGAAGAAGGGTGAAAAGAAATTGAACGAAATTGGACTTTCAATTGAAAGAGGATTGAGCTTAATTCTCCTATCAATTTCGGGCTAAGGTAGGATAATTGATGATTATTTTATTTTAAGTTGGTAGATAATAGATAATTGTTGTTTTATTTATTCAAGTAGGATAATTTTGATTTAATTATTTTGTGTAAGATGAAGAAGAGATAAATAAGGATTTATTTTATTTGTTAAGGAGATAATAGAGGAGATTATCAAAGAGTTTGATAATAGCAAGGATATAGTAGCCGAATTCTTTATAAGAGGGGAGTAATCATCTTTGATATCTTTTTAAATTTCTTTGTGCCGAATTTTTCCCCACTCACACCTCTCATTCTTTTCTTTCATTCAACCTCAAATCTCTCTCTATTTCTTTGAAAGCCGAATGCCCTGTCAATAAGAGTGATAGCCGAAACCCCTCAAAAGAATCATACCCTTCCTCTTGTATTCCTTAAAATAGTGGAATATCCTATTCCTATTAGGAGTAGGAGCCGAATCTCCCTATTATCATCTAGCCAAATCCTCGTGAAATTCAAGCAAAGGTGTTGTCAACTTCAAGAAAAGATCTTTCGGATTTTTAAGATTCAAGGTAAGATGATATTCGCCATAGGCCATTCTTAATGTGTTTAAATGTTAGAAATTGATCTAACATGTAACCATGGGAATTTTGATGACATCTAAGGCAAGGGATACTTTTCGGGATTTGAAAATCGTAAGGTAAGTGCATAAGTACAATCAGCCAAGGCCATATTTGATGTTTTAAGTCTATTCCTTATTTGTTTAGAAAGCCAAAACTAATCCTTTAGGTGATCTAATGTTGGCCGAATACAAGGTAGAAGGATTTCAAAGTTTTGGGATTTGATTTTTAATCCAATTGGCACCAAGGTAAGAATTTGATTACAAAAATCCTACTAGGATTTGGATTTATAGCCGAATGGCTTTTTACTAACATGTTAGGGTTGGCCGAATATAGGAATTAAAGATCTAAAGCAATAGAACAAGTTTTCGGGATTTCAGTAAATTCGATAAGTATATCAGGTGTGTACCCCACACTAAATCTTGATAGATTTACGACTTTAATTTATTATATATGCTAATATAAAAGTGTAAGATTATGGCTAAGTTACCATGTAATGGTACAAAGTACTCAGGTACGTTTTCCTACTCCTACTATGAGTATGATAAGACTTGTTACGCCATGAATATGAATATGATAAGAATGTGAAATTGGGCCTAAAGCATTATGTTGCATGATTTTGTATGACATGGGCATATGGGATATTATGAAAAAGGGGAAGTGAATGTGGTGACCTAAGACCACGATATCTGAATGTGGTGGTCTAAGACCACGGTATCTGAATATGGTGTCTCATGACACAAAGTATGTATCTGGTGGCTATGCCACGAATTTTATAAGGGCGATGAGCACGTCGTCTGCAGCGACTACCTTCGATGGTGTGTAGCGGATGGAGGGTTGACTTAGTAGTCCCCACGGTGTGATGGTTGGTACGGGTGACATGTAGCGGATGGATAACTAGGCTTGGGTTTGGGATTGCATTATTTTATTTAATGCTATACGATTATGTATGATTTGATATGCCTGAATTTATTTGAGTTTGGTGTTGGTTGTACACATTGAGTCTGTTTGACTCACCCCTTGTTGGACTATTTTTCAGGTGATGATCAATAATGGACCGGGTCGAGAGAAGCTCAGGGGTGGCCATGCTCAATTCGACAATCGTTATATTTGTTTTTATTGTTTTAAAATTTCCAAGTTTTGAATTATTTCGGGTTTTCATTTGATGTAATAAGGCCATCAGTACTAAATTGTTTATGCATGCTATTAAAGTTCTTAGTATGATATAATTTTTGTCATATTAAAGTTATAAGTAAAATTTTTCTTAAGTATAAATATCAAATTGTTTTTAACACCTTATCGACACGGGTTCTTAATTCGAGCCCAACCCAAATCAAGTGTTTTCAAATATACACAAGTTTTAGCAAAGTTTTCAAACAAGTTCCGAATGAATTTTCTTTAGAAGCATGCCAGATTTGGTCAGGACTTGTGGGTCGAGTTTGGGGTGTTACAATTTTGGTATCAGAGCCCGATTCAAAACTTGGCCTTGAAGGCTTTTAGGGCCCAAAACGTTTTCTATCTTTTGAAAATAGACTTTTCTAAGAAATAAATAGGCTTTCTGGCATGGCACCTGAGACACCGACCCGAAGTCCACCAGGTAAGTACTCCTAACCTCTTTGTGATTTATATGTAGGGATATATATGTAGGGACGTAGATTAGTGGACTAGGAATTGAACCCTAGGACTAGTTTACCCCAACAAATACATAAGACTCTAATGCACAATTAAACAAACTTGTGTCTAAGTCGCCGAGTTAGGGTGTGGCAACCATTGTGCGCATATCTAGGATTGGTTTCGGTGGAAGCTTGGTATTTAAGCAGTCCTAGTGACTCACCTCCTCTCCACTCGAATCCTACCTGGTGCGTAGCTTCGGTTCACCCTAACCAAGAGGACTTGTTCACAGACTAAACCGATAATTAAAACCCGAAAGGGACTAGCCATACTATTTTATAAACACCTTAGTTTTTTTTTTAAATTCTTAAATTACCCCTTCGATTTGTAACAAAATCTATTTTGAAAATTTCTCAAAAAAAATTTTGGTTTGCCAAATTACTAAAATGCCCCTATGTTGTAAATTATTAAAATACCCTTAGTTTTTAAGATTTCCAAAAATACCCTTGACTTTTGCTAAAATGTTTCTACTTTACAAAATACCGTGAGCTTCGCTTTACAAATATCAAGATACCACGATTTGGAGAATTTACTAAAATGCCTCGACTTCCAAAATTACCAAATAACCCCGATTTCAAATTTTGCAACACCTCGATTTGGAAAACAAATTTTCAAGATAACCCCGAGGTTTTGTAAATTCGAAATGCCTTTGATTTGTAAAATATTTTGAATTGACCCCGATTTATTACCAAAATACCCTTATAGGAAAAATGACGAAATTACCCCTGGATGGGGAATGATCAGGAATGCCCAAAGTAGTGAAGTGAATGTTATGAATAAATGTGTCTCTATCGAGATGGATGAATGTGAATGTGAATGTGAATGTGAATCTCTGAATTAGAATGGTGAACTTGAACTGAGACTTTGTTTGATCGAGAGAACCACTATTAAACTCTTTTTCATAAAACTGTTCGCGAATAAACAGTGTAACAAAGAGCTAATGCATACAACTTTTTAATCAGATTAAATCGCGACGTTAGTAATGAGTTCTAGTGGACGTGGTCGAGGTAGTATCTAAGAAATGTGTTAGTTTTGTTAATATCAGAGTGCGTAGCAAAGGCGTAGTGTGATGAGTTAGGATTGAACGATAGTAAGTAATTTCGAGGATGAAATTATTTTTAAAGAGGGTAGAACTATAATATCCTAAATTAGGGGTTATGAGTTTGGAGCATAACTCAAGTGTTAGTAGGCTTTAAGTGTGGTTGAGTATGTTTTAGGAGTTTTTAGAACCCAAGGATGAAGGGGAAAGCTTTGGGAAAATGTTGGATTTTAAGTCTAAAATGAGAAACTAGGCGAATGAGGCCTTAAAGAAAATCTTAGGAGTTTATGGACATGAAAGTGGGCCTGGTAAAGTGGCTACAAGGCACCACTTAGGGCCTTGGTGCATGACATCATCGGCTGGGAGGAAGGGAAGAGGTTCGAGTATCGTGGGAAGCATTAGAGACTTTTATTTTTACGTCAAAAAGGAGAACTAGGCTAAGAAGGCTTTAAAGGAATTTTTAGGGAATTAATGCCACAAGAAATCATGTGGTAAAGTGGCAATGACACCATGTGCAGTGGGGATAAGGGCCTTGGTTCGAGTTGCGAAGGAAGCAGGAAGGAGCGTTTATTTTTGCGTCAAGAAGGTGCCTAGCGAAGAGGTTTTAAAAGAAATTCCGCGTGAGTCATGTCACAAAAAAACGCCTTGGCAAAGTGGCTTGGGGCGTTATCTGTGGAGCAAAGAGCAGGTCTCATGTTTGAATCTTGTTGGCAGTAGGGAGGCATGTTTTTATTTTGCTTTTGGCGTTAAGACAAGGGAGAGCTAGGGAAGGAGGTCTTAAAAGGAAGTATGGGGAGTTTATGACACAAAAGGAGCCAAAGACAAAGTGGCTTGGGATGTTACCTGCAGCTTGCGTCAAAGGGCCAAAGAGTCTCGTGTTGAGTAACGGGGAAGCACATGGGAGTGTTTTTATTTTTGCTTTGGCATCAAGGAAGAAGGTGAGAAGAAATTGGACGAAAATTGGACTTTCAATTGAAGGAGGATTGAGCTTAATTCTCCTATTAATTTGACTAAGGTAGGATAATTGATGATTATTTTATTTTAAGTTGGTAGATAATAGATAATTGTTGTTTTATTTATTCAAGTAGGATAATTGTTGATTTAATTATTTTGTGCAAGATGAAGAAGAGATAAATAAGGATTTATTTTATTTGTTAAGGAGATAATAGAGGAGATTATCAAAGAGTTTGATAATAGCAAGGATATAGTAGCCGAATTCTTTATAAGGGGGGAGTAATCATCTTTGATATCTTTTTAAATTTCTTTGTGCCAAATTTTTTCCCACTCACACCTCTCATTCTTTTCTTTCATTCAACCTCAAATCTCTCTCTATTTCTTTGAAAGCCGAATGCCCTGTCAATAAGAGTGATAGCCGAAACCCCTCAAAAGAATCATACCCTTCCTCTTGTATTCCTTAAAATAGTGGAATATCCTATTCCTATTAGGAGTAGGAGCCGAATCTCCCTATTATCATCTAGTCGAATCCCTGTGGAATTCAAGCAAAGGTGTTGTCGACTTCAAGAAAAGATCTTTCGGGATTTTTAAGATTCAAGGTAAGATGATATTCGGCCATAGGCCATTCTTAATGTGTTTAAATGTTAGAAATTGATCTAACATGTAACCATGGGAATTTCGACAGACACCTAAGGCAAGGGATACTTTTCGGGATTTGAAAATCGTAAGGTAAGTGCATAAGTACAATTGGCCAAGGCCATATTTGATGTGTTAAGTCTATTCCTTATTTGTTTAGAAAGCCGAAACTAATCCTTTAGGTGATCTAATGTTGGCCGAATACAAGGTAGAAGGATTTCAAAGTTTCGGGATTTGATTTTTAATTCAATCGGCACCAAGGTAAGAATTTGATTACAACAATCCTACTAGGATTTGGATTTATAGCCGAATGGCTTTTTACTAACATGTTAGGGTTGGCCAAATATAGGAATTAAAGATCTAAAGTAATAGAACGAGTTTTTGGGATTTCAATAAATTCGATAAGTATATCAGGTGTGTACCCCACACTAAATCTTGATAGATTTACGGCTTGAATTTATTATATGTGCTAATATAAAAGTGTAAGATTATGGCTAAGTTACCATGTAATGGTACAAAGTATTCAGGTACGTTTTCCTACTCCTACTATGAGTATGATAAGACTTGTTATGCCATGAATATGAATATGATAAGAATGTGAAATCGGGCCTAAAGCATTATGTTGCATGATTTTGTATGACATGGGCATATGGGATATTATGAAAAAGGGGAAGTGAATGTGGTGACCTATGACCACGATATCTGAATGTGGTGACGTAAGACCACGATATCTGAATATGGTGTCTCATGACACAAAGTATGTATCTGGTGGCTATGCCACGAATTTTATAAGGGCGATGAGCACGTCGACTGCAGCAACTGCCTTCGATGGTGTGTAGCAGATGGAGGGTTGACTTAGTAGTCCCCACGGTGTGATGGTTGGTACGGGTGACGTGTAGCGGATGGATAACTAGGTTTGGGTTCGGGATTGCATCATTTTATTTAATCCTATACGATTATGTATGATTTGATATGCCTGAATTTATTTGAGTTTGGTGTTGGTTGTACACATTGAGTCTGTTTGACTCACCCCTTGTGGGACTATTTTTGAGGTGATGATCAGTAATGGACCGGGTCGAGAGAAGCTCAGGGGTGGCCATGCTCAATTCGACGATCATTATATTTGTTTTTATTGTTTTAAAATTTCCAAGTTTTGAATTATTCCGGGTTTTCATTTGATGTAATAAGGTCATCAGTACTAAATTGTTTATGCATGCTATTAAGGTTCTTAGTATGATATAATTTTTGCCATATTAAAGTTATAAGTAAAATTTTTCTTAAGTATAAATATCAAATTATTTTTAACACCTTATCGACACGGGTTCTTAATTCGAGCCCAACCCAAATCAAGTGTTTTCAAATATACACAAGTTTTAGCAAAGTTTTCAAACAAGTTCCGAATGAATTTTCTTTAGAAGCATGCCAGATCCGGTCAGGACTTGTGGGCCGGGTTTGAGGTGTTACACGCCTGCACTAGCTACCCTCTCTAACACCCGCAACATTGCCTGTGATACCGCGTCATCACCTATCTAGTCCTGATATTTCACGCCCATAGCTGGCGGCGGTGATACCTCATCCATGTTCGGACCCCACCGGTTTCGAGATCGTCATCCTACCCCTACCTCATCCACGAGTGTTACGCCCACGTCCACGTGCACTCATGTTTATCGATACAAGTCGAGCTGATTAAAGGTTTTATGCGTTAGACTTTATTCCACTGTCTATTAAGGCACAGTTTTATGAGAAGTTTAATAAGGGATTGTTCCGCGAATTCATCCAGCCTATAGTTCAAGTCACTAGAGTAGTTCCTACTACTATTTAGTCATGACAATATCATCATACTCATAACACTATAAACAACAGTTTAGGGTACTTACCTGGGCGGATCAGTGCCGGAGACTCGGTGCCATGCCTTTCAGACCATGTATTTTCAATAATCCCTTTTTAAAACATTTTTGGGCCTCAGGCCCACAGACAAGCTGTTGAACTTGGCTCTGATACCAAAATTGTAACACCCCAAACCCGGTCAACACACCACGACTGAATCTAGCATGTTACGGGTTGAAAACGTTTGAATAAAACAAGTTTCCTGATTTATTTTTATTGAAAACTCTTTTATCGTTTTAAAGTTTAGAAAACCCTATACAAAGTGATGTTGAAAACGTTTTTGTGTTGCTTCAAAATCCAGAAAACTCATGCTTGAAAATCCGTTTGTTGTTACTAGTTTTTAGAAATCATACGATACTTATTAAAATCGAGTGAGATGAGCATAGTCAAGTTTAGAACCATTTGCATTTGAAGTTTGTTTGAAAATTTAGGTTTGAAATCATCTTCGTTAACTTTGTTATTACCTTGTGAATAATGTCACCCGATGGTAACGTTGAAAAACTCGATATAGAGTATAGTTTTGTAAACTTCGATTTAATTTCGGTTACTAAAACAAATCAAGTTATTAATCATATGCATAAGATAATTAAAATATAATCAAGAAATAAAAACCCAAAATAATACTTAGCAGCCTTATTACAAAACCAAAACCAAATATAAATATAAATAAAATATAACTCGAAATAGTAATTTAAAGTCAAAACCCGAAGGAAGCATGCATGGCCACCTCGAGTCCTCCCGGCTCCATATCTCGTGATCTATGCCTCATCTCAGAAAATATAAGGGAAGGGTGAGTCACCGAGACTCGATGTATAAATCCCAACCCAATAGTGCATGCACTTACGCAAATCATCAGTATAACATGCAAATCATGCAACCCCATAACCTAACCATCCGATATCCTTTATCTAACCCGTCTGGTCAAAACCACTGGTGGTCAAAACCACTGGTGACCGAAGTCACAAATATATATATCGATGTGGTCAAAACCACTGATGACAATCCCGTAATCAATCATGTGGGGCCAACCCACTGTGGTACCAAACCACTGGGACGAGTCACAATATCCATATGTGGTCAAAACCACTGGTGACCGTAGTCACAAATATCATCAATGTGGTCAAAACCACTGGTGACCGTAGTCACAAATATCATCAATGTGGTCAAAACCACTGGTGGTCAAAACCACTGGGACTTAGTCACAAATTATAACATCAAAGACGGGGCCAACCCGTCGTGTGGTCAAAACCACTGGTGACAGTCCAAAATAATTCTCCCCCCTCCTCTCAATAATCCCGCCATCATGTCCATATCAATCGTGGCATAATAACATATGATGATGCGAATAACACATGGCATAGCATTAAACAATGACATGATAGCATATAACGAGATCCATAATCAGGGGACTTACCCGGAGTCCACACTTATGCCCACAAGGCATAACCACCAGTTTTAATGGCTATCACAGTAACACAATAAACATATCATACTAACGAAATGTGTAAGCATTACACACCCGACTATTCGTAGATCTAAGCAAAATCTCGAAACTACGCGAAACTAATAAGATCCCGAAACGTTTGCCTTCCCCCTTCCTACAATCGGCCAACACTTTGTTAGTAACAAAAAGCCTATTAGGCTCAACTAGAAATCCCGAAGGATATGTCGCATGAAGATAACACCTTACCTTAATGCCGATTTGATTTCCAACCAAATCCCAAAGCTACGTGATGCACCTCCCTTGCAATCGGCCAAGCACTAGCACACAAAAAAAAATTATCCTTCGACTTTTGAACGAATAAGAAACAGATCCAAACGCTAGAACCCTTACCTAGATCGATAACCAAATCCCAAAGGTCCACTGTATTCAGCTACCAAGCACCAACGTTCGGCACCCCTAAGTGATGTTAGGGATTTTGGCTACCTCACCATTTTGGAACAAGAAAAGAGTTAAGATCCCAATTAATCGATTCAAGAAATATCAAGAAGAGACAAATAAGATTCGGCATTAACCAAATCAGTCAAAAAGAGAAGAAGAGTAGGAAGTTAACTTACCAGAAGATTCGGCTAACTCAACTAAAAGAACTAGAGATAGATTTGGCACTGAGTATGGAGTTTAGAGCACGTGAGAAGAGAAGAGAAATAAGGCCAAGGATATTCGGCCAACCACTTTGAAGGAATAGAAGAGAACACAAAGGGGTTTCAGCTTTTCAAGATGAAAGAGATGGAAGAAGATGGAATGGGATTAATTTCGACAAAGGAGAATGGATGAAGTTTCGGCACAAGTATATTTGGAAGAGAGTAGAAAGATGTCGATTGGAGGTGAAGATGCAGAGAAGAGAATGGCTAACAATGAATGAACCGAAAGGTAAAGAGAAGAAAAGGAGAGAATTGAGTTACGGCTCTTCAAAGGGAGTTGCAACATTGGTTCGACCAAATGCCTAAGTTGCCGAAAGAGAAAAGAGAGAAAATGCACTTTGAGGTTCGATTTTGACACTAAACAAAGAAAAAAGAAAGACTCCCAAAGCTAGCCGAACATGCACCCTTACTTGGCTATTGAAATTCGGCACCCCCTAGCTTCCGAATCCGATTACTCCTCCTCCCCCAAAGTCCATAATTTGGCCAACTCCTTCAAATGAGTTTGAAAAGATTCAAACTCTTAAATTTCCTCCCCTACATCAGTTCAAATCCGTTTGACCCCTTCCATCCTTATCTTCCAGAGTCCATCCTGAGCACTCCTCTTCCCTGTTTCTGGCATGAAAAATAATAAGCAGAAAGTACAATTCCTGCTGCTTGAGCCCAAGCACTCCCTCCCTGTATGGGGCGTCACCATCCAAGCACCTTAGTGGCGCCTCCTTTGCCACCTTGCCACTAGGTTGTTTGTGTCACAACCCTCCAATAAATTCTTTTAACCCCTAACTCTCCTAGCTCCCTCTTCCTAAGCACTAAAACAAAATTTTTGGCCATGACCCAGGCCTAACCCGAGGTCATGCCTAGACCCCAAAACATGCTAAACTAGCACAGTAAGCATATCGTCACATGCAAACACATGCAAAATGTAGAGACCCCGATTTAAGGATATTACAGAGAGCGAAGTTAATATGTAATTTATTTAAGAGTTTAAGAAACTTACTGAACTGTTCCTCTGAATCGTCTCTTTTAATTACTTCGGGATAAGGTATGTAAGGTTGGTACTCCTTGATTACCAATTTTTACTTTTCTTGTGTTACCTCTATCTTACCTTCGTCTACCTCGTTTTCTTGTATTGAGTTTGGTTCATCTAACCCCTTATTGTCTTGAGCTGAGATGGCTTGAATTTGTTCCTTTGGGTTAACCTCGGTGTTACTTGGTAGAGGTCCTAGTGGTCGTATTAGCTTTGCAAGATGTCCCACTGACCTAGTAAGTTCTCCAACTTGATTCTCGATCCCTTTGATTGATTTTTGTTGTTCATCAAGTGCTGGCTTCATCTTTTGGAGACGAGAATCAGGGTCGCCATGAAATTCCTCAGCATCTCTTCAAGATTTGGCTCCTCTTCTTGTTGGTGAGGTGGTTGTTGAAAATCTGGAGGAAGTTCCGATCTTTGACAATTTTGATAATTCCACGAGAAATTGGGATGGTACTTCCAACCTTCATTATAAGTGTCACTATAAAAATTATTTTGATATCTAGAATAGTTACCTGTATAGTGAGGTTGCTCATTTTCCATGCCATATTCGTAGGGTGGGTACTCAGGATTTGCCACTCCTCTTAGATTCAAATCATATTGTATTTCTGGATGTACTTGTGAGGGACTATACCAATCAACAATCTTTTTATTCATCATCTCTAACTGATTAGATAACCTGGTGACCACGTCGAGGTTGAAAACACTGGTTGCTTTAGTAGGAATTGCCCCCATGCCTTGCCACTGATAATTATTCAATGCCATCTTTTCCATAGACTAAAATTTTCTGCCAAAAGAAAAATAGAGGAAAAAATTAGCAAAGTAAAAAGAAATGATAATAAAGAATAATATAATAATAATAGATTGCAAATAAAAATTTTTTTGGCAAAGTAATAGAAATAGAGTTTTTTTAATATTTTAGTGTTCCCCGGAAACGACGCCAAAAACTTGATCATGTCAAACAGTCAAGTTTTAATATTTATAAAGAGTGATCGAACACAGAGATCGATCGTGACAACGATAGAGGCAAGTGAACCTATCGAACAGTAGTATAGCTCAGGCAAGAATATCGTATCGAACCCAAGGGAACCGAAAAGTACTACTACTCACTTTCTTTCTATTATTTAGCCTAAAATATGGAGTGATTGGATTATTAAACTAATAAGATACTTAGACTAATTGCAAAGACAAAAGAATGAATGGGAGAAAGACTTTAAGAAAACTCAGTTGATAAAGACGATACCCTCAGGAAGTATCCACCTATGACTTCACTTATTATGCACTTCCCAAACCATATGATTTCTTTACTTATCTTGATCCGTGAGACTCCCTAACCTATATTAAACCCTCTCTCGAGGCGAATAACGTCTAACCTTAGGTTAATTAGTGGAACTCTCGTTCTCTTATAATAGCCCCCTAAGGAAGCAGTAAATCAATCAATGGATTCCCATATTAGGTTTCACCCTAATCCGGCAAAATCTCGTAAACCTATCTCTAGGCGCCCAATCAACTTCGCTCAATTATGCTAGATCTACTCTTAGGCAGGGTCTATTTCTCCTCCACCTAATCACGTCAGATTAAATTAAGCAATATAATTAATAACAAACTAAGTACTTCTCATATAAGTTTAGAAATCAAATAACAAAATCCATCATAGGTTTTATCATCTTCAGGTATCGGAAGGGTTTAGTTCATAACAAAGGAGGAAAACATCTCAAGTGAAAAGATAAAACAAAACATTAGAAATCCATAAAACCCTCTGAAGGAATTGAAGGAGAGATCCTCCATCTTGAATGAAGCTCTGGCTTCTTGAGATGGATCAACTGGCTATCTTCAAGTGATTCCCTAAAAAAAATGAAAGCTTAGGCCAAAAGCCTCTGCTCAAAGCCATCCTGTTTCGGCTTCTGCCGAACTCCCTTTTTAGTTGCTACCTTGGGTGTTTATATAGGCCTTGAGATGCTTTACTTGGCTCCTAAGTATCCTAATTCAAGTAGAATTCCTCCTAGGATGTTTAAGTAGGCTTAGGAATGTGTTTATTTGCCTCCAAGCATCCAAATCCGAGTGAAATTGCTCTTTCCCGGGGCAAGTGTAACACCCCAAACTCGGTCAGCACACCACAACATGATCTGACATGTCACGGAGTGAAAACCTTTTGAAAATGAAAGTTTATCAAATAATTTTCTTTAGAAAACCCTTTTTGGAAATCCGTGCTTAAAGCCTAATTATTGTTGCAAGTTTTTAGAAAATATTCAAGTTATCTTTGTTATCATAATTTAAGTGATGTTACCCGATGGCAACACTTTAATGAAAAACGAAGGAGTTATAGTTTTAAAAACATGGCGTTCTGCCGGTTAATTATTAAAATCATTTATTCGACATAGTTAAAATAATTGTAATAATAAAAATAACCAAAACAAATCCGTAATATCCTAGGTTAGGGGCTATTTTATTTTGGCATTGCTTGCATGTTATTGGCTTGCTATGTTGTTGTCTGTGTGGTTTCGAGGCTTAGTTGTAGGCTAGGAGTGAGCCTGAGTAGGTGGGAAAATTTTAGTTTTGGGCTTTAGGTGATAGGAGCTGAAGGAGCTAGGTCTTATGTAGTTTATTTGGTAAATTGTTGCACAAATGAAGAGCTAGCAAAGTGGCAAAGCATGCGCCACTTAGAGCATGTGTTTGGCGTCAAGTGCAAGGGGGAAGAGGTCTTGAGTTCAAGCTGCGAAGTGGCCACCCTTTTGTCTTACTTTTTGACGCTAAGGAGAGGAGAGTTGTAGGCAGTTCAAACTCTGCCTTGGACTAAGTCTTCCCATTTGAATGATGGGTGGAGAGCAAATGGTGGAGGAAGACTTGGTCATAGCCATTTGAATTAGTGGCTTGGGAGTGATTGGGGGGGAGGTTGGCTGGATTTTGGGGAGTGTTTGGGGGAGTTGGCCGGTTGGTAAGTGTTGGAGAGTGCCGAAATTCCCTTGGACTTTTGGGAGTATTTTCGGTCATAGGGGGGATAGCAACTAAGTTCTTTCTTTTCTTTTAGTCAAAAACAAGCAAATTCACTCTTTGGTAGAAGCAAACCGAAACCCCCAAGTGCCTTCTTTTTCTTGTTCCAATTTGTTCTCCTTAAACTGGAAAGTCCAAATATTTTGTTGCCAAAATTGCTTTCATCTTTTTACTTGGTGTGTAGCCGTATGTGCATATCTTCCCTTTTCTTTGTCAATTGTTGGAGCCGAAACCATTTCACCTTGTTCCCTTAAACCTTCATTTTCTTTTCTCAATATCCATTAGCCGAAACACCATCCTCCAAAATCACCATCATCCATTCCTTCTTCATCCAAACTGAAAGCTTCAAACAGTCATACCCTTACCGATTTTGTCATTGGTAGCCGAAAGTTCTCTCCTCTCCCACTTCCCTTTCTTTTGTTCATTTTGTGTAATCTCCAAACACTTTTCTCTATTTCTTTCATTCAAAACCGAGAGCACCTACCTCTTGTTCACTCTTTCTTCTTCTCCAAACCTTGGCCGACTTTCTCTTTCCCAAAATTCTAATTCTTGTGCTTTATTTTTTGTTTGTCTAAAAATCAAACCAAATCCCTCCCTTGTGTTGCCGAATTTCCCTTTTTCAATTGTGTGTTATCCGTCAATCTTTCTCCTCTCCTAGTGGTTGGTCGGTAGATTAGTGGTTGGTGTTGGGGTAAGTTCTTGGCCGAATGGCCATTTCTTTTTTTTGTTCTCTCTTGTTCTATGTCAATTCGGATTTGGTTAAGGCCGATTTCGGTATCTATTAAAAGGAGTTAATCACTTGTTTTGGTAATCATTTTATTTAGGGCCTTGATTTCAAGCGATCGATTGGAGAAGTCAAGTGGTAAGGAGGGTAAGAGGTTATTTTATTAGTCTTTTCTTTTAGAATTCTTTAAGCCAAAGGTGCAATGGATTAACTGCTACATCTATTAGGGTGTGCCGATTGTTAAAGGAGGAACCAGTGTTGGTTCGGGTTTGGTTGGAACCAACCATTTGCAAAGGTAAGGCTTAACGCAACCCTTTGGTTTAAATGGTTATCGCCGAATGGTTTAAGTGATTAACCCTTGGTTGGCCGATTGTTTTAGGAGCAAGAGGATTGAGGGTTTGGATCGGGTTCTTTGGAATTAAGGCTTACGGTATACCGTGTGTAAGCTAACACATCAATCTTAGTAATAAATTAATAACTTTGTTATAACAAGTGAAACAGTTGATGATTGTCATGATACCCTAGTAGGTATGTTCACTGATTCGGTAAGTCCGTAGCATTACGAGTTCTATTGTTGATACGCTTGATATGATGATCCATGATATATATATATATATATATGCTATGAGATGCAATGTTGGGCATGTTGGCATGAATTACATGATTTGCATATGGCACATGAGTTAGTATGACATGTATGGGTAATGTGAGAGGAGGGGAGTATGATATCCGTGTCTTTGGGACACTGTGTCTTTGGGACACGGAGGTTTGGCACCTCCACCGGTTTGGTACCACATATTTTGTGACTTTGGGTCACGGAGGTTTGGCACCTCAAAGATCTCGTCCCAAAGGCTTAGTACCACGGTGGGTTGGCCCCACGCTTGATTATACGGATTGACGCCATGATTTGGTATCACACGATGGGTTGGCCCCATCATCGGATTTGTGATTTGCAGCCACCAAAGATTTGGTATTACACCGTGTCTTTGGGACACCAGAGGTTTGGCACCTCATTGCGACTCGTCCACATGGTTGACACCACCGTGGGTTGGCCCCACTTATGAGATACTGGATTGTCGCTAGTGATTTGGTATCACACGATGGGTTGGCCCCATCATTGGATTATTTGTGACTTTGGGTCACCAAAGGGTTTGGCACCACATTATGGATATCGTGACTTTGGGTCACGGTGGTTTGGCACCACCGGTGGTTTGGTACCACACGGGTAGAAAAGGTGTAATGGATGGTTAGGAACGGTGCATTAATTGTATTGCTTTGCTATGATGTGTGTTAGCATGTTGTATTATCGGGAGGGTTTACACATCGAGTCTCGCGACTCACTCTCTCCTTTGACTTTTTCAGGTGACACTTAGACGCGGACATGGAGCCAGGATGGACTCGAGGTGCTCATGCCATGCTCAAATAAAGATTTGCTCGGACTTTTTGTGAAATTTGGTACTTAAGTTTTTATTTCTATTTGGTTTTATTTGGGTTTGTAAATGGCCTTTTTAAATTATGTTTTGTTTATGATTAAATTGGATTTATAATATGCCTTAACAAATTAATTGGGTTAAAATGTGCTAAAACTTGGAAGGACAACGATTTTAAAGTACAAAAGCGATATTTTAAACTATACCTTCGGGTATCACACTAAGATTTGGAATAAAGAAGAACTCAAATGTTTTCTAACTTAAACACAATTTTCTACTAAGACAAAATGTTTTTGTAACAATGATAAACAACTCAAACTTCTTAACGAGATAAACCTGTTTTGTCTACCCATCGGAGTAAGTTTTTAAAATTTCCCGGGTTTTCAAATACATCATCGATTTCAATTAAACCTACTCAAGTTTTTCACAAATACACAATTTAGCGAAGTGTTTTCCTCAAACTTTAAACTTAAACCTAAACCTCTCAAAACCCTTTTTCCTGTGACATACCGATTCTATTAGTAGTGTGTAGACCGGGTTTGGGTGTTACAAAATCTTAGAGGCCTTATTACATAACCCAAAACCAAAATTTAAAATTTAAATAGTAGCTAAAAGAGTTCAAAGTCCCACGAACATGCATGGCCGCCTCGAGTCCTTCCGGCTCCATCTCCGCAATCTACTCATCTGCAAAATATAAGGGAAGGGGTGAGCCACCAAGACTGAGTGTGTAAATCCCCAACCCGATAGTGCATTCACTTACACAAGTTATCAGTAAAAACATGCAAACTATGCAAAACATACAACCTATAACCTAGCCATCCAAACACCTTTTACTACCCCGTGTGGTCAAAACCATTTGGTGGTCAAAACCACCGTGACCGTAGTCATCAATATATGGTGTGGTCAAAACCACTAATGACCAAGTCACAAATCAAGTGATGGGGCCAACCCATTGTGTGGTCAAAACCACCGATGACAATCCCAGAATAATCTCGTGGGGCCAACCCACTGTGGTACCAAACCACTTGGACGAGTCACAAATAGATATGTGGTCAAAACCACTGGGACTTAGTCACAATTTATAATATCAAGACGGTGCCAACCCGTCGTGTGGTCAAAACCATTGGTGACACTCCAAAATAAATCATTGCCCCTCCTCTCATCAAACCCATCATCATGTTCATAACATACATGCCATAGCATCGAATAATCATACAAATAACATATAACATAGCATTCAGCAAATCCTGATGATGTATACTTAAAGATCGCATAATAGGGGACTTACCCGGTATCCAAGCTTATGCCCAAAAGACAAAGTCACTAATACCAAGGGTTATACAGTAACATAATAAGCATAATTAAACTAATAAAGTGTGTGTTGCCACACACGACTATACGTGAAATTGAAACTATGCGATACTATGAGATCCCGAAATGTAAGTCCTCACTGCTCCTACAATCGGCCAACACCACTCTTTAGATTTTAAGCCATTCGGCTTATTCACAAAATCTCGAAGGATGAATCGTACAAGGTCAATTCCTTACCTTAGTGCCGATTTGGTCTCCTACCAAATCCCGAAACCACATACTAAGTCCCCTTGCAATCGGCTACACTAGCACAAACAAAAGTTAACCTTCGGCTTTTGATCAATTAAGAAATAGATCTTAAGATATTAATACCCTTACCTAGATCAACCACCAATCCCGAGATTCATTGCGTTTGACTATACTCCACCCTACAATCATTTTTAACACACTATTAAGAATCCAAAGGCCATTTAGCAAAATCCTAAAACCAAATAAGTTTTTCGCCCCTTACCTTGATGACTGCCTTGGCCTTTAAACACCACAGATCAACACCCCTTATTGGTGTTAAGGGTTTCGGCTACCACATGGAACAATGATAAGTTAAGATCTCGATTACCACGATTGAAGAAATAGCAAAAGAAAGACAAAAGAGGTTTGGCATTACTCAAATCGGTCAAGAAGAAGAAAAGAAATCCCTTACCAAAAGATTTGACTATGTCCCCAAAAACAAACTTGATTTCGGCACTTAAGATGATGAAGAGAAATCGCAAGAAGAAAGAGATCTATGAGCCAAGTATTCGGCCAAGGTACTTGATGAAACCGAAAGAGAAACAACAAGCTTTCGACTTTTGAAATAAAATAGGAAAGATAGGAAAGATGGGATCAAGATTCGGTTTACGAAAAAGAAATATGGAATGGGAGAGGGGAGATTCAGCTTTGAACAAAATAGGAAGAAGAAAGGCACAAGAGATGAATTCGGCAATAGGCTAACCCAAGTGAACCGAAAAGAAAAGAAGAAAATGGCTATTTGAAGTTTCGGCTATTCAACAAATAATGCACAAGTAATTTGGCCAAACACTAGAGTCGCCAAAAAGAAAAAGAAAGAAATTTTGGCTACCATGGACATTCTATAACTCCACAAGACCCCAAAACCGATAGCACCCTTGCCCAAAGTCCTTTATTCGGCCAACACTCTTCAAATAAGTTTGAAATAATTCAAACTCCTAGATTTCCTCCCTCATCTACATCTTTTTTACTACCTTTCTCTATCCTTATCCATCAAGAGAGTCCCACATGAGCACTCCTCTCCTTGCTTGTAGCGTGAAAAAGAATAAGCAGGAGTGCAATTCCGCAACTTCGAACACGTGCACTCCTTCTCTGCATGTGGCGTCACTCCTCGGACACCCTAGTGGCGCCTCCTTGCCACTTTTCCCATTAATTTCTTATGGCAGTTTTCCCCAATAAAATCTCTTAACCCCTCTCTCCCTTAGCTCCATTTCCTTAAATGCCATAGCATAATTCTTAGCCCTAACTCAGGCCTAACCTAGGGTTATAACTATACCCCATAACATGTTAAATAAGCATTATAGACAATTCATCACATGCAACACAAGCAAAACGCAGAACCCCATTTTAAGGATGTTACAGTTCTACCCCCTTAAAAATAATTTCGACCTCGAAATTACCTGATCAGAAGAGTTGAGGTATTATCGCCTCATCACATCCTCGGGTTCCCATGTGGCCTCCTTCGTACCATGGTTCCGCCATAACACCTTCACCAAGGGCACTGACTTTCTAGGTAGAACTTTGACATCCCGATCCAAAATCTGTACCGGCTCCTCCTCAAAAGACAAGTCCAAGCTCACCTCAATCTCTGCAACCAACACAACGTGTGATGGATCGACCGATAGCACCTAAGCATTGAAACATGGAAGACATCGTGAATCTGACTTAACTCTGTCGCCAGCTTGAGCTGATAAGCTACCGGTCCCACTCGCTTCAACACTGTGTACGGCCCGATAAACCTAGGGCTTAGCTTCCCTTTCTGTCCAAATCTCAGCACCTTCTTCCATGGCGATACCTTTAGAAAGACTTTATCACCCACTGCATACTCTATATCTCTGCGTTTAAGATCGGCGTAAGACTTCTGCCTGTCCGACGCTTCCTTGAGACAAGCTCGAATCACCTTAACCTTATCCTCAGTTTCTGCCACCAACTCTAGACCCAAAACATGCCGTTCACCCAACTCTATCCAACACGTATGAGTATGACATTTTCGTCCATACAGTGCCTCATATGGTGCCATCTGGATACTCACTTGATAACTATTGTTATAAGCGAATTCCGCCAATGGTAGGTACTCTTCCCAACTACCACTGAAATCCAGAACACAGCCCCTTAGCATATCTTCTAAAATTTAAATCACCCTTTCAGACTGTCTATCAGACTACGGGTGAAAAGCTGTGCTGAAATCCAACCTCGTTCCTAAAGCCTGATGCAAAGCTCTCCAAAACCTCGATGTGAACCTTGGATCCCTGTCCGAGATAATTGATACTGGCACACCATACAACCTTACAATCTCGGCCACATACAATTTGGCTAGCTTCTGGAGCGAATAATCAACCCTTACCGGTATGAAGTGAGCTGATTTGGTCAGACGATCCACAATCACCCAGACTGAGTCCTTTTTACTAGGCGTGAGGGGTAGCCCAGTGACAAAGTCCATGGTAATCCTTTCCCACTTCCACTGAGGAATCTTCACCGGCTGAAGTAATCCTGACGGCAGCTGATGCTCAGCTTTGACCTGCTGACACGTCAGGCACTTACCCACAAACTCAGTCACTTTCCGCTTTAGCCCTGGCCACCAGAACTACTTTCGCAAATCCCGGTACATCTTGCTACCTCCAGGATGCATAGCGTATGGGCTGCTATGTACATCCTGAAGAATCCTCTGCCTCAACTCCACATTCTTCGGCATACAAGCTCTCCCTTGAAAACACAGTACTCCATCGTGAGTCAAGCTGTAACCTTCCAAACCATTACTCTGTACTTGCAATCTCCGAGCATTCAAGCCCCCATCCACTAACTGTTTATCCTTAATCTGCTCCACCCAAGTCGGCTTTACTTGTAATTCTGCCAAAAGACTCCCATCGTCATACAAACTAAGACTAGCAAACATCACTCTTAAGTCTGCTACCACCTTACGGCTCAACGCGTCTGCCACCACGTTAGCCTTGCCCGGATGATACTCTATTGAACAATCGTAGTCCTCCAATAGCTCAATCCATCTACGCTGTCTCAAATTCAAATCCTTCTGAGTCAGAAGATATTTCAGACTCTTGTGATCTGTGTAGCCTATCGACCTTTCTCCGTACAGATAATGCCTCCAAATCTTCAAGGAAAAAACTGTCGCAGCCAACTCCAAGTCATGCGTCAGGTAGTTACCCTCATGCGGCCTCAGCTGCCAAGACGTGTACGCCACTACTTTCCTTCTTGCATCAAGACACATCCCAAACCAAGATGTGATGCATCACAAGAGACCGTGAATACCATTCCCGCCTCGGTCGCACTCGTAACCGAGCTTCCATCAAAATCTTCCTCAACTTGTCAAAACTTACTGCATTGCTTCTCCGTCCACACAAATGGGACTCCTTTCCTCAACAGCTTAGTCAACGGTGCCACGATCAGAGAAAATCCTTCCACGAATCTCCGATAATACCCTACTAGACCTAGAAAACTTCAAATTTTAGCCATTGACCTAGGTGGTTTCCAATCCAGCACCGCCTCAATCTTACGAGGGTCCACTCTAATCCCTTCAGCGGACACTACGTGACCTAAGAAAGTTACTTCCTAAGCTAGAATTCGCACTTACTGAACTTGGCAAAAATCTATTTTTCCCTCAGAATTTACAATACCACCCACAAATGTGTATCATGATCCTCCTCAGTCTTGGAGTACACCAATATGTCATCTATGAATACTACGATAAACTGGTCCAAGTACTGCTGAAACACCTGATTCATCAAGTCCATGAATGCTGCCGGTGCATTGGTTAACCCAAACGGCATTACCAGAAACTCGCAGTGCCCATACCGAGTACGGAATGCCGTCTTATGAACGTCCAACTCTTTTACTTTGAGTTGATGGTACCCCAACCTAATATCTATCTTCAAGAGAACTGATGCACCCTTAAGTTGATCAAACAAGTCGTCAATTTGGGGCAACGGATACTTGTTTTTGATTGTCAACTTGTTCAGCTGGCGGTAGTCTATACACATCCGCATTGTACCGTCCTTCTTCTTAACAAAGAGCACTGGCGCTCCCCAAGGAGATATACTCGGTCGGATGAAACCTCGGTCCAACAACTCCTGAATTTGGGCCTTCAACTCCACCAATTCCTTCGGTGCCATTCTATACGGGGCTATAGACACTGGCGCAGTTTCGGGTAACAGATCTATACCGAATTTAACTTCTCGATCCGGAGGTAGACCCGAAAGTTCTTCTGAGAATACATTAACAAATTCCATCACTATTCGAACATCCTCTACATCAACCTCCTTAGCCTCCAAATTACACACCCGAACCAAAATCGCCTCATAACCCTTCCTGACCATCTTCTCAGCCTTTAACGCCGATACCACGTTGGATAGATAATCTCTTCCATTACCTATCTTCACCACTTCTTCACCTTCCATTGTCCTCAACGTCATGCGCTTAGCCGTACAGTCCAAACTGGCCTGGTACTTCACCAACCAATCCATCCCGAGAATCAGATCGAACTCCCCAAACAGCAGTTCCATCAGATTAGCCAAGAATACGACCCCTTAAAGTTCTAGGGGTACATCCCTATATAGTTTACTTACTTCTATAGAGGGACCTAAAGGGCTTATCACCGTCATCTTTCTAGAAGTAATCTCAGAGTCTAAATTCATAGTTTCTACTATGCTACTGACTATGTATGAGTGCGTCGAACCCACATCTATTAAAGCATTGTAAGTAAATCCAAAGATTAGGAACGTACCGGTTATGATGTTCGGTTCGTCACCCTCCTCTCAATGCCTCACTGCGTAGACTAATCCAGGCTGTCTAGCCTCCATACCACCTGCACCTCTACTCGGTGCTCCACGGCCTCTACCAGAGCCATTACCTCCCCTAGCAGCACCATGGCCCCTCTGTGGCTGCTGACCATCCCTCCTATTTTGAGTACGATTCTGATCCCCAGATTGCAATCTAGCTGACCACTTTGGACAATCCCTCACTCGGTGTTCCATCGACCCACACTCAAAACATCCTCTGTTTCCAGTCTAGTATTCCCCCGTGTGAGACTTTCCACACCGAGTACATCATGGCGGCCACTAAATATTATCAGTAGTAGGCCTAGCAGCTTGATTCAGCCCACTATATCTACCCCATTTTTGCTGGTTCCCGCTAGACCCAGATGATCCAGCATTCCTCTTATTCCATCCCCTGTCCTGATTCTGCCTCACTGACTATTTCACTTCCTCAGCAACTTTGGCCTTTTCCACTAAGACCGTAAACTCTCTCTCCTGTTGTGGAGCAATCAGCAGCCTCAAATCGTCCTTTAATCCATCCTCGAATCTAACACATCGTTCATGCTCTGTAGCTATAATGCCCCGAGCATATCGACTCAGCCTTAAAAATTCTACCTCGTACTCCGATACAGATTTATTCCCTTGAACTAGCCTTAGAAACGCCTTCCTTTATGCATCAATGTAGCTAGACCCCACATATTTCTTCTTATAAGCTACCTTAAAATAGTCCCAAGTGAGATCATCCACCGCTGCACTATCCTCGAACCGTGAGCCACCACTGGTACGACTCATCCCGGAGAAGCGACACTATCCCTTTCAATTTTTCCTCAGCAGTCAGGTCCAGATCATCCATGATTCGTTCCGTCGCTTCCAACCAATACTCAGCCGTATTGGGAGCCACACCAGAAACACCTCGAAATACCTCGGCTCCATTGGCTCGAGTCGCTCAGACATGATTTTGAGCTCCGCTTTTACCTACTCCAAATGACTCTTTCCAAAGACTCGCAGATCGCTGCGACACTGCGTCTTCCCGTCGATCTTGATATTCCATACCAAGAATGGTGGTGGTGGTATTTCATTCTCGACCCTTGGCGCACTCTAACGGGCTCGACACGATCATTCACCTCTACCACTACCACGTACATTACGACCATGTCCTCTAGAACTCATCCTCCGAGGTGTATTTATCTGATTAAAAATTTTATGAATTAGTTTTTGTTCCACTGGTTTATCACGAACAGTCTTATGTTTAATAGTTCTAAAGAGTAGTTCTTTCGAATTCATGCACACATAGTCTTTATTTTAATTTCCTACCCTCATTCCACGTGTAGGGGTATTCTCGTCATTTCACTACTCGGGGTATTTTCGTAATTTAACCTATCGGGGTATTTTAGTAATTAAAACAAGGTTAATTCAAAAACCTTTACGAATCATAGATGTTTCAAAAATTCCAGAAATCGGGGGCGTTTTGGTAATTTCATAAACCAGGGGTATTTTCGTAATTTTCATAATCCAGGGGTATTTTCAAATTTTTTTTCAAAATATGATTCAAGGTGATTTTACAAAGTAAGGGTATTTTGAAAATTTTCCAATTCAAGGTACTTCGGCAATTTTTCATACTGAGGGCATTTTGGTAATTTTTGCAAGTTAGGGGTAATTTGGTCATTTTATTCAAATCGGGGGTATTTTGGTCATTTCTTAAATCAAGGTTACTATGGCCATTTCAAAACCAAAGTTTTAATGCGTTTCAAAATAAAACAGTTGGTCCCTTCCGGGTTTTAGTTATGAAGTTTAGCCTGTGAATAAGTCGTCTTAGCTTGGGTGAACCGTCACTACGCACCAGGTAGGATTCGGGTGAAGAGAAGGTGAGTCACTAAGACTGATTCAATACCAAGCTCCTCCCTGAATCCACTCCTAGACATGCGCACAACGGTTACCACACCCTTGGCTTAGTGACGTACTCACAGGTTTGTTTAGTGGATCATTAAGTCTTATGTACTTGAGTTTGGGGTAAGCTATACCTAGGGTTCAATAATTCCTATTTCACTAATCTACGATCTCGAAATACCCATTTCCCTACATATAAATCACACAACAGTCAGAAGTACTTACCTGGGCGGATTGGTGCCGGAGACTCGATGCCATGCTGTTCAACCCACGAACCTTTTTTACAAAACTTTTCAAAGTCCTAATTTAAAACGTTTTGGGCCTCAGGCCCACAGCTAAGCTTTTAAACTTGGCTCTGATACCAAAATTGTAACACCCCAAACCCGGTCAGTACACCACAATCGGATCTGACATGTCACGGAGTGAAAACCTTTTGAAAATGAAAGTTTATCGGATAATTTTCTTTAGAAACCCCTTTTTGGAAATCCGTGCTTAAAGTCTAATTATTGCTGCAAGTTTTTAGAAAATATTCAAGATATCTTTGTTATCATAATTTAAGTGATGTTACCCGATGGCAACGCTTTAATGAAAAACGAAGGAGTTATAGTTTTAAAAACATGGCGTTCTGACGGTTAATTATTAAAATCATTTATTCCACATAGTTAAAATAATTGCAATAATAAAATAACCAAAACAAATCTTAGCGGCCTTATTACATAATCCAAAACCAAAATTTAAAATTTAAATAGTAGCTAAAAGAGTTCAAAGTCCCACGAACATGCATGGCCACCTCGAGTCCTTCCTACTCCATCTCCGCAATCTACTCATCTCGCAAAATATAAGGAAGGGTGAGTCACCAAGGTACCGAGTGTGTAAATCCCCAACCCGATAGTGCATTCACTTACACAAGTTATCAAGAAAACATGCAAACTATGCAAAACATGCAACCCATAACCTAGACATCCAAACACCTTTTACTACCCCGTGTGGTCAAAACCACTGGTGATCGTAGTCACAAATATATCGATGTGGTCAAAACCACTGATGACCGAAGTCACAAATCAAGTGATGGGGCCAACCCATCGTGTGGTCAAAACCACTGATGACAATCCTATAAATAATCTCATGGGGCCAACCCACTGTGGTACCAAACCACTGGGACGAGTCACAAATCGATATGTGGTCAAAACCATTGGTGGTCAAAACCACTAGGACTTAGTCACAATTTATAATATCAAGACGGGGCCAACCCGTCGTGTGGTCAAAACCACTGGTGACAGTCCAAAATAAATCATTCCCCCTCCTCTCATCAAACCCATCATCATGTTCATAACATACATGCCATAGCATCGAATAATCATACAAATAACATATAACATAGCATTCAGCAAATCATGATGATGTATACTTAAAGATCGCATAATAGGGGACTTACCCGGTATCCAAGCTTATGCCCAAAAGACAAATTCACTAATACCAAGGGTTATACAGTAACATAATAAGCATCATTAAACTAATAAAGTGTGTAAGCGTTTACACACCTGACTATACGTGAAATTCAAAACTATGCGATACTACGAGATCCCGAAATGTAAGTCCTCACTGCTCCTACAATCGGCCAACACCACTCTTTAGATTTTAAGCCATTTGGCTTATTCACAAAATCCCGAAGGATGAATCGCACAAGGTCAATTCCTTCCCTTAGTGCCGATTTGGTCTCCTACCAAATCTCAAACCACACACTAAGTCCCCCCTTGCAATCGACTACACTAGCACACACCAAAGTTAACCTTCGGCTTTTGATCAATTAAGAAATAGATCTTGAGATATTAATACCCTTACCTAGATCAACCACCAATCCCAGAGATTCACTGCGTTTGACTATACTCCACCCTACAATCATTTTTAACACACTATTAAGAATCCAAAGGCCATTTAGTAAAATCTTGAAACCAAATAAGTTTTTCGCCCATTACCTTGATGACTGCCTTGGCCTTTAAACACTACAGATCAGCACCCCCTATTGGTGTTAAGGGTTTCGGCTACCACATGGAACAATGATAAGTTAAGATCTCGATTACCACGATTGAAGAAATAGCAAAAGAAAGACAAAAGAGGTTCGACATTACTCAAATCGGTCAAGAAGAAGAAAAGAAATCCCTTACCAAAAGATTCGACTATGTCCCCAAAAACAAACATGATTTCGGGACTTAAGATGATGAAGAGAAATCACAAGAAGAAAGAGATCTATGAGCCAAGTATTCGGCCAAGGTACTTGATGAAACCGAAAGAGAAACAATAAGCTTTCGGCTTTTGAAATAAAATAGGAAAGATGGGAAAGATGGGATCAAGATTCGGTTTAAGTGAAAAGAAAAGAACGAAAAAGAAATATGGAATAGGAGAGGGGAGATTCGGCTTTGAACAAAATAGGAAGAAGAAAGGCACAAGAGATGAATTCGGCAATAAGCTAACCCAAGTGAACCGAAAAGAAAAGAAGAAAATGGCTATTTGAAGTTTCAACTATTCAACAAATAATGCACAAGTAATTTGGCCAAACACAAGAGTCAGCCAAAAAGAAAAAGAAAGAAATTTTAGCTACCATGGACATTCTACTAACTCCACAAGACCCCAAAACCGATAGCACCCTTGCCCAAAGTCCCTTATTCGGCCAACACTCTTCAAATGAGTTTGAAATAATTCAAACTCCTAGATTTCCTCCTTCATCTACATCTTTTTGACTACCTTTCTCTATCATTATCCATCAAGAGAGTCCCACATGAGCACTCCTCTCCTTGCTTGTGGCATGAAAAAGAATAAGCAGGAGTGCAATTCCTGCAGCTCGAACATAGGCACTCCCTCTCTGCATGTCGCGTCACTCCTCTGACACCCTAGTGGCACCTCCTTGCCAATTTTCCCATTAATTTCTTGTGGCAGATTTCCCCAATAAAATCTCTTAACCCCTCTCTCCCTTAGCTCCATTTCCTTAAATGCCAAAGCATAATTCTTAGCCCTAACTCAAGCCTAACCTAGGGTTATAACTAGACCCCATAACATGTTAAATGAGCATTATAGACAATTCATCACATGCAACACAAGCAAAACGCAGAACCCCATTTTAAGGATGTTACAGCACGGGCATGCCCATGGCACTCGCCCGTGTAAGTCATCTTCAGGCCGTGTCTCGATTCTGTCGATTGGGGCACGGCCGTGTAAATCGTGGCATGACCGTGTGAAGTAAATGGCAAGGCACGATCGTGTGGCTTGAAGTCCAGGCCGTGACGATTTCTTGGGTTGGCCCAATTTGGTCCATTTTATGCCCGTTTTACATTTTTTTATCCTTTGGTGCTTTCCTAAGCATAAGACATGAAAAGAAAGGATTCAGAGCACCTTTTTACATAAATCAGGGATAAATCATCCAAAAGCATACTAAATGTGGGATTAAAATATATTACTTTTACGATTTATCATCCCCGGAACCACATCAATCACAAATTCAACTTCTTGATCTAGTGGTAAACCTGGTAATTCTTCAAGAAATACATCAGGAAATTTATTAACAATTGATAACTGTTCCAACTTCGATTCAGATCCCCGGGCATAAAAAATATAAGCCAAAACTTCCTCATAACCTTTCTGCACTAACCTCTGTGCTGAGAAAGCTGAAATAATTCTAACATCATCATTTAAATTCTCAGACTCAACTGAAAGTATATCACCTCTCTGACTCTTCAAACTAATCTACTTTTCACGATAATTTACTACAGCATCATGTTTCATCAACCAATCCATTCCCAATATAACATCAAACTCTCAAAAGGGTAGTAACATCAAATCAGCAAGGAATTGACAACCTTTTATTTTTAGTGGACAATTTTGACACACTAAATTAACTGCCAAGCTTTGACCTAACGGATTAGTGACTTGAACCTCATATTCAGTGGGCTCAACAAACAATTTCTTTTCTGATGCTAATGTTGTGCAAATATATGAATGTGTAGACCATGGGTCAATTATTGCATATATATAACGTCAAAGAGATATAAAGTACCAGCAATGACGTCGGGAGCCATGGATTCTTCTCTAGCTTGCATGGCATATGTACGTGCCGATGCTCTAACCTCTGACTGGGCAACAGATTCCTTTGCACTCGAATGAGTAGCTTCTGCAACACTGCTTTGTCCCGTACATTTACTTCTCTGAGAAGTAGCCATCTACTTTTCCTTCTTTTCTTTTTCATCTTTTCGCAACAAAGGATAGTTCCGAATAAAATGATCAGTGGCTCCACATTTGTAGCAAGCTCCTACTTTACCTCTGCATTCACCCAAGTGATATTTTCCACAATGTTTACATTTAAACCTGGAAGTATTTTGTACACTAGCCTCACTAACAACCGGTATAATAGCTACCCTAAGATCAAGTTGAGTTACCTTAGTCTTCGATCGTTCAAGTACTAATGTAGATCAAATAGATTCCTCCTTAAGCTTTTTAGTTGAAAATGATGAAAATGATTTGGAGGAGCTTCTCTTATAAGTTTCTTTATTTCTTCTTTCTCGTTGCATATTTTAATTGTACACTTCTTCCATCTTTTGAGCTCGATCTGATAAAACCATAGATTCTCGTATTTCTGTGCCCCTTTCATCATTCTAATTTCATCATTCAACCCTTCTTCAAATCGGATACACATATCTTCCTTAGTAGTCACAATCTCTCAGGCATATTTGCTGAGGTACACAAACTCCCTCTTATATTCAGCAACTATCCGATTTCCCTATCGTAGATCAAGGAATTATTTCTATTTCTTGTCTAAATACCTCTTACCAACATATTTATTTTTAAAATCAATCTGGAAAAATTCCCAAGTGAGTTTCTCTACTGGTACTACAGCTTCAATTGTCTCCCACCAGTGATATGCTTCTTCTTTTAACAAAGAAACAGCACACCTTAAGTAATCATTTGAAGAATAGGCCATTTCTTTAAAAACCCTCATCGTAATCTGAAGCCAATACTCAGTTTTAACAGGATCATCATCTGACCTACCCCTAAATTCTTCAACCCCAAACTTTTTGAGTTTTTCTACTGGAGTGTGCTTACTTGATTCAGGTACCGGAGTAGGTGAATGAGCAACCAGAGGTACTACTGATGGTGCAGTAGGGGGAGGAGGTTGCTGACCTGATTTCTTTCTTGCATTCTCTCATTATACCACTGATTCATTACACCAATAATCATATTTCTATGTTCTTATTCTCACATTAAAGAAATTGGAACATCACTACTCATCCCTTGTTTGGCTGTCTGTACCTTACTATTAGCTTCTTCCTGTTTAGCATGTTCAGGTCTATCTGACATCTTTACAATCCATAAGAAAAACAAGGGTTAGATCGGATCATACACATCATATTGTCACAGATTTATATGGCATGTATTTCTAGACATTATATACATCACATTCATTCTGAGAATTAGCTAAATTGAAGCTCCGATACCAATAAATGTAACACCCCTTACGCGTATTCAACGTCAAATAGGTACGAGGCATTACTGAACATAAACTTAAGCAATCATACAAAATTGAGACTTAAATTTCCTTCCAAATTAAAACCTTTTTCACACATTCCCAACGTCCCTTTTATGAGCCTACGAGGCCCAAAACATGCTTCGAGAGTGGTTCGGGACTAAATCGAGATCTTAGGAAGGTTTTATGAAGCTTAGAAAATTTTTGAGATTTTAGGGGCACACACCCGTGTTGGTCAATGGACACGCCCGTGTGGTATGTCACACGCCCGTGTGCTTAAGCCGTGTCGATTTTAGGATGCATTCTGTTTATGACGTCAGCAACAAATGGTAGCCACATAGCCAAGTCACACGCCCGTGTGGTCGATTTTATTTTTATGATTTTTCATAAATTAGGTGCAGACATAACACGACCAGGGCACACGGCCGCGTCCCTAGGCTGCGTCCCTCACATGGTTGAGACATATGGCCATGTCTCAGCCCATGTGATCAATCCTGGACATTCTGTTTTGCTAGATTAAGGTGCAGGGGACAACCACAAGAATCCTTAGTTAGAATGGGATTCCAACTCAGCACCTTTTGATATTTTGAGAAGAGTTGCTCTTTGGAGAGCACAAGACGATGAAAGTTGTGTCGTGTTTGGGGGAGTTATTGTCTATCGTTGGCCTCTATGGTAGAATCGATCGGGGCACGAGGCGGTGGTTTACCTTATGGCGGATGTCGTGGTTCGAGTCCACTTATCTCCAACTCCGTGCTAGTTCACACGCTCAACCAATACAAATTTCATACAATTATACTTAATTTATTTCATGTGCATATTTCAACTTCCATTATTATGTATTGTTTCATAATTTTATATTTCACACAATACACCTTTACTAACATAACATGTATATATAACCTTAAGTTATTACAAAAGGTGGTCATTAAAGTCCTTATACATGCCATATAAACCATCAAAAGTATATATAATAAAGTCTACCAGAAAATTGAGATAGTGTGACTTGAGTGTGATGATCCGATCATCCAACCCTCTCGTTAATCTACAAAGAACAATAAACATTATAGGTAAGCTAAATATAACCTAGTAAGTTTATCGGCTTTAAATATAAATCTTATCGAACATTGAACACATTATAATTAAAATCAAAAATACATTTCATTAATTGACATTTATCCTGTCAACCCCAACTCATTACATAAAATCACTTAATTGAGTTCAATAATAAAAATAATAATATTATCCACATTCTTTCACACATGTTCCACTTTCCACTTACCAACTTATCCATGCAAGGAACGACTTACGGATTTGAGTACATCGTGGTCTGAAGCCCAAGGGCTGACTGAAGCACATAAGTGCTAAATGGAAACCCAAAAGGTTAAACAGAAGCTCATTAGAGCTGAACGGAAACCCATAAGGGTTGAACTGAAGCTCAGAAGAGCTAAACTGAAACCCAGAAGGGTTAAACTGAAACTCGTAGGAGCTGAACTGAAACCCAATAGGGTTAACTGAAACTCATATGTGTTAACGGAAGCTCATGGGAGCTAAACGAAAAGCAAACATGAGAATTTGCAACAAATGTTGAATCTCGATTTACTTGGGTAATTCACCGTCAATTCATCTTTTTCATCGAATGATCGTACTCATTTCCCGCGTTCTGTTTCTCCATAATACCCAATTCAATTTCATATCTTTAACACAATTTTCTTATTTTTAAAAATTAATATGAATAAATACTAATTATCATTCAGAAAAAAATTAAATTATTGATAATTTAATCGCACGAACTTACCCGGAACAATTTGCAGTTATTGTAGATGTTTCAAGGACTAATCTGTAACTTTTTCCTTTCCTCGGTTATCTTCGATTTCTTGATCTATAATACAAAATTATTTATTTATTAGCATCTAATTTTATTCTAATTCACTTCACAATTTATGCCCCTTAATTTTTGAAATTACACATTTACCCCAAATTATTTAATTTTTTTAAATCTAGTCCCTCCTTAATTAGTCCCCTTAATTGAGCTGATTTTTCTCAATTAACACTTTATCCCATCTCTTTAAACTTCTTCATATCCTTTGGAAATCATAATTTTAGCATCAAACCATAATTTTAACATTTTTCACTATTAGGTCCTAAATATCAATTTCTATTAAAATTACCTAATAAAATCATCTCATCAACAAATTAAAGCTTCAATTTCATGCTAATACATCATAAAATTTCAACACTCATTCATGTCAACTTTCAAAATCATCCATGGAATCAAAAACTAATGAATTTAATAGGACCTAGTTGTAAAAGACTTAAAACACAAAATTTACGAGAAAAAGGCAAGAATTAACTCACTTGATGCAAAAATAATGAAAAACCAGCTTAGAGAACCCTCCTATGGCATTTTGGCTGATGAGAATGAAGAAAAATCAAAACAAATCTAGATATTTCCACTTTAGTCCCATCTTTATTTAGTTAATTATGCAATATTCCAATTTTACCCTTGTTTCTTAAATTTCCAGATTTTTCTCTACCAATGCCGCCCAAAATATCTCCCTTGGGCTAATTTGCACCTTTAATCCTTCCTTGTTTGACAATTGAACTATTTAATCATTCAAGCAACTTTTACACATTTTTCCAATTTAATCTTTTTTATTTAATTAACTATCAAAACGTTAAAGTTTTCTAACGAAATTTTAATACCACATTACTAACACTCCATAAATATTTATAAAAATATTTTTGGGTCGGTTTTATGAAATCGAGGTCTTGATACCTCGTTTTCAACCCAATTATTTAAATATTACTCTTTAAATTTAATTTCACCTATTTAGAAATACTTCTAATATCTCACTCACTTCTAAATATTATTATTTTTTAAAATTTTCTAATCTTATTCGTCGGATTTAGTGATCTTGAATCACTATTCCTACACCACTGAATTTTAGACTGTTATAGTTTATAACTTCCAAACGTGTCGGGATTCGAGGAAATCGATATCGGTCTATGTTTTTGTCCTAGACTGTGGGTCCTTAATGTTAATAACTGTCAAGTATGGTTACTCTACTAACTTCACTATGGAGGACCCAATATGAGGTATGGAAAGGTGATAACACTATAACTGTAACACCCCTAACCCGTCTCTATTGTCGAATTAAGGTTACAGGATATTACGATTGTTAACAAGTCCAATAATACATTAGCACAATTCAAAGATTAATTTAAACACCATAAATTAATAAACATCCATCATTCATAGCATGCATTCAGAAACGAGACCTAAATTGAGCCTATGGAACCCTAAAATCAGTTTATAAACAAGTTGGGACTAATCTAAAACAAAAGTAAAAAATATGGTAAAAACTAAAAACAGGGGTCATATGGCCATGTGACAGAGCCCAGACCGTGTGGCCAAACTGTGTAACAACCTGTGTCTGTGTGACTCAGGGTGACACAGCTATGTCACTAGGCCATGTAACTCTCTGAGAATGTGTTGACAAACCTGTACCGAAGTCAAATAGGCCACATGACCATGTGTGGTGACCGTGCGTGGCACACGGCCATGTGGTAGACCGTGTCACAGGCTGTGTGTACCTAAAACAACTTCAAAACCAAACCATTTTACCTAAATTTACTTAGGTTCCAAGCCATACCATTTCCATTCATTTTTACCTATTCAAACTTATCAAAACATGCCAAAATACACTATATATCATTCAACCTAAGTGCCTAACCAATGTGCTCTCATTAGCACCACAATTCAAACATCAAACCAATTCACATTCATCAATCACAAGTTTCTTACTCATAAGCTTATCAAGCATACCATTCCATCTACTTTATCCGTAATCAAAATTACCAAACATAGTTTAACATTCTCATATACACATGTGGACTAGATCTTACCAAAAGTACTAAAAGTAACACATTCACAACATTACATAACCAAAGCATGAAACAACATGATTATAAACAAGTATGCTTTGAAATACATGCCATTTATAACCTAGATCAAAATGATAAAACTTTGACTGGTTGCGCACGTGCGCATTAAAATAGCTAATTTATGAAATAATTTTTAAAGCCTGGTTTTACTGCAAGCATACAGGTCAATTGTAATATTTATAATATTATAATGAAGTACCGAAGTATTCCAAGGATTGAAAGGAAGAGGTGATTGAGAAATAACTAGCATATACAATAGAGGCTAAGTGGCTATTAATACGATTTTATATTACAACGATTCATAAAAGATAAGTTTGCAAGAAATAACTTACAAGAAATTTAAAGTAGAGGGACTATCTAGCAAATGACGAATGGGGGTTGGTTGACTTCGATGTGGTTCTCCAAATCTCGGACTAGAGACATAAATTGTGTAAATTACCAAGTGACTCCATTTTATCTTCCGATCTCAATTTTACTGACTTGGATGGATTATGTCCGGTTTGTCTTCTAATCTCACTAGTTAATTTGGGACTAACAAACGAGCGCGCTACAAGATTACCTTCCGGTCTCACTTTATCTTAATATTCCCTTAGAGACGTCACTACCTAAGTTCTTAGTTGTAATCAAATTAGTCCAATTGTTATGATTTAGTCCTTTTTTATCCACATCTCCATCAACCAACCAACTTAAGGATTTAGCTACACATATTCAAAGTCAAGAAAATAAATATAATAATAGAAAACAAAGCAGCCATGAAAGTAAAGCTTAAGAAAAATGAGAAAGTTGAGATTTTTATGGAAGAAAATTTAAATAGCATAAAGCCAAAAGCATTTAACAAGGAAATCTAAAGCAAGAAACATAAAAGGAATAAGATTTAACATATTTAAAGTAAAATAGGCTGAAATACATTAAACTAAAGCTTAAAGAGTCTTGAAAACAAGGTATAGAGATTGGAAATGTAAATAAA
Source organism: Gossypium rotundifolium (assembly GCA_025506655.1). Lineage (NCBI taxonomy): Eukaryota > Viridiplantae > Streptophyta > Magnoliopsida > Malvales > Malvaceae > Gossypium > Gossypium rotundifolium. The sequence goes on along the minus strand of CP106727.1, from coordinate 33,172,515 downwards.
CCTTAGCTATAGTATTAACTAACTTAACTAACATAAAGAACATCAATAACAAGAAGTAAATGTAGAAAAATAATCTTTAATCTAAGTAGAATACAAGAAAATTAAAAACCCTAGCAAAGTGCAGAGAAAACTAAAGAAAATCTAGAGAAAACTAAACCTAAAACTAATCTAAAATGTGTCTCTCTCCTCCTCAGTAATTTTTGGCTTTTTTGAAGGGTGTTATGAAGAATTTTCAATGCCAATATTACCCATACCCGGGTCTTGTGTGATTGGTGGGTCAGGTAGAAAAAGTTTGCCACTTTTGTCTAAGTTTGTCCCTCTAACGAAGGCGATATCGCAATATCCAGAAGAGGATATCGTGATATCTCAGGTAGTATTGAACTTGGTGGTCTTCCTTGAAAGGTGGATATCACGATACCCAATGAGGATGTCACGATACCACTAAAGGGTCTCCTTGGTCTTCTATATTTCAGGAGCTATCATGATTTAGGGGTTGAATATTGCGATACGCTTGCCCTAGATGCCGTTGTCGCTCTTTTTTTACCTCTAACATGTCCCTATATCACTTAAACACATGTTAGACCTCCCAATGACACTATCAACCATTTTGGGTAAAATATTAGAAAAAAACAAAAGATTTTCACTTATTACTCGAAAAATATAAAAATATGAAAATAACAAAAAAACTAAACTAAACGCTCTTTTTTGCTTTAGAAAAACTCTTTAAGTGTGTCAGAAAAGGCTAATTTGCCCAATCGATTTGTGGCAAATCAAACTTCTACCAATTTGATTAACGGATAGTGTGAGCTCTAACTTGAACTTCCAACCAATTGTGACTTCTGATGATCTACAAAGAAAGAATGCAACATACGTAAGCAATAATTTCTTAGCAAGTTTATATAAAAGTTAAACTTAAACTTACCGGATAGGAATCAACTTAAACTTTTCATGCATAATTTCATTAACTAGCTCATGAATTTATTTATTTCCTATACACACCACAAATCTCACAAAGTTAGTGAGTTTATAAATATGAACATATAATTATAATAAGACATGGAACCTTTATATGTAATCACATACAAAACTCAATTCATCCCATACATGTTCTGTAACATCCCGAAATTGGGCCTAGTAGGATTGGGCCCATTGGGCCTTGAGCGTAGAAGCGTTTTAAAATTTTGAGAACAAGAGAACGACATTATTTCAAGTTGGACTTATTAAGAAGGTGATTTTAGAAAGTTATGGGTTTCTAGGAAGTTATGGGTTCAAGTTAGGCTAAAGGAAAATTTTTGTGTTTAAGCACTTTAAGGAAAGAAGGTAAGTGGCATCAAGACTTAAGTAAATAAGGGTGCATTTTGCTAGCACAAGGAGTCTATTGGTAAAGGTGGAAAGTGGCGTGTGGAGTGTACTAATGGTCTGAGGTTCGAATCCCACCTAGTACAAATATTTTGGATTAAATTTTTGTACTAATAAGGTAAGTGTCGGTCATGGCTTTAATATGGTAAGGTAGACTTTTTAATTTTAGCAAGGTGGCTAAGGAAATAAGGCAAGGTTGAGGGTAAGGAAAGAAATCAAAAGAAAAAGGAAAGATAAGGGAACATGTTGGCCTTTAAGGGGGAAGATGTTTGGAAAGTTTTTAATGGGTCAATGTTCATCTTTTAGTAAAGATGATACATGGTTTGGGAGAGGGTAGCCGATTTGGCTAGGATCATTTTGCTAAGTTTTAGTGCATGAGAGGTATTTTTCTCTTTGAGCAATTTGTGTCTCTTTTCCAAACTATTTTCTCTTTTGCTTTGGCCGAAATCTCCTAGTCCATTTGTCCATTTTTTTATCTTTTGTTTTGGCCAAAATCTTCTTAATTCTTTTCTCATCAATAGCCAAATTTCAATCATCTTCTTTTCTCCATCTTGCGAGTTGAACAGATCTTCTTTGATCGAATCATGCTCTAGTGTGTGGTCGTAAATCACATTCTTGCCGATTCCTCTCTAGTCTTAAGTCAATCGATTGAAGTCGGATCTATCATCATTAAGGTAAAGGGTTCATTTTTGGATTTTTCGTTATAACTCTATTTGGCTATGTTGCAAATCAGATTGAAGTTTCGACTAATCGATTATGTTTTAGGAACGAAATCACTCGATACATTGGGTATAAAATTTTTTGGAAATCCGAGGATAACTTTTGGTTGGTATTGTTCTAGGGGAAACGAAGAGTGGTTCTTTAGGATATCCGAAAATGGTGTGTAATTTCGTACCCTTCCGAATACATGTTTGAAATGGTGTGTAATCCCGTATTATTCCGAATACATGTTTGAAATGGTGTGTAATCCCGTACCCTTCCAAATACATGTTTGAAATGGTGTGTAATATCACATCTCTCTGAATATTTACATGAAATGTTTTGTGATTTGGTGGAAAGATCAAAAAATCGGAAATCGGTGTATGTTCGTAGTGGAAACCATATTTTGCAATGAAATAGTTTTTGGTTAGCAGCAGTGACCTGATTTGGAAAATCACGAAAAATAGGAGAAAGGGAATTTAAGAGTGAATAAGATATAGAATTAAAGCTTATTGTGTTTAGTTCTATAGGAAAGAAATAGAGGAGGAAGAAGAATTTATATTCTGTGATATTTTAATTTTAGTAAGACTGGTTCTGAATGACTTCGTGGTTCCCTGTTCTGTTTTTGGAAAAATCATTCAAAATTGTAAAAAGTGAATTATGAGTTATAATTTATATGTACAGATTCCTTAGTTAGTCTATTTTCAATGGAAACAAGTGGGAACAACATATGAAAACTGTACAATTAGATATTTGGATTTAAGGTAAGAGAGGTCAAAAACGTTGGTCAGTGAAATAAGGGAAAATTTAATGAATAAACTGTACTAAACGGCTAAGCCAAAAATTCTGAAAAAATTATAGTAAGAAGATATATGAGTCTAGTTTCAAGGAAAAATTACAGATCTAAATTTCGAGTTTCCTAACGCTAGTTATAGTCAATTTAGTCAATGTGACGCAGATGGACAATTTCAATTTTTATGCCCAAATTAGTAGTTAAGTCCGGGGTTGAGAAATTACGAAAATACCCTTGATGGGTAAAATTACAGAAATACCTTTGGGTTCTGAAATGTACCGAAATTCCCCTATGGGCTGATTTATCAAAATACCCCTATGGGCCGATTTATCGAAATGCCCCTATGGGTCGAATTACGAAAATGCCCTAATAGGCCGATTTTGTCAAAATGCCTTAACGGTCGAATTGCTGAAATGCCTCTAAAAGTGCCGAATTATGAAAATGCCTTAATGGGCCGATTTGATAGATTGCCTTAATGGGCCGATTTGATTGGTTGCCCTAATGGGCCGGTTTTGCAAAGTGTTATAATGGGCTGAATTTGTGAAATGAATCTCTAAATTAATGATTGTTGTTTGTATCTGTAAATATCATGAGTTACTATGTATGTTGCATATTTACATATTACATGGGATGGGAAACTTGAATGAAGAGAAGAGTAGACCAGTGGCATTGCCACAAATTCTGATAATGGCTATGTGCCAATTTAAATATGGCTTTGTGCCATCGTGATTAAGGTCGTGCCGATTATATTACCAGATATGATTCGGTGGCTCAACCACAAATATTATAAATGGCGACTTGACTGCAAATTGGAGAGATCAAGGGGTGGGTTGACTTGATCCCCACAGGAGAGATTGGTTGGTACGGGTGGAGAGACTGGCGGGGTGGGTTGACTTGATCCCTACAAGAGAGATTGGTTGGTACGGATGGAGAGATTGGATGTATGGGTTGGATTGCATTACATTATCTGCATTATCATGTTTATAGGGCTAAGGCCTAGTTTGTTTTGTAAACATGCTTCTGCGCAAGATTATGATATATGGGCTCAGGCCCAAGTTATTGCTTTGCGGGTTCAGACCCAGTGGATAATGGTAAGGGGATTATACACTGAGTTCTTGTAACTCACCCCCCTTCTTTCTTAATCCTTGTAGGTAATGTACCATGATGTGGAGTTGGGCCCATGGATGACTCGGTGGAGGCCATACTTCGGAAATAAATGTTTCAAACTTTAGTAAATTAATTTTCTGCTCTATTTCGTTAATTTTATTATTTTGGGTTTTAAAGTTGTAATAAGGCCTGCAGGATATTTTTATTTTGCTTATGTTTTATCGTGCTTATTATTACCTTGAGATACTTTAAGTGGGAATTTTCTAAAATTCTAAATAAAGGATTTTCTAAATTTATTAACAAATGGATTTCATAACAAACTTCTACAAATATTTTTAACTCAAAATTTTCTCTCAAAATTTTATCAATATTTTCAAAAGTCACGGTTTTAAAACTCACTATTTCAATTATCGATTTATTAATCAACCTTCGAAATTAGTAGTATTTTTATCAAATATTTCTAATCAAACTTGTTTTCTTATCCATATCAAAATTCTCCTTTCACATGTCTAATTCCATATAACCGTTTCATATATCCATTTCTTTTTACACATTTATCATCCGGTGAACCAAATAAAATAACATCGGATACGCGAGAACAATACTCACACAAGTTGTAATTGTAAATGCTCACACAAGTTGTGAAATAGGCCTGCTCACATGAGATGTGGGGCGGGATGTTAGCCTATGCGATACTGTTCACATGAGCTGTGAAGAATGCACAACAAATATAGGACCTTAACCATTGGTGGGACATCCAAGACTAGCACATGAAATGATAATAACCCTAATGATATGCCATTTGTATCCTAAGCATTCAAAAGGTTCATACGGGTCAAGCTTCAACTCCACATCATACGTTGCTTCATCTGTAACACCCCATACCTGAGTCCGAGGCCTAGACCGGATACGAGACACTACTATACTAGAACTTAATCATGGAGTTACGGGCCATAAAATTTTGTTCCCGATTAAGAACCTTTCTCTCTCAAACAATTCATACATCTCATGGGTCTACGACGCCTTAAACTCACGTTCGGAAACTTTCGGAACTTAATTGAAAAATTGTTCTTGGAAGTAGGGGTCACACGCCCATGTGGTTTGGGGCATGCCCGTGTACCCCTAAACACGCCTATGTCCTCCAACCGTGGGGAGTTACTGACTATACTCACACGGCCTTGACACGCCCGTGTCTTCTACCCGTGTGGAGTTACTAACTATACTCACACGGCCTTGACACGCCCGTGTCTTCTCCCCATGTGGAGTTACTGACTATACTCACATAGCTTTGACACGCCCGTGTCATCCGTCCGTGTACTACACACGGCCCAAACGAACGACCGTGGGATTCACCCATGGTCTATTCTAACTTAAAATACAAAGGTGCAGGGTGCATACGGCCTAGACACACGCCCGTGTGTCCATCCGTGTGGGCACTTAGAGGCTATTTACCAAGCCAAATGCCACCCTGAAATCAAGATCAAATTCATGTTTGATTCAATACATTTCATACCTCATCACAAAACTACACCTAACATCAATATTACTCTTGAATTAAAGACGTTTAATCATAAAAGAAATAAAGTCTTCATCCCATATACTAGGGAGAACTATTTCCCGTGTAATTACAAACAACTTAGGCCCTCATCTATGGCTATATACTAACAAAACATAAGTTCTCTTAGGCCAACACAATTTGGCTACATCAACAATGACTTAATCAACCTTAAGTACTAGCCCTATACACGCCATGACTCATAAAGACTTGAAACCTCATACCAAGTGTTTGATCGATAGTGTGAAAACATCTCCAGCAGTCTCCAACCCGAGCTAGCTAAATTAACCTATAAGAGATGAAAAAGGAAAAGGAGTAAGCAATAATGCTTAGTAAGTTCATCTGCATATAACTGATAAGCACTGATATTCATTAAATATACACAATTACAAGGCATTTCAACAAGTTTTTTCTCATTAGCACATGGCTGCTTACTCAACCATTCTTAAGGCTTACTCGCTCCATCTCTTACCACGTTCTAACCGTGCCACTAGCCAAATGCCCATTTAATTAACATACATTCCTGCACTGATCACCACATGATCATATAAAAACAACACATCAAGCATTTTCAAGAAGCCACTCATACTACTAATCTCTCGGTGGTTACGCACTTAGCCCACCATTGAATCTCTTATAGGGTGGTATCGCACACAGCCTACCATTCATTTATACCTATGGTGATTTCGCACTTAGCTCACCAATCACTCATAAGCGATGGTATCACACACAACCCATCGATTTCTAATTAATCAGGTGGTATCGCACACAGCCCACCGATAGTAATATGGTTGATGGTATCGCACACAGCCCATCAACTAATAATAATATATTAGGTGGTATCGCACAAACCCACCGATATATACAGTCACAAATATCTATCCTCATACATTTCTCTAATTCAAATGTTCATCCGTAAACATCCTCACTCACTATCATTCTTGCTTAATTTCTACGATTCTCATTCGCATTTACACAATGCATTAACAAATCTATCTCATGCAACTAAGGTGCATTAATTATACATATCCCACTAGGGTTCATCATATATTGAATTCATATCAATTCAGTTCTAACACATACTTGTGCTTCTCATGGTACAATCACATACATTCAACATATCCGTTGAATCATTCAAATTATTAAGTAGCTATCTTGAGTTTCATACACATAGTTCTCATTGACATCATACCCCAATAGGGTCTTACACACATTAACATGCCGATGCCATGTCGCTGACATGGTCTTATACGAATTCTTACACCGAGACCATATTCCAATAGGGTCTTACACGAAACTATAACTATCATCATATAATGCTATATCCATTTCCCATTACTCCCAAATTCAATTCTCTTGACATCTCATTGAAAGATATTTCATACAATCATCAAGTAGGTATACATTCCATACAATATTGGAATACTAAATTAACTTATACATAATTGCCACATTCACACATGAACTTACCTCGATGTTGAAATGGTGAAAGGACTTTTTGCCCACATTTCTCTTTTCACCCGTTCTAGGTTCGAATCTTGTTTTCTTTGATCTAGAACAATAAAATTTATTGATTTAATCACTTATAATTCATAATTCACCATAAACTACACTTTAGGCAAAAATGACTATTTTGCCCCTACACTTTGGCAAAATTTTGATTTTGCTCCTAGGCTTGTAAATGAATTTTCATCATACTTTCTTGTTAAACAAACTTAGCTAAACATTTAATCCTCTTACAACTACACACAATTCCAACTATTTCATGCCTTAATGAACAAATTACAACTTTTGAATTTTAGTCCCAATTAGGTGTTTTCATGACAACACCTTTCACAAAAGTTGTTTCTCATCTTCCTAACATTCATTTTCTTCCATTAAAACTCAACAAATAGCATAAAATATCTCATGGCAAGTCCCTAGACTCTCAACCATGTTGCAAATTAGTCCCCCCATTAGCTAGCTTAAGCTTTGGGGACTCCAAAAGTACAAAAATTATCAAGAAAGATCATCAAAATCACTTACTTGAATGAAGTAAAGCTTGTTGAAAATTTGAAGCTTTCAAACCCCTTCCCATGGCTGATATTTTCGGTGGAAAGAGAGAAGAAATAAAAAAAGATGATAGCTTTTTGCTTATTTCATCTTATTTTATTCTTTTTAATCACCTAACATGACCAACATTTAATGCCCTTGTCCCCTAACTTTCCTTGACCGGCCAACTCACTTAACAAGGCCAAATTGCACATTTGGGACCTCTAATTTATAATTCATAGCTATTTGGCACCTCTAGCAAATAAAATAAAAATTTTGCACTTTATGCGATGTAGTCCTTTTTCACAATTTAGCTAGAAATTGCTAAAATTAAGGCACCAAAATTTTCATGCACCCTTATAAACATGTTATAACACATAAAATAACATGAAAATAATTTTCTCTATCTTCGGTTTAGTGATTCCGAGATCACTGTTCTGACTAACCCTTAAATCGGGCTATTATAATTCTCCCCCTTAGGGATTTTCGTCCCTGAAAATCTTATCAAGAGGAGTTGCTACTCACCTCCTTAAATAATTTCCATAAAATCTTCAAAATCACAAATCCACTTATCCTCAAGTTCTCTTGTCAACAACCTTTAAGCTATCATTCACAAGGTCGAAGCATCACTTGCGACCTAGGTATTTCTTCTTCCAAGGCGTATACTCAGTAATCCAATCCTCTAATTTAGAACTCTGTACACGTCCAAATGATCATTCGGATCCTTACCAGTTGATTTACGACAATTCGAATGGCATTCCCCTTCTTGGGAATTTTGTCAAGCCAAATTTGAAATCAATAAGGTTTTATCTCACTTCCTCGTTAAAGTATTCACTAATTTTAATACTCTTAACTTGTACACTTTTTTTTTTGAACTCCTTTACTTAAAAAGGAAGACTCATTCTAGTCGTTAACCTTGCTGAAACTAGGATATTACCAACTAAGATCCACCAAGTAACTAACTCGCTTTACTTAACATAGATCTTTCATTCAACACCTATACTTTGTCTACTATCTGAGAAGTATTACAATAACTATACTCTTCATTGTAATAGCTCAAGCCCTTTCCTCTATTTCATTTTCAAGATCTTCTGTAGCATAAGATACCCCCACTCATTAAAATTCAGAAAGTACACATCAAGTTTCTCATGAATCATTTCATAACACCTAACTCACAACACAGACACAAAAGTGATCGTCTCTGGATCACTAATCGGTCAACTCTTTTCCTCGATTTAGACTGAACTCAGTATTAGAACTTTCAATTAATAGTTCCTTCTATAGCTTTCAACTCAACCAGCATGATTTGAACATTTCGATGAGCACATCCTTATATCATACTCTCTACTCTCGTGCATACAAAATTTTATTCTCTTCACTGATTCATGTGCAATTATACACAGAACTTGAATCATATCCCAATACATTAATCTCTTTTTTTCTCCATACTGATAACATACCTTAAGCACATTCTTATCTAAGTTTCTTTTGCCATGCTAATCTAAAACCTTTTCTATCGTCATATCTCACGATAGCAGGGACATCTCTATCAAATTCGTTAACTCTGTTCGGCTTGCCCGAAAACTCATCATACAATGCGAAACTCATGATTTCACTTCTTATACTAGAATCATTCCCAACTTTTCCCTCTAAGCATTCGAATAGGGTTACGAGGAGATAAAGAAATGTTGATTTCAATTAACTAAACCAACAACCGCTTTGTCTGATTTCTCAATCAGCTAACATTCTCGCACGATCTCGATTTATGAGATAAACAAATACATCGCTCCTGGAAGGCAAAAGATATTAACACGTAATACCTATAGAGATCATTATAATCCATACAACTATGGTTATCATAATTGAACACTCTCACAGTTCAAACATTGTTTCTTTAACCATTTTGTCCTCAAACTCCTTAACAATTCCTTTCATTAATGAACATCAATTTAAGAAGATCTCGATAAACATACATCTCAAGCTTCCTACTCACTTGAGTCAAATAGCCTAGGCTAACTTTCTTTTTGTTCTTAACATTGTATAAACAATACAATCGTCAAAGCATTCAGACATACTCACTTACAATTGCCTCTAATGAGCACATACTGTGCCATACTCCTTACTCATTTCCTTGCGACTCGTTCATGAGTGCCTGTATTCACTTATTCCTGTGACTTCAGTACATCCCTCCTTTCTACCTCTAAGCTCATCTATCAGTCCCAATGATCATTAGGGATACTCAAAAACGCATAATATCATCATTAAAAAAAGTTCAGAGCCAATATTACATTCTAAAGGTGATCTTATATGGAATCACTTCTAAATGCCAATGCCAATGCCATATTTAAAATATGGTCTTATATGGACTGCCACATCAAGTATCAATGCCATATTCCGAATATGGTCTTATACGATTCTCCTATTCCTTAGCGAGGCCATATCCCAAATATGGTCTTATACAGGACCTTATCTATTTCATATCTCACTGATAACCTTTTCATTTTAGTCCTCTAGGACTTAAACCTCATGTTCAACAATAATTACTCTATTTGGTAGAGTATTATGTATCAATGTGATACAAGGCATTCTGAATTGTGCTATCATAAATATTGTATTATTCACACATATCAGCATACTTTGATATGGTAAACATAATCTCAACTTCATCATTCATAACATACGTAATACTCTTAGTCAGCTCTAACTAGCATAACTTAATAACAACTTTACTCACTTGACTTCTCTGCTTTCTCACTCAATCTTCACTCTTTTGCCCGATGAATTACTATGTATGACCGAGGATACTGAATCTTATCTCACATATATTTCAGTGCCAATGCTATATCCTAGGTATAGTCTTACATGGGATCTCTTAACTCACCCTCAACGCCATGTCTTGACATGGACTTACTTGGTATCTTTGCCTATTTGCCGATGCCATGCCTTAGCTTGGTCTTATACAGACTCTCTCGTCTCATGTGTGTGATTGAGTATCCTAAGTAATTCATCTTCAATCGAGACTTTCTCATACTCATGTTCTACATTAACATCTACTCAAGTACTCAATATTTCACTCTAATTCCTCTTACTATTACTAATCAATTAAAGAATGTCTTACGAGTTTGAGTACGTCATTTACTTGATTGCCATAGTCCAACTATGGTCTTGCATGTATCACAACATCATAGCCCAACTATTACTTTACATGTCATAACGATGTCATAGCCTCGCTATGGTCTTACACGAAATCTCATATCAATACCAATGCCATATCCCAGATACGGTCTTACATGGGAATTCATGTTGATGCCGATGCCATATCCCAGATATGGTCTTACACGGGATCACGTATCGTCACCAATGCCATGTCCCAGACATGGTCTTATATGGGATCATATGTATAGCCATGGTCCAACCATGGTCTTATTCATCATCTTATCATTGAACGACCGTACTCATCCCCTGCATTCTATTTAGTCAAACTTCCCAGTTTAACTCTCACACCATAATACTCGTAATTTCATACAGAGTCACGAAATAAAACATTATACATCATCTACTTTAACTGTCGTACATGATATTCAACTATGTGGACATATTGATCATACATCATTCAAACAATCGTACATACACATATACCCCATTCTCTGGGTAAATTTACTCACTATATGCACCTAACCCAATAAGTTGCGTATATAACACCTTATGCACATCCAGCCAATACAGATAAACTTATCACTTTATAACTCTCATTTCATGTATTATCACACACATGTCAAATACTTCTATTCATACCTCTTCGAATCTCATCAATGTATAAGAGCATTTCAATTACCTCATTATCACTTCCAACATTATTGGATTTAGCTCGGTTGGGAACCATCCTTGTCTTAACAAAACAATTTCGTTAGAGCTGGGAGATATCACACTATCACAGTCCACCTATGGCATGTATAGCTAAACTCTTACTTATACTAGGTTAGTCCGAGAATCAACTAAACCATGCTCTGATACCACTAAATGTAACACCCTATACCCGAATCTAAGGCTTAGACCGGATACGAGACATTACTATACTAAAACTTGCTTAATCATGGAATTACGGGCAATAAAATTTTGTTCTCGATTAAGAACCTTTCTCTCTCAAACAATTCATACATCTCATGGGCCTATGACGCCTTAAACTCATGTTCGTAAACTTTTGAAACTTAATTAAAAAATCATTCTTGGAAGTAGGGGTCACACGCCCATGTGGTTTGGGGCACGCACGTGTACCCTTAGACACGCCTATGTCCTCCAACCGTGGGGAGTTACTGACTATACTCACACGACCTTGACACGCCTGTGTCTTCTACCCGTGTAGAGTTACTGACTATACTCACACGGCCTTGACACGCCCGTGTCTTCTACCCATGTGGAGTTACTGACTATACTTACACGGCCTTGACACGCCCGTGTCATCCGTCCGTGTACTACACACGGCCCAAATGAATGGCCGTTGGATTCACTCATGGTCTATTCTAACTTAAAATACAAAGGTGCAGGGTGCACACGGCCTAGACACACGCTCGTGTGTCCATCCGTGTGGGCACTTAGAGGTTATTTACCAAGCCAAATGCCACCCTGAAATCAAGATCAAATTCATGCTCGATTCAATACATTTCATACCTCATCACATAACTACACCTAACATCGATATTACTCTTGAATTAAAGACGTTTAATCATAAAAGAAATAAAGTTTTCATCCCATATGCTAGGGAGAACTATTTCCCGTGTAATTACAAGCAACTTAGGCCCTCATCTATGGCTATATACTAACAAAACATAAGTTCTCTTAGGCCAACACAATTTGGCTACATCAACAATGACTTAATCAACCTTAAGTACTAGCCCTATTCACTCCATGACTCATAAGGGCTTGAAATGTCATACCAAGTGTTTGATCGATAGTGTGAAAACATCTCCAACAGTCTCCAACCCGAGCTAGCTAAATTAACCTATAAGAGATGAAAAATGAAAAGGAGTAAGCAATAATGCTTAGTAAGTTCATTTGTATATAACTGATAAGCACTGATATTCATTAAATATACACAATTACAAGGCATTTCAACAAGTTTTTCTCATTAACACGTGGCTTTTTACTCACTCCATCTCTTACCGCGTTCTAACCGTGCCACAAGCCAAATGCCCATTTAATTAACATACATTCCTACACTGATCACCACATGATCATATAAAAACAACACATCAAGCATTTTCAATAAGCCACTCATACTACTAATCTCTCGGTGGTTACACACTTAGCCCACCATTGAATCTCTTATAGGGTGGTATCGCACACAGCCCACCATTCATTTATACCTATGGTGATTTCGCACTTAGCTCACCAATCATTCATAAGCGATGGTATCGCACACAGCCCATCGTTTTCTAATTAATCAGGTGGTATCGCACACAGCCCACCGATAGTAATATGGTTGATGGTATCGCACACAACCCATCAACTAATAATAATATATCAAGTGGTATCGCACATAGCCCACCGATATATACATTCACAAATATCTATCCTCATACATTTCTCTAATTCAAATGTTCATCCGTAAACATCCTCACTCACTATCATTCTTGCTTAATTTTCTACGATTCTCATTCCCATTCACATAATGCATTAACAAATCTATCTCATGCAACTAAGGTGCATTAATTATACATATCCCACTAGGGTTCATCATATATTGAATTCATATCAATTCAGTTCTAACACATATTTGTGCTTCTCGTGGTATAATCACATACATTCAACATATCCGTTGAATCACTCAAATATTAAGTAGCTATCTTGAGTTTCATACACATAGTTCTCATTGACATCATACACCAACAGTTTCTTACACACATTAACATATCGATGCCATGTCACTGACATGGTCTTATACGAATTCTTACATCGAGACCATATTCCAATAGGGTCTTACATGAAACTATAACTATCATCATGTAATGCTATATCCATTTCCCATTACTCCCAAATTCAATTCTCTTGACATCTCATTGAAAGATATTTCATACAATCATCGAGTAGGTATACATTCCATACAACATTGAAATACTAAATTAACTTATACATAATTGCCACATTCACACATAAACTTACCTCGATGTTGAAATGGCCGAAAGGGACTTTTTGCCCACATTTCTCTTTTCACCTGTTCTAGGTTCGAATTTCATTTTCTTTGATCTAGAACAATAACATTTACTGACCTAATCACTTATAATTCATAATTCACCATAAACTACACTTTAGGCAAAAATGACTATTTTGCCCCTATACTTTGGCAAAATTTTGATTTTGCCCCTGGGCTCATAAATGAATTTTCATCATACTTTCTTGTTAAACAAACTTAGCTGAACATTTAATCCTCTTACAACTACTCACAATTCCAACTATTTCATGCCTTAATGAACAAATTACAACTTTTGCATTTTAGTCCCAATTAGGTGTTTTCATGCCAACACATTTCACAAAAGTTGTTTCTCATCTTTCTAACATTCATTTTTTCCATAAAAACTCAACAACTAGCATAAAATCTCTCATGGCAAGTCCCTAGACTCTCAACCATGTTGCAAATTAGTCCCCCTATTAGCTAGTTTAAGCTTTGGGGACTCCAAAAGTACAAAAATTATCAAGAAAGATCATCAAAATCACTTACTTGAATGAAGTAAAGCTTGCTGAAAATTTGAAGCTTTCAAACCCCTCCCATGGCTGATATTTTCGGTGGAAAGAGAGAAGAAATAAAAAAGATGATATCTTTTTGCTTATTTCATCTTATTTTATTCTTTTTAATCACCTAACATGACCAACATTTAATACCCTTGCCTCGTAACTTTCCCTGACCGGCCAACTCACTTAACAAGGCCAAAATCCACATTTGGGACCTCCAATTTACAATTCATAGCTATTTGGCACCTCTAACAAATAAAATAAAACTTTTACACTTTATGCGATTTAGTCCTTTTTCCCAATTTAGCTAGAAATTGCTAAAATTAAGGCACCAAAATTTTCATGCACCCTTATAAACATGTTATAACACATAAAATAACATGAAAATAATTTTCTCTATCCTCGGTTTAGTGATTTCGAGATCACTATTCTGACTAACCCCTAAATCAGGCTGTTACATCATCACATAAATTCATTTGTAAAATCTCTTCATTTCCAGAAATAACCTTTAACTATCTCATTACTACAAATTAATCCATTTCATCACTTACCATATATTAAGCACTATACCAATTCACAACATATAATGCTAGTTACTAATTCAAAAGAACAACAACTGATTATTTTAAATCAATGTACAAACTTACCTAATCAAAAACGGCTACGAACACGATGCCGACAACTACTCTGCTAACTTCCTTTTTCCACTGTTAGTGTCTGATTGATTTGTTTCTTGATCTACATAGTAATTTTAATTCAATTAACCACTTTAAAAAACTTAAATAATTAAACTTGTACAATTAATCCCTTTTATTCTTATTTCACAAAATTACCCCAAACCTTTTCACTTTATGCAATTTAATCCCTCAACCCAAAACTTCCAAAATGAACACATTAAAACCCAAACCATGTTAGCTAAATTTCTTATAATCCCTGTACAAACCATATTTTTCACACTTTCACAAAAATTTCATGCAATATTACTATTTTAACACCTTAGTCCTTAAACATTAAAATCACTAAAAATCACTTTACAAAATAATCCTATTTAACCATCAAACTTACAAATCCATCACCAAACTTCAAAAACACTACAAATTCACCAATGGCACCATTTAACAATTTTACGAATTAATCCCCAGGTTAGCTAAATTAAGCTACAAAGATTTCAAAAACATAAAAATCATTAAAAATGAGCTTGAAATACATACCATGCATGCAAAATAAAGCTTGGCCAAAAGCTCCCTAAGATAACAATGGTGGTTTTGGTTTCTAAGGTGAATAAAGATGATGATGATGGTTGTTTCATCTTTTTGTTTTATTTTAATTTACTTAATTATCAATTTACAAGTTTACCCTTTTAAATTTAATCAAATTTCATGTTATGAAACATCTATATCGTCCTCTTCAATTAAAATAGGTACATTTTCCATATAAATCCCTTATTTCATGATTTTACATCGATTTACTACAAATAAACCTTTAGCTACAAACTATTGCAACTTTTACTATTTAGTCTTTTTTTACTTAATTAACTATCTAAACATTAAAATTTTCTAACAAAACTTTAATGAAATCAGAAATAGTGGTTTGAGACCACTAAATCGACAAGTGAGTTCAAAAATTTATTATTTAGTGTTTATGAGTAAATTATGAATTTAAGAAGGATTATGATTTAGTGATTTGTGTTTTAGAAGTATTTATTAAATTAATTGGTTTCTAAATTGAGGTATTGAGACCTCAATTTTATAAACTGAGCTATAAATATTTTTATAAATATTTAAAGGGTGTCATTGAGCTAGTTTTAAAGTTTCGTTAGAAAATTTTAACATTTTGATAGTTAATTAATTAAAAATGACTAAATTGAAAAGGGTGTAAAACTTGTTAATAAAAAATGGTGACTAAATAGCTCAAATAATAAATAAGAAGGATTTAAAGAGCAATTGGGCCTAATTTATTAAGGCTGGACAGTAGGGATATATAAATTAGTAAGGAAATAGTGTGAACAAGGGGCAAAATTGGAAACAACATAAAATTAAATAGTTAAAATAGGATGTAATTGAAAAATCTAGATATTTATTCCAAATTCTCAGACAAAAACACCATTGAAGAGCCCTTAGAGCTATTTTTTCATATTTTTATCCATGTGAGTTTATTTCTTGCTCTTTTCTTAAAATATATATGTTTTTGAGAATTTTACAATTAGGTCCAACTATATGTTTTATTTGTTTTTGATTTCACGGGTAATTTTGAAAGTTACCATTGATGAGTCTTGGAAGTTTGTGATGAATTAATATCGATTTGAAGCTTTAATTTTGTTATATGATGATTTTATTAAGTAATTTTGATAGAAATTGATTTTAGGACCAAATTGCAAAAATGTTATGAATTAGGGTTTGGTGTTGAAATTCTGAATATCAAATGCTGTATAGTATTATAAAATAATTAAATAAAGTGTTAATTGAGAAAAATTAGCTCAATTGATGGGTTAATTGATCAAGGACTAAATTGTAAAAACTGTAAAAAGTGGGGTAAATGTGTAATTTTAAAAATTAAAGGGCATAAATTGTGAAGTGAGTTAGAATTGAATTAGATGCTAATGAATGAATAATTTTATATTATAGATCAAGAACTCAAAGAAAATTGTGAAAAAAGGGAAATTAGTTGAATAGTCCCTAAATTACAACAAATTCTACAAATTGGCCCAGGTAAGTTCATATGGTTGAGTTTTCACGATTAATTTTTAATTTTGGAATGATATAATGTATTATTTTATATTTTTGTTATTGCATTATGATTATTATAAAAATATGAAAATTGAATTAAAAGTCCAAATTAAGTGGAACGCAGGATTGAGTACGATCGTTCCGTGACACAAGATGAATTGTGTAACACCCCAAACCCGGTCAATACACCACGACCGAATCTGGTATGTTACTGGAAAAAGGTTTTGAGAGGTTTAGGTTTGAGTTTAAAGTTGGAGAAAACACTTTGCTAGGTTGTGTATTTGAAAGAAAAAAACTTGAGTAGGTTTGATTGAAATTTGATGATATATTTGAAAACCGGAAATTTTAAAGCGTAATCGGTTGTGTAGGCAAAACAGGTTTATCTCGTTAAGAAGTTTGAGTTGTTGCTCATTGTTACAAAAACATTTTTGACTTAATAGAAAATGGAGTTTAAGTTGGAAAAACATTTGAGTTCTCACCGTCCCAGATTATTGTGTGATACAGATGGTATAGTTTAAAATATCGCTTTTGTAGTTTTGAAAACGTTGTCTTTTCAAGTTTTAGCACATTTAACCCAATTAATTTGTTAAGGCATATTAAAAATCTACTTTAAACATAACATAGCAAAACATAACTTAAAACAAAAGTCCTTTTACAACCCAAATAAAACCAAATAGAAATAAATAACTTAAATACCAAAATTTTATATAAGTCCGAGCAACTCCTTATTTAAGTATGGCATGAGCACCTCGAGTCCATCCGGCTCCATGTCCGCGTCTAAGTGTCACCTGAAATAGTCAAAGGAGAGAGTGAGTCGCAAGACTCAAAGTGTATAATTCCTCTCCCAGATAACATGCCAACACATATATCATAATGTAATAATGCAAATAATGCACTGCTCCTAACCAACCATATCGCCTTTTCTACCCCGTGGTACCAAACCACCGGTGGTGCCAAACCACCGTGACCCAAAGTCACGATATCCATCTTGTGGTACCAAACCACCGGTGACCAAGTCACAAATAATCCAATGATGGGGCCAACCCATCGTGTGATACCAAATCACTAGCGACGATCCCATATCTCATAAGTGGGGCCAACCCACGGTGGTGCCAAACCACAGGGACGAGTCGCAATGAGGTGCCAAACCTCTGGTGTCCCAAAGACACAATGTGATACCAAAATCACCGTGACCGTAGTCACAAATCCGATGATGGGGCCAACCCATCGTGTGATACCAAATCACGGCGTCAATCCCAGTATAATCAACTGGGGCCAACCCATTGTGGTGCTAAGCCACTGGGGCGAGACGCCGAGGTGCCAAACCTCCGTGACCCAAAGTCACAAAATATGTGGTACCAAACCACCGGAGGTGCCAAACCTCGGTGTCCCAAAGACACAGTGTCCCAAAGACACGGATATCATAGTCCCCTCCTCTCATATCACCCAATCACATATCATACTAGATGCAAAATCGTGCAATCATGCTATCATGCTCACATGCTTAATATGGCATCTCAAAGTATCAAAATCATGATATCATCATCATCACATAACTCATAATGAAACGGACTTACCGAATCCGTATCCATTCCTCAATGGGTATCGAAATAATCAATCACCTTGTTTCATTTACACAAACAGTTATCACATTATTTGGTTAAGATAGTGTGTTGGTTTACACACCTGAATTAGCGGAGGTTTTAATACTAAGAACCGGTCTAAGACCCTCGACCACCTTGACAACTTTGATCCTAAAATTGACCAACCAAAGGGTTAGCGCACATATCATTCGGCCACAAGCATTAAACCAAAAGGGTTTATCAAATAGCCCTTACCTTGCAAATGTTTGGCTTCCTACCAAACTTCGAACCACAAAGGTTCCTCTTTTACAAACGGCCTCCACCTAAAAAGAAAAGCCATTAATCCACTGAGACTTGCTTCAACGAGACTAAAAGAATGGACTAACAAAATACTCCTCTTACCACCACTTATCAATCGGTTAAAAGAGTTGGAAGACTCCTCTTGATTACTTCCAATATCCAAAGACCCTATACGAAAAGATTAAACAAATGATTAACCCATTTCAATCTACAACCATCATAGGCCCTTAGTCAAAATGAAAACAACACAAAGACTTAGAGAGTGAGAAATGGCCATTCGACCAAGAACTTACCCCAACACCAACCACCAATCGATCAACCACACTAGGAGAGAACAACAAGAGATTCGCCAAGACTTGCACCAAAGA
Source organism: Gossypium rotundifolium (assembly GCA_025506655.1). Lineage (NCBI taxonomy): Eukaryota > Viridiplantae > Streptophyta > Magnoliopsida > Malvales > Malvaceae > Gossypium > Gossypium rotundifolium. The sequence goes on along the minus strand of CP106727.1, from coordinate 33,153,268 downwards.
AGAACAAAAGGTTCGCCAAGGTGTTTTATACCAAACCCAAAATTCATCAGAGAGAAAGAAAAGGAAATCGAAATGCAAGAGGATAGGGGTTGATAATCGGCCAATAACGAAAATGGGAAAAGGAACGAAAATGCAAAAAAATAGAAGAATGATGTTTTGACACAAGGCTTCAAGAAGAAAAAGAGGTGAAAGAGGAGAGAACATTGGCTATTGAGAGTACCAAAAGAATAAGGCAAATTCGGTATATGCAACTTGGACTTTCGATTTTCAAGAAGGAAAACGGAAGAAACAAATGAAGTTTCGGCTACTATAGGGGTTTGGTGTTTTCAGTTTCAAGAAGTGCAAAAAGATGAGAGAAATACCTTGGAAAAGAATTCGGCTAACAAAAACCAAAATGGGACTTTTGCTTTTCACTCAATGACCGAATATGCACCAAATAGAAAAATGCATTTCGGCACCTCCATCACCACACCAAGCCGTCCACTCCCCACTCCAAACACCCCAAAAATTCGCCATAATCCCCACAACACTCCACACCACTCAATTCAAATGAGTTTACCAAGTCTCCTCCTACTTTCACTCTCCACCCCTCTTTTGAATGTGAAGACTAAGTCCAAAGAAGAATTCGAATTGCCTTCTACCTCTTCCTCCATGCCGTCCAAAATGGGAGCCAAAATGGGGAACTCTGCGACTTGAACTCAGGGTCTCTCCCCCTTGTAGATGACGCCACACTCATTCTAAGTGGCACATGCCTTGCCACTTTGCCAACCTCATTTTTTGTGTAACAAACTACCAAATAAAATACATATCCCTCAGCTCCATCAGCTCCTACACCTAACGCTCAAAAACTAAATTTTTTTCCCATTCACTCAAGCATACTCCTAGCCTACAACCGAGCCCCTAAAACATCGAAATAGCAACATAGCACACCAACACATGCAATATCATGCAACAACAAAATAGCCCCCTAACCCGGGATATTACAGTTCTACCCCCTTAAAATAATTTCGACCTCGAAATTACCTGATCAGAAGAGTTGCGGGTATTGCTGTCTCATCACATCCTCGGGTTCCCACGTGGCTTCTTCCACGCCATGATTCCGCCAAAGAACCTTGACCAAAGGCACAGACTTCTTACGCAGTACTTTTACATCCCGATCTAGAATCTGTACAGGCTCTTCCTCCAAGGTCATATCTGGGTTTACCTCGATTTCTTCTACTGTCACCACGTGCGATGGATCTGAGCGATAACGCCGAAGCATCGAAACGTGGAACACGTCGTGAATCTGACTTAGTTCTGCTGGTAACTCGAGCTGATACGCAACTGGTCCCACTCGTCTCAGTACCTTATACGGCCCAATAAACCTCGGACTTAGCTTGCCTTTCTTCCCAAACCTTAATACTTTCTTCCACGGTGAGACCTTCAGGAAAACCCGATCTCCCACAGCAAATTCAATATCTCTCCTCTTAAGATCGGCATAGGACTTCTGCCGGTCCGAAGCTTCCTTCAATCGAGCCTGAATCAACTTAACCTTGTCTTCGGTCTCAGCAACCAACTCTGGTCCCAATAACTGACGTTCACTTAACTCATCCAACAAGTGGGTGGCGACACTTCTTACCGCATAACGCCTCATATGGTGCCATTTTGATGCTCGCTTGGTAGTCTGTTGTTGTAGGTGAACTCACTAACGGCGGATACTCCTCCCAACTACCTCTGAAGTCGAACACACCTCGTAACATGTCCTCCAAGATCTCAGATAACTCTTTCCATTGCCCGTCGATCTGCAGATGAAATCTTGTCTTTGAAATCTAATCGTGTGCCCGAGCACGATGCAACACTTTCCGAAACCTTGACGTGAATCTGGATCCCTATCCGAGATGATCGATCTTGCACTCCGTGCGATCTCACTATCTCGATACATACAACCGCCAACCTCTGAAGTGAGTAATCCACCTCACCGGAATAAAGTGGCGGATTTAGTCGGTAGATCCACAATTACCCAAACTAAATCCTTCTTGCTCGTAAGCGGTAATCCACCGATTTAAATCCATAGTTATCCTTTCCCATTTCCTTTGTGGAATCTTCATTTGGTGAAGCAACCTAGACGGCAAGCGATACTCACCTTGACTGGCGACATGTCGACACTTCCCCACAAACTTCGGTTACTTCCTTTTTCGATCTTACCACCGTAATCGCTGTTCTCGAGATCCCTATACATTTTGCTACCTCCGGGATGCATAGCGTGAGGGCTGCTATGAGCATCTTGAAGAATCTTTTCCTCAATTCAGCATCTCTCGGCATACAAGCCTTCCCACGAAAACACGAACCCCATCACTAGACAAGCTATAACCCTTTAACCCATCATTACGCACTTGTGTCCTCTGCGCTTTCGAAACCTCATCCAACAACTGTTTTTCTCGATCCGCTCAACCCAAGTAGGCTTAACACGCAACTCGCCGAGAATACTCCGTCGTCATACAAACTCAAGTGAGCAAACAGTGCTCTTAAATCTGAAACAACCTTACGGCTCAACGCGTCGCCTGGCGTTAGCCTTGCGGATGATACTCAATTGAGCAATCATAGTCTTTCGTGACTCAATCCATCTGCTACCGTCTCGATTCAAGTCTTCTTGAGTCGAAGGTACTTGAGACTCTTATGGTCCGTGTAGACTATCGATCTTTCTCCGTATAAGTAATGCCTCCATATCTTTAAGGCAAATACTACGTACCGCTAACTCCAGATCGTGCGTTGGATAATTCGCCTCATGTGGCCTCAAGCTGCCGAGATGCGTAAGCCACAACCTTCCTTCTTGCATCAGCACACAACCCAATCCCGTATGTGATGCATCGTAATACACTGTGAATACCTTACCAGCCTCAGGTTGAATCAGAACCGAGCTTGATCAAAATCTTCTTCAACTTATCGAAGCTCTCCTGCGCTTCTCGGTCAAATAAACGGAACCCCTTTTCTCAATAATTTAGTCATCGGTGCTGCGATCAAAGAGAAACCCTCTACAAATCTTCGGTAGTATCCTGCCAAGCCCAGAAAACTCTGAATTTTCGCTACTGACTTAGGCGGCTTCCAATCCAAAACGGCCTCTATCTTACGAGGGTCCACTCTAATCCCCTCCGCCGATACTACATGACCCAAGAACGTCACCTCCCTGAGCCAGAACTCGCATTTACTGAACTTCGCATAGAGCTGTTTCTCCCTTAGAATCTGCAATACCACCCGCAAATGTGCATCATGTTCCTCCTCAGTCTTTGAATATACTAAGATGTCGTCGATAAAAACCACTACGAACTGATCTAGATACTGTTGGAACACCCTATTCATCGATCCATGAAGGCCTGCCGTGTGTTAGTCAACCCGAATGGCATAACCAAGAACTCAAAATGCCCATACCGAGTAATTTAAATGCCGTCTTACGATATCCGCCTCCTTTACCCTTAATCGGTGATACCTGGACCTTAAGTCGATCTTGAGAAAACGACCCCTCACGGTGATCAAACAAGTCATCATCAGAGGTAGTGGATACTTGTTTTTGATCGTCGATTTATTCGATTGGCGATAGTCTATACACATCCGCATAGTACCGCTCTTTCTTCTTTACAAAGAGTCTTGGCGCTCCCATGGTGAAATACTTGGCACGATAAAGCTTCGTCCAATAACTCACGGATCTCGAGCCTTAAGCTCCACTAATTCTTTAGGTGCTATCACATGCGGAGCAATAGATCTGGTAGCGATTAAGATATGATCTATCCCGAACTCTACCTCCGATCCGGTGGCAAACCGTAAGCTCCTCAGAAACACATCCACAAATTCCCTAATCGTCCGAATGTCTCCTGTGAGACTCCTTAGCCTCTAAGGCATACACATGAACCATATATGCTTCACGTTCTTTCGACCATCTTCCTGGCTTTGAGCGATACCACATTAGACGATAATTCCTTCTATTACCGATCGAACTACCTCATCACCCTTAGTGTGCTCAGAACCATGCGCTTAGCCGCGTAGCCCAACTTCGCTGGTACTTAACCACCACCCATCCCGTAATCGATCGAACTCCCAAACGGCGGTTCCATCGATCGACCTCAAAAGATACCCCTTGGAGTTCTAGAGGTGCGTCTCTATCGCTTTATCTACCATTACTGAGTGACCTAGGGGCTTATTACGGTCATCCGCCTAGAAGATATTTGAGTCTAAATCCATGGTCTTCACTATGCTACTTGTGACATATGAATGTGTTGAACCCACATCAATTAAAGCAATAAATGGAGAACCAAAGATTAAAACGTCTGCAGTAATGACGTCCGGTGCATCGCCTTCCTCTCGGTGCCTCGCGGTATATACTAGCCCGTATGTCGGCCTCGAACTACCTGCACCTCTGCCCGGTGCTCTATGGCCCCGACCCAAACTATTACCTCCTCTCGCCATTACCTCGGCCCTCTGCGGTGGTCCATTATTTCAGATCTTGATTACGGCCCTATTCTCCGATCAATCCTAGCCAACTTGCGCAGACAAATCCCTCACACAGTGGTCCAAATGAGCCACACTCAAAACAACCTCTACCATTAGTCCAACATCCTCCCCAATGGGCCTTCTCACAACGGTTACATCATGACGGTCCCTCGCTACCAAAGAACAAACCTACCCGACTGATTCGGCCCACTCGGTCTAGCTCTTTTTCTGCTGATTGACACCCGATGACCCGGAAGACCCAAAACTCCTCTTGTGTCAATTCCTGTCCATACCCTGCCTCACAGATTCCTTAATGCCCTCGGCTACCTTTGCCTTTTCAACTAGGACAGCAAATTCACGCTCCTGCTGGGGCGCAATTATCAACCTTAATTCGTCTCGCAAGCTATCCTCGAAACGAATGCACCTCTCATGTTCAGTAGCCACCATACCCCTGGCATACCGACTCAGCCTGAGAAATTCTGCCTCGTATTCCGACACAAATTTGCTCCCCTGAACTAACCTCAGAAATGCTTTTTGCTGCTCATTAATGTAATTAGCCCCCACATACTATTTCTGATAAGTAGCCCGGAAATAGTCCCAAGTCGATCTTGATTTGCAGTACTGTCTCGAACAAAGGAGCCACCAGGTATGACTCATCTCGAGAAGTGATCGATCCTTCAATTTCTCATCGCAGCTTAGGTCGGATCATCCATGATCCGCTCGTCGCTTCGGCCAATACTCAAGCGATGCTAGGAGCAACACCGAGACACCCCGAAAGAATTCACCCGTTTGCCGAAGTCGCTCGAGCACGATTTCCTAGCTCCTACGCCTCCACCTACTCCAGCTACCGCTCTAAAACCCGCGACATCGCTTTGTGACACTGCGTCATCGCCGATCGCTCTCGAACTCACCACCTCCACCGGCGGGCAGTACCTCATTCTACGAACCCCGACCCGAACCTACGGGCTCGAAGCGTCATCCTACCCGACCACGTCTCGACCACGTCCACCTCGGTACTCATGACTAAATCGCGTCGATTAAAGAATTTTATGTATCATCATTATTCCACTATTTAAAGGCAAAGTCTTATGAATTTTTAAAGAAGCTTTGTTTTCGCGAGTCCACAGAGTCCTATCAGTTTCAGTCTCTAAGGTAGTCTTATTAGCCATCCAATCATATCAATTAATATCACAATCAATAGTATGGGGTACTTACCTGGGCGGATTGGTGCCGGAGACTCGGTGCCATGCCTTTCAAACCATACTTTTTTTTAAAACAGAATACTTGAAAACTATAGTTTAAAACATTTTGGGCCTCGGGCCCACAGCCGAGCTTTTGAACTTGGCTCTGATACCACAAATGTAACACCCCAAACCCGGTCAATACACCACGACCAAATCTGGTATGTTACAGGGAAAAAGGTTTTTGAGAGGTTTAGGTTTGAGTTTAAAAGTTGGAGAAAAACACTTTGCTAGGTTGTGTATTTGAAAGAAAAAAAACTTGAGTAGGTTTGATTGAAATTTGATGATATATTTGAAAACCCAAAAATTTTAAAGCGTAATCAGTTGTGTAGGCAAAACAGGTTTATCTCGTTAAGAAGTTTGAGTTGTTGCTCATTGTTACAAAAACATTTTTGACTTAATAGAAAAATGGAGTTTAAGTTGGAAAAACATTTGAGTTCTCACCGTCCAGATTATTGTGTGATACAGATGGTATAGTTTAAAATATCATTTTGTAGTTTTGAAAATGTTGTCTTTTCAAGTTTTAGCACATTTAACCCAATTAATTTGTTAAGGCATATTAAAATCTACTTTAAACATAACATAGCAAAACATAACTTAAAACAAAAGGCCTTTTACAACCCAAATAAAACCAAATGAAATAAATAACTTAAGTACCAAAATTTTATATAAGTCCGAGCAACTCCTTATTTAAGTATGGCATGAGCACCTCGAGTCCATCCGGCTCCATGTCCGCGTCTAAGTGTCACTGAAATAGTCAAAGGAGAGAGTGAGTCGCAAGACTCGGTGTATAATTCCTCTCCCAGTATAACATGCCAACACATATATCATAATGAGAATAATGCAAATAATGCACCTTCCTAACCAACCATATCGCCTTTTCTACCTGTGGTACCAAACCCTTGGTGGTGCCAAACCACCGGTGACCCAAAGTCACGATATCCATCTTGTGGTACCAAACCACTGGTGACCCGAAGTCACAAATAATCCAATGATGGGGCCAACCCATCGTGTGATACCAAATCACTAGCGACGATCCCATATCTCATAAGTGGGGCCAACCCACGGTGGTGCCAAACCACAGGGACGAGTCGCAATGAGGTGCCAAACCTCTGGTGTCCCAAAGACACAATGTGATACCAAATCACTGGTGACCGTAGTCACAAATCCGATGATGGGGCCAACCCATCGTGATACCAAATCACCAAGGCGTCAATCCGTATAATCAAGCTGTGGGGCCAACCCATTGTGGTACTAAGCCAACTGGGGCGAGGCCGAGGTGCCAAACCTCTAGTGACCCAAAGTCACAAAATACGTGGTACCAAACCACTGGAGGTGCCAAACCTCTGGTGTCCCAAAGACACGGATATCATAGTCCCCCTCCTCTCATATCACCCAATCACATATCATACTAGATGCAAAATCGTGCAATCATGCTATCATGCTCACATGCTTAATATGGCATCTCAAAGTATCAAAAATCATGATATCATCATCATCATCACATAACTCATAATGAAACGGACTTACCCGAATCCGTATCCATACCTCAATAGGTATCGAAATAATCAATCACATTGTTTCATTTACACAAACAGGTTATCACATTATTTGGTTAAGATAGTGTGTTGGTTTACACACCTGAATTAGCGGAGGTTTTAATACTAAGAACCGGTCTAAGACCCTCGACCACCTTGACAACTTTGATCCTAAAATCGACCAACCAAAGGGTTAGCGCACATATCATTCGGCCACAAGCATTAAGCCAAAAGGGTTTATCAAATAGCCCTTACCTTGCAAACGTTTGGCTTCCTACCAAACTTCGAACCACAAAGGTTCCTCTTTACAAACGGCCTCCACCTAAAAAGAAAAGCCATTAATCCATGAGACTTGCTTCAACGAGACTAAAAGAATGGACTAACAAAATACTCCTCTTACCACCACTTATTAATCGGTTAAAAGAGTTGGAAGACTCCTCTTGATTACTTCAATATCCAAAGACCCTATCTGAAAAGATTAAACAAATGATTAACCCATTTCAATCTACAACCATCATAGGCCCTTAGTCAAACCGAAACAACACGACACTTAGAAGTGAGAAATGGCCATTCGACCAAGAACTTACCCCAACACCAACCACCAATCGATCAACCACACTAGGAGAGAACAACAAGAGATTCGCCAAGACTTGCACCAAAAGAAGAACCGAAGGTTCGCCAAGGTGTTTTATACCAAACCAAAAATTGATTAGAGAGAAAGAAAAGGAAATCGAAATGCAAGAGGATAGGGGTTGATAATCGTTAATAACGAAAATGGGAAAAGGAACGAAAATGCAAAAAAAATAGAAGAATGATGTTTGACACAAGGCTTCAAGAAGAAAAAGAGGTGAAAGAGGAGAGAACATTCTGCTATTGAGAGTACCAAAAGAATAAGGCAAATTCGGTATATGCAACTTGGACTTTCGATTTTCAAGAAGGAAAATGGAAGAAACAAATGAAGTTTAAGCTACTATAGGGGTTTGGTGTTTCGGTTTCAAGAAGTACAAAAGATGAGAGAAATACCTTGGAAAAGAATTCGCTAACAAAAACCAAAATGGCACTTTTGCTTTTCACTCAATGACCGAATATGCACCAAATGGAAAAATGCATTTCGGCACCTCCATCACCACACCAAGCCGTCCACTCCCGCCCAAACACCCCAAAATTCGCCATAATCCCCACAACACTCCACACCACTCAATTCAAATGAGTTTACCAAGTCTCCCTCCTACTTTCACTCTCCACCCCTCTTTTGAATGTGAAGACTAAGTCCAAAGAAGAATTCGAATTGCCTTCTACCTCTTCCTCCATGCCGTCCAAAATGGGAGCCAAAATGGGGAACTCATGACTTGAACTCGGGGTCTCTCCCCCTTGTAGATGACGCCACACTCAGCTCTAAGTGGCACATGCCTTGCCACTTTGCCAACCTCATTTTTTTGTGTAACAAACTACCAAATAAAATACATATCCCTCAGCTCCATCAGCTCCCTACACCTAACGCTCAAAACTAAATTTTTCCCATTCACTCAAGCATACTCCTAGCCTACAACCGAGCCCCTAAAACATCGAAATAGCAACATAGCACACCAACACATGCAATATCATGCAACAACAAAATAGCCCCCTAACCCGGGATATTACAAATTGAATGTAGGACCGTGGTTGGACCATGAAAATGATTAAATTTAAGACCATATATGGGCTATGGCATTTTAGTGAAAAGAACGTAACTAGGTTATGGCACCATGAACGTAAGACCATGGTTGGACCATAGCAGTGCTATGGCGTCCTGATGATAAGACCATAACTGGGTTATGGCACTACGAGTGTAAGACCATGGCGGGGCTATGGCGATATATGAGTAAGACCATAGTTGGACTATGGCATCAAGAAAACGATATACTCAAATCCGTAAGACGTTTTCCAATTTGACAAAGATTGGTAAGTGTCATACAGAAATAATGTGATAGAATTTAAGAAGTTATTGATATTGAGCTCAATCAAGTGAATTCATCATTTGAAATTGTGAATGGCAGAAAATGTTAGTGACATACTTTTTTAATGATTTATTATAGTATGTTCGGTAAGGTTTATTTGAAAGCCTATGAACTTACTAAGCTTCATTGTGCTTACTCGTGTTGTTTAATGATTTGTGTAGAGTAACGTGAGATCGAATGATCGAATCAACACATCATGCCACACTATCCAGTTGAATCCGGTAGTTTTACAATGTAAATTTTGGTTTATAAGGCATGTATAGGGTTGGCTTAACAATGAAATTGATTGAAATGTGGTTGTAAATCCTAAATGTTGGTATGTAAGTAGTTAGAAATAGAATTTGATAAATCTATGTATTAAGTTAAGTAGGTAAGTATAAGTAAAAGAAGTGTTGGTGATGATATGACATATTAAGAACATGTTTTAGCTTATATTGGTTGTTTGGTTGGGATATATTAGGATATGAGAATGTTGTGTGCAGGTTGGTATCACAAAGGGCGAGAAAAATGGTCTTAAAATGGACTATTTTCGTCAATAAGAGAAGAGACACGGGCATGTGTCTCAACCATATGTGACACACGGCCTAGCACATGGGCATGTGGTCCAGCCGTGTGTCCCTTGCACCTTGAAATTTCAAAACAGAATGCTCTTTGCACATGGCCTAGCACACGGGCGTGTGGCTTGGTCGTTTGACCCTGACTTTGCACACGGCCTAGCACACGGGGGTGTGGTTCGCCATATGGCACAAGTCAGAGAGTTACACAGCTAAGAACATGGGCTAGGACACATCATTGTGTCTTACATCGAATGCTCACATGGCCTATGACACGGGAGTGTCTCCTGGTGTGTGAGCCACATGGGCATGTGTCCCCTATTTTAATGAAAATTTTTGATATTTTGCAAAATTTCTTGAAGCCTTCGGTCGAGTACCGATTCACTTTTAAGGTGTATATTGGGCCTCGAGGGCCCATCTAAGGGATAATAAGAGTGTTAAATGAATGATTCTTGATATGTATAATAAGAGTTGCAAAATGTCTAAATTTAATTTATATAGTCCGATGATGTTTCGTAACCCTGTTTCGGCGACGGATAAGGGTTAAGGGTGTTAAATTTATTAGTATCAGATCTTCAATTTAGTCGATTCTTAGAATGAATGTAACGTGTAAAGTTTCTAGAAATACATGCCATATAAATCTATGATAGTGTGATGTGTATGATCCGATGTAACCCTTGTTTTTCTTATAGATTGTAAATGTAACGCCCTAAATTTGGGCCTAGTAGGATTGGGCCTTGTGCGTAGGAGCTGCTAGGAGACTACACATAAAGGTTTATGTGTGCAAGAATTATCACAAACCGCATGTTTTCTTTAATGGTTAAATGATTAGGAGTGTTTGGGAGTGTTGGAGAAGTCCTGGGTTCAAACTTGGAGTTTAGCTAAATTTTTGTTTTAAGTGAATAAAACCCTTGGTACTTAGAGGTAAACCTTTTAAATAATTAAGATTAAAAAGTGACACAAGATGAGCTTGTAGTCTAGTGGTGGTGGCGTCATTAAGGTGGCAAGGGATCTTGAGTTCGAGTCACTATATGCACATAGGAGTATTTATTTTACTCCTTCGCTGTGTGAGTGGTGGAGTTTGAATAAAACACTACAAGTGTGGTTGGAATTTGAACTGGTCAAGGAAGAGATTATGGAGAAAATCAAAGAGAAGATTGGGGAGGAAATCATGAAGGGATTTTAGGAGGAAAAAATGGAGTTTGAAGTGAAGTAAGACTGTGCCGAATTTTCTTGGGAGGTACTCAAAATTTTGGCTGGGAGGGGGCCTTGCATTTTCGGCTTTTGGTGATCATTGTTTTTGGGTTTTTCCTCTACAACATCTTATCCGTATACTTTCCTTGAGTGGCAGAATACATTTTGACCTGTTTTTATAACTCCTTTATCTATCTTTTGAGTACTATAATCAATTTTATTCTGCTTCTTTTTCTATTTCCACTTTGGCATTCGTTCAACCATACTTCCCATTTCAGTTAGCCCTCTAGTTGTATTCTCTTTTCTTTTGAGTTCTTGTCAGATACCTTCTTCTTCTTCCTTTTTGTCATTTCCTTCGGTTTTTGTCAAACGACCATTCTTTTTCCCTCTCTTACTACCGGCTTCTGCAATTGATTCTAAACAATTGGCTGAACATCTACCATCTTGTCCCTCTGCACTTCTCTACCTTCACCTCCAATTGCTTCATTGGCTGAATACTCATAGGTGAGTATCCAACTTGCATTTTCTTTCCTCTTTCGGATTTTTCCCTTCTCTGGTTATTGTCTTTTATTTTTCCTTTTCGCACCAACTATATTATTTTGGTATACTCTTCAGATTAAACCGATTCTCAACTCGTGTGTGCTACTCCTTTTATCAGTATTTGGTTCTACGGTCTGGTAAAGTGTGGAGAATAGGGTATAGGTTTCTTGTTGTAATGATATCATATGTCTTGTGTTAATCTAAAGAAGGAGGGGGTTCTTGTGTAGGTTGTGGCCAAGGGTGACTGATGCATTACTTGTGAATGGAAGATGTGATCGCTTCTGTTATTGGTAAGGGCATCGTATCTGAATTGGAATTCTGTTAGATTTCGTTAGTGCTATTAGTTAAGTTTCTAATCGGATATTATTGGTTTAATTTAGGTACAAGGTTACTTTGAGCACAATTCGCTTTCATAATCAAGTGTGTATTAGTATCGAAATTGTTAATCAGTCAAAAGCCGATAGAGTGTGAATGTTTTTCACGGTGTTAGCTGTAGCGGCAAATGCCGAAATGCTGGATTGCCGAAAATTTGAAAGGTCAAAGGATTGGACTTTTGGGCCACATGAGCGTACGAATGCTCATGTGATCAACTGAACTCACGAAACGTGGACGTACGACGAAGAAGGCCGCCATAAGCGATCTCATGGGCTTGGGCAAGAGTGGGCCATATGGGCCCAATGGGCCCGTGGGCTGCGTGGGTAAACTTCACTATTAAGTGGGACGTAGATAGACTTGTCATGTCGCGCACATGACTTAGGTAGTTTTGGGCCCTGTTAGGTCGAAGTGGGCTGTGTGGGCCTAGTAGGCTTGTGAGCCCACATGGATAAAATGTGTGTGATGTGGCAAGTGTTGTTTGGATTGTGATATTTGCATAACTATGGTTGTTTCTGGGCTAAATGGGCCACACGAGTGTGTGGGCCCACTTGGTCGAGTAATGGGCCTTAGGCCCATTTACACTGTTGTGACTATATAGGTTACTTAAGTCACTCAGGTGACGATAGACCTTCTGTTGGGTCGTTGAGACCCCAATTTGCGAAAATTTTTTGAAATACCCCTAATTTGTAAAATTATCGAAATACCCTGGTTTGCCAAATTTTCTTAAACACCCCTAGTTTGCAAATTATCCAAATACCCCCATAGGGTAGAATTACTGAAATACCCCTGTAGGGTAGAATTACCAAAATACCCTCGTAGGGTAGAATTATCGAAATATCCCCGTAGGGTAGAATTATTGAAATACCCTTGTAGGGTAGAATTATCAAAATACCCCTGTAAGGTAGAATTATTGAAATACCCCTGTAAGGTAGAATTATCAAAATACCTCTGTAGGGTAAATTTACCGAAATACCCCTGAAGGATAGGATTATCGAAATACCTTTATAGGGTAAAATGACTATTTTGCCCTTATGGGTAAATAACTGACTTAGACTATGAATTTGACTGATTTGAATATATTTTAACTAACTTGACTGTGGTCGTGTGACTGTTATGCATTTAATATATGTTTAAATGACTATTACTGAGCATGGCCATTTTGCATACATGTGTAATGATTGAGCATGACATACACGACATATTGCATGGGGTTGGGACATTGATGCGGAGGAAGTTATGATAGGGTCGCACGAGTCGCATGAGACGACTGTGGATCTAGTATTGATCTGTTAAGGTCGCACGGGTCACATGAGATGACTGTGGACCGATGAACGGCTTAAAGCCGCGTAATCTAATTATGGCTCTATGCCAACCTAAATATGGCTTTGTGCCATCTTGATTATGGCTTCGTGCCAATCGTATTTACCCGTGGCTATGTGCCTAACATATATATTTATAACTCTGTGTCGATCATAATTATCCGTGGCTGTGTGCCGATTATATTACCATCACTGATGGCTATGTGCCAAACTTATTACAGTTACCGATAACTTTGTGCCATCCTGATTATGGCTCTGTGCCATTCTGATTATGGTTTATAACCATTTTGTTTATGGCTTTTAGCTATTCTATTAATTGGCAGTGTTGCTGCGATATTTATCGCTTTTAGTCATTTTATCTATGGCGTCGAGCCGTTCTGTTGACTTAGTGTTGCAACCGGTGCTAAGATTGGTGTGTTGGCTAGGTGGGTTGATTTTATCCCCACGTAAGTGTAGGGTTGGTACGTGTGGTGTGTTGGCTGGATCAGGGTGGGATGCATCCTCATACTGTTGCATATTTATTTATGAGATCTATTACTGTTAAAGGGCTTTGGCCTGCATTGTTTCGATTCGTTTCTATATACCGATCGCTACTCGTAAGGGATTACACACGAGTTTTGTAAACTCACACCATTTTTAATCGTCATGTAATCCCAAAGATTAGGAGGATTGGTCTTTGTAAGGGACTCGAAGATGGCCACACGACTGCCTTTGGACTTCATTTATGCTTTAGTTTCCATTTTGGGTTAATTTTATAATAAGGCCTCTTTAAGGTTTTGGATTTTAACTTGGGGTTTTTTATTTACTTTGAATTATATCCGTTAGAAGTAAATCACGTTTTTTTTTCCAAAATGTTAACTGTTTTTATAAAACAACACTACGTTTTCGCAACATTTTCGAAATGGTTTCGTGACTTAATCTTTTTCGTAAATCAATTACTTTCAAAATTAGCTTTCGCAAATGAAAAGATATTTTGGGATTAAAACTAATAATTTTTTAAATGTACCACGATTTAAAATAAACTAACGTAACTGGGATTTTACTTAAGCTTTTAAACAAGAAGGGTTGTCAATGAAAACATGGTTTTCAAAAAACACTTCAATGTGACACGCCAAATTTGGTCCTAACTTCTAGGTCGGGTTTGGGGTGTTACAGTAAAGATGTCAGATAGACATAAACATGTTGAACATGATGAAGTTAATAGTAGAGTACAGACATCTGAACAGGGGACAAGTAGTAATGTCCCAATTTCTCTGATGCAAGAACAAGAACTTAAAAATATGTTCTTTGGATTTATGAACCAATGGTTTAATGAATTTATGCAAGAGGGAAATCAGGCTCAACAACCTTCTCCCCCTACTGTACCACCTGTAGAGCCTCCGGTTGCTCCTCCACCTCCTCCGGTGACTAAATCTAGTAAACGTACTCCAATCGAAAAACTTAAAAAATGTGGGGTCGAAGAATTTTGAGGTAGCTCAGATAATGATCATGTTAAACATAAGTATTGGCTTAAGAACACAATAAGAGTTTTTGATGAACTATCTTGTTCTCCCAAGGATTATTTGAGATGTGTTGTGTCACTACTGAAAAAAAAGCTTATAATTGGTGGACGATTATAGTGGAAGTGGTACCGAAAGAGAAAATCACTTGGGACCTCTTTCAGAATGAATTAAAAAATAAATACGTCAGTAAGAGGTATTTTGATAAAAAGAAGAGGGAATTTCTTGATTTGTGACAAAGGAACCGATTGGTAGCTGAATACAAGAGGGAATTTGTATACCTCAATAGATATGCCCGAGAAATTGTATCAACCGAATAAGAAATGTGTATTCAGTTTGAGGAAGGGTTCAATGATGAAATAAGTATGATAATTTGAGGTACAAAAATACGGGAATTTATTGTTCTGTCATATCGTGCTCAGAAATTGAAATAGATTGTAATAGCATGATATTGGGGCTAATCGAAACAGTGGTTTCAGAACCACTAATCTGAGGCCAGAGAAATTATTTTTTAATATTATTTTATATGTTATAGCATGATTATATTAGGGCATAAAAATTTTAGTGAATTAATTTTAGTGATTACTCGCTTAATTTCGAAAAAAGACTAAATTGCATAAAGTGTGAAAGCTTTGTTTTACAAGCTAAAGGTGTTAATTAGCTATGGAACATTAAATTAGAAGTCCTTATTGAATAAATAGACCCCAAAGTGATTAATGGCTGAACATGGAGACAAAGAAATTGAAAAGTCAAAGGTTTGGTGGCATTAGGTGACTAAATTGATAAAATAAAAGAAACTTTTCATCTTTTTCATTCTCACTTTCTTCTCCACCAATTTTCACTCAAAAAAAGGGCTATGGAAGCTTGAAAATTTCAGCAACCTTTAATCCTTATAAGTAAGTCATCTTGATGGTCATTTTTGATGATTTTTGTGTTTTTGAAACCTTTATAGCTTAATCTAGCTAATGAAGGGGCTATTTTGCAAAATAGCTGAAAATCTAGGGTTTTTCCATGTGAGTCTTCATGTTGTTTGCTGAAATTTTATGGAAGAAAATGAATCTTGGTTGTTAAATAAACAACTTTTGTGAAAAGAATTTTCATGAAAACACATAAAAGGACCATTTTGTAAAAGTTATAAATTGGGTAGTAAATGTGTGAAATGATTGGAATTGTGAGTTGCTATAAACTTAAAATAGATTCGGCTAGGCTTAGTTAATGAGGAAATTTGATGAAAATAATTTTACGAGCCTAATGTGAAAGTCTAGGGGCAAAATGGTAATTTTGCCTAGGTATGAATTATAGATTGTCTTGATTAATGTAGTGATTAAATAAGTGAAATTTTCATTATAGATTAAAAAAACGGAGTTCGAATCTAGACCAGGGGAAAACCAAGCTATTGGACTAAATCGGATTAGTCGCCCATATTTTGTATACCAAGGTAAGTTGTACGTAAATAATACAACTACATTGTTATTAAGCATTAAACAATTGATATTGCATAAAATGTTTGATTATTGTCATGAATATGCATGATGAAATTTGATGTGGTATACTCTCAGTTGAACCTTAGGAATAGATTGGATATCCAAGCCATGACGTTTGGTTTATATGTATGCTAGTGTAAGATCGTGTCTGGGACATGGCATCGTCCACATTATGAAAGCCAGTGTAAGACCATGTCTGGGACATGGCATCAGCGATGGTATGTGTGCTAGTGTAAGACCATGTCTAGGCCATGGCATCGGCGTTGAGATGAGACCTAGTGTAAGGCCATGTTTGGGACATGGCATCGACATTGAGACGAGAGCTAGTGTAAGACCATGTCTGGGACATGGCATCGGCCTCGACATGTAAGCCATTGTAAGAACATGTCTGGGACATGGAATTGGCATTTTACCCTCTTGTGTGAGGCTTATCGGATATCCTTTTGTATTCCAATAGGTTCAACGGGTAAATTAAAGCTTGTGCCAAAAGTGAGAAAAGTTACGACTATGTTGTAAGTGATAGAGGTACCTACATGAGAAATGAGCTCGAATTATGTTGTATGATTAGTAAAGGTGAAAATGAGTAAGTTATGCCTTTAATCATTTGAGAGTCATGTGCAAGTTTATAATATGTTATGAGTATGATAATGCATGGTAATTGTTGTTAATTATTTACATGTGACTTACTAAGCTTTATGCTTACTCCCTCTCCTTTCCATTTTCTTATAGTGCCGCCAAGGTAGCTCAAGGATCAAAGGACGTTGGAGACTCGATCACACTATCAATCTAAACATTTGGTATAGTTAGAATTATCATTTTGAGTATGGCATGTATAGGGACTTGGTCTTTTGTCAAGTGTCATATTGTTTTGTCCAAATGTGTTGGCTTGTCTTGAAGCTTGATTCATTTTGTATAAGGACATGGATGATGGCTAATCCTTGTTGATCGTGTGTCAAAGTCTTCAAAATTTATATAATGAATAATCTAGCCTAAAAACTAACTGTGACAATGACTTGAGGCAAGCGCACCTATCGAACAGTAGTATAGTTTAGTGGCAAGACCGGATTGTCGAACCCAAAGGAACCAAAAGTACTAATACTAACTTTCTTTTTATTATTTAACCTAAGAATTAAAGGAATTGTTGTTTAACCTAAAATTAACTAACTACTAAGCTAAAGATGCTAAGACAAAGAGAATGAATTGGGGAAATACTTGTGGGAAAAACCAATTGATTGAGACAATACCCGAGGAAGAATCCACCTAGACTTCACTTGTTATTTAACTCTAAACCAGACGATTTATTCACTTGACTTGATCCGTAGGATTCCCTAATTTATATTAATACGTCTCTCGAGGCTACTAACTTCTAACCCTAGGTTGATTAATTGAAATCTCTTTCTAATTAAAACCTCTAGAATTGCATTAACTCGATCTATAGACTCCCATATTAGGTTTGACCTAATCTGGCAGATTTTCATCATCCTATCTCTAGGGTTGCGATCAAAACCACTTAACTATGCTAGATATACCCTTAAATATGGAATATTCCTCCTCTGCCTAAGCACATTAATACTTGAATCAATATCCTGAAATATCAAAACAAGAATTAAGAACACATAGTTAAGAACAAATCAAGTATTTATCATATAGTTCAGAAAACAATAACAAGATTCATCTTAGGTTTCATCCTCCTCAGGTATTTAAGGGATTTGGTTCATAATCATAAAAGAATAAATCTTAAAAGAAAATATAAAACAAAACATAAGAAAAACCCTAAAACCCCTAAAGGAATTGAAGGAGAGCTCCTCAGTCTTGAGTATGACTCCGGCTTCTTGAGATGAATCAGCTGGCTTTCTTCGAGTGAATCCCACAATTCTAGCCCTCTAGCTTGGATCCTTGGCCTAGTTGAACAACCCCTTTTAGGTTGGCCTCTAGGGTGTTTATATAGGCTTTTGGAATGTCTTTCTTTGTCTCTAAGTACCCTAATCTGAATGAAACTTTTCTTTGCTGCGGCAGGGACACACCCTTGTGGCACGGTCGTGTGATTTAGGGCTAGGCCATGGTCAGATCTGCTAAGGAGGCACGACCGTGTGTCTCGGGCCCAGGCCGTGTTGATTTCATATTTTGGATCATTTTCTCCGTTTTTAGCCTGTTTCTCGTTCTTTTTATCCTCTGGTGCTCTCCTAAGTGTAAAACATGAAATTAAAGGATTAGGAGCACCAAATTCCACAATTCAGGGACTAAATCATCCAAAAGTATGCTAAATGTGAGATTAAAATATGTACATATTTCGTTTATCACTTGTTATTGATATATGAAAATTATGATATTTTTCATGAATTTGAAAATTGCATGGTTGAGTATTTGGTATATTAATGCATGAAAGAGTAGGCTATTGATGTGGCTTATGTTGGTGCAAGTAAGGGTGGTAGAAAGGGCTTGGTAAATAGCCTTGTTTTTGTCCATACGGGTAGACACATAGGCATGTGTCTAGGCTGCGTGTGACACATGATCTGCCTAATGGGCATGTAGATCGGTCGTGTGTTCCCCTGCACCCTAAGTTGGAAAAATAGAATGCCCAGTAGTAATCACACGGATTAATGCACGGCCATGTGTCTCAACCGTGTGGAAGACACGGCCATAGGACATAGGCATGTGCCCAAGCCGTGAGAAGTCTGCACCGTAAATGAGAAATTAAATTTGCCACACGGCCTAGCACACGGGCGTGTGCCTTGACCGTGTGACCCTATTGAATGATGACGTCAGAAACAAAATGACAAGGTTTTTGCACACGGGCCGAAACACGGGCGTATCATGGTCGTGTGACGGAGACGGGTGTGTGCCAGGTCGTGTGAAAACCCCTGTAGGTTTGAATTGAGAAATAAATCCACATGAGCATGGGACACGTGTGTGTCCCTATATGCTTAGGCCGTGTGAGTTACACGGTCCTTCAACATGGCCATGTTTTTAGGCACACGGGCATGTACCGCTGTTTTTAGTGACATTTTCCAAAGTTTTCTAAAGAACTCGGTTTGGTCCCGAACCATTTCCAAAGTGTGTTTTGGGCCGTAGGCTCATATTAAGGAATCTAAGATAAAGATTGAAAAGTTTTAAATTTGAACGAAATTTGATAACCTAAAATGTATGTTAGTATGTGTTTAAGTTAGGTAATGCATCGTACCCTGTTCCAACATCAAACATGTGTAAGGGGTGTTACATTTAGTGGTATCAAAGCTATGGTTTAGTCGATTCTTGGACTAACCTAGCGTGTGTATGAGTTTAGCTATACATGTCATAAATGAATTATGATAGTGTGATGACTCCTGACATTTTAAAATGTGTTTTTATATAGCAAATGGATCCCGACAAAGCAGTGGCGGATGATGTAGAAAGTAATGTACCGGCTCCCGCAGAAGGGACCGCGCCAGTCGAAAGTGGGCCCGTGACACTGAGTCAAGGTGAAGAGGCTAGAGAAGCCTTCTTCCATATGATGAATGTATGGTATTCGAGTTTGTTCGTGCAAAACTAAACGTTCCACCTCCTCCACCCCCTTCAATCCCTCAGCCTACTCCTACAGCTACCTAAGTAGTGGAAATGATTAGAAGGGAAAAACCTCCAGTAGACAGAATTCGGAAGCAAGGGGCTGAGGAATTTAGAGCAAATATAGATGATGACCTAGAGAGGTTAGAGTTCTGGCTAGAAAATACCATTAGGGTATTCAATGAGTTGTCCTACACACCAGAGGAGTGCACAAAGTGTGTAGTGTCACTCCTGCGAGACTCGACCTACCAATGGTAGAACACCCTTGCATCGATTGTTCCAAGGGAAAAGATTACATGGGAATTTTTCAAGAGGAATTTCGAAAGAAGTATATTAGCCAAAGGTTTATCGATCAGAAAAAAAAGGGATTCCTTAAGCTAAAACAAGGTCGATTAACAGTAATAGAATATGAGCGTGAGTTTGTAAGACTAAGCAAATACACTAGGGAGGTATCTACCGAATCCATCATGTGTAAGAGGTTTGAGAACGGATTCAATGAGGACATCCGATTGTTTATTGGTATTTTAGAACTGAAGGAATTTGTTCTACTAGTAGAGAGAGCTTGCAAGGCTGAGGAATTGAACAAAGAGAAAAGGAAAACTGATATTGAGTCTCGTGACTCAAAGAAAAGATAGTTGGGGAAATCGTTTTAGTCCTCATCCAAGAAATCGAGAGAATTCATTACCCGATCAAATGCTTCATCGGGACTCTCAAGTAGAAATAAGAATAAGCAGTACACGGCGTCTAAAGCTCAAACCACTTCTATTGCAAGTGTTGGTAGTGCTCAACCAAATAAACCAAAGTGTTCATAGTGTGGTAGGCGTCACTTTAGTGAGTGTCGAGGGAATGAAAGAGGCTATTTCAAATCCAGTTCATTATACCACTTCATTCAAACTATCTTGAGATGGATGAGAAAGACAGAAAGCAAGATGTTTGAGCAAGTAATGCTCCTTCTAGAGGTAGACCACAAAAGAACCTGGGAAGTGGGCCTAGCAGCAGAGGTGCGCCTAGAGATTCCATCGTGAGGTCCGAGGGCCGAGCGCCTGCAAGGACTTATGCCATTCGCGCTCTTGAAGAGGCATAGTCACCGGATGTGATTACGGGTACTTTTTCTCTTCATGATATTTCTATTGTTGCTTTGATTGATCCGGAGTCTACCCATTCATATGTTTGTATGAAATTGGTGTCTAGTATGAATATGCCTGTTGAGTCCACAAAAATTGTCATAAAATTGTCAAACCCGTTAGGCAAGCATGTGTTAGTTGACAAAGTGTGTAGAAATTATCCCTTAACAATTAGAGGTCATTGTTTTCTGGCTAATCTTATGCTGCTACCGTTTGATGAATTTGACGTAATTCTTGGTATGGACTGGTTAGCAGCTCATGATGTGATAGTAAATTGTGGGAGGAAATTTATTAAACTGAAATGTGAAAATAGGGATATCCTTCTGAATCAGGTGAATCGGATAGCTTGCCTGCAGTGATTTCTTCTTTGGCGGCTGAGAAATGTATAAGAAAAAGGTATGAGTCTTATCTCGGATTTGTGTTGACTACTCAAGTGTCGGAAGTAAATATTGAGTCAGTGCTTGTGGTATGTGAGTACCTAGATGTGTTTCTGAAAAAGTTGCCCGGATTGCCTCCAACTAGGGAAGTTGAGTTTGGTATTGAGTTGGTTCCTAATACGACACCTATTTCGATTACCTCGTATAGGATGGCCCTGCTGGAATAAAAAGAGTTAAAGGTTCAGTTACAAGAGTTAACGAATAAGGGTTTTGCAAGACCAAACTATTCTCTGTGGGGTGCTCTAGTACTTTTAGTGAAAAAGAAAGACGGGTCGATGAGATTATATATAGACTACCGACATCTCAACAAGGTTACAGTTAAGAAAAGTATTCATTGCCAAGGACCGACGATTTGTTTGACCAATTGAAGGGAGCCTGTAACCAGCCTAGAAGTTAGGCCCTAATCAGGAATGTCACATTGAAAGCACAATTTCAAATCGATTTTACTAAGTTAAAATTTAAGGCCCAAAAGCCCAAGACCCTTGTATCTTGTTAAGTTAAGATGAAAAGCCCATATTTTAGGAAAACATTCATATGTTATGTTATTTTGAAAACCATGTTAACTTTAGAAATTTTGTTTAAGTTTAGTAACTGGATAGTTGAAACATTAATAATACAACCCAAGAATCTAAAGTCAATTAGGAGATACATGGCCTTATTACAATCCTACGAAAAACAAAGTATTTAAAATAAATTCGTTTGAACAAATTAAAACATCTGATTAGCTTGTAGTGTGGCCATCTCCAGTCCCGTCCCCACAAGCCGCCTATTTAGGATCACCAAACATTAAATAAAAGGGTGTGAGTTTCGAAACTCTGTGTTGACAACCCTTGGCAATCAAATCACATACAAATATTCACATTGGGCCTAAGCCCTATCAAAATCGGTGGTCTTGGCCTTAACCCACAATGACCTCATATCATATCATATCATATCATATCCTATCGTATCATATACAAACAAGATAATGCAAAACCCATCCCAATAATCCATCCACTACACATACCATTTCCTTCCACCATTACACACATGTGGGGATTTCTAAATCAACCCACCCATCCTCTAAAAACTAAAGGTAGCCCGATTGCGGTACTACCTAACGTTGCAGCAAACCTGCTAATCATATAATGGGCTTAAAGCCACTGGTGGATCCATGGCCATACGACTATGCGATCCCAAAATCTTCCTCCGTACCATAATTCCTACACACATGCATCCTAAGCAGAATATCATATGAATGCAGCAAACACATAAGTAACATCCACAAACTCATATTCGTCACATAGGGGTATTTTCGTAATTCTACCCTACAGGGGTATTATCATAATTCTACCCTACCGGGTATTATCGTAATGCTACCCTACCGGGGTATTATCGTAATTCTACCCTATAGGGGTATTTTCATAAATTTCCAAATTGGGGGTATTTTGGTAATTCTACAAATTAGGGGTATTTTGGTAATTTCATAAATCGAGGGTATTATGGTAATTTTCCAAACTAAAGGTATTTTGTAATTTTGTAAAACAGGGGTATTTTAGTAATTTTACAAATCTAAGAATATTTCGGTAATTTCCAAATCAGGGGTACTTGGTCCCTCTCCAGTTTTAGTTATAGACTTTGGCCCATTAGCAAGTCCTTACAGCTAAAGTGAACAGACACTATGCACCATGTAGGATTCTAGAGAAGAGAAGGTGGGCCACTACTAAGCTCTCCCTAGATCCAATCCTAGACATGCATATGTCCGTTGCCACACTCTAACCAAGCGACTTGTCCACGGACATGTTTAATTATTAGACTAAGTCTTATGCAGTTTAAGAGTTGTTCAGAACTAGACCTAAAGTCCATTAAACCCTAGCATACATGTCTAAGTCCTCATAAAGCCCATCAAGCCCATTTCACATTCATATAGCCCCTTATGCCCAAATCACATCCTTATGGCCCATTAGGCCCATTTCACGTTCATATAGCCCCTTATGCCCAAATCACATCCTTATGGCCCATTAGGCCCAAATCTCATTCTTATGGCCTATTAGGCCCAAAACAATTCTAGATCATGTAACATGCATGACTAACTCAATCCATATAACCAAATCAATCAATTTCATCAAACTTAGCCTCAGGGCCCACCAGCCTATTTAGCCACTTTTAGCTTTTCGGCTTTCCGGCATTGTCGATTTCATGTATGTGTAGTGTTTGTACACACCTGGTAACCTCGCGTGCTGCAAACCCCTTAATCATGAACCTACGATCGACCACACTAACGATTAACCATGGCTTAACACATACTTACCAAAAACTGAAACCTTACCGTATCTTTACTGTGTGCCTTACGTTTTAGTAGCCCTTCCTTTGCTACTATTTGTGATTATCCTCTAGATCTGCACCCAAACACCTATATCATCAAAACCAAGTGACCCATATTGTACATAAGTCACCCCTATGAGCTACATTAGATTCGGCAATTCACTAATCCATAACTGAGTCGAGAACACTTACCACCTTGCTAACGATCCTTACCTACCACGCTTGTAATCTTTGAGCCTTATCCTTGTTAATTCAAGTTAACGACAAAGAGGGGTTAGATAGCCCTTCAGCTTTTAACAAAACACCCCAAAAAGTTCAACCAAGCACTTACCAAAATTCTCCTTTGATCCTGTGGATTAGATATCTACTGATCAAGATTCGCTTCCAACCGTGACTAAGAGTAGATAACAATCGATTGAGGTGGAGGAACAACAACAAAGGTTCAAAAAGTAGGGATTCGGCAAAAAGGATGATAATAATTTTGGCAATGAAGGGAACTTGGCTTTGTGAGAATTCGGCAAAAGGGATGATGGGGTTTTTCTTTTCGGCACTTGGAAGAATTCGACTATAGGAGAACCAATTTAGAGGAAGAAGAAAAACTAGAGAATGCTCAAAGAACCTTTTAAGCCTTCAGCCCCTTCCTTTTATAGCCACATGCCGAATATGCCATCCCCCAAAGTCCTATTCGGCACCAACTCCTCCCTTTCCTCATCTCCTGATTTTTCTCCCTGATAACACCTTAATCTTATCCAAAATTTCCTCCATATCCATATCACCCGCTTACCTCAATCTCTCCACGGCAAGAGTTCAAAACCAACACAACTCTTCCTATCCACCTATGCAAAATAAAACACTCCAAAAAATACACTCCTAATGCTCGAACCTTGAACCTCTTTAGCTTATACACATGCCACCTTATAGCCCCCAAGTGACACCACTTGCCACTGGACCACAAGCCCATTTGTTTCCTATTTCTTCTTCATTTACTTAAAAGGCTTACTAACTGGAGTCACTGTTCCCTAGAGCTAAAACCAAATTTTTTCCTATACCCTTACTTGATCCCAGGACATCTCCAACACCCCTAGACACTCTAAATTCATTAACCATCAAAGCCCACATGCCAAATGTCATTTTCTCGCTCACTTAAAAATTTTCTGAGACCCAAAGCCCAAATCTCAATAGGCCCAATACTTCTAGGCCCAAATTTGGGGCTTTACAAATCTACCCCCTTACAAAAATTTCATCCTCAAAATTTCCAACTAACTATTAATAGCACTGCTCAAGTCACACCACTATGCTTCCGCTGCGCACTCTGATTTTAATAACACTAACACACTTTAACTCTAATTGAACCCTTTATACATACCCATTGGAGCAGTTAACCATTGCACGCATACAGTTTCTATACCCAAAATATCACATCCACACAAAACACACCCGACTTAATGGTGATTGAACAATCTTGAGCCTGATGCTCCTCAGACCCGCATCTGAAACACGCTCTTGACTTCCTCCAGCATTCAACCAGATGATGCCTTCTGCAATATTTGCAAGCCAAAAAGTTTGGACGTACCTTAACATGCTTCACAGAACGAGTCTGCAGTCCTAGAGAACTGCGATCTCTTTTTTCTTACAGCCCATGCACCTAACCCGAAGTGTTTCACCAATTTTTTTAACCTCCTCCAATACCCCTAACTAGCTGAGTCAGCACATCAACCGTAACACTTTCACGGCCTTCGCCGCGACCCTTTGCACTGCTTCTAGTGCTCATCGCTAATTCTCGTATTATCTGAATTAGGAATTTTTATGTATTTAGTTCATAGTTCCACTATTTAAAATACATGTCTTATGCAAGTAATAATTTAGAAGTTGTTTCGTAGTCGAAAATCCACTACAGGCTTAAGTTTCCTATGGGCTTTAGTCTCTAAAAGCCTATTTCTAAGTAGCCAATTATCTACATAGTTCAGTAATTTAAACAAATGTAGTACAGAAAACTTACTTGGCTTGACATCGAGGGCTCGGTGAACCACACTTCAAGAATCCTGAAAAAAACTTTTTAATCCACTTGTTTTCAAAACCCAAAATCTAAGGCCCATTTCACAGCCCAAGCTTTGCAATCGGGCTCTGATACCACTAAATGTAACACCTCAGACTCATCCTAGAAGTTAGGCTCGAATCCAAATGTCACATTGAAAGCACAATTTCAAATCGATTTTACTAAGTTAAAATTTAAGGCCCAAAAGCCCAAGACCCTTGTATCTTGTTAAGTTAAGATGAAAAGCCCATATTTTAGGAAAACTTCATATGTTATGTTATTTCGAAAACCATGTTAACTTTAGAAATTTTGTTTAAGTTTGGTAACTGGATAGTTGAAACAATAATAATAAAACCCAAAAATCTAAAGTCAATTAGGAGATACATGACCATATTACAATCCCATGAAAATAAAGTATTTAAAATAAATTCGTTTGAACAAATTAAAACATCTATTAGCTTGTAGTGTGGCCATCTCCGAGTCCTCTCCCATATCGAGCCGTCTATTCAGGATCACCTGAAATGTTAAATAAAAGGGTGTGAGTTTCGAAACTCAGTGTGTACAACCCTTGGCAATCAAATCACATACAAATATTCACATTGGGCCTAAGCTCTATCAAAATCGGTGGTCTTGGCCTTAACCCACAATGATATCATATCATATCATATCATATCATATCATATCATATCATATCATATCATATCATATCATATCATATCATATCGTATCGTATCATATACAAACAAGATAATGCAAAACCCATCCCAATAATCCATCCACTACACATACCATTTCCCTTCCAACCATTACACCTGTGGCGATTTCTAAATCAACCCACCCATCCTCTATACACCAAAGGTAGCCCGGTTACGGTACTACCTAACGTTGCAGCAAACCTGTTAATCATATAATGGGCTTAAAGCCACCGGTGGATTCATGGCCATACGACTATATGATCCCAAAATCTTCCTCCGTACCATAATTTCCACCCACATGCATCCTAAGCTCATATGAATGCAGGAAACACATAAGTAACATCCACAAACTCATATTCGTCACGTAGGGGTATTTTCATCATTTCACTATCTAGGGGTATTTTCATAATTCTACCCTCCAGGGGTATTATTATAATTCTACCCTACCGGGGTATTATCGTAATTCTACCCTACAGGGGTATAATCGTAATTTTACCTTCTAGGGGTATTTTCATAAATTTCCAAATCGGAGGTATTTTGGTAATTCTACAAATTAGTGGTATTTTGGTAATTTCATAAATTGAAGGTATTATGGTAATTTTCCAAACTAAGGGTATTTTGCAATTTTGCAAAATAGGGGTATTTTAGTAATTTTACAATGTAGGGGTATTTTAGTAATTTTACAAATATAAGGATATTTCGGTAATTTCCAAATCAGGGGTACTTCGTCTCTCTCGGGTTTTAGTTATAGACTTTGGCCCATTAACAAGTCATTGTGGCTAAAGCGAACAGACACTATGCACCAAGTAGGATTCTAGAGAAGAGGAGGTGGGCCACTAGGACCGCTTAAGCACCAGGCTCTCCCTAGATCCAATCCTAGACATGCATATATCCGTTGCCACACTCTAACCTGAGACTTGTCCACGGACATGTTTAATTATTAGATTAAGTCTTATGTAGTTTAAGAGTTGTTCAGAACTAGATCTAAAGTCCATTAAACCCTAGCATACATGTCTACGTCCTCATAAAGCCCATCAAGCCCATTTCACATTCATATAGCCCCTTATGCCCAAATCAAATTCTTATGGCCCATTAGGCCCATTTCACGTTTATGTAGCCCCTTATGCCAAAATCACATCCTTATGGCCCATTAGGCTCAAATCTCATTCTTATGGCCTATTAGGCCTAAAACAATTCTAGATCATGTAACATGCATGACTAATCAATCGATTTCATCAAACTTAGCCTCAGGACCCACCAGCCCATTTAGCCACTTTTGGCTTTTTAGCTTTTCGGCATTGCCAATTTCATGTGTGTGTAGTGTTTGTACACACCTGGTAACCTCGCGTGCTGCAAACCCCTTAATCACGAACCTACGATCGACCACACTAATGATTAACCATGGCTGAACATATACTTATCAAAAACTAAAACCTTACCGTATCCTTACCGTGTGCCTCACGTTCTAGTAGCCCTTCCTTTGCTAGTATTTGTGATTATCCTCTAGATCTGCACCCAAACACCTATATCTTAAAACCAAGTGACCCATATTGTGCATAAGTCACCCCTATGAGCCACATTAGATTCAGCCATTCACTAATCCATAACTGAGTCGAGAACACTTACCACCTTTCTAATGATCCTTACCTACCACGCTTGTAATCTTTGAGCCTTACCCTTGTTAATACAAGTTAACGACAAGGAGGGGTTAGATAGCCCTTCAGCTTTTAACAAAACACCCCAAAAAGTTCAACTAAGCACTTACCAAAATTCTCCTTTGATCCTATGGATTAGATATCTACTGATCAAGATTCGGCTTCCAACCGTGACTAAGAGTAGATAACAATTGATTGAGGTGGATAAAAAGAAAAAGGTTTGGCAAAAGTAGGGATTTGGCAAAGAAGGATGATAATAATTTTAGCAATGAAGGGAACTTGGCTTTGTGAGAATTCAGCAAAAGGGATGATGGGGTTTTTCTTTTCGGCACTTGGAAGAATTCGACTATAGGAGAACCGATTAAGGAGGAGAAGAAAAATTAGAGAATGCTCAAAGAACCTTTCAAGCCTTCGGCCCCTCCTTTTATAGCCTCAAGCCGAATATGCCATCCCCTAAAGTCCTATTTGGCACCAACTCCTCCCTTTCCGCATCTCTTGATTTTTCTCCCTGATAACACCTTAATCTTATCCGAAATTTCCTCCACATCCATATCACCTGCTTACCTCAATCTCTCCACGGCAAGAGTTCAAAACCAACACAACTTTTCTCGTCCACCTATGCAAAATAAAACACTCCAATAATACACTCCTAATGCTTGAACCTTGGACCTCTTCAGCTTACACACACACCACTTTATAGCTCCCTAGTGACGCCACTTGCCACTGGACCACAAGCCCATTTGTGTCTTATTTCTTCTTCATTTACTTAAAAGGCCTACTAACTGGAGTCACTGTTCCCTAGAGCTAAAACCAATTTTTTTCCTATACCCTTACTTGATCCCAGGACATCTCCAACACCCCTAGACACTCCAAATTCATTAACCATCAAAGCCCACATGCCAAATGTCATTTTCTCGCTCACTTAAAATTTGTTTGAGACCCAAAGCCCAAATCCCAATAGGCCCAATACTTCTAGGCCCAAATTCGGGGCGTTATAGAGCCACAGTGTTTTCTAAGATGGACCTAAGGTCCGATTATTACCAGTTGAGAGTTAAGGAATAGGGTGTGCCAAAATGTCATTTCCAATAAGGTATGGCCATTATGAGTTCCTCGTCATGCCCTTTGGCTTAACAAATGCTCCCACCGTGTTTATGTATTTAATGAATTGTATTTTTCGATCGTACTTGGATAAGTTCATTTTTGTTTTTATCGATGATATATTAATTTATTCTCGTGATGAGAGTGAGCACGTGGAGCATTTGAGAACTATTTTGCAAACTTTAAGAGATAAGTAGTTGTATGCTAAGTTTAGCAAAAGTGAATTTTGGCCTCGAGAAGTCGGGTTCTTGGGCTACATCATGTCAGGTGATGGAATTATAGTTGACTCGGGTAAGATATTGGCTATGGTTGATTGGAAACCGCCGAGGAATGTGTCAGAGATTAGAAGCTTTTTGGGCTTAGCGGGATACTACGGACCATTCGTCAAAGGATTCTCCATGATTGCTACGCCAATGACGAGGTTGCTATAGAAAGATGTCAAGTTCGAATGGACACAGAAGTGCCAACAGAGTTTTGAGAAACTAAAGGCATTGTTGACTGAAGCCCTAGTTTTAGTGCGATCGAAACCGGGAAAGGAATTTGTGGTGTGTAGTGATGCATCCTTAAATGGATTGGGGTTTGTGCTCATGCAAGAAGGCAAGGTAATAGCATATGCCTCGAGACAACTGAAGCCGTATGAGAAAAACTATTTGACTCACGACTTAGAGTTAGCCGCCATAGTGTTCACACTAAAATTTGGAGACGCTATTTGCATGGCGAGAGATGCCGGGTATTCACCGACCATAAAAGCCTAAAGTATTTGATGACTCAAAAGGAGTTAAACCTACAACAGCAGAGATGGTTATTTAATATTCTGATAAATGATCTGTGTACCTAAGGATGAAGAGCTTATTCAGAAGATTTCGCAAGAGGCTCATGGTGGTTGTTTGTCCATCCATCTGAGTAGTGTGAAAATGTACAATGACTTGTAGAAAATGTATTGGTGGTCGGGAATGAAAAGAGACATCTCAGAGTTTGTCTCTAAGTGTTTAATTTCTCAGCAAGTGAAAGCCGAACACCAAGTACCTTCAAGTTTACTTCAGCCCGTGATGGTTCCCGAGTGGAAATGGGACCTTACTACCACGGATTTTGTGTCTGGATTACCGTTGACGCCAAAGAAGAAAGATGTTTTATGGGTTGTGGTTGATAGGCTAACTAAGTTAGCTCATTTGATATCGGTGCGTACCGATTATCCACTGGAGAAATTGTTCAATTTGTATGTTTCTGAAATTGTGAGACTTCATGGAGTTCTAAAACTCTACCAACGGTAAGTACCTTTCCCAACCTTGAAACTCAAGAACACAACACTGCAACATATCTTCAAGAATCTGAATTACTCTTTCCGACTGACCGTCGGTTTGCAGATGGAAAGCCGTGCTAAAATTTAATTTTGTCCCCAAAGCTTCTTATAACTTTTTCCAAAATCGCAAGGTAAACCTCGAATCTCTATCCGAAATAATTGACAAGGGCATTATGAGGCTTTGTATGGGCGTAAGTGCCGAACACCCTTGTATTGGACTGAACTCAGAGAAAATCAGATACACAGGGGTTGACTTAGTCAGAAAAATTAAAGAGAAAGTAAAAGTGATTCGTGGTTGTTTGAGGGCCGCTTCAGATAGACAGAAATCGTATGCGGACTTGAAATGGAAAGAGATTGAGTTTCAAGTAGGTGATAAGGTATTTTTGAAAGTATCCCCGTGGAAGAAAATCCTTACATTCGGTAGGAAAGGTAAATTAAGTCCACGTTTTATTGGGCCCTATGAGGTGACTGAGAGAATTAGACCAATAGCATACCGATTAGCTTTACCGTTTGAGTTAGAGAAGATCCATGATGTATTCCATGTGTTTATGTTGCACCGCTACCGTTCTGACCCATCACATGTGATTTCACCAACAGAGGTTGAGATTTGTTTAGACATGACCTATGGTGAAGAGCCGGTTAAGATTTTAGATCGAGAGATCAAGCAATTGAAAAATAAAACTATAGCACTCATGAAAGTACTATGGCATAGACATGGGGTTGAAGAGGCCACTTGGGAGCCTGAGGAGACTAGGAGATAACAATAACCAAACCTGTTCGCTGATAAGATTTTCGGGGACAAAAATCCCTAAAGGGGAAGAATTGTAATAGCCCGATATTGGGGCTAGTCGAATAGTGATTTTGAAACCACTAATCCGAGGCTAGAGAAATTATTTTTAATATTATTTTATGTGTTATAGCATGATTATATGAGGGCATAAAAATTTTAGTGAATTAATTTTAGTGATTACTCGCTTAATTTCGAAAAAGGACTAAACGCATAAAGTGAAAAAGTTTTGTTTTACAAGCTAAGGGTGTTAATTAACTATGGAACATTAAATTATAAGTCCTTATTGAATAAATAGACCCCAAAGTGATTAATGGTTGAACATGGAGACAAAGAAATTGAAAAGTCAAAGGTTTGGTGGCATTAGGTGACTTAATTGATAAAATAAAAGAAAGTTTTCATCTTTTTCATTCTCTCTTTCTTCTCCACTGATTTCACTCAAGAAAAGGGCCATGGAAGCTTGAAAATTTCAGCAATCTTTAATCCTTGCAAGTAAGTCATCTTGATGGTCATTTTTGATGATTTTTGTGTTTTTGAAACCATTATAGCTTAATTTAGCTAATGAGGGGGCTATTTTGCAAAATAGCTGAAAATATAGGGCTTTTCCATGTGATTCTTCATGTTTTTGCTGAAATTTTATGGAAGAAACTGAATCTTGGTTGTTAAATAAACAACTTTTGTGAAAGGACTTTTCATGAAAACACTTGAATGGACCATTTTGTAAAAGTTATAAAATGAGTAGTAAATGTGTGAAATGATTGGAATTGTGAGTTTCTATAAGCTTAAAATAGATTGGACTAGGCTTGGTTAATGAGGAAATTTGATGAAAATCATTTTACGAGCCTAGGGGCAAAATCATAATTATGTGAAAGTTTAGGGACAAAATGGTAATTTTACCCAGGTATGAATTATAGATTGTCTTGATTAATGTAGTGATTAAATAAGTGAATTTGTCATTATAGATAAAAAATGGAGTCCGAATCTAGACCAGGGGAAAACCAAGCTATTGGACTAAATCAAATTAGTCGCCCATATTTCGTATACCAAGGTAAGTTGTACGTAAATAATACAACTATATTGTTATGATACATTAAACAATTGATATTGCATAAAATGTTTGATTATTGTCATGAATATGCATGATGAAATTTGATGTGGTATACTCTCGGTTGAACCTTAAGAATAGATTGGATATCCAAGCCATGACATTTGGTTGATATGTATGCTAGTGTAAGACCGTGTCTGGGACATGGCATCGGCCACATTATGAAAGCTGTGTAAGACCATGTCTGGGACATGGCATCGGCGATGGTATGTGTGCTAGTGTAAGACCATGTTTGGGACATGGCATCCGCGTTGAGACGAGAGCTAGTGTAAGAACATGTCTGGGACATGGCATCGGCCTCGACATTTGAACCAGTGTAATACCATGTCTAGGACATGGCATTGGCACTTTACCCTCTTGTGTAAGGCTTATCAAATATCCTTTGGTATTCCAATTGGTTCAACGAGTAAATTAAAGCTTGTGTCAAAAGTGAGAAAAGTTACGACTATGTTGTAAGTGATACAGGTACCTATATAAGAAATGAGCTCGAACTATGTTGTATGATTAGTAAGGGTGAAATGAGTAAGTTATGCCTTTAATCATATTAGAATCATGTGCAAGTTTATAATATGTTATGAGTATGATAATGCATGGTAATTGTTGTTAATTATTTACATGCGACTTACTAAGCTTTATGCTTACTCCCTCTCCTTTCTATTTTCTTATAGTGCCACCAAGCTAGCTCGAGGATCAAAGGACGTCGGAGACTCGATCACACTATCAATCTAAACATTTAGTATAGTTAGAATTATCATTTTGAGTATGGCATGTATAGGGACTTGGTCTTTTGTCAAATGTCATATTGTTTTGGCCAAATGTGTTGGCTTGTCTTGAAGCTTGATTCCTTTTGTATAAGGCCATGGATGATGGCTAATGCTTGTTATTGATATATGAAAATTATGATGTTTTTCATGAATGTACAAATTGAATGGTTGAGTATTTGGTATATTAATGCATGAATGAGTAGGTTATTAATGTGGCTTATGTTGGTGCAAGGGTGGCAGAAAGGGCTTGGTAAATAGCCTTGTTTTGTCCACACAGGTAGGCACACGGGCATGTGTCTAGGCTGTGCGTGACACACGATCTGCCCCATGGGCATGTAGATTGGCTGTGTGTTCCCCTGCACCCTAAGTTGGCAAACAGAATGCCTAGTAGTAATCACACGAGCTGAGGCACGGCCATGTGTCTCAACCGTATGGAAGACACAGCCATAGGACATGGGCATGTACCCAGGCCATGTGAAGTCTGCACCGTAAATGAGAAATTAAAATCACCACATGGCCTAGCACACGGGCTTGTTCCTTGTCTGTGTAACCCTAATTGAATGATGATGTCAGAAACAAAATGCCAAGGTTTTTGCACACGGGCTGAGACACGGGCGTATCATGGCCGTGTGACAGACACGGGCGTGTGCCAGGCCATGTGGAAACCCCTGTAGGTTCGAATTGAGAAATAAATCCACACGGGTACAGGACATGGGTGTGTCCCTATATGCTTAAGCCGTGTGAGTTACATGATCCTTCAACATGGCCATGTTATTAGGTCACAAGGGAGTATGTCCCTGTTTTTAGTGATATTTTCCAAAGTTTTCTAAAGAACTCGGTTTGGTCCCGAACCATTTCCAAAGTGTGTTTTGGGTCTCGTAGGCTCATATTAAGGACTTTAGGATGAAGATTGAAAAGTTTTAAATTTGAAAGAAGTTTCATAACCCAAAAATGTATGTTAGTATGTGTCTAAGTTAGGTAACGCATCGTACCCTGTTCTGGCGTCAAACACTGGTAAGGGGTGTTACAGAGATTTATAATAAGAAAATGAAACGGGATAGAAGAAATAAAGAATCTTGCAAGAGAATTTCCTCCAAATCATTTTCAGCATTTCTGACGAAAACGTCTAGAGATGATTTCAGTCGACCCACCTCAATGTAGGAACGATCAAGTAAGAATAAAGCGACTCAATAGGATTTTAGGGTAACTATTAAACCTACCGCTAGTGTGGATAGTATACAGAATGCTTCAAGATCTAAATGCAAATATTGTAGGAAACCTCACTCCGGTGAATGTAGAGGTAAGATAGGAGCTCGTTATAAGTGCGGGGTTATTGACCATTTTATTCATGATTGTCCTCAATTACTAAAGAGGAGGGAGAACAAAAAGAAAAGTAATGAGCCACTTCTCAAAGAAGTAAACGTTTGGGTCAAAGTAGCGCTACTGGGACTGCTCGTTTGGGTATGAGAGATTCAGCTGCCCGGTCAAAGGCTAGGTACTGTATGTACATATGCTATTCGAGCTAGAGAGGAAGCAACAGCTCCAAACATAATTGCTGTATTTTCTATCTTTTTGATGTTACTGTGTAGGCATTGATTGACCTTGGGTCTACACATTCTTATTTTTGTACTGCATTAGCATTCGAAAAGAAATTATCTGTTGAACCTACTGATTATGATGTTCAAGTCACTAATCCATTAGGCCAAAGTGTAATAGTTAATTTATTGTGTCGAGGATGTCCATTGAAAATAAAAGGTTGTGAATTCCCTATTGATTTGATGTTACTACATTTTCAGGAATTTGATGTTATATTGGGAATTGATTGGTTGACAAAGCATGATGCCATAGTAAAGTGTAGAGAAAAATGAATCAATTTGAATTGCCAGACAGGAACGATGATTACTGTTGAGTCTGCAAATCTGAAAGAAATGGTCAGAATTATTTCAGCTTTTTCAGCTCAAAGATTAATGCGTAAAGGTAATGAAGCATTTTGAGCCTACATTCTTGATACTCGGGGTTCTGAATCAAAGTTAGAATCGTTACTAGTTGTTAATGAGTTTACTGATGTGTTTCCTAAGGAAATTTTGGTTTTACCACCAGATCGTGAAGTTGAGTTTGTGATTGATGTGATTCCATGAATAGGTCCGATATCAGTAACACCATACAGAATGGCATTGACTAAGCTAAAGGAATTAAAGGCACAGTTGCAAGAGTTACTAGACAAAGGGTTTATCAGACCAAGCATGTCACCTTGGGGTGTACCTGTTTTATTAGTGAAAAAGAAAGAAGGATCTCTGAGTCTACGTATAAATTACAGACAGCTGAACAAGGTCACAATTAAGAATAAATATCCTTTGCATAGTATTGATGATTTGTTTAACCAACTGAAAGGTGTTGTAGTCATTTCGAAGATAGACCTCAGATCTGGGTATTATCAGTTGAAAGTTAAAGAATGTGATGTACTGAAAACTGCTTTCAGAACTAGATATGGTCATTATGAGTTTTTGGTGATGCCTTTTGGTTTGACAAATGCTCATGCTGCTTTTATCGATTTGATGAATTGAATTTTTCAACCTTATTTGGATAGATTTGTAGTTTTGTTTATTGATGATATACTGATCTTTTCTAAGATCGAATCCAAGCATGCACAACACTTGAAAATTGTGTTACGAACTTGAAGGAGAAATAATTGTATGCAAAGTTCAGTAAATGTGAATTCTGGCTTCATGAGATCGGATTTTTGGGTCATATTGTGTCAGTTGAAGGGATATGAGTGGATCCAAGCAAAGTATCTGTAGTGGTGAATTGGAAAATTCCAAAGAATATAATAGAAGTGTGAAGTTTTCTGGGTTTAGCAGGATATTACCGCTGTTTTGTTAAGAAATTTTGATGATTGCTTTATCGATGACTCGACTACTACAGAAAAATGTTGAATTTGTTTGGTCTGATGAGTGTCAGTAGAGTTTTGATCAGCTGAAGAAAATGTTAAAGGAAGCTCCGTCTTGACTCAGCTAGAATCGAATGTACCATAAATTGTTTACAATGATGCATCTTTAAATGGATTGGGTTGTGTCTTAATACAGTCAGAAAAAGTAGTGGCTTATGCTTCTCAGCAGTTAAAACCACATGAGAGGAATTATCCCACACATGATCTTGAATTGGCTGCAATTGTGTTTGCTTTGAAATTTTGGAGACTATTTATACGGTGAGAAATGTTGTGTACACGGATCATAAAAGTCTGAAATATTTGATAACTCAGAAGGAATTGAATTTGAGACAAACACAGTGGCTAGAGCTACTAAAAGATTATGATCTGGTTATTGACTATCACCCAGGAAAGGCTAACGTAGTTGTGAATGCACTAAGTCGAAAGTTGACCTTGTTTGCACTTCAAGTGATGAACGTTCATTTGTCTCTTAATGAAGATGGTTCTATATTAGCAGAGTTGAAAGCAAAACCTATATTCCTTCAACGGATACGAGAGTTGCAAGATGAAGATCTAAAATTAGTACTAAAATGAAATATGATACAAGATAATCTGAGTTCGGAGTTTAGCATTGATGATAGCGGCATGTTGCATTATCATAATAGAATTTGTGTTCCGAATAATGCAGATTTGAAAAATGATATTCTTTCTGAAGCTTATAGTAGCATATACTCCTTTCATTCAGTTAATACGAAAATGTATTGTGATTTGAAATGGATGTATTGGTGGCCGGGTATGAAACGGGAAATCTGTGAATTTGTAACGAAGTGTTTGATTTGTCAGGAAGTCAAAGCAGAACATCAGGTACCAACGGGTTTGTTACAACCTGTCATGATTCCTAAGTGGAAATGGGAGTATGTCACGATGGATTTTGTATCTGGATTACCTATGACTCTAAGAAAGAAAAATTCGATATGGGTGATTGTGGATAGATTGACTAAGTTAGCACATTTTATCCCGGTCAGAATAGACTTTTCACTTGAGAAATTAGTAGAATTATATATGTCTGAGATCATAAGATTACATAGGGTTCCAATATCTATTATTTGGATCGAAATTCGAGGTTTACATTGATGTTTTAGAGTAGATTAAAAGAAGCCTTAGGTACTATGTAACACCCCTCACTCAAATTCAATGCCAGAATAGCGTTATGGAGTATTGCCGGACTTATCATACAATTACAATTCAAAATTTTGTTGAAATGCCTTTCATTTTCAATTCTCTTTGTTAAAAACCATACTTAATTTGTTTAAAAATATTTATTGAGTCGAATTGTTTACAGACTTCAAATGTACCCGATGGCACTTTAAAACATTTTCCGCTTAATTTGAGAAAACATATGCATCCGTTTAACATCATCAAATAGTTTAAACAAAACAAAACATGCAGCAATAACAAAAATAATTCTAGGAGGCCTTATTACATCTTAAATAAAACAAACCAACGTAAAAATAATTAAAATTTAAAGTTCATTTATATCAAATGTCCAACGTGCATGGCCACTCGAGTCCATCCTGTTCCTCATTCGTAATCTACGAGTCACCTGAAAAATTAAAGGAGAAGGTGAGTCACCAAGACTCAATGTAACCTTCCCGATTTAGTGCAACAACGTACACAAATCATAACCAATTAATATGCATAAGTTTAAGATGCACCCATCCTAACCATCCAAACGCCTTTCTCTACCCCGTGTGGTACCAAACCAATTGGTGGTGCCAAACCATTGG
Source organism: Gossypium rotundifolium (assembly GCA_025506655.1). NCBI lineage: Eukaryota > Viridiplantae > Streptophyta > Magnoliopsida > Malvales > Malvaceae > Gossypium > Gossypium rotundifolium. The sequence continues at coordinate 33,115,509 of CP106727.1, read as the reverse complement.
TGACGATAGTCACAAATGTGATGCCAAATCACTTGGAGATACCAAATCTCTACGGTGTTCGAGGACACAAATCGAATGATGGGGCCAACCCATCGTGTGATACCAAATCATGGCGTCAATCCCATATCTCAAAGTGGGGCCAACCCACGGTGGTGCTAAGCCACGTGGACGAGACGCTATGAGGTGCCAAACCTCCGAGGTACCAAACCTCTGTGATTGTAGTCACATGTGTTACCAAAACACTTTGGTGTCCGTCGACACGAATATCAACGCCCCTCCACTCTTTTAACCCACATCAATCAATTACATACTTTTACGTAATCATGCTAAAGGTTTATTTAACAACATTCATAGATTTATCATTGCCATATATCAAATATTGCACATACCAAATGTGTCATGCTTCCCAAAAGCATCAAATAGAAATCTCATCGCAATAAAGACTTACCCGAATCCTTGTTAATACCATGATGGTATTACATCCATATCTACACAAACCGATTAGGCATAATATAACACTTAGCATATTAAAGTTATAAGGTGTGTATGTACACACCGATATTAACAAGAGTCCTAAATCCCGAATAGACAAATCGCCACACAAGTTTTCCTTGCCCTATATTCTACCAAACACTAGGTTAGTGCCATGGCCTATTCGCCAAACCAAAATAATTCTACGGGGTTATCATATGAACCCGAACCTCACCTAATCGCCTTTCGAGTACTAACTACGGCAACCAAGACAATAATCACTTCACTTCCTACAATCGGCAACTATTAAATAATAGCCTTGACTTTAGAATAATCAAAAGAATAATCCCTTAAAATAAATCCTTACCACCTTTGACTTACCAACCTTTGATTGCTAGAGAGATATAGGGCTTAAATCAATCGCTTCCAAAGTCCCAAAGAGCCTATCTTTCAAAACCGATTGTACAAAAATCAAAGAAAACTACCCTTGAATATTCGCCAAAACAAAGACTATAAGAGAGGAAGAAGATTCTATTATGGTTTTGAATGAAGATAACAAAAGATATTATGGAGAAAAGAAATAGAGTATGTGAGTAGCAAAGAAAATGAGAATGAGAGGAGAGGATTCGATTTTAAAATAATAGAAGAAAAGAAAAGAAAAAAGGATTTGGGAAAGAAAGAGGTTCGGTCAAGAAGAAAATAAAAGGAAAAAGTGATGTTGAGCAAATACCAAAAGTAAGAAAAGAGGAAGAGAGATGGGAGAAAGAGTGCACAAAAGTGCAAAAGATGTTTTCGGTTTCAAAGGAAAAGATGAGAGAAAGAAAATATAAATTTTGGTTCAAACAAAATGAAGACTAACCAAAAGCAAAACTTGCACAAAATGTACAATACTCATTCGGCCAAACAAAGGATTTTTGGAGAGGAAAACAAAATGCAAAAGATGTTCAAAAGGAGAATTGGCCAACTATTCCCCCAAGCTACCTAACAAAATTCGCCACCCCCTAGACACCTATACTGCCCACATTCAAGCACTAAAAGCATAGGAATTGTTTCAAAACATTTTCCACAAGCCAAGCCTTTTGTCCCTCAATATACTATAACTTCAAGATATCCTTCCATAACCTTAAGAATCTTATCCCATAAATTAAGCTTTCCTTAAACAAAAATTCAACTTACCAAAAGTTATTAGTCCACCTATCATAAATAAGTTTGACCGCCATCAATGCTAATACACAAAATAAACCTTCAAAATGCTAAACATACCACTCGAACCTCTAACCTCAAGCTACCTTTCAAGCTCCTTAACCATCTTGCCACTTACTCCTCTTATGCTATAAATGAACACTTAAATTAACTTAAGTGCTAAGCTCACTTAATCTTACTTCATTAAATAAACCATACTAAAATTTATTCTAACTTCCTAATTAAAATCTAGCCTTCACAAGACTATGCTAACATACAAAATTCATACCCAAGCCAACACAAAAAAATAATATTCTAATTTTCCTAAAGCCCAAGGTCCAAATGGCCCAATTCTACTAGGCCCAATTTCGAGATGTTACAGTTCTACCCTCCTTAAAGAAATTTTGTCCTCGAAATTTCCTACTAGCGATCCATCGTACAGTCTAACTCACCGCACTACGCTCTTGCTGCGCACTCTGATCTTAACAACACTACTAACAATCAAAGCGGTAAATAGAAATTCAATGATCAAGAACATACTGGTAATGATGTCCGGTGCGTTGCCCTCCTCTCGACGTCTAGTTGCATACACCAAACCTGGCTGTCTTGCCTCAGTGTTGTTTGCACCTCTGCCCAATGCTCCGCGACCTTGACCAGAGCCATCACCACCTCTACCGTTACCACGACCTCTCTGCAGTGCTGGTCCTTCCTTTTTGATCTGAGCACGACCTTGACCCTCTGGCTGATTCCTTGCCAACTTCCGTGGACAATCCCTCACACGGTGATCCAAAGACCCACATTCAAAACAACCCCTCTCACCGTTCCAACATTCACCCCAATGAAATTTGCCACATCGGTTACACCGTGCTGGTCCCTGATTAGCAGCCACAGGCCTCTCCGCCTGATTCGACCCGCCATGCCTAGCCCTCTTCGAGAATCTTGGTAGACCGGATGATTCGTAACCTCTCTTATGCTTATTCCGATCGTAACTCGCCTTACAGATTCCTTTAATCCTTCGGCTATCTTAGCCTTTTCAACTAAAGTAGCAAAATCTCGCTCCTGATGTGGAGCAATCAATAGTCTCAGCTCGTCCTTCAGACCATCCTCGAATCGAACATATCGCTCGTGCTCCGAAGCCACAATACCTCCAGCATATTGGCTCAATCTTAAGAACTCAACCTCATACTCGACACGGATTTACTCCCTTGGACCAAACTCCGAATGCCTTACGCGCATCAACGTAACTAGACCCAATATATTTCTTTTGATATCTTTGCCTTAAAGAAGTCCCAAGTGAGATCTTCGCTCTGACACCATTCAACCGTGAGCCACCATCGATATGACTCATCCTTGAGAAGCGACACCGCCCTTTTAGTTTCTCCTCATTTGTCAAATCTATCTCATCCATGATTCTTTCGGTCGATTCTAGCCAATACTCAGCCGTATTGGGCGCTACACCAGATACACCTCAAAAAATTCAGCTCCGTTAGCTCGAAGTCTCTCAGGTACCAATTTTCGAGCTCCTCCACCTCCACCCATTCCAGCTACCCTTTCCAGAACCCGCAGCATCGCTTGACATCAAGGTCATCACCCTACTGATCCCGCTTCTTGGCTCCAAAAGTTGGGGGTGGTGGTGGCGGTGGTACTTCATTCTCGTAACCTTGACCCGACCTAACTGGTTCGGACACGAGCCATCCTTCCCTTCGCATCCACGACGGCCACGCCCTCTAGAGCTCATTCTAACTATCGCGCTTTTAACTGATTAGAAAAATTTTATGGATTAGTAATTTGTTTCACAACTAGTTATTCACAAGAAGTTTTATGGAAAGCTCAATAGGGATTCTTTCGATCAATCAAGGTTTTAAGTTCTCTATCCTAGTTCACACGAGAAGAACATCCATTCCTAATACCTTCCATACTTATTCACTCTTCGGACATTTCTGCCTGCTTTCCTGTCGAGGTATTTTCGTCATTTTCCTACAAGGGTATTTTTGTAATAAATCGGAGAATTTTAAAACTTTTGTAATTCGAACATTTTGAAATTTCCAAAACTAGAAGGTTCTTTTAAATTTCTCAAATTAAAGGTATGGCAAAATTTTGGAAACTAGGGTATTTTGGTAATTTTGTCAATCGGGGAAATTTTGTAAATTCAAAAGTCGATGTATATTTTTGAAATACAAGATTTTCAGCTACTTTTGCAAAGTAAGAAGATTTTATCGAAATCGAGGTAATTCGATAATTCTAGAACCAATGGCATTTTCGTAATTTTGCCACTAGGGCATTTTGGTAATTTTGTAAACCGGAATATTTTGAAGATTTTTTTCAAAATAAATTTTTTCCTAATATCTAGAGAGTACTTAAACAATTTTAAAACTCGAGTTTTCATGAAAACATGGCTAATCCCTTCGGGTTTTATTTATTGTTTCGCTTATGATCGAATCCTCTTGGTTAGGGTGAACCAGAAGCTTACGCACTGTAGGATTCTCTGAAGAGGAGGTGAGTCACGAGGACCGCTTAAATACCAAGCTCTTTCGGATCCAATCCTAGACATGCGCACTGTGGTTACCACACCTAACTCTTCGACTAGGTCGTAGGTTTGTTTAATTAGGCTCTTAAAGTCTTATGTCTTTGTTTGGGGTAACTAGTCCTAAAGTTTAAAGTACTTTTCACTATCTACGTTCCATGCTTCCTACCCTTCTACAGAAAATAAATCATACAGAAGTTAGGAGTACTTACATGGGTGGATAGGTGCCGGAGACTCGGTGCCATGCTTATTCAAAACCAAAATATTTCAAATAGACCTACTAAAAACATTTTTGGGCCTTGGGCCCCACAGTAGAAGCTTTGAACTGGCTCGATATCAATTTGTAACACCCCAAACTCGCCCAAACATTACTGATCAATTTGGTTTGCTCTGGAGAAAACATTTTGAAAACCATTTTAAAACCGATTCAAAATTTTGTTGAAATGCCTTTCATTTTCAATTCTCTTTGTTAAAACCATACTTAATTTGTTTAAAAATATTTATTGAGTCGAATTGTTTACAGACTTCAAATGTACCGATGGCACTTTAATACATTTTGTGTTTAATTTGAGAAAACATATGCATCCGTTTAACATCATCAAATAGTTTAAACAAAACAAAACATGCAAAGAATAACAAAAATAATTCTAGGAGGCCTTATTACATCTTAAATAAAACAAACCAATGGAAAAATAATTAAAATTTAAAGTTCATTTATATCAAATGTCCTTTGCATGGCCACCTCGAGTCCATCCTGGTTCCTCATCCGCAATCTCTGAGTCACCTAAAAATTAAAGGAGAAGGTGAGTCACCAAGACTCAATGTGTAACCCTTCCCGATTTAGTGCAACAACATACACAAATCATAATCAATTAATATGCATAAGTTTAAGATGCACCCATCCTAACCACCCAAATGCCTTTCTACCCCGTGTGGTACCAAACCACCGGTGATGCCAAACCACCGGTGACGTATAGTCACAAATGTGATGCCAAATCACCGGAGATACCAAATCTCGGTGTCCGAGGGACACAAATCGAATGATGGGGCCAACCCATCGTGTGATACCAAATCACCAAGGCGTCAATCTCATATCTCAAAGTGGGGCCAACCCACGGTGGTGCTAAGCCACGGACGAGACGCTATGAGGTGCCAAACTTCAAGGTACCAAACCTCGGTGACCGTAGTCACAATGTGTTACCAAAACACCGTGTCCGCCGACACGAATATCACTTGCCCCTCCACTCTTTTAACCCACATCAATCAATTACATACTTTTACGTAATCATGCTAAAAGGTTTATTTAACAACATTCATAGATTTATCATTGCCATATATCAAATATTGCACATACCAAATGTGTCATGCTTCCCAAAAGCATCAAATAGAAATCTCATAGCAATAAAGACTTACCGAATCCTTGTTAATACCATGATGGTATTACATCCATATCTACACAAATCGATTAGGCATAATATAACACTTAGCATATTAAAAAGTTATAAGGTGTGTATGTACACACCTGATATTAACAAGAGTCCTCAATCCCGAATAGACAAATCGGCCACACAAGTTTTCCTTGCCCCTATATTCGGCCAAACACTAGGTTAGTGCCATGGCCTATTCGGCCAAACCAAAATAATTCTACGGGGTTATCATATGAACCCGAAACCTCACCTAATCGCCTTCGAGTACTAACTACGGCAACCGGTACACGAATCTGCTTCACTTCCCTACAATCGGCAACCATTAAATAATAGCCTTCGGCTTTAGAATAATCAAAAGAATAATCCCTTAAAATAAATCCTTACCACCTTTGACTTACCAACCTTTGATTGCTAGAGAGATATAGGGCTTAAATCAATCGCTTCCAAAGTCCCAAAGAGCCTATCTTTCAAAATCGATTGTACAAAAATCAAAGAAAACTACCCTTGAATATTCGGCCAAAACAAAGACTATAAGAGAGGAAGAAGATTCGGCTATGGTTTTGAATGAAGATAACAAAAGATATTATGGAGAAAAAGAAATAGAGTATGTGAGTAGCAAAGAAAATGAGAATGAGAGGAGAGGATTCGATTTTAAAAATAATAGAAGAAAAGAAAAGAAAAGAGGATTTGGGAAAGAAAGAGGTTCGGTCAAGAAGAAAATAAAATGAAAAAGTGATGTTGAGCAAATACCAAAAGTAAGAAAAGAGGAAGAGAGATGGGAGAAAGAGTGCACAAAAGTGCAAAAGATGTTTCGGTTTCAAAGGAAAAGATGAGAGAAAGAAAATATAAATTTTGGTTCAAACAAAATGAAGACTAACCAAAAGCAAAACTTGCACAAAATGTACAATACTCATTCGGCCAAACAAAGGATTTTTGGAGAGGAAAACAAAATGCAAAAGATGTTCAAAAGGAGAATTGGCCAAAAATGGCCCAATCCTACTAGGCCCAATTTAGGGATGTTACATACATTTCTCAAACATTTTCAAATTTCATAACATCATCATACAATATCAATCATAATGTCCCTAATACGAGCTTACGAGGCTCAAAACATACTTTGGAAGTGGTTCGGGACTAAACCGTTAACTTTAGAAACTTTAAGAATCGCTAGAAAATTTTCTCAAAATAGGGATACACACCCGTGTGGCCTGCCCGTGTGTCTCACACGGCCACCAGACACGCCCTTGTTACAAGCCATGTGGACATTTGAAATGGGAGCACATGGCCGTGTCCCAGATCGTGCCCAATCTCGTGTAACTTTCTGACTTGGGTCACACGGCCAACACACACGCCCTTGTGGCTAGCCCGTGTGCCCTAAAAATGGTCATACACGCCTATGTGCTAGGTCATGTGCTAGGTCGTGCCAAACCTGTAGGGTATACTGACTTATGCCACATGGCCAAGTTATACACTCGTGTGTGAGGCCGTGTGGAGCATACTGACTTGATTTTAATTTCAACACCAAGGGACACACAGTCGTGTACTTGACCATGTGTCACACACGGCTTGACTGTGTGTCACACACGGCTGAGACACATGCCCGTGTCTCTATCTGTGTGGACAAAAATAGGCTATAAACCAAGTCATTTTTCCACCCCAAATTGCACACACCCACACAATTCAATTGGTACACATTCATAGCATTTATGGGCATCCAAATCAACCACAACCAAAACTATAACGTACCATTTCAATATCAACAACTAACATACTTATAATACCATATTTTGCCTAATCAAATCATGCCAATTCACATTTCCAAAGCATTCATATGTACCATTTCAACTGAGCATTTCTTAGCCTAAAACCACAAGCACAACCATTCTCAATTCATCAACCATTAGCAACCTTGAAAGTTATATTCAACAAGCCATTCCCAAGCAAACAAGAACCACATCACTAAGAGACATTAATACATACATATATATATATATATATATATATATACATCACATAATTGCCAAAATAAGCCAACACAAATGGCCAAAATCATGCTACATATACCAAAATGACTCAAAGTCTCTATACATACCATATACTTAAAATACCAAAGTTCATAGGTACCAAGTGATAGGTGGATAGTGTAAAGCGATCTCCCACGATCCCCGAATCCAAGCTAGCTTTGAATTCACTATAAAACATAGAAAAATTAAATGATGTAAGCTATAAAGCTTAGTAAGCTCATATGAAATAAACTCAATATAACCATAAGCACATAATTCAACAATTGATTATAAATACATGAATTCACATCAATTAACAAACCTTTCAATTACTCATTTACAAAACTATATATTTGCTTCACCATTTCTTTGACTCAAAGATAATATGGTTTATGGACATACCTGTATCATCTTGTACCAATCTCATTCTCCACTACATCATCATTTACCCATTAAACCATTCGAAATAGAATTTGGATACTCAGGAGTCTCACACACTAAGTACCTATACCATGGCCTGAAGCCAAATCAAGGTAACTTATATCCGAAGAACTGATATCATGGCCTGAAGCCAAATTAGCCAATATTCATGGCCCACAGCAAAATTGGTATAACTCGCACCCAAAGTGCTAATATCATGGCCTGAAGCCAACTCAATGTAGCCCCTAATGACATGTCACTAGTATCCTTAACTATTCCTAAGGTTCAACCAGGATTTCAAATGTCGAATTACCATCGAGTCATTTTCGAACTTACCCGAAGTCTCGTATTCACAACTTATACAATATCAAATCATTTAAAATACATTTATAATGAAATTTATCACATACGAACTTACCTCAGATATGAAAACGACGAAATAAGATGATTAGTTAATAACTTTAGTTTTCCCCCAATCTAGATCCAAATTCCACTTTTCTTGATCTAAATATATTCAAAATTAACTTCATAAATAATCTCTATATTCAAATTAGTCCAAAACACGCATTTAATCATATTTACACTTTTACCCTAAAAATTTCACAACTTTTACAATTTAGTCCCTAGGCTTGTAAAACAAAAATTCATTCAATTTCATCACAACCCAAGCCTAGCTGAATTACTATTATACCCGTAGAAGCCCATATTTTTCATTTATTTCACATTTTAACCATAAATTTTCCACATTTCACAATTTAATCCCTAAATTACATTTTCACTAAAAATCACTTAATAAAACTTGTATAATTCACAACAAACATTCATAATCTATCATCAAACATGAAAACACATTCTTATTAATCAATGGAAATGTTCAAAATCTTTGAAAGTTTTGCAAAATAATCCCTGGGCTAGCTAGACCTAGCTGCAACGATCTCAAAAATATAGAAATCATTAAAATGGATCAAAAATACATACCAATGCAAAGAAAATAGCTTGTTCAAACCCTGTCTATGGTTTCCCTTGGTATTTTTGGCTAAGAATCATCAAATGAAGAAGATGGGCACATTTTGTTTAAGTTATTTTAACTTATTTTACTAAATTACAAAATTAACCTTAATATTAAAACATTAAAATCACATAACGGTTGTCCATAATTGTCCACTCATGCTATTAGTGGTATAATTACAACATAAGGACCTTGAACTTAAGGTTCTATAGCTATTTAATATCTTTAGCTATTAGAACATCACTTTTGCCCTTTACGCGATTTAGTCCTTTTTATCAAATTGACTAATCAAACGATAAAATTACTAAACAAAATTTTCACACTATCATTTATTCATACTGTAGATACTAAAATAATAATAAAATAAATATTTTGACCTCAAATTTATTGTCCCAAAACCACTGTTCTAATTTGACTAAAAACGGGCTGTTACATACTAAGTTAAATTTCAGCACAGCATTTCATCGTCAGACTGATGAGCAACCAGAACGAGTGATTTAGATTCTAGAAGACATGTTGAGATGTTGTATACTCGAGTTTAGTGATAGCTGGGAAAGGTATTTACCCTTGGCCGAATTTGCCTATAATAATAGTTATCAATCTAGCATAAACATGGCACCATTTGAAGCTCTTTATGGAAGAAAATGTAAGACTCCATTGTATTGGTCTGGATTGAATGAATCCAAGTTAGTAGGAGTTGACTTGATCCGAGAAACCATAAAAAAAGTTCAAATTATTCGGGACAGTCTGAAAGCTGCTTCAGACTGTCAAAAATCATATGCAGATTTGAAAAGAAAAGATAGAATTTACGGTTGCCGATCGAGTGTTTTCAAAAGTCTCACCGTGGAAGAAAGTGTTGCGATTTGGTAGAAAAGGGAAACTAAGCCCAAGATTTATCGGACCGTATCATGAGAATGTTGAAAGAATTGACCTTATAGCTTATCGGTTAGTTTTACCTTCGAAACTTGAGAAAATTCATAATGTGTTTCACGTATCGATGTTGAGACGGTACAGATCAGATCCTTCACACGTTATTGCTCACACTGAAATTGAGCTTCAACAGGATATGATGTATTTAGAAGAACCAGTGAAGATTTTATCTCTAGAGGTTAAATAATTAAGGAATAAACGAGTACCATTAAAGTGTTATGGCATCGTCATGGTTCGGAGGAGACAGCTTGGAAAAAGAAGAATCGATGAGATCACAACATCCAAACTTATTCTCAGGTAACAAATTTTGAGGACATGTAAAATGGGGGAGAGTTGTAACAGCCCAATTTTTAGTGCAGTCAAAAATAGTGGTCCGAGACCACTACATCCAACGAATGAGTTCAAAAATTTTATTATTTAGTGTTTATGAGCAAATTATGAATTTAAGAAGGATTATGAATTAGTGATTTGTGTTTTAAAAGTATTTATTAAATTAATTGGTTTCTAAACCGAGGTATCGAGACCTCGATTTCATAAACCAAGCTGTAAATATTTTTATAAATATTTACAGGTGTCATTGAGTTAGTGTTAAAGTTTTGTTAGAAAATTTTAACGTTTTAATAGTTAATTAATTAAAAAAGACTAAATTGGAAAAGGTGTAAAACTTGTTAATTAAAGAAATGGTGACTAGGTAGCTCAAATAATAAATAAGAAGGATTTAAATAGCAATTGGGCCTAATTTATTAACGCTGGACGGCATGGATATAGAAATTAGTAAGGAAATAGTGTGAACAAGGGGCAAAATTGGAAATAACATAAAATTAAATAGTTAAAATAGGATGTAATTGAAAAATCTAGATATTTCTTCCAAATTCTCAGCCAAAAACACCATTGAAGAGCCCTTTGTTCCGTGTGAGTTTAATTCTTGCTCTTTTCTTGAAATCTTTATGTTTTTTAGACTTTTACAATTAAGTCCAACTATATATTTTATTTGTTTTTGATTTCATGGGTAATTTTGAAACTTACCATTGATGAGTGTTGAAAGTTTATGATGAATTAATATGGATTTGAAGCTTTAATTTTGTTATATGATGATTTTATTAAGTAATTTTGGTAGAAATTGATTTTAGGACAAAATTATGAAAATGTTATGAATTAGGGTTTGGTATTGAAATTATGAATATCAAATGCTGTGTAGTAGTCTAAAAAAAATTAAATAATGTGCTAATTGACAAAAATTAGCTCAATTGATGGGTTAATTGATCAAGGACTAAATTGTAAAAATTATAAAAGTTAGGGTAAATGTGTAACTTTAAAAATTAAAGGGCATAAATTGTGAAGTGAGTTAGAATTGAATTAGATGATAATGAATGATTAATCTTGAATTATAGATCAAGAACTTGAAGAAAATCATGAAGAAGGGAAATTAGCTGAATAGTCCCTGAATTACAACAAATTCTACAAAATATGGTTGAGTTTTCAAGATTAATTGTTAATTTTGATATGATATAATGTATTATTTTATATTTTTGTTATTGAATTATGATTATTGTAAAAATATGAAAATTGAATTAAAAGTCCAAATTAAATGGAATGCAGGATTGAGTACGATCATTCCGTGACACAAGATGAATTGAACGTAAGACCATGGTTGGACCATGGCAATGCTTAAATGTAAGACCATAGCTGGGCTATGGCATTTTAGTGAAAAGACCATAACTGGGTTATGGCACCGTGAACGTAAGACCATGGTTGGACCATGGCAATATATGTATACGTGTAAGACCATAACTGGGCTATGGCATCCCGATACTAAGACCATAACTGGGTTATGGTACTACGAGTGTAATACCATGGCAGGGTCATGGAAATATATAAGTAAGACCATGGCAGGGCCATGGAAATATATAAGTAAGACCATAGTTGGACTATGGCATCAAAAAAAAATGATGCACTCAAATCCGTAAGACGTTCTCTTATTTGACAAAGATTGGTAAGTGTCATATAGAATTAATTTGATAGAATTTAAGAAGTTACTAATATTGAGCTCAATCATCATTTGAAATTGTGAATGGCAGGAAATGTTAGTGACATACTTGTTTAATGATTTATTAAAGTATGTTCAGTAAGGTTTATTTGAAAGCCTATGAACTTACTAAGCTTCATTGAGCTTACTTGTGTTTTTAATGATTTTTGTAGAGTAACGTGAGATCGGAAGATCGGATCAACACATCAAGCCACACTATCCAGTTGAATCCGGTAGTTTTAAAATGTAAATTTTGGTTTATATGGTATGTATAGGGTTGGCTTAACAATGAAATAGATTGAAGTGTGGTTGTAAATCCTAAATGTTGGTATGTAAGTAGTTAGAAATAGAATTTGATAAATCTATGTATTAAGTTACGTAGGTAAGTAAAAGTAAAAGAACTGTTAGTGATGATATGCCATATTGAGAACATGTTTTGGCTTATATTGGTTGTTTGGTTGGGATATATTAGTATATGAGAATGTTGTGTGCAAGTTGGTATCACAAAGGGCGAGAAAAATGGTCTTAAAATGGCTTATTTTCATCCTCATGGGTAGAGACACGGGTGTGTGTCTCAGCTGTTTGTGAAACACGGCCTAGCACATGGCATGTGGTCCAGCCATGTGTCCTTTGCACCTTAAAATTTCAAAACAAAATGCTCAGGTTTTTGCACACGGCCTAGCACACGAGCGTGTGGCTTGCCCATGTAACCCCTGCACTTTGCACACGGCCTAGCATGTGGTTGGCCGTATGGCTCAAGTCAGAGAGTTACATGGGTAAGAACACGAGTTGTGACACGGATGTGTCTCCTAGCCATGTGAGCCACACGGTCTGGCCACACGGGCATGTGTCCCTTGTTTCAAAGAAATGTTTTGATATTTTGCAAAAAATTTCTTGAAGCCTTCAGTCGAGCTCGGTTCACTTCTAAGGAGCATATTAGGCTTTGAGGGCCCATCTAAGGGACAATAAGAGTGCTAAACGAATGATTCTTGATATGTATAATAAGAGTTGTAAAATGTCTGAATTTAATTTGTATAGTCCGGTAATGCTTCGTAACCATATTTTTGCGACAGATAAGGGTTAGGGGTGTTACACTAAGAAATTTATGGATATAGAATAAATATTAAAATACTGAACACTAATCGGAACTGTAGTCCTGAAACCTTAGTTTTCGACACCACTAAACACGAGCTGTTACAACTCTCCCCCTAAATAAATTTTTTTCGTCGAAAATATAACCAGAGAAAAGGTTTGGGTATTGTAATTTCATCACTTCTTTCGGTTCCAGGGTAGCTTCCTCAACTCCATGTTTTTCCAAAGAAACTTTACTAAATCTATATGTTTATTTCTCAATTCTCTAATTTCCCAAGCCAAAATTTTAATCGGTTCCTTATTAAATGACATATTAGACTATAACTCTACATTAATCGGAGAAATCACATGTGAGGAATCAAACCTGTACTGTCTCAACATCGATACATGAAAAACATTGTGAATCTTTTCAAGTTCTGATAGTAGAGCTAGACGATAAGCTACCGACCCTATTTTCTCAATAATCTCATACGGACCAATCAATCGCGAACTAAGCTTTCCTTTCAGGCCAAACCAAAGAATTTTTTCTAAGGTGACACTTTCAAAAATACTTTTTCACCAACCTGAAACTCATTTTCTTTTCTTTTCAAATCGACATATGATATCTAATGATCAGAAGTAGCTTTCAGCCAATCTCATATAACTTTAACTTTTTCCTCGATTTTACGGACCAAGTCAGTCTCCAAAAGCTTTTTATCAGTCAATTTTATTCAGTATAACAGAGTTCAACACTTTTGACTATACAAAGCTTCGTACGAGGCTATTTTAATACTCGACTGGTAACTATTATTATAGGCAAACTCAACCAACGGAAGAAATTTTCCCAATTACCTTAAATTCAAGAATGCAACATTAAAGCATATCCTCTAATATTTGAATTACTCTCTTAGAATGGTCATTGGTGTGTGGAGTAAATGTTGTGCTAAAAGTCAATTTAGTGCCTAAAGCCTCATGTAACTTTCCCTAGAATCTAAAGGTAAACCGCGGATCACGGTCGAAAATAATCGACAACAACACACCATGCAATCTAATAATCTCAGAAACATATAATTATGCTAATCTCTTGAGTGAAAAATCTATGCACACAGAAATAAAAAGTGCATATTTAGTCAATAGATCAACAAAAACCCAGATTGCATCTTTTTTTTCTTGGTGACATCAGTAATCTTGACAGGAAGACCATGGTAACTCGTTCCCATTTCCATTCCAGAATCATAACAGGCGGTAGTAACCCTGAAGGTACCTGATGGTCGGCTTTAATTTGCTAAAAATCAAACATTTTCATGCAAATTTTGAGATCTCACGTTTTAAACCTGGCCACCAGTACATTTGTTTCAAATCACTATACATTTTAATATTACCTGGGTGAATTGAGGAAACGCTATGGTGAGCTTCTCACAAATTTTCTTGTTTAACTTCAGAATCTTTCAGAACACACAACCTATTCTAGAAGTATAGACTATCATTGGCACCAATATGAAATTCTGCATCTTGTATTTTTCCAACTTGTTCCCATTTGGAAACAAATTCAAGGTTGTTTTTCTGTGCCCCACAAATCTACTGTAAAAACATCGATTTAGCCTTTAGTTTGGCCACAATCGAACAGTTATCAACAAACATCAAACAAGCATTCATAGTTTTTGAAACAAACAATGATTTTTGACTTAAAACATTTCCAACAATATTAGCTTTCCCCGAGTGATAGTCGATAATCAAATCATAGTATTTTAACAACACTAATCATCTACGTTGTCACAAATTCAATTCTTTATGGGACATCAGATATTTCAAGCTTCTATGGTCAGTGGAAATGTGACATTTTTCTCCGATTAAGTAATGTCACCAAATTTTTAGGGCAAAAACAATAATTGCAAGTTCCAAATCGTGTGTCACAGAGTTTTTTCTCGTGCGATTTCAGTTGTCGGGAAGCATAAGCTACAACTTTTCCTTCCTGCATCAAAACACAACCTAAACCACTGAGTGAAGCATCACTATATAACACAAATTCCTTACCAGACTCCAGTTGAGTTAACACAGGGGCTTTGGTTAACATTGTTTTCAAGTTATCAAAGCTCTGTTGATATTTATCAGACTAGGCAAACTTAACATCTTTTTGTAATAGTTTTGTCATAGGTAATGCAATTATCAAAGAACCTTTAACAAAGCATCTACAATACCAGGCCAAACCTAAGAAACATCTTCCTTCGGTGATATTTCTCGGAGGTTTCCAACTCAGTATAGCTAAAATCTTGCTAGGATCAACTCGTATGCCATCTGTCAATACCACGTGACCCCAAAAATCAAATTCTCAAAGCCAAAACTCATATTTACTGAATTTCACAAATAATTATTTCACATAACGTTTGCATTAAAACGTTCAAATGTTGGGCGTGCTCAAACTCATCTAAATATGGCCGAAAAATTTTGTTCATCAAGTCCATAAATGCAACTGGAGCATTTGTTAAACCAAATGACATAAAAAAATTCATAATGTTCTTACTTGGTTCGGAAAGTTGTTTTTGGTACATCTGAATGTTTAACCCCAAGCTGATAATATCCAAAACAGAGGTTGATTTTTGAAAACATTGTCACACTTTTAAGCTGATCAAACAAAATATCAATGCGGGGCAATGGATACTTGTTCTTGATTGTGACTTTATTTAATTCTCAATAATAAATACACAAATGCATCAACCAGTCTTTTTTCTTAACAAACAACACCAACGCACCCCAAGGAGACACACTCAGCCTAACAAACCCTTTATGCGAAAAATCTTGTAACTGTGCTTTTAGTTCCTTTAATTTAGATAGGGCTATTCAATAAGGAGTGATCGATATCAGATAAGTTCCTAACACTAACCCAATAGCAAACTCAACCTCTCTAACTAGTGGTAACCTACAACTCTCTCAGAAATACATCAGCAAAATCGCATATAGTTGAAACTAATTCAACCTTCGATTTTGAAACTCCAGAACCTATATGCCAAATATGCTTCGCACCCTTTTCTCATAAATTTTTGAGTTGACAATGTAGAAATAATGTTGGCGGTTTAAGTCAACACTAATTGATTCACCATTCCAACATTTCAATATAATCTATTTTTTTTTTACATTTAACAACTGCATCATGCAAAGTTAACCAATCCATGCCGAGAATGACATCAAATTCATTAAATGGAACAAGAATCAAATCAGCCAGAAATTCGAAATCCCAAATTTTTAGTAGACAATTCTTACAAATTTTGTCAACTAGCACATACTGGTTTTTTCTTATCTATTACTAATGCAACGTAGATATATGAGTGAGTTAACCTAGGGCCAATCAAAGCGTAAAACATCAAATAGAGAAAAACTATCAACAATAACATTAGGTGCTGAAGCATCCTCATGAGCTCAAATCGCATAAGCCCTAGTAGGAGCTCGTGCCACAGAACGTACTACAATGCCTTTCGTTACATTTCTAGTTACTTCGATATTTCTATTACTTTTAGGTGATCACCTTTCAAAGGTGTAACCCCGATCAAGCATTCTAAGCTTTGCTTTTATCTGATCTTTTGGAAAGTCTTTGAGGAAATGATCTATCAAGGTGGCTTGAGGTCTCAAGCTACTTTGTTTTCCCCGATCTCTCCCTATAAATCCAGATGGAGCTAACAAATGATTGCAAGATTCTTTTCCTTTCTTCAAGGAAGAAGAGAAAGATTTTCCCAAATGTTGTTTACTCGTGTCTCGAACCTCAGAATCTATCTTTTCTTCACTTTGCTAATGTCATCTAGTTTTTTAGGTCCATCAACTAATCCAACAAACTATTTCAACTCAAGTGGCCCGACGAGTAATGTAACACCCCTTACCTGTGTTTGACGCTGGAACAGGGTACAAGGCGTTACCTAACTTAAACACGTACTAACATACATTTCTGGGTCAAAAAAGTTTGTTCAAATTTAAAACTTTTCAATCTTTAACTTAAAATCCTTAATATGGGCTTACAAGGCCAAAAATACACTTTAGAAATGGCTTAGGACCAAACTGAGTTCTTTAGAAAACTTTAGAAAATTTCACTAACAATAGGGGCACACGTCCATGTGGCAAGGGACACATCTGTGGGTAGCCTGTGTGGCCACACACGCCCATGTCCTTAGCCGTGTTGATTTATTTCTCAATTCAAACCTACAGGGGTTTTCACATGGCCTGGCACATGCCAGTGTCCATGGCACGTGTCCCTTACACGGCCAGGAGACGCCCGTGTCTAGGCCAGTGTGCAAAAACCTTGACATTCTGTTTCTGACGTCAACAACCCAATAAGGTCACATGGCCAAGGCGCATGCCCGTGTCCTTAGACCGTGTGGCGAATTAAATTTCTAAAATCAAGTGCAAACTTCACATGGCCTAGGTACATGCCCATTGTAACACCCCAAACCTGGCCCATGCGTTATGACCGGATTTGACATGTCACATGAGGAAAACGTGTTAAATTCTTTTAAATTGTACTAAAATAAGTATTATATGGTTATGGTTAAGAAAGAAAAAAAAGCAAGTTATGATGAAAAGCAACTATTTTTGAGAGGTTGATTGATGAGTCAAAAATCGAGGTAGTGAACGTTAAAACTGTGACTTTTGAAAATGTCGCTAATAATTTGAAAGAGAATCCGAGTTAAAATTATTTGTACATATTTATTACAAAAACCATTTATTAATCAATTTTGGAAATCTTTATTTATGATTTTAGAAAACCCCATTTAAAACATTTCAAGCAAAATAATAAATACGACTAAACATAAAGCAAAATAAAAATATCCCAGAGGCCTTATTACAACTTTTAAAACCCAAAATAATAAAAGTAAAAAAATAAACAGAAAAAAAGTTTACTAATGTTTGATAATATTATTTCCAAAGTATGGCCTCCACCGAGTCATCCTTGGCTCCAAGTCCACGTCACTGAACATTACCTGTAAGGATTAAGAAGGAGGGTGAGTTATTAGAACTCAGTGCATAATTCTCTTACCATCATTCACTGGGCCTGAACCCGTTTAGCAACATCTTGGGCCTAAGCCCATTTACAATTAATAAAAAAATGAAATGAATGCAACCATCCCATCCAACCAATCGCTCCCCCGACCAGCCAATCTCTCCTGTGGGGATCAAGTCAACCCACCCAGCCACTTACACCAATTTTCAGTCAAGCCGCCATTTATAATATTTTTGTGGTCAAGCCACCAAAATCATTGTTAAGCACGGTAATAAATGAATTGTGGCAGTGCCATCGGGTTACACGGCTCTCCATACAATTTTCCCATCCCAAGCAATATGTAAAGATGCAACATACATAATAACATAAAATATCTACATATAAATGACAACCATTAATCTATTAAACACTCTTAATGAATTGGCCCATTAAAGAAAAGTTGATAATTCGGCCCACTAATGCATTTTAGAAAATCGGCCCATAGGGGCATTTTCGATTTTCTAATTAACCCTTTAGAAATAGAAATTTAAGAATAATGACCTATTTTTTCCAACATAATATCGAATCATGAATCTACGAAATTTCAGTGTGAGACTACACACCTGATTACGGTAAGGATTAATCCTTCTTGTAACACCCTAAATTAGGGGTTATTTGTAATTTAAATATTTTCCCATGTGTGTGCTTGAAGAATTAAATTCTAGGATTTATTTGACATGTTTTAAGGTCTAAAAATAACCCTGAGCTAGGCATGACCTAGTATTAAAAATTTCTTTTTAAGTGTGTAAAAGGAGGGAGCTAGGTGAGTTAGGGCTTAAGTAAAAATTAGGAGAAGCATGACACAAAGAATGGGCTTGGCACAATTGGCTTGGTGCGTCTAAGGTTGTTGCAAGGGAGGTCTTGGGTTTGATTCATGGGAGATACAAGGGGGAAATAAGTTTTATTTTTGCGTTATGAATGGTTGGGCTAGGAAGGCCTTATAATTAAATGAAGGAGGTTTGTGACATGAAAGACAAGTTAGTGGAGTGGCTTGGGGCGCCACTTAAAGGGCTTTGGTTTAAGGTCTCGGGTTCGAGACATAAAGGATGCAAGGAGCATTTTATTTTGGGCTTTTTGCATTAAAGGAAAGAGGGCCAAGAAGAAGGCTTATAATTAAATGGTGAGGTTATTTGACATGAAAGCAAAATGGGAAAGATGGCAAGGGGCGTTTAAGGGAGGTCATAAGTAGTGAGGTTCGAGTTCGAACCAAAGTAGCAATAACTATTTTTTTTTTGAAACCGGCGTGTATGGGAGAGGGGAGTGATGGCATGTTTGTGGACTCTTGAATTGATAAAGATAAGGCTTATTTTTTTGCACTTATTCGGCTGGAAGGGAGTAGTATTAGTAAGTTTATTTTCATTTAAATTGTATGAAGAGAGGATAGGAGATTAAAGTAAGATAAATCTTGCATTATCTTGGATAATTAGATAAATCTTGCATTATCTTGGATAATTAAGGCTGGAAATTATCACCATAGGGAGGGGTGTTGGCCGAACATTGGACTCCTTGGGGGGCTGTCCATATTTGATTTGAATAGCAAAGAAATGCCAAACTCATCAATTTTTCTCTCCAAATTGCTGCTGCCGAATTTCCCCTTGTTGCATTGCCTAAATTGTTCAAAAAAAATTCCAGCTTCTTTTTCTTCTACTAAGCCGAAACCCCCACCACTTCCCCTACATCTCTTCTTTCTCTTTTTCTTATTCCTATTAGCCGAACCTACCTCTTTCTCTTTTCAAAATTCTAGCCCTTCAAACTTGAGTTAGCCGAATCTCTTCCATCCCTTTTTTGTCGAAATCTTTCCTCCTCCATTAGAGTTACTTTGGCCGAATATCAAGGGAACACAAGTTTCTTTTCGGGATTCTTTTTCAATCATTAGTAAGAGGTATGTGGACATGGCCGAATGGTTCTTTTTGAATCTATGATTATGGCCGAATGGCCTAAGACCCTTATTAATACGGTTAAAGCGATTGTAGGGAAGCCATAGCCATTAAGGGAAGCTTTCGGGATTTATTCTCCTAAGGTAAGGTGGTAAGTAACATTCGGCTATAGGCTTTGGTTATGTATAGATGTGCAAGCCAATTGTTAACAAGTGTTTTTGGTAGGAATCTCGACAGGACAAGTGACAAATACGGGAATTCGGTGAGTTTGGTAAGTGAATAAGCCACATTCGGCCAAAGGCCATACTTTTGGTACAATTGATCCTTCGGGATCTCTAGTTTAGCCAATTGGCTAATAGATCTAAAAATTCATGTGTTGACCGATTGTAGGAGGAAACAACGTCTCAAGATTTCGCTAGTATATTAGGGATTTGCTAGTAAATAGGTGTGTAAAAACTCACTACACACTTTATTGATTTACATGACTTTGTTGTTTGCCTTTTAATCTTTTTGGTTATGATTAGCTTGTGGCATAATCATGGTTACTGGGTAAGTCCCCTAACTTTTGATCTATGATATATGGTTGAGTTTGCCATCACATGTTATGTTGTACATAATGCATGATATATATGGGATTATGATATTATATGTAAGCATGATGATGGTGGGATTGATGAGAGGAGGGGGACGATTTTATGGACTGTCGCCAGTGGTTTTGACCACAAGATGGGTTGGCCCCATCATATTATTCGTGACCTATGGTCATCAGTGGTTTTGACCACAAGATGGGTTGGCCCCATCAGATTATTTGTGACCTATGGTCATCAGTGGTTTTGACCACACCGATTGATAAATTACGACTAAGTCCTAGTGGTTTGGTACCACCAGTGGTTTTGACCACACTTGATATATTGTGACCTATGGTCATCAGTGGTTTTGACCATACGATGGGTTGGCCCCATCATATAATTTGTGACTCTAAGTCATCAGTGGTTTTGACCACACGGGGTAGTTAAGGAGCATGGATGGTTAGGTGGGTTGCATAATTGCATGCTTATTAATAATCTGTGTATGAGTTACATTTTCGGGTGGGGGATTTACACACTGAGTCTTGGTGACTCACCCCTTCCCTTAACATTTAGCAGATGAGTAGAACGCGGAGATGGAGCCGGAGAGGACTCGAGGCGGCCATGCTTATCATTGGATTTGAAATTACTTTGTTTTAGTTGTTATTATTTATTTTCTAAGTCCTTTTTATATTGGGATTGTAATAAGGCCGCTATTATTATTTTGGATGTTTATTTTATTGTTTTATTTTACTTATGTTATATTACAAATGGGATTCTATAAATATTAATTGAACGGTTAAAAGTAACTTTTCAAACTTAATAAACTTCTACGGGTTTTTAAAGATGTTACCATCGGGTAACAAAAGTAAAACAAGTCCACTATAACTTTGACGATTTTAAAATGCTACATGATCAAATGTTTTCAAAAGGGTTTATCAACCCAATCAGTATTTATAAAAAGCCCAACTAAGTTTTCAAACACCGTTTTCATACTTAGCCAAATTTTATCAAGTCTTCACCAAATTCTTAAAATGTTTCAAATTATTTTACTCCGTGACATACCAGATCCGGCCAAGACTCATGGGCCGGGTTTGGGGTGTTACATTTTTGGTATCAGAGCCCGGTTCAAAACTCGACTGTGGGGGGCCCAAGGCCCAAAATGTTTTGTTTTTGTTAGTAGGCCTTATTATGATGTTTTGAGAAACTATTTTTGGCTTGAACAGCATGGCACCGAGTCGCCGGCACCAATCTGTCCAGGTAAGTACTTCTATCCATTTTTGTGAATATTTGATGAGGGGTAGAAGGGTAAATTGGGAACGTAGACTACTAGAGTAGAAACTGTTGAACTCTAGGGCTAGCATACCTTAACTATGCATAAGATTTAATAATTACCTAAACAACCCCGTGAGTTTCACTAAGCAAAGGATGTTGCAACCGTTATATGCATGTCTAGGATTGGATTCTTGGGGCACGGTATTTAAGCGATCCTCGTGACTTACCTCCTACTCACTCGAATCCTACCTGGTGCGTAGTAACGGTTCATCCTAGTTGAGACGACGTGCTCACAGGCTAAACTTGATAATTAAAACCCGAAAGGGACTAGTCGTTTTGATCTTGGAAATAAATAAAACTTTAGCTTTTTAAAAAAAAAAAGAACCAAAATACCCCTCAATCTGAAAAAGGACCAAAATACCCCTGCTTATAAATTACCAAAATACCCTCCGTATGAAAATTTTTCAAATAGAAATTTTCAAAATATCCTTCTTTTGTGAAATCACTTAGAACCCAATTTTTGGAAATCATTTGTGAAAATTCCCTGATTATGTGAGAAATTACTAAAATACCCTTAGGGGTAAAATTACAAAAACGCTTTAATTTATGATATTCCCAAAACACCCATAGTTACAATAAAAAATTTCCATTATATACAAAGTGCCCAAAAACCTTACTTTGCAAAATATCTAAAACGTCATGATTTTGTAAAATTACAAAATTGCCCCTCACTAGCAAAATTACCAAAATGACCATGGTTTTCAAAATTTTTGCAACACCATCAACTTGGAAAATAAATTCCTAAGAAGAACCCTCAAAGTTTTATAACTTTTGAAATATCCCTGATTTGATAAATTTTACAAATTTACCCTGATTTGTGAAAAAATTACCAAAATGCCCCTGAGTTTCAAAATTTCTGAAAGACCCCCGGATTTTAAAATTTTTCAAAATACCCGAGAATTTAAGAGTTCCAAAATAAATTTTGACAAAATCATCTGAGAACCCGTATTTTTGAAAAAAAATTACAAAAATACCCCTATAGGACAAATTATGAAAATACCCCTAGGTAGTGGAAAACGATCACAATGAAAACTACAACGTCTCTTTGAATGAATGAATGGAAAACTGTGTGCATGTATGATTACGAAAGAACCACTCCTAAACTCTTATCATAAAATTCCTTCGCGGGTAATCCAGTGAAACAAGTACTAATACATAAAATTCTTAAACAGATAAACGCAATTGTTAGAATGAGTTCAAGAGGTCGTGGACGTCCGCCGCGTGGCCGTGGTAGGGGTAGGATGACCTTGTCAGAGCCAGCAAGGTCTGGTCACGGGTCTAGAAATGAGATGCCGGATCTGACGGCGGCAGAAATTGAGTTCCAAGAGCAGACGGGTGGCAATGATGTAGTATCTCAAGTCAGATACGTATTGGAACGAGTTCTTTGGCGAACGCGGTGCGAGGAGCCCGTAAGTCTGTGGTTGAACGACTCGAGACTATGAGCGTAAGTATTTAGAGGAGTTTCTGGAGTGGCGCCCAGTGCGGCGGAGTATTGGCCGGAATCCACTAAAAGGATTATGGGTGACTTGGATTTCACAGCTGAGGAGAAGTTGAAGGGTATCATTTCTTTGCTTCGGGATGAGTCATATCAGTGGTGGCTCACTGTAAGGGATGGAACGGTGGCAGAAAATCTTACTTGGGAATTCTTCAGGGATGCCTATCAAAATAAGTATATCGGAACCAGCTACGTGGATGCACAGAGGAAGGCTTTCTTGAACCTAGTTCAAGGTAATAAGTTAGTGGCAGAATATGAGGCCGAGTTCCTCCTGTTGAGTAGGTATGCTCGTGGTATTGTGGGTACCGAGCATGAACGCTGTGTTAGATTTGAAGATGGGCTTGAGGATGAGCTGAGAATGATGATAGCTCCACAACAGGAACAGGAGTTCGCTGTCCTAGTGGAGAAATCAAAGGTTGCTGAAAGAGTAAGACAGTCGGTTAGACGAGATCAAGATAGAAATTGGAATAAGAGGAGCTCGAGACCTTCAAGGTTCTCGGGTAATGAACAGAAGAGGACGAGGTTTGGTGGGTCGGATCAAGCCGCTAGGCCTGCTGCTGCTGCTAATCCTCAATGGCCACCACGGTGTGCTCGGTGTGGCAAGTCTCACACGGGGGAGTGTTGGAATGGTAATCGTGGAGGCTTCGAATGTGGGTCTATGGAGCATCGAGTTAGAGACTGTCCGAAGAAGGCAGTTAGACAGAGATCAGAGGGTCAGGATCGTGCACCGAACAGGAGGGATAACCAACAGCCACAGAGGGGTCGAGGTGCAGCTAGGGGTAATGGAAATGGTAACGGGAGTGGCCGAGGTGATGAAGGTGCAGAGGCGAGGCAACCAAGGTTGGTTTATGCAGTTGGCCATCGCGAGGAGGAAGATGTGCCAGATGTGACAACGGGTATGTTCCTTATTTTGGAATACCCTTAATTGCTTTGATTATTGTAGAGTTTTCTTGTTTTGATAAGGAAGTGCCTGAAACCTTGGTTGTGAACTTAGAGATTGTGCCTAGGAAGTAAGATAGTATTATTAAGATCAGAGTCTTGTGACATAAGTGTAGTACGGTGAGTTAAGATGTACGACTATTCGTTAGAAAGTAATTTTGAGGACGAAATTATTTTTAAGAGGGGTAGAACTATAACACCCTAAATTAGGGGTTATTTGTAATTTAAATATTTTCCCATGTGTGTGCTTGAAGAATTAAATTCTAGGATTTATTTGACATGTTTTAAGGTCTAAAATAACCCTAGCTAGGCCTCGACCTAGTATTAAAAATTTCTTTTTAAGTGTGTAAAAGGAGGGAGCTAGGTGAGTTAGAGCTTAAGTAAAAATTAGGAGAAGCATGACACAAAGAATGGGCTTGGCACAATTGGCTTGGTGCGTCTAAGGGTGTTGCAAGGGAGGTCTTGGGTTTGATTCATGGGAGATACAAGGGGGAAATAAGTTTTATTTTTGCGTTATGAATGGTTGGGCTAGGAAGGCCTTGTAATTAAATGAAGGAGGTTTGTGACATGAAAGACAGGCTAGTGGAGTGGCTTGGGGCGCCACTTAAAGGGCTTTGGTTTAAGGTCTCGGGTTCAAGACATAAAGGACGCAAGGAGCATTTTATTTTGGGCTTTTTGTGTTAAAGGAAAGAGGGCCAAGAAGAAGGCTTATAATTAAATGGTGAGGTTATTTGACATGAAAGTCAAATGGGAAAGATGGCAAGGGGCGTTTAAGGGAGGCTGCGTTAGTGAGGTTCCAGGTTCGAACCAAAGTAGTAGCAACTATTTTTTTTTTTTTTGAAACCGGCGTGTATGGGAGAGGGGAGTGATGGCATGTTTGTGGACTCTTGAATTGATAAAGATAAGGCTTTTTTTTTTGCACTTATTCGGCTGGAAGGGAGTAGTATTACTAAGTTTATTTTCATTTAAATTGTATGAAGAGAGGATAGGAGATTAAAGTAAGATAAATCTTGCATTATCTTGGATAATTAAGGCTGGAAATTATCACCATAGGGAGGGGTGTTGGCCGAACATTGGACTCCTTAGGGGGCTGTCCATATCTGATTTGAATAGCAAAGAAGTGCCAAACTCATCAATTTTTCTCTCCAAATTGCTGCTGCCGAATTTCCCCTTGTTGCATTGCCTAAATTGTTCAAAAAAATTCCAGCTTCTTTTTCTTCTACTAAGCCGAAACCCCCACCACTTCCCCTACATCTCTTCTTTCTCTTTTTCTTATTCCTATTAGCCGAACCTACCTCTTTCTCTTCTCAAAATTCCAGCCCTTCAAACTTAAGTTAGCCGAATCTCTTCCATCCCCTTTTTGCCGAAATCTTTCCTCCTCCATTAGAGTTACTTTGGCCGAATA
This sequence comes from Gossypium rotundifolium, assembly GCA_025506655.1. Classification (NCBI taxonomy): domain Eukaryota; kingdom Viridiplantae; phylum Streptophyta; class Magnoliopsida; order Malvales; family Malvaceae; genus Gossypium; species Gossypium rotundifolium. The sequence goes on along the minus strand of CP106727.1, from coordinate 33,089,806 downwards.
TTAAGGGAACACAAGTTTCTTTTTGGGATTCTTTTTCAATCATTAGTAAGAGGTATGTGGACATGGCCAAATGGTTCTTTTTGAATCTATGATTATGGTCGAATGGCCTAAGACCCTTATTAATACGGTTAAAGCGATTGTAGGGAAGCCATAGCCATTAAGGGAAGCTTTCGGGATTTATTCTCCTAAGGTAAGGTGGTAAGTAACATTTGGCTATAGGCTTTGGTTATGTATAGATGTGCAAGCCAATTGTTAACAAGTGTTTTTGGTAGGAATCTCGACAGGACAAGTGACAAATACGAGAATTCGGTGAGTTTGGTAAGTGAATAAGCCACATTCGGCCAAAGGCCATACTTTTGGTACAATTGATCCTTCGGGATCTCTAGTTTAGCCAATTGTCTAATAGATCTAAAAATTCATGTGTTGACCGATTGTAGGAGGAAACAACGTCTCGGGATTTCGCTAGTATATTTGGGATTTGCTAGTAAATAGGTGTGTAAAAACTCACTACACACTTTATTGATTTACATGACTTTGTTGTTTGCCTTTTAATCTTTTTGGTTATGATTAGCTTGTGGCATAATCATGGTTACCGGGTAAGTCCCCTAACTTTTGATCTATGATATATGGTTGAGTTTTCCATCACATGTTATGTTGTACATAATGCATGATATATATGGGATTATGATATTATATGTAAGCATGATGATGGCGGGATTGATGAGAGGAGGGGACGATTTTATGGATTCTATGGATGGGTTGGCCCATCGATTATTCATGACCTATGGTCATCAGTGGTTTTGACCACAAGATGGGTTGGCCCCATCAGATTATTTGTGACCTATGGTCATCGGTGGTTTTGACCACACCGATTGATAAATTGCAACTAAGTCCCGTGGTTTGGTACCACCAAAGGTTTTGACCACACTTGATATATTGTGACCTATGGTCATCGGTGGTTTTGACCACACGATGGGTTGGCCCCATCATTTAATTTGTGACTCTAAGTCATCAGTGGTTTTGACCACACGGGGTATTAAGGAGCATGGATGGTTAGGTGGGTTGCATAATTGCATGCTTATTAATAATCTGTGTATGAGTTACATTTCCGGGTGGGGGATTTACACACTGAGTCTTGGTGACTCACCCCTTCCCTTAACATTTTGCAGATGAGTAGAACGCGGAGATGGAGCCGGAGAGGACTCGAGGCGGCCATGCTTATCATTGGATTTGAAATTACTTTGTTTTAGTTGTTATTATTTAGTTTCTAAGTCCTTTTTATATTGGGATTGTAATAAGGCCGCTATTATTATTTTGGATGTTTATTTTACTGTTTTATTTTACTTATGTTATATTACAAATGGGATTCTATAAATATTAATTGAACCGGTTAAAAGTAACTTTTCAAACTTAATAAACTTCTACGGGTTTTTAAAGATGTTACCATCGGGTAACAAAAGTAAACCAAGTCCACTATAACTTTGACGATTTTAAAATGCTACATGATCAAATGTTTTCAAAAGGGTTTATCAACCCAACTGTATTTATAAAAAGCCCAACTAAGTTTTCAAACACCGTTTTCATACCTTAGCCAAATTTTATCAAGTCTTCACCAAATTCTTAAAATGTTTCAAATTATTTTACTCCGTGACATACCAGATCCGGTCAAGACTCATGGGCCGGGTTTGGGGTGTTACACTTCTGGATCGTCGACACCTAAATCACCATTACACTCGATTAATCCAACAAACAAGATAACGAAATTTTATTAATCTCAATCTAAATCAAACGATCTATTGAAGCGCTTACCCTTAGTATCGTGAATGACCACGATTTGCCTATTTTCACCGGATGATGGTACATAACCCGGTGAAAAACCCCGAACCGTTGATACTGCCCTTCGTTTGAACTTAGGAGTAGGAATCGCAAATCCACTCCTTTTGTGTACTCCAATTGCTTTTCCTTTCAGATCGATACCACTTGCCTCCATTGGAAAAGTCTTAATCAAAACGATATTACAATAATATAAATCGATTGTCTAAGGAGAAGGTTCGACTTACCACTATTTCCTTAGGATCAACAAGTGAATAAAAATGATCGATATAGTCCCTAGAATAAGCGTTGATACATAATCATCAATCTGTTTTAGCAGAATAACCAAGTATTGAGATATATCGAAATGAACCTTGAAGAAATCCCTTACCTTGACAATAATAGATCCACTTCTATCGATTGGGCATAAGGCTAGAAATGATTCAGCTAAGATGTGGTATTCAGCCACCCACTAAAGCACTATGAAAAAGAGTTGATCATTACAAGAGAGTGTAGGAGAAAGAGACGTTTCGATATAGAAACAAAGTGAAATAGTCGTATAGTGATGGACATACATAATCGGCTAAAAAGAAACGCAAAAGAAAGTGAAAAAAGAGAATAAGGTCACTTACCGATTCGGTCAAGAAGAGAGTGCCCAACATGAAAGAAAAGAAAGAAAAGAAATAGTGAAAGGGTTGAAGAAGTGCCAAAAAGAAAAGAAGGGATGGAAAGAAAAGAATCCTAAATAGTTTCGGTTAACAATCAAAAGAAGATGAACCAAATGAATCGAGGGTTTCGGCAAAACAAATGAGAATGATGAACAAATGGACTAGGAGGTTTCGGCCAAAACAAGGGAAAAGAAATTGGAAAAGAAAGTACCAAAATGACTTTAGTGTTTCGGTAAGACAAAGGAAAAAGATTAGAAAAGAAACACAAAAGGTTCAAACCAAAGAAAATGCCTCTCATGCACCAAACTTCTAAAATGACTCTAGGAAAATTTTGCTCTCAAGTCCCCCTCCCAAAATCGTGTATCATCTTTACCAAAAGATGAATGTTGACCAAAAATTCCTCCCCAAGGCAACTCCTAGTATTCGACCAACATGTTCCCTTCCTTATCCCTTTTCTTTGATTTCTTTCCTTCATTTTCCCCTTTTTTTCCTCCTTACCATAATCCTTTGTCATCTTTCCATAAATAAAAAGTCTTCCTTACCTTATTTAAGACCATGGCCGACACTTGGAAGGGAAGCTTAAAAATTTAATCAAAAATTTTGCACTAGCTGGGATTCGAACTCCTCCCCTAAAGCCCTTCATGTGACGCCAAAACCTCCTTGCATATGCTCACTTATGCTAGCAAAAAACACACTTATTTCCTTAAGCATTGATGCCACTTACCTTCTCTCTTTAAAATGCTTAAACACAAAATTTTTACTAAGACCCAATTCAATCCAAAGCCTTCTTAGAACCCCTAAACAAACAAATTTAACATTTTTAACTAGCCTAAAACAAGATATACTTCAAAACATAAAATTTTGAATTTTAGTATGTTACAATTCTACCACCTTAAAGAAAATTTCGGCCTCAAAATTTACCTGATTAAAAGAGATGAGGGTATTGTTGCCGAATTGTGTCCTCTGGCTCCCATGTAGCTTCCTATGTGCCATGATTATGCCATAAAACTTTGAATAATGGGATCGTCTTCCTTCTTAGGACCTTAACATCCCGATCTAAAATCTGTACCGACTCCTCTTCAAAAGACAAGTCAGGTCTTATCTCAACTTCCTCCACTAATACAACATGAGACGGATTCGAACGATAATGCCTTAACATAGAGACATGAAATACACTATGTAACTGAATTAACTCCGGAGGTAACTTAAGTTGATAAGCCACTGGCCCAACACGCTTCAATACTCGGTAAGTCCCGATGAACTTAGAGCTTAACTTGCCCTTCCATCCAAATCTTAAGACTTTCTTCCAAGGTGAGACCTTCAAAAAGACCTGATCTCCCACCGCAAACTCTATATCCTTACGCTTCAGATCCGCATACAATTTTTTTCTATCCAAAGTTTCTTTCAACCGAGCTCGAATTACCTTAACATTTTCCTCCGTCTCCGAGATCAACTCAGGACCCAATAACTGTCGCTCCCCCAGCTCAGTCCAACAAGTAGGAGTACGACACCAACGACCATGCAATGCCTCGTAGGGTGCCATCTAGATGCTGGATTGATAGTTGTTATTGTATGCAAACTCTTCCAATGGTAGGAAATCTTCCCAACTACCTCTGAAGTCGATCACACAGCCTCTTAACATATCTTCCAGAATCCAGATTACTCTCTCCGACTGACCATCAGTCTGGGGATGAAACGCCGTGCTGAAATTTAGTCTTGTACCCAAAGCTTCATGTAAAGCCTTCCAAAACCATGATGTAAACCTAGGATCCCTATCCAATATAATCGACACTGGTACCCCATGCAACCTCACGATTTCTGCTATATACAACTTGGCCAACTTTTGCAATGAATAATCCGTACGAACAGGTAAGAAATGAGCAATCTTCGTTAACTGATCCACTATCACCCATACTAAATCTTTCTTAGTAGGCATTAAGGGTAACCCACTAACAAAGTCCATCGTTATCCTTTCCTATTTCCATAGTGGAATTTTCACCGGTTGTAGCAACCCTGATAGCAGTTGATGCTCCGCCTTCACTTGCTGACATGTCAAGCATTTGCTCACGAATTTAGTAACCTCTCGTTTCAACCCTAGCCACCAATACTACTCACGGAGGTCTCGGTACATCTTATTTCCCCCGGGGTGCATCGCATATATGGGCTATTATGTGCCTCATGCAGAATCATTTGTCTCAATTTTGAATCCCTGGGCATACAAATTCTTCCGCGAAAATACAATACTCCATCACTATTCAATCCAAAATCCCCTATCTCATCACCTTCCACTTGTTGAAGTCGGGAACCCAGCACTTCATCTAACAACTGCTTTTCCTTAATCTGATTTACCCATGTAGGCTTCACCTAAAGTTCGGCTAAAAGGCTACCATCTTCATAAAGGCTGAGATGAGCGGACATCACTCTCAAGTCCGATATCACCTTACGACTCAACGCATCAGCCACTACGTTAACTTTACCTGGGTGATACTTGATTGAGAAGTCATAATCTTTCAACAATTCTATCCACCTTTACTGTCTTAAGTTCAACTCCTTCTGGGTAAGGAGGTACTTCAAACTCTTATGATCCGTATAGATAATCGCCTTCTCCCCGTACAGATAGTGTCTCCAAATCTTCAGAGCAAACACCACTACAGCTAACTCCAAATCATGAGTGGGATAATTCATCTCATGCGGCCTTAGTTGACGAGATGCATAAGCCACTACTTTTCCCCCTTACATCAACACACATCCCAAGCCCGTGTGTGACATATCACAATAAATAATAAACTCCTTACTAGCCTCAGGCTGAATCAATACTAGCGCTTCTGTCAAAATCTTCTTCAATTTCTCAAAGCTTTCTTGCTGCATATCTGACCATACAAGCAATACTCTCTTACGCAACAGCTTAGTTAGGGGTGCAGCAATCAATGAAAACCCCTCAACAAATCACCTATAATACCCAGCCAAACCTAAAAAACTCTAAATTTCAGCCACTAACTTCTGTGGCTTCCATTCCAACACAGCCTCGACCTTCCGAGGATCAACTCTAATTCCTTCGGCAGACACAACATGCCCCAAAAAGGTCACTTCTCTCAGCCAAAATTCACACTTACTGAATTTGGCATACAGTTATTTCTCCCTTAAAATCTGCAATACTACCCATAGATGTGGATCATGCTCTTCTTCAGTCCTTGAGTACACCAAGATGCCATCCATGAACACCACCACAAATCGGTCTAGATAGGGTTGAAAGACCCGGTTCATTATGTCCATAAATGCAGCTAGTGCATTAGTCAACCCAAACGGCATCACTAAGAACTTGTAATGTCCATAACGATTTTGAAATGCAGTCTTATGAATATCTGCCTCCTTGACTTTTAACTGGTGATACCCCGATCTCAAGTCTATCTTCGAGAAAGCTACAGCTCCTCACAACTGATCGAACAGATTATCGATCCTCGATAATGGATACTTATTCTTGATTGTCAACTTATTCAACTGTCTATAATCGATGCACATACGCATTGACCCATCTTTCTTCTTAATGAACAAGACCGGTGCTCCCCACGGTGATACACTTGGTCGAATAAATCCACGATCCAACAACTCCTGAATTTGAGCTTTAATGTAACACCCCAAACCGGTCAACACACCACGATCGAATTCGGTATGTCACATGAGAAAATGATTTCTAACAACACGGGTTGTAGGTCAAATTTTGAGATATGGGGGTCAATTTTTAAAAAAATGGGTTGTTTCCAAAAACTGATTTAGAAAGGTTGTGTGTTGTCTCCTATTATAAGAAAGCCTTTCGTTTTTGTTTGATAGCCAAAATAGTTTTAATTTAATTGCCAAAACCGTTCTCCATTGAGTTTTTAAAGATACTGTGTTAACCTATTGATACTACTTGTTGGTTTTTACCGATGGTAAAGTTTTAGAAAATCTCGGTAGTTTATGCAAGTTCAGAAAACATTCATTTTAAGGCATGCTATTTTGGGTAACTTATATCAATTTTTCGTGAAAAGTAAAGTAGATCAATAACCCCAAAAAAATAAAGTTAGTGGCCTTATTACAATTCGAAAACCAAATTGAAAGTATGTAAACCAAAGTAGTAATTTAAATCAAAACCCAAAAATAATGAGCATGGCCACCTCGAGTCTGCCCCGGCTTCATATACGCAATGTAAGGGTTACCTGCAAAATTACACAAAAGGGGTGAGTCATCGAGACTCAGTGTGTAAACCCCCCATCCTGAAAATCGCAATGCTCATACACAAATTTCATAAGTCAACATGTAAGTCATGCAATCCAAAAACCTAGCCATCCGTACTCCTGTTTCTACCCCGTGTGGTCAAAATCACTGGTGGTCAAAACCATTGGTGACAGTAGTCACAATTAATATCGGTGTGACCAAAACCACTAGTGACCGTAGTCACAATAATACTCGTGGGGCCAACCCATAATATGGTCAAAACCACTGGTGACAATCCCGTATCAATATGTGGGGCTAACCCACAGTGGTGCTAGACCACAGGGACGAGTCACAAAGATATCAATATGTGGTACCAAACCATTGGTGATCAAAACCACTGAGACTTAGTCACAAAAATATATAGAAAGCGGGGCCAACCCACTGTGTGGTCAAAACCACTGGTGACAGTCTAAATCATCCTTCTCTCTCCTCTCATTATACCCACTTAATGTACATACTATTCATGGCATAAATATCATGCTTAACAATCAGAGATTACATGGCAGGGCATATACAGATTTTTAACCGGCATTTAACATTAGCCAATCAAAGTGGACATACCTAGAGTCCTCGCTTTTTACCCACAAGGGTAACATACCATTTCAACAGTTATTTCGGGTTTTAGCAATTACATGATACAACATATTAACAAATAAAGTGTGTAAGAGTTACACACCTGATTACGCGTAAAACAACGCTCTCTACGTCGGTACTGTCGTTAATCGACACCACCGCTATCTGACTACTATGCTGCTTAGGTGTTCGCCCAGACCCAGGTGGCCAATCTCGAACCGCCGACACTGCCCTCTTTTTGAACTTAGGGACTGAGGTCTCAAATCCAACCCCTCCCAATGTTTGGTTAGCCTTCGAGTCCATAACACACCTTAGTCACTAACTCAGATTAAAGCAGTGAAACTAATTGTAAGAACTAAACCTGAAGTTAGAACCCTTACCTAAATCGACAAGAACCCAAGGCTCTAAACGTGACCCACAACCAACGAATCCCGAAGATTCACACCAGACGGTGTCAACACACCCCCCTACATTCGGCCAAACATCACGTAACATAGGGTATCTATTTTTTCGGCATTTTAACGCAACAAGAGATGATTGAATCAAAATGGAAGCACTTACCCCAACCCAAGAGAAATCGATTGAGAGCGGTGAAGAACAGGTAACGGCAACCACTAGAACAAAAGCCGAAAGAAAAAGGATATGGATGTTAGAGGAATTCGGCTTCCTTCCATATAAATCAAGAGAAGAAAAAGAGTGAGTAAAAGTTCCTAGAGGGATTCGGCTAGACCAAATAGAACTTACCGAATGCCAAAAATATTTTGCTCTTGAAAAGAAAGAGATGGCAAAGCAAGTTACTATCTACCACAGGAGATTCGGCTATGGTGTTTGAGAGAAAAGAGAAGAGAATGCCAGAGTTTCAACAGAAGATGAGGCTTCAGAGGGTTTCGGCTTTGATGTTTATAGCAACAAAAAAGAAATGGAAATAAAGAGTGAATGGTAGTGTGAGTTTTGGCCAAGCATAAAAGAAGAAGAAACTAAGAAGAGGATTGGGAAGTGTTTCGGCTTTGATAAATGGGAGAAAAGCAAATGCCAAACAAATGGTATGAGAGTATTTTGGTTTGTATTTGAGAGAAAAGATAAAAAAAATGCCACAAAGTGATATGAACTTTTTGGTTTTGACAAAAAGAATTGTACAAAAAATGCCCTTGGTTCCCTAGCTAGCCGAAATTCCTAACACCCCTAGGCACATTCGGCCACCCCCTTAAGCACCCAAAGCCGAATCCACCCCTCACCCAAATTCAGCTACACAACCCCACTCCCTTCAAACACTATGCCGCCCCCCTTTACTCCTTGAATCCCTTTCTACCACTCATTCAAACAAGTTTGAATGAGCAAAATTCCTAAATTTCCTCTCTTCCACCCATTTGAAATTGTTGACCCTTTCCAACCTCATCCTTCAGAGTGCCACCTGAGTGCAACTTTCCCTTGTCCTGGCGTCAAAAAGAAATGCACAAAGGGAATTCTTACAGCCCGAACCAAGGCCCTCTAGCTTCCATGAGGCGTCACTCCCTTGCCTCCCAAGTAGCGCCCCCTTGCCACTCTACCAAGACCTCTCTTGCGACACAATCCACCACCAATTACCCTTAACACCTAATGCCAGTAGCTCCCCCTTCTAAAGCCCAAAACGCAAATTTTTGCTGAGACTCAGGCCTATCCCTAGCTCGAGCCTAGACCCTAAAATAGTCCAAACTAACATACCTACGATACAATACACATGCAACCACACAAAATGCAAAGACCTAATTCAAGGATGTTACATTTAAGCTCTGCTAGCTCTTTTGGCGCCATTCTATAAGGAGCAATAGACACTGGAGTCGTTCCTGGCAACAGCTCAATGCCAAATTCCACTTCCCTATCCGGAGGCAATCCTGGAAGCTCCTCGAGAAAGACATCTAAGAATTCTTTCATCATTCTAACACTCTCTACCGACGACTCTTTGGCATCCAAAGCACTGATAAAGGCTATGAACTCTCCACACCCTTTTCGCACCAACTTTTCTGCCTTTAAAGCAGATACCACATAGACAGCTAGTTTCTTCTTTCACCTATCATCTTCACTTCCTTATCCTCTAAAGCTCTTAGTACCAATTGCTTTGCAGCACAGTCCAAATTCACACGATGCTTAACCAGCCAGTCCATGCCTAAAATAAGATCGAACTCACTGAATGGTAGTTCCATCAAATTCTCCAGAAATACTTCCCCCTGAACTTCTAAGGGCACATCCCTAAACAACTTATTTACTACCACCGACTATCCTAAAGGGCTAATCACAGTTGTTTCTCTAACAGTAATCTCAGATCTAATGTTCAAAGTTCCAGACACAGCACATGCAACATACGAATGGGTGGATCTAATATCTATCAAAGCGGTAATTGATAAAATGTGAAAGTAACATATTTTAGGCCCACATTTAGTATACTTTTGGATGATTTAGCCCTTGATTTATGTAAAAAGGTACTCTTAATCCTTTCTTTTCATGTTTTTACTCAGGAAAGCACCTGAACACGAAAAGAATAAGAAACGGGCTTAAAATGGGCCAATTTGGGCCAAAGAAAAATCGACACAACCTGGACTTCAAGCCACACAGTCGTGCCTCGATAATTAATTAAGACACGGTCATGCCACGATTTACACGGTCGTGCCCCAATCGACCTAAAGATGATTTACAAAGGCGTGTACCATGGCCATGTCCCTGCCACAGAAAAGAGCAATTCTACTCGGAATAGGATACTTTGAGGCAAAGAAACACATTCCAAAGCCTATCCAAACACCCGAGTAGGAATTATACTTGAATTAGGATACTTAAGGGCTAAGTAAGGCATCTCAAAGTCTATATAAACACCCAAGGGTGCAACCTAAGGGGGAGTTAGTATTACGCTGGCTTTTGTCGGGGTGTTAGGCGGTGAGCTAGGCCAAGGAGCCGAGCCAAAAAGGTCAGACTTGTGGGAATCACTTGAAGATAGCCAGTGGATCCATCTCAAGAAGCCGAAATTCTACTCAAGACGGTGGATTTCTCCTTCAATTCCTCTAGGGGGTTTTAGGGATTCCTTATGTTTTGTTTTATCTTTTCTCTTGAGATGTTGTCTTTATTTGTATGAAATAAACCCTTTAGATATATGAAGGAGATGAAACCTAGATAAATCTTGTTATTGATTTCTAAATTATATGATAAATACTTAGTTTGTTCTTAATTATGCATACTTAATCCAAATTTGATGCGCTTAGGTGGAGGAGGAATAGACCATGCTTAAGAGTAGATCTAGCATAGTTAGCGGAGTTGATCATATGCCTAGAGATAAGGTGACGAGATTTTGTTCCACTAATTAACCTAGGGTTAGACATTATTCGCTTCGAGGGAGGGTTTAATATACGTTAGGGAGTCTTACGGATCAAGCTAAGTGAATAAATTGTATGGTTCAGTGTTAAATAACAAGTGAAGTCTAGGTGGATTCTTCTTGAAGGTATCGTCGTAATCAATTAAGTTTTCTTCAAGTTATTTTCCAATTCATTTTTTTTCTTTGCATCTTTAGCTTAGTAGTCGTTAAACTAGATTAATCAACCAACCACTCCATATTTTAGGCTAAATAATAAAAAGAAAGTTAGTATTAGTACTTTTAGTTCCTTTGGGTTCGACAATCCGGTCTTGTCTAAGCTATACTATTGTTCGATAGGTACACTTTCCTTAAGTCTTTGTCAGAGTTAGTTTCCAAGTTCGATCTTTTATAAATTTTAAAGCTCTGATTTTAGCGATCAAGTTTTTGGTGCCATTGCCAGGAAACTAAAATATTAAGAAAGCTTAATTTTTATTACTTTAGCCAATTTTTTATTACAATTTATTATTATTATTTACTTTGCTGATTTTTTTTCCTCTATTTTGCTTTTGGCAGATAATTTTAGTCTATAGAGAAGATGGCACTGAATAATTATCAGTGGCAAGTTATGAGGACAGCGCCAACAAAAGCCACCAGTGTTTTTAACCTCGACGTGGTCACCAGGTTATCTAACCAGCTAGAGATGATGAATAAAAAGAATGGTTTGTATAATCTATTGTAGGTACATCCAGTAATGCAATATGATTCGAATTTAGGAGGCGTGGCGAAGCCTGAGTACCCACCCTACATATATGGCATGAAAAATGAGGAAGCTCACTATACGGATAACTATTCTAGACCACAAAATAATTTTTATAATGACACTTATAATACATGTTGGAGTTACCATCCCAATTTCTCGTGGGATGATCAAAGTAGCCAAAGACAGGACCTAACTCCAAATTTTCAACAACCACCTCACCAACAGGAAGAGGAGTCGAGTCTTGAGGAGATCTTGACAAAATTCATTGTAGCCAAATTCGATAATCAACAAGCATCGATCAAAGAGATCAAAAAGTTTTTACTAAGTCAGTTGAACAACTTGTAAAGTTAATGTCCGAATGACCGCAAGGGCATCTACCAAGCAACACAAAGATTAACACAAACTAGCAAATTCAAACCGTACCAGCTCATGACAGTGAAGGGTTAGATGAACCAAACCCAATGGGAGAACCTGTGGTAAGTGAATGTAAGGTTGAGGTGTGCCATGATATACCAAAACCGGCAATTATAGAGTACCAACCTCATGTGTCATATCCCAATACAATAAAGAAAGATCACGTAGGAGAAGAATTCGATGAACTCACACTTCGTGTAGATGACGAAACAATCACTCTTCAAGCTCTTGACTTAGATAGGACATCGAGTAATAAAGGTATGAATGTTAATTCTATTGATAACCATTTGATTCAACCTTCTTTACAGGAAGCATCACGAAATCACCTAGCTGAGCTAGATCTTAAACCTCGTGCCAATAAAGAAGAATTATATGAGGAACGAAGCTTATGTTCGACAAACTAGAAGAGTGGAAAACAGAATTTAAAGAAGAACCGGAACCACACGAAGTGAAACCAAGGAAACCCAGACGAGCTGATAGGAACAACAAATCACTTCAAAATAGGGAATCAGGTATTGTTGAATAAGGAAGACCCTCGAATCACCAATTCAGACCTCAAGACAAATGAAGAAATCACTTTTGAGGTACTTAATGTCTTCCTATATGGCAGGGTCGAGGTAAGCAATCCTAAATTCAACACTTTTGAGGTAAACATTACTCGACTTAAACTTTATATCCATAACCGAGTTGATCGTATGAGAAAGGATTTCCACCTCCTCAAACCACCATGATTGTGCGTACAACAGGTAAGTCTAGCTCAAGACTTTAAACGAGCGTTTCTCGGGAGGCAACCGAGTACTAACCGTACTAATTAGTTTGGTTTTAATTCTTTTTGTATTTAGGCATAGGTTTCCATACCCATACGGCCTTTCACACGGTCGTGGCTGTGGCTGTATGGACACCATGGCTAGGCACATGGTCGTGGACCTTATCTCTATTTAATTATTTACTTTTATTCATATTTTTATTTTTATTTTTATTTTATTTTTATTTTTATTTTTATTTTTATTTTTATTTTTATTTTTACTTTCTTTATTATTTTCTCATTTTTCTCAATGGCATTTAGATTTAGCTTAGGATACAATAAAACCAAACCGGCTACTTCGAGGATTCAATTTCAAACGGTTCGAGACGCTTCCCCACGTTCACCTCCAAACTTATCCGGTTTCTTTTCATTGACTTCATCCAAAAAAATCAGGAAATGTTACTTCTTCCCTTCTCTTTTGATTTTATTATTACATAATTGTTTATCTATCTTTGTACATTGAGGGCAATGTACATCTTAAGTGTGGGGGGGTAAAAGTGCCTAACTTTTTGCATTATTCCAAAATCCTGAATTTTAGCCTTGTTCCTAAGTAATTTTCTCATATTATCAATTAGGGTGAAATTTCTGATGATTTATGATTTTTATTGATATGTTTTTGAGTAAGTCATTGATAATTGTGCATTGATGATTTATACTTGAAGAATACTAGAGAATCAAGCATGATAAGTCTATTTTCAAGAATCAAAAATTTTCTAGATTGTTGAACTAAATTTGAATATTACCTTGAAGTTTGAAATTTACAGGATTGATGTCAAAAACCCATAATTTTTGTGAGACTTGACCTTTATAGAACATATATTCTTTTTCATGCTCACTTTATTGATTATGAGTGTGTCAACACTAAATTGTTGTTCTAGAACTTGCCTTGCTTATACATGTCGAGACCACATTAATGATTTGACATATTGAGATGATAAAGGCACCTAGGTTTTAACCCATTCACTCCACTAAATAGCCTACCCATATAATTAACCCCTAGTGAACCCTTTTTAATCCTAACAACCTTTTTTATTGATTTACCCGCTAATATTAACCCGAAAACCCTTTGAATTTGTTATCACCATTCTTTTGACTACCCTTCTATCGAGAATTGAATTGATCAGTTGCCTAATTAGTTTATTTCAGTTGATAAAGTTCTTTCTTTATTATGTAGTTTGTTCGGAAAAAAATAAAAAAATCAAAAAATCAAAGTATATTCAGTATTAGTGACCTTGTACATTTAAATTTCAATTATCAAAGAAAAAAGCTCGTAGTATTATTAGTTTTAAAGTTTCAATTGATGTAATTATTTATTTTCTAGTTCATTATTTTTAGTTAGGTGATTTGTCCAAAATCGATCTCGATTCAAACCCTTCTAATTCAACCTTTATCCACACCTTTTAACCCAAGCCCCGTTACAACCTTGTTAAAGACCTTTTGATTTATGTATCATCTCATATTACAGTGGTGGAGATTTGATTTTTAGGGAAGCCTATGGGATTAACTTTTCAGGTTCGACTGTTGAGTGCTTAATTGTGAACCTTAAACACTTTGAGTGATTTGAGTGAATCTTTAGTGAGGATATCAATCCTTGTCGGTTTTGAATCAAAGGTAAATATTTAGAAGAGGGGAGACACCTATGTTTTTCGTGCTACAAATATATGACTTAGAATTGTTTGAATCTTTACGAGTCTTTGAGTTAAAATTATCCATGTATGAATTATCTATGAATTATGATGAGGCATTATTGATAGGAATTATGAATTTTGGAAAGTTTGTTTTAATTGTAAGTTGACAATTTTGCTTGAAGACAAGCAAAAGCTTAAGTGTGGGGGTTTTTGATAAACCGTAAAAGTAACATATTTTAGGCCCACATTTAGTATGCTTTTGGATGATTTAGCCCTTGATTTATGTAAAAAGGTGCTCTTAATCCTTCCTTTTCATGTTTTGACTCAGGAAAGCACCCAAGGACGAAAAGAACAAGAAATGAGCTTAAAACGGGCCAATTTGGGCCAATGAGGAAATTGACACGGCCTGGACTTCAAGCCACACGGCCGTGCCTAGACAATTAATTAACACAGGGCCATGCCACGATTTACATGGCCGTGCCCCAATCGACAGAATTCGAGACATGGCCTGAAGAAGATTTACACGGGCGTGTACCATGGCCATGTCCTTACCATAGAAAAGAGCAATTTTACTCGGAATAGGATACTTTGAGGCAAAGAAACACATTCCAAAGCCTACTCAAACACCCGAGTAGGAATTATACTTGAATTAGGATACTTAAGGGCCAAGTAAGGCATCTTAAAGTCTATATAAACACCTAAGGGTGCAACTTAAGAGGGAGTTTGGCAGAAGCCTTCTGCCATGGCTTTTGTCGGGGCGTTAGGCGATGAGCTAGGCCAAGGAGCCGAGCCGAAAAGGTCAAACTTGTGGGAATCACTCGAAGATAGCCAGTGGATCCATCTCAAGAAGCTGAAATTCTACTCAAGATGACAATTTCTCCTTCAATTCCTCTAGGGGGTTTTAGGGATTCCTTATGTTTTGTTTTATCTTTTCTCTTGAGATGTTTTCTTTATTTGTATGAACTAAACCCTTCAGATACCTGAAGGAGATGAAACCTAGATGAATCTTGTTATTGATTTCTAAATTATATGATAAATACTTAGTTTGTTCTTAATTATGCATGCTTAATCCAAATCTGATGCGCTTAGGTGGAGGAGGAATAGACCCTGCTTAAGAGTAGATCTAGCATAGTTAAGCGGAGTTGATCACACGCCTAGAGAAAGGGTGATGAGATTTTGCCGGATTAGGGTGAAACCTAATATGGGAGTCCATAGATCGATTTACTGCTATTCTAGGGAGTTATTATAAGAGAACGAGAGTTCCACTAATTAACCTAGGGTTAGACGTTATTCGCTTCGAGAGAGGGTTTAATATACATTAGGGAATATTACGGATCAAGCTAAATAAATAAATCGTATGGTTCAATGTTAAATAACAAGTGAAGTCTAGGTGGATTCTTCCTGAAGGTATCGTCGTAATCAATTAAGTTTTCTTCAAGTTATTTTCTAATTCGTTCTTTTTGTCTTGTCTAAATAACAAGTTTAGCTTAGTAGTGGTTAAACTAGATTAAATCAACCAATCACTTCATATTTTAGGCTAAATAATAAAAAGAAAGTTAGTATTAGTACTTTTAGTTCCTTTGGGTTCAACAATCCGGTCTTGTCTAAGCTATACTACTGTTCGATAGGTAAACTTGCCTTAAGCCATTATCAGAGTTAGTTTCTAGGTTCGATCATTCTCTTTATAAATTTTAAAGCTCTAATTTCAGCGATCACTAACAGGTACATCAGATATAAAGAACGTACCGGTTATGACATCAAGTGCATCACCATCCTTTTGACGTCTGACCGCATAGACCAACCCTGGTTGTCTCGCCTCCGTGTTACCCTATTACCGGTACCTCTACCAGGTGCACCCTGACCTCGTCCAAAACCATTACCACCTCGACCTAGCCCACAGCCTCTCGGCTACTACTAAGCACCTCCTACTGGCTGCACAAATCTGTTACGAGCTCCTTGAGTCTGAGCGGGCTCTCTAGTACAATCCTTATACCGGTGGTCCTTGGAACCACATCTGAATCAGCCACCAGTTCTCTTCCAACATTCACCCAAGTGAAGTCTCCCACAATCCGCACAAGGCTGTAACTGATTGGTAGCAGCTGGAGCACCCGCTCGTACTGGTCCCTCGTTCTTGGGCCTTTTCTGAAAACCTCTAGCAGGACCTGAGTACCCAGAGTCACTCTTATTCCTGCCCCTATCCTTGTCTCGATTTTTTCGCTCTGAGTGTTTAACCTCTTCAGCTATCTTAGCTTTTTCCATAAGTGTGGCAAAATTCCTCTCCCTCTGTGGGGCTATCAGTACCCGTAACTCGTCACGCAACTCGTCTTCAAAACGCACATAGTGTTCATAATCAGGAGGCACTATTCCTCGGGCATACCGACTCAGATGCAAAAATTCTGCCACAGATTTACCTTCTTGGACCAGATTCAGAAATTCCTTCCTTGAGCATCTAAATAACTAGCCCCGACATATTTTCCCTTGAATGATGTTTTAAAGAATTCCAAGGAAATACGATTAGCTTGAGTGCCTTCCCGACTAGTGAGCTACCACTGATACGCCTTCTCTCAGTAATGACACAATTTCTTTCAGCTTTTGCTCAGTGGTGCAATCCAGGTCGCCCATAATCCGCTCCACCGCCTCAAGCCAGTACTCCATTACACTTGGGGCTACACCTAAAATTCCCCTAAAGACTTCGGCCTCATTTGATCTAAGTCGCTCAGATACTGACCCACGAGCTGCCGACCCAGTTCCAGCCCCAGCGACCCTTGGGACAGAGCATCGTCCTCTCTCATACGATCATATGACCCAGCTTCAGTCACTAGTGATGCAGGGGCATCCATTTTCGGCATATGTCCCGATGCCTCAAATACAACTGATAAACCGTAAAAGTAACATATTTTAATCCCACATTTAGTATGCTTTTGGATGATTTATCCCTGATTTATGTAAAAAGGTTCTCTTAATCCTTTCTTTTCAAGTCTTATGCTCAAGAAAGCACCTAAGGATAAAAAGAACGTAAAATAGGCTTAAAACGGACCAAATTGGGCCAACCCAAGAAATTGACACGGCCTGGACTTCAAGCCACACGACCGTGCCTTGCCATTTACTTCACACAGCCATGCCACGATTTACACGGTCGTGCCCCAATTGATAGAATTGAGACATGGCCTGAAGATGACTTAAATGGGCGTGTACCATAGGCGTGCCCCTGCCGCGGGAAAGAGCAATTTCACTCAGATTTGAATGCTTGGAGGAAAAGAAACACATTTTTAAGTCTACTTAAACATCCTAGGAGGAATTATACTTGAATTAGGATACTTAGGAGCCAAGTAAAGCATCTCAAAGCCTATATAAACACCCAAGGTAGAAACTAAAAAGGGGAGTTCGGCAGAAGCCGAAACAGGAGGGCTTCTTGGCAGAGGCTTTTGTCGAAGCGTTCATCTTTTAGGGAATCACTTGAAGATAGCCTGTAACACCCCCAAACCCGGCCCATGAGTCTTGACCGGATCTGGTGTGTCACTGCGGAAAAACGATTGAAAATATTTTTGACTTAAGATAAAACATTAAATTTTGTCATCTTTTGAAAATCCTGTCCATTTAAAAATTTTATGTAAAACTTTCTTACAAAATATCCGAATTACCCTTTTAGTATATGTATAAATAACTTGAATAAATAAGTTGCTAAAAATAAAATCATTTGCACATAGTAATTTAATTTAATCAAGCCATAATAAAATAATACCAAAAATAAAATAAGCCCTTATTACAACCATTACTTACTAAAATACTTAATATAAAATGAATAAAATAATTAAATCATCTTCTTACGCATGGGCCACCTTGTATCCTCTCCAACCCTGGTCCGAATTCACGAATCACTGCGATGGTTAAGAAAAATTGGGTGAGTCCACAGACTCAGTGCATAATTATACCACATGTTTCTACAAGCATGGGCTTGGCCCTTATCTACACAGTACACATAACCAGTCATTCAAAATGCAACCCAGCCTAACCTAAAATCCACCCGTTACACCAACCTTAGCAGACTCCCTGCCCAAGGCCGTGGCTAATCCACCACTGATCACGTCGTGATCCACATATCTTACCTTGGCAAGCTCGCTGCTCAAGGTCGTGGTGAAACCACCGATCAAATAGGTGATCCCAATATTAATCCATCTACGGTGATGCACACAGCTATCAACCGCCGAGATGGGCACCTAGCCAACACCTCCCTTGATGATGTACACAGCTACTCATCAAGCGCTAATGTAGCACAAGGCTAACATTAGTCCACGTACATAAATATGTACACCCCGTCTTTCCTTGATCACATCCAATCCCCCATGCATATATGTAAATGTATCATGTCAAATCAACATATAGGATGAGTATTCATCACATGCTCGTTACCATATCACACATATACCATAAATAATTTTAATATCACAAACTACTAACCTGCTAACCGATTACCCCAAACATGGGTATCCACCACTTTAGCCTTTACTGTCGGCTACCACACATCATATACAAGTATATACATCAGTACACAACTAACAGGAGAACATAGTGCGCTAATTACGCACCTGATTACTTGGAGTTCTAAACTCTCGATCCCAATGCTATCGCTAAGCGAGACTACGGTTATCTGCCTATAGCTTTCTCCTGTTGCTGGCCCACACCCCGGTGGCCAATCCCGAACCGCCGAGATAGATCTTTTCTTAAACTTCGGGATAGGGACTTTCCCTTGCCCTTCTTGACTGGTATTTGCCTCCATCAATACACTTAATCAGATCAAACGGTTAATCCTCCAAGTCATAAATCTAAGTATCGAATCTTACCAAGTATTTCTTACCAAAACACCCTTGAATCCCGGAGCCTACTATATGATTCTGTTGATTTGCCCCTTAATAACTAATCCCGGAAGTCACCTATTGAAAATGGGTTGTCGAAACTCCTCAACTGATCGAATCCCGGTTGCTCCTACAAACCTGTCGAAATCCCTAAATAATACCACATTAATTCAGCCTTACCCCTTAAACATAAGACTATATGGCCCTTGGCCAAAAAGCACATGTCGCTTACCTCAAGTCTCCAAATTTTGGTAGATCCCTTCTGCAAACACTGACTATACGTCTCCTGAAAAGGTCTCCTGCGTTAGGCTCTGCCTCCCCTACAATCGGCCTTAGCATTTTTTAGAGAAATCTTAGGGCCATTCGGCCATGACATGAATCCCAAAACAAAGAAGAGTTATCACAACCTTACCTTGATAACCACTCCCTTTTGTCCTAACAAAGAATCGGCCACCACAAGAATTAAAGTTCGGCTTCAAGGACTTGCAAACATAGCAGAGAGAATGAGAGACTGAATGATTTGGCAATGACTCCTAGATGGAGTTGGAATATTCGGCAATGGCAAGCATTAGGGGTGATTTCGGCTTAAACAGAGTTAAAAGAAAGGTGTGAAAGAAGAGAGGAAATAGATGCACAAAAGGTCACGCCCAATCTTGGTTTTAGCTTTAAAGGAATAAGAGGAACAGAGAGGTTTTCTTTTGACTTACCTTTAGCAAGAGATTAAGGGAATAAACAAAATAATTCAGCACAAAAGAAATGGGTGAACCAATTTTTGGCAAGGAGAGAATAAATGAAGAAAAGGGTGGCCAAGAGATGAGCACCCCCTATAAATACTACTAGATTTCGGCACACACCTAAACACACTCCACCAAGCCGAAAATGCCCTCCTCTAGCTCCCTAAATTCGGCCACTAGCTCATCTCCTCCCATATCCCAAAATCTCCTCCTATTTTTCCTCCTTGTCACTCATTCAAAAAGTTTGAAAGAGTCCAACCTTAATCTTACCTCCCTAGCCGAATTTCAAAAAAATAAAAGACCAAGTCTTTATCCTCATCTTTTCAAAGATCCACAAGCCGCCTAACTCCTCTCCCCTCTTGGCGCAAAAACAAAGGCCAAATTGCTGCCTTTGCAGCTCAAACCTTGTCCCCCCTTCAGCTCCCTGAGGCGTCACCTTCCAAGGCCTAAAGTGGCGCCTCCTTTCCACTCTACCAAAGAAATTCTTGTGTCATAAACCCACTTGAAATACTTATAACCCCTAGCTCCCTCAGCTCCCCCTTTTTAATACTAAAAATTCACTAATTCCTTAAGCCATCTCCTACATTCTAGGGTTCTCCAAACCCCCTTAAAACTCATCCAACCTCACAATAAGCCTCCCATCACTTGAGTTATGCACTAAATGCATAACCCCTAAAACCCGGATGTTACAATTCTACCCTCCTTAGAAATAATTTCGTCCTCAAAATTACTTGGCTAACTAACGGTTGTATATCCTAATTCACCACACTACGCTCTTGCTGCGCACTCTGATCTTAAAGAACTAACATATTTTCTAAGCACAGTTTCCAAGTCCACACACAAAGTTCTCGCTTCTTTACTAGCAATATAAGAACAAACTGCCACCATAGCAACAAAGTAACAAAGAATATTCCAGACATAAGAAACTTACCAGCTGGCACATTTGTGACGTCACTATCCTCCCTCCGACGAACTGCATATACCAGTCCTGGCTGTCTTGCCTCAGTGCTACCATTACCTCGGCCTGACGCTCCACGACCTCGGCCGAAACCATTTCCTCCATGGTTCAGACCACGACCCCTTGTCGCCTGCTGACCACCTCTGCCTGGTTGCACATGACCTTGGCCAACTACCCGAACCCTATTCAGATTCTGAGGACAATCCTTTATCAGATGGGACTTAGATTTACATCTAAAACACTCCTGTTCCCGATTCCAGCACTCGCCAACATGATATCTTCCACACCGAGCACATGGACGGTCTGGATTCCCAGTAGTTGACTTAGAAATACGAGCAGAAGTCTCGACCCTCGGCCTTTTCTGAAAGCTCTCAAATGATTCTGGCGGTCCATAACTCCTCTTACCCCGGCTTCTATCGCTATCTCTATTCTGCCTCTCGGTCCTCGTGACCTCCTCAGTTATTCGAGCTTTCTCCACCAAAATGGCAAAATCTCTTTTTTGTTACGGAGCAATCAAAACCCGCAGCTCATCCCGTAGCCCATCTTCAAATCTGACGCATCTCTCATAATTGATAGCCATGATGCCCTGAGCATACCAGCTCAAACGCAAAAACTCAGCCTTATACTCCGCTATTGACTTGCCACCTTACACCAAATTGAGGAACGCCTTCCTCTGAGCGTCCACATAACTTGCTCCGATATACTTCCCCTCAAACTTGATCTTAAAGTAACCCCAGTCCACTCGATCGGCAAGGGTACCTTCCTTAATAGTGAGCCACCACTGGTAGGCCTCATTCCGTAGCAACGAAACAGCACCCTTAAGCTTCTCCTCTGCAGTTAAATCCAAGTCATCCATAATCCTTTCAACTGCCTCTAGCCAGTATTCTGCCACGTTCGGAGCTACCCTAAAAACTCCCCTAAAAACCTCAACTCCGTTCGACCTAAGTCTTTCGGGCACTGACTTCCGAGTCCCAATGCCCATATTAACTCCTGCCACTCGCTCGAGCACCCGCAGCATAGCCTGCGATACTGCGTCGTCTCCTCCTGTCTGATCCTGAGGTTCAACCTCAACAGCTAGTGGTGGCGGCACATCATTTTCTGACCCATAGCCGGACCCAACTGGTTTCGATACTGCCATCCTGCCTCTACCACGCACACGAGTATTGCGACCACGCCCCCTAGAACTCATATCTAGCGTCGCGATTTAATCTGTTTAAAAAGTTTTATGCATTAGTACTTTGTTCCACTGTTTTATCCACGAATAATTTTATGAAAAGAAGTTTTCAGAAGTAGTTCTTTCGATCACCCAAAGTTTCCAGTTCAAGTTCCTTACTTTAATTCAGAGAATCACAACATTCAACACACTATTATGGGCATTCCTGTCCATTCCCAACCCAGGGGTATTTTTGTCATTTGTCCTGCAGGGGCATTTTGGTAGTAAACTGGGGTCAATTGGAAAATCTTTACAAATAGAGGCATTCAAAATTTCAAAATTTAAGGGTATTTTGAAAATTTCCAAATTAAAAAATGTCGCTGAAATTTTAGAAATTGGGGGTTATTTTGGTAATTTTGTAAGTCAGGGGTATTCTTGTAAATTTTCCAAATCTAGATATCTCAATATTTTGCAAAATAGGATTTTGGATATTTTGTAAAATAAGAATATTTTAGTAAAAGTCAAGGAAAATTTTTTTCTTAAGCGAGGGCATTTTGGTAATTTTCAACACGGGGTATTTTCATAATTTCAGAAATCAAAAATATTTTGATAAATGTCTTCAAAATAATTTGTACAAATCAAAAGGGTAATTTAATATTTTAAAACTCGGGTTTTTTAATAAATCTGACGGCTAGTCCCTTTCGGGTTTTAATGATCGGGTTTAGCATGTGAGTAGAATCCTCTTGGTTAAGGTGAACCGTAGCTACGCACCAGGTAGGATTCGAGTAAAGAGGAGGTGAGTCGCTAGGACTGCTTAAGTACCAAGCTCTTACTGAATACCAATCCTAGACATGCGTACCAGGGTTGCCACACCCTAACTCAGTGACTTTCTTCACAAGTTTGTTTTATAATCTTTAAATCTTATGAATGTGTTTGAGTACACTAGTCCTAGGGTCCAATAGCCCTAATATTCTAATCTACGAGCCCAAATAAGCCCATAACCTTCACATAAACAAATCACTTCAATGGTGAGAAGTACTTACCTGGTGGACTTCGGGCCGGAGGTACAGGTGCCATGCCAGAACATCCTGAGAATTTATGGAAGCCCAAATCTTTGAAAAGCCCAACAGAAAAATATTTTTGGGCCCAAAACCCTCAAAGCTGAGTTTTGAACTGGGCTCTGATACCAAACTGTAACACCCCCAAACCCGGCCCATGAGTCTTGACCGGATCTGGTGTGTCACTGCGAAAAAATGGTTGAAAATATTTTTGACTTAAGATAAAACATTAAATTTTGTCATCTTTTGAAAATCCTGTCCATTTAAAAATTTTATGTAAAACTTTCTTGTTACAAAATATCCGAATTACCCTTTAGTATATATATAAATAACTTGAATAAATAAGTTGCTAAAATAAAATCATTTGCACATAGTAATTTAATTTAATCAAGCCATAATAAAATAATACCAAAAATAAAATAAGCCCTTATTACAACCATTACTTACTAAAATACTTAATATAAAAATGAATAAAATAATTAAATCATCTTCTTCTGCATGGGCCACCTTGTATCCTCTCCAACCCGGTCCAGAATTCACGAATCACCTGCGATGGTTAAGAAAAATTGGGTGAGACCACAGACTCAGTGCATAATTATACCACATGTTTCCACAAGCATGGGTTTGGCCCATATCTACACCGTACACATAACCAGTCATTCAAAATGCAACCCAGCCCAACCTAAAATCCACCCGTTACACCAACCTTAGCAGACTCCCTGCCCAAGGCCGTGGCTAATCCACCACTGATCACGTCGTGATCCACATATCTTACCTTGGCAAGCTCGCTGCTCAAGGTCGTGGCTGAGCCACCGATCACATAGGTGATCCCAATATTAATCCGTCTATGATGATGCATACAGCTATCAACCGCCGAGATGGGCACCTAACCAACACCTCCCTTGATGACGCACACAGCTACTCATCAAGCGCTAATGTAGCACAAGGCTAACATTAGTCCACGTACATAAATATGTACACCCCGTCTTTCCTTGATCACATCTAATCCCCCATGCATATATGTAAATGTATCATGTCAAATCAGCATATAGAATGAGTATTCATCACATGCTCGCTACCATATCACACATATACCATAAATAATTTTAATATCACAAACTACTAACCTGCTAACCGATTACCCCAAACATGGGTATCCACCACTTTAGCCTTTACTGTCGGCTACCACACATCATATACAAGTATATACATCAGTACACAACTAACAAGAGAACACAATGCGCTAATTACGCACCTGATTACTTGGAGTTCTAAACTCTCGATCCCAATGCTATCGCTAAGTGAGACTACGGTTATCTGCCTATAGCTTTCTCCTGTTGCTGGCCCACACCCCAGTGGCCAATCTCGAACCGCCGAGATAGATCTTTTCTTAAACTTCGGGATAGGGACTTTCCCTTGCCCTTCTTGACTGGTATTTGCCTCCATCAATACACTTAATCAGATCAAATGGTTAATCCTCCAAGTCATAAATCTAAGTATCGAATCTTACCAAGTATTTCTTACCAAAACACCCTTGAATCCCGGAGGCTACTATATGCTTCTGTCGATTTGCCCCTTAACAACTAATCCCGGAAGTCACCTATTGAAAATGGGTTGTTGAAACTCCTCAACTGATCAAATCCTGGTTGCTCCTATAAACCTGTCGAAATCCCTAAATAATACCACATTAATTTGGCCTTACCCCTTAAACATAAGACTATATGGCCCTTGGCCAAAAAGCACATGTTGCTTACCTCAAGTCTCTAAATTCCGGTAGATCCCTTCTGCAAACACTGACTATACGTCTCCTGAAAAGGTCTCCTGCGTTAGGCTCTGCCTCCTCTACAATCGGCCTTAGCACTTTTTAGAAAATCTTGGGGCCATTCGGCCATGACATGAATCCCAAAACAAAGAAGCGTTATCGCAACCTTACCTTGATAACCACTCTCTTTTGTCCTAACAAAGAATCGCCCACCACAAGAATTAAAGTTCAGCTTCAAGGACTTGTAAACATAGCAGAGAGAATGAGAGACTGAATGATTCGGCAATGACTCCTAGATGGAGTTGGAATATTCGGCAATGGCAAGCTTTAGGGGTGATTTTGGCTTAAACAGAGTTAAAAGAAAGGTGTGAAAGAATAGAGGAAATAGATGCACAAAAGGTCACGCCCAATCTTGGTTTTAGCTTTAAAGGAATAAGAGGAACAAAGAGGGTTTCTTTTGACTTACCTTCAGCAAGAGATTAAGGGAAGAAACAAAATAATTTGGCACAAAAGAAATGGGTGAACCAATTTTCGGCAAGGAGAGAATAAATGAAGAAAAGGGTGGCCAAGAGATGAGCACCCCCTATAAATACTACTAGATTTTGGCACACACCTAAACACACTCCACCAAGCCGAAAATGCCCTCCTCTAGCTCCCTAAATTTGACCACTAGCTCATCTCCTCCCATATCCCAAAATCTCCTCCTATTTTTCCACCTTGTCACTCATTCAAAAAGTTTGAAAGAGTCCAACCTTAATCTTGCCTCCCTAGCCGAATTTCAAAAAAATAAAAGACCAAGTCTTTATCCTCATCTTTTCAGCATCCACAAGCCGCCCAACTCCTCTCCCCCCTTGACGCAAAAACAAAGGCCAAATTGCTGCCTTTGCAGCTCAAACCTTGTCCCCCCTTCAGCTCCCTGAGGCGTCATCTTCCAAGGCCTAAAGTGGCGCCTCCTTACCACTTTACCAAAGAAATTCTTGTGTTATAAACCCACTTGAAATACTTATAACCCCTAGCTCCCTCAGCTCCCCCTTTTTAACACTAAAAATTCACTAATTCCTTAAGCCATCTCCTACATTCTAGGGTTCTCCAAACCCCCTTAAAACTCATCCAACCTCACAATAAGCCTCCCATCACTTGAGTTATGCACTAAATGCATAACCTCTAGAACCCGGATGTTACATAGCCAGTTGATTCATCTCAAGAAGTCGAAACTCCATTCAAGACAGAGGATCTCTCCTTTAATTCCTTAAGGGGGTTTTATGGATTTCTTATGTTTTGCTTATTCTTTACTCTTGAGATGCTTTCGTATTTAGTTATGCACTAAACCTCTCAGATACCTGAAGGGGATGAAACCTATGATGGATTTTGTTATTTGATTTCTAAATTATATGATAAGTACTTGGTTTGTTCTTAATTATGTTGCTTAATTTAATCTGATGTGCTTAGGTGGAAGAGGAATAGACCCTACCTAAGAGTAGATCTAGCATAATTGAGCGGAGTTGATCAGGCGCCTAGAGATAGGGTTACGAGATTTTGCCAGATTAGGGTAAAACCTAATATGGGAATCCATTAATCGATTTACTGCTTCCTTAGGGGGTTATTATAAGAGAATGAGAGTTTCACTAATTAACCTAAGGTTAGATGTTATTCACCTTGAGAGAGGGTTTCATATAGGTTAGGGAGTCTCACGGATCAAGCTAAGTAAAGAAGTCATATGGTTTGGGGAATAAATAATAAGTGAAGTCATAGGTGGATTCTTCCTGAGGGTATCGTCTTTATCAATTGAGTTTTCCTAAAGTCTTTCTCCTATTCATTCTTTTGTCTTTGCATTTAGTCTAAGTATTTCATTAGTTTAATAATTCAATCATAACAAATTTCAGGCTAAATAATAGAGAGAAAGTGAGTAGTAGTACTTTTAGGTTCCCTTGGGTTCGATAAGATATTCTTGCCTGGGCTATACTACTGTTCGATAGATGCACTTGCCTCTATCGTTGTCACAGTTAGTCTACAGGTTCGATCACTCTTTTATAAATATTAAAACTCGATTGTTTGAACGATCAAGTTTTTGGTGCCGTTGCCGGGGAACACTAAAATATTAAGAAAACTCTATTTCTATTACTTTAGCCAAAAAAAATTTTATTTGCAATTTATTATTATATTATTCTTTATTATTATTTCTTTTTACTTTGCTAATTTTTTCCTCTATTTTGCTTTTGGCAGAAAATTTTAGTCTATGGAAAAGATGGCACTGAATAATTATCAGTGGCAAGGCATGGGGCAATTCCTACTAAAGCAACGAGTTTTCAACCTCGGCGTGGTTACCAAAGTTATCTAATCGATTAGAGATGATGAATAAAAAGATTGATGATTGGTATAGTCCCTCGCAGGTACATCCAGAAATACAATATGATTTAAATCTAGGAGGCGTGGCGAATCCTGAGTACCCACCCTACGGATATGGCATGGAAAACTAGCAAGCTCACTATATAGGTAACTATTCTAGATATCAAAATAATTTTTATAGTGACACTTATAATGCAGGTTGGAAGTACCATCCCAATTTCTCGTGGAATTATCAAAATAGCCAAAGATCAAAACTTCTCTAGATTTTCAACAACCACCTCACCAACAAGAAGAAGAGCGAATCTTGAAGAAATCTCGATTTAATTTCATGGTAGCCTCGATTCTCGCTCCAAAAGATCAAGCAGACTTGATGAACAAAAAAATTGATCAAAGGGATCGAAAATTGTTGGAGAACTTACTAGGTCAGTGGGACATCTCGCAAAGCTAATACGACCGCTAGGGCGTCTACCAAGTAACACCGAGGTTAACCCAAGGAGCAAATTCAAGCCATCTCACTTCAAGACAAGAAGGGTTAGATGAACTAAACTCAATACAAGAAAACAAGGTAGACGAAGGTAAGATAGAGGTAACACAAGAAAAGTAAAATCGGTAAACAAGGAGTACCAACCTCGCATACCTTATCCCAAGTAATGAAAAGAGACGATTCAAAGGAATGTTCGATAAGTTTCTTAAACTCTTAAAGAAATTACATATTAACTTCCTCTCCTTGAAGCTCTTTTTCGATACCGCACTCGAGGAAATTTTTAAGACAGCTCTTGACCAACAAACGCAAATTAGACGAAGAGCACCACGTGGAGCTAAACGCAATGTGCTCAGCAATTCTACAAAATAAACTTCCACGAAAATTAAAAGATCCAGGGAATTTTACAATTCCATGTTTAATTGGTAATTTATCTATTGATAATGCGTTAGCAGATTTAGGGGCAATCATCAATGTTATGCCTTACAAAATATTTAAACAACTAGGTCTGGGGAAACCCAGACAAACTAGGATGAGCATTCAATTAACTGATAAAACTATAAGAATTCCTAGGGGTATAATAGAAAATGTTCTAATCAAAATTGATAAATTCGTATTCCCAGTAGACTTTGTCGTTTTAGACATGGATGAGGACAACACGATCCCCTTAATTTTAGGAAGACCCTTTTTAGCAACTGCCAGAGCTAAAATTGATATCTATGCAAGAGAACTCATACTTCGTGTAGGCGACGAGATGGTCACTCTTCAAGCTCTTGACTCGGCCAGAACATCAAGTGATAAAGGTGAGAAAGTAAATTCAATTGATAACCAACTTGTTCAACCTTCATTGTAGGAAACACCACAATGCTACAAACCTAAGCCGGATCATAGACCTCGTACTAATAAAGAAGATTTACATGAGGAACCAAAACCACACGAAGTGAAACCGAAGGTAACCCCAGACGAGCTAATAGGAACAACAAATCACATCAAAATAGAGGATCAGGTATTGTTGAATAAGGAAGACCCTCGAATCACCAATTCAAAACTCAAGGCAAATGAAGAAATCACTTTTGAGGTACTTAATCTACCTATACAGCACAGTCGAGGTAAGCAATTCTAAATTCAAAACTTTTGAGGTAAACATTACTCGACTTAAACTTTATATCCATAATCGAATTGATCGAATGAGAAAGGATTTCCACCTCCTCAAACCACCCTGACCATACGAATGAGAGGTAAAGTCTAGCTAAGACTATAAACGAGCGCTTCTTGGGAGGCAACCCGAGCACTAACCCCATTTTTACATTTTTTTTAGCACCTAACCATAAACTAACCAAAGAGCAGATTTCTAAGCGACACGGCCCTACACACAGGCGTGCCCGTGGCCGTGTGGAAGCTAGGGGCTGAACCATGGGCATGTCGTTAGCCGTGCATGAATAGGGAATAAACTTCTTTCTCCAACACGGGCCACGATACTAGTCCACGCCATGCCGACGCCCGTGCAAGGTTACTGACTCGTTAAGCAAGGGATAAACACGGCCATGCCTTCCAACCGTGCCAACATTCTGACTTATCGAACATCGAAGGAGCACGCCTGTATTGAATGACCGTGTGAAGAAAGACACGGTGTGCCACGACACCCACGGCCATGCCTGAACACCCTGAATGCGTTCAAAATTCAAAATCCCAAAACACGGGCTACATCTCTATTTAAACCTCATTCCCCATTTTTCTAGTTGTCTTTCATTTTCCATTATTTATTTTTGTTTCTATTTTATTTCATCATTTTTTTTACTTTACTTTATTTTATTTTATTTTATTTTATTTTATTTTCTTCTTCTTATTCTTTATGATATTTAGATTTAGCTTAGGATACAATAAAACCAAGTCGGCTACTTCGAGGATTCAATTTCAAACGATTCGAGACGCTTCCCTACGTTCGCCTCCAATCTTATCCGATTTCTTTTCATAGACTTCATCCAAAAATTCAGGGAGTGTTACTTTTCCCCTTCTCTTTTGATTTTATTATTACATAATTTTTTATCTATCTTTGTACATTGAAGGCAATGTACATCTTAAGTGTGGGGGGTACAAGTACCTGACTTTTTGCATTATTCTCAAAATCCTGAATTTAGTCTTGTTCGAAAGTATTTTTCTCATATTACTAATTAGGATGAAATTTCTTATGATGTATGATTTTATTGATATGTTTTAGAGTAAGTCGAGTTAATTGTGCATTGATGACTAAATCTGAAGGATACTAGAGAATCGAGCACGATAAGTCTACTTTCTAAAAATTAAAAATTAATAGGTCGTTGAACTGAATTTGAGTATTACTTTGAAGTTTGAAATTTACAGGGATTGAGACCAAAAACACCCATAATTTTTGTGAGATTTTGAGCCTTATAGAGCATATATTCTTTTTCATGCTCACTTTATTGATTCTGAGTGTGTCAACTTTGAACTGTTATTGTAGAACTTGCCTTATTTATACATGTCGAGACCACACTTTTGATTTGATATAAAGAGATGATAAAGGCACCTAGGATTTAACCCACCTACTCCATAAAAAGCCTACCTTCACAAATTAACCCCTAGTGAACCCCGTTGAATCCTAACAACCTTTTTATTGACTCACCCACTAATATTAACCCAAAACCCCTTTGTATTTGTTATCACCCTTTCTTTTGACTACCCTTTAATCAAGGTTTGATTTGATTAAGTTACCAAATTATATTAGTTCAAGAGTTACATTTATCATTTATGATGTAATATCTTAGTTTGTTCTTAAAAAAGAAGCTTAGAGCATTTAAAACTCCAATTCTTTGAAGAAAAAGCTCGATTAAAGTATTATCAAATTTCAAGTGATGAAAATACTCTTTATTATAGAGTATTTATCAATATTAAGTATTATTAGTTTTCCTTCGATGTAAATATTCATATTTAGCTCATTGTTTCTAGTTAGGTAAATTGTCAAATCAATCTCGATTCTAACCTTCTAATTCAGCCTTTATCCACACCTTTTAACCCAAGCCCCATTACAACCCTGATTAAAGACCTTTTGATTTGTGTATCATCTCATATACAGTGGTGGAGATTTGAGTTTCAGGCAAGCCTATGGGATTAACTTTTCAGGTTCGACTTATGAGTGCTTATTCTTGAACCTTAAACACTTCGAGTGATTTGAGTGAATCTTTTTGTGAGGATGTCAATCCTTATCGGTTTTGAATTAAAGGTAATTACTTAGATAATGGGAGACACCTATGTTTTCGTACTACAAAGGTATGACTTATCGTAATTGAATCTTTAGGACTCTTCAAGTTGAATTATCCATGTATAAATTATCTATGAATTATGATGAGACATTGTCAATAGGAATTATGAATTATGGAAAGTTCGTTTTAATTGTAAGTTGAGAATTTTGCTTGAGGATAAGCAAAAGCTTAAGTGTGGGAATATTTGATAAACCGTAAAAGTAACATATTTTAATCCAACATTTAGTATGCTTTTGGATGATTTATCCCTGATTTATGTAAAAACATGCTCTTAATCCTTTCTTTTCATGTCTTATGCTCAGGAAAGCACCTAAGGATAAAAAGAACGTAAAACGGGCTTAAAACGGACCAAATTGGGCCAACCCAAGAAATCGACACGGCCTAGACTTCAAGCCATACGGTCGTGCCTTGCCATTTACTTTACAAGGCCATGCCACGATTTACACGGCCATGCCCCAATTGACAGAATCGAGACATGGTCTGAAGATGACTTACACGGACGTGTGCCATGGGCGTGCCCCTACCGCGGGAAAGAGCAATTTCACTCAGATTTGGATGCTTGGAGGCAAAGAAACACATTCCTAAGTCTACTTAAACATCCTAGGAGGAATTCTACTTGAATTAGGATACTTAGGAGCCAAGTAAAGCATCTCAAAGCCTATATAAACACCCAAGGTAGCAACTAAAAAGGGGAGTTCGGCAGGTTTAACAGAGGGCTTTTTAAGCGAGGCTTTTGTCAAGCATTCATCTTTTAGGGAATCACTTGAAGATAGCCAGTTGATTCATCTCAAGAAGCTGAAACTCCATTCAAGACGGAGGATCTCTCCTTTAATTCTTTCAGGGGGTTTGAGTGATTTCTTATGTTTTGTTTATTCTTTACTCTTGAGATGTTTTCGTATTTAGTTATGCACTAAACCCCTCAGATACCTGAAGGGGATGAAACCTATGATGGATTTTGTTATTTGATTTCTAAATTATATGATAAGTACTTGGTTTGTTCTTAATTATGTTGCTTAATTTAATCTGATGTGCTTAGGTGGAGGAGGAACAGACCCTACCTAAGAGTAGATCTAGCATAATTGAGCGGAGTTGATCAGACGCCTAGAGATATGGTTATGATATTTTGCCGGATTAGGGTAAAACCTAATATGGGAATCCATTCTCGGGCCGCCAAGAGGTTATTTCCTCCAAGCCATGTAGAAATAATCCATATCTGATATGGCTGATAGAATTTTTCTCTTTCAGCAATACCGATAAGACTGAAGATTTTTATGTGAAAATAATAGACAAAATCATCGACTTTTATAAAATTTGTTAGTCGTGATTTGACTATTGCCGGAAAATCCTTAATTAAATTAAAAGAAAGGTTTTGAACTGTAATTTCTTTTACAAAACCCCATTCAATACTGGTTATATCGAATGGCTCGTGATTTAACCGAAATTTAATGGTGGGTAGATTTTCTCCCATATCATTTGTAAAAATATAACTTTGAGAAAAATATTTTTTAAATTTCTCAAGAAATATAGCTTGCTGGTTGCAAACCATTTGATTTATTTTTGAAAATATTTCAAGGGTAGAATCTGTCTACACTTATGGTATAAACATTTTCTAAACATTTTATTAAAAATGTAAGTACTTTTCCCTTGTTAAGAAAATATTGAAATATATCAAGAAGATTGTTTATCTCCTTAATATCTCAGATATTCAACTAGGAGTTCATCCCATCTCGTATAATATACTATTATATAGCAAATCTTCTACGAGATTTGTCTCGCTTGTTTTTCAACTAAGAAATTTGAGAACTGTGAGAGAGATCGCCGAAAATTGGCTTTTTGCTCAAGACAATGGTTTTTCCATATCTTGTTAATAAAGAAATAATAATCCGGGGCCAATCCTGGATTATAAAAATCTTTAATTTGGGGTACTTCGAGATTCGGTTGTTTTTTCAACGTATTCTCGATATCTTTTAGGACTTCAGAATAGGATTTATATTCTGAATCAGGATTTTGAGAAAAATATGAAGGAATTGGAGTTTCAAATGGTTGGTTTACCATCTGATTTTGGGACGGTGTTCCTAATGGTTGGTTTACCATTGGATTCGGGTATGGAACATAATATTCTTGATGAGAATAATATGGGATTTGTGCAGGAGTAGAAATAATTCCTTGTTTAGGATTTATTAATACTGGTGCAGGAATAAATCCTTGTTTAGGACTTACTCGTGAAGGTGCAGGTGATACAGCCACGAATCCTTGTTTAGGATTTGATGGTGTTTTTGGGCTTTGTTTTGCAACCACGAATCCTTGTTTGGAGTTCATTGGTGCTTTTCCCTTGTTGGGCTTTTTATGAACCATAGTCCATTCTCCCATTTTTATTTCAAGAGGTTTTTTACCTCTATCCATGAGGCCTGCTAAGATAATCTGCAATGAAATTGTTAGTACCCTTTATATATATAACTTCAAAATTATATTGGCATAATTCATTATACCATCTAATCCTTCTGGGTACTGTTTCTAAACTTTTATTAGTTAGAAACCGCTTAACCTACCGATTATCGCTTTTAATGATAAAGTTTTCAAGCTAAATATATTAGGAATTTTTTATTCCTTTTTTTATTGCTAATAATTCTTTTTCATATATGGCATAGTTTATTTCATTTGTTTTAAATTTTCCTGAACTATAGCCACAAATTAACTCTTCATTTTTTAATGTTTTTGCTTTTAGCACACATCCCCAGTTTTTTTCTGAGGCATCTGTTTCTAAAATCAATTTATCGCCCTGTTTGGGTAAATAGACTTTAGGAATATAATTTATTTCAGACTTTATATTTTTATAATGTCCGAATCTTGTTTGGTCCATTCAAAAGGTTTTTCCTTTTGAGTTTGTCGATAATTTATCTAATTTTTAGATAAATTAGGAAAGAAGTTTCTTCCATAATTAATTATTCCTAAAAATTGTTGAAGTTGTTTCTTATCAACAATTTTTTCAGTGGAATTCTTTTATTTTTATTATAATGTGATCTTGGAGTTTAAGACCATCATTAGATAGTATTAATCCTAAGAATTCGATTTCAATTTTTTCTAATTCTATTTTCTTAGGACTCAATATGATTCCATGTTTTATGAAATCTCGAGCTATGATATTTAAATGCTTCCTATGATTTTCTAGTGTGTCTGAAAATATTAGAATGTCATCTATATACACAACACAAAATTTTTTGTGTTTGTTGAATATAGAGTCCATCCATCTCTGGAAAACTTGGGGAGCATTACATAATCCGAATGGCATTACCTTCCATTGATAATGTCCATTTGGAGCACTGAAAGCCGTTAATGGTTTGGATTCATCTGTTAGCATAATTTGCCAGAATCCTGACTTACAGTCAAATTTACTAAAATATTTGGCTTGTTTAGCCTGATTAATTAAGACTTCCTTTCTTGGAATAAAATAGCCATCGAAAATGGTATTTTGGTTTAATCTTTTATAATTAATTACCATCCTAGCTTTCCCTCTTTTTATTTCTGCATGGTTTCTTACCATAAAGGCGTGGCTAGAATGTGGACTAGTAGTTTATGCATTTCATGGAAACATAACAATTTAGGAATTACAAATCTTACATTGTTTATGTAGATTGGTATATTTTTAGCTTTAAAGAGTATTAAAGTTTCAATGCCATTTACTCCGACAGCTCTAATAGGATTTTTCATAAGTTCCCAGTATTCTGAAGGAATAGCATTTTCTCTCTGACTCATCGGTTGTAGCTCTGTGTTCAACAAGGCATTTAAAGAATATGGTTTATATTCTCTAAATTGAAATGTAACATCTATATAGGTATAGTACTTTCTTGGTTGGAAGTGTGAAAGGGTAATAATGTCTTTATTCCCTTTTCATTTGGTTATTATAAGAGAATTCGAGAGTTCCACTAATTAACCTAAGGTTAGACATTATTCGCCTTGAGAGAGGTTTAATATAGGTTAGGGAGTCTCACGGATCAAGCTAAGTAAAGAAATCATATGGTTTGAGGAATAAATAATAAGTGAAGTCATAGGTGGATTCTTCCCGAGGTATCGCCTTTATCAACTGAGTTTTCCTAAAGTCTTTCTCCTATTCATTCTTTTGTCTTTGCATTTAGTCTAAGTATTTCATTAGTTTAATAATTCAATCACTCCAAATTTTAGGCTAAATAATAGAAAGAAAGTGAGTAGTAGTACATTTAGGTTCCCTTGGGTTCGATAAGATATTCTTGCTCGAGCTATACTATTTGTCGATAGGTGCACTTGCCTCTATCGTTGTCACGCTTAGTCTGTGTTCGATCACTCTTTTATAAACATTAAAACTCGACTGTTTGACACGATCAACAACTCTAGCACCTCGGCCTCTACCACGACCACGTCTACCGCGTCCATTTCCTCTAGCACAAATATTTGCTAAATCGATTTTATCTGATTACAAGTCTTATGAATCAATATACTATTCAATGTTTATTAAACAATGTTTTATGAAGTATAGGAAGTAAAGTCGTTTTCACAAAACGTATCCTAAGGTCTCAATCTCAATAGTTTTAGCTCATGAAGCTAAAAGTTCTAGAGTATTTCTATTTTGTCGAGTTCTCTTTCCATAGTCATAACACAATAATCATAAAATGAAAACAAATACTTACTGACTTGGTGCAGCATACCCGTGATGACATACTTCCTTTAGAAAATACATTTGTAAATTAAAATTTTAAATAGCTTTGGAAAAACTCTTTTGAACCCAAACCACTGTCGAGTTTTGCAACCGGGCTCTGATACCATAAATGTAACACCCCAAATTCGGTCCATGCGTTATGATCGGATCTGACATGTCACATGAGGAAAACGTGTTAAATCCTTTTAAATTGTACTAACGTAAGTATTATTTGGTTATGGTTAAGAAAAAAAACAAGTTATGATGAAAACAACTATTTTTTAGAGGTTGATTGATGAGTCAAAAATCGAGGTAGTGAACGTTAAAATCGTGACTTTTGAAAATGTCACTGATAATTTGAAAGAGAATCCGAGTTAAAATTATTTGTACATATTTATTACAAAAACCGTTTATTAATCAATTTTGGAAATATTTATTTATGATTTTAAAAAATTCCCATTTAAAACATTTCAAGCAAAATAATAAATACGACTAAACATAAAGCAAAATAAAAATATCCTAGAGGCCTTATTACAACTTTTAAGACTCAAAATAATAAAAGTAACAAAATAAATGGAAAAGAAGTTTACTAATGTTTGATAATATTATTTCCAAAGTATGGCCTCCACCGAGTCATCCTTGGCTACAAGTCCACGTCACTGAGCATTACCTATAAGGATTAAGAAGGAGGGGTGAGTTACTAGAACTCAGTGCATAATCCTCTTACCATCATTCACTGGGCCTGAACCCATTTAGCAACATCTTGGGTCTAAGCCCATTTGCAAGTAATAAATAAATGAAATGAATGCAACCCATCCCATCCAACAAATCGCTCCCCCGACCAGCCAATCTCTCATGTGGGGTCAAGTCAACCCACCCCGCCGCTCACACCAATTTGCAGTCAAGCTGCCATTTATAATATTTTTGTGGTCAAGCCACCAAAATCATAGTTAAGCGTGGTAATAAACGAATTGTGGCAATGCCACCGGGCTACACTGCTCTCCATAAAATTTTCCCATCCCATGCAATAAGTAAAGATGCAACATACATAATAACAGTAAATATCTACATATAAATGACAACCATTAATCTATTAAACACTTTTAATGAATCGGCCCATTAAAGCAAATTTGATAATTCGGCCCACTAATGCACTTTAGCAAATCGGCCCATAGAGGCATTTCGGTAAATTGCCCCATAAGGACATTTCTGTAATTCGGCCCATAGGGGCATTTCAATAATTCGCCCATAGGGGCATTTTGATAATTTGGCCCATAGGGGCATTTCAATAATTTGGCCCACAAGGGCATTTTCGTCTTTGCTACAAATTAACACTGATTTTGACAAATCTTTAGAAATAATGAAATCTAAGCAAATTTCTCTATTTATGCCATATTACAATTTTAGCCATATAAATAATAACAATCTATTTTTTCCAACATAATATCGAATCATGAATATACGAAATTTTGGTGTGAGATTACACACCTGATTACGGTAAGGATTAATCCTTCTGGATCGTCGGCACCTAAATCACCATTACACTCTATTAATCCAACAAACGAGATTTTATTAATCTCAATCTAAATCAAATGATCTATTGAAGCGTTTACCCTTAGTATCGTGAACGACCATGATTTGTCTATTTTCATCGGATGATGGTCCACAACCCGGTGGAAAATCCTGAACTATCGATACTGCCCTTCGTTTGAACTTAGGAGTAGGAATCGCAAATCCACTCCTTTTGTGTACTCCAATTGCTTTTCCTTTCAAATCGATACCACTTGCCTCTATTGGAAAAGTCTTAATCAAAACGATATTACGATGATATAAACCGATTGCCTAAGGAGAGGGTTCGGCTTACTACTATTTTCATAGGATCAACAAGTGAATAAAAACAATCGATATAGCCCCTAGAATAAGCATTTATGCATAATCATCAATCCGTTTTAGCGGAATAACCAAGTATTCAGATACATCGAAATGAACCTTGAAGAATTCCTTTACCTTGACAATAATAGATCCACTTCTATCGATTGGGCGTAAGGCTAGAAATGATTAGGCTAAGATGTGGTATTCGGCCACCCACTAAAGCACTTCAAAAAGAGTTGATCATTACAAGAGAGTGTAGGAGAAAGAGACGCTTCGATATAGAAACAAAGTGAAATAGCCGTATAGTGATGGACATACATAATCGACTAAAATGAAAAGAAAAAAAAAGTGAAAAGAGGAGAATAAGGTCACTTACCGATTCGGTCAAGAAGAGAGTGCCCAACACAAAAGAAAAGAAATAGTGAAATAGTTGAAGAAGTGTCAAAAAGAAAAGAAGGGATGGAAAGAAAAAAATGCTAAATAGTTTCGGTTAACAATCAAAAGAAGATGAACCAAATGAATAGAGGGTTTCGACAAAACAAAGGAGAATGATGAACAAATGGACTAGGAAGTTTCAGCCAAAACAAGGGGAAAAGAAATTGGAAAAGAAAGTACCAAAATGACTTTAGTGTTTCGACATGACAAAAGAAAAAGATTAGAAAAGAAACACGAAATATTCAAACCAAAGAAAATGCCTCTCATGCACCAAACTTCTAAAATGACTCTAGGAAAATTTGGCTCTCAAGTCCCCCTCCCAAAACCGTGTATCATCTTTACCAAAAGATGAATGTTGACCAAAAATTCCTCCCCAAGGCAACTCCTAGTATTTGGCCAACGTGTTCCCTTCCTTATCCCTTTTATTTGATTTCTTTCCTTTAGTTTCCCCTTGTTTTCCTCCTTACCATAATC
Source organism: Gossypium rotundifolium (assembly GCA_025506655.1). NCBI lineage: Eukaryota > Viridiplantae > Streptophyta > Magnoliopsida > Malvales > Malvaceae > Gossypium > Gossypium rotundifolium. The sequence continues at coordinate 33,051,506 of CP106727.1, read as the reverse complement.
CTTTGTCATCTTTCCATAAATAAAAAGTTTTCCTTACCTTATTTAAGACCATGGCCGACACTTGGAAGGGAAGCATAAATATTTAATAAAAAATTTTTCACTAGGTGGGATTCAAACTCCTCCCCAAAGCCCTTCATGTGACGCCACAACCTCCTTGCCATATGCTCACTTATGCTAGAAACAAACACACTTATTTCCTTAAGCATTGATGCCACTTACCTTCTCTTCTTAAAGTGCTTAAACACAAAATTTTTACTAAAGCCCAATTCAACCCAAAGCCTTCTTAGAACCCCTAAAAAAACAAAATTAACATTTTTAACTAGCCTAACGCAAAATATACTTCAAAACATAAAATTTTGAATTTCAGGATGTTACACCCATGTCCTATGGTCATGTCTTTCACACAATCGAGACACACGACTGTGTCTCAGCTCATGTGGTTACTATTGGACATTCTGTTTTGCCAACTTAGGATGCAGGGGGACACATGGCTGGACTACACGCCCATGGAGCAAACTGTGTATTGCACATGGCCTAGACACATGCCCACGTGTCTACCCGTGTGGATATAATCAAGGCTATTTACCAAGCCCTCTTTGCCACCCTTACTTGCACCAAAATAAACAACATCAAATAACCTACTCATTCATGCAATAATATACCAAATACTCAACCATGCAATTTGTACATCCATGAAAAACATCATCATTTTCATATAACAATAATGAGTAATAGCCATCAACCGTGGCCTTATACAAAATGAATCAATACAAGATGACACTTGACAAAGACTAAGGCCTTATACATGCCATACTCAAAATGATAAATCTAACTATACCAAATGTTCTAATTGATAGTGTGATCGAGCCTCCAACTTTTGTTGATCCCCGAGCTAACTTGGCAGCACTATAAGAAGATGTAAAGGAAAGGGAGTAAGCATAAAGCTTAGTAAGCCGCATGTAAATAGTGAACAACAATTACCAAGCATTATCATACTCATAACATATTATAAGCTTGCACATAATTCTCATATATTCAAAGGCATAACTTACTCATTTCCATCCTTACTAATCATACAACATAAATCGAGCTCATTTCTCATGAAATTCATGTAGGTACCTGTATCACTTTCAACATAGTCATAACTTTTCTCACTTTTAACACGAACTTTAAATTACCCGTTGAACCAGTTGGAATACCAAATTATATCTGAAAAGCCTCACACAAGAGGGTACAATGCCAATGCCATGCCCCAGACATGTTTTTACACTAGCGCACTTATCACTCAAATGTCATGGCTTAGATATCCAATCTATTCCTAAAGTTCAACGGGAGTATATCACATTAACTTTTTTCATGCATAATCATAGTAATAATCAAACATCTTATGCAATATAAATGGTTAAAAGCATAATAACAATAGAGTTGTATTATTCACATACAACTTACCTCGGTATACAAAATTTGGGTGACTAGTTCGATTTAGTCTACTATCTTGGTTTTCCCTCGGTCTAAGTCTAGACTCCACTTTTCTTGATCTATAATGATAAAATTATTCATTTAATCACCACATTAATCAAGACATTTCAAAATTCCTACTTTGGCAAAATTATCGTTTTGCCCTTATACTTTCACATAATTATAATTTTACCCCTAGGCTCGTAAATTGATTTCAATCAAATTTCCTCCTTTAGAAAGCCTAACCGAACCTTTATTACTCTTATATAAACTCACAATTTCAATTGTTTCACACATTTACTACCCATTTTACAACCTTTACAAAAAGGTCCATATTAGGTGTCTTCATGGAAAACCCTTTCACAAAAGTTGTTTATTTAACAACTAAGATTCATTTTATTCCATAAAATTTCAGAAGTCAACATGAATACTAATATGGAAAAACCCTATACTCTCAACCATTTTGCAAAATAGTCCCCTCATTAGTTAGCTTAAGCTACAAGGGTTCCAAAAGTACAAAAATTATCAAAAAAAAGACCATCAAAACACTTACTCGTAAAGGTTTAAGTTGCTGAAATTTTTCAAGATTTCATGGCCCTCTCTTGAGTGAAATATCGGTGGAGAAGAGAAAATGAAAAAGATGATATCCTTTCTCTTTATTTTATTATATTTCTAGTCACATAAATCACCTAATTTCACTAACTTTGACCAATTTCTATTTCTTTGTCCCCTATGGCCGGTCAACACATTTCTAAGGTCCTAATTGCACATTATGGACCTCATATTTAAGGTTCCTTAGCTATATGACACTTTTAGCTTGTAGAATAGAACTTTCACACTTTATGCGATTTAGTCCTTTTTCAAAATTAAGCATGAAATCACTCAAATTAATGCACCAAAATATTCATGCACTCATATAATCATGCTATAACACATAAAATAATATTAAAATAATTTTATCTGGACCTCAGATTAGTGGTTCCAAAACCACTGTTCTGACTAGCCCTAAAATCGGGCTGTTACAAGTAATAGATCTCTTCACTCAAGTCGTCTTCAAAGCAAGTGCACATAACAGCTTTTACTAAAATTAATTTACAAGCATACTTACTGAGCAGCATAAATTCTCTCTCATTTTCAACTACAGTTCTATGGCCTTGCTTCAACTCAAGAAACTCTTTTCGCTTTTTATCAAGATACCTCTGACTGACATTTTTTTTAATTCAATCTGAAAAAATTCCCAACTTAACTGTTCTTTTGGTACTACAGTTGATATCATGTTCCATCACTAATATGCTTCTTCTTTTAATAACTAAACAGCACACCTTAGACAGTTGGTGGGAGAACATGATAATTCATCTAATACCCTTAAGGTATTTTATAGCCAATACTCGGCCTTTTTCGAATCATCTTTAAATTTTCCATGAAATTCTTTTGCCCCATATTTACGAATTTTATCAAAAGGAGGCTTGTGAACTTGTACTTGTTCTAAACCTAGAGGATTATGGGGTATATGTTGAGGTACAAAAGGGGGAAAAGGTTGTTGAGTCATCGGATTTGTTCTTATAAAGTCAATAAACCATTCAGACATCTTGCAGAAGAAAGATGTAATAGCTCATTTTTTAATGGTGTCAAAAATAGTGGTTTCGAGACCACAAATCTAACGAGTGAGTCTATAAATATTATTATTTAATATTTACAAGTCAAATATAGTATAATATTGAATTTTGATATGATAAATTTTGCTAATTGAATGAATAGTTAAGTACAAGTGGTTTGTCCCTAAATTCAAGTGGTTTTGAAAAATGACGTATCATGACCTCATTTTTGTAAAATGAATTAAATATTTATGGAGTGATTACATATGTGTATTGAAGTTTGGTCCAGAAATTTTGACGTTTGGATAGTTAATTAAGTAAAAATGACTAAATCGTAAAAGTTTCAAAAGTTGCTCGCTATTGATTTTTCTTAATTAAATGGCTTAAATAGTAAAAGTGGGAGGTTTTATGTTGCGAATAGACCATAATTTAGTTGAAGTTTTAGTTGAATTTTTTATTAATTAAAATTTTTAAATAATAAAATAAGTTAAATAAAACATAAAAAAATTATAAACATCATCTTCCACCTAAATTCTTTACCAAATGTTTGAAATAACAAAAACTTGGGAAGCCATTTTCAAACTTTCAAGGCTTGACCATTCATTTTCTTGCATATAAGTCCCCCAATTATCTGCTTTTAGTAGTTTTTATGTTTTTGAGATTGTTGTAGCTTAATCTACCTAACCTAGGGACTATTTTGTAAAAATTTAATTTCTTTATATGTGTCAATGGTGAATATTTTATGTTCTTGTAGTTTAATGATAGATTTATATGCTTAATTATTAAACAAGACTATTTTGTAAAATGATTTTGGTTAATTTTAAGTTTAGGGATTAAAATGTTAAAACATTAAACTTAGCATAGAATTTTATGAAATTTTAATAAATATGGGTTGTAGTTCAATAAGTAAAAATTCGCTAGCATTGGATTGTGCTTAACTATGATAATTGTATAAGTTTTGGGTTTATGGACTAAATTGAATAAAAGGTTAAAGTTTATTGTAAAAGTGTAAAATGTCGATTAAGGGCCAAATATTTATGATATTTAATTTGGTTAATTGAATAAAATTATTATATTTAGATCAAGAAACGGATCAATCAGTTAATAATCGCTTGAAATGAAAAGTCATCGAGTGGTCATAGTCGAGGTGTGGTAGCTACTGTATGTTGGTAAGTTCGTATTAGGTTTATTATGTTTATAATGATTTGAATTGAATTATATATGCGTTTATGTATGTATACATTATAGTTAACATGATTAATTGAGGTAATACATGAGATCGAAATGAAGGATTGATTTGTAAAGTATGGTAAATGAGTATGTGCCAATTGAATGTATATTATATGAAATGTATATAAGCAGGTTGATCTTGATATAATAGCATAAATATGAAAATGTTATAGAATATAGGTTAAAGCCCGTGTGTACTTAGTGAATAGCTAGGATACAAATGGCATGTCATTAGGATTTATATGTAGCAGGTACTGTATACCGGTGTTGGCTATGTGTCATTTATATCCAGTAGGTACTATGTACCAATGTTGGCTATGTGCCATTTATATTCAACAAGTACTATGTACTGGTGTTGCAATACCATGCACTTTGTGTCGGTGTTATATTTAGTAAGTACTATGTACTGGTGACGGATACTATACCGATGGCTTGAGATCTTGCATGTCTTGTGGATTCTCTGAAGCTTATGTGAGTAGCATCGTGTATCGGTTAATGTCCTTTTGTCAGCTTGTGTGAGCATTACCCTTCCGTGTATCTGAAGTCAATTTACTATTGTTCTCCAGGCAAAACAGTTATTTATTGAAATGGAAATGAAAAGATATGATATGATGAATTATGTTGTGTTGAGTACAGCTTGATATATGAATCTTGGCATGTTATGTTTTGATGATTTGAATTATCTAGGCTTAACCAGATGACATGGTAGAAATTATGGATCAAGACAAAGGATTGTAATTTTTATGTTATGTATGAATAGTAAACTTATATTGACAGATTTTTGGATTCTTACTGTCGATTGGAACATCATTGGAGATCACACCATCCGACAACTCATTCGGTAGCTAATTGTTTATTTTGGCTCGATTATAAGTGGCATGTAAATAGGGTTTCGATTATGTATGCTGCACTATGGTTATATTTTGTGCTATTTGAAGTATATATGTATATTGATGTAAATCCTAATTGTATTTTGAATAGTTTATTTGGAATGTTGATGTTAATAGGTGTCTTGGAATGTTTTGTGCCTTGTTGGAAATGGTTGTAATTGAATTATGAAATGAACTATTTGATTATTTATGATTGGATAGTAAATAAAGTTAATGTTTTACAATTGTAATACCTTATAGCTTGGGTCAATGACCGGACCGGGTATATGGTGTTACATTTAATGTTATCAGAACTATAGTTTAGTTGATTTTAGGACTGAACATAACATGAATTGAGTCTAGAAACACATGCAACATTATAACTTGTATGGCTTGATTGAAATTAGTTGGTAAGGTTTTATCCGACCTATAATTCCATGTAACCCTACCCTAAGTTAAGTACTTAACGACATCTTCTATCTCTATGTCCTCAAATGTATTCAAATTAGTGTTATCAAGGAAGTCTTTACCATAATAAGGGATGTCATAAAACTCACATATCTCTCTAAGGGTAATCGGTACTTCCTCTCCTCTCACTGTTACAGTGTCCCAACTTTCACCTTGCCTTTTTCTCGTTTCTTGATCTCTGAAAGAGGCGTAAAATTGTTACACTACTAGTATAACCACATTTTCTTTAGGAGTGACACAGAATCTCTCCCATCGATGGTACCTGACTAATGTCCAAATTTCTTTGCACAAAACCATTAAGGGTTCGAACCCTCGCTCTTGTATAAGCGGTTGTCCTTATAATTCAAGAAATTATTTTTCAGCATTTGGGTTCTCGAATTTCTCAAGGTCCGCAACCACCGGAGTTTCTTAGACCTTAGATTTCCTACTCTTTCTAAGCGGAATTTTCTTAATACTGAAAATAATCAAATAACAATGAACAGTAATTGACAAAACAGTAAAACCGGACACTTAACCTCAACTTCCTTCCAATCTTTTGCTACTTCTTAAATGATTGATGATTTTCCACCCAAACAAAGCTTGAGGATTAACAATGGAAGTTTTGGGATTTGGGGTTTTGATTAAAAAGGGCTTAAAGATTTCAAGGAATTTTGAGAGGTTTAGAATTTTAAGGAGGTTTAGAGTATGGAGTTAAGGTGTTTAGGTTTTATTTTTTTTTTGATAAAAACGACCCAAAACGGTCAAGTCAATTTATTGCATCTTTCAAAATAATGTCATGAATTTCCAACGGGTAATCCACGTTGAAACCCACAGTACAAGAATTGTCTTTAACCAATTTACATAACATGCCAGCATCCTTATTACAGGGTCTGGGCACCCAATTAAAAGTGAAAAAAAGAAAAGAATAGGCTGATGTAAACAAATGTCGCATACAAAAACCCATAATAGTCAAGTCAACGTTTCTCTTGTTAAACCGATTTACTATGCTGACGCAATCAGTCTCAACAGCCACTTTGCTCTAGCCTTTCGAACGCGCGAACCTGATGCTCTCTTCCATGTCTTGCAATTCCGCCCACTCGACACCCTTGACGTTATTCAACATCCCCATCTACCCACCAAGTACAAAACCATCATGGTCTCTGGCCACCAAACCAAAACACGCTTTGTTGCCTTGGAACGCGGCATCAAAGTTGACTTTAATCACCCCCAGCTCAGGATTTTTCCACCCCTTATCCTCGCTCAAAATCGGCAGCATCGACGGTTCAACCAAGTTGAAAATTCTAAAGTCATTACTAAGACATGAAGCTCTTTTTCCAGGTGTTTAGGTTTTAAAATAAAGGTTTTAGGGGTTAAAAACCAGGTAAAACAAGCTTTAATCCATCAGGTTGTACAATCAGGTTGGGGTAACCCCCTAGAAACTTGTAGCGATGTCATGACACAAGGGTTCCATATTGCGACATCCCTAACAGTTTGTCGTTGTCACGACATCATAGTTCAATGTCACAACATACTCTAAATTTTTGCAATTTTGGGTTTACTCAAACTTCTAATTCTGGACACGATGTTATGACACAGGGGTACTGTGTTACGACACTAACTCGTTTTCACCCAAACTTCTACTTTTCAAAGTGTCTTAGCTTCTTGTAAAACAAAAATTTGATACAAATTGAAGTCTAAACTAAACGGTCAGTTAAATGTACAATAATATAAATAAAGTTTAAAGTTTAAAGAAATTGTTAAGTTTTGTTGCCGATTTCATCCGTCAGCTCAATCAATGTGCCTATAGATGCTCTTCCTTTTTTCTATCAGTTTTCGTCTAGCATCCACCGTGCCATTCTGCTCTTTTTCGTTTATTGCGCTCTTTGAGCATGCTCTTTTGCCCTGCATGGACCACTGAAAGCTCTTTTCGCAATTCAAAACTGTTAATTATACTTAATACCAGGGTACTATTTAACAACCTTAAATACTTTTTATATTCCTAGTTTTGAAAAATGTTTTTGAAATCTTTTTCATTTTTATCCCTTGCCTTCACACTTATGCATAATTTGGATGAGGTCCACTAAGAACTTATTCAATAGAATGGGTTGTTCAAATTTTACCTCAAAATTTCTGACTATGGGGCTGTTAGGTATCATATAACTACTTTGCTTATTCCACACTCCTTTAGACTCCTTTATAATTGCAGTTTCGTCAGATGGCTCTAGTAGGAGATAAGTGGTTTTTAACCCTTGCAACCTTTTATCAGTATTGTTGGGTAGTATTGGCTGCATATTGTCAATCTCGAAACCATATAAGTTTTTACCAAAGTTTCCCATCTTTATCTTCATTAACATCCTAAGACCCTCTAATTTATTCAACTCTTGCAGTGTTTGATTGAGAATTAATACTCTGTAGAATACATCTGGATTAAACGTATCTTCCTTCTTATAAATTTAATATTTGACCTTGTTCCCATTTACTAATTCTTAAAACTTCAAACACTCCTCTATAGATTTGTCAAGAGAGACGACTGCCTTTTCTAATGATTGGAGAATGTTCACAATTCTAGTATCTTCTACTATGTTCTGATCTTGTTCATTTTCCCAGTCTAATAACCTTGAGATTGCTAAAGGAATGACTCCAACTCTTAATTCATTATTGCATTTGGGCGTTATTTCCTCGCTAGGCTCTGTCCCTTTCTGAATATCCTCTTATGATGTCATTTCCCCTAGCTCGACTTGATTATCTTCTACGCTCAGAAATGCCTGACTATTCATATTTTCCAAATGTACTTGGGTTGTTAAGTTTTCCTTGTCATTCATACTTTGAGGTAGCTCATATTGGGGAACAATGGGTTTTACGTTTGCACTCATGTGACACTCCTATAGATTTGCATGAGCTTCATCTCTCAGTTGACTTAATTCCAGCATTAATAGTCTCTTGTTCTCTTGAATTTCCCACTCTTTATAGGCTCATTCTTTATAAATTTCATCGTCATAATCTATCTCATCATCTGACCATACATAATTGAAGTTGTCCATGATGTTTGCTAACCTAATTTCAATAGTCACTGTGGTAGTTTTTATCTACAGAGGGATGTACCGAGATTTCTTGAAGAAAAAATAAGTTTTAGTAATGTTAAAAAAAATAACTAAATAAAAATAACTAAAGATTGTACCTATTAGAATGCAAAAATTAAAATTAAATCAGTGACATTGCCTCCCCGACAACGGCACCAACAACTTGACCGTCTCTGGACGTACCATCGTCCAGAGTAGAAATCCTGCACAAAATATATGAAGATGTGGTATCCTCAAGTATATGGGTCGGGTTATAATATAGTTACAACAGAGTAGACGAGTACTCCGAGAAGCATACCTAAGGGAGGCGAGAACTATATTAATTTTAACCTAAGCATAAATAGATCTAATTAGTACTTTAAATGAATTATATTACGATTAAATAAAAAAGAAAGGGTTATGTGATCTATAGTAATAATAATAAAAGAAGGAAAAGAAATAAATAAATCACGAGAAATCAAATAATAGAATATATCAAATCTAAATATGGGTGATTAGCTTGCTTCAGTAATCATAACCAATTGTTGCTTTGGGTTTTCTTGTTCAACCAACTAGTTGATATCCTAGCAGGATCTTTCCATATTCCACTAAAATAATGAGTCGGCAAGAACTACTTATCTCTCGACCTCACAATCTAGACCGGTTCAAGATTAAGGTGTTCATGGATAGGCCATACCAAATTTGGGTTAATTCCCACCTTCATGACTTTCTAGTGTTGTCAGGCCTAGGGTTTTGGTTCTTCCTTTCCTTAGCAGTCGATCCGCTAAGAGAGCCAAACAAAATAGTTAATTAATCATACCTCCACTCGATAATCCCCCACAGGAGGATTAGTTCCTCATGGATCTCATAAACAATATAAACTTGATAGAAAGAGTAGACCTGAATAATAATTCAAGAGTATAAAGTTCAGAAGAAGCCTGATTTGTATTAGAAATGAATGCAGAATCCTTACAGAGTTTGAGTATGTTTCACAAATCTAACTTCTTCCACAAAAGTAAATAATAAAAACTAAAATAAACCTAGAGCCTAAGAAAAGAGAAACTAAAGACTGAATCTAAGAAGAAAATTATACAATATGAAATATGTCCATAACATGTGTTAAATGAGCCTATTTATAGACTTTAGAGTGGCCATCATCTTTAACCATAGGTTAGCTGTCATCCTCATGCTTAATATTTGATTGTACCAACCAAAATGCCCCTGGCTCATAATTACTCCTCGTATAGAGGTGATGTCACGACACACTAACTCTTATGTCACGACATCGAGGGCAATATACTACATCTTCTGGGTGCCTTCAGGGGTGTGTCGCGACATCCTCAGGCTATGTCTCGACACCGTAGACAATCTTCAGATTCTTCTATTCTGCTCCCTATGTTGCGATATCCAGTGCTTCGTGCTACAATATAGTGACCATTATCAAGTTAGTACACCTTCTAATAGTCTCTTGCATGCTCATAAAGTATATTAGCTCACCTTTAGGCCTCATTTGGCCCCTAAAGTTAATAAAAGACTTAAATTACAAACTTTATTGAGTTTAACTAAAATTGCGACAACATAATTAAAACTTAACCAAAATGCATGTGTTCAAGCTCGTATAGTCCAAAAACTAGTTTAATCTACTACACTAAATTACGACAGATCACAAGCCAGGAGAAAGGCAAGAAAAATTAATGATTTTTCTTTGAAAACTTGATATGAGAAAATGGTGTCAAATGATGGTGTGTCATGAATGAGAATTAAGTCCCTATTTATAGTTGATGATGCTTCAACCTCTCATGCCAAAAATAGCAAATGAATACCCCCGATTTCTCCATGTACGGGTCGTTCTTTATATGGTGGAGGAGTGATTTCTTTCTTGCTAATTTTAGCAAGGAAGTTACCTCGATTCCTCTCTCCTTTATGTGAGGAAGAAAAGGTCTTTCCTTGTTATTTTTAGAAAAGAGGTTAGCTTGTTCCCTCCATATGTGGCCGGCCAATAAATGGTCAAAAGGTGATGGTTTTTTTTTACTACTATTTTTAGAAGTAAGGTGAACGGATAAGGCTTGTTTCAGGGAGAAAATGTGTTGATTGTTATTCAATAAATATTGGGGTCAAATCTGTTAGATTTGGGATTTAACTGGGTGGTTAGAAGTTGCTAATTTTAGCAATGGTTGTTTCCATTTCATTTCTTGGTAGAATGGGTAAGTGGAATAGTTTTGGGCTTCCAATCTGAACAATACTGGGCCTCCTTAACATTAACTCTAGATCAACACTATTTTAAAGTTCATGTGTCTGCACTATCAATCTTTCAACCTGTACCTTTCTAAGATCCAAATACGACCAAAATTTTGTCATCCTTTCCCTTAGCCTAATTATTCAAAAAAAAGTAAAATAACATGCATTTAACATAAAATTCACTAAATTAACACATTCCCATAAAAATAGTAAAATATAACAAAATAAAGTGAAAAACCACAGAAAGTGTTGTTTTATACTCAGAACCTACATAAATTGTACATAAAAGAATGTTGGAATATCTATATATGTTTTGGAGTTTACAATAAGACTAAGGCTCGATCAAGAATAATGAATTGAAGAGATATAGAGAAGTAATGGGTTAGTATCGAAAATGTATTTTGAACAAGTATGTAAATTTTGTGTGATCAAAGGAAGAATTCATCATCTGTGTATGTGTTTCTTCTTGAATCGTGATGAGGTAATGGGTCATAGTTTGAAGGATGTAAGCAATGTATTGAATACTTGAAATATTTTTAGAGTAAGGTATAGTAACGGACGAGTATAAAAGAACAAAACTTGAGGAAGTATTCGCTAGATACAATGTTGAAAGTTAAGAATGGTAGGATCTGTATATAAATTATCAGTTGAAATGTGAAAATATGAATCGGGTAAATGATGTTTTCCTCACTAAGTTCTTATGAACTTATCTATATGTGTTACGTTACAAGTGAGTTGATATGGGTCTGCACCAAGAGGGGCAATGCCAGGACAACGCCAAGTGGCATATCGTGGTATTATGCATACAGAGCGAGTTTGGTGGCGTGTCCAAAATTTGAATAGTTACTTAGAATTTCATATGTTAGGGATAATTTTAATAAATTAGGATTTAAATTAGATAATTTTGTAACGTAATTGCCATGTATTTACTTAATGTATTTTAGTTCGAATTCTGTAATTAAGTGCATTGTAATTGTTTGTAATTTGCGCAAGTAGATTAAGTTATTATATGTACTCGTGTGGTAATACCCAAGATCTAGATTCGATTAATCGAGTCGGGTTGAGGGATTTACACTACAGAGCAGCTCCCGCTATTCTTTGAAGCAACACTATTATGTGGAGTAAATCCTCATCACTTCGCCTCTCATGGCGAGGTCTATTCTATCTATTTTACATCGAGTATTGGCTTGATCAATATTATGTGCCTCGATCTCCATTCAATTCTCACCCTCAACAGAATGATTGTTGTTGTTAACTTCTACGTCAACAAAATATCTTGAATCATCAAACATTTTTAGCTATAAAATAAAACAATGAATTATCAACATCCAAATTTTGACTCAAACTCGACATGACTTTGGCATGTACCTCTAGACTCAATTCTGAGCTCGATTTAGTTTGAGAATCGTCTAAATTTGCAGCTTTGATACCACTAAATGTAACACCCCATACCCAACTCGATCATCGAGTCCGAGTTACGGGATGCCACATTCGTTGTCGAAGTAACTACAACTTCTTTTTGTATCAATAACAGTTTATACAATTCATTAGGACTAATACTTAATTAAAAATGATATTTAAACAAATTTGGGATTTAAATGAGCCTTCCAAATCTCTTTCAATAACTCGAGGTCATTTGAGAACTAAAATGTAACATTTCCAAAATTATCGAGTTGGTGTCGCTATGTCAAGGGTATCACATTGTGACCTTGTCAAAACAGTGAGTGTCATCGTGACATCGGAGGTCTGTCATTGCAACGTGCCAATAGCCATTAAGCACCAATTCTAATTGCCAACAAAAATCAACACCATATCATTTAGTACCTAAAATTCAAGTGGGCATATGTATTCATTCTAGATTCAACATCGTTTCTATTTCATGTATTCAAGTTAATTTGACATTTGCATTATAAACTAACTGAAATCTTAGGTACATGTCATTTATTGAAACATAGGAAGACTATACAAACATTGCCAAGTCTAGAGCGGTAGACTGGATGCTAGATTACTTCTCGAAACCTTGAAATCTACTACTACCTACGCACTGAAATAAACGAACCGTACACTGAGCGATAAAGCTCAGTGGTACTTCCATGGTTCAAGTCATATAAACGAAAGCATTAACATGAAAAGAATATAATCAATGTATGATCAAGTTTCAATCATTTCAATTACCATCCATGTATTAAATACCAAGACTATGCACAATCTCATTTTACGAACCATATGCATATTTCATATGTATGAATACGTGATATATTGAATTCATCAACATTCCATGTAAAACTTGTACATTCTATTATCTCAGGTGGCCCGACAACGATGACTTTCACTATCTGCATATTACTATCTATATAATAAAATATTATGATAAAATATCAATAAAATATCCTACTTGACCATGTTTTAACACCATTTCCCACTAATTATTATCATGATAATTATCGTGATTGAGAAATGACCATTTTTCCCTTTTAATATCTCAATCTTCAATTGTGTCATTTATCACTTTTGGTAAAATTAAAATTTAATCCCTCTCATTTTTTCACTTATTCAAATCGATCCTCATTCACCAATTTACTTTACTCTTTATTCCTTTCCTCCTCTAAGGTATTTTTACTTTGGTCTTTCAACTTTTCCATATTTATATTTTGACCTCGTGAATTTTGAATATTTACACTAAGACTACAACACTTTTCACATTTTTACAATTTAAACTCTACCTTAAATTAATTTTTCATGTCATACTTCTTGATTCAACTTCCTTTGGTATCCAATGGCCTTCACCTTTATCAATCTTATACCTTATTTCACTAAGAATCTATCACATTGTTCATGACCACAAGAGTTTTGGGATGTTACAATAAGTGTATAATAAATTAATTAGTTTAATTTGAAGAGAATAATGGTGAGTGCTTAGTCAAGTAGAATTCATGTGAGTACTTACTAAGCTTCATAAAAGCTTAACACATTATTTCAACATGTAGTATGCGGGAAGTGGTTATGTGAGAAAAGACTTCGGGTAAGGCTTGACAAATCACATCTCATCTTCAATAAGGTATGGATTATAATTGTGAAGTTAAATTATGGAATTAAAGTGGCATGTACATGGGTATATAATTGGTATAAAAGTGGGAGATAGTGTTTTTAGTCCATTAAAGTAATGAATTTAAGTGGAAATGTTTGAGGACATTTTGGCTAATTGTTAATAAGTGAACATGTGATATTTTGGATGATATTTTGATGTATTTTAAGTTTGGAAAATGATTGAGAATGACAGGGAAAGATTAATGAATGTTTAAGCATGATTTTGAAGTGTTTTAAGCTTGTTTCTACTCCACTGTATCTAAGTCTTGATACATGAGTTCAGGTATCGATACTTGTAAAATTTAAACCTAAAAATCTACAATAATAGGCCCAAGTCTCGATACTTAGGGTTCAAGTCCCCTATTCCAAGAAAATGTTATTTTTAAGCCCCGAAATGCCTCTGAATGACCTCGAAATGCCCTCAGTTCGCAGTAGGACCCTTGGGAATGTTTGTGTTGTATAAGACTCGAATAAAGCCAAAACATGTGTGAAAAGTGGAAAAATGTTATAGGTATTTGAATGTGACATCTCTTGCTCAAGTTAGAAAATTAAACTAAGGTAAAGGGTGTTACAATAAGATAATGGTAAAATTGTAACTATATTAGGGCCTTCCTTTTGTTATCATGTGTACGTTTCTCTCTTTTCTTTACATTATAAGAATTATGTTCAATTTCAATTTTAATCCTTCTATTGTGCTTGAATTTAAGATTTAATCTTTATATATTAATTTCTAACATAATTTGGTCCATATATTTTTATAATGTACTTATTAGTTAGTTCAAATATTTAATATCGTTAACTTCTCGATTTAAAATTTTACGTGGTTATAAATAATTTGGATGTTCATATCGAGACTAGCATTTTTTTTTTTTTTAATGAGAGAATATCATTTTTAAAATATCACACTAGTAAATTTGACAAAAGGTTTTAATGATGGTAACGGCTAGACCTAAATTATTAAATTTGAAAATTAGAGTGACTAAAATTTCAAAATTAAAAGTAGAAACTAAATTTTAAATGTACAAAATCTATAGAGAATTAGAGCATATTTAACCCTCAAATTTTTGTTTTATAATTTAGCACAAACAAATAATTAACCCAGCATGAAACATAAACATAAAAATAAGAGTTTGAAGAAGATACTATTTATTATTCATTATATTACTAAACTAACATTTGAATAACTTATTATTTTCATATAATATTTTTTAGTTTTAACTAAATGATAGTGCTTTGACAATAAATTTAAAATTAACAGTTTTTTACTAGCTCTCCTATCAAAAGTAATAACTGACGAAATGATAATTTAATTTTATCGTATAAATTGTACATCTATTTAAAATGTTTTTATATATGTTATTAATTATTAAAAGTAAAGTACATAACATCATTAAATATATTTAACATAAAATAAAATAAATATAATTCAAATAAATTTTAAAATAATAAAATTCAATCTCATTTTCTTTTCCGGAAAGTATTTATCAACTTATTTTATCAGTCATTGACTTCAATTTTAATGGGTCTCTTTGTACTCACGTTTGTTTTTCAGTAAATACAATACTATATATTATAATTGTAATTATTCTATTAATAATATCAATGAAAACATTTGAATTTCTTTAGATATAATTTTTGGTACAAACTTTCGATATTTTTTTAATATTAAAAAATAAAAATTTTACTTAAATAAAAATTACCTAAATATTATTGACATAATGTCTAAGCTAAAAATTAATTATAAGTATATTTTTAATTAAAACAACATATTGAAAAATACTTTAAATATAATTCAACTAAAGCAAAATATTAAATTACTTATATTTAAATATTTTCATAACCATCATAAATATTTTTATGACAGATATTAGAAGCATATCTAAAGTTGCAACATATTAATCTTTTAAACTTTTATACAAATATAATTTTTTAAATATTTTATATATTTTATTTATCTTTTGATAACAATTACTTATATTAATTATAGAATATAATAAAATTTATTAAAATAAAGATAATTAAATGCATATATTTCACATCCAACACACCTGAAATAAAAAACTAAAAAAAAAAAAAATTACCTGTTGCTAAATTGCCTTCCATTGAATCATTCATTATCTAGCAGAGCTTGAACTCCTCAAGTCGTAGTCAAATTTTTGAATAATCATTTTTTTCTAAATATGTGTGTGTGAGTAAAGTGTCTATATTACAATTTAAAGTACCTCAATTCAAGCGAAGGATGTGAAAGAGTATGAAAAGTGAAGCTCGGCTGAACTCAAACAAGCTGAACGTAAGCTAAATTACCAAAACTGATAACAGCAGCATATTCAAAATGACCAAGCAAGGTAAAGCACAGAACGATAGTCTGTTTTTTGGGGGGTAAGAACAATGCTCTAATTTAATTAACTAAGGAGTTGCTTAGCTGAAGCATTTCATCGCCAAAAGTGGTTTTTAATCTACATATATAGCTTACACTCCTATCTACCTACTTTAATAATGTTAAATTATCCCTGGAACATCTACATATATTTGAATATTTTGAAACATTGGGAAACCTACCACACAATTTTAAGTCTCACTCTAGTTGTAAATATCCCGAGGCAAGCAGCCATGACTCCTTGCAATCTGGCGAGAAAAAGTGCAGGCATGTCAGAAATTGGAAGATGAACGTTTAACTGAAATTCTTCAATAAATGTAAGAGCAAGAAACTAGTTTAATGTGCATTGCATGCAGATTTGGTTACTTTAGACACGGAAAATATAAATCAATAAACATGAAAGAATCCCTAGATAAAGGCTCGAACCTTGAAACCAAGCTCACTTGGAATAACTCCAAGTCTAGAACAAATCACCATAAAGTGTTTCTAGGAACACACCCTGCTTCCCATGATTCAATATCATCCACAGTATGCTAGAAACATCTTCATGCAATCTTCACTTAAAGTTTCCCTTATATCTGGCTACAAAAGCTTGTATTCAAAACAACCGAGTGTTTTTATAAGTAAAAAATCCATTCACCTAATCGAATTAGACAAATTATGATGGTCCTAGCATTCAATCCCACATGATGACGTGGTGATCATGTGGTGATGACATGGCAATTCCACATGCTTTCTACTGTTGGAGTAAGTTGAATGTGCAATCCAGTTAACATAAGCAAACTTTCAGTACATTGCACATTTTAAACTTCAATAGCAATCTGAACATTTGAGAGTAGTATGAATATCAAATACATGTTTAATGCTTTCATGATGCAGTTTTCAAATTAACAAGTCACCTGAAAACCTAAAATTAGGTGTTTCACATTGGTTAGAACACCATATATTATGGATGACAAACAATGTTCCTCTTTTATTCTTGTTTAATCTTTACATTCAACTTAATTTTCAGATACATCTCAAACTAACCTATCAACAGTTTCATCACTCAACCTCAATACAGCAACCAACCCCAAAAAAAATTCACATACACACAGCGGAAAATGTCCTAAAATAACTGAGCTTTCACAATATTGTTAACAATCAAACAAAATCATAAAACAGCTAAAAGGTGTATCCAGAAATAAAAGAATGCAGAAACTGCATTTTTTATAAATAAAGCACAACAATCTTTTAACAAAGCTTCTTTGAAAGAACTGCATGCTGACAAGGGACAATTGTGACATCATATGCATTTACATATCTAGGATAATCATTTCAAATGATAAAGGAACCTACAATTACATATATTTGGTTATCTTTATCAAAATAACTATATTCAAGATGGAGTTTGAAACTGTATCTAACTTGACCACACCTTCTAGAGCGACTAGTTGCTCATTATTTAAAATAAGACCAAATTATTACCAACAAGATAGGTGCTTCCTGATAGCGTTAGCAATTACAAAGTCAGTTCAAAGAATTGACTCAATTTATTCTTTTCCCCTTTGTTTACTTTAAACAGATTTTGAAGTTCAAAACAGGAAAGTGATCTAGTTTGTCAAATATCCAATCATACAGAGGCTTTGCAATAGAATAGATAAAGCCAACAAAAACACACTTCCTGAAATAAACGCAATCTATGCTGAAAATTTTAGAAAATTACCATATCAACTAATCTGAACTTTCATCATCATCAGGTGGTGTTCTGCGGAAATTCCCCAAGTACTGGAAGCGTGATGTTTGACTTCTATTTGATACGTGAGATCTCTTCCGCCTGGGCATTAAACCCTGACCAGACAGAGAATCAAGCAAGACCCCCATATCCATTTTCTTGGGAGCATTTTTATGTTCATCCCGAAAACTACGAAATCAGGCAAAACAAACTCAGCAAGAAATTAAGATTAACCACTCCCCTCCCATCTTCCCTCTTTTTTTTTAAAAAAAGTTATGACTTCCCTTTTGGTTGGTATATTTGGGGAAGCATATCAGAAATTGCTGAAGACTTAAACTGGTTGACAGAGGAGCACCTCTGCTAACTATAAATAAATGCTCTGTTGCTATAAGTACCTATGTCCAACACATTTACGAGCATGGATGCCAGGATAGGACACTCCAAGGATCCTCAAACATACAAAAATTGAACATACTCATTTCAAACACATAACTCTGTCTTAACGCTCACACCCAAGTCCAAGTAACATATAATACATGTAAACTATAGAAACTGAATAACTCAAGGTGATATATCAGAAAAGAGAACGATAAAACTGAATAGAGACATACCGTTCTCGAATAATTTTAAAGGCTTCCTTTGTTGCATAGCATAGCCCAGTCTTTGGATCTCGGTACCTACAACATCAAACCACAATTGAACAAATAAGGGTGGATGGAAAAAGCCAAATTTGTCTCTCTTAAAATGTTAAAGTATCACAGAATTAACATTTCTACCAAATCATAAACATTATATGGTAACAACTTTGATGAAATTCCCAGCTCAAGAGAAACATATCTATAATTCACGGCTTTCACTTTTGTATTTCCCAAACTAATGACATTTCTAACATACATTTGGAAGCTATTGAAAGCTAATTGATCATGATTGGGAGCATGGCATCTTTAACAGTAGTGCCAACAGTCCAAATAAGACTCAAGAAAGATAAAAGCAAGGCAAAACATTCCACTAATGCTTTACAAACATGGAAAAAAACGCTGCAAAAGAAATTTTTATGTGCTTCCAGTACAACTGTAAGAAATCACCATTTGGTTCCAAATACTGCAATGACAACAATTTATTCAGCAACAAGACTTTGGAATGAAAGATCAAGCAATAATTTGAAATTAGCATCTATAATAAATTAGAGATTATAGGGAAATATTTTAGGATTTTCTTTAGGGAGGTATTGTAGGGATTTTCCTATATTTTATTTTCTTATTTTCGGTATGCTATAATAAAAGAGAATCTGATAATATATGCCAAATCTCTCCTTTATTTCTTTTTCCTCAGTGGAGGATTTTTCTTCCATTATGCCCTAGTTTTTTATTTTCTATTAACAGCAACCACTCCTATATATATGTAAGTTGAATTATTAAGAAACAATAAGAAGAATTCTTTCAAGTTTCTTCAAATAACCATTATGAAAATAAGTTCTTACCTCGCCGGCAATCCAGTGACAGCACACATGGCCTTTTCTGGGTCTGGATGTAAAGATAATTTAAACAAATAAATAATAATAAATGAATCAAAAGGATATCAATAGAGCAAAGAACTAATGGTAGTTAAACAAAAAGGCCAGAATCAAAAATAATAATAATAATAATAATAATAATAATAATAATAATAATAATAATAACAAATATTAGAGAATCATCCACACTATACTGTTAAATGCTAAAAATTATGCACATATTTAGAAAATCATGTAACAGAAAGTTCTCTCCTTAGTCATCCTGATACAAGACAGCTTAGGGTCTAAGGTTTGAAGTTCAACTATAATCCAAATTTCTTGAGAGAAAAAATGATAAAGAAACTAGATAGATCCCTAACCTTCACGCCTATGGTTCCTTAAGCATCACACGATAAAGAAGAAGAAAACCCAAGTATCAAACCTGGGGTTCCTCAGGAATCACACTCCGAGGATGATTGTATCACACATCACAAAAGCAATAAGCAGAAAATTTTTAACATGTCTATTCCCTCAATAGAATAAATCAATTTTTATACACCCTTAACTTGGACTCTATCTAAGCAAACAAGCTTAGCATGAAGCTCAAGAAGATAGAAAACAACATAAGTGACTTGAAACTCAAGATAAAGGAAAAGCAAGCTTGACTTGGAAACAAAACCTAAAAATGTTAGCAAAACAACACTAATATACTAAATCATAATTGAAAGTAAAATCCTAGTTGTTTGCCTCAGGCAGAAAAATTTTTGAACAACTCTGCCACCTTGGACAAAATTCTTTCTTTTTGTGCATCTATCTTTTCTAGTAAAACCATCTAGGCTTCTTCAGGATCTTGTTAGAAATCCTCAAAGTTCGATTCCAGTTTTGCATTCTTCACCGTTAGCACCCAGAATCACATCAAAAATTTTATATCTTTAGGCTCTAATACTAACTGATGCAGGATAGTTTAGGGGCTAAGGTTTTAAGTTAAATATAATGTGAGTTTCTTCAGAAAACAGAATTTTGGTAAAGAAATCCTTAAAGTTCAAGCCTATGGTTCTTTGATCACATCATACAAACCGAGAACACAGAAAACCTAAGACACCTAGGGGTCCTTTGGAGTTACATCCAAGGAAGATTTTATCACATAACCACAAACAATAAGCTAAACTTTTATGCAAGTCTATTCCATCCATAGAAGAGTACATTAATTTATATAGACCCATAATTTGGACACTAAGCTAACTAGCTTAATTTGAAATCTCGGAGAACAGAAAGCAATAAACTTGACTTGAAACTCAAGAAAACAGGAAAACAAACTTGACTTGAAAACAAAATCTAAAAGGCCACAAAACAACAAGATATTAAACCCTAATTAAATGTAAAATACTAACTATAACCCTATACCTATAAAATAGTACATTTAATCCCATAATTAGCTTCTAGTATTCTGCATCACATCCTCTGGGTTCATGGGTGAGAGTTTTTCTGATGGGTATAAGTTTCTATTTTTATCACTAAAATCAGGGTATGAACTAATTGCGTTTCATTATCTACACCACTTGTGGAGCCCCTTTTTATTTTAGTTCTGAAAAACATGATAAATATTTTAACTAATTCCAATTTGGATTTTGCACTTCTTTTTCAAGAAATCTGTTGAAGTCCATTTCTATAAGCCCAAGAATTGGATAACTTTATTGTGATTTACACAGCATTTTCAGCCACTAGAAATTTACAGAAAAATCAACTCTAATGGTAACAAAAGCCACCAATAATATTTAATACCAAAGACATTCATTATGAAAATACAAATCACACCATTACATATGATATCCCCGAGCTCCTTGTTTTTGCTTGCAGCAACATCATTATCTCACATGGTGGGATGGAAAAAATGAGAGTGATGCTAATTTAAAACCCCTATGCAAAACCCCAATGATCTAAGCTCTAGGCTAAAAGCAAAATTTCCTGAAATTCTAGCAACGGTGGAGATCTAAACTAATGTCCCTACATGAAAGAAAAATATGACAACTAGTTACACATAATGATTGGCCCCACCTTCAACAGGTTGTGTTTGTTGAATGCTTGAGCTAAAATGACATCCAAGGGAACTAAAAGGAGATAAAAGCCAGAAGAGAACAAAGCCATTGATTGACAAAAAGTATTTGTTCGATAAGAAGAAATTTTTTAAGAATCTACATCATAAATTTGTTAATCGACCCTACAACTTACACGGAAGCGGTGTGGTTGAGAGCTCTGAGTGAAATGTCAATCCTTTACTAAATTCTAGATATGAAGAACCTGCAAAAGATTGCATGGATTTGTATAGATAATTTCAATTAACAGACTCCAAATAATCAACAATCATGTATTTATTATTGTTGCATTTAAGAACAAGAATCAACAGCTATGAAGAGAATCCTTCCATCTTTTGACACATATTTAATCTGCGGACCACTATAAACAGCCTTGTGGATTATTGCTCTTTTCTTAACTTCTTCCTCTCTTGCCAAAACACGCTCTAAATTCCTTAAGTTCATAATTTCTGCAAAATTAAAATTAATAAATTCAAGTTAAAATCAAATAAGAACCTAAGAAATCCAAACATCAAAGGTAACTTTCAGCCTGAACCTGTTTGTGCTGCTTCCAAAAGCATTTCTTCTTGAGTCATCCTCTTCTCCTCACCTTCTTTTTTCCTTTTTATTGGCTGGTGATTCAAAAATACCTCATAAATAATCACATGGCATAGCTACATTTTCACTCTTTCCAAATTATACAATCAAACAATACATAACACACAGACATGCACAAACAATACGGATATATGAAATTACAAATCAAACATTTGACAGTATCCATACGTAAATAGTGAGTCATGAGAACATTCCCATCAAATATGAACAGAATGTTGGCATGAACTTTCTTAACGAATTTGATATACATACATCAAATTCTGATCATATACAACTCGACAGTTTCACATCTCTGAATAGTTCATGAGTTTCAACCAAAGGATTAGAAGTTTCAGTAAAAGACAGTGATTGTGTTTTTATTGCTTCTAACTACATTATGGTCTGAAAGAAAATACAAACCTCAAATGGAGGGGAACACAAGTGCAAGTGACCATAAATAGTTAAGCATTTCAATGCTCAATTAGATACCAACACTCAGATTTGTGCATGAAGTATAGTGTAAAATTCTTGATATCTTTATTAGGAAATTCTATGTATAATAATCTAAACTTAAACTAAGATACCAATATTGTAGCCAATAACAGTTTTCCATGAGCAACCCCTTGGACAGGTGCATGATATTGGGAAGGAAATTAAATCAGCTGAAGATAAAAAATTAAAATAGTGTAAGTGCCACATCAGCCTGTTTAGAAGCAATTGCCTTCGTGATACTTCATAGATAATAAAGTTGCACTCTGTTGCTAGAAGTAGCATGACAAGGTCTAAGGCAACAGAAAACATGTGAATTGAGCTATAAGGTCAGTATGGTGCTGATGTAGCACATACACGAATATATATATCCGCTTAATCCAACCGTCATGTTTCATACCTATGTTACTCGGACTTGGGATACAGGTATGTATCCGATATGGTTAAGCCTTTTCTAAGGTTTCCCATGTATTTGGAGGATCTTTAGAGGTAATAACTCCATATCCACATGTTGGACACAAGTGCCAGACATGGGTACTTCAAGAAAACTTATTCAAGCAGATCATGCCCATCAAATTTCCAAGTAATTAAAAACGTCTTAACATCATTTGATATAAATAATTTCAAACCATCAAATATATATATAAAAAGACAATATTCTCAACAGATGTGATAGAAATATCAGATGGATTTAAAACTTTGTATGCACGAGTGCAATTATGTTGTTAAATCTGAGGTCATTGTGAAATATTAATTAGACATAGTCTTCACGGAATTAATACCGATTCTTTAGCAAAGTGATTAACCTTGGAAACTACTTGGATCAAAATTTGCAGAAAAAGAACACCCATATTAAATCTTAACCAACATCAAATTGGTTAAAGAAATCACATCTACCACCTGAGCAAGATGATCAAAGACTAGAAAAACAGAGCAGGTGAGAATGGGGAGGGTCACACACAACAAGAACCTAATTTCTTCATGGGAAATGATGCTTGAGGCATAAAGATTTATACCCAAATTCATAAGGCTTAAAGGTGAGGACAACATGATAGAAAAATAATATAGAGAAACCTTTTACAATTTCATCAAAACTTAAAGATAGAAATACCATTCCATATGAAGATGAGTAATAAATTTCTTTTATTTTTTAGAGGACAAAATACTTTAATGAAAAGACTTAATTTTATGGTGTCAACCTAACTAAATTCACAAATCAAACACCATAATTTAGAACCTACACTTTGAATATCCATTAATATTATTTAAATAGTAATAATACAATTTAGATATTAGCTCCAACCTATCACTAATTTTAACAATAATGAAATTATGCAAACAAATTGATTATAGTAATTCAACATACAATGATACAAACAATTGTAACTCTAATATAGAGTGATACAAATTAACAACCATAACTAAAGATTTAAACCCTCAACACTATCAGATTACTATTCCGCTCACTAAGGCATTAATTCGATCAAATTTACCAAAATAAACATCAAAACCAAAGGGTAATGCTTTCTGAGATAATTATCTGAAAGTTATCTAGTAATAAAATTTCAATACTAATAAGATTAAACCGAATTACACAGCACGATATAAGATCCCATTGCTCCTTATTATAATTTTAAAAAGCAAAATAAATAAAATGATAAGACAAATGGCACTATAAGTACAAGTCTCTTAGAAATTATAACTTTCTGTCACTTGCGATGAACTTAATCTAGGGCATTGATTACACTTATCAAATATTACCAAATAAGGGGGAGAGCAAATTGTTCCAGTAACTTAACAATTTTTATAAAT
Organism: Gossypium rotundifolium; assembly: GCA_025506655.1. NCBI lineage: Eukaryota > Viridiplantae > Streptophyta > Magnoliopsida > Malvales > Malvaceae > Gossypium > Gossypium rotundifolium. The sequence continues at coordinate 33,026,970 of CP106727.1, read as the reverse complement.
TGTGCAATTCACATGATTTTTGCCTAAACTTGAAATTCTCATCCATATCCAAATCTATAGCTACATGCAAGAGATGCAGAATGAAGTGCAATGAAACTAATCCTTTTTCAGCTTTGTGGCCAAAAAACTATACATCCATCCATTTTTATTTTTTTCTTTCTTGGAGGAGCCAAGCCAAAATGCAGGAATAATTTCCTCAGAAAGATTGGGATTCCCATTCAGTTTGATTTACAGTTTCCTTTCTTTTATCTTCGTTCTTTTCCTTTTTAAAGTAAGGGAGGAATGTCATTTACTTGTACAAAGACATCAATTCGCACATCAGGAATCTAGGAAATACTATGGCACTTTGAGACAACCATCCCCCCCAAGCTCCCTCCAACATATACCCAAGTCTCTCACCGGTGAAATTAAAGCTTCAAGAACAATTGTAGAGTCAAGAACAAACATCAAATGGTATAAAACTCAAAGCAGTCGTTATGAAAACACTTCTTGTATTATTTTGCTTAAGTTTAAATTAGATCTCATCTATATACAAAAGAATATATATTTATACACATATATAAATATCAGTTAGAAAAGATATATGCAGTAACCAATACCATGATCCATTTTATTTTCCCATTTTTGATATAACAATGTCTACTAGAAATATTTTCCTATAAAAGAAGAGAAAAATAACCAAAAAACTTGCCTTCATTGTTGCCTGCAGAGCAGCACGTATCGCATCTCGCTCAGCTTGCCTAACAATGACTGAAGTTCTTGTAGATTTCCTTATAATTCTTTCACCTTCTGCATCATCAGGGGCATCATGATGCTGTGTAGAGGAAGTCTTTTGAGTAAGATTTTCATCCTTGGAATCACCATCTAAATTTGAAAGAACTTTCTTTTTCTTCTTTTTCTTCATAGAAGGCTTTCCAGGAAATATCAGACGCTTCTTTGTGCGAACCCTCCTAGGGCAATTCAATATAAAAATAAGGGAAACGAAATGGAGATGTAAATACAATCAACAAAGGTAAAGAAGCTAAACCTTTCATCTGCTTCATTTTCTACTTCCTCATCTGGCTCAGGTTCCTAGCAGCCAAGCCATAGAAGAGAGTCAATTTTCAAGATACCAAAGGTGTGAAGTTCTCTTAGCACTAAGAAAGATATCCTACAACGGAAGAGTAATTATAGAAAATGAATTAAATCAAAAGAAGAGAAGAGAGCAATACAAACATCTTCATCGAAGTCACTATCAAATACATCAGCAACCTCTGGCTCTTCTTCGTAATTGACATCATTCTCCTCCTAAGGAGAGAACCACAAACAGGAAAAAGGGTTAATGCCTTTAATCAAAACCTAAAACTAATAAACTAAGTAGTGATCATAATTTCTAGCTCCTCCCAATATTGTTGCTCTAAATAAACACTTAGTTTCAGAGTTTGTACGAATTTAACGTAACATCAAATCACCCGTATTCCAATACATCAACATCAATTCTATAATCTAAGAATATGGTGAGAGTATTTTCACTAGAATAAGTGTGTATTTGAACCTCTTTAAAAGCTTCTTGATTCCAAAACAACTCGTCCTCTTCAACTTCCTCGTCCAGCAACTTCGTCATCCTGGAAATAGAAAATAATAGGGTTTGCATATTAATTATTTCCAGACAATTTTTTTTTTTTTTTTTTTGAAAAAAGGAAAGAACCGTATTAAGTGATAGGAATCCTATCTTAATTTAGGTTGAAGATTCACCTTCTCCCTCTGGTTGATCGAGAAGCACGATCCAGGAAGACAGCTGTATCTTCTTTACCGGTTCCCATGGACACAACAGTAAAAACTTCACCAGTTTCGCCGGCGGAGAGGAACGGAAAACGTGAGATGGAGGGTGCTTTCTGATCGGTGTTCTAAGTCCAGTTGTGACGCCAAAGAGGGGCAAAAAAGGAAGGAGAAGACGGCGAGGAGAGTGAAGAAGAAAGCTAGAAGGAAGAAACAAAAGACGGAAAGGGGAAGCGTGGATCGGATTGATGCCGGAGACTTTTAGTGTGTTTGAGTTTGAGAACTGAAGTGAAGAAAAGACCATCTGATAAATCGAGAAGAGGTAATAGTAAAACAATAACATAATTCGAATGATCCAAATAATAAATTAATGTAAATAATTTTAAAAATTAAATATTTTATAAAATTTCAAATTTTATATTTTAAAATATTATATAAATTATAAATTATAAAAGTTCTAAAATATATATATAAAATTAAAACTTTTCTAAAATTTCTAAAATAACAATTTTAAGACCTAGATAAGTAAATTAACATTCAAGCTTATCATAGTATCTTATATTTTTGTCTTATTTTGCTTTGAAAATTTTTTAAATATATATAATTTCAAATTTATATGTTCTAACATAAAATTGCTCTATTTGCAGGAACTTGTAGTAGCAATATCCATGTTGTTTCCTAATGCAAAAACAAGACACTCTATTAGACACCTACATGACAATTTTAAGAAAGATGATTTTAAAACAAATGAATTGGAATTTTTGCTTTAGAAAGCAGCCAGAGAAAGTACTCCAAGGGATTTTGAGAATGTCTTGACTGAACCAAAGAATACCAGTCAACATGCTTATGATTAGTTGAAGGGAAGAACTCTACTTACTGATCAAGGTCTCACTTCTCATTTAAGAATCAGACTAACATGTTGGTGAATAATCTTTGTGAATGTTTTAACAAGGTAAGCCCCCTATTTATTTTCTATATACAGTTCATTAAGGACCTTGTCTCACTAATCATTTATGTTACTTCCTGGTAGGTGATATTGGAAGCAATAGGGAAGCCCATTTTGACCATGACGGAAATAATTAGGATCAAGATTATGTTGTTGATTGTCAAGAAGAAAAAAGAACCTGAAAAAAAAAATTAAAAGAATCTTGTGTCCAAAGATCAAGAAAAAGTTGGATGTTAGTATGAAAGATTGAGGTAAATGAATCATTTTTTTAATATATGTATATCTTTATTCTGCCATCACGTGCAGGTGAAGCTCATCACATGTTGTCTTTACTTAAGTATGATATGTTTTAGTGATTTTAGGTGTGTTCCATCACATACTGGTGGGGACAAATTTCAAGTTGAATGTGGTCCAAGCAGTCAATATGTGGTGTACCTAGTTTGAGAATTCTTACTCTTGCAGGAATTGGGATCTCATTGCATCCCTTGCATGCATGCAATGGCTTTCATTCATCTAAAAGATGAATACCTTGAAACTTATATACAAACTTGATAGACCAAGCAAACCCAGCTTATCATTTACTCCAACTTTATCAGGCCAATAAGGGGTCTTAAGCAATGGAAGTTTGTGTTGGACATGTTGTCAATACTGCCTCCTACATTAAGAAGGTCACCTGGCAGACTTACTAGGGTGAGAAGGAAAGAACCTAATGAACCACAAACATCAAAAAAGCTAACCAAGAAAAGGGTGGAAATGAAGTGCAGTAAATGCAAGAAATTAGGCCACAATAAAAAGAGTTGAAGAGGGGAAGTGTAACACCTCAAACCCGACCCAAACACAACGACCGGATCTGGTATGTCACTAAGGAGATTTTATAAAACTTGTGGCACTTTGGAAATCAATCATCAGGTTTAAACATTTATACCGAAAACTTAATAATTTATTAAGTTTTATAAGATATGAAGTTATAAAATGCCTTGGTGTTTTTTTAAAGTAAAACCGAAATTTACCACATGTCTCAGCTTAATTTAAACATAAAATTTAAATGCCTAAGAATAAAAAAAACCCAACATAAAACCCCAAAATAAATATAAGTCTAGTGGCTCATGGCCTTATTACATTGAGACTTAAAATCCTTAATCAAAATATTAAAAATAAAATTGCTGGATCGATACTCTCTTGCATGGCCACCTTGCGCTCTCTCTCCACCGGTCCGATGCACTAGGTGCTACCGAAAATATTAAATAATAGGTTGAGTCATGAGACTCGTGTGCAACCCTCATGCACCATTAGATTTAGGCCTTAGCCCCATAGAACAGGATAATTGATTAATATATATAACAATAATTATGCAAGCCCAACCCAAATCCTAGGTTTCCATCCGCTACACGCCACCCATACCAGCCATTCACACCATTGGGGATTTCTACAATCAACCCACACCGCTACACACCATCAGATCATGGCAAAAGCCACTACAATAGATCATGGCATAAGCCACTACAATGATCATGGCATAAGCCACTACAATGCATCATGGCATAAGCCACTACAGCAGAACACTTCCCTTTCATTAATCACCCAACCCCGCAATCACGTAAACCGCATACATGTTTATCACATCAAATCAATAGAACTATTCACTTTAGAATGATAGAGATCACTAACCTGGTGATTCGCCTTTACCCTCTTTGGGTTTCAACTGTTATGTTTGGGATTTCAAGATTTAATGTAATTTAATGATTTATAACCATATTATAACAGGCAATCTAAATGGTGTGGAAGTGTTACACACTTGATATCGCGTAGCTTTACACCCTTAGTCAATATCCTTACTATCTGGATCTACAACCCTTAGTCTAAAACCTTGCTCAAAAGCCGAAAGAACGCAAGGATAAGGCCTCTCCTATATTCAGCCAAGGTTAGTGCTTTACCCGATTTATACATTTAAATTAACAGATCTTCTTACCTTAAAATCCCGAAAGTAATTCGATCCGAAAAGCATCAAATTTGGCTTAGAAATCTAAGCGATTGGACCCCCTTCAAATCTCGGAATGCCGCAAATGAGAGAAAACACCCGATTAGTTAACCATGTAGCCATTCGGCTAAGATCTCTAAAAGTCGGAAAAAGATTGAAATCTCACGAATCGACACTTACCTATACAAATGGTTTTAGCTACTCCTTGCAGGAAGATTCGGCAATCACAGCAGAAGATCGAAGCATAAAAGATTAGAGATCTAAGAATTTTGACTTTTAAGAAAATCCCAAAAAAGATGAACAAGAGGAATATTTCGGCTATAAGAACAAACAAGAGTGTAGTTTCGGCTTTTAGTGAATGGGAGAAGAATAACAATAGAGATCAGAAGATTCGGCTAACAGGAAATTTCAAAGAAAGAAGAAAGGGTGAAAGAGATGGTGATTTTGGCTTTTGAAAGAAAGTTGATGAAAAATTGTGGAGGAGAGACCGAGAATTTGACAAAGAATGAAGAAAAGTAGGGTTCAAATGCCAAAATTGATGAGCTATTCCCCTATTTATAGAAAATTCGGCACCCCCTATGGCTATTAGAAACCGATTTCTTTACTCCTCTAGGTGATGGAATTTCTACCAACTCGCCTCTCAGCAGATAGCTCCTAATTTTTCTTCTTTATCTTCCATATTATCAACTATATTATCTACATTATCCCATTCACATAAATCCTACTATTTTTGAGCCTTGTAGCCCCACTCCACCTAACCCTAATGCCGAAAATTAGCTAACTTGAATCCAAGGAATTGGGCTCCTTGAAACTTAAATTTGGGCCCCTAACTCCCTAGTGTGGCGTCACCTCCTTGTTCCCTAAGTGGCGCTACTGACCACTAGGCCACAAGCCCATTTTGATATTTTAAACACAGGTACTACCTTTTAAGTTCTATAATGCCCAAACAGAAAATTTTAATCATGGCCTCTGCCTAAGCCTGAGCCCAATTTAGACCCTTAACAGTTAAATTAACACTTTAAACATATACACACACTAAATGCATAGGCCCAATTTACTCCAACTTTATCAGGCCAATAAGGGGTCTTAAGCAATGGGAGTTTGTGTTGGACATGTTGTCAATACTACCTCCTACATTAAGAAGGTCACCGGTAGACTTACTAGGGTGAGAAGGAAAGAACCTAATGAACCACAAACATCAAAAAAGCTAACCAAGAAAAGGTGAAAATGAAGTGCAGTAAATGCAAGATATTAGGCCACAATAAAAAAAGTTGAAGAGGGGAAGTCGGTCAAAACATTCCAATAAGTCATCTGCCTTGGCTTCATTAGTTTTCTTTTATATGAAATGTGTTTGATGGGTTTCACTTGTTCGTTTAGGTCAGAAGACACAAAGTTGGTGTTTATAACCAAGTGGTTGCCTTAACTGGTCAAGAAGCTACCCCAACCCACCAAGAAGCAGCTACCCTAAGAGAAAAGCTTATATTCAAGAGGAAACCAACCACTATTTAATGGATGCCTTCTACTCAAGAGTCGTATGTCTCAGACCCATCCTTGACATTATAAATCGAAAGTTTATTTTGTTAAATTTTTTAGCTTATTGTGTGAATTTTCCTATTACTGCTAATGATTTCTTAACTTAGGCAGGTTATTTTTTTGTAAAGTTGCCTATTATTGCTATTGATATCTTGACTGTCTATAAACGAGTTATCGTTTATAATAAATATGACACCAAAAATATAAGAATTGAGAATGGCGATGTCCACAAGTGCACAGGTCAAATTATAATATAGTTTGTATAATGAAATACTTGAAAGTATCCAAGGATCGTACCCAAGGAATGATGGAATAAACTATGAAAAACTTTTTACAATAATAAGTATAAGTAGTAATAATTAATTACTATATTACGATAAACTATAAAATAGATTAAGATGATAAAAATAAATAAAGAATAAAAATAAATAAATAAATAAGAAAAATAAACAAATGAATTAAATCAATAAACCAATTAAGAAGATTAACTCGCTTTAGGGTTTGTAACTAACTTCGGATTAGCATTTTAAGGTGAATTAGCTATCGATTAACCAATTATTACCTCCTAGCCTCTAATAACTAATCGATTGATTGATAGTCGCTTACCTCTCAACCTTACTTTCTTTACCAAGAAAAAAATATGATTTTCTCGGTTCGTGTAACATCTCTAACCCGTACCCGTCACTAGAATAGGATTTCAGAGCATTACTGTAAAAACATAATATAAAACATACATTTATAAACCTTGAAATAAACATAGCATAATCCATTCATATACATGCAATTCGTCCCTTAATTGAGACCTCGAGGCCTTAGAAAACCTTAGAAACGATTCGGGACTAAATCAAAATAATTGGAACATTGAGGAAAAAGTTAGAAATTTTAAACTGCAGGGGTTACACGGTCGTCTGGCCAGGCCATGTGACTCACACGGATGAGACGCACGCCTGTGTCCCAACCCGTGTCCGTGCCCGTGTAACTGTAACACCCCCAACCCGTATCCATCGCCGAATAGGGTTACAGAGTATTACCGGAGTTTATATAACAATTACAAATAATTTATGTTAATTATTATTCAATTTTCGTAAGTATTCTTATTGTCCCTTGAATGGACCCTCGAGGCCCAATATAAACATTGGAATCAAGTAGGGACTAAATTGGGATCTCTAAGAATTTTCGCGAAATTTCAAATTTTTTCCTAGGTACAGGGCACACACGCCCGTGTGGTCAGGGCACACGCCCGGGCGACCATAGGACACGCTCGTGTCACAAGCCGTTTCTGACCCCGTGTAACTTTCTGACTTGTGCCACACGACTAGCCACACGCCCGTGTGCCAGGCTGTGTGGTTAATTGAATATATTTTTTTTAAGATTAAGTGTGTTTCACACTTCACGACACACTATGTTCTAGGTCAGTAGCACACACTACCGAGACACACGCCGTGTCTCTACCCATGTGCTCAATTCTGAGCAGTCTATTTCTCAAATTTTAGATGCAGGGGACACACGGCCTAACCACACGCCCATGTACCAAGCCGTGTGTCACACACGGTCAAGACACACGCCCGTATGTCTACCCGTGTAGACAAAATAAAGCCATTTCTAGCTTCATTCTCACCCAAAACTTGCCAATAACCTACATTCATATACTAACCAATCTAAGTATTAAATTCAAGCAAATTCTAACATCTAATATGATATTTTATCATATACATTCATGTTTATATTCTAACCCTTGTTTAACTTATATGTTAAGCCTAACTTGATCAACCATACTTTATATATATATACTTAACCTATAGGTATTTGTCATAATATGTTATAATATAACTTGGAAAATTGCCTAAACACATACACTCAATAAAACAAGTTAGTTACATAAGTCCCATGTATATCAAATAAGCATAGATTCATCAGATTACTTAGAATCAATCAAAATATAATTTTATTTATCTCATCGCTTTCTCTTGTCAGGAGTTTTATCCGTTGAATTACTGAAATATCGATGGATACTTAAGTAGTACACTCAAAGTGTACATACCTATAAACCGTCAATTCATATTCAATGAGCATACTCTCGAGCCACATGTCAGGACACTCACAAAGAGTTGCGGTAGTGCACAACACATGCTAAATCACTACCGATCAGGATGCTCACAGGAACTATACATCAGGATGCTTGAGAGCTATATCGGGATTACTTGTCCGAGCTAAATCCCATCTGCAACATATGCAGAATCACATTTATATACAAGAAATCATACATATCCATCGATTTTCATTGTTCCAACGGAACTTAACATTTTAAATACATTTACAAACATGAAATCATTTCATGTATTTATAACATTCTATAAATCACATAAACATATATCATATTCAAATCATATTCAACAATCAATTCAGCATGTTAATATGCATAAATAAGTTACACGAACTTACCTCGATACTAGTTCGTACAAGAAAATCTACTAATCCGAAATTTTCTTTTTTCCTCGATCTAGCTTCGAATTTGAGTTATCTGGATCAGTATAAATGAATTTAATCATCAATTTATCACATTTCATATTCAATTGGAATCAATTTACATCCTAGGCAAAATTACCATTTTGCCCCTAAACTTTCCATAAATTCCAATTTCGTCCTTAGGCTCAAAAAATGAAATTCATGCAACTTACTCCTTATTCCAAGCCTAACCGACATTTTAGTATAAAATTTACAGCACATGTATTCTATAAAATTCAAAATTTTTCTTCAATTTTCACAACTTTACAATTTAGTCCCTAAATCATGTTTTCATCAAAATTCACTTTGTAAAAGTTATTTATCCATCAACAACCTTTCATATTCTACCATAAATTTCAAATTTTCAGCATACTCATCCATGGCATAACTTCTATACTTTGATAAATTTTCAAATTAACCCTCCAAATAGATAGATTAGGATATCCCGATTTCAAAAATATAAAATTACTAAAAACGGGGCTTGAATACTTACCCAATTAAGCCAAGAAAGCTTGTTTTCTCTTTCCTAGGGTTTCCATGGAATATTTGGGGAAGAAGATGATATAAAATGATTTTTATTTCTTATTAATTATTTATCATCCATTAATTTTTCTCTTTTCCAATTTAGTCTTTGCCCTTTTTCTAAATTTCCATAGATGAATCATCAAAAATATCTACTAACATTTCTTTAATGGTCTAATTACCATATAAAGACCTCAAGTTTTGAATTCCATAGCTATTTGATCCTTCTAGCTACTAGAATCCAACTTTTACACTTTATGCAATTTGGTCCTTTCGTAATTAAGCACAAAATCGATAAAAATTTCTTATCAGAATTTTTATATGACATTCCTATCAAAATACTAACCATGCAAAAATATAAAAATAAATTTTCTTTCCAGCTCGGATTTGTGGTCCCGAAACCATTGTTCTGATTTCATTAAAAATGGGCTGTTACAGTAACTATCTGAGTTGGGTCACACGGTCAAGCCACACGCCTGTGTGCTAGGCCTTGTAACATTCAAAATGGCCTCACACCCCCGTGTTCTAGGCCGTGTAACTTCCTAAATTAAATGCTTTTAAATCCTACAGGGGACACACCGCCGTGTCACATGGCCGTGTGTCACACACGGCTGAGACACACGTTTGTGTCTTAGGCCGTGTGGACAAGAAATTGTCCAAAATCAAGCCATTTCCTTCACCCATTTCAAGCATGTACATGCAAGTCATTTGCATCCTTAACCAAGGCAATCAAAACGTACCAAAACATGTATTAAAATAACAATTCAAAAGAATAAAATCCATTCAACCAATATGCCATAGGCACCTCAAACACAATCGAACTACTTTACCTAAACATATGCATTACCACACATAAAATATACACAACTAATTCAATATCATCTTAAAGCATATCACAATTGAGACCACAAGCAACACAACATGACATACCATACTAATGTCCTAAAAACTACCAACCAATGTGCTATTCATGGACACCACAATTATATCCAACATTAACAACTAAAACATGTAAACTTTCATCCATTTCTAGCATAGCACTTCATTCATTCACAAGCCAAAACAAATCACAAGTGATCAATTCCGTTCCATTCTAATTGTACTAAGAAAATGCCCATTTACAATCTTGATAAAGTACCTAACATCTTAGTCTAGTATTTTTGTCCTAATGTACCATAACAACCTATATGGCCACACATACATGGCACAACCCTAAGGAGAACAAGAACTACCAACATCGATAGATAGTATGAGCCGAAGATTTGATTCGTCCAAAAGTCAGCAATAACGATCTACAAAATAATACAAAAAAAACATATAATCTTATAGAGCCTAGTAAGAACATAACATTTCTTTTAACTTAACAACAATTTAACTTAACAACAATTTAACATAACTTACATTTTACTCAATTTGAAGTTACCGGAGTGTAAACAGGGGCATGTATGTGCTATTCAGGGGTATTGAAGTAAAAACAGGGGCACGCATATGCAACTCAGCGCTATAGAAGTACAAATAGGGCACGTATGTGCAATTCAAGGGTACTGAAGTACAAACAATGGCACATATGTGCAATTCAAGGGTACCGAAGTACAAACAGGGGCACGTATGTGCAATTCAAGGTATAATTAATTATAAGTGTTTAATTTATAACTATAATGTGAAATATACAAATAGAAATTCAATTACATATTGAAATACTATGAACTTACATTGACAACTAGGGCGTTGAAATGCGATCGAGTTAATCCATGATTTTTGCCTTTCCTCGATTTAATTCCGGTTGAGATTTATCTTGATCTAAATAAATAATTATATTCAATTAAGCATTTCAATCAATCTCAACATTCAATTCAATCTATAATTCAAATTTATGCATAATTATATTTCTGCCCTTGGCATTTAATCTTTTTTATAATTTAGTCCTTAAAACTCGTAAATTGAAATTTATGTAATTTCATCCACATACCATGCTTGCCAATTTACCTAGGGACTAATATCAACCCACACAAATCATCAATTCATAATTTTACCATTACATTTTTCTACTTTTACAAATAAGTCCCTAAATGATAATTTCATCAAAAATCACTTTACAAAAGTTGTTTATTTAACAATAAGGACTCATAATATTTCATTGAACCTCAAATATCAAGCAAACATGTTCATGGAAAAACCCTAATGCTTTAATATTTTTTTCAAATTAGTCCCTAGACTAGTTAGATTAAGCTACAATGATCTCGAAAACATAAAAATCATTAAAAACGGAACAAAAACCACTTACATGCAATAGGATAGCTTGGCTGAATATCAAACCCTCCTCTAATGGTGATTTTTGGTTGGCTTTGATGAAATAAAGAAGATGATTCATTTGTTTTAATTAATTTAGCCTTTAATTACTGATTTATCATATTATCCTTTAAAAGCATACATATTTTCAACAAAACCAACCCATGAATATCCACTAACTATATAAATGGTCTATTTACCATATAAGTCCTCTTATTTTAAAGTTTCATAGTTATTTGATACCTTTAGCTACAACCCTTTACGATTTAGTCTTTTTTACTTAATTAAACGTGCAAACATCAAAATTTCTTAACGAAATTTTTATACAACACTACAAACACAATGTAGACATTAAAATAATAATAAAATAAATATTTTCACATCAAATTTGTGGCCCCAAAACCACTGTTTCAATTTTACTAAAAACGAACTATTATAGTTTGACTTATCTTCCGACCTCATCTAGCCTATGATAACTTCCTGGGTTGCCAATTCTAGTGATTTAAGCACACATAATTCATACCAACTCATCCCTCTTGAAAAACCCTAAATCCTCCATTAATCACATCTCCATCCACTCGTTAATCTCCCCTAAGGGATTTAGCCACTCATGTTATTCATAATCTCAATCTCAATTAAATAAATCATATGAAGAACATGATAGATTTGGAAGAGAAAAGAGAGTTGAATAATCGTGGATTTGATCTCGAATAGGGAATAGAGTAGTGATCAGTCACAATTTGTTGTAGTAGATTAAACTAGTTTTCGTACTTAAGGAGCTTGAATATGAGCAATTTCATTATGTTTTACTTAGTTTTTTTAATTTTAGTTCTTGACCAATAAAAAGTGTGATTGAGTCATTTATATCACCTTAAGGACCAAAGTAGGCCCAAAGGAAGGCTAATGTGTATGGTAATTGTGAAGGACATCACTCAAAGGCATGAGAACTTGAGACTGGTTGCCATGTTGCAACACGGAGGTTCGACGTCGCAACATAATGAGTAGGAACCCAAAATAACAAAATTGCCCTCGATGTCGTGACTTAGCCAGAGGATGTCACGACATAGCCCTAAATTTGAGCTTGAGCCAAGCAAATTACCATCAGTGTCACGACATAGGGTAGAAGATGTCACGACACCAGCCTTATACGTGAAGAATTAACGAGCTGAGGGTGTTTTGGTTCGCACAATAAACTTAAATGTAAAAACAACAACTAAATTAGGGATCCCTAATGTTTTAAATAGGCTTCATTAAACACTTGAGAGTCATCATTTCTGTATCTTTAAACTTGGATTCTAGTTTAGGTTTCAATTTTTAGTTTCTTTTGTACTTAGAATTTCTTTTCAGTTTTATTTTCATTCATGTTTTTCGGAGATTTTGACTTGTGGATTTAGAAAATTCTTTGTGGATTTCTACACTTCATTATTCAACACAAATCAGGATTTCTTTTAAACTTTTACTATTGATCTATTATTCATGTTTATTTCTTTATCAAATTTGTATTGTTTATAAGATCCATGAGGAACTAATCCTCTTATGGGGGATTAGCGAGTGGATGTGGGAGTAATTAATTTCTATGTAGGGTTTCTTAGCGGATCAACTATTTGGGATAGGAAGAACTTAAACCCTAGGCTTGACAACCCTATGAAGTCATCTAGGTGGGAATGAACCAAAAATTGGTATTGCCTATCTATGAACCCCTTACACCAATCTAGACTAAACTGTGAGGTCGAGAGATAAATAGTTCTTGCCAACTCGTTAGTTTAATAGAAGATCGAGAGATCCTGCTAGGTTAGCAACTAGTTGATTGAGTAGAACCCAAAATAGGAATTAGTTATGACCACCGAAGCGAATTAGTCTCCCATGCTTAGATTTGATTGAGTCAACCAATTAGTTTTCCATTTTTATTTTTATATAATTTACTTTTCTTATAAAATAATTTTTTTCACATTATGTTCTATCATAATATAGTTTAATTAAAATACTAATTAGATTTATTCATGCCGAAGTTATTATTAATTTAGTACTCGCCTCTCTTAGGTACGATCCTCGAAGTATTCACCTGCTTCGTTGTAAAACCATATTACAACCTGACCCGTATACTTGCGGAAACCACTTAACTTTCATATTTGGTTGCAGGAAATTTACTCTAAATGTTAGTATGTTCGGAGGCGGTCAAATAGCAAATCTCTTGATTGGAATAAAGAAATAAATCGAATGCAAGAAAAATTAAAATACCTTATTTAAATAAATAAAATCTTGAATCAAAATTGATTTCAAGAGGAAAAACAAAAGAGTTGTAAAAAGCTGAAAAGAAAATAATCTAAATCTACTTTTAAACTAGTAGGGTTTTTGAAGGCGTCTAGGACGACTTAGTTACATCAATCCCCTAATCTTATTTATAAAGGTGTTAGCAGCCCAAATTAGGCCTTTGGCACATCCTAGGTCTTCGTATAAATTTGATTGCGCGGAAAAAAAATAACATGGATTACTTGGGAAGGAAATCGACCTTTGTCATGCCACACTATGTCTATAGCATGACACGACATGCAATTCTTGCCTAAGTCATTCGTTTTGTGCTTTGACATCTAGGGAAGCCTGTGCATCAATCTTCCCTTGCTTCCACGTCAATTGGGCCTTTATATCTTCATCCTACGCACTCAATTGAACATATTAACACAACTTGAGGCTCGTGTTGGCCTATTGGGTCACACACTAACAAAATGTATTAAAAAATAAGTTTATTAATATTCTATCCTAAGGCCTAATTACTGAAAATAAAATATAAAATCCTAAATTTCATAGAAGACAAGCTCCTTAAGTGCATAATTGACAACTACATTTGACGATTATTCATATCTAAACTTAGATAGTTACAATTTTTTTTGTAAATTTGCCTACAATTCAAATAAGTTAAATTGTACTGAATTGTAGGTAAATTTGGCAATAAGTTGCCCTTCTTTTTGTAAATAGTTTGGCCTTAATTAATGAATGAAATATAATTTCTATCAATGTTTTATGCTTTTTCTTTCATTTGTTTTATCTCTTCTACCATTTTGAGCATTGATCCATGCAATGTAAGAAAATGGAAAACAATAACCAAATACTCTTTCAAGTCTTAAAAGAAGATTAAACATCCCACATGGTATTTAAAACTCAAATGAAATAAAACAAAAATGTATGAGATTGGCATTAGCCTTTCACCTTTCAAATCTCAGCTAAAACATACAAGCAAACTGATACACTTTCTAGCCCATGGCATTTAGGTTTGTAAGCTTCCACTCACCATGAAATATAACCTCCCAAATAATGCAAAGTTCATGTTTATGGTTCTTCACATTCACACACATACCCGTATGCATACATAGATATATACATATTGTTATACATTTTCTCTTGCCTTGGTTAGTATCTAAACAATTACTCTATTTGTCCTTCTTTTGTGTCTCTTGTTGTAAACACTTTCTCTATTTTTTGCAACTCCTATCTAATCAATTTCATTAGAGAAAATGTAAATAATTTAATCTAAAACCCAAAACTAAATAACAACACCATAAGTTGGTTTTCCATTTCAACAACCATAATATCAATAATCACATAAGTTGATTTTCCATTTCAACAACAACAACAATACCATCTATCACATAAACTGGTTTTTCATTTAAACAAAAATAACAATATTACAAATAATAGCACCAAACATCATGTTTTTCTCTCCCTTATTCTTGCATTGTAACACCCCTTACCCCTCACTCGTATTCACCGTCAGAATAGGGTTATAGAGCATTATAGGACTTACTACACTTTTAAACATACATTTCATATATAATTTATCAATTCAAATATAATTCAATCATAAAATTAATCATAGTGTCCCTTAAACGAGCCTATGAGGCCTTAAACATGCATTGAGAGTGGTTCAGGACTAAATCGATAACTCAAGAAATTTTTCAACACTTACCAAAAATTTTCTCAAACAAGGGACACACGCCCGTGTGTTTCACACGGCCACCAGGCACACACCCATGTCACAAGCCATGTGAACATTCAAAATGGAAGTACATGGCCATGTCCCAGCCCGTGTCCTACCTCGTGTCTAAACAAGTGAAGTTACTGACTTGGGTCACACGGCCAACCACACGCCCGTGTGTCTAGCCCGTGTGCCCTTTGAAGTGGCCACACACGTCCGTGTGCTAGGCCGAGTGCTACGCCATGCCAAACCTGTAGGGTATATTGACTTATGCAACACGACCAAGTCACACGCCCGTGTGCCAATTAGGGGGTATACTAACTTGTGCCATGTCGAAACCATTTTTTTTATCGGGTTTTGGAAAACAGGAATCGACTTTAAAAATAAGGAAGTGGAGTCGCCAAGCTGTCGAAACCATTTTTTTATTGGGTTTTGGAAAATAGGAATCGACTTTAAAAATAAGGAAATTAAGTCGCCACCGATCTTTTATTTAAGATGTGATCAGATCACCTTGGGATGAATTATTTTAATAAAATATTTTTATTAAAACAATAATTTTGGTCTACGAAATCTAAGAAAATAGGTTTGGGAGTCGGTTACGCACGAGGAAGGATTAGCACCCTCGCAGCGCCCAAAATTGGTACAAAATTGATTAATTAATGTCCTGATGTTGAGAATTTGAAAAGGTTCTAGACTACGATCCGTTTGCTTAAGATACATTTGGACAGAATCATATTGGATGCCAAAATTTTTTTATTTCGAGGAAATAAAATGTCGTACTCAGTAAGTTAGGGCACAACATCTTATATTCTCGAAATTAGATTCATCTTTCGACAATCAATATTCATACATTTAAAAATAAGAAGGATATTCAATTATTTGGGTCAAATGAAAAATCGCAACCCAGTAAGTTAGGGCACTATTTCTCAAAATTCTCGAATACGGAATATTGCCTTTGTTCTTTTGAAATCTTATCTCGAGATGATAAAATATCACACCCAGTAAGTTAGGGCGCAATATCTCAACTTCCTGAGAATAAGTTTTTTATTTAAAATATCGTGCATTTTGATTTAAGAGAGAAAGGATACTCGATTACTAGATTTTAAACGAGGAGAATTGAAACTCAGTAAGTTAGAGCATGATTTTCTCGAAACCCCTAAACACGAGTATTGCCTTGTGATCTTAAAATCGAAATGACATTAAACACAACATTTTTCATAAGGTGCAATGGAATACTAATATACAAAGCCAACATCAAATATTACAATGATGAATCACAAATAATAAACGGTCACAACTTAAGAGATATAATACATACAATAACAAATAAATGAACATCCAATACATAAAAATAGTATACATCAATTGAAATAATGTATACGTAATAAAAATTTGATATAAAATAAATAATAATGATATATAAAAGTATTTAAAATAAGATCTTAAAATGAACACTTATATTTATATAAATATATATAAATAAATTTTAAAAGATAGTGCATACATAAAATAATATGAAATACATAAAATAAAATGATTTTTATATAAATTATATGTATATAAAAATATATAAAATTTAATAAAATAAACCATATATAAAGAGAAACAAATAATATCTTGCATGATTTAAAATATATAATATATAATATTAATTTTTAAAAGAAGAAAAATTAAAAAATAATAATAAACAAATGATTAAATAAAATAATTGAAAGACCATATTGAAATCAGAATAAAATTAGAGAGCTAAAAAAATAATTTAAAGAAGAAATCGAAAAAGGATTAAAACGTCATGCGCGTGGAGTAAAAGGGACTAAAAATGCTATTTACCCAGACTATTAAGTGCTGCGTTTAAAGGAGGATTATATTGAAACGACGTAAAATTTAAAGGTGAAATTAAAATAAAATAAAACTTAATTGAAAAACAAATAAATTGCGGAAGGATTAAAAAGTAAACAACCCATCATAACTAAAACATGCGGATCTTGGTCGCAATCGGGTCGGGTCACTAGGTATAGGCCAATACGACACCGTTTTAGAACCATGGAAACGATCCCTAAATGGCGTCGTTTCATGCATCATATAAAATCTAAACAAACCCTAAAATTTAAATCATTCAGCCACTTTCTAAAACAAAGTAAAAACAAAAGGAAAATTAAAGCAAAAATAGTCTTCTATTCCTCTCCACTCACCGCTTCGAAAATCAAGTGTCACCAGCCTTCCGACGGCCAAGTGCCTCAATGACCAGTGGTGGCGCTGGATATAGCGAATACAAACCTTCTATGCATATACGCGAAGGTATTAGTGCCTCCTTACCCAGAGCCCCTTTCAAACTTCAATTTCGACGAAGTGAAAAGGGATCCGGCGACGATACCAAAAAGATAAGTATCTCCTTCATTTCTTTCTTTTATTCGCATGCAATGGGAGGACCAAATCGAAAGCCAGTCGAATAAAAAAAGGGAAAAAATTAAGATCGAAAGAAAGAACACCTTTTTTCTTTGATTCCCTCAATCTTTGTATTCTCAGATTCTTGTATTCAAAATGTGAACCCTTTACAGTTGGTTTGTTTCGGCCTTTTAAAGCCAAAACAAAATAAAAATAAAAATGAAATCAAAATACAATTTTTTTTTTTTTTTCTTTGTCTTTGTTCATTCTTGTCGTGGTGCGGTATAGTGCGGATGTATGACGTCTGAGGTCGTCTGTGCTGGCGTGGCAAGCGCATGGGGAAAGCTGCATCTTGATGGTTTGGTTGCTTGAGCGATGCTCCTAGAACTTTTTAGGGTTTTCTAATTTTGAAACCATTCGGGCCTTTAGGGGTATTTGGGCTGAGTTTGTAATTGGGCTTTATAATTATTTTGGGTTTGTAAAAACTGTAAAATGGACTGTTATTCTACTTTGGTCTTTCATTTGTTTTAATTTTATTCTATTTTGGTTTCAAAATGGGCGGGCGAAATGGGCCTATTACAGCTGCCCCTCTTTGCTCATTTTCATGTAACGAGAATAGAGCAAAGACTTCAAAAAGGAGCATTTTTGCCCGGTCTTGCCAAATCTTGACCTCTTTCAGTGTTTTTCTTCTTTGAGTAGCTTTATTCCATCCCACTACATCTTCAAGGGCATGAAAACTAGCGCTTCAATCCAATTCGATGTAATTTCCTGGAGAAAAGATTTGTAGCTTCAATCTGCTCCGTCAGAACTTCATGGTGATAAGAATTCAAAGAGAAGAGATTTGTAAATTCGATCTTCCTACTGAGACTTCTCGAAAATAAAGGTTGATCCTCAATAACCTCAAGAAGAAGGGATTTGTAGCTTCAACCCATTCCACTGGGACTTTGAGGTGATATGTATTCGAAGAGAAGAGATTTGTAACTTCGATGTTCCTGCTGAAACTTCTCGAAAATATAGGTTGATCCTCAATACACTCAGGGAGGAGGGATTTGCAGCTTCGACCTGCTTCACTGGGACTTCGAGGTGATAAGAATCCAAAGAGAAGAGATTTGTAGTTTTAATCTTCTCACTGAAACTTCTCAGAAATAAAGGTTGATCCTCAATACACTCAGGGAGGAGGGATTTGTAGCTTTGACATGCTCCACTGAGACTTCGAGGTGATAAGAATCCAGAGAGAAGAGATTTATAGTTTCAATCTTCTCACTAAAACTTCTTAGAAATATAGGTTGATCCTCAATACACTCAGGGAGGAGGGATTTGTAGCTTCGACCTGCTCCACTGGGACTTCGAGTGATAAGAATCCAGAGAGAAAAGATTTGTAATTTCGATCTTCTCACTGAAACTTCTCGAAAATAAAGATTGATCCTCGATACACTAGGAGAGGAGGGATTTGTAGCTTCGACCTGCTCCACTAGGACTTCGAGGTGATAAGAATCCAGAGAGAAGAGATTTGTAGTTTCGATCTTCTCACTGAAACTTCTCAGAAATAAAGGTTGATCCTCAATACACTTAGGAAGGAGGTATTTTTAGCGTCGACCTGCTCCACTAGGACTTCGAGGTGATAAGAATCCAGAGAGAAGAGATTTGTAGTTTCGATCTTCTCACTGAAACTTCTCAAAAATATAGGTTGATCCTCAATACATTCAGGGAGGAGGGATTTGTAGCTTCGACCTGCTCCACTGGGACTTCGAGGTGATAAGAATCTAGAGAGAAGAGATTTATAGTTTCGATCTTCTCATTGAAACTTCTCAAAATAAAGGTTGATCCTCAATACACATTTGTAACTTCGACCTGCTCCACTAGGACTTCAAGGTGATAAAAATCCAGAGAGAAGAGATTTGTAGTTTCGATCTTCTCACTAAAACTTCTCAGAAATAAAGGTTGATCCCCAATACACTTAGGGAGGACGGATTTATAACTTTGACCTGCTCCACTGGGACTTCGAGGTGATAAGAATTCAGAGAGAAGAGATTTGTAGTTTCGATCTTTTCACTGAAAATTCTCAGAAATGAAGGTTGATCCTCAATACACTCAGGGAGGAGGGATTTGTAACTTCGACCTGCTCCACTGGGACTTCGAGGTGATAAGAATTCAGGGATAAGAGATTTGTAGTTTCGATCAGCTTTGCTCAGGAAGGTAAGATCTTCTATCTTCAATCTGTTTCACTGCAAACTCAGGGATGCCAGACTGGTATCTTCGATCCGCTTTACTCAGGAAGGCAAGATCTACTATTTTACCAATGTTGCGACACCTTCCTCTAGGGGACCTATCCTGTAAAATTGGTTTTGTGTTTATGCTTATGCAAAATGGTTAGGATGTAATGATCAAAATAAATCTAATGCTCCTAACTAAATGTATTATGGACTACATTTGTATGAATGCAGAATGTCATGATAATGGTTTTTTTTTACAAAGATTAGGATGCAATGATCGGAATGAATCAAATGCCCCTAAATAAATGTGTCTTATGGATGATATTTGTATGAATGCAGAATGTCATGAGAATGATTTCTTACAATGATTAGGATGCAATGACCGAATGAATCAAATGCTCCTAACTAAATGTATTATGGATGACATTTGTATGAATGCAGAATGTCATGAGAGTGGTTTTTTTTACATAGATTAGGATGTAATGATAGAAATGAATCAAATGCCCCTAAATAGATGTGTCTTATGGATGACATTTGTATGAATGCAGAATGCCATGAGAATGATTTCTTACAATGATTAGGATGAAATGATCGAAATGAATCAAATGCTCCTAACTAAATTTATTATGGACGATATTTGTATGAATGCAGAATGTCATGAGAGTGGTTTTTTTTACAAAGATTAGGATGCAATTATCGGAATGAATCAAATGCCCCTAAATAGATGTGTCTTATGGATGACATTTGTATGAATGCAGAATGTCATGAGAATGATTTCTTACAATGATTAGAATGCAATGATCGAAATGAATCAAATACTCCTAACTAAATGTATTATGGACAACATTTGTATGAATGCCGAATGTCATGAGAGTGGTTTTTTTACAAAGATTAGGATACAATGATCGAAATGAATCAAATGCCCCTAAATAGATGTGTCTTATGGATGACATTTGTATGAATGCAGAATGTCATCAGAATGATTTCTTACAATGATTAGGATGCAATGATCGGAATGAATCAAATGCTCCTAACTAAATGTATTATGGATGACATTTGTATGAATGCATGAATGTCATGAGAGTGGTCCTTTTACAAAGATTAGGATGCAATGATCGTAATGAAGCAAATGCTCCTAACTAAATGTGTTTTGCATTAATGCAGAATTTCATGAGAATGATCCCTGCTTAAGGTTGACATCGCTTATCGTCTATCAGGGCTCTATCGCCGACGTATTATACTGCCATATTGTTCACCTAATATTCTCGATAGCAAACTCGAGGAAGTAATTATAACTGTTCAACAGATTTGCCCCGCTGTAACTTCAGGGTTCATCACATTATGACTTAGAGGTATAGAATCTGAATTTTTTCCCAACCATCCCACTGTGATTTCAGAATGTGGGATTTGTTTCTTCTTCAATCCATCACATTGCTATTCAAAGGTATAGGATTTGTACCGGCTTCCATTTATCCCACTATAACTCGAGGGTATAGGGCCTATGTCTTGTTCTATCAACTAATCATTCCTTGGGTGACCCAACCAAATGTGTATGCATGATGTTTGCATGGATGCAAAATATCATTTTTCTCACGAATGATTCCCCTTTTACACTTGGGTTAACATTGCCCATTTTCTGTTAAGGTGGTATCACCAACCATTTTTGACAGAAAATCCAAGGAGAGATAGTTTCAGTTTAGACTCCTCTTCCACCAATATTTTGATCCCTCACACTTGGTGAGTTTTAAACAATAGTCCTATTTCAGTTTCTTGTATTATTCAGAAGCTTCCAGAGTAATATGTGAAACTCCTTTTATGAAAATATTATTAGTCCACTAATCGTTATTTCTATGCAAAATGCCTGAAAAAGATTATAACCATGGACAAGAAAGAAATTAATTGAGAGTACATCTCGAAACTAATAAGTTAAGCAAAGATAGAAATTGCAATTAAGAAGGAAATTTATTGTGAACATATTTTGAAAAGAATAATATAATCACAAATAACAAATTTAAAATGGGTAAAATGGAAACTAGGTGCCCCAGATATCGCCGCTTGAGCTTTTCTGTTCAAACTTCTTAAGGACCATTTTAAACTCGACATGTGTTTAGGGGATCTGAAGTACTTTGTTGATGCCCCAAGATGTAGCATACTTCTTCATTGTTAATTCAGGCATAGCAAGACTGATGTATGCCCCCTTTGATCAAAAATTGAGCCGCCTTTTTCGGGTTTTCAACTCAAATCCCCTTTGGTCTCAAAGCGCCCATTGCGGGTTTTCACCTTGGCCTCTCCTTTTTCTTTCTTTTTGACTGAAGTTTCTCTTCTTTTTTTTTTGAAAATATACCTTTGGAAGTTTTCTCCTTGTCTTCTCCTTTTAAGTGAAATACTTCTTGACTGAATTCACCGTATTGGGCATATCCCTACCATCCATTTGGTCAATGTTTCCAGAATAGACTTTTTCACTACATAAAGTCTTTTCTAGTTTGGCCTCCATTTTTCTCTGAAATCCTTTTGTATATGAAGGATCTTCGTCAATATCAAGTCCCCCTTTGGAAATTTTCTAGGATGAACCTCGTTGTCGCAAACCCGCATCATTTGACTGTAACGGATAACTATTAACCTTTCCTCATAAATTTGATTTATCAGATCGGGATTTAATCCATTTTTCCTCATCCAACTTTAGTTCTGATAAAACTCAAAAAAAGGAATTTCGAATTTAATGGGCGAAACCAATGAGAAATTGTTGATCTGGTGACAGTCCTAGCCAATGTTTGATGAGCATAGAGGGTAAATAGTAACTTCATATGCCAATCTTTACAAGTCTCGGTCTTTTTTGATCTTTTGTTTTTCTTTTTGGTTGCTTTTGCTGCACTGATATGTGGCACCTGATCTTTGAATAGACCGCAGACTTTTGACATTATGGGGTTAAATGTGATCTTTTTGACATTTTTTTGTCAGTATTCTTTCTTTTTTCTTTCTTTTTCTTATTCTTTTCTCTCTTTTTTGGTCTAATGACTATTAACTTTGCAATATTGGCATATGAAGCGACCCACACCCTCTTAGTGAAGAAATCGACATCCACAAAATGAATCAATGTTGACCAGAAGCCTTTGAGAAGATTGGCTTGATAACGTCCATGCCCCACATTTAAGGAATCTGTGAAGAAATAGAGGAGGCGCGTAAGTCCTGTATTCATCCATCTAGCATTCACAACATAACTGATACTACCTCCCTTTTCTGGTGGACTAGTAGTACCTAAACCTCATGATTAGCCTGACTATTGAAGAACCATTAGCACGATTTTTTAAACACCAGTCTTAACAGCATACCTACGTTTCAATGGCTTGACGTGCCCTAATATAATCGTGCAAAAACATCTTGAATTCTTGAAGATAGTTTAATGATGTCTCGCCTTATTTCTGTGGTGAGTTAGGCTTCGACCTTTGCCCCTTTCCTAAGCTTGCAATGTCCAATGACCCTTTGCAAGGTAGAGTCTATTTTCATCTTGTTCTACCATCCTTAATAAATCAGAAGACAGGCTACAATATCTGTCATCTTCCAAGTCCTTAGATCCCTTAGAACCCATATCTCATTCAAAAAGGGAATCAGTAACAACGTCGCTCATGTCATTGATATCTGGGTACCTATTGTAGGTATGAAGGCAAGTTCCAAAGAATAAATGATTCTAAGGATGATTATTTGTGTGGTATGGTCATGAAAAAAGAATGAAAGAATATTCTAAAACACAAAAGAATGCACAGTATAAAATGTAAAGAAAAATATTTGCTTAAAAGGATGCATTTTATTGAAATAAAAATTCTAGACACAAGCCTATTTCACAAAAAGATTCTTGTCGCTTCTAGGCTTAAAGCAATAAGCATGTTTTGAATATTGCTCTAGATTAGCTCTAAAAATACAAGGATCTCTTTCACAGTTCCATTGTTCAAAACATCTTAAGGTTAATATTTCTGCATTTGGCGTGTCAGCTAATTTCACAATACCCATGCCGATGAATTTTTCCACCAATTTCTTGAAAGCAAGGCAATTTTCTATCGAATGCCCTATAACCCTGCGTGGTACTCATACTGGGCATTTGGGTCATACTATTTTGGATATGGAGGTTGCATCGGTTTCGGGTAGTGAGGAGCCACCTCATGTGCATCAAACAGGCCTTGGTACAACTCCCTATATGTCATCGAAATTGGTGTAAACTGGAGTTGCTTTGCACTAGATTGTTGTTTTGATGAGCCCTGATGACCAGTTGCCACAGCCCTTGTTTGACCTGCAGTGACTGATTTGGAATGCATGCTCGAGCTGTTCACTTCATTTTCCCTATATCTCAGGATTGATCTTTTAACACTTTCTCTCGCATCTATCCTTCCATTTTTGTGGCATTCTCAATTATTTCTCCAGTCATTACGACATCTGAGAAGCTCTTTGTAGCGCTCCCTAGCATATGAGTGATAAACGGGGCCTTCAGTGTATTAATAAAGAGCATTGTGGTCTCTTTCTCCAAAAGTGGTGGCTGGACTTAGATGGCAACCTCTCTCCACCGCTGTGCATACTGTCTAAAACTTTCATTCGCCCTTTTTTATATGTTTTGAAAGGTAATTCTGTCGGGAGTCATGTCTATCACATGACTGTACTGTTTCATGAATGCTTGGGCTAAATCTCTCCATGAACCAATTCTGGCACGACTCAACTGGTTATACCATTTGGCTGCTGCTTCGACCAGGCTATCTTGGAAACAATGGATCAACAGTTGGTCATTATTAATGTACCCCGTCATTCTTCAACAAAACATAGTAATATGAGCCTCGAGGCAACTTGTCCCAATATACTTATCAAATTCAGGCATTTTGAACTTGTATGGGAGCACAAAATCTAGGACCAAGCTTAAATCTTTAGCATCAACTTCGTAACAATTATCAGCACTTTCTAAAGCCTTAAACTTCTCCTCCAACTGTTTATATCTGTCTTCTAGCTGTCTTGGGAATTCTGCTTTTGTCCTCTCTCCTTCAGCTATTTCCTCCAAATCAAGGACATTAATCAAGATTGGGTTATCTCCTGAACCTAAGCCGGTTTGGGGGTTCACTGCCTGATCGTAACAGATGGCCTTTGTACAGTCACTTCAGGTAGTGCTTGCACGTGTGGTGAAGTAAAATCAGGGGGATATTGATGATATTCAGTATTCCCCTCAACATTAACCATGGAGCTCTTTCCTTTATCCATATGCCCCTTCAACAACTGCATCATCTGAATTATCATATTTCTCTGCGATTCTATCATTTTGTCCATCATATCCTACTAGATCTTAGCAAGCTGCTCTTGCATTTATAGCTGAAGTTTATCCTGCATCTCCTTTTGGAGTTTCTCAAGCTTCTCTAATCTCTGATCCATATCTTTCATCTTAGTTCGGGTACCGTAAGGATGTTTGGTTTTATTGGTGTCCAGGTTAATGATGAAATAATTTTAATTAATCAGGGTCCTCTCATGAAATCTAATGCATATGATGTAATGCCATGTAAATGCATGCAATGAATGTAAAGAGGTGTCAATTCTAACTCAATTTCCTTTAGAAAACTTTACTAAAGGACAAAACTCTTTACATGAAACGGACTACAAATATACGAACATCCGTATTGTCTTCAATTTATCAAGAAATTCGTTCTCCATGCTGAGCTCCCTAATTTATCAATCGAACCTGAAAATGCATGCTAAGTAATAAAGATAAAAAATCAGTACAATAGAAACAAAATTCAAGCATGAAAAGAAATCATTCAAACTCTATCCGAGTGGCCACTAGGGTTTATCACCGCCTACCTAGGGTGGGCTCTTAGGGCTTTCTATATGCGATTCGATTCTAGAGTTGAGGTACCGAACGGTGATTCCTCGATCTTCCACCATTATAGGCTCATATAGATCGAGTTCGGTTCAGGGGAATACATTTCCCTATGGCTGCACGGAGATGAAAATCTCACGAAGACATAGGTATGGATGTAACCTGAAAGCGATTCACTATCCTACACGGAGGTGAAAACCTCACGAAGGAGTAGCTTCTCACTCCCACTTAAAAGGGTATGACCCGACGGTCATGCAATATGATGCAAAAGTATTCTACAATACTCGAGCCATAACAATCAAATGAGATGACGCAAGCAAACGCAAATAAAAGGATCGTAATTTTTCAAATCAAATTTTCAATTTCGACAAAAGGACACAAATTAATCAATTTTATGCTTGACTCTCTTTCAAGGTCCCCAGTGGAGTCACCAAGCTATCGAAACCATTTTTTATCGGGTTTTGGAAAACAGAATCGACTTTAAAAATAAGGAAGTGGAGTCTCCAAGCTGTCGAAACCATTTTTTTATCGGGTTTTGGAAAACAGGAATCGACTTTAAAAATAAGGAAATGGAGTTGCCAAGCTGTCGAAACCATTTTTTTATTGGGTTTTGGAAAACAAGAATCGACTTTAAAAATAAGGAAATGGTGTTGTCACCGATCTTTTATTTAAGATGTGATCGGATCACCTTGGGATGAATTATTTTAATAAAACATTTTTATTAAAACAATAATTTTGGTCTACGAAATCTAAGAAAACAGTTCGGAGTCGATTACATACGAGGAAGGATTAACACCTCATGGCGCCAAAATTGGTACCAAATTGATTAATTAATGTCCTGATGTCGAGAATTTGAAAAGATTCTAGATTACAATCCATTTGCTTAAGATACATTTGGACAGAATCATATTAGATGCCAAATTTTTTTTATTTCGAGGAAATAAAATGTCGTACTCAGTAAGTTAGGGCACAACATCTTATATTCTCGAAATTAGATTAATCTTTCGACATTCAATATTCATATATTTAAAAATAAGAAGGATATTCAATTATTTGGGTCAAATGAAAAATCGTAACCCAGTAAGTTAGGGCAATATTTCTCAAAATTCCCGAATACGAAATATTGCCTTTGTTCTTTTGAAATTCTTATCTCGAGATGATAAAATATCACACCCAGTAAGTTAGGCCACAATATCTCAACTTCCCAAGAATAAGTTTTTTATTTAAAATATCGTGCATTTGGATTCAAGAGAGAAAGGATACTCGGTTACTAGGTTTTAAACGAGGAGAATCGGAACTCAGTAAGTTAGAGCACGATTTTCTTGAAACCCCTAAACACGAGCATTGCCTTGTGATCTTAAAACCGAAATGACATTAAACACAACATTTTTCATAAGGTGCAATGGAATACTAATATAAAAGCCAACATCAAATATTACAATAATGAATCACAAATAATAAACGGTCACAACTTAAGAGATATAATACATACAATAACAAATAAATGAACATCTAATACATAAAAAATAGTATCGTCAATTGAAATAATGTATACGTAATAAAATTTGATATAAAATAAATAATAATGATATATAAAAGTATTTAAAATAAGGTCTTAAAACGAACACATATATTTATATAAATATATATATAAATTTTAAAAGAGAGAGCATACATAAAATAATATGAAATACATAAAATAAAATGATTTTATATAAATTATATGTATATAAAATATATAAAATTTAAGAAAATAAACCATATATAAAGAGAAACAAATAATATCTTGCATGATTTAAAATATATAATATATAATATTAATTTTAAAAGAAGAATAATTAAATAATAATAATAAACAAATGATTAAATAAAATAATTGAAAGACAATATTGAAATCAGAACAAAATTAGAGAGCTAAAAAAAATAATTTAAAGAAGAAATCGAAAAAGGATTAAAATGCCATGCGCGTGAAGTAAAAGGGACTAAAAATGCTATTTACCCAGACTATTAAGTGCTGCGTTTAAAGGAGGATTATATTGAAACAACGTAAAATTTAAAGGCGAAATTAAAATAAAATAAAACTTAATGGAAAAACAAATAAATTGTGGAAGGATTAAAAAGTAAATAACCCATCAGAACTAAAACACGCGGATCTTGGCCTTAATCGGTCGTCATCAATGGGTATAGGCCAATATGGCACTGTTTAGAACCATGGAAACGAGCCCTAAACGGCACCGTTTCATGCGTCATATAAAATCTAAACAAACCCTAAAATTTAAAGCCTTCAGTCACTTTCTAAAACAAAGTAAAAACAAAAGGAAAATTAAAGCAAAACAGTCTTCTATTCCTCTCTACTCAGCTGCCTTCAAAAATCAGGCGTCACCAGCCTTCCGATGGCCAAGTGCCTTAATGACTAGCGGTGGTGTTGGATATAGGCCGAATACAGCCCCCTCTATGCATATACGCGAAGGTATTAGCGCCTCCTTACCCATACCCCCTTTCAAACTTTGATTTCGACAAAGTGAAAAGGGATCCGCTGATGGCACCAAAAGGGTAAGTATCTCCTTCCTTTCTTTATTTATTCGTATGCAATAGGAGGACCAAATCGAATGCCAGTCAAATAAAAAAAGGGGGAAAAAATTGAGATCGAAAGAAAGAACACCTTTTTTTCTTTGATTCTTTCTCAATCTTTGTATTTTGTATTCTTGTATTCAAAAATGTGAACCCTTTACAGTGGTTTGTTTCGGGCCTTTTAAAGCCGAAATGAAAATAAAAATAAAAAATGAAATTAAAATACAATTGTTTTTTTTCTTTTCTTTGTTGTGCTGTTCATCCTTGTCGTGGTGTAGGTACGGTGTGGATGTGGCATACGGAGGCCGTACACGCGGGCATGGCAAGCGCTGGGGGAAAGCTGCGGCGCTGATGGTTTGGCTATTCGAGCGACGCTCCTAGAACCTTTTAGGGTTTCCGAATTTTGAAACCATTCGAGCCTTTAGAGGTATTTGGGCTGAGTTTGTAATTGGGCTTTATAATTATTTTGTGTTTGTAAAAACTGAAAAATGGATTGTTATTCTATTTGGGTTTTCATTTGTTTTAATTTTATTCTAATTTGGTTTCAAAATGGGCCGGGTGAAATGGGCCTATTACATGCCACACGGCCGATCACACGACCGTGTAGAGCATACTGACTTCATTTCAATTTCAATACCAAGGGATACACGGCCGTGTAACATGACTGTGTGTCACACACAGCTGAGACACACGGCCGTGTCTCTGCTCGTGTGGACAAATATAGGCTATTTACCAAACCACTTTGTAGCCCAAATTTGCATATACCTACGCAATCAAAATGGCACCAAATCATAGCATGATTAACATTCAATTTAGCCACAATCAAGGATAATTCATACCATTTCCAATACCAACATTCAACATGCTTATAACCTCAATCCTTATTCCATCTAACCATACCAAATCACATATACAAATCAACTAACTATACATTTACTAAACATACATTATTTTGAACCAATTCACAAACATAACTCACATCTAATATCAACCATATATGCACATAGCCAAAATTCACCAAATTAAGCCAACTCTCATGGCTATATTTACAAGTTAAAACATATACATTTACATGCCATTCCAAATAACCAAAATCACTATCAAACCATAAACAAAATGACAAGAAAATTCCTATACATGCCATATACTCAAAACATAGTTTCAAAAGTACCAAAAAGTCAGTGGATAGTGTGGTGAAGTCTCGGACGAACCCAGAATCCGAGCTAGCTTTGAAATCACTATAAAACATGGAAAAGCAACAAAGTAAGCTATATAGCTTAGTAAGCTCGTATGTTAATAATGAGCAAATATCACCATTCATTAATCATTCATATAATAGAAAACGATATACAATAATTCTATTAAATCTTAAAGCTATCAAATGATCATTCACATAACTTACCAAGGAACTCATCAATTTCATAGTTTCAATACTCAATTCATTACCGTACGTACTTGTACCATCTCGTACCAATCTCATACTCAACCACATCCTTCATTTACCCGTTGAACCCTTCGAAATAGAAGTCGGATACTCAAGGTCTCACCCAATAAGTACCTATACCATGGCCTGAAGCCAAATCAAGGTAACTTATCCGAAACTCTGATATCATGACCCGAAGCCAACTCAAAGTATACCTAATGACATGTCACTAGCATCCTAAACTATTCCTAAGGTTCAAACGGGATTTCAACTGTCGAATCATCGTCAAATTATTTTCGAACTTGTTCGTAATCACATAATCACAATTCATGCTATATCAAAGAATATAAAATACATTTGTAATGAAATTATAACATACAAACTTACCTCGAATGTTAAAATAGTGAATCGAGTTGATTGGTCGATAACTTTATCTTTTCCCCGATCCAAGTCTGTATTTCTCCTATTTTGATCTAAATATTATAACACCCGTAACCCGTAACCGTCGCCAAAATAGGGTAAAAGGCGTTACCAGATAGATCAGAAACATATATAACATTTCATACATTTCATTCATCATTCATACATACAATGTCCCTTAAATAGGTCAACGAGACCTCAAACATGCTTATAACCTGGGTCGGGACTAAAACGAAACATATACAGAAGTTCTCAAAAACTTAAAAACTTTTTCAAAATACAGGGGATACGCACCCGTGGAAGCCAACCATGTGCCCTCCACGGCTGCTAGACACAACCGTGTGTCCTCCCCAGGGTCCAACCTGACTTCTCACCACGGCCACCCAACACGCCCGTGTACCCTGACCGTGTTTAATCCTGCCAAAAAAACACGGTTACCAAGCATCCCCATGTGCTACGGCTGCACTACTAGGCCATTTACTGACTTTCTCACACGGCTTCTAGGCACGTCCGTGTGCCATGGCCATGTGCTCATAAGTTAGCTACTGACTTTACCCCACGATCACTAGACACGCCCGTGTGCCATGGCCGTGTGACATTATAGGTCATTTGCAAGACCAAAATGCCACTCAAATGGGTCATACCTACAAGCAACATTCTTCATCACATGTCATGCATATATGGCAACCAAAAACATACCAAATTGACCATTCAATCTATACATTCAATGCCAATCTCATTCATGCCAAATTACAACTAAAACTCATATCATTACAAGCATAGATCATCCATTTGCTTAGCCAGAACTTAACCATTTGATATGCATCAAACCATACCAAAACATGCTTCACATACCCCATTCATTCAAGCATTTTATCAACTCAAACTTGCCAAAACACATGGCTAAGTTCACTTCATAAACATATACACATATCCAGCTATATACACGCCATAATTAGCTATATACACTTTCAAAAGGGTACCAAAATAAGTTTAGTAGTGTGATGACGATCCTTGACGGTCCCGAGCCTTTAGTAGCTTTGACGACCTATAAAATAGAGAAAACAAACACATAGAGTAAGCTTTCCAAAAGCTTAGTAAGTCAATATACAAACAAACTTAGCATGGAAGGCATATTTACAATTAGATACATTGGCACATATCATCCACTTAACCGTTTTCATAATTCAAGAATCATACAAGCACATAGCTCATCTAGCCAAAACTTTACATATCTTATCATTCATTCCATATACATAACTTCATAGTAAGATCACATAGATGCTTACCTTGTAAAAACAATTAGTGTATAATCAGCGTACTTGAAACGGATTTATAATCACTTAATTGTTCATAGCTCGTATTTGTAATTCGTATCACAGACTTGCCCGTTGAACCAATAGAAATCTAGTAGGATACTCAGAAAGCTCGGAATAATCGTACAATGTTAACGTCCCAGACGAGGTCTTACATCTACTCAGATATCGATGCCTTTATCCCAGACAGGGTCTTATACAAATCAATACGATGCCGATGTCCCAGACATGGTCTTACACGTAAAGCTCATATCGATGCCAATGTCCCAGACGTGGTCTTACTCATAAAGCACATATCGATGCCGACATTCCAGACATGGTCTTACTCGTAAAGCTCATATCGATGCCAACGTCCCAGACGTGGTCTTCCACGAAATCACAAATCAATGCCAATGTCCCGGACGTGGTCTTACATGATAAAACAGAATAGATTCCTATGTCATCACATAACTAATCCTATCTATTCCTAAGTTCATACGGGACTTCTCAGACTTTATCACTATATCGAAATTATCTCGAAATTCATGTACATAGCATCTCATACACATTCATTACATAACATCTCATACACATTCATTATCATTGATAATCATATGAATATATCCAATTCAATAAAAATATGTTTATTTGCATAGTGACTTACCTCGATTCGGTTTATCAAAATGAAAACGGCTACTCTGTTACTTTCACTTTCCCACGATCTAAGTCCGTTTTCCTCGGTTCTTGATCTTGAATTTAAGCTTGTATGTGCCGAATGTATGAGAGCTTTCAAACCTTTCTTTTCTTTTGATTTTCGGTGGTAAGGCATGAAGATGAGCACCCACTTTCATTTGTTTGTTTTATTACAAAACATTTTATTAATCTAATTACAAAATTACCCTTATAATAAAACATATACAACAAATGAATTAAATCCATTTTAGTACTTGTGCTGTCCACTAACTTAGGTAATAGGCAAATTTGCCATACAAATCCCCCATACTTTTAAAGACATGACAAATAGGCACTTTTTCATGTAGCATGCTACTTTACAAATTAATGCAATTAAATCCTTTTCTCAAATTAAACACATAGATAGACAAATAAACTTACGAAAATTTAGCACATGCTTAGTCACATATCAACGACACAGAAAATAATATTAAAATATTATACAGACTCGGATTCGTGGTCCCAAACTCACTGTTCCGACTAGGGTATAAACTGGAATGTTACAAATATATTCAAGGTTAAATTTTTTAATCATCCATTCATTCAATTTAGTCCAAATCACACTTTAAAACACATTTACACTTTTGTCCCACATATTTCACATTTTTCACAATTTAGTCCTTATTTCATAAAATTACAAATTAATGAAATTCACAATAGACCCATGCTAGCCGAATTACCATAATGCCCCTAGTGGCCCAAAATTTTTATTTATTTCACATTTTAACCACTAACTTTACACATTTCTCAATGAACCCCAATTTTGTATTTTCACTCAAAATCACTAAACAAAACTTGTATAATTCATAATAAACATTCATAATCTATCATCAAAAATAAAAAAGAAAAGCTCATACATATTCATTAATGAAAACTTTCAAAATCTTTAATAGTTTTGCAAAATAGTCCCTAGGCTAGCTAGACCTAGTTGCAACGATATCAAAAATACAAAAATCATTAAAAACGGGACAAAAATGGACTTACATGCTCAAGGAAGAGTGATCGAATGCTTAAGCCCTAACTATGGCTTCTCCTCTTCAAATTTTTGGCAAGTGATGAAGATGATAGCATAAAATTTTATTTGTTTTGTTTAATTAACTTATATAAACAAATTATAATATTAACCTTTAATATAAATCATTAAAACACCTTAATATAAGTCCATCTTTGTCCACTCACAATTAAAATTGTCTAATTACAATATATGGACCTCTAATTTAAGATTACATAGCTATTAGATACTTTTAGCTAATGGGACTCCACTTTTACACTTTATGCGATTTAGTCCTTTTTATCAAATTGACCAATCAAACGATAAAATTTCTTGACGAAATTTTCACACAATCACTCAATCATGCTGTAAACATTAAAATAATAATAAAATAAATATTTTGACCTCAGATTTGTGGTCCCAAAAATATTGTTCCAATTTGACCAAAAATGGGATGTTACAACTCTCCCTCCTTAGGGATTTTCATCCCCGAAAATCTTACCAGTGAAAAGGATAAGGTACTGCTTTCTTATAGCTTCCTCGGGCTCCCACGTAGCCTCTTCAACTCCATGATGTTGCCAAAGAATTTCGTTAAAGCTATGCTTTTATTTCTCAATTCTTTGATTTCTCGAGCCAAAATTCTGATAGTTTCTTCATTGTACGTCATATCAGGTTGAATCTCAATCTCTGATGGAGAAATCACAAGTGAGGGATCCAATCGATAACTAATCAACATCGACATGTGAAACACATTATGGATCATTTTTAACTCTGATAGTAAAGCTAGTCGGTATGCCACTGGCCCTATTCTTTCGATGATCTCGTACAGCCCGATGAAACGTAGACTCAACTTGCCTTTCCGACCAAATCTAAGGATTTTCTTCCACGAAAATACTTTCAAAAAAACTTTATCACCGATCTGATATTCAATATCTTTTCATTTCAAATCCACATACAATTTCTTACGATCTGAAGCTGCTTTCAAACAATCGTGAATTACTTTTACTTTCTCTTCAGTTTCTCTAACCAAATCTACCCCGTGAATCTGTTTCTCACTAAGCTTGGTCCAGTACAATGGAGTTCTGCATTTACGACCATACAAAGCTTCGTAAAGTGCCATCTTTATGCTCGATTGAAAACTGTTATTAGACACAAATTCAACTAGCGAAAAACATTTCTCCCAATTGCCTTCGAATTCCAAAACACAACATCGGAGCATATCTTCGAGAATCTGAATTACTCGCTTAGATTGTCCGCCTTTGTACCCAGAGCTTCTTGCAATTTCTTCCAAAATCGCGACGTAAATCTCGAATCTCTATCTGAAATAATATAAATTGGTACCCCATGTAATCTAATGATCTCAGCAATGTACAATTCAGCTAATCTATCAAGTGAATAATTAGTACTGATTTCGTTAATTAATAAATGACAACCCAAATAGCA
This sequence comes from Gossypium rotundifolium, assembly GCA_025506655.1. Classification (NCBI taxonomy): domain Eukaryota; kingdom Viridiplantae; phylum Streptophyta; class Magnoliopsida; order Malvales; family Malvaceae; genus Gossypium; species Gossypium rotundifolium. Next base: position 32,992,154 of record CP106727.1, on the reverse strand, counting down.
TCTTTCTTTTTTGAATACAAAGGCAATCCCGATACGAAATCCATCGTAACTCTATCCCATTTCCACTCTGGTATCATCACAGGCTGAAGTAAACTCGAAGGTACTTGATGTTCAACTTTAACTTGCTGACACACTAAATATTTCGCTACAAATTCAAAAATGTCTCGTTTCACACCCAACCACCAATGCAATTGTTTCAAATCATTGTACATTTTAGTACTTTAGGGATGAACGAAAAAATAGCCACTATGTGCCTCGTGGCAAATTTTCTGAATAAATTTTGGATTTTTCGATGCACAGATTCTATCTCGAAACATCAAACAATCATCGGATCCGATTTCATACTCTGAATCACTAGTCGACTTACATTGCACTCTTTTAGCTTGCAGTTCACTATCACATTTTTAAGCTTCGCAAATTTGCTGAAGAAATACTGGTTTAGCTTTTAACTTAGCTAAAATTGAACTTTCATCGGATAATGTCAACTATGTATTCATTGCTCTCAGGACAAACAACGACTTCCTACTCAAAGCGTCTGAGACCACATTCGCTTTCCCCGGGTGATAATCAATTCCTAACTCATAGTCTTTTAGTAACTCAAGCCATCTCTTTTGTCATAAATTCAAATCTTTCTGAGTCATAATATACTTTAAACTCTTATGATTAGTAAAGATGTGGCATTTTTCACCGTACAAATGTTGACGCCAGATTTTCAATGCAAAAACTATAGTAGCCAACTCTAAATCATACGCCAGATAGTTCTTTTCATGTGGTTTCAACTGTCTGGAGCCATAAGCTACAACATCTCCCTCTTGCACTAATACGCAACCCAAACCGTTCAATGACGAGTCGCTTTAAAGCACAAATTCTTTACCCGACTCAGGTTGAACCAACACTAGTGCCTCAGTTAACAATGCTTTCAATTGATCAAAGTTTTGGTGATATTTTTCGAACCATTCAAACTTTACATCTTTCTAAAGCAGTCAGGTCATTGGTGTAGCAATCATCGAGAATCCTTTAACAAAGCGTCGATAGTAACTAGCCAATCCCAGAAAACTTCTAACCTCAAATACATTTCTAGGTGGTTTCCATTCAATAATTGCAGAAATCTTGCCCGGATCAACTCTGATGCCTTCCGCAAAACAATGTGCCCCAAAAATCCAACTTCCTGGAGCCAGAACTCACATTTGCTAAATTTAGCATACAGTTTTTTTATCTCTCAAGGTCTACAACACAATCTTCGAATGCTCGACATGCTCAGACTCATCTCGTGAATAGATCAATATATCATCAATGAACACAACAAAAAATCTATCTAAATACGGTTTAAAAATTTGATTCATCAAATCTATAAAAATGGTAGGAGCATTAGTTAGTCCAAAAGGCATAACAAGGAATTCATAATGTTCATACCTTGTTATGAACGCAGTTTTCGGCACATCTGAGTCTTTAACTCCCAACTGATAATAATTCGATCTCAAATCAATCTTTAAAAACACTGTTACACCTTTCAACTGATCAAACAAATTGTCTATTCTTGGCAACGGATACTTATTCTTTATCGTAACTTTGTTGAGCTGCCGATAGTCAATACACATTCTCATTGACCCGTCTTTCTTTTTAACAAATAATACTGGTGCACCCTAGGGCGAAAAAGTCAGTTGTGCAAAACCTCAATCTGTTAACTCTTGCAACTGAGCTTTCAACTCTTTCAACTTGGTCAAAGCTTTTCTATACGGAGCTATAGATATCGGTGAAGTTTCATACTAATTCAATAGCAAATTCAACCTCTCTGACTGGTGGCAAGCCAGGCAATCCTTTTGGAAATACATCCAGATATTCACAAACTACATGCACTGATTCAATCTTCTTTCTAGATACTTTGGTATCTAAAACATATGCTAGATACGCATTGCAATCGTTTCTCACATATCTCTGAGCCGACATCGGTAAAATCATTATAGAAAACCCATTCGACTCATCAGATTCAATCTGAAGAATTTCATTATCCTGACATTTCAATTCTGTAATATTTCATTTACAATTCACAACAGCATCATGCAGAGTCAACCAATCCATTCCCAAAATTACATCAAACTCATCAAATGGCAAAAGCATCAAGTCAGTCGAAAAACAGTAACTCCGAGTCATTAAAGGACAATTCTTGCAAACTTTATCAACTAGAACATACTTGCCTAAGGGGTTCGATACTTTAATCACAAACTCAATAAACTCGACAAGAAAACTCTTATTAAACACCAAATTCATACATATATATGAATGTGTCGGTCCAGGGTCAATTAAAAAATCACATTAGTATCATAAAGAGAGAATGTACCGGTAATAACATTTGGGGACGACGCTTCTTCACTAGCGCGCATAGCGTAGGCTCTAGCAGGTGCTCTGGCCTCGAATATCACAGCTGAGTCTCTAGTTATACCTCTACCATTGGATACATTTCTCGTATTTCTCGGTTGGTTTCCCTCTCGTAGTCTTGTTGCTCGATCTTGCATTTTGAATGTTTTCTTTCTCGGATAACTCTAGGCAATCTCGAATAAAGTGATCTGGCGAACCACATTTGAAGCAATCTTTACTACTCTTATTCCAACATTCACCAAAATGTCATCTTCCACACTGTTGACACTCGGGTTTGTTATTTCTTACACTACCAACACTCTATACAGAAGTAGCTTGAGCTTTAGAATTTACATGTTGATTTCCACGATCTCTTTTTTGATATCCCACAGATGCATTTGATCGACTAAATGAATCTCAAGATTTCTTTGATGGAGAATGATAAGATTTATTCATTGGTCTTTTTCTCGGATATCTAGCTCTAGAATTAGCTTTCTTCTTTTCTCGGCTGAAATCTTTAGATTTGCAAGCCCGATCAACTAATACAACGAATTCTTTCAAATCTAAAATTTTGACCAAAGTTTAATGTCCTCGTTCAACTCGTCAACAAATCGCTTGCACATAATCTCTTCAGTAGAAACATACTCCCGAGTGTACTTACAAATCGTATAAATTCTCTCTCGTACTCGATTACGATCATACGACCTTGTTTCAATTCTAGAAACTCTTTATGCTTTTGATCAAGGAACCGTTGGCTTATATGTTTCTTACGAAACTCGATCTTAAAGAAATCCCCGGTGACTCTCTCTCGACACCACTGATACCAATGTATTTCACCACTAATATGTGGTTTCCCTCTGAAGCGATATAGCATATTTTAAACATTCGCCTGTGTGTAGGAAAGCTCATCAAACACTCGAATCGTATTTTTAAGCCAAAACTTGACTCTCTCAGGATCATTGTCAACATTAGCTCTAAACTTTTCAGCCCCATGTTTACGAATCTTATCAACTAGAAGCTTGTTTAATCTTAAAAGTTTGACTCCTTGAGTAGCTACGGGTACAGGTTGGAGATTAGGAGGGGTGGAGGTTGTTGAGCAGCCGGGTTCATTCGAATATATTGAGTGAACCACTAGATCATCATTTGGAAGAAGGCTTTTTTAGCCTTTCCTCCCTGGCTACCCGTCACGGGTCTAGAATCAGATGATACTATCCTTTGTGCGGGAGCGGGCGCATTACTCTCAACCTCATCAGTTATAGCTCGATTAGGATCCATTACTATATGAAAACACATTTTAAAATGTCAAAAGTCATCACACTATCACAATTTATATATGGCATGTATAGCTAGACTCTCACAAACGCTACGTTAGTCCTAGAATCGACTAAATCGTATCTCTAATACCAATAAATGTAACACCTCAATCCGTATTTACGTTAGAATAGGGTTACAGAGCATTATCAGACTTATAACACTTTTAAACATACATTTTATATATAATTTATCAATTCAAATACAATTCAATCATAATTAATCATAGTGTACCTTAAACGAGTCTACGAGGCCTTAAACATGCATTAAGAGTGGTTCGGGACTAAACCGATAACTCGAGAAATTTTTCAACACTTAGCAAAATTTTCTCAAACAGAGGACACATGCCCGTGTGACCAGGCCGTGTGTCTCACACGGCCACCAGACACGCCCGTGTCACAAGTCGTGTGAACATTCGAAATGGATGCACATGGCCATGTCCCAACCTATGTCCTACCCTATGTCCAAACAAGTGAGGCTACTGACTTGGGTCACACGGCCAACCACATGCCCGTGTGCCCTTTGAAGTGGCCACATACGTCCGTGTGCCAGGTCGTGTGCTAAGCCGTGCCAAACCTATAGGGTATACTGACTTATGCAACACGGCCAAGTCACACGCCCGTGTGCTAGGCTGTGTGCCAATTAGGGGGATACTGACTTGGCCACACGGCCGATAACACGACCGTGTGTGAGATCGTGTGGAGCATACTGACTTCATTTCAATTTCAACACCAAGGGGCACACAGTCATGTAACATGACCGTGTGTCACACACGGCTGAGACACACGCCCGTGTCTCTGCCCTTGTGGACAAAAATAGGATATTTACCAAGCCACTTTGTCACCCAAATTTGCATATACCTACACAATCAAAATGGCACCAAATCATAGCATAATTAACATTCAATTCAGCCACAATCAAGGTTAATTCATACCATTTTCAATACCAACATTCAACATGCTTATAATCTTAATCCTTATTCCATCAAAACATACCAAATCACATATGCAAATCAAATAACTATACCTTTACTAAACATACATTATTTTGAACCAATTCACAAACATAACTCACATCTAATATCAACCATATATGTACATAACCAAAATTCACCAAATTAAGCCAACTCTCTGGCTATATTTATAAGTCAAAACATATACATTTACAAGATATTCCAAATAACCAAAATCACTATCAACCCATAAACAAAATGACATCAAAATACCTATACATGCCATATACTCAAAACATAGTTTTAAAAGTACCAAAAATTCAGTGGATAGTGTGGTGAAGTCTCCGACGAATCTCAAATCTGAGCTAGCTTTGAAATCACTATAAAACATGGAAAATCAACAAAGTAAGCTATATAGCTTAGGAAGCTCGTACGTTAATAATGAGCAAATATCACCATTCATTAATCATTCATATAATAGAAAATGATATACAACAATTCTATTAAATCTCAAAGCTATCAAATGATCATTCACATAACTTACCAATGAACTCATTAATTCCATAGTTTCAATACTCAATTCATTACCGTACGTACCTGTACCATCTCGTACCAATCTCATACTCACCTACATCCTTCATTTACCCGTTGAACCATTTGGAATAGAAGTCAGACACTCAAGGTCTCACCCAATAGGTACCTATACCATGACCCGAAGCCAAATCAAAGTAACTTATCTGAAATTCTGATATCATGATCCAAATCCAAATCAGCCGATATGCATGGCTCAAAGCCAAATCAGTATATCTCGCACCCGAAGTGCTAATAACATGGCCCAAAGCCAACTCAAAATATATCTATTGACATGTCACTAGCATCCTAAACTATTCCTAAGGTTCAAACGGGATTTCAACTGTAAAATCATCGTCAAATCATTTTTGAACTTGTCCATAATCACATAATCACAATTCATGCTATATCAAAGCATATAAAATACATTTGTAATGAAATTATAACATACGAACTTACCTCAGATGTTAAAACGATGAATCGAGTCGATTAGTCGATAACTTTATCTTTTCCCCGATCCAAGTTCGTATTTCTCCTATCTTGATCTAAATATATTCAAAGATAACTTATTTAATCATCCATTCATTCAATTTAGTCCAAATCACTTTTTAAAACATATTTACACTTTTGTCCCATATTTTTCACATTTTTCACAATTTAGTCCTTATTTCATAAAATTACAAATTAATGAAATTCACAATAGACCCATGCTATCCGAATTACCATAATGCCCCTAGTAGCCTAAAATTTTCATTTATTTCACATTTTAATCGCTAACTTTACACATTTCTCAATTTAACCCCTATTTTATATTTTCACTCAAAATCACTAAACAAAACTTGTATAATTCATAATAAACATTCATAATTTATCATAAAAAATCAAAACTCATATGTATTCATCAATGGAAACTTTCAATATATTTTAAAATTTTGCAAAATAGTCCCTGGGCTAGCTAGATCTAGTTGCGACGATATCAAAAACACAAAAATCATTAAAAACAGGACAAAAATGGACTTACATGCTCAAGGAAGAGTGAACGAATGCTTAATCCCTAACTATGGCTTCTTCTCTTCAAATTTTAGGTAAGTTATGAAGATGATAGCATAAAATTTTATTTGTTTTGTTTAATTAACTTATATAACCAAATTACAATATTAACCTTTAATATAAGTCATTAAAACACCTTAATATAAGTCCATCTTTGTCCACTCACAATTAAAATTTTCTAATTACAATATAAGGACCTCTAATTTAAGATTCCATATCTATTAGATACTTTTAGCTAATGGAACTCCACTTTTACACTTTACTCGATTTAGTCCTTTTTATCAAATTGACCAATCAAACGATAAAATTTCTTGACGAAATTTTCACACAATCACTCAATCATGCTGTAAACATTAAAATAATAAAATAAATATTTTCACCTCAGATTTGGGGTCCCAAAACCATTGTTTCGATATGACCAAAAACAGGCTATTACATGCATCCTCTAATGTCCTCACTTTTTAAAAGACCCAACAATACAATTCGTGAATAGGGCATCAATGGTGGATCAAACCAAATGAAAAAAATGAAATGGATTTTGAAACCCACTCGCATACTTCTTACACCCAAAAAACCTCCTACATGGGTTGTCATTGGACCAAGAAGTCTTTAAATTGGCTAGCCCACATTAGCAATGAATCACAATGACATCTCTATTTCTTTTTTTATGCCTTACTTAGGGTTTAAATGGGTTTAAATGACATAACCCTCCAAAGTTAATGACAAAATGGAGCCAATTAAATGCCAGGTCACTTTTTTGTTACGTCTGTAATGGAAAATGGTTAGTAGGACTGATTTGTTTTTTTAAAAGTTGAGTGACTGAATTAAAAGTTGAGCGATTGTTTTGTCATTGAGATCAAATTTGAGTGACCGTTGGTGTACTTTACCCTTAGTTATATTGTAACAAGATTTTAATTTAACATGTTTAATTTTTTTAATTTAACTCAAACAATTTCAATTGACTCGACTTGACTCGAATTTTGTTTCACTTGACTCGATTCAAGAAATTTCAAATCAAGATAGGATGATAAAATTAGAGTCATCAACTCGATTAACTTGAAATTTTTTTCACTCGGTTTGATTGAATGCTCATCCCTACCTCTAACAATTCATTAGTAAAAAATTAAGAATAAAAAAATTGTATTAAGAGTCTATTTTGACATTATAGAGTAATTGGAAGAAAGCCTAAATATTAGGTTTTGTAACACCTCAAACCCGGCCTAGAAGTTAGGCCCAAATCTAGCGTGTCACATTGGGGTATTTTTTGAGAAACCATGGTTCCATTTGAAAACCTTTCTTGATATTAAAAATTAAAGTCCAAGTTTGCGTTTGTTCATTATTAACCGACATTTATTAAAAAGTTATTACCAAAAAAAACTTTGTTGGTTGCGAAACTTAATTAAAATGTTTGACTTATGAAAACGTGATGTTTACGACCTATTCGCGAAAGCGTAGTATTTTGAAAGCAGATATTATTTTGGAAAACCGTGATACAAAGTTTAGCGATTTAGGACATAATAAACTAAAATCCAAAACTAAAACCGAATTTAAGAGAGGCCTTATTACAAAATATTAACCCAAGTTAAAAATAAGTAAAATACTAGAGTCCAAAATCGCTCATAGTGTGGCCACCTCGAGTCCTCCAAAGACGTTGAACCGCTTCTCGAGGATTACCTGAGAAAAAAATATTAAAAAGAGGGTGTGAGTTTACGAAAACTCGGTGTGCATAACCCTCATCAATAAGAACATGAATCACAACAGTTTGGCCGAAGCCCATTTCAGTAACGGTGGCAATTGGGCCTTAGCCCATAAAAGCCTTAGTTGGGCCTTAACGCATAAATGTTACAAATCATATTTATCTTGGCCTGAGCCCATCTCAAATAAATCCACATATGTAATGTATTAATGCCCATACCAACCCTGCACTCCTGTGGGGATTTAATCGACCCACCCATCCCTACACTCTTTATGTAGCAACGGTTGTGGCACTAACTTATCGATGGAGCATAGCTGCTCAGTGGCTAAAAGCCTTCGGTGGATCAACAATCGTCAAGCGACCATGCGATCCTATCTGCACTTCCCCTTTCGAATAATCCCATCCCCATGCAACATAATAACACATGAATGCAACATACCATAATAATCATACGATAACAATCATAAATCACATACAAGAATAATCATATAACATGTAGGGGCGTTTTCATCATTTTTACCTTCGAGGCATATCGGTCATTTTACCTATTGAGGGTATTTTCGTAATTTACCTACCAAGGGTATTTTCATAATTTATCTACCAAGGGTATTTTTGTAATTTACCTACCAAGGGCATTTTCGTAATTTACCCACCAAGGGCATTTTTGTAATTTACCCATCAAGAGTATTTTCGTAATTTACCTACCAAGGGTATTTTCGTAATTTACCTACCAAAGGTATTTTCATAATTTACCTACCAAGGGTATTTTCGTAATTTACCTACCAAGAGTATTTCAGTAATTTCATAAATCGGGGGTATTTTGGTAATTTCATAAATTAGAGGTACTTTGGTAATTTTACAAATTAATTTCAAAAATAGGGGTAGTTTGATACACAAACCGTGGGTAATTCGTAATTTTACAAACCAGGTATTAACGACCCAATGAAGGTCCATCGTCATCGAACTACTCAAGTGTTCTAAACTAATATAATGATGTGAATGGGCCTAAGGCCATTGTCGACCCAAGTGGGCCCACACACTCGTGTGGCCCATTCAGCCCAAACCTAGCCATATATATAAGATTCACATAGTCTAGTTCACTATCTACTACTCAATCATACAATTTACTCATATGGGCCCTCGGGCCCATTGGGCCCACTTGGCCTAATAGCCCACACCTACAAGAATACTCATGGTGGCCTCGACTATCGCGTCGTGCGCTCGCACGCTCGTGTGGCTACCATCGCCTTGTGACCGGCATTTCGGCATTTGTCGCTCTACGACTAGAGTAGAGAGAAAGTTGCACACCTGATAGGAATTCTAAAGCTGCTAAACCGTGTTTCTCACCTTCCTTCTTTGTATCTTTTCAATGTGGGATCCTTCCGCTAGCAGAGTTTAAATCCAAATCAAACTCTTGCCGTCCAATCCGCAAAATAAATACTCTCTTGCATCTCATGAGATTCGAACTTAGGCTCCCTTGTAACATAACCCACGCTGCTAGCCACTAAGCCACAAGCTCCTCTTGTTTCTAAAATCATGCGCAACTAAATATAAGTCCTATGGCCAAATTCAAAAATCGTTTAAAAAGAAAACTAAAATGCAAGCACCAAGACTTGAACGTTGGACCTCCTTCCTTCCTCTATGGCGTCACCCCCTTGCTCCTTAAGTGGTGTCACTTTGCCACTACACCACACACTCCACTTGTCATTTTTCCCCACATTTTATTCTTAAAGCCTACCTACCAACTCCCAGAGTTTTTTTCACCTAAAACCAAAATTTTTCCTATGGCCTAACTTTAACCCGGGACTTCATAAAAGCCCCCTAACCTTCCAAAAATCACTCATCTAATAGGTCCAACTTGCCTTAGTACCATTCTCTTGTTCTCAAAAATTTTAAACGCTACTACCCCCAAGGCCCATTGGGCCCAATCCTACTAGGCCCAACTTTGGGATGCTACAGGTTTGTAATTAAATTTTCTTATAATTACAAAGAATTATAATTCTCTAAACTTGTTTGGCTAAGAGAGTCTAATTATATCTTAATCTCATATCTTATTTGATAGTACAAAATGTAATATGTAATTATAATATGTAATATGTTAATCCAAGAAAGTAGTTGATAATACAATATAAATAGAAATAACAAGAAAATTAAATATCATATGTAATTTTATCTAATTTCTCTAGTATTCTATATTGTTGCTTTATTCCTTCTTCAACATTTAACATGTACTCCATTATTCCTTATCATCATCAGTCAGTCATTAACCGAGTTCATCGCTATCTAAATTTGAATTTAAATATATATCTACATCATTATCAAGATCTCCTTCTTTCATGTACTCTTCAATGGATCATCCCAATTCCACCTACAAATGAGGTTATGAATTATGCAACATGCTAGTAAGATCCAATCTTTTTTTTATGATGTACTGAGGTGATGTTAATATGGAATTTTTTAAAAAATATATCAATATCCTCTCAACTAGGTCTCAAAGTTTTGAATGTTTTAAATTAAAGAGTTTGCATGTCAAATATTTTTTAACACCTTTATTTTATAAATAAGTATATATTTTTTATAATATAAAGCATAGCTTTCAAACACTATCTAAAAGAAGATATATAAACTATTAATTTCTACGTCTATATTTATAATTTATAATAATAAGGGTAAACTACAAAATAGCCCCGATGTTTGTTTAAGTTTATTTTGTTCTTGATGTTTCAATTATTACAATTTGGTCACTAACATTATATATTTATAACAATTTTGTCATTGTGTCATTATCTGTCATTAGAGGAATAATGGATATCACCATTTTTTTTCTTTTTTCTTTTTATCTTTCACATTCTTTTTCCTTTTCTTATTCATTTTATTTTCTTCCCTATTTTCTCTCCAAACCAAATGCTTCCCCTTTTCCTTTTTTTCCTTTTCATTTCTTCCTTATTTTCTCTCTTACCCAAATGTTTTATCGTCTATTTAAAACAAAAACCAAACCCAAAATTTGACTAACTCTGGTGTCAGGTCATTGTGTCATTTGTTTACTTTGTTTTTTAGTTTATTCATCTGAATGGCAATCGAAGTGGTCACTATAATCAAGCACTTCCATTCAATATTATGTTTTCTAAACAATTAGCAATTGTTCGATTCAACATAGACAATCAAAATCAATAAGAAAATATTTGAAATGATTTTCAGTTTAGATTTGGTAGATTTCGATCATGGGCTGTGAATTTGGGTATTTTTTTTTGCATCTATTAATTTTTTAGATTAATTTTAATTATTTTAATATTAATGTATATGTTAAATTTTGAATTTTGAAGCTAAAAAAATTGTTGAATTGTTGAAGGAGAAGAGGGAGGTCAAAATCATCAATGATTGATCACTTTAAGCATCGAACGCTTAGAATATCAATTTGTGATTATTTACATCTTAAAATTTACTTTATCTAGTAGTTGATTAACTTATTTTTTTTAACTGTGATTTTTGTTATATAGATGCTCAATTTAATTGTTAAAAATAATTACTCAGTAAAATATGTATGAAACCTTTCAAATATAATCAAGATGCTATGAAGTATAGGCATCCCCTTATTACTTATTATGTGGACCGCTTTGAGTGCCCTAGAGTATTGATATTATTGTGCATTGCGCATTCAATGTTCGGTTGGTTAAGTTGCAATTATTCGCACTTCGAAGTATTATTATTGATAGTAGTTTGCACCATTGTTCATTGACTGCAATGAGAGTTTGGCTAGATACACTTGTGTCTGAAAGTTTTTCCTTATATGTTACTTAGGCAAAATTTTAATATGAACTTGTTTAAAGTGATTGATTTAGATATGTTATTCACCAGATGTTATGATAAACGATTTTCTTTAATGTATATTTGTTTCTTATGTGATCTATATTGTTTTAAAATTAATTGTTTTCATTTGGTGAATTTAGAATGTACTGAATCACCATTGAGAAATTTCGCTTAGCTTTCAAAACGTTTATTTTTCATGTAGGTTAGAGCAAGGGTGAAGCCAGAAAATTATTTTAGGGGGTCTAAATTAAATTGATTATTTTTACGATAGTAAAAATATAATTTCACCACTTTATATTTATATCTTTATAATTTTTAGAGGATTAAATCAAAATTTTATCATTTTTACGGGGTCAAAGTGCAATTTTACCTTTACTTATTTAAATTGTTATAAATTTTAAAGGGATCTATATGGAAAATTTTTCATTTTAGAGGGGCTGGGGCACCTGCCATCCCCCTAGCTATGCCCCTAGGTTAGAGGTAACTTAGGGAGGAATTTATTAGCACCAGTACATTTTAAGCTTTTCACACTACAATATATTTGTAAAGACCTTATTCTCTCTTTTTGGAATCTGGATCTTTTTAGACTCTAGTTATCTGATGACATTATTGTGAGGATTATGGGGATCACTCCTCCAAATCCTTTAGCAGGGGATGATAAAATAGTATGGGCCAATTTATCCTCTGACATTTACCTTAAAAAGTGCCTACTGGAAGCTTTATGAGATGACATGGAATTCAAAGGATGGGTTATGGAAGATTTCCTGGAAGTTTCAAAGGCCACAAGGGATAAGACTCTTTATTTGGATGGTTCTTAAAGATTGCCTCCTTACTAATGTAGAGTGTGCTAGAAGAGGTCTAGGAGATAATAGTGCTTGTGGGATTTGCGACCATAATTTTGAAGATTTTTTACATGTTATTAGAGATTGTAGCACGGCTAAAGTGATTTGGGCTCAGGTTATTCTAGCAAATAAACTTAGACAATTTTTTTCCGAAGACTTGAAGGAGTGGTTCGTGGGGAATTAACAAAATCAGTTGAGGATTCCTACAGGGGAGGTGGATTGGCCATGTTTGTTTGGTATAATTTCCTGATGCATTTGGAAAATCGAAACCTTCATATGTTTCAAGAGGTTCCTTGGAGCATTGATGAAGTGTTCAAAAGCTCCTTGTGTTGGGCTAAACAGTTCGACTGTTTTCAAAAACCAAAATCTGATAAGAGGTCTATAACATTTTCTTCTTTAGTGTTGACAGGTAATTGGATCTAGATGTACACGGATGGAACTATTAAAGCAAACTTTGGCTTTGTAACCGTAGAAGGAGTCATACGTGATCACAACGGGAAGTGAATTTTAGGCTTTAATAGGTATTTGGGGATGTGTTTAGTATTGGAAGTTGAATTATGGGCCATTTACGACGGCTTGGATCTTACCTTGGACCCGGGATATGACAAGGTGTTGATTAATATAGAAAATATGGAGGTAGTTTGGGCTATTCAAGACATGCACTCAAGGGACTCAAATTCTGCTTTGATCAGGCGAATCCGAAAGCTGTTGGCAAAGATAAACCAATGGCAAGTCCATCACATTTCAAGAGAAGAAAACAAAGTTGCAAATTACATATCAAAAATGGCTTGTATTTATGTAAATGATATTAAACTGTTTGAACATCCTCCTAGTGAGGTGTTAGATTAGGTTTAGCCTTTCTTAGTTTTGATTTTTATCACAAAAAGAAAAATAATTTATTCTTATTTATTTAAATTGGGGCATGTATTTAAGATTATTTAGGTCTTGAACTTTTCTTGTTAAATGTTTTGGTTTATTTTCATGAAGTTGGCCACATTGGCCTATTAACAAAATGATTTGTTGATATGGTTTTTAAATAACAAAGTTGATGGATAGTGGATTGCGGATTGTTATTAAAGTTAAGTTAATTAGCATGCTAAAAGTTGCGTTAATTGATCTCTATCAATGTTTGATGGAACTTCGAGCTTGGTTTTATGGCTGAATTTTGTTGGTATCACATTTGTAGCTAAATAAATATGATTAATCAAGCTATTATATTATGCTTTGTAATTTTAGGCCTATTTTGTAGTAACATTTACTAATTATGATATTTTTTGGTATTTGTGGTTATTTTACATGTTAGAAATACAACATAAAATTGTTGATATGTATTTTATAGGTTGAGTTCATTTTTGGAGCATGATTAGGATGTTTGGTTTTGAATTTAGAATATTTGAATTACATTCTCTACATTTTTACTGGCTTTTTTTTTGCATTTTTGTCACCTAGTCTCGAGACAAAAAGAAATTATGTGGACTTGTCTTATGACAGGGTGACATTGTCTCAAGACATGGCCAAGGGAGTCCCAAGACTTCAAAGTTAGTAGCTAGAGTTTATCCCAGGTGCCCGAGTCTTAAGACATTGAACCCCATGTCTTCAGACACACAAGTAAGGCTTAAGACTTAGCCACAAGTTTCGAAACATGCAAGTTAATGAGAAACATTTGGTTTTAAGGGACTATGATCTTAAGACATGCACATATTGGAAAATTTTGATGCTTTCATTTTTTTTTTCAAGAAAATTTGATTGTAGAGATGCATTGTTGTAAAGTATGTTATAACTTGTGTTTAACTACATAATAAATGTATGATTACTTGATCAAGTCATTTCAATGACCAAGGTAGTGATTCATATTTGGACGAGCTTCTGGATCATGTATGAGATGTTACAAAGTATCTTTAAACTCTAACTATTTAATTTTCTAGCATTAATGACAATGTTTCTTGATATTGTTGTTGTTCTTTTTAGAATCTACTGATGTATAAATCTCTAGTTGACTAATGGTATAATAAAGAATGTGAATTGCTTGTAATCTATTTGGTTGACACTTCATGTAAAGTGTTTGTTAATTGGAGGCACATAGATCGCTTAAGAGTGATGCCCTTATAAATGAATTTATTTAAGGAAGTTTTGTGAAAGCTAAACCTTATTAGAACCATCCAATCAGCAAATTGTGTATTCGGCTTGAGAGATGAGTTGTATGCAAGGCCAAGGTTTATGAGGGCTGAGGATTAGATGTTATCGCTTGATGTGTATTGAGAGAAAACTAAAGTAAAAGGTAATGTTGTTGCATGTTGTTTAGACCTTAACCTTTAGAGCCATTTTAGCATGAAAATTATCTAGTCCACCATTACTTGGTTATTCTACATCTAGGTTTCAATATTAAGTTTTTAGTTGTTAAATTCTCTTTAGTTTAATTTTTAGTCTTTATGCCCTCAATGATCAGTTGCATTAATAATGTCTAAAATTCCATTAGTAATTTTAGGTTGATAATTAAATAGTGGTTTCCCTTTTTATAAGCTGCAATTATTATTTCCTAAGTTCTGCATTCAATCTCATAGGATTTAATCCTTGGAAAACTCCACAACTAGTGATTCATTATATTATTACTTGGACAACAACTGTGTACTTGTGTATTTATATGCTTCAAAATATTTCTTTGGTTTTTAATATTGAAGCAAAGTTGATATGTCACCAAGTTTTTGGTGTATTTTTCGGGGATTTAAAGTGAATTAAGTAGGAAATTTGAATAGTTTGTGTTTTAACAATTATGCACTAGCTAATTTTCAAGCTTAGGATATCATAGTGAACTAGGGAAGGATTAATCAATGCATTTATTTTTCTGTCTTGTTTAATTTTTTTTTATTTGTATGTGTTCTCTTTCAATTTTCTTTTAGTTATTTTCTTATGCTAAATTGCTTTTATTTTCACTTGATGAATTTGCCTTGATATAAACTATGTCTACTAGGAAACTGTTGTTATTTGACTTGTTATTGTGGATTTTTACAGTGTAAGCAAAGAAGAAGTCAAGAATTAGTGCCATTAGATCTAAAGATAGAAAGGAATTTAAGAATCCTTGATGAACTAAAAATGTAGTGAATGAACTTATTGTTGATTTCACTATGGATCCAACTCATAAACAACCACAACAACTACCCCATAGACCTTTCAAAGGCCATGCCATTTGAACTTAGATGGATTACAGGGTAGTATTAAAGAACCACCTATGGTTGCTAAAATTTTGAAATCAATCTTGCAATGATTCAAATGATCCAAAGCTTAGTTTAGTTTAAAAGTACTATAACACCTCTTACCCAATCTGGTCGCCGAACCCAAGCTATAAGATGCTACTATAGTTATTAGAACAGTCACATATAAATTATATCATTTAATTTAGTTTAAAATCAACAAATTATTTCACCTTTACACACATAATAGATTTGAGCATTAAAAAGGACTAAACTGCAAACTTTTCAAAATTGGAGAATATTTAACGATACCTAGACCAGGTACCGATACCATTTTTAGCTTCAAAATCTCAAAATAAAATTAAAATCAAGAGGTATCAATATAAAGATCAAAGTATCTGTTAGAATTAAGTGACCCGAATGCTTATTTAAACAAAATACAGTGGTAAAATAAAATAAAAGTAAAATCCATATAGAACTACACTTATTTTATTTTATTTTAGAATAAGGTTTTTTAAACCTTATTAAACTCCATCTATTTTATATTGATTATAATAAGGTGTTTCAATCTTACTACACTCCTACTAAAATATGGCTTTACAAGCCTATAAATAGACATAGTCTATTCCTGTTGTAATCATTCGAATTCGACATAGTGAATTTTCTTCTCCTCTGCCCGTGGTTTTTTCCCGAAAGGGTTTCCATGTAAAATCTCTGTGTTTTTTATTTTATTTCTTTTTTCTTTGTGATATATTGTCATTACCGACATTCTATTTTATTTTTACAAATTGGTATCCGAGCTTCCGGGTTGTTCATCTCAATCACGATAATGGCATCTTTGAAGTATGAAATTCTGCTGTTGGATCGCAACACCAGATTTGCGTTGTGGCAGATTAAGATGCAAGCAGTTCTTGTGCAGATGGATCTAAAGGATGCCTTGCTAAGGATAGATAAGATGTCTTCGATATTAACAGATGAAGAGAAGAAGCGTAAGGATCGAAAGGCGTTAACACAATTACATTTGTATTTGTCCAATGAAATTTTGCAAGATGTGATGAAGGAGAAGACCACCATTGGATTATGGAAGAGGCTAGAACAAATATGTATGTCGAAAACTCTAACTAGCAAGCTGCATATGAAGCAGCGTCTTTATGCTCATTGTTTGGAGGAAGGTTCATCAGTGCACGAACACTTAACAATGTTTAAAGAAATTCTCTCAAACTTGGAGGCCATGGAGGTTCAGCATGATAAGGAAGATCTAGGGTTGATTCTACTTTGTTCATTGCCTCCGTCTTATTTAACCTTTAGAGACACGATTTTATATAACCGTGAGTCTCTCACAGCTTGATGAGGTTTATGATTCTTTAACCTTGTATGATAATATGAAGCATCTTGTGGTTAAAACCGACTCTCAGGGAAAGACTTTCATTGTTTGTGGGAGACAAGACCAAAATGCTGATGATGATCGTGGAAAGACATAGGAACGGAATCCTCACGGTAAATCTAAGGGTATATCAAAGTCTTCAAATAGAGGTAAAAACTTGTAACTTCTGCAAGAAGAAAGGGCACATTAAATCTGAGTGCTATAAGCTACAGAACAAGATCAAAACAGAGGTTGTGAATTAAAAGGGAAAACAACCAGAAAATTCTGAAGAAGCTGATGTTGTAGAAGACTACAATGATGGTGAACTTTTAGTCGCTTCTATCACCGTTCTAAAGTGAGCGAAGAGTAGATCCTTGATTAGGGCTACACCTTCCACATGAGTCCCAATTGGGATTGGTTTACAACTTACGAAACAGTGTCTGAAGGTGTTATTTTGATGGGAAATAATGTTTCGTGTAAAATCGCAGGTGTTGGAACAATTAAAGTTAAAATGTTTGATGGAGTTATCAGAACACTTAGTGACGTACAACATGTTCCAGAATTGAAGAGAAATTTAATTTTGTTGAGTACTCTTGATTCAAAAGGGTACAGATACACAACTGAAAGTGGGGTTTTAAAGATTTCCAAAGGTTTCCTTATTGTGATGAAAGGGCAGAGAAAGACTGCCAAGTTATATGTTTTGCTGGGTTCTATTGTTACTGGTGATGCAGCTGCCGCTTCCTCTTTCTTGTCTGATGATGATATTACTAAACTTTGGCATATGCACCTTTGGCAAATGAGTGAGAATGGCATGGCAGAATTGAGCAAAAGAGGACTTCTTGATGGGCAAGGAATTTGCAAACTGAAGTTTTATGAGCACTGTGTTTTTGGGAAGCGAAAGAGAGTTTGATTCACCAAAGGAATCCATAACACGAAGGGAATGTTGGAGTATATTCATTCAAATCTGTGGGAGCCATCTAGAGTGCCTTTGAGAGGTGGAGCTAATTATATGCTAACTTTTAATGATGATATTTCCAAAAAAGTTTGAGCATTCTTCATGAAGCAGAAAAGCGATATGTTTTTCACATTTAAGTCTTGGAAAAATATGATTGAAAAATAGAGGGGAAAATAAATAAAACACCTCCGCACAGACAATGGCTTAGAGTTCTGTTCTAATGAGTTTAATGAATTATGCAAGTCAAAAGGGATCGTGAGACACTTGACAGTTCGCCATACTCCACAACAAAATGGTGTTGTATAACGAATGAATAGAACGATAATGGAGAAAGTTCACTGTATGTTGTTGAATGCTAACTTATCGAAGTCATTTTAGGCCAAAGTAGCGTCTACTACATGTTTTTTGATCAACCGATCTCCATCCGTTGCCATTGAGAAAAAGACTCCACAAGAAATATGGTCTGGTAATCCTGCTGACTATTCCGATTTAAATATCTTTGGGTGTCCTGCATATGCTCATGTTGATAATGGAAAATTGGAATCGAGATCCATTAAATGTTTTTTTCTTGGTTATAAAGCTAGTGTAAAAGGGTATAAGTTATGGTGTCCTGAATATAGAAAAGTTGTGATTAGCAGAGATGTTGTTTTTGATGAAACTACTATGCTACCTAACTATCTCTTAAAGACTCTTCCAATAAAGAAAATCAAAAGTAGGTGGAGCATCAGATTAATATAGAGTCGACTCCTCAAGCCAATACAAGAATTGAGAAAAGAGTTGCTTCTTCACCACAATACTCTATCGCCAAAAATAAAACTAGAAGAGAAATTAAACCTTTAAAGAAGTATGCCAAGGCTGATCTAATTGCTTATGCTTTAAATGTGGTTGAAGATATAGATGCAAACCAAGAGCTATCTAATTATTCTGAGACAGTTAGCTGTGAAGACTCAGAAAAGTGGATGTTTGCTATGCAAGAAGAGATGGAATCACTCCATAAAAATAGAATATGGGATCTTGTGAAACTTTCTAAAGGTAAAAAGGTTGTTCGTTTTAAATGGGTGTTTAAAAAGAAATACGGGACTCCAAGAGTTGAAGAACCCAGATATAAAGCAAGGCTTGTTGCAAAGGGTTACAGTCAAATTCCAGGAGTGGACTTCACAGATGTGTTCTCCCCAGTTGTGAAGCATAGTTCGATTTGAGCTTTGCTTGGTATTGTGGCCATGCATGATTTGGAGCTTGAGTAGTTAGATGTAAAAACTGCATTTTTGCATGGAGAACTTGAGGAGGAAATTTACATGCAACAACAAAAGGTTTTATAGTCTCAGAAAAAGAGGGCTATGTTTGCTTGTTGAAAAAGTCTCTTTACGGTTTGAAACAGTCACCAAGATAGGGTACAAGAGGTTTGATTCTTTTATGACTTCTCATGATTTCAAAATAAGTATTTTGACAGCTGTGTTTACTTTAAGAAAAACAGTGATGGTTCTTTTGTGTATCTACTTCTTTATGTTGATGACATGTTGATGGCAACAAAAGATAAAGGAGAGATAAGAAAGGTCAAAGCCCAACTAAGTAAAGAATTTGAGATGAAAGATTTGGGACTAGCAAAGAAGATACTTGGTATGGAGATTCTCAGAGATAGAAAAGCAAGTAAATTGTACCTAAGTCAGAAGGGGTACATTTAGAAAGTTCTTTGCAGGTTCAACATGTTGAGTGCTAAGCCTATTAGTACTCCTTTAGCAGCCCATTTCAGACTTTCATCGGCTCTGTCTTCACAATCAGATGATGAGATTGAGTACATGTCACATGTTCCATACTCTAGTGCAGTGGGATCTCTCATGTATGCTATGGATTGTTCACGTCCAGATTTATCATATGTAGTCAGTGCAGTTAGCAGATACATGGCGAATCCCAGTAAAAAACATTTGAAAGCAGTTCAGTAGATTTTAAGATACTTACGAGGTACTACTGATGTTTGTTACAGTTTGGAAGAACTAAAGATGGAGTCATTGGGTATGTTGATGCTGATTTTGCTAGAGACCTTGATAGAAGAAGATCTCTCACAAGTTATGTATTTACAATCGGAGGTTGTGCAGTAAGTTGGAAAGCCACTTTGCAAACTACAGTCGCTTTGTCTACCATTGAAGCTGAGTACATGGCGATTACTGAGGCTTGTAAAGAAGCTATTTGGTTGAAGGGGCTCCTTAGTAAACTCAATGAAGACCTTCAAATCAACACAGTATTTTGTGATAGTCAGAATGCAATCTTCCTCACAAAAGATCAAATGTTTCATGAGAGAACAAAACACATTGATGTTCAGATTCATTTTATTCGTGATATTATTGCTCGTGGTGATATTGTTGTGAGCAAAATTTGTACTCATGAAAATCCTGCAGATATGATGACTAAGTCACTTCCTATAACCAAGTTTGAGCATTGCTTAGACTTGGTTAGTGTTCATTGTTGAAGTTAAACCCTTAAGGGGTTTTATGGAAGAGGTGGAGAACTTGTTCGTTAAGAGTTCGCAATGAAGAACTTGTTTGAGAATTTGTGTTAAGGTAGAGATTGTTAGAATTAAGTGACCTGAATCCTTATTTAAATAAAATACAGAGGTAAAAAAAATAAAAGTAAAATCCATATAGAACTACACTTCTTTTATTTTATTTTAGAATAAGGTTTTTTAAACCTTATTAAACTCCATCTATTATATATTGATTAGAATAAGATGTTTCAAACTTACTACACTCTATTAGAATATGGCTTTACAAGCCTATAAATAGACATAGTCTATTCCTCTTTGTAACAGTCCGGTTTAGACCCTAGTCGGACTAATGGTTTCGGACCACAAATTTGAGTCAAAAAAACATTTTAATATTATTTTCTGTGTCTATGATACGTGTCAAGTATGTGTGAAATTTTTGTGAATTAATTTGTCCAATTGCGAGCTTAAGTTGGCATAAGGACTTTGTTGTGAAAGGTGCAAAGTTTGCATGCTAATTGTTAAAGCACCTATGTGTTATGGCTTTCAAATGTTGTGGCCTTACGAGGCAATTAAGCCATTTTTTAGTAAGTGGTTGGTTAAATGACAAAATAACCATATTATATATATGTTTTATATGTTAAATGAAAGGTTATTTTTATAAATGGATTAATAACATGTTTTTAAGAAAACAAAAGGCTAAAAATAAGCCATTCTTATCATCTTTTTGACCGAAACTATCAAAGAAAAGAAAGGAAAGAATAAGCAAGGGTTTCGGCCATGGTTTTGGCTTGATTCAAGGTGAGTTTTTGATTTGTTGTTGATAATTTATACATTTTTGTAATCGTTGCATCGAATACTTTGAAACCCATGTCTTAATTTGAGAATTGATGATGATTTTTAAATGTGTCTTTGATGAACACATGAGTTTTGAAATATTTGAAGATGAAATATGGAATATATGTATTTGATTAACATAGTTTGTCTTTGAGTTTTTGGATATTTTGAGTATTTTGGATTAAATTGAGAAAATGAAATTTTGAAGGACTAAATTATAAAATAAATGAAATGTGTGGACTTGAATGTGCATGGATGATATTCGGCCAAGCATGAGTATCATGAAATTTGGTATATTTTGTGATTTTTGAAATAGGGACTAAATTGTCCAAATGTGAAAATGTGAGGGCTAATTTGTAAATTTCCCTAAATATGTGTTTTTGGATTAAATTGAATGTTTTGGTGAATAAATGGATTTAATCTGAATATGTATAGATCAAGAACCGAAGAAAACGGAGTTAGATCGGGGGAAATCGAAAGTGATTGAATAACCGAATCCGATCGAATATTCAAATCCAAGGTAAGTTAATATACAAATAAATGTATTTGAATTGAACTGCTTGTGTATATATTAAATTTGAATTGCTATGAATATCCATTGAGATGGAATGTATGTGAAATCCGAGTTTACGAATAAGTCGACAAGTTGATAATGTCCGAGAAGTCCCGTTTGAACCTAGGAATAGATAGGATTGCATGTCATGACAAGTTGAGATTTACGTGTAAGACCATTCGGGACATCGGCATCGTTTGATTCGTGTAAGACCCTGTCTGGGATAGTGGCATCGATATCTGACTACATGTAAGACCACGTCTGGGACGTTGGCATTGTACGACTATTTTGAGTACTCTGAGTACCTATTTAGTTTCGAATGGTTCAACTGGCAAGTCTGAGAAATGAATATGTGAATTGTACATCCGTTTCAGGTACGTCGATATGTATGCTTTGTATAAGCATGAAAGGTGAGTAAGTATGTGCATTGATGAAAAGAAACATTTGAGAAATATGTATGTTTGAGATATGAACAAATGAGATGTATGAGATATGATGAATTGGTAAGCAATGGCAAACCAAGTGAGCCACAGAGATATTCAAGTGTTTTGAAATGAAGATATGTTAATGAATCTAAATTGCTATGTTTATGAATGATTTTGTGATAAGTTTATTTGTACATGGCTTACTAAGCTTTTGAAAGCTTACTTTGTGTGTGTTTGTTCTGTTTTATAGATCGTTAAAGCTACGAGAGGCTCGGGGACCGTCGAGGATCATCATCACACTACCTAAACTCAATTTTGGTACTTCTGAAAAGTGTATATAGTTAAATATGGCATGTATAGGCTAGTTATTTTGGAACATGTTTATGATGTGTAAATAGCCATGAGATGTGGCTAGATAAATGTTGGTATTATGCATGAGTGACTTTGGTATATGATGTTTGGTTTTGGTATGGGTTCATGGTTTTGATATGGTCAAATAAATGGTGAGTATAATGATGCAATATGAGTATATATGTTTGAACAATGAGATGGTTCAATGAATGTGGCAAATTGAGAATGAAATATGATTAGTTTTATATGTAAATTAGTTGTGCATATTGGCATATAAGTTGGCACGATTAGAGATGAGATTGTTTGGGATGATATGCTGATCTTAGGACATGATTTTGGTTGCCAATTGTATATGGGATATTGCTTGTTTGAGCTTGTAGGTATGACCCTTGTGTGGGTGGCATTTTGGCCTTGAAAATGGCCTATAATTTCCCACATGGTTGAGCACATAGGCGTGTGGCTCCACCATGTCCCTCGTGGTTGTAATTCAAATCAGGATCGACCACGGGCTGGACACACGGGCGTGTGACTGGCCGTGTGGTGCAAGTCAGGATCGACCATGGGTGGGGCACACGGGCGTGTCTCAGGTCATGGGGACAAGTCAGTATGTATGCCCTGTTTTGGCACAGCTTAGACACAGGGGAGTGTCTATGGCCATGGGAGGCACACGGCCTGCCCACACAGGCGTGTGACCTCTGTAACTTAGAAAAAATTTTCAATTTTTGAGAATTTTCGTATTTGTTTGGTTAAGTCCCGGCCATATTCTAAAGCATGTCTAAGGTCTCATTGACCTATTAAAGGGACTCTTTGATTGGATTAGATGGATTATGACATGAAATGTCTGTAAAAGATTCGGATTGTCTGGTAATACCTATTAACCCTAATCCGGTGACAGATACGGGTTAAGGGTGTTACACTCTTGTAATCATTCGAATTCGACATAGTGAATTTTCTTCTCCTTTGCCCGTGGTTTTTCCGAAAGGGTTTCCACGTAAAATCTGTGTGTTCTTTATTTTATTTCTTTTTTCTTTGTGATATATTGTCATTACCGACATTCTATTTTATTTTCACAGTATCGATACTTTATCTATAAGTATCGATACCAAGCTTTAGGTACTGATACATAAGCCAAAGGCATCGATACTAAAATCAAGCATTGATACCAATTTTGCATTCTATCGATCTTAAAATACTATTCATTTGGTAAAGTATCGATACCATGATTAAAGGTATTGATACTTCATGCTAAAATGGCCAAAATTACCACATTTGTTACCCTTTTCATGCTCAAACCTAACACCAAACTCAATGGTGTTTTAGTACTCAATCAACCTACATAAAAACTAATTCAAATCATGCCAACATTACCACATATCATCCTTTTATCAATTAACAATAAATTACTCCATATTTGCTAACCAACAAGTATCACTCATATACATTTATACCAACTTGAAATGTGCCATTGGAAATTATACCATTCACATGTGAACCAATTCATTGATCAACATAAGCTCTATACGATACACGAGTAGTTGGTGGAATACGAGTAAGGACTTTGTTTGCCCAAGTCCCTTGCTTGAAGGACTATCGCACTTTTAGTGGTACTGAGACTGTCCCTACCACTACCTTTTATCAAGCGGGTTTACAAGAGTTCTGGCTTTCCCAACTGGACAACTTCTGGGGAATCTAATTTCTTTCGCACCCCCTATTATATGCGGTCCTAACTTTGCTACTCTTACTTCCACTAGAAAGAGAACTTCTGCTCGTAACATACCTTCCCTTATGATATGATCTTACTTCTTGAAGCGAGCTACTTTAACTGCCAAAGGGGCGGAGCAACTCGAGTTAGACGAGAGGCGGGGATGTTTATTTCAAGCTGGATGAAAGTGGACCACTGATAGAAAGGTCTTATAAAACGTCTGAACCGCCTTATTAAATTAATTATTAATTAGTAGGGTTTTAGTATCCGCCCTTACTCTATCTTTGAAGTGGCTATCGAACCTTTCAATCTTATGATACTACTCAAATACATCATTCAAATTAGCCATTAAAATCTTACCAAACAATTCATCCTTTGAAAATCATAAATTAATCAACTTATAATATGGTTTTATTGCAATATTCAAAATCAGCCATTTCACTACCAGTTTGATCATCTAAATGTCACAATTATATCTAAACACTTAGCCTAGGTGCACCCATTTATGCTATTTATCATTTTTATTCAAAATTAATATAATTCAAAATAGGTACACATAAGCATAACATTGCCTATATACATGCCACATAACCAAGTTATAGAACGATTAAAGACTACCAAAATAAAAGCTAGATAGTGTAAGCTTTTTGATGATCCAATCTTGATGCTCTGCAAAAGACCATTGCAAGACAGGAAAAGCATAAAATAGTAATTATTATTAATGTTTAGTAAGTTCATAAGAAACAAACTTAACTTACCTTATCGTTATAACAATTAAAGTATTTAAAATAAAAAGGCACGACTCACATCCTTGTCATCCTTACGTGTGTTCATATACAGTTCCACAAGGTAACTAGTAAGTTAGTAATTCACATAACAAGATCATAGTATTTAAATCCATATACATCTATAACCAAACTACTTTACGATATACTATTCAATTTTGTTCGATGTGTAAACATATCAATGGAATCCACATTCAATTCAAGCTCATTTTTGCAACATAATAATTATATTCAGGATTAACCTTCCAATCATTTCATTACCATTTAATTAACAGTTTCATCCAAAGAACTATAGTGATTTAACTTTGGATACACAAAACTATTTTGCTACCACAAGTTGTAGAGCTGATTTATTTAAAAAGGCTTTATTCGATGTTACTCACTCAAGCTATCAAGAATCCGCAACTTATATTGGATCTCAGCAATTGCATAAATCCCTGAACATAACCCCAATTTTCCTTTTAGAACCCTAATGGTTTTTCATTTGTATCCAAATTGTTTATTAAAAATCACATGGGTTCTATTACCAATTCTATATCATTTCAAACCCTATAATTGCATACACACTTTTCATATTTGTATAACAATTCATATACATTTTAACCCTGTAACATCATCATATACATGATATCCAACTACATAACCTTTCCACATCCATTTAATGTCATATATCTATTTCTATTTAAGAAATATTTTATATTTTGTTGTTTAGTCCATTTGATGCCAAAAGTCATTAAATTCATAATAAACCTAAATTAATAAAAATTTGATATTATTCAAACATAACATAAAATAGCATATTAAGTTCAATATGGACTTACCCGATAAAAACAAAAACAAAAAAGATGTCGGGGCTAATTTGTAATTTCTTCTTTTCTCAATTATCTCTGATTGATTCAAATCGATCTATAATAATTGATTTCAATTTATCAATTCTAAGCATCTTGTAACATCCTATTATAAACATATTTAATCTCAATTTTAATTTTAATATTCCCTAAAATTTTGCTTTTTATTCAATTTAGTCTTTAAAACTGAAACTATCATATCTGTCACATTTAAGCCCTATTTTACAATCTGATTTCAATTTCATCCTTCCACAACCTTCTAATTTTAATAATTATATAAATTTTATGTCAATTTTGAAATAGTTTCATTTTAGTCCCTAAGCCCAAAATAAACAAACTTCACTTTACAATTTAGTCCTTAATCATTCCTGAGCTTACAACCAAGCCATTTAACATAAAAAACATAAAAAACAATCAATGACAACATTTCAAAATTTTAACAATTTTACGATCTAATCCTTAGGTTAGTCAAATCAAGCTCTTGGGATTCTAAAAATATAAAAATTACAAGAAACGAATTAAAATAACATACCAATGCATAGGTTGAAGGCTTGGTCGAATGGTGTGTTTCGAAAATGGCTTCTTACTGAATGACGATGTTTGTTTTATTTTCTATAACATATTTTATTTAATAATTAAATAAAATTTTAACAATAAAATCTTTAAAAATAAAGAACTAACCATCCATTAACTTTTAAAGTGGTCTAATTATCACTTAGACCCCTGAGCAACTATTAATCAAGCATTTTAACTAATAAAAATCAATAGCGATTAACTTTTACGGTTTTTATAATTTTTTTCCTTGTACCTTAATTAATCACCAATTCAACAAAATTACCTATCCAAAATTCTAGTCATCTATAACTCCTAAATTTAATAAAAACTTTTACAAGCTTAGTTTATGAAAATAAGGTCCTGATACCTCATTTTTCGAGACCACTACGTTTAAGGTCAAAACACTTGTACCCTAACTAACTATTCAATTAACAAACTCGTCAGACCAAAATTCAGTACAATAACATAATTAACTCGTAAATGTTAATTAATAACATTTACGAACTCTATCATCAGAGAACAAGAACAACCGTTTTTGGTACTACTAAAAATCGGGCTATTACACTGAAGATCTTAATAATCATATATGATAGTTTTTAATTGTTTGTATTACCTTTAAATTTTAAAGAGTGTCTCTTGATGCAATTAGACTTAGGATATTTTCATTTTTATTTTCATTGACTGATCAAGACGCAATTTGGCTTGAGTTACAACTAGCTATGTTTACCACTACATGGGCAAAATTTGGTAATATGTTCTTAGTGAAATACTTCCCTGTAACAACCTGGTTTTAGCTAAATCAGAACAATGATTTTGGAACCAAAAATTTGATGTCAAAAAATTATTTTAATATTATTTTCAGTATTTACAGCATGTTATTTGATATGTGTGAAAATTCTGTGAGCTAATTTTATCAATTAGTGCTTAATTTGATAAAAAGGACTAAATCGCGTAAAGTGTAAAACTTGAGTTCTATTAGATAAAGATGTCTAATAGCTATAAAACCTTAAAGTGGAGGTCCTTATGTGGTAAATATCCCATTAATATGTTAGTGGATGATAATGGCTTGGTAATTTTGAAATTTGTGATAATTTTTAATGTTAATTTTGGTATTTAGTAAATAAAGGTTAATTAAATAAAAACAAAAATTTTCTCATCTTTCCCAAAAGCTTTCTTCATCAAAATTGAAGTAGAAAAACAAGCTATTTAGGGTTCTTCATTCGGCAAGCTTCTATTGTCCATTTAGGTATGGTTTTTGTCCTGTTTTTAATGATTTCTATGTTTTTGTAATCGTTGTAGCTCATTCTAGCTAGCCCATACCTTTAATTTCGAAATTGTTAAAGATTTTGAGAGTTTCCATTGTTGAATCTATGTGTTCTTTGATGTTTAATGTTGAAATAGGAAATCTTAATGATAGTTTTATATGTTTTGTTAAGTGATTTTTGATGAAAATGCATAATAGGGATTAAATTGTGAAATGTGCAAAATTGTGTAGTTGAAATGTGAAATAAATGAAAGTTTTGGACTGTTAGGGACCTATATATAATTCAGCCAAGCATGGGTTTTGTTGAATTGTGTGAATTTTGTATATTTGTGAAATAGGGAATAAATTAATTAAATGCGAAAGTTAAGGGGCTAATGTGTAAAAATGCCAAAATGTGTATTTTTGGATTAATTGAATGAGTAGATGAATAAATAAGTTAATTTTGAATTCAAATAGATCAATAAAGAAAGAATTCAAATTTAGATTGGGGGAAAGGCAAGGTTATCGAATAGTCGACCCGATCCGTCAATTTCGAATACGAGGTAAGTTCGTATGTGATTATTATATTATAAATGTATGTTAAAATGCTCTAATATTGCATAAATTGTTAAAACGGGATTATGGATAATTTATAAATTGTGAAAATGACTTAACAGACATATTCGATGATAAAAACGAAAAGTGTGAAGGCCCAGTTGAACCTTAAGAATAGTTTTGGATACTATTGAAATGTCAATAAGTGATACATTGAGTTGGCTTCAAGCCATGATATTAGCACTTCGACTGCGTATTTTATCGATTTAGCTTCGAGCTATGCATATCGAATGATTTGGCTTCGGACAAATACTACATTTAGAACAAGGTACGGACACTACGAATTTCTTATTATACCTTTCGGGCTAACAAATACACCTGCTATTTTTATGGACTCAATGAACCAAATTTTCAGGCCCTACTTAGACCGATTCGTAGTTGTGTTTATTGATGACATTTTGACTTACTCTCATTGTGAATCTGAGCATGTCGAGCATTTGAGAATCGTGTTACAAACTTTGAGAGATAAATAGTTGTTTGCAAAGTTCAGCAAATGTGGGTTTTGGCTACGAGAGGTTGGTTTTCAGGACATATAGTTTTGGCCGCAGGAATCTGAGTTAACCCGAGAAAAATTTCTACGATTATAGATTGGAAGCCTCCGAGAAATGTATCCGAAGTCCGTAGTTTTCTGGGACTAGCTAGCTATTGTAGACGATTTGTGAAAGGCTTCTCGATGATTGCGACTCCGATGACACAATTGCTTCAAAAAGATGTTAAATTTGAGTGGTCAGAAAAGTGTCAGTAGAGCTTCGAGCAGTTGAAAGCATTATTGACAGAGGCACCAGTATTAGTTTAGCCTGAGTCGGGTAAAGAATTCGTAGTTTCAGTGATGCATCGTTAAATAGCCTAGGTTGTGTTTTGATATAGGAAGGCAAAGTTGTAGCTTATGCCTTGAGACAGTTGAAGTTGCATGAAAAGAATTATCCGACGCACGATCTAGAGTTAGCTGCGATCATGTTCGCATTGAAAATTTGGCATTATTACTGTTTGATGAGAAATGCCATATTTATACCGACCACAAAAGCTTGAAATATTTGATGACTCAGAAATATTTAAATTTTCAACAGTGGAGATGGCTAGAATTGTTAAAAGACTATGAATTAGTGATTGATTATCATCCGGGGAAAGCGAACGTAGTTGCTAATGCTTTAAGCCAAAAGTCTTTATTTACTTTACGTGTTTTGAACACAAAATTAACTTTGTCTGACGACTATTTGATAGTAGCCGAGCTGAAAGCGAGACCGTTATTTCTACAATAGATTTGTGAGGCTAAAAATTTGATAATGAATTGCAAGCAAAACGAGCTCAGTGTGAGTCGACTTCTGATTCAGAGTTTTGAATAGGGTCTGATGATTGTTTGATGTTTAGTGATAGAATATGTGTACCAAGAAATTCTGAGCTCATTCAGAAGATTCTAAACAAAGCACACAGTAGTTGTTTATTAGTACATCCGGGAAGCACGAAAATGTATAACGATTTGAAATAGCTTTATTGGTGGCACAACATGAAACGAGATATCTCAGAATTTGTTTCAAAATGTTTGATTTGTCAGCAAGTCAAAACTAAGCATCAAGTGCCGTCAGGTTTATTACAACTTATTATGATTCCTGAGTGAAAGTGGGATAGAGTAATAATAGATTTCGTATCAGGTTTGCCCTTATCTCTGAAAAAGAAAGATGCGATCTGGGTTGTTGTTGACAGATTGAAGAAATCAACTCCTTTCATTCCAGTACGTCAGATTTCTCGCTTGATGAATTAGCTAAGTTGTATATTTCCAAAATTGTGAGATTTCATAGTGTTCCCCTATTTATTATTTCGGATAGAGATCCAAGATTTACTTCACGATTTTGGAAGAAATTGCAAGAAGCTTTGGGTTCAAAGTTGCATTTTAGCACTGCGTTCCACCATCAAACGGATGGTCAACCCGAACGAGTTATTCAGATACTTGAGGATATGTTGCGTTGTTGCAATCTTGAGTTTAAAAGTAGCTAGGAGAAATATCTACGTATAGCTTCCAATTGAGTATAGAGATGGCACCGTACGAAGCTCTATACGTTCGTAAATATAGAATACCATTGTACTGGACAGAGCTTAGCAAAATAAGATTCACGGGGTTGATCTGATCAGAGAGACTGAAGAAAAAGTGAAAGTAATTCTCGATAGTTTGAAAGTAGATTTAGATCGACAAAACTCGTACGCAGACTTGAAACAAAAAGATATTGAGTTCCAGATCGGGGAGAAAGTTCTTTTGAAAGTGTCACCGTGGAAAAAGATATTGCGGTTTCGTCGGAAAGAGAAATTAAGTCCATGATTCATCGGAGCGTATGAGATTAATGAGCGAGTTGGGCCAGTGGCATATCGACTATATTTACCGTCTGGGTTAGAGAAAATTCATAATGTGTTTCACGTGTCGATGCTTCGATGATACCGATCCGACCTTTCACATGTCATTTCCCCGACCGAGGTTGAAATTCAGTCTGATATGTCATATGCTGAAGAACCGATTAGAATTTTAGCTAGTGAGATCAAAGAGATGAGAAATAAGAGAATCGCTTTAGTGAAAGCATTACGGCATCAACACGGGGTTGAAAAAGCTACATGGGAACCCGAGGATGCTATGAGAAAATAATACTCAAACCTATTCACTGGTAAGATTTTCGAGGATGAAAATCCCTAAAGCGAGGAGAGTTGTAACAGCCCGATTTTAGATAAATCAAAATAGTGGTTTTGAAACCACAAATCTGATGTCAAAAAATTATTTTAATATTATTTTCTGTATTTACAAGATGTTATTTGATATGTGTAAAAATTTCGTGAGCCAATTTTATCGATTGAGTGCTTAATTTGATAAAAAGGATTAAATTGCGTAAAGTGTAAAACTTGAGTTCTATTACCTAAAGGTGTCTAATAGATATAGAACCTTAAATTGGAGGTCCTTACGTGGTAAATATCCCATTAATATGTTAGTGGATGATAATGGCTTGGTAATTTTGAAATTTGTGATAATAATTTTGGTATTTAGTAAATAAAGGTTAATTAAATAAAAACAAAAATTTTCTCATCTTCCCTAAAAGTGTTCTTCACCAAAAATTGAAGAATAAAAACAAGTTATTTAGGGTTCTTCATTCGGCAAGCTTCTATTGTCCATTTAGGTATGATTTTTGTCTCGTTTTTAATGATTTATATGTTTTTGTAATTGTTGCAACTCAATCTAGCTAGCTCGTACCTTTAATTTCAAAATTGTTAAAGATTTTGAGAGTTTCCATTGTTGAATCTATGTGTTCTTTGATGTTTAATGTTCAAATACCAAAGCTTGATGATAGTTTTATATGTTTTGTTAAGTGATTTTTTATGAAAATGCATAATAGGGATTAAATTGTGAAATGTACAAATTATGTTGTTGAAATGTGAAATAAATAAAAGTTTTGGACTGTTAGGGACCTATATATAATTCATCCAAGCATGGGTTTTGTTGAATTATGTGAATTTTGTGTATTTGTGAAATAGGGACTAAATTGATTAAATGCAAAAGTTTAGGGGCTAAGGTGTAAAAATGCCCAAATATGTATTTTTGGATTAATTGAATGAGTAGATGAATAAATAAGTTAATTTTTAATTCATATAGATCAAGAAAGAAAGAATTCGAATTTAGATCGGGGGAAAAGTAAGGTTATCGAGTAGTTGACCCGATCCGTCAATTCCGAATACAAGGTAAGTTCGTATGTGATTATTACATTATAAATGTATGTTAAAATGCTTTAATATTGTATAAATTTTTAAACCAGGATTATGGATAATGTATAAATTGTGAAAATGACTTTACGAATGCATTCGATGATAGAAACGAAAAGTGTGAAAGCCCGGTTGAACCTTAAGAATAGTTTTGAATACTATTGAAATGTCAGTAAGTGATACATTGAGTTGGCTTCGGGCCATGATATTAGCACTTCGGGTGCGTATTTTACCGATTTTGCTTTGAGCTATGCATATCAAATGATTTGGCTTCGGGCCATGATAATAGTTCTTCGGATAAGTTACCTTGATTTGGCTACGGGCCATGGTATAGGTACTTATCGTACGAGACTCCTGAGTATCCGATTTCTATTCTGAATGGTTCAACGGGTAAACGAATGATTTGGTTGAGAAAGAGGTTAGTACGAGGTGATACAGGTACATACAAAATCTATTCGACTATTAAATAGTGAAAGTTCGATTAGTTTGTATTTGATCATGTTTTGATACATGAGAAAGGTTTGTAGTTAATGTGTATATGGTTTTGTCATGTGTAATTGGTTGATTTGCATTTATTTGATGAAATAAGTTATTCAAATACGAGGTTACTAAGCTATGAAGCTTACTTCATGTTATTTTTCTATGTTTTATAGTAAATCAAGGCTAGCTCGGATTCGGGAGTCGTTGCGAACATCATCGCACTATCAAACATCTAAGTTGGTACTTTTGAATTATACATTTATGGTATATGGCATGTATAGGTTAGATGTGGTATTTTGGTTGTGATTATAGCCATGAGATATGGCTTGTAAATGTATATGTTTTGGTTTGTATATATAGCCATGAGTGATGGCTTATTTTGGTATGTTTGGTATGAATGTGGTTATGGTTTTATAGTTGCTCAAATGGTTAATTGATTTGTGGAGTATAAATGCTTGAGAAATGCCTTGATGAGGTATGATTTTAGATGTTGTGTTGGTTATTTATAGGGTAAGCTATGTATGTGTGAATTATGGTAAATGAACCATATTATTTGATATTGTTTTGGCATGTATTTGGCTAAGTAAATGGTAGTGATTTGAGAATTGGAATAGATGAAATTATAATGGTATAAATTATGCATTTGATTGATGATTTTGGCTACCTAATTGTATGATGAAATGGTACCATTTTTCCTTGTGTAGGTACATTGAAGTTGGGGTAGCAAATTGGTCTTGCAAATGGCCTATTTTTTTCCACAAGAGCAGAGACACGGGTGTGTGTCTCAGTCATGTGTGACATACGGTCATGTTACATGGCCATGTGTCTTGTGGTGTTGAAATTGAATTGAAGTTAGTATGCTCCACATGGTCTCACACATTGGGGTGTGATTGGTCGTGTGGTACAAGTTAGTATACCCCCTAATTGGCACACAGCCTAGCACATGGGCATGTGACTTGGCCGAGTTGCATAAGTCAATATACTCTACAGGTTTCGCACGTCCTAGCACACGGCCTGGTACACCGACGTGTGTGGCCACTTTGAAGGGCACACGGGCTAGACACATAGGCGTATGGTTGGACGTGTGATCCAAGTCAATATGTATGCCCTGTTTCCACATGACCTAAGACACGGGCGTGTTTGGAGCCGTGTGAGGCATACGGTCTATTCACACGGGCATGTGATCCCTGTATGGTTAAAATTTTTCTAAGTTTCCAAAAATTTTCGTATATTATCGGTTTAGTCCCAAACCACTTCTAAAGCATGTTTAAGGCCTCATAGGCATTTATAAGGGACAATGTAATTGTGTTAAATGATTTATGAGAATGAATGCTTTATGTTTGATAAATTTATGCTATATGTTGTGAATCGATCGGTAATACATTGTAACCCTACTCTGGCGACAGATACGGGTTAGGGTGTTACATTCCCTCCCAACAAGATTTCTAAACTTAAAGCCAAGATCACTAATTTTGCTTAGCATGAAGGGAATTTCTATATGAGGCATGGGAGAGATTTAATAAATTATTTATAACATCTCCCCAATCATGGTCGTTCTGAATGGTTATAAATTTAGACTTTCCATAATGGGATGGATGGTAACCTTAGGTGCACTTTAGATGTCATAATCGGGAGAGTGTTATTAGAAAAGAAATATTTTGATGCATATGGTTTTACTGAGGAAATGGCCTTAAACGCTTTTAAACATTTGGTGAACTAAGTGAACAATATTACCTAAAAGTAAGAGAAAGCAAACTTTGGATAAATAGGACATCCAAACCTAAGACATACCAAGAGTTAATTGAAGATGATGACCCTTTCGTAGAGTGTAACTTTGCAGGGAATGGGAACAAAACCCGTATCCACCTACTTATAATCAGGGATGGCAAAACCATCCGAACTTAGGTTGGAGTAATAATCCCACTCTTGGTTCCTATAACTTCCTGAGGCCTCAACAACCCTACGATGCACTGTGTAGGCCTCAAAATCAAGAGAGAAACCAATCTTTTGGAAATCAACCTAGAGAACAACATGAATTACCGTTTAATGTTCGATGAGTAAGATAGAGGAAGATGGTCATTTGTTTAGAACTTCTATTAAGAATTTGGAAAATCAAGTTGCTCAAATCCTTCAAGCTGTACAAACTAAACCTACTATTGATATTTCGAGTAAGACTAAAATAACCCAAAGTGAGAAGGAAAGGAGCAAGATAATGTCATCCAATTAAGGTTCCAAAAAAAAAGTAAATAACTCTTTAGAGTTTAAGTCTTCTAGCTCTAAGATGGTAAATGATAAGTTAATGGATACGAGGATTCAGGAAGAAGTTCAATAGTTGGGTGAGGAAAAATTAGAAAGCG
The DNA here is from genome assembly GCA_025506655.1 of Gossypium rotundifolium. Taxonomy (NCBI): domain Eukaryota; kingdom Viridiplantae; phylum Streptophyta; class Magnoliopsida; order Malvales; family Malvaceae; genus Gossypium; species Gossypium rotundifolium. The sequence goes on along the minus strand of CP106727.1, from coordinate 32,957,106 downwards.
CTTTGGGAATTAATGAGGTCATAGAGGAGCCCATCCCCTTAAGTACAACCCAAATGTTTTAAGGAATGTAGATGTAAGAGAAGTTGATAGTGGGAATGAGAAAGTTAATAGGATCAAATACTGCATAGGCGAAAGTATGAGGGAACCCATCCAAGGATAGATGAGAAAGGTAAGAAACATTTAACTAAGGCTCAATTCCCTTAGTGTCACTCTAGAATATAAAGTGATACCTCCAAAAGTAGTAAACAAAATCCCACCATTTCCGTCTAGACTAGAAGATAAGGAATTTAGTAACTATGTTAGGTCTTTTGAGATATTCCAATCTTTGAACGTTAATTTGTTGTTAGTTAAGGTATTGGAAATAATTTCTAATTATGAAATTTTTTTAGAGATCTTACTTATAAGAAGAACTTGTAGGGGACACTTGTAACAACCTTAATCAAGCATGTAGTGCCATTAATAGTATAAATATTCTGCCTAAGCTGTGTGATCCAAGTAGCTATTGTTCTACTACTTACGATTAGAAAAGTTGATTTAGGAAAGGCCTTAGGAAATTTAGCGTCCAGTCTAAAGTTAATGCCGCATTTCCACTTACAAAAGGCTAAGGTTGGATAATTTAAGGGCCTCTTTTGTAATTTTATAGTTAGATGATAGATCAATTGTCTGTCCATGTGGTGTCTTAGAATATGTTTCAATGAAAGTATAACACTTCATTTTACCTATTGATTTCATTGTGTTAGATTTAATGAATACCTTAAAATGCTCATTACCTTAGAGAGACCTTTTCTTGCCACTACCAAGTTCTAAATTAATGTAGAGAATGGAGAGTTGATTCTTAGGATAAAGTGGACCCATTAGTCTTCTTTGGATATAAAAATACTTAAAACCATGAAATTAAGTGAGCGGTTTATAGAGAAAGACCCCTATTAGCTAGCTAATAAACCCAAGGTTAGAAAACGAGAGATTGAAAAATACCTTGGTTGTAAGGAGCTTTGGATGGGCATTATGAACTCTAGGAAATCTGATCATGCTTGTGGGAAGCATGTAACTTTTTTAGTTTTTTAGGAATTTTTCTATTAAGCAACAAAAAACGTATCAAGTTCTCGGGGACCAAACTTTGTTTCTTTTATAGAGATGATATGGATCTCCCTAAGTTTGTAGCATACTCTTGATTATTTCTTTTAGTTTTGGACTTGGTGTAGATTTTTTTCGTAAGTATTTGATGTCTTTTTCTTGTTTTGCAACAATAAAGGAGAAAAGTGAGGTAAGGGTAGAGGAAAATCACATGGCTAATAACATACCTTGGACAACGTGACACATAAAGATTTAGGTCATGAAATGCATCACTAATTGAAACCCATTATGGCATTATAGTATCCCAGGTTGTAACACCCCTTACCCGTATTCGAATCTGAAACAGGGTATGAGACATTACCAGACTCACATCACAAGCAATCACACAATTTTGAGTCATAAATTTGTGTCCAAATTAAAACCATTCATATTCAATCATAAAGTCCCTTACACGAGCCTACGAGGCTCAAAACTTGCTTTGGAGGTGGTTTGAAACTAAACCTAGAACTTTAGAAATTTTTACAAAACTTAGAAAATTTTTGCTAGATGCAGTTCACACGCCCGTGTGGTCTAAGGGACACGCCCATGTGACCCTGGGACATGCCCATGCTTCAGACCATGTTCGATTTAGGGGTGTTCTTTAACTTGTGCCACACTTCCGTATGCTAGGCCATGTAGCACACACAGTTGAGACACACACCCGTGTCTCTGCCCGTGTGCTCAATTCTAGACATTCTGTTTTTCCAAAATTAAGGTATAAGGGACACACGGCCGAATCACATGCCCGTGGAGTAGACCATGTGTCACACATGGCCTAGATACACGCCCGTGTGCCTACCCGTATGGACAAAAACAAGGCTATTTACCAAGCCATTTTGCCACCCTCACTTGCACACATCAACACAACATCACATGGCACAAATTCAAGCTTTTAAGAGCAACTAAACAACCACAACCAAGACAATAACATGTCATCCTCATGCCATTATTTATCAGCTTAGAACTTCAACCTATCCACACCAATTCATGCAAGATTCCACATTTATGGTTAAAATATATCAACTTTATATCTTTGTCTAACATATTCACTACATTTATTAAGCCCTAAATCAAACATACAAATTTCACATTCATTAGGCATACCATGATCATATCACCATAGACATTGACACATATATGAATATACTTAGGCTTAAAACCATGTTAGCCAATATGAGACAACTTACATGGCCAAATAGCAAAACAAACCTTTGACAATCACAAGCCAACACATTGGCTACAGTCACAATGACACATTTAACAAAATGACTAAGTCCCTATACATGCCATAAACTCAAATTACTTGAATTCATCAATACCCAAAATGATAGCTTGGTAGTGTGATAGGATCTCCGGCTATCTCCAACCCGAGCTAGCTCAATAACCCTATAAGACATTGGAAAGGAAGGAGGTAAGCTATATAGCTTAGTAAGTTCATATGCAAATAATACAAAACATTATTCATACACTTGACATACAAATAACTTAACAAATATTAACATAAATGTCACTAAAATTCATAAACACAACTCACTCAATCCCAATCTTTCCAACAACTCATCATATAAATAACATAAAATATTTCAACATGAATGACATTAAACTTCATGAGTATAATTTACTCAATCACATTCTTGCCTATAGCTCATCATATGAATAACATAACATATATCAACATGAATGTCATTAAAACTTCATAAATGTCATATGAAAATAAATGTCATTTAATATCAACATAACACATATCAACATAATTGTCATATACTAATAGCCCATCATATGGATTACATAACATATTTCAACATAAATGTCATTTAAGCTTCATAAGCATAACTTACTCAATCACAATCTTACCACTTGTTCGTCATATACTGAGCTCATTTTCTTTGAGTTTTATGTACATACATGTACCATCACATAACATATTCACATACTTTCTCATCTTTGACATACCCATTGAATTTCCCGTTGAACCATTTGGAATACTAAAGGATACTCGGGGATCTCGCACACATAGTACTGTACCAATGCCATATTTGAGATATGGTCTTACATGTAATCTCGTATCAATCCCAATAGCCCAGCTATGGTCTTACACGAAGTCTCATATCGATGCCATATCCTAGATATGGTCTTAAACGAATGTCTCATATTGATGCCATATCCTAGATATGGTCTTCCACATAATCTCAGTAACCCTAATGTCATGACATTTATATCCTATCTATTCCTAAGGTTCAACCGGGACTTTCGCTGTACCAATTCTCTGTCGGTCATTTCCGTAGTATCGTACTCAATAACATTCACATTTCATTTCAATAATATAACATTTACCATAATTATATCAATTAAGCATTTATACACATATAATTTAATGCTTATTAAACATACGAACTTACCTCTACATAAAAATGGCGAAAATGACTAAATCGTCAAATACTCATTTTCCCCCCGTTCTAACTCCGAACCTCATTTTTCTCGATCTATAACATCACATTTAACTTATTTAATCATTATACTATTCAAATCAGCCCAAAATCATGTTATGGTAAAAATTACATTTTTGCCCCTAATGCTTTACATTTTTACAATTTAGCCCCTAAGCTCGTAAAATGATTTCCATTCAATTTCATTACACCCAAGCCTAGCCAAGCCTATATCATGCTCATAAAAGCCCACATTTTTCATTTATTCACCCTTTTACTACTCATTTTTCAACTTTTACAAACAAGTCCTTTTAGATATTTTCACCGAAAATCACTTAGCAAAAGTCGTTTATCATACACCAAACATGCATTTTCTACCATTAAACATCAAAATACACAAACATCCATCATGGTTAAAATTTTAGACCCTAACATCTCTTCAAATTGATGGTAGAAATAGAAAGATCGGGTTACAACGATTCAAAAATGTGAAGAGCATTAAAAACAGGGCTAGAACGGACTTACAATCCAGCTTGGAAGCTTGGAAAACTCTAGCCATGGTTTCCCCTTGTGAATTTTGGCTATGGGAGGAAGATGGAAAAAATTGGCATTTAATTTGCTTTTTAATTCATTAAATAACCAAATTACTAAAATGCCCTTAATGAAAAACTTTGAAAACATACCAAACCACGTCCATTTTTGTCCACTAACTTAAAAAATGGTCTAACTACCATTTTAGGACCTCTAATTTAAAATATCATAGCAATTGGACACCTCTAACATATAGAATTCAAGTTTTGCACTTTTTTGCAATTTAGTCCTTTTGACTAAATTGAGTGCCCAAACGTTAAAATTTTCAAACAAAATTTTTACAAAATCATTCCATAAAATTGTAGACCATAAAAATATAATAAAAATAAATTTTTCTTCCCAAAACTACTCTTCCGACTATACCCAAAATTGGGTTGTTACACAGCCTGTAATGTAGTTAAGGATAACATTGCGTTACTTTATAAAGGTAAACACTACTATGACTGTAGTCAACATTGCGATGTCAAGGTAAGTTTTCATACGACCGTGGTGAAATTTTAAATTTTGATAAAATAGTGCTAAGTGTTCTAACACTCTATAAAGGAGCATTACAACAATACCATGATGTTACAAGGGAAATTTGGGGAAAAAAATACTATTACAACATCACGTGTAGCAACATAAGGAGTTGCAATGCAACAATGGTGAAATGTTAAAAAGGCCAATAAATAGGCCTTGAAATATTTTATTTTCTTCATTCCTCTTTTTCTATTCATTCTTAATATTTTCTTCACTATTTCTACTATACTTCCTATTTTCTTTTGTGCACAACCAGCAACAAGTCCTTGATTTCAAAAGGCATTTGATTGTTAATCAATTTTCATATATTTTCTTTCCTTGAATAATGTGCATAAATTTATTATTTGTTGTGGCACCTACAAAGGCCACAAATTTAAAGAAGATAAAGGCCTCTGAGAGCTCGAAAGTGCACATGTAAGATACATTTAGGCCTTTCAACCCTAAGAAATTCACTACCCTTAGAGCCTAAAACCATTTTATAATAATTTCAATATAAAGAATTGCATAACCTAACATGGGTTCAATCTCACTTCTATTATATTGATCCTATTTTAAAGTGAGTAAGAAATATTATTATGTTAAGTTTTGTTCACATAGTTAGGAAAATGCAATTCTTCTGTTGGTGGGGGAATTCTACTTGAATCTCCCTTTTTTCTAAGAACAATAAGATATTGGTAAAGGAAAAAATAGTATATGTATCTCCCAAGGCTATTATTAAAAAAAGATGTGTACAAAACCTTTAAGGAAGAGGAGTTAGATTACAATATGCTTATTAATTACCTCATGGAAGGTAGGAAAATGGGTTGCATATAACTAAGGTAAACCTAAAAAGATTAGACAATCATATTGATGCCTGCCAAAATATGGATGTAATTTGTTTGCTCAAGTATTACCGAACATAAACATTCCGATGTCATAAGAAAACAAGTGTTCCTCTATTACCACATTTTGCAATAAGAGAAAATCAAGTTTGAGACAATGCATCAATGAGAAAATAGAGTTATGCGCTATTGGAAAGACTGCAATATTATTGTAACTCCTCAAACCTGACCTAGACGTTATGGTTGAATCTCGAAGATCACATTGGCCATATTGATGGTGTAGAAAATCATTTAGCTATTTTCTCTTAAAAATCGTCGTTGCTAAAAACGTCCTTGTTGAGAAAATCAAATTTTGTTTGAAATTATTTATCTTTAGAAAACTCAAGTTTTGATTTTTAATTTTTCAAATTGTGTTGTACTTCAATTAAAACATCGCAGTGGATAATTTTCATATCTAAAACTCATTTGTCATTCTCAAAATGTAGATTTAATATATATCTCATAAAATATCAATTTTGTGAGTAGATAGTGTTAAGTTTCGAAAACAAAGTATTGAATTTTGAAAACACCCTTGTTGGGACTTGTTTGACTTAGTTATGAAAAATCTATCATAAATTGTCAATTTCACAATCTTTAAAATGATAATTATAAAACCTAAATCATGTAGACAAATCCAAAATCAAAACAATCCAAAGTCCAAAAGAAAATCCGAAGCAAAAGTCTACTGTAATAAAAACACATCCCCAAAATATCGAGTACCAAAATAATATATTTTTCTAAAATGACCGAGAGCACCTCCATAAGCTAAGCCAGTCCTAACCTCGATTATTATCTGAAAAGTCAGAATTAAAAAGGGGTGAGCTTTAAAAGCCCAGTGTGAGATTAACACAAATATAATCACCTACATATCAAAATATCAATCTCATCATATCAATCATCATAATAATCACAAGTTTTAATACTAATACTTATGCATGAACATGTCAATGTATACTTTAAAAATGATGCACATTTTATAAAATTTCCTACCCATCTCTGTTACACACCATATATCGAGTTCCCCAGAACCCGTCCATTCAAAACACCGTTTGTGGACAAGCCAGCGCTAATTTGCAGATAAATTGCTACTGATTTACATATAAACTGCCACTGATTTGTAGATAAACGGCCATTAATAACACTGATGTGGACAAGCCACCACTGAATTATAGATATATTGCCACTACTTCCACCTTTCAAAAAATCCCACCCCATGCATGTGATATGAAAAATTTTCACTTATAACCCATGTAGATCACTTATACAGTTATGCATGTAAACATGCTATCATAATCTCTTAACACATAATAATCACTTTTAACATGTTTAACATGATTTTCACATTAGATCATAGATCTTGATTTATCATACACATATACATAAATCACACATGTTTAAAGCATCACATATAACACATAAGCCATATATCACATATCATGAGCCTAAAATCTACACATACATCATAATCATAATCACAAACATAAACATATCGATTGTCATGCGTTTCACGTAAACACTTGATTAGAATCACTTACTTGGTATCCATCTTGATAAGTTATACAACTCTTCACGAATATTTATAGTATTCATATTTTTAATATAATTAAATTATTAATAATAAAATGTAACACCCCAAACTCAGCCCGGAAGTTAGGCCCTAATTTGGTGTGTCACATTGAAGTCTTTTTCGAAAATCATGTTTTCATTGAAAACTCTCCTTAATATTTAAAAACTAAAGTCTTAGTTTGTGTTCGTTCAATTTCAAAACGTGGTTCATTGAAAAGTTAATCACTTTTAAAAATGTTATTAACTTTGTTAAAAATCTCTTTTAGTTGCGGAAGCTAATTTAAGGTAAAGAAGTTTAAAATGTATGTTTTTAAAAATAGTATTTGGGTTGAAAACTCGTTTACGTCTAACAGATATAAAACTAACAAAATCTGAAAATTCAAAATTAAATCTAGAGAGGCCTTATTACAGAAATTAAAACCTAAAATATAAAATTCCAATAAAAAGTCTACAGCAGAGCATCAGCGGTCGTGTGGCCAACTCCGAGTCCCTCGTAGCTCTGAACCGTCCTAACGCTGGGGATTACCTGCACAGTTAAAAACGGGGTGAGTTTACGAAAACTCAGTGTGTAATCTCTTTACTAGAGCAACAATAATATCTGAAACAAAATCGAATAATGGCCCAAAGCCCTTTAACAATGAGATGCAGACAAATTCGATTCAGAGCATACGTGGGCCAAAACCCATTACAATATAATTTGGGTCACAACCCATAATAGAATCTATTGGGCCTAGCCCAAACCAATAATAGAACAAGTGGTCTAAGCCTAGTACAATGACAGATCTCATAAACAGATATGCAACAGTATGAGGATGCATCCCACCCCGATCCAGCCAACACACCACCCGTACCAACCCTGTACTCCTGTGCGGATAAAATCGACCCACCCAGCCAACACACCAAGCTTAGCATTGGTTGCGGCACTAAGTCAACAAAACGGCTCGGCGCCGTGAATAGAACTGCTAAAAGCCATAAATATCGCAGCAACGCTACCAGTTAACAGAACGGCTAAAAACCATAAACAGAATGGTTATAAACCATAATCAGGATGTCACAAAGCTATCAGTAACTGTAATAAGTTTGGCATATAGCCATCAGCGACGATAATACCATCAGTACACAGCCACGGATAATTATGATCGACACAAAGTCATCAATATATATGTTAGGCACATAGCCACGGGTAAATACGATTGGCACAAAGCCATAATCAAGATGGCACGAGCCATATTTAGGTTGGCACAGAGCCATAATAAGATTACGCGGCTTTAAGTCGTCCGTCGATCCACAGTCGTCTCATGCAACCCGTGCGACCCTATCAGAACTTCCTCCGTATCAATGTCCTAACCCCATGTAATATGTCGTGTATGTCATGCTCAATCATTACACGTGTATACAAAATGGCCATGCTTAGTAACAGTCATTTAGACATATATTAAAAGCATATCAGTCACACGACCACAATCAAGCCAGTTTAAACACAGTCATATGATCACAGTCAAATCTGTCAAATTCATAGTCTAAGTCAGTCATTTACCTACAAGGGTAAAATAGTCATTTTACCCTATAAGGGTATTTCGGTAATCCTACCCTTCAAGGGTATTTCAGTAATTCTACCCCACAAGGGTATTTTGGTAATTCTACCTTACAGGGGTATTTCGGTAATTTTACCCTACAGGGGTACTTAGGTAATTTTACAAATCGGGTATTTCGATAATTTTCCAAATTAAGGGTATTTTGGTAATTTTACAAATTAAGGGTATTTTGATAATTTTACAAATCGAGGGTATTTTGCTAATTTTACAAATTGAGGGTATTTCGATAATTTTACAAATTGGGCGTGTTTCGATAAATTTACAAATTGGGGGTATTTTAGTAATTTTACAAATCAAAAGTAATTTCACAAATCGTAGGTATTTTGATAATTTCACAATCCGAGGGTATTTCGATAATTTTACAATCTGAGGGTATTTCGATAATTTCACAATCTAAGGGTATTTTAGTAATTTCACAAATCAAGGGTATTTTAGTAATTTTACAATCTGAGGGTATTTCGGTAATTTTACAAATCGAGGTTTAACGACCCAACAGAAGGTCCACCATCGCCTCGAATTATTTGACACAACGGTGCAAATGGACCTAAGGCCCATTATTTTGCATAAGTGGGCCCACACGCTCGTGTGGCCCAATTAGCCCAAAAATAGCCTTGGCTATACGAACAGAACAGTTCAAACCAATAGAAATCATATAACATGCATTTTATCCATGTGAGGCCCACCAGCCTAGTGGGCCCACACAGCCCATTGCCCAAAAATGACCCTAGCCATGTAGATTACACAGCTCGGTCTAACATTTACCACAATATGCAAATTTAATCCGTGTGGGGCCCACAGCCCATTCGGCCCACATGGCCCATTTCGGCCCCAACGCAGCCCAAAACGACTAAGCCCATGAGAACGCTCATGGTGGCCTCAACCATCTTACGCCTATATTCGTGGGCTCGATCCACCACACGTGCGATCGTACGCTCGTGTGGCATCATTCGTTGGTACTTTGACTTTTCGACATTTTGTCAATCTACGATCAAAAGGAGTGTGGTTCACACACTCTATCGACTTTCTCGCCAACTATTGAATACAGGGTACTGTTACACACCTGATCACGTAGAGTACTAAGAATTCACGATGTCCAGAACCTATATTCAAACATAACATTTAGTTAATCACTAAACAAATAATGTTAAGAAAAACTCTTAGCAGCCACTTAACCGAGAGGTCGACTAACACTTGCCTTGACTAGATCGGTCGACTGTGATTAGCCAACTCAAACCAGAGTTTGGTGCAGCCACCCTTCCACATCTTGGCAGAAAGTCCCGAATAGCCGACACTTTATGCTGCTTAAACTGCGGAGTAGAGGCTACGCGCTCCATCTCAGCCGACATCTTTGCTATCGCTTTACTACTAGAATCCTCTTTACCCATCGAGATCTCTTGATTGAATAAAAAAAGAGTTTCAATTGCTTCTGAAATGCTTACACCCCCTCACTTCTTGTAGAAATCTAAAAACCCAATTATCAACTTAGGAAACTAACATTCGTTAATCAAAGAATAAGATGGAGGAGTATTCGATTTTTAGAAAAAGTAGAAGAAACGGATTTGAACACATATTGCAATAACAGAAAAACAACAGAGAGAACTTATGGGTACCTATCGATTCCTCAGAACCCTTGCAAGACCGAAACAACACCAATGGTAGAGCACTGAAACAGTTGGCCAATAATAAGGAGAGAAGCAGAATATTCGGCCAAAAGAGCAATAAGCAAAGGGGAATATCGAAAGAGAAAAGAGAAAAGATGGAGAAGAGGCAATCGGCTAGAGGAGAATAACCAAAAAGAAAGAATAAAATTGAGGGGAAAAGAGAAAAGTTAAGGAGAAGAGAAGAAAAACAAGGTTATTGACTACCAAGGCATTCGGTTTCCACAGTAAAAAGAAAACAAAAAAGAAGACAGCGTGAGGGAAAAAAATAAAGTATTCGGCCACTTAAGAAAAGAGGAAAACACAAAGTTGAAGAGGCAAAAACTCGAAATAGTAAAGTGCCAAAATTGACATACAAGAGTCAACCACCAATTGCCAACACGAGAAAAGAAATCCTTCCAAGCACTTACAATTGCTGAAAATGCACAAAAGGATCCCCCTAGCAGAATACGCACATACCAGCTACCCAATTAGGCTACAACTTCTCCCATTTTCAAATTCCTTAAAAATTTCCCCCAATCCTTCCACTAAATTTTCTCCTTGATTTCCTCTAACTCCCTATTCAAATTCAATTCAAATTCTTATGACCAATTCAACCACAGAGTTCCAGTCTAGTTCCATCACCTCCCCAGCTTAAGCAGCAAAATAAACATACAATTGCACACGCCATGCCTCGAACCTCAGACTCCTTGCCACACATGTAGCGCCACCTTGCCACTAGATCATCCACTCTCTTTGTGTCATATTTTATCTTCAATAAATTAAAAGTTCTAAAGGCCAAAGCCCAAGTTCCTTTAAAAAACCAAAACAAATTACAAGAGCCAAGACTTGAACCCAGGCTCCCTTGCAAACTTAATAACGCCACAACCACTAGACCACATGCTTCCTTGTGTCATTTTTTTTAACACAATAATTTAAAAGGCCTACATCAAGCATTCAGGGTTTTATCCACTTAAAACCAAAATTTTTGCTAAAGCCCAAGTTTGAACCCAAGACTTCTCCAACACTCCCAAACACTACTAAATCACTTAACCACTAAAGCAGACAGTCCATTGTGTTCTTCACTTGCACAGCTAAATTCCAATCCCTCCGATACTCGAAGCCCATTTCTTCTAGGCCCAAAAGTTGGGGCGTTACATAAAATATCAATGTCACACAAATAAATGTATTGATCCCACACCTTAAATTGTAGATTCGATTTACCTCAACCCTTATTAATGGTTTCACTCGATCTATCTCGCAAGACGATCTATTACATAAGTAACATGTATTACTGTGGATCTTTGAAAATGTTTTGTTACTTAAGAGATCTATCACATATAGTCTCAACATAACTTACCCCACGATCGAAGACTCTTAAAAGGAGAATAATTTCTGATGCAAAGTTATGGGTCTCCCCAACGATTATTGTTCAGCCTTTCAAACTGATACGAAGTAGTCTTAATGCCATAGTACATAAATAAATAATAAAATATCACTATGAATCATGGAACTATACCATTTCGCCATGTTAAGGAAACACTAAGAAAAGGGTTTTTATGACCCAAAATTATCTTTACTTACACTTGATTAATTCAAATCGATCAATGAATCGAGAATGAGCATTATTGAAAAATCAGTAATCTTGAAAGAATTATTACAATGAAAGAAAGATTTTAATTAAATTAAAAAGAGAATTGACACAAGGAGAGGGAAAAGAAAAGAAAGATTTTTGGTCACTAACGGCGGCGACTACGGTCTGGTGGTGGAAGAGCTATGTCCGACGGTGGCTAAGTGGCATTCCAACAGTGGTGGAGTTATGTGGTACCACGATGGTGATGGGAGGAAGGAGATGAGAAGAGTGGATGTGCAGCGACCACGAAAGCTGGTGATCAGTGGAAGGAGGTTTGGGTCTCGGTAGAGGAAGAAAAAGATTATTAAAGGAGTGGTGATGGTAGTTGGAAAAAATGGAGAGAAAACGTTGAGAAAAGAAATGAAAAATAAAATAAAGTGAGAGGGAGAGGGAGTATGGACAACAATGGAAAGGTGGAATGCTTGGTCAACCTTGGTCAGGTTCAATATATCTTGCAAATTGGTAAGATGTGAGGTTATGGCAAGAGAGGTTATGGCAAGTTTGACCTTCAATGGAGGAAACTAATTATAGTGGTAGAGGTGGATGGCAATGCTCATTAAACATGAGAAAAAAATTATGAAAAAAAAATTAATTGAAGAGTATGAACAATGAGGCTTGAACCTTGGACCATTAGGATATATAAGTAGCTATTAAACCACTAGGCCATTATTTCCCTAGATCTCAAACTTGTGCAAATAAAAATAAAAATATGAGATGACATTTACTAAGGGTTTGAAACAAATTTGCACCAAATAGAAATTAACGAGAGCGAAGGGATTCGAACTCATATCATCAAGGACAGCTTCACCACTACAAAATCACAATAATTGATATTTATTTATTATCAAATGAGCAAAATATTTTCTAAATAAAAATTTGGTCATGATCACTCTCGGTTCATTAACCCAATTTCTACTAACTCGATTTTTAGGATGTTACAATTCCCACACACCATTATCACCTTGTCCAATAAAAAAATAGTCAAGATAAAGTTTGGTGAGTCGTAATTGAAGTCGAAGGCGATCATAGACGTCAAAATTTACAATTCCTATATTGAGATGTATCGGGAGCAAATGGATAAGCAAACCAAATTGAAGAAAAATCTAGAAAGGGGTAAGAGGAGTTTCAATGAAAGGGTTTTGGGATTCTTACTACTCATTAGCCACCTCCGTCACTAATTCTTCTACCGAAACCGAGATCTTAAAGGCCTGCCCAAAAGAAGGAAGCTTAAAAGGCGATCATCAATTTCAATTTCCAACACTATGCCTAAGTGGTGTCCATCCTTGAAGCCATAACCAACCATTACATCCATTTTTACAATGTAACATCCCCAATACTCCTTGAGTCGTGAACAATGTCAAATCGAGAGTAAATATATTAGAATTTGAGAATGTCATAAAATATAAATTATCAGTGTTAGTAGAGGGTAAAGATAGATACTAAAGGTAATTGAAAAGGCTTGTATGTTATGAGAAAAAAATCTGAGGTCGTGATTAAATTGGAAGAAGTAAAAAGTATTGGGGAAAAATGAAAAAATTAAGTGATGAAATGATTAGATTGAATTGAAGGAAAAAAATAAGGAGGGACTAGAGGTGAAATTTTACCAAAAGAGAGTATGACTCATGAATGGTATTGTAGAGAAAGTTGAGGGACTAAATTATCAATATTTAATTTAGATAATTATGACATGAATAATGATTAAAGACTAAATTGTGTGAAATTGTGATTTGTTAGAATATTTTAGAATGATTTTATTTTACTTGATGGTTAAGTTGATAAAGGATGAAAAGAAAAAAAAATGGTTATCCTCATCTTTTGTGTTGCCCCTTCTAGAAAGAAGCAAACAAACTTTTAAAAATTTTACATTCTAGCCATTTTCCACCATTTCCAAGCCTTTCAAGCTTAATTCCTTTGGTTTCCTTCATGAAATTTTAGTGAAATCAATATAGGAACCTAGTAATTATCTTAGTTTCATGGTAAGTGTATTCATAGTTTTCTTGGAGGAGTGAGAAAATAGGAATTAGGCTTTGATTACAAGAGATTAAAGTAAGTATGATAAGTTTTTTATGAATTTCATATTAGATTTTTTAAAAAGTATATATATGTTAGTTGATTATAATTTTGATGAGCAAATATTGTATATTTTTATATGGAATGAATAAAAAGAGAAGTGAAGTGAATAAGAAGTTGGTGACAAAAGAAAAGAGATAGCTAAGGAGTGGAGGAAGAAGAAGGAAGTATTTCTCAAGTCTTTGGTTGTAAGTACAACTAGAATTTTACTTAGCCTAAATAGTTTTGATTAGTATGTTTAACTAGATATATTAATATTTACATATTTTTAATAACTAACTATTGTGTTATGCATAAATAAATTTTTTTAAGAATGATGGAATTAATGATTTAATTCCATTTATTAAGTGAATTGTTATAGTAAAATGAAATAATAATGAGGAAAAGACTTAATTGTAAAATGTGTAAAATGCTATGCTAATTATAATTGTATTCTAATAGTGGATATGAAATATTATAAGATAGTTTGATATATGTTATATGTTATATGTCAAAGAAATATTATTATAGTGTTTATTGAATTTTTATGACAAAGGCTAAATTTAAAGAATTCAAAAGTATGTAAATTTTGTTTGAAATGTAAAAACAAAGTTGATTCTATTATATTTGCCCATGTAGACAAGATATGAACTAGTAGGATATAAATGACATGCCATTAGGAAACATTTAGCATGCTCTTTATTCTGTTGAAGCACTTTGATGCCATTTTGTTCCGCTAAAGCAATTCAGTGCTATTATGTTATGATATTGCACTTCGGTGCTACTTTGTTTTGTTATTGCACACCAGTGCATCTATAAATTATTTTTGTATATCTTGCATGTTCTGTTATGTCTACATTGGACATTTTTTTAATATTAAGGACGAGATAAAGTTACAGTTAACATATCATGTTCATGTCTTAGTGGAGGGAATGATGGTAAATTGAATTATATTGAATGAGTTATAATACGAAATTCTAGTTCTATTAAGTTCTAAACTGAGATAGTATAATATTTGTACTTTTTTTACATTTGCTTAATAAAAAGGTAACTTTAATTCTTGTTGTACTTATTAAGCTTTCACAAGCTTACCATGTTATTTTCAATGAGTAGGTAAAGTCGTGAAGTGAAGACTTGTCGAGGATCAGTCTTTTCATATCTTATCACATCTTAAGGGCTTGGAGAAGAGTATGAAATCTCCTTTATTTTCATCTAAGTAAATGGCATGTACATAGGTTAAACCATAGAGTAATAGAGTGTCTAGGTTTTTACATATTTGTGTAAGTTGTGTTTTGGATGGAGAAAATAAGGTATTATATAGTTTATGAGTTTTGGTTAATGTTTGGACTTATTATAAACAAATTTGATATGGTTTAGAAGTGTTTGAAAGTAGAAATTTCAAGTCACCTGTCCCTAGTCTCGAAACATGGGAACTGTGTCTTAAGACATAAAAACTTTGAAGCTAAAACTGTAACACCCTTTGCCCGACTCGATTGTCAAGTTCGAGTTACGGGATGCTATAGTCACTGTCGGAGCAACTACCATCAACCATACTGTAATTATATCATTTACACAAACATCCATGTCTTAAACACATTTATAATATAAAATATAATTAAATTCAAGCCTCAATCAAGCTTATGAAAGCTCTTTTATTGGCCTGAGCATGAAATAGACCAAATTGTAAAGTTTTAAAAATTCAGGGGCGATGTCGAATTGTCACGCCATGACATCAAGCCACTCGATGTCATGAAGTCACATATTGTCAACTGATGCTGTGACCAAATCCCAACATGAGAACGTCGAGAGTGTAAATTCGTGCAAAAATATAAAGATAAGAGTTAAGTACGGTATCTGCAAGCGAATAGATCAAATTGTAATATATTTTAAGTGTTACAATGGAATACTGGTAAGTATTCCGAGGATCGTACCCAAGGGATTGCAAATTGGAGAAAATCACTATTAAATTAATTTCCTAAAATAATTACTAATCTAATTAAGTCATGTATTAGTAGTGTCGATTTAGAATAAAATAAAGATTATAATTAAATTAAACTAAACTAAAAGCTACTCCTAGCTTATGTTATTGGATTTTCCTAGTCCTAGTGTTGATAATGCGAACTCTCTAGCCTAGAATCCATTGAAACCCTAATTATTGACTAAGTCAATGATTACCCTTGATTTAAGTACTTACCATCCTTAGCTATGAATACCCTCTCGGTCTCATCTTCACTAAGGATTACCATTTAAGATACCCTTTCGGTCTCACCTAGGCATACGAATACCCTCTTGGTCTCACCTGTCTAAATTTTCTACTAAGGGTGTCACTTCCTAGTATACTAAGTTCTCTTGAATAAATACTTAATCTTAGATGATCATTTTCTTATCTAATTAAATAGTTTAAGAATTGAATCATGCGAGATATTAATGAAGAACAAGTTATTCTAATATTTATACAAACATTCGATGAATAATATCAATGAAAGAGATATAAATAAAAGAAAAGGGAAAAGAGAATGACCATTAATATATCAATAAAAGCACGATTCTAGAACAATCTTCTCTTGCAATTGTCTCAACATTATAATAGAAATCTCTGATTAAGTGAACATAAAATAAACTAAGTAAAAGCTAAAAACTAATAAAAACCTAAAGAATAATTTTTGTAAACCTAAATATGTGTCTAATGTGTTCTTCTGAGCTATTATTTATATATTACATGTATTCTGACCTAATTAGGTCAAGTAAAGATGGCTAAGCATATTAATTAAGGTTGTACAAACAAAAACACCCTCAACTAATATTGGCCTCGCCGTAGTGGTATCGCAACACGTTCAGGTCAGTGTTGCGACATCCCATAGTGTGTCGCGACATAGTAGATAGTATGCTCTTTAGGTAGTCTGGAGATAGCTTGGGTGTTGCAACATCGGAGGCAGTCCACTAACTCTTTGACTTGAATTTATGTCCTACACACTTAATCAACATGTTCGTCTTCCCTTAGGCCCAAATTGGCCCAGAAGGTGACCTCCTCCAAACGTGCGAACGTTTAGAGTAAAAATCGTGCAAATAAAATAAATATAATGAACTCTGGTATTGCAAGCAAACATGTTAATTTGTAATATAGAAGTGGTTCAATGAAACATCGATAAGTGTTCCGAGGATTGTAACCAAGGGAGGTTGAATTAAATCTAAAATGATATTCTAAAGTAGTAGGTCTAAACCATAATCACTAAAAATTATATTATGATAATTGATACTAAAATTAAGTTCATAAATAAAAACAAAATTATTAAAATAAAGTTGACAAATGAAAAACTCTCAAACAACAAATAGAATATTAACTCACTTCAGTGGTTGTAATTAACTTAAAAATTCAAGTTTTATTAATGAACTAGTAATTAACTAACCAGAATTACCTCTCGGCCTCTACTAATTAATTAATCAACCAGTACTCACTTATCTCTTGACCTCATTTTCTTAACTAAGATAAATCACGATTAACTTGGAAAACTTATCTCTCGACATCGTTTAACCTAGATTACTTCATGGGGTCGTCAATCCTAGGGTTTAAGCATACATAAATTTATACCAACTAATTCATATGGGAAACCCTCATTCTTCCATTAATCACTTCCACATCCGCTAGTTAATCTCTCTAAAGGACTTAGCTACTCATGAACACAATTTCTACATTCTCTAAATTTAAATCAATCATGCACAAACACAAAAATAAATTAAAATAAGAGAAGGATAGAAATTGCTAAATGCGCTTAGATCCACGAAATCCTTTAACAACTAACAAGATATTGTCGTTGACAAGAAAGAAGTGAAAGAAAAATAGAAAATACTCAAAACATAGTCTTGGACTCAAATCGAATCCAAGTTGAAGAACAAGAAAATAAACCATTTTGAAAATAAAATAAAATAAAATAAAACCTAATTTAAAATTCGATTAAAACTAAATCTAATAACTAAACCCTAAGAATTGGCATCCAATTGACAACCTTTCTGATTGAGCATAAGCCTCCTATTTATAGGCAAAGGTAGTTGCTTAGTTAGGTTTAATACAAACCTTAATTACACTAAATATTGATTGAGCATATGAAAACATCTTTCATTAATTTTAGCCCCTCCATCAGCCCTATGTTGCGACACACAAATTCAAATGTTAATTTTGAAATTGGCTCAGTTATGTTGCGACCGGAAAGCTTGTGTTGTAACTCGATTGTCGTTCCTGATGCTTTTCGGAATAAAATTAGGTTTCATGTGCAGTTAATGGAGCTCATTAAGGCCATTTTAAGGCAGTTATTGGCCCGATAGGTCAACTAACTCGAAATATTGAGTAAAAACGCTTATTTTGCAATAATTTAACTTTAAGCTAGGAAAACTAAAAATGCAATAAATGATACTAAAATATTTAGAAAACAAGCTCGTTAAGTGTCGAAAAGTACGTAAACTTCCACTACGATTTGTGGTAGGTCAAATAACCCCAATTTAAGTTGTTGTTTGTCCTCAAGCAAACGGAAAAGAAAACAAAAACAGACAGAAAAGAAAACACACAACTAAAACAAAAGTACTTGAGCATGTTTGGCACACAAGATTGGATCGGAGTGATGACAATAGGAAAATTTGCTAAACAAATAATTCTAGTGCAACACCCCAAACTCGGCCCATGCGTTATAACTGGATTTGACATGTCACATGAGAAAAACATGTTAAATCCTTTTTATTCATACTAAAATAGGTGTTGTTTTGCTATAATCGAGAAAATAAGTTTGATTTGAAAATTTGATAAAGTACTACTAACCTCGAAGGTTGATTGATAAATCGATAAGTTGAACTAGAGATCTTATAAAATCGTGAATTTTGAAAATATAGTTGATAATTCAAGAGAAAATTTCCAAGTTAAAAATATTTGTAAAAGTTAGTTATAAAATCCATTTGTTAATCTATTTTGGAAAAACCATTATTAATGATTTAAAAAAAAAAATCCCCGTTTAAAACAATTTAAGAAAAATAATAAATACGTCCAAACATAAAGCAAATTAAAGTTTATCCCAAAGGCCTTATTACAAGTTTAAACCCAACATAATAAAAGTAACGAAATGGAGCAGAAAATTAATTTACTAAAGTTCGAAACATTTATTTCCGAAGTATGGCCTCCACCGAGTCATCCATGGGCCCAAGTCCTTGTCACTGAGATTTACCTACAAGGATTAAGAAAGAAAGGAGGGTGAGTTACAAGAACTCAGTGCATAATCTCCTTACCGTCATCCACTGGGTCTGAACCCATTTAGCAATAACTTGGGTCGGAGCCCATGTAGCATAATCTTGGGCTGAAACCCATTTACATAACAGAATATATATATATATATATATGTGCAATGTATGCAACCCAACTCATCCATCCAACACACCCCGCATCAAATTTATCACACCTGTGGGGATCAAGTCAACCCACCTCGCCAATCACAAAGAAATCGCAGTAAATTGCCATTTATCATAATATTTGTGGTGAGCCACCGAGTATCATATAAGGTATTATAATCACGATGGCATAAAGCCATATTTAGGTTGGCACATAGCCATTATCAGAATTTTGTGGCAATGCCACCAGGCTACACTTCTCTTCATTCAATTTTTCCCATCCCATGCAATATGTAGAGATGCAACATACATAATAACATAAAATATCCACATATTAATAACAACCTTTAATCTATTGAATACTTTTAATGAATCGGCCCATTAAAGCAATATAATAATTCGGCCCATTAAAGCAATATAATAATTCGGCCCATTAAAGCAATATAATAATTCAACCCACTAAAGCATTATAACAAATCGGCCCATAAGGGCGTTTCAGTAATTCACCCATAGGGGCATTTTCGTAATTCGATCCATAAGGGCATTTTTGTAATTCGGTAATCTTACAACCCAAAGGTATTTCGGTAATTTATCATCCAAGGTATTTTCGTAATTTCGTAACCCCAAACTTAACTACTAATTTGGGGCATAAAAATTGAAACTGTCCATCTGCATCATACCGACTAAACTGGCTATAACTCGAGTTAGGAAACTCGAAATTTAGATCCGTAAATTTTCCTTGAAACTAGACCCATAAATATTCTTACTACAATTTTTTCAGAATTTTTGGCTTAGCCATTTAGTACAGTTTATTCATTAAAGATTCCCTTGTTTCACTGACCAATGGTTCTGACCTCTCTTACCCTAAATTAAAATATCTCACTGCACGTTTTCAAATATTGCTCCCACTTTTTATATTTAAATAGGCTCACTAAGGAATCTATACATATAAACTATAATTCATAATTCTCTTTGTACAATTTTGAATGATTTTTCCAAGATAGAATAGGGAACCACGAAGTCATTCAGAACCAGTCTCACTAAAATTAAAATATCACAGAATATAAAATTCTTCTTCCTCCTATGTTTCTTCCATATAAAACAAGACACAGTAAGTTTTAATTCGATATCTTATTCACTTTCTAATTCCCTGTCTCCTCTTTTTCATGATTTTTCTAAATCACGTCACTGCTGCTAACCAAAAACTATTTCATTGCAAAATATGGTTACCACTACGAACATACGCACGCCCAAGTGATCACATATGTTGATTTTCGATTTTTCGATCTTTCAACTAAATCACAAAACATTTCATGCAAATATTCAGAGAAGTGTGGGATTACACACCATTTCAAACATGTATTCGGAATGGTATGAGATTACACACCTTATTAGGATTTCCCTCAAAATCGTGATCCTTCTCTACTAGGTTCTAAAATTGGACCTTGCACCTTGGCTATTGCAATGAGTTCCTAAAGTAAATAAGTGATGTACCAAAGGGGTTAGCCTTCATCCAATATTCGGCCCTTCCACAATAGCAAGAAGTTGATATCATCACCACAAAATAGAATCACATGAGCATCGCAAAACATCGAAATAAAGAGTAACATCTTACCACCAATATGCGACCTAATCACCCACTTACCAATCAACTTCCGAAACCAAGGCTAAGAGAATGATAAGTAGCAGAAAAGGATGGCTTGATAGTTTCGGCAACCAAAGAAGAATGAACAATGATGGATTAAAGCTTACGGCACAACAAGGGGACAAGATGAATAATGACTAGGTATTTCGGCTAAAACAAGAGAAAAATAGTTGGTAAAGAGAATGCCAAAATGAATAAAGCTTTGAAAAATGGCCAAGAGAAATTTGGCTCTCCCTTTCCCTAACAAAACCGTGTGCCAACTACACCAAAAGGTCATGGTTGACCCAAAAACTCTTTCCAAAACATCCTCCACACTTTAAGCCAACATGTTCCCTATTCTTTCCTTTTCTTTTTCCTTCTTTCCTTCCACTAGAAAATGACACCAAAAAGCTAAGGAGAAAATAACCTCTCAAGCACCAAAAATTGCCAATTGCCTAAAGAAAATTCAGCTATCCCTCCCCCCCCACAAACCGTGTATTACCTTTTGCCTAAGGGAAAAATGTTGACCAAAATCCTTTCCAAAACATCTTCCTTACTTTGGGCCAACATGTATCCAATTCTTTCCTTTTCTTTTTTTCTTCTTTCCTTCAACTCATCCTTTCCTTATTTCCTTAGCCATCTTTCCTAAAAGAAAAAGTCTTCCTTACCATAATTGAAACCTTGGCCGACACTATGGATGAATAGCACAAAAAAATAATCAAAATTTGCACCAAGTGGGATTTGAACCTCTTCCCCTAAAGCCCTTCATGTGACACCACATCCTCTTTACCATATGCTCATTTATGCTAGTAATTTACTCACTTATTTCCATAAGCATTGATGCCACTTGCCTTCTCCCCCTTAAGGGCTTAAACACAAAATTTTCCTATAGCCTAACTTGAACCCGAAAGTTCCTAGAAACCCCGTAACTTTCCAAAATCACCTTCCTAATAAGTTCAACTTGAAATAAAGCCATTCTCTTGCTCTCCAAAAATTTTAAATGCTTCCGTGCTCAAAGCCCAATGAGCCCAATCCTATTAGGCCCAATTTCGGGATGTTACATCTAGCTAGATGTTTAAACGACTTACAATTTTTACATTCAAACATGCTCTTTCAATATATTACAACGCAAAAAAGTCGAAGTAAGTTAAACATATCTTTTGATGGAGCCATATGTTTGACTTACTTCGAATTTTTTGTGTTGTAATATATTGAATGAACATGTTTGTTGGAATTTCTAATACAGTATTTATAAGTACAAGCTAGAATTTGTACCAAGTTTTGAACTCTAATACAATATTTATAAGTACAAGCAATTCACGAGTTTTTGTGCCAAAATGAGTGAGATGTTCTCAATTTCTCATATTTTCAATTTCATTCACTATGATCACTTTCACTCTCTTGGCTTTTATTTGTTCTATGCTTTTATCACACTTGCTTTGCTTTTAACGCTTACAATGCTTTTGTTCACACATTAATTTTTATTTTAAGGCACATATTTGTAAGGATTTTGTATCGTTTCAATAATCATGGATTTAATTACTAATTATTTGAATTTAAACAAGCTAGAATTCAACAAACATATATACCTACTCTTAAATACCTATGCATTTGGTACATTTAACTCATTTTTCCTATTCAAAATTTAACAAATTGAACTAACTAGTTCAAATGCAAACAACATAAAATTGTTTATTCTCATGCTAAATTTACAGTTTAAGCAAACAAACTATATACATGCTCTTAACTAATCACTTGTATTTCTACGAGCTCAAGCATAGACAAAACATAAAAAAAGTATAAATGTTTCTAAAATTAAACAAAAATAATAATAATTGAAAATGAAAATTCTATGTCACCCCTACACTTTACTTAGCACATTGTCCCTATTGTGCTCAAAATAAAATTAGGGAACGAAATTACCTATTTTGGCGTGTTAGTGTTGCAATTGTTGTTGGTTCGTCTCATCCTTTCTGGTTCAGCTTTGAAATTTTTTGCCATCAAAATGTAGGGTTCTACATAAAAACACATATTTTTTATTTTTCTTTTTCGTTAATTAAAACAAATAAAAATACAATCTAACTAACAACAGAAAAATAAAAATCATCCAAGTTTAAATATTTACAACTCCTAGGAAATAATAAGAATTTCATTTTTAGTCGAAATTAGGTTTTGGCTCCTCCACCAACTTTTTCTTGCCTCGACTTCGACCCGTAGATGTTGTAGTAGCCCTCTTACTAAAAGATTGGTTGGGCTTTGTCTTCTCGGATTGCGCATTATGACTCATTTTGTCGATTACCTTCCAAATTGGAACACATGATCGAAGTTGTATGCTGGGAAAGGGGCATCATCATCGTTGCCTCTCTCATCGTCGCCATCATTGGCCTCCTCTTCCTCCCCTTCAGACTCATCAGATGGTGGGAAGGGCGTATATTTATTAGTGACACTCGTGTACGAAATCTATGTACGTTTTCAATGCCCAACGGGGTCATCTCTTACATCTATCGGATTGCCCACTCCATATCCAACAAATCTGTTAGGTTTGTCAACTAAGAAATTTTTCTTTGCTCTTTCTCTTCAGTGGTGGTGAGACATCCATCTTTTGCTTTCGACATTTGTTCTGGTCAGCTATCTATCTTCGCTGAAGTTCCACGAATTGTCGAGCACGCTCTTCGTCAGTTTTACAAATTGTTCTGTTGTTGACATAGGAACCTTTGCCTGTTTGAATAAGGCAGTCATAAGATGTGGGAAGCATATTCCCCATTTCTGTCCACTGATGCAAGCTAGCATCGCCTAATAAATTAAATGTCTCACGCATACCTGTCTTTTCTTCAAAATAGCATTAAGCAAAACTGCTCAAAAGGCGGTGATGTTAGAAATTTTATGTTAGGGAGATGCAGGTGAAAATGAATTGTGTCCACATCTTGGTCATCAAGAGCATACTAGCCTGATGAAATGTAATGGGGATATTCGTGCTAGCCCCATTCGTAAGGTAATTTATTATGGAATCCATATTATGCCTCCGTACATATTTAAATCAATATGCATCCAAGGCAAGTATGAGGCACATCATTATTCACCAAATAATCCTTACCCGACTCAGACTGAATCAAAACTGATGCCTGAATCAACATAAACTTTAGCTTCTCAAAGCTAGCATGTTGGTCATTAGTCCACTTAAATGGAGAATTCTTCCTCAACAACTTCGTCAAGAGAGAAATAATAAGAGAAAACCTCTCGACGAACGTTAGATAATATCCAGCTAACCCTAAGAAAATCCAAATATCAGAAACATTATTTTCTTTCCTCCACTATAGAATAGTCTCAATCTTCTTCAGATGCACACAAATACCTTTCGTCAATACAACATGTCCTAAAAACATCACTTCTTTAAGCTAGAACTCATATTTACTCAACTTTAAATAAAGCTTCTTTGAGAATCTTCAGGACAACTCTTAGA
Source organism: Gossypium rotundifolium (assembly GCA_025506655.1). Lineage (NCBI taxonomy): Eukaryota > Viridiplantae > Streptophyta > Magnoliopsida > Malvales > Malvaceae > Gossypium > Gossypium rotundifolium. Next base: position 32,932,666 of record CP106727.1, on the reverse strand, counting down.
TGTTTATCATGTTGGAAAATTTTCAAATTGAAAACAGTTTTCTTGCACAGTAAAAAATCAAAGTTTTGAAAATCGACCCGATTTGTGATATTTATAGCAATAAACCTTAGATCGAGATCATACTTGTGTTTTCGGATAAGCGGATCCTTGAAGTTTTTCAATTTTCAACCAAACGATCTTCTCTGCTATTCTCATACCATGAACTACTTCTAGTGTGGGCTCGAACCAATTGAATTTGAAAAACAAAACTAGAAAAAGTTTTCTCTCCTTTTAGGGTGAAAATGAAAATTCTCTTTTCTTTAATAGAAACTATTAAAATTGTTATTCTGGAAAAATATATTTAAAATTTGAGAATAAACTCTTTCTATTTTTCAATAGAATAATAATCTCTTAAAAGTTGTGTTCATAGATCTGCCTATGACATCTATTTATAAAAAGAGAAAGTAGAACCCTTGTAGAGTTGTAAAGGTTTCTTTTAAATAAAAATAACATCCTTCTTAGAGTAAGAGAGGGGTGAATGACTTACCCTTGTATTTCTACTAGGGTTGCTGCCCCTTCATGTTATGTGAGAGGTTTTGGGCCTCTCTCACATAGGATCCAATTACGAATACTTCTGAGACACTAAGGTTGGTAAGTCAATATCAGGCGAATCCAGGTCCAAGACACTGGAAAGAATTTAAGCATATACTTAAGTATTTACAAAGAACGAGGGATTATATGCTTGTGTATTCCAAAGGAAATCTCACTCCTATCGGATATAATGATTCTGACTTCCAAATGTGTCAAGATTCGAGAAAATCGACATTGGGCTATTTTTTTATCCTAAACAGCAGGTCCATAGTGTGAATGAGTGTGAAGCAAGGTTATACTGCTAACTTCACTATTGAGGGCCGAATATGAGGTACGAAAAAACTATGAACTATAATAGTGTGGATATAGCTAAATTCGAATTAACCACATAAGGACAAAACACATAAGGAAGACAGTAGTGTTTGACGGAATAGTAGACATAGTCTAAGATCACATATGAGGAAAAACCCTTGGATTTCTTTTACCAAGCCTCTTATAGCTAGATAGCTCTTTAGGAAACACATGGAGGGGCACAAGAATGTGAAACATGACTCATCTACATCACAAGGGCAAACGGGAGATTGTTGGATCTAGTGCCCTAAGTGTAGTATTTTCATCTGAGTACACTTGTAATTTTTTAGAATAGATTTATTAAGAAAATTATTCATGAATTAAATTAATATACTTTGTATTATTTTCCTCAAATTTTTTTTCACGCAAAGTGAAATAGAAGCAAATGTTGCTTATTGGTTGTCTATTGTTTAAACTGATACTGCGCGGTATTATGTGGTCGATTGTAGTACAGAAAGACAACTTGTATTAGTAGACGAACCTAAAAATTTACTTAGTCTAATCAGAAAGGTTCAAACCGATTGAAATACTAATATGTCATCAATCAAGTCCAATTGGGGAGATGTCTTTTCTTGTACATCGGAGCGGATGACTCCCAAAAGATAGAGATATAGATGTAACAGACAAGACTGATAATACATCGGACACAACCCAAGTAGAATAGATCCTACATTCGTTTATGTATTTATTCACTTGTGACGCTCATAGTGTGGCATACCTAAATCCTGAGTGGATGGCAGACTATGTATGCGTGACTTGTGCAATTTGATGTAAGTAAAAGCCTGAGTTCAAATAGATAAGGAACCGAAAGTTGGAGCGTTGGGTGTCCAACTTCTGTAATATGTAACGCCATTCAGAAAAGTGGAATTCATAGCCCAAAACATGAGTAAATGATATCTTATCATTGGCATTACATGGTTGATGAAAAGTAAACATGGCCACGGGTAATCGATTTTTGTGGTGGATGACTTGATCACTATTTAATAGTGATTGACTTTTTATGAAGGAAGATGTAATTACTATGAGATAAAATAGGATTATATTAGGATAACAAATATTATCCAAAAAAGATCAAGGATATCCTATGAGGGAAACACACTAATGACAAGGTCATTGGATGAAAGCTAAGTAGTTGCTTTTATAATGGTTTGTCGTTGGGGGGAGCTCAATCACGATACTATAATGGAATAGCTTCATGACTAAATACGCTTATAATTAATAGGCAAAATCCGAAACTTAATTATAAATCATTTGAGCCTAAACTTCATATGTCCAATCGGTCTCTCTACTAGCCCGTTGGAATCATAAATGAATTGTGTGTTTAAATAAAAATGAAGGAATGAATAGAAAAATAGAAATGGGAAACATTTAGGAATGATTATGGTTTTCTCTGAAATGGAGAAATGGAATCATTTGAAAATGAATGTAGGTTTCCAAAACAGGAAATGGAAATAGAAATTTGCAATCTTATTTAGGATTACTTAAAAAATGATGGAAGAATAAGTTTATATTTTTGGACTGTTTTGTAGCCCGAAACTGAAAATAAATTATTCAGTCATAGTGAATATGTTAAGTTGAGACATAATGTATTTTCTCAAAATTTTATTGGGGTAAAATTAAGGTGAGAAATTTATTTAATATGTAGATATTAAAGTTTATTTTGGGAAATAAAAAAACTGAATCTGGTTGGATCATATTATAGAGTACTGGATCAAAAGCCCAGAAAGTACTCGTAATTGGACCCGATGTGAGAGAGGCCCAAAACCCCTCACATAACATGAAGGGGCAACAGCCCTAGTAGAAATACAAGGGTGAGTCGTTCACCCCTCTCCTACTCTAAGTGGGATGTTGTTTTTTCTATTTAAACTAAACTTTGCAACTCTACAAGGTTTCTACCTTCTCTTCCTCTAAATAGATGGCAAAGATAGAGCTATTAACACAAGTTTGAAAGATTGTTATTCTGCCAAAAAATATAAAGAATTTATTCTCAACTATTACATATATTTTTTTGGAATAATAATTTTACCAATTTCTATTAAAGAAGAAATAATTTTTTTCACCTAAAAAAGAAAACTTTTTATATTTTTTTGTTTTGGTTCAATTGGTTCGAGCCCACACTCAAAGCAGTTCGTGGTATGAGAATAGCAAAGAAGATCGTTTGGTTGAAAGCCAGAAAATATCAAGGATCCACTTATCAGAAAAGACGTGTGTATTCGGTTAAGGTTTATTGCTATAAATATTAGAAACCAGGTCAGTTTTCAAAATTTTAATTTTCCGCCGTGCAAGAAAACCATTTTCAAACCAGGTTTTTTCCAACACATTCATCAAACAAAAGTGACAATACTAGGTACTCATAGTGCCCATATCGAGTCCTAAATGGACTTTTAGGCACGTTCGACTCATTTACCTTTAGTTGATAATGCCCAGACCTCAAATCAATCTAAGAGAACATTGTTGCTCCTTGGAACTAGTCGAACAAGTCACCAATCCTTGGCAGAAGGGACTTGTTTTAATGGTCAACTTGTTCAACTATCGATAATTGATGCACAACCTTAGTGTTCCGTCCTTCTTCTTAACAAACAAGACCAGGGCTCCACAAGTTGCCAAGCTGGGTCTTATGAACCATTGATCCAAGAGCTCCTGAAGTTGAACTTTAAGTTCTTGAGTTTTTAGATGTCATGTGGTAGGGAGCAATGGACACCGGTGCAAGTCTAGGAAACACCTCAATTCTGAACTCAACCTCTCTATCAGGAGATAATCCCGGTAATTCATCGAGAAAAACATCTTTAAACTCCCTCACAGTAGGGATAGTATCCACATCAGGATTATTCGAACTTGCATCCAAAACATAAGCCAAATACATCTCACAACCCTTCCAAATCAGTTTCTCCACTACCATTGCCGAAATCATATTTGAGAGATAATCTATCCTTTCCCCTACCATAACAATCTATTTCCCATCAATTGCATTCAGAGCCACTCACTTATGGCACAGTCTAGACTCACGCTATGCTCAACCAATCAATTTATTAACAAAATCAAATCAAACTCCCCTAAAGGTAACTCCATCAAATTAGCTAGAAACATCTCACCCTAAATTTCCAACGAACATCGCATATAGATTTTATTCACTACCACAGATTGTCCCAACAAACTCACGACAGTAACATCACTAACAATTTCCTCTACCCCAATTTCCAGTTTATCAAAAACCATACTAGCAATTTAAGAATAAGTAGAACCTATATCAATCAAAGCAAAGTACCGTATAAAATAAATTATAAAGGTACCTGCTATGACATTAGATGTGTCGGATCCTCTCGATGTCTAATTGCATAAACCAATGACTGTTGTTTGGCTTCAGACCTAGCTATATTTTAACCTGGTGCTCTATAAACTTGACCTGCAATACTTGTCGTAATAGTTGTGACTCTAACACCACCAGTCCTACCTTGACCAAGACCCCTCAAAGGTAACTACCCAGAACCCTAAGTCGTAGCTTGTATATGATTAACCAGATATTGAAAATCTTTCATTTGATACTCAGTAGACCCACATCTCAGACATGTTCCCAACTTCTTCCAACACTCACCCGAATTTCACCTACAATAGTGCCCACAGTTCGAAATTTTCCACGATCCAGATGAACTACCAACACCACTTCCTGCAACACTTTGTTGGAACCTGCCCTCCTTGCCCGTTTTATAGGTCACGAAAAAGAGTTAGTAGGACCTAAATCCTTTTTACTCAGAACCTTATCCTTATCACAATTTTCCCTCCCCTTCCATTTAACCTTCTCTACAGTTTTAGTTTTCTCAACCAGAGTCTTAAACACCCTCTTTTGATGCGGTGCAACTTGCACTTGAAGACCATACCTTAGCCCATCCTCAAACCATACACACTTACCCAGCTCAGTAACCTCCATACCCGTGGCATAACGCTCAACCTCAGAAACTCGGCCTCACACTCTACCATTGTCCTATCACCCTATTTTAGCTTAATAAACTCTAGTCTACGAGCCTCAACATACCTTGTACCAACGTAATTCTTTTGGAAGGCCTCTTAAAAATAATCTCGAGTTAGATGTTCAGCTTGAGTACCTCTCACTACATACCACCATCAATGGTATACCTCATCCCTCAACAGAGACATTGTACCCTTTAACTTTAGTTTTGGGGTACAATCCATATCCTCTAATATCCTTTCTGTAGCCTCCATCCAATACTCAGCCAAAATTGGGGTTGTTTCAGCTACACCCCTGAACAACTCAGCTCCATTAGCCCAGAGCCTCTCAGTCACCGATCCACGGTTACCCAATCAAGAATAGGTTCTAGCAATATTCTAAAGCACTCTCAATATGGCATGAGACAGCCCATTCTTACCCTATCATAATTTCTACCTCTAGTGGAAAATAAGTCCTCTCTATAATTGCCCTCAAAAAGTTGAGTATCATTCTGAGCTGCAGGCGGATCAACTGGAGCAGCTTGGCCCAGCTTGCCTCGAGTTCGCCTACTATGGGTGCTGATAAAGAATCCCCAAATATCTAGAGTTTAGCATATATATAGTTTTAAAAGTACAATAGTTAGTTAAGGACAACATTAGAGTCTCAAAATTATTTGAAAAACATTGTAAAAATTATATATGGCATGGTACTCGGCAAAACCCCTTTAAAAACATGCATGTAATCTTTACTAAACCAATTGTGCTCTAATACCATCAAATAAACCTCTCTAACCCCACCCAAATGTTACATTTGAATTGTGGAGATTATACTAGCCATCAAAATGGCCCAGTAATCCATTTAGTTTCGAAAACACATATTTGTTTAAATCATTTCATAAAAGCATCAATTTTTAGTTGTTCTTTCATTCAATTTAAATTTCATATTATAAAATATTACTTATAATTATTTTAAAATAATTTGACAATCTTGAAATAAATTTAAAAATTTAACTTATGGTTTTATTATAAAATAGTACCACATGTATGTTTAAATAAATTATTCGTTCTTGTTTGGTTTTAAAGTCACCATTATTTGTAGCAAAATCCCAAAGAAAATAAACCATTATCTGTACCCATACTACAGTTATTTATAAAATAATTATACAGTCCCAAAATAGAGTTTATGAAATAAATTTAAATTATGTTTTCAAAATCAATAATAGTGTTATGCCGAGTTCAAACCCTAACCTCAAGAGTTATCTAAAAGATAGGAAAACTAAGGGTAAGCTATAAAACATGTGCACTAGGCATATAAAGTAGTAATTAATAGAATACAAGCATGCAGTACAAAGTACAAAGCATAATCACGATATTCACAATATAGCATGCATAACAGTTTATCAGTTTCGCGAAGATCACATAATTCAATAGTATATACATGGATGACAATGCAGTTTCCTACCCAATCCATCCGCTACGCACCAATAAGAGTTCCCTAGAACTCGTCCAACCTTTTACACCATAACAGTAAGAGCATAAACTTATGTAGATATATCGCCAGTAGATATGTGGAAAAATTGTCAGTAGATCTACAAATGAACTACCAGTAGATATATGGATAAACAGCCAATAGATTTGCAGATGAACTACCAATAGATATACGAATAAACTACTAGTAGCACTTCTTTCTTTAACAACCCAAACCCCAATGCATAGTATGACAGATTATTGATGACAACAATGGTAACAGTAGTAGTAGCAACAGTAACAGACTATTAATTAAGCAGTGACAGTATATGGCACCTCAAACCCGTTCGGGACGGACGACCCGAATTTCGAACGTCATATTAGCCACCAAAGTGACTCTTTGTACCGGTCAACCAACACACTGCAATCCAACCAACACACCAATTTAAAACATGCTTAATTAAGAATTTTAATCAAACAATCCTAAAACTTGCTTCTATCATCGTAATGCAACAAAAAAGGATTAAGGGTAAAAATGTCATTTTTACACAACGTAAACGTTAAATACTTAAATAATAAATTTGGACCAACTTGTGTCTTGAGCATTTTATTTTAAAGCATTCGTAAAAATTTGATTCAAAACAATATTTAAAACTCACATAATTCCAAAACGAAGTTTAAGGACTAAATCGTAGTTTTTCAAAAATATTTGAAAAAGTTATTTTGGGAAAATGAAGCTACCCTACTAAAACTAAAGGAATGAAAGTAGGATATAAAAATTCTAAAACATGATTTTCTAATCACATCAACAAAAATAAATTTACACAAAGAAAATAAGTAAACACATAAACATATGTGAACCATTACTTAGAAAAACTAGCATGTAACCTGCGAACTCCTATCACCAGACACATGCGAACACCTATCACCACATACCTGCAAACCCCTATCACCAGACACATGTGAACCCCTATCACCAAATACCTGCGAACCCCTATCACCAGACATTTGCGAATTGTAATAACCCGTTTTTAGTCAAATCGAAACAGTGTTTTTGAGATCACAAATCCAAAGTTAAAATAATTATTTTATCATTATTTTAATGTTTATAGTATGATAGTGTGTTTGTGTGAAAATTTTGTTAAGAAATTTTATCGCTTGAATGGTTAATTTGATAAAAAGGACTAAATCGTGTAAAGTGCAAAAGTAGTGTTCTAATAGCTAAAGGTATCTAATAGCTATGGAATATTATATTAAATGTCCTTATGTTGTAATTAGACCATTTGAAACATGAGTGGACAAAGATGGACATGGTTAGGTGAATTTTAAATGTTATACATTAAGGTTAAATTAGTAATTTGATTATTTAAGATAAATTAAATAAAACAAAATTCCTATCATCTTCCTAATATCATCTACCACCTAAAATTTCATAAGAAAAAGCCATGGAAGAAGCTTATGCATTCGGTCATCTTACCTAGCTTGCATGTGAGTATTTTTCATCTCAATTTTAATGATTTCTATGTTTTTGAGATCATTGCAACTAGGTCTAGCTAGCTCAGGGACTATTTTGCAAAATTTTTAAAGATTTTAGATATTTCCATTGATTAATACATGAGTATTTTAATGTTTAATGATAGATTATGAATGTTTGATGATAGTTATACAAGTTTTGTTAAGTGATTTTTAGTGAAAATGCAAATTAGGGATTAATTTGTGAAAAGTGTAAAATTCAAGGTTAAATGTGAAATAAATGAAAAATAAGGGCTGCTTTGGTAATAAGAGAAATTCAGCTAGCATGGGTAAGGACCTAATTACATGAATTTGTGTTTTTATGAAATAAAGACTAAATTGTAAAAGAGGTGAAACATTAGGGGCAATTGTGTAAAAATGCCTTAAAGTGAATTTTGGACTAAATTGAATAGATAGATGATTAAATAAGTTAAATTTTGATTATATTTAGATCAAGAAAGTTGAAATACGGACTTAGATTGGGGAAAGAACAAAGTTCTCGACTAATCGACTCGTGTCATCGTTTTTACGTCCGAGGTAAGTTCGTATGTAATAAGCATTTTATAATTATGTTTTTAATGCTTTGATATTGCCTAAACTGTGAATATGAGACTATGGGCATGTTCAACAATGATTCTACGATGATTGACAAGTGTGAAATCCTGGTTGAACCTTAGGAATAGATTAGGATACGAATGACATGTCATTAGGGCTTATTGTGATTATGTGATCCGGGTGCTGGTCCTGTACGTCCTACTGGTGGCTGAGTATACTAGCATGTGTTGCGGTTACTTGACAGCTTGTGTGAGCAACACCGTGTAGCTAAGTCTTGACCCATAGCTTGTGTGAGCAGGCCCGTTGATAGTTCGATAGTGAGCATATATGTGATATGAGATTAAGATAGCATTGGTTATATATGTGGCACTTCAGTGCGAGTTTCCCGAGTAACTGATAGTATTTTGAATAGTTCAACGGGTATATGAAAGACGTAATTGATTATGAGATTGATACGAAATAGTACATGTATGTACATGAACCGTATAAGCTTTAAATTGAAGTGAATTTTCAAGATCACATATAATCTTATGATTGAATAAGTGAAAGGTTTGTTGGTTATTATGAGTACTTGATGATATATTCAATTTGTTGAATTGTGTATTTTTTTATTATATTGAGTTTATTGCATATGAGCTTTTTAAGCTTTATAGCATACTTTGTTTAATTTCCGTGTTTTATAGTGAAATCAAGCTAGCTCAGATTCGGGGATCGTCGGAGACTATGTTACACTATCCTACTATCACTTTGGTACTATTGAGCTTATGTTTTGAGTATATGGCATGTATAGGGACTTTGGTCATTTTGGTTGAGTTGATAATGATTTTGGTCATTTGAAATGGCTTGTAAATGTTTATGTTTTGGTTTGCATTTATAGGTATGAGAGATGGCTTATTTTGGTTTATTTTGGCAATTATAGTGATGTATATATAAGTGTGCAAATGGCCTTTGTTTTGAGTTTGGTAATTGCCCTATAAATGCTAGTTGTGATGGTTAGAGTATGAAATAGTCCATGTTTGAAGAATGATATGTTTGTGATATTAGGTAAAATAATGTATGTTTGAATGTGTCCATTTTGATGATTTGAGATTGTGGTATTGGTATGAACTCGATTGGTCTAGTGTGGTTTAAGTGTGCCTTGTTGTTGTTAGTAATAAAATGGTATGATTTATGTTTGGATGAGTTTAGAAGAATTTTTATTGATGCTATGTTTTAGTTCCTTTGAGTTTGATGTAGGTGTGCACAAGTTTGTGTGGCAAATTGGCTTGGTAAATAGCCTATTTTTGTCTATACAAGCAGAGACACGAGTGTGTGCCTTAGCTGTGTGCGACACACAATCATGTACGCAGCCGTGTGCCCCCTGGTGTTGAAGTAGAAACCAAGTTAGTATACTCCACACAGCCTCACATAGGGGCGTGTGACTTGGCCGTATGGCATAAGTCAATATACCTTATAGGTTTGGCACAGCCTGGCACACGGACGTGTATGGCCATTTGTAGGGCACACAGGCTAGCCACACGTGCATGTGTGTTGACCGTGTGACCCAAGTCAGAGAGTTACACGGGGTCGGACACGGGTTGGGACATGGCCATATGCTCCCATTTCGAATGTCCACACGGCCTGTGACACGGGCATGTCTTTAGCCGCGTGAGACACACGGCCGGGCCACACGGACGTGTGTCCCCTGTATTTTGTACAAATTTTTTAAGTGTTCAAAAAGTTTTCAAAGTTATCAATTTAGTCCCAAACCACCCCGAATGCATATTTTGGGCCTCGTAGGCTCGTATTAGGGACGATATGAATGTGTTGATTGATATTTGATTGAAATTTGGAAATGTATGAGTAAATGTATGTGTAAGTGTGTTATAAGTCTGGTGATGCTCCAAAACCCTATTTCGGTGTTGAATACGGGTGAGGGTGTTACACGAACCCTTATCATCAGACACATATGGACCTTATCACTAAATACCTACAAACCACTACCATCAAACACATGCATACCCCTATCACCAGACAGATGCAAACCCCTATCACCAGATACCTACGAACCCCTATCACCAAACACATATGAACCCCTATCACCAGACACCTATAAACCCCTATCACCAGATATCTACGAACCCCTAAGGTGAACCCCTTAATATAGTTGATAATTTAACATTTATCTACCACTTCTACATTTTTCAAGCATATTTCAAGTTGTATAAACACACAAATAGTTATAAAAGTCCTTAAAAATATCATAAAAAGTCCAATAACAAATCTAGATTAAAAGTAAAATCTAGTCCCTTAAGTTTGCACTCATATTGCCATTTTTATGAACCAAAAACCATCTCACATGCACAAATAAAGATGCCTTTGCCTTTGGATCACCAAGTTGTTCATTTCACCACTTCACTCCAATTGTGTCACTGTAAAAATGTTCATAAAAGAGTGTGAGCTTAACCAAGCTTAGTGGGTATTCAAAAGGCTACAATAATCCATAAATACATGAGTTAAAAACAAGCATGCTAGACACAATTAACACATGGCATCTTTAACATCATATCATGTTGATACATTGGCTACTTATGAAATGAAAATACATGTTAAAATAACCATTGGATACATGGATCTCCATTACCTAGTACTTGACTAATAAAGTCCATATCAAACCCATAAAGTGTAGCATGAAGCTAGCACTCTCCTATACATCAATTAACATGATCCATGAATGGAGCAAGGCTCTACATTCCCTTATCTCTCCACATGTCACAACATCAAACTCATACATGAGTACTCAAGTCCTATGGTATGCCAACTATATCCAATGTTTTCAAAGGTTCATAAGGCCAATATATCCCTTTCACACATTAATTTTTTAGTTTTTATACACTAACACATCACATTCATATCACTTGTCACTTTCAGATAATGCACCTCATATGCAAACACTTTGTTCAATGAGCCAAATACACTTTCATTTCAAATGTGTGTGCATAAGACCAATTGTTCACAAGGCATATATAGTCATATATTCAACACATGTATTCACATCATACACTTGCACATATAAAAACACATGTAAGTTTACTTATAAAATAAAGAAGTTCAAGTAAGAACACTTACTCTTAGGACTTAGATTAGATGATTAGACCACCTTAGCCCCATTTAACTCATTGATTTGCACATCAATTATAGCACACAAGACCAATCACCTTAGCAACTTGTTTGCACAAAAAAGCTCAAGTAAGCTTTTTGACTGCCTTCGGACGTACTACAAAATAAATGAAATTGAGGCGGTGTCTGAGTGCAATTCAAATAAAATTTAAAATTTCTTTATAGCTTATTTTTATTTGTTAAATTATTTTTCTTTAATTAGTTTTATTTTTAAATGTTATTATTGATGATTATCTCAGCCTTTTCTTGAAATATTTTGGCTTTGCCCGTGTGTAATAGAGTTTCTAGTTATTAATAATTTGTTATGGGTGTAAAATCTATCTCATTAGTTTTATATTCAAAATTTAATAAAACACTATTAATAAAATAATTATTATCATATTTATAAATTTAATTTTTATTATAAAAAGGATTTTAACTTGATAATGATTATCATATTTAAAATAAAATCATACTTATATATGAAACGTTATATTTATTTAATTAAAATTTGTAACTAAAAACTTTGGTTTTATAATTTTTAATTTATCCAATTATATTTAATTTTATAGATTTACAACTTTTATAATATATTATATTATTTTTATGTAGAACGATCAAATTAACTTAATTTCACATTAATATATTATTATATTAATTAATATTACTTTTATTATTATAAAATGATACTAATAAATTATCTTTAATGTTAACTTAGTAATATAATTAACAATAAAAGGTATTTTTATTAGTTCAAAACTTTTCAAACTTATACTTATATATTATAAATATAAATTATATGATTTATCAACTTTTGGCGTATAAATTTTATTTGATTAATTCGCTACTTAAAAGGAAAAAATTAAAAGAAAAAAATGTTAAGGATATTAATTTGGTTAAGAGTATGTACAATAACTTATTAACATATTTTTTTTGATTGTTTCAATGAAAAAAATTAACTTATGAGTTAAGTGATAGAATTGTAAATTTATTCATTTTCATGTCTAATATCGATTAGAAATTTAACGTTAGTGATTAATTTATAATTTTGAATAGTTTAATAATAAATTTGTAACTTTTGATATTAAATAACTAAAGTGTTAATTTAATAATAGTTGTTTGAATATAGATTACCTTAACTTTTTCTTATTTAAGTTTAAATTAAATATTTTAATTATATAAAAATAAAATATCAAATATCAAATGTAATTTCTTTTAGTCCCTTTAAAAAATTGAATATTGAAGTTAATATCATGACTAAATTTCACTTGACCCTAAGATGATAAAATTTCTTTATAGCCCATTTAAAAATTATGAAATAATATGTTAATATAGTGATAAAATTATACTTTAACCTCACTTAAAAATATAATTTAATCTTGGCCCTTTGAAATAAATTTCTAGCTTTGTCCCTGGTCATTGTGAGTATTTTTATTTTAAAATATTGTACAAATAAATTAAAAAATTATTAATATTAACAATTTGAGTTGAATTTTAAAATTTAAAAAGTAGAAAGATAAAATATCTATAAATAAAAGTATAAGGACTAATATCCAAAATTTAGAAGAATACAGGGATCCATGACATATTTTCACCCTAAAAAATACATAAAAATCGATTTTCACTAAACCCACTGCTTTTCATTAAATAGCGAAATAGATCAAACAAAATATAGAGGAGAACTCTCGTATCTTCGCTTGCCTATTCTTTTTACTCTCCGTGCGTCGCTCTGGTACTTAATCTAACAATTACTTTTAATACTTTTCACCTGTGATCTCGTATTATCAGCCGAATCTACTGTTGATTTGTTTGTGCACTTATAGATTCTTGCTTGTGTTTAATTGACTAGGTTTTTCACTTTTCAAGAATTCAAGCCCACACTTTAAGAAAATATTATATATATTTTTTGCATCACATTGTCTTTGCTATATCTTCTAGGTTTCTAATCGTTTTCAATAATCTCGTTTTTTGTTTATTTATTCATTTTTTTGTTTATTTATTCATTTTTGTTTCCTTTACTCATTCTGTTTTGGTTGGTTGTCTTTCAATAATGCAGATTGAATATTGTTTTATTTTGTTTCAGTGTTTAACAATTTAGGTTATAAACGTTATACTTATTATTTTTTGGTCGAATTTGATCTGCTTCTTAATTCTTTTATTTTTAAATTTGTTTTTTCATATATAATATATTTTTTCTATGAAGCTCTTATCCGCTTTCATTTTATTTTTCTGATTTTTTCCATTGCAGTGCAGATTTCGGCGGAATAGTGTGAGTTGGCTTTGAGATTGTTGGAACTTTACATTGTAGAGATGGCAAATTTACAAATGACCGGTATTCTAGAAAAGGTATTATTATTTATATGCTGTTTTAATCTTTTTTTCCAGTGTCCTCTGTGCTTGCTTCATCTCTTACAGTTTGCTCAGCTTTATAGATGAATGAGAAAAGAAAGAAAAAATGACAAAGGCTTATCTGATATTGTTTTGTTACTTATTAATCTCTTCCTATAGATGACTGGAAAGGATAAAGATTATAGATATATGGCTACTTCTGATTTATTAAATGAGCTAAACAAGGAGGGCTTTAAGGCTGATTCTGACCTCGAGATAAAGTTGTCAAACATTATCCTCCAACAACTTGATGATGTAGCTGGTGATGTTTCTGGATTGGCTGTCAAATGGTAAGCTTTTTGTTCTCTCGGGTAGTGTTTTGCATTAACAAGTTTCTATATTTTAGGCATCTTTGTGCGCTATAATGCTAGACTAGTTTACATCATGATTTCTCCTGGTTCTTGTATTTCATTGTTTTGAGTTTACTCTGAGTTTAACTTTTATTGTAGTCTTGCTCCATTGGTGAAGAAGGTTGGTGAACCAAGAGTTGTGGAAATGACCAATAAACTCTGTGAGAAATTGCTTAATGGCAAAGATCAGCACCGCGACATTGCAAGCATAGCTTTGAAGACAATCATTTCTGAAATCTCTACTCCATCTCTTGCACAATCTGTTTTAATTTCTCTGTCTCCTCAACTAATAAGAGGAATAACTGGCGGGGCAAGTTTCTGAACACAGCTTATCAATGCTTTGTGATTTATATCTTCAATAAATTTCACTATGAAAGTGTTTCTTTTGAAGTACTGTTTTAGTTTCTTATTTCAGTTAAGTTCCAATGTGAAAGTTTAATTCCACAAAGATTTATGGACAATAATATTTGCTTGATAAATTTTTCAAAGATACTTCTTTTACAGTTTCATCATGCTAATCATATATAGGGCCTTGACTATGGGATGAACTTTAAGGCTGATATCAATTACTTTGGTACTGTTGTCCTTGTGCAATGAAAGAATATGGAATTTTTTTTTTCTCTTCTGCTTGCTTTGAATATTTTGTATTCATAATTAACTTATTATTAATATTGTTGCAGGGGACTAGCACAGAAATTAAATGTGAATGTCTTGACATTTTATGCGATGTTCTTCACAAGTTTGGAAATCTAATGGCAACTGACCATGAGATACTTCTGAATGCATTGCTGTCACAATTGAATTCCAATCAAGCCAGTGTTAGAAAGAAGACAGTTTCTTGTATTGGTAAGATGTGCTGAATTGAAACAAATTTGTTTGTTTGGTGATCCTTTTGTTGGCTTTTTGTTTCTTTAAACTTGGTTTTGACGTGCTCAAACTTATATTTCATTTTGGACTTTGGAGTCTTTTGTGGAGTAACAGTTCAATTAAAGCCCTCTCTTCATGTACTAATTCTGCTTCATATGGAGAAGGCTAGATGCCTTCTAATTCTTGTTATTTAATACATGCATGCTAGAATGGAGCAATTAGTAGAGGTTTGACTTCCTTGATACTTAATCTAATGTTTGGTATTTATGACAACTGTAAGGAATGAAGAAAAAAGAATTGATGAGTGTTTATATATATCTTTTAAGATGTGGATCATATTTATTTAGTTTTGTACAAATTATGCTAAGGACTGAGGGGAATCGGGGAAGGAGAATTTGCAAGTGTTGGGGATCGAAGCTCAGCATTGCTGGAATCCCAACTCCTAGAGGAGGTGGCAATATCATTTGGATAAGCTGACATATTCTGTTTTTATAAATTATTGACTAATCATTCTTTTGTTTTCAGCATCTCTTTCTTCAAGCTTGTCAGATGACTTGTTAGCGAAGACAACCATTGAAGTTGTACGAAATGTAGGAAGTAAGGGAACAAAATCAGAATTGATCCGCACGAACATTCAAATGATTGGTGCTTTGAGGTCATTACCTCTTTTGCCTCATACTGCTTATGAATGAAGTTGCTATTGTTTGAAATTTGTTAATAACAAGGTTAATTTTTATTGGAAGAGTAAAATATTGAACCCTTCCTAAGGTTTGTAGAAAATATCTTTAATCCCCCATAGGTTTTGAAGAATACCTTCTTTCTCCCCCTGTTTTTTACCATAAAACAATATCATTGGGCTTCAAAAAGTAATATTGTTTATTATGAAGTTAAAATGAAAATATAAACACACTCCTTTCACTTTTTCTTATCTTATTTATTTTAATTTATATTTTAGTTTATATTTTGTTTTCTCTTTTACCTAGATTTCTTTTTACAAAGTATGATATTTAGTTAATTCTAAAACCATCTTATTATCTTGTCCTATTTTAATAGAAGTTATATTCTAATTTAATTACATATTAAATATATTAACAATAATCTATAATTCAATTATATATTAACTTCATGAATGAATCGCATGTATCAATTATCTTCAGTTAAAATAAATTGATCCATTAATCTGGGAAAAGAGTTGTGTTAAAGAAATTGATTAGAACCAAAAAAGAAAAAATGGAACAAGTAAAAGGAAAACGAAATGTTGGTATTTTCAGTATTTAAAGTGAGTTTTTGGACAAAAATTAGTTTGAATATTAGAATCCTTAGATCTCTAATTTTTAAAGAGAGATAAGGAGTATTTTCGTATCAATGGAGGTAAGCTTATTTTCAACAAAACTGCATGGATGGCATTTTTTTTTCTAATTAAGTTATATATGAATATTTGTATGGATTTTTTCTAGGTTTGAATGTTGTAAATGCTCTACCCTCAAAGATTTAAATCTATAAAGACTCCATAAAAATAAAAATAGCAAGGGTGGCATGTTGCTGGAAGAACAACCATTTGCCATTATTGCTTTTATCTTTGTGGAGTCTTTATAGATTTAAATCATTGAGGGTAGGATTTCAGTGTTTTCTTATTGTTATATGTGTTGCTAATGAAATATATGTTATCATTGTATTCAGCCGTGCTGTTGGGTATCGTTTTGGACCTCATCTTGGAGACACTGTGCCAGTGCTTATTAATTACTGCACAACTGCATCAGAAAATGATGAAGAGCTAAGAGAGTATAGCTTGCAGGTGTTCTATATGGCTTTGTTTCTTAGAGGGTGTAGTGTGCTTTAGCGCTTGATAAATTCTTGTGGGGTGAAATTTATAATTTAATAATTGAGTTGCTCATAACGGTCAAGTTTTGCTTTCAGGCACTAGAAAGTTTTTTGCTTCGCTGCCCTAGGGATATTTCGTCCTATTGTGATGAAATTCTTCACCTTGCTTTGAAGTATTTAAGTTATGATCCAAACTTTACTGATAACATGGAGGAAGATACTGATGATGAGAATCACGAGGAGGAGGAAGAAGAGTATGATTTTTCATTTGCTTCTAGTATGATTTACGTTTATGTCTGCATGAAAGACAGGTTTTTTAGCTCCAGCTCTTTATTGTTTTATAGTGAGAGTGCAAATGAATATACCGATGATGAAGATGTAAGTTGGAAAGTTCGAAGAGCAGCTGCTAAATGTTTAGCTGCATTAATTGTTTCTCGACCTGAGATGCTATGTAAACTGTATGAGGAGGTATATATTTGCCAATTCTGTCCTGAACTTCTGAGGGTAGTTCCCGCACCATTTTGAAGATGTTATTCTCTCTTGGTGCAGGCTTGCCCTAAGTTAATTGATAGATCTAAAGAAAGGGAAGAGAATGTCAAGGTAATGTTCAGGCCATGGTATATAGATTTCGTTCTTCATATGGGTTTGTTTATCAAAGAATAACATATGGCAGATGGATGTTTTTAATACGTTCATTGAGCTACTACGGCAAACCGGAAATGTGACTAAGGGACAGACTGACATGGATGAACTGAGGTGAGTTTCTCATATCATTTAAGCACCAAAGATATTATTATTTTCATGATTTTCTCAATTTTGTTTACACTTCAAGTTTTTTGTTTATTATTATTGGTGCTTGTTCAATCTGGAGTGACCTGGATTTGAAATTCATATGGTTGGCTTAAATTTGAAATGACCATTACCCATTCATGACTTGATTTGGATCCTCAAATGGCTCGAAATAAGATCTTACCTAACTCCACCATTAACTTATAGCTAGGATAATCTTTTATTTTCTTGATTAAAATTTGTAGATTTAAGAAAATAATGAATACCACACAAATTTGTGTTGATACTTTGTTTTGGTGCATTCATTGCTAATATTGTATTGAGGATAAACTAGGTTGACCGATTATTTTGAAATTGACAAATGTTGATTGGATTGGATCTCTCAACTTCAAGAACTCTTAATTATACCTGATCTGTAATTGTTTTAGAATTAATCATTTAGTCTTATTATTATTTTTTAAAATTTATAGTTCTTTTGACAGCATTCAATTTTATTTTTCAAATTAAACTTAATTCAAAGTGGAATTGAAACTCTATAAATGTTAATGGATATAAAAATGATTTTAATGGTTCTACATGAAATATAATTGGACCTTAAGCCTGCCTAAAACTTGAATGATCTGAAACCTGCTTGAAACTTGAATGATCTTGACCTGAGATAACTAGAGCCTTGGGTGTCCTTAACAGATGCATTCTGAACATGAATTAATTTGAACTTTGGAAGAATTGGAATAGGAAGGTTTATCTGGCTTATTACTCTGGTTTATTTGCTTTATAATCATTTGATTTATCTTTGAACTATGGTTAAGAATTTTAAGACAGCCTTAATGAAATAAAGTCCTCGGATGCATCTTTTTTTTATAATCTGGTATGGTGTTATAATATTCTATTGTCTTCAAAATCATTTAATAGAAGTTCCTGAAAACTGTAGGCATCTATTTTCCCTAGTTACTGCATGCAAATAATGCAATTTTGTTCCCCTGCATTGATACAGAACTTTATTTGTACACCTGAAGTTCTTATCCTATACCTTAAGTTAGTATTAGGAGTTTAAAGGTGCTGAGCTCATCATCTGTTCTAAGTTAATGTTAGTAATTGTCTTTGAATTCGTGTAATGGAATTTTTGCTTCCCTGCTTTGATACAGAACTTTATTTGGATTCCTTGAAGTTCTCATCATCTCCACTATGTTAGTTTTAGGTGTTTAAAGAAGTTGTGCTCATCTGATATAGTTCTGCTCTTGAGCTTGACTCAGATAAAAATACTTGAGGCTTAAACTCCACAGAGCTCTGCCTATCCTTTTTCTTCTCCTTGAGATCGACAAAAAAAAAAAAAAAAAAAAAAAAAAATCAAGCTATGTGTGCGCAAATTCATTAAACCCAATTATCATGAGATTGATTAACAAGCTCGAAACTTGAGCTTGAACTTGAATGCAACACTAAACTCAAGTTTGAAAATGTGAAAGTAAATATAGTACTTTATTTATCTATGAATAAAATATTAATTTTTAAAAGTTGTCATAACTTGAGCTTTAGGTCGGTTCTACTGCAAACGAATCTAGTATTACAAAGCTCTAAGTCACTCTGTTACTTGAATGGCTTAGGCTTAATCTTAGATCAATTTCAAATGAGTTGAGTTTGAGCATTAATTGGCCTAGCTTGAGTTCCTCATGAGTTGCTTTACTCATTTAAACCTGTTAATTATCATTGCTGTTATTGTTTTTGTTCATGATAATATCATCAACATTGCCACTTGTCTTCATCTTCATTATCTTTAAATTTAGGGTTTGAATTCACTATTTAAATTAACTTTAACCAGATGAGGAGCTTTTATTGGCTGTGATATTTATCTATAATAAAAAAAATTTCCAATACCGTTGTGGTTGCTTGTGCCTTTTCAGCCTGATTCATTCTTGCAATTTTATTCACATATAAATGCTATTGTTATGCAGTCCAAGATGGCTATTGAAGCAGGAGGTGCCAAAAATTGTTAAATCCATAAATCGGCAGCTACGTGAGAAATCTATCAAGACAAAGGTAAGAATTCCTTACATACTTTGCAGGATATTGCATTTTCTTTATTTTTGCATAACATATAATTCTATCTACAGGTTGGTGCATTTTCTGTTTTGAAAGAACTTGTAGTTGTCTTGCCAGACTGCCTTGCTGATCACATTGGAACCCTCATACCTGGAATAGAGAAGGCGCTTAATGTATGACTTTCACACTTTTGGTGTGCACAAGTAATTTAATTTAATTTTTTTCATCTTTCCAAATACTTCTATTTGTAAATTTTCCAGGATAAATCTTCTACTTCAAATCTGAAGATTGAAGCACTTATATTTACAAGATTGGTGTTGGCATCTCATTCTCCTTCCGTTTTTCACCCTTACATTAAGGTAAATTATGTTTTGGTTTATGTGGATTCTCAAACCTCAATGCTTTTGCTATTCTCATGAGAAAGTTCATTCACCTATTTCTTTTTCCTTTTGGAAGACATTCACCAATTGTTTGAAAAAGGCTTGCATGCTTGCTTTTTGAATATAGAAGATTAGTTTATAGAAAATGCTGTCGTTTCACTCTTCTACCTCTCTTACTGGGGTATTTGGTTTCCTATAACTAGGAGAAATATACAAAAGGTGAAACAAGGAAAGCTCTTTGCTGGCATAACTAGATAATGCCGTTGTGCAACTCGTAGGACTACAGTCTTTATACGTGACATGAATATATTTTTTGGTTAAATCTTTTCAATTTCTAACTTCATATGATCTTCCAGTGATGTAAAGACTACTATGTTAAATTGGCTTGATGCTTCTTTGTTGTCTTTATATCCTCCAGCTCTCTTAGTCCTGGATTGGCCATTTTTGCCTAAAACAATGTTGAGAAACTGTGTTAATCCATGAACAGTTTGATATCTGCTTAAAGCTGTTATAAAAAGTTTTGCTGCTGCTGTAATTTCAGTTCCTTTTTCTGTTCTCGATAATGACCATGATGTTTTATCATTAATTATTTTTGAAACTTGGATGTCTTGATAAGCTTAACGTGTATACAATATTCCTGAGGTCATAATTCTTCCCCTTTTGTTCTATCCTGTTTTGGTGACCAATATTAATTTTTTCTATGATAACAAGTTGGTAAATATGTCATTCAGGATCTTTCTAGTCCTGTTTTATCTGCTGTTGGTGAGCGTTACTACAAAGTCACAGCTGAGGCATTAAGAGTATGTGGGGAACTTGTTCGCATAGTGCGCCCAAATCTTGAGGTGGAACCTTTCTCTTGCTATTTGAGATTCCGTTTAACAATTTTCTTTATTGCTGGAACAAGTCTTATCCTGATATAAACCTAATTTATCTATTTTGGTAATTCCGTGTTTCATTTGAGTTATTGATTACAATTGTGATTGTTTGTTGCAGGGTTTTGGTTTTGATTTTAAACCTTATGTCCACCCAATCTATAATGCAATAATGTCCCGCTTGACTAACCAAGATCAAGATCAGGTAAGGAGAGTTTAATTAGTTTTCCTCCTCCTGTCATGTTTCTTCTGAGATGGATTTAATGTTCTTTTAGATTAGTTTAATTAATGTTACGTTTTTAATCCTATTTCCTTTCTCAGGAGGTTAAAGAGTGTGCTATTACTTGCATGGGGCTTGTCATTTCTACTTTTGGTGATAACCTTGGAACAGAGTTACATGCATGCCTTCCTGTACTTGTTGATCGAATGGGAAATGAGATAACCCGACTTACTACTGTGAAGGTTAGTTGCATTCCGTGCTTCTGATAATCATTTGTTTTAGTTGAAGCATTAGATTTATACGACGGATAATGTCATAAATGGTACCTATACTTTAACCAAATGTTCAATGTGTCTACTTTTAAAATGTCTATTTTGGTACCTAACTTATCAGTTTGTGTATTATTTTGATATCTTGGATTAACACTGTTAATATGTGGCTAGACAACAAATAAAAATTCAACACGTGGAGTTTTAAACCATGTCAGTTGTCCATATGGCAATAAATATAATATGCGGCATTTGAGATAATAAAAAGGATGAAAATGAAAAAAAAAAAAAAAAAAAAAAAAACCCTGCTAAGGGGTAAAAGAGAAAAATCAAAAGCCAAAAGAGACCCTTGCATGAGAAGCCTGAAACGAAAGAATATAGAAAAGCTCATCTTCTCCAATGTTGTGAGAGACCTTGAAGCCCTAGGCCAAAATTTGCAGAAAAGCTCATCTTCTCCAACCTTTCAAAAATTGTGCTAGATTATAGCTTTTCTGTTCCTAAAATATATTCCAGCTTTTCTATATACTTTTAAATTTTCTGCTTTTTATTTAAAAAAAATTCTTTTTTTAGAAAAAATTTAAAAGAATTTCCGTAAAAATAATTTCTGTTTTAAAGTTCTCCGACTTTTAATTTTATATAAAATAAAATTTTCTTTATATGTATAAAAAATATATTTAATGATGATGTGGCAAGATGAAGTGGCATTAGTATGCATTGCTGGATGATGGCTGTGTCTGACATGTCATTTAGTGATATTAAGCCTTGGTGTTAGATTGACACGCATGAATGATAGTACATGTCTGAGACTTTCTTTTTTGAATTATTGGTACCACCATGGAATAGGTATATCTTGTAGGGGCCCTTTATGAGATTATCTCTTTTGTCAAAATACTGGCATGGTATTGTTGGAATGTGTGACACTTATCACAGCCTTTTGTCTATCTTATTCTGTAATGTAAGAACTTTTGTAACTTGAACTCAATTTTTGTATTCTATTTTCTTGGAAGTCCATTGTGAATCTTCTGATTGTGAATCTGTTCGGTGTCGCGATTATAATCCTGGATAAATGATTATATTGCCTCAATGGGGAATTGGGTTAACTTTTATGTATTTACATTTGCGTAGATGACTTTTAAGCTGTAGGTTTTGAGTTTTGGCGTGGTGCTGTTTTCTCCGTACAGTCCATGCAAAATTTCATTAAATGAATTCTAAATTCAATGCTGTGTCTACAGATAAGTGGTAATCTTTTAATTGAAAAAATATTGGTGATGGAAAAATTAGTTACCTTGTGGTTGCTTTTGTTCAAGGCGAGTAACACTTGGCTCCATGTTCAGCTATGGGAGTTTAAAGGCTTTAGCATAGTCAGTTTCTTGGAACTGATAATATCCAATTGAATGATTTTTCTTCTCCCCAAATTGTTCAAACTTCAATAATTTAAGGACTATTTTCTTACAAATGCATGTTACTGGCTGGGTTGCTTTATGATATATCTTGTAATATCTTTGTATATGTTTTTTTTTTTTTTTTACTGAAGTTTCTGATTTACGATTTGTTGGATGGAACACATTGGTTTAATTTTGGATTGCTTATTACTTCTTTGGCTGCATATGTTCAAGCTACTTTTTTTTATATGCTCATGAAAGTTTTTGGCCTCATAATCTGTCCAATTTTGAATCTAGGCATTTGCTGTTATAGCTGCTTCTCCACTCCGGATAGATCTATCATGTGTTCTGCAGCATGTAATTGCAGAGTTGACCGGATTCTTGCGGAAAGTATGGAAGTTTGCATCTTGTTGAATTAGTGAACTGTTTTATTGTGGTACTTATGTAGTTATGTTTGATCCAAAATATCCTTGGTTTGGAAAACAGGCAAATCGGGCTTTAAGGCAGGCAACACTTGGGACACTAAATTCATTAATTGTAGCCTATGGAGATAAAATTGGCCCGTCTGCATATGAAGTTATCATTGTGGAACTTTCAACTCTGATTAGGTTCTGTTCCTACTTTACCTTTTTTATTTTTTTTTTGCATGATTATATTCGTTTTGAGGCTTCCTAAACCCTTTTTCTCTATGTTAGTGACTCTGACTTGCATATGACGGCTCTTGCTCTTGAACTCTGCTGCACCCTAATGGCTGACAAGAGATCTAGCCGAAATGTTGGTTCTGCTGTTAGAAATAGAGTTCTTCCTCAAGCACTGACATTGATCAAGAGCTCGTTGCTGCAGGGCCAAGCACTTTTGGTATCTCCTTTTCAATTTAATGAGGTTACATCTGCTGTAAAATCCTTTTTTGTGTTTACAGGCATTCTTTGTTGGAAATTTCAGGCTTTGCAGAATTTTTTTGCTGGTTTGGTGTATTCGGAAAACACTAGTTTTGATGCATTACTGGAATCTCTTCTTTCTAGTGCAAAACCATCTCCTCAATCTGGCGGTGTTGCAAAACAAGCATTGTATTCAATAGCACAATGTGTGGCTGTTCTCTGTCTCGCTGCAGGTGATCAGAAATGTTCATCTACGGTTAAAATGCTCACTGACATCCTTAAAGATAATGGCACAACCAATTCGGTATTTTCTCTTTTACCTATTTTCCGAGTTTCTTCTCGATGTTTCTGTTGTGTTGCTGGTATTCTTGCCAGTAAATTGACAATGGGCTAGTGTGTGTATTACTGATTTATTTTGATGTTATTTCTTTTCTGTTGGATTTGGATTCTAGTAATTCAAGCATGGTCTTATTTCTTTTTATATTGACACATTTCTTTTCCTTTTGCCTTTTTGTGTTTGTCATTTATTTGTATCTGCTGCTTCAAATCGATCTTCTAACATTGTACTTTATGTATATATGTTAAACAGCATCTAGCCTTGCTTTGTTTGGGGGAGATTGGGAGGAGGAAAGATCTGAGCTCGCATGCCCATATAGAGACTATAATTATTGAGTCCTTCCAATCTCCTTTTGAAGAGATAAAGTCTGCTGCTTCTTATGCTCTTGGCAATATAGCTGTCGGGAATCTTTCCAAGTATTTACCTTTCATCTTGGACCAGATTGATAATCAGCAGAAGAAACAATACCTGTTGCTTCATTCTCTTAAGGAGGTATGTTTTCTGTAGAAAATTAGAGATTATTCTCTTATATTATTCTGCTAGTTAGCTTACACATATATAGAGAGTAGTTATCCTAAGGTAGGAAATAATCCTAAGAAAATAATTACAGCCTAAGAATCAGTAGTTAGGATTAGTTTCTATTTACAAAAGATCTCCTAGTAATCTATCATTAATTTTAGGGATTCCAACACTCCCCCTCAAGCTGTAGTGTAGATGTTTATCAAACCAAGCTTGCCAACAAGTTCTTCAAACATATCCTGTTCAAGCTTTTTGTTAACACATCAGCAACTTGTTGCCTGGTAGGTAGATAGGTAACACTGACTTCTCTTAAGTGAATCTTCTCCTTTATGAAGTGACGATCTATCTCAACATGTTTGGTACGATCATGATGCATGTGGTTGTGAGCTATCTTGACAAAGACTTGGTTGTCACAAAATAATCAGCATAGGCATATTATAAGGAACTTTTAGTTCCTTCATTAGTCTTTGTACCCAAACTCCTTCGCAAATACCATGCGCTAGAGCTCGATACTCAGCTTCTGCACTGCTGCGTGCTACCACAGACTGCTTTTTACTCCTCCATGTCACTAGGTTACCTCAAACATAGCTACAATAGCCACCGGTAGGCGTCATCATTGATAGAACACCTTGATCAAGATCCAGTATAAACCTCCACATTCCTGTTGTCATTTTTCTTGAAGTATAGGCCTTTTCCAGGAGTCCCTTTTAAATACCTTAGTATTCGATATGCAGCTTCTAGGTGTTTCTCCCTTGGGGCATGCATAAAGGCAATGTCTGGACGAGTGTGAGCTAGGTAGATAAGTCTACCTACCAGTCGTTGATATCTCCCCCTATCAACTTCTTCTCCTTGACATCGATCAAGACTAACTTGAGTTTAAACTCCATAGGAGTTTCAGCTGGTTTGCAACCCATCAAACCAACTTCAGATAGCAAATCGAGGACATATTTCCTTTGGGAGATGGAAATACCTCTTTTAGACCTTGCAACCTTCATGCCAAGAATGTACTTAAGATTCCCCAAGTCTTTGAAGTTCAAATTCTGTTCCAAGAAGTTCTTTCAATCTGTGAATTTCACTGGTATCATCTCCTGTCACAATAATATCGTCCACATAGACAATGAGAATGCAACATTTCCCTTGCTCCGAGTGCTTGTAGAACATAGTGTGGTCTACATGTCCTTGAGTATAATGTTTGCTCACCATAGCCTTCGTAAATCGACTGAACCACGCCCTTGGAGATTGTTTCTGCCCGTACAAAGAATTTTTCAATTTACACACTTGGTTCTTACTTTCTTCAAATCCCGGAGGAAAATCCATGTAAACTTCTTCACTTAACTCCCCATTGAGGAAAGCGTTTTTAACATCCAATTGAGTCAATTGCCAATTAAGATTGACAGCCAGAGATAAGAGAACTCGAATGGTGTTAAGTTTGGCAACCGATGCAAATGTCTCTTCATAGTCAAGCCCATAAGTTTGGGTGAAACCCTTAGCCACAAGTCGAGCCTTGTATCTATCAATATGTCCATCAGGTTTGAATTTAGTAGTAAAGATCCATTTGCAGCCTACTGTTTTCTTCCCTTTAGGTAGATCCGAAACTTCCCAAGTTCCATTATTCTTGAGAGCCTTCATTTCTTCCATTACAGCTTGTCTCCATTCATCTGACTCAAGTGCTTCGTCTATGGTTTTGGAGTTTTTCGAATCAACATTAGTCACAAATGCTTTATAAGACTTAGATAAGTTACCATAGGAAACAAACCGAGAGATAGGGTGTTGAGTGCGACTCTTTGTGCCCTTTCTCATTGCAATTGGAAGATAGATGGACGGTGATGGAGGTGAGACTTGATTCAGACGGTGATGGAAGTGAGACTTGATTCATGATGAGTTTGAAACAGTCCTCGGGTGGAGATGGAATAGGCAATCTTTGTGATCGGTTTGGGATGGCGATTTAAATCGAGAGTAAACTTGCAATTTAGGCACCTGTTCTTGCTGTTTTCCTTGATTAGAAGGCAGTCCCAATTCGGTATTAAGATCAGGTAGGATTGTGCTAACTGGTTGGTTTATAGGAGAAGGAGAAACAACATCTATATTTAGTATAGCGGTGGTAGGATCTTGAGGGGGTATGATAAGAAGGGTATTAAGGGTTTCATCTTCATTTAAGGTCTCCCAATGAAGATGATAGCCTCCAAAATAAGATTCATTTTCAAAAAAGGTCACATCTCGAGAGACAAACATTCGGCGTAAAAATGGTGAATAACACTTATAGCCCTTTTGAGTGGAAGAATAACCAATGAATATGCAGGTGTGAGCTCGAGGGTCAGGTTTTGAATGACTTGGTTGATGGTTATGAACAAAGGCTTTGCAACCAAATATTCTGGCTGGAAGGTTAGTAACACGGAATAAGGGAAAGGATTTTAGAAGGGTATTTAGTGGTGTTTGAAAGTTTAATACCTTTGAGGGCATTTGGTTGGTGAGGTAGCAAGCACTGAGAACAGCCTCCCCCAAAGGTATGTAGGGACATTCATAGTGAACATTATGGCTCGAGCTACAGCAAGGAGGTGTCGATTTTTCCTCTCGGGAATCCCATTTTGTTGAGCAGTGTCTGGGTAAGAACTTTGGTGTATGATGCCATGGTCAGAAAGGTATTGACTTAGGACAGAGTTAAAGTATTCTCTGCCATTGTCGATTATGAAGGGTATGTATAGTGGAGTTGAATTGGGTTCGAACCATTGAGTGAAAATTTTTAAAAACTTTAGGTGTTTCGGATTTTTCTTTTAATAGATAGACCCAACAAACTCTAGTATGATCGTCAATAAATGTTATAAACCACTTAGCACCAGTAATGTTTTTCACTCGACTAGCTCTCCATAAGTCACTGTGGATTAATGAAAAAGGTTGAGATTGGGTATATGGTTTTAAAGGATATGGCACACGGGTATGTTTGGATAATTCACAAATTTCACACTTCAAAGAATTTATTCTTTTATTTCTAAATAACAGCGGAAGATGTCTTTTTAGATACAAGAGATTTGGATGTCCTAACCTATGGTGCCATAGCATGATAATGTCCTCCTTTGAAGTAGATAGAGCCAATCCCCCTTGTGTGTTGTTTTTATTCCAAACATATAATCCATCATCAACTTTAGCAGTGCCAATCATCTTCCTCGATTTCTGTTCCTGTATTACACAACCAATTTCAGAAAATTCAGCAAGCATTTTTCCACCTTTTGTAAGTTTACTTATTGAAAGTAAATTACAGGACAAGTTTGGGACATGTAGAATATTATCAAGGGAAAATTTTTTTGCTATTTTTACTTTCCCTATTCCAGCCATAGGTGAGTATGAACCATCAGCTATACGGATTCTGGAATTGTTATGACAAGTGGTATAGGCTTGAAACAGAGTGAAGTTACCTGTCATGTGATCCGAGGCACCCGAATCTAGTATCCAAGAGGATTGGTTATTAGATTCAAGAGCACTATTAAAAGCAGTACCTTGAGTGGCTAGAGTCCCATGTCCAGTAGAAATACTAAGTATCTTATGGAGATTTTCAAGCTAAGTTTTGGTTAGGCGAACATCAAGTACTTCATCTGCAGATTGGAGGAAACCAGGCGCTTTTCTTCTCTTTTGTTTTTATCCGGATAACCATGAAGCTTAAAACACTTTTCCTTAGTGTGACCAACATCATTGCGAAAGGCTACATATCGGTCTGTTAGATCCTGAATCACTTCCAGCACGTGGTTTTTGAGTTGATGGACCTTTGGAGACGAGAGCAGAAGATTCAGTAGGCTGGTTTTCAGAAGGGATCATTGGTTTAGGTTCTCCCATCATGACAAGACGACGTTTTTCCTCTCGTCTCACTTCGGCAAAAGCTTCACCAATGGTTGGAAGGGGTGATCTACCCAGAATTTTGCCCCGAACTTCATCTAATTCATTCCTTAGTCCCGCTAGAAACTCATAGAGCCGTTCTTTGTTGAGGTGAGTCATGAATTTAGAGTGTTCTAAGCCTTCACCCCAATCTGCCTCGTAGTACATGTCTAAATCCTGCCACAAGATTTTCAGATTGTTGTAGTAGTGAGTTACCTCGAGTGCCTCTTGTCGAATGTCTTTTAACTTGAGTTTGATCTCAAACACTTGAGAAGCGTTTCCAAGATCAGAATAGTTCTCTTTAACTGCATCCCACATGCCCTTTGCAGTCTTGAAGAGGAGATAGGTCCGGCTTATATGGCCTTCCATCGAGTTAACCAGCCATGCCATAACAATGGAGTTGTTGAGTTCCCAAGTAGCATAAGTTGGGTCAGCTACATTCGGACATGGGAGGTCTCCATTGATATACCCTAACTTGCCACGACCACGAATCACCATAAGAACAGATTGAGACTATTGTAGGAAGTTTTTTCCATCTAGTCGATGACTAGTGATTATCAGTGAAGAATTGAGGTCACTTTGATTGATCCCTCGATTGACAGTCTGAGATATTTGTGAGATCTCAGTTTTGGACATGGTGTCATTGAGGTCACCCATGGAAAAAACGGAGGAAATTTTAGGAAGGGATTTTTCAAGAAGAAAGAAAGATCGAATGATTCCTAAGGCTCCGATACCATGTAGAAAATTAGAGATTATTCTCTTATATTATTCTGCTAGTTAGCTTACACATATATAGAGAGTAGTTATCCTAAGGTAGGAAATAATCCTAAGAAAATAATTACAGCCTAAGAATCAGTAATTAGGATTAGTTTCTATTTACAGAAGATCTCCTAGTAATCTATCCTTAATTTTACGGATTCCAACATTTTCTTGAAGTGGTGCTCAAACCTAACCAGATATTTTTGTCTGATGCAGCATCTATGTTAATGTTAAATTTACTTGCAGGTTATAGTAAGGCAATCTGTAGATAAAGCAGAGTTTCAGGATTCAAGTGTTGAGAAAATTCTGAAATTACTTTTTAACCACTGTGAAAGCGAGGAAGAGGGGGTCAGAAATGTGGTGGCTGAGTGCCTTGGTAAAATTGCACTTATTGAACCTGTAAAACTCATTCCAGCACTTAAGGTATTTCCACAACACAAGTCTGATGCCCTTTGTACTTCTGCCGAGCTTTTGTCATGTGGGTGTAATTTAATAGTGCATTTGTTATTTTAAAAATTTTGAATTTCTTATAGTTGAGAACAACCAGTCCAGCGGCATTCACTAGGGCAACAGTTGTCATTGCCGTAAAATATTCTATTGTTGAGCGGCCAGAGAAGATAGATGAGATCATTTATCCTGAGATTGCTTCATTCCTTATGCTTATCAAGGATCAGGATCGGGTGAGTACCCCTCTACTCCTGATAAACACGCAAAAGGGAAAAAAGAAAAAGAAAAGCTTTTATGTGGTTTCTTATATTTCTTGACTTATTCTTGTTTATCTGCAATCATCAATGCAGCATGTTAGGCGTGCAGCTGTGTTGGCTTTAAGTACTTTTGCTCACAATAAGCCTAACTTAATTAAGGGGCTTCTTCCTGAATTATTGCCGCTTCTCTATGATCAAACGACTGTTAAGGTAACTAAAAGTTTACTTTATGATGATTTTGCTGTTAATTAGGTTGATAAATTAATTTGCCGTTGACTAAAACATTTGCATGCGAGAAAACCCTGATTTTTCTTAATCAATTAGCAGTTTTCTTATTTTATTTATTTATAAATTTTGTTACTTTATGAGGTGTCCCCTAATGGTAACTTTCTGGGTTGTATTTACATTTTTACCTTGCAAATCTTTTGGTTTTCTTTTGTTTAATTCCTGTAACAGTCAAAATAGAAGAGGGATTCTATCGGAAGTTTTAGCTTATAATTTGTTAACTTCGAGGATCTGGTCTCCAAGTTATCTATCATGATTTTTCATTTCTGGTGTAGGGCTACATGGTTTCATTTGTTAATCTTGTTTGCTTCTTTCCTTTTTATGCTTGTACTTTTCTACTTGTCCTATTCTTTTCCACGTTCTCCATTCACTGGTAGGCATCCCTGCATTTTCTTATGTTATTTTAAATTCTGGCCTGCTGCAGAAAGAATTGATAAGAACTGTTGACCTTGGTCCCTTCAAGCACATCGTTGATGATGGCCTTGAGCTAAGGAAGGCAGCGTTTGAGTGTGTAGACACATTGCTGGATAGTTGTCTTGATCAAGTGAACCCCTCATCTTTCATTGTTCCGTACCTTAAATCTGGACTTGATGGTGAGTTGCCCCCTTTGTATTGTGGTTATAAACCTTGTGATTAATAATTAGATGACTAATTATTATAACAATTAGCAACTTTTTTAAGCAGAGGATAGTTTTATCATGAGCTGTACCTGAAACCAAATCCGATGTTGAAAATGAATTTAATTATTATGTCTTGAATTATTCTCTCGGCCAAAAGTCCATATTTATTCATTATGCACAAATATTAAGGCAATAATAATTAGGTTATTTGTCTCAAGATAATACATTTGTTTGCGTTACATCGTTTTACTGATTTAGATTTTTGGCATTTTGCCAGATCATTATGATGTTAAGATGCCTTGCCATCTTATCCTTTCAAAACTTGCTGATAAATGTCCATCTGCTGTATTACCAGGTGAGTGATGCAGTGAATTATCTTTACCGAGATTCTGATAATTGTTTAATTTTCATTTGTTTATTGTCTCAAATTTGATATTCAGTGTTGGACTCACTGGTGGACCCTCTTCAAAAGACAATTAATTTCAAGCCCAAACAAGATGCTGTCAAACAGGAAGTTGACCGTAATGAAGATATGATCCGTAGTGCTCTTCGTGCAATCGCATCCTTGAACCGAATAAGGTTTTGTACTCTTACACATAATCGAGTGCAATGATTTTCCTTTTCACTCTTGGCCTTTTACTAGGGATTGAGTTTTAAGATTTTAAATTGATGGCTATATGTATGCAACTGTCTTTCTGATTGTCAATTGTTTCTGTGTGCCAAGTTGAATGACATTTTTGCTATATGTTGCAGTGGGGGAGATAGCAGTATGAAGTTGAAGAATCTCATGAGTGAAATATCGAAATCTCCAACATTATGGGACAAGTATTATTCCATCCGGAACGAGTGAGGTAATTTTCTGATTGTGTAAAGTAGGTAAGGTTTGATCAGATTGGATTTATATCCGAAACCAGGGGAACATTGTTGTTGTGAAAGATGATAATTGTTGGATATTGAGTTGGTTCATGTATGATTGCATCCTGCAACTGCATGCTTCTCTTTTATCTTCATATTATAGAATAATATTTTGGACCTTCATTCTCTCAACCATTCCTTCATGCTAAATTGCAAGACATTTCTCTCCATTGGTTTTTATTTTCATCCGTCTAACCAGAGTGATATGGGTTATTTGTTTTGGGGTGATTGTGTTTACTCATTTTTAATTTTATTTATATATTCATGAATAAAAGGATACCTGTATTTTAAGAAAAATTTTGATGGCAGTGGAGTGGGTGGGGCGATGTTAAATTCACCGTTACTCCATAGTTGACATGTTTTGCTCTATCTGCCTTATAATTGTTAAAGCCACTATTGCTTCGATGTATTCATTTTCAGTTACTTCATTCCATTTCAATTTAATATTTGCTAGTCAGTGTTGATATTTTCAATCTTTTAGAAAGAAATATTTAAAGTTATTCAAAAAGTATTTAAACATAAAACAAAAGTACTTTTTTAAACTCATTACGAATGTACTCTTGAAATAGTTATCTACACAAGTAAAAATATAATTTTATATAGTGGAGTGCGGACGTGCAAATACTTTAATTGCTTTTTACTTCTCCAAAAATATTTGCTTTCCCTTGTCTCTTTTCAGAAGAAAGAAAAAAGCAAGCTTCATTTGGAGAGGCTGGTTAGAAATCCATAGGATGATTTGGATTTTGACATCTTTAATAAAGGTCATGGTTAACATTTTCAATAAGCAGAGGTCGCGTAATTTTTTACCTTTAACTGGGTTTTATATTTGTATTTTTTTTCACTGATATTTTATTTTGGTTTTTGAATTTGGAAATGTAAAATTTTGATTGTGGTACTGAGGTTTTTCGTTCCATTAGGTTTGTTTTTTCAAGTGATGTGGTATAATTTAAAGTGTTTTATCATTAAATTTGTACATATATATTTTTTAAATTCAAGGATTATAATGGACTAAGCTGTCGAGTTTAAGTATTAATGTGGTCTTCTTTTTAAATTCAAAGATTATACTGAATTTAGTTGTCGAATTTAGGTAACTATGTAGAAAAATATATAGTTGCTAAAATTTTCAAAAATTAACATAAAAAACTATTGTGATTTTCATTTTTCTTGCCGTTATTAATGGGAAAGAGTTGCATTTATTATCCGTTTTGTACATAAATGGGCGAGAAATCATTACAACCCTTTTTTTTTTTTTTCTTCCATCTTATCAGCATCTCAACTTTTATCAAACTCTGGATCTGAGCGCAGTATCTGTGGGTGACATCACATTATTTGCTCAAAATTGGCCGCCTAGTGTGTTGTATAAATTCGAGTCGTTCTGAGTTGTACGAGGATACTTAAGTTTAAAAGAATGCATTTGGATTTCAAAATTCATGAAAACAAAATGAGTTGTTGAGGGTCGGTTGTTTAGAAAAAAAAAATTGAATTTTTTTTTTGAAGTATTATTTGTTGGGTAATGGATTTGACTTTCAACTACTGAAAGTATTTTTTTTATGTTAGGGTTATGTCCTCAATTTTAATGAATAATTATGTGCAGTTTACAAAGAGGAAATCTTAATTGATGAAACTTATAAGACTCGAGATAAATGTTAATATAAGATATGTGAATAACAATTAAAAAACTTGAGTGTGGGGTGAGTCAAACACCAACTTGAGATTTATCAATTGCTTTCATCTTCTCTTACATTTATGTGAACTCTTGCGAACATGATTGAGGATTTTGAGAATTTTAATTGGTTGGGGGCACTAGTATACGTATGTATATATATATACATACTTATTAGTTCAATGCATGTATTTGCTACGTCTCCAAATAGATTTAGGTAGCATTAAAAAATTAGGATTCGAGCATTTGATTGATTTTAGAATTTAAATTTTGAATTCTAAAATCAGCAGAAATTGAGTAATAAAAAGTTATTAATTTATTAGATTTCCATTTAGTAATGAATTTGAAAAATTTTAAAATACTGTTAAATTTAATAAACTTTTTAGTATATATTATATTAAATCTTAATTGATTTGTTCTTAAGATATATACATTTCATTCATAACATTTACCTAATAAATAAAATTGAAATTCATATAATAAATTAAATTCAAATTCATGATTATAGAATAAAACTAGTATTGTAGGCCTTGTTCCTATCCAAGGTAGACCTTATCTAAACCCTGCTTAGAAAAATATTGTTCAAGGCCTGACAGGGTCCACCCAAAGTTTTCCCTCTAAAAATAGAGGAAAACTAAAGGGTACATTAAGTATTGAGCAACAAATTGGGTGATGATTTCGTAGGTGGTATAAACACTTCGGATTGAAAGCTTAATTTTTAAAGAATCTTCAATTATTTATCGATACAAATAAAAGGACAGTTCTTAGATGCCACTTACTTTTTTGTTTCTTGAAGTAGATGCCACTTACTTGAAAAGACACCAGTTGGAAAAAAATAAAAGTTGCATATATATATATATATATATAATAAGTCACATATATAGATAATGGGTTAATTTAGAACGATATGTTTTTTTTATTTAATTAGTTTTTGAGGTTATTTTTTTAAAATTAAAGAAATAGGTCGATTTTGGAGAGAGAGTGTGAAAGTGCGTCCAATTGAGTACACAACTAGTTGGACGTGCTTTCCACCAACGATCATTTTCCCAACGCCTTTTTGAATGTTGGCAACGGTAAATTTTTTATAGGCCTAACAGTGCTTTTTTTTTTCTATTAATACTAGGTCATTTTTTATTCTTTTCACTCAAATCCAACTCTCTCAATTCTTTCTAAACTCTCAACTCTCTCAATGTTCTCAATTTTTGTTCCAAATTTTCTGATATGCTTTAAAAATATTATAATTATTTCATATATTATTCGTTTCAATTAAATTTTCACGAATGACTACCTCTCTAATTCGTTTCGACGACAAGCACATTTTCGCTGCTCAAGCGATAGTGGTAAGATGAAATTCTAAATTTTGTTATTTTCAATTAAGTTAAATTTAAAGTTATTTTATTTTTTTAAAAATATTTTAAATTAATTTATTTTTTCAATATGCACTTCATTTAATACAATTCAAGATTCTTTTAAACCTTTTCTCTTGATTTTTTATTCATGTTTGTCTTTCACTTGAATTGTGTTTATGAAATCCATGAGGAATTAATCCTCTTATAGGGGATTAGCGAGTGAATGTATGACTAATTAATTGTTGTGCAGGGATTTCTTAGTTGATCAGCTGTTTGGGAAAGAAAGAATTTAAACCCTAGGCTTGACGACCCTAGGAAGTAATTTAGGTGGGAATTAACCCAAAATTGGTACGACCTATCTGTGAATACCTTAGCCCTGAACTGGTCTGGACTGTGAGGTCGAGAGATAAGTAGTTCTTGCCGACTCATCAGTTTAGTTGAAGATTGAGAGATCCTTCTAGGGTGACGACTAGTTGATTGAATAGAAACCCGAAGCGACAGTTGGTTATGATGACCAAAGCAAGCTAATCACCCATGCTTAGATTTGATTCTGTAACAGCCCGATTTTGGGTATAGCCGGAACAGTGGTTTCAGGACCACAAATCCACGCATTAAAATTTATTTTTATTATATTTTTATGGTCTATAGTTTTAAGGAATGATTTCGTGAAAATTTCTTTCAAAAATTTTGACGTTTGGGCACTCAATTTAGTTCAAGGGACTAAATTCAAAAAGTGCAAAACTTAAATTCTATATGTTAAAGGTGTCCAATTGTTATGAGATTTTAAATTAGAGGTCCTTAGATGGTAACTAGACCATTATACTTTAGTATGGACAAAAAATGGACATGGTTAGGTAAATTTTAAAGTTTTAAGTTAAGGGCATTTTGGTCATTTAGTAATTAAAGACTAAATAAAACAAATAAAAGATGTCATATTCTCAAAATAGTTCCCCCTAGTGCCGAAATTTGGAAGGAGTCCATAGCTAGGGTTTGGCCATCTTTCAAGCTCGATTGGAAGTCCGTTCTTGCCCCGTTTTTCATGATTTTTATGTTTTTAAGATCCTTGCAACCTAATCTAGCTATTTCACGGACTAATTTGAAAAGATGTCAAAGTTTAAAATTTTACCCACGTTAGATATTTATGTATTTTGATGTTTAATGGTAGAAAATGTATGTTTGATGTTAAATAAACAACATTTACCAAGTGATTTTTGATGAAAATGCCTAAAATGACATATTTGTAAAAGTTGTAAAATATGAAGTAGAAGTGTGATTTAATGAAAATTGCAGGCTGTTATGAGTATGAAAATGGTTAGGATAGGCTTGGGTTTTGAAGAAATTGACTATATTTCATTTTATGACCCTAGGGACTAAAGTGTAAAATGTTGAAAAGTTAGGGGTAAAATGTAATTTTTCCATAATGTGATTTTTGGAATGGATTGAATAATGTGAGTATTAAATGAGTTAAATTTACTATTATAGATCAAGAAAAATGAAGCTCGGGGGAAAAACAAAGTGTTTGACGATTAGGTCCATTTCTACTATTTTTGTACCGAGGTAAGTTTGTATGTTAATAATGCAACGTTATAATTGTATTTATAATGTTTTGTTATCGAATGAATTGTATGATTGGCTCTATGGATGTAATTAACGAAGTTTCGACAAACGAAAAAATCCCGGTTGAACCTTAGGAATAGATTAGGATATAAGTGACATGTCACTAGGAACTCATGTGAATATGTAATTATGTGACTTATGTGTCCCGGGTGCTGGTCTTGTACGTCCTATCAGTGGCTGGGTATACCGAAATATGTTGCGGATACCTGACAGCTTGTTTGAGCAGCACCGCGTAGCTACGTCTCGTCTAACAGCTTGTGTGACCAGGCCCGAGGATAGCTCGAGAGCGAGCCTACATGTGTTATGAGAATTGTGGTAGCATTGGCTACATATGTGGAACTTATGTGAAAATCCTTCCGTGTATCCGATAGTATTCCAAGTGGTTCAATGGGTATGTCAAAGATGAGAAAGTATGTGATTATGTTAGGAGTTAGTACAGGTATGTACGAGAAACTCAAAGGAAATAGATTCGGTATATGATGAACTATTGGTAAGAATATGATTGAGTATGTTGTGTTCATGAAGTTTTAATGACATTTATGTTGATTAATGTTATTTTATGCATATGATAAATGTATAATTAATGTTGTTTATTATTTGCATATGAACTTACTAAGCTATATAGATTACTCCCCTTTCTTTCCCTTATCTTATAGTGTCACCAAGCTAGCTCGGGATTGGAGATCGTCGGATATCCATTCACACTATCATCCATTATTTTGGGTACATTGGAATGTCAATATTTTGAGTTATGGTATGTATAGGGACTTGGTCATTTTGTTATATTTGTCATTGGTAATGTGGCCAAAAGTATTGGCTTATAATGGTTAATGATTTCATTTTGTATATGGCCATGAATGATGGCTTATGTTGGTGGAAGTATATTTATATGTTGATACCATTCATGAATGTGAAAACTTGCATGATTTGTGTTGATATGTCAGCATGTGGATGGAATGTTAATATCTTGGTTGTGATTGTTTTGGTTGCTTGTATATGCTTGAATTGGTATTATATGATGTTGTGTAGTTATGTGCATGGAAGGGTGGCAAAAAGGCTTGGTAAATAGCCTTATTTTGTCCATACGGGCAGACACAGGGGCGTGTGTCTAGGCCGTGTGCGACACACGGCTTGCCCCATAGGCATGTGTATTGGCCGTGTGTCCCCTGCACCTTAATTTTGAAAAACAGAATGTCTAGAATATAGCACACGAGCAGAGGCACGGGCATGTGTCTCAGTCATGTATGCTACACGGCCTAGAACACAAGTGTGTGTCTTGGCCTTGTGAAACCTACACTTAATTCGAATTAATTAATTAACCACATAGCGTAGCATATGGGCGTGTGGCACGGCCGTGTGGCACAAGTCAGAGAGAACCCTAAATTGAACACGGTCTGAAGCACGGGCATGTCTCGGGTCACACGGGCGTGTCCCTTGGACTACACGGGCATGTGAGCCCTACTTTAGCAAAATTTTTCTAAGTTTTGTAGAAATTTCTTGAGTTCTCGATTTAGTCCCAAACCACTTTCAATGTACTTTTTGGGCCTCTTAGGCTTGTATTAGGGACTTTATGATTGAATATGGATGATTTTAATTTGGACGCAAATTTTATGATTTGATTTGTATGAATGTTTGTGTTGTATGTCTGGTAATGCCTCGTACCCTGTTCCGGTGTTGAATACGGGTAAGGGGTGTTACATATTCAGTTTACAACTTTCATTTACCAAAGTCTCCATATTTTATTTATTATTAGTAAAACCCCAAAAAGTTCTCTTTTTATGTTTGTTCATAATATAATTTATTTAAAGTACTAATTAGATCTATTTGTGTTTATATTAGGATTAGTTTAGTACTCGCCTTCCTTGGGTATGATCCTCGCAGTACTCATTTACTTCGTTGTAACTATATTACAACCTGACTCGTATACTTGTGGATACTGCTTATTTCATATATTTTGTTAGGTTTCTTACTTTGGACATTAGTACGTTTAGAGGCGGTCACCTAACGGCTTAAACCTTGTTTTAACTCGATTTAAACCTTAAAAATACAAAAAGTTTCAACTTAAAAACACTATTAATTAGTTTTAAATTCTTATTAGCCTCTAACTATCTCAAAAACCTTAAACCTTAAAACCAATTTTCTCCCTTTTCTTGCAATTTGCTACTATTTTCTTCCTTTTCTCGGTGCAGGAATAATAACATTACACTAATAAGGAACGTGCAAGGAATTTTCATGAGGAATCGAAAGATTTCAACCAAGGTCAAGCGTTCCAACCCGAAATTTACTGTTCCTTTGCATTATTTTTTATTCATCTTGAAATATATTGCTTGATATTTAGTTAGTTCGTCTAGTTAAATTTTATATTAAAGATGCCTCCTAAAATATCTAGAAGAACTAGTGAACTTGAACCGTCGGTGGTTGCAAACCCTTCAAACTTTTCAAACCCAAATGTTGAAAAATTATTTTTAGAACTTCAGGGAGAGGCGTTTATACAAGAACGGGGGGTTTGAGCCATCGATGATTCTATGTATGGAAATAGCACCATTGGTTCAATACCAGAAGTGGGAACATTTTACGTAACCCCTAAGACTCTGCTGTAATCTCAGTTGTACAAGAATTCTATGCATCTCTTAGGGACCAAGAGTCTAGGAGGCCAGAGGGTACCAATTACAAAACTATACCAGTATGAGGGAAAGAAGTGCTCGTTACCCTTAGAGCGATTTGTGAGTTTTATAACACCCCATATTCTAAAATTGATTTTGTGGAAGGTTGAATGACTTCTAATGTACCAATATTTGGAGTAGAAATCCTACACGAAATAGATTAAAAGGAAATATTTATAAGTATACGGGTCAAGTTGTAATATAGTTACAACGAAGTAGATGGGTACTCCGAGGATCATACCCAAGGGAGGCGAGCATTAAGTTAATTCTAACATAAGCACAGATAGATCTAATTAGTACTTTAAATAGATTATAGTACGATGAAATATAAATAAATTTTTTTGGGATTTTTAATAATAATAAGAATAAATAAATAAATAAATAATGAGAAATCAAATAGTAGAATTTGTCAAATCTGGGCAT
Organism: Gossypium rotundifolium; assembly: GCA_025506655.1. Classification (NCBI taxonomy): domain Eukaryota; kingdom Viridiplantae; phylum Streptophyta; class Magnoliopsida; order Malvales; family Malvaceae; genus Gossypium; species Gossypium rotundifolium. The sequence goes on along the minus strand of CP106727.1, from coordinate 32,893,160 downwards.
GGGTGATTAACTTACTTCGGTAATCATAACCAACTATCGCTTCAGGTTTTCTTGTTCAATCAACTAGTCGAAACCCCAATAAGATCTTCCGATCTTCCATTAGAATAATGAGTAAACAAGAACTACTTATATCTCAACCTCACAGTTCAGACCAGTTCTGGGTTAATGTGTTCACGGATAGGAAATACCAATTTTGGGTTAATTCCCACCTTAATAACTTCCTAGGGTTGTCAAACTTAGGGTTTAAGTTCTTCCTTTCCTAAACAGCTGATCTAGTAAGAGAACCCTACAAAACAGTTAATTAACCATACCTCCACTGGCTAATCCCCCACAAGAGTATTAATTCCTCATGGATGTCATAAACAATATAGACTTGATATATAGAATAGGCATGAATAACAATTCAAGAATATACAATTTATAAGAAGCTTGATTTGTATTGAATAGAATGCCGAATCCTCATAGAGTTTGATCAAGTTCACAAATCTGATCTATTCCGCAAAAGTAAAGTAAAAAACTGAAGTAAACCTAAAGCCTAAGAAAAAGAAAGGCTAAAAACTAAAACTAAAAAGAATATTATACAATATCAAAACCTGTCTATAACATGTGTTAAATGAGCCTATTTATAGACATAGAGTGGCCATCGTCCTTAACTCTAGGTCAGCTATCGTCCTTGTGCTTAATGTTTGATTGTGTGGACCAAAATACTCTTGGCTCATAATTATTTCCCGTATAGAGGTGTTGTCATGACACACTAGGTCCTGTGTCGCGACATTGAAACATGCTTCATATTTAGGGTATCTTCAGGGCTGTGTTGTGACACTAAAGACAATCTTGAAATTCTTTTATTCTGCTCTCTGTGTTGCAATACAATGACCAATTTCGAGTTAGTACACCTTCTAAAGGTCTCCTGCATCCTCACAAAGCATATTAGCTCACCTTTAGGCCTCATTCGCCCCTTAAGGTCAATAAAAAACTCAAATTACATAATTTATTAAATTTAGATAGAATTATGAAAACTTAACTAAAACTTAACCAAAGTGCTTATATTCAAGCTACTAAAGTGCGAAAACTAGTTTAATCGACTACACCGAATTACAACAAGTCAAACTCCCCCACACTTAAGTTATTGCTTGTCCTCAAGCAAAACAAAAAAAATAATAAATGAAAAGACGATCCTTGAGCAAGTATGGTACAAATGTTAGCTTTGGAGCACATGAATAAGCATTTCATATTCACATAATCTTGGCATGATATATAGCTAACTTACCACTTTTGATATCAAACACCAAAGTTCAGTATATTACAAAGTATACAAGCATTAAGAGTTTCAAATGTAGGGATCCATCAGCAAATTATACAAGTAATTTGATTATCCTAGCAGAATATAAACAGTCATAAATGCAATTATTCAGTATGATGTCAAGTTGTAAATAAGTCTACCTAGATCACATAGGGCTTTTCGGCTTGTAATGTTTTGAGGCTTGGGACAAGTATGGAGTTCAAGAACAATAAGCATCAAATAGTTTCAAGCATAAAAATAGTTTGGCACATCATATTGTCCCCTATTCTCCCCCTTAATGACCCTTTCCCACTCACCGCCTTATTTCTCCTCCTCTTTCCTTCCTTCTTTCTCTTTATAGTAAATCTCAGCATCATATAGTAACTATGGTTAGCTCATGAGTTTTAGTGCACTTAATGAATGAGTTTTTTCTATTTTTGTGACTTTGTGACTTTTCTTTCTCTTTCACGATACCTTACAAATGATTTTTTTCTTTTCACGTCCTTTTTTCTACTCGTTTAATTTTCTTTTTGCATTTTTTCGTTTTTCACTTTTAAGCTAACCTATTTTTACAAACCACCATAATGTATTTACCTAACCCTCAATATGTATGACCAAACGTATATAATCATGCAATTCAAGACCAAATAAAAGGGTAAGCAAAAATTATTATTTTTAGCTCGGGTTTTGTATAGAAGTTCATCAATAAGTGTTTTCCGGCTCAAAATAGGTATTAAGGATGAACAAACAAGGGTTAGCTTTTTGGCTCTGAGTGTATAACAAAAAATGCCTTAGGTCATCCCTAAGTATCTTAATATTCACAAATTTAGTCAACCAAATAAGAACAAATTCAACAATCTATAATTCATACCAGCATGCTCGTTTCTTTGTATTATCTATATCATTCGGTATATTTAATTGCTTAATGCCTATTTATAGTGTAATATATAGAACTTAATAGTCTAATAGTTAAAAATTTAAAATCACCTATCATCATGTCAAATTTACCATAAATACAATCAACCTATGTATAAGCTTTTAACCAATCACTTGTATTTTTAAAAGCTGAAGCACACAATCAACAAGAAAAATAAAAGAAAAGTGTAAAAATTAAACAAATTTTTCTATGTTACCCCTCACACTTTAGATAACACATTGTCCTCAATGAATAGCTCTGAAAAGATAAGAAAAGAAGTTACACCATTGGTCGTGATAGTTCCGTAGCCAATTGGTGGGTGCTTCCTCCTTTGATTATTGATAGTTCGCACTGTTTGTGTTTCTACTATGTGGGAATTTTGTAAAAAAATTCATAAATATATAAATTAAATTCTAGTAGTTTATTAAATATGACTAATTACAATATCCTAAAAATTAACTTAACTTTCCTAACCTAATTTGAACTTAAAAAAAATCCTACTAAATGTATATATTATCTTGATGTATTATTCATCTTCCTTTTGGGGCCCTCTTTTTCCCCTCTCCTCTTTTTGTTTTCTCTGTAATATTATGTACTGCTTATAAACATCACTTCCTAGCAGTTTCGTCAGAGGAATAATCTCTTTATCCAGTTGCTCCATAGGAACTCTTGTTTTTTAACATAATTTTGTGATCAGATGTGAAAAAAATGTTCCCTTTTTCTAATTTCGTGCACATTTGATCATATTTTGATATATCCATATAGCAATGCATACCTACTTTTTCAAGATGACATAAATTAAAATAGCTTTAAGCGGGCTAATATAAGAAAGATCAGCTGTAGGCCAAATCCTTGAACACACAAATTTCATCCATATTTTTACTTCTGGAGTCATCAATGATTGGTTGAATGTCTCAGGTCTTACTGTTCCTTTTTGATATGTCTAAGCTTATTTTCCCTTTGTTAAAAATCTCAAAATCTCCTCATTGTCTACGTTCTTAAATTCTTTGAGATCTATTTTGTACAAGTAACAGCGATAATAGTATGGAGCATAATAAAATAGACAAATACTTCTTTCAGTTACCAGGACATTAACTCCTCTGACTTTAACAAAGGGTTGCATATCATAGAATGGTCTTGTCGTTTCCCTTTCTTTCAACGCAAGATGAAATTCCTATACCATAGGTATTACTGTTGGTTCTTCAAGTGGCAAATAAAAACTAGTCCATTCTTTTTCTGTTGCAATCTCCCATACGCCTTTACAATTTCTCATTAACGGATCAAATCCTTGTTCTTGGATGAACGTGTAAGGATGTAGTTGTTGTAGACACAGAGGTAGGAGGCCGGGAGCGGCAAATAAACGAACAGAGGAAGGAGCGACAAATAATTTTCAAGTAAGTTACCCGAAATTTTATCTTGGTTCTTGCTTGCATGTCTTCAATCTGCATTGCATATGTTCTTTAGAGACTTAATAGGGATGCGGATGCCGATGAACCGATGAAGGGAGAAGGCAAACCGAAGCAACAACATATTTTCCAATAGGCAAAAATTTCAGAGGAGAGGAAGAGGATGTCACGAATCATTATAGATAGAGTTTCTAAAACTCATCAGTCATCAGTTTTTCTTCCAAATTTTTTGTGGTTACTGTTTACTGTTTTAGGGATTTAAACTTTGAAAAAAAAAATGAAGAAGAAGTTGAACAGACGACTGGACGAGAGAAGAGAAGAGATTAGAGAACAGAGGCGTTTTAGAGGGTTAAAAAATATTTTGTGGGTTTTAATTAAGGGCTACAAAATTTTATCTGCCGTCCTTTAATTTTTTTAATTAAAATTAAAAAATATTTTATTTTATTTAATGTTAAAATTTTTTTATCTTTATTTTAGTTTTTGTTTTATAATTAAATTTGCTTGGGCCAAGTCTTATTATAATTGGACTGGACTCTTTTATTTTTAATTTTTTTTCCTTTTAGTTTTTAATTTTGTGTATTATTGATTTGTTACAATAAAGCTCAATTTTTAGTTTCAAAAAAATAATGCTTCACTTACTTATTCAAGAATATATATTCATTTTGTGGGTTATAAATTGCATATTAATTGGATCACATAGTATTGAATTTTTAAAGGACTTGAAATAAATATTTTGAAATAAAACATGAACATGATAATAATAATAATAACGGATCATTATAAGCATATTATTGAAATATTTTAGGCAAAACTATTCTCACTTGTTCTAACTTCGAGTTTGAATAAATTTTTAAAAAAGTTAACTTTTGAAAAATAAAAAATTCGAAAAACGAGATTAGAATTTGATTTTATTTATATATGTATAGAAAAATTAATTCGATCTTATTGTATTAAAAAGTATTAGTTAACTATTAATTTCTAAATTTAAAGTGAAAAACATTAATTTCAATTTGTTTACTTGTTTCAATATTAAAACTAATTAGTAATTACTTTGGAACCAAGTACTAATGGGTTATGGTGTATTGTTGTTTTTAAAAAAAATTATGTATGTATTATGCAATAAATTTAAATTTTTCATGTTAATGATGTTTACTTTTTTTTTTTTTCTATTATATTGTTGATAATGTAAGTAATGAGTTACTTATATTTCTAAATATAATTTTATGCTTCTTATATATATATAAAAATAAAGCATGCCACCGCGTGAAGAGTTCCCGACTAAAGGATTGGAGGGTGCACCAAGTAATGATATAGGTTGGCACTTTGGAACTCCGATTGCCAAATGCGAGAGGAAGTATCGTGTAAACTTTGTGGTAAAGTTGTGAAAGAAGGAATAACACGATTTAAGGAGCACATTGCTCATAAAACCAAGCAATGTTGCACCATGCCCTAATGTTCTTGGTATGTGATACTTCATTATTATTTTTAAATGTTATTGTAAATTTATCAATAAAGATTATATAATATTGATAATAATATAAAGTGTGAATTTTTATTTTATTAACAGGTGTCATTAGAGAAAGTATGATGAATATCTTGAAAGAAAGCAACACAAAGAAAATAGACAAAAGAGGAGAAAAGATGAATTCTTATCTCAAATAAGAGAAGAGGAGGATGAACACGAAGAATTCATTGATGAGGTTTCGATATAAGGCAAGCAACTCGAGAAAGTATCCAATCACAACATGAGTGGCATAGAAGGGAAGAATTTAGACAAATCTTGGTGGTCGTGATAACATTTATGAAGAAGGCGATCTTCTCATGGATCAGCTAGAGAATATCATAGGAAAGAACAAGAAAATCCATCCCAAGTGAGTCCGAATTTACCTTAAGGGAGCTATACGAATTGGTTAGAAGCAAAAGTTCAAAGCAACCAAATGTCAATGACTCTTTTTAAAGAATTTTCAAGGAAGATAGGTGAAGCGGTTTCTAAATTTTAATATATGAAAGACTTCCTTTTCAATTAGCAAGCTCTCCATGGTTGTATAACTTAATTCAAGTGTCAATGAAGTTGGACAAGGTGTAAAGCTCCCAACACCTTATGAGGTTTCGGATGTATATTTGGAGTTAGAGTATCAACGAGTTCATGATTGGGTAAATGAACTAAAGACTCATTGGAAAGAATTGGGTGCAACTCTAATGTGTGATGGTTGGACCAACAGTTTGAATCAAATGCACATCATTAATTTCCTTGTTTATTGTAGTAAAGGTACCATTTTTTGGAAATCGGTAGATGCCTCAAGTGTTCGTAGTAGAGATGCTGAATTCTACTACAATTTGTTAGATTCAGTTGTAGAAGAAGTTGGAGAAAATTACATTGTCCAAATAGTGATCGATAATGAGGCAACAATGAAAGTCTGCTGAAAAAATTAATGTTGAAAAGAAAACACCTATATTGGACCTCATATGCAATCCTTTGTTTAGATTTATGCCTTGAAGACATTGGGAAAAAGCCCGGTGTAGCAAAAGTGTTAGATGAGGCAAAGAAAGTGACTTGTTTTATATACAATCACATTTGGACAGATTGATTTGATGAAGAAATATACACAAGGAAACAAATACTTGACACTCTCTTATTCGATTTGCAACTCATTTCATTCAACTTGAAGAGATAACAAGACAAAAGCAAGGTCTGAGAGAAATGTTTAATTCAAAGGTTAGTATTTTATAATTAGTTAATATAATTACTTAAATATAGCAACCTTTAATTATTTTATTAGTTCCAAATAATTTAAATTATATTATTTTAAAATTTTTCTTATGAATATATAGGAATTTAAAGAATCAAAATGGGGACAAAGAAAAGTCGGGCACGCTTATGAAGCCAAAAAATTGTCTTGGGAAAAGATTTTTGGAAAAAGGCCAATGACCTCATAAAAGTTCTGAGCCTCTAGTAAAAGTATTGAGACTTGTGGATAGCGATGAAAAACCAACAATGGGCTTTATTTATGAGGTCATTGATAGAGCTAAACGAGCAATTCAACAAGATTGTCGATATTTCACCGAGTACTGAAAAGATTATTGACAATAGATGGAATTTTATGCATTCCGACTTGCATTCAATTTGGTAAGATAAAATGTTTCATATAATTAAGAATTTTTTTTATATTTTATTATTTTAAGCTTTAGATTATTATTATTTGATGATATTCTTATAAATTATACTTTGGTTATTTTCTCAATCCTCAATTTCAATTTGGGGTGGAGCATTACGAGAATGTACTAATAGAAACATTAGAAGGTACACGATCGAGAATTGAAAGATTAGAACCTTCTCTTGATAATCAAGTCGAATGGTTAATCGGGTTAGATTCAAGTACTATTATTTGTAACTTAGTTACATAATTTGAAATAAATTTTTATTTTTATTTTTTACTCTATCTTTTATTTATGCAGTTGTTGCTATTTAGAGATAAACATGAGACATTCGGTACTCCACAAGCACAAAAGAGCTTGGAAGCAAATGAATCCGGGTAAGCAGTTAATTAAATTATTTAATTTAATTTATATTATTTAATTATATTGTACATTTTGAAGTTATTTTGAAATTTAAATAATATTATGCAGTTGAGTGGTGGATGATATACTGACGTGTTCCCGAATTACAAAATTAGCAATTAAAGTGCTTAGTCAAACAACTTGAAAGATCAAATTGTGAACGAAATTGGAGCACATTTAGTTATATTCACACCAAGGCAAGAAATAGGTTGAAGTATAAAAACTTGAGAAACTAGTGTTTACCTATTATAATATGAGGCTTAAGATAAGGCATCAAAAAAGAATGAGCACTGATGATATAAACGCTAGTTTTAATCCTATCAGCCTTGATCATATCTTTGAAGATGTTGATCCACTATCAGAATGGCTTTTTGAGAAAGAGAATCCATTATTAGATGGTGAAAATGCTGGTGTGTTGCCTGTGGATACCTCTGATGATGAGATGGATGTTAATCAATCTCATCAGTTGAATTTGTCTCATTCAAGTTCTAGTTCAACGCCAAGTCAGAGTGGCGATGGACTCGATGGTGGTGGTTTAAGTCCAATTGAAGAGGATGATGTATATAGTGGTGATAGAGGTGAAATTAGGTCTTCTAGTCGGTATGGAGGAGAATATGGGGTCGGTACCACTAGTGGACATTTCCGTGATAGATCAGAGTTTGATGGAAATATGTTTCTGAACCTAGAGAGATAGAAGTGAACCTAAAGCTCCATCAAAAGGAAAAGGCAAGAAGCATACTTCAGTTGGCTCTTCATCTGGTAGGAGATCGAGTTCTAGAAACCTTGGGTATAGTGATTCATCTACTAGCACTCAAGGTTTTTATCCACCGAACAACCTTCATATTTTCAACCTTCACATGGTTATCCACAACGTATTCGTCTATGCGGCTTTCCTAGAATTCAACAGATGGATTCATGAGGTTATATCAAAATTCTTTTCAGAACTGACTGGGCTATAGTGGTTCTTCTTGAGGCTGTCACACTGTTGAACAGAGACAAAGAAATCTTGTTTTCTCCACAACGATTTGTAGGTAATAAGAAGAGTGATGTAACCTATTATCTTTGAGGAATACATCAATACACTTTGAAAATGGTAATTGTGTTAGGAAAAGTTTTTCTAACAGTTAGAAGGTTAAAGAGTTCTAAATTTACTGGATTTTAATTATAGAGACATCAGTGGTTAGTTTAAATTTGAACAACAGATTACGCAGGTGTGTCGCGACATCTTTCATGGGTGTCGTTGATGTCACCACGTCGAAGACAGTTTACTTGTTCCAAATTTCGTGTGATTTAGTGACATGAAGTGTTGAGGTCGAGACACTGAGGGCAATTTCTGCTATGCTCTTTTCTTGCTTTATTGTTTTTTGTTGTGTCACTTATTTCATCCGTGTCCCATTTTTTTTCAATTGGTCCTTGTTTCTCTCTGGGATCCATACAGTTTTACATTGTAAGGCCTGAGTATCAATGACTTCCTTTGTTGTCCCTCCAAAGTAGTGTTTGACTCTCTGGCCATTTACAAGAAAATTTTGATCTCCTTTTTCGAGAAGTTCTATTGCCTCATGAGGTGTCACATGGTTTATGGTATATGGACCAGTCCATATTGATTTTAGCTTGCCAGGGAATAATTTTAATCTTTAATGAAATAACAACACGTTTTGTCCAGGTAGGAACTCTCATTTCCTGATCTTTGCATCATGCCGAAGTCTGCTCCTTTCTTTGTATAATTTAGTGGTTTCATATGCCATGAAACAAGATTCTATTAATTCTTGAAATTGAAATAGTATTTCTTCCTTTGCTTGCTCTGGATCTATGTTCAATTCCTTGATTGTCTAGTACGCTTTGTTTTCTAATTTAATATGTAAACGGAAATTTTTCCTGTAAACTAATTTATAAGGAGACATATCTAACGGGGTTTTGTATGTTGTTAATAAGCCCATAATGCATCATCTAATCTTGCAACTCAATCTTTCCTACATGGATTTACTGTCATTTCTAAAATTCCTTTAATTTCTCTATTGGACACCTCTGCTTGGCCATTAGCCTGTAGATGGTATGATGTTGTCATTTGATGTCTGACACTGTACTTGGTTAAGGCAGTTTCAAATTGTTTACTACAAAAATGTGATCCTTTATCAATTATCAACACACAAGATGTCCCAAATCTAGCAAAAATGTTCTTCCTTAAAATCTCACTACTGTTTTAGTATCATTGGTAGGTAATGCTACAGCTTCCACCTATTTGGAGACATAATCAACAACTAGTAGGATGTATTGGTTCCCAAAAGAACTTGGGAAGGGTTTCATAAAGTTAATTCCCCAAAATTGAATACCTTTACTTTGAGTATCTTGATTTGCGACATTTCATCTCTTCTCGATATACCTCTAGTTCTTTGGCATCTCTCATATCTTTGTACGAATTCATAAGCATCTCTGTTCATGGTCAACCAATAGAATCCTGACTGCAGAAGTTTTTGAGCTATTCTTTTTCTGCCAAAATGTCTCCCACATAGGGATGTATGACATCCTTGTAGAATATCGTTTATTTCCTCCTCTGCTACACATCTTCATACCAATTGATCTGTACATTGCCGGAATACATATGGATCTTCCCAAATATAATTTTTTGATTCGTGGATGATCCTTTTCTTTTGTTGCTGATTTGCCATGAATTACATTATTGTTTACATCCTTTTTACACATAAATTTAGCTTGTTTAATAGTTAAATTAAATCATCTTAGTATATATTTAGGTTTTCATACTTAAAGTAGTAAGCTTTCTAGTAGCTCTTATTACATTTTATATATCTAAATAAGGTTACATGGTCTTGTAGGTCTAGTCGGGAGTTAAAGATGCTTATTCGGGCTAAAATTGATGCCTATGTCCCGACACCAAGACATTGATGTCTCAACATCGAAGATAGAAGCCAAAAACAAGTTTTGAAGTGAAACTGCCCTCGATGTCGCGACATACCCCCTGTGGTTGGTTGCAACATCACAGGCTTGTGTTGCAACCAAGCCTTTGCCCAACCCAAAAACTCTTGCACATTTTAGTTACGTTTTTTAGGAAAATTAGGAGAATCTGTCCTAGTCGAACTCTAAGGACTTCAAGAATAGTTTAGGCACTTTAATATTTCGAGTTTAGCCTATATAAAGGCCTTTGTAATAAGTTTAAACATATAATTTTTAGGGAGATAGAAAATTTACTTAGGGTCTTTATTTTATTCTTAGTTTTTACTTGGCGTATTTTTATGTTCTTGTAATGGGAAGATCATATTCCGAAGTGAGATTTTCACGAGTGGAGATTATTTCGGCTCCACATTTTCATTGATAAATCAAGGAGAATCTCTTTTCCTTTACTCTATTCTTTATATCTCGTTCTTTAATATTGTTTAATTGAATATTTTTGTAAAGATTAGAATCAATTTATGCTTCATACATACCTCGTATGGTTTCAATTGTTCTAACCTTATTAACTGATTAAAGGATAAAGTTTCTTAACGGATCAGCTATTTGGGAGATGAAGAACTTAAACCCTAAATTGGTATGGCCTATCCATAAACACCTAAACCCCAAACCAGTCTAGACTGTGAGGTCGAAAGATAAGTAGTTCTTGCCGACTCATTATTCTAGTGGACGTATCGAAAAATCCTTCTAGGGTATCGACTAGTTGATTGATTAGAACCCTACATCAATAATAAATTAGGTAAAACAATTGGAGTAGATTTAGGTTGCATTTAATTTATTTAGTTTCTTAATATTATTATCATCTTGCTTCCATATTAACACTACTAATTCGTGACTCAAATATATTAGTAATTATTTCCCGTAATTAGTTTGACAACAGTCTTCCCCAAACTGTAATCCCTTGGGTACGATTCTCGAAGTACTTACCTACTTCGTTGTAAATATATTACAACCTGACCCGTATACTTGCAAAAACTACCTCAAATCCATATATTTAGTTGCAGTATTCATACTCTAGACATTAGTATGTCCAGAGGCATTTAGTTTCCATGATATTTGTGGCGAAAAAATGCCCTTAGCGATATAGTTTACATTACTTGCATACAATGGAGTGCTATTATTTCTGAACCTTGTTTTGTGGATGTTTTGTTTTATGGATGTCTACTCTAAACAACTGTTCGTCAATGAAAGTTTACTGTATTTCTTTAGAATCTGGCTACTCCGTCATTTTATATTCTGGATAAATGGTCTGCAATTTGAATTTTTGTTCTCTTCCTGTCCGTTATCCATAAATCAAACTCTTGAAGAAATAATACCCATCTCATTAGTCTGGCTTTTGTTTCCTTTTTCTTCATGACATATTTTAATGTTGAATGGTCAGTGTAAATATAAAATCCATTGGCCATCAAATACGAGCAAAATTTTTCAGAAGCAAACACAACAACAAGCATTTCCTTTTCGGTTGTGGTGTAATTTCATTGTGCCAAATTGATTGTCTTACTTGTATAATGAATAGCTCTAAATAAGTGGTTTCTCTTTTGTCCCAGCACTTTCCCTACATCATAATCATTAGCATCGCATATTATAATAAAAGGCTTTAACCAGTTAGGAGTAATAATTATAGGTGTAGAAATAAGTTTTTCTTTTATTACTTCAAAAGCTTTGATGAATTCTTGGTCGAATATAAATGGTGTCTCTTTCTGCAAAAGTTGATTCAACGGTTTAGAGATGTGAGTGAAATTTTATGAATCGCCTGTAGAATCCAACACGGCCCAGAAAGTTTCTCACTCCCCAAATTGTTACAGGGTTTAAGAGTTTCTTAATAACCTCAATCTTAGTTTTGTCTACTTCCAAACCTTTTCTTGATATTTGATGTCCTAAAACCAATCCTTCTTAGACCATGAAGTGACATTTTTCCAGTCAAGCACTAGATTGGTTTCTTTGCATCTTTGTAGGGCTTTTTCAAGATTGTCCAAACATTCTTGAAAGGAATCTCCGTATACTGAAAAATCATCCATAAACACGTCCAAGCCTTTCTCTAACATGTAAGAAAAAATAGCAGTCATGCATCTCATAAAGGTCGTTGAGGCATTGCAAAGTCCAAACGACATTCGTTTGAAAGCATAGGTACCAAAAGGACATGTGAAGGTGGTTTTTTCTTGGTCATTCGGATGTACTGGGATTTGATGATATCCCGAGTATCTGTCAAGGAAACAATAATAATCCTTCCTTGCCAATCTATGAAACATTTGATCAATAATCATTTTTGACCACTGTCGATCCTTCTTTCTTTGGAACACATTGTGTGGGATTAACCCATTCATTGTCAGAGATAGCATAAACAATACATGCGTCTAAGCATTTGGGCAATTCTTTCTTCACCACCTCCTTCATAGTTGGATTAAGCCGGCGCTATGCCTCTATTACAAGTTTTTTCCTTCTTCTAATCTAATCTTATGTTGACTCATCGCAGGGTTGATTCCCTTAATATTAACGATTGTCTATGCTATGATTTTCTTGTGTGTTTTTAAAACACTTAAAAGCCTCTTCCTATTCTGAACATAGCTTGATAACTATAATCACTAGTAATGTATTTTTCTCCCCCAAATATTCGTATTTTAAATGCCCTGGTAAAGTTTTTAACTCTAACTCAGGGGGTTTAATAATGAAAGGTACCATTTTTATTGTACTTGGAATAATTCGATCTGGTTGTCCCTTACTCTAACTCCACGAATCAAGTTGAAAAGCTATCTGATTGTTTTCCTATTCAGTATCATCCTATTTCTCTTCTTCTGATTCATATTCATGTTTAACCAATTTTCTTGTAATTGACTCTAGTTTATTACTTTTTTGCTCATTTGTTCTAGATTTTTACAATTCTCCAACTTTTAATTCTCGATGTATCCCCTAGGTACATTCATTTTCACTGAGTCTTTCAGTATTTCTATAACTTCCTTTCCTATTTTCCTTCAGATGCTTCTTCCGGTCATGATATCAAACTTTCGCCTGTTCTAACTATCCAATCTGTCATAAAAATGTTGGATTTGAACCACAAAATGTATGCCTCTACCCAATACTAACTTGATAATCGTTTTAAATTTGTCCCAAGCTTGTCCTAATGTTTTAGCAATGTATTGCTTGAATTGAAATAATTTTTCATGGATACTAAGTACTTAAGTCATAGGCAAGACCCAACAAAGGAATAATTGCACAAAACTTGTAACACCCTAAACCCGGCCTAGAAGTTAGGCTCGAATCTGGCGTGTCACATGGAAGTGTTTTTTTTCCTTTTCAAAATTGCGATTGTTAAAAACTTGTTTGAGAATTACAGCCTCTTTGCTAAAACCCAAAACACTTAAGCAATTGTTATCCACTTGAAAATGTAATTATCTTTAAAAACCTTTTTGGTCGCGAAAACATATTTGAAATAACAATTTACGAAAATATGATGTTTGGAAATAGAGTTGCAGAAGCATTTTGAAAATATTGCGGAAACGTAGATAAAATACAAGTATTTTTGAGAGGTTGGTTGATGAGTCGAAAATCGAAGTAGTGGACTTTAAAATCAGGACTTTTGAAAATGACATTGAAATTTTGAAAGAGAATCCGAGTTAAATTATTTGTAAAAGTTTGCTATAAAATCTATTTATTAATCAATTTTGAAAACCATTATTTATATTTTAAAAAAATTCTTTTTAAACAATTTAAGAAGAATAATAAAAACATCCCAAACATAAAGCAAAATAAAAATAGTCTAGATGCCTTATTACAACATTAAAACCCGAAACAATAAAAGTAATCAAATAAAATGGAAAGGTAGTTTACTAATACTCGAAAATGTTATTTCCGAAGCATGGCCTCCACCGAGTCATCCATGGCTCCAAGTCCTCGTCACTGAGCATTACCTATAAGGGTTAAGAGAAGGGGGTGAGTTACAAGAACTCAATGTATAATCCACTTACCATTGTTCACTAGGCCAAAATCCCATTAAGCAATTAATTGGGCCAAAGCCCGCTTACAATAATATAAATGTATCATATATAATATGCATATGATATGCAATTCCCAAACCAAATCCTAGTTTTCCATCCGCTACACACCATCCCATACCAACCAACACACCTGTGGGTGATCTTTAGTCAACCCACCCCGCCAACACACCAAACATAGGCGTTAAGCCATTTATATCAAATTTGTGGACAAGCCACCAGATTAACAGAATTTACATGGCATTGCCATTTTTCAGATTTGTGGCAGAGCCACCAGATTTATGTAGCATAACTACCAGAACTTCTCTTCATCATTATCCCATCCCATGCAAATCATGTATATAATGCATAACAAATCACAATAATTTATTCGGATATTTATTACAAAAGTATGGCTCATTATAACAAATTATCAATTAGGCCCATATAGCAAAATATCGATTAGCCCATTTAGCAAAATATCGATTGATTTAGCAAAATATCGATTGGCCCATTTAGCAAAATATCAGATTGGCCCATTTATCAAAATAACAGATTGGCCCATTTATCAAAATATCAGATTGGCCCATTTATCAAAATATCAGATTGGCCCATTTATCAAAATATCAGATTGGCCAAAATATCAGATTGGCCCATTAACACTTTTGCAAATCGGCCCATTAGGGGCATTTCCATATGTCGACCCTTTAGAGGCATTTTCATAATTCGACAATTTACACACTAAGGGTAATTCAGTAATTTCGCAATCTAAACTTAACTACTAATTTGGGCATAACAATTTAAACTGTCCATCTGCGTCGTACTAACTAAATTGACTATAACTTGGGTTAGGAATCTCAAAATCTAAATCCATAAATTTTCCTTGAAACTAAACTCATATACCTTCTTACTAAAATTTTTCCAGAATTTTTTTCTCAACCATTTAGTACAGTTTATTCCTTAAAGTTTCCCTTGTTTCACTGTTCAAAAATTCTGATCTCTATTACCCAAAATTCAAATATCTCACTGTACAGTTTTCATATGTTGTTCCCACTTGTTTCTATTGAAAGTAGACTCACTAAGGAATCTTCACATATAAACTATAACTCTTAATTCACTTTGTACAATTTTATACGATTTTTCCAAGATAGATCAGGGAACCACGAAATCATTCAGAACTAGTCTCACTAAAATTAACATATCTCAAAATATAAAATTCCTTTTCCTTCTCCGTTTCTTCCTTATCAGCATAGACATAGTAAGATTTTATTCGATACCTCATTCACTTTCTAATTCCAATTCTTCTATTTTTCGTGATTTTTCAAAGACACGTCACTGCTTCTAACCAAAACTGTTTTATTAGAAAATACGTTTACCACTACGATCATACGCACGCCCGAGTGATCACGAATGCCGATTTCTGGTTTTCTTCGGTATTTCAACCGATTCACAGAATATTTCATACAAACTTTCTGAGAAGTGTGAGATTACACACCATTTCAGATTTGTATATGAAAGGTACGGGACTACACACCTGATTTCGATTTCCTAACGAACCACTCGTCGTTGACCTAGAACAATACCAACCAAAAGTTAGCCTCAGATTTCCAAAAGATTTCATATCACTTACACTTGAATCACTTACCACTATGTCCGAAGGTAGAATATATCGAGTGATTTGTCCCTAAAACATGTAGTCGATTATTTCACATTATTACTCCGTTAGCAACCAATCGAATATTGAATAATATCAATAATCCATAAGAACTCCTTACCTTATTAATATTGGATCCGATTTCTAGCGATTATACGATGACTTCGGAAAAATTCAAGTTTCAGCCTTCCACTATATCTCTACAAGGAAGAAAAATGATTTCGAATGAGGGAAAGTAAGGTGATGGTCTAGGTTAAAATGACCATCCAAAACCAAAGAAAATAAAATATTGAGAAGAATACTTACCGATTGATCAAGCAACGGATGTTAATATGGATGAGAAGAAGAAATAGAGAAAAGATGAAAGTTCGGTTATGGAGGAAATTGTATGTTGATATTCAGCTATCAAGGAAGATGGACAAAAGGTGAATATGAAACCAATCCAAAGAGAAGAAAAATGCACTATTGTGCTAGAAGATTTCGGCGAAGAGAATAGCAAATTGGGAGAAGATGACACTAAAGTTGCAAATGTGATTTTTGGCCAAAACAATACCAAGACCCTACCAGATTCCAAAGTAAAATTTCAGCTACCTATCTACCCCCAAAACCGTCCACATGCATAGTCATAAGGGTCAAAATTTTGCCAACCATACTTTCCATAGCATTCTCCATGAAATAAGCAACTTGTTCCCCTTACTTACCTTTTCCTTTTGATTCCTTTCCCCAACCTCAACCTTTCCTTAATTCTTTAGCCACCATAACAAAAATAAAGAAGTCAAACTTTCCATAAATACCTCTTGGCCGACACTTAAGGAAAGAGTGCAAAAATATTAGTCAAAAATTGCACACAAAGGGATTTGAACCTCTTCCCTCAAAGTCCTTCACTTGATGCCATAACCTCTTTGCCATATGCTCATTTTTATGCAAGCACATTACTTATTTATTTCTATAAGCTTTGAAGCTACTTACCATGTCTCCTTAAAGTGCTAAAATACCCAATTTTTCCTAAGGCCCAATTAAACTCGAGACTTCATAGAAACCTTGTAACCTTCCAAATTCACTTAACTAATAAGTCCAATTTGAAATAATGTCATTCTCTTGTTCTCAAAATTTTAAACATTCCTACGCCCAAGGCCCATTGGGCCCAATCCTACTAGGCCCAATTTTGGGATGTTACAAAACCAGCCTATGTAGTAATAGTATTGGGTGGGAGTGCATCTAACCTAGCTTTCACTTTCCTATCCAACGTAAAAGGGATTAATAATAATTTGATAGTGTTTGGATAAACTCTAACATAAGCGAGAGTGCTGCATATATGTTCAAATTGCCGTAGGAAGGCTATGGGGTCCTCTATCTTAGAATAATTAAATTTAACATTATTAGAGATCCATGTTAGTAAGGAAGGATTTAACTCAAAATGTGGATTATGAATAATGGGACGAGTAATACTAGATCACAACTTGTTCTTATCAAAAAATGTTCCTAGCATTTGCATCATACTTCCTATGGTCACTTATCAACGAACAAGTGTTTTCCCTCGTAAGTTGTATTCTGAAGTAAAAAAGAAATAAATAAATGTTAGTAACTTGGGATTTAAAATTCAAATCTATAATGCATCAATTTCCTAATTATTCTATTAAGATACCAAAAATTAAAATTAGACTAGTGACGTTGCCTCCTCGACAACGACGCCAACAACTTGACCGCCTCTAGACATACCAACGTCTAGAGTAAAAATCCTGTACGAAATATATTAAAAGGTGGTATCTGAAAGTATACAGGCGAGGTTGTAATATAGTTACAATGGAGTAGATGGGCACTTCAAGGATCATACCCAAGGGAGATGAGCACTAAGTTAATTCTAACATAAGCACAAATAGATCTAGTGCTTTAGATAGATTATAGTATGATGAAATATAAAGAAAGGTTTTTGGGACTTTTAATGATAAGAAGAATTAAAAAATAACGAGAAATCAAATAGTAGAATCTATCAAATCTGAGCATGGGTGATTAGCTTGCTTCGGTAATCATAGCCAACTATCGCTTCGGGTTTTCTTGTTTAATCAACTAGTTGATACCCCAGTAGGATCTTTTGATCTTCCATTAGAATAACAAGTCGACAAGAACTACTTATCTCTCGACCTCATAGTTTAGACCGGTTTGAGGTTAAGGTGTTCATGGATAGGCCATACCAATTTTGGGTTAATTCCCACCTTAATGACTTCCTAAGGTTCTCAAGCCTAGGGTTGCCAAGACACCATTCGATATGTCACCTTTCCATCTTGTTTATGGTAAATCATGCCACTTGTCTGTTAAACTAGAACACAAGGCATTCTGGGCAATCAAGAAACTGAATATGGATTGGAAATTTGCTGGAAATAATTGATTACTAGAGCTGAATCAGATGGACGAATTTCGAACTCAAGCCTATGAAAATGCCAAACTGTACAAAGAAAATACCAAACGATGGCATGACAACAAAATTTTGGCACGACAATTTGTTCCTGGACAACAAGTCTTACTTTTCGATTTTAGGCTTAAATTGTTTTCTACCAAATTTAAGTCTCGATGGTCGTGTCTATTCGAAGTTGTTCAGGTATATCCTCATGGAGCAATAAACGTTAAAGATGACAAAATTGGGTCCACTTTCAAAGTCAATTGTAACATCCTATTTTTAGTCAAATTAGAACAGTAGTTTCGGGACCAAAAATTTGAAGTCAAAATAATTATTTTATTATTATTTTAATGTCCGTGGCATGATAATATATTTACGTAAAAATTTTGTTAAGAAAATTTATCGTTTAAATAGTTAATTTGAGAAAAAGGAATAGTTAATATGATAAAAATGATTAAATTGCGTAAAGTACAAAAGTGATGTTCTATTAGCTAAAGGTGTCTAATAGCTATGGATCATTAAAATAGAGGTCCTTATGTTGTAATTAGACCATTAAAATAGTAAGTGGACATTAATGGACATGATATGGATGATATATATGTTTATTCATTAAGGTTAGTTTGGTAATTCATGAAATAAAGGTTAATTAATAAAACAAAAATGATAATTTGGTGTCATCTTCATCCTTTAGCCGAAATTAGAAACAAGAAAAGCTATTTTAGGGCTTGAGATATTTGGCCAACTCTTAGCTTGATTAATGCACAATTTTATCTCAGTTTTTGATGATTTCTACGTTTTTGTAATCGTTGTAGCTCAATCTAGCTAGCACGTACCTTTAATTTCAAAATTGTTTAAGATTTTGAGAGTTCCCATTGTTGAATCTTTGTGCTCTTTGATGTTTAATGTTGAAATATGAAAGCTTGATGACAGCTTTACATGTTTTGTTAAGTGATTTTTGATGAAAATGTAAAATAGGGATTAAATTGAGAAAATGTGAAAATATGTGGTTAAATATGAGAATAAATGAAAAATGTGGGTTGATATGTGTATTAAATAAATTCGGCTAGCATATGATTGGATGAAATTGCATCAATTTGTGATATTGTGTAATAAGGTCTAAATTGTAAAAGTTGTGAAATACTTGGGGAAAAAGTGTAAAAGTGCTTTAAAGTGTGATATGGACTAAATTGAAAGAATATGTGATTAAATAAGTTAATTTTGAATTCATATAGATCAAGAAAGAAAGAATTCAGATTTAGATCGGGAAAAGCAAGGTTATCGAGTAGTCGACCCGATCCGTCATTTCCCTATACGAGGTAAGTTCGTATAATTGAACTTGAATGTGTAATTATTCAATTGATGGATGGTATTGAGATTTTATTTATTCTATTGCTAAATGTGATGTATTTGATTTAAATGTACGATTTAAGTCGACGAGATACTGAATAAGACCATAACCGGGTTATGGCATGTGAATGAAAGACCACGGTAGGGCCTTGGCAATGCATGTGTAAGACCATAGTTGGACTATGGCATCGAAAAATTGATGTACTTATATCGTAAGCATTTATAAACTCGAAGTGATTCATTAAGCAAATTGGTGAGAATAGACATGTATCAGTACAGGTATGTACATAAATCTGTTTGAATGATGAATTATAAGAAGATGAGAATTTATGAGTTTCTTTATATTTAAAATTTATGTTATCTCATTGATTGAGGTTTTAATTGCAAATTATGTATCTACTTGGAATTTTTCATGAATGATGTTGATTATTTCATATATACATACAAACTTACTAAGCTTTATAGCTTACTTTGTTTATTTCCTTTTATGTTTTATAGTAAATTGAAGCTAGCTCGGAATCGGGGATCGTCAGGAACTTCATCGCACTATCGGACATCTATTTGGTACTTTTTGAGATGTGTAAATATGGTATATTGTAACACCCCTATCCCGTGTCCGATCACCAGATTAGGGTTAAAGGCGTTACTAGGCAGATCAGAAACATTTACAGAATTAATCGTACAACCATTCATCAATATCAATCACAATGTCCCTTAAGTAGGTCATCGAGACCTTAATCATGCTTATAACCAAGTCGAGACTAAACCAAAACACATAAGAAATTTCATAAAAATTTGAAACTTTTCTAATAGACAGGGGACACACGGCCGTGGGGGTAGGCCGTGCCTCACCCACGGCTACATGACACACCTGTGCGACCTCCCCGTGGTAGTATTCTGCCAAAATCAACATGATCACCAAGCACGCTCGTGTACTAAGGCAGTGTACTACTAGATCACATACTGCCATTTCTCGCACGACCTGTAGGCACGTCCGTGCCAAGGCCGTGTGCAGTTTAAGCCATATTCTGCTAAATTCCCACGGTCTCAGGCACACCCGTGTGCCTCAACTGTGTGACATTATAGGCCATTTTACAAGGCCAATATGTCACCCATTTTGGGTCTCACCTACAAGCAATAGATACCAAAACATAATATGCATATATGGCAACCAAACTTATCAAATGGTTCATTTCATCCATACATTCAATAACATTTCCATTCATACTAAATTTCAAACTAAATCCTACATCATTTCAAACATATAACATCCATTTGCTTAACTAAAACTTAACCATTCCATATGCATCAAGACATACTAAATATATATTCTTCATAACTCATTCATTCAAACAATTATCAACTCAAAAGCTTGCCAATTCACATGGCCATGCTCACTTCATAAACATATACACCTATCTAGCCTATACATGCCATATTTAGCTATATACATTTACAAAAGGGTACCAAAATAAGTTTTTGTAGTGTGATGATGATCCTTGACAATCCCGAGCCTTCAGTAGCTTTGACGACCTATAAACAGAGAAAACACACACACAGAGTATGCTTTCCAAAAGCTTAGTAAGTCATATACAAATAAACTTGGCATAAAAAGCATAAATGCAATTTGAAACTTTTGCACATCTCATTCACTTAACAATTTATCATGTACATGCTTGATTCATACTTATGACTACATTGGTCACTTTTATCCATTCAAAACTCATTTGAAGCACATGGCTCATTCACAATCTTCCTTGCATCTCATTCACATTATCCTATTCAAACATACCTTTCTTCAATTCAAAGTCATATGCATACTTACCATTCATGCATACTTAATGCACATTCATCGTACCTGAATCGGGTATTCATTCACTTAATTGATCATAACTCGGATATACCATTCTTATTGCAGACTTGCCCGTTGAACCCTTAGGAACCTAGTAGGATACTCAGAAAGCTCGGACTATTAGTACAATGATAACGTCCCAGACGAGGTCTTACATGCACTCGTATATCGATGCCACTGTCCCAGATAGGGTCTTACACGTACAGATCATAACGATGCCAATGTCCCAGACATGGTCTTACACGAGTCAATATGATGCCGATGTCCCAGACATGGCCTTACTCATAAAGTTCATATTGGTGCCTACGTCCCAGACGAGATCTTTTACATATAATTCATATTGATGCCTACGTCCTAGAAAAGGTCTTATACGAAATTTCAAATCAACACCAACGTCTCGGATGTGGTCTTACATGATAAAACCGAACATATACCTATGTCATGACATAGCTAATCCTATCTATTCCTAAGTTTATATGGGACTTCTCGCTTTATCACTATATCAAATTATTTTTGAAATTCATGCACTTATCATCTTATACTCATTCATTTTCATCGATAGACATATAAATACATATATTCAATTTAATACAGATAAGTTTATTTGCATAGTGACTTACCTCGGGTTCGGTTTAACGAAACGAAAGCGGCTACTCTGTTACTTTCGCTTTCCCGCGATCTAAGTCTGTTTTCCTCGGTTCTTGATCTAAACATATTCAGAATTAACCCTTTTATTCACTATTCCATTCAATTCAATCCATACACATATATTTTGGGCTATTTACAATTTAACCCTCATATTTGCACACTTTATCAATTTAGTCCATTTTTCTCAAAACATCAAATTCACAAAATCCATACATACACATGCTTAGCTGAATACATATACATCACATACAAGCCCACATTTCTCATCAAACTTGCAATTTAGTCGTTCAATTTACCATTTTCTCAATTTAGCCCTATTTAGCTAAATTCATCAAAACTTCAAGAACATAACATGTTCATTTAGCTCAAATCTTTCATATATTATCCTCAAACATCACAAAGCTTGTAAAATCATCAATGGCATATTTCACAAGCATCATCAAAACACCAAATTGAAACATGGGTTGGATAGAACTCGAAGCAACGATTACAAAAACGTAGAAATTATCAAGAACCGAAGTAAAAACATACCTAAATTATAGCTTAAAATAGCCAAAACCCTTAAAGCTCATGTTCTTCCTTTTTCTTTACTATATTCGGCCAAAGTGGGATGAATAAAAATGGCCATTTTGTTATGTTTTATCCAAAATATCATATATAATAATCCATTTACACATTTAACCTTTCATTAAACAATTAAAACAAACATGTAGCAAGGGCATGATTGTCTTTCATTCATCCATTAACTATAAGTTGGCATAATAACAACATAAGGACTCCACCTCAACAAAGCCACAACACATTGGTACTTTAGCAATTAGCAAACAACTTTCACATTTGGTGCAATTTAATCCTTTGCTCAAATTAAACACACAGACGGACAAATCAACTTACATAAATTTACCACATGCTTAGTCACATATCAACGGCATAGAAAATAATATTAAAATATTATACGGAACTCGAATTTGTGGTCCCAAAACCACTATTCTGACTAGGGTATAAACCGGACTGTTACATATATGGTATGTATAGGTTTGTGCCATTTTGGTATGTTTGATGGATATGTATTTTGGCCATTTGGGTTGGCATGAGATGATGAACATGATGATGTTATAAATGTGCATATGGTTTTATTTGGTTCTATTTTCAGTTTGGTAAATTGACTTATGTTATGTGATTGAAGTTGATAATTTGGAAGTTATGTGTTTGTGAATTAATGCTTGATAATGCATGTTTGAAATGAATTAGTAAATTGAATTGTATATGTGAATTAGGTATGTAATTAAATAGTAAGTTGTGACATATTTGTGACTTGCATGGTTGGAGATAGATATAGTAAGATATATGTATTAGTTAATGACTTATAGCTGCATATTTGTGCCTTAAAATGGTACCATTTGTACTTGTGTAGGTATGTGCAAAATGGGGTGGAAATTGGCCTTGCAAATGGCCTATTTTTGTCCACACGAGCATAGACACGGGCATGTGTCTCAACCGTGTGTGACACACGATCTTGTTACATGGCCGTGTGTCCCTGGTGTTGAAATTGAATTGAAGTCAGTATGCTCCACACGGTCTCACACACAAGCTTGTGACTAGACTTATGGTACAAGTTAGTATACCCCTCTAAATGGCACACGGCCTAGCACATGGGTGTGTGACTTGGCCGTGTTGCATAAGTCAATATACCCTACAAGTTTGGAGCGGCCTAGCATACGGCTTGGCCCACGAGCATGTTTGACTACTTCGAAGGGCACATGGGCTGGACACACGGGCGTGTGGTTGGCCGTGTAACCTAAGTCAGTATAAATGCCCTATTTCCACACGGCCTGAGACACGGGCGTGTCTGGAGCCGTGTGAGGCACACGACCTGTTCACACGGGCGTGTGATCTTTATATGGTTGAAATTTTTTCTATGTTTCCAAAAATTTCCCAAGTTATCGTTTAGTCCCGAACCACTTTTAAAGCTTGTTTAAGGCCTCGTAGGCGCTTATAAGGGACAATGTGTTTGTGATTAAATGTTATTTGAATATGAATGCATAAATGTATGAGTTATATATGTTAAATGATGTGTACTGGTCGGTAATACCTTGTAACCCTACTCTGGCGAAGGATACGAGTTAAGGGTGTTACATCAATGGCCAGTGGTTAAAGCATTACTTTGGAGCCCCTACACTTCATGATAAAACTTCCATCATTTTTTTTTCCAAATGATTAATATATCTCTCCTGTACCGTTTATTCAATTATTTTATTTTATTATTAATCTCTTTATTTTAGTTGATTCAATAAATTTAATTCATTTTTATTTTCTTTTTATTATAGGTACATTGCGGCCCAGGTTTGTAAGCCTCAACCCTCATTCTTTTAGCCACTTTTTAGTTTAATAAATTTACTTAGTATTTCAATTTTTCCCACCTAAATATTTATTGCTACTTATGTCAAACCATGATTAAGGCCCAATCTTATCACCTACGTCACGGATTATTTCTCCTCAAGTTTTTACCCTAGCCGATTCAGTTTCCTTTTCACCGTTACCTTCACTTTATTTCTATATTATTTTTGCTCTCTGCTTCATCCCAAACTTTTAAAGGTCTCAACTTTTTCACGCTTATAGTTACCATCTTCTGTGGAATGGCTCATTAAGCACCATCTACTT
This sequence comes from Gossypium rotundifolium, assembly GCA_025506655.1. Lineage (NCBI taxonomy): Eukaryota > Viridiplantae > Streptophyta > Magnoliopsida > Malvales > Malvaceae > Gossypium > Gossypium rotundifolium. Next base: position 32,868,509 of record CP106727.1, on the reverse strand, counting down.
CTACTGTTGCCCAGCCACTACATTTTAAGTAAGAAAACGAAGACTAAATACCACAAAAACATCTCCAAACACCCTTTATGCATGGAAAAAGGATCCCTTTTTCAAGATGCCCCTTTTATAGGCTATACTTAAGCTTTTTCCTCAGTCATGGCAGATTTTCTGTCTCCATCCTGATAATGTTTTCCCTCAAGTAGTAAAGGAGTTTTATACTCATCTTAGCTCCCCTAAAATATGCCTTTATATATGTGTAGAGTGCTTCAGTATTGTTTGATGCCGACTCAATAAATGCACAATATGGGTTGTAGGATTATCTTGATGAACACAATGATTTTTTCAAGACAATGATGGCAGAAAAATTAAATCACGTGCTTACTGATGTCAGTGTTAGATAGTCTCAAGGAATGATTGTTACACCATTGGCAAGATAACTTTGAAGCCCCACTATAGGGTTTGGTATCATTTCCTCAAAAATCTTCTCATTCCATCCACCCACAATTCCACAAAGGATCGTTTGCTGCTACTCTATTCGATTTTGGTGGGATGAAGGATAAATGTTGAGAAAATTATCTTTTGAGAGGTCCATCGCTATACTGAGAAAAAAATCGGTACGTTGAACTTTCCATCACTTATAACTGCAATCTGTCAGAAGGTCAAAGTTCCTCTTCAAGTTAATGAAGATCGAACCCCTAACAAATGTGCTATCACTAAGCACATTGCTCTAAAAGTTTTTAGCGAGGAACTGCCATGGCATTCGGATCATTCCCCGATATCTTCTCCACTCAGGCCCAATGATGTTGCTCCATCAACCTCTACGAATGCATTTGAGTAAAAGGTGGTCGAGGCTCTATAGGTCTTGTGGCAACAATTTCAAAAACTGGAAAAGCAACAACAGATGATGGCCATTGATCTCAGCAAGGATCAAGAGGAAATGGCCATATTTTGGGGCTATGTTAGACAAAGGAAAAAGCTATTAAGAAGTCCCTTCAAAAGAAGTTTACTTATCCAATGCTTGTATTCCCTAGTTTTTCTAAGGAGTTGTTGTTGGAGCCTAAAAGGATGATAACGAGGGTAAAGAACCTACTGCAGAGAAGCAGACCATCGAACAAGAAGGGGAAGTAGAGAAAACCAAATCAGTCCATGTTGAATATGAGAAGGAAGATGATGATGTAACTCAAGCTACTACACCTGCAAACACTACCACTACCACTACAAACTGAGATCTAAAGCACCTATGACAGCATAAGAACATGCAGTTCATTAAGTAATTGATGATCTCACAAAATCAGATTTTGATAATGAGGAAGAGGTGCCTATTAATCAGCTTAAAAGGAAGCATTACAAGACAGCTGCTGGAAAAGCAGTCCTAGTTGATAGTGGTGAAATAGAGAGGCAGCCGCGTTACAAACTTGCAGCCAAGAAGTCTACCAAACCAAATTAAGAGTAACAAATATTCTGTCCAAGCTTTTATTTCTAATTCATGCATTCATTTTTGCATGTCACTGTATTTCCATATTGGTATATATGTGTTTTGTTTTCTGACATTTTTCAAAAAAAAAAAATTATGCATTAAGGACAATGCATCCTTTAGGTTTGGGTGTGTGTGTTGTGCATATAGGTTGCATTAGATATGTATGTTAATATTTGTTGTCCTATCATTCATTTTTCCATGACATACAATTGCTAAATAATTGCCAGACTTTGTTAAGTATATTTTTGTCTATTATGTTATATGAGGATAATAACTCTTCGATAAATTTAGAAAACTGTAACACTCCATACCTGAGTCCGATGCTAAGATTGGATACGAGACATTACCATGCTTGAACTCACTTAAAACATATACTTACGGGCTATAAAATTTTGTTCCAAATTAAAAACTTCTCTTGCTTAGTCAAATCATACCTTTCATGGGCCTACAAGGCCTTAAACACGTATCTGAAAACTTTCGAAACTCAAATGAAAACTTTTCCTTAAAACAGGGGTCACACGCCTATGTGACTTGGGACATGCCCGTGTACCCCTAACACATGCCCGTGTCTTCCACCCGTGGTCGACAATGACTAATTACACACGGCCTTGACACGTTCGTGGACGTAAACCATGTGCTATACCTTGATAGACTGAATTATTTCACACGGCTTGGGGCTGCGCCCATGTTTTGGCAGTGTGTCATACCGACAAACAAACGATCAGTGGGATTTGCCCGTGGCCTATCCCGACTTCAATTATAAAGGGTGCGAGTGCATACGGCCTGAACACTGCCTTGTGTGTCTATTCATGTGGGCACTTGAAGGTTATTTACCAAATTAATTGCCACCCTGAAATCAAGATCAATATCATACTCAATTCAACAACTCAAATTACTACATCTTTCATGAATAATACTACATGCTTCATTTATAACATTAAACATAGTCAACTTTGGCCAATCACTTAGCCATATACAAAAGAATAATAAACTTGATAGCCTATAAATTGGCCCTTCTTAAAATATATACTCAAATGAAGTGTTTTCTATACATGCCATACTTAACATAAACAACTTGGCTATACCAAAATAGTGATTGATAGTGTGCTCCAAGCTCCGATGACGATGCTCCACGAGATTAGCTTGGCGGGACTACATGGAAAGAAAGAAATAAGGGCGTAAGCATTTAGCTTAGTAAGTTTTCATATAATACACATAGCAACATGCTTGATTAATATAAACCATTTGATATAAACAATGGTATCATAAATTTCAGCTATAAAGCTTACTCACTCATACTGATTTTTTCATATCTCATGATACTTACTAGTCTCATACTTGTGAGATAAATAAGGTACCTGTATCACTTGATCACATTGATCAGTATACTTTAACATGATAATCATAATCTTTCATTCATCATTCATAACATGGCAATACTCATTTCCAACTTAACAGTAGCTTTACTTACTTAGCTTTCTTATTATCTCATTTGAGCTTTACTCGTTTGCCCGATGAATTTCTATAAATAAGTGAGGATACTAGATCTCGACCCGCATATGACTTGATGCCAAAGCCATATCCTAGATACGGTCTTACATGGAATTTCTCATCTTGGTGTCGAGGCCATGTCTTGACATGGACTTATACGAAGTCTTTCTCGTGTGTTCCCTTGGGAACTTACCATTGCCATGTCTTGGCATGGTCTTACTTGGTATCTTTGCTCATGAACTGATCAATGCCGAGCCTTGGCTTGATCTTACATGAAATCTTCCTTGTTCTCACCAATGCCATGCTTTGGCTTGGATTTACATGGGATCTTTATCGCTTGCTAGCTTTTTAATGCTAAGACTTGTCTTGGACTTACATGATAACTTTTCAATGCCAAGACTTGTCTTGGACTTACATGATATCTTTGCTTGGAGACTTACCAATGCCATGCCTTGGCTTGGGCTTATAAGGGTCTTCATCTCATAATAACTCTTCAAAGCCAAGACTTGTCTTGGTCTTACATGATAACTTGCTTGATTGCCGATGCCATGCCTTGGCTTGGTCTTATATAGACTTTCTCATTTCATGTGGTAGATCGAGTATCCTAGGTAATTCATCTTCAATCGGACTTTCTCATGCTTAATCTCATTGATTTCTTTGTTTATCATAACATTAAATATTTTCATGATACTATTATACATTACACTAAGCATTTCAATGATATAAATCATAAAGCTTAGAAATCATACAAACTTACCTCAATGTACCAAATGTACGTAGATATGCAATTTAGACCTCGACTTTGTTCTTGCCTCGATTTTGATTCGGGCTTCATTTTTCTTGATCTATAATAATAATTTAACTCATTTAATACTCATAATACCTAAATGGACTCATAAATCCTACTATGGAAAAATTACCATTTTGCCCCTAAACTTTCTCATAATTACATTTTTGCCCCAAGGCTCGTAAAATGATTCTCATTCAACTTTATTAAACTTCATGCTTAGCTTATTCTTTATATCAACTATAGCAATAACAAATTCTCACTATTTCTACCATGTATGACAAATTTCCATAAAAGTTACAAACTAGTCCCAACTAGCATTTTTCATTAAATTCACTTAGCAAAAAAAAAAAAAAATGTTTATCTAATATCAAACTCTCATAAACTTCCTTAAAATATCATTTTACAAGCATATCATTCATGGGTAGATTTTGAACATGCATCTTAGCTCATTTTATAGCTAAAATAGCTAATTCATAATCGAGAACTTAAAAATACGAAGAATATTAAAAGCGAGGCTAAGATGAACTTACTAGCAAGCTTGAGAAATGAACAAACCCTAGCTATGGGGTTCTTCGAATTTTCGGCACCAAGGAAGAAGATGAATGAGATTTTATCATCTTTTCCTATTTTAATCATTTAATTAATTAAATAACCAAAATGCCCTTCTCTTAAAAATTTTCACATTTTACTAACTCATGTCCATTTTTGTCCAAAAATTATAATTTTGGAAAATTACTATTTAAGGACTTCTAATTAATATTCTAAAGCTATTTCATACAAAAAGCTTCTAGAAGCTCATATTTTGCAACTTTTGCAATTTAGTCTTAATGGACCATTCAACCTCAATTTAACAAAATTGCTTCATGAAACTTTCACACTAGCATGCAAACATGGCATAAACCTTAAAAAAACTCATAAATTTTCCTCGGATTCGTGGCCTCGCACCACTATTTCGACTAGGCCCTAAATCGGGCTGTTACAAAAACTGTGATAGTTGATTAGGTATGTTTAGCTTAGGATAGTAGTTTGAAATTTGATCCCTAAAAGTAGAACGCCCTAATTATAATTGAAATTAGTCTATAGTAGGTTTCTTTTAATATACTTAGAAATTCTTGAGCCTAAGATCAATAAATTAAAAATAATAACAAATATCATATCAATGCTAAGGGTAAATTAAAAAGAAAATGAAAAAAATGCTATAGAGCACTTCAATGTTTGAAATTGTTGAGTAGGTCACTAATAATCTGTTTGCTCCATTGTATTATTGATTAGAAAAGCAAGATCAAATAAGAGTGAGTAAAAAGAAAAAAGAAAAAGAGAAAACTGTTTTGGGGAACTCCACTTTAGTAGTGGGCTGAGTAGCTAAGGGGGTAGTTGTTTGCTCCATCTATCTTTTTAGCCAAAAAACTTAGCTTCATGAGTGACTTCCATTGAAATTGTGGCATTATGTAATACTTGGCAATCTAGTGTATGCTCCATTGAGATTGTTAAGTAAAGAAATCATGTGACAAGATGAATTCCTTAGAAAAATATATAATTAAAGTATACAATAACAAACTAATTTTATGAGTAGAGACACTGAGTTTTAGTGGAAAGATAAACTAAGTATATTAGGGAGTACTTGCTATAGTTAAAAGTGCATAAGTATTTAGGAAATTTTATTTTTAGGTAACATTTTCTACGCTTCGTTTGCTAAACAAACCTGTAAAATTTGAACTAATTTTATGAGATAGCAGAATGTTGAGAATGGAGGTATCAAATATACTTCTGATAGTTTAACAGTATATGATGTAAGTGTAGTGTTATGGAAAACTCATGCATATCTGCATTTGTGCATACTCATACATATTTTCTTGAGGACAAGCAATAATTTCAGTTTCAGGGTGTGATAACTCTCGAAAAGAGTTATATTTTAGGCCTCTAAACTAAAGTTTTTGCTTGTAATTAAGAAAATATATTTGCATTTTAGACTTAGTACTAGAGCAATACATACTAAAGCTTGGATTGTGTTTCAACTGTAAATTTATTTATTTTTAATTGCTAGAAAGGAGGTTTTGTAGTCTTTGGTAATAGATATAGGTAAGATGAAAGAGGCAAGAAGAAGGAAAGAGGATGAGGGAAGTGAAACATTGCCATCGCAAAGAGTGGGATAGATTGCCAATAGAAATGCCATGGCAATTGCAAGAATATGACGCAGTACTTAATCCACGTCACTCTCAGCCAGCTGTACATATACCAAATAAATCACCCTGAAAAGAAGGAACAAAATATGTGTGCTGAGGGGGACAGATCTACCTTATAAAAAGAGGAGAGAGAAGAGAAGAAGGACACACACAAAGATTGTGAGTAGAAAAAAAATAAAGAAAATGGTTTCTCTCCCTACAACAGAATCGTGTGGGAAAACTGTATGGAAAATTAAGAAGAGAAGAAGAGGGTGCAACTAAAAAGAGGAGATCACAGACGTGAAGAGGGAAAAGAACTCTGCCTTGGGTTGTACGTAAAATCTTGAGAAGGAGCTAGAGTGTAGCGTGAACCTCATGTAGTTCTGCCTTTGTTTTATTTTTCTTGGTTTTAATTTTTTTTATTTGTAAACTTGAAGAATGTTGATGAATGATTTAATTTTGGATTTCATTGCCCAACCTATGAGCTAATTTTCTTTAGGTTGGAATTATTTGGGTGAATATTGAATTATCTGTAATGCCCATGATATGATTTTTATTAAAGTCACTGTTTCATTCGATTCTTGCTTATTTGGAATGCATGCATGCAAGCTTTAGACATAGTTGACCGTGTGTTATGTTCTTAGATGGATTTGAATCTGAAAGGATTAAATACATTAGATTATTAATTGATTGATGCAGGTTAGGACTAGAAAGAATATTCGTAGCACTCTAAACATAGAAGATGCAATCTGTATAGGTGAAGAACGTTAGTGTGGATATCATTCATGAGTCTTGTAGACATACATAAACCCGAATAATAACTAAAGTCTAACTCTCGAAATAAGTAGATTGTAGTAGTAATTCACTGGGCAGTAGTTTAGTATAAAATTTGTCATGGCATTATTATGTTATGAAAATATTTCCTTGAGTAATTCCAACCTTTATCATTCACAAAATAAATACTCTCTACTTGTTCTTTATGGATTACCATGACATTTAGATTGTTTTGTCATTTATCAGTTATAATTGATATTATTAGTTCATTCATTAATCCCCTTCACCAATTTATACTTTGTTTCTTTTGCACATATTCATTAGTTAAATCTACAATAATACTTACCAATTCTAATGAATTTTCGATCCCTGTGGAGACGATACCCACTCATCATTATATTACTTGAATCGAGTGTACACTTGCATATTTGCATTACTTATTTACACGCAATAACCATTGAGTAATTCATGAAGCCATCCAAGAGTCTCATAGGAGATTCATTATACACGTAATATACGACGCATCAATGAAAGCAAATAAGGGATCGGCACAAACTCCAAAAGGAAAAGATGAATGTCTTAGCTTCACTCTAATAGAAAAAAATCAACGTTTTAACAAGAAGAAGGCGAGAACAATATTTCAGAGATGGAATGGATGATAAGATGGATGCAAGAGATGGGCCCAAATCTTCAAGAATTTGTGTGGTAGAATAATATGAGAGTACCAAACTACTCATAAAACAAAATTGGTCTGATAAGTAGAAGAGCAAGGGTGCAAGTAATGGGAAGATAGAGAGGATGAGAAAGCTGAAGAGGAGGGGGATGAGATGGATTCTCAAGAGGAGGATGATGATTGACTGAACATTATAATTTTAATTTTTTGGATTGTAAATAATTGTGATGATTTTTGTTTTACTTTATGAGTAGGATTAACAATAGATTTATATTTATTCTCAGTTTTCAAATTTTCTATGTAGGAACCTCACATGAAAGAAGCACAACATGTACAAGCTTACAACGAACAATGAATGAAGAACCCACCATAAAACTACATCAATGTCATGATCAATCGGGTAACTTCTTTTCTTATATATACAAGGGCTTCACATTAGGGACAATGTGCTATCTAAAGTGTGGGGTGTAACATAGGAAAATTTTGCTAATTTTTTTTATGTTATTTTATTTTATTTTTCTTGTCAAAGTGTGCTTGATCTTGTAGAAATAAAAGTGATTGGTTTGGAGCATGTATATAGGTTGGTTGTGTTTACTATAATTTTAGCATGACAATAAATGATTGTAAATTTTCAGTTATAAGACTACTAAGTTCTATGAACTAGAATGTAAATAAGCATTAAGTAAACGAATATATCAAATGTGATAGAAAATATAGGGAAACGAGCATGCTAGTATGTATGATAAATGATTAAATTTGTGATTACTTGATTGGTTAAGTTTATGAATATCAAGATACCTAGGAATGACCTAAGACATTGTTTGGTATAAATCAGTGCCAAAAAGCTAACCTTATTCATCAATCCTTATTACCTATTTTTGAGCCAAAAAGGCTTCTTGATGAACCTTCATACAAAACCTGAGCCAAAATATCAATTTGTACTTACCCTTTTTCTTTGGTCTCAAAATTGCATGAATTTAAACATTTAGCCTTATGTATTGAGGGATAGGTAGATACATCATGGTGGTTTTGTAAAAATCAAAGTGAAATAGAAAGAAGTCGTGTGATATTGTGACTATAGGTAGCCAAATGGTGCAAAACAAAAGAAAATTTCAGAAAAATACAAAACGAGTAGAAAAAGTACGTAAGCAATGGAAAAGAAAGCATTGTGAGTGAGAGATGTTGAAAAAGCTAAAAGTGACTCAAAAACAAAAGTCACAGTGATAGAAATCTCAATTATTAGAGCATAAAAAGTCGTGAGCTAACTGTAGTTGTTATATCATGCTATGACTTCCTACATGGAGGAATAAGGAAGGTGAGAGAATGAGAAATAAGACGGTGAGCAGGCAAGGGTTATTAAGGGGAAGAATAGGGAACAATATGATATGCCAAACTACTTTCGTGCTTGAAACTGTTTTGATGCTTCTTGTTCTTGAATTTCATACCTGTCTTAAGCCTCAGAATGTTACAAGCCCTATGTGACTTAGGTAGATCTGTTCATGAATTGAGGTTATATTGAGTTATCACAATAATGACTGTTTGTATTCTACTAGGATAATCAAATTACTTGTCTATTTTATTGATGGATCCATATATTTGGGGACCTTATTGTTTGTATACTTTGTAATATATTGAACTTAGGTGTTTGATATTAAGAGTGTTAAGTTGTTTATATATCATGCTAGAATTATGTGTATATATGATTATTCCTAGTTATGTGTTCCAAAACTAGTCTTTGTATCATACTTGTTCAAGAGTCGTTGATCTGCCGTGATTCGATGTAGCGTATTAAACTAGTGATAAACCATAATTTACACATATTTTAACCCCATGATTGGCTTATTTTTGGATGAATTCTCATTAGATTTGATGAATTCGATTCTCCTAATCCTTTAAATTCATGTTTTACACTCAGGAGAGCTTAGGGAATCGAAAAGAATGAGAAACGGGCCAAAACAGGACAAAATAGGCCTACCTTAGGAACTCACACGGCCTGGGCCACTAGACACGGCCGTGTGTTTCGAGCAAAGCTGAGACACGACCTGGATCAACGTACACGGTGTAACATCCCGAAATTGGGCCTAGTAGGATTGGGCCCATTGGGCCTTGAGCACGAAAGCATTTAAAATTTTTGGAGAATAAGAGAATGGCTTTATTTCAAGTTGAACTTATTAGGAAGGTGATTTTGGAAAGTTACGGGGTTTCTAGGAAGTTCTGGGTTCAAGTTAGGCTAAAGGAAAATTTTAGTGTTTGAGTACTTTAAGGAGAGAAGGTAAGTGGCATCAAGGCTTATGGAAATAAGTGAGTAAATTGCTAGCATAAAGGAGCATATGGTAAGGAGGATGTGGCTTCACATGAAGGGCTTTAAGGGAAGAGGTTCGAATCCCATCTATTGTATTTTTGATTAATTTTTGTGCTTCATTTTCAATGCGTCGGCCATGGCTTTAATATGGCAAGGAAGACTTTTATTTTAATGGAAAGATGGCTAAAGATTATGGAAAGGAGGAAGATAAGGGAAAAGGAAGGAAAGAATCAAAAGGAAAAGGCAAGAGAAGGGGACATGTTGGCCTATTATGTGGAGGATGTTTTGGAAAGTATATTTTGGGGTCAACACTCATCTTTTTGGTAAAGATGATACAAGGTTTTGGTAGGGAGAAAAAGGGATAACTGAATTTTTCTTGAGGCAATTGGCAATTTTTGGTGCTTGAGAGGTTGTTTTCTCCTTAGCTTTTTGGTGTCATTTTCTTTTTTCAATTTTTTTCTCTTTGCTGAAACTTCAAGCCATTAGTGAGCATTTTTCTTCATTTTTTTCTTGTTTGCCGAAAGTACCTAACCATTGAGACCAAATTATTTCACTCATTTTCCTTTGGAAAAATCGAATTTACTTAAGCACTCGTTTTCCATCTTTCTTTTCCTTTTTACAAAATTCTCCAACCCTTCTCTTATTTTCTTTAATCGATTTTACATAGAGGCTGAATCATCCTTATTCTTTTTCTCCAATAACCGAACCCTTCATCTCTTCTTTATCATTTCTTCTCATTTGTGTTGACACTCACTCCTTTGATCAATCGGTAAGTGATATAGATTGTTAATCAATCGCAATACTTGGTTGAAGTTGTAAATTGGGCTTTGGACTAATTGTTGACCGATTGTACCTTTAGGTGCAGCGAGATTATCGTGTTATGGGTTCCGAATAAGGTGTGTAATCTCGTACTATTCCAAATACATGTTTGAAATGGTGTGTAATCCCGTACCCATTCGAATACATGTTTAAAATGGTGTGTAATCTCGTACCCATCCGAATATTTGCATGAAATATTTTGTAATTCGGTTGAAAGATCGAAAAATCAGAAATCGGCATATGTGATCACTTGGGCGTGACGTGATTTAGAAAAATCATGAAAAAGAGGATAAAGGGAATTAGAAAGTGAATATGATATCAAATTAAAGCTTACTGTGTCTAGTTTTATATGAAAGAAACATAGGAGGAAGAGGAATTTTATATTCTATGATATTTTAATTTTAGTGAGACTGGTTCTGAATGACTTCGTGTTCCCTGTTCTGTCTTGGAAAAATCATTCAAAATTGGACAAAGAGAATTATGAGTTATAGTTTATATGTATAGATTCCTTAGTGATCCTATTTTCAATAGAAATAAGTGGGAGCAACATTTGAAAACCGTACAGTGAGATATTTTAATTTAGGATAAGAGAGGTCAGAACTGTTGGTCAGTGAAACAAGGGAATATTTAATGAATAAACTGTACTAAATGGCTGGGCCAAAAATTCTAAAAAATTGTCGGAAGAAGATTTATGGGTCTAGTTTCAAGGAAAATTTATGGATATAAATTTTGAGTTTCCTAACTCGAGTTATAGTCAGTTTAGTCAGTATAATGCAGATGGACAGTTTCAATTTTTATGCCCCAAATTATTAGTTAAGTCTTAGGTTGCGAAATTACCAAATTACCCTTAGTGGGTAAAATTACCGAAATACCCTCGATGGGTAAAATTACAGAAATACATTTGGTTTGTGAAATTACAAAATGTCCCTATGGACCGATGTACCGAAATGCCCCTATGGGCCGATTTGTTAGAATGCCTTAATGGGCCGATTTATTGTTGCTTAAATGGGCTTTTGTATTAAATTATTTGATTAATAGCTGTTAATTAAATGGGAACATCTTATTATGTATGTTGCATATTCATATATTGCATTGGGATTGGGAAAAATGTTGAAGAGAAGTGATTCTGGTGGCACTGCCACAAAATTGTTTGTTAATCTGATTCGTTATGATTTTGGTTGCTTGGCCACAACCAAACTATATTATAAATGGTAAAATGCCTGTGATTGGTTTGTTTGGCGGGGTGGGTTGACTTGATCCCCATAGGTGTGATGGGATGGTACGGGTGGTGTGTAGCGGATGGATTACTAGGATGGGTTGGGTTGCATTACATTATTTGCATTATCATGTTTATAGGGCTAAGGCCTAGTTTGTTTTGTAAATGGGCTTCAGCTCAAGATTATGCTACATGGGCTCTGGCCCAGGATATTGCTAAACGGGTTCAGACCTAGTGGATGACGGTAAGGGATTATGCACTGAGTTCTTGTAACTCACCCTCCTTTCTTTCTTAATCCTTGTAGGTAAATCTCAGTGACGAGGACTTGGGCCTATGGATGACTCGATGGAGGCCATACTTCGGAATTAAATGTTTCGATCTTTAGTAAATTACTTTTCTGCTCTATTTCGTTATTTTTACTATTTGGGTTTTTATGTTGTAATAAGGCCTCTAAAATATTTTAACTTTTGTTTTATGTTTGACATACTTATTATTTTGTTTAAATTGCTTTAAATGGAATTTTTCTAAAAACTTAAATAAAGGTTTTCTAAAATAGACTAACAAATGGATTTCATAACAAACTTCTACGAATATTTTTAACTCGAAAATTTTCTTTCGAATTATCAACACTATTTTCAAAAGTCACGGTTTTAAGGTTCACTAGTTCAATTTTTGATTTATCAATCAATCTTTGAGGTTAATAGTATTTTATCAAATATTTCAAATCAAACTTGTTTTCTTGATTTTAACAAATCAATACCTATTTTAGTATGAATAAAAAGGATTTAACATGTTTTTCTCATGTGACATGTCAGATTCGGTCATAACGCATGGGCCGAATTTGGGGTGTTACACACGGCCTGGCCACACGACCGTGTGTGGCGAGCAGAATTGAGCACGATCTAAGGAGTCAAACACGGGCATGTCACACGGGCGTGTCCCTGCCATAGAAAAGATGAATTCTATTCAGAATAGGCTACTTGTGGGCCAAGAGAGGTGTTCCAAAGCTTATATAAACACCCTAAGGGGAAACCTAAATGGGGATGTTGAAGAGACGTCGAGTAGAAGGAAGAAAATACTCCAAGACTGCGTCGGGAACATCTTAGGAGAAGGATCTCCATCAAGACCGAGGATCTCCCATCAAGTTCTTTAAAAGTTTTTGGGTTTTCTTTTGTTTTGTTGTTTTCCCTATTCTAATATGTTTCCCTCTATTAGTATGAACTAAATCCCTTAGATACTTAAAGGGATGAAACCTATGATGAATCTTATTATTATTTGATTTATAAGATAAATACTTGTTCTTGTTCTTAATTGTGAGTTCTTATTCTTATTTTGATATTTAGGTTATTGATTCAAGTCGAATGTGCTTATTCAGAGGAGCAAAAGTCCCTGTTTAAGAGTAGATCAACACAATTAATCGGAGTTGATTGCAACCCTAGAAATAGGGCGACGAAAATCTGCCGGATTAGAGTCAAATATAATAAGGGAATCCATAGATCGAGTTAATGCGACAATAGGGGTTTTAATTAGAAAGAGATTTCAATTAATCAACCTAGAGTCAGTTGTTTTTAGTCTTGAAAGAGATATTAACATAAATCAGAGATTTCTACTGATTAATTTAAGTGAATAAATCATATGAATCAAAAGTAATAAGTGAAGTCTAAGTGGATTCTTCCTTAAGTATTGCCTATCTCATATAAGTTGTCCAAAAGTATTTTCCCAATTCACTCTCTGTCACGTTCATAGTAATTTAGTTAGTAAATTAGTTAGTTAATTTTATATTAAAAATAAAACCCCTTAATTATTAGGCTAGATAATAAAAAGATAGTTATTACTAGTAATTTTAGTCATTGAGGATACGATATTCTGGACTCGCCATAACTATACTACTGTTCGATAGGTGCGCTTGGCTTTGTCGAAATAATAGTTAGTTTCGAGCCCATCAACTAGTTTTCGTACTTTAGAAGCTTAGATTCAAGCACTTTGGTTAGGTTTTAGTTAAGTTTTCATAATTCTATTTAAATTTAATAAATTGTGCAATTTGAGTCTTTTATTGACCTTAGGGGCCGAATGAGGCCTAAGGGTGAGCTAATATGCTTTGTGAGCATGCATGAGACTATTAGAAGGTCTACTAACTCAATATTGGTCACTGTGTTGCAACATAGAGAGTTGGATGTCGCAACATAGGGAGCAGAATAGAAGAATTTCAAGACTATCCTCGGTGTCACGACATAGCTTGAGGATGTCGCGACACACCCTGAAGATACCATGAAGATGAAGCATACTGCCTTTGATGTCGCGACACATGACCTGATGTGTTGCGACATCACCTCTGTATGGGAAATAATTATGAGCCAAGCATGTTTTTGTTCGCACAATCAAACATTAAGCACAAGGATAGCAATTGACATAGGGTTAAGGATGACAGCCACTCTAAGTCTATAGATTGGCTCATTTAACACATGTTATGGACAACTTATCATATTGTACACTCAATTGAACCCTTGATATTATGTATATTCTGGAGTCTAGGATATAAATGATAGAATTGTTACAGTTATTTGCATGACATATGAATGACACATGCCTACTGTCACTTTACACTCAACGATTTGTTATTATTGCCATTGTTATTGTATTACTGAATGCATGTTCAACATGCCCACTTTTACCATTAAAATGATTGCATGATATGTATAACTATTGTTTCTATATTGTACTATTATTAGCATGCCATAACACATAGCATGGGGATTGAGACATTTTAAAAAGAAAAAGTACTGGCAGTTTTAAATCTGCAAACATTGGAGGCTCATAGCATGGGGATTGAGACATTTTAAAAAGAAAAAGTACTGGCAGTTTTAAATCTGTAAACATTGGAGGCTCATCCACAACTTACTAACAGTTTATCTACAATCTTTTTATCTAAAACCTATGGTGGTTTACCCATAATTTTTATTTCTGGTGGTTTATCCACAATGCAGTGTGTAAGAATGGATGGGGTCTGAGGAACTCTTACTGTGGTGTGTAGCGGAGTATGGGTAGGAACTTTTCATTATACTTGAACTGCAATAACATTCATGAGCATGCTCAAATGAACTGTAGAATTCTATTTTTTTTTTTATGATTGTGATTTTTCTGAGAACTGTTATTATATATGTTTGTTTACTTTTTATAGTGATTTTCTTGTGTTTAGACTCACACTGAGCTCTTTAAAGCTCACCCTTAACCCCCAAGGTTAGGATATGGACATGACATTCGAAGGTGTAGCACACCAAACCTGGCCCAGACGTTATGGCCGGATCTGGCGATATCACATTGAAGTGTTTTTTGAAAACATCGTTTCTTTAGAAAATCCATGCTTATTATTAAACCTCGTTTATGTATCTTACAAAAATTTAGGTTATCTTGTTCTTTTAAAACTCTAATTATTTTAGTAGAACGTTTATCATTTCTGTTTGTTACTATACTTTAAAACCAAGTTTGATGTGGAAGCTATTTATTATAAGTTGCAAAAACGTGGTGTTTTGAAAACCAATTATCTTTTGGAAAACTACGTTCTACTACTAATCAAATGTAAATGAAAATAAATAAAATCCCAAATTAAAAGTTAAAAATTAAGATCCTTATTACATAATGAAAACCCAAATTAAACTTATGGAAAATAAATTAAAATATATGTAGGTGCGGTTGTGTGGCCCCCTCCGAATCCCTCGTAGCACTGATCTGCCTAAGTCTAGGGATTACATGCAGATAAGCGAAAAGGTGAGTTTACGAAAACTCGATGTGTAACCCCATGCAATTAAACAACCAATCATGCTTTTAAGCAAATGCAGATGCAGGCCTAAGCCCAAGTCAATATGATTCGATCCATTGGGCCTTAGCCCATAACAGTATCAGTAACAGTTTAAGCATGTAATCATAAATACTACCCATCCAGCCTCTACACTCCACTCCGTCTAGCCCAACACTCCATATGGGGATAAAATCACCCACCTATCCCTACACTCTAACAATTAGCACCGATTGCGGCACTAAACAGTATTTACAACAGAGTGCCGATCGATATACTTCCTCCAATCATATTAATCCCATCCCACAACATATCACACATGAAAATTTTCTTTCAATTATCAACACTATTTTCAAAAGTCACGGTTTTAAGGTTCACTAGTTCAATTTTGATTTATCAATCAATCTTTGAGGTTAATAGTATTTTATCAAATATTTCAAATCAAACTTGTTTTCTTGATTTTAACAAATCAATACCTATTTTAGTATGAATAAAAAGGATTTAACATGTTTTTCTCATGTGACATGTCGATTTGGTCATAACGCATGGGCGAATTTGGGGTGTTACACACTACCTCGCCACACGACCGGTATGGTGTGGCGTAATTGAGCACGATCTAAGGAGTCAAACACGGCATGTCACACCAAGTGTCCCCATAGAAAAGATGAATTCTATTCGAATAGCTACTTGTGGGCCAAGAGAGGTGTTCCAAAGCTTATATAAACACCCTAAGGGGAAACCTAAATGGGGATGTTGAAGAGACGTCGAGTAGAAGGAAGAAAATACTCCAAGACATGCGTCGGGAACATCTTAGGAGAAGGATCTCCATCAAGACCGAGGATCTCCCATCAAGTTCTTTAAAAGTTTTGGGTTTTCTTATGTTTTGTTGTTTTCCCTATTCTAATATGTTTCTCTATTAGTATGAACTAAATCCCTTAGATACTTAAGGGATGAAACCTATGATGATTCTTATTATTATTTGATTTATAAGATAAATACTTGTTCTTGTTCTTAATTGTGAGTTCTTATTCTTATTTTGATATTTAGGTTATTGATTCAAGTCGAATGTGCTTATTCGAGGAGCAAAAGTCCTGCTTAAGAGTAGATCAACACAATTAATCGGAGTTGATTGCAACCCTAGAAATAGGCTACGAAAATCACGGATTAGAGTCAAATATAATAAGGGAATCCATAGATCGAGTTAATGCGACAATAGGGGTTTTAATTAGAAAGAGATTTCAATTAATCAACCTAGAGTCAGTTGTTTCTAGTCTTGAAAGAGATATTAACATGAATCAGAGATTTCTACTGATTGATTTAAGTGAATAAATCATATGAATCAAAAGTAATAAGTGAAGTCTAAGTGGATTCTTCCTTAGGTATTGCCTATCTCATATAAGTTGTCCAAAAGTATTTTCCCAATTCACTCTCACACGCTCATAGTAATTTAGTTAGTAAATTAGTTAGTTAATTTTATATTAAAAATAAACCCCCTTAATTATTAGGCTAGATAATAAAATGATAGTTATTACTAGTAATTTTAGTCATTGAGGATACGATATTCCGGACTCGCCATATCTATACTACTGTTCGATAGGTGCGCTTGGCTTTGTCAAAATAATAGTTAGTTTCGAGCCCATCAACTAGTTTTCGTACTTTAGAAGCTTGGATTCAAGCACTTTGGTTAAGTTTTAGTTAAGTTTTCATAATTCTATTTAAATTTAATAAATTGTGCAATTTGAGTCTTTTATTGACCTTAAATGCGAATGAGGCCTAAGGGTGAGCTAATATGCTTTGTGAGCATGCATGAGACTATTAGAAGGTCTACTAACTCAATATTGGTCACTGTGTTGCAACATAGAGAGTTGGATGTTGCAACATAGGGAGCAGAATAGAAGAATTTCAAGACTATCCTCGGTGTCACGACATAGCTTGAGGATGTCGCGACACACCCTTGAAGATACCATGAAGATGAAGCATAACGCCTTTGATGTCGCGACACATGACCTCGATGTGTTGCGACATCACCTCTATGGGAAATAATTACGAGCCAAGCATGTTTTTGTCCGCACAATCAAACATTAAGCACAAGGATAACAATTGACATAGGGTTAAGGATGACAGCCACTCTAAGTCTATAGATTGGCTCATTTAACACATGTTATGGACAACTTATCATATTGTACACTCAATTGAACCCTTGATATTATGTATATTCTGGAGTCTAGGATATAAATGATAGAATTGTTACAGTTATTTGCATGACATATGAATGACACATGCCTACAGTCACTTTACACTCAACGATTTGTTATTATTGCCATTGTTATTGTATTATCGAATGCATGTTCAACATGCCTACTTTTACCATTAAAATGATTGCATGATATGTATAACTATTGTTTCTATATTGTACTATTATTAGCATGCCATAACATATAGCATGGGGATTGAGACATTTTAAAAAGAAAAGTAATCGCGCTTTAA
Source organism: Gossypium rotundifolium (assembly GCA_025506655.1). NCBI lineage: Eukaryota > Viridiplantae > Streptophyta > Magnoliopsida > Malvales > Malvaceae > Gossypium > Gossypium rotundifolium. The sequence continues at coordinate 32,850,534 of CP106727.1, read as the reverse complement.
ATCGCAAACATTGGAGGCTCATAGCATGGGGATTGAGACATTTTAAAAGAAAAGTAATCGCGCTTTAAATCAAAACATTGGAGGCTCATCCACAACTTACTAGCAGTTTATCTACAATCTTTTTATCTAAAACCTATGGTGGTTTACCCACAATTTTTATTTCTGGTGGTTTATCCACAATGCAGTGTGTAAGAATGGATGAGGTCTGAAGAACTCTTACTGTGGTGTGTAGCGGAGTATGGGTAGGAACTTTTCTGTTATACTTGAACTGCAATAACATTCATGAGCATGCTCAAATGAACTGTAGAATTCTATTTTTTTTTATGATTGTGATTTTTCTGAGAACTGTTATTATATATGTTTGTTTACTTTTTATAGTGATTTTCTTGTGTTTAGACTCACACTGAGCTCTTTAAAGCTCACCCTTAACCCCCAAGGTTAGGATATGGACATGACATTCAAGGTGTAACACCCAAACCCGCCCAGACGTTATGGCCGGATCTGGCGATATCACATTGAAGTGTTTTTGAAAACATCGCTTTAGAAAATCCATGCTTATTATTAAACCTCGCTTATGTATCTTACGAAATTTAGGTTATCTTGTTCTTTTAAAACTCTAATTATTTTAGTAGAATGTTTATCATTTCATTTGTTACTATACTTTAAAACCAAGTTTGATGTGGAAGCTATTTATTATAAGTTGCAAAACGTGGTGTTTTGAAAACCAATTATCTTTTGGAAAACTACGCTCTACACTAATCAAATGTAAATGAAAATAAATAAAATCCCAAATTAAAAGTTAAAATTAAGATCCTTATTACATAATGAAAACCCAAATTAAACTTATGGAAAATAAATTAAAATATATGTAGGTGCGGTTGTGTGGCCCCCTCCGAATCCCTCGCAGCACTGATCCGCCTAAGTCTAGGGATTACCTGTACAGATAAACAGAAAGGTGAGTTTACGAAAACTCAGTGTGTAACCCCATGCAATTAAACAACTAATCATGCTTTTAAGCAAGTACAGTCTGGGCCTAAGCCCAAGTCAATAACAATCACCGGCTTGGGCCTTAGCCCATAACAAGATGTCGAATGCTTTAAGCATGTAATCATAAATACTACCCATCCACCTCTACACTCCATTCGCCTAGCCCAACACTCCATATGGGGATAAAATCACCCACCTATCCCTACACTCTAAAAATTAGCACCGATCATGGCACTAAACAAGATTTGCAATGAGTCACCCGATAAAGATACTTCCTCCAATCATATTAATCCCATCCCACACAACATATCACACATGAATGTAACATACATATATATATATCATGGCATGGTCATATATGGTCGTACATAACATAGGGGCATAACAGTCATTTTACCACAGGGCATAACAGTCATTTTATTAGTTTAGGGTCTAGGTGTACTTACCGTCCAATCAGTAGGTCAACAATCGTCTCGGGATACTCGTGCAACTTTAACAGTCATGCAGTGCAAATGTGCCCAAGGCCCACAATACGGGCCCATATGGTCCCGTGAGGCCCACTTAGCCCCAAAAATGGACTGGGCCATGTAATTTACATAGTTTGGCTCAAAATTCTCCACACACTTGTACGGTTTACCCGTGTGGGGCCCACAAGCCTGTTGGGCCCTGCCCATTTCGGCTCGACATGGCCCAAAATGGCCCAAGACCACAAAATCGTTCATGGTGGCCATGGTAGTCTAACACCGACATTTTATGCGTTCAGTTTACCACACGAGCGAGTGCACGGTTGTTTAGCGTCAATGTCATACTTTTTCGGCTTTTGTCGACTTATGATTTGGCAGTGTGTACACTTTTAGGCATTTCACCGATACCATTTATGAGAGTACTATACACACTTGGTTCTGAAAAGATGCACAGACAGTCCTCAATCACTCCAGAACCTATGTTCACCCATAACATTCGGTTACTCACATATCAATCAAATTTAGAACGAACCCAAATCAATACACGTAACCTATAACACCCTAAACCTGGCCTAAAAGTCAGGCCCGAATATGGCGTGTCATATTGAAGTGTTTTTCGAAAACCATATTTTCATTTAAAACTCTTCTTGTTTAAAGGCTTAAGTAAAAACCCAGTTACGTTAGTTTATTTTTAAAACGTGGTACATTGAAAAATTATTAGTTTTAATCCCAAAACATCTTTTCAGTTGCGGAAGCTGATTTTGAAAGTGATTGATTTACAAAAAAGATTAAGTCGCGAAACCATTTCAAAAATGTTGTGAAAACGTAGTGTTATTTTAAAAACAGTTAGCATTTTGAAAAACCGTGATTTACTTCTAACGGATATAATTCAAAGTAAAGAAAGAGCCCTAGTAAAAATCCAGCAACTTAAAGAGGCATTATTACAACTCAAATAAAAATACTTGAATGTAACTAATCAAAATGGAAAACACAAGCAATGTGTGGCCTTCTCCGAGTCCTCAGAAGACCGATCCCCTACTACGGAGATTACCTGCAGATTAAAATGGGGTGAGTTTATGAAAACTCAGTGTGTAATCCCCTTACTAGAGTAACAATCAAGATATGTAAATGTAACCCGAAATAGTCAGGCCAAAGCCGCTTAATAAGAATAAGATGCAATCCAATTCAGAGCATACATGGGCCAAAACCCACTACAATATCATTTGGGTCACAGCCCATAACAGAACCAATTGAGCCCAGCCTAAACCAATAGCTAAACAAGTGGCCTAAGCCCAGTACAGTGATAGATCTCATAAACAGATATGCAATAGTATGAGGATGCATCCCACCTTGATCCAGCCAACAACCACCAGTACCAACCAACACACCATGTGGGGATAAAATTGACCCACCCAGCCAACACACCAAGCTTAGAACCGATTGCGGCACTAAGCCAATAGAACGGCGCAGCACCGTAGACAGAACGGCTAAAAGCCATAAATATCGAAGCATCGCTTCCGGTTAATAGAATGGTTAAGAGCCATAAATATCATAGCATTGTCAGCCGTTATGTGCCATCTAAAAGCCATAAATATCGACATTTGGTCGGTTAATAGAATAACTAAAAGCCATAATATCATAGAAAGGCTGAAAGCCTTGTATAGAATGGCAATGGGTCGTACACTTCCTCCGTAACATTGTCCCAACCCCATGCAATATGTTGTGTATGTCATGCTCAATCATTACACGTGTATGCAAAATGGCCATGCTCAGTAACAATCATTTAAACATGTAATAAAAGCATATCAGTCATACAACCACAGTCAAATTAGTCAACTCATAATCTAAATTAGTCATTTACCCACAAGGGCAAAATAGTCATCTTCCCTATAAAGGTATTTCGGTAATCATACCCTTTAGCGGTATTTCAGTAATTTCACAACCTAGGGGTATTTCGATAATTTAATAAACTGGGGGTATTTCGGTAATTTTATAAATCAAGGGTATTTCGATAATTTTACAAATCAGGAGTATTTCGATAATTTCAAAAATTAGGGGTATTTCGATAATTTCACAAATTAGGGGTATTTCGATAATTTTATAAACTGGGGTATTACGGTAATTTTACAAACTGGGGGTATTTTGGTAATTTTAAAAATCAGGGGTATTTCAGTAATTTTGTAAACCAAGGGTATTTCAATAATTTTTTCAAACCAATGGTATTTTAGTGATTTGTAAACCAAGGTATTCTAAATAGAGATAGCGAATAGGCCTAGCCCATTCTCGGCCCAAATGGGCCCACACGCTCGTGTGGCCCATTTAGCCCAAATCTAGCCATAGATATGAGATTCACATAGTCCAGTCCAATATTTACTACACAATCATACAACTTATCCGATTGGCCCCACGGGCCTATTGGCCTCACATGACCCCTTTCGGCCTATCGTGGCCTAAACAGCCTAAACCCACAAGAAGACTCATGATGGCCTTAACTATCGCGTCGAAACTCCCACACGTGCGCTCGCGCCAACCAATGTATGCCTACTCTCCTCATAGATCACTCTATTTAAAGCCAGCTTCTCGCCTACTTCATGCTAGCTTCCCGATGTGGGATCCCTCCATCAATCCTCCAAAACTGTCCCAATTGCAAAATAAATATCCCTTTTTGCTTGCAATAGGATTCAAACCCTTGCCCTCTCTTATGCTCCAGACGCTACATGCCACCACAATACAAGCTCCTTTTGTGACTTAAAACTTGCGCAAATATTTATAAAGCCTATGTGCCAGTGCCCAGATTATTTTAAGAACAAAATTTAAAAATTCTACAAGGGCCAAGACTTGAACCCACGCTCCCTTACACCCTTAATGACGCCACAACCACTAGGCCACATGCTTTCTTGTGTCATTTTTTCCACATTTTATTCTTAAAGCCTACTTACTTACTTCCAGGTTTTTATTCACCTAAAACCAAAATTTTTCCTAAAGCCTAGGTTTGAACCCGGGACTTCATGGAAGCCCTCTAACCTTCCAAAATCACTCACATAATAGGTCTAACCTGTATTAGTTCCGTTCTCTTGTTCTCAAAAATTTTAAACACTCCCATGCCTAAGGTCCAATAGGCCTAATTCTACTAAGCCCAAATTCAGGATGTTACAATTCTACCTCCATTAAAAAAATTTCTTCCCGAAATTTCCAGCTAAAAAGGCAGTCATGTAACAACTACCTCACTACGCTACCACTATGCACTCTGATCCCAACGTCTCTAAAACCCATCCAAAACATCCACCTATCATAGCAGATAGGTTACAATTTCTATGTCCAGAACATCACATCCAACGTTTCCAAACACACAAAAACTAATTACCAAAATACAGTCCAATATCTAAAGAAACCACCTTACTTTTAACTCACTATATTTAAATTTCTAAATAGAAAAAGTATTCAGAAAACTTACGGATTCGGCGTCGAAGACTCTGTGTACCACACTTTCAAAAAATGGTCAATACAACATTTCAAAACTTCAAATCTTTTCAAACCTTTTTGAAACAACACTTTCAAAAATTCAATTTTGAAAACCCAATCCACAGTCGAGTTTTGCAACCCGGGCTCTGATACCACTAAATGTAACACCCCAAACCTGACCTAGAAGTTAGGCCCGAATCTGGAGTGTCACATTGAAGTGTTTTTTGAAAACCATGTTTTTATTGAAAACCCTTCTTGTTTAAAGGCTTAAGTAAAACTGAGTTACGTTAGTTTATTTTTAAGATGTAGTACATTGAAAAATTATTAGTTTTAATCTCAAAACATCTTTTCAGTTGGGAAGTTGATTTTGAAAGCAATTGATTTACGAAAAAGATTAAGTCGCGAAACCATTTCGAAAATGTTGCGAAACGTAATGTTGTTTTAAAAATAGTTAGCATTTTGGAAAATCGTGATTTACTTCTAACGGATATAATTCAAAGTAAAGAAAGAACCCTAGCAAAAATCTAGAAACTTAAAGAGGCCTTATTACAACCTAAATCAAAATACTTAAATGTAACTAATCAAAACAGAAAGCACAAATAGTGTGTGGCCTTCTCCGAGTCCCTTGCAGCACCGATCCGTCTAAGGCTAGGGATTACCTGCACTGTTAAAAACGGGGTGAGTTTACGAAAACTTAGTATGTGATCCCCTTACTAGAGTAATGCTTAGAATACTAAATCAACCCAAATAGCCTAGGCCAAAGCCCTTTAACAAAGAATAAAGATAGTCCAATTCAGAGCATACGTGGGCCAAAACCCACTACAATATCATTTGGGTCACAACCCATAATCGAACCAATTGAGCCCAGCCCAAACTAATAGCAGAACAAGTGGCCTAAGCCTAGTACAGTGACATATCTCATAAACAAATATGCAACAGTATGAGGATGCATCCCACGTCGATCCAGCCAACACACCACCCGTACCAACCAACACACCATGTGGTGATAAAATCTACCCACCCAGCCAACACTCCAAGCTTAGCACCGGTTGCTGTACTAAGTCAATAGAATGGATTGGCACTGTAGACAGAATGACTAAAAGCCATAAATATCGCAGCATCGCTGCCGGTTAACAGAACGGCTAAGAGCCATAAATATCGCAGCATCGCTGGTGGTTAACGGAACGGCTAAAAGCCATAAATATCGCAGCATCGCTGCCGGTTAACAGAACAGCTAAAAGCCATAAATATCACAGAAAGGCTGAAAGCCTTGTACAGAATGGCAATGGGTCGTACACTTCCTCCGTAACTTTGTCCCAACCTCATGCAATATGTCGTGTATGTCATGCTCAATCATTACACGCGTATGCAAAATGGCTGTGCGCAGTAACAATCATTTAAACATGTAATAAAAGCATATCATTCATACAACCACAATCAAATTAGTCAACTCATAGTCTAAGTTAGTCATTTACCCACAAGGGCAAAATAGTCATCTTACTCTATAAGGGTATTTTAGTAATCCTACCCTTTAGGGGTATTTCGATAATTTTACAAATCGAGGGTATTTCAGTAATTTCACAACCCAGGTGTATTTCAGTAATTTCATAAACTGGGGGTATTTCAATAATTTTACAAATCAGGGGTATTTTGATATTTTTACAAATTAGGGGTATTTCAATAATTTCACAAATCAAGGGTATTTTGGTAATTTCATAAATTATGGGTATTTTAGTAATTTCATAAACCGGAGGTATTTCAGTAATTTTACAAATCGAGGTATTTTAGTAATTTTGTAACTAAGGGTATTTTAGTAATTTTTGCAAACCAAGGTATTCTAAACAGAGATAATGACGCGAATGGGCCTAAGGCCCATTCTCAGCCCAAATGGGCCCACACGCTCGTGTAGCCCATTTAGTCTAAATCTAGCCACAGATATGAGATTCACATAGTCCAGTTTAATATTTACTACACAATCTTACAACTTATCTGAGTGGGCCCATGGGCCGATTGGCCCCACATGACCCCTTTCGGCCCATCGTGGCCCAAACAGCCTAAACCCACAAGAACACTCATGATGGCCTCAACTATCGTGTTCGAAGCTTCCACACGTGCACTCTCGCCAACCAAGGTATGCTTACTGTCCTAATAGGTCACTCTATTTAAAGCCAGCTTCTTGCCTACTCTTATGCTAGCTTCCCGATGTGGGATCCCTCCATCAATCCTCCAAAACCGTCCCAATTGCAAAATAAATATCCCTTTTTGCTTGCAATAGGATTCGAACCCTTGCCCTCTCTTATGCTCTAGACGCTACATGCCACCACAACACAAACTCTTTTTGTGACTTAAAACATGCGCAAATATTTATAAAGCCTATGTGCTAGTGCCTAGATTCTTTTAAGAGCAAAATTTAAAAATTCTGCAAAGGCCAAAACTTGAACCCAAACTCCCTTACACCCTTAATGATGCCACAACCACTAGGCCACATGCTTCCTTGTGTCATGTTTTCCACATTTTATTCTTAAAGCCTACTTACTTACTCCTAGGGTTTTATTCACCTAAAACCAAAATTTTTCCTAAGGCCCAACTTTGAACCCGGGACTTCATGGAAGCCCCCTAACCTTCCAAAATCATTCACCTAATAGGTCCAACTTGCATTAGTGTCGTTCTCTTGTTCTAAAAAATTTAGACGCTCCCATGCCCAAGGCCCAATAGGCCCAATTCTACTAGGCCCAAATTCAGGGTGTTACATAACCACTTAATCGCCAGCCGATTACCTTGATTGACAATCAAATCCCTACACATCTTACTTACTAGAAAGCAATGATCACTAGAACTCGAGATTATTACCTGCAATCCAATCGAAACCCCTTAATAACAAGTATCTACAAGCACAATTTAACCCAAAACAAGTACAAACTTATCGAAAGTACCAAATTGTAGCCTAGCAGTTTCGGCAGAGGAAAAAGAAAGAAAAAGCAAAAAGGGGAGAAGGGTTTTGGTAAAGGAAAAAACAACACAAAATCGAAATGAAAAACCCCTCTCTAGCCGAATTCTTGAGTGCCTCAGAGTCCAAATTTGGCACACCTCTACCTCTCCCTTTATCCCTTGATTTCCTCCTAAAATCCCTCCTCAAATCTCTCCACCTAATCACACATTCCCTCAACCACACAATTCGTATTCTCCTCAACCACTTTACTGCTTTACCAAACACCATCACTTCTCGCAAAGACAAAGAACAAAATAAATATTCCCTTACCACTACCAAGATTCGAACCTCAGCCCTCTGGCCTAGGTAGCACGCCACTTACCCCTTAGACTAGCAGGCTTTTTGTGACTTATTTTACCCATATTTTTTTAAAAGCCTACCAACCAAAGGCAAGGGTTTTATTCCCCAAAAACCAAAATTTTACACAAGCCCAAGCTCAAACCCAGGACTTCTCAAACACTCCCGACACACCCAGATCACTTAGCCACTAAAGCAGATAGGTATTTGTGTTAAAAACATACAAAAATAAATACCTAAGTTTTGGGGCGTTACAGAAGGTCTTGACTCAAATTATTTTCACTAAAAGTATTTCAAGACTTTACGATTATAATTACTAATATTTGAGATCGTATTTTTTTATATAAACTATTGCATGAGATTTTTAATTTAGGGTTTTTTTTGGCATGCGTGACATTTTAAATTAATTTTGGGCTATTGAGACATGAAATTTGAGTTAATTTAGCAAGAAAACCCAATTTTCATTAAAACTATGTTAAATATCACTTTTCCACTACGATATTATATAAATGAGAATATGGAAAGTAACTAAATTGGAAATGAACTAAGGTTTCAAAAAGTCACCATTATAATGAACATGTTGAAATCAAACGGTTTTCGAAACTCATAAGTTTTTTTGTGAAAAAGAGATAAACACGCTAAGTTTTTCTTCTAAGATAAACAAATGTTTTAAAAAGACTATTTTATAAACTTTGGTGGTTTGATTAGGCCATTTCGATGGCCAACGTAACCTTCAAAATCTAGTTGTCATGTCTAGGCTGGGTTAGGGGGAGGTTATAGGTTTTCTTATTTTTTATTAGGCTAAAAACATAATTAGGTTTATCTACTAATACAAGTTAGCTTTTTGTATTACAATTTGACCACATAATATTGCTTAGTATTAGTTAAATATTAGATAACCGGTGAGCTACTATTTTCTTCCATTTTTCTTTGCGTGCAAAAACCATTGAGAACAATATAAAAAGTGTATTAATTTAATTAATGGATTTTTATTAAACCAATTTTTTCGAAAAATAAAAGTTTACATAGACGAGAATACTACACTTAAGTAACTAGATCCAACATGCGGTACCTCTACGATTAAGTACTGATACCTTTGCCCCAAGGGTCAAAATTGGCTCTAAAACACCCTGTTTCAACCCCAAACAATACCAAATCATTCCAAAATAAATCAAAATTTAAACTCATTTGGGTAAAAAAAACATGACATAAACATTCAAATTGGAATGGCATAAATTTTTTCTAAAAATTTTTAAAAAGAATTTAAAACATGTCATTCACATTACAATCTTTATATTCAATACAAGATTTAGTATATATGCAACTAACCTATTACAATTTACACTTTAACATTTGAAAAAGCAACCTTAAAGGATCATCTAGTGATTCAATGCTCCCTAGCTATCTTAGCAATTTTTCGGCAAGTCCATACTTACGTGTTTTAAACAATTAATGCATGAGCTATAAATCTTATTAAGTAACAAGGATAATCAAACTCTATCATAAATGTTTATTAACCTTAAGCCCCTTTATAAGAATGATCATTTTAAGTTTATTTAATCCACATTGTCACTATTTCAACTCCCTTCATGTGAGTTATCAAATTAAGCCTCAACTTATAGTTTGACGATTTATTAACAATTCATGTTATGCATGTGTTCCCAATTTTGGTATTTGATTCATTTATGAATCTTACCTTTAGTTTCAATTTTCATCCTTAAGGGCTTACACAATTATTAACTAACATTAATATCAAGGGTTTCAATTAGACCACAATTTATTTAGATGTTTTATTACACCAATTGCTTGAAGGCATACTTTTCCATTTCATTTATTTAAAGTTAATACCTTTTTAAATGGAAACTTGGACTTCGTGCAATGGTTTATAAAGCATTTAAAAGTAGTGCTAATACCATCTATTAAATGATTTGAAAAAAATTAGTTCCATAAAGGTTATAAGTAAATGATAGCATCTGACAATTTCAAGAATTCATTAATACAATGAAAAAACCAATTTAAATTAAACATTTAGTAAGCTTAAAAAACTAAAATAAAGAATGGATACTAGGAGCATTGAAGCGTAGGTGTTTGAAGACCAGATCCAAATTAGATTGAAGTGCCAGGAACAAGAGTATCGAAGTGCAAGTAATAGGAGTATCGGAGTACATGTCAATCACATCCTAACTATTTATCTCAAGGCTTTATTTCAAGGTTTCCAGAATACTAGTAAACTCATGTATCAAATCAAATTACAACTCAATATTAGTATGCATGGCATAAGACACTTTAATATAAATTGATAGTTTAAATCATGACATTATGCCACTACACAAGATTTCAATGATTTCATTTTTATCTCTATAAGGAGACATCTTACAATGTTCTTTCTTAAAGTCATTTTCATATTAAGATTTTAACATAGTTTGACATAGTTGAACTTTACATACTAGTTCGAAACCATATTTTTCAAACATACAAATGTAAATTTACAATATTACACTTGATATAATTTCAATATAGTCAATTAAACATACAATAAATATTTACAAAAGATTTCCATAAATTTTATGGTAGTTTTGGCATTTCAGGCTTGCATCAACACTTGTCGACTTCAAGGAAGATTTTGTACTCTGATATATTTTTGGCCATAGTGGCCTCATCTAATCTTTCCATAATAGTGACATGGTTCATGTAAGAACCCAATTTTGTCCAGGCTTGTAACAAACAAAAGCCAGAAATAAATAATAAAAATAAATAAACCAATATTTTTTAAACAGTCCATTTACAAAACCAAAAGCCTAATCCACTAGCCCAAAACCCAATTACACCCCAGACCAAATTACAGACCTGCTACCCTACACGGACTAATGACCCATTAACCCAGACCCAATCAAACCAAAAAAAAGACGGCCCGAACTGTTTCAGAGTTTGGAGACCTAGGGTTTCTGGAAAACCCTAGGCGACGCAGCCTTGACACCAGAACTATGGTTGCATCGCAATCCTCGCAAACTGCGCTCCATCACCGCCGAGATATCTGCCTCTCACCTGCAAAAAGGGAAGAAAGAGAAGCAAAAATGGCAAAACGATACATAATTTTTGTATTTCCTTTTTATTTTTGGGTTATAAAACTCCAAAAGAATCTATAACACGGAGATAATACAGAGAGAATACAAAAAAAAAATTATACAGAGAATACACAAAAAAGAAACGAAATAAAAAACTAGAACAGCGGTGATATTTTTATCTTTCGCATTTTTTTATTTTACGATTCATGCACACAATTTTTTTTTACAAATATTAAAGTAAAAAACGAGTTTTACCTTTCGATTCTTGCCGGGGAAATGGGGTTTCGCATCCGCCACCGATATGGCAAGATCGATGATGGCGCTGGGACGGCAAGCAGGTGATTTGAGCCTCACCAGATTCGCCTTAGGTCAAGCCAAGAGAGAGCCCTTGAAGGCCTCTGAACGTTTTTTTTTAAAGTGTGTTAAAATGATTTTTTTGGGGGCATTTTTGACTTATATAACAGTATAGAAACGACGTTGTTTTAGCTTAAGTCAGTAAGTGTTAAAACGACGTCGTTTTAAGGAGGATCCGCTCGTTGAACCGAAAACCCGGGTAGGATCCACGTGTTTTTGTTAAATGGTCTAATTGACATTTTAGTCCTCCCGCATTTTTATTATTTTAATTCCGTTTAATTTAATTTTTTTATTTTTAATTTAGCCCTAAATATTTGTCTACATTTTAGTTTAGTCCATTGGACTATTTAAGGGCTGGTAACAGAACAACGCTGTTTTGGAAATGAGGCATAATTGCCCAATTGGTCCTTGCATTTTCGGCGCACATTTCAATATCGTCTTTTTTGTATTTTAAATTTATTTTTTAATTATTTTAATTTAATCCTTATCCATTTTTGTTTTATTCTTTTTATTTTCATTTTGCTTTTATTTTTTAATTATTTTAATATAATGTATATATTAAATTATTTTATTTATTTTATATTTCTCACTGTTATTCATATATTGTATTTTTATTAGTTATTATATCATATTTTATTTTGTATATCATATTATTATATTATATTTTATATAGCATATTAAATTATTTTATCATTAATATTTTATAAAATTTCTATATATTATATAACATATATTATTTATGCAGCTTTATATCACATAAGTACCCTTTTTTATAATTATTGTATTAATAGATAAATTTTATTTAAAGTTTGTATATTCTTTATAATTATTTTTATCTAATATTACTGTTTATATGTATGTATGTATTATGTTATAACTTATATTAGTTATATATTATGCATTTTTAAGATTTTGTATTTATTATATTGTATTACATATTTCTTCTAAAATTTATTTAGTATAAATTTATTTTATTATATAATATATATGTATTGTTTATGTTATATATTTAGTTTTTTATGATTATTGTATCATATATACATCTATTTCAAAATTTTAATCGTTCTTTATCATATATTATTATTTATATTTTTACGTACCAAATTATTAAATTATAAGTATTCTTATATTACTCATATAGTCTAAGTTTTATATGTATTATTTAAATATTGTTTATACATATTAACCATTTTGGAGATTGTTTTTTTTTTTATGATGTTATTTAGTATATATATTTCAGTTTTTATGTGATCATGTTTGTAGTAATTCACATTTATTTCTTAATTCTTATCTTCCATATAGATTTATTTTTGAATTGTATGGCATATTTTATAACTTGTATTTGTTTATTTATGTTCTTTATTTGTTTAATACTGTTTTAGTATAGTCCTTTTATTGTAAACATCATTTGTCATGTTATGATAGTTGTAACACCCCAAACCCGGCCCATTCACTACGACCGAATTTGAAATGCCACCTGAAGATGTTTGAAAAACTTTTGACTTAAAGTTAAAAACATAAAATTTGTTGTTCTTTGTAAAACATTGTTTGTTTAAAATTCTAAGTAAAACTTTATTATTACAAATCGTCCAATTGAAAACTCAGTAATGCATATTTTAAGGTATAAATTACCGAGAATAAAAACATTTTCAAATAATACTTTAATCATCAATCCACTTTAAACATAATAATAAACTTCATATCCTTAAAAGGCCCTTATTACATTAAACCTTACTTAAAATACTGAAAATATAAAATACGTAAATAATTAAAAACATCTTCGCATGGGCCACCTCGATCCACTCCAACCCGGTCCAAGCTTTATGCATCACCTACAATGTTGGTAAAATTTGGGTGAGTCACATGCACTCGGTGCATAGTTATTTCACATGTCTCCACAAATGGGCTTGGCCCACATCCACACAAATCCACATACATAATCATGCAACATGAAGCCCAACCCAACCTAATGTCCATCCGTCACACCTACCTAGGCGCACCACGCCCAAGGCCATGGCTAATCCACCGATCAACCAAGTGATCCACATATCTTACCTTGGCGCACTGCAGACAAGGCCGTGGTGAGCCACCGATCACATAAGTGATCCCACATATCAATCACTCCACGGTGATGCACACAACTATCAACCGCCGAGATGTGGCACCTAGCCAACACCTCCCTTGATGAGGCACATAGCCAACATCAAGCGCCAATGTAGCATGAAGCTAACATTAGACCACGTACATAAAGTACACCCTTTCCTTCGATAGTCACATCCCAAGTCCCATGCATACATATATATATCATGGCAACATATCACTTGAACAATTATACATCACATGCCATCACATTTCATACATATATAAAACGTAAATCAATGCCATAAAATACTGACCTGGTTGAACGATTACCCATTATGGGTATCCACCATTTTAGCCCTTACTTCGGCTACCATTCACATCATATCACATATACATAAATATAACACATACACACAACAAGAGAATAGTGTGATAACTATGCACCTTTTCTTTGGCACAATCGATCAAATCCCGAAAGTTCCTCTTAATCACTGTCGATCTTCCCTTAAACATCCATAGTCCAAATCGGTCAACACAATAAACCTAATGGCCTAAGGTCGAATATCACAAACCTCCTTACCTTACTAATCTAAATCCCGAATCACCACTTGCCCCTTGAATAGTCGAAATCCTCGCTAACAACCATTAGAATCGGCTTAGCACATGAAAACTCTAAAGATGGCCCTTGGTCAATACCTTTTGATTTACCTTGGCTTACCTTGATTACTTCCAATCCCGAAGACTCCTTTGATGCTCCCTAATGTCGGCACTATACAAACACCCTCGGAGAAATGGCTTCTAGATCCCAAAGAGAAAGAGTTTCAAGACTTAATGGTGAAGAGAGAAAATGCAACAATGGAGAGGGTTTAATGTTTAGAGGATTCGGCTATGGTGTTTCCAAATAAAGATGTAATATTCGACAATGGCAACCTTAAAGGAGATTTCGATTTAAGCAAAATAAAAGAAAAGAAAGAGATGTGAAAGAAGAAAGAAAATACATGCACAAATGGTTCTAACTTTCTCTTTGTCAAAGGAAAATAAGGTGCAAATTTCGACAACACACCAAGATGAAAAGAAAGTTTGAAAGAGAGAATTCTATGGCCAACAATTTCGACAAAAAGAAAATGAAGAAAAAGAATTGCCAAGAACTTATCACCCCTATTTATATTACCCAATTTCAAGACACCTATTTCCTATCATATCCCTTAATTCTTCCCTATCATATCCCTTATTCTCTCCTCATTTATCTCTTATCCTATCATATAAAATAAATCCACAATTTTCTCCTAATCTTCCTCCTATCCCTTTCAAAATTCAACCAACCCTCTAGCCCCAAAAATCGACTGTGTTCATGGCCAAGAGAGTCAACCTTGCCAATTATTCTATCCATAACACATTCCTCAATTCAAGCCTTATGTCCCTTATCATTCCAAATTTTCTTGATTCCATACCTTAAGTTAACCTTACCTTATTTCCTTAGTCTACTATCCATAAAAGATAAAGTCCAACCTTACCTTAATTAGAGTTGACCACACATGCCATACACATGCAAAAATAAAAGTCACCTTAATGCCATTCATGGATTCAACCTCTTCCTCATGCAATTACTCATGCGCCAACACCACTTTACTACTAGCTCATTTATGCTAACATTAAACACTTAGATTAACTTAAGCATCATAATCACTTGATCCACTTCACTAAATTCTCCATACTAAAAATTATTCTAAACCAATTAATTCCAAGCCTTCCTTTTTTTTTTAATACTTAAAACCAAATTTTCTCCTATAGCTCAGCCTTCCTTAGCTTATAACTAGCACCTAAAATACCTCAATCAACACCACAATGACCACACTTATGCAAAATAATTTAATAAAATTTAACCCCTATTTCAGGATGTTACAATAGTATTTTGTTAATCGACTAAAATTTTAATATGATTCATAATAGTGAATAATTGTTATTTGAAATTGATGTTTATAATATATATATATATATATATATATATATGCCTCATTTTATTCAAAACATTGTTTTATAAAAACACTTTTATATTAAAAATAATGATACGTGATACTTGAGAACTACGAAGAAATTATTCCTTAACTTACTAGGTTTTAATTTTTCTCGTGGAACTTAAGGTATCAAGTATCCTCCCTTTTTAAACCCTATAAATTTTAAAATTGAAATTTATAAATTTCCAAATCAAAACTTATTCTCGGGAATTCAAAACGTTATACCTTAACTTATTGGATATGATATTTTGTGTCTCGAAATAAGAATTTTATAAATAAAGGTAAGCCTAGTTTTGAAGCCATGAGATGTTATATCCTAACTTACTGGGCATAACATTTTATTCCTTTGAGACAGGTAAGTCTTGGCTTTCTTTCTAATAAAAGGATCATATTTTAATTTTTTCAAATTTTCAACATTGGGACATGATTTTATCGATTAGGTACCATTTTTTTGGGCATTATGAGGGTGCTAACCCTTCCTCCTATGTAACCGACTCCCGAACCCCTTTTTTCTTGTATTTCGTGGACTAAAGTCAATGCTTTAAAATAAAACATTTTATAAGGTGATCCAATCACACCTAAGTAAAAAAAGGATTGGTGGCGACTCCCATTTTTGTTTTTAAAGTCGACCTCCATTTTTCAAAATAAATATGGTTTCGATAGCTTGGTGACTCTCGAGGACAATAAGAGATTCAAGCCGTAAAATCGATAATTTCATGTCCTTTTGTCCGAATTTAAAATTCTGATTTAAAAAAAAAACATGATCCTTTTATTACATGTGGTTATGATTTTTTAATATATATCTGCATTGCACTACATGAACGTTATGGTCGCGCCCTTAAGTGAGAGCGAGAAGCTATGCCTTCGTGAGGTTTTCACCTCCACATGGGCTAGTGGATTGCTTTCGGGATACATCTGTACCTATGTCTTCGTGAAGTTTTCACTTCCCCATGGCCATAGGGAAATGTATTCCCCTGAACCGAACTCGTCCATATGAGCCTATAATGGGTGAGGATCGAGGAATCTGCTGGTTCAGGTACCTCAACTTTAGGACTAAACCGCATATAGTAAACCCTAAGGACCTACCTTAGGTAGAGCTATGCCAAACTTTAGTAGTTACCCAGATAAGTGTTCGTTTTACTTGCTTTATATTTTATTATGTGGTACTAACTTGTTGTTTTTCATTTTTGTGCATGTCATTTCATATTTTTAGAGGTATCGATTCACGGTCAGTTTCTAAAGTTAGAAAGCTGGTTATGGAGAACAAATTCCTTGATAAAGTGGAAGACAATGTAGTCGTCCGTATATGGTCAGAGCAAAGGCAATTAGAGAAAAGGGATAGCTTAGATGAGGGGTATGTGTCAGAACTACGGGATTTCACTCGTATCAGTGTCACGCAAAATGAGCTTCAAGAGTTGAAAAGAATATGGACCCAGTGGGATGATGAGGCAAAGCAGCTATTCAATCGTAATTATGGCAATCTACCTTATTTGCTCGACATCAAAGTAGATAAGCATTTGTTCCGCGCTATGACTCAATTTTGGAATTCTACTTATAGTTGTTTCACTTTCGGGAAAGTAGATTTAGTGCCCATGGTGGAGGAATATACGACCTTGTTTCGCTGTTCGAAGATCTAAGTCGACAGAGTTTATTCTAGGGCTACTAATGTTCCAACTTTTATGAAGAAATTAATGAATATCACAGGGAAGAGTGACAGTGGGTTGCAGCCAAAATTCAAGAGAAAGGTGAAGGTAAATGCATTCCTGGGAGAGTTTGAGGGATTTAGTCCTAACACATCCAGATGTAAAGAAAAAGATTGACATCTTGGCCTTGTGTATTTATGGTTTGGTAATCTTCCCTAAGGCTCTAAGACATGTAGACGAAGCAGTTACTGATTTATTCGATCGACTAGGCAGAGGAGTCATGCCTGTACCTGCGATCTTAACTGAGACGTTTAGATCTTTGAATGCATGTCGAGAGTAGGTGAAGGCATGTTCATTGGATGTGCGCAGTTGTTGTTGGCTTGGTTCCATAGTCATTTCTGGAAGGTGGAGAAAAGGTCTTATCAGGTTTTCTCTGAGAATTACTCTCCGTTGAAAGAGATAGTAGCTACACCAAGGAGAGAAGACGTGTCCGAGAAAAGTTAGATGGCACTCCTTCAAAACCTTCAAGAAGGAGACATCGAGTGGATGGCTCCTTGGATAGTTTCCGATGAAAACCTCTATCGGTGTGGGGTTTTGACTAGGTTCCTTTACTTGGAATTTAGAGAGTCGTTGGGTATGCCCCTTTGCTCGTACTGAGGCAATATTGGTCAAGACAGTTCGTACCAACGACATATGGGCTGGTTCAGTATGAGTTCTCACACAGAGGGAAAAATTATAGGAAGAGGGTTAAGGAAATTTTGGTGCTTGAAATCAGATTCATAGGAAGAAGAGATTATCTACAGGTCTAATAATGACTCCAGAATACAATGGATGGAGTATTAGAAGGATTAATGACAACATCCCCGAACTGAATCTAGAAGGCGCTCGATCGAGAGAAGAATGCTTGCAAGTGGTCCCATCAGAGTTAGAGATTGTGAAACAAGACTTCGAAAAGATGAGTTCAGAGCTTGAAAAGAGGATAGAGAAATTGGAAAAGAGAAAACATATATGAAGTTAGACGTGGATGTTCAGAAGTCAGAGGCTGAAAAACTAAGAAAAGGGAAGAAACGGTCGAGGAAGATCTAAATGACTTAAAGGCAAAATATAAGAAGTTGCTTCTGTCGATGAAAAATGCTGGATTGGGGAAGACTTCAGAACAGTGGCATCATGAGGTTCAAGAGGAAAAGGCCAAAGTTGACCATTTGGAGAAGTTCTTAGAGATGCAGATGTAAAATGAAGCCCTAGAAAAGAGGTTAGCAGAAAGACAAAAGGAAAAGAGTGGATTAAAAGCCAGGGTGGCTGAATTGGGACAGTCTCTTCACCACCAACGAAGTCGTAATTCTGTGAACGAGCTGAAGTTAAGTTTGAACAAGATCGAGGAATAAAGAGCAAGATTGAAAGATTAGAATCAACATTACAGAATTGTGAACTCCGGATCGAGCATCTTGAAGCAAGAGAAGGGCATTGGAAGGAAAAGCTCCACCATTCCCATAACCAAGTTAGAAGTCGGGATTACCTAATGGGTGCAGCAATAGTTCAGATTTGAGAGGTAGCTGATCATCTACAGACTTTGGCAGCACAGGCTAATATATTGTGTATGAAGTATGAGCTACAGTCAGATTGTAGTTAAGAGCTAACCTCTTTGTTTGCGAAAATCAAAACTTTGGGCCTTAGGGTGAAAGCATATTTGTAGTTGTTTTATGTAAATGATTTTATTTTCTAATAAAGTTTTCTAAAATGAAGTTGAATCTAAATCGATGCCTTTTTGCATTCATGCATTTGCATTACATTGCATCATTTGCATTAGACTTTTACAAAAGGACCCTAATTAGGTAAAAATATTTTAGTTAACCTAGAAAACATAAATCAAAGGTTGGAGAGAATAGAGCAAAGACAAATACAGATGCAAGAGCGATTGACCAAAATTCAACAAGACATGCGGGAATTCCAAAAGAATGTGATTGGCCAGTTAAGTTATTTACTAGTTAAAGGGCTTGAAGAGAGGAAAGGAGGGTAGAATTGTAATATCCTGAATTAGGGGTTATGCGTTTGGTGCATAATTCAAGTGATAGTAGGCTTAGTGTGTGGGTTTGGATGAGTTTGAGGGGTTTGGAGAACCTTAGAATGTAGGAGAAGGCTTAAGGAAATTATTGAATTTTAAGTGTTAAAAAGGGGGAGCTTGGCTAAGGAGGCCTTAAGGGAATTTGTGAGGGAATTTGGACATAAGAAATGCCTTGGTAAAGTGGCTTGAAGGCGCCACTTAGGGCCTTGGTAAGTGACGCCATGAGCTATGAGGAAGGGAGAAGGTTCGAGCAACGTGGGAAGCAGGGGGAGCTTTTATTTTTGCGTCAAGGTGGAGAGAGGTGGGACGGCATTTGGACTTCCAATGGATAAGGATTAAGCTTGTTTTGTTTTTAAATTTCGGCTAGGATGAGGAGATAAATTGTTGATTTATTTTATTTATTTTCAATGATAGGATAAGAGATAAATGAGGAGAGAATAAGGGATATGATAGGGAAGAATTAAAGGATATGATAGGAAAGAATTAAGGGATATGATAGGAAAGAATTAAGGGATAAAATAGGAGAGGAATTTGGGATTTGATGAGAGGAGATTAAGTGGTCGGCCAAGGGACTCCCTTGGTGTGCATTTTCGATTTTGAGGTGCATAGGAAGTGTGGGTGTCGAATTTGGGTAGCATAAATAGGGGTGACCAGCTTTTGGCTCTTCTTTTCTTCATTTTATTTTTTTTTTGTCGAAATTTTGAGCAAATTCTCTTTTTTTCCTTCCTTTTCATTTGAAGCCAAAAACTCTCCCCCATTATTCACCATTGCCGAATATTCCAACTTTATTTGATGAGCCATAGCCGAATCTTTATTTGAACTTCCCTATCACTTCTTTTACTCTTCAAAGCCGAAAGTTAAGGGCCAAATTCAGTTTCTCTTTTGTGGCCGAACCTAGGAAGGTGATTTCGGGAAGTTGATCGTTAGTGGTAAACAATGAGTAGTGGTAAGTGTTCCTTTCTTTTGCAATCAGTTTTGTATTCTTTTCACAAGGGTGCCGAATCTAGTGATTAGGCTTTGGTTAAGGCTTGGCCGAATATCGTAGTATCATAATATTGTGTCTTTTGTATGTAGCTAATATTAAGGAGCATTGAAGGAGTCATCCAGGATTTGAAGTGATCAAGGGGATTTCGACAGCTTCTAAGGCAAGTGATGGTTTTCGGGATTTAGATCCGTAAGGTAAGGCAGTAGTGATTTTCGGCCATAGGCCATATTGACTGATAATGTTAGCCGATTCTGACTTAGGTTGTGTAGGATGGAGTTCAACAATCGCAAGGGTGCAAATCGTTAGACGTGGGTTTCGGGATTTAGTTGACTGTGTCAAAGTAGGTGCGTAATTATCGCACTGTTCTCTTATTGTGTGTATGTATTATATATATAAATATGTATATGATGTGCATGGTAGCCGAAATAATGGCTAAAAGGTGGATACCCATGGTGGGTAATCGATTAAACAGGTCAGTACTTTATGATAATAAATTTCCCATGGTATACGAATGAAATTGTGATAGCATGTGATGTATGCTTATTTTAATGATATTGTGGCATGATACATGGGGCTTGGGATGTGACTATTGAAGGATAGCGAGTACATTTATGTACGTGGTTTGATGTTAGCCTTGTGTTACATTGGCGCTTGATGTTAGCTATGTGCTTCATCAAGGTGAGATGTTGGTCAGGTGCCTCACCTCGCGGATGATAGTCATGTGCATCATCAGGATTGAGGATGACCTAGGTCACCTCGAGGATATTGATATGTGGGGTCACTTAGATGATCGATGGCTTAGCCACGACCTCTAGCAGCAGTGTCGCCAAGGTAGGTGTGTAACGGATGAATACTAGGTTGAATGGGCTTCATGTTGCATATTTATGTATGTGGATCGTAGATATGGGCCAAGCCCATATGTGGAGACATGTGAAGTAACTATGCACCGAGTCTATTTGACTCACCCAAATTTTCTTACCAACATCGCAGTGATTCGTAATGCTTGGACCGGCCTGAGCGGATACAAAGGTGGCCCATGCGTAAGATGTTTTACTTAATTTTACGTATTTTATATTTTAAGTAGTTTTGGAATAATTATTTGATGTAATAAGGGCCACTTAAAGTATTTGCAACTTTATTTATGGTTTTGAAGTTTAACCTATTATTGAGCTAATAATTGGCAATATTTTGAATCAACTTATTTTATAACAACTTATAATAAAGCTTTTAAATTCGCATAATTTGTACCAATAAGGTTTTACTTGGAATCTTAAATGTGAAATGTTTTTACCAACGACAATAAATTTCATCTTCTATTTTTAAGTAAAAATCTTTTCCAACATTTTCTGCAGTGACATACCAGATTCGGTCAAGGCTCGTAGGTCGGGTTTGGGGTGTTACAATTTGGTATCGAGTCTTGGTCAAAACTCGGCTTTGAGGGTTTTGGGCCTAAAACATTTTTTTAAGGTGGGCTTTTCAAAATTTGGCTTTCATAAAATTTTCAGTTTATTCGCATGGCACCAGATCTCCTAATTCAAGTCCACCGCTTAAGTACCTCTAATTGTTGTGTGAATTATTATATGATTGGTATGTGGCTATGATGGGAACGCAGATTAGTGTATTAAGTTATTGAACTTTCCAACACGTAATTGCATAAAATTTTAAAGCCTAATTAAACAAACCTATGAGTAAGTCGCCGAGTTAGGTGTGGCAACCATTGTGCACATATCTAGGATTGGTTTCGTGGGAGCTTGGTATTTAAGCAATCCTAGTGACTCACCTCCTCTCCACTGAATCCTACCGGTGCGTAGTAACGATTCACCCTAACCAAGAGGACTTATTCACGAAGCTAAACTCGATAATTAAAACCCGAAAGGGACTAGTCATCTTGCTTTATAAAAACCTTAAGTTTTCAAAATTACTCCTTTGATTTGTAAAACCATTTTATACTTGGAAAATTTTTGAAATATTTCGATTTACAAAATTACCCAAATACCCGGGTGTAAAATTACCAAAATGCCCTTGGTTTATAAAATTACCATACTACCCACGACTTTTGTAAAAACATTCTTACTTTACAAAATGCCAAAACTCCTATTTTACAAAATAGTAAGATACCTCGATTTGGGAAAATTTTCTAAATGCCCCGACTTCCAAAATTACCAAAATAACCCCGATTTCAAATTTTGCAATATCATTGATTTGATAGAATTTTCAAAATAACCTCAAGATTTGTATATTTTGGAATGCCTTTGATTTGTAAAGATTTTCAAATTGACCCCGATTTATTACCAAAATACCTCAGAGGACAAATGACGAAAATACCCCTGAATAGGAATGGACAAAGATGTTTGAATGATGAATGTGTGTGATAAATATCATTGAATGTGTGTGTTTCTTTGAATTAGGTAGAAAACTTGAAATGAAAACTCAATGATCGAAGAACTACTATTAAGCTCTTTTCATAAAATTGCTTATGATAAACAATGGAACAAATGCTAATTCATAAAATTTTTAAAAGATTAAATCGCGATAGTAGACATGAGCTCTAGGGACGTGGTCGTAATGTGCGACGCCGTGGTAGAGGCGTAATGGTCAGATCGAAACCCGTTAGATCGAGTCAAGGGTCTCGAGAATAAGTACCACCACCACCACCAAAGAATGCTGGTGTGGAGCAAGCAAGATCGACGGGGATGATGTCAGATCGCAGTCAGGCCGCGAAGTTCTTGAGATGGTGGCTGGAGCAGGTGGAAATATGAGAGCTAAGAAGTCCGTACCCGAGTGACTCCGAGCCAATGGAGCTGAGGTGTTCCGTGGCATATCTAGTGTGGCACCCAGTACGGCTGAGTATTGGTTGAAGGCGACCGAGCGAATTATGGATGAGCTGGATCTAACCACTGAGGAGAAAGTGAAAGGAACGGTGGCGCTGCTTCGCGATGAGGCATATCAATGGTGGCTCACAGTTCGGGATGGTGCTACAGCTGAGGATCTCACTTGGGAGTACGTTAAGGCGGCTTACCGGAAGAAGTATGTTAGTTTTATTAAGATCAGAATGCGCAGCAAGAGCGTAGTGTGGTGAGTGAAGATGCACGACTGTTAGTTAGTTGGAAATTTTGAGGACGAAATTTCTTTAAGGAGGGTAGAATTGTAATATCCTGAATTAGGGGTTATGCATTTGGTGCATAATTCAAGTGATAGTAGGCTTAGTGTGTGGGTTTGGATGAGTTTGAGGGGTTTGGAGAACCCTAGAATGTAGGAGAAGGCTTAAGGAAATTATTGAATTTTAAGTGTTAAAAAGGGGGAGCTTGGCTAAGGAGGCCTTAAGGGAATTTGTGAGGGAATTTGGACATAAGAAATGCCTTGGTAAAGTGGTTTGAAGGCACCACTTAGGGCCTTGGTAAGTGACGCCATGAGCTATGAGGAAGGGAGGAGGTTCGAGCAACGTGGGAAGTAGGGGGGAGCTTTTATTTTTCCGTCAAGGTGGAGAGAGGTGGGACGACATTTGGACTTCCAATGGATAAGGATTAAGCTTGTTTTCTTTTTAAATTTTGGCTAGGATGAGGAGATAAATTGTTGATTTATTTTATTTATTTTAAATGATAGGATAAGAGATAAATGAGGAGAGAATAAGGGATATGATAGGGAAGAATTAAAGGATATGATAGGAAAGAATTAAGGGATATGATAGGAAAGAATTAAGGGATAAAATAGGAGAGGAATTTGGGATTTGATGAGAGGAGATTAAGTGGCCGGCCAAGGGACTCCCTTGGTGTGCATTTTCGGTTTTGAGGTGCATAGGAAGTGTGGGTGCCGAATTTGGGTAGCATAAATAGGGTGACCACTTTTGGCTATTCTTTTCTTCATTTTATTTTTTTTTTCAAATTTTGAGCAAATTCTCCCTTTTTCCTTCCTTTTCATTTGAAGCCAAAAACTCTCCCCCATTATTCACCATTGCCGAATATTCCAACTTTATTTGATGAGCCATAGCCGAATCTTTATTTGAACCTCCTATCACTTCTTTTTACTCTTCAAAGCCGAAAGTTAAGGGACAAATTCGGTTTCTTTTGTGGTCGAACCTAGGAAGGTGATTTCGGAAGTTGATCGTTAGTGGTAAGCAACGAGTAGTGGTAAGTGTTTCTTTCTTTAGCAATCGGTTTGGATTCTTTTCACTTATCATAAGGCAAGTGGTGGTTTAAGGAGCATTTAGATCCGTAAGGTAAGGCAAGAGTGACTTTCGCCATAGGCCATATTGACTTTCGATAATGTTAGATAATGTCGACTTAGGTTGTGTAGGAGGGAGTTCAACAATCGCAAGGGTGCAAATCGTTAGACGTGGGTTTTGGGATTTAGTTGACTGTGTCAAAGCAGGTGCGTAGTTATCGCACTGTTCTCTTGTTGTGTGTATGTGTTATATATATAAATATGTATATGATGTGCATGGTAGCCGAAATAATGGCTAAAAAGGTGGATACCCATGGTGGGTAATCGATTAAACAGGTCAGTACTTTATGACAATAAGTTTCCTATGGTATACGAATGAAATTGTGATAGCATGTGATGTATGCTTATTTTAATGATATTGTGGCATGATACATGGGGCTTGGGATGTGACTATTGAAGGATAGGGAGTACATTTATGTACGTGGTCTGATGTTAGCCTTGTGCTACATTGGCGCTTGATGTTAGCTATGTGCTTCATCAAGGTGGGATGTTGGCTGTGTGCCTCACCCTGGCGGATGATAGCTGTGTGCATCACCATGGATTGAGGATGACCTAGGGTCACCTCGAGGATATTGATATGTGGGGTCACTTAGGTGATCGGTGGCTTAGCCACAAGATCTGGCAAGAGGTCTCGCCAAGGTAGGTGTGTAACGGATGGATACTAGGTCAATGGGATTCATGTTGCATATTTATGTATGTGGATCGTGGATATGGGCCAAGCCCATATGTGGAGACATGTGAAATAACTATGCATCGAGTCTATTTGACTCACCCAAATTTTCTTACCAACATCGCAGTGATTCGTAATGCTTGGACCGGCCTGAGAGGATACAAAGGTGGCCCATGTAAAGATGTTTTACTTAATTTTACGTACTTTATATTTTAAGTAGTTTTGGAATAATTATTTGATGTAATAAGGGCCACTTAAAGTATTTGCAACTTTATTTATGGTTTTGAAGTTTAACCTATTATTGAGCTAATAATTGGCAATATTTTGAATCAACTTATTTTATAACAACTTATAATAAAGCTTTTAAATTCACATAATTTGTACCAATAAGGTTTTACTTGGAATCTTAAATGTGAAATGTTTTTACCAACGACAACAAATTTCATCTTTTATTTTTAAGTAAAAATCTTTTCCAACATTTTCTGCAGTGACATACCAGATCCGGTCAAGGCTCGTGGGCCGGGTTTGGGGGTGTTACATTGTCAACAATGGAGATGATAATGAAGACCTCGTCCATCCCCCAGGTTTTACTCCAATAAGTGTCCAGACTCAATCAGATGCATATCTAAAAGTGGTACCCGTTACTATCAGATCCCAATAGCATCAGGTCACCTCAGGGCAAGATCCCAATCTAAGACCTAACTCAGAAAAATTCCAATTCTCGCCCATCCTAATCACGTATAGGGAGCTGTACCAAATTTTTTTTAATGTACATATAGTATACCCTTTCTACCTAAAACCTATACTTCCTCTATACCCTAAATGGTACGACACGAACGCTTAATGCAAATATCATGCGGGAATCTAGGTAAAGGGGTGAGATCTATGAGATTCAAGAATGCATCAAGTTCAGGGCTTTAGTGCAAGACCTGATATTGGGAATCTGAACACTAATGACATATCTGAAGAGGGAATCGGGGAATGAAGTTTCCAGGCCCTTGCGTACCTTGCGTACTTGGGAGTGTTTTGAATAATGGGACTGTGGAAGAGATCCTTGTATTTTCAGAACTGATCTAGAGTAATATTCAAAACATGCTTGTTGCCTTAAGCCTAGAGGCAATAAGAATCCTTTTGTGAAATAGGCTCATGTCCGAAATTTTTATTTCAATAAAGTGCGTCTTCTTGAACAAATATTCTTTTATTCTTTCCATGTATAGATTCTTTTATTTTCAAATTTTCTTTCAAATATTCTTTTATTCTTTCATGATCATACAAATAATCATTCTTTAAATCATTTATCTTCCTTCGAACCTACAATAAAGTCTCCAGATATCAACGATGTGAGCAACGCTATTAGTAACTCAGAGTCTCATTTCGAGTAAGATATGTGTCTAGAGGGATCTCAGGACTTTGAAGATGACAGAGATTGTAACCTATCTTCTAATTTGTTAAGAAGGGTAGAATAAGATGAAAAACAGACCCTACTCTACAAAGGGTCAGTGGATATTATGAGCCTAGGAAAGGGGTGAAGATCAAAGCCCAGCTCATCACAGAAATAAGGCAAGACATCATTGAGTTATTTTCAAGAATTCAAAGATGTTTTCACACGATCATATCAGGACATGCCTAGGCTAATAAGATGCCGGCTAAACATGAGGATCGGGCACTGTTGGTCTACCATAGAAGGGGATTGCATCAGTTATACCATAAATGTCGTATTTAAGGAGACAAGAAGACTCATGTACCTTCTCCATTTCTTCACAAATTTTCCATATGTGGGGCGTGGATGTGATGGGGCCAATCTCATCAAAAGCTTTTAGCCAATATCAATTCATCATCGCGGTCGTCGTTTACTTCACTAAGAGGGTGGAAGTAGCTTTATATGCCAACGTTACAGAGTCGATAGTCATCAAATTCTTAAAAAAAAGAAAAAAGAAAAGATAAGGCGTCGACAAAGAATGCCAAAAAGGACAAAGTCAAAAGTTTGTAATCTGTTCAAAGATTAGACGCAATATCATAGAGCAACAAAGGTAGCCAAAAAGAAAAAGAACAAAAAAATAAAACAAGGAATGTAAGAAAGATGACCGAGGCTTGTAAAGATTGGCATAAAGAAGTTACATTTTATATTCTATGATTATTGAACATTGGCCAGGATTTTTGCTGGGGCAACATTTTATCCATTGTTTTATGGAATGGAAGCATTTTTTCCAATTGAACCTAATCGAAGAAAAGGCTAAAGGTTATACATCACAGTCAGATGATGGAAGCTTACGACATAGAGGTTTATCCTAGAGGGGAACCTGATCCTTCTTTTACAAAAAGATTTCAGAGAAAAGTAGATGCCAAACTGGGAAGGACCTTATATTATAAAGAAGACCTACTTTGAAGCAGTATTGATATTGACCAAGATGTATGCCAAAGACTTGCCCAATCCGGAGAATTCATATTCAGTCAAGAAGGATTTTACCTGAAAAGAGAAGGGCCAAGGTGAAAACCCACAAAGGGCACCTTGAGCTCAAATTCATTCAAAAAAATAAAAAAATTAAAAAGTAAAAGAAAAAAAGAAAAGAAAAAGAAGAGGCCAAGGCGAAAACCCGCAAAGGGCGCTTTGAGACCAAAGAGGTTTTGAGCTGAAAACCCAAAAAAGGGCTGCTCAAATTTTGATCAAAGATAGGGCATGTGGTAGTCTTGCTATGCCTGAATTAACAATGAGGAAGTATGCTACGTCTTGGGGCATTGACAAAGTATTCCGGATCCTCTAAATATGTAATGAGCTCAAAATGGTCCTTAAGAAGTTTGTATAGAGAAGCTCATGCTGCGATATCTGGGGCATCTAGCTTCTATCCTACCCATTTTTGGAATTTGCTATCTTTGATTATTCTTTTGAAAGATACACCCCAATCAATTTTCTTGGTTATCTTTGCTTACTTTATTCTTTTCAAGATATGCCAATCAATTTTCTTTTATTGTCTTGATTATCTTTGATTAACTTATTTGTTTTGAGCTATGCTTCTAATTAATTAATTTCACGTCCATTGTTGTAATCTTTTTCAAGCATTTTATATTGAAATAACGGTTAATGGACTAATAATACTTTCATAAAAGGAGTTTCGCATATTACTCTATAAGCTTCTAAATAATATGAGAATCTGAAACATGACTATTGTTTAGAACTCACCAAGCTTAAGGGTTAGAAATATTGAAAGATGATTATCTCTTCAGATTTTTATTGGATAACCTAGGTGTAAAAGGGGATCATTCTTAGGAAAAGAAAAATGATACCTTGAATTCATGCAAATTTCAGACACATACATCAGGTCATTATACCTAGGAAATGGTGTAATGGATCAAATTGATACAATTTCTATACCTCCGAGTGGTAACTGGATGGATGGAAGAAGTCAAATGTTATTCCCCAAAGTTACAGTGGGAGGTATAGATTTTATGTCCTAAGGTTCAAGGGAAGGGACTATGAAATTGTAGCAGGCAAGCTTGCTGAGTAGAATATGATCGTTTCTTTGGGTTTTCTGTCAAAGATACTAGTTGAACGAGAAAGCATGGTAACGCGTCAGTGATAGAACCTTGATGAACTATGAGCAATGACAACCAAAACATTAAAAAGGAATCATTCTCATACATTTATGTAAATATCATTCATACTCATCCAGTTAGGAGCATTTGATTCATTTCGATCATTGTGTCCTAATCGTTGTACATAAAAAAAAGATCATTCTCATGATATTCTGCATTCATGCAAATGTCATCCCTAATATCATTTAGTTAGGAGCATCAGATTCATTCCGATCATGCATCCTAATCATTTTACATTTTAAAAAGAGATCATTCTCATGACATTCTGCATTCTTGCAAATGCCATCCATGATACATTAGAGTCTACAGAACATATCCCCTAGAGGACGGTGTAGCAACATCGGTGAATTCACCAGTCCCATCTTCCTAACCAGTAGGGGAATGGGTCGAAGATTGTAGATCTTGTCACCCTAAGCAGTAGTGGAACAAATTTAAGCCACCAGTCCTATCTCCCTGACTAGCAGGGAATAGGTCAAAGATTGAAGATCTTATCATCCTAAGCAGAAGTGGAACAAGATCAAACAGTGAATTTTATCTCCATGAAGTAGCGGAGTAGATTTAAGCCATCAGTCTTATCTCCCTCGAGATGATAGTGGAGCAGACTGAAGATTGAAGTCTTCCTGAGATAGTAAGGAAGCAAATTAAAAGTTCAGATTTTGTTCCCTCGAGATGTTAGTGGAGCAGACTGAAGATTGAAGTCTTCCTGAGATAGTAAGGAAGCAAATTGGAAAGTTTAGATTTTGCCCCTCGAGATGTTAGTGGAGCAAACTTAAGATTGAAGTCTTCCTGAGATAGTAAGGAAGCAAATTGGAAAGTTCCTCGAGATTTTGTTCCTTCGAGATGGTATTTCATATTTTGTTCCTCGAGATGGTAAGATTGAAGTCTTCCGAGATAGTAAGAAAGCAAATTGAAAAGTTTAGATTTTGTTCCTCGAGATGGTAGTGGAGCAGACTGAAGATTGAAGTCTTCTTGAGATAGTAAGGAAGCAAATTGGAAAGTTTAGATTTTGATCCTCGAGATGGTAGTGGAGCACGCTAAAGATTGAAGTCTTCTTGAGATTGCAGCGAAGCAGATCAAAGATACTAATTTGGCATCCCTGAGTTTGCAGTGGAGCAGATTAAAAATAGTAGATCTGGCATTCCTGAGATTGCAGTGAAGCAGATCAAAGATACTAATCTGGCATTCCTGAGTTTCCAAGAAGCAGATTGAAGATACCCGTCTGGCATTCTTGGGTTTGCAGGAAGTAGATTGAAGATAGCAGACTGGCATTCATGAGTTTGCGAAGCGATTGATTAAAGATAGTTTGCGAAGCGATTGAAGATAATATCGGCATTCCTGAGTTTGCAGGAAGCAGATTGAAGATAGCAGATCTAGCATTCTTGAGTTTGCAGGAAGCAGATTGAAGATAGCAGATCTGGCATTCTTGAGTTTGTAGGAAGCAGATTGAAGATAGTAGTCTGACATTCCTAAGTTTGCAGGAAGCAGATTGAAGATAGCATTCTGGTATTCCTAAGTTGCAGGAAGCAGATTGAAGATAGTAGATCTGACATTCTTGAGTTTGCAGTGTAGAAGATTGAAGATACCAGTTTGGCATTCTTGAGTTTGTAGGAAGCATATTAAAGATAGCAGTCTGGCATTCCTGAGTTTGCAGGAAGCAGATTAAAGATACCAGTCTGGCATTCCTAAGTTTATAGGAAGCAGATTGAAGATAGTAGATTTGGCATTCCTAAAGTTGCAGGAAGCAGGTCGAAGATATCAGATCTTGTCTCCTTGAGTTTGCAGTGGAGCAGATTTAAAGATAGTAGATACTACCTTCCTAAAGTTGTAATGAATCAGATTGAAGCCATCAGACTTATTGAAATCAAGATGAAATTCCAATACCGTTGAAGTTGCAGTGGAGTTGGAAGCCATTTGAAGAAAACGAGGACCAAGAAGTTAAGGCTCGGCAAAGATCGGGCAAAATTGGTCCTTTTATAGTCTTTGCTTTATTCTCATTACACGACAATGAGCAAAGAGGGGCAGCTGTGGAAACCCAATTTTGCTCGGGCTTGTAACAAACAAAAGCCAGAAATAAATATTAAAAATAAATAAACCAATGTTTTTTAAACAGTCCATTTACAAAACCAATAGCCCAATCCACTAGCCTAAAACCCAATTACACCCCAGACCAAATTACAGACCCATTACCCTACATGGACTAATGACCCATTAACCCAGACCCAATCAAGCCCAAAACAAAGACGGCCTGAACAGTTTCAGAGTTTGGAGACCTAGGGTTTCTGGAAAACCCTACGCGACGTAGCCTTGACACCAGAACTGTGATTGCGCCGCAATCCTCGCGAACTACGCTCCATCACCGCCGAGATCTCCGCCTCTCACCTACAAAAAAGGGAAGAAGAGCAGCAAAAATGGCAAAACGAGACATAATTTTTATCTTTCCTTTTTATTTTCTGGTTTATATAACCCATAATAGAATCTATAACACGGAGATATAAAGAGAGAATAAAAAATATACAAAGAATATATAAAAAAGAAACGAAATAAAAAATCAGAACAGAGGTGATATTTTTATCTTTCGCATATTTTTATTTTACGATTCATGCACACAATTTTTTTTTACAATTATTAAATTAAAAAACGAGTTTTACCTTTCGATTCTCGCCAGGGAAATGGGGTTTCTGGCCTCCACCAGATATGGCAAAGATCGACGGTGGCGCGTGGGACGACGCGTGACTGAGCCTCTACGGATTTCGCTTTAGGTCAAAGGCAGAGAGCCCTTGAGGGCCTCTGAATGTTTTTTTTTTTTAAAGTGTGTTAAAATGATTTTTTGGGGCCATTTTTGACTTATATAACAGTATAGAAACGGCATCGTTTTAGCTTAAGTCAATAAATGTTATTCATATATTGTATTTTTATTAGTTATTATATCATATTTTATTTTTGTATATCATATTATTATATTATATTTTATATAGCATATTAAATTATTTTATCATTAATATTTTATAAAATTTCTATATATTTATAACATATATTATTTATGCCGTTTATATCACATAAGTACCTTTTTTATAATTATTGTATTAATAGATAAATTTTATTTAAAGTTTGTATATTCTTTATAATTATTTTTATCTAATATTACTGCTTATATGTATGTTTGTATTATTTTATAACTTATATTAGTTATATATTATGCCTTTTAAGGTTTTTGTATTTATTATATTGTATTACATATTACTTCTAAAATTTATTTAGTATAAATTTATTTTATTATATAATATATATGTATTGTTTATGTTATATATTTAGTTTTTATGATTATTGTATCATATATATATGTTTATTTTAAAATTTTAATCGTTCTTTATCATATATTATTATTTATATTTTTACGTATCAAATTATTAAATTATAAGTATTCTTATATTACTCATATACTCTTAAGTTTTATATGTATTATTTAAATATTGTTTATACATATTAACAATTTTGGAGATTATTTTTTTCAAGTTATTAAGTATATATATGTCATTTTTTTATGTGATCATGTTTGTAATAATTCACATTTATTTCTTAATTCTTATCTTCCATATAGATTTATTTTTGAATTGTATGGCATATTTTATAACTTGTATTTGTTTACTTATGTTCTTTATTTCTTTAATACTGTTTTAGTATAGTCCTTTTATTGTATACATTATTTGTCATGTTACGATAGTCTTTTGTTAATCGACTAAAATTTTTAATATGATTCATAATAGTGAATAATTGTTATTTGAAATTGATGTTTATATATATATATATATATATATATATATATATATATCATTTTATTCAAAACATTGTTTTATAAAAACACTTTTATATTAAAAATAGCGATACGTGATACTTGAGCTCTACGAAGAAATTATACCTTAACTTACTAGGTTTTAATTTTTCTCGTGGAACTTAAGGTATCAAGTATACTCCCTTTTTAAACCCTATAAATTTTAAAATTGAAATTTATAAATTTCCAAATCAAAACTTGTTCTCGAGAATTCAAAATATTATACCATAACTTATTGGATATGATATTTTGTGCCTCGAAATAAGAATTTTATAAATAAATGTAAGCCTAGTTTCGAAGCCATGAGATGTTATATCCTAACTTACTGGGTATAATATTTTATTCCTTTGAGATATGTAAGTCTTGGCTTTCTTTCTAATAAAAGGATCATATTTTAAATTTTTCAAAATTTCAACATTGGGACATGATTTTATCGATTAGGTACCAGTTTTTTTGGGTGTTATGAGGGTGCTAACCTTCCTCATACGTAACCGACTCCCGAACCCATTTTTTCTTGTATTTTGTGGACTAAAGTCAATGCTTTAAAATAAAACGTTTTATAAGGTGATCCAATCACACCTAAGTAAAAAAAGGATTGGTGGCGACTCTCATTTTTATTTTTAAAGTCGACCCCCATTTTTCAAAATAAAAATAGTTTCGACAGTTCATACATGTCCACCTATACTTCCATGGCACCCCAAAATTCTTATGACACAATTTTAATTTGAAAAGCATTTCATGGCCATATATATATTTACAGCTTTTCATTTTAATGTGTTATTTAAAATATTCATATCATGGAATTTCACATGAATATTAACATTGTTAAACACTTAATTATAACA
Organism: Gossypium rotundifolium; assembly: GCA_025506655.1. Lineage (NCBI taxonomy): Eukaryota > Viridiplantae > Streptophyta > Magnoliopsida > Malvales > Malvaceae > Gossypium > Gossypium rotundifolium. The sequence continues at coordinate 32,816,973 of CP106727.1, read as the reverse complement.
TTAATTATGTAAACCCTTAACTTACTAATTTAGGAGAAAGATGAGTATAAATGAACTTAGCTCCATGGTTACTCTATAGTGCTTAATCAAGCTTCTATAAGCTTTATTCCCTTATTAATGAAGCTTGAAAATCCACTAATTATCATATCCTCATTTCCATAAGCCCAAAATATATTAAAAAATTAATATAAACTCATTCTAAGCTTTCTCAAAACAACCATTTACAATATTTAACTTAGAATAGATGTAGAAAGTCATTTCATACCTTATTGAAACTTTTTCATTCTAACTTCTACTTCTCTCATAAAAACTACATAAATATTAGGCTGCAATTTGAAGAATTTGATGGAGAAATTGGGCTTAGGAGGTTGTTCCCATGACAATTTTTACAAAATCTTAAAGTGGGTAGTAGAAATTTTGAAAAAAATTGAAGAAATAAGCAAGAAATTAGAAGAAGAGAAAATGAAAACAATGGTTGCTGCTACCACTCGAAAAGTGGGAAAAAATATGGCCAATGGGGGTTCACATTCCTTACAAAAATATTGACATGTGGACCTTGGGCCCATGTCCAACAACTTAAGTCCATTTCATATCGATTTGAAGTCTATTTCTTTAATACGAGGTTTAAACGATCCAAATTAATTTCAGACACCAAATATCATATTAAAATATTATTTCTAGCATAAATATCTTAAGAATTGACCAAATTACCTTTTTATAGTATAATTACTATTTTATCCCTTTTGTCTTTTATATTGATTTTCTCTCAAGATTCGATACTTAGACTAGTTCAAGCCCATAATTCATGATAAACCTCTAATATCATTCCTTAAGTGGTAAAAGTTGCACTTTATCTCTTTTCCCAAAAAAATGGGAAATTTACAATTTAGTCCTACACTATTCAAGTTTTTTAATTTAGTCCCAAAAGTGATTTTCATTACATCAAATCAAATTTCAGTCCATTTTATGTCAAACAATACATAAGAATCAATATGTTTCTTATTCAGATGATTTTGCACATTAGTCATACTTTTCAAATTTTGCGATTTGGTCCTTTTTTCATACTATCACTTTTACAACTATTTTCACATATTTCTGTTGCCAATATCAAATTTTGCTCATAAAATTTCTTATTCGAGTCATTTCCACATTTTAACCTAATTTATTGATATTTGAGTTTGAGATTATGCCACGTGTCACATCAAATTTTTTGGTGTCACAGCTTCTTTGTTAAGTTATATGATGGAATGGATTGAATTTGACACTGTTGAGACAAATGGTTTGAGTGAGACTATCTAATCACCCACCTTTATCTTTTTTTAATAATTTTAAGCAAACAAATTTCCAAATGACTTGTTAATTGCAGGGTGAAATGCTAATGGAAGACAAAAACCTTGACCTGCTGAAAACTATTGTAGAAATCAGGGTAGGTGAAAGGTGTTGCAACAATTTGATGAGATCTTTAGAAGAAAGGAACCAGAATTGGATGTGTTAGAATATTATCAAGAAAGAATGCTCAAAAATCTTCGTTTAGTTGGAGAGCCAGGTGAAATCATCTTTTGGGAGACCAACTAGGCTAATTTTCATTTCTATTTTGGTTTTAAATGTTAACATTTGAACCTTATTACTTGACTTTAACTTCTCGTACGGTGGGCTTTACATATCAGTACTCATTTTGTTGCTTTATTTATGTTATTACTTCTAAGTATTTTCTTTAACTTTTTTATTCTTTTCGTTTCCTACTGTTCATAATATAACCGCCGTGAAAGCTAATAGTTTTCGTGATGCTTTTGTAACTATAGTTACCTTTGTTAAAAAAAACAGAAGTAACCAAAAGTATCTTTTCGTGTATTTTAAAAACATCACATATAGACATAATTGGTTACTTTTTTCTCAATCTTTTTTGACATTTTATAAACGTCACAAATTGAAAACCTTTCGGCTTTGGTGATGTTTTCCCTACTTTTTCATGATGTTTTTATGCGTCACAAATAACCAATGTTTTTCATGATTTTTTGACTCTTAGAAATGTCACAAAAAGTGAACTTTTCTTGACGTTTCTAGACTTTAATGTCACAAAAGTAAACTTATCGTGGCATTTTTAAAGTGTCACAAAAACTTTCTCTGATGGAATGCATTATTTTTTTACTTTTTACTACATTTCAGAAAAAAATGTCATAAAAAGTCAAAAATTGATTTTTCGTGACATTTTTAAAATGAAAACAAAATTTTGGTGTAATGTAAGCCAAGAACACCAGCCCCAAAATTGCATGTAGGTTGTCCAAACAAGATGTCCAGACTGTTGTCCAACGGTTTATTCAAATAAATGGTCGAACAAGGAATGAAATAGAGTGTTCCAATAGGCAATTTAAAATAGCTTCAGTGTTTTGAAGAGCTAAATTCTCAACAACTTTTCTCTCACCTTATTATTAGTATGCCTCGTGTTAAAGTTAACTTTACCTATTCTCTGGTAATTAAAAGCAATTTTAGTAGGCATTGGTGCCCATTTATTTCCTCATAGATGAAATAAATTTATGTTAAGACGTTTCATGTTATATTAAAAAAATTGTATGACATGAGAGCTTGAGTTCAATCTTTACTAAGCACCTTATTTTCAATTATAAAAAAAATAAAAATAGAAATGATTTGTTCTTATTGCTCTTAGCATGACTATGAAGGTTTTTTTTTTTTTTTATTTGGGAGAGGAGTTAGCTGACCATATAGTGTTTATGCTTGCAAAAGATCATTTTCACAAACTTGATTTTTATTATTACTTTTATATTTATTATAATATATATGCCCTCGCTTCTTCGGGAAATTGGATTAAGATTTTAAACAATATTTATAATAATTATATTAATAAATAAATAAATAATGATAAAATTTTAAGTAATTATATTTAGACTTAACAATAAAATCATTATGAAAAATTATATGAAATATTTTATGGATTGAGATATTAGCACAAACACAAGAAAAATAATTAGACATGACATAAAAATAGCATAAACACAACATAGATATATAATTATTTTTATTTATTTATTTTATTATACTTTATAATATACTTATCAAACTCTTAATATGTTTGTGAAGTCTAAAAATTTCACTAATGATCTACCAAATAATTTTTCTAGTTAATATCTATTGAAGAGAAAACTTATTCAAAATTTTATATAATTAAAAATTATAAAATTTAAATAATAAAAAGCCAAAGGATGCTAAGTGTGGCTATATTCTTAATATAAAAAATATTTGTATTTTATATACCTCAGTGAATCTATAAATATATTTAATGATGGTTAATCATACCATGAAGCTCTTGGTATTGTATGTAAAATGTTAATGAATGATTTATTAAGCATCTAGATTTGAGTCTCATTGTACAGTATTATCATATATGGGTCTTGAGTCCCATATGCGTCAATAAAATAATTTATGCAACTAATTCTCAATAAAAAGAAATGCAACTCCATTCCCCGACGGGGCAACTGTGGGTTCCATGCCTGTCTTTTAGCAAACATATTGATTGATAGATGGATATAATCTTATAACCAATTGTGTGTGAAGATGGTGAAGTACGTTACGAGAGAGATGTTTGAGACATGTTGGAAACATGTTTCTTAGAAGATGCTTATTCGGTAATAATAACTTGCATACCACTTCTATCTACTGTAATTTCCTAATTGCCGTCTTTCTTTTGATAGGTCACCTTTTCTTCTTTTAGAAAAATATATAATTTTTTCACCATTTGACTTTATCTCGATTATGTTTCACATTCATGCATCAAATCAAAGAAGTTAGATCCGGTAGCTGTTGAAAAAGGGGCCCTCAGTCCTAGCAAGAAAGCACTAGCTAAGCCCCCCCAGTTGCTGCTTTCGTATTCCTTTCTTGTCAAAAGCAATATTCATAAGGTGCTCTTTCATGATCAAAGGGGTGCCCTTAACTGATATATAATGGACAAAAAGGGCTAACATTAAGAGAATGCATTGAATCCTTGTAAAGGGGTAAACATTTAATTCTTTTTATCAACTTCATCAAAATTAATTTTTTTCAGGTTTATGGTTATTCTTTCTTTTCAATAATGTTATTTCTAAGATTTTAATTTAAAATCTCTTTATGTTTTACGATTATACTCAATATTTATTAAAATTTATACAAAAATTAAGTGCCCATCCCTTTTTATTCCTAATTTTGCATCTAAAATAAAATATATAACGTCAACCAAGCTATAAATAATTTACCTATGAAATAAGAAACATCCTTTCGTAGGCAATCCAAACAAGGTTCCTAAGGAACCTATGAAATAAGAGACATCAATTCAAATACTGCATAATCATAATAATTATCTGTCGAGACCATTAAAACAAACATTCAAGAATAATACACTTTAATTATAGTGTCTTCTTTACTTGTTTATACCTGTATACGTTTTAAAAGAGCTTTCCGAATGGCATCCTAAATCTTTATCTATCATACAAGTTATATAGTAGATAATATTATATGTAGAAAATTGACGTTCCATGCAATATTAATTTATGGTATGTTCTCATATCCACCATCTTTTGACAGTGCGGTGGGTTATGGTGGTGGAGAAGAATGGTGAGAATGCCATCTAGCCCAGAATAGATAGTTAGGAAGTTGAGAAAGCTGAGGACTGCTAAAAACCAGTAGAAAAGATCAAGCCTGTTTTTGTTGAGATCATTGTAGCTAAGCCAACCACCGGCATTAGAAGAAGCTGAAGTGATCTTATTTACCAGGGAAACAAGCACTGAACTGAGGTAGAAGCCAAATGAGTAAGAGCAATAGGTTATGGCAGTAAAAAATGCTTGCATCCCATTCAAGGACTGCTTGTAGAAGAACTCAATGAGGCCAACCGCAGTAAGCATTTCTGATAATCCAAAGATTAGGAACTGTGGGGTGATCCAAAATATGGATATTGTTTTGCCCGAATGTAAGGCCGACTCCCTTCTCTTCTTCTCCATTAGAGCTGCTGAAATCATGGAAAACGTTGCAAGGAAAAGACCCGATCCTATTCTTTGAAGAGGAGAAATTCCGGATTCGTGACCAGTGATGATGGTGGCGAAGGGGACGAAGAATTTGTGGTATAAAGGGAGGATGAAGATGAGCATGATGTAAGGGATGGACTGAAGGGAAGCTGGAGGGATAAGGAAAGAGTTGGTGAGTTGAGTGTCCATGGCGCTTCCTTGTTGCACTGAGAATGTTTGGAGCAGAGCCAAAATGGTGTTGAAAACAATGGTGCAACCAAATATAGGAATTACTGCTATCAATATCTTCACTTTCTCCACTTGGCTTACACTGCACAATCTCCATGGACTTTCCTTCCTCTTGTTATTTCCATCTTCACTTTTTATGCATGCTTTGTCCAGGAACCTAAACACCATTCAATATTATCATCCAACAAATCTATAAATATTTACAAGGAAAACTTAATACTAAAATTATATTATAAAATAATCATTCAACATTTGTATTGTAGGCGAGTCATAAATTATTTATGAATTAATTTTTTAATGTTTGGGTTCAATAATTAATGAAGTTATTTTTAATTTTTCTAATTAAATTATTTGACTTTCCTTAATTCAGTCAAATAATGTGTATAAGAAAATAACTTATTTTATCGAATCTTTCTCACAATCATATACGTATATACACCTTACTCTAAATTTTAGATAATTATATAATATTATTAAAGATAATTATTTGATACACATGCAATGAAAAATTTTATTTTATAAATGGAATTGAAATTGTATCACATGTTTTATTTATTATTTTAAAATTTAAAATATAAATTAAGGACAAATAATAAAATTTTAACCCACTTGTGAAATTAAATTTTTTATCATCAGTGTATTAAATAATTATTATATAACTTTTAAATTTAAAATTTATGTTATTTTTTTAAAAAAGATAAAATTTGTGTGAACAGTACAATTATATATATTGAAATGTGGACACTGCAGTTTCATAAAATAATTTTAGTATAAACTTTAAATTATGATGTACACTTTCACAAGTTCATATATGCATGTATATTATATTAATTTGTCGAGTTAAATTATATTCGTTTAGTTAAAAATGGATAGATAATCCAAGCTAAAAATAAAAAATAAAAAATTAAGGTAAGCATCTAAATATTTTGAAAATTAGTTTTATTTTTGCATTATATACACATTATAATTAAAAATTTACCCAATTCTTTAACAATCAAATAAAAATTTTATTTTATTGTTTTTGGTAACATTGTGTGAACCATGCACTGGCACTTACTAACTACTTTTGAAAAATAAATAAAAATAGTTCATCCTTTTAACGAGTGGCATCACATTTCTACATTGACAACACATAGAATATAAATCCACCAAAAGTCATAGACCACACTAATAAAATAATAATAAGAATAATCTACGTTAACACAACGTGCAACGAATGAATCAATTAAGAGGCAAAGAAAACAGTTACGTAGGATTTAAATTACCTAAAACTTTGCGTCTGAAGCATACTGCAATTGGAATTAGGATAGATGGACAAATTTGCTTTCTGTTTAATATGGCTGCCACCAAAACCTGAAGAGATACATGTAAAAGAAAATTAAACATTAATTTAAAAAAATTGTAAAATGGCAAAATGAGAATGAGAGATGAGATTTGATTACTTGAGCAATGGGGGTGAATATGCTTCCTTGAGGAGGCTTGTTTCTGTAATACAGTGTCCCAGAAACCAAGGTAATTAGTCCCATGGCCATTGCAGCAGCTGAGAGTCCGAATCCGACATACATACCGGCATGAGTTTGGATCCATATAAGAAGGGTAAGGGCAATGAGTTCACCAACGGAGAAGGCAAAATAGGCAGCATTAAAGTAGGTTGAGAGCTTTTTGGTTTGAATGTTGAACTGATCAGCCCCATGAGCAATCATGTTGGGTTTAACACATCCACTTCCGAATGCCACCAAGTATAGTGCAACAAAAAAAATCAAGCCCTTCACCCCCTTTGCTTCTTCACATTTCTCTCCATCAGTTACCATGTTGCACTTTGGTGGCTTTAATTGGGGAACATGAGCTTGGACTGACAGCAATATCAATCCCTACAAAATTATTTATTTACATACATAAAAGATAGCAATAAGTAGGTTTTATGAAAAGAGGCTGTAGCTTGAAGATAGAAAAGAATGATATGGATATTGATATTCACTCAATCGGATTCAAATTTGGCCTTTCCTTTTGTAAAAAGGGTACAGTGCTGACCAAACTTCTACTGCAGATGAGAAAGCTAAGCCACTATTTTTTAAGAGAAAGAGACAAAAAGGGGGAGTTGAAAAAGAAGATAAAAACAATAAAAAGGGTGAGTGAATGTATATAGTATAAAATATAGAAGAAGAAGCAAGCTTACAGAAAGCTCCACAAAGCCAAAGATTAGCATGGTCCAGAAACTCCCAAGAAAAGAGTCAGAGAGGTAACCACCAAGGAGGGCCAAAAGGAAGATTGTTCCCACAAAGTTTGTCACTATGTTTGCCGAGTTGGAGAGGGAGAAATGCATCTCATTTATAACATATGTAATCAGGTTGTTCCCTACTGCTGCTATTGCCATTATCTCAAATGCCTGAAGCCCTGAGTTCATTCATACACCACAATCCATAATGAATTATAAATACATAACTATCTTCTTTGATTGCATGAAGCAACTAGGTTAAGTCCCTTCAGATGTTTTATATATGTTTCATTTTCATATAGTTTTATTTTTTAAAATAATATTCTCAAACTCATTCCTTAATGGGAAAAGATCAAAAGAAAACGATGGAAAAAGAAACAGAAGAGAAGTGAACAAACCAAGAACAAATGAAGCAGCTTGGAAGCCACCATGTTTGTTAGGGTTGGAGGGCCTCCCTCTCCAGTCAAGTGTGCTTTGTTCTTCCTTCATGTTGATGTTCATCTCATTCTCTGCTTTGATGTTCCCTCTTCTTTCTTCCATTGCACCTTCTCAAGCTAAAGCAAAGCAAGAAAAAGGGAGGGAGAGGCTGACTTGTTGTCTCTACTCTGTCTAATATGGCTGAATTTGAGGGAATTTATAAATGCCCAGCCACCCCTCCTAGATTCTACGGAAATTAGTGGAACTGCCTCCCTTGAATTTAAGCCCCACACGCACTATAACCTTGTGGATTACACTTGCCGGTCATTTTATATGTCATCCCAGTCAAAATATATCAAACCCTCTATCTAATATGAACATTTATTCATTATTAATATTTGATTATTATTTTATAAGAGAAGAGCGAATGGGAGATACAATTGACGATGTGTTAATCAAAACATTATTTTAAGAAAAGTAGTTTATTATTATTGTTGAACATTTATTTTAACAAAATTGACTTTGAAATTATTATATTTTAGTGGGAGATTATATATGGGTAGAGAAAATTTGATGGTAATCACTCATTTCTATCTCATTTATTCTTTATGTAATTTTTGTAAAATTCTTAAATATCATCCTTCCACCAATTGCTTCCACAATGGTTGTTCTTTATTGTAAATTCTCTTAACGTACGAATTTTACAGCAATTAAATTATAGTTAGAAGTTAAATTATTATTATTTTATTACTTCCACATATGATTATGATCTTGATATTATTGTTAAAAGTATCGATATTAAAATTTTATTTACTTTATTTTGAATAAATGATTATTCGTTTGTTTGGATCTTCCATGACTTGGAAGAAAAAATTGGTGCATTCTTTTTTTTTTTTTTTTTCCCTTTTATGTCTGTCATCGAATGGTGGTCGACAAACAATTCATGGATATTCTTTTTTTATTTCTTATCGATATTGTTTTCTTTTTTATCTTTGAAAATAGTTATTTCGTTCAGTTCTAAAATAAATATTATTTTGTTCAGAAGTATTTATGTTTTAAACATAAATTTTTATAACGTCTAACTATGCACATTTTTTTATATAAGATTTAGTTGGTACCTGAGTGGGTTAGCTCATTTTCTTCCTGATATAGGTGGTTAGAGACTTAGATTATAGAGAAAAAGGGTTTCCTGTGAAGAAGATGAAAAAAAAAAGTAGAGTCTTGAGAGAGCAGACCCCCTTGAAGTGGGTCCTTAAAAATGCATATAAATGGGCTTTTTTTCAGGTTGGATTCCGGGTCACTAGAGCGGATTAGATTTCGTGTTAGGTTATGATATATTCTATAATAATTCTATAACAATTTGTCCCCTACCTTGTCGAAGAAGAGTAATAAAGTGACTATTCTAAGACAGACTTACACACGTGCAAAATGTAATTAGGGTCTTACTACGTAAGTTTTAACTTGAACTTTACCGCGTAAGTTTTGTTGTTTGACAGTGTAGTACAAAACTTAAAAGGCTATTGGGGAAGTGGTTCTAAAGACCATGAGATTCTTAAAACTTTGTAACTAGAAACCCGTGTTCGTAAATCAACGGACCATGAGAATAGAGTTGTGATTGTAAATCTATAAACTCTTAATGAATTGTTCATGATTGTAAATCAATGAACTGAAGTTGTGATCGTAAATCAACGAGCTTTAAAAATGACATTTGTGATCGTAAATCAACAAGCTTTTTAAATGGAGTTGCGATCGTAAATTGGCGAACTCTTAATGAATTGTTCATGATCGTAAATCAATGAACTGAAGTTGTGATTGTAAATTAGCAAGCTTTAAAAGTGACAATGGTGATCATAAATCAGCGAACTGTTTAAATGGAGATGCAATCGTAAATCAATGAACTGAAGTTGTGATAATAAATAAGCAAGCTTTAAAAGTGACTGTTGTGATTGTAAATCAAAGAACTATTTAAATGGAGTTGCGATTGTAAATTGGCGAACTCTTAATGAATTGCTCATAATCGTAAATCAATGAACTGAAACTGTGATCGTAAACCAACTAACTTTACAAATGACAATTATGATCGTATATCAATGAACTGCTAAATGGAGTTGCGATAGTAAATCGACGATTCTTAATGAATTGTTCATGATCGTAAATCAATGAACTCAAGTTGAGATCATAAAATAGCGAGTTTTAAAAGAGACAGTTGTGATCATAAATCAGTGAACTGAAGCTGTGATCATAAATCAGTGAACTTTAAAAATGACAGTTGTGATTGGAAATCATGAAATGTTTAAATAGAGTTGTGATCATAAATCGACGAATTCTTAATGAATTGTTTATGATCATAAATAAATGATGAAACACCCCTTACCTAGTTCAATCGCTATACCCGAGCTAAAAGATGCTACATGATCGCCTGCACATGCATTAACGTCTAGAGTGTGAATACTGCAACTAAAGATATGGAATTGAGGCAGTGTCTGCAAGTATACAGGTCAAGTTGTAATATACTTTGTTTACAACGAAACACTTGGTAAGTATTCTGAGGATCATACCCAAAGGATTGCAGTTTGGGAAAAACTGCTATTGAGCCAATTACCGAAAATAATTACTAATCTACTTTGGTCACGAATCAGTAGCGTTAATCAGGAATAAATTGAATAAAATCTAAATCTACTCCTAAGTTAATGTATTGATTTTTCCTATTCCTTGTTTTGACTACGCGAGTTCCTTTAGCCTAGATCTAATTTTCTTACCTAATTAACTATTGATGCAGGGTTCTAAACAGTTGATTACTAATTAACCTAGCAGGCTTCTCTATTACACCCTAAAAACTAGGTAGTAGAAATTGGGCTAGTGAACCGAGAGTGATCACGCTCATACTTTTCTTAAAATGACCTTGGCACATTTGATAATATATAAGTATCAAGTCTAGTGATTTAGTAGTGGTGGAGTTTTCCTTGAAGACCTATATTTGAATCCCATCCATCACATTATTTTTCTATTTGGTACAATTTTGCTTCAAACCTTAGTAAATTTCACACCATGCTTTTAAATAAATGTTCCAGTAGTGTTAAGAATCAAGTGAGTTGGCCTAGTGGTTAAGAGCATAAATAAATTCCTCAAGGTCTTCTTGTTTAATTCCCCTCATCCTAATTAATTTTATTAATTTTTTTGCTCATAAAACCTTTGTCAAAGTTTCCATTGCCGGCCCCTCCTAGTTACCATGCAAGAGATGATTCTTTTCTCTTTTAACTAGTCAACTTTCCCCTATAAACCCCCTTTCACTCCACATGTTCCCCATGTTCCACTTTTCATGCCATTGTCCCCCAAAGCTTCCATTTTCTCCCATTTACCAAGCTTGAACCATCCATCTCACCTAAGGTAGCCATCTTTCACATTTTTCTTTCATTTTGTTTTCTCTTCCTCCCTCTTTGGCCATTCCTCCTCCTTGGTCTTCCCTTCCTCACTTTTTGTTTTATTTTAGCCTCTAAACCTCCTCCTTTTCACTACCAATTTCTATTCTTTTCACCACCACTTGATATCGTTCTCTACCACAAAACCACCACTTCACCACCGTCGTAGCACTGTTGGACCATCGCCGCCCACCACCATGACTACCATTTTTTTCTATTCTTCTTTTCTCTTCTAAAAGACTCATCACTTCCACCTTAATCTTTATTATTATATTTTGATAAAACCTTTCTGGAATTTTATTTTATTTTAACCCAAATAAATCATTTTCTATCAACTATTTCTTCAATTTATCCTTGCTCTCCTCTTGATTGGTGGATTCAACAAAGTTTTGGTCAAGGAATACTGCAAGTATGGATGATTTGGGTATAGATCATCACTTCTTTCCATTCTTTTTATTAAGAGTCGAATATAGTAGTATTTTAGATATCTCTCTTTTCTAATTTAACATATCGTATAATTCCTTAATGATGAAGGACCAAATACTACTGTATTGGAATGTTAGTAATTTCAGAAGTGATTCATATCCCTGATTTAAGTATCACAAGAGTAAGTATTATCATAGAAGCCAAAGCCTAACTGCTAATCCAAGATTTATTAATGATATTTTAATGATGGATTATTCATTTTGTGTTTAAATCTGAGATAGATCTAATTAAATCTGGAAGTGGGCATTAGAAGGAGTTTTCGCATTGGATTTGCTTAGATCAGGTGTGGGTTTAACTTAATACAAAATATGTGTGCATATTTTTTAAGTAAAAATACACATACATTAATGACTGATACTCTATTAAGTTCTTTGAAATGTAACTATACGCGAATACACTACATATTCAAAAAGAAGATGGTAAATCCGTTAAAAAGGATGATTTCCAAGTAAGTGATTCTGAACTAATTAATCCGTGACAATGTGATTGTGTTTGTGTGGTTATTGATGAATGAGATATTATGTTTATGTTCTAACGCTCATGATATGTGATTTATTGGCATTATCTCATAAGCATGAAATATAAATCATGCAACTATTTCTATTAATTAAAAATGTGATTCGCACTTAAAGCATGCCCACTATATTGTTTTATGATATAAATTTGATTCCCATGTTAAACATGCCTGTTGAAACCATTTTTATATTTTGGTAAAAACGGGGAATCGACTTAAAAAAATGAAAATGGAGTCACCACCAATCCCTTTTTACTTAGGCGTGATTGGATCACCCTGTAAAACGTTTTAAAACATTTGATTTTAGTCCACGAAAAAACAAGAAAACGGGTTCGGGAATCGATTACGTATGAGGAAGGGTTAGCACCCTCATAACATCCAAAAATTGGTACCTAATCGATAAAATTATGTCCAAATGTTGAAAATAAAAATTTAAAATATAATTTCTAAAAAAAAACATGAACAACTTGATTTAAAATTTGAGATTTCTTTGTTCCGAAAGAATACAAATATCACATCTAGCACGTTAGGGCACGATATTTTTAAACCCTCATAACTAAAATTATCTCATGATTTACAAAATTTTATTAAAAGGATATTTAGCTATTTAGTCAAACGGAAAATCGAAACCCAGCACGTTAGGGCACTATTTCCCGAATTTCTAAATACAAAATATTGTCTTATTTTAAACCGTTAGATAAAATGTAGTAATTTTGCAAAATGTATTTTATGTTAAACGATGGTACATTTGAAAATATCGCATTAATGCATCATTAAACATAAATACCTAAAGCAATCATGATATACTAACATTTTATATTAATATAGACAATAAAAATATAAAATAACAACTAATAGATATAACTACATAAATGAAAGAGTATATAAAAATAGAATATATAAACAATAAATGACAAAATAATATAAAAAAACTACTAAATAATCATGAAAATTTCTCATACAATATTAAATCTTTCCTGTAATTGCACATACACCAAATAATAAATATTGTAAAAATATAAAAAATAAATAAAAAGTATATATTTTGAGTAAATAAATAAAATACGTTTTGAAATAAATAAATGAAAACATATTTATAATAATCTAATACATATAAAACAATATACAAAATTACATGCAACATTAATGATAAAATATTTTAAAAGTTATAAAAATATAATAAAATAAATATATAATATAATAACTAAAATAATATACAATATATGAATAATATTGAAAATAATAATAAATAATAAATTAATATATATAATAATTAAAAATAAGAATAAAAGAATAATAAAAAAATGAGTGAGGATTAAATTAAAATGATGAAAAGAATTAAGATTTAAAAAAAAAACAAAATAAAAGGACGATATTGGAACGACCACCGAAATATAGGGACCAATTGGGCAATTATGCCCCATCTCCAAAACGGTGTCGTTCCGTTATCAGCCCTTTAATGGCTCAAAGGACTAAATTGAAATATAAGCAAATATTTTAAGGCCGAATTAAAATTAAAAAAATTAGATTAAACAAAATTAAAAATAAAAAATTGAGGAAGGACTAAAATGGTAATTAGACCATTTAATAAAAAACACGCGAATCCTCCCCGAGTTTTCGGTCAACGCGCAGATCCTCAGCCCTGAACAATGTCGTTTTATGCTTATTGGTTTAAACAAAAACGATGTCGTTTTCTTATTACTATATAAGTAAAAAAATTAGTTAAAAATTCATTTTAACATTCGTTTTTTAAAAAAATCAGAACCCCCAAATTCTCTCTGGCCTTCGGCTTGAGGTCAGGGATCCGGTGATCTGCAAGCATGCACCTCAGAACCCCCTCAAATTCTCTCTGGCCTTCGGCCTGAGGTCAGGGATTCGGTGATGTGCCGTCGCACGTGCCGCCGCTAGAGGATGAAAACCTCAGTTTTTCGCGTAAATCGAATGTAATCTTTTATTATTATTTTCCTTAAAAACTGTTTTCATAAAAGTACATAGATCGAAAACTAAATAATAAAAAAAAAAAAATGAAAAATCACCTTTGTAGCAGAATAAAAACAAAATAAAATTCTCTATATTTTGTGTGGATATATTTCTCTCTGTTTTCTTGTGTATATCTTGTGGTGGTTTTTTTTTTCTCCTCCATTTTCTTAGTTACAGAATAACCGGGCTTTTATAGCATTGAAAATAAAAATAAAAGAGGAAAACGTTATTGTTGCCATTCTTGCTACTGTTTTCTTTCCTTTCTTTTACAGGTGGACGACGATCTCGCGACGGAGATGAGACGCACTAATTGCGGCGTGGATAATGGTGGCGTGACCGAAGGGTTGTTAGGGCATTGTGGCGCGACGATTGGGCTCTCGTTGGGTCGCTTGCGCGCAATGGAAACCTAGTGTTTTCTGCGTCCGCAAGCTTTTGGGCCACTTGGGCTTTGTGTGAGTCTTGGGTCTAGGGTAGTCTGTTTGGGCTCGGGTGTAATGGGGTATTGGGTGTTAGTTTGGGTGTTGGGTTTAGTTTATTTGGGCTATTAAATTTGGGCTCTGTAAAAATGGACTGTTTTAAAAAATATTGGTTTTTATTTTTATTTATTTTCTGTTTTTGGACTCTGTATGGGCCCGGGAAAATGGGCTGACTAAAGCTGCCCCTCTTTACTCATTATCGTGAAATAAGAATAGAACAAAGACAATAGAAGGTCCAATTTTGCCTGGTCTTCACCGAGCCTTGACTTCTTGATCCTCGTCTTTTCCACTGCAACTTCAACAGTATTGGGACTTGCTTCAATCTGCTTCCTGTAACTTCAGGAATGCTAGATCTACTATTCTTTGATCTGCTTTACTGCAAACTCAGGGAGATAAGATCTAATGTTTTTGATCTGCTTCCTGCAACTTCAAGAATGCCAAATCTGCTATCTTCAGCCTACTCAGCTACAACTTTAGTGAGACAAGGCTAAAAGTGCCTTTGATCTGCTTCCTACAACTTCAGGAAAATGAGATCTGTTATCTTTAGTCTACTCAACTGCAACTTAAGGCTGAAAGTGCCTTTGATCTGCTTCTTGCAACTTTAGGAAGATGAGATCTTCTATCTTTGATTTGCTCCACTGCAACTTCAGGGAGATAAAATCTGCTATCTTCAGTCTACTCCGCTGCAACTTCAGGGAGATAAGGATGAAAGTTCCTTTGATCTGCTTCCTGCAACTTCAGGAAGATGAGATCTATTATCTTTAGTCTACCCCGCTGCAGCCTCAGGGAGATAAAACTAAAAGTGTCTTCGATCTGCTTCTTGCAACATCAGGAAGATGAGATCTTCTATCTTTAGTCTATTCTGCTGCAACTTCAGAGAGATAAGACTGAAAGTGTCTTCGATCTGCTTCCTACAATTTCAGGAAGATGAGATCTTCTGTCTTTAGTCTACTCCGCTGCAACTTCAGGGAGATAAGACTGAAAGTGTCTTCAATCTGCTTCCTACAACTTCAGGAAGATTCTAAAACACGATCCTTTTGATTTTTAAAACTTTTGTCCTTTAATTTTAAATGGACATTCAATTATTTGGAATTTAAAAGAAAAATCAAAACTCAGTAAGTTAGAGCACGATCTTTCGAATTTTCCAAACACCAAATATCCTTTGCTTTTTAGAAATCCTTGCCTCGAGATGACAAAACGTCGCATCCAGTGAGTTAGGACACATCTTAAATTCCCGAGAATAGGTTTTTTATTTAAAAATTCATATGTTTTAATTTCAAAAAGGGTACTCAATCATTGGGATTTAATGCGAAAAATCGAAACCCAGTAAGTTAGGGCACGATTTTTTCAAAACTCCCAAATATCGAATATAGCCTTGTTTTAAATTTAAAAAAATCATGGATTTTGAAATATGAAGGTATATTTGGCCACATTAATAAATAAAGATTAATGAATTTTTTTAAAATAAAAATTCTAAAAAAAAATAAAAACAAAATGTACCAAGCTTTCAAATAATAATGGACAATGTTAAAACAAATAATGTGAAAGAAAAGGATTTTGAAATCAACAATAAAAAGCAATTTAAAATAAATTCATGTATAAAATTTTAAAATAGGTAATATATGTAAAATTTTGAAATAAATCTATAAAAAAGATAAAATAAATAATATATGAAATAGTAATATATAAATGAATTTTAAAATAAATATTATATAAGAAGTAAGTTTAAATAAGTAATATATAAAACAATATATATATATATATATATATATATATATATATAACAATCTAAATAAATAATATACAACATGACTTAAAGAAATGATATGTGACAAATCCTAAAAGATACGTATAAGTTTAAAATAAACAATATACGAAAACTTAAAATAGATAATATAAAAGCAGTTTAAAATGATATAAAAAACCACTTTAAAATAATCGTTATATAAAACAATAAGAAAAATGAATTATATATAAGATAATTTAAAGTAATATAAAAAACTTAATCAAAATAAAACTATTTAAAATTAGTAATATAAAAATAATAAAATAAAACAACTTGAAATAAATACCACATAAAATTTGAAATAAATAAATAAAATACAAATTTGGAAAAGTGTGAAAATAAAATAAATCTCTATATAGAAATAATAAATAAACGAATAAAATAAAAAGAATAATTAATAATTAAACAATTAAATGGATAAATAAAAAGGTTGAAAAAATGAAAATGAATGAAGAATAAAATAAGAACAAACCATAGAAAATAAGAACGCAAGAGGGAGAGAAATTTGAGTGAATACTCTCAAGAATTTTTATTGCTTCCCTAAAACTCAAGTTTTCTATAATGAAGGGAGAGGCCTCTATTTATAGTTAAGCCTCCCCAAATCCAACGATACAGATCAATTACATCAACGGCTAAGATTAAAAGGTATCTACAAATTAAATCTCTAAGATTACAAAATCATATCTTCTAAGATTGCATACCATATCTTCTAAGATTGCATACCATATCTTCTAAGATTGCATATCCTTGAAGATTGTGTTCCCATATACGTCAAGCTTGTAAATGGACCTTCAATCATTTAATGGGTCATTTCGATCGGGCCAAATGATATATTTTGGACTGGACTTGGACTTTGTTTTATTATTTTGGGTTTATTATTTTTTGTATGGGCCCAGGCTAAATTGGTCTATTACAGCTGCTCCTCTTTGCTCATTGTCGTGTAATGAGAATGGAGCAAAGACTATAAAAGGACCAATTTTGCCCGGTCTTGACGAGCCTTAACTTCTTGATCCTCATCTTCTTCAAGTAGTCTCTAACCCAACTGCAACTTCAAGGAGATTGAATCTGTAGCTTTAATCTTATTCTACTGCAACTTTAGAGAGATAAGACCTACTCTTGTAGATTTAATCCATCCTACTGTAACTTCAGGAAAGTGAGACTAGTATCTTTGATCTTGTTTCACTGCAATATTCAGGAAGACAAGATCTGCTATTTTCAGTCTGCTCCATTGCAAACTCAGGGAGGCAAGCTAATATCTTCGATTTGCTTCCTACAACTTCAGGAAGATAAGATCTGCTGTCTTTAGTCTGCTCCGCTGCAACTTCAGGAGGCAGGTTAATATCTTCGATCTGCTTCCTGCAACTTTAGGAAGATAAGATCTGCTGTCTTCAATCTACTCTGCTGCAAACTCAGGGAGGCAGGCTAATATCTTTGATCTGCTTCCTACAACTTTAGGAAGATAAGATCTGCTGTCTTCAGTCTGCTCTACTACAACTTTAGGGAGATGAGACTTTCTATGGAAAATTTAATCTGACCTGCTGCAACTTCATAGGTATAGGATTCATCATTTTAATCTGATCCACTACAACTTCAGGGAGATGGGATTAACTATCTTCAGTCTGCTCCATTGCCGATACATGAAGATAAGGCTTGTGACTAAAATCTGCTCCCTTGCTACATCAGGAAGATAAGATTCCCTAAATTTGATTTGCTCCGCTACCGCTTAGGGAGATAAGATCTACAATCCTCAGTCTGCCCCACTACTATCTCGAGGGGACAAAATCTAAAATTTTCAGTCTACTTCCTTACTATCTCAAGAAGACTTCAATCTTCAGTCTGATCCACTACCATCTCGAGGGAACAAAATCTCAACTTTCCAATTTGCTTCTTTAATATCTCAGGAAGACTTCAATCTTCAGTTTGCTCCACTACCATCTTGAGGGAACAAAATCCGAACTTTCTAATTTGCTTCCTTACTATCTGAGGAAGACTTTAATCTTCAGTCTGCTCCACTGCCATCTCGAGAGAACAAAATTTGAACTTTCCAATTTGCTCCTTTACTATCTCAGGAAGACTTCAATCTTCAGTCTGCTCCATTACCATCTCGAGGGAACAAAATTTGAACTTTTCAATTTGCTTTCTTACTATCTTAGGAAGACTTCAATCTTCAGTCTGCTCCACTACCATCTCGAGGGAGATAAGACTGATGGCTTAAATCTACTCTGCTGCTTCATGGAGATAAAATTCACAGTTCGATCTTGTTCCACTACTGCTTAGGGTGACAAGATCTACAATCTTCGACCTATTCCCCTACTGGTCAGGGAGATAGGACGGTGAATTCACCGATGTTGCTACACCGTCCTCTGGGGGACATGTCCTGTAATGTATTATGGATGACATTTGCATGAATGCAGAATGTCATGAGAATGATCTATTTTTTAAATGTAAAATGATTAGGATGCAATGATTAGAATGAATCAAATGCTCCTAACTAAATGATATTAGGGATAACATTTGCATGAATGCAAAATGTGATTAAATGATTTCTCTCTCTTTTTTTTTTTAATGTACAACAATTAGGACACAATGATCGGAATGAATCAAATGCTTCTAATTGAAAGTGTATGAATGATATTTACATAAATGCATGAGAATGATCCCTTTTTCTAATGTTTGGGTTGTCACTGCTCATAGTTCATCAAGGTTCTGTCATTGATGCGTTACTATGCTTTCTCATTCAGCTGGTATCTTTGACAGAAAATCCAAAAAACGATCAAATTTTGCTCAGCAAGCTTGCCCCGCTGTAATTTTAGAGTCCTTTTCGCTGTACCTTTTGGGACATAAAGTTTGTATCTCCCATTGCAACTTCAGGGGAATAATACTTGGTTTCTTTCATCCATCCTGTTACCACTCAAAGGTATGAAATTTGTATCATCTTCAATCAAGTTGATCTGCTACACCATACCCTAGGTGTAATGACCCAATATATGTGCTTGAAATTTGCATAAATGCAAGGTATCATTTTTCTTTTCCCGAGAATGATCCTCTACTTGAGTTGACATTGCTCATCATTTATTGAGATGGTATCACTGACGAAATGTCTTATCCAATAAAAATCTGAAAAGATAATCATCTTTCAATATTTCCAACCCTTAGGCTTGGTGAGTTCTAAACAATAGTCCTATTTTAGATTCTCATATTATTTAGAAGCTTCCAGAGTAATATGCGAAACTCCTTTTATGAAAGTATTATTTGTCCATTAATCGTTATTTCAATATAAAATGCTTGAAAAAGATCACAACAATGGACGTGAAAGAAAATAATCAGGAGCATAGCTCAGAACAAATAAGTTAATTAAAGATAACCAAGGAAATAAAAGAAAATTGATTGGTGTATCTTAAAAAGATAAAGTAAGCAAAGATAGCTAAGGCTATAAAAGAAAATTGATTGGGATGTATTTTTGAAAAGAAAAGAAAAAGTAATCAAAGATAGCAAATTCAAAAATGGATAAGATAGAAGATAGGTGCCCCAGATATCGCAGTATGAGCTTCTCTGTACAAATTTCTTGAGGACCATTTTGAGCTCATTATGTGTTTAGAGGATCAGAAGTACTTTGTCAATACCCTAAGACGTATCATACTTCTTCATTGTTAATTCAAGCATAGCAAGACTACCACATGCCCTATCTTTGATCAAAATTTGAGCCGCCCTTTTTGGGTTTTCGGCTCAAAATCCCTTTGGTCTCAAAGCGCCCTTTACGGGTTTTCACCTTGGCCTCTCCTCTATTTTCTTTTTTCTTTCTTCTTATTTTTTTTTGAGTTTGAACTCAAGGCGCCCTTTGCGGTTTTCACCTTGGTCTTTCCCTTTTTAGGTAAATTACTTCTTGACTGCACCTGAATTCATCGGATTGGGCAAGTCTTTGGCATCCATCTCAATCAATATCAATGCTCCCTCAGAAATAGGCCTTCTTTACAACATAAGGTCCTTCCCAATTTATCATCTACTTTTCTCTGAAATCTTTTTGTAAAAGAAGGATTAGGTTCCCCTATAGGATAAAGCTTTTTGTCGTAAGCTTCCATCATCTGACCGTGATGGATAACTTTTAACCTTTTCTTTGATTAGGTTCAATTGGCAAAATGCTTCCATTCCATAAACCAATGGATAAGATGTTGCCCCGGCAAAAGTCTTGGCCAACATTTGATAATCATAGAAGATAAAAGGTAACTTCTTTATGCCAATCTTTACAAGTCTCGGTCATCTTTCTTACAATCCCTATTTTGTATTTTTGTTCTTTTTCTTTTTGGCTACCTTTGTTGCTCTATGATATGGTGTTTGATCTTTAAATAGACTACAAACTTTTGACATTATCCTTTTTGGCATTCTTTTTCGGCGCCTGATCTTTTTTAAAAAAAGAATTTGATGACAATCAACTTTGTAACATTGGTATATAAAGCTACTTCCACCCTCTTAGTGAAGTAAATGACGACCACGACGATGAATCGATATTAGCTTAAAAGCTTTTGACAAAATTGACCCCATCACATCCATGCCCCACATATGGAAAATTTATGAAGAAATGGAGAAGGCACATGAATCTTGTCTCCTTAAATACGGCATAGCTGATACCATCCCCTTCTATGTAGATTAATAATACCCAAACCTCATGATTAGCTTGACTATTGTAAAACCATTAGCATATGTCTTTCTGATATCCTTATGAACCTCTTTTAAAATTTCAACGTACCAGTGTTTCAGTATTCCAGGCATGTCCTGATATGATCATGCACAAACATCTTTGAATTCTTAAAAATAACTCAATAATGTCTTGCCTTATTTCTGTGGTGAGCTGGGCTTCGATCTTCACCCCTTTCCTAAGCTTGCAACGTACACTGACTCTATGTAAGCTAGGATTTATTTTTCATCATGTTCTACCATCTTTAACAAATCAAAAGATAGGTCACAATATCTATCATTTTCAAAATCCTGAGATCCTTCTAGACACATATCTTAATCGAAAGGAGACTCTAAGTTAGTAGCAGCGATTGCTCACATCGTTGATATCTGGAGACCTTATTGTAGGTTCGAAGAAAGATTCCAAAGAATAAATGATTCAAAGAATGATTATTTGTATGATCATGAAGAATGAAAGAATACTTGAAAGAAAGTCCAAAGAACAAACAAAAGGAAAAAAAAGAACAATTGTTTGTACAGTATGAAAAATAAAAGAATATTTTCTCAAAAAGATGCATTTTATTGAAATAAAAATTCTAGACATAAGCCTATTTCATAAAAGGATTCTTATTGTCTCTAGGCTTAAGGCAACAAGCACATTTTGAATATTACTCTAGATTAGACTTAAAAATACAAGGATTCCATCCACAATTCCATTGTTTAAAATCTTCCCAAGTATGTAAGGGTTTGGAAACTTTTATTCCCCGGTTATCTCTTCGAATATATCGCTAATGCTTAGATTCCCCAACATTCCTATCGGGTCTTTTAATCTCCTCAATTTATTATCCATCAAGCCTTGCACTAGGGCCCTGAGCTCGATGCATTATTGGATCCCCTGCCCCTATCTATCGTGGAACTCACAATGTTTACCCCTTTAATAGAAAGGTTGGATGACAAATTTTCTGCACCAGAGGGATCATTGAATTTTACGACACCCAATTTGATGAGTCTTTCGATTATCTTTTTATGACCTATGATTTCCCCATGGTATTTGCATTGGCCATTTACGTCGTGCGATTTGGGGTATGGGGGCTGTATTGGCTCTATCTAAAAAAGGGATATGACATGTGCATCAAACAGAATTCGGTACAACTTCCTATACGTGAGTGGAATGGGTGCGAACTGAGGTTTCTCTAAGTTCGGTCTTGAATTGGGTTCTTGCCTTGAGGAGACCTGATGACTGGTAGTTACCGTCTTTGGCTGGCTTACAGTAATAGGCTCTAAATGGCCTTTATTATACCTTCTCGTACTATTCACTTTATTTTCCTTTTTCTTGGGACTTTTAAAGTACACTCTCCTTTTTCTTTTATTTCTGCTAGTACAACCGGTTTGGCTCGATCATCATCCGGGTTAACACCTAAACCCATCGGAAGTTCAATAAGGCCGAAGTATTAGTCTGACATTGGGGTCCAATAATGACGGGTACCCCATGTGAATGCACGTCTGGTTGAGTTGGAACACCTATTGGGGAATAAATGATGTCTTCATCATCATCCACACTGTTATCCATTGAGCCACTCATTTTTTCAAGTCTTTTCGGCTAATAACTAACTTAACTGGCCAATCACATTCTTTTTGAATTCTAACATTTGATACCGCATATCTTGTTGAATTTTGGTCAATTGCTCCTGCATCTGTATTTGCCTTTTCTCTAACCTCTCCAATCTTTATTCCATGTTTTCCAGGTTAACTGAAATAATTTTACCTAATTAGGGTCCTTCTATGAATTTTAATGCATATGATGCAATGCAATGCAGATGCATGGAATGAATGCAAAAGAAAGAGAGACGTTGATTCTGAATTCAATTCCAATAGAAAAACTTTTCTAGAAAACAAATTTCTTTACATAAAATGGATTACATATGCGGTCTTGCCCTCATATTCCAAGAAAAACATCAATTCCCTTCTTTGCAAAGGACAAATGTTGCAAACTTCTGATAGATGCCTTCTCTAGCTCCTTTTTGCTTGGGCCGTGACTCTTATCCTCGCAATGCTTGTTAGCCTCTTCAAGAAAGCTGAAACGTGGTGATCCTCAAATAGTCTTTGTCAGCTTGAATCCTTGGGTAATAAAATCTTGTATTCCTTCATGGACTATCAGTCTTCTCTCGTTGTGTTTACTTAGACCATATTCAAAAGATCGTATTATAATCCACTTTAACAAAAAATCTATTTTCTCATGACAAACTCTTCTATTTAGCAATCGAATTTGAATCAACACCTCTTTTCTATGATGTGAATGCAATGCAATCAAAACAAAAGAGAACATGTTAGCACAAGAGAAATAAATAACAAAATAGGGCTATCTGGGTGACCGCTAGGGCTTGACATAGTCCTACCTAGGGTAAGCCCTTAAGGATCACTATATATGGCTTAGTTCTAAAGGGAGGGTACCTGAACCAGTAGATTCCTCAATCCTCACCCATTATAGGCTCATATGGATAGAGTTCAGTTCAGGGGAATACATTCCCTATGACCATGCGAGGTGAAAACCTCACGAAGACATAGATACGGATGTATCCCGGAAGCAATCCACTAGCCCATGCGGAGGTGAAAACCTCATGAAGGCATAGTTTCTCACTCACACTTAAAAGGAATGACCACAACGGTCGTGCAATATGATTGCTAGGGTTAGGTGTAGTTCTACCTAGGGTAAGCTCTTAGGACTTTTTACATGTGGTTTGGTACTAAAACATAGGTACCTGAACTGACGGATTCCTTGATCCTCACCCATTATAGGCTCATACGGACCAAGTTCAGTTTAGGGAATACATTTTTCTATGGCTGCACGGAGATGAAAATCTCACGAAGACATAGGTACGGATGTATCCTAAAAGCGATTCACTATCTTGCACGGAGGTGAAAACCTCATGAAGGAGTAGCTTCTCACTCTCACTTAAAAGGGTGTGACCGCAACGGTCATGCGATGCAATGCAAAAATGTTTTACATGATAACATGCAATAAAAAGAATCATAAGTTTTCAAATCGGATTTTCAAATTTAGACAAAAGGACAGGAAATAATCAATTTTATGGCTTGACTCTCTTATTGTCCCCAGCGGAGTCGCCAAGCTATCGAAATTATTTTTAAGTTTTTTTAAAAAAACAAGGATTGACTTTAAAAACGAAAATGGAGTCACCACCAATCCCTTTTTTCTTAGGTGTGATCAGATCACCTTATAAAACATTTTATTTCAAAATAGTGATTTTGGCCTAGAAAATTCAAGAAAACGGGTTCGGGAGTTGGTTACATACGAGGAAGGATAAGCACCCTCGTAACGCTCAAAATTGGTTCCGAATTGATTAGTTATTGTCCTAATGTCAAAAATTCGAAAAGATTTGAAAACATGATTTCTTTAAAAACTTGAACAATTTGAATTGGAACTTAAGATTATTTTGTTCCGAAAGAATACAAACATCACATTCAGCACGTTAGGACATGATGTTTTAAACCTTCGTAGCCAACATCATCTCATGAGTTACAAAATTCAATAAAAGGATATTTAGTTATTTAGTCAAACAGAAAATCGAAACCCAGCACGTTAGGGAATTATTTCCTGAATTTCTAAACCCAAAACATTGCCTTATTTAAGAAAAACTTTTGGATAAAATGTAGTAATTAAAGGAGATAGATCTTTTTAAACAAAGGTTTTAAAAAATAACATTAAATTATTACAAAAGTGCAATTTACTAAAGTTACGAGTCATATTAACAATTAGCACTAACATAAACAATTAAGTAAAAGAATGATAAGCAATAATACTAATGTTAAGGTAAATAAAGATAATAGAATTTTTTTTTAAAATGAACAATCTAAATAAAAAATATAGAGTAGATAATAACAATTTTAAAGAATCTATGAAAAATTTTTAAAAAATTTATTCACAAGATTAAATTCATGTATAAAAAATAATAATATAAGGTAAATAATATACTCAAAACAATTAATGGATATTATAACAATTTTAAAAAAATAAAAAAGTATAAAAATGATATGGATAAATAAAAAAATTAAAAAAATGCATAAGTCAACCTAACTCTCGCAATATGAGGATTCAATGAAATTCCTCCACCAAAATCTAACTCGAATGGAAGCAACTCAAAAAGAAACGAAGATGCGCGAAGAACAAAATAAGAACAAGCCTTAGAAAATAAGAACGCAAAAGAGAGAGAAATTTGAGTGAATGCTCTCAAGAATTTTTATTTCTCAAAACTCAAGTGTCTTTTACAATGAAGGGAGAGACCTCTATTGATAGTTGAGCCTCCCCAAATCCAACAGTACAGATCAATTACATCAACGGCTAAGATTAAAAGGTATCTACAAATTAAATCTCTAAGATTACAAAATCATATCTTCTAAGATTGCATACCATATCTTCTAAGATTGCATATCATATCTAAGATTTACATATCATATCTAAGATTTCATATCCTTGAAGATTGTGTTATCATATACGTCAAGCTTGTAGATGGACCTTCAATCTTTTAATGGGTCATTTCGATCGGGCCAAATGATATATTTTGGACTGGACTTGGACTTTGTTTTATTATTTTGGGTTTTTTATTTTTTGTATGGGCCCGGGCTAAATTGGCCTATTACTTCCATGCTTAGCCGAATTACTATTATACCCCTACCAGCCCATATTTTTCATTTATTTCACATTTTATCCATAAATTTTTAACATTTCTCAATTTAATCCCTATTTTGCAATTTCACTAAAAATCACTTAACAAAACTTGTATATCTATCAACAAGCATTCATAATCTATCAAGAAAATTCAAAATTCAAATGTATTCATCAATGGCATCATTCAAAATCTTTAACAATTTTACAAAATAATCCCTGAGCTAGCTAGTACTAGCTACAACGATATCAAAAACATAGAAATAATTAAAAAGGGGACAAAAATCGTACCTTAATTAGCTATCCAAGCATGGCCGAATGATAACCTAAATTTTGGCTTTTCTATTCTTCAATTTCGGCTAGAGAAGAAGATGAAAAGCACCAAATTATTTTATTTCTTTTGTTTTATTAACATTAACATTAAAACATAAAAAATCGCTTAATAATTGTCCATAATTGTCCAATTATTTTAATAATGGTATAATTACCAGCTAAGGGCTTTAACTATTTAATTCCATAGCCATTAGATACTTTTATCTAATAGAACTCCACTTTTACACTTTAAGCGATTTAGTTCTCTTTATCAAATTGAGCAACCAAACGCTAAAACTTCTTAACGAAAATTTCACACCATTAGATATTCATGCTGTATACATTAAAATAATAATAAAATAATTATTTCAACTTTGGATATGTGGTCCCAAAACCACTGTTCCGATTTGACTAAAATTGGCTGTTACAACTCTCCCCCCTTAGGGATTTTCATCCCCGAAAATCTTACCGGTGAATAGATTAGAGTACTATTTTCTTATAGTTTCCTTAGACTCGCATGTGGCTTCTTCGACATCGTGACGTTGCCAGAAGACTTTCACTAATGCTATGCTTTTATTTCTCCACTCTTTAATCTCACGTGTCATAATTCGCATTGGTTCTTTATTATCTAACATGTCGACTAAGGCTCAACATCTGTCGGAAGAAATTATATAGGAGTGGTTTGATCGCAACATAGATAACTGAAACACATTATAAATCTATTCTAACTTTGATGGTAATTCAAGTCGGTATGTCACTGCTCCTCTTTCTTAATAAACTAATACATTCCATTAAATTACAGAGTCAACTTCTCTTTGCAACCTCAACAAAAAATCTTCTTCGAGGGCAACACTTTCAGAAATACACTGTCGCCGATCTGAAATCCAATATCTTTTCGTTTCAAATTTGTATACTAATATATTTATCTAAAGCTGCTTTTAATTTTCATGAATCACATTAATCTTTTCTCCAGAATCACGAATCAATTCAACCTAGTGTATCTTTTCTCACTGAGCTCCGTCTAATATAATAGAGTTCTTCATTTACAACCACATAAAATTTCACACAGTACCATCTTATACTCGACTAAAAATTATTATTATACGTGAATTCGACCAATAGTAAACATTTTTCTCAATTACCTTTGAATTGTAAAACCTAGTAACGAAGCATATCATCAAGAATCTAGTCACTCTCTTATACTTATCATCAATCTGAGGATGAATTGTAGTGCAAAAATAAAATCACGTACTCAGAGCTTTTTGTAGCTTTCTCCAAAATCGCGATATAGACCTCGAATCTCTTGTAACATCCTGAAATTCAAAATTTTATGTTTTGAAGTATATCTTGTGTTAGGCTAGTTAAAAATGTTAATTTTGTTTGTTTAGGGGTTCTAAGAAGGCTTTGGATTGAATTGGACCTTAGTAAAAATTTTGTGTTTAAGCACTTTAAGGAGAGAAGGTAAGTGGCATCAATGCGTAAGGAAATAAGTGTGTTTATTACTAGCATAAGTGAGCATATGGCAAGAAGGTTGTGGTGTCATATGAAGGGCTTTAGGGGAGGAGTTCGAATCCCACCTATTGCAAAATTTTTGATTAAATTTTTATGCTTCCCTTCCAAGTGTCGGCCATGGTCTTAAATAAGGTAAGGAAGACTTTTTATTTATGGAAAGATGACAAAGGATTATGGTAAGGAGGAAAACAATGGGAAAATGAAGGAAAGAAATCAAAGAAAAGGGATAAGGAAGGGAACGTGTTGGCCGAATACTAGGAGTTGCCTTGGGGAGGAATTTTTGGTCAACATTCATCTTTTGGTAAAGATGATACACGGCTTTGGGAGGGAGCCAAATTTTCCTAGAGTCATTTTAGAAGTTTGGTGCATGAGAGGCATTTTCTTTGGTTTGAACATTTTGTGTTTCTTTTCTAATCTTTTTCTTTTGTCTTGCTGAAACACTAAAGTCATTTTGGTACTTTCTTTTCCAATTTCTTTTCCCCTTGTTTTGGCCGAAACCTCCTAATCCATTTGTTCATCATTCTCCTTTGTTTTGCCGAAACCCTCGATTCATTTGGTTCATCTTCTTTTGATTGTTGACCGAAACTATTTAGCATTCTTTTCTTTCCATCCCTTCTTTTCTTTTTGACACTTCTTCAACCATTTCACTATTTATTTTCTTTCTTTTCTTTCGTGTTGGGCACTCTCTTCTTGATCGAATTGGTAAGTGACCTTATTCTCCTCTTTTCACTTTTTTTTTCTTTTCTTTTTAGCCGATTATGTATGTCCATCACTATACGGCTATTTCACTTTGTTTCTATATTGAAACGTCTCTTTTTCCTACACTCTCTTGTAATGATCAACTCTTTTTCGTAGTGCTTTAGTGGGTGGCTGAATACCACATTTTAGCTGAATCATTTCTAGCCTTACGCCCAATCGATAGAAGTGGATCTATTATTGTCAAGGTAAGGGATTTCTTCAAGGTTCATTTCTATATATCTCAATACTTGGTTATTCCACTAAAAGAGATTGATGATTATGTATAAACGCTTATTCTAGGGACTATATCGATCATTTTTATTCACTTGTTGATCCTATAGAAATAGTGGTAAGTCAAACCTTCTCCTTAGACAATCGATTTATATAATCGTAATATCATTTTGATTAAGACTTTTCCAATGGAGGCAAGTGGTATCGATTTGAAAGGAAAAGTAATTGGATTACACAAAAGGAGTGGATTTGCGATTCCTACTCCTAAGTTCAAACGAAGGGCAGTATCGGCGGTTTGAAATTTTCCATCGGGTTGTGGACCATCATCCGGTGAAAATAGACAAATCGTGGTCGTTCACGATACTAAGGGTAAGTGCTTCAATAGATCGTTTGATTTAGATTAAGATTAATGAAATCTCGTTTGTTGGATTAATCGAGTGTAATAGTGATTTAGGTGCCGAGGATCCAGAAGGATTAATCCTTATCGTAATTAGGTGTGTAATCTCACACCGAAATTTCGTAGATTCATGATTTGATATTATGTTGGAAAAATAGATCATTATTATTTATATGGCTAAAATCGTAATATGGCATAAATCGAGAAATTTGGTTAAATTTCATTATTTTAAAGATTTGTCAAAATCGGTGTTAATTTGTAGAAAAGACAGAAATGCCCCTATAGGCTGAATTACCGAAATGCCCTTATAGGCCGAAATACCAAAATGCCCTTATGGGCCGATTTGCTAAAATGCATTAGTGGGCTGAATTATCAAATTTGCTTTAATGGGCCGATTCATTAAAAGTGTTTAATAGATTAATGGTTGTCATTTATATGTAGATATTTTATGTTATTATGTATGTTGCATCTTTACATATTGCATGGAATGGGAAAATTGTATGGAGAGCAGTGTAGCCCGGTGGCATTTCCACAATTCGTTTATTACCTTGCTTAACTATGATTTGGTGGCTTGACCACAAAAATATTATAAATGGCAGCTTGACTGCAAATTGGTGTGAGCGGCGGGTGGGTTGACTTGATCCCCACAGGAGAGATTGACTGATCGGGAGAGGGATTGGTTGGATGGGTTGGGTTGCATTCATTTCATTTATTTATTACTTGTAAATGGGATTAGGCCCAAGATATTGCTAAGCGGGTTCAGGCCTAGTGAATGATGGTAAGAGGATTATACACTGAGTTCTAGTAACTCACCCCTCCTTCTTAATCCTTATAGCTAATGCTCAGTGATGTGGACTTGGAGCCAAGGATGACTCGGTGGAGGCCATACTTTGGAAATAATATTATCAAACATTAGTAAACTTCTTTTCCGTTTATTTTGTTACTTTTATTATTTTGGGTTTTAAAAGTTGTAATAAGGCCTCTGGGATATTTTTATTTTGCTTTATGTTTAGTCATATTTATTATTTTGCTTGAAATGTTTTAAATGGGGATTTTCTAAAATCATAAATAAAGATTTCCAAAATTGATTAATAAACGGTTTTTGTAATAAATATGTACAAATAATTTTAACTCGGATTCTCTTTCAAATTATCAACAACATTTTCAAAAGTCACGGTTTTAATGTTCACTACCTTGATTTTTGACTCATCAATCAACCTTTCAAAAATAGTTGTTCTTCATCATAACTTCTTTTTTTCTTAACCATAACCAAATGATACTTATTTTAGTACAATTTAAAAGGATTTAACACGTTTTCCTCATGTGACATGTCAGATCCGGTCATAACACATGGGCCGAGTTTGGGGTGTTATATTTTATGGTATCAGATTTCGGTTGCAAAATTCAGTTGTGGTTTGGGTTAAAAAGAGTTTTTCCAAAGTTGTTTAAAATTTTAATTTACAAATGTATGTTCTAAAGGAAGTATGGCACCACGGGTATCCGGCACCAAGTCAGTAAGTATTTGTTTTCATTTTATGATTATTATGTTATGACTATGGAAAGAAAACTCCACAAAATAGAAATACTTTAGAATTTTTAGCTTTAGGAGCTGAAACTATAGAGATTGAGACCTTAGGATACGTTTTGCAAAAATGACTTTACTTCCTATACTTCATAAAATATTGTTTAATAAACATTGAATAGTATATTGATTCATAAGACTTGTAATCAGATTAAATTGATTTGGAAAATATGAGCGCTAGAGGACGTGGACGCGGTAGACGTGGCCGTGGTAAAGGCTGAGGTGCGAGAGTTGTATCTAAGGCATCGGGACATATGCCAGAAATGGATGTCCCTGCGTCACCAGTGATTGAAGCTGGGTTACATGATCATATGAGAGAGGATGACGCTCTGTCCCAAGCAATGTTTCGAGTTCTAGACAGGGTCACTGGGGCAAAAACTGGGTCGACAGCTCATGGGTCGATATTTGAGCGACTTAGATCGAATGGGGCTGAAGTCTTTAGGGGAATTTTGGGTGTAGCCCCAAGTGTAGCGGAGTACTGGCTTAAGGCAGTGGAGCAGATTATGGACGACCTGGATTGCACTGCCGAGCAAAAGTTGAAAGGAATTGTGTCATTACTGAGAGACAAGGCGTATCAGTGGTGGCTCACTATTCAGGAAGGCACTCAGGCTGATCGTATTACCTGAGAATTCTTTAAGACATCATTCCAGGGGAAATATGTTAGGGCTAGTTATGTAGATGCCCGAAGAAAGGAATTTCTGAATCTGGTCTAAGAAGGTAAATCTGTGGCAGCATATGAGGTGAAATTTCTGCGTCTGAGTCGGTATAAAGCAACGTGTGCGTTTTGAGGACGGGTTGCGTGACGAGTTGCGGGTACTGATAGCCCCACAGAAAGAGAGGAATTTTACCACACTTATGGAAAATACTAAGATAGTTGAAGAGGTTAAACACTCAGAGCGGCAAAATCGAGACAATGATAGGGGCAGAAATAAGAGAGACTCTAGGTACTCAGGTCTTGCTAGAGGTTTTCGAAAAAGGCCCAAGAACGAGGGACCAGTACGAGCGGGTGCTCCAGCTACTACCATTCAGTTACAGCCTTGTGCAGATTGTCGGAGACTTCACTCGGGTGAATGTTAGAAGAGAACTGGTGGTTGTTTCAGATGTGGTTCCAAGGACCATCGATATAAGGATTGTACTAGAGAGCCCGTTCAGACTCAAGTAGCTTGTAACAGATTTGCACAGCCAGCAGGAGGCGCTTAACAGCAGCCGAGAGGCCGTGTGCTAGTGGAGGTGGTAATGGTGTTGGACGAGGTCAAGGTGCACCTGGTAGAGGTATCGGTAATAGGGGTAACTCGGAGGCGAGACAGCTAGGGTTGGTCTATAGGGTCAAATGTCGAGAGGATGATAATGCACCTGATGTCATAACCAGTACGTTCTTCATATTTGATGTACCTGTTACCATTTTGACAGATATTGGATCCACCTATTCGTATATTGCATGTGCTGTGTCTGGAACTCTGAACATTAGATCTGAGATTACTGTTAGAGAAACAACTATGATTAGCCCTTTAGGACAGTCGGTGGTAGTAAATAAGTTGTTTAGGTATGTGCCTTTAGAAGTTTAGGGGGAAGTATTTTTGGCAAATTTGATGGAACTGCCATTCGGTGAGTTCAAACTTATTTTAGGCATGGACTGGCTGGTTAAGCATCGTGCGAATTTGGACTATGCTGCAAAGTAGATGGTACTAAGAACTCCAGGGGATAAGGAAGTGAAGATGATAGGTGAAAGAAGAAACTATGTGTCTAATGTGGTATCTATTTTAAAGGCAGAAAAGTTGGTGAGAAAGGGTATGGAGCGTTCATAGCCTTTATCAGTGCTTTGAATGCCAAAGAGTCGTTGATAAAGAGTGTTAGAACGGTGAAAGAGTTCTTAGATGTCTTTCCCGAGGAGCTTCCATGATTGCCTTCAGATCGGGAAGTGGAATTTGGCATTGAGCTATTGCCAAGAATGGCTCTAGTGTATATTGCGCCTTATAGAATGGCACCAAAAGGAGCTAGCGGAGCTTAAAGCTCAAATTCAAGAGTTGTTGGATCGTGGATTTATTCGACCAAGTGCATCACCGTGAGGAGCACCGGTCTTGTTCATTAAGAAGAAGGACGGGTCGATGTGTATGTGCATTGATTATAGACAGTTGAATAAGTTGACAATCAAGAATAAGTATCCGTTACCGAGGATCGATGATCTGTTCGATCAGTTGCGAGGAGCTTTAGTTTCCTTGAAGATAGTCTTGAGATCGGGGTATCACCAGTTAAAAGTCAAAGAGGTGGATAGTCATAAGACCGCGTTTCGAACTCGTTATGGACATTACGAGTTCTTACTGATGCCATTTGGGTTGACTAATGCACCAGCTACATTTATGGACATGATGAACCGGGTCTTCCAACCCTATCTAGACCGGTTTGTGGTGGTGTTCATAAATGACATCTTAGTGTACTCAAGGACTAAAGAAGAGCATGATTCGCATCTACGGGTAGTATTACAGATTTTAAGGGAGAAGCAACTGTATGCCAAATTCAGTAAGTGTGAATTTTGGCTGAGAGAAGTAACCTTTTTGGGGCATGTTGTGTCTGCCGAAGGAATTAGAGTTGATCCCCGAAAGGTCGAGGCTGTGTTGGACTGGAAGCCACCGAAGTCAGTGGCTAAAATTTAGAGTTTTCTAGGTTTTGCTGGGTATTACAGGTGATTTGTTGAAGGGTTTTCATTGATTGCTGCACCCCTAACTAAGCTGTTGCATAAGGGAGTACCGTTTGTGTGGTCAGATAAGCAGCAAGAGAGCTTTGAGAAATTAAAGAAGATTTTGATGAAGTGCAGATTGATTCACTGAGAATTTGTAAGGAGTTTATTATTTATTGTCATGCGTCACACATGGGCTTGGGATGTGTGTTAATGTAAGGGGGGAAAGTAGTGGCTTATGCATCTCATCAACTAAGGCTGCATGAGATGAATTATCCCACTCATGATTTGGAGTTAGCTATAGTAGTGTTTGCTCTGAAGATTTGGAGACACTATCTGTATGGGGAGAAGTCGATTATCTATACGGATCATAAGAGTCTAAAGTACCTCATTACCTAGAAAGATTTGAACTTAAGACAGCGAAGGTGGATAGAACTGTTGAAAGATTATGACTTCTCAATTGAGTATCACCTAGATAAAGCTAACATAGTGGCTGATGCGTTGAGTTGTAAGGTCATATTGGACTTGAGAGTGATGTTCGCTCATCTCAGCTTTTATGAAGATGGTAGCCTTTTAGCCGAACTTCAGGTGAAGCTTGCATGGGTAAATCAGATTAAGGAAAAATAGTTGTTAGATAAAGTGTTGGGTTCCCGACTTCAGCAAGTGGAAGGTGATGAGATAGGGGATTTTGGATTGAATAGTGATGGAGTATTTTGTTTCCGCGAAAGAATTTGTATGCCCATGGATTCAGAATTGAGACAAATGATTCTGCATGAGGCGCATAGTAGCTTATATGCTATGCACCTCGGGGGAAATAAGATGTATCGAGACCTCCGTGAGCAGTATTGGCGGCTAGGGTTGAAACGGAAGGTTACTGACTTCGTGAGCAAATGATTGACATGTCAGCAGGTGAAGGCGAGCATCAACTACCGTCAGGGTTGCTACAACCAGTGAAAATTCCACAATGGAAATGGGAAAAGATAACGATGGACTTTGTTAGTGGGTTACCCTTAATGCCTACTAAGAAAGATTTAGTATAGGTAATAGTGGATCAGTTAATGAAAACTGCTCATTTCTTACCTGTTCGTACAGATTATTCATTGGAAAAAGTTGGCCAAGTTGTATATAGCAGAAATCGTGAGGTTGCATTGGGTACCAGTGTCGATTATATCGGACAGAGATCTTAGGTTTACATCACAGTTTTGGAAGGCTTTACATGAAGCTTTGGGTACAAGACTAAATTTAGCACGGCGTTTCATCCGCAGACTGATGGTCAGTTGGAGAGAGTAATCCAGATTTTGGAAGATTTGTTAAGAGGCTGTGTGGTCAACTTCAGGGGTAGTTGGGAAGATTTCCTACCATTGGCAGAGCTTGCATACAATAATAGTATCAATCCAGCATCCAGATGGCACCTTACGAGGCGTTGTATGGTCGTAGGTGTCGTAATCCTACTTGTTGGACTAAGCGGGACGAGCGGCAGTTATTGGGTCCTGAGTTGATCTCAGAGACGGAGGAAAAAGTTAAGGTAATTTGAGCTCGGTTGAAAGAAGTTTCGGATAGACAAAAATCATACGCGGATCTGAAGCGTAAGGATATAGAGTTTACGGTGGGAGATCAGGTCTTTTTGAAGGTCTCACCTCGGAAGAAAGTCTTAAGATTTGGATTGAAGGGCAAGTTAAGCCCTAGGATCATCGGACCTTACCAAGTATTGAAGTGTGTTGGGCTAGTGGCTTATCAACTTGAGTAACCTTCGGAGTTAAGTCAGTTACATAGTGTATTTCATGTCTCTATGTTAAGTCCTTATCGTTTGGATCTGTCTCATGTTGTATCAGTGGAGGAAGTTGAGATAAGACCTGAATTGTCTTTTGAAGAGGAGCCGATACGGATTTTAGATTGGGATGTTAAGGTGCTAAGAAGGAAGACGGTCCCATTAGTCAAAGTTTTATGGCGTAATCATGGCACAAAGGTAGCTACATGGGAGCCAGAGGACACAATTCTGCAACAATACCCTCATCTCTTTTAATCAGGTAAATTTTGAGGCTGAAATTTTCTTTAAGGGGGTAGAATTGTAACATCCTGAAATTCAAAATTTTATGTTTTGAAGTATATCTTGTGCTAGGCTAGTAAAAAATGTTAATTTTGTTTGTTTAGGGGTTCTAAAAAGGCTTTGGGTTGAATTGGGCCTCAGTAAAAATTTTGTGTTAAAGCACTTTAAGGAGAGAAGGTAAGTGGCATCAATGCTTAAGGAAATAAGTGAGTTTGGTGTCACATGAAGGGCTTTAGGGGAGGAGTTCGAATCCCACCTAGTGCAAAATTTTTGATTAAATTTTTATGCTTCCCTTCCAAGTGTCGGCCATGGTCTTAAATAAAGTAAGAAAGACTTTTTATTAATGGAAAGATGACAAAGGATTATGGTAAGGAGGAAAACAAGGGGAAAATGAAGGAAAGAAATCAAAGAAAAGGGATAAGGAAGGGAACATGTTGGCCAAATACTAGGAGTTGCCTTGGGGAGGAATTTTTGGTCAACATTCATCTTTTGGTAAAGATGATACACGGTTTTGGGAGGGGGACTTGAGAGCCAAATTTTCCTAGAGTCATTTTAGAAGTTTGGTGCATGAGAGGTATTTTCTTTGGTTTGAACATTTTGTGTTTCTTTTCTAATCTTTTTCCTTTGTCTTGCCGAAACACTAAAGTCATTTTGGTACTTTCTTTTCCAATTTCTTTTCCTCTTGTTTTGGCTGAAACCTCTTAGTCCATTTGTTCATCATTCTCCTTTGTTTTTCCGAAACCCTCAATTCATTTGGTTCATCTTCTTTTGATTGTTAACCGAAACTATTTAGCATTCTTTTCTTTCCATCCCTTCTTTTCTTTTTGACACTTCTTCAACCATTTCACTATTTATTTTCTTTCTTTTCTTTCGTGTTGGGCACTCTCTTCTTGACTGAATCGGTAAGTGACCTTATTCTCCTCTTTTCACTTTCTTTTTCTTTTCTTTTTAGCCGATTATGTATGTCCATCACTATACGGCTATTTCACTTTGTTTCTATATCGAAACGTCTCTTTCTCCTACACTCTCTTGTAATGATCAACTCTTTTTCGTAGTGCTTTAGTGGGTGGCCGAATACCACTGCTTAGCCGAATCATTTCTAGCCTCACGCCCAATCGATAGAAGTGGATCTATTATTGTCAAGGTAAGGGATTTCTTCAAGGTCCATTTCGATATATCTTAATACTTGGTTATTCCACTAAAAAGATTGATGATTATGTATAAACGCTTATTCTAGGGACTATATCGATCGTTTTTATTCACTTGTTGACCCTACGAAAATAGTGGTAAGCTAAACCTTCTCCTTAGACAATTGATTTATATCAACGTAATATCATTTTGATTAAGACTTTTCCAATGGAGGCAAGTGGTATCGATTTGAAAGGAAAAGCAATTGGAGTACACAAAAGGAGTGGATTTGTGATTCCTACTCCTAAGTCTAAACGAAGAGCGGTATCGACGGTTCGGGATTTTTCACTGGGTTGTGGACCATAATCTGGTGAAAATAGATAAATCATGGTCGTTCACAATACTAAGGGTAAGCTCTTCAATAGATTGTTTGATTTAGATTGAGATTAATAAAATCTCGTTTGTTTGATTAATCGAGTGTAATGGTGATTTAGGTGCCGACGATCCAGAAGGATTAATCCTTACCGTAATCAGGTGTGTAATCTCACACCGAAATTTTGTAGATTTATGATTTGACATTATGTTGGAAAAAATAGATCGTTCTTATTTATATGGCTCAAATCGTAATATGGAATAAATCGAGAAATTTGCTTAAATTTCATTATTTCTAAAGATTTGTCAAAATTGGTGTTAATTTTTTGAAAAGATGAAAATGCCCCTATGAGCCAAATTACTGAAATGCCCTTATGGGCCGAATTACTAAAATGCCCCTATGGGCTGATTTATCGAAATGCCCCTATAGGCCAATTTGCTAAAATGCATTAGTGGGCTGAATTATCAAATTTGCTTTAATCGGCCGATTCATTAAAAGTGTTTAATAGATTAATGGTTGTCATTTATATGTAGATATTTTATGTTATTATGTATGTTGCATCTTTACATATTGCATAGGATGGAAAAATTGTATGGAGAGCAATGTAGCCCAGTGGCATTGCCACAATTTGTTTATTACCGTGCTTAACTATGATTTCGGTGGCTTGACCACAAAAATATTATAAATGGCAGCTTGACTACAAATTGGTGTGAGCGGTGGGGTGGGTTAACTTGATCCCCACAGGAGAGATTGGCTGGTCGGGGGGAGCGATTGGTTGGATGGGATGGGTTGCATTCATTTCATTTATTTATTACTTGTAAATGGGCTTAGGCCCAAGATGTTTTAAACGAGTTCAGGCCCAGTGAATGATGGTAAGAGGATTATGCACTGAGTTCTAGTAACTCACCCCTCCTTCTTAATCCTTATAGGTAATGCTCGATGATGTGGACTTGTAGCCAAGGATGACTCGGTGGAGGCCATACTTTGGAAATAATATTATCAAACATTAGTAAACTTCTTTTCCGTTTATTTTTTACTTTTATTATTTTGGGTTTTAAAAGTTGTAATAAGGCCTCTAGGATATTTTTATTTTGCTTTATGTTTAGTCGTATTTATTATTTTGCTTGAAATGTTTTAAATGGGGATTTTCTAAAATCATAAATAAAGATTTCCAAAATTGATTAATAAACGGTTTTTGTAATAAATATGTATAAATAATTTTAACTCAGATTCTCTTTCAAATTATCAGCGACATTTTCAAAAGTCACGGTTTTAACGTTCACTACCTCGATTTTTGACTCATCAATCAACCTCTCAAAAATAGTTGTTTTTCATCATAACTTGTTTTTTTTCTTAACATAACCAAATAATACTTATTTTAGTACAATTTAAAAGGTTTTAACACGTTTTCCTCATGTGACATGTCAGATCCGGTCATAATGCATGGGCCGGGTTTGGGGTGTTACATCTCTATTCAAAATAATGGAGACTAGCACTCTGTATAACTTGACAATCTCTGAAGCACATAACTCAGTAAATCTGCCACATGAGAAATCTAGACGTATTGGAATAAATGTACAGATTTCGTCAACCTATCAATAACAACCCGGTGCATCTTTCTTTTTCAAAGATTAGGGTAACCTCGATACGAAGTCTATCATAACTCTATCTCCATTTCCACTCTAGTATCATCATTGACTATAATAGTCTTGAATGCACTTGATATTCGGCTTTAACTTGTTGACAAATCAAAACTATTGCTTTTCATACCCGACCATCAGTGCTTCTACCTCAAATCACTGTACATCTTATTACTCCTCTGATGAATAGATAAACTACC
This sequence comes from Gossypium rotundifolium, assembly GCA_025506655.1. Classification (NCBI taxonomy): domain Eukaryota; kingdom Viridiplantae; phylum Streptophyta; class Magnoliopsida; order Malvales; family Malvaceae; genus Gossypium; species Gossypium rotundifolium. The sequence continues at coordinate 32,778,257 of CP106727.1, read as the reverse complement.
ATTGTGAGCCTCGTGCAATATTTTTGTATAAGTTCTGGATTCTTCGATACACAAAATCTATTTCAGGATAATAATAATAATAGTCATCAGGTCTAACCTGAAATTCAGAATCAGAAGTCTATTCACACTGTACTCATTTTGTTTGCAATTTACTATCATATTTTTGAGCTTCTCAAATTTGCAATGAAGACATCGATTTAGATTTTAACTTAGCTAATATTGTACTATCATTACAAGATCAATCATGTAACCATCATTCACAAAGTAAAAAAAATTTCCACTCAAACATCGACAACTATATTTGGTTTTCCCCAAAGGTTAATCAATAACTAACTCACAATCTTTCAATAGCTCGAGCCGTCAACGCTGTCTTAGATTCAAATCTTTTTGTGACATTAGCTACTTTAAACTCTTGTGATCAGTAAGTATATGACATTTTTCGTCGAACAAATGATGTCTTCAAATTTTCAACACAAACACCATAGTATCCAGCTCTAAGTCACGCGTCAGATAATTCTTTTAATATGGCTTTAACCATCTGAAAGCATAAAATACCACTTTATAGTCTTGTACTGAAACACATCCCAATTCGTTCATTAACGCATCACTGAAATTTAAAAATTCTTTACCCTATTCAAATTGAATCAGAACTAGCGCTTCAATTAACAATGCTTTCAACTATTTAAAACTTTTTTAAGAAGTATCAGACCATTCAAACTTCGCAAGCGTGATAACTTTATCAATCAGAACAACTTTAACTCATAATAACATCTTTCAATTAAAAAAATTCTAATAGATATATTTCTGTATCATATTTTCCAAAATATTAATTCTTGTAACACCCCAAACCCGGCCCATGAGTCCTGACCGGATCTGGTATGTCACGGAGTAAAATATGTTGAAGGACATTGATTTTCTGGTGAAAATTGATGAAATTTTGGCTAAGGAATTAAAACGGTGTTTGAAAACTCAGTTGGGCTTTTTATAAATATAGTTGGGTTGTTCAACCCTTTGAAATTGTTTGATTATTTAAAGTTTAAGGAACTTTCAAAATCATGATTGACGTGGTGAATTTTGTTACCGATGGTAACATCTTTTGAAAAACTCGTAGAAATTTATTAAGTTTGAAAAGTTGCTTTTAACCGATTCAATTAAATTTTTTATAAAATTCCATTTGTAATATAACATGAGTAAAATAAAGCAATAAAATAAACATCCAAAAATAATTATCGGCCTTATTACAAACACAAAATGAAAACTTAGAAAATAAATAATAATAACTTTAATAAAACGAATTTAAATCCATCGACAAGCATGGCCGCCTCGAGTCCTCTCCGGCTCCATCTCCGCGTTCTACTCATCTGCAAAATGTTAAGGGAAAGGGGGTGAGTCACCAAGACTCAGTGTGTAAATCTCTCACCCGGTAAAGCAACTCATACACAAGTCATTAATAAACATGCACATGCAACCCAACCTAACCATCCATAGTCCTTAACTACCCCGTGTGGTCAAAACCACTGGTGGTCAAAACCACTGATGACTTAGAGTCACAAATCAAATGATGGGGCAAACCCATCATGTGGTCAAAACCACTGATGACCATAGGTCACAATATATCAAGTGTGGTCAAAACCACTGGTGGTACCAAACCACTGGGACATAGTCACAATTTATCAATCGGTGTGGTCAAAACCACTGATGACCATAGGTCACAAATAATCTGATGGGGCCAACCCATCTTGTGGTCAAAACCACTGATGACCATAGGTCACAAATAATCTGATGGGGCCAACCCATCTTGTGGTCAAAACCACAAAGCGACGATCCATAAAATCATCCCCTCCACTCATCAATCCCACCATCATCATGCTCACATATCAATTATCATATATCATGTTTTTAGGCATGGCATTTAACGACATGTGATGGCATACAAAGTCACATATCAAAAGATCATGTAATAGGGACTTACCGGAATCCATGCTTAAGCCCACAAGCATATATCTTAGATCACTACAATAATTATTAACAAGGCAACAATAAAGCAAAGTTTACTAATAAAGTGTGTAAAGAGTTTACACACTGCTTTCTCTAAAATTCCTAGATCCCAAGATCCGATCTCGTCGCTAGATCTTGACCCTTAAACGAATTTGATTTCCAAACAAATCCCAAAGCCTTAATTAGTCCTTTAAATCCCAAAACTCTCTTCTTGATTAATGGAGATGCCTAAAATACCTTAGATCTGAAATCCCAAAATTCACCCTTTATATTGAAATCGAAAGATCCCTTCTGACACCACTTCAGAGATTCGGCTTAGAGACTTGATGAACAATCGGCTATGATCCCCTTATGCATTCGGTTTCAAAGATGAAAGAAGAGAGGAATAATAGGCTTAGAAGGAATCGGCTAGGATGCTAAAAGAGAAGAGGAAAAAAGAATGGATGCTCAAGAAGAATTTCGGTAGAGGGAGAGGAGAAAGAATATTTGGCAAAAGAAAAGTGAGGGAGAATGAATAATGAATAGCCTTAGTCTCATCCTTTTATAGCCGAAATTAGGCCAAGAATCCTTTGCTTGGCCACTACTCTTCCTTATGTGATAACTTTATCTCTTTAATTTTAAAACAAATAAAGTATAATCCTTATTATCTTCTAATTAGTCGAATTTAAAAGAGAGTGAAACTCCTCTTTTACAAGTCTTGTGCCGTCCACCTCTTGGGCTTCTAGAAGCAAAATTAAAACTTATTTTATTTGCTTCCCATGTGACTTGAACTCAGGCCCAACACCCTTGTATGTGGCGCCATTTCCAAAGGCCCTAAGTGGCATCTTCAGGCCACTTTTCCAAGCCCGTTTGTGTGTCAAATTTCACGTACTTTTTCTTTTAAGGCCTCCTTGCCTTAATTACCTCTTTTAGCTTAGGTTCCAAAATGTTCACTTTCCTCTTTTAGCTTAGTTTCCAAAATGTTTACTTTCCTCTTTTAGCTTAGGTTTCCAAAATGTTCACTTTCCTAAATTTTTTTTTAATGTAACATTTCCATACATTCTCAGGCTTCCAAAAATATCCAAAACTTATTCAAAACTCATAAAACATGTCATTTCGTACATTTAAGCCAAAAATGCATAGGCCCTTTTTTAGGATGTTACAGTTCTACCCCCTTAAAATAATTTCGTCCTCGAAATTACTTACTATCGCTCATCCGTACAGTCTAACTCACTACACTATGCTATTGTCTTGCGAACTCGATTTAAGAAGTTTTTATGAATTAGTACTTTTGTTTCACTTGATTACCCGCGAAAAAATTTTATGAAAAGGAATTTAGGAGTTGTTCTTTCGTATTCATACATGCACACATTTTTTCCATTCATTCATTCAAAGAGGCGTTGTAGTTTTCATTGTGATTGTTTTTCCACTACCGGGGTATTTTCGTAATTAAATCCTACGGGTATTTTCGTAATTTTTCAAAAATAAAATTCTCGGATGATTTCGTCAAAAGTATTTTGGGCTATTAAATTCGAGGTATTTGGAAAAATTTTGAAATTCGAGGGTATTTCGGTAATTTTGAAGCTCAGGGTAATTTTTCAAAATCGGGGTGAACTTTATAAAATTTAGCAAATCAGAGATATTTCAAGAGTTGTAAAACTTTGAAGGTTCTTTCTAAGAATTTATTTTCCAGATTGATGGTATTGTAAAAATTTTTTGAAATTCAGGATCATTATGGTAATTTTGTCGGTTAGGGGCAATTTTGTAATTTTTGAAAATCATGATGTTTTTGAAATTTAAGGTTTTTGGGCACTTTTTATGTGATGAAATTTTTGATTAAAACCGTGAGTATTTTGGGAATATCATAAATCAAGGGTGTTTTCGTAATTTTACCCTAAGGGTATTTTAGTAATTTCACATAATCAAAGTATTTTCACAAAATGGTTTCCAAAAATTGGGTTCTAAGTGATTTCACAAAAGAAGGATATTTTGAAAATTTTCTATTTGGAAATTTTTGATACGGAGGGTATTTTGGTAATTTATAAGCCAGGGGTATTTTGGTCATTTTTCAAACTGAGGGGTATTTTGGTCATTTTTTTAAAAGCTAAAGTTTTATTTATTTCCAAAATCAAAACGGCTAGTCCCTTTCGGGTTTTAGTTATCAATTTTAGCCTGTGAGCTCGTCGTCTCATTAGGATGAGCAGATTACTACGCACTGAGTGTAGGATTCGAGTGAGTAGGAGGTGAGTCACGAGGACTACTTAAATACCAGGCTCCCACCGAATCCAATCCTAGACATGCGTATAACGATTGCCACATCCTTTGCTTAGTGACATCTCACAGGGTTTGTTTAGGGAATTTATTAAATCTTATGCATAGTTGGGGTATGCTAGCCCTAGAGTTCAACAGTTTCTATTCTAGTAGTCTACGTTCCCATTTTACCCTTCTACCCCTCATCAAAAGAATTCACAAAAATTGATAGAAGTACTTACCTGGGCGGATAGGTGCCGGAGACTCGGTGCCATGCTGTTCATGCCAAAACAGTTTCTCAAACATCATAATAAGGCCTACTATCCAAAAACAAAACATTTTGGGCCTTGGGCCCCCCACAGTCGAGTTTTGAACCTGGCTCTGATACCAATTTATAACTACCGAGCTTGGTAACGCGAGCTTGTTACCTGAGAGGGGGCTATGAGGTGGTGGATCGCTGGTTTAGGCTATGTCGGGTCCGGATCTTGGGTGGCTGAACTCTACTTTACAAGTCGAGTTAGGAATTTGGCTAATGTCAGGTCCGGATCCTTGGTGGTTGAACTCTCTCGCTTTACAAGTTGAGTGAGGTTTGGCTATCTGGGTTGGATTTGGTGTGGTTGAACTGTACCATCATCTTTTTAAAAAAATGTAACACCCCAAACCCGGCCCATGAGTCCTGACCGGATCTGGTATGTCACGGAGTAAAATATTTTGAAGGACATTGATTTTCTGGTGAAAATTGATGAAATTTTGGCTAAGGAATTAAAACGGTGTTTGAAAACTCAGTTGGGCTTTTTATAAATATAGTTGGGTTGTTCAACCCTTTGAAATTGTTTGATTATTTAAAGTTTAAGGAACTTTCAAAATCATGATTGACGTGGTGAATTTTTGTTACCTGATGGTAACATCTTTTGAAAAACCCGTAGAAATTTATTAAGTTTGAAAAAGTTGCTTTTAACCGGTTCAATTAATTTTTTTTTATAAAATTCCATTTGTAATATAACATGAGTAAAATAAAGCAATAAAATAAACATCCAACAATAATTATCGGCCTTATTACAAACCCAAAATGAAAACTTAGAAAATAAATAATAATAACTTTAATAAAAGCGAATTTAAATCCATCGACAAGCATGGCCGCCTCGAGTCCTCTCCGGCTCCATCTCCGCGTTCTACTCATCTGCAAAATGTTAAGGGAAGGGGTGAGTCACCAAGACTCAGTGTGTAAATCCTCACCCGGTAAAGCAACTCATACACAAGTCATTAATAAACATGCACATGCAACCCAACCTAACCATCCATAGTCCTTAACTACCCGTGTGGTCAAAACCACTGGTGGTCAAAACCACTGATGACTTAGAGTCACAAATCAAATGATGGGGCCAACCCATCGTGTGGTCAAAACCACTGATGACCATAGGTCACAATATATCAAGTGTGGTCAAAACCACTGGTGGTACCAAACCACTGGGACTTAGTCGCAATTTATCAATCGGTGTGGTCAAAACCACTGATGACCATAGGTCACAAATAATCTGATGGGGCCAACCCATCTTGTGGTCAAAACCACTGATGACCATAGGTCACAAATAATCTGATGGGGCCAACCCATCTTGTGGTCAAAACCACTGGCGACAGTCCATAAAAATCATCCCCCTCCTCTCATCAATCCCACCATCATCATGCTCACATATCAATTATCATATATCATGTTATTAGGCATGGCATTTAACAGCATGTGATGCCATACAAAGTCACATATCAAAAGATCATGTAATAGGGGACTTACCCGGAATCCATGCTTAAGCCCACAAGCATATATCTTAGATCACTACAATAATTATTAACAAGGCAACAATAAAGCAAAGTTTACTAATAAAGTGTGTAAAGAGTTTACACACCTGTTTCTACCGAAATTCCTAGATCCCGAAGATCCGATCTACGTCGCTAGATCTTGACCCTTAAAAGGATTTGATTTCCAAACAAATCCCAAAGCCTTAATTAGTCCCTTAAATCCCAAAACTCTCTTCTTGATTAATGGAGATGCCTAAAATACCTTAGATCTGAAATCTCGAAATTCACCCTTTATATTGAAATCGATGATCCTCCCGACACCACTTTAGAGATTCGGCTTAGAGACTTGATGAACAATCGGCTATGATCCCTTATGCATTCGGTTTCAAAGATGAAAGAAGAGAGGAATAATAGGCTTAGAAGGAATCGGCTAGGATGCTAAAAGAGAAGAGGAAAAAGAATGGATGCTCAAGAAGAATTTGGCGGAGGAGAGGAGAAAGAATATTTGGCAAAAGAAAAGAGAGGGAGAATGAATAATGAATAGCCTTAGTCTCATCCTTTTATAGCCGAAATTAGGCCAAGAATCCTTTGCTTGGCCACTACTCTTCCTTATGTGATAACTTTATCTCTTTAATTTTAAAACAAATAAAGTATAATCCTTATTATCTTCTAATTAGCCGAATTTAAAAGAGAGTGAAACTCCTCTTTACAAGTCTTGTGCCGTCCACCTCTTGGGCTTCTAGAAGCAAAATTAAAACTTATTTTATTTGCTTCCCATGTGACTTGAACTCAGGCCCAACACCCTTGTATGTGGCGCCATTTCCAAAGGCCCTAAGTGGCATCTTCAGGCCACTTTTCCAAGCCCGTTTGTGTGTCAAATTTCACGTACTTTTTCTTTTAAGGCCTCCTTGCCTTAATTACCTCTTTTAGCTTAGGTTCCAAAATGTTCACTTTCCTCGTTTAGCTTAGTTTCCAAAATGTTTACTTTCCTCTTTTAGCTTAGGTTTCCAAAATGTTCACTTTCCTAATTTTTTTTTAATGTAACATTTCCATACATTCTCAGGCTTCCAAAAATATCCAAAATTTTTTCAAAACTCATAAAACATGTCATTTCGTACATTTAAGCCAAAAATGCATAGGCCCTTTTTTAGGATGTTACAGTTCTACCCCCTTAAAATAATTTCGTCCTCGAAATTACTTACTATCGCTCATCCGTACAGTCTAACTCACTACACTATGCTATTGCTGCGCAACTCTGATTTAAGAAGTTTTTTATGAATTAGTACTTTTGTTTCACTTGATTACCCGCGAAAAAATTTTATGAAAAGGAATTTAGGAGTTGTTCTTTCGTATTCATACATGCACACATTTTTTTCCATTCATTCATTCAAAGAGACGTTGTAGTTTTCATTGTGATTGTTTTTCCACTACCCAGGGGTATTTTCGTAATTCGTCCTATGGGGGTATTTTCGTAATTTTTCAAAAATAAAAATTCTCGGATGATTTCGTCAAAAAGTATTTTGGAACTGTTAAATTCCCGGGGTATTTGGAAAAATTTTGAAATTCGGGGGTATTTCGGTAATTTTGAAGCTCAGGGTAATTTTTCACAAATCGGGGTGAACTTTATAAAATTTAGCAAATCAGAGATATTTCAAGAGTTGTAAAACTTTGAAGGTTCTTTCTAAGAATTTATTTTCCAGATTGATGGTATTGTAAAAATTTTTTGAAATTCAGGATCATTATGGTAATTTTGTCGGTTAGGGGCAATTTTGTAATTTTGAAAATCATGATGTTTTTGAAATTTAAGGTTTTTGGGCACTTTTTATGTGATGAAATTTTTGATTAAAACCGTGAGTATTTTGGGAATATCATAAATCAAGGGTGTTTTCGTAATTTTACCCCTAAGGGTATTTTAGTAATTTCACATAATCAAGGTATTTTCACAAAATGGTTTCCAAAAATTGGGTTCTAAGTGATTTCACAAAAGAAGGATATTTTGAAAATTTTCTATTTGGAAATTTTTCATACGGAGGGTATTTTGGTAATTTATAAGCCAGGGGTATTTTGGTCATTTTTCAAACTGAGGGGTATTTTGGTCATTTTTTTTAAAAGCTAAAGTTTTATTTATTTCCAAAATCAAAACGGCTAGTCCCTTTCGGGTTTTAGTTATCAATTTTAGCTCATGAGCTCGTCGTCTCATTAGGATGAGCAGATTACTACGCACTGTAGGATTCGAGTGAGTAGGAGGTGAGTCACGAGGACTACTTAAATACCGTGCTCCCACGAATCCAATCCTAGACATGCGTATAACGATTGCCACATCCTTTGCTTAGTGACATCTCACGTGGTTTGTTTAGGAATTTATTAAATCTTATGCATAGTTGGGGTATGCTAGCCCAGAGTTCAACAGCTTCTATTCTAGTAGTCTACGTTCCCATTTTACCCTTCTACCCCTCATCAAAAGAATTCACAAAATTGATAGAAGTACTTACAGGCGGATAGGTGCCGGAGACTCGGTGCCATGCTGTTCATGCCAAAACAGTTTCTTAAACATCATAATAAGGCCTACTATCCAAAAACAAAACATTTTGGGCCTTGGGCCCCCCATAGCCGAGTTTTGAACCTGGCTCTGATACCAATTTGTAACTGCCGAGCTTGGTAACGCGAGCTTGTTACATGAGAGGGGGCTATGAGGTGGTGGATCGCTGGTTTAGGCTATGTCGGGTCTGGATCTTGGGTGGCTGAACTCTACTTTACAAGTCGAGTTAGGAATTTGGCTAATGTCAGGTCTGGATCCTTGGCTGGTTGAACTCTCTGCTTTACAAGTTGAGCTGAGGGTTTGGCTATCTGGGTTGGATTTGGTGTGGTTGAACTGTGTACCATCATCTTTTTTAAAAAAAAAATGTAACACCCCAAACCCGGCCCATGAGTCCTGACCGGATCTGGTATGTCACGGAGTAAAATATTTTGAAGGACATTGATTTTCTGGTGAAAATTGATGAAATTTTAGCTAAGGAATTAAAGCGGTGTTTGAAAACTTCGGTTGGGCTTTTTATAAATATAGTTGGGTTGTTCAACCCTTTGAAATTGTTTGATTATTTAAAGTTTAAGGAACTTTCAAAATCATGATTGACGTGGTGAATTTTTGTTACCTGATGGTAACATCTTTTGAAAAACCCGTAGAAATTTATTAAGCTTGAAAAAGTTGCTTTTAACCGGTTCAATTAATTTTTTTTATAAAATTCCATTTGTAATATAACATGAGTAAAATAAAGCAATAAAATAAACATCCAACAATAATTATCGGCCTTATTACAAACCCAAAATGAAAACTTAGAAAATAAATAATAATAACTTTAATAAAACGGATTTAAATCCATCGACAAGCATGGCCGCCTCGAGTCCTCTCCGGCTCCATCTCCGCGTTCTACTCATCTGCAAAATGTTATGGGAAAGGGGGTGAGTCATCAAGACTCAGTGTGTAAATCCCTCACCCGGTAAAGCAACTCATACACAAGTCATTAATAAACATGCACATGCAACCCAACCTAACCATCCATAGTCCTTAACTACCCCGTGTGGTCAAAACCACTGGTGGTCAAAACCACTGATGACTTAGAGTCACAAATCAAATGATGGGGCCAACCCATCGTGTGGTCAAAACCACTGATGACCATAGGTCACAATATATCAAGTGTGGTCAAAACCACTGGTGGTACCAAACCACTAGGACTTAGTCGCAATTTATCAATCGGTGTGGTCAAAATCACTGATGACCATAGGTCACAAATAATCTGATGGGGCCAACCCATCTTGTGGTCAAAACCACTGATGACCATAGGTCACAAATAATCTGATGGGGCCAACCCATCTTGTGGTCAAAACCACTGGCGACAGTCCATAAAAATCATCCCCCTCCTCTCATCAATCCCACCATCATCATGCTCACATATCAATTATCATATATCATGTTTTTAGGCATGGCATTTAACAGCATGTGATGGCATACAAAGTCACATATCAAAAGATCATGTAATAGGGGACTTACCCAGAATCCATGCTTAAGCCTACAAGCATATATCATAGATCACTACAATAATTATTAACAAGGCAACAATAAAGCAAAGTTTACTAATAAAGTGTGTAAAGAGTTTACACACCTGTTTCTACCGAAATTCCTAGATCCCGAAGATCCGATCTACGTCGCTAGATCTTGACCCTTAAACAGATTTGATTTCCAAACAAATCCCGAAGCCTTAATTAGTCCCTTAAATCCCAAAACTCTCTTCTTGATTAATGGAGATGCCTAAAATACCTTAGATCTGAAATCCCGAAATTCACCCTTTATATTGAAACCGACAGATCCCTCCTGACACCACTTCAAAGATTCGGCTTAGAGACTGGATAAACAATCGGCTATGATCCCCTTATGCATTCGGTTTCAAAGATGAAAGAAGAGAGGAATAATAGGCTTAGAAGGAATCGGCTAGGATGCTAAAAGAGAAGAGGAAAAAATAATGGATGCTCAAGAAGAATTTGGCAGAGGAGAGGAGAAAGAATATTTGGCAAAAGAAAAGAGAGGAGAATGAATAATGAATAGCCTTAGTCTCATCCTTTTATAGTTTAAATTAGGCCAAGAATCCTTTGCTTGGCCACTACTCTTCCTTATGTGATAACTTTATCTCTTTAATTTTAAAACAAATAAAGTATAATCCTTATTATCTTCTAATTAGCGAATTTAAAGAGAGTGAAACTCCTCTTTTACAAGTCTTGTGCCGTCCACCTCTTGGGCTTCTAGAAGCAAAATTAAAACTTATTTTATTTGCTTCCCATGTGACTTGAACTCGTGCCCAACACCCTTGTATGTGGCGCCATTTCCAAAGGCCCTAAGTGGTATCTTGAGCCACTTTTTCAAGCCCGTTTGTGTGTCAAATTTCATGTACTTTTTCTTTTAAGGCCCTCTTGCCTTAATTACCTCTTTTAAACTTTAAAACTCGACATTTCTAAGTCATTTCTAGGTTTCCAAAAATTTTCATTCGGCTCTGTAAACTTGACCTTTCTTAGGTTTCCTAAAATGTTTACTTTCCTTTTTTTAGCTTAGTTTCCAAAATGTTCACTTTCCTCTTTTAGCTTAGTTTCCAAAATGTTCACTTTCCTCTTTTAGCTTAGTTTCCAAAATGTTTACTTTCCTCTTTTAGCTTAGGTTTCCAAAATGTTCACTTTCCTAATTTTTTTTTAATGTAACATTTCCATACATTCTCAGGCTTCCAAAAATATCCAAAATTTATTCAAAACTCATAAAACATGTCATTTCGTACATTTAAGCCAAAAATGCATAGGCCCTTTTTTCATCAGTGGTTTTGACCACACGATGGGTTGGCCCCATCATTTAAATTGTGACTTTAAGTCATCAGTGGTTTTGACCACACGGGGTAGTTGAGGAGTATGGATGGATAGGTTGGGTTGCATAATTGCATGTTATTAATGATTTGTGTATGAGTTACTTTACCGGGTGGGGGATTACACACTGAGTCTTGGTGACTCACCCCCTTTCCCTTAACATTTTGCAGATGAGTAGATTGCAGAGATGGAGCCGGAGAGGACTCGAGGCGGCCATGCTTGTTTTTCATATTTGGAACCTGTTTAATTCAGTTTTAGTTATTTATTTTCTAAGTTTTTATTTTGGGATTGTAATAATATTTATAAAATTCCATTTGTATGAGTAAAATAAGCCATAAAATAAACTTAGTCAACTACAACTTGACGATTTTTAAAATGTACATGATCAAATGTTTTCAAAAGGGTTTATAAAGCCCAACTGTATTTAAAAAAAAGGCCCAACTGAGTTTTCAAACCCCGTTTTAATACCTTAGCCAAATTTTATCAAATTTTCACCAAACTTTCAAAATGGCCCAAATCATTTTACCCAGTGACATACCAGATCCGGTCAGGACTCGTGGGCCGGGTTTGGGGTGTTACAATTCTTGATTCAAACTATCAGTCTATTTACCCGTGAGTGCACAAAATTATTTCTATACCTGAGGATAAACTTGAATGTATATAACTCAAATTATTCTCCAACTAATTAACCCGCTCAGCAACTGGATCGATCTTATCTATCAGAGAATAACATTTCAATGTAATCTCTTCTTCATGTTGTTAGAACAACTCAAATATACAATCTTTCATAATTCCCTCAACATACTAGTCAAAGATCTTTATAAACTACATCAGCTCAACAAATCATAATATCTCGATTTAACTCATTAGCCTTAATCAAGCTTACTTGAGAAAAGAAAACCATTATACAAATTTGAGCTTGAGCTTCCACCGTTTATACTTTTTCGATGTCAAGCCCTTTCACGAAAACTAGAAAAACCTGAGATTAGCATCACCATGCTCCCATGATTAGACTAGAAATTATAACCATAATAAATATAATTATTTCTGATCACTGAATATCTTTTACAGATGAGCCATATTTGATACATTAAACATTAAACAGTAAGAACAATAAGAAAAATGAGATAATGAAATCCAAGATGTGAAGCTATACTGAATTTTCAAGAATACAACCCATATTTGATGATAAAGATCTTGATGATATCCCAGAGAAAAAAAATCCAAAAGAAAACCACCACTCATACGAATTGGAGTCAATTATGATAAAAGTAATATAATTTTCATACATATAATTAGAGCAACAACCAGTTGAAACATAATACTAACATCATAGGGATTTTACCGTCAAATTTTATACCAAAAATAATGGAATAGAATACCAAAGAAAGATAAAGCAATGCCGATCATAAACCAACTAAATCCACAATGCTTTCATCCAAAAATATGGTTAGTTAGCATTCTCATAAGACAAGAATCTCATCCGAAAATGAATTGTTACATATATCTTTGAGAATGAATGAACACATAGAATACCTAGAAGAGTTCATCATTGATCGTGTGTCAAAGTCTTAAAAATTTATATAATGAATGATCTAGCCTAAAAACTAACTATGACAACGACTTGAGGAAAGCGCACCTATCGAATAGGAGTATAGTTTAGTGGCAAGACCGGATTGTCGAACCCAAAGGAACCAAAAGTACTAATACTAACTTTCTTTTGATTATTTAACCTAAGAATTAAAGGAATTATTGTTTAACCTAAAATTAACTAACTACTAAGCTAAAGATGCTAAGACACAGAGAAGGAATTGGGGAAAATACTTGAGGAAAAACCAATTGATTAAGACAATACCCGAGGAAAAATCCACCTAGACTTCACTTGTTATTTAACTCTGAACTAGATGATTTATTCACTTGACTTGATCCGTAGGATTCCCTAACTTATATTAAGACCTCTCTTGAGGCTACTAACGTCTAACCTTAGGTTGATTAATTGAAATCTCTTTCTAATTAAAACCCCTAGAATTGCATTAAATCGATATATGGACTCCCATATTAGGTTTGACCCTAATCCGGCAGATTTTTATCATCCTATCTATTGGGTTGCGATCAACTCCGCTTAACTATGCTAGATCTACTTTTAGACAGGGTCTATTCCTCCTTTTCCTAAGAGCATAAATGCTTGAATCAATATCCTGAAATACCAAAACAAGAATTAAGAACACATAGTTAAAAACAAATCAAGTATTTATCATACAGCTCAGAAAATAATAACAAGATCCGTCTTAGGTTTCATCCCCCTCAGGTATTTAAGGGGTTTAGTTCATAATCATAAAAGAATACATCTCATAAGAAAATATAAAACAAAACATAAAGAAAACCCTAAAACCCCTAAAGGAATTGAAGGAGAGATCCTCAATCTTGAGTATGATTTCGGCTTCTTGAGATGAATCAACTGGCTTTCTTCGAGTGAATCCCACAATTCGGCCCCTCTGGCTTGGCTCTTTGGCCTAGCATAACGCCCCCTTGAAGGTTGGCCTCTAAGGTGTTTATATAGGCTTTTGGAATGTCTTTCTTTGCCTCTAAGTACCCTAATCCGATTGAAACTCTTCTTTGCTATGGTAGGGACATGCAAGTGTGGCACGGCCGTGTAATTCGAGTTATAGGCCATGGTCGGTCCCGCTAAAGAGGCACGACTATGTGACGCGGGCCCAGGCTGTGTGGATTTTGTAATTTGCCCCATTTTCTTCGTTTTCGGCCTGTTTATCGTTCTTTTCATCCTCCGATGCTCTCCTAAGTATAAAACATGAAAACAAATGATTAAGAGCACCTATTTCCATAATTAAAGGGACAAATCATCCAAAAGTATGCTAAATGTGGGATTAAAATATCTGTATATTATGGTTTATCAAATACCCCACACTTAAGCTTTTGCTTGTCCTCAGGCAAAATTCTCAACTCACAATTAAAACGAACTTCCTTAATTCATAATATTCATCGATAATGTTTCATCATAATTCATAGATAATTTATACATGGATAATTTAACTCAAAGAGTCCTAAATATTCAAACAATCAAAGTCACAAGTTTGTAACACAAAAAATATAGGTGTTTCCCCTTATCTAAATAATTACCTTTAATTCAAAATTGATAAGAGTTGACATCCTCACTAAAGATTCACTCAAATCACTCGAAGTGTTAAGGTTCAAAAGTTGAACATGAAAAGTTAATCCCATAGGCTTGCCTGAAAATCAAATCTCCACCACTATAAAATGAGATGATACACAAATCAAAATGTCTTTAAAAGGGTTGTAACGGGGCTTAGGTTAAAGGTGTGGATAAAGGTTAAATTAGGGGGTTAGAATCGAGATTGAATTGACAATTTACCTAACTAGAAAAATGAACTAATACTGAATAATTACATCAATTGAAAACTTGAAATACTAATAATACGAGCTTCTTCTTCATGATGTTGAATTTAAATGTATAAGCCCACTTAATCACAGAACTAATAATGAATATACTTCGATTTTTTTAAGAATAGATTAAGTAAATACATAATTTAAGATGAATTCAACTACTAAAATAAAATAATTAGGCAACTGATCAAATCAAGTCTCGATAGAAGGGTAGTCAAGAGGAATGGTGATAACAAATACAAGATGGGTTTTAGATTAATATTAGTGGGTGAATCAATAAAAGGGTTGTTAGGATCAAAAGGGTTCACTAGAGGTTAATTGTGAGGGTAGGCTTTTAGTGGAGTAAGTGGGTTAAATCCTTAGTGCCTTTATCATCTCAGTATATCAAATCAAAGATGTGGTCTCGACATGTATAATCGAAGCAAGTTCTAGAATAACAAATCAATGTTGACATACTAATAATTAATAAAGTGAGCACGAAAAGAATGTATGCTCTAAAAGGTTCAAAATCTCACAAAAATTATGGGTTTTTGGTGACAACCTTGTAAATTTTAAACTTCAAGGTAATAATTAGATTCAGGTAGACAACCTAACAAAATTTTAATTTTTGAAAATAGACTCATCATGCTTGATTCTCTAGTATCTTAAAGTTTGAATCATCACTGTATAATTATCAATGACTTAATCCAAAACATATCAATAAAAAGCATAAATCAACAGGAATTCCATTCTAATTAGTGATATGAGAAAATTACTTAAGACAAGATATCATTCAGGGATTTGAGAATAATGCAAAAAGTTAGGAACTTTTCTAAATAAATTTTCACTTCCTACACTTAAGATGTACACTGCCCTCAATATACAAAGATAGATAGTAATCATATATTAAGAAAATTAAAAGAGAGGGAGAGAAGTAAAACTTCCTAAATTTTTGGATGGATTCCTTGAGTTGAAAATGTAGAAACTTGATTCGGAGGTGAAAGATAAGTTGGAGGGGGCGCCTCTAATTCCTGCGCTAGATGAAGAAATTGGGAATCTCGTGAAGAGTTAGCCAGGAAATAATAAGAATAATTCTAAATATACTAATTATATATTTAAAGAAAATAAAAATAAAAATAAAAAGAAAGAGTGTAAAAAGTGAAATAAGACTAAAATAAAAGATTAATGGACTGAAAGGTCCTTATTGTTAGATGGTTCGCGAGGTGGGAGTGATTTCTAAGGCCGTGGTGTGTGATTCCCAAGCAGCCTGAAGAACTTAAAACCAAGAAACAAAAATAAAATAAACCAAATTTAGTATAAGAAAAATAAAGATAAGGAAAATAAAGGATAAGAGAAAGGAAAAAGAAAGATTAAATGGAATCAAAGGTCCTTTTCCTGTCGAGTTAATGAAGCGGCTGGCATGAAATTATGTAGATCGGTCTCGCACGGGAGACTGGGTTAGGATCCTTCCATTTCTTCAACATGGATTAAGTGTAGATTAAGAGTTTGGAAAATGAAGGAGGAAAATGAAAAGGGAGGAGAGTGTAAAGGTTGTGGAAGAAGGGAATGGAAAGTAGGTGAGAAGGGGAGTAGGTGGTTTAAATAAAATTTTCAGCTCTGGTATATCCCCACACCCGTGTTAATAAAATAGTGTCAGCCACGGCTATGTCGCACGGCCGTGTCGCACAGCCGTGTTGTTTAGTTGGAACCCGTGGCTTGAAGATATTTTTCGTCCTGTTTTGTACTATCTCTGTCATGCCAGTATGGAAATTCATAGTATCCACACGGCCACGACCACAGCCGCATGTAAGGTCATGTGGTGCGAAAATCTGTGCTTCATTAACTTGGTTAGTTTGTAGTTAGGTGCTAAAAGAAAGAGAATAAAAATAAATGGGGTTAGTACTCGGGTTGCCTCCCGAGAAGCGCTCGTTTAAAGTCTTAAGCTAGACTTACCTCTCATTCGCACATTCATGGTGGCTAGAGGAGTGAAAAATCCTTTCTCATGCTATCATTATATAGTTTGAGTTGAGTAGTGTTTACTTTAAAAGTGCCGAATGTAGAATTGCTTACCTCGACTGTGCCATATGGAAAGACATTAAGTACCTTAAAAGCGATCTCTTTGTTTGTATTGAGGTCTGAAGTGGAGGTTTGAGGGTTTGTTTTCTCTAACAGTACCTGATCTCCTATTTTGAAGTGATTTGATGTTCCTATAAGCTCGTATGGGGGTTCCTTCGGTTTCACTTCGTGTGGTTTGATTCCTCCTTGAAATGTGCCTTCCACTTGTCTAATTCATCAATCTGAAATCTTCGTTCCTCATGAATTTATTTTTTATCAGTACGAAGTCTAAATCTGGCTCAGTTATGTGATTTCGTGGTGCTTCCTGTAAAGAAAGTTGAACCAAATGATTATTAATGAAATTTACATTTTCACCTTTATCACTCGATGTCCTAGCTGAGTCGAGAGCTTGAAGGCTGATTGATTCATCACCTACACGAAGTGTGAGTTCACCTGTACTAACATCAATTTTAGATCTGGCAGTTGCTAAAAAGGGCCTTCTTAAAATTAAAGGAACCGTACTATGCTCATCCATATCTAAAACAACAAAGTCTACGGGGAATATGAATTTGTCAATTTTAACGAGTACATCTTCAATTATACCCCTAGAAATTCGAATAGTCTTATCAGCTAATTGAATACTCATCCTAGTTTGTTTGGGTTTCCCTAGACCTAATTGTTTAAACATTTTATAACGCATAACATTTATGCTTGCCCCTAAATCAGCTAATGCGTTATTAATAGTTAAACTACCAATTAAAATGGAATTGTAAAACTCCCTAGATCTTCTAATTTTCGTGGTAGTTTGTTTTGCAACATTGTTGAGCACACTGCACATGCAACACCTCGTCTAACTTCCACTTATTTGTGAAAAGCTCTTTAAAACTTTCCTTAAATCTGGCATCTGCAAAAGATCTTTCAGAAACGGTAAGTTAATATGTAATTTCTTTAAAAGTTTAAGAAACTTACCGAACTGTTCATCTGAATTATCTTTCTTCATCCCATCAGGATATGGTATACGATGTTTGTATTCTTTAATTACCAGTTTTGGCTTTTCTTGGCTCACCTCAACCTTACCTTCACTTACCATAGGTTCTTGCCTTGGCTCAGGTTCAGAATTTACTAACCCTTCACTATTCTGAACGGTTATGGCTTGAAGTTGCTCTTTTGGGTTAGTCTCAGTGTTACTTGACAAGCTACCTTGTGGTCGTTCGGAGATCAACTTAGTGAGTTGCCCTAACTGGTTCTCGATTCCATTAATCGATGTTTGTTAATTTTTAAGTATTGTTTTGATGTTTTGGAAATGAGTTTCTAACACCACTATGAATTTTGTCAACATCTCCTCAAGATTCGGCTTCTTTTCCTGTGGATAGGGCTATTGTTGGAAGTTTGGAGGAAGTTGTTGTCTCTAATTTCCTTGACCACCCCATGAGAATTTGGGGTGGTTCCTCTAACCTGGATTATAAGTATTACTATAAGGGTTATTTTGAGATCTAAAATTGTTACCCGTATAGTTTATCTGTTCGCTTTCCATATTGTAGGGTGGGTGTAACACTGGTTTAGGGTTATGCGTTTGGAGCATAACCCAGCATTTAGTAGGCTTAAGGTCCCGTTGGAGGAATTTTAGGGTTTTGGAGAACCCAGAAGGCAAGGGATGGCTTAGGAAAATTTTAATTTTGGGGTTAAGAAATGGAGTGGGCTTTAGAGGGCTTAAGAAAATTTTTGGATGATTTTGGTACATGAAAGGCATTAGCAAAGTGGTTATCTTACTGCTTAAAGAAATGGAAGAAGGTCCATCGAGGGCTGGGTTCGAGTTGAGGCGGCAACAAAAGTGGCGTTTTATTTTGGGATTATGGCGTTGCGGGTAGAAGGCCTTAAAATAATTTGGTGTACTTGGCACAAGCAAAGAACTTGGCCAAGTGGTTATCGTCATGCACATAGGTGTTGGAGGGAGTGAGAGTCGGGTTCGGCGCTGAAGCAACATTTTTGGGCGTGATTTATTTTTGCGGTTGAGGTGAAGTAGGAAGGCTTTATAAATTATTGTTGGGGCCATTTGGCATAAAAATCAAAGTGGCCAAGTGGTCTCAGGCGTTGGAGGAAGGTGAGCAGAAGCAGTTCCGTGTTCGAACCGTGTATTGGCATTTAGAGTGTTTATTTTTTTTAATTGATAAAGTTATAAAATGGGAAAGGAATTTGAATTAGAATTAAAGAGGAGTTGGTGGTAGGCTAAAGGTTTTGGTGGTGTTTGAATTAATTTGGAAGGTGTGATAAGGATTGGGTTTTGTTATTTTATTATTTTAAGATAATAAAGGATTATTTTAGTTAGTTTTAAATTAGAGAATTAGAGATAATGGTGCTGGTGGTTTAATTGTTTTAATAGGATTAAGTGATATTTTAGATTAATTGAGTGATAAAATATGGATAATAGTGGGGTAGTTGGCTAATTCAAATTTAATTTGAATTAGTAGTGATGGCCAAAGGATGGATTCTTCACGTGGTAGGTGCTTAATTCTATAAATAGGGGTGTGCTCATCCCTTAACCGAATTTTAGCCATTTCTTTGTTGCCAAATTATTTCTTCCTTAGCCTCTTGTCAAACTAAGTCAAGGAACACTTCTCTTTGCTTTTATTTTGTGGAAGCCAAAGCGAAAGTTAGAGCATCTACTTTTTTTTTCTCCTTCCTTTATACTTTTTCTTGAAACTCGCTAGGCCGAATTCCTTTTCTTCATAAAACAATTCTTTTGTTGCAACTCTGGAAGGCCTAGCAAAACTCCCTATTAGTCATTTTGGTGTAGTTAAGACGAATCAAGGCGGAGCATCTCCAATCGGTTTTAGAAAGGGCTTGAGATTTGGAAGCAAGCAAGCAAAGATTTTACCCTTGAGTATTCGGTTGGTAAGTGATCCATTGAAATTCGGCCTTAGGCCATTGTTTGTGTTTTTGTGATTGACCGAGTGGTGGCTATGATCTTTTAGGGCCAAATTTACAGAAGCAAAGGGGAGCCTTCGGGATCTCAGTATTTCGGTAAGGATGTTATTAGGTGATCTAAATTCAATAATAGTAAATTATGACTTGTTGATTAATAGTGTGATTCTGATTAAGTGCCGATGGATGCAAGTGCCAGTCAAGAGGGGAAAGGGAAAACTCCCATCCCGAAGTTCAAGAAGAGATCGGTTTCTGCTGTACGAGATTGGCCACCGGGGTGTGGGCGTGCAACAGAAAACGATAGGCAGATAACGGTAGTCTCGCTAAACGATAGCGTCGAGATCGAGGGTTTAGAGCTTCAAGTTATAAGGTGTGTAGTTAGCCATTGTTTCCGGGATTTGTGTGATATTTGCCTGTTTAATATGTTTGATAACAAGTGCAGTAAATGTGAAATTGATACCCTTGAAGGGGGTATGGTGATGACCAGGTTAGTAGCAAATTGGCTAAAATGTGATAATTGATTTCTAATATGTGAGTATGCCTATATTTGTGAATATCATGCACATGCATCATCTCCGCATTATATTATGTTACATGTGCATGGGTGGGTTTTTTGAAAGAAGGTACGGGTGTACTTCGAGTACGTGGTTGATGTCAGCTTTGTGCTACATCGTGGATTGGCGCTGACTGAGGTCGCGTTGTGGATCTTTGCGATTTAGTTCGCGTGGTTACCTTGATTGATATCGGCTTTATGCCATATCGTGGCTTGATGGATTGCTGTGTGCTCCATCGTGGTTCGATGTTAGCTACGTGCTACATCGTGGATGGCATTGGTTGCCTTTTTGGAGGGAAAAGGAGAGGGTGACTCGATAGTCCCCTGGTGTGTGGTAGGCTGGTTAAGGGGGTGTGTAGCGGATGGACCTTAGGATTGGGTTGGGTTTCATATTGCATGGTTTTGTTATAAATTGATATGGAAATGGGCCAAGCCCAATATGGAATATGAATAGGTATGTTTTAAGAACATACGTGGAAATGGGCCAAGCCCAGTAATCAGTGAATTAATGAGAAAAGGGCCTAGCCCGGTGCTTGAATATGATTTGATTGTGGGCCAAGCCCAGATTATGGTAATGTTTAAATGATTATATTTACATGTTGCATTTGATAATTGGGATGTTATGTGGCTAGCATGTGGGTGGATTTCGATGGTTTTTAATTACACACTGAGTCTGTGTGACTCACCCAATTATTTTCCTAACATGTCAGGTGACTCTTGAGATTGGACCGGATCGGAGAGGACACATGGTGGCCCATGCGTAAGGAAGAGTTTAAATATTTTAAAGCTTATTTATATTAAGTTTGGTTTAAATATTGGTTGTAATAAAAGGCCTCTTTATTTATTGTTGGGATCATTTTATTATCTTTTAATTAGGGTTTATATTATACTTAGATTTATTTCCTTCAAATGATTTATAATATAATAAATTATAATAAAGTTTTAATTCACATATTTTATATCGGGCTTATAGTATTAAATAATTTTTAATGGAATTACTTCCTAAAATAAACAAAAATTTTCAAGTTTTCCTAAAGACAAAGATTTTCAACATTTTTCCGCAGTGGCATAACCAGATCCGGTCAAGGCTCGTGGGCCGGGTTTGGGGATGTTACAGTGGGTACTCAAGATTCACCACACCTCCTAGATTTGAGTCATATTGCATTACTGGGTGTACCTGCGAGGAACCACAAAAACCATCAATCTTTTTATGTAACATCTCTACCTAATTTGATAGCATGGCGACTGCGTAAAGTTTGAAAACTCCGGTTACTTTTTTGTTGGCCTTGTCCTTGTAACTTGCCACTGATAGTTGTTTAGTGACATCTCCTCTATAAACTCATAGGCTACCTCAAGAGTTTTGTTATTCAGGGGTCCACCTACTGCTGAATCAATTAGTTGTCTCATTGAATGGTGCACACCGTTGTAAAAGGTTTGGACCTATAGTCACAAGGGTAATCCATGGTCTGGGCACCTTCTCCATAGATCTTTGTATCTCTCCCATGCATCATATAGTGTTTCTAATTCCATCTGCACAAAAGAAGAGATATCATTCCTTAATTTGGCTGTTTTGGTCGGCGAAAAATATTTTCATAAAAATTTTTCGGACATTTGTTCCCATGTAGTGATTGATCCTCGTGGAAAAGAATTCAGCCACTGTTTAGCTTTATTCCTCAAAGAGAAGGGAAAAAACCAAAGACGGATGGCATCATCAGAAACGCCATTAATTTTGAAAGTATCACAAAATTCTAGGAAATTTGCCAAGTGATTATTTGGATCTTCATCCTGCAAACCATCAAACTAAACAAATTGCTGTATCATTTGTATAGTGTTAGGTTTCAATTCAAAATTATTAGTAGCTATAGCAGGTCTAACTATACTTGACTCAGTTCCTGTTAAATTAGGTTCAGCATAATCATACATATTCGAGGAGCATGATTTTCGACCACCTCTTGAGGTAGCGAATTATTCTCAGCCATTCCTTTGGTAGTATTAATTTTGTTCTCTTGCTCTTCTTGTATGTAGATTAGGCTTCACCTTATTTCTCTACGATTTCTGTGAACCGTACCCTTGATATCACTGTCGTAAATCAAGGGTCCTGTCGGATTCCTTCTAGTCATAAACTAGAGGTACCTGCTAGGAAAGAAAAAGAAAAAGAAAATTAGAAAAGTAAAAATAAAATTTAAGTGCAAAAAAAAAATATGGCTAAAGTAATAAAAATTAAGCGTTCTTAATATTTCAATTCCCCGGCAACGGTGCCAAAAACTTGATTGTGTGTCAGAGTCTTAAAAATTTATATAATGAATGATCTAGCCTAAAAACTAACTATGACAATGACTTGAGGCAAGCGCACCTATCGAACAGTAGTATAGTTTAGTGGCAAGACCGGATTGTCGAATCCAAAGGAACCAAAAGTACTAATACTAACTTTCATTTTATTATTTAACCTAAGAATTAAAGGAATTGTTGTTTAACGTAAAATTAACTAACATACTAAGCTAAAGATGCTAAGACACAGAGAAAGAATTGGGGAAAATACTTGAGGGAAAAACCAATTGACTAAGACAATACCCAAGGAAAAATCCACCTAGACTTCACTTGTTATTTAACTTTGAACCAGACGATTTATTCACTTGACTTGATCCGTAGGATTCCCTAACTTATATTAATACCTCTCTCGAGGCTACTAACATCTAAACTTAGGTTGATTAATTGAAATCTCTTTCTAATTAAAACCCCTAGAATTGCATTAACTCGATCTATGGACTCCCATATTAGGTTTGACCCTAATCCGACAAATTTTCATCATCCTATCTCTAGGGTTGCGATCAACTCTGCTTAACTATGCTAGATCTACTTTTAGACAAGGTCTATTCCCTCTCTGCCTAAGAGCATAAATGCTTGAATCAATATCCTGAAATACCAAAACAAGAATTAAGAACACATAGTTAAGAACAAATTAAGTATTTATCATACAACTCAGAAAACAATAACAAGATGTCTTAGGTTTCATCCCCCTCAAGTATTTGAGGGGTTTAGTTCATAATCATAAAACAATACATCTCAGAAGAAAATATAAAAACAAAACATAAAGAAAACCCTAAAACCCCTTGAAGGAATTGAAGGAGAGATCCTCAGTCTTGAGTATGATTCCAGCTTCTTGAGATGAATCAACTGGTTTTCTTTGAGTGAATCCCACAATTCGGCCCCTCTGGCTTGGCTCTTTGGCCTAGCTGAACACCCCGTTGAAGGTTGGCCTCTAGGGTGTTTATATAGGCTTTTGGAATGTCTTTCTTTGCCTCTACATACCCTAATCTGAATGAAACTCTTCTTTGCTACGGCAGGGACACACTCGTGTGGCATGGCCTATGTGGCATGGCCGTGTAATTTGTGTTATAGGCCGTGGTCGGTCCTGCTAAAGATGCACGGCTATGTGATCGGGCCCCAGGCCATGTGGATTTTGTAATTTGGCCCATTTTCTCTATTTTCATGGCCGTTTCTCGTTCTTTTCATCCTCCGGTGCTCTACTGAGTATAAAACATGAAAACAAAGGATTAGGAGCACCTATTTCCATAATTAAAGGGATAAATCATCCAAAAGTATGCTAAATGTGGGATTAAAATATGTGTATATTATGGTTTATCAGTCAATAATCTATTCAACTATAACTACTGTGTCGAAACCATTTTTTTTAGTTTTTATAGAAACAATAGGATCGACTTTAAGAAAATGAAAATGGGAGTCGCCACCAATCCTTTTTACTTAGGTGTGATTGGATCACCTTGTAAAACATTTTATTTCAAAACATTGATTTTGATCCACGAAATACAAGAAAATAGGTTCGGGAGTCGGTTACGTATGAGAAAGGGTTAGCACCCTCATAATGCCCAAAAATTGGTACCTAATTAATAAATCATGTCCTAATGTTGAAAATTTGAAAACTTTAAAATATTATCCTTTTATGTGACCAAAAAACAAGACTTACCTGTTTCAAAGAAATAAAATGCTATACTTAATAAGTTAGGATATAACATCTCATGACTTCGAAGCTAGACTCGCCTTTGTTTATAGAAAATTCTTACCTCGAAACAAAAAGCATCATATCCAGTAAGTTAGGATACAACATTTTGAATTCTCGAGAATAAGTTTTTGATTTGAATTTTGTAAGTTTCAATTGCGAAAGAAAAGGAATACTTAATATTTTAAGTTCAACGAGAAACATCGAAACCCAGTGAGTTAGGGCACAATTTTTCTCGAAGCCCCCAAATATTATGCTTCACCATATTTTTTGAAAGATTTTGAATAAAAATACAACAATTTAGTAAAATATATAAAAAAATTATTTGAATAAAATACTATATCAATGCATTACAAAACATAAATTCCATATAGTAATTCACCATAATTACAAGTTATATTAACAAATAACATCAATATAGGCAATTAACGAAAGAATAATGTAATATCGCAAATGATACATGCAATAAAAGAATTATGCTAAAGTAATAATACACAAGTAAAAGAGTATGAATAAATAAACACATGATATAAATAACTAACAACAATTAAAATCTATATTAAATATGAAAATTCAAGAAATAAATATTAAACTCTTCAAAAATAAAATAAAATAAATGATTAATGTATTTAAACACTGAATAAATATTATAGTAAAATAAAAAGGAAAATAAAAAATGTTAATTTCTAAAATGATTAACATGTATAAATAATATATTTTAAATGAATAATATAAAAACTTAGAGTATAAAAAAATAAGTATACTTATAATAAATATAATTTGATAATTTAGTACATATATAAATGATAATATATGATAAAACGATTAATAAATAGTATATAATAATTTTAAATAAAGATATCTAAAAATATAATACAAACAATATAAGTAAAACATGTTATACAATATAAATAAATTTCATACAAAAATAAGATTTTATATGATATAATATAATACTATATATAATATACAAAATTTTAAAAATATAGTATAATATAAAAAATATGTAATTTGTATAAATAATATTAAACTAACTAATAAATAGTAATGATTTAATATATAAAAATAATATGTATTTAAGAAAAACAATACATAAAAAATTTATACTATTAATAAATTAATATACAAATAGCAAAAAATAATATAGAATTTTAATATGAGAAAATAATTTAATATAATGTTAAAATAATTTAAAAATAAAAGTTTTTTTAGAAAAAAGAAACAAGGATTAAATAACAATAAAAATAAATGTAAAAGGACTAAATCAAAACGCGCGTCATGTAACATCCTTAAATAGGGGTTATTGTTTTTGAACTTCTTTGCATGTGTGTGGTTATTGTTTGAGGTGCTCTAGAGGCTAGTTATAAGCCAAAGGTAGGCCCGAGTGTAGGAAAAATTTTGTTTTAAGTGTTAGTTAAGGAGAATTTGAAGGAGCTAGGGGTTAAGTATATTTAGTGGGAAGTTAAGCATAAGAACTACCTTGGTGAAGTGGCAAAGGAGGCGCCACTAAGGTGTCCAGAGAATGACGCCACAAGCAGGTGGGAGAACTCAGGTTCAAGCAGCAGAAATTCCATTTTCTGCTTACCATTTTGACGCCAAGGGGGGAGGAGTTGTGCTCAGCACAAACTCTGTTAGATAAGATAGGGAAGAGGGGATTTAGGAGTTTGATTAATTCAAACTCATTTGAATGGTTGGCCAGGAGTGATTCAGGGCGTTCGGAGATCAGCTTAGTGAGTTGCCCTAACTGGTTCTCGATTCCTTTAATCCATGTTTGTTGATTTTTAAGTACTGTTTCGATGTTTTGGAAACGAGTTTCTAACACCACTAGGAATTTTGTCAACATCTCCTCAAGATTCGGCTTCTTTTCCTGTGGATAGGGCTATTGTTGGAAGTTTGGAGGAAGTTGTTATCTCTAATTTCCTTGACCACCCCATGAGAATTTGGGGTGGTTCCTCTAACCTGGATTATAAGTATTACTATAAGGGTTATTTTGAGATCTAAAATTGTTACCCGTATAGTTTATCTGTTCGCTTTCCATATTGTAGGGTGGGTACTCAAGATTCACCACACCTCCTAGATTTGAGTCATATTGCATTACTGGGTGTACCTGCGAGGAACCACAAAAACCATCAATCTTTTTATGTAACATCTCTACCTGATTTGATAGCATGGCGACTGCATCGAGTTTGAAAACTCCAGCTGTTTTTGTTGGCCTTGTCCTTGTAACTTGCCACTGATAGTTGTTCAGTGACATCTCCTCTATAAACTCCTAGGCTACCTCAGGAGTTTTGTTATTCAGGGGTCCACCGTCTGAATCAATTAGTTGTCTCGTTGAATGGTGCACAGCTGTAAAAGGTTTGGACCTATAGCCACAAGGGTAATCCATGGTGTGGGCACCTTTTCAATAGATCTTTGTATCTCTCCCATGCATCGTATAGTGTTTCCAAATCCATCTGCACAAAAGAAGAGATATCATTCCTTAATTTGGCTATTTTGTTCTGTGGAAAATATTTTAATAAAAATTTTTCGGTCATTTGTTCCCATGTAGTGATTGATCCTCGTGGAAGAGAATTCAGCCACTGTTTAGCTTTATTCCTCAAAGAGAAGGGAAAAAACTAAAGACGGATGGCATCATCAGAAACGCCATTAATTTTGAAAGTATCACAAATTTCTAGGAAATTTGCCAAGTGATTATTTGGATCTTCATCTTGCAAACCATCAAACTGAACAAATTGTTGTATCATTTGTATAGTGTTAGGTTTCAATTCAAAATTATTAGCAGGTATAGCAGGTCTAACTGTACTTGACTCAGTTCCTGTTAAATTATGTTTAGCATAATCATACATATTTCGAGGAGCATGATTTTCGACCACCTCTTGAGGTAGCGGGTTATTCTCACCCATTCCTTTGGTAGTATTAATTTTGTTGTCTTGCTCTTCTTGTATGTAGATTAGGCTTCGCCTTATTTCTCTACGATTTCTGTGAACCGTACCTTTGATATCACTGTCGTAAATCAAAGGTCCTGTCGGATTCCTTCTAGTCATAAACTAGAGGTAATTGCTAGGAAAGAAAAAGAAAAAGAAAATTAGAAAAGTAAAAATAAAATTTAAGTGCAAAAAAAAAATGGCTAAAGTAATAAAAATTAAGCGTTCTTGTAACATCCTAAAAAGGGCCTATGCATTTTTGGTTTAATTGTATGAAATGACATGCCTTATGTGTTATGAATAAATTTTGAATATTTTTGGAAACACAGGAATGTACAAAATGTTACGTTAAAAGAGGAAAGTTAACATTTTGGAAACCTAAGTAAAATAGGAAAGTGTCCATTTTAAGTAAAATAGGAAACATTTTGGAAACCTAAGTAAAATAGGAAAGTGAACATTTTGGAAACCTAAGTTAAAGAGCCAAACAAAAATTTTTGGAAACTTAGAAATAACTTAGAAATGACGAGTTTTAAATTTTAAAAGAGGAAATTAAGGCAAGGTGGCCTTAAGAGAAAAAGTATGTGAAATTTGGCACATAAATAGGCTTGGAAAAGTGGCCTGAAGATGCCACTTAGGGCCTCTGGAAATGACGCCACATGCTAGGGTGTTGGGCCTAAGTTCGAGTCACATAGGAAGCAAATAAAAGAAGTTTTATTTTTGCTTCTAGAAGCACAGAGGTGGACGGCACAAGGCTTGCAAAAGAGGAGTTTTATTTCCTTTAGAATTTCGGCTAAATAGGAGATAATTGTTGGATTAATTTTTGATAAAGTGATAATTATCACATAGGAAGAGTGGTGGCCAAGTAGGGGACTCTAGCCTAGTAATTTCGGCTAAGAAAGGAAGAGCAAGGCTATTCTTCATTCATTCTCCCTCTCTTTCCTTTTTGCCGAATTTCTATCTCCTCTACTCTCCAAAATTTTCTTCTTCTCAAGCCAAATTCTTCATAGCCTCAAAAGCCAAAAATAAGCAAAGCCCTAGCCGATTCCTTCACAGTTACAAAAGCTGAAACTTTGTGTTACATATGAGAGCCATAGCCGACTATTACTAAGGATCATTCGGGATTTAAAAACAAGGTAAGTACATATATGTACATTCGGCCAAAGGTCTATTCCCTAGTTTAATATTAGATCAAATCTAACATATGGTTATAAGAATTTCGACAACATTAAGGAAGCAAAGATCAATTTCGGGATTTGAGAACTCCAAGGTAAGTGTATTCACATATTCGGCCAAGGCCCTATCTTAAGTATTTAGATCTATTTAATCGAAAACTAACTGATTCAAGGGATTTAGGATTTGGCTGAATACAAGGAGAAGAAAAATAAAGTTTTCGGGATTTGAATAGTCATCAAATCGGCACCAAAGGTAAGAAATTGACTACATGAATCCTTCGGGATTTGGGTTATAGCCGATTAGGCTTTAAAAGAAAATGCTAAGTTTGGCCGAATAGGCCTTTGCTAAATGTTACCATGTTGGCCAAATGTAGGGACTTAAAATCTAAAGCAATAGATCGGTTTTTTCGGGATTTCAAGGAATTCGTTAAGCGAATCAGGTGTGTACCCCACACTAATCTTAATTGATTTATGGCTTTAAATTGATATATGTGTTAATATGAAAGTGTAAGAATGTGGCTAAAGTACCATGTTATGGTACAAAGTACTAAGGTACGTTTCCTACTCCTACTAGGATTACGAAATATGTTATACTTAACATGTGAAAAGTGACATGAATGTGAATTTAAGTATGATATGCATGATATGAATAATATGGGGCATTCGGGTTATATGAGAAAGGGGAAGTGAATGTGGTGACTTCGGTCTCACTATCTGAATGTGGTGACTTAGGTCACATTATTTGAATGTGGTAACTTCGGTTACATTATCTAAATGTGGTGTCTCATGGCACAAATATCTGGTGGCTATGCCATGAATTTTATATGGGCGATGAGCACATCATTGCAATGACTCGCCTTCGATGGTGTGTAGCGGATGGAGGTTGACTTAGTAGTCCCCACGGTGTGCGAGTTGGTGCAGGGGATGTGTAGCGGATGGCGGCTAGGTTTGGGTTTGGGTTGCATCATTATCTTGAATTATTATGTGAACATGACATGTATGGTATGTCTGAATTATTAATTTTAGTGTTGGTTACACATTGAGTCCGTTGACTCACCCCGTTGTGGGAACATGTTTCAGGTGACGATCAATGATGGACCGGTTCGTGAAGCTTAGGAATGGCCATGCACAGCAAGAAATTCTGACTTGGACCTTTATTTTAATTTAAGTATTTTAAGGTTTATTATGGTTTTAATTTTGGGAAATTATTTGATGTAATAAGGCCGTAGTAGTGTTTACTTTATTTTTTTTATTATTGAGCCTACAATCTTTATAATTATTAAAAGATTAAGTAATTTAATACAAAGCCCAAACATTTTGTCACCTAAATAAAAAGGATTTTTAATAACGATATAAACTTGTTTTAAACCCAAGCCCAACCCACTACAAATTATCTTCAAAACACAGTTTTCAAAGTAACAAAAGAAATTTGAACCGGTTTACATCGAGGATCATACCATACTCGGTCCAGGCTCATGGGCCGGGTGTGGGGTGTTTCAGTTCTTAATATTTCAGTTCCCCGGTAACGGCGCCAAAAACTTGATCGTATGTCAGAGTCTTAAAAAATTATATAATGAATGATCTAGCCTAAAAACTAGCTGTGACAATGACTTGAGGCAAGCACTCCTATCGAACAGTAGTATAGTTTAGTGGCAAGACCGGATTGTCGAATCCAAAGGAACCAAAAGTACTAATACTAACTTTCATTTTATTATTTAACCTAAGAATTAAAGGAATTGTTGTTTAACGTAAAATTAACTAACATACTAAGCTAAAGATGCTAAGACACAGAGAAAGAATTGGGGAAAATACTTGAGGGAAAAACCAATTGATTAAGACAATACCCGAGGAAAAATCCACCTAGACTTCACTTGTTATTTAACTTTGAACCAGGCGATTTATTCACTTGACTTGATCCGTAGGATTCCCTAACTTATATTAATACCTCTCTCGAGGCTACTAACTTCTAAACTTAGGTTGATTAATTGAAATCTCTTTCTAATTAAAACCCCTAGAATTGCATTAACTCGATCTATAGACTCCCATATTAGGTTTGACCCTAATCCGACAGATTTTCGTCATCCTATCTCTTGGGTTGTGATCAACTCTGCTTAACTATGCTAGATCTACTTTTAGACAAGGTCTATTCCTCCTCTGCCTAAGAGCATAAATTCTTGAATCAATATCCTGAAATACCAAAACAAGAATTAAGAACACATAGTTAAGAACAAATTAAGTATTTATCATAAAACTCAGAAAACAATAACAAGATGTCTTAGGTTTCATCCCCCTCAGGTATTTGAGGGGTTTAGTTCATAATCATAAAAGAATACATCTCAGAAGAAAATATAAAAACAAAACATAAAGAAAACCCTACTGAAGGAATTGAAGGAGAGATCCTCAGTCTTGAGTATGATTCCAGTTTCTTGAGATGAATCAACTGGTTTTCTTTGAGTGAATCCACAAATCGACCCCTCTAGCTTGGCTCTTTGGTCTAGCTGAACGCCCCCTTGAAGGTTGGCCTCTAGGGTGTTTATATAGGCTTTTGGAATGTCTTTCTTTGCCTCTACGTACCCTAATCCGAATGAAACTCTTCTTTGCTACGGTAGGGACACACTCGTGTGGAACGGCCTATGTGGCATGGCCGTGTAATTTGAGTTATAGGCCATGGTCGGTCCTGCTAAAGACGCACGGCTGTGTGACTCGAGCCCCAGGCCATGTGGATTTTGTAATTTGGCCCATTTTCTCTATTTTCAGCCCGTTTCTCGTTCTTTTCATCCTCCGGTGCTCTACTGAGTATAAAACATGAAAACAATGGATTAGGAGCACCTATTTCCATAATTAAAGGGATAAACCATCCAAAAGTATGCTAAATGTGGGATTAAAATATGTGTATATTAGGGTTTATCAGTCAATAATCTATTCAACTATAACTACTGTGTCGAAACCATTGTTTTAGTTTTTATAAAAACAATAGGATCGACTTTAAGAAAATGAAAATGGGAGTCGCCACCAATCCTTTTTACTTAGGTGTGATTGGATCACCTTGTAAAATGTTTTATTTCAAAACATTGATTTTGATCCACGAAATACAAGAAAACGGGTTCGGGAGTCGGTTACGTATGAGAAAGGGTTAGCACCCTCATAAAGCCCAAAAAATTGGTACCTAATTGATAAATCATGTCCTAATGTTGAAAATTTGAAAACTTTAAAATATGATCCTTTTATGTGAACAAAAAACAAGACTTACTTGTTTCAAAGAAATAAAATGCTATACCCAATAAGTTAGGATATAACATCTCATGACTTTGAAGCTAGACTCACCTTTGTTTATAGAAAATTCTTACCTCGAAACAAAAAACATCATATCCAGTAAGTTAGGATACAACATTTTGAATTATCGAGAATAAGTTTTTGATTTGAATTTTGTAAGTTTCAATTGTGAAAGAAAAGGAATACTTAATATTTTAAGTTCAACTAGAAAAATCGAAACCCAGTGAGTTAGGGCACAATTTTTCTCGAAGCCCCCAAATATTATGCTTCACCATATTTTTTGAAAGATTTTGAATAAAAATACGACAATTTAGTAAAATATATAAAAAAATTATTTGAATAAAATACTATATCAATGCATTACAAAACATAAATTCCATATAGTAATTCACCATAATTACAAGTTATATTAACAAATAACATCGATAAAAGAATAATGTAATATCGCAAATGATACATGCAATAAAAGAATTATGCTAAAGCAATAATACACAAGTCAAAGAGTATGAATACATAAACACATGATATAAATAATTAACGGCAATTAAAATCTATATTAAATATGAAAATTCAAGAAATAAATATTAAACTCTTCAAAATAAAATAAAATAAATGATTAATGTATTTAAACACTGAATAAATATTATAGTAAAATAAAAAAGGAAAATAAAAAATGATAATTTATAAAATGATTAACATATATAAATAATATATTTTAAATGAATAATATAAAACTTAGAGTATAAAAAAATAAGTATACTTATAATAAATATAATTTAATAATTTAGTACATATATAAATGATAATATATGATAAAATGATTAATAAATAGTATATAATAATTTTAAATAAAGATATCTAAAATATAATATAAACAATATAAATAAAACATGTTATACAATATAAATAAATTTCATACAAAAATAAGATTTTATATGATATAATATAATACTATATATAATATACAAAATTTTAAAAATATAGTATAATATAAAAATATGTAATTTGTATAAATAATATTAAACTAAATAATAAATAGTAATGATTTAATATATAAAAATAATATGTATTTAAGAAAAACAATACATAAAAAATTTATACTATTAATAAATTAATATACAAATAGCAAAAAATAATATAGAATTTTAATATGAGAGAATAATTTAATATAATGTTAAAATAATTTAAAAAATAAAAAGTTTTTTTAAGAAAAAAAGAAACAGGGATTAAATAACAATAAAAATAAATGTAAAAGGACTAAATCAAAACGCGCGTCATGTAACATCCTTAAATAGGGGTTATTGTGTTTGAACTTCTTTGCATGTGTGTGGTTATTGTTTGAGGTGCTCTAGAGGCTAGTTATAAGCCAAAGGTAGGCCCGAGTTGTAGGAAAAATTTTGTTTTTAAGTGTTAGTTAAGGGAGCTAAAGGAGCTAAGGGTTAAGTATATTTCGTGGGGAAGTTAAGCATAAGAACTATCTTGGTGAAGTGGCAAAGGAGGCGCCACTAAGGTGTCTAGAGAATGACGCCTGGCGGTGGGAGAACTTCAGTTCGACGGCAGAAATTCCATTTTCTGCTTACCATTTTGACGCCAAGGGGGGAGGAGTTGTGCTCAGCACAAACTCTGTCAGATAAGATGGAGAAGAGGGGATTTAGGAGTTTGATTAATTCAAACTCATTTGAATGGTTGGCCAGTAGTGATTTAGGGCGTTCGGAGATCAGCTTAGTGAGTTGCCCTAACTGGTTCTCGATTCCTTTAATCGATGTTTGTTGATTTTTAAGTATTGTTTCGATGTTTTGGAAACGAGTTTCTAACACCACTATGAATTTTGTCAACATCTCCTCAAGATTCGGCTTCTTTTCCTGTGGATAGGGCTATTGTTGGAAGTTTGGAAGAAGTTGTTGTCTCTGATTTCCTTGACCACCCCATGAGAATTTGGGGTGGTTCTTCTAACCTGGATTATAAGTATTACTATAAGGGTTATTTTGAGATCTAAAATTGTTACCTGCATAGTTTATCTGTTCTCTTTTCATATTGTAGGGTGGGTACTCAAGATTCACCACACCTCCTAGATTTGAGTCATATTGCATTACTGGGTGTACCTGCGAGGAACCACAAAAACCATCAATCTTTTTATTTAACATCTCTACCTGATTTGATAGCATGGCGACTGCGTCGAGTTTGAAAACTCCAGCTATTTTTGTTGGCCTTGTCCTTGTAACTTGCCACTGATAGTTGTTCAATGACATCTCCTCTATAAACTCATAGGCTACCTCAGGAGTTTTGTTATTCAGGGGTCCACCTGCTGCTGAATCAATTAGTTGTCTCGTTGAATGGTGCACACCGTTGTAAAAGGTTTGGACCTATAGCCACAAGGGTAATCCATGGTGTGGGCACCTTCTCAATAGATCTTTGTATCTCTCCCATGCATCGTATAGTGTTTCTAAATCCATCTGCACAAAAGAAGAGATATCATTCCTTAATTTGGCTGTTTTGGTCGGCGAAAAATATTTTAATAAAAATTTTTCGGTCATTTGTTCCCATGTGGTGATTGATCCTCGTGGAAGAGAATTCAACCACTGTTTAGCTTTATTCCTCAAAGAGAAGGGAAAAAACCAAAGACGGATGGCATCATCAAAAACGCCATTAATTTTGAAAGTATCACAAAATTCTAGGAAATTTGCCAAGTGACTATTTGAATCTTCATCCTGCAAACCATCAAACTAAACAAATTGTTGTATCATTTGTATAGTATTAGGTTTCAATTCAAAATTATTAGCAGCTATAGCAGGTCTAACTATACTTGACTTAGTTCTTGTTAAATTAGGTTTAACATAATCATACATATTTCGAGGAGCATGATTTTTGACCACCTCTTGAGGTAGTGGATTATTCTCAGCCATTCCTTTGGTAGTATTAATTTTGTTCTCTTGCTCTTCTTGTATGTAGATTAGGCTTCGCCTTATTTCTCTACGATTTCTGTGAATCGTACCTTCGATATCACTGTTGTAAATCAAGGGTCCTGTCGGATTCCTTCTAGACATAAACTAGAGGTACCTGCTAGGAAAGAAAAAGAAAAAGAAAATTAGAAAAGTAAAAATAAAATTTAAGTGCAAAAAAAAAAAAAATATGGCTAAAGTAATAAAAATTAAGCGTTCTTAATATTACTGTTCCCCGGCAACGGCGCCAAAAACTTGATCGTGTGTCAGAGTCTTAAAATTTATATAATGAATGATCTAGCCTAAAACTAACTGTGACAATGACTTGAGGCAAGTGCACCTATCGAGCAAAGAGTATAGTTTAGTGGCAAGACCGGATTGTCGAATCCAAAGGAACCAAAAGTACTAATACTAACTTTCTTTTTATTATTTAACCTAAGAATTAAAGGAATTGTTGTTTAACGTAAAATTAACTAACATACTAAGCTAAAGATGCTAAGACACAAAGAAAGAAGTGGGGAAAATACTTGAGGGAAAAACCAATTGATTAAGACAATACCCGAGGAAAAATCCACCTAGACTTCACTTGTTATTTAACTTTGAACCAGACGATTTATTCACTTGACTTAATCCGTAGGATTTCCTAACTTATATTAATACCTCTCTCGAGGCTATTAACGTCTAAACTTAGGTTGATTAATTGAAATATCTTTCGAATTAAAACCCCTAGAATTGCATTAACTCGATCTATAGACTCCCATATTAGGTTTGGCCTTAATCCGACAGATTTTCGTCATCCTATCTCTAGGGTTGCGATCAACTCTGCTTAACTATGCTATATCTACTTTTAGACAAGGTCTATTCCTCCTCTACCTAAGAGCATAAATGCTTGAATCAATATCCTGAAATACCAAAACAAGAATTAAGAACACATAGTTAAGAACAAATTAAGTATTTATCATAAAACTCAGAAAACAATAACAAGATGTCTTAGGTTTCATCCCCTCCAGGTATTTGAGGGTTTAGTTCATGATCATAAAAGAATACATCTCGGAAGAAAATATAAAACAAAACATAAAGATAATCCCTCTTGAAGGAATTGAAGAGAGATCCTCGCCTTAAGTATGATTCCGACTTCTTGAGATGAATCAACTGGTTTTCTTTGAGTGAATCCCACAATTCGGCCCCTCTGGCTTGGCTCTTTGGCCTAGCTGAATGCCCCCTTGAAGGTTGGCCTCTAGGGTGTTTATATAGGCTTTTGGAATGTCTTTCTTTGCCTCTACGTACCCTAATCCGAATGAAACTCTTCTTTGCTACGGCAGGGACACACTCGTGTGGCATGACCTATGTGGCACGGCTGTGTAATTTGAGTTATAGGCCGTGGTCGGTCCTGCTAAAGACGCATGGCTGTGTGACTCGGGCCTCAGGCCATGTGGATTTCGTAATTTGGCCCATTTTCTCTATTTTTAGCCCGTTTCTCGTTCTTTTCATCCTCCGGTGCTCTACTGAGTATAAAACATGAAAACAAAGGATTAGGAGCACCTATTTCCATAATTAAAGGGATAAATCATCCAAAAGTATGCTAAATGTGGGATTAAAATATGTGTATATTATGGTTTATCAGAGCCAAGTTCAAAGGCTCGACTGTGGGCCCAGGGCCCAAAATGTTTTAAAGTGTGGTTCTAAAATGTTCTTGTTTGGAAATATATGGCTTGAGAAGCATGGCACCGAGTCTCCGGCACCAATCTGCCCAGGTAAGTACTTCTGACTATTGTGTGAATTATATGTGGGGAAATGGGTATTTCGGGATCGTAGATTAGTAAAAAGGGAATTATTGAACCCTAGGAATAGCTTACTCGGCACAAATTGCATAAGACTTAATGATCCACTAAACAAACACAGCAGTACGTCATCGAGCTAACAGTATGGCAACCATTGTGCGCATGTCTAGGAGTGGATTAGGGGAGCTTGGTATTTAGCGATCTAGTGACTCACCTCCTCTTCACCCGAATCCTACATGGTGCGTAGTGACGGTTCATCCTAGCTAAGACGACTTATTCACAGGCAAAATTTAAAAACTAAAACCCGAAAGGGACCAGATATTTTATTTCGAAACACTTTAAACCTTAGTTTTGAAATTACCACAGTACCCTTGATTTGGAAAAAGACCAAAATATCCCTGATTTGATAAATGACCAAATTACCCCTGACTTGCAAAATTACCAAAATACCCCCAGTATGGAAAATTACCGAAGTACCCTCGAAGCAAAAATTTTCAAAACACCCTTATTTTGTAAAATCACCTGAAACCATATTTTTTTAAAAAAAAGAAAAAAATATTTTACCAAAATACCCCTGGTTCATGAAATCACCAAAATATCTCCGATTTCTAGAATCTTTTTTGGAATATCTATGAATTGTAAAGGTTTTAAATTAACCCTGTTTTATTACTAAAATACCCCGATAGGTTAAATTACGAAAAAACCTCCGGGTAGTGAAATAACGAGAATACCCCTACACGTGGAATGAGGGTAGGAAATTGAAATGAAAACTTTGTGATGACCGAAAGAACTACTGCCAAATTACTTCACATAAAACTTATTCGTGGGTAATCAGTGAAACAGAAGCTAATTCTTAAAAATCTCTTAAACAGATAAATCGCGACTATAGACATGAGTACTAGGGGACGTGGTGGAATGTGCGAGGACACCAGAGAAGCGGAATGACCGTGTCGAAACCCGTTAGGTCCGGTCAAGGGTCCAAGAATGAGATACCACCACCACCGGTGTTGGTGTTGAGTATCAAGATCAAGCGGGGAGGATCACGATGTCGCAGCGATGCTTTGCGAGTCTTTGGAAAGAGTGGTTTGGGCGGTAGAGTGCGAGAGCTCGAAAATTCGTATCTGAGCGACTTTGAGCCAATGGAGCCGAGGTATTTCGAGGTGTTTCTGGTGTGGCTCCCAATACAGCTGAGTATTGGTTAGAGGCGACAGAGCGAATTATGGATGACTTAGATCTGACTGCGAGGAAAAATAAAAGGGATAGTGTCGCTTCTCGGGATGAGTCATACCAGTGGTGGCTCACGGTTTGGGATAGTGCAACAGCAGATGATCTCACTTGGGATTATTTCAAGGCAGCATATCAGAAGAAGTATGTAGGGACCAGTTATATTGATGCGTAGAGGAAGGCGTTTCTGAGGATGGTTCGGGGAGTAAGTCATGTCGAGTCGAGGTAGAATTTTAAGGTTGGCCGGTATGCTAGGGGCATCGTGGCTCTGAAACATGAACGATGTGTCGTTTGAGGATGGGTTGAGAGATGAGCTGAGATTGTTGATTGCTCCACAACACGGTGAGAGTTTGGTGTGCTTTGGTGGAAAAGGCTAAGGTAGTCAAGGGGTAAAGGTGTCTGTAAGATGAATCTGGATAGGAATAGACACAAGAGAGGTTTTGGATCATCGAAATTCGTCGGTAATCCGTGAAAAGGGCTAGACAAAGTGGGCCAATCAATCTGGAAGGCCTCATGCTACTAATCGGGGACCGTGCGATGTAATCGATGTGGAAATCTCATTGGGAGGATGTTGGGTGGTGGAAAGGGATGTTTTGAGTGTGGTTCGCTGGATCATCGTGTGAGGGACTGTCCACATAAGTTAGCCAGGATTCAGTCTGAGGGTCAAGGTCGTGCTCAGTTCAGAAATGAGGGACCACCACCGCAAAGGGGTCGTGGTATTGGTAGAGGAGGTAATAGCTCTAGTAGAGGCCGTGGAGCACAAGGCAGAGGTGCAGGCAACACTGAAGCAAGACAGCCTGGGTTAGTATATGTAGTGAGACGTCGAGAGGAGGGTGACACACCGGACGTCATAACCGGTACGTTCTTAATCTTTGGATTACCCTATATTGCTTGGATTGATGTGGGTTCGACGCATTCGTATGTTGCTAGTAGCATAGTAGAGACCATGAACCTAGACTTTGAAACTACTTCTAGGGAGATGACAGTAATTAGCCCTCTAAGTCACTCTGTAGAAGTAAATAAGCTGTATAGGGATGTACCCCTAGAACTCTAAGGGGTAGTATTTGTAGCTGATCTGATGGAACTACCGTTTGGGGAGTTCGATCTGATTCTTGGGATGGATTGGCTGGTTGAGTACCAGGCTAGTTTGGATTACGTGGCTAAGCGCATGGTTTTGAGAACAGCTGAGGGTGAAGAAGTGGTGATGATAGGTAATAGAAGAGATTATCTATCCAACGTGGTATCTGCGTTGAAAGATGAGAAGATGGTCAAGAAGGGTTGTGAGGCGATTTTGGTTCATGTATGTGCTCTGGAGGCTAAGGAGTCCGCTGTTGGGAATGTTCAAACAGTAAAAGATTTTGCTGACGTATTTTCAAAGGAACTTCGAGTCTGCCTCCGGATTGGGAAGTTAAATTTGGTATAGGTTTGTTACCTGAAACAGCGCCAGTGTCTATTTCCCCGTATAGAATGGCGCCGAAGGAATTGGTAGAGCTAAAGGCTCAGATTCAGGAGTTGTTGGACCGGGGTTTTATCCGGCCAAGTGTTTCACCTTGAGAAGCGCCGATACTCTTTGTCAAAAAGAAAGATGGTACAATGCAGATGTGTATAGACTACCGCCAGTTGAACAAGCTGATGATCAAAAATGAGTATCCGTTGTCGAGGATAGATAACTTGT
Organism: Gossypium rotundifolium; assembly: GCA_025506655.1. Classification (NCBI taxonomy): domain Eukaryota; kingdom Viridiplantae; phylum Streptophyta; class Magnoliopsida; order Malvales; family Malvaceae; genus Gossypium; species Gossypium rotundifolium. The sequence goes on along the minus strand of CP106727.1, from coordinate 32,738,898 downwards.
TCGATCAGCTTAAGGGGGCATCAATTTTCTCAAAGATTGAATTAAGGTATGGGTATCATCAGCTAAAGGTGAAAGAGGCTGATATCCACAAGACGGTGCTTCGTACTCGATATGGGCATTATGAGTTTCTGGTGATGTCGTTCGGGTTAACCAATACACCTGCGGCATTCATGGACTTGATGAATCGGGTTTTTCAGCAGTACTTGGACCAATTTGTCGTAGTATTTATAGACGACATATTGGTATACTCAAGGCTGAGGAGGACCATGATACACACCTGCAGGTGGTTTTGCAAATTCTGAGGGAGAAGCAGCTATTCACCAAGTTCAGTAAGTGCGAGTTCTGGCTTAGGGAAGTGACTTTCTTAGGTCACGTAGTGTCCGCTGAAGGGATTAGAGTGGACCCTCGCAAGATTGAGGCGGTGTTGGATTGGACACCGCCTAGGTTGGTTGCAGAAATTCAGAGTTTTTTAGGTCTGGCAGGGTATTACCGGAGATTTGTGGAAGGATTTTCTCTGATCGCGGCACCGTTAACCAAGCTATTGAGGAAGGGAGTTCTATTTGTGTGGTCAGAGAAACAGCAGGAAAGTTTCGACAAGTTGAGGAAGATTTTGACAGAAGCTCCGTTTCTGGTACAGCCTGAGGCAGGGAAGGTATTCACGGCTGGCTTAGGATGTGTGCTGATGCAGGAAGGGAAAGTAGTGGCGTACGCATCTTGACAGTTGAGACCGCATGAGGGTAACTACCCGACACATGACTTGGAGTTAGCTACGGTGGTTTTTGCCTTGAAGATTTGGAGGCATTATCTGTACGGAGAAAAGTCGATAGTCTACATGGACCACAAGAGTCTGACGTATCTTTTGACGCAGAAGGATTTAAATTTGAGACAGCGAAGGTGGATTGAGTTGTTGAAAGACTACGACTGCTCGATTGAGTATCATCCGGGCAAGGCTAACGTGGTGGCAAACGCGTTGAGCCGTAAGGTGGTAGCGAACTTAAGAACGATGTTTGCTCGTCTTAGCTTGTATGACAATGGGAGTCTTTTGGTGGAATTACAGGTTAAGTCGACTTGGGTTGAGCAGATCAAGGAGAAACAGTTAGGGGATGAGGGCTTGAATGCTCGGAGGTTGCAAGTTCAGAATGGTGGTTTAGAGGATTACAGCTTATCCAGTAATGGAGTATTGTGTTTCCAAGGGAGAGTGTGTATGCCAAAGGATGTTGAGTTAAGGCAGAGGATTCTTGAGGCCTTTATAGCAGCCCATACGCTATGCATCATAGGGTAGCAAGATCTACCAGATTTGCAAAAGCGATTACGCTGCGGTGGAGCGAAGTAACCGAGTTTATAGGTAAGTGTCGGCGTGTCGTGGTCAAAGTCGAGCATCATTGCCGTCGATTACTTGATAGGTAAAGATTCCTCAATGGTAGTGGGAAAAGATCACTATGGACTTTGTCAGTGGGCTACCCCTCACGCCTAGCAAGAAAGACTCAGTCTTGGTGATTGTGGATTGTTTAACTAAGTCAACTCATTTCATACCAGTGAGGGTTGACTATCCGCTTCAGAAGTTAGCTAAGTTGTATGTGGCCGAGATAGTAAGGTTGCATGGTGTACCAGTATCAATTATCTCGGATAGGGATCCAAGGTTCACGTCGAGGTTCTGGAGAGCTCTGCATCAGGCTTTGGGAATGAGGTTGTATTTCAGCACAACTTTTCACCCAAAGTCTGACGGGCAGTCGGAAAGGGTTATACAAATTTTAAAGGATATCTTTGAGGGTTGTGTTACGGACTTGAGAGGCAAATGGGAAGAATTTCTCGATTAGTGAGTTCGCATACAATAATAGTTATCAGGAAAGTATTAAGATGACACCATATGAGGCGTTGTATGGTAGGAAGTGTCGCACACCTACAAGCTGGACGAAGTTGGGTGAGCGTCAGATGTTGGGACCAGAGTTGGCGGTAGAGGCCGAGGCTTAGGTTAAGTTAATTGGACTCGTCTTCGGACGAGCAAAAGTCATATCTTGAGGAAGCTTTTAAAGACCTGGAAGACGTGTTGAGCAAAAGTCATATCTTTATCTTAAGCGGAGAGATATAGAGTTAAATGCGTGAGGTGATAAGGTCTTTTAAAGGTCTCCCCACGGAAGAAAGTGTTGAGATTTGAAAGGAAAGGCAAGTTATGTCCAAGATTTATTAGGCCGTATAAGGTGTTGAAGAAGCTACTTGGGAACGAGAGGATGTGATGAGACAATACCTCAACTCTTTTGACGTATAGAGGCTAGTTATAAGCCAAAGGTAGGCCCTTAAATAGGGGTTGTTGGAAAAAATTTGTTTTAAGTGTTAGTTAAGGTAGTTATAAGAAGGAGCTAGGGGTTAAGTATATTTAGTGGGAAGTTAAGCATAAGAACTACCTTGGTGAAGTGGCAAAGGAGGTGCCACTAAGGTGTCTAGAGAATGACGCCACAAGCAGGTGGGAGAGCTCAGGTTCAAGAAGCAGAAATTCCATTTTCTGCTTACCATTTTGACGCCAAGGGGGAGGAGTTGTGCTCAGCACAAACTCTGTCAGATAAGATGGAGAAGAGGGTATTTAGGAGTTTGATTAATTCAAACTCATTTGAATGGTTGGCTAGGAGTGATTCAGGGAGTTTTGCCTAAATTTGAACTCTTGATGGAAGAGGAGTAAATGGTTGGGAAGCTGAGTAAGGGGGTGCTGAAATTCCTTTGTTAGCTAGGTGATATTTTTGGCAAGCTTGGAAGGCTCTCATTCTTTTTTTTGTGTCAAAGCTGAAACCACCATAGGCTCTTGTCATTTTTCCCCTCTAAAACATCTAGCCGAACCTACACAAGGACCATTTGGAAACTCTCTTTTTCTCCTTTGAAACCGAAACCTCATTTGACATTTTCTTTGCTCTTCTCTTTTTCGACAATTTATGAGCTTGGCTGAATCTCCTTCTCTCCCATCTCTCTCTCTCTTTTTCTTTCTCTCAAAGCTAAAAGCAATCCTATTCCCTTCCATCTCTTTCTTTTCTCTTTATTCTCTCTTGTACCCAATCTCCTTTGTTGCCCTCCACCATTGTCGAAAGTTCTCAAGCTCTTCCTTCCTAACTGTTGGCCGAATATCAATCAAGCCTTGATCTTCTTTGGTCTCTTCTTCAATCGGTTTTGAAAAGGGTAAGTGGTCTTGGCCGAAACTCTATTCTCATTTCCTCTTTTTCTCTGTCGACATGTGTAGACAAAAGCCGAATTTTGGCATTTGTCTTCTCTTTTAATCAACCATGCGATTGGTTTCTTGTAGGATCTCTGGGATTTTGAAGCTATAGATCTAAGCCCTTTATTCTCTGTCAATTAAATTTGGTAAGTCAGTGGTAAGTGTTATGCCAATTTAATCTTTCCATTAGATGTTTGAAAAGTCGAAGGCTATTGAGACTAAGTTGTGATGATTGGCCGATTGTAGGGGGAGGAGCAGTCTTGCATATCTTGTGTTGGGATTAGCATTCATAAGGCAGAAAGGTAAGGATTATGTTAGTTATGTGTTATCACATCCTTTGGGATTTATGGGTATAGCCGAATGGTCTTTGGTAATAACCTAAGTGTTGGCCGAATGTAGGATCAAGGGGATCTAGTGCGATGAGATCGGGTCTTGAGATTCGATTGGTTGCGTTAGTAGCAGTGTGTAACTTACACACTTTATAACCTAGTAAATATGTTAATAACCTAAATGTGATAAAAGCCAAAAGCGTATAGATCTTGACATGATACCTTGATGGGTATGAGCAAGGATTCGGTAAGTCCGTTTCGATATGATTTTGTTATATGTGATGCTTGAAACTATGGCCTATGTTCCAATCGATATATGTTATTATTAAAGCATGTTGGCGTGATTTGTACACGTATTGCATTGTTATGGGTATAATGAGAGGAGGGGGAAGATTTGATATCCGTGTCTTTGGGACACCAAAGGTTTGGTACCACGTTGATTTCGTGACTTTGGGTCACGGAGGTTTGGCACCTCATAGTGACTCGTCCAGGCTTAGTACCACGATGGGTTGGCCCCACATTTGATATTACTGGATTGTCACCATGATTTGGTATCACAATGTGGGTTGGCCCCACAGATGGATTAATCGTGACTTTGGGTCACGGTGGTTTAGCACCACCAAAGGTTTGGTACCACACGGGGTAGAAAGCGGAGTTATGGATGGCTAGGTTTGGGTGCATGATATATTGCTTGGTTATGACTTGTGTGTAAGCATGTTGCATTAACCGGGAGGGGGACTATGCACTGAGTCTTGGTGACTCATCTTCTCTTATCTTTTCAGGTGATTCTTAGATCGCGAATGAGGAGCCGGATGGACTCAAGGTGGCCATGCATTATACACATTCGGTTTTACATAGACTTTGTTTTGGGTATTATTTTAAATTTTGGATTTTATTTGGGTTTGTAATAAGGCCTTTAAATTATGTTTTTTTGGATTATTTTGCATGCTTTAGATATATCTTCAAATATGGAAAAGTAAATTACTTGTTTTGTTTTAACAACCTGATAACCAAAGTTTTCCAAAATTTACCTCGTTTTGAGTTTTCCAATCGTTACCATTGGGTAACAGCATTCATGAAATGATAACAAAGACACTTTAGATGATTTCCAAACTCAGGGTTCTTCTCAATTTCAAATGCACACGGTTTTTAAATAATTAAAAATAATACATTCGGGTTCTAACAAACATGGACATTTTCTATCAAACTGAACGACAAATGAGTTTTCAAACCGTTTTCCTCTATAACATGCCAGATTCGGTCATGGTGAGCTGAGCGGGTTTGGGGTGTTACACGTCACACTGTAGGGACTCATTAGGCAATTATGCCTTATCTCCTAAATGACGCTGTTCTGATATTGGCCTTTAAGTAGCCCGAGGACCCAATTGAAACTGAATATAAATTTTAAGGCTAATTTAATAAAAATTAAAGATTAAAATTGGACTAAATTGAAAACAACGATATTGCAGAAGGACCAAAAGGGAAAATTCTCGATTTATGAAAAACGCGCGGATCCTCCCTGGGTTTCGGGTCAACGCACGGATCCTGGTTCCTGAACGACGTTGTTTTGTGGTTATTATCCTAAGTGAAAATGACACCATTTCAATCTTGCTATATAAGCTAAAATCAGATAAGAAAAATCATTTTAAACACTTCCTTAAAAAAAAAAAAACAAAAACAAAAGCCTTAAAAGGCTCTCTCCTCTTTGGCCTGAGGCCGGAGTCTGGCCTAGGTTCCGACGACGCGCCGCCACATGCGCCATCACACACGGCAGTGAAAGGTTAAAAAACCTCTGTTTTCAATGCCAATCCAACAGTAAACTCCTTATCTTTATTTTTTTAAAACAGTATGTTTACATGTAAAAAAATAGATCAAAAAGAAAAAAATAAATGAAATAGAATATAAAAAAGTCACCTCTACTGTTAAAAATCTTTATATTTTATTTCTGTATATTTCTTGCTTGTATCTCTATGTGTCCATTTTACAAGTTGTCGTAGGGCTTTTATATCCTCAAAAATAAAAAGGAATACAAAGATTTTTGGTTACATTTTCCATGTTTACTGCTTTCCTTTCCTTTTTTGTAGGTCAACGGTGAGGATCTCGACAGTTGGGGCGTAGTTCCCGCCCAGATTACGACACGACCAAACACTGGTGTCGCTGGGTGCTGCGACGCGAGGAGTTGGGTGTTTGCAGGACCTAGGGTTTCCCAGAAATCCTAGGTTTCTGAAACTGTTTAGTGTTGGGCTCTTTTGGGCCATCTCTATTTTGGATCTGAGTGTTGGGGCTTGTAATTTGGGGTATTGGGTTTTGAGGGTAGAATTGGGTTCACTGGGTCATTTGGCTATAATGGGATTGGTACTGGACTGCAACTGGACATTTGGTATTTATTATTATTTATTATTTATTTGTTTTTTTTATGAAATGTGCCTGGGCAAAATGGGCTGATTACAGCTGCCCCTCTTTGCTCATTGTCGTGTAACGAGAATAGAGCAAAGACTATAAAAGGTCCAATTTTCTCGGTCTTTGTCGAGCCTTGACTTCTTGGTCTTTGTTTTCTTCAAATGACTTCCAAATCCACTGTAACTTCAACGGTATTGGAACTTCATCCTGATTTCAATAAGTCTGATGGCTTCAATCTGCTTCACTGTAACTTCAGGAAGGCAGCATCTGCTATCTTTTAATCTGCTCAATTGCAACTTCAGGGAGGTCAGACTAGTATCTTCGATCTGTTTCACTATAATCTTAGGAAGGCAAGACCTATTTTCTTTTAGCCTGCTATACTGCAAACTCAGAGAGGTAAGGCTGATATCTTTGATCTGCTTCACTGCAACTTTAGGAATGCCAAATCTACTATTTTAATCTTCTCCACTGCAAACTTAGGGAGAGCAGACTAATGTCCTCGATCTTCTTTCTGCAATGTTAGGAAGATAAGATCTGTCGTTTTCAATCTGCTCCACTGCAACTTCAGAGAGACAATGATTGATGTCTTCGATCTGCTTCACTGCAACTTCAGGAATGCCAGACTTCAGGGAGATCAAGCTGAGGTCTTTGATCTTCTTCCTGCAACTTCAGGAAGGTAAGATCTTGTTGTTTTTAGTCTGCTTCGCTGTAACTTTAGGATTGCTAGATCTGCTGTCTTTTAGCTTGCTCTACTGCAAAATTAGAGAGCTAAAGCTAACGTCTTCTATCTTCTTCCTGTAACTTCAGGAAGGTAAGATATGTTGCCTTCAGTCTACTCCACTGCAACTTCAGGGAGACTAGGCTAAAAGTGACCATTTACCCTACTACATCGTCCTATGACCTGTAGAATGGTTATATGCTTATGCTGAATGATTAGATGCCCGTGATTGAAATTAATCAAATGCTCCTATTCAAACATGCCATAATATGTGAATGCAAAAATGATATGAGTATGATTCCTACTCAAGGTGTTATCACTCATTTATCCGTCAAGGTTTCATCTTCATCCCCTTGAAGCATCATTTTCTTGTTCAAATAATTTGCCACATGGAAATTTTAGGGCCTATTCCTCTTGAATCTTGGGGACACAGGGCGTATATCACCTTCAAACCATCCCCCAGGAATTGCAACCTTTTCTGTCCGTCCTTACTGCAATTTAAGGATACAAGACTTATTTCAACCTCAATTCATTCCACCACAATTTATGGTTTTTGAATCTTTTTCGTCAAATTAGTCTGTCATACCATTCTCCGAATGACCCGATGACATTGTTTATCTTCATCACAACCACTCAATTGGTCAAAGAATTCAGAGAAATAGTCTCCATCTAGACTTTTCTTTCTCAATTATCTGCGTACATGGAAATTCTGAACAATTGTCCTATATCAGTTTCTTGTTTTATCTAGAAATTTCCAAAGTAATATGTAAAACTTCTTTTGTGAAATTTTTAGTTCATCAATCATTATTTCAATGCAACATGCTTATGAATAATGGGTAACAAATAAATTGATTTCAAAGAGAGTTAAATGAAATATCAAAAATACAAAGAAAATTAAGTGGAAACATATCTTTGAGAATAAAAGAATCCAAATATAGTAAAATGAATAGAATAAGAATCAGATGCCCTAGATATCGAAGGTTGGGCTTTCATATACAAACTTCATGAAGACTGCTTTGAGCTTAACATGTGTTTAGAAGGCCTAAAGTACTTTGTTGATGCCCCGATATGCAACATACTTCATTTCTTGTTGATTCAAGTATAGCAAGATCACTGCATATTCAGAATTTGAGCTGCCCTTTTTGGGTTTTCAACTCAAAACCCCTTTGGTCTCAAGATACCTTTGTGGGTTTTCGCCTTCTTTTTCTTTTTTCTCTTTTTTTAAAGTCTCAAAGCGTCCTTTTCGGGTTTTCACTTTGACCTCTTCTCCTTTTCAAGCAAAATACTTTTCGAATGAATCCGAGTTCATAGGATTGGGTAAGCTTTTCCCATCCATTTCGGTCAGAATCAGTGCACCTCCAGAGAAAGCATTCCTCACCACATATGGTCCTTCCCAATTAAGCATCCATTTTCCTCTGAAACCTTTTTGTATGGGAATGATCTTTTTCAGTACAAGATCCCCCTCATGAAACTCTCTTGGGAAAAATTTTTTATCGTAGACTTGCATCATTCATTTTTGGTACATTTGACCATGACGAATAGTTCTTAGCCTCTTTTCTTCAATTAAGTTCAACTGATCATATCGAGCCTGGATCCATTCAGCTTCATCCAGCTTTATTTCTAACAAAACTCGAAGAGAAGGTATTTCCACTTCAATAGGTAGAACTGCCTCCATCCCATAGACCAATGAGAAAGGAGTTGCCCCAGTAGAAGTTCTGACGGACGTCCGATAAGCATAGAGTGCAAATGGTAATTTCTCATGCCAATCCTTATAAGTCTTAGTCATCTTTCCTACTATCTTCTTGATATTTTTGTTAGCGCTTCCACTGCCCCATTCATTTTTGGATGATACAGAGACGAGTTATGGTGTTTGATGTTGAATTGACTACAAAATTCTGCTATCGTGCTATTGTTCAAGTTCAGTGCGTTGTCTGATATGATCCTCTCGGGCATTCTATATCAACAAATGATCTCTTTTTTCAAGAACCGACTAACTATCGACTTAGTAACGCTAGCGTAGAAAGCAGCCTCTACCTATTTCGGGAAGTAGTCAATTATCAAAAAGATGAATCGATGCCCATTCGAAGCTTTTGGTGAGATTGGTCCAATAACATCCATGCCCCACATGGAAAAAGGCCATGGGGAAGTCATTACATGCAAAGGTGACGGAGGCACATGAATTTTGTCTCTATAAATCTGGAATTTATGACATCTCTTGGCATAGTTGATACAATCTCCTTCCATGGTAGACCAATAATAACCAAATCTCATTATCTATCTGGCCGTTGTGAATCCATTAGCATGTGTTCCACAAATGCCCTCATGAACTTCCTCCAAGATTTTCCTAGCTTCAACAACATCAACACATCTCAATAATACTTGATCTTTTCTCTTTTTGTACAAGATATCCCTATCTAGAACATAGTCAGAGGTCAATCTTCTTAATGTCCTTTTACCATTCTCAATAGCATGCTCCGGGTATTCATGATTTTTTACGTACCGCAATACATCATGATACCAAGGGTGGTCATCCCTTTCCTCTTCTTCCATGTTATAACAATAAACTGGAACTTCGAAGATACTCATCTGAATAGGTCTTATATCCTCTGGTCTGTTTACTTTGATCATATAAGCCGGGTTGCCAAAACATCCGCCATCTAGTTTTCATCTCGTGGGAGATAATTAAAAGTAATGTCATCAAACTTCTCAATTAATCCCAGAACTATTTTTGGTAATCAACTAGTTTGGGATCTCTTGTCTCCCACTCTCCTTTAAGCTGGTAGATTACTAAGGCAGAATCTCCATATACTTCTAGCACTCTGATTTTATGCTCTATAGCTGCTCGAATTCCCATGATGCATGCTTTATACTCCGCCATGTTGTTTGTGCAATGAAAATCCAATTTGCATGTGAATGGATAATGATCACCACTAGGGGATACCAAGATTGCCCCAATTCCATTTCCCACAGCATTTGACGCTCCATCAAAATTTAGCTTCCACGGACATTCTTTAGTAGTTGCCACATACATTAACTCTTCATTGGGTAAATCAAAGCTTAAAGGTTCATAATCCTCCAAAGCCCTGCTAGCCAAAAATTCTATTACTGCGCTTCCTTTTATAGCTTTCTGGTTTACATATACTATATCAAATTCAGAAAGCAAAATCTGCCACCTTGCCATCCTTCCATTCAAAGCAGTTGACTCCATTATATACTTTGACGGATCAAGCTTCGAAATTAACCAAGTTGTATGATATAGCATGTACTGCCTTAATCTCTGAGTTGCCCAAATCAAGGCGCAACACAAATTTTCAATCAACAAATATCTCATTTCACATTCAGTGAATTTTTTGCTGAGATAGTATATTGCCTTTTCTTTTCTTCCTGACTCATCATGTTGACCAGGGGTTTTTCAGTAATTTCACAAGCTAGGGGTATTTTGGTAATTTTGCAAACCAGAGGTATTTCGGTAATTTCATAAATTAGGGGTATTTTGGTAATTTCATAAAATAGGGGTATTTCAATAATTTTGCAAACCAAGATATTTTAAATAGAGGTAACGATGCGTTTGGGCCTAGGGCCCATTCTTGGCCTAAATGGACCCACATGTTCATGTGGCCCATTTAGCCCAAATCTAGCCACAAATATGAGATTCACATAGACCAGTTCACTATCTACTACACAATAATATAATTTATTCATATTGGCCCACAGGCCCATTGAGCCCACTTGGCCCCTTTCGGCCCATCGTGGCCCAAACAACGTCAACCCACAAGAATACTCATGGTGGCCTTGACTATCGCGTCGAAGCTCCCACACGTGCGCTCGCACGCTCGTGTGGCTATCATCGTCGCGTGACCGACATTTCGGCATTTGCCGCTCTATAGCTAGAGTAGTGCCAAATACACACCTGATAGGATTTTGAAGCTAATACGCGCTCCGAATGCTCCTATGCCCAAACACCCACCAAGGTATGCTTCCTCTCCTCATAGACAGCTCCATATATAGCCAGCTTCTCACCTTCCCTCTTGCTAGCTTTTCGATATGGGATCCCTTCTTCATTAGAGTTTAAATCCAACACAAACTCTAGCCGTCCAATCCGAAAAATAAATGCTCCCCTACTTGTCATGAGATTCCAACCCAGGCTCCCTTGCACCCTTAATGTCACCTTGCCACTAGACCACTCGCTTCCTTGTGTCTAACATCATGCGCAACTAAATATAAATCTATGGGCCAAAGTCCAAGTTCAATTAAAAATAAATCAAAATGAAATGCCAACACCAATGTTTGAACCTTGGACCCATTGCTTCCTTGTGGCGTCACCTCCTTGTCTCTTATGTGGCGTCACTTTGCCACTACACCACAAGCTCTTTTTGTGTCATTTTTCTCCACATTTTATTCTTAAAGCCTACTTACTAACTCTCAGGGTTTTATTCACCTAAAACCAAAATTTTCCTAAAGCCCAAGTTTGATCCCAGGACTTCATAGAAGCCCCCTAACCTTCCAAAATCACTGATCTAATAGGTCCAACTTGCATCAATGCCATTCTCATGTTCTCAAAAAATTTTTAAATGCTCCAACGCCCAAGGTCCAATGGGCCCAATTCTACTAGGCCCAAATTTGGGTCGTTACAAAAAGAGCTATCTTCAGGAACCACACGGTCTGGGCACTACCACACGGGCTAAGCACACGCCCATGTGAGCCACACGGGCTGGCCATACACCCATGTGCGAGCCCATGTTGATTTCGAACCCTATTTCCCTAACACAAAGAAAAAGCTAATTTTTAGGGTTTCTGAGCATTCTAAAGTTTATATATACACACTAGAAGAAGACTTAAGGGAACACGCAGAGAAGAATGAAGAATTTACTTGAAGAATGCCAACGGATTCAACTCAGAAGCAGGATCTCCTTCAAGATTGAAAATCTCCATTCAATTTCTCTAAGAAGTTTTTTGGTTTCTTTATGTTTTGTGGTCTTCCTAATTTTGAGATGTTTTCCTTTCAAATTATGAACTAAATTCCCTAGATACCTAGGGAAGATGAAACCTATGATGGATCTTGTTATTTAATTTTTGAATTACATGATAAATACTTGATTTCTTGATCTCAATTATGTGTACTTATTCCATGTTTTAATGTTTTCAGGATATTAATTCATGATTGATGTGCTTATTTCAGTGGAGCAAAAGTCCCTGTTTAAGAGTAGATCTGGTATAATTGAGTGGAGTTGCATGCAATCCTAAAAATAGGATGACATAAATCTACCAGATTAGAGTCAAATCTAATAGGGAATCCATAGATTGAGTTAATGCGACAATAAGGGTTTTAATTAGAAAAGATTTCAATTAATCAACCCAGTATTAGTTATTTTTACTCTCGAAAGAGATATTAATATAATTTAGGGATTTCTACAGATCAAGGCAAGTGAATAAATCGTTTAATTCAAATTCAGAATAATAAGTGAAGTCTAGGTGGATTCTTTCCTGGGTATTATCTCTCTTATTGGTTCATTCGAATATTTTCTTACTTAATTCTCTGTTGCGTCTTAATAATTAGTCTAGAAAATTTTAGATTAAAAATAATTCCTTCAATTATCGGTTAGATAACAAAAAGATAGTAATTACTAGTACTTTTAGTCCTTGTGGATACGATATTCTCGACTCACCATAACTATACTATTTTTTCGATAGGTGCACTTGCCTTTGTCGTGATTTTAGTTAGTTAAGTGAATCATCATCAAATATATTCTACAACGATTTCATTATCAGTAGAGTTGTCAATAAAATGCCTTTATCAAATCGTCTGTAATCCCAACTTATTTCAGAAATTCGTGCACCACCATATCATTCTTCAGAGCTCTCTAGTTTTCAGTTGTTGAAATTTTATTTAGATCAATATGGATATCTTTAGCTGAAATTTACTTATCTCTAGAATTTCTACTTCTCAAAATTAGAATTTCACACTTGCTGAATTTCGTATACATTTCTCCCTCTTATATGACCTATTGTTAATAAATATAACAATAATTTTGTCTATATGCGGCTGAAAGCTCTGTCCTTTAAATTCATTATCCCAAAAAGTGTTACCAGAAACATATAATGTTGTACCATGTCCGGATGTAGTTTTCAATACATCTATCAATTTGTCTAATTCCTAATTCTGAGCTGATAATAACCTGATCATAAGTCATTTTTCATAAGCATGGTAACTCTTTAACTGATCCAACAAGTCGTTAATACTAGACAATTGATACTCTATGTTCATCATACTTAGTTTCACTTCTTGAATAAATTAAAATATTATTAATAAACATAACAACAATTTTGTCTATATACGGCTGAAATCTCACCTTTAAATTCATTATCCTAAAAAGTGTTACCAGAAACATATAATGTTGTACCATGTCCAGATGTAGTTTCCAATACATCTATCAATTTGTCTAATTCCTAATTCTGAGCTGATAATAACCTGATCATAAGTAATATTTCATAAGCATGGTAACTCTAATTGATCAATCAAGTCATTATACTGGACAATTGATACTTATTCTTCATGATAATCATAATTAACTGTCTGTAGTTATTACAAAAACTTAGAGTTCTTTCTTTATTTTTCACAACAACACAAGAACATTTGAAAGCGACAGTCAATCAAACAAATTCTCAGTCTAATAGTTCATTGTAGCTAAACTTTTAGTTCTTCCAATTCAGTCGATCCCATTCTATACAGTGCAATCAAAATTTGAGCAGTTTTGGGCGTAATTTCAATAACAAATTCAACTTTATCTCAGATGATAAGCCTGAAAATTCTTCGAAACAAATCAATGCATTTTACTAATTGTTGGGTATCGTTCTGTCTTTGTTTCTAATACTTAGAGTTTAAGATGACTAGATATGCTTCACATCCTCTTCTGATTAGATCCCAGGTCAATATCGGAAGAATATTACTAAACATATAGTAGGTTCTTACAACTTTAACATTAATCGCTTCACTATTCTGATATCTCAAGGTAATCCATTTCCATTTACTATTAACCACTACATTAAGCTCAGACAATCAATCTATTCTGAGAGTGACATCAAATTTTCCAAGTACTAGCAATATTAGATCGACAAAAGATTTACAACTAACACATGATACAAAAATTACTATTTATAACACATTGATTCAACAAATTTCGTTATTCTAACATAATATTTGGCCGACTTTACTAATATACTCTTTTCAATTACTAATGCAGTGTAATTATACGAATGTGTTAAATCAGGATCAATGAAAATATGTACAGTTATATCAAAAGGAGAAAAGAATTTATACCAATAGATATATTGGGAGATGTAGCCTCATATATAGCTTTTATAGCATAGGTTCTTGCAAGTGTGCAAGTCTCCAGTCTCACGACTGTATTCCTAGCTCCACTATGACTGGCTCTCATAGTATTTCCAAGTCTCGATCTTTTTCCTCTTCATGGAGTTATTTTTGATTTTGCAACCTGTTCTAAACCAGTCTCAAATTTATTTGGGCAATCCTTTCAAAACTGTTCAATGGAATCACATTAGAAAAAAGATCCTTTGTAACACCCAGAATTTTGGACCTAGAAGAATTGGGCCTTGGGCATGGGAGCGTTTAAAATTTTTGAGAACAAGAGAACGATACAAGTGCATGTTAGATCTATTGGGTGTGTGATTTTGGAAGGTTAAGGGGCTTCCATGAAGTCTTGGGTTCAAGCCATGTCATATGGAAAATTCTTATTTTTTAGCATTAGGGGAACCATGACTCTTGGTTTTAAGCCTTTTCAATAATTGTGATTAAAAAGAGATACAAAAGAGCCTGTGGTGTTGTAAAAAGGTGGTGACACAAGTATGGCAAGGAGGTGGCGTCACAGGTGTGGCAAGGAGGTCAGAGGTTCAAGTCTTACTACATGCAAATGGGATTATTTTTTTGCTCATTGTGGGCTAGATTTTGTGTTGAATTTGAACTCTGTGTTGGAGAGTTTGAATGGGTCAAATGAGTGATTTAAGGAGTGGATCATGGAGGAAATTAAGGAGGGGATCATGGAGAGGTAAGGGGAGGAAATCAAGGAAAGTTGGGTAGGTGAGAGTTGGTACCGAAATGGGGTCTCTACTCTTGAAAATTCGGCTAGTGTATGTAGGGATGCTATTTTTATTTTAGCCATTTCGATTTTTGACTCATTTTAATTCTTTTGACCTTTTGCCAAAATCGAGAAATACCCCTCTTCTCTGCTATTTTCTTTGCATCGGTTGCTGGTTGTGCTGATTGACCATTTATTCTTCTCCTCTTGGCACTTTTCTGCTCTTCTTGTTTCTCAATTTGACCGAACCAATCTTTTCTCTCCCTTCTTTCTTACTCATTCGAAGTTATTCATCTCACTTATCTAAAATCAAATTCTCCTTCTGTCTATTTCTTTTTCTGCAACTTTTCATCTCTGTCAACCTTGAGTTTTCTTTCTTAATCCGCAATTAGGCCGAATATTTGTTATCTTCTCTTCTTCTTCTTTTTTGTTTTGGCCAATATTTGATTGTTGTTCTTGATCGATTCTCTTCCTTCCCACCTACTTTAATTCGCATCGTCAAAGGTTTGTTAGTTCTGTGGTTGAATGTTGTAGCCAAATATACCCTATCCTTGTAACTTAATATTAAACCTTCCTCCATCTATTGCTCCAGCCTCTGAAGTGCTGAATCTATTCTTCTCTTGAGGGCTGTTTGAGTTCAATTTATCTATTGCCCATTAGTTAGGTGTAAGTGATTTGTGCTTTCAATCATTGACCAAATGTTAGTTCTCTTGTTGGCCATGTGTTTTCCTTAGGTTAGTATTTGATTAACCTTGTTTATAAAATATTGATGCTGAATAATGGTTGTGGTACAGATAAACCACAAGGAGGTGAGATCGGTTCATAATCAAATGGCTTAGGAAATATAAGCCGATTTAGTTAAGGTAGGTATTCATCTTGGGTTCGGCTTTTGTATGAGAAAGGCTTGTTAAATCTTATTAATGGAATGGCTAACCGAATACCTTAATCGAAGATAGGTTCTACGCTCTTGAACTATTACTTTTCTCCAACAAGGTGTGTACACACACACACACTCAATTATGGATCGACAAATGTCGAAATCCTGAAATGTTGAGAAGCCGAATGGCTGAAGGTACGACTACGACTATCACATGAGTGCATGAACTCGTGTGTGGATAAGTCAATACAACGAAAAAGGTCACTATGAGCATCTCGTGGTCTTAAGCCGTTTTGGGGACAAATGGACCAGAATAGGCCGAGTGGGCCCTACACAAGAAAATTTTATGGATGGATAGGATATAATGAGCCAGCCATGACGGTCACATGGCCAAAGGCAGTTTTGGGCTAAATGGGCCACACGAGCGTGTGGGCCCACTTGGGCTAAATATTGGGCTTTGGGCCCAAATACACCATTTTGATCATATATGTTATCTATGTCGCTCGAGTCGACTGTAGACCTTTGGAAAGGTTGTAAAATGATCGAAATACCCCGTAGGGTAAAATGATCGAAATACCCCCATAGGGTAAAATGACCGAAATACCCCTATAGGGTAAAATAACTGAAATACCCACATAGGGTAAATGATCGAAATACCCCTGTAGGGTAAAATGATTGAAATACCCTCATAGGGTAAATGACCGAAATACCTCCATAGAGTAAAATGACCGTTATGCCCTTGAAGGGCAAACTAACTAAAATGCCCCTACATGTTATATGATTGTTATTGTATGTTTTTTTTGTATGTTTGCATTCATGTGATATTATGCTGTATGGGGGATGGGATCATTGATTTGGAAGAAGTACATGATTTGTTAGGGTCGCATGGTTGCTTGACGACTGTGGATCCACCGATGGCTTTAAGCCGATTATGTGATTGGTAGCTTTGTTGCAATATCGGTTAGTGCCGCAACTGGTGCTACGTAAGGAGTGTAGGGATGGGTGGGTCGATTTAATCCCAATAAGAGTGCAGGGTTGGGCAAGAGACGGAGTGTAGGGTTGGTTTGGGCATTTATGCATTGCATATAATAATTTTGATATTAAGATGGCTTAGGCCCACATTAATTACTATAATGGGCTTAGGCCCAGATTGATGTGATGCATGCTTTATGATTGATGAGGGTTGTACACACTAAGTTTTCATAAACTCACCCCTTCTTTTTAATTTTTCAGGTAATCCTCAGTAAGCGGTTTGACGTACTAGAGGACTAGGAGGTGGCCACACTACGAACAACTTTAAATTTTAGTATTCTGTTTTACCTTACTTAAACCGCTTCCTTATTGGGTTGTAATAAGGCCTCTTTTAATTTTGGTTTTTAATTTGAGATTTTTAGTTTATTACGTTTTCTATCTGTTAAAAGTAGATCGCGATTTTCCAAAACAATAACTGTTTTCAACACTATGCTTCCACAACTTAATCTTTAAACATCACATTTTCATAAATCAGTTACTTTTAAACTTAGATTTCGCAACTGGAAAGAAATTTTGGGAATGAACTTGATATTTTTTCTATGTATTACGTTTTAAAAAAACAAATAAATAGACTAACGTAACTGGGATTTTACTCAAGCTTTTAATTAGGAAGGGTTTTCAATGAAAACATGGTTTTCGAAAGACACTTCAGTGTGGCACGCTAGATTCGACTATAACATCTAGGCCGTGTTTGGGGTGTTACATTTAGTGGTATCAGAGCCAAGTTACAAAACTCAGCTGTGGAATGGGTTTTCAAATATTGGATTTCAATAAGTTGTTTTTTCAATATGTGAAGGGTTGAGGTATGTCCTCTAAAAAGTGTGGCACATCGAGTCTCCAATGTTGAACCAATTAAGTTCTCCTGACACTAAAATTTATCTTAAACTGTTATATTGTAAATAGTTACGGGCTTACTTTAGATAATAGACTATACTGAGACTCTTTAGCTATAATAAACTGAGAAACTATAGGAAACTAAGACTGTAGTGAGCTTGCGATTGCGAAAACAACTCTTAACTACTACTTCCATAAAAAATTTGTTTAATTATTGAAACTATGAGCTAAATTCATAAAATTTCTAATTTAGATAATTCGCGAAGCAATAATAAGCAATAGAAGAGATGCAAGAGGCCACGATAGTGGCCGTGGAAGTGCTAGGGCTGGATCTTCGGCATCAGGCCATATGCCCAACGTTGAAGTGAGAGAGGCTCCAGTTTCACTGGTAATCGAGACAGGGTTGTATGTTCGGGCAGCTGGGGATGACGCATTGTCCCAAGCAATGCTAAGAATTTTGGAAAGGGTCTGTAACACCCTAAATTAGGGGGTTGTTAAAAATTTAATTAATTTCCCTTATGTGCTTGTAGAAATAAATATTTTGATTTCTAAGCATATTTAGAACCTTGACATAACCACTAATTAGGTCGGATGTGGAATTAAAATTTCTTCTTAAGGGTTTAAAAGGAAGGAAGCTAGGGATAGGGGTTAAATAAAACTTTGGTGAAACGTGACACAAAGAAATCCTTGGCTAAGTGGTTCCATGCGCCACTTGAGTGTTGGAGGTAAAGCGCAGGTCATAAGTTCGAGTGGCAGGAGGAGCAATCTACGTTTTGTTTTTTTATGAAGTGATGGGCTTAAGAAGGAAGGCCTTAAAATTAATTTGTGAAGGTTCATGGCATGAAAGTCCAGGTAGTAGGAGTGGCTTGGTGCACCACTTAAGAGAGGCAGCTCTTGGGTTCGAGGGACGCAAGGAGCAATTATTTTGGGCTTTTTACGTTAAACAAGAAAAAGGGCCAAGAAGAAAGTCTTATAAATAAATGGAAGGGTTAATTGACATGGCACTTAAGGGGGAGGCTGCAGCGTGAGGTCTTGGTTTCGAACCAAGGCAACTGCAGTAGTTTCTTTTATTTTTTTACTGGCGTGTATAGAAGGGTATTGGCATGAATGTGGACTCTTTAAATTGATAAGGATAAGGCTTTATTTTTTTTACAACAATTCAGCTGGAAGGGGGATTATTAGTAGTTTAATTGCTATTAATTGTTGAAGGTGAATAAGGGATTAAATGTAGGATAATTTTGCTTTGTTTTGTGATAATTAAAAGCTGGAAGTTTTATCTCATGGGAGGGATGTTGTTGGCCGAAATAGGAACTCTCTAGGGCCATCTATTTTCGGTTTAATGATTAAACAAGGATGTGCTGAAAACATTCAGCAAATTTCTTCTTCTTTTTCCTTTACTGCTGCCGAATTTCCTCTGCTTATATTGGTAAAATTCCAGCTTCTTTTCTTCTTCTTTTACAAGCCGAAATCCTCCTTGAACCCCTACATCTTTTCCCCTCTTTTTCTTCCTCCATTAGTCGAACCCTACTACTGCTTTGCCGAAATTTCCTTAGACAAATTGCCAAAAATTATTCAAAATTCCAGCATCTCTTTTGTTTCTCTTTAGCCAAAACCCCCTCCCTATTTGCTGTAGTTTTGGCCGAATATCAAAGCAAAGGATGCTCTCTTCTTCTCCAATCGGTTTGAGAGGAAGGGCCTTCGAGGATTTGGAAACAATCTAGTGAAACCGTCATCTTTTAATTAGTTGGTAAGTGGTGGTAAGGATTTATTAATAGTCTAATCTTTTAGTATTATAAGCCGAAGGCTTGTGAGGCTAACTGTTTTGTGTCTTAAGGTGTGGCCGATTGTCAGAGGTGAACCATCGCTTGGCTCGAGATTTGGTAGGAAACCGAATCACGTGTAGGTAAGGCCTCGTGTTTCAAATGATAACCCTTTGGAATTAATTTGGTTTGGCTGAATGGTCTACGGCACTAACCTTGTGTTTGGCCGAATATAGAGCAAGGAAATCTAGTGTGGCTGACTTGATTATTTGGGATTTGGGACTCTCATTAGTAACAGTGTGTACATACACACTTTATAACTAATTAATGTGGTAAGTATTTTGTGTATGCTAAATCGGATTTGTGTAGCTTCGGATTTAATACCATAAAGGTATAAGCAAGGTTTCAGGTAAGTCCTTGTCATTATGAGTTCTTTATGATGCTTTTGGGAAGCATGACATATTTGGTATATGTGACTTAAATATATGGTTAATGATAAATCCAGTGTATATTGCTAAATAAGCATGTTAGCATGATTTCTATTAAATATCATGGATTGATGTGGGATATATGAGTGGAGGAAGTGATATTCATGTCGACGGACACGGTGGTTTGGTACCACATTTCGTGACTACGATCACGGAGGTTTGGCACCTCAGGAGGTTTGGCACCTCATAGCGTCTCGTCGGTGGCTTAGCACCACGATGGGTTGGCCCCACGGATTATATTATGGGATCGGCGCCATGATTTGGTATCACCGTGGGTTGGCCCCACCGGTGGTTTGGCACCATAATTATTGATGAATATTGTGACTTTAAGTCACCGTGGTTTAACACCACCGGTGGTTTGGTACCACACGGGGTAGAGAAAGGTGTTTGGATGGTTAGGTTGGGTGCATAATTTAGTGCATGTTAATTTGTTATACATTGTGTATGTTGTTGCACTAAATCGGGAAAAGGGTTACACACTGAGTCTTGGTGACTCACCTTTTCCTTTAATATTTTCCAGGTGACTCATAGGTCGCGGATGAGGAGCCGGAAGGACTCGAGGTGGCCATGCAGTTAAATTATGAACCAGATGAACTTTGAATTATTTTTACTTTATTTTGGTTTTATTTATTTAAGTTGTAATAAGGCCTCCTAAGATTATTTTTATTATTTTACATGTTTGGGATGAATTATTTAAACTGCTTAATAACTTTAAAATGATTACACAAATTTTCTTAAATTCAAACGAAAAAGTTTTCTTTCGTACCATCGGGTACAACGACAAAATTGGTAACAACTTGACTTAATATACTTTTAAATGAACTAAGTATTGCTTTCTTTATACACCTCAACTGTTTTTAAAATAAGAAAACATCTTTTACTATGAACAAAATCGGCTAGACAAGGGTTTTCCAAAATGTTTTCATCTGTAACATACCGAATTTGGCCATAACGTTTGGGCCGGGTTTGGGGTGTTACAAAATTGGTATCAGAGCCTAGTTCAAAACTCAACTGTGGGGGGCCCAAGGCCCAAAATGTTTTGTTTTTGGATAGTAGGCCTTATTATGATGTTTGAGAAACTGTTTTGGCATGAACGACATGTGCCGAGTCTCCCAAGACCTATCCGCCTGGAAGTACTTCTATCAATTTTGTGAATTCTTTTGATGATGGGTAGAAGGGTAAAATGGGAACGTAGACTACTAGAGTAGAACTGTTGAACCCTAGGGCTAGTATACCTCAACTATGCATAAGATTTAATAATTACCTAAACAAACCATGTGAGTTGTCACTAAGCAAAAGATGTGGCAATCGTTATACGCATGTCTAGGATTGGATTCGGTGTGGGCACGGTATTTAAGCAGTCCTCGTGACTCACCTCCTACTCACTTGAACCCTACAGTGCGTAGTAATCAGTTCATCCTAGGCGAGACGACACACTCACAAAGCTAAACTCGATAACTAAAACCCGAAAGGGACTAGCCGTTTTGATTTTGGAAATAAATAAAATCTTAGTTTTTTTTTAAAAAAAAGACCAAAATACCCAAAATACCCTCTGTATGAAAATTTTTCAAATAGAAATTTTCAAAATGTCCTTCTTTTGTAAAATCACTTAGAACCCAATTTTTGGAAAACATTTTTGGTGAAAATGCCCTGAATGTGAAAAATTACCAAAATACCCTTAGGGGAAAAAAATTACAAAAACGCACTTGATTTATGATATTCCCAAAATACCCACAGTTCTAATCAAAATTTTCATTACATAAAAAGTACACAAAAACCTTAAATTGTAAAAACGTCATGATTTTAGAAAATTACAAAATTGCCCCTAACATACAAAGTTACCAGAATACCCCTGACTTTCAAATTTTTGCAACATCACTATTTTGGAAAATACAATTATCAAAAAGAGCCCTCAAAATTTTACAATTTTTGAGATATCCCTGATTTGATAAATTTTACAAATTTACCCTGATTTGTGAAAAATTACCAAAATGCCCTGAACTTTGAAATTACCCAAATACCCCAGATTTCAAATTTTTCAAAATACACCAGAAATTTAAGAGTTCCAAAATGCTTTTGGACAAAATCATCCGAAAATTTTATTTTTGAAAATTGCAAAAATACTCCTGTAGGACAAATTACGAAGTTACCCCTGGGTAGTGGAAAAACAATCATCATGGAAACTACAACATCTCTTTGAATGAATGAATGGAAAACTGTGTGTATGTATGTTACGGAAGAACCACTCCTAAACTCTTATCATAAAATTCCTTCGCGGGTAATCCAGTGAAACAAGTACTAATGCATAAAAATTTTTAAACAGATAAGCGCAATAGTTAGAATGAGTTCAAGAGGTCGAGGACGTCCGTCGCGTGGCCGTGGTAGGGGTAGGATGGCCTTGTCCGAGCCAGCAGGGTCCGAACATGGGTCAGGAAATGAGATGCCAGATTTGTCAGCGGCGAAAATCAAATTTCAAGATCAGACGGGTGGTAATGATGTCGTATCTCAAAATCAGACACGGTATTGGAGCGAGTTCTTGAGGCGGTAGGTCACGAGAACCCAAATAAATCGTGGTCGAACAACTCCGCGACGGCAGCGCGAGTATTCAGGAGGAGTGTCCGGGGTGGCGCCAGTCTTGGCGGAATATTGGCTAGAATCCTCTGAAAGGATTATGGTTGATTTGGATTTCACCACTGAGGAGAAGCTGAAGGGTATCATCTCTCTGCTTCGGGATGAGTCATATCAGTGGTGGCTCACCGTAAGAGATGGAACGGTGGCAGGAAATCTCACTTAGGAGTTCTTCAGGGAAGCTTATCAGAAGAAATATATTGGAACTAGCTATGTAGACGCACAGAGGAAGGCTTTCTTGAACCTGGTTCAAGGCAATAAGACGGTGGCCGAGCATGAGGCCGAATTCATCCGGTTGAGTAGGTATGCTCGTGGTATTGTGGGTACCGAGCATGAGCGCTGTGTTAGATTCGAGGACGGGCTGAGGGATGAGTTGAGAATGATGATAGCTCCACAATATGAATGGGAGTTTGCTGTCTTAGTGGAGAAATCGAAGGTTGCTGAAGGAGTAAGACAGTCGGTTAGACGAAATCAAGATAGAAATTGGAATAAAAGGAGCTCGGAATCTTCAAGGTTCTCGGGTAATGAGCAGAAGAGGACGAGGTTTGATGGGTCGGATCAGGCTGCTAGGCCTGCTGCTGTTGCTAATCCTTAATGGCCGCCACGGTGTGATAGGTGTGGCAAGTCTCACACGGGGGAATGTTGGAAGGGTAATCGGGATGCTTCAGTGTGGGTCCTTGGAGCATCGAGTTAGAGACTGTCAGAAGAAAGCGGCTAGGCGAGATCGAGGATCGAGGATCGTCTGCCGACAGGAGGGATAACCAATAGCCACAAAAGGGTCAAAGTAGTTAAGGGTAATAGAAATGGTAGCAGGCGTGGTAGAGGTCTTTGAAGGTCTGAGGCGAGGCAACCAAGGTTGGTTTATGCAATTGGCCATCGCGAGGAGGAAGATGTGCGAGATGTGACAACGGATATGCTCCTTATTTCTGGAATCCTTAATTGCTTGATTATTGTAGAGTTTTCTTGTTTTGCTAGGGAAGTGCCTGAAACTTTAGTTGTGAATTTAGAGATGGTGCTTAGGAAGTAAGATAGTTTTATTAAGATCAGAGTGCGCAGCATAAGCGTAGCACGTTAAGAGGTATGACTATTCGTTAGTAAGCAATTTCGAGGACGAAATTATTTTTAAAGGGGTAGAATTGTAACACCTAAATTAGGGGTTGTTAAAATTTAATTAATTTCCTTATGTGCTTGTAGAAATAAATATTTTGATTTCTAAGCATATTTAGGGCCTTGACATAACCCCTGAATTAGGTTAGATGTAGAATTAAAATTTCTTCTTAAGGGTTTAAAAGGAAGGAATCTAGGGATAGGGGTTAAATAAAACTTTGGGCAAAAGCGTGACACAAAGAAATCCTTGGCTAAGTGGTTCCATGCACCACTTGAGTGTTGGAGGTGAAGCCTTGAGTCACAAGTTCGAGTGGCAGGAGGAGCAATCTGCGTTTTGTTTTTTTTTTTTTTTGAAGTGATGGGCTTAAGAAGGAAGGCCTTAAAATTAATTTGTGAAGGTTCATGGCATGAAAGTCCAGGTAGTAGGAGTGGCTTGGGGCGCCACTTAAGAGAGGCAGGTCTCGGGTTCGAGGGACGCAAGGAACAATTATTTTGGGTTTTTTGCGTTAAAAAAGAAAAAGGGCCAAGAAGAAGGTCCTATAAATAAATGGAAGGGTTAATTGACATGAAAGTCAATTGGGGAGAGTTGATGCAGCGCAAGGGAAGTTGCGTGAGGTCTTGGTTTCGAACCAAGGCAACTGCAGTAGTTTCTTTTATTTTTTTTTTGGCGTGTATAGAAGGGTATTGGCATGAATGTGGACTCTTTAAATTGATAAGGATAAGGCTTTATTTTTTACAAAAATTAATTTGGAAGGGGATTATTAGTAGTTTAATTGCTATTAATTGTTGAAGGTGAATAAGGGATTCAATGTAAGATAATTTTGCTTTGTTTTGTGATAATTAAAAACTGGAAGTTTTATATCATGGGAGGGATGTTGTTGGTGAAATAGGGACTCTCTAGGGCCATCTATTTTGGTTTAATGATTAAACAAGGGTGTCTTTGAAAACATTCACAAATTTTTCTTTTTTTCCTTCTTCTTTGCCTAATTTCCTCTGCTTATATTGGTAAAATTCCAGCTTCTTTTCTTCTTCTTTTACAAGTGAAATCCTTCTTGAACCCCTACATCTTTTCCCTCTTTTCTTCCTCCATTAGTGAATCCCTACTACCTTCTTTGCCAAAATTTCCTTAGACAAATTGCCCAAAATTATTCAAAATTCCAGCATCTCTTTTGTTTCTCTTTAGCCAAACCCCTCCCTATTTGTTTGTAGTTTTGGTAGAATATCAAAGCAAAGGTGCTCTCTTCTTCTAATCGGTTTGAGAGGAAGGGCCTTGAGGATTTGGAAACAATCTAGTGAAACCGTCATCTTTAATTGGTTGGTAAGTGGTGGTAAGGATTTATTAATAGTCTAATCTTTTAGTATTATAAGCCGAAGGCTTGTGAGGCTAACTGTTTTGTGTCTTAAGGTGTGGCCGATTGTCAGAGGTGAACCATCACTTGGCCCGGGATTTGGTAGGAAACTGAATCAATTGTAGGTAAGGTCTCGGGTTTCAAATGATAACCCTTTGGAATTAATTTGGTTTGGCCGAATGGTCTAGGGCACTAACCTTGTGTTTGGCCGAATATAGAACAAGGAAATCTAGTGTGGCCGACTTTATTCTTGAGTTTGGGACTCTCATTAGTAGCGGTGTGTACATACACACTTTATAACTAATTAATGTGCTAAGTATTTTGTGTATGCTAAATCGGTTTGTGTAGCTTCGATTTAATACCATAAAGGTATAAGCAAGGCTTGGTAAGTCCTTGTCATTATGAGTTCTTTATGATGCTTTTGGGAAGCATGACATATTTGGTATATGTGACTTAAATATATGGTTAATGATAAATCCGGTGTATGTTGCTAAATAAGCATGTTAGCATGATTTACATTAAATATCATGGATTGATGTGGGATATATGAGTGGAGGGGAAGTGATATTCGTGTCGATTTTACACGGTGGTTTAGTACCACATTTACGTGACTACGGTCACGGAGGTTTAGCACCTCTAGAGGTTTGGCGCCTCATAGCGTCTCGTCGGTGGCTTAGCACCACGATGGGTTGGCCCCACGGATTATATTATGGGATCGGCGCGGTGATTTGGCATCACACATGGGTTGGCCCCACCGGTGATTTGGCACCACAATTATTGATGAATATTGTGACTTTAAGTCACTAGTGGTTTGGCACCACCGGTGGTTTGGTACCACACGGGTAGAAAGGTGTTTGGATGGTTAGGTTGGGTGCATAATTTAGTGCATGTTAATTTGTTATACATTGTGTATGTTGTTGCACTAAGCCGAAAAGGGTTACCTGCGAGTCTTGGTGACTCACCTTTTCCTTTAATATTTTCCAGGTGACTCGTAGATCACGGATGAGAAGTCGGATGGACTCGAGGTGGCCATGCAGTGAAATTATGAACCAGATGAACTTTGTATTATTTTTACTTTATTTTGGTTTTATTTATTTAAGTTGTAATAAGGCCTCCTAAGATTATTTTTATTATTTTACATGTTTGGGATGAATTATTTAAACTGCTTAATAACTTTAAAATGATTACACAAATTTTCTTAAATTCAAACGAAAAAGTTTTCTTTCGTACCATCGGGTACAACGACAAAATTGGTAACAACTTGACTTAATATACTTTTAAATGAACTAAGTATTGCTTTCTTTATACACCTCAACTGTTTTTAAAATAAGACAACATCTTTTACTATGAACAAAATCAGCTAGACAAGGGTTTTCCAAAATGTTTTCATCTGTAACATACCGAATTTGGCCATAACGTTTGGGCCGGGTTTGGGGTGTTACAGGGTCGTTGGGCCCAACAATTGCATTGGAAGCCGTGGGTCAATTTCAGAGCGACTTTGATCAAATGGAGCAGAGATTTTCAAAGGTATCGCGGGAGTGGCCCCTAATATGGCCAAATATTGGCTAGAGGCCATCGGAAGGATAATGGATGACTTGGATTACATTTCAAAAAAAAATTGAAAAGTGTGGTATCATTGCTGCGAGAGGAAGCCTACTAGTGGTGGCTTACCATGAAAGAGGGCACTCAGCCAGACCGGGTCACTTGGGAGTTCTTCAAGTCCATATTTCAAGGGAAGCACATGGGCACAAGCTATGTGGATGCCCGGAGGAGGGAATTCTTGAACTTGACTCAGAAAGACAGATCTGTGGCAGAAGACGAGGCAGAGTTCCTATGACTCAGTCGGTATGCTAAAGGAATAGTGACAACGGATTATGAACATTATGTTTGATTTGAAAATGGCCTTAAAGATAGTATTCGAGTACTAATTTCTCCCCAAAGGGAGCGGGATTTGCAGTATTGGTGGAGAAAGCAAAGATCACTAAAGATGTGAAGCGCTCTGAGCTGCTAAACCGAGAAAGAGAAAGGGAAAAAGGGAAAAAAATAAGAGGGATTCTGAGCACTCTAATTCTGATCAGAGACCTAAGAGAAGGGCCAGGGTGGATGGACCAGTCAGAGCTGGGCTCCCTGTTGCTACTATTGGGTTACCACCTTGCGCTATTTGTGGGAAAGCTCATGTGGACGAGTGCTGAAGGAGGACGGGAGCTTGTCTGAGTTGTCGTTCCATGAAACACTATCTCAGAGAGTGTCCCAGAAGACCAGATCAGACACAAGTTTTTGGCAATAGTGATGTACAGCCACCTAGGGGTGGAAAGCAGCTACCTAGAGGCCTTGGACAGGCCAGGGGTAGAAATGGTTTAGGTTGTGGAGGTCCAGGCAGAGGTGTTGGTCATGCGGAGGCAAGGCAGCCAACTTTGGTTTATGCAGCACGTCACTGAGAAGATGGAGGCGCTCTATATGTGAATACTGGTACGTACTTTACCCATAGGGTACTACTTACCTAATTTGCAATTAGGATTAGAGTGCGCAGCAAAAGCATAGTGGTGTAACCTGTGTTGTGCGGCTATTAGATAGTTGGAAATTTCAAGGATGAAATTTTTTTAAGGGGGTAGAGCTGTAACGCCCCGAATTTTGGGCCTAGAAAAATTAGGCCTTGGGCATGGGAGCGTTTAAAATTTTTGAGAACAAGAGAACGACACAAGTGCATGTTAGATCTGTTGGGTGAGTGATTTTGGAAGGTTAAGGGACTTTTATGAAGTCCTAGGTTCAAGCCATGTCATATGGAAAATTTTTATTTTTTAGCATTAGGGGAACCATGACTTTTGGTTTTAAGCCTTTTAAATAATTGTGATTAAAAAGAGACACAAAAGAGCCTGTGGTGTTGTGGCAAGGAGGTGACACAGGTGTGGTAAGGAGGTGGTGACACAGGTGTGGCAAGGAGGTCAGAGGTTCAAGTCTCACTGTATGCAAATTGGATTATTTATTTTGCTCATGTGTAGGCTAGATTTTGTGTTGGATTTGAACTCTGTGTTGGAGATTTTGAATGGGTCAAATGAGTAATTTAAGGAGTGGATCATGGAGGAAATTAAGGAGGGGATCATGCAGAGGTTAGGGGAGGAAATCAATGGAAGTTAGGTAGGTGAGAGTTGATGCCGAAATGGGGTCTCTGCTCTTGGAAATTCGACTAGTGTATGTAGGGATGCCATTTTTCTTCTAGCCATTTTGGCTTTTGACTCATTTTTAGTTCTTTTGGCCTTTTTCCAAAATCGAGCAATACCCTTTTCTTTGCTATTTTCTTTGCATCAACTACTGCTTGTGTCGATTCTCCCTTTATTCTCCTCCTCTTGGCACTTTTCTGCTCTTCTTGTTTCTCAATTTGACCGAACCAATCCCTTCTCTCCCTCCTTTATTACTCATTCGAAGTTCTTCTTCTCACTTATCTAAAACTAAATTCTCCTTCTCTCTATTTATTTTTCTGCAACTTTTCATCTTTGTCAACCTTGAGTTTTCTTTCTTAATTTGCAATTAGGCCGAATATTATCTTCTCTTCTTCTTCTCTTCTGTTTTGGCCAACATTTGATTGCTATTCTTTACCGATTCTCTTCCTCCTCACCTGCTTTAATCTGCATCGTCAAAGGGTTGTTGGTTCTGTGGCCGAATGTTGTAGCCAAATATACCCTATCCTTGTAATCGAATATTAAACCTTCCTCTATCTATTGCTCCAACTTCTAAAGTGTCGAGTCTATTCTTATCTTGAGGGCTATTTGAGTTCAATTTATCTATTGGCCGATTGTTAGGGGTAAGTGGATTGTGCTTTCAATCATTGACCGAATGCTAGTTCTCATGTTGGTCGTGTGTTTTCCTTAGGTTAGTATTTAATTAACCTTGGTTATTGGATATTGATGTTGAATAATTGTTTTGGTATAGATAAACCATAAGGAGGTGAGATCGGTTCATAATCAAACGACTTAGGAAGTATAAGCCGATTCAATTAAGGTAGGTATTAATCTTGGGTTCAGCTTCTATATTAGAAAGGCTTGTTAAATCTTATTAATGGAATGGCTAACTGAATACCTTAATTGAATATAGGTTCTACGCTCATGTGCTACTACTTTTCTCCAGCAAGGTGTGTACACACACACACCACTCCAATTGTAGATCGGCAAATGTCGAAATCCCGAAATGCTGAGAAGTCGAAAGGCCGAAAGGCCGAAAGTACGGCTACGACTATCACACGAGTGAACGAACTCACGTGTAGAAAAGTCGATACAACGACAGAGGTCCCCATGAGCATCTCGTGGTCTTAGGCCGTTTTTGGGGCCAAATGGATCAGAATGGGCTGAGTGGGCCTAATGGGCCGCTTGCCCTACACGAGAAAATTTTGTGGATGGATAGGAAATAATGAGCCGGCCATGATGGTCACATGACCAAAGGTAATATTTGGGCTAAATGAGCCACACGAGCGTGTGGGCCCACTTGAGTCGAATATTGGGCTTTAGGCCCAAATACACCGATTTGATCATATATGTTATATGTGTCGCTCGAGGCGACTGTAGACCTTTGGGAAGGTTGTAAAATGACCGAAATACCCCTATAAGGTAAAATAACTAGAATATCCCTATAGGGTAAAATGACCGAAATACCCTCATAGGGTAAATGACTGAACCCCTATAGGGTAAAATGACCGAAATACCCCTATAAGGTAAATGATCGAAATACCTTCGTAGGGTAAAATTACCGTTATGCCCCTGAAGGGCAAAATAACTGAAATGCCATACATGTTATATGATTGTTATTGTAAGTTTTTTTTTTTTTTTTGGTATGTTTGCATTCATGTGATATTATGCTGCATGGGGGATGGGATCATTGATTTGGAGGAAGTACATGATTTGTTAGGGTCGCATGGTCGCTTGACGACTGTGGATCCATCGATGGCTTTAAGCCGATTATGTGATTGGTAGCTCTGCGTAATATTGGTTGGTGCCACAACCGATGCTACATAAGGATTGTAGGGATGGGTGGGTCAATTTAATCCCTACAAGAGTGCAGGGTTGGACAGGAGACAAAGTGCAGGGTTGGTTTGGCCATTTATGCATTGCATATAATGATTCTGATATTGAGATGGACGTAGGCCAGATATATGTGATATGTGACATTTGATATGGGCTAAGGCCCAACTGAGGCTATTATGGGCTAAGGTCCAAATGCCACCGTTACTGTGTTGGGCCTAGGCCCACATTGATTTCTGTAATGGGCTTAGGCCCGGATTGATGTGATGCATGCTTCATGATCGATGAGGGTTGTACACACTGAGTTTTCGTAAACTCACCCCCTCTTTTTAATTTTTCAAGTAATCCTTAGTAAGCGGTTCGGCGTACTGGAGGACTCGGAGGTGGCCACACTACGAATAGCTTTAAATTTTAGTATTCTATTTTACCTTACTTAAACTCGCTTCCTTATTAGGTTGTAATAAGGCCTCTTTTAATTTTTGGTTTTTAATTTGGGATTTTCAGTTTATTACGTTTTCTATATGTTAAAAGTAGATCGCAGTTTTCCAAAACAATAACTATTTTCAACACTACGCTTCCACAACTTAATCTTTAAACATCACGTTTTCGTAAATCGGTTACTTTTAAACTTAGCTTCCGCAACTGGAAAGAAATTTTGGGAATAAACTTAATAATTTTTCTATGTACCATGTTTAAAAAAAACAAATAAATAGACTAACATAACTAGGATTTTACTCAAGCTTTTAATTAGGAAGGGTTTTCAA
Organism: Gossypium rotundifolium; assembly: GCA_025506655.1. Classification (NCBI taxonomy): domain Eukaryota; kingdom Viridiplantae; phylum Streptophyta; class Magnoliopsida; order Malvales; family Malvaceae; genus Gossypium; species Gossypium rotundifolium. Next base: position 32,708,311 of record CP106727.1, on the reverse strand, counting down.
TGAAAACATAGTTTTTGAAAGACACTTTAGTGTGGCATGCCAAATTTGGCCATAACGTCTAGGCCGGGTTTGGGGTGTTACATCCTTCCTTTAATCTAAATTCTTCATAATGGCTTCGTCGTGAGGCTTGCAAACTAATTTATTCACATTTTGATTGCTACATACACTGGCTACTTGTATAGACCGAAATCTTTAGTCATTTGGTCTTGGTTTATTTCTTCCCATGAACCCTAATGGAGTAGTTTGACAACTAAATACTTCTCTCAATTTTTTTGATGGTGGAGCTTGAACTAATCTAGCTAGTCCTTATTTTATGAATTCTCTCGATTTCAATTATTATTGCTTTTTATCGTTACAAATTTCTTCCATTTTCTGCTGCAGTTTCGAATAATTCCACAAATTCAAGTAAATTTAAGGCTCCGACTAACATTCTAATATCATCATTCAAACCATCCTCGAATCGAATACACATTTCAGATTCGGTCAGAACAATTCCTTGAGCATATTTACTCAATCAGAAAAATTCTCATTCGTACTCAGCTACAGACCTCCTTCGTTGTTTTATTTCAAGAAACTCTTTCTTTTTCTTCTTTAAATACAAACGACAGGCATATTTTTTCTTGAATTTTGTTTGAAAAGTCCTAGTGAACCTGATCACTCAAAATCATTTTCATCAATGAATTCCACCATGAACATGCTTCGTCTTTCAGTAACAAAACTACATATTTCAAACTATCTTTTGGGAAACACATCAATTCTGTAAAAAAAAAAAATTCAATGTATTCTCGAGCCAGTATTTAGCTTTGATTGAATTTTCATCAACTTTACCTTTGAATTCTTCGACCCCATATTTACAGATCTTATCCACTAGAGTTCAATGAACAGTTGTAAGTGTAGGGTTTTGAGGACACAGGGGTACTGTTGGAGGCACTATTTGGGGTGGAGGTTGAGGCGTTGGAAGAAAGGGTGAAGTTAGGGCTTAAATAAAATTTAGAAGGAACATGACACAAGAATGGGCTTGGTACTAGTGGCTTCTTTGCTTCCTTAGAGCCTCGGTACATAAGAAGTTCTTATGGGCTTCGAACCTAGGGGTTTGCACTTTGGGGTTTTATTTTTTTTCTTCTTTGTTCTTTGGCGTTGGAGGGAGTAATGGCAAAAAGGGATATAGGACTCTTAATTAAGCTATTTTTTTTTTGTTCTTTGCTCTAGAAATCGGTTGGAAGGGGAAAATAAGTAGTTTATTTTCATTATAATTGTTTGAGGAGATTAAGGGATAATTAGAGGATAAATGTTATTTTTCTATGGGTGATAATTGAGTGGAATTATCACCTAAAAGGGAGGAATTGGCCAGCATTGGGACTCCTTGGGAGGTCGTTCAAAATTGATTTTTATACAGAAAGAGGTGCCAAAAGTCCTTCAATTTTTTCTTTTCTTTTCTCAATAGTCTGCTTCTTTGAATTTCCTCTGCCTATATTGTGAAATTCCAGCTTCTTTTCTTCTTCTTTTACAAGCCAAAATCTTCCTTGAACCCCTACTTCTTTCCCTTCTCCTTTTTCTTCCTCCATTAGCCGAATCCCTACCATCTTGCTGTCGAATTTCCCTTATACCATTACCCAAAAATTTCTCAAAATTCCAGCATCTCTTTTGTTTTCTTAGCCGAATTCCCTCCTCCCTATTTGCTGTAGTTTTGGCCAAATATCAAAGCAAAGGGCGCCCTCTTTTTCCCCAATCGGTTTAAGAGGAAGGTAAGTGGTGGTAAGGACTTGATTTAGTAATCTTTTTAGTTTAGGTATTCGATAAGTCGAAGGCTTGGAGGCTAACTATTTTGTGTCTTAAGGTGTGGTCGATTGTCAGAGGTAAACCATCGTTTGGCTCGGGATTTGGTAGGAAATCGAGTCACGTGTAGGTAAGGTCTCGGGTTTCAAATGACAAACCTTTGGAATTAATTTGGTTTGGCCGAATGGTCTAGGGCACTAACCTTGTATTTGGCCGAATATAGGGGCAAGGAAATCTAGTGTGGCCGACTTGATTCTTCGGGATTTGGGACTCTTATTAGTAACAGGTGTGTACATACACACTTCATAACTCGTGATTGTGCTAAATGCATTGTGCATGCTAATCTGAATTAATGTAGATTTGAATTTAATACCATCGTGGTATAAGCAAGGAACCAGGTAAGTCCTTGTTGTTATGAGTTTACTTTATGATGGTTTTGGGAAGCATGACATATTTGGTAAATGTGGCATATAAATATGTGGCTAATGATTAAATTCAATGTATGTTGTTAAATAAATATGTGGGCATGATTTCTGTTATATACATATCATTGATTGATGTGGGTTGTATGAGAGGAGGGGGAAGTAATATTCATGTCGACGGACACCAGTAGTTTGGTACCACATTTCGTGACTATGGTCACCAGAGGTTTGGCACCTCAAAGGTTTGGCACCTCATAGCGTCTCGTCCCCAAGGGCTTAGCACCACGATTGGGTTGGCCCCACGGATTATATTATGGGATCGACGCCGTGATTTGGTATCACACGTGGGTTGGCCCCACCAGTGGTTTTGACCACACTTGATTATTTGTGACCTATGGTCATCAGTGGTTTTGACCACACGATGGGTTGGCCCCATCATTTAATTTGTGACTTTACGTCACGGTGGTTTAACACCAAAGTGGTTTGGTACCACACGGGGTAGGGAAAGGTGTTTTGGATGGTTATGTTGGGTTGCATGTGCATGTTTATTAATGACTTGTGTATGAGTTACTTTCTGGGTGGGGATTTACACACCGAGTCTTGGTGACTTACCCTTCCCTTAACATTTTGCGATGAGTAGATAAGCGGAGATGGAGCCGAGAGGACTCGAGGCGCCATGCTTATCGTTGGATTTAAATTTGTTATCGTTAAGTTTAATTATTTATTTTCTAAGTATTTTAATTTGGGATGTAATAAGGCCGCTATTATTATTTCGGATGCTTATTTTACTATTTTATTTTACTTATGTTACACTACAAATGATATTTATAAATATTGAGTAAACCGGTTAAAAGTAAAATTTTTCAAACTTAATAAACTTCTACGGGTTTTCAAAGAAGTTACCATCGGGTAACAAAATTTACCAAGTCAATTATAACTTTAACGTTTTTAAATGATACTTGATCAAACGTTTTCAAAGAGTTTATCAACCCAACCATGTTTATAAAAGCCCAACTGAGTTTTCAAAACACCGTTTTAAAACCTTAGACATATTTTAACAAAATTTCACTTGACATTCAAGTTACTTCAAATTATTTTACTCCGTGACATACCAGATCCGGTCAGGACTAATGGGCCAGGTTTGGGGTGTTACATTTTTGGTATCAGAGCCAGGTTCAAAACTCGACTGTGGGGGGCCCAAGACCCAAAATGTTTGGTTTTTGGATAGTAGGCCTTATTATGATGTTTTGAGAAACTGTTTTGGCTTGAACAGCATGGCACCGAGTCTCTGACACCTATCCACCCAGGTAAGTACTTCTATCTATTGCTGTGAATATTTGATGTGGGGTAGAAGGGTAAAATGGGGACGTAGACTATTAGAGTAGAACTGTTGAACCCTGTGGCTAGCTTACTCCAACAGATATTGCATAAGATTTAATAAATTCCTAAACAAACCACGTGAGTTGTCACTAAGCAAAGGATGTGGCAATCGTTATCGCATGTCTAGGATTGGATTCGGTGGGGCTTGGTATTTAAGCGATCCTCATGACTCACCTCCTACTCACTTGAATCCTACAGTGCGTATGTAGCGGTTTATCCTAATTGAGACGACACACTCACACAAAGCTAAACTCGATAACTAAAACCCGAAAGGGATTAGCCATTTTGTTTTTGAGGAAAATAAAACCTTGTTTTTTTAAAAAAAAGAAAAATGACCAAAATACCCCTCAGTTTGAAAAATGACCAAAATACCCCTGGCTTGTAAATTATCAAAATACCCTCCGTATGAAATTTTTTCAAAAAGAAATTTTCAAAATATCCTTCTTTTGTAAAGTCACTTAGAACCCAATTTTTGGAAATCATTTTTGGTAAAAATGCCCTGAATGTGAAAAATTACCAAAATACCCTTAGGGGTAAAATTACGAAAACGCCCTTGAATCATGAATTTCCAAAATACCCACGATTTTAATAAAAAATTTCATCACATAAAAAGTGCTTTAAAAAACTTAAATTTCAAAAACATCATGATTTGATAAAATTACAAAATTGCCCCTAACCTATAAAATTACCAGAATACCCCTGACTTTCAAATTTTTGCAACATCACTATTTTGGAAAATACAATTATCAAAAAGAACCCCCAAAGTTTTACAACTTTTGAAATATCTTTGATTTATTAAATTTTACAAATTCACCTGATTTATGAAAAATTACCAAAATGCCCCTGAGTTTCAAAATCACTGAAAGACCCCTGAATTTTAATTTTTTCTCAAAATATCCAGGGAAATTAAGAGTTTTAAAATAATTTTTGACAAATCATCCGAGAACCTGTATTTTTGAAAAATTATGAAAGTACCTCAGAGGACAAATTACGAAAATACCCCGGGTGGTGGAAAACAATCACCATGAAATCAACAACGTCTCTTTGATTGAATGAATGAAAGATCGTGTGCTTGTGTGATTACGAAAGAACCACTCCTAAAACTTCTATCATAAAATTTCTTCGCAATAATCCAAAGGAAACGAATACTAATGCATAAAATTCTTAAACAAATAAACGCAATCGTTAGAAATGAGTTCTAAGGGACGTAGAGATTGTGCCTAGGAAGTAAGATAGTTTTATTATGATCAGAGTGCGCAGCATAAGCGTAGTACGGTGAGTTAAGATGTACGACTATTCGTTAGTAAGTAATTTCGAGGACGAAATTATTTTTAAAGGGGGTACAATTGTAACACCCTAAATTAGGGGTTGTTAAAATTTAAATAAATTCCATGTGGGCTTCAAGAAATAAATAATATGACTTTATTTGGCATGATTTAGGGTCTAGAAATAACCCCGATTTAGGTTGGTTTTGAATTAAAATCTCTTTTAAGGAACTTAAAAGAAAGGAGCTAGGTGAAGTTAGGGCTTAAATAAAATTTAGGAGGAACATGACACAAGAATGGGCTTGGTACTAGTGGCTTGGTGCGCCTAAGAGGTTTGCTAGGGGGAGGTTCGAGCCTCAGTAGATACAAGGTGGAAATATTTTTTTTACCTTGTGGGCTTCTTGGGCGTTAGGGCTAGGGAGGCCTTATAATTAAACAAAGGAGGTTTATGACATAAAAGTCGGGCTGGTGGAGTGGCTTGGGGCGCCACTTAAGGGCCTTGGTATGAGGTCTCGGGTTTGAGACATGAAGGAAGCAAGGAGTTTTATTTTTGGGCTTTGGCTCTACAAGGGAAAAGGACTCAGGTATAAGGCTTATATTTAAAAGGTAAGGGCTCATGACATGAAAGTCTAAAGGGGAGAAGTGGCAAGGGCATTGAAAGAAGGGTCATTGCTTGCTTCCTACAACAAAGTTGCTAGTTCGAACCCTGTAATGCACTTTGGGGTTTTATTTTTTCTTCTTTGTTGCTGGCGTTGGAGGGGAGTAATGGCAGCATATAGGACTCTTAATTAAGTTATTTTTTTTTTTTTGCTCTAGAAATCTATGGAAGGGGGAAAATAAGTAGTTTATTTTCATTATAATTGTTTGAGGAGATTAAGGGATAATTAGAGGATAAATGTTATTTTTCTATGGGTGATAATTGAGCTGGAATTATCACCTAAAAGGAGGAATTGGCCAGCATTGGGACTCCTTGGGAGGTTGTTCAAAATTGATTTTGTACAAAGAAAGAGGTGCCAAAAGTCCTTCAATTTTTTTTCTTTCTTTTCTCAATAGTCTTCTTTGAATTTCCTCTGCCTATATTGCTGAAATTCCAGCTTCTTTTCTTCTTCTTTTACAAGCCAAAATCCTCCTTGAACCCCTACTTCTTTCCCTTCTCCTTTTCTTCCTCCATTAGCCAATCCCTACCATCTTGTCGCCAATTTCCCTTATACCATTACCCAAAATTTCTCAAAATTCAGATCTCTTTTGTTTTCTTAGTAATTCCTCCTCCCTATTTGCTGTAGTTTTGGCCAAATATCAAAGCAAAGGGTGCCCTCTTTTTCCCCAATCGATTTAAGAGGAAGGTAAGTGGTGGTAAGGACTTGATTTAGTAATCTTTTTCCTTTAGGTATTCGATAAGCCGAAGGCTTGGAGGCTAACTATTTTGTGACTTAAGGTGTGGTCAATTGTCAGAGGTAAACCATTGTTTGGCTCGGGATTTGGTAGGAAACCAAGTCACGTGTAGGTAAGGTCTCGAGTTTCAAATGATAAACCTTTGGAATTAATTTGGTTTGGCCGAATGGTCTAGGGCACTAACCTTGTGTTTGGTCGAATATAGGGGCAAGGAAATCTAGTGTGGCCGACTTGATTCTTCGGGATTTGGGACTCTTATTAGTAACAGGTGTGTACATACACACTTCATAACTCGTGATTGTGCTAAATGCATTGTGCATGCTAATCTGAATTTATGTAGATTTGGATTTAATACCATCGTGGTATAAGCAAGGAACCAGGTAAGTCCTTGTTGTTATGAGTTTACTTTATGATGGTTTTGGGAAGCATGACATATTTGGTAAATGTGGCATATAAATATGTGGCTAATGATTAAATTCAATGTATGTTGTTAAATAAATATGTGGGCATGATTTACATATATACATATCATTGATTGATGTGGGTTGTATGAGAGGAGGGGAAGTAATATTCGTGTCGATTTGACACCAAAGGTTTGGTCCCACATTTCGTGACTATGGTCACCGAGGTTTGGCACCTCATAGCGCCTCGTCCCAAAGGGCTTAGCACCACAAAGGTTGGCCCCACGGATTATATTATGCGATCGACGCCAAGTGATTTGGTATCACACGTGGGTTGGCCCCACCAAAGGTTTTGACCACACTTGATTATTTGTGACCTATGGTCATCAGTGGTTTTGACCACACGATGGGTTGGCCCCATCATTTAATTTGTGACTTTACGTCACCAGTGGTTTGGCACCAGCAGTGGTTGGGTACCACACGGGGTAGAGAAATGTGTTTTGGATGGTTAGGTTGGGTTGCATGTGCATGTTTATTAATGACTTGTGTATGAGTTACTTTACTGGGTGGGGGATTTACACACTGAGTCTTGGTGACTCACCCCCTTCCCTTAACATTTTGCGATGAGTAGATAGCGGAGATGGAGCCGAGAGGACTCGAGGCTACCATGCTTATCGTTGGATTTAAATTTGTTATCGTTAAGTTTAATTATTTATTTTCTAAATATTTTAATTTGGGATGTAATAAGGCCGCTATTATTATTTTGGATGCTTATTTTACTGTTTTATTTTACTTATGTTACATTACAAATGATATTTATAAATATTGAGTAAACCTGTTAAAAGTAAAATTTTTCAAACTTAATAAACTTCTACGGGTTTTCAAAGAAGTTACCATCGGGTAACAAAATTTACCAAGTCAATTATAACTTTAACGTTTTTAAATGATACTTGATCAAACGTTTTCAAAGAGTTTATCAACCCAACCATGTTTATAAAGCTCAACCGAGTTTTCAAAACACCGCTTTTAAAACCTTAGACATAGTTTAACAAAATTTCACTTGACACTCAAGTTACTTCAAATTATTTTACTCCGTGACATACTAGATCCGGTCAGGACTCATGGGCCGGGTTTGGGGTGTTACACACAAACTCACTAAACTATTGACTCATCATGCCAAAGAAGACATTTTTCATTTCATTGTTGGAAATTTGTTAAACTGGCATACTGTGACTCACTCCCTATTTAGAAGTTGGGACATTACTATCCACTCCATCTGGAAGGATGCTATTAGATTCTGCCGACATCTTTATATCTATAAGAAAATAAAGTTAGATCGGATCAAAATCATCAAACTATAACATGTTATATGTGGCATGTAATTTCTAGAACCATTACATGGTACGTTCAATCCTATAATCAACTAAACCGTAGCTCTAATACCACTAAATTTAACACCCCTTGCCTAGTTCAGTCACTGGGTTAGAGCTCCAGGATGCTACAACAATTAATAGGATCAATCACATACATTGAACATCCATAACGTTCAATAAATCAACAAATAGAAGTCATGATTCATGATTATTATGATTTATAAACAAATAGGAGTCTTAATCAAAAGGAAAGCTCTTAAGTTGACTTGAGTATAAATAAGGACCAACTTACAAACTTTTAAAAAACTAGGTAAAAATCATTAAATTGGGCTACACGGTTATGTGCCTAGCCCATGTTAAAAATGAGACCATGTAATCTAGAGTCACATGACCGTGTACCCAAACCATGTGGACTAAAATATAAAAATCTTACAAACATTCACACAGTCGTGTAGTCAAACCATGTAATCTACGATTAATTACAATATTATTGACATCCTTTTTACATATAACTTTAGCTTGTTTAATAGTTAAACCAAAGCATCTTAGTATATATTTAGGTTTTCATGCTTAAAGTAGTAATGTATGTTTTTTAGTAGTTTTTATTACATTCTATATATCTAAATAAGTTTACATGGTCTCGTAGGACAAATCGAGAGGTAAAGATGCATATTCGGGCTAAAACTGATGCATATGTCGTGACACCAAGACATTGATGTCTCAACATCGAAGATAAAAGCCAAAAACAAGTCCTGGAGTGAAATTGCCCTCGATGTCATGACACACTTCCTACTGTGTTGCGACATACCCCTTGTGTTGCAACATTGTAGGCCTGTGTTACAACATAGCCCCTACGTAGCCCAAAAATTCCTGTACGTGATAATTACATTTTGGAGGGAAATTAGGTGTATTTGCCTTAGTTGAACTCTAAGGACTTCAAGGATAGTTTAAACACTTTAATATTATGAGTTTAGCCTATATAAAGGTCATTTTAATCAATTTAAACACATAATTTTAGGGTTTTGATTCTTAGGTTTTTCATTCATTCTTAGATTTTACTTAGGTTATTTTATGTTCTTGTAATCGAAAGATCCTATTCCAAAGTAGACTTACGCGAGTGGAGACTATTTTGGAGCCACGCTTTCATTGATAAATCCATTAGCATGTCATTTACTTATTTTATTCTTTATATCTCTTTGTTTAACATTATAATCAATTTATGCAAAGATTAGAATTTATGCTTTATGCATATTTTACATGTTTGAATTGCTTTAACATAATTAATTTATTGAATGATAGAGTTTCTTAGCGAATCAAATATTTGGGAGAGGAAGAACTTAAACCCTAGACTTAACGACCCTAAGCAGCCATTTAGGTGGGAATTAATTCAAAATTGGTATGACCCATCCGTGAACACCTTAATCCCGAACTAGTCTAGACTGTGAGGTCAGAAGATAAGTAGTTTTTGCTGACTCATTATTCTAGTGGAAGATCGGAAGATCCTACTAGGGTATCGATTAGTTGATTGATTAGAACACTACATCAATAATTAATTACGTAAAACAATTGGATCTAGGCAAAATGGACTTGCTTAGTCAAAACAAAGAATAGGAAAAGCTGATACATGAACCTAGGAGAATATTTAGGTTTAGTTAAATTTATTTAGCTTATTATTATCATTTTTCTTCTTGATTAACACTAGTAATTCGTGACTCGAGTAGGTTAGTAATTATTTTTGGTAATTGACTTAATATCAATTTTCTTGGGTAAGATCCTTGGAATACTTACCAAGTGTTTCAATTTAAACAAACTATATTACAACCTAACCTGTATACTTGCAGACACCACCTCAAATCCATATCATTAGTTGCAGTATTCACACTCTAGACGTTAGTATGTCTGGAGGTGGTCACCATGTGAGAGATTGTGAATGTGTTTAAGAAAAATCACCAAGATTATTCAAAGCACACGACTGTGTCACTTGCCCGTGTGTAACCCATGACAATGTGTTAGCCTGTATGTGCCAAAATATGCCTTTTAAATCAAGTTACACAATTGATTCTTACTTGTGCCATAAACAAGCCTTTAACCATTCATTAGACCTATTCATACTACATCAAAATATACCCAAAATACAACTTATAAAACCACCTTAACCGCTAACCAATATGCTACAAATGACACCTCAATTTAACTATTCACAAGCAAACCATTCATCATCAAACATACCAAATATTCATACTTAACTACCACCACATGATCATCATTCCAAATGCCAAAATTTCATTAAGAAAAATTCACCAAAATGACGAAAAAACACAAATACCAATTCATGCCACAACAAGCCATTACACATTAAGGCTTAACATTACACATAATTCACATCAAAATGGCATAATACATAATTTTCAACTTCACATTATATAACCATTTACGCATATTTACATGCCACTTATAACTGGGCCAAATTGAGCAAAAGTCTACCAAAAGAGTTGGTGATAGTGTGAGCTCTAAAGATGATCCAATCGACAACATGTTTTTCGACAATCTATAAGGAAAGAAAATAAAACAAAGGTAAGCTTACTCAAACCTTGTGTTGGAGCCCCAATATGCCCCATGGCACAACCAAAAATTAATCGCAATCATCAACCATGGATCCATGTATGAGGAACGAATTGAGTTGGAAAAAGATTTGAAGATATACCTTTAGGATCCAATTTCTTTCGCGATGTTGATTTCAAGATGCAACCAAAAACATCTTGGCCTAGACGTAGTCCACCCAGTCAAAGAATTAACAACAAAAACTGTTTCTACTTTTTAGAGAGATTTCGAAAAGTGGCTATTAGACCTTTTTTATTTTTTTCTTGGTAACCCAAACACAATCAGAGATTCGCTCTCTTTTTCCTTTGATATCACATAATAAAAGTGAAAATATTCCATTAGAGAACATATGGTAAGTTTTATTATAATCTTTCCAAAATAATATTATCTTTCATGTTATTTATCTTTGACTGAAATTATTATAACTATTTATTTTTAGAATTTTGGTAAACTAGATTCAGTTAATATTTTATATGAATCAAATTCATATATCAAATTCAATAATTAATTAATTCATGTGATAGCTAAATACAATACCTACTGTGTTAGGATTCTGTTCACTTCAACCATAGGGTGTGATCCTATAGGCTCTTGTAATGTTAGTAGTAATACTAGAATATTTCTAATGTTACTAGCAATAGGTGGCATTTAGCAATGCATCATTGCTACCCAAGTTATAAGAAATCGTGATTCAACATAACCTTTTTGTGATAAATTTTTCATGTATTATATCCTTTTATCCTTTATATCTAGATTGGACACAAGTCATGGAATAGTCACACTTGTATAGTCTAGTCTCATATTTCTTGATATTCTGAGTAGACTATTATAAAAAAATAAGTTTGATATCTCACATAAACTTATTTGAGCATGACCATGCATTTTAGTCTCATTCCATCAAGTGGCCCAAGATTTTGCTCCCATTATGTATGAAGGACAAATCCTATCTTGATCTATCATATCCCACTACATATATTGTGGCATACCTAATATCTAATTTTATAGTATAGACTGTTATGGTGGATGTTTGACTGTATCAAAATATACAACTCACGATGTTGGGATAATGATGATCTCAAGTCTAAGGATTAGACATAGTTATCACTATGAGTAATGTTTTGACTATTATATAATAATCCAAGAAACATACTCATAACGGGTCAGTCTAGTATGTTGTTCTCAAACAGATAGTCATATATTGATTTTGACATCCCTATGCCAATGACAACACTTTGTCATCAATCAACTACACATTATTCTCAATGCATTACTATTGTCCAAACCCACAGTAATACTTGACTAAGGACCTTTTAAGAGTAATTGTATTATTCTCAAGACTTTATTATTGACAAGTTTATTACACACAAAAAAATGAACTAAAATAAAAATGACAATGCATTATATTAACAAATAAGGTAAAATGAGTATATGATTATAATCATCTCATGATTGGTCTTTATACTTTAACAGCTTAGTATGCTTGTATGAAACTTAACTTAACATACCTTATCATTATAACAATTTAAGTATTGAAAACAAAAGGCACGACATGTCATATCCTTGGCATCCTTACTTAAATTCATATACAGTTCCACAAGACAACCAATAAGTTAGTATTTCACATTATAAGATCATGGTATTTAAATTCATCTACATTTATAACCATACTACTTTATATCATGGCATTCATCCTTGTTAGATAAGTAAAGATATCAATGTAATCCATATTCAAATCATGCTCAATATTGCAACATAATAATAAGTTTCATATTCAATCCTTCCAATTATTACGTTTCTGTTTGATTAACGTTTTCATTCAGAGAACTATAGTAGCTTATCATCAAATACATGGGACTACCTTGCTTCCACAAGTTATAGAGTTGATTTATTTAAGCGAACTTTATTTGATGATGCTCACTCATGCTTTCGAGAATCAGTAACACGTGCTAGATCTCAACCATCGATAAAGTATAATGCGATGTTGCTCACTCAAGTTGTAAGAATCCACAACACATGTTGGATCTAATCCATCACTAAATAACGATCCGATGCAGCTCACTCAAGCTGTCAAGAATCCCCAACATATGTTGAAACTTAGCCATCACAGATAGTCATATAATAATTCGATGCTAATGACCCAAGTTATCAGGAATCCACAATTTATGTTGAATCTCAAGCATCGAATAAATCTCTAGTCATGATTCCCATATTCCCTTTTGATAACCCTAATGGCTTTCCATTTAGATTTAAACCATTTATTAAATTCATACAGGTTCTTTTACCAGTGCCGTATCATTTCAATCCTTATAGCCATATACACACATTTCTCATTTTGAATAAGAGTTCTCTATACATTTTAAACTTTCAACATCATCATATACATGCTATCCAAGCACATACCATTCCCACATCCATTCAATATCATGAATCTTTTCATATTTATCAAGTATATCACATTTTATGATTTAACCCATTTGATGCCAAAAGTCATTAAACCTACAATTATATATGTGAAATTAATATATATACAAACACACAATTCAAGTATAATAAGAAAATACAATAAGTTCAATGTGAACTTACTTGGAAAATGACAACTACAAAGTGTCGGGGACAAATATGTAATTTCTTCTATTTCTTGATTAACTTTCGATTGATTTAATTCCAAATCTATAGTAATTCATTACAATTTATCAATTCCAATAGCCTTATAACGCCTTAGTATATGCATATAGCAACTTGATTTTATTTTACATAAGTTGCCTAAAGTTTTACATTTATTCAATTTAGTCCCTAAAACCAAAATAGAATCCAATATAAGTTCCATCCCTTTACAACCCTATAAATTTAATAATTATAGAAATTTCTTACCAATTTCAAAATATTTTCTGTTTTAATCTCTATATGCAAAATTAAAAAATTTTAATTTACAATTTAATTGTAACACCCCTTACCTGTAATCCTCGTCGGAATCGAGCACGAGGCGTTACCGTATAAAACTACTTGAACACCACTTAGGCTCAACACGACTACTCTCCTTGATGTCAATACAACAACTTCTTTTTGACTTACAAGACCTCACTCACACATGTGAGGACTCTCGAGACTATATCGGGAACTCTTCCGATCCGTAAAATTTTTTTCCCAATTAAACAGGGTGTACACGCCCATGTTAGATGACACAACGCCCGTGTGTAGTCACACATGACCATGTGCTCACACCGTGTTCAAAAATCCCAACATTCTGCCAAAATTCCCACAGGTAGGGCACACACCTGTGTGGAATGGGGGCACGCCCGTGTACCCTCACAACATGCCCGTGGCTTTGAACCGTGGGGAGTTACTAACTATATTCACACGGCCTTGACACGCTTGTGGGCTTAGACAGTGTGTTAATCCTTGGTATACTGACATGTTCACACGATCTGGGGCACACGCCCATGTCCAAATCGTGTTTCCTACACGGCTCAAACAAACGGCCGTGGAGTTTGACCGGGGCTATCCTGACTTAAAACAATAAGGTGTAGGTTACGCACGGCCTAGACACACGCCCAAGTCTACCCATGAGAGCACATGAAGGCTATTTTCCAAGCCAATCACCACCCTCAGTTTCATACATTCATTCATCATCACTTAAATTCTAGCAATATCATTATAATTCTTGGTTTAAAGACATTTAAATACCAGAGAAGTAAAGTCTACAATCCATACACTAAGGGAGCTATTTCCCATGTAATTACAACCAACTTAAGCCATTATCTATGGCTATATACAAAAAACTATAAGTTCTCTTAGGCCAATACAATTTGGCTACATTCACAAGACTTAATCAACCTCAAGTACTAGCCCTATACATGCCATGACTCATAAGGACTTGATACCTCATACCAAGTGTCTGATCGATAGTGTGAAAACATCTCCAGTGATCTCCAACCCGAGCTAGCTAAATTAACCTATAAAAGATGAGAAAAGGAAAAAGGAGTAAGCAATAATGCTTAGTAAGTTCATCTGCATATAACTGATAAATACTGATATTCATTGAATATACACAACTACAAGGCATTTTAATGAGTTTTTCTCATTATCTCATGGTTGTTTACTTGACCATTCTTGAAGCTTACTCACTCTATCTCTTACCGCATCCTAATTGGGCCACAAGCCAATTGCTCATTTAATTAACATACAATCCTGCACTGATCACTACATGATCATATGAAACAACACATCAAACATTTTTCACTAAGCCACTCATACTATAAATCTCTCGGTGGTTTCACACTTAGCCCACCAATTGATAATATAGTTGATGGTATCCAACACAGCCCATCGATTACTAATTAATCACGTGGTAACGCACATAGCCCACCGATAATAGTATAATTGATGGTATCGCACACAACCCATCGATTACTAATTAATCAGGTGGTAACGCACATAGCCCACCGATAACAGTATAATTAATGGTATCTCACACAGCCCACCATTAACATCAATAAGGTGATATCGCCCATAGCTCACCATTATTTTACATTCATGGATAATAATCCATAGATATTCTCTATTTTAATGTTCACTCGAGAACATCCTCACGCACTACTTTTCTTACTTAACCTTCCACGATAATCATTTGCATTCCTACCACGCATAAATAACTCTATCTCATGTACTTAAAACATATTGATCATACATAACCCGCTAGGGGTTCATCGTGTACTGAATCCATCTCAATTTAGTTCTAACACGTACCTATACCTCTCCTAGTACAACACATTCATTCTCAATTTTTAAAATACTTATTGAGTTACTAGAATTGTTAAGTAACTCCTTAAGCCTCGTACATATAATGTCACACTGACATTATGCCCTCGATATGATCATACATGAATTAACCTATCGATGTCATGTCCCCGACATGGTCTTATACAAAATCTCTCACCGATGCCATATTTCAATATGGTCTTACACGAAACCCTAGCTATCATCATTTCATACTATTTGCATTTCTTACTACTCTTAGATTTCCAATTCTCTTAACCACTCATCAACACTTATTTAATACAGTCATTGCATAATTATACATTCCCTACAACATTGGAAAATTAAAATAACTCATACGTAATTACCACATTTGCACATGAACTTACCTCGATGACGAAAGGGCCGAAAGGGACCTTTTTGTCCATATTTCTCTTTTCACTCATTCTAGGTCCGAAACTTGTTTTATTTGACCTAGAACAATGGAATTTAGTGATTTAATCATTTATAAATCATAATACACCATAATCTACGCTTTAGGCAAAGATGACTATTTTGCCCCTACACTTTGGCAAAATTATGATTTTGCCCCTAGGCTCGTAAATAAATTTTTATCACATTTTCTTTCTAAATAGGCCTATCTGAACATTTAATACTCTTACAACTATCCTTAATTCCAACTATTTCATGCCTTAATGAATAAATTACAACTTTTACATTTTAGCCCAAATTAAGTGTTTTTATGACAACACCCTTCACAAAAGTTGTTTCTCATCATCTTATCATTCATTTTCTTCCATAAAAACTAAGCAACCAGCGTAAACTCTCTAATGGAAAGTCCTTAGACTCTCAACCATATTGCAAAATAGTCCCCTCATTAGCTAGCTTAAGCTTTGGGGACTCTAAAAGTACAATTTTTATCAAGAAAAGTCATCAAAATCACTTACTAATAAAGGAGATAGCTTGGTTGAAAGTTCAAACCCCCAAAGCTCCATTTCTTTTTCAATTTTTAGTGGAGAGAAGATAGATGAATAATGAAAGATAATAACATCTTTTACTCATCTTATTTTATTCATTTTTATCACCTAATTCCCACCTATTTTGACCAAAATTAAAAATTCTTGTCCCCTATGTCACATGGCCGGCCTACTCACTTAAAACAAGGCTAAATTGCACAATTGGGGCCTCCAATTAATAGCCCATAGCTATTTGGAACCTTTTGCAAATAAACCAAAACTTTCGTACTTTATGCGATTTAGTCCTTTTTCACAAATTAGCTAGAAATTGCTAAAATTAAGGCACCAAAATTTTCATGCATCCTTATAAACATGTTATAACACATAATGTAACATGAAAATAATTTTCTATAACCTCAAATTAGTGATTTCGAGATCACTATTTCGACTAGCCCCTAAATCGGGCTGTTACAATTCTCCCCCCTTTAGGGATTTTCGTCCCCAAAAATCTAACCAGGAGGAGTTGTTACCAACATTCTTAAAACGTTTCCATTAACTCTTCAAATCACAAATCCACTTATCCTCAGGTTTATCTTGTCAACAACCTTTAAGATGTCATATACAAGATCGAAGCATAATTTGAGACTTAGGTTTTTTTTTTTGGGTATATACTATATCCAGAAATCCTCAAATTTGGAGCTCCGTACATATCTAAACGATCGTTCGGATCCTTACTGGTCAATTCACTACAACTCGAAGGTCATCCCCCTCATTGGAAATTTTATCAAACTAAATGTGAAATCAATAAGGTTTCATCTCACTTCCTCTTTAAAGTATTTCTCGACTTTAATAATCTTGACTTGTACTCTAAGGAAACTTAGCTTTTAATGGTCAACTGCTTTTGGCCATAACCACAATCATATCGTGAAATGTATTCTAATGTCAAAACATTTATGTACATAACTGCACTTTCTTATTCCTGCATTAGTAGATATACTACTACTAAATCTCATACCAAACTTGTATATAAGTTTTGGATTCATCATCATTCAAATTCTATCTCGAGGAAACTTCAACAACGGTAATCTTATCCAACCTAGATTTATCAACTAAGGTCAATTGAGTACCTAACTCACATTGATTAACATGGATCCTTCATCCAGACGTCTGTACCATGTCTACTGTCTAAGAAGTATTATAATAACTATACTTGCCATCGTAAAAGTTCTAGCCATTTCCACTTCTTCATTTTATAATGTTTAACTCACAATAAAGACACAAAAGTGATCATCTTTGGATCACTAACTTGACAATTCTTTTTCTCGATTCAGACTGAACTCAGTCCTAGAACTTTCAATTAATAGTCCTTTCTATAGATTTCAACTCAACCATTATGGTCCGAGCATTACCAATGAGCATATCTTTGTATCATGCTCCCTATTTGCATACACACAAAATTTTATTCTCTTTACTGACCCATGCATGAATATACACAGAACTTGAATCATGCCTAAACACAATAATCCACTTTTTCTCGATACTGAGAACATATTTTAAGCACACTCTCATCTGAGTTTCTCTTTCTATGCTAATCTAAAACATTTACTATCGTTATATCTCACGATAGCAAGGACACCTTGATCGAATCCATTAATTTTACTCAGCTTGTTCGAAAACCCATCACACAACATGAAACTCATGATTTCACTCCTTATACTAGGATCATCACCAACTTCCTCATCAAAGTACTCGAATAAGGTTACGAGGAGATAAAGGAATGTCAATTCCAATTACTAAATCGACAACCATTTAATCAAATTTTGAAAATCAGCTAACTTTCTCCCACGATCTCGATTCATGAGATAAACAACTACATCGCCCCTGAAAGGCAAAAGATATTAACACGTAATACTTAAAGAGATCATTATGATCCATGCGATTATGGTTATCATGATTGAACACTCTCACAGTCCACACATTGTTTCTCTAACCATTTCATCCTCAACTCCTTAATAATTCTTTTCATTAGTAAACATCAATTTAAGAAGACATCGATAATCATAAACCTTAGGCTTCCTTCTCACTTGCAATTGCCTCTATTAAGCACATACCGTGCCACATTCCGTACTCATTTCCTTGTGACTCGTTCACGAGTGCCTGTATTCATTCATTCACATGACTTTAGTACAATTCTCCTTTCTACCTCTAAACTCATCTATCTATCCCATTGATTACTGGGATAATCAAAGACACACATTCCTCATCATTTATGTAGGCACGAAACTAATGCCACACTCCCGAGGTGGTCTTATATGGAGTCACTTCTAAATTCCAATGCCATAACCCGATTAAGGTCTTATATGGACTTCCGCATCAAGTATCGATGCCATATTCCAAATATGGTCTTATACGATTCTCATATCTATTACCGAAGCCACCTTCTGGATGTAGTCTTATACGAAATCATAACTTGGTGCCGAGGCCATGCCTCGAACATGGTCTTATACGAGACCTTATCTATTTCATATCTTAATGATAGCCTTTTCATTATAGTCCCCAAGGACTTCAACCCCATGTTCAACCACAATTACTTTATCTAACAGAGTGTCATGTATCAATGTGATACAGAATATTTCTAGGATGCTAACATAAATACTGTGTTAATCACATACAAACTTACTCAATTTGACTCTCGTAGCATCTCATCATAATTCGACAGTGATAAGGAGGGTGAGGTCACAGAGCCCCTTGACTTGACTCTCGTGACTACATATATATGATTTAAAATTTCATCATCAATGAAATATCATCATTGTCATACCACTCGTCCCAAGTGAGTTTTCACATTCATCATGCTACATTTGTTTCTCTCGCTTACACTTTTGAATAGTGATTTTAATTACTCAAGTTCCACATTACTATCTACTTGAGTATTCCACATTTAACTTTACTTTCTCTTCCGTCACTTATCAATTAAAGAATGTCTTATGAGTTTGAGTACATCATTTACCTGATTGCCATAGTCCAACTATGGTCTTACTAGTATCACTACATCATAGCCCAACTATTTCTTTACATGTCGTCACGATGCCATAGCCTCGCTATGGTCTTACACGAACTCTCATATCAACACCAATGCCATATCCCAGATATGGTCTTACATTAAGTCCTGTTTAGGTACCAATGCCATATCCTAGACATGGTCTTATATGGGATCACATGTACTACCATGGTCCAACCATGGTCTTATTCATCATTTTATCATTGAACGACTGTACCCATCCCTGCATTCTACTTAGTCAAACTTCCCAGTTTAACTCTTACACCATAATACTCGTAGTTTCATACAGGGTCACGAAATAAAACATTATAAAATTTTCTACTTTAATAGTCACACATGAGATTCAACTATGTTGACATATTAATCATACATCATTTAAACAATCATACATACACATATACCCCATTCTCTAGGTAAATTTACTCACCATATGCACCTAACCTATAGGTTGAGTATATAACACTTATGCACATCCCACCAATACAGATTAGCTTACTATTTTATAACTCTCATTTCATGCATAAGAGCATTTCAATTTTCCCATTATCGCTTACACCATTATTGGATTTAGCTCATTGGGAACCAACCTGCCTTAACAAAACAATTTCGTTAGTATCGGAGATATCACATCGTCATCACCATCCACCTATGGCATGTATAGCTAGACTCTTACTCACGCTAGGTTAGTCCGAGAACCGACTAAACCATGCTTTGATACCACTAAATGTAACACCCCTTACCCGTAATCCCGTCGAAATCATGCACGAGGTGTTACCGTATAAAACTACTTGAACACCACTTAGGCTCAACGCAACTACTCTCCTTGATGTCAATACAACAACTTCTTTTTGACTTATAAGAACTCACTCACACATGTGAGGGCTCTCGAGACTATATCGTGAACTCTTATGATTCGTAAAATTTCTTTCCCAATTAAACAGGGTGTACACGCCCATGTTAGATGACACACACACCCGTGTGTAGTCACACACGACCATGTGCTCACACCATGTTCAAAAATCCCAACATTTTGCCAAAACTCCCACGGTTAGGGCACACGCTTGTGTGGAATGGGGGCACGCCCGTGGCCCCTCACAATATGCTCGTTGCTTTAAACCATGGGGAGTTACTGACTATATTCACACGGCTTTGACACGCCTGTGGGCCTAAACCGTATGTTAATCCTTGGTATACTGACTTGTTCACATGGTCTGGGGTACACGCCCATATCCAAACCATGTGTCCTACGTGGCTCATACAAATGGCCGTGGAGTTTGACCGTGGGCTATCCTAACTTAAAATAATAAGGTGCAGGTTACGCATGGCATAGACACACGCCCGTGTCTACCCGTAAGAGCACTTGAAGGCTATTTTCCAAGCCAATCACCATCCTCAGTTTCATACATTCATTCATCATCACTTAAATTCTAGTAATATCATTATAATTCTTGGTTTAAAGACATTTAAATACCAGAGAAGTAAAGTCTACAATCCATACACTAAGGGAGCTATTTCCCATATAATTACAACCAACTTAAGCCATTATCTATGGCTATACACAAACAACTATAAGTTCTCTTAGGCCAATACAATTTGGATACATTCACAAGACTTAATCAACCTCAAGTACTAGCCCTATACATGCCATGACTCATAAGGACTTGATACCTCATACCAAGTGTCTGATCGATAGTGTGAAAACATCTCCGACAATCTCCAACCCGAGCTAGCTAAATTAACCTATAAAAGATGAGAAAAGGAAAAAGGAGTAAGCAATAATGCTTAGTAAGTTCATCTGCATATAACTGATAAATACTGATATTCATTTAATATACACAACTTCAAGGCATTTTAATGAGTTTTTCTCATTATCTCATGGTTGCTTACTTGACCATTCTTGAAGCTTACTCACTCTATCTCTTACCACATCCTAATTGGGCCACAAGCCAATTGCTCATTTAATTAACATACAATCCTGCACTGATCACTACATGATCATATAAAACAACACATCAAACATTTTTCACTAAGCCACTCATACTACAAATCTCTTGATGGTTTCGCACTTAGCCCACCAATTATTTATACTTGTGGTGGTATCGCACTTAGCCCACCAATTGATAATATAGTTGATCGTATCGCACACAGCCCATCGATTACTAATTAATCAAGTGGTAACACACATAGCCCACTGATAACAGTATAATTGATGGTATCGCACACAGCCTATCGATTACTAATTAATCAGGTGGTAACGCACATAGCCCACCGATAATAGTATAATTGATGGTATCGCACACAACCCATCATTAACATCAATAAGGTGATATCGCCAATAGCTCACCATTATTTTACATTCATGGATAATAATCCACATATATTCTCTATTTTAATGTTCACTCAAGAACATCCTCACGCACTACTTTTCTTACTTAACCTTTCACGATAATCATTTGCATTCCTACCATGCATAAATAACTCTATCTCATGCACTTAAAACACATTGATCATACATAACCCGCTAGGGGTTCATCATGTACTGAATCCATCTCAATTCAATGTTAGCACATACCTATACCTCTCCTAGTACAATGCATTCATTCTCAATTTTTAAAATACTTATTGAGTTACTAGAATTGTTAAGTAACTCCCTTAAGTCTCGTACATATAATGTCACACTGACATCATGCCCTCGATATGATCATACATGAATTAACCTATCGATGTCATGTCCCCGGCATGGTCTTATACAAAATCTCTCACCGAGGCCATATTTCAATATGGTCTTACACGAAACCCTAGCTATCATCATTTCATACTATTTGTATTTCTTACTACTCTTAGATTTCCAATTCTCTTAACCACTCATTAATACATATTCAATGCAGTCATTGCATAATTATATATTCCCTACAACATTGGAATATTAAAATAACTCATACATAATTACCACATTTGCACATGAACTTACCTCGATGACAAAAAAGGCCGAAAGGGACCTTTTTGCCCACATTTCTCTTTTCACTCATTCTAGGTCCGAAACTTATTTTCTTTGATCTAGAACAATGGAATTTAGTGATTTAATCACTTATAAATCATAATACACCATAATCTACACTTTAGGAAAAGATGACTATTTTGCCCCTACACTTTGGCAAAATTACAATTTTTCCCTTAGGCTCGTAAATAAATTTTTATCACATTTTCTTGCTAAATAGCCTATCTGAACATTTAATCATCTTAAAACTATCCTCAATTCCAACTATTTCATGCCTTAATGAATAAATTACAACTTTTGCATTTTAGCCCAAATTAGGTGTTTTTGTGACAACACCCTTCATAAAAGTTGTTTCTCATCATCTTCTCATTCATTTTATTCCATAAAAACTCAGAAACCAGCATAAACTCTCTAATGGCAAGTCCCTAGACTCTCAACCATATTGCAAAATAGTCCTCTCATTAGCTAGCTTAAGCTTTGGGGACTCCAAAAGTACAATTTTTATCAAGAGAAGTCATCAAAATCATTTATTAATAAGGGATATAACTTGTCTGAAAGTTCAAATCCCCAAAGCTCCATTTCTTCTTCAACTTTCAGTGGAGAGAAGATAGATGAATAGTGAAAGATGATAACATCTTTTACTCATCTTATTTTATTCATTTTTATCACCTAATTCCCACCTATTTTGACCAAAATTAAAAATTCTTGTCCCCTATGTCACATGGTTGGCCTACTCACTTAAAACAAGGCTAAATTGCACAATTGGGTCCTCCAATTAATAGCCCATAGTTATTTGGCACCTTTTGAAAATAAACCAAAACTTTCATACGTTATGCGATTTAGTCCTTTTCACAAATTAGCTAGAAATTGCTAAAATTAAGGCACCAAAATTTTCATGCATCCTTATGAACATGTTATAACACATAATGTAACATGAAAATAATTTTCTCTAACCTTGAAATAATGATTCCGAGATCACTGTTCTGACTAGCCCCTAAATCGGGCTGTTACATTAATCCTTTTTCATATCTAAGCATAAAATATAACAAAATAATACCAATTTCTTCAAACATTCATCAATGGTAACATTTATAAATTTTAATAGTTTCAAAATCTAACATTCGGGTTAGATAAATTAAGCTACAACGATACCAAAAACATAAAATTTACAAGAAACAGACCTCAATTAAGCTTTCGTGCAAGAAAACTATTTGGCCAAACCTTGAAGCTTCTTCAACAATGGTAAATCGGTTGGAAAATGGAAAATGATGAAGATGACAACCTTTCTTTCTTTTGTTAGTGTTTTGTTATTTATTTATTTACCTTTTTAACCTTAAATAAACCATAAAACCTACTAATTTAATGACTAGTAACCATCCATACTAGACCACTATTGTGTAATTGCTATATAAACCCATTTTCATTTACCAATTAAGCATTTTAGCTAATAAATATCAATAGTGATTAAGTTTTAAAATTTTTATGATTTAGTCCTTGTACCTTAATTAAACTAATTACTAATTTTTTGGACCAAATTTCAATTTACATATATAAAATCTCAATAAATATTTAATAATAATATTTATGAGCTCGATTTAAATAAACGAGGTCTCAATACCTCATTTTTGAAAACCACTTGACTTTAGAGTCAAATACTTGCACTTAGCTAACTTTTAAAATAACAAAACTTACCTGATTAAAATTTAATAAAACACTATAATCAACTTGAAAATATTGATAAAAATATTTATGGACTCACTCGTAAGAATTGTGGCCATAAAATCACTATTTTCGGCACTACTGAAAAATGAGTTGTTACAAATGAGTTGAAACTGTGATCTTAAATCAATGAACTGTTTAAATGGAATTGTGATCGTAAGTCTACGAATTCTTAATGAGTTGTTCATGATCATAAATCAATGAACTAGATTTGTTATTGTAAATCATAGAGCTTTAATAATGACAATTGTGATAGTAAATCAACGAACTATTTAAATGGAGTTGCGATTGTAAATTGATGAACTCATAATGAATTGTTCATGATCGTTAATCAATGAATTTAAGTTGTGATCATAAATTAGCGAGCTTTAAAAATGACAGATGTGGTCATAAATTAGTGAACTATTTAAATGGAGTTGCGATCGTAAATCGGCGAACACTTAATGAATTGTTAATGATCATAAATCAATGAACTAAAGTTGTGATCATAAATTAGTGAGCTTTAAAAGTGACAGTGGTGATGGTAAATCAACGAACTATTTAAATGGATTTGTAATTATAAATTGACAAACTCTTAATGAATTGTTCATAATCGTAAATCAATGATCTGAAGTTGTGATTGTAAATCACCGAGCTTTAAAAATGATAGTTGTGATTGTAAATTAATGAACTATTTAAATGGAGTTGCGATCGTAAATCGACGAACTCTTAATGAACTGAAGCTGTGATCTTAAATTAGTGAACTTTAAAAGTAAAAGTTGTGATCGTAAATCAATGAACTGTTTAAATGGAGTTGCGATTGTAAATTGGCGAACTCTAAATAAATTGCTCATGGTCGTAAATCAATGAACTAAAGCTATGATTGTAAATCAATGAGCTTTAAAGTGAAAGTTGTGATCGTAAATCAGCAAACTATTTAAATTGAGTTGCGATCATAAATTGGAAAAATACTTAATGAATTGCTCATGATCGTAAATCAATGAATTGAAGCTGTGATTCTAAATAAGCGAGCTTTAAAACTGACAGTTCTGATTGTAAATCAGCGAATTGTTTAAATGGAGTTATGATCATTAATTGGCAAGCTTTAAAATTATAGTTATGACCATAGATCAACAAACTGTTTAAATGGTATTACAATCATAAATTGATGGACTCTTAATGAATTGTTCTTGATCGTAAATCAATAAACTGAAGTTGTGCTCATAAATCAATGATATTTGAAAAGGATATATGTGATCATAAATCAGTGAACTGTTTAAATGGAGTTGCGATCGTAAGTCGGTGAACTCTTAATGAATTGTTCATGATCATAAATCAATCAACTGAAGCTCTAATCATAATTCAACAAGCTTTAAAAATGATAGTTCTAATTGTAAATCAGCAAACTATTTAAATGGAGTTGCAATGTAAGTCGACAAACTCTTAATGAATTGTTCATGATCGTAACTCAATCAACTAAAGCTGTGGTTGTAAATCAACGAGCCTTAAAAATGAAAGTTGTGATCGTAAATCAATGAACTATTTAAATGAGTTGCGATCATAAATCGATGAACTCTTAATGAATTTTTCATGATTGTAAATAAATGAACTGAAGTTGTGGTCGTAAATCAACGAGCTTTAAAAATGACAGTTGTGATCATAAATTAGAGAACTATTTAAATAGAGTTGCGATCGTAAATATATGAACTCTTAATAAATTGTTCATGATCGTCAAGTTCACATTGTGGGAGGTTGAACTATCCAGATATATGAAAGTAAGATTCAGGACATTGTTGAGTGAGAACCACCTACCAAGGTAACAGAGTTGTGGTCTTTCCTTTGATTGGTGAACTATTATCGACGCTTCATTGAAAGCTGCTCAAAAATCACTACAGCCATGAAAAATTTGTTTAAGAAGGGTAAAGTGTGGGATTGGGATCCTTAGTGCAAAAATACCTTTATTTGAGTAAAGCAAATAATAACGAGGGAGCCTGTATTTGCTTTCCTAGATTATTCAAAATCGTACAAGGTATACATGAATGGATCAGACTATGCGATTAGGGGAGTACAAATGTAAGATGGGCATCCAATTACTTTCAAGAGTTGAAAGCTTAATGACCTGGTGCGGAGATATACGATCCAAGAAAAAGAGATGACCGTTGTGGTGCATTTTTTGTGCACATGGAGACACTATTTACTGGGTTTTGGGTTCGTGGTACTCACTGATATTGTTGCAAATAGTTATTTCCTAACCCAAAAAAAGTTCTCTCAAGCAGGCTCGTTGGAAGGTTTTTCTAGTAGAGTTTGATTTAAGCAAGGAATACAAGTCGAGGAGTGCCAACACTGTGATTGATATACTTAGCCGAAAGATAAAAGTTTGTAGTAATCATCCAACTTGGTATCTCTCTATTGGAGCACATATTAGGGGGATTTTCCCATGATCCCACAGAAAAAATTTGATTGAGCTTGCCAAGGATGGAAAAGTAAGGTGGTTTTGGTTTGAGAGAAAATTATTTTACACTCGAGGGCATCGTCTTTATGTGACTCACTATGGGAATTTGCATAAAGAATTCATGAAGGAATGCCATGATTTGAGCTCTCTAAATAAGTATTTTTCAAGCAAGCTCCCTATGCGAGCTCTATGTGAAATTTTTTTGTGCGTGCTCTTTTGCGAGCCCTTATGTTGGATATATTGGTATACCAAAGGATTGTGAGTACTCATTATGAGTTTTCTGTGATTTAGGCGTTGAGGCCTTGGGATATATGGAGAGATAAGGGAATGTCGAGTTGTGCTCCATTCAATGGGACATGTTGATGTACATAAGAGTCTATTGCTTTGTACTGCACTTATGGGACATGTTAAAGACTCTTTGAGTCATTTTAAGGTGCTATAAGGAGATCTGCATATCCAATAGATTTTGATAAGATAAGTGTGGGTGAGAACATGTTTTATGTTCCTCAGCCATTGTGATAAGATAAGTGTGAGCGAGAATAAGTTATGTTCCTCAACTATTTTGATAAGATAAGTGTGGGCTAGAACATATCTTATGTTTCTCAACCATTCTGATAGGACAAGTGTGTAAGCATGTTTCATGCTATACAAGATTCATTTTCAAACAAGCTAAGTTTTCAAGTATGATTTTCTACAAGCACAAATGAAACTATTATTTTTACAGACATTTATATTTTTTTACAAGTAGGCAAAATGGTGAACTGGATTTCACATATTTACAACGAACCCAACTCATGACATAATTTTTAGGCTAAGTCTAATTTATCTTTTAAACTCTGTGTTTTAAGCATACTCTATTGATTTTTGATTATTCACTGAGTTCACAATGAACTCATCCATTCCTCTCTTGTTTCGTAGGTAAGTAGGTCATGGATGGTAGTAGATAGGTAGTTGACTTGACGAGGTTCATCCCTAAATAGATATCAGTGAATTTGGGAAAACAGGCGATGGGATTTTATTTATGCGTGTTTAGACTTATTATGATTTAATTCAATTAATGGAACATGTAACATCCTAGATTGGGGCCTCTGTATTTGTGATGTGTTGTGTGTGTATGACATGCTGTGTGTGTGTCTGGTGTGTTTAGAGCTTTCGGGAAGGCTTGAGGTTAAGCTTGAGCCTTGGTAAAATTTTTGTTTTCAGACACTGCAAGGGAGAACTAGATGAAGTGGCCCTTAAGGGTACTTGAGTGGGGAAATTAGCACAAGAATTTAATTGGTAAAGTGGCAAGGAGGTGCCACTAAGGGTATGGGTAAGTGACGCCACAAGAGGGTTTGGTGGGAGCAGGTTCGAATCCCATGTTAAGCAAAAGGAGTGTTTTTTTTTTACAATATGCGCCTAAGGAGTGGAGAGGTGGTTTTGACTAGGACTCTGCAGGAGTGAGTGTGGATTGAGTCAGAAGATAGGAAGATGAGGATAAGAGGAAAATGTGGGATAGGATAGAGGTGGAAGAGGCGGCCGAATGTGGGACACTGAGTGCAAGGAGAGAAATCGGCTAGATGTGGCTAATGGTGTGCCGAATTTTCATTGTTTTTCGAAGAGCATAGTTTTTTTTCTCTCCTCCTATTTTTTGCAATTGAGGGTTCTTCTTCTCTTTTTCTGCCAAAGTCAAAAACTCCTAACTCTATTCTCATCTTCACTTTTGTACCATAAGCCGATTGATCTTGAAAAGCCAAAATGCCTAAGCCTCTATTTGAAGTATCTTTATCTTTCTTTTTGGCTTTCTCAACCTTTCTTTTCTACCTTAATCATTGTCAAACCCTGTTCACTATTGGGCTAGTGTCGAATTCTCCTAAGTGTTAATCGAATCTTCTGTTAAGGTAAGTGTCGACTTTTGTTAATGTTTATAATCTCTTTCGATTTTCGGAGGCCAAAGTCGGATGGCTAGTTGGTTGTTAAGGCCATCATTAGATTGATATTTCTCACTGATCTCGTGTTCTTTTTTGGGAGGCATTCCGAGATTTGAAGGAAATCTGATTGCCTAGGTTTCTAAGCTAGAGATCGTTAACCTTTGAACCATATTACTTCTTTCGGGATTTCAAGGTAAAGGTTCTTTTTGGATGGTATTTAAGTTCACTGCCATACTTGTTACCATAACCCTACTTTGAGGTTTGACAACTATGATTTCTGATAGTAGCATCTGATAAGATCTTTGATGGAATCTAACACCGATCAAGCAAAGGAGGGGGTTGGATCTCTAGTCCCAGCCCTAAAGTTCAAGAAGCGTCACGGTGTCTCATTGCTTCAAGATTGGCCACGTGGTTGTGGGCGACTTACAATGTAATAGTAGGTAGATAGCGATTGTGACGGCTAGGGATAGTGCTGACATAGAGAGTGTCATTTTTCGTGTTACCAGGTGTGTAAACCTTCACACACTATACTTTATTTGTACTAACATGTGTATGGGCTGAAAAGCCAGAAAAATGGTTGTGTAGACAGTCGTGATGCCCTTAAGTGTAAGGCTAGGATTGCCAGGTACGTGACTGTATCATTTTCTTTGCATAGCCGAATGAATGAATGGAAAAATGATGTGTTATGAATAGCATGTTGTATTCGTTAGGATTTGTACGTAGATCATGGGGTACGGGTTTGATATGAAGGGGAAGTGCATGATTAATTGGTCACATAGTGATCGGTGGCTTTGCCACGATATATATATATATATATGTTCGTACATTACTTTTGGTCACATTATGATCGGTGGCTTTGCCACGATATATATATTTTATTTGGTCACTTAGTGATCGGTGGCTGTGCCACGTTGAATTATTTGGTCACTTAGTGATCGTGTATAATTGGCAGCATGACTGTCGAAATGGAATGTAGCAGATGGAGGGTTGATTATAGAAATCCCCACGGTGTGATAGGCTGGTACAAGTTGGTGTGTAGAGAATGGAAAACTAGGTTTGGGTTGGGCTAATTGCATTCATATGTTGTATGTTGATATGTGGGCTAAGGCCAATGTGTGACTGTGGGCTACATGCCGTATGTATAATGTTGGAAAATTTACACACTGAGTCTTGGTGACTCACCCCCTTTCTTTAACTTTTCAGGTGAGCAGTAGCTCGTGGATGTAGAGCCGTGGCGGGCTGGTGGAGGCCATAATCTTGTTTTCTTTCCTTTATAGTTTCAGCATTACTATAAGTTTATTTTAACTTGAGACTTTTGTTCTGTAATAAGGCCTCTCAAAGCTAAATTCAGTTTTTATTAGTTGCTGTTTATATCACATCCGACACTACGACAGTTTAATTATAAAGTGAAAGTGCAGTTTTCTCTTAAATATAAGGTAACATAAATGAATCTTTTTCTTTCCAAGAATCAACTTAAATAAAGAACGATCGATCTCACAAATTGAGAGTTTCATTATAATATACTTCGATGTTTTCAAGATTACGTAATTGTAGCATCCTAAAAATAGGGGTTATGTATTTTATTTAATTGTTTGTTGTTGCATGTCTAAGTATAATTGAGTGTGTTTTGGAAGTTTTTCAAACTTCATTATGTAAGTGAATGCTTAGAGAAATATTAAGTTTTTAATAAATAAGATGGAACTAAGCAAGATAGGCTTTAAGAAATATTGACAAGAGGTTTAAAGCATAATAAGTCAATTGGCAAGGTGGTAAGGGCGCATGGATGAATGCTTGAGGGGAGAGGTTCTAATTCCCTAGGTAGCAAGTGGAAGGAATTTTAATTTTTTTTGTTTTCTTTCCTATAGTATCGGCCAAGATCATTCTAGAATGGATGGGCATCTTTTTATTTTTGGTTAGTAGACCATATGTAAAAGGCAAGCTAGAAGTTATGGCATGGAATCATGAAGTTAAGGTAAGATAGGGGGACAAAAGGCTTGAAGAAAGGATAATGTTTTGGAAGCTTTTTCATGGTCATTTAACCATGACCCTAGTCGGCTTTAGGGGCTAAGGGGGGGATGATTTAATTGTGTTTGGAATCAAGGGATTGATGGAGAAGAAATGAGGAGGAAAAAGGGGATCATGTTGGCATAGGTTGGCCGAACTTTTGCATATGCATTAGGGGTGTATGCTGGCCAAAATTTTGTAACCAATTTGTTCATTTTTTCCCTTTTCTCTAAGCCTTGTTTCTTAGCCGATTACATAATACACAAAAGAGAAACTTTTTCTTTTCTTTTAGCCATTTGGTACTTTACCATTTCGGTTTCTTTTCCCTTTTGTAACCGAAAATACAAATTATCAAGGACCATTTTCTTCTCTTTTTCTCATTCTTGAAAACACCAAAGAGATTTTGAAGACAATTTTCTTCTCTTTTCTCCTTCTCTAGTGCCAAATCATCTAGCATCAAAAGGCATTCTTATTTTCTTTCTTTCCTTTCTCTTTCTTTCTCTTTACTTTTTTCTTTCTTCTTCACTTTCAACCTAAACCATCATCTACCATAACCAAAACCACCATTCTTTTCCTCTCTATTGTCAAACCAAACCATCTTCTATTTTCATCTTAATCTTTCTTTTCTTTTGTTGGAAACTCGAAACCATCATAGCCCAAAAACACCATATTTTTCTCTTCTTTTTGATCAAACCGAAATAATCATTTCTTTTCTCTTATTTTGACAAGGCCGCATCTTCTAATAAGTCAAGTAAGGATTTTTGTTAAGTGTTCTCATTATTTTTCCTTTTAGAATAGCCGATTTGGAAATATAATTCTCTCATTTTTTTCTCCTAGGCCGAAACTTTGGATGGGATTTTAAGGATCCTTTTTGGAAACCAACGTTTTAGGAGTGATCTTTCGAAATCATCCAAGGTAAGGATTATCATTTTCGGTTATA
Organism: Gossypium rotundifolium; assembly: GCA_025506655.1. Classification (NCBI taxonomy): domain Eukaryota; kingdom Viridiplantae; phylum Streptophyta; class Magnoliopsida; order Malvales; family Malvaceae; genus Gossypium; species Gossypium rotundifolium. The sequence continues at coordinate 32,676,927 of CP106727.1, read as the reverse complement.
TCATTTCTTTTAGATAGATTACTATCCGACTTTATATTAGGGGTGATTTTTGGGACTAACAAGATAGGTTTGAAAAGAGCAGTAATGAGTGTTTGGAAGAGAGGAGGCTCTGTTATACCCTCAAACTTCAAACGAAGGGCTGTATCGGCGATAAGAGATTTTCCACCAGGTTGTGGACCCTCTGCTAACGAAGATAGTTTATTTGAAGTCGTGCGTACAATCGAACCACTTTTCGTTAGTGGGTTGTCAGCAGGTTTTGATCCATCTAATGGAAAAAAACCACAAATAACGGTTGTTCGAGAATCCGCGGGTAAGGATTTAGATCTCTCATCAATAGTATAGTTTTATAAGTAATATTGTATTCTAATCAAGTGTGATAATTAACTAGGTGTTGACGAGTGGGAAGGTATCATTCTCACTGTCATAAGGTGTGTAGCATTAAACTAAAATCCCATAGATCTATATTAAATGTGATTTGTATGAAAATATGTGTAATAACGTTTGCGGGTACCATTCAAAGTTATACGATATTCGTGTATGTTTACCCCAATACTGTTAATTTTGCTATATGCATAAATGTGAAATAAGTATGACTATGTTATGATTTTGGGGTAAATGGCATGAAAACCTAATAATATGTATGTGCATGGGCATATGGGCTAAATTGATAAAGGGAAGTGTTCCTGGTTTTACCATATTATCCGGTGACTTCGGTCACATATGTGAATCTGGTGACTTGGTCACGTATATGTGAATCTGGTCACTTGGTCACATATTTTGAATCCGGTGACTTCGGTCATAATTATCTGTGGCCTTGCCACAAAATTATAAGGGTGATGTGCATGTTGACTGCAAAGAATCGCCTTCGATGGTGTGTAGCGGATGGAGGGTCGATTTAGTAATCCCACTTGTGATTGGTTGGTACGGTGGTGTGTAGCGGATGGATATCTAGGTGGGCCGGGTTTGCATTTCATTATATAAATACCCATGTAACTTTTAAATGATTTTTATTTGATTTGCTACAAAAATGGGCTTTTGATTAAATATGACTTAAATGGGCTTATGGCTATATGTGTTATTAAATGGGCTTGAAAGCCATGATCAAATGGGCTTTTTAGTGATTTTGTTACACATTGAGTTTATGACTCACCCTTTTGTGGGATAATTTTTTTCAGATGACTCTTAGCATGATGGATCGGGTCAGCGGGGACTACGTGGTGGCCAATGCTCCAACAAAGTATTTTGGAGATTTTCCTAATTAAACTTATTAAGCTTATTTTACTACTTAGAATTTATTATGGGTTTTACTATTTTTGTAATAAGGCCACTATGAACTGCTTTTAATTTTTTTGCGTTTTGAATTTTTATTCTGCCATAGACAATATTTATTAAATAACTAAATGGTTTTTAATAAATAATTTAAACTATTTTTGACACCAAAATATGTATGTTTTCACAATATCAATAAATTTTTCATTAAATTCGATTTTCTTTTAACTTATAAATTTCTTTTAAAAAAATAATGTTTTAAGAAAATACAAATTTATTTAAATTCGATTTCAACCTGAATATTAAGTTAATCTGTTTTATACGAACTCATCAAGTTTTTCTTAAACAAAATGAGAAATTGCTAAAGTTTTAATCGAGGAACATAACAAATCCAGTCATGCTTTTTGGGCCGGGTTTGGGATGTTTCAACTTGGTATCAAAGCCCAGTTTTAAACTCTCGACCTTGGGTTGAGAAGCCCACAACGTTTTCAAAATCAGGCCTAAATGACTTTTTGAAAGTTTTCTTAAGTTAAAAGGTTTTATAGAAGCATGGCACCCGAGTTCTCGGCCCAGGTCCATTAGGTAAGTACTTTTATTGATAAAGTGATATGAATGTATGATAAGCCTAAGGAAACTATACTTTAGAGACATGGACCCTAGGTGTATGTGTATTACTACAGAAAAACCACAGAATATCTCTGCATAAAACTTTCTTTTAATAAGAAGTGAAAAGACTCTAATGCATAAGACTTTTTGTAAAAATGATAATACGCGTAGTAGACATGAGTTCTAGGGGCGTGGTCGTCATGACGCTGATAGAGGAAGAATGATCGTGTTTGAACCAGTTAGATCTAGTCAAGGTTCAAAATGAAGCTCCGCCACCACCGTTGGGGTGGAATTTCAAGAGCAAAATGGAGGAGGTGATGCAATATCACAAGTCGTGGTCTCGAGTTTTGGAATGAGTAGCGGCTAGTACGGAAATGGGTCTCGAAAGTCGAGAGTGAGAGACTTAGATCGAATGGAGCCGAGATTTTAGGGATTATCTGGAGTAGCTCGAATGTAGCGAAATACTGGTTGGAGGCAGTCGAGAGGATCATGGATGATTTGGACTGCACTGATGAAGAAAAGTTGAAAGGTGCTATTTCACTACTTCGTGATGAGGCCTACCAGTGGTGGCTCACTGTCATGGAGAGTATCCCTGCGGATCGAGTGGATTGGGGATATTTTATGATTAAATTTGAAGGAAAATACGTTGGAGCTAGCTACATCGACTCCCAGAGAAAGGCGTTTCTGAATTTAGTGCAAGGAAATAAGTCGATAGCTGAATATGAAGCAGATTTTTATGCGACTTAGCCGATATGCCAGAGGGATAGTAGCTACTGAATATGAGCGGTGTATCAGATTCGAGGATGGACTAAGAGATGATCTGCGAGTGATGATTGCTCCACATCGGGAAAGAGATTTTGCAATCTTAGTAGAAAGGGCAAGAATAGCTGAAGAAGTTAAGCGGACTGAGAGACAGAACCGAGACAGAGGCCAGAATAAGAATAAGAGAAGCTTTGGATCTTCAGGGTTATCCGAGAATTTTCAAAAGAAACCAAGAAATGATGGGCAAAAGTCGTCGAGATTGCTACGGTGGACAACATCGTGCTTGTGCTCAATGTGGGAAGATGCACCGGAGAATGTTGGAAAAGACCGGGGATGTTTCAAGTGCGGTCTAAAGATCATATGATCAAGAATTGCCCGATGAATTCAGATAAGAACCGCCAAAAAGTCGTGGTGTTAATCAGTGCAGCAGGGGTGAAATGCAATGATAAGGGTCGTGGTCCAAATGGAAGAAGTAATGGTTCGGTAGAGGTCGCAAAACTTGAGCAGAGGCGTTAGTAGCTCTAAGGCAAGACAAACCAGTGTCGGTATATCTGATTCATCGCAGAGAGGATAGTGACGCACCTGATATTATCACGGGTACGTTTTTGATTTCTGGGTTGCCCTTTATTGCTTTGATAGATATAAGGTCAACTCACTCTTACATCGCTAGTGAAATATCTGGGACTTTGCATGTGACTTCTGAGACTATACCTAGGAAGATGATCGTGCTTTAGTCCTTTAGGATGATGAGTAATAGACAAACTTTTTAAGGAAGTGCCTTTAGAAGTTCAAGGGATGCAATTTTCGGCTAATTTAATGGAGTTGCCATTCGGAGAATTCGACCTGATCTTAGGCATGGACTGGCTAGTGAAGTATCATGCAAATGTGGATTGTGCTGCTAAGCAGATGTCCTTAAGAACTATTGATAACAAAGAAGTTGTAGTAATGGGCGAGAAACGGAACTACTTATCAAATGTAGTATCCGCTCTTAAGGCAGAAAAGATGGTTAGAAAGGGATGTGTAGCCTTTCTGATATTGGTGAGTGCCTTGGAGGCTAAAGAGGCAACTGTTGAAGAAGTCAAGACTGTGAATGAATTTGTAGATTTTTTTTTGGAAGAACTTCCAAGATTGCCTCCGGATCGAGAGGTAGAATTCGGGATTGACTTATTGCTTGGAATGGCGCCAGTTTCTATTGCTCCATATAAAATGGCACCGAAGGAGTTAGTTGAGCTTAAGGCTCAGATTCAGGAGTTGCTTGATCGTGGATTCATCCGACCTAGTGTGTCTCCATGGGGAGCACCGGTCCTATTCGTGAAGAAGAAGGACGGATCGATGAGGATGTGTATAGACTACCCGCAGTTGAATAAGCTGACCATCAAGAACAAGTATCTTTGCCGAGGATCGATGACTTGTTCGATCAGCTTAAGGGAGCTGCGGTATTCTCAAAGATAGATCTAAGGTCGGGGTATCATCAGCTTAAAGTGAAAGAAGCATATATCCATAAGACAGCTTTTCGAACTAGATATGGGCATTATGCATTTCTGGTAATGCCATTCAGATTGACGAACGCCCCAGCTGCGTTCATGGATATGATGAATCAGATTTTCCAGCCCTACTTGGATCAATTCGTTGTGGTATTCATAGACGACATCCTGGTGTATTCTAAGTCTGAAATGGAACATGATAAGCATCTCCGGATTGTGTTACAAGTTTTAAGGGAGAAGAAGCTATACGCCAAATTCAGCAAATGTGAATTTTGGCTTAAGGAAGTCATGTTTTTAGGCCATGTGGTGTCAGCAGAAGGGATAAAGGTGGATCCTCGAAAGATTGAGGCTGTGCTAGATTGGAAACCACCTAAGTCCGTAACTGAGGTTCGCAGTTTCTTGGGATTAGCAAGCTACTACAGAAGATTCATCGAAGGATTCTCATCGATAGCTGCACCTTTAACAAAATTGTTGAGGAATGAAGTACCTTTTGTGTGGCCTGATAAGTAGCAAGAGAGCTTTGAGAAGCTTAAGAGGGTTTTGACTGAAGCTCTAGTTTTGATTCAGCCTGAGGCAGGGAAGGATTTCGTGGTATACTGTGACGCTTCTCACACAGGATTAGGATGTGTTCTGATGCAAGACGGGAAGGTAGTTGCGTATGCGTCTCGGCAGTTAAGGCAACACGAGGTTAATTACCCAACACATGATTTGGAGTTGGCAGCGGTGGTCTTTGCTCTTAAAGTTTGGAGACATTATTTATATGGAGAAAAGTCAGTGATATATACGGACCACAAAAGTCTAAAATATCTACTGACTCAGAAAGAACTGAATTTGAGGCAACGAAGATGGATAGAATTGTTGAAAGATTACGACTGTTCTATAGAGTACCACCCGGGCAAGGCGAATGTGGTGGCAGACGCTCTAAGTTGGAAAGTGGTGTCAGATCTAAGGGCGATGTTTGCACATCTTAGTCTTTACGATGACGAAAGCTTGTTGGCAGAATTACAAGTAAAGCCGATGTGGTTGAGACAAGTGAAAGAGAGACAATTGGTAGATGATGATCTGAGTACTAAGCTTCGGCAGGTACAGAGTGGGGAATTGGAAGATTATGGTATTAACAGCGATGGGGTATTGTGTTTCAAAGGTAAAGTCTATATGCCGAGGGATCAGGAGTTGAGGCAAAAGATTCTTCAGGAATCGCATGGTAGCCCCTATGCTATGCATCCTGGAGGAAGTAAGTTATACCGAGATTTGCGAGATCGGTTTTGGTGGCCCGGTCTTAGCGAGAGTTACGGAGTTTGTAGGAAAGTGCTTAACGTGTCGACAAGTCAAGGTGAACATCAAGTACCTTCGAGTTGCTACAAATAAAAGATTCCGCAATGGAAGTGGGAGAGAATCACCATGGACTTTGTTAGTGGGCTTCCTCTTACGCCTACTAAGAAAGACTCAAGATGGGTGATAGTGGACCGATTGACTAAATCTGCACATTTTATCCCGATTCGGGTTGATTACTCTTTCTGTAAATTGGCGAAGTTATATGTGTCTGAGATTGTGAGATTGCATGGAGTGCCGGTGTCGATTATTTCGGATAGGGATCCGAGGTTTACGTCTCGATTTTGGAAAGCATTGCATCAAGCTTTGGGCACCAGATTGGACTTCAGTACGGCATTTCATCCACAGTCTGACGGCCAATCTGAACGAGTAATCCAAATTTTAGAAGATATGTTAAGGGGATGTGTGATAGATTTCAGAGGAAACTGGGAGGAGTTCTTACCGTTAGCAGAATTTGCGTACAACAACAGTTACCAAGCCAGTATTTGGATGGCACCGTATGAAGCACTATATGGACGGAAGTGTCACACTCCTACGTGTTGGACAGAACTAGAAGAACGTCAAGTTCTAGGTCCAGAAATAGTGGCTGAATCCGAAGAAAAGGTTAAGGTAATCCGGGCTCGGTTAAGGGAAGCATCTGACAGACAAAAGTCGTACGCAGATCTTAAGCGAAAAGAAATAGAGTTTCCTGTGGGGGATCAAGTATTCCTAAAGGTTTCACCTTGGAAAAAAGTGATGAGATTTGGTCGCAAAGGGAATTAAGACCCAGGTTCATTGGACCTTATCGGGTTGGCATATCAGTTAGATTTGCCTTCGGAGTTGAAGCAAATGCACAATGTGTTCCATGTTTCAATGTTACGCCGTTACCGGTCGGATCCATCTCATATAGTGCCAGTTGAGGAGGTAGAATTAAGACCAGATTTGTCCTATGAAGAGGAGCCAATTCAAATCCTAGAGCGGGATGTAAATGTGTTACGGAGAAAATCGATTCCTCTCGTCAAAGTATTATGGCGTAATCATGGATCAGAAGAAGCTACGTGGGAGCCGGAGGAAGCGATGCAACAGCAATACCCTCACTTGTTCTAGCTAGGTAATTTCGGGGTCGAAATTATTTTAAGGGGGTAGAACTGTAACATCCTAAAAATAGGGGTTATGCATTTTATTTAATTGTATGTTGTTGCATGTCTAAGTATAATTGAGTGTGTTTTGGAAGTTTTTCAAACTTCATTATGTAAGTGAATTCTTAGAGAAATATTAAGTTTTTAATAAATAAGATGGAGCTAAGCAAGATAGGCTTTAAGAAATATTGACAAGAGGTTTAAAGTATAATAAGTCAATTAGCAAGGTGGTAAGGGCGCATGGATGAATGCTTGAGGGGAGAGGTTCGAATTCCCTAGCTAGCAAGTGGAAGGAATTTTAATTTTTTTTTTGTTTTCTTTCCTATAGCGTCGGCCAAGATCATTCTAGAATGGATGGGCATCTTTTTATTTTTGGTTAGTAGACCATATGTAAAAGGCAAGCTAGAAGTTATGGCATGGAATCATGAAGTTAAGGTAAGATAAGGGGACAAAAGGCTTGAAGAAACGATAATGTTTTGGAAGCTTTTTCATGGTCATTTGACCATGAACCTAGTCAGCTTTAGGGGCTAAGGGGGGGATGGTTTAATTGTGCTTGGGATCAAGGGATTGATGGAGAAGAAATGAGGAGGAAAAAGGGGATCATGTTGGCATAGGTTGGCCGAATTTTTGCATAGGCATTAGGGGTGTATGTTGGCCAAAATTTTGTAACCAATTTGTTCATCTTTTCCCTTTTCTCTAAGCCTTGTTTCTTAGCCGATTACATAATACACAAAAGAGAAACTTTTTCTTTTCTTTTAGCCATTTGGTACTTTACCATTTTAGTTTTTTTCCCTTTTGTAACCGAAAATACAAATTATCAAGGACCATTTTTCTTCTCTTTTTCCTCATTGCCGAAAACACCAAAGAGATTTTGAAGACAATTTTCTTCTCTTTTCTCCCTCTCTAGTGCCGAATCATCTAGCATCAAAAGGCATTCTTATTTTCTTTCTTTCCCTTTCTCTTTCTTTCTCTTTACTTTTTTCTTTCTTCTTCACTTTCAACCGAAACCATCATCTACCATAACCAAAACCACCATTCTTTTCCTCTCTTTTGTCAAACCAAACCATCTTCCATTTTCATCTTAATCTTTCTTTTCTTTTGTTGGAAACCCGAAACCACCATAGCCCAAAAACACCATATTTTTCTCTTCTTTTTGATCAAACCGAAATCATCATTTCTTTTCTCTTATTTTGAGAAGGCCGAATCTTCTAATAAGTCAAGTAAAGATTTTTGTTAAGTGTTCTCATTATTTTTCCTTTTAGAATAGCCGATTTGGAAATATAATTCTCTCATTTTTTCTCCTAGGCCGAAACTTTGGAAGGGATTTTAAGGATCCTTTTTGAAACCAACGTTTTAGGAGTGATCTTCAAATCATCCAAGGTAAGGATTATCATTTTCGATTATATCATTTCTTTTAGATAGATTACTAACCGACTTTATATTAGGGGTGATTTTGGGACTAACAAGATATGTTCGAAAAGAAGCGATAAGGAGTGTTTGGAAGAGAGGAAGCTCTATTATACCCTCAAACTTCAAACGAAGGGTCATATCGGTGATAAGAGATTTTCCACCGGGTTGTGGACCTACGCTAATGAAGATCGTTTATTTGAAGTCGTATGCATAAATCGAACCACTTTTCGTTAGTGGGTTGTTAGCGGGTTTTGATCCATCTAATGGAGAAAACCACAAATAACGATTGTTTGAGAATTCGAGGTAAGGATTTAGATCTCTCATCAATAGTATAGTTTTATAAGTAATAGTGTATTCTAATCAAGTGTGATAATTAACTAGGTGTTGACGGCGGAAGGTATCGTTCTCCTTTGTCATAAGGTGTGTAACATTATACAAAATCTCATAGATCTATATTAAATGTGATTTGTATGAAAATATGTGTAATAATGTTTGCGGGTACCATTCAGTGGTATACGATATTCCGGTATGTTTACCCCAATACTTCATTAATTTTGCTATATGCATAAATGTGAAATAAGTATGACTATGTTATGATTTTGGGGTAAATGGCATGAAAACTAAATAATATGTATGTGCATGGGCATATGGGCGAAATTGATAAAGGGGAAGTGTTCCGGTGGTTTTTACCACATTATCCAGTGACTTCGGTCACATATGTGAATCTGGTGACTTCGGTCACGTATATGTGAATCTGGTGACTTCGATCACATATTTTGAATCCGGTGACTTCGGTCACAATTATCTGGTGGCCTTGCCACAAAATTATAAGGGCAATGTGCATGTTGACTGCAGCAACTGCCTTCGATGGTGTGTAGGAGATGGAGGGTCGATTTAGTAATCCCCACGGTGTGATTGGTTGGTACGGGTGGTGTGTAGCGGATGGATATCTAGATGGGCCGAGTTTGCATTTCATTATATAAATACCCATATAACTTCTAAATGATTTTTATTTGATTTGCTACAAAAATGGGCTTTTGACTAAATATGACTTAAATGGGCTTATGGCTATATGTGTTATTAAATGGGCTTGAAAGCCATGATCAAATGGGCTTTTTAGTGATTTTGTTACACATTGAGTTTATGACTCACCCCTTTTGTGGGATAATTTTTTCAGATGACTCTTAGCATGATGGATCGGGTCAGCGAGGACTACGTGGTGGCCAATGCTCAAACAAAGTATTTTGGAGATTTTCCTAATTAAACTTATTAAGCTTATTTTACTACTTAGAATTTATTATGGGTTTTACTATTTTTGTAATAAGGCCACTATGAACTGCTTTTAATTTTTTTATGTTTTGAATTTTTATTACGCCATAGACAATATTTATTAAATAACTAAATGGTTTTTAATAAATAATTTAAACTATTTTGACACCAAAATATGTATGTTTTCACAATATCAATAAATTTTTCATTAAATTCGATTTTCTTTTAACTTATAAATTTCTTTTTTAAAAAATAATGTTTTAAGAAAATAAAAATTTATTTAAATTCGATTTCAACTTTGAATATTAAGTTAATCTTTTATACTGAACTCATCAAGTTTTTCTTAAACAAAATGAGAAATTGCTAAAGTTTTAATCGAGGAACATAACAAATCCGGTCAGGCTTTTTGGGCCGGGTTTGGGTTGTTTCAGTAATAATCGAAAGGTTTTCTAAAATCTCCCTTTTTTCCTAAATTTAACTGGACTCAATTTTACTTCACCCTGTGACATACTGGATTGGGTCGTATCATATGGGCCGGGTTTGGGGAGTTACAGAATAATTTATTTAAATTCTTTAAGTTTATTTTTCTTTTGCAAACCATGACTTAAAATATAATTTTTTATTTTTTTATTATGAATTTTCATGCATAAATGTTATGTTGTATTACCTTAAGTCTTGTCAAAATATGTGAGTCAGATTTATTGCTGAGTCTTATTTTCTATGACCCCTGTAATTTTAAAACCCCAAAAAAAGTACATGCGCACCCCTGTTAGCGATAGCTTTACTATTTAGTGAACCTAGGAAAATTGTGTGAACCCATATATTTATGCGAACCCATGTGTTTATGCAAACCCTATTATAGTATAATAACCCATGCATGCATGATTCCTTTGTTGCGAAGTTTGTTTACTTAGCAAACCTATATTAGATGTTAGCATGCGAACCTATTTTACATTGGTTGGTATACCTTGGTTGATGTGCGAACTCATACTTTATGTGGTGCAAACTCACGTTGAATGCTGTTATGCGAACTTATGATTAAGTGATGTTTGTGAACCCTTAAGATGTTGTAGATTGATATGAAAGCACTTCCTCCATTTGTTTGATAAGCTTGCATGTTTTATATTATATACATGATGTTATGAAATTTTATTGCAATGTGTGAAACTTAGAACAACTTTCATGTTGTGAATTTGTGGTGTGTTGGAGGTTAGGTTGGGAGTTAACGGAGACTCACTCCAGTGGCTAATGTGGCATACCAGATTCTAATCGAATTTACTCTCTCAAGTTTGGGGTGTTACATTGGTTGGTATCGGAGCAGGTTCTACCAAGTTAGTAGGCTAGTAAGGCTAGAGTTCACTGAGCTAGAGCCAGCCAGGATAAGTTGCCAGGCTATTTATTTGGGAAGTGTGTTTGCAAAAATGGCAAAGTGTGTTCTCCAAGGCAGATAAGGTATGTTTACCAAGTATTAGAAGTGTTATGCATGCTTGTGTGATTGTTTGATTGGGTGAAATAGGGAACAATATTTCCTTGGTTCAACTGTATCTTTTGTAGGACTATGCCTCGTATCATCCTTCTGTTGTTCACCATCTTAGTAACTAAGTTGGTTGTGGCGAATTGTGTTCACATGTAAGTTTGACAAGTGTGAAATATGTTTGCAAGTTTGTCTGTTAAGTTGTGGATACCTATTTAAGTGTGTTTGAAGTCTTACCTAAGTTAGTATCTCATGTATGTTTAGAGAAAGTAAGAATGTGAACCGTGCAAATAGAGCTGCCAACCCATCTAAAGATGATCGGACTTTGGCTACGCAAGAACAACCTCATAGGGAATATATTTTGGAATAAGGCATGGAGCCTTTAATGCAAGCCATGATTGGGGCTTTTTAGCAAGATGCTGGTGCCAACACTACACCTACAAATCGGGGACTGCCACTAGAGCGTCTGCGAGCTCTAGGTGGTAGGGAATTCAGTGGTGTTCGAGGAGCTGATCCTACCAAGGCCGAGTATTATCTTGGAGGTGTTAAGAGAATCCTTGAGCAAATGGTGTATTGTGATGAAGCCTGTCATTGGTGGAATACTATAAAGTAAGGAATTAGTTCGAGTTGGTTGACATAGGAGTTCTTATTGGGAACTTTCAAGAAAAAGTTCATAGGTGAACATTATTTGGAAGCCCGCAAGTGTGAGTTTGTCAATTTGGTACAAGGAAAGCTATAGGTGTAACACCCCAAACCCGGTCTATGCATTGAGACTAGATTTGGTTTGTTACATGAATCGAGCTATTTTAAAATCTTCAATAAGTTGAAAACTACAATATTATTTGAGTGATTTAATAAAATTAGAAGAGTATTTTAATTTGATAAATATTAGAAAACATTAGTTGAAAACATTATTAACATTGTATTATCAAAACCCTTAGGTAATTTATTTAAGAGTTAACAATAATAAAATATTTATAAAAGAATTTCATATACTTGAAAAACCCAATTTATTTTAATAAAAACATCATATAATCATAGCCCATATTTAAAAGTCCAAAGTATAGTTTAAAACCAAACACATAAAATCCATAAATTATTTATAGAGGCCCTTATTACAATAACCCAAAATAGTAAAAATACTTATTAAAAAGTTCGAGTTTAATAAACCCATGTTTTTGCAATATGGCCTCCACGAAGTCATCCTCGGCCCAAGTCCACGTCAATTTCCATTACCTGAGATGGAAAAATTAAAGGGGGTGAGTTACTTAGAACTCAGTGTATAACTCACTTACTTGTCCACTGGGCCAGATTTTCAAATTATGGATTTGGGCCTTGAGCCCATAAGCAACAAGTAATAATATAATGAATAATATAATTAATAGCATGCATGTGAAAAATGAATTTTTCCCTCCCAAACCTAATTCCATCCGCTACACACCCCCGTACCAACCATCACACCTGTGGGGATCAAGTCAACCCACCCCGCCATCACACCAATCATAGGCATTAAGCCAAATTATATTTTGTGGCATAGCCACCGAACTAGATTGTGACAAAGTCACCGAACTAGAGCATTGAGCCAATTATTATTTTGTGGCGAGCCACTGAACTAGAGGCAAATAGCCATTTATAACTTTTGTGGCAGAGCCACCGAACTAGAGGCAAATAGCCATTTATAACTTTTGTGGCAGAGCCACCGAACTAGATTTTGGCAACAGGCCTTCTTCTCTTCATCATTTTCCAACCCATGCAATATGTATGCAATAGTAAACTATGGTCATACAAAATTTTATTAAAAGGCCCATTACAAGAGTTAATATTTCCAAATCTTTATTAAGGCCCAAAAATAACACTTTGGCCTAATTAACTATTTATCAACTTAAGCCCAATTTTACGATCTAGCAAGTATTTTAGCCCATTTATCAATTTGACAGAGTTTACGGCCCATTTATCGATCTAGCAGAGATTTCGGCCCAATTTACATTCATACAGAGATTTCGACCCGATTTTCAACTTAACAGATTTTTCAACCCAATTATCGATCTAGCGATTTACCAAATTTACAACCAAGCAGATTTCACCCGATTATCAATTTAACGAGTTTTCATTGAATTATCGATCTAGCATATTTTACGGCCCATTTTCACGAAACATACAATTTACATAATAACAAGTAATTTCTCGAGGGCGTTTTCGTAATTTTCACGATTTTAGTCGTTTTCACGTATTTTCGTCAAAATATCAGTTGTTACGTTTTATATCGATCTAGTCGTTTTTATGATTTTACTTCAATACCGAAATTGACATCCAACCCGAGAAAAAGTGTGAAGTTTAACACCTCGATACCGAGAGTACTAATCCTTCTCGCTCCTCGGCACCTAAAACATATTTCGATCCGTTAGAACACTATTTTGTATAAACATACTTAATCGATAATAGATCCAAAATCTTACCCTCTTGATTTTGAATCACTTCGATTTTCGGCTTCTCCTTGTTTATTGGTTCGTTAGTCGCCGAGAATCCACCAACGTATAATGGCTCGGAAGTTCGTACCACTTCAAATAATTGGCTCCCTTTGGAAGATGGTCCGCAACCCGGTGGAAAATCCTGGACTGCCGAAATCGCTCTTCGTTTAAATGGGGGATTTACAGATCCGCCCCTCTTAATATGACTAACCACCGCCCTTTTCTTCCCTATTTTGAAAGTCTTCAAGATCAAAGGAATATTAGTTAAATCTAAAATAATTTCGAAATAGTACTAGAGGTTTTAAAGGATGTGATTTCCTTACCACAATAAATCGATTCCAACGTTTCTACGATTCTCCCGATCACTTGAGTTCCGATCTTCCGTTATTGCACTATATAATAACGAATGAAACGTTATTAGAACGAACGTTTATTTCAATCCAAATAGTCCTTCATAACACCATCAATATTTGGCCATAACACTATTAATTAATCGAAAATGAAAAAGAAGAATCCTTACCTATTTTCCACAATCGAAAAGAAAGGATAGAAAGGTGTTTGTGATGGATGAAGATTTCGGCTATGTATGATCAAAGAAAGAAAAAGAAAAGTTCGGCTATGGGCACTCTAGCATTCGGCCATGAGAGAGTTTGATGGAGAAACTTTGAATGAAAGGAATTAAAATATGAAAGAAGAGATGGTGATGATGTTGTTTGATTTCAAAGAGAAGAAGAAAAAAGATGGATTTTAGGAGCTAGGTACATTCGGCCATGGTAAAAAGAAAGGAAAAAGAATGGCTTTTGGTACTAACAATTTCGGCACTAAGAAGAAGCACAAGAGAAAACTCAAAAGATGAACAAAAGTGACCAAATGGTCAAAAGAATTTGGCTTTACCAAGGTTCAATTTCGGCCAATGGGGAAAATTGAGAAGAGGGATGAAAAATTCTGCACTAGGTTGCTAGGAATGACCAAAGAAAAAATTCATTTCTTAGCCAACTAACACTAAAATTCGGCTCCCTCCCTATACCAAGTTGCTGTCCAAAAACATGGTCAAATGGCCATGATTTTGTTTCCAAAATTTTCCCTTAATATGTGCCTTATGTCTCCATATCTTTCCTTAAGTTTTTGATTCCATGCCATAAGTTAACTATTTCCTTAATCCTTTGATACACTAACCAAAAATAACATGGTCAACACTTACCATATATGCTCTTGGCCGACACTTGCTATACATGTGCAGAAAATTAAAAATAAAAATTTATCTAGATGCTAAACAAGGGATTCGAACCTCTCCCCTCATGCTATAACTCATGCGCCAACACCACCATGCCATGTACACAACTTATGTCACTCATTAACACTTAATTTCACTTAAGTATTAATGACACTTGCTTCTCTTCAATAAATTCTCAAATATTAAATTTATTCCTTATCCAAATTATGCTATACTCTTCTTTAGGACTTCAATAAGCACAAAAATAAAAGTAAGAAATTTTTCTTTAAAATCTAAACACCAAATCATGCAATATATAAATATTCGATTTTAGGGTGTTACAACTCTACCCTCCTTAAAAAAATTTGGTCCTCGAAATTTACACGATAGAAAGAGGTGAGGTATTGTTGTTGAATTGCATCCTCAGGTTCCCACGTAGCTTCCTCAACTCCGTGGTTACGCCATAGAACTTTGACCAACGGCACGGTTTTCTTTCTTAGCACCTTGACATCTCGGTCTAAGATTTCCACTGGTTCTTCTTCAAAAGACAAATCTAAATTCAACTCCAATTCTTCTACCAAGATAATATGCGAAGGATCCGATCTATAACGCCTCAACATGGAAACATGAAAAACATTATGGATTTGATCCAATTAGGAGGTAACTCAATCGATAAGCCATTTGGACCAACACACTTCACTACGATAAGGCCCAATGTATCTAGGACTTAGCTTGCCCTTCCTTCAAACACGAAGATCTTTTTCCAAGGAGATACCTTCAAGAAAACCCGATCCCCACATCATACTCGATATCCTTTCGCTTCAGTGCGCATCGACTTACATCTATCGAGGCTTCTTTCAACCGTGCTCGAATAACTTTTACCTTATCCTCTGTTTCAGATATCATCTCAGGACCTAACATCTGTCGTTCGCCCAACTCAGTCCAACAAATAGGAGAGCGACACTTACGGCCATACAATGCCTCGTAAGGTGCCATCTGAATGCTAGGCGATAGGCTGTTGTTATCTGTGAATTACGCGGTGGTAGATAATCCTCCCAACTACCCCTGAAGTCGATTATACATCCTCTTAACATATCTTCCAATATCTAAATTACTCTCTCCGACTGACCATCAGACTGAAGATGAAAAGCCGTACTGAAATTCAACTTTGTTCCCAAGACTTCATGCAGAGCTTTCCAGAATCGTGATGTAAACCTAGGGTCCCTATCCGATATAATAGATACTGGTACCCATGCAACCTCACAATTTCGGATAATGCATGTTTGCCAACTTCGTAATGAATAATCCATCTGAATGGCGGAAATGGCGGTCTTCGTCAACCGATCATCAATTACCCACACGAAATTTTTCTTAGTAGGTGTTAACGGTAACCCACTAACAAAATCCATAGTTATCCACTCCCATTTCCAAAGAGGAATCTTTATCGGTTGTAACAATCCGGACGGTAATTGATGTTACGCCTTCACTTGCGACAAGTCAAACATTTTCCCACAAATTAAAATCTCACGCTTCAACCACGCCACCAATATCGTTCACGGAGATCTCGATACATCTTATTTCCTCCGGATGCATAGCGAGAAGGGCTACTATCGCCTCCGTAGAATCATTTGCCTCGATTTGAGTCCTTAGGCATACATACTCTTCCTTGAAAACACAACACACCCTCCGTGTTTATTCCAAAATCCTCGATTTCACCATTTTCAACTTGCCAAAATAAAGGTCCCAACTTCTCATCGATGTACATTTTTCCTTGATTTGTTCCACCACGAGGCTTCATCCGAAGTTACGCTAACAAGCGCCATCCTCGTCTGCAGACTCAAATGGGCAAACAATGCTCTCAAATCGAGAATCTTGTCTTACGACTTAATCGTCGGCTACCACGTTAGCCTTTCGAGGATGATATTCGATTGAGAAATCATAATCCTTTAATAATTCTACCCATCTTCTTTGTCTCAAATTTAACTCCTTTTGGGTAAGGAGGTATTTAAGACTCTTGTGATCCATGTAGATTATTAACTTCTCACCATAGAGATAGTGCCTCCAAATCTTTAGAGCAAAGACAACAGCTAACTCCAAATCATGCGTAGGGTAGTTTACCGTGTGGTCTCAATTGACGAGAAGCATAGGCCACCACCTTTCCATTTTGTATCAACACACAACCCAAACCCGTGTGAGACGCATCACAATAAGCAGTGAATTCTTTTCCACCTCCGCTAAATTAAAAGCGGAGCTTCATCGGGATCTTCTTCAATTTCTCGAAACTCTCTTGCGCTTTTCCCAAATATCTGAGCTCTCTTCGCAATGCTTTAGTTAGGGTGCAGCAATCAACGAAAACCCTCTACAAAACGTCTATAGTATCCACCAAACCCAAGAAACTACGAATTTCATTCACCGATGTTGGTGGTTTCCAATCGAGAATAGCCTCAATTTTCTCGAGGATCCACCCTTATTCCTTCGATGATACTACATGACCAAGGAAAGTCACTTCCTTTAGCCAAAATTCGCATTTACTAAATTTGGCATACAATTGTTTATCACAAGTAGGCAGTAATACTATCCGCAAATCTTTGGTCATGTTCCTCCTCATTTCTCGAATAAACCAATATGTCATCTATGAACACTACCACAAACCGGTCTAAATATGGTTTAAAGACTCGGTTCATCATGTCCATAAATGCGGTGGTGCATTGGTTAGTCCAAGCGGCATCACTACAAACTCATAGTGTCCGTAGCGTGTCCGAAATGCCGTCTTATAAATGTCCGCTTCTTTCACCTTGAAATGGTGATAACCCGACCTTAAATCAATTTTGGAAAATCGAAGCTCCTTTTAATTGATCAAGCAGTCGTCAATTCTCGACGAGGATGCCGATTCTTGATCGTCAATTTATTCAATTGTCTGTAGTCAATGCACATACGCATCGATCCATCCTTCTTCTTGACGAACAAAACTGGTGCTCCCCACGGAGACACACTTGGTCGAATAAATCCCCGATCCAACAATTCTTGAATTTGAGCTTTAAGCTCAGC
Source organism: Gossypium rotundifolium (assembly GCA_025506655.1). Classification (NCBI taxonomy): domain Eukaryota; kingdom Viridiplantae; phylum Streptophyta; class Magnoliopsida; order Malvales; family Malvaceae; genus Gossypium; species Gossypium rotundifolium. The sequence goes on along the minus strand of CP106727.1, from coordinate 32,659,474 downwards.
CAACTCCTTCGGTGCCATTCTATAAGGAGCAATGGACACTGGAGCTGTCCCAGGCAAAAGCTCAATGCCAAATTCTACTTCCCGATCTGGAGGTATACCAAGAAGTTCTTCGGGAAATACATCGGGAAATTCCTTCACCGTCCTCACATCATTCACAGATAACTCTTTGGCATCCAAAGCACAGATAAAGGCTAGGAATGCTCCATATCCTTTTCGCACCAACTTCTCTCGCTTTAATGCAGATACCACATTTGCCGATAGTTCCTTCGCCACCAATCATTATGACTTCCTTATCATCCGAGGTTCTTCTTGACATTCATTTTTCAAACAGTCCACTTGCGCCGATGTTTAACCAACCAATCCATGCCCGAATGAGATCGAACTCGTGAAAGGTAGTTCCATCAAGTTTGCTAAGAATACCTCCTCTTGAATTTTCAAGGGCACGTCTTTAAAGATTTTATTAACAATTACCGACTGTCCTAAAGGACTAATTACTGTCATCTTATTTTCGGTAATTTCAGATTCTAAATTCAGGTTTCCAGATATGGCACTAGCTACATATGAATGGGTAGAGCCAATATCTATTAAAGCAATAACAGGTACATCAAAAATGAAGAACGTACCAGTTATCACATCAGGTGCATTGTCGTCCTCGCGGCGTCTAACTGCATAGACCAGTCCAGGCTGTCTTGCATCTGCATTTCCTCTAGGACCATTGCCTCGACCCGATGCACCTTGACCACGTCCAGCCCCATTACCACCACGACCTGGTCCACGACCTCTCGGTAACTACTGATTACCCCTGGCCGGCTATGCATCATTATTACGAACTTCTTGAGTCGTATCCATACGTCGAGGACAATTTTTGTCTCGATGATCCATTGAACCGCATTTGTAGCATCGCTCGTTTTCCTCCAACATTCTCCAAAATGTCTTTTCCCACACTCGGTGCAATCTCGACTTGATTATTTGCTCTGGGGTTCTACCTTGAACCGGTTCATCATTCCGAGGTCTCTTACGGAATCTCTTTGAAGAACCAAGCTACTTGTGTCTCTCTCTTGTTTCGGAATCTTTCTCGGTTCTACCGTTCTGAATTCTTAGCCTCCTCGGCTATTTTGGCCTTCTTCACAAGAGTGGAAAAATTTCTAACTTGCTGTGGAGCAATCAGAACCCTCAGCTCATCATTAAGTCCATCCTCGAAATGCACACAACATTGGTGATCTGTTCTTTGCAATTGTCCGGCATAAGCGGCTCGGACGTAAAACTCGACTTCATATCTTGCCACGGTCTTACTTCCTTGGACAAGATTCAAATTCCTTCCTTGACGTCTACATAACTTTCGTTCCAACGTATTTTCCTTGGAAGGCAGCTTTAAAGAATTCCCAATTAATCAGTGTAGCTTCGGTGCCTTCTCGAACAGTGAGCCACCAGCGACGCCTCATCTCAGTTTTTTGCTCGACAGTGCATCATCCATAATCTGTTCCACAGCTTCGAGCCAGTATTCAGCCACATTCGGAGCTACACCAGAGACTCCTCTAAAAACTTCTGCATTATTTGACTTAAGTCGCTCTGAAATTGACCCACGAGTTGTTGGCCCAATTCTAGTTCCAGCGACCCTTTCCAAGACTCGCAGCATTGCTTGAGTCAATGCATTATCTTCTTCCATGTGATCGCGTGATCCCGTCTCACTTTCAATTGACGCAGGTGCGTCCACTTTCGGCATATGATTTGGTGCTTCAGTCGTAGCACCTCGGCCTCTACCACGGCCACGTCTACCGCGTCCACGACCACGTCCTCTAGTGCTCATGATAGCTTGTTCATTTTTATCTGATTACAAGTTTTATGAATCAAAAAATTTGTTTCGGTGTTTATTAACGATATTTTATGAGATTTGAGATATAAAGTTGTTTTTTGCAACATATCCTATAGTCTCAATCTCTACGCTTTTCACATCTAAAACTAGAAGTTCTAGATGTTCCTATGATCATATCATAGTAATCATTAAGCAATAAATACTTACTTGACTTGTTGCTTGGATGCTTGTGGTGCCATCTTGATCTTTAAAATATAATTGAACGATTTCATACGAAATTATTTGCGAACCCAAACCACAGCAGAGTTTTTGAAACTGGCTCTGATACCATTAAATGTAACACCCCAAACCCGTCTATGCATTGAGACTAGATTTGGTTTGTTACATGAATCGAGCTATTTTAAAATCTTCAATAAGTTGAAAACTACAATATTATTTACTGATTTAATAAAATTAGAAGAGTATTTTAATTTGATAAATATTAGAAAACATTAGTTGAAAAACATTATTAACATTGTATTATCAAAAACCCTTAGGTAATTTATACTTGAAAAACCCAATTTATTTTAATAAAACATCATATAATCATAGCCCATATTTAAAAGTCCAAAGTATAGTTTAAAACCAAACACACATAAAATCCATAAATTATTTATAGAGGCCCTTATTACAATAACCCAAAATAGTAAAAATACTTATTAAAAAGTTTAGAGTTTAATAAATCCATGTTTTGCAAGATGGCCTCCACGAAGTCATCCTCGGCCCAAGTCCACGCCAATTTCCATTACCTGAGATGGAAAAATTAAAGGGGGTGAGTTACTTAGAACTCAGTGTATAACTCACTTACTTGTCCACTGGGCCAGATTTTCAAATTATGGATTTGGGCCTTGAGCCCATAAGCAACAAGTAATAATATAATGAATAATATAATTAATAGCATGCATGTGAAAAATGAATTTTTCCCTCCCAAACCTAATTCCATCCGCTACACACCCCGCACCAACCATCACACTGTGGGGATCAAGTCAACCACCCATCCATCACACCAATCATAGGCATTAAGCCAAATTATATTTTGTGGCATAGCCACCGAACTAGATTGTGACAAAGTCACCGAACTAGAGGCATTGAGCCAATTATTATTTTGTGGCGAGCCATTGAACTAGAGGCAAATAGCCATTTATAACTTTTGTGGCGAGCCACCGAACTAGAGGCAAATAGCCATTTATAACTTTTGTGGCGAGCCACCGAACTAGATTTTGGCAACAGCCTTCTTCTCTTCATCATTTTCCAACCCATGCAATATGTATGCAATAGTAAACTATGGTCATACAAAATTTTATTAAAAGGCCCATTACAAGAGTTAATATTTCCAAATCTTTATTAAGGCCCAAAAATAACACTTTGGCCTAATTAACTATTTATCAACTTAAGCCCAATTTTACGATCTAGCAAGTATTTTAGCCCATTTATCAATTTGATGAGTTTACGGCCCATTTATCGATCTAGCGAGATTTCGCCCAATTTACATTCATCTAGATTTCGCCCGATTTTCAACTTAATGATTTGTCAACCCAATTATCGATCTAGCGAGATTTCGCCAAATTTACAACCAAGCGAGATTGCGGCCCGATTATCAATTTAACAGAGTTTTCACCAATTATCGATCTAGCATATTTCACGGCCCATTTTCACGAAACATACAATTTACATAATAACAAGTAATTTCTCGAGGTGTTTTCGTAATTTTCACGATTTTAGTCGTTTTCACGTATTTTAAATCAAAATATCGGTTGTTACGTTTTATCCGATCTAGTCGTTTTTATGATTTTACTTCAATACTGAAATTGACATCCAACCCGAGAAAAAGTGTGAAGTTTAACACCTCGATCCGAGAGTACTAATCCTTCTCGCTCCTCGGCACCTAAAACATATTTCGATCCGTTAGAACACTAATTCAGTATAAACATACTTAATCGATAATAGATCCAAAATCTTACCCTCTTGATTTTGAATCACTTGATTTTCGCTTCTCCTTGTTTATTGGTTCGTTAGTCGCGAGAATACACCAACGATAATGGCTCGGAAGTTCGTACCACTTCAAATAATTGGCTCCCTTTGGAAGACGGTCCGCAACCCGGTGGAAAATCACGGATCGCCAAAATCGCTCTTCGTTTAAATGGGGATTTACGATTCGCCTTCTTAATATGACTAACCACCGCCTTTTCTTCCCTATTTTGAAAGTCTTCAAGATCAAAGGAATATTAGTTAAATCTAAAATAATTTGAAATAGTACTAGAGGTTTTAAAGGATGTGATTTCCTTACCACAATAAATCGATTCCAACGTTTCTACGATTCTCCCGATCACTTGAGTTCCGATCTTCCGTTATTGCACTATATAATAACGAATGAAACGTTATTAGAACGAACGTTTATTTCAATCCAAATAGTCCTTCATAACACCATCAATATTTGGCCATAACACTATTAATTAATCGAAAATGAAAAAAGAAGAATCCCTTACCTATTTTCCACAATCGAAAAGAAAGGATAGAGAGAGGTGTTTGTGATGGATGAAGATTTCGGCTATGTATGATCAAAGAAAGAAAAAGAAAAGTTCGGCTATGGGCACTCTAGCATTCGGCCATGAGAGAGTTTGATGGAGAAACTTTGAATGAAAGGAATTAAAATATGAAAGAAGAGATGGTGATGATGTTGTTTGATTTCAAAGAGAAGAGAAGAAAAAGATGGATTTTAGGAGCTAGGTACATTCGGCCATGGTAAAAAGAAAGGAAAAAGAATGGCTTTTGGTACTAACAATTTCGGCACTAAGAAGAAGCACAAGAGAAAACTCAAAAGATGAACAAAAGTGACCAAATGGTCAAAATAATTTGGCTTTACCAAGGTTCAATTTCGGCCAAAGGGAAAATTGAGAAGAGGGATGAAAAATTCTGCACTAGGTTGCTAGGAATGACCAAAGAAAAATTCATTTCTTAGCCAACTAACACTAAAATTCGGCTCCTCCCTATACCAAGTTCTCATCCAAAAACATGGTCAAATGGCCATGATTTTGTTTCAAAATTTTCCTTAATATGTGCCTTATGTCTCCATATCTTTCCTTAAGTTTTTGATTCCATGCCATAAGTTAACTATTTCCTTAATCCTTTGATACACTAACCAAAAATAACATGGTCAACACTTACCATATATGCTCTTGGCCGACACTTGCTATACATGTGCGAGAAAATTAAAATAAAAATTTATCTAGACGCTAAACAAGGGATTCGATCCTCTCCCTCATGCTATAACTCATGCCAACACCACCATGCCATGTACTCAACTTATGTCACTCATTAACACTTAATTTCACTTAAGTATTAATGACACTTGCTTCTCTTCAATAAATTCTCAAATATTAAATTTATTCCTTATCCAAATTATGCTATACTCTTCTTTAGGACTTCAATAAGCACAAAAATAAAAGTAAGAAATTTTTCTTTAAAATCTAAACACCAAATCATGCAATATATAAATATTCTGATTTTTAGGGTGTTACAACTCTACCCTCCTTAAAGAAAATTTCGTCCTCGAAATTTACCTGATAGAAAGAGGTGAGGGTATTGTTCTTTGAATTGCATCCTCGTGTTCCTCGTAGCTTCCTCAACTCAGTGGTTACGCCATAGAACTTTGACCAACGGCACGGTTTTCTTTCTTAGCACCTTGACATCCCGGTCTAAGATTTCCACCGGTTCTTCTTCAAAAGACAAATCTAAATTCAACTCCAATTCTTCTACCGGTATAATATCTGAAGGATCCGATCTATAACGCCTCAACATGGAAACATGAAAACATTATGGATTTGATCCAATTAGGAGGTAACTCAATCGATAAGCCATCGGACCAACACACTTGACACGATAAGGCCCAATGTATCTAGGACTTAGCTTGCCCTTCCTTCAAACACGAAGATCTTTTCCAAGGAGATACCTTCAAGAAAACCCGATCCTCCACATCATACTCGATATCCTTTCGCTTCAGTGCGCATACGACTTACATCTATCCGAGGCTTCTTTCAACCGTGCTCGAATAACTTTTACCTTATCCTCTGCTTTGAGATATCATCTCGGGACCTAACATCATCGTTAAGCCAACTCGGTCCAACAAATAGGAGAGCGACACTTACGCCATACAATGCCTCGTAAGGTGCCATCTGAATGCTAGGCGATAATTTGTTGTTATATGCGAATTACGCGCCATGGTAGATAATCCTCCCAACTACCCACAAGTCGATTATACATCCTCTTAACATATCTTCCAATATTTGAATTACTCTCTCAGACTAACCATCGGTGAGGATGAAATGCGTCTTCGAATTCAACTTTGTTCCCAAGACTTCATGCGAGCTTTCGAATCGTGATGTAAACCTAGGGTCCCTATCCGATATAATAGATCAAAATTCCATGCAACCTCACAATTTCGGATCGTCAGCTTTGCCAACTTCGTAATGAATAATCCATACGAATGGCGGAAATGAGCGGTCTTCGTCAGCGATCATCAATTACCCATACAGAATTTTTCTTAGTAGGTGTTAACGGTAACCCACTAACAAAATCCATAGTTATCCACTCCCATTTCCAAAGAGGAATCTTTATCGGTTGTAACAATCCAGACGGTAATTGATGTTTTGCCTTCACTTGCTGGCAAGTCAAACATTTTCCCACAAATTACAAATCTCACGCTTCAACCACGCCACTGTCATTTCACGGAGATCTCGATACATCTTATTTCCTCCGGATGCATAGCATAAGGGCTACTATCGCCTCCCCGAAGAATCATTTGCCTCGGATCCGAGTCCTTAGGCATACATACTCTTCCTTGAAAACACAACACACCCTCCGTGTTTATTCCAAAATCCTCGATTTCACCATTTTCAACTTGCGAAATAAAGGTCCCAACTTCTCATCGATGTCTATTTTTCCTTGATTTGTTCCGACCACGAGGCTTCATCCAAGTTCGCTAACAAGCCGCCATCCTCGTCTGAGACTCAAATGGGCAAACAATGCTCTTAAATCGAGATCTTGTCTTACGACTTAATGCGTCGGCTACCACGTTAGCCTTTCGGGATGATATTCGATTGAGAAATCATAATCCTTTAATAATTCTACCCATCTTCTTTGTCTCAAATTTAACTCCTTTTGGGTAAGGAGGTATTTAAGACTCTTGTGATCCATGTAGATTATTGACTTCTCACCATAAAGATAGTGCCTCCAAATCTTTAGAGCAAAGACAACAAAGACTAACTCCAAATCATGCGTGGGGTAGTTTACTTGTGTGGTCTCAATTGACGAGAAGCATAGGCCACCACCTTTCCATTTTGTATCAACACACAACCCAAACCCGTGTGAGGCGCATCACAATAAGCAGTGAATTCTTTTCGACCTCCTATTTAATTAAACTGGAGCTTCATCGGGATCTTCTTCAATTTCTCGAAACTCTCTTCTGCTTTTCGGTCCAAATATCTGAGCTCTCTTTCGCATAGCAGTTTAGTTAGGGTGCGACAATCAGCGAAAACCCTCTACAAAACGTCTATAGTATCCACCAAACCCAAGAAACTCAAATTTCACCTGGATGTTGGTGGTTTCCAATCGAGAATAGCCTCAATTTTACGAGGATCCACCCTTATTCCTTCGACCGATACTACATGACCAAGGAAAGTCACTTCCTCTAGCCAAAATTCGCATTTACTAAATTTGGCATACAATTGTTTATCACGAAGTAGTTGTAATACTATCCATAAATCTTTGGTCATGTTCCTCCTCATTTCTCGAATAAACCAATATGTCATCTATGAACACTACCACAAACCGGTCTAAATATGGTTGAAAGACTCGGTTCATCATGTCCATAAATGCGGTGGTGCATTGGTTAGTCCAAACGGCATCACTACAAACTCATAGTGTAAAATAACGTGTCCGAAATGCCGTCTTATAAATGTCCGCTTCTTTCACCTTGAAATGGTGATAACCCGACCTTAAATCAATTTTGGAGAAAAGCTGAAGCTCCTTTTAATTGATCAAGCAGTCGTCAATTCTCGACGAGGATGCCGATTCTTGATCGTCAATTTATTCAATTGTTTGTAGTCAATGCACATACGCATCGATCCATCCTTCTTCTTGATTTAACAAAACCGGTGCTCCCACGGAGACACACTTGGTCGAATAAATCCCGATCCAACAATTCTTGAATTTGAGCTTTAAGCTCGACCAACTCCTTCGGTGCCATTCTATAAGGAGCAATGGACACCGGGTATCGAACAAAAGCTCAATGCCAAATTCTACTTCCGATCTGAGGTATACCGGAAGTTCTTGGAAATACATCGGAAATTCCTTCACCGTCCTCACATCATTCACAGATAACTCTTTAGCATCCAAAGCACGAGATAAAGGCTAGGAATGCTCCATATCCTTTTCGCACCAACTTGCGCCTTTAATGCGAGATACCATATTTGCCGATAGTTCCTTCGCTCACCAATCATTATGACTTCCTTATCATCCGAGGTTCTTCTCGACATTCGTTTTTCAAAGACAGTCCATTTGCTAGCGATGTTTAACCAACCAATCCATGCCTGAATGAGATCGAACTTCACGAAAGGTAGTTCCATCAAGTTTGCTAAGAATACCTCCTCTTGAATTTTCAAGGCACGTCTTTAAAGATTTTATTAACAATTACGATCGTCTAAAGGACTAATTCATGTCATCTCATTTTCGGTAATTTGATTCTAAATTCGAGTTTCGGATATGGCACTAGCTACATATGAATGGGTAGAGCCAATATCTATTAAGGCAATAACGGTACATCAAAAATGAAGAACGTGCCGGTTATCACATCGGTGCATTACTGTCCTCATGGCGTCTAGCGCATAGACCGATCCAGTTGTCTTGCATCTGCATTTCCTCTAGGACCATTGCCTCGACCGGTGCACTTTGACCACGTCCATTCCATTACCACCACGACACGGTCCACGACCTCTCGGTAACTCTTGATTACCCCCCGGCTATGCATCATTATTACGAACTTCTTGAGTCGTATCCATACGTCGAGGACAATTTTTGTACTGATGATCCATTGAACCGCATTTGTAGCATGCGCCCGTTTTCCTCCAACATTCTCCAAAATGTCTTTTCCCACTCGATTGCAATCTCGACTTTGATTATTTGCTACCGGGGTTCTACCTTGAACTGGTTCATCATTACGAGGTCTCTTCTGGAATCTCTTTGAAGAACCAAACTGCTGTGTCTCTCTCTTGTTTCAAATCTTTCTCGGTTCTACCGTTCTGAATTCTTAGCCTCCTCAGCTATTTTGGCCTTCTTCACAAGAGTGGAAAAATTTCTAACTTGCTGTGGAGCAATCAGAACCCTCAGCTCATCATTAAGTCCATCCTCGAAATGCACACAACGTTGGTGATCTGTTGCTACAATTGTCCGGGCATAGCGGCTCAGACGTAAAACTTCGACTTCATATCTTGCCGCCACTCTTACTTCCTTGGACAAGATTCAGAAATTCCTTCCTTGACGTCTACATAACTTTCGTTCCAACGTATTTTCCTTGGAAGGCGGCTTTAAAGAATTCCCAATCAATCGGTGTAGCTTGATGCCTTCTCGAGCGGTGAGCCACCACCGATCGCCTCATCTCTTAATAAGGATCTGACTCCTCTCGGTTTTTTCTCGACGATTGCATCATCCATAATCATCCACACTTGAGCGATGTTCACCACATTCGAGCTACCCGAGACTCCTCTAAAACTTACGCATTATTTGACTTAAGTCGCTCTGAAATTGACCCACGAGTTGTTGGCCCAATTCTAGTTCCAAATACCCTTTCCAAGACTCGCAGCATTGCTTGAGTCAATGCATTATCTTCTTCCATGTGATCGCGTGATCCCGTCTCACTTTCAATTGGCGAGTCGTCCACTTCCCAGACATATGATTTGGTGCTTGATCGTAGCACCTCGGCCTCTACCACGCCCGTCTCTACGCGTCCACGACCCGTCCTCTAGTGCTCATGATAGCTTGTTCGTTTTATCGATTACAAGTTTTATGAATCGAAAAATTTGTTTGGTGTTTATTAACGATATTTTATGAGATTTGAGATATAAAGTTGTTTTTTCGCAACATATCCTATAGTCTCAATCTCTACGGTTTTCACATCTAAAACTAGAAGTTCTAGAGTGTTCCTATGATCATATCATAGTAATCATTAAGCAATAAATACTTACTTGACTTGTTGCTTGGATGCTTGTGGTGCCATCTTGATCTTTAAAATATAATTGAGCGATTTCATACGAAATTATTTACTGAACCCAAACCACAGCCGAGTTTTTAAAACTGGGCTCTGATACCATTAAATGTAACACCCCAAACCCGGTCTATGCATTGAGACTAGATTTGGTTTGTTACATGAATCGAGCTATTTTAAAATCTTCAATAAGTTGAAAACTACAATATTATTTACTGGATTTAATAAAATTAGAAGAGTATTTTAATTTGATAAATATTAGAAAACATTAGTTGAAAAACATTATTAACATTGTATTATCAAAACCCTTAGGTAATTTATACTTGAAAAACCCAATTTATTTTAATAAAAACATCATATAATCATAGCCCATATTTAAAAGTCAAAGTATAGTTTAAAACCAAACACACATAAAATCCATAAATTATTTATAGAGGCCTTATTACAATAACCCAAAATAATAAAAATACTTATTAAAAAGTTCGAGTTTAATAAACCCATGTTTTGCATTATGGCCTCCACGAAGTCATCCTCGGCCCAAGTCCACGTCAATTTCCATTACGAGATGGAAAAATTAAAGGGGTGAGTTACTTAGAACTCGATGTATAACTCACTTACTTGTCCACCGGGCGATTTTCAAATTATGGATTTGGGCCTTGAGCCCATAAGCAACAAGTAATAATATAATGAATAATATAATTAATAGCATGCATGTGAAAATGAATTTTCCCTCCCAAACCTAATTCCATCCGCTACACACCCCGCACCAACCATCACACTGTGAGGATCAAGTCAACCCACCCCGCCATCACACCAATCATAGGCATTAAGCCAAATTATATTTTGTGGCATAGCCACCGAACTAGATGTGACAAAGTCACCGAACTAGAGCATTGAGCCAATTATTATTTTGTGGCGAGCCACCGAACTAGAGCAAATAGCCATTTATAACTTTTGTGGCGAGCCACCGAACTAGATTTTGGCAGGCCCTTCTTCTCTTCATCATTTCCCAACCCATGCAATATGTATGCAATAGTAAACTATGGTCATACAAAATTTTATTAAAAGGCCCATTACAAGAGTTAATATTTCCAAATCTTTATTAAGGCCCAAAATAACACTTTGGCCTAATTAACTATTTATCAACTTAAGCCCAATTTTACGATCTAGCAAGTATTTTAGCCCATTTATCAATTTGATGAGTTTACGGCCCATTTATCGATCTAGCAGAGATTTGTTAATTTACATTCATCTGAGATTTGACCCGATTTTCAACTTAACAAATTTTTATTGAATTATCGATCTAGCGATTTCGCCCAATTTACAACCAAGCAGATTTCGCCCGATTATCAATTTAACGAGTTTTCATTGATTATCGATCTAGCATATTTTATGACCCATTTTCACGAAACATACAATTTACATAATAACAAGTAATTTCTCGAGGCGTTTTCGTAATTTTCACGATTTTAGTCGTTTTCACGTATTTTCGTCAAAATATCGGTTATTACGTTTTATCTTGATCTAGTTGTTTTATGATTTTACTTCAATACCAAATTGACATCCAACCCGAGAAAAGTGTGAAGTTACACACCTCGATCTGAGAGTACTAATCCTTCTCGCTCCTCGGCACCTAAAACATATTTCGATCCGTTAGAACACTATTTCAGTATAAACATACTTAATCGATAATAGATCCAAAATCTTACCCTCTTGATTTTGAATCACTTGATTTTGGCTTCTCCTTGTTTATTGGTTCGTTAGTCGTGAGAATCCACCAGCGTATAATGGCTCGAAAGTTCGTACCACTTCAAATAATTGACTCCTTCTAAGATGGTCCACAACCCGTGGAAAATCCCGTATCGAAACCGCTCTTCGTTTAAATGGGGATTTACTGATCCGCCCCTCTTAATATGACTAACCACCGCCTTTTCTTCCCTATTTTGAGAGTCTTCAAGATCAAAGGAATATTAGTTAAATCTAAAATAATTTCTAAATAGTACTAGAGGCTTTAAAGGATGTGATTTCCTTACCACAATAAATCGATTCCAACGTTTCTACGATTCTCCGATCACTTGAGTTAGATCTTCGTTATTGCACTATATAATAACGAATGAAGCGTTATTAGAACGAGCGTTTATTTGATCCAAATAGTCCTTCATAACACCATCAATATTTGGCCATAACACTATTAATTAATCGAAAATGAAAAAAGAAGAATCCCTTACCTATTTTCCACGATCGAAAAGAAAGGATTGAGAAAGGTGTTTGTGATGGATTAAGATTTTGGCTATGTATGATTAAAGAAAGAAAAAGAAAAGTTCGACTATGGGCACTTTAGCATTCGGCCATGAGAGAGTTTGATGGAGAAACTTTGAATGAAAGGAATTAAAATATGAAAGAAGAGATGGTGATGATGTTATTTGATTTCAAAGAGAAGAGAAGAAAAGATGGATTTTAGGAGCTAGGTACATTCGCCATGGTAAAAGAAAGGAAAAAGAATGGCTTTTGGTACTAACAATTTCGACACTAAGAAGAAGCACAAGAGAAAACTCAAAAGATGAACAAAAGTGACCAAATGGTCAAAAGAATTTGGCTTTACCAAGGTTCAATTTGACCAAAGGGAAAATTGAGAAGAGGGATGAAAAATTCTGCACTAGGTTGCTAGGAATGACCAAAGAAAAAATTCATTTCTTAGCCAACTAACACTAAAATTCGGCTCCCTCCCTATACCAAGTTGCCGTCCAAAAACATGGTCAAATGGCCATGATTTTGTTTCCAAAATTTTCCCTTGATATGTGCCTTATGTCTCCATATCTTTCCTTAAGTTTTTGATTCCATGCCATAAGTTAACTATTTCCTTAATCCTTTGATACACTAACCAAAAATAACATGGTCAACACTTGCCATATATGCTCTTGGCTAACACTTGCTATACATGTGCAGAAAATTAAAAATAAAAATTTATCTAGATGCTAAACAAGGGATTCGAACCTCTTCCCTCATGCTATAACTCATGCGCCAACACCACCATGCCATGTACTCAACTTATGTCACTCATTAACACTTAATTTCACTTAAGTATTAATGACACTTGCTTCTCTTCAATAAATTCTCAAATATTAAATTTATTCCTTATCCAAATTATGCTATACTCTTCTTTAGGACTTCAATAAGCACGAAAATAAAAGTAAGAAATTTTTCTTTAAAATCTAAACACCAAATCATGCAATATATAAATACTCAGATTTTTAGGGTGTTACAATAGGTGGCTGAGTACGAGACAAAATTTTTGTGACTTAGCTAGTACGAATCTGAGATGGCCTTACAAGAGAAGGATTACTATTAGAGGTTTTGGAATGGACTACATCATGATATCCAACTTTATTTGGTGACTCATGACACTGTGAACTTCAACGAGCTGCTTGACAAAGCCAAAGTCTTCGAATAGATTAAGGCACTGCGAGCTGAGGTTGAAAAGCAAGTGTCTAGGTGAAAAGGATCACGACTCATGAAACTTCGGTTAGAATGTTAAGTAAAGCTTAAGATCGGATCGCTCTTGACAACAAAACAATACTTAGACTGGAAAGGAGGGTTTGCAGAGACTTGCGAGCTGGCCATTTTGCAACACTATGAGAGAAGACAGCCTGGTGAGTATCCAAAGATGATTGGGGTTGTTTCAAGTGTAGTTCTAAAGACCACTTATTAGAGAAGCTCCAAAACTTTGAGAGGGTTCGCAAGCTCAGACTGCGACCCCTACTCAAGTGCGAGCTAGTGCTTATGGTCGAAGAAGAGGTAGAGGTGGCGAAACAAGGCAAGTTGGGCAGCGAATGTTAGCTCACACTATTGAGACTCAAGATGAGACAGGAAGCCTCGCACGAGTTTATGCTGTGAAGGAACTGCATGAGCAAGGTGCCACCAATGTCATTACAAGTACCTTCACTCTACAAACTATTCCTTTGTTTTATTTGATTGACTCTGGCTCTGCACACTCGTATGTTTTGAGTGAGTTAGCTTGTGAGTTGGGAATACTTGTAGAAACCATAGGTAGGGGTGTGACTATCACTAGTTTGTTTGGGGAAGTGGGTTAGTCACTAGAGTGTATCGTAGGTGTCTTCTGATAATTCAATGTCAAGTCTTCTATTTGAACTTGATGGAATTACCTTTCTATATGTTTGACATAATTTTGGGAATAGATTGGCTGACAGAGCATAAAGCCAAGATTGACTTTGAGCTAAAGAAAATTACCTTGCAAAGTAGTGAAGGCAAGGAAGTTGTTGTGTTTGGTGAGCGAGCTTAGTTTATGACTAACGTAGTCTCGGTGAAATAGGCAGAAAAGATGTTGGGTAAAGGCTGCGAAGCCTATCTCCCTTTGGTGATGGGTTTCTAGGATACGGTGAAAGGGGTTCGCAAAATACGAATAGTGCAAGACTTTCTTGATGTGTTTTGTAACACCCCAAACCCAGTCAAAACGCTACAACCGGATCTGACGTGCCACGGGAATAAAACGGTTGAAAATCAATTTTATTTGTTTAAAGAGAAAGCTGTTGCAAAATTTTTGAAGATACGTCGTTGTATTTTGCAATGTGGAAAACACGTTGATACTTGGTTTCAGGAAAAAAACTTGATTGCCTTATTGTTTCTTTCGTATTTATAACTTAGTCGGTGACCACTTTGTAAAACGAGTTTTTTCCTTTTTATTAGATTTTGAAAATAGCCAATTCATAACGTTTAAGTATGCATAACAAAAGTTAAAGAACCAATTAAATAAAATCATCCCAAAAATAAACTTCAGTGGCCTTATTACATAGCTGAAAACCAAAATCAAGTGAAATAACTAAGTTTGAATAGAAAACTTTGTAACGAACCAAATGCTGTGCATGGCCACCTTGAGTCCACTCTGGCTCCATATCCACGATCTAAGCCTGATCTGCAAAATATAACGGATGGGGGTGAGTCACCTAGACTCAGTGTGCAAGTCCCCATACCAAAAGAGAATATGCTCTTACACAGATTCAAATACAAATATGCATGTCATGCAACCCATCAGCCTATGTATCCATCCATGTCTCCTAAATCTACTCGTTGTGGTACCAAACCACTGGTGGTGCCAAACCACTGGTAACCGAAGTTACAAAGATATCATATGTGGTACCAAACCACTGGCAACCGAAGTTACAAAAATAACATATGTGGTACCAAACCACTGGTGGTGCCAAACCACTGAGACTTAGTCACAATTTTTATAATATGTGGGGCCAACCCACTGTGTGATACCAAATCACTGGTGACAGTCTGATAGATCATACTTCCCCCTCCTCTCATCACCCATGACACATATTTATGCCAACAATATCAGTATGATCATGCTTAACATACAAAATTACGTATACAAATAACATGCTTTTATAGATCACAACTACCGCGAGAAACAATAACAACTTACCCGGCATCCTAGCTTTTACCCACAAGGGTATTTTAGTAACAATTGCCGTCACTCTGGCTTTTAACAACACACTACATATAGCATATTTAGCATAGATAGTGTGTAAGAGTTACACACCTAGTTTTCATACTAACGTTTTTACTGCTTCTACGCTACTGTCACTCGAGACTACCACGATTGGCCTACGATCTAACTCCGATGTTGGCCCACACCCGGATGGCCAATCGTGCACTACTGACACAGATCACTTCTTATATTTTGGCGTTGTGTTTACAGATCCAAACCCTCCTACTGCTTGACTGCTATTCGAGTCCATAATAACCCTTGGTCACTAAACCATTTAAATGATGAGATCTAATTACTCAAACAATTTGTACCACTTAAAATGAACTCTTACCTAACTAGTCGAATCCGAAAGTCTTTACGAACACGTCACCTTCCAACCTACATTTGGCCAACACCCATTTATTAAACCAAACCCTTAAACGCAATCAAATGAGTACCATAACCCATTCGGCCAACCACAAATGAACAAGAAAGGACATTCGACCAAACCTACCATCAACCACCTGCCTTTGGCTTTCCACAAACGGCACTTCTGACTCTAGCAAGGCAGGATTTGACTTTTATGGACAGAGAGGGGAAATCGACAAGCCTTAGAACAAGTGATTTGGATTAGAACTTGATAGAAATAAAGAAATCGCAGAGAAGAGAAATCCCAAAACTCATCAGATTACAGTGGAGTATTCAGTTTACGATGCACCTTCGGGAAACAGAGAAACCACCTTGATGATTCGACTATGGAAGAAGGAATATGAGAAAAGGGGATTCAGCCTTTGGGGATACGTTGAAAAGGAGAAGAATGCTAGGGAGTTTTGGTTTTAACAAAACGGCAGAGGCACAAAGGTGAAGAGAATTTTTGGCTTGCTTAGAGTATAGGTGAGAAAAGAAAGAAAAATAAAAATGAAAAAGATAATAACTAGCTACTAAATTCGGCAATACACAAGCACCCACACACAGTTGGAATTTTGGCCAACTCTCCCCCACCTGATAGCCCTTATCCTGCATGATAATCCAATCTTTATCTCACCTATAGAAGAGACCACCTTCAAACCAACTCTCTCATTTCCTTTATCATCTTTTATCACTTAATTAAAAAGAAATAAAGCTCCTATATTAAAGCAAATATACCGTCCACCTCCTTCCCTTCTCAGTTCGAATTTAACCCATCCACTTGGGCCCCAAGTGGCCACACAAGGCCCAAACGTCCATTTAAAGCACCTCCAATTTTTGGGCCACTAGCCCAACTGGCCACTAAACATAATAATTTTAATTTAATTACTACTAACATTATTTATCAGCCACCTAATCCGGGTTTTAAAGCCCAAACCCGAGCCCAATTCACACCTCAAAGCCTTTAACCCACTCAGTTACCCATGCAACGTACCAAATGCATAGACCCACAAAATCAGGATATTACAGTTCTACCCCCTTAAAATAAATTTCGGCCTCGAAATTTACCTGGTCAAAAGAGTTGATGGTATTGTTGTCGCATAATATCCTCCGGCTCCCATGTCGTTTCCTCCGATCCATGGTTCCACCATAACACCTTCACCAAAGGAGCTGATTTTCTACGTAGAACCTTAACATCCTGATCTAGGGTCTACACTGGTTCCTCCTCAAAAGATAAGTCTTGATTCACCTCTATCTCCCCTACTGACACAACATGTGATGGATCTGAACGATAGCGTCTAAGCATAGAAACATGAAACACATCGTGAATTTTACTCAATTCTGGTGGCAACTCAAGCTGGTAAACCACTGGTCCTACTCGCTTCAACACCTGATAAGGCTCGATAAACCTAGGACTCATCTTGCCTTTCCTACCGAACCTCAGAACCTTCTTCCACGGTGACACCTTCAAGAAAACCTTGTCACCTTCCGCAAACTCTATATCCTTTCGTTTAAGATCGGTGTAAGACTTTTGCCTGCCCGCCGCTTCTTTCAATCGAGCTCGAATCACTTTCACCTTATCCTCTGTCTCAGCAACCAACTCTGGACCCAACAAGTGCCGCTCCCCCAACTTCGTCCAACATGTAGGGGTACGACACTTCCGACCATATAACGCTTCATACGATGCCATCTGAATACGTGCCTGATAACTATTGTTCTACGCAAATTCTGCCAATGGTAAGAATTCTTCCCAACTACCTTTGAAATCCAAGACACAACCCCTTAGCATGTCCTCCAAAACTTGAATCACCCTCTCCGATTGTCCATCTGACTGGGGATGGAACGCTGTACTCAAATCCAATCTTGTGCCTAGGGTCTCTATTAGTAATAATCGACACTGGCACCCCGTGTAACCTCACAATCTCCGTTACATATGGTCTTGCTATCTTCTGAAGAGAATAATCCTTACACACAGGTACGAAATGAGTAGACTTCCTCAGACGGTCCACAATCACCCAAATTGAATCCTTCTTGGTAGGCGTAAGGGGTAGCCCACTCACAAAATCCATTATAATCCTTTCCCACTTCCATTGTGGAATCTTAATCGGTTACAACAGACCTGATGGCAACCAATGTTTAGCCTTGACTTGCTGACATATCAGACACTTACCTACAAACTCCATTACCTCTCGCTTAAGGCCCGGCCACCAAAACTACTCCTGCAAATCCCGGTACATCTTACTGCCTCCCGGATGCATAGCATATGGACTGCTATGTGCCTCCTGCAAAATCTTCTACCTTAACTCCACATCCTTAGACATACACACTTTTCCCTGAAAACATAACACTCAATCGCTGCTCAAACTATACTCCTCCAATCCATCATTCTGCACTTGCAACCTTCGTGCCCTCAAAACTTCATCTACCAATTGTTTTTCCTTAACTTCGCTAATCCATGTTGGCTTTACTTGCAACTCCGCTAATAGGCTTCCATCATCATACAGACTAAGGTGGGCAAATATGGCTCTTAACTCTGCCACCACCTTACGACTCAGGGCGTCCGCTACCACATTAGCCTTTCTCAAGTGATACTCAATCGAGCAGTCGTAATCCTTTAATAGCTCAATCCACCTTCTCTACCTCAAATTTAACTTCTTCTGCGAAAGAAGGTACTTCAAACTCTTGTGGTCCGTATACGTGACACACCTTTCTCCACACAAATAATGTCTCCAGATCTTTAGGGCAAAAACCACTGCAGCCAACTCTAGATCATGCGTTGGGTAGTTCACTTCGTTAGATCTCAACTGCCGAGAAGCATACGCTACTACTTTCCTCTCTTGCATCAGCACACATCCCAATCCTGTATGGGACGCATCACAATAAACCGTAAACTCCTTCCTGGCTTTCGGTTGAATTAACACCGGAGCTTCCGCTAGAATCCTTTTCAACTTCTCAAAACTTTCTTGTTGCTTATCCGACCACACAAATGGAGCCCCTTTCCTTAACAACATAGTTAATGGCGCTGCAATTAAAGAAAATCCTTCCACAAACCTTCGGTAATATCCTGCTAAACCCAGAAACTCTGAATCTCTGCCACAGACTTCGGCGGCCTCCAGTCCAACACAACCTCAATCTTCCGTGGGTCCACTCTAATCTTCTCCACTGACACCACATGACCCAAAAAGGTAACTTCCTTCAACCATAACTCACACTTACTAAACTTGGCGTATAACTGCTTCTCCCTAAGAATCTGCAACACCGCCCGCAAATGCGCGTCATGCTCCTCCTCTGATTTTGAGTACACCAAAATATCATCTATAAATACTACGATGGATCGATCCAAATACGGCTGAAACACCCGATTCATCATATCCATAAACTCTACTAGTGCGTTCATCAACCCGAATGACATTACCAAAAATTCATAGTGCCCGTATCGAGTACGAAACACCGTCTTATGGATATCTGCCTCAAACCCCGACCTCAAACCTATCTTGGAAAATACCAATGCTCCCTTAAGTTGGTCGAACAAGTCATCTATCCTAGGCAAAGGATACCTGTTCTTAATCGTCAAATTATTCAACTGACGATAGTCTATGCACATCTACTTCGACCCGTCCTTTTTCTTCACAAAAAGCATAGGCGCTCCCCAAGGTGAAACACTTGGCTAGATAAAACCCCGATCCAGCAACTCCTAAATCTATGCTTTCAATCCTATACTGAGCAATTGACACTGGCGCAGTTCTCGGTAGAAGGTTTATACCGAACTCTAATTCCCGATCCGGGGGCAAAACTCGAAAGCTCTTTCGAAAAGACATCGATAAACTTATTCACTATTCGAACACTTCCTATAGTCGGTTCCTTACCTTCCAAAGCACAAACATAAACTACAAACGCCTCACATCCTTTCCTTACCATCTTCTTCGCTTTCAGCGCGGACACCACATTAGATAGGTAATCCCTTCTCTCGCCTATCATTACACCCTCTACACCCTCGACCATTTTCAGCACTATGCGCTTAGCTGCACAGTCTAGTTCAGCCTTGTACTTAACCAACCAATCCATTCCTAATATTAAATCGAACTCCCCAAAGGGTAGTTCCATCAAATCCGCTTGAAATACGACCCCTTGAAGTTCTAGGGGTATATCCTATCTGCTTGTCCACTACCACGAGTGTCCTGTAGGCTAACTCATGTCATCTTCCGAGCAGATATCTCATAGGCTAAGTTCAAAGTTCCTACCACACTACTAGCAACATAAGAGTGTGTCGAACCAACATCAATTAAAGCAATGTAAGGCAACCCAGAAATTATAAACGTACCGGTTATGACATCCGATGCATCGCCCTCCTCTCAACGCTTGGATGCGTAGACCAACCCAGGCTGTCTAGCATTAGCACCTCTGAACCTCGGCCGGGTGCTCCGCGACCTCGTCTATTACCATTTCCACCCCTACCTGCACCTCGACCCCTCTGTGGTTGCTGGCCATCTCTCCGAATTGGCCATGTCCTTGACTCTTAGCTTGAGTCCTGGCTAACTTCCACGAACAGTCCCTTACCTGGTGCTCCAATGACCCGTACTCGAAACATCCTCTATCACCAGCCCAACATTCTCCCGTATGAGACTTCCCACATCGAGCACACTGAGGTGGCCACTGAGCAGCAGCAGGCTTTACAGCTTGATTCGGCCCACCAAATCTAGTCCTCTTCTAAGCACTTTCCCTAGACCCTGATGGCCTAAAACACATTTTATCCTTGCCCCTATCCTGATTCCGTTTCTCGGTCCGCTTCACCTTCTCAGCTATTTTGGCCTTTTCCACGAGAATGACAAATTCCCTTTCACGCTGAGGTGCAATCAACACCCGCACACATCTCTTAGCCCATCCTCGAACCTAACACATCACTCATGTTTCGTAGCCACCATACCCCGAGCATACCTACTCAACCTCAAAAATTCAGCCTCGTACTTGGGTACCAACTTATTCCCTTGAACCAAATTTAGGAATGCCCTATGTTGCGCATCAGTATAACCAGTCCCCAAATACTTTCTCCGATAAGCTGTCCTAAAATAATCCCAAGTGATATCACCGGCAACTCCACCATCCCTGACCGTGAGCCACCACTGATATGACTCATCCCGGAGAAGAGATACTATCCCCTTCAACTTTTCCTCAACCGAGAAGTCTAAGTCATCCATTATACGCTCTGTTGCCTCCAACCAAAACTCAGCAGTATTGGGAGCTACACCGGACACCCCCTAAACACCTCCGCTCTGTTAGATCGGAGTCGCCCAGCCACTAATTTTGGGCTTCACAACCGCGCCGCCTAGCAACTCTCTCTAAACCCGTAATGCAAATGCGAGATCTGCGTCGTTACCCTAGTCTAATCACGAAATTGGTTTCCATCATGGCAGATCCGGCATCACATTTTCAGACCCATAACCAAACCCTGCTGGCTCCGACAAGGCCATCCTACCCCTACCACGGCCACGTGACGGACGTCCACGACCTCTTGTACTCATTCTTCTCGTTCGCGTTTATCTGGTTAAGAATTTTATGAATTATTATCTATTTTCACTATTTATCCATGAGCAATTTTATGAAAAATAGGTTTTAAAGTGATTCTTTCGAATTCGAATCTATCTAAAGTTTCAATTTCAAGCTCATCTCTAAGTTCTAAGTACATTCATCACACAAACAACGTCCACATGCCACATTCCATGAGCAAGGGTATTTTTGTCATTTCACTACCCAGTGGTATTTTTCGTAATTTTAACCTACATGGGTATTTTCATAATTTTAACCTACAAGGGCAATTTTCATAATTTAACTTATAGGGGTATTTTCATAATTTTCCAAAATAAAGTTTCGGGTGATTTTTCAAAATAAGGGTATTTTGGTAATTTTGTGAAGCAAGGGTATTTGGTAATTTTGTAAGTCAGGGGTAATTTTACAAACCAGGGGTATTTTGGTCCTTTTCCAAATCTAAGGTAGTTTTCACAAATCTAGAGGTAATTTGGTAATTTCAAAACTAGGGTTTTTACAAAACAGGGTGGCTGGTCCCTTTCGGGTTTTAATTATCGGATTTAGCCTGTGAACAAGTCCTCATGGTTAAGGTGAACAGTCACTACGCACCAGGTAGGATTCGAGCAAAGAGGAGGTGAGTCACTGGGACTGCTTAAATACCAAGCTCTCCCTGAATCCAATCCTAGACATGCGCATGGCGGTTCGCACACCCTAACTCGGTGACTTACACACAAGTTTGTTTGATTGGACTTAAGTCTTATGTTATTCTAAAAGTTGTGCAAGCTAGCCCTAGGGTCCATCAGTACTAACATGCTTAGCTATGTCTAAAGCCCATAAAGCCCAACATATAAATATCTCATCAAAAGTTAGGGTACTTACCTGGGTGGATAGGCGTCGGAGACTCAGGTCCCATGCTTTCCGGAAAAATAATCATTTCACAAGCTTTTAAAACATATTTTGGGCCCTAACCCCATAACCAAGCTTTTGAACCGGGCTCTGATACCAAAATGTAATACCTCGATCCCAGTCAAAATGCTACAACTGGATCTGACGTGCCACAGGAATAAAACGGTTGAAAACCTATTTGATTTGTTTAAAGAGAAAGCTATTGCAAATTTTTTGAAGATACGTCGTTGTATTTTGTAATGTGGAAAACACGTAGATTCTTGGAAAACGAGTCGATGACCTAGTCGTTGTATTTTTGAAGATATGTCGTTGTATTTTGCGACTTGATTGCCTTATTGTTTCTTTCGCATTTATAACCTAGTCGATGACCACTTTGGAAAACGAAGTTTTTTTTTCTTTTATTAGATTTTGTAAACAGCCAATTCATAACGTTTAAGTATGCATATCAAAAGTTAAAGAACCAATTAAATAAAATCATCCCAAAAATAAAATTCAGCGGCCTTATTACATAGCTGAAAACCAAAATCAAGTGAAATAACTAAGTTTGAATAGAAAACTTTGTAATGAACCAAATGATGTGCATGGCCACCTTGAGTCCACTCCGGCTCCATATCCACCATCTAAGCCTGATCTGCAAAATATAATCGAAGGGGGTGAGTCACCTAGACTTAGTGTGTAAGTCCCAATCCCAAAAAGAATATGCTCTTACACATATTCAAATACAAATATGCATGTCATGCAACCCATCAGCTTAGGTATCCATCCATGTCTCCCAAATCTACCCCTTGTGGTTCCAAACCACTAGTGGTGCCAAACCACTGGTAACCGAAGTTACAAAGATATCATATGTGGTACCAAACCACTGGTAATCGAAGTTACAAAAATAACATATGTGGTACCAAACCACTGGTGGTGCCAAACCACTGAGACATAGTTACAATTTTTATAATATGTGGGGCCAACCCACTATATGATACCAAATCACTAGTGACAGTCTGATAGATCAAACTTCCCCCTCCTCTCATCACCCATGGCACATATTTATGCCAACAATATCAGTATGATCATGCTTAACATACAAAAGTACGTATACAAATAACATGCTTTCATTGATCACAACTACCGCGAGAAATAATAACAACTTACCCGGCATCCTCGCTTTTACCCACAAGGGTATTTTAGTAACCATTGTCGTCACTCCGGCTTTTAACAACACACAACATATAACATATTTAGCATAGAAAGTGTGTAAGAGTTACACACCTAGTTTTCGTACTAACGTTTTTACTGCTTCTACGCTACTGTCACTCGAGACTACCACGATTGGCCTACGATCTAACCCTAATATTGGCCCACACCCGGATGGCCAATCGCGCACTCCTGACACAGATCGCTTCTTGTATTTTGGCATTGGGTTTACAGATCCAACACCTCCTACTGCTTGACTACTATTCGAGTCCATAATAACCCTCGGTCACTAAACCATTTAAGCGATGAGTTCTAATTACTTAAACAATTTGTAACACTTAAAATGAACTCTTACCTAACTAGTCGAATCCTAAAAGTCTTTACGAACACGTCACCTTCCAACCTACATTCGACCAACACCCATTTATTAAACCAAACCTTTAAACGCAATCAAATGAGTACCACAACCCATTCGGCCAACCACAAATGAACAAGACAGGCCATTCAGCCAAACCTACCATCAACCATCTGCCTTCGGATTTCCATAAATGGCACTTCTGAATCTAGCAAGGCGATTCGGCTTCAATGGACAGAGAGGGGAAATCAACAAGCCTTAGAACAAGTGATTTGGATTAGAACTTGATAGAAATAAAGAAATCGTAGAGAAGAGAAATCCCGAAACTCACCAGATTACAATGGAGTATTCGGCTTACGATGCGCCTTCGGGAAACAAAAAAACCACCTTGTTGATTCGACTATGGAGGAAAGAATATGAGCAAAAGGGATTCAGCCTTTGGGAATACGTTGAAGAGGAGAAGAATGCTAGGGAGTTTCGGTTTTAACAAAAGGGCAGAGGCACAAAGGTGAAGAGAATTTTCGGCTTGCTCAGAGTATAAGTGAGAAAAGAAAGAAAAATAAAAATGAAAAAGATGATAACTAGCTACTAAATTCGGTAATACACAAGCACCCACACACAGTTGGAATTTTGGCCAACTCTCTCCCTCCTGATAACCCTTATCCTTCATGATAATTCAATCTTTATCTCAGCTATAGAAGAGACCACCTTGAAACCAACTCTCTCATTTCCTTTATCATCTTTTATCATTTAATTAAAAAGAAATAAAGCTCCTAAATTAAAGCAAATGTGCCGTCCACCTCCTTCCCTTCTCAGTACCGAAATTTCACCCATCCACTTGGGCCCCAAGTGGCCACACAAGGCCCAAACTCCTCCCCCTTGGGACGCCACCCCCATGCCCATTTAAAGCACCTCTAATTTTTAGGCCACTAGCCCAACTGGCCACTAAACATAATAATTTTAATTGAATTACTACTAAAACGATTTATCAGCCACCTAACCCAGGTTTTAAAACCCAAACCCGAGCCTAATACACACCTCAAAGCCTTTAACCCACTAACTTACCCATGCAATGTACCAAATACACAGACCCACAAAATTAGGATATTACAGTTCTACCCCCTTAAAATAAATTTCAGCCTCGAAATTTACCTGGTCAAAAGAGTTGAGGGTATTGCTGTCGCATAATATCCTCCGGCTCCCATGTCGCTTCCTCCGATCCATGGTTCCGCCATAACACCTTCACCAAAGGAACTAATTTTCGACGTAGACCTTAACATCCCGATCTAGGATCTGGACTGGTTTCTCCTCAAAAGATAAGTCTTGATTCACCTCTATCTCCCCTACTGACACAACATGTGACGGATCTCAGCGATATCGTCTAAGCATAGAAATATGAAACACATCGTGAATTTGACTCAATTCTGGCGGCAACTCAAGCTGGTAAGCCACTGGTCCTACTCGCTTCAACACCTGATAAGGCCCGATAAACCTAGGACTCAACTTGTATTTCCTATCGAACCTCAAAACCTTCTTCCACGGCGACACCTTCAAGAAAACCTTGTCACCTTCCGCAAACTCTATATCCTTTCGTTTAAGATTGGCGTAAGACTTTTGCCTGTCCACCGCTTCTTTCAACCAAGCTCGAATCACTTTCACCTTATCCTTTGTCTCAGCAACCAACTCCTGACCTAACAAGTGCCACTCCCCCAACTCCGTCCAACATGTAGAAGTGCGACACTTCGACTATATAGCGCTTAAATGCGGTGCCATCTGAATACTTGCACGATAACTATTGTTATCATAAATTCGCCAGCAGTAAGAATTCTTCCCAACTACCTTTGAAATCCAAGACACGACCCTTAGCATGTCCTCCAAAACTTGAATCACCCTCTCGATTGTCCATCCGATTGGGATGGATTGTCATCTTGAAATCCAATCTTGTGCCTAGGGTCTCATTAGAAATAATCGACACTTGGCACCCGTGCAACCTCACAATCTCCACTACATATAGTCTTGCTAACCACAAGAGAATAATCCATATGCAGTATGAAATGAGCAGACTTAAATCGACGGTCCACAATCACCCAAATTGAA
Organism: Gossypium rotundifolium; assembly: GCA_025506655.1. Lineage (NCBI taxonomy): Eukaryota > Viridiplantae > Streptophyta > Magnoliopsida > Malvales > Malvaceae > Gossypium > Gossypium rotundifolium. The sequence goes on along the minus strand of CP106727.1, from coordinate 32,633,397 downwards.
TCCTTCTTGGTAGGCGTAAGGGGTAGCCCACTCACAAAATCAATTGTAATCCTTTCCCACTTCCATTGTGGAATCTTAATCGATTGCAACAGACCTAACGACAACTGATGTTCAGCCTTGACTTGCTAACATATCAGATACTTACCTACAAACTCCGTTACCTCCCGCTTAAGGCCCGGCCACCAAAACTGCTGCTGCAAATTCTAGTACATCTTACTACCTCCCGGATGCATAGCATATAGACTGTTATGTGCCTCCTACAAAATCTTTTGCCTTAACTCCACATCCTTAGACATACACACTTTTCCCTGAAAACATAACACTCCATCGCCGCTCAAACTATACTCCTCCAATCTATCATTCTGCACTTGCAACCTTCGTACGCTAAAAACTCCATCCACCAATTGTTTTTCCTTAACTTTGCTAATCCATGTTGGCTTTACTTGCAACTCCGCTAATAGGCTTCCATCATCATATAGACTAAGGTGGGCAAACATGGCTCTTAACTCTACCACCACCTTACGACTCAGGGCATCCGCCACAACATTATCCTTTCCCGAGTGATACTCAATCGAGCAGTCGTAATCCTTTAACAGCTCAATCCACCTTCTCTGCCTCAAATTTAACTCCTTCTGTGAAAGAAGGTACTTCAAACTCTTGTGGTCTGTATACACGACAGACCTTTCTCTATACAAATAATGTCTCCAGATCTTTAGGGCAAAAACCACTGTAGCCAACTCCAGATCATGCATCGGGTAGTTCACTTAGTTAGATCTCAACTGTCGAGAAGCATATGCTACTACTTTCCCCTCTTGTATCAGCACACATCCCAATCATGTATGGGACGCATCACAATAAACCGTAAACTCCTTCTCGGCTTCCGGTTAAATTAACACCGGAGCTTCCGTTAGAAACCTTTTCAACTTCTCAAAACTTTCCTGTTGCTTATCCGACCACACAAACAGATCCCCTTTCCTTAACAACTTAGTTAATGGCGCTGCAATTAAAGAAAATCCTTCCACAAATCGTCGGTAATATCCTGCTAAACCCAAGAAACTCTGAATATCCGCCAAGACTTCGGTAGCCTCCAGTCCAACACAGCCTCAATCTTCCGAGGGTTCACTCTAATCCCCTCCCCTGACACCACATGACCCAAAAAGGTAACTTCCTTTAACCAGAACCCGCACTTACTAAACTTGGCATATAACTGCTTCTCCCTAAGAATCTGCAACACCACCCGTAAATGCGCGTCATGTTCCTCTTCCAATTTTGGGTACACCAAAATATCATCTATAAATACTTCGATGGACCAATCCAAATACGACTGAAACATCCAATTCATCATATCCATAAACGCTACTGGTGCGATCATCAACCTGAACGGCATTACCAAAAATTTATAGTGCCCGTATCGAGTACGAAATGCTGTCTTATGGATATCTGCCTCCTTTACCTTTAGTTGGTGATACCCCGACCTCAAATCTATCTTGAAAAATAACGATGCTCCCTTAAGCTGGTTAAACAAGTCATCTATCCTAGGCAAAGGATAGCTGTTCTTAATCGTCAATTTATTCAACTGACGATAGACTATGCACATCTGCATCGACCGGTCCTTTTTCTTCACAAAAAGCATAGGTGCTCCCCAAGGTGAAACACTTGGCTAGATAAAACCCCGATCCAGCAACTCCTGAATCTATGCTTTCAACTCCACCAATTCTTTTGGCGCCATCCTATACAGAGCAATTGACACTGGCGTAGTTCCCGTTAGAAGGTCTATGCCGAACCCCACTTCCCGATACGAGGGCAAACCCGAAAGCTCTTTTGGAAAGACATCGATAAACTTATTCACTTTTCAAACACTTCCTATAGATGGTTCTTTACCTTCCAAAGAACAAACATAAACTACAAATGCCCCACATCCCTTCCTTACCATCTTCTCCGCTTTCAGTCGGACACCACATTAGATAGGTAATCCCTTCTCTCACCTATCATTACCACCTCTACACCCTCGACCGTTTTCAGCACTATACGCTTAGCTACACAGTCTAGTTCTGCCTGGTACTTAACCAACCAATCCATTCCTAAGATTAAATCGAACTCCCTAAAGGGTAGTTCCATCAAATCCGCTTGAAACACGACCCTTTGAAGTTCTAGGGGTACATCCCTATATAGTTTGTCCACTACCACAGAGTGTCCTAGAGGCTAACTCATCATCATCTTCCTAGCGAGATATCTCATAAGCTAAGTTCAAAGTTCCAACCACACTACTAGCAATATAAGAGTGTGTCGAACCAACATCAATTAAAACAATGTAAGATAGCCCAGAAATTATAAACGTACCGGTTATGACGTCCGGTGCGTCGCCCTCCTCTCGACGCTTGGCTGCGTAGACCAACCCAGGCTGTCTAGCATTAGCACCTCTAGCACCTCGGCTAGGTGCTCCATGACCTCGTCCATTACCATTTCCACCCCTACCTGCACCTCGACCCCTCTGTGGTTGCTGGCCATCTCTCCTTGAATTGGCCACGTCCTTGACTCTCAGCTTGAGTCCTAGCTAACTTTCGCGGATAGTCCCTTACCCGGTGCTCCAATAACCCGCACTCGAAACATCCTCTATTACCAGCCCAACATTCTCCCGAATGAGACGTCCCACATCGAGCACACTGAGGTGGCCGCTGAGCAGCACCAGGCTTTGCAGCTTGATCTGGCCCACCAAATCTAGTCCTTTTCTGAGAACTTCCCCCAGACCCCGATGGCCCAAAACTCCTTTTATCCTCGCCTCTATCCTGATTCCGTTTCTTGGTCGCTTCACCTCATCAGCTATTTTGGCCTTTTCCACGAGAATGGAAAATTTCCTTTCACACTGAGGTGCAATCAACACCTGCACACATCTCTTAGCCCGTCCTCAAACCTAACATAGCGTTCATGTTCTGTAGCCACCATACCCTGAGCATACCTACTCAACCTCAAAAATTCAGCATCGTACTCGGGTACTGACTTATTCCCTTGAACCAAATTTAGGAACGCCCTACGTTGCGCATCAGTATAATGAGTCCCTACATACTTTCTCTAATAGGTTACCCTAAAATAATCCCAGGTGATATCACCGACCACTGCACCATCCCTGACCGTGAGCCACCACTGATACGACTCATCCTAGAGAAGAGAGACTATCCCCTTCAACTTCTCCTCAGCCGAGAAGTCTAAGTCGTCCATTATACGCTTTGTTGCCTCCAACCAATACTCAGCAGTATTGGGAGCTACACCGGACACCCCCTAAACACCTCTGCTTTGTTAGCTCGAGTCGCCGACCACCGATTTTCGAGCTCCACGACCCACCGCCTTAAGAACTCTCTCTAAAACCCGTAGTTACCCCAGTCTAATCCTGAAATTTAGTTTCTGTCTCCGACAGATCCGGCATCACATTCTCGAAACCATTACCAAACCCTGCTGGCTCCGACAAGGCCATCCTACCCCTACCACAGCCACGCCGGACGTCTACAACCTCTTGTACTCATTCTTCTCATTCGCGTTTATCTGGTTAAGAATTTTATGAATTATTATCTATTTTCACTATTTATCCATAAGCAATTTTATGAAAAATAGTTTTTAAAGTGATTCTTTCGAATTCGAATCTATCTAAAGTTTCAATTTCAAGCTTATCTCCTAGTTCTAAGTACATTCATCACACAAACAACGTCCACAGACCACATTCCATGAGCAGGGGAATTTTCGTCATTTCACTACCTAGGGGTATTTTCATAATTTTAACCTACATGGGTATTTTCATAATTTTAACCTACAGGGGTATTTTCATAATTTTAACCTATAGGGGTATTTTTTATAATTTTCTAAAATAAAGTTTGGGGTGATTTTTCAAAATAAGGGTATTTTGGTAATTTTATGAAGTAAGGGTATTTTGGTAATTATGTAAGTCGGGGTAATTTTACAAACCAGTGGCATTTTGGTCCCTTCCAAATCTAAGGTAGTTTCACAAATCCATAGGTAATTTGGTAATTTCAAAACTAGGGTTTTTACAAAACAGGGTGGCTGGTCCCTTTCGAGTTTTAATTATCGGATTTAGCCTGCGAACAAGTCCTCATGGTTAGGGTGAACAGTCACTACGCACCAGGTAGGATTTGAGCAAAGAGGAGGTGAGTCACTGGGACTGCTTAAATACCTAGCTCTCCCTGAATCCAATCCTAGACATGCACATGGCGGTTGCCACACCCTAACTCGGTGACTTACACACAAGTTTGTTTGATTGGACTTAAGTCTTATGTTATTTTAAAAGTTGTGTAAGCTAGCCTTAGGGTCCATTAGTACTAACATGCTAAGCTATGTCTAAAGCCCACAAAGCCTAACATATAAATATCTCATCAAAAGTTAGGGTACTTACTTGGGTGGATCGGCCCCGGAGACTCAGGTGCCATGCTTTCTGGAAAAATAATCATTTCACAAGCTTTTAAAACATATTTTGGGCCCTAAGCCCACAACCAAGCTTTTGAATCGGGCTCTGATACCAAAATGTAACACCCCAAACCAAGTCAAAATGCTACAACCCGATCTGACGTGCCACAAGAATAAAACGGTTGAAAACCGATTTGATTTGCTTAAAGAGAAAGCTGTTGCAAAATTTTTGAAGATACGTCGTTGTATTTTGCAATGTGGAAAACACGTTGATACTTGGTTTCAAGAAAAAAACTTGATTGGCTTATTGTTTCTTTCGCATTTATAACTTAGTCGGTGACCACTTTGGAAAATGAGTTTTTTCCTTTTTATTAGATTTTGAAAACAACCAATTCATAACGTTTAAGTATGCATAACAAAAGTTAAAGAACCAATTAAATAAAATCATCCCAAAAATAAACTTCAGCGGCCTTATTACATAGCTAAAAACTAAAATCAAGTGAAATAACTAAGTTCGAATAGAAACCTTTGTAATGAACCAAATGCTATACATGGCCACCTTGAGTCCACTCCGGCTCCATATCCACGATCTTAGCCTGATCTACAAAATATAACGGAAGGGGTGAGTCACCTAGACTCAGTGTGTAAGTCCCCATCCCAAAAAAGAATATGCTCTTACATAGATTCAAATACAAATATGCATGTCATGCAACCCATCAGCCTAGGTATCTATCCATGTCTCCCAAATCTGCCCCTTGTGGTACCAAACCACTGGTGGTGCCAAACCACTGGTAACCAAAGTTACAAAGATATCATTTGTGCTACCAAACCACTAGTAACTGAAGTTACAAAAATAACATATGTGGTACCAAACCACTGGTGGTGCCAAACCACTGAGACTTAGTCACAATTTTTATAATATGTGGGGCCAACCCACTGTGTGATACCAAATCACTGGTGACAGTCTGATAGATCATACTTCCCCCTCCTCTCATCACCCATGACACATATTTATGCCAACAATATCAGTATGATCATGCTTAAACATACAAAATTACTTTTACAAATAACATGCTTTTACAGATCACAACTACCGCGAGAAATAATAACAACTTACCCGGCATCCTCGCTTTTACCCACAAGGGTATTTTAGTAACCATTGCCGTCACTCCGGCTTTCAACAACACACAACATATAACCTATTTAGCATAGAAAGTGTGTAAGAGTTACACACCTAGTTTTCGTACTAAAGTTTTTACTGCTTCTACGCTACTGCCACTCGAGACTACCACGATTGGCCTACGATCTAACTCCGATGTTGGCCCACACCCGGATGGCCAATCGCGCACTCCTGACACAGATCGCTTCTTGTATTTTGGCGTTGGGTTTACAGATCCAACCCCTCCTATTGCTTGACTGCTATTCGAGTCCATAATAACCCTTTGTCACTAAACCATTTAAACGATGAGATCTAATTACTCAAACAATTTGTAACACTTAAAATGAACTCTTACCTAACTAGTCGAATCCCGAAAGTCTTTACGAACACGTCACCTTCCAACCTTCATTCAGCCAACACCCATTTATTAAACCAAACCCTTAAATGCAATCAAATGAGTACCATAACCCATTCGGCAAACCACAAATAAACAAGAAAGGCCATTCGGCCAAACCTACCATCAACCACCTGCCTTCGGCTTTCCACAAACAGCACTTTTGACTCTAGCAAGGTAGGATTCGGTTTCTATGGATAGAGAGGGGAAATCGACAAGCCTTAGAACAAGTGATTTGGATTAGAACTTGATAGAAATAAAGAAATCACAGAGAAGAGAAATCGTGAAACTCACCAGATTACAGTGGAGTATTCGGCTTACAATGCACCTTCGGGAAACAGAGAAACCACCTTGATGATTCGGCTATGGGGGAAGGAATATTAGCAAAAGGGGATTTGGTCTTTAGGGATACGTTGAAGAGGAGAAGAATGATAGGGAGTTTCGGTTTTAACAAAAGGGCAGAGGCACAAAGGTGAAGAGAATTTTCGACTTGCTTAGAGTATAGGTGAGAAAAGAAAAAAAAATAAAAATGAAAAAGATGATAACTAGCTACTAAATTCGGCAATACACAAGCACCCACACACAGTTGGAATTTTGGCCAACTCTCCCCCTCTTGATAGCCCTTATCCTTCATGATAATTCAATCTTTATCTCACCTATAAAAGAGACCACCTTCAAACCAACTCTCTTATTTCCTTTATCATCTTTTATCACTTAATTAAAAAGAAATAAACCTCCTAAATTAAAGCAAATATGCTGTCCACCTCCTTCCCTTCTTAGCGCTGAAATTTGACCCATCCACTTGGGCCCCAAGTGGCCACACAAGGCCCAAGCTCCTCACCACCCCCATGCCTATTTAAAGCACCTCCAATTTTAGGGCCACTAGCCCAACTGGCCACTAAACATAATAATTTTAATTTAATTACTTCTAACACTATTTATCTGCCACCTAACCCAGGTTTTAAAACCCAAACCCGATCCCAATACACACCTCAAAGCCTTTAACCCACTAACTTACCCATGCAACTTACCACAGACCCACAAAATCAAGATATTACAATTCTACCCCCTTAAAATAAATTTCGGCCTCGAAATTTACCTGGTCAAAAGAGTTGAGGGTATTGCTGTAGCATAATATCATCCGGCTCCCATGTCGCTTCCTTCGATCCATGGTTCCGCCATAACATCTTCACCAAAGGAACTAATTTTCTACGTAGAACCTTAACATCCCAATCGAGGATCTACACTGGTTCCTCCTCAAAAGATAAGTCTTCATTCACCTCTATCTCCCCTACTGACACAACATGTGATGGATCTGAGCGATAGCGTCTAAGCATAGAAACATGAAACACATCGTGAATTTGACTCAATTCTGGTGGCAACTCAAGCTGGTAAGCCACTAGTCCTACTCGCTTCAACACCTGATAAGGCCCGATAAACCTATTACTCAACTTGCCTTTCCTACCGAACCCCAAAACCTTCTTCCACGGCGACACCTTCAAGAAAACCTTGTCACCTTCCACAAACTCTATATCCTTTCGTTTAAGATCGACGTAAGACTTTTGCCTGTCCGCCGCTTCTTTCAACCGAGCTCGAATCACTTTCACCTTATCCTCTGTCTTAGCAACCAACTCCAGACCCAACAAGTGCCGCACCCTCAACTCCGTCCAACATGTAAGGGTACGACACTTCCGACCATATAGCGCTTCGTACGGTGCCATCTGAATACTTGCCTGATAACTATTGTTATACGCAAATTCGCCAACGGTAAGAATTCTTCCCAACTACCTTTGAAATCCAAGACACAGCCCCTTAGCATGTCCTCCAAAATATGAATCACCCTCTCCGATGTCCATCTGACTGGGGATGGAACGCTATATTGAAATTCAATCTTGTGCCTAGGGTCTATGTCAGAAATAATCGACACTGGCACCCCGTGCAACCTCACAATCTCCGCTACATATGGTCTTGCTAACTTCTGAAGAGGATAATCCATACGTACAGGTACGAAATGAGCAGACTTCGTCAGACAATCCACAATCACCCAAATTGAATCCTTCTTGGTAGGCGTAAGGGGTAGCCCACTCACAAAATCCATTGTAATCCTTTCCCACTTCCATTGTGGAATCTTAATCGATTGCAATAGACCTGACGGCAACTGATGTTCATCTTTGACTTGTTGACATATCAGACACTTACCTACAAATTCTGTTACCTCCCGCTTAAGGCCCAGCCACCAAAACTGCTCCTACAAATCCTGGTACATCTTACTACCTCCCGAATGCATAGATATGGGCTGCTATGTACCTTCTGCAAAATCTTCTGCCTTAACTCCACATCTTTAGGCATACACACTTTTCCCTGAAAACATAACACTCCATCGCCACTCAAACTATACTCCTCCAATCCATCATTCTACACTTGCAACCTTCGTGCGCTCAAAATTTCATCCACCAATTGTTTTTCCTTAACTTCACTAATCCATGTTGGCTTTACTTGCAACTCCGCTAATAGGCTTCCATCATCATACAGACTAAGATGGGAAAACATGGCTCTTAACTCTGCCACCACCTTACGACTCAGGGCATCTGCTACAACATTAGCCTTTCCCGAGTGATACTCAATCGAGCAGTCGTAATCCTTTAACAACTCAATCCACCTTCTCTGCCTCAAATTTAACTCCTTCTGCAAAGAAGGTACTTCAAACTCTTGTGGTCCGTATACACGACAGACCTTTCTCCATACAAATAATGTCTCCAGATCTTTAGGGCAAAAACCACTGCAGCCAACTCCAGATCATGCGTCGAGTAGTTTACTTCGTGAGATCTCAACCGTCGAGAAACATACGCTACTACTTTCCCCTCTTGCATCAGCACACATCCCAATCCTGTATGGGACGCATCACAATAAATCGTAAACTCCTTCCTGGCTTCCGGTTGAATTAACACCGGAGCTTCCATTAGAATCTTTTTCAACTTTCAAAACTTTCCTGTTGCTTATCCGACCACACAAACGGAACCCCTTTCCTTAACAACTTAGTTAATGGCGCTGCAATTAAAGAATATCCTTCCACAAAACTTCGGTAATATCCTGCTAAACCCAAGAAACTCTAAATCTCTGCCACAGACTTTAGCGGCCTACAGTCCAACACAGCCTCAATCTTCCGAGGGTCCACTCTAATCCCCTTCGCTGACACCACATGACCCAAAAAGGTAACTTCCTTCAACCAGAACTCGCACTTACTAAACTTGGCGTATAACTGCTTCTCCCTAAGAATTTGTAACACCACTCGCAAATGCGAGTCATGCTCCTCCTCTAATTTTGAGTACACCAAAATATCATCTATAAATACTATGATGAACAGATCCAAATAAGGCTGCAACACCCGATTCATCATATCCATAAACGCTGCTGGTGTGTTCGTCAACCCGAATGACATTACCAAAATTCATAGTGCCCGTATCGAGTATGAAACGCCGTCTTATGGATATCCGCCTCCTTTACCTTAAGTTGGTGATACCCCGACCTTAAATCTATCTTGGAAAAGATTGATGTGCCCTTAAGCTGGTCAAACAAGTCATCTATCCTAGGCAAAGGATACCTGTTCTTAATCGTCAATTTATTCAACTGACGATAGTCTATGCACATCCGCATCGACCCATCTTTTTTCTTCAAAAAAGTACAGTGCTCCCTTAGGTGAAACACTTGGCCGGATAAAACCCCGATCCAGCAACTCCTGAATCTGTGCTTTCAACTCCACCAATTCTTTTGGCGCCATCCTATTCGGAGTAATTGACACTGGCGAAGTTCCTAGTAGAAGGTTTATACTGAACTCCACTTTTCGATTGGGGCAAACCCGAAAGCTCTTCCGAAAAGACATCGATAAACTTATTCACTGTTTGAACACTTCCTATAGCCGGTTCCTTACCTTCCAAAGCACAAACATAAACTACAAACGCCTCACATCCTTTCCTTACCATCTTCTCCGCTTTCAGCGTGGACACCACATTAGATAGGTAATCCCTTCTCTCACCTATCATTACCACCTTTACACCCTCGACCATTTTCAGCACCATGCGCTTAGCTGCACAGTCTAGTTCTGCCTGGTACTTAACCAACCAATCCATTCCTAAGATTAAATAGAACTCCCCAAAGGGTAGTTCCATCAAATTCGCTTGAAACACGACCCCTTAAAGTTCTAGGGGTACATCCCTATATAGTTTGTCCACTACCACAGAGTGTCCTAGAGGGCTAACTACTGTTATCTTCCTAGCAGATATCTCATAGGCTAAGTTCAAAGTTCCTACCACACTACTAGCAACATAAGAGTGTGTCGAACCAACATCAATTAAAGCAATGTAAGGCAGCCTAAAAATTATAAATGTATCGGTTATGACGTCCGGTGCGTCACCCTCCTCTCGACGCTTGGCTGCGTAGACCAACCCAGGCTGTCTAGCATTAGCACCTCCAGCACCTCGGCCAGGTGCTCCACAACCTCGTCCATTACCATTTCCACCCCTACCTGCTCCTCGACCCCTCTGTGGTTACTGGCCATCTCTCCCGAATTGGCCACGTCCTTGACTCTCAGCTTGAGTCTTGGCTAACTTCCACGGACAGTCCCTTACCCGGTGCTCTAATGACCCGCACTCAAAATATCCTCTATTACCAGCCCAACATTCTCCCGAATGAGACTTCCCATATCGAGCACACTGAGGTGGCCACTGAGTAGCAGCAAGCTTTGCAGCTTGATCCGGCCCACCAAATCCAGTCCTTTTCTGAGCACTTCCCCCAGACCCTGATGGCCCAAAACTCCTTTTATCTTTTCCCCTATCCTGATTCTGTTTCTCAGTCCGCTTCATCTCCTCAGCTATTTTGGCCTTTTCCACGAGAGCGATAAATTCCCTTTCACGCTGAGGTGCAATCAACACCCGTACACATCTCTTTGCCCATCCTTGAACCTAACACAGCGCTCATGTTCCGTAGCAACCATACCCCTAGCATACCTACTCAACCTCAAAAATTTAGCCTCGTACTTGAGTACCGACGTATTCCTTTGAACCAAATTTAGGAACGCCCTATGTTGCGCATCAGTATAACCAGTCCCCACATACTTTCTGATAGGCTACCCTAAAATAATCCCAGGTGATATCACCGGCCACTGCACCATCCCTAACCATGAGCCACCACTGATACGACTCATCCCGGAGAAGAGATACTATCTCCTTCAACTTCTCCTCACCGAGAAGTCTAAGTCATCCATTATACGCTTTGTTGCCTCCAACCAATACTCAGCAGTATTGGAAGCTACACCGGACACCCCCTAAACACGTTCGCTCCATTAGCTCGGAGTTGCTCAGCCACTGATTTTCGGGCTCCTAAACCCGCTACCTTTGCCCGGTCTCTCTAAAACACAGTAGTACTGCTTTGAGATCTCAAGTCGTTACCCCAGTCTAATCCTAAAATTCAGCTTCCGTCTCCAGCAGATTCGGCATCACATTTTTAGACCCATGACCAAACCCTGCTGGCTCCAACAAGGCTATCCTACCGCTACCACGGCCACGCAGTGGATGTCCATGACCTTTTGTACTCATTCTTCTCGTTCGCATTTATCTGGTTAAGAATTTTATGAATTATTATCTATTTTCACTATTTATCCATGAGTAATTTTATGAAAAATAGTTTTTAAAGTGATTCTTTCGAATTCGAATCTATCTAAAGTTTCAATTTCAAGCTTATCTCCTAGTTCTAAGTACATTCATCACACAAACAACGTCCACAGACCACATTCCATGAGTAGGGGTATTTTTGTCATTTCACTACCCAGGGGTATTTTCGTAATTTTAACCTACATGGGTATTTTCATAATTTTAACCTACAGGGGTATTTTTGTAATTTTATCCTATAGGGGATTTTTGTAATTTTCTAAAATAAAGTTTTGGGTGATTTTTCAAAACAATGGTATTTTGGTAATTTTGTGAAGCAGTGGTATTTTGGTAATTTTGTAAGTCAGGGGTAATTTTACTGAACTAGGGGTATTTTTGTCCTTTTCTAAATCTAAGGTAGTTTTCACAAATCCATAGGTAATTTGGTAATTTTAAAACTAGGGTTTTTACAAAACAGGGTGGCTGGTCACTTTCGGGTTTAAATTATCGGATTTAGCCTGTGAACAAGTCCTCATGATTAGGGTGAACAGTCACTACGCACTAGGTAGGATTTGAGAGAAGAGAAGGTGAGTCACTGAGACTGCTTAAATACCAAGCTCTCCCTGAATCCAATCCTAGACATGCGCATGGCGGTTGCCACACGCTAACTCGGCGACTTACACACAGGTTTGTTTGATTGGACTTAAGTCTTATTTTATTTTAAAAGTTGTGTAAGCTAGTCCTAGGGTCCATCAGTACTAACATGCTTAGCTATGTATAAAGCCCACAAAGTAAGTTAGGGTACTTACCTGGGTGGATCGGACTGGAGACTCAGGTGCCATGCTTTCTGAAAAAATAATCATTTCACAAGCTTTTAAAACATATTTTGGGCCCTAAGCCCACAACCGAGCTTTTGAATTGGGCTCTGATACCAAAATGTAACACCCCAAATCCAGCCAAAATGCTACAACTGGATCTGACGTGCCACGGAATAAAACGGTTGAAAATCAATTTGATTTATTTAAAGAGAAAGCTGTTGCAAATTTTTTGAAGATACGTCGTTGTATTTTCCAATGTGGAAAACACGTTGATACTTGGTTTCAGGAAAAAAACTTGATTGTGTTATTGTTTCTTTCGCATTTATAACTTAGTCGGTGACCACTTTGGAAAACAAGTTTTTTTCCTTTTTATTAGATTTTGAAAACAGCCAATTCATAACGTTTAAGTATGCATAACCAAAGTTAAAGAACCAATTAAATAAAATCATCCCAAAAATAAACTTCAACGACTTTATTACATAGCTGAAAACCAAAATCAAGTGAAATTACTAAGTTCGAATAGAAAACTTTGTAATGAACCAAATGTTATGCATGGCCACCTTGAGTCCACTCCGGCTCCATATCCATGATCTAAGCCTAATCTGCAAAATATAACGGAAGGGGGTGAGTCACCTAGACTCAGTGTGTAAGTCCCCATCCCAAAAGAGAATATGCTCTTACATAGATTCTAATACAAATATGCATGTCATGCAACCCATCAGCCTAGGTATCCATCCATGTCTCCCAAATCTACCCTTTGTGGTACCAAACCACTGGTGGTGCCAAACCACTGGTAACCGAGTTACAAAGATATCATATGTGCAACCAAACCACTGGTAACCGAAGTTACAAAAATAACATATGTGGTGCCAAACCACTAGTGGTGCCAAACCACTGAGACTTGTCACAATTTTTATAATATGCAGGGCCAACCCACTGTGTGATACCAAATCACTGGTGACAGTCTGATAGATCATACTTCCCCCTCCTCTCATCACACATGACACATATTTATGCCAACAATATCAGTATGATCATGCTTAACATACAAAATTACGTATACAAATAACATGCTTTCATAGATCACAACTATCGCGAGAAATAATAACAACTTACCCGGCATCCTCACTTTTACCCACAAGGGTATTTTAGTAACCATTGCCGTCACTCTGGCTTTTAACAACACAACATATAACATATTTAGCATAGAAAGTGTGTAAGAGTTACACATTGGTTTTCGTACTAACATTTTGACTGCTTCTACGCTACTGTCACTTGAGACTACCATGGTTGGCCTACGATCTAACTCCGATGTTGGCCCACACCCGGATGGCCAATCGCGCACTCCTGACACAGATCGCTTCTTGTATTTTGGCATTGGGTTTACAGATCGAACCCCTCCTACTTCTTGACTGCTATTCGAGTCCATAATAACCCATGGTCACTAAACCATTTAAACGATGAGATCTAATTACTCAAACAATTTGTTACACTTAAAATAAACTCTTACCTAACTAGTCGAATCCCGAAAGTCTTTACGAACACATCATCTTCCAACCTACATTCGACCAACATCCATTTATTAAACCAAACCCTTAAATGCAATCAAATGAGTACCATAACATATTCGACCAACCACAAATGAACAAAAAGGCCATTCGGCCAAACCTACCATCAACCACCTACCTTCGTCTTTCCACAAACGGCACTTTTGACTCTAGCAAGGCAGGATTCAGCTTCTATGGACAGAGAGGGGAAATCGACAAGCCTTATAACAAGTGATTTGGATTAGAACTTTACAGAAATAAAGAAATCGCAGAGAAGAGAAATCTCGAAACTCACTAGATTACAGTGGAGTATTCAGCTTACGATGCACCTTCGGGAAATAGAGAAACCACCTTGATGATTCGGCTATGTAGGAAGAAATATAAGCAAAAGGGGATTTGACCTTTAGGGAGACGTTGAAGAGGAGAAGAATGCTAGGGAGTTTTGGTTTTAACAAAAGGGCAGAGGCACAAAGGTGAAGAGAATTTTTGGCTTACTCAGAGTATAGGTGAGAAAAGAAAGAAAAATAAAAATGAAAAAGATGATAACTAGCTACTAAATTCGGCAATACACAAGCACCCACACACAGTTGGAATTTCAGCCAACTCTCCCCCTCCTGATAGCCCTTATCCTGCATGATAATCCAATCTTTATCTCACCTATAGAAGAGACCACCATCAAACCAACTCTCTCCTTTCCTTTATCATCTTTTATCACTTAATTAAAAAGAAATAAAGCTCCTAAATTAAAGCATATGTTCTGTCCACATCCTTCCCTTCTCAGTGCTAAAATTTGACCCATCCACTTGGGCCTCAAGTGGCCACACAAGGCCCAAACTCCTCCCCCTTGTGACGCCACCCCCGTGCCCATTTAAAGCACCTCCAATTTTTGGGCCACTAGCCCAACTGGCCACTAAACATAATAATTTTAATTTAATTACTACTAATACTATTTATCTGCCACCTAACCCAGGTTTTAAAACCCAAACCCGAGCCCAATACATACCTCAAAGCCTTTAACCCACTAACTTACCCATGCAATGCACCAAATGCACAGACCCATAAAATCAGGATATTACATGTTTCTTGATGGGTTACCTAGATTACCTCTAGATCGTAAAGTGGAGTTCGCCATTGAGCTGTACCCTGGTAGTTCGCCAGTTTCGATTACGCTGTATTCATGGAACCTAATGAACTTAAGGAGTTAAAGATACAACTTTAGGTCTGCTTGATAAAGGCTTCATTTGACGAAGCATATCACTGATAACTCTTGAAAAGAGTTATATTTCATGCTTTTAGATCTTGATAATTGTATGTACTTTGGTACATTTAGTTGCATTTTAGGACATTTCGTTAGTATTTTTCTTGTTTTAACATTACATTAGGAGCTTGGAATGTACTTAAACATTAGTTATTTTTAATTGCTTGTGGAAGGGTTGTGTGTGGTGATGGTTTGGCAGGTACAAGTTGAGGAATGAGAAGTAAAGGAGTGAAGGTTTTTTGATCAACACCATTGCCGAGGGAATGCCAGGAAGATGTCTAGTCAGTACTCAAAGCATACTGGTCTTAGGCCCAATTGAACTTGTACCAAATATATCTACCTGGAAAAGAGGGAAAAAATCATGAGCTGTTGGATTTACCCTAGGGAAAATGATTATAACAACCAAATAAGAAAACCCTGGAAGGGGGGAGAGAAGAAAAAAAGAAAAATAGATGGTAGTGATTGAGTAAAAGAGGTAGACGAAGGTTGTCCCTCTTAGCCACCACAAGACACTGCACCACTGGAGTATGGGTTGGATAAACGAAAGCTATCTTCTCGAAGTTCTTCCGTTATTTCTTGATTACTCTTCGTGAATTGATTTAATAAAAATGATGTTGAATGTTACTTTGGATTTGAACTTCAATTTCCAATTCATGAGGTAGATCTCATAGGGTTGGGATTACTTGATGAAAGCTTTTATTTTCTTTAATAACTGAAGCATAGATCTACTCTAACACTTTGTTCCATTCAATGGTTTTTTTTATAAATTTACGTGTTTGCAAACTCTAGACATAGATGGATGTACAACATGTTTATTTAATTAACCTAAATCTAATAAGGTTTGGTTAATAAGATTGAAATTGAATGATATGAATGAGTGTTCGATGGGACACTTGTAGTAGCCTTTAAACATAGAGTCGCGTTCATATGGAAAGGCAACAAAATAGTGCAAGGTAGACATATATCACTTAAGGCAAGGTAACTTGAGATCTTATTCTCGAAAAAAGTTGACCATTTTAGAAAGCTTCTAAACAGTAAGTTGAGTATGGTTTTGCTGAGGCATTATTGTTAGTAAGGGCAGATTCTTAGTAATTCTGACCTTCTAAATCAACAGTGTAGATCATCTATCCTTTGTCGTAGTATCTTTGCCATAGCATCTCTTTAGTTGTTTACTTGTTCTCTTGTATATTATTCACGTGATTATTCTCCAATTTGCCATTGCATTCTTACTCTTGTTTGGTCATGTCATAGCATATTTCATTAATGCACGGATCATTATTCCTCAAGTACCACTGCACTCTTATCATTACTTTTTTCATAACATTAATCATACCACACTCTAATAATATGACCAAGTTATACCATTCTAATCCATGTGGAGGCGATCTCACTTATCACTTTATTACTTGATTCGATGTGTATACTTGCACAATTCGCATATCATTTCACACGCAACAGGTTTTTAGCGCTATTGTCGGGGATTGGCAATTGGTGAAATTTTTTTATTTTGTTTTGTTTTCTTAGCTTTATTTAATTTATTTGTATTTAATTTATATAGGTTTGTCGTTAGTTTATGAGAAGAGGCATCCCTACTAATGAAAAGTATCCCTTTAACCCAGAGATTGAAAGAACTTTATGAAGGAGAAGAAGTGAGTTACGTAGTATGGCTAGCGAAGGAAATTGGTCCTGGCTTAAGTGATCATGGTCTCAATGAAGATCCCATTGGTCAGGATGTTAATCCACCTGTTCATCGTGTGATAAATGATCGAAACAGACCAATTTGGGAACATGTTGTTCCAATTTTAGATGATTTGAATCCATGAATAGTAAGGCCACACATACAAACTCAAGAATTCGAGTTGAAACTAGTAATGTTTCAAATGTTACAAAAAGTAGTACAGTTTGGTGGATTACCTATTAGAGATCCAAGATTGTATTGAAGGCTTTCTCAAGAAGTCTATGACTCGTTTAGACAACATGGTGTTCCTGAAGATGCCTTGCGACTTAAATTGTTTCCATATTCTTTGAGAGATCATGCAAGGGCATCACTGAATGCTCTGCCATTGGAAATAGTGGCATCATGGAATGATCTTTGCGTGTGAAAAACAAAATTTTAAAGTAAAGTATATGGAGGCAAAAATAATGGAGAAGGTGAGTCACCAAGACTCAGTATGTAACCCTTCCCCGTTTTAAAACATTTTTCATACACAACACATAACAATTAATATGCAAAATATGAAATACCCATCCTAGCCATCCAAACGCCACTGTCTACCCCGTTGTGGTACCAAACCACTGGTGGTGCCAAACCACTGGTGACATATAGTCACAATGTGTTACCAAAACACTGGTGTCCATAGACACAGATCATTTGATGGGGCCAACCCATCGTGTGATACCAAATCACTGGCAGACGATCCCATATCTCAAGTGGGGCCAACCCACGGTGGTGTTAACCACAGGGACAAGTCGCTATGAGGTGCCAAACCTCTGGAGGTACCAAACCTCTGGTGACCGTAGTCACGGTGTGTTACCAAAACACTGGTGCCCGTCGGCACGATTAATACTGCCCCCTCCACTCATCAACCCATATCACAGTCATAACAGAGTTCATTCATTTATCACATGTATTAAATAAGTCATGCTTCCCAAAAGCATCATAATAATCTCACATAAATAGAGACTTACCGAGGTCCTTGCTTGTACCATTTAAGGTACTAAATCCGTATCTACATCAAGCAGATTGACAAGCAACATATATTTATCACACATATTAACTGCTATAAGTGTGTATGTACACACCTGTCACCACTGGATAGTCTAAATCCCGAAAAGAAGAGTCGACCACCCTAGATCTACTGCCCCTATATTCGGCCAAGACATGAGTTAGTACATTCGGCCAAATCAATCAATTTTAAGGGTTCTCCTTTTGAACCCGAATCCTTACCCAAAAGTCTTGAGTATCAGCCTTTTGTTTCACCACCCTAAAATCGGCACTCAAAAAGTTAGTAGCCTTCGGCTAAAACGATTAACAATCGACTAACTACAGTAGATCTTACCATTACTTACCACTAAATAACCGAGAAAGGAGGGTCAGATCTACTGCTTGTGAATCCCGGAGTTCCTAGATGGAATCAGTTTCAAAGAATGGTTAGTTTTCTGCCTGCAAATGCCGAAATTTCGACTTTTCTCCATCCTACAAGTCGTCAAAGATTGAAAATATGGAAAGAGGGGAATCGGCCATCACTTACCTTCTCAACCAATTGAATAAAGGAGAAATCCCGAAGCCACTATACTATTCGGCCAAGACTCTTAAGGAGTAGTAGGAAGATTCACTAGGAAAGAAAAATAATGGGAGAAGGAGTGTTGGAATTTGACAAATAGGAAATAAAAAGGAAAAAGGAAATTGAAGATGGGGATTTGGCCAAGGTTTTGGAGAGGAGGAAAAATAAAAGTAAAATAATAAGAGAGGTGTTTGACTAGGGATCAAAGAGTATGGAAAAGGAAAAATATCGGAAGGAGGGTGTTGAAATTGATTTAGCTGGGAGAAAAAGAAAAGAGAACAAGGTGACCAAATGGGTGTTTTTATAAGCATTCGGCACCCCTAGTAGCCTTGTAGTCCAACTCTTCAACCAAGAGTCCAAAATCCATCCCACTTCCTTAATTTGCTCCAAACCACTTGTTTAATTAAATTCAAAATAATTTGAATTAATCCCAATAAATCAACTAATAAATCAACTAATATCTCCTTTATCTACTATAATAATATCCTTGATTTCCACTTATTATCCAATATTATTAATAAAATAAAAAAAGAGTTCAAAGAGAGAAAGAACTCTCCCTCCCTATGCTTAGTCCAAAACATGAAAGCAAAAGGAATTACATGACTCGAACCATGGCTCTCCCTAGTTCTTGATGGCGTCAATTGTAGCTCCCAAGTGGCCCCCCTTTGCCACTTATTCTAGGCTCGATATAATCCACCAAATATGAATGCCAAGCTTAGAAATGACATTACATATCTTCGACAAGCAGAGGATGAAACGCTATATGAAGATATTTCATAATGGGTTAAATGCACATATGAGGATGGTAGTTGATGCTTCTGCCAATGGTACCTTGTTGGATAAATCTTAGAATGAAACGTATGTGTAACAGTCCAGTTTAGACCCTAGTCAGAATAGTCGTTTTGGGACCACAAATTCGAGTTAGAAAAATATTTTAATATTATTTTCTATCTTCATAGTTTGTGAATTGACCTATGTGAAATTTTCGTAATTTAATGATCGCTTGTGTGTTTAATTTTCAAAAGGACTTAATTGCATAAAAGGTAAAAGTGACATTCTATATATTAATGTGTTTAAAAGAGTTGGCTTTTAAATATAATGGCCTTAAATGGTAATTAGACCATTTTAATTGATAGTGGACTATTTGGACAACCATTATATGTTTTAATGTTTAATTCATTAAGGTCAAATTGGTAAATGATGAATTAAGTTATAATTTAATAAAAATAAAACATAAATTAAGGCATTCATCTTTGTTAATGCCGAAAATTGAAAAAGAAAAGAAAGAGTTAGGGCTTTGAACATTTGGCTACTTCAAGGCTTAATTGTAAGTTTGATTTTGCTCAGTTTTTGATTATTTCTATGTTTTTGTGATCGTTGCTTTGAGTATTAGTTAGCCCATGCTTGAATTTTTAAATTTGATGATGTATTCATGAAATGCCATTGATGATAGTTTGTGGTTTTTGTTGTTTGATGATGGAAAATAAAAGATATGTGGTAGATTAATATGTTTTGTCTTTGGATTTTTGATAAATTTGAGTAATTTGGGCTAAATAATGGAAATAATAAATTGAGGGACTAAAATGTGAAATAAATGAAATTTGTGGACTTGTATGAGCTTAGTGAATATTCAGCTAAGCTATTGTGTAATGAAATTATGTTTATTTTGTATTTTGTGAAATAATGACTAATTTGTAAAAAATGTGAAATGTTAGAGGCAAAAGTGTAATTTTCCCATTGATGTGTTTTTGGATGAATTTGAGTGAATATGTGATTAATAAGTTTAATTTATACTAATTTACATCAAGAAAAGAGGAAAATGAAATTTGATCGAGGAAAATCTAAAATTGTTGAATAGTCGTTTCGGTTCATTCGTCTTTGTCTGAGGTAAGTTCATAAGTAAATAAATACCATTAAATTTGATTGTATATATTTTATTTGTACCGAATTGAATTATTACCTATATATAAATGTGAATTCCAAATTGGTAAAAGTGTTGAAGAATTGTCTACAAGCTTGAATCGATCGAGTTACGACGTCCGAAAGTCCCGTACGAACCTTAGGCATAGTTAGGATACATATGTCATGACATAGGATTTCGATATGTGTTTTAGTGTAAGACCACATCTGGGACGTTGGCATCGACTTGTGTTTACGTGTATGACCATGTCTGGGACATTGGCATCGTATTTGATTTGTGTAAGACCCTGTCTAAGAGAGTGGCATCGATATGTGATTACATGTAAGACCATGTCTAGGATGTTGGCATTGTACGAGATTTCTGACTATCCGAGTATCCTTATTGATTTCGAATGGTTCAACGGGCATTATCGAGTTAAGATCGAATGTGAAAACAAACTAAAAGGTTCAGGTACGTGCTATGTTATATGAATATGAAAGTAAGGTAAGTATATGTTTGAGATGAATATATTCGACCTGGTAAAAGAGAAATTTATATGTGCTTATGAGTATATGTGCATTTGGCCATTGATGTTATAATGCTATTGTATATGCGATAATAATATTTGAGTTTGCAAGCATAATAAATGTACATTTAGTTAAGGTTTGTTTGATTTGGCTAGTTGATCTAATGTGAATGTTTATTTGATCATTATTTGCTTATGACTTACTAAGCTATGAAAGCTTACTTTATGTGCGTGTTTGTTCATTGCTTTATAGATTATCAAAGCTATGGAGAGCTCGGGGATCATCGAGGATCATCACCACACTATCGAGCTATATTTTGATATCTTTTGAAAATGTTTATAATAAAGTATGGCATGTATAGGCTATAGAACTTTGATTATGTTTTGAGATGTGTAAATATATGTAACATCCCGAAATTGGGCCTAGTAGGATTGGGCCCATTGGGCCTTGGGCGTAGGAATGTTTAAAATTTTGAGAACAAGAGAATGGCATTATTGCAAAATGGACCTATTCGTTAAGTGAATTTGGAAAGTTACGAGGTTTCTATGAAGTCTCGGGTTTAATTGGGCCTTAGGAAAAGTTGGTATTTTAGCACTTTAAGGAGATGGAGTAAGTGACCTTAAAGCATATGGAAATAATTGATTAAATAGCTAGCATAAAATGAGCTGCTAGTAAAGAGGTTATGGCGCCACTTGTAGCACCTTGAGGGAAGGAGTTTGAATCACTTTGTGTGCAATTTGACTTTTATTTTTGCTTCCCTTCCTTATGTGTCGGTCAAGGAATAAATATGGCAAGGGTGGACTTCATTATTTTTGTAAGGTGGCTAAAAGAATAAGGCAAGGTTGAAGTTGGGGAAAGGAATCATGAGAAATAGGTAAGTAAGGGGGACAAGGGGCTTATTTTAAGGATGGTATTTTGGAAAGTTTGGGTAGCCAAACTCTTATCCTAGGGGGGATGAATGTGGACGGCTTGGGGCTAGGATGATAGCCAATTTGGTGCTTGATGTTTTGGTAAAAACAAAAGTGATAGTTTTGGACAAAATATCAATACATCAATTGTTTCTTTTTCTCTCAAAACTCCTTCTCCTAGCCGATTATGATCATTGATAATTGGTAAATTTTGGTTATTTTGGCCTATTCTTCATTGACAATTTGGTATCATTTTCTTTTCTTCCCAAACTTCTTTGTCCTCTTTTTTTATAGTATCCATGCAACCTTGAAGAGACTTATTCCATTTCTTTTCTTTGCCGAATGCATACAACTTGGAGACCATTTCTTTGTTCATTCATCATCCTTGAAAACTGAAACTAATCCATCATCTTTCTTCTTCTTTTCTTTTAGCAAAAATCCTTCAAGAATCACTTTCACTCTAATATTTTCACCATAGTCGAATCTTCCATCTTTCATTGATCTTCTTTCAATTCGAGTTGTCATTCATCTGTTGAACAATCGTGCTTTAAGTGGGAGACCATTTATTATTTTAGCCAAGTCAAACGGTGGTAATTGGATCCAATATCGATAAGGTAAGGGGGTTCGTTTTTGGATTTTTCGTTATATCCCTATTTAGCTTTGTTGCAAATCGATTAAAGTTTCGACTAATCGACATATGTTTTAGGGACAAATCACTCGATATATTTCTACCTTCGGATATAGTGCAAAGTGATTCAAGTGTAAGTGATATGAAATCTTTCGGAAATTCGAGGCTAACTTTTTGTTGGTATTGTTCTAGGTCAACGACGAGTGGTTCGTTAGGAAATCGAAATCAAGGTGTGTGTAACACCCCAAACCCGGCCCATTCACTACGGCCGAATTTGAAATGCCACTGTGGAAAATGTTTGAAAATTGATTTTTCTTATAGGTAAAACATTAAAATTTTATGTGCTTAATAAAATATTGTGTCTTTAAAATTTCAAATAAAACTAAGTTATTACAATTTCTCCGATTAAAACTTTAACATATAATTTAAAATATAAATTGCCGAGAGTAAAAACTTTTTTTTTAAATAATACTTTGATCGTCAATCCACTTTAAACATAATAATAACCCCCAAATCCCTTAAAAGGCCTTTATTACAATAAACCTTACTTAAAAATACTGAAAATATAAAATGACTGAAATAATTAAAATCATCTTTTGCATTGCATGGCCACCTCGTATCCTCTCCAACCTGGTCCGATCAACACATCAAGTATCACCTGCGATGTTGGTAAAAAAAAATTGGGTGAGTCAAACAGACTCAGTGCATAGTTATTTCACATGTCTCCACATATGGGCTTGGCCCATATCCACACAGTCCACTTACATAATCATGCAACATGAAGCCCAACCCAACCTAGTGTCCATCCGTTACACCAACCTTGGCAGACCCGCTGCCCAAGGCCGTGGCTAATCCACTGATCAACCAAGTGATCCACATATCTTACCTTGGCAGACCTGCTGCACAAGGCCATGGTTGAGCCACCGATCACATAAGTGATCCCACATATCAATCAGTCCACGGTGATGCACACAGCTATCAACCGCCGAGATGTGGCACCTAGCCAACACCTCCCTTGATGAGGCACATAGCCAACATCAAGCGCCAATGTAGCACAAGGCTAACATTAGACCACGTACATAAAGTACACCCTTTCCTTCGATAGTCACATCCCAAGTCCCATGCATACATATATATCATGGCAACATATCACTTGAACAATTACACATCACATGCCATCACATTTCATACATATATCAAATGTAAATCAACGTCATAAAATACTGACATGGTTGAACGATTACCCATCATGGGTATCCACCATTTTAGCCCTTACTTCGGCTACCATTCACATCATATCACATATACATAAATATAACACATACACACAACAAGAGAACAGTGCGATAGCTACGCACCTTTTCTTTGGCACAATCGATCAAATCCTGAAACCCAAGTCTAACGATTTGCACCCTTGCAATTGTTGAACTCCCTCCTTACGGATCTAAATCCCGAAAACCACCACTTGCCTTAGAAGCTGTCGAAATCCCCTTGATCACTTCAAATCCCGGATGACTCCTTCAATGCTCCTTAATATCGGCTACATACAAAAGACACAATATTATGATACTACGATATTCGGCCATGCCTTAACCAAAGCCTAATCACTAGATTTGGCACCCTTGTGAAAAGAATCCAAAACCGATTGCTAAAGAAAGAAACACTTACCACTACTCGTTGCTTACCACTAACGATCAACTTCACGAAATTACCTTCCTAGGTTCGGCCACAAAAGAGAAACTGAATTTGGCCCTTAACTTTCGGCTTTCAAGAGTAAAAGAAGTGATAGGGAGATTCAAATAAAGATTCGGCTATGGCTCATCAAATAAAGTTGAAATATTCAGCAATGGTGAATAATGGGGGAGAGTTTTTGGTTTCAAATGAAAAGGAAGGAAAAAGGGAGAATTTGCTCAAAATTTCGGCAAAAGAAAATAAAATAAAGAAAAGAATAGCCAAAAGCTGGTCACCCCTATTTATGCTACCCAAATTCGGCCATCCCCCCTTAGACCACAAAACCGTCCATGTTCATGGACAAGTTGGCCATGAAATAATTTCCAAAACATTCACCTTAACACATGCCTTGTAATCCTCTACTTTCCCAAGGTTTCAGAAATTCTATCCCTTATTTCCTCCTAATCTTCCTCCTTATCCCTTTCAAAATTCAACCAACCCCTCTTGCCCCAAAAACCAACCAGGTTCATGGCCAAGAGAGTCAACCTTTGCCAACTATTCTATCCATAACACATTCCTCAATTCAAGCTTTATGTCCCCTTATCATACCATATTTTCTTGATTCCATACCTTAAATAATAACTTGCCTTATTCCTTTAGTCTACTATCCATAAATGATAAAGTCCAACCTTATCTTAATTAGAGTTGACCGACACATGCCATACACATGCAAAAATAAAAGTCACCTTATTGCCATTCATGGGATTCGAACCTCTTCCGTCATGCAATTACTCATGCACCAACACCACTTTACTACTAGCTCATTTATGCTAACATTAAACACTTAAATTAACTTAAGCATCATAATCACTTGATCCACTTCACTAAATTCTCCATACTAAAAATTATTCTAAACCAATTAATTCCAAGCCTTCTCAAGACTATATTAGGCATACAATAAAATCATATCCGAGCTAACACAATCAACAAGATGATACTCAAATTTTTCCTAAAGCCCAAGGCCCAATCGGCCCAATCCTACTAGGCCCAATTTCGGGATATTACAGTGTGTAATCCCGTACCTTCCGAAAACATGTTTGAAATGGTGTGTAATCTCACATCTATCTGAAAGTTTGTATGATATGTTCTGTGATTTGGTCGAAATACCAAAGAAAACAGGAAATCGACATCCGCGATCACTCGGGACGCGTAGGTTCATAGTGGTAACCATGCTTTTGTAATAAAACAGTTTTGGTCAGTGGCAGTGACGTGATTTCGAAAAATCATGAAAAATAGGAGAAAGAGAATTAATATATGAATAAGATATCAAATCAAAGCTTGCTGTGTCTATTTTGATAAGGAAGAAATGGAGAAGGAAAAGGAATTTTATATTTTGAGACATGTTAATTTTAGTGAGACTGGTTCTGAATGATTTCGTGGTTCCCTGATCTATCTTGGAAAAATCATATAAAATTGTAAAAAGTGAATTAAGAGATATAGTTTATATTTAAAGATTCCTTAGTGAGTCTATTTTCAATAGAAACAAGTGGGAACAACATATGAAAATTGTACAGTGAGATATTTGAATTTTGGGTAAGAGAGGTCAGAATTGTTGGATAGTGAAACAAGAGAAATTTTAAGGAGTAAACTGTACTAAATGGCTAAGCCAAAAATTCTCAAAAAATTGTAGTAAGGAGATATATGAGTCTATTTTCAAGGAAAATTTACGGATTTAGATTTCGAGATTCCTCACTCGAGTTATGGTCAATTTAGTCAGTATGACGCAGATGGACAGTTTCAAACTTTTATGCCCCAAATTAGTAGTTAAGCCTTGGTTACTAAATTACCAAAATACCCTTAGAGGGTAAATTACCAAAATACCCTTAGTGGGTAAGATTACCGAATTACCCTTAGCAGGTATGATTGCCAATGACGAAAATGCCCTTATGGGCCGAATTATGGAAATGCCCCTATTGGGCCTATTTGTAAAGTGTTAATGGGCCGAAATACGAAATTGCTTAATGGGCTGAATTGACATATTGCCTTACGGGCCAAATGGACATATTGATTAATGGGCCAATCTGATATATTTTGTTATGTGGGTCAAATTGATATATGATTATATGGGCCGATCTGAAAATATGCAAAATGGGCCAAGATGATATTTGCTTAATGGGCCAACTTTGATAAATTGTTATAATGGGCCATAAAATTTGTAAAGAATATCTGAATACATCATTGTGAATTGTTATGCATTATATACATGATTTGCATGAGTTGGGATTTTGATGAAGAGAAGTTCTGGTAGCTTTGCTACAAATTACCGGTGGCTCTGCCATAATAAATTACCGGTGGCTATGCCACAATAAATTATCGGTGGCTCTGCCACAATTTGACATTGGCTTAATACCCAGTTTGGTGTGTTGGCGGGGTAGGTGACTAAAGCTCCCCGCAGGTGTGTTGGTTGGTACGGGAGGTGTGTAGCGGATGGAAAACTAGGTTTGGTTGGGAAATTGCATAACACATGCATATTATATATGATATTATGTTATGATCGTAAATGGGCTTTGGCCCAATAATTGCTTAATTGAATTTTTGGCCTAGTGACAACGGAAAGTGGGTTACACACTGAGTTCTCGTAACTCACCCCCTTCCTTTCTTAACCCTTATAGGTAATGCTCAGTGACAAGGACTTGGGGCCATGGACTTGGGGCCATGGATGACTTTAGTTTACTGCCATACTTTACTATTTTGGGTTAATGGTTTTATTTGAACTTTACTCAAATTATTTTTTTAAATGGGATTTTCTAAAATCATAATAAAGGTTTTCCAAAATCGATTAACAAATAAATTTCAAAATAAAATTTTAGAAATATTTTTAATACGGAAATTTCTCTCGAACTATCAACGATATTTCCAAAAGTCATAGTTTTGTAAAATTATTACTTCAAATTTAATCGATCAATCTTCGAGGTTAGTAGTATTTTATTAAATATCTCAAGTCAAACTTGATTTTCTTGATTTTAACAAACCAACATCTATTTTTGTACGAATAAAAAGGATCTAACATGTTTTTTTTTATCTCATTTGACATGTTTTATTTATACGATATCGAAAAACTTTTTAGTGTGACACACCAAATTCGGGCCTAACTTCTAGGCCGGGTTTGGGGTGTTACATTTTATGGTATCAGAGCCCAGTTACAAAACTCGGCCGTGGTTTGGGTTTAAAAGTGTTTTCCAAAGCTGTTTAGAATTTTGATTTATAAATATATGTTCTAAAGGAAGTATGGCACCACGAGTATCCGACACCAAGTCAAGTAAGTAATTTTTTTCATTTTATGATTATTGTGTTATGAAAATTCTACAAAATAGAATACTCTAGAACTGTTAGCTTTAGGAGTTGAAACTATAGAGACTGAGACTCTAAGATGCAGATTTGACTCTCGAAAACAACTTTTCTACCCACACTCCATAAAACATTGTTTAATAAACATCGAATAGCATGATGATTCATAAAACTCTTAATCAGATTATATTGACTTAGTGAACATGAGCGCTAGAAGACGTGGACGCAGTGGACGTAGACGTGGTAGAGGCCGAGATGTTAGGACTATATCTTTGGCACCAAGGCATGTGCTCAAAAGGGAGGCGCAGACATCGTTAGTGGCTGAGACGGGATCTCATGATCGAGTTGAGGTTGATGAGCTGACTTAGATAGTTAAGAAAGTATTGGAGGAGGTTAAAGGAATCAGTGAGGCACTTCAAGTTGGGTGCGTGGACTATAAGAAGAAAAGAGATCATGATTCTTTAGGGTTACAGTCTCGTTCTGTGAAGCGTGTCAAGGCACGTCCAAACTTTTTCGGCTTGCGATTATTGCAGAAGGCGTCATCTGGGAGAATGCTGGAGGAGGTTAGGAGCATACTTGAGATGCGGGTCTAAGGAGCATAAGGCTCGGATTGTTACATCACCATCAAGTCAGGTATGTTTGGTTGGACGTGAAGATTGAATGTAGAAAATTCTAAGTATAAATGGTAGACAACTGTTTGCTTTTGTGGTTAGATGTTTGGCTGTGTGAAAAGGATTCAAGATTTTGTTAAAAGTACATTGTGGTTTTTAAGATCAGAGTGCGCAGCGAAAGCTTAGTGATGTAATTTGAGAGATACGTTTAGTAGTTGATTGAAAATTTCGAGGACGAAATTTCTTTAAGGAGGGTAGAATTGTAACATCCCAAAATTGGGCCTAGTAGGATTGGGCCCATTGAGCCTTAGGCGTAGGAATGTTTAAAATTTTGAGAACAAGAGAATGACATTATTGCAAAGACCTATTCATTAAGTGAATTTGGAAGGTTACGAGGTTTCTATGAAGTCTCGGGTTTAATTGGGCCTTAGGAAAAATTTGGTATTTTAGCACTTTAAGGAGATGGAGTAAGTGACCTTAAAGCATATGGAAATAATTGATTAAATAGCTAGCATAAAATGAGCTGCTAGTAAAGAGGTTATGGCGCCACTTGTAGCACCTTGAGGGAAGGAGGTCGAATCACTTTGTGTGCAATTTGACTTTTATTTTTGCTTCCCTTCCTTATGTGTCGGTCAAGGAATAAATATGGCAAGGGTGGACTTCATTATTTTTGTATGGTGGCTAAAAGAATAAGACAAGGTTGAAGTTGGGGAAAGGAATCATGAGAAATAGGTAAGTAAGGGGGACAAGGGGCTTATTTTGAGGATGGTATTTTGGAAAGTTTGGGTAGCCAAACTCTTATCCTAGGGGGATGAATGTGGACGGCTTGGGGCTAGGATGATAGCCAATTTGGTGCTTGATGTTTTGGTAAAACAAAAGTGATAGTTTTGGACAAAATATCAATACATCAATTGTTTCTTTTCTCTCAAAACTCCTTCTCCTAGCCGATTATGATCATTGATAATTGGTAAATTTTGGTTATTTTGGCCTATTCTTCATTGACAATTTGGTATCATTTTCTTTTCTTCCCAAACTTCTTTGTCCTCTTTTTTGCAGAATCCATGCAACCTTGAAGAGACTTATTCCATTTCTTTTCTTTGCCAAATGCATACAACTTGGGGACCATTTCTTTGTTCATTCATCATCCTTGAAAACTGAAACTAATCCATCATCTTTCTTCTTCTTTTCTTTTAGCAAAAATCCTTCAAGCATCACTTTCACTCTAATATTTTCACCATAGTCGAATCTTCCATCTTTCATTGATCTTCTTTCAATTCGAGTTGTCATTCATCTATTGAACAATCGTGCTTTCAAGTGGGAGACCATGTATTGTTCTAGCCGAAGTCAAACGGTAGTAATTGGATCCAATATTGACAAGGTAAGGGGGTTCATTTTTGGATTTTTCGTTATATCCCTATTTGGCTTTGTTGCAAATCGGATTAAAGTTTCGACTAATCGACTATATGTTTTAGGGACAAATCACTCAATATATTTCTACCTTCGATATAGTGGTAAGTGATTCAAGTGTAAGTGATATGAAATCTTTCAGAAATTTGAGGCTAACTTTTTGTTGGTATTGTTCTAGGTCAACGACGAGTGATTCGTTAGGAAATCGAAATCAAGGTGTGTAATCTCGTACCTTCCTAAAACATGTTTGAAATGGTGTGTAATCTCACATGTCTCAGAAAGTTTGTATGATATGTTCTGTGATTTGGTCGAAATACCATAGAAAACAGGAAATCGGCATCCGGGATCACTCGGGGCGCGTAGGTTCATAGTGGTAACCATGCTTTTGTAATAAAATAGTTTTGGTCAGTGGCAGTGACGTGATTTCGAAAGATCATGAAAAATAGGAGAAAGGGAATTAATACATGAATAATATATCAAATCAAATCTTGCTGTGTCTATTTTGATAAGGAAGAAACGGAGAAGGGAAAGGAATTTTATATTCTGAGATATGTTAATTTTAGTGAGACTGATTCTGAATGATTTCGTGGTTCCCTGATTTATTTTGGAAATATCGTATAAAATTGTAAAAAGTGAATTAAGAGATATAGTTTATATTTAAAGATTCCTTAGTGAGTCTATTTTCAATAAAAATAAGTGGGAACAACATATGAAAATTGTACAGTGAGATATTTGAATTTTGGGTAAGAGAGGTCAGAATTGCTGGATAGTGAAACAAGGGAAATTTTAAGGAATAAACTGTACTAAATGGTTAAGCCAAAAATTCTGGAAAAATTGTAGGAAAGAGATATATGAGTCTAGTTTCAAGAAAAGTTTACGAATTTAGATTTCAAGATTCCTCACTCGAGTCATGGTCAATTTAGTCAGTATAATGGAGATGGACAATTTCAACCTTTTATGCCCCAAATTAGTAGTTAAGCCTTGGTTACGAAATTACCAAAATACCTTTAGAGGGTAAATTACCAAAATACCCTTAGTGGGTAAGATTACTGAATTACCCTTAGCGGGTATGATTTCCAAATTATGAAAATGCCCTTATGGGCCGAATTATGAAAATGCCCCTATTGGGCCGATTTGTAAAGTGTTAATGGGCCGAAATACGAAATTGCTTAATGGGCTGAATTGACATGTTGCCTTATGGGCCGAATGAACATATTGATTAATGGGCCAATCTGATATATTTTGTTATGTGGACCAAATTGATATATGATTATATGGGCCAGTCTGAAAATATGCAAAATGGGCCAAGATGATATTTGCTTAATGGGCCAACTTTGATAAATTGTTATAATGGACCATAAAATTTGTAAATAATATCTGAATACATCATTGTGAATTGTTATGCATTATATACATGATTTGCATGGGTTGGGATTTTGATGAAGAGAAGTTCTGGTAGCTTTGCTACAAATTACCGGTGGCTCTGCCACAATAAATTACCAGTGGCTCTGCCACAACAAATTACCGATGGCTCTGCCACAATAAATTACCGGTGGCTCTGCCACAATTTGATATATGGCTTAATGCCTGGTTTGGTGTGTTGGCGGGATGGGTGACTAAAGCTCCCTACAGGTGTTTTGGTTGGTACGGGTGGTGTGTAACGGATGGAAAACTAGGTTTGGTTGGGAAATTGCATAACACATGCATATATATATGATATTATGTTATGATCGTAAATGGGCTTTGGCCTAATAATTGCTTAATTAAATTTTTGGCCCAGTGACAATGGAAAGTGGGTTACACACTGAGTTCTTGTAACTCACCCCCTTTCTTTCTTAACCCTTGTAGGTAATGCTCAGTGAAGAGGACTTGGGGCCATAGATGACTTAGTGTAGGCCATACTTTAGAAATGGTTTTATTTGAACTGTAGTTTCTTACTTCGTTTACTCTATTAGTTTACTATTTTGGGTTATGTGTTGTAATAAGACCTCTAGATTATTTTATTTTGCTTTATGTTTGACGTGTTTATATTTTTCTCAAATTATTTTTTTAAATGGGATTTTCTAAAATCATAATAAAGGTTTTCCAAAATCGATTAACAAATGAATTTCAAAATAAACTTTTAGAAATATTTTTAATACTGAAAATTTCTCTCGAACTATCAACGATATTTCCAAAAGTCATAGTTTTATAAAATTATTACTTCAAATTTAATCGATCAATTTTCGAGGTTAGTAGTATTTTATTAAATATCTCAAGTCAAACTTGATTTTATTGATTTTAGCAAATCAACATCTATTTTTGTACGAATAAAAAGGATCTAACATGTTTTTTTATCTCATTTGACATGTTTTCTTTATACTTTATCGAAAAACTTTTTGTGTGACACACCGATTCGGGCCAAACTTCTAGGCCGGGTTTGGGGTGTTACAATATAGCCATGTGATATGGCTTGTTAATGAATGTGTTTATGGATGAGTTTTGTCCATGCTTTATGATGCATAAGTTGGAATGTTTTGATGTACTCATGAATGGCCAAATGAAATGGTCTATATTGCTAAGTTCAAGGTTGATTTGGGAAATTGATATGATGAGAAATGCTATGAATTGAAATGGTTTTAAATGAAGTAGTAATCATATGTTTTGATGTGAAATTTATGTTTTGAATTGGTATGTTTGAGTAGGGTTTGTATATGGAAATGAATGATGTTGTTAAGAGTCAAATTGTGCATGTTTTGGTATGTTTTGGATGCCTTTAGGATATGAATTTAGATTTGTTTGATGCTTGTAGATTTGACCCAATTCTAGGTGGCAAATTAGCCTTGCAAATGGCCTATGTTTCCCCACATGGTTGAGCACACGGGCGTGTGTCTCGACCGTGTCTCTCATGGTTACATTTCGAAATAAGTCAAGAAGCCACATAAGCTGGACACACGGGGGTGTGACTGACCGTGTGAGCAAGTCAGTAGCCTCCCTAAATTTTACACGGTCTGGCACACGGCGTGTCTTGTGGTCGTGTTGACAAGTCAGTATGTATGCCCTATTTTGCCATGGCCTAGACACAAGAGTGTGTCCAATGCCATGTGAGGCACACAGCCTGGCCTCACGAGCGTGTGACCTATGTAACTTTGAAAAATGTTTAAGTTTTCAGAAAAATTTTGTATGTGCTCGGTTTAGTCCCGACCCCTTTCCAATGTATGTTTAAGGTCTCGTAAATCTTCTAAAGGGACTCTATGTGTATTTTTGTTATGGAATGTTTGTGAATGATTTAATGTTAATTATATGATTATGTTTTGATTCGATATGTCCGGTAACGCCTCTTAACATTAGTCCGGCGACAGATATGGGTTAGGGGTGTTATAGTATGAGATTTTGGAAAAATTTACCAACAATTATTATCAATATCCTACCACAAGAGTTGGGACGGTAAGGAAGCTATTGGTACCATAGAGCTTGAATGAATCACCTTATTGATAGCCCATGTATCTTCTTTAGCTAATATGATCAAAACAATTAAAGGGCCCACTACAATCCAGGAGATGAAATTAGTTGAAATATCATGTGTTTATTGCGATGAAGACCATGTGTTTGATGAATGCCTATCAAATCCAGCATCTGTATACTACATGGGTAATTTTAACTAGAATAATAACCCTTATTCCAACACTTACAATCTAAGGTGTAATAACTCGTTTTTAGTGAAATTGAAACAGTGGTTTTGGGAGCACAAAACTGAGGTCAAAATATTTATTTTATTATTATTTTAAGGTCTATAGCATGATAATATGATTGTATGAAAATTTCACTAAAAAATTTTATCGTTTGAATGCTCAATTCGATAAAAGGGACTAAATCGCAAAAGGTGTGAAACTTGAGTTCTATATGTTAAAGGTATTAAATGGCTATGATATGAAGTAGTTGGGGGATTTATGTGGTAATTATGCCATTTTTATTATGAGTGGACTTTTATGACCATTAAAATGAAATTATAAAGGTTATATGTTAAGGTTAAATTAGTAAACAACCAAATAACATAAAATTTAAATAAGTAAAATTAAGGTATCATTTTCTAAAAAACAAAACACCATAGAAATTGAAGGTTGAGAAGCCATGGTTAGGGTTTGAAGCATTCTACCAATATTTGTAACACCCCAAACCCGGCCCATGCATTTCGACTGGATCTGGCATGTCACGGCTTGTACATTGAAAACTTTTGCCTTGTTGGTTTTGGAAGTCGTAAGTTAATTAGACATTATTAGAGTAAATAAGTGACATTTTAAAAATAAAATCTTATATTAGTATTATTAAGCATAAATAAACCTTGACATAAAATTTATAAGTTGCATAACATTGAAAACTTCTTAGTTGAATAAAAATTAGGGGCCTTAAAAATCCCAAATAAAATAAAATAAACTTAAAGAAATCCCAAATAATTTGTAGAAATAAAACTTGATGACCCTCGAGTCCGCCTCGCTCCCATGTTCACGATCTACTGCTCACCGAAATGTTGGGAAAAATAAAAGGTTGAGTCACCAAGACTCAAGATGTAATCCCGAGAACACATAAAAGGCTTGAGGCCCACAAACACATTATGAGCCTTGGCCCGTATACAAGGGTAACAAAATATGCAACATGGCCCATCCCAAACCTATGAGTCCATCCTCTACACCCCTGCACCAACCATCACACTGTGGAGATTTCTACAATCAACCCTCCATCCGCTACACACCATATCGATAATTTGTCTTCATCATAAAGACCGATCACTATGTGACCTATGTAGCGAAGCCACCGATCGTTAAAGCGACCTTAATAATATATCGATAGTCGTGTCGCTCATCATAAAGACCGATCACTATGTGACCTATGTGGCAAAGCCACCGATCGCCTCGTGACCGCTCCCCTTCCAGAAATCAATCAATCCCATCCCATGCATACATGCAAGAATCGAACATTAAACTATCTAAATAGATCACATATTTTTACATACTTGATACACATAAAGAAGTTTCTATGATTACGCACTGCATCCCTTGCCTACCCTTTCGGGTAATACGACTATTCATACAATTTCATTTTCCGGCTTTTAGCCTATAACATACATATAATTCAGATTAACTAGTGTGATAGAGACCTACACACCTTTTTCGCTTTTAGCCCATAACATACATATAATATAACAAAGCTTATGTGTCAAGAATCTACACACCGACATCGATAAAACGAGGCTTTCTATATCGACGCTTATCCTTAGTCGACACAACCGCTATCCGCCTAAGGTGTTGTTCGTAAGCGGTCCACAACCAATTGGCTAATCTCGAACAAAGCAGATCTCGCTCGTTTCTTAAACTTAGGATTCTTTCTTTTGCTCGATCCATATTTAATTCCATCATAAATCCTTATCGAGTTACTATAATAATATTTAATCGTTAATCCTCCTTATAAAGTTAAAATCTTGTATATAATGATGAAATCTAATAGAAATCTAGGAAAATCTTCTTACCTTAAAAATCTCAAATTGAAGACTTATGAATTTTGTCTTTTAGATCTAGTCGACTAGGCTTCCTTCAAATCCCGACTTGCCGCCCATCATAAACCATTAAACTATTAGCTTTTGGCTTTTGCCTTTTCAAAAATCGGGAATAGATTATGAGAACTAATCAAAAATCTACTCTTACCTTAACTTAGGAGATTCGGCTAGTACTAGAGAGAGAATTCGACAATGTCAATGGAGGATTTAAATGCCGGAAGTATAGAACAATTTCTCAAATAGGATTAATAAAATAAAAACTATGGAGATTTCAGCTTTTTAGAGAAGGAAGAGAATAATGGAGTTTTTAGCTTTTAGAAGAAAGAAGAGAATAATGGAGTTTTCGACTTTTAGGAGAAAGAAGAGAATAATGGAGTTTTTGGCTTTTAGAAGAAAGAAGAGAATAATGGAGTTTTCAGCTTTTAGAGAAATTGGAGAAAGAAATTTGGAGAAAAGAAGCTAAGGAATTTCGGCACAAAAGGGAGAGGATTTAATGTTAGAAACAAGGAGCTAGCCCCCCTATTTATAGGAAATTCGGCAACCCTTTGCCATGTAGTAGCTGGTTTCTTTACTCCTCTCAGTGATGGATTCTTGGCCATCACTCTCTTTGTGGATAAATTCCTAACTTTTCTCCTTTATCTTAATCTACTAGTTCATCTAAAAGAGACTTAATTATCTCTAACTCCTCCTCCTTTATCAAGATATTATCCACATATTTTAATCATAAAAATCCCTAGATCTTAGCCTTTATCTCGCTTATTATCCACATAAAATAAATTCCTAAATAATAGCCTTTATCTGCTTATTATTCACATATTTTAAACATTAAAACCCCTAAATTTTAGCCTTGTTGCCATCCACTCCACCTAATCCTAATGCCCAAAATTTAGCTAACTTAAATCAAAAGAATTAGGCTCCATAAAACTTAAATTTGGGCCCCTTACTCCTTGTGTGTGGCGTCACCTCTTAAGATTGGGCCACAAGCACACTTTGGTATTTTAAACATAGATACTACCTTTTAAACCCTATAATGCCCAAATAGATAATTTTAATCAAGGCCTCTGCCTAAGCCTGAGCCCAATTTGAACCCCTAACACTTAAATTAACTCATTCCACATATTCACCCATTAAACGCATAGGCCTAAAAATTTAGGATGTTACAGTTCTACCCTCCTTAAAGAAATTTCGTCCTCGAAATTTCCAACTAACTAGTAATCATTCTATCTGAGTCTCACCACTATGCTTTCATTGCGACTCTAATTCTAAAGCCAAAATAAACACTTAGTATACTATGGTAGGTACGCACCATTATTCACATCTGAAGCGTCTTCGTCCCCTTTGTACTCATTCTACCGATTTACGCTTATCGATTAGAAATTTAATGAATCATTATTTCTTTCCACCGATTTGTCGCTAATGATCTTATGATTAATAGTTCTAAAAAGTAGTTCTTTCAATTCATACACACTACACACCTCAAGTTCATTCATTCAATCATCAACATTCATGAACTCGCTCATTACAGTAGAAGTGTTGTGGTTGTCATTGTTGTTGTTTTCCACTACCTGTGGGTATTTTCGTAATTTTATCCTATAGGGGCATTTTCATAAATTTTTTTTGAAATGAGGTTGCTTGATGATTTTAAAAATAATGGTATTTTGGTAATTTTGCATTTTGGGGGTATTTTGGTAATTTTGGAAACTGAGGGTATTTTGGTAATTTTAGAATCCGGGGCATTTCAAAAATTTTGTAATCTGAGGGTATTCGGTAATTTTGAAATTTAGGGGCATTTCAAGAATTTTGAAATTTGGGGTATTTTGGTAATTTTGAAATTTTGGGATATTTGATAATTTTGAAATTCAAGGGTATTTCAGTAATTTTTGTGATTTGAGGGTATTTTGGTAATTTTGTGATTCAAGGGTATTTCATAATTTTACAAAACAAGGGTAATTTGGTAATTCTACAAATCGTATTATTTTGGTCATTTTGCATAACAAGGGTAATTTGGTAATTTTCTTCATAGTTACGAACATTTTCAAATCAAATGTATTTTTTTGGAAGTGTACAAAACTTAGGGGTTTTGGTTGCAAAATAGGGTGGTTGGTCCCTTTTGGGTTTTAATTATGGGTTCAGCCAATGAACAAGTCTTTATAGCTAGAGTGAACAAATACTACGCACTGTAAGATTCCTGTGAAGAGGAGGAGAGTCACTAGGACCGCTTAAATACCAAGCTCTCCTCGAATCCACTCCTAGGCATGCGATGCCTATTGCCACACCTGTCATGGCTAAAGTGAACAAATACTATGCACTGTAAGATTCTGTGAGGAGGAGGTGAGTCACTTGACCGCTTAAATACCAAGCTCTTCCTGGATCTACTCCTAGACATGCATATGCTGTTGCCACACCTTAGTCTTGTGACTCATTTACGTGTTTTGTTTTAGTGAAGTTAAGTCTTATGGAATTGAAGAGTTGTTTGCCTAAGCCTAGAGTCCATCAAGTTCTAACCTAGATAGTCTACGTCCGATAAAGCTCATTAAGCCCACATAAATAACACAGCAGGAGTTTAGAATACTTACCTGGGCGGATCGGATGCCGGTAGACTCGAAGGCCATGTCCTCGAACCAAAAAAAATATTTCTAAAAACATTTCTAGACCCATTTCACATCCTGAGTTATTTACTCTAATAATGTCTAATTAACTTATGACTTCCAAAACCAACAAGGCAAAAGTTTTCAATGTACAAGCCGTGACACGCCAGATCCAGTCGAAGCGCATGGGCCGGGTTTGGGGTGTTACAATATTTCTAGTTCATGTAAGTGCACTCGATTTTTAATGATTTGTGTTTCTGGAGTCGTTGTAACTTAATCTAGCTAGCCCAGGGACTAATTTGTGAAACTGTTAAAATATTAGGGTTTTACCACTATTTAAAGTGTATGTGTTTTTATGTTTGATGATAGAAAATGTATGGTTGTTGTTATATAAACAACATTTGTTAAGTGATTTTGAATGAACTTGCAAATTAGGGATTTAATTGAGAAATGTGATAAATTGTGTGGTAAAAGTGTGAATATGTGAAAAATATGGGCTACTATAGGTATGTTTAATATTCGGCTAGGCTTGGTAGGGATAAAATTGAATGAATTCCATTTTACGAGCCTAGGGCCTAAATTGTAAAGAAGTTAAATGTTTAGGGGCAAAATAGTAATTTTGCCATAATATGAATTTTGGGTTAAATTGAATAGAATGATATTTGAATAAGTTAAATTTGATTATATAGATCAAGAAAAGCAACGTTTGGAATTAGATCGGGGGAAATACAAAGTAGTGGATTGATTGCTCAATTTTCTCCATATTAATTCGAGGTAAGTTCTTATGTTAATAAGTATTAATGTACTTGTGTTTTAAATGCTTTATTATTGCATTATTGATTAATAGGATCTCACAAAAATATTCGACAAAGATTTGGCGACGTGTGAAATCCCGGTTGAACTTTAGGAATAGATAGGATACAAATGACATATCATTAGGGGTTAT
Source organism: Gossypium rotundifolium (assembly GCA_025506655.1). Classification (NCBI taxonomy): domain Eukaryota; kingdom Viridiplantae; phylum Streptophyta; class Magnoliopsida; order Malvales; family Malvaceae; genus Gossypium; species Gossypium rotundifolium. Next base: position 32,594,821 of record CP106727.1, on the reverse strand, counting down.
TGTGTTTTGGGTGCTAGTCTGTATGTCCTACCTGTGGCTGAGTTTTTTGGCATGTGTTGCGGTTACTCATCAGCTTGTGTGAGCAGCACCGTGTAGCTACGTTTTGACCATCAACTTGTGTGAGCAGACCCAGTGATAGCTCGAGATGAGCATTTACATATGAGATATGAGATTGAGATGGTTTTGACCATGTATTGGCACTTGGGGTGCAAGATTCCCGAGTATCCGATATTATTCCAAATGGGTCAATGGGTATATTGATGGTATGAAAGAATAGGTGATTGATACGTATCATAACATATATGTATGTGTATCATATAAGCTTTGCGTCTATGAAACTTGTGAATTTCATATCTCATCTTGTGAATGAATATGTGATAGGTTTGTGGATCAATATGAGCTATATTATGATATGTTTGATTAGTTAAATTGTGTTCATATGGTAAGTTTAGTTTATTGCTATACGAACTTACTAAGCTTAATAGCTTACTCTATTGTCTTTTCCGTGTCTTATAGTGATTTCGAAGCTTGCTTGGATTAGGAGTTGTGTACTTGGTTGTATGGCATGTATCGGTGTTGTGGTTTATATGGCCTATATGTTTGTAATGTATATAGCCAATTGAATTGGCTTGTAAATGATATATGTTTTTGGTTATGTTTTTAGCCATGTGATTTGGCTTATTTTGGTAAACTTGATTATGTAAATGGCCCTTTAATATGTGGTTCATAATTGCTATATGAATGTCTTGTTCAGATTTGGTATTGAAGGTTGCAAATGGTTGAATTTGAGAATGTGGTATGCATGTTTATTTAGGCACAAAATCTAATAGGCGAGTTTGATCATTTAGTTGATTTTTTGATGTGAAATTGGTATGAATTTGAATGGTTTTTGGGATGCTTATGAGCATTTTGGTTGTTGGTTTTGGTAGTACATGATTTTGGCTTGAAATTGGTTGGTTATAAGTTCCTATTTATGCATTAGTTGTTTGTACATTGTTGAACCTAAGTTGACAACATTTTGGTGAGAAATATGGCTTGAAACATAGACTACTTTTGTCCACACGGGCAGAGACACAAGCGTGTGTGACACACAGCAAGTTGACACAGCCGTGTGTCCCCTGGTACTTATTTAGAAACCAAGTCAGTAGCTCCACACGGCCTAGTACATGGGCGTGGGACTTGGCCGTGTGGCATAAGTCAATATACCCTCCAGTTTTCACACGGCCAGACACACGGGCATGTGCGGCCATTTTGAAGGGTACACGGGCTAGTCACACGGGCGTGTGGTTGGCCGTATAACCCAAGTCAGTGAGTTACACGGGGTAGGACATGGGCTGAGACACGGCCATGTGATCCCATTTCTAATGTCCACATGGCTTGTGACACGAGCGTGTATTTGGTCGTGTGAGGCACACGGCCTGGCCACACTGGCGTGTGTCCCCTGTACTTTGATAATTTTCCATGTTTTCCAAAATTATCCTGAGTTCTCAGTTTAGTCCCGAATCACTTCTAATGCTTATTTTTGGCCTTGATGGCTCGTATTAAGGACTATATTATTGTATTTGAATGATGTCTATTTGGATATGAGAATTGAATGATTGTTTAATTGATAAGTCTTGGAAATGCTCTGGAACCCTATTTTGACGACGGATATGGGCTAGGGGTGTTACACAGGGTGAAAGCCGCAATCGAACTTTAGTTGAAATAATCAAGTTGTCAGGAATTTAAGCAATGTTACGAGACAAAATGCTAATAGTGCACTGCCTGGTTATAATCATCCTATATTGAGGCAAAATGTTCAATAAGGTCAAGCATCATCTTCTACCTCCATTGAAGCCTTTCTAAAGGAATATATGGCCAAGAATGTTCTTTTTTTTAATTTAGAACCAGGTTGCATCCCTAGGAGCTCTTGAGAAACAAGTGGGTAAGATAGTGAATGCTTTAAATTTAAGGCCACAAGGAGCATTGTCAAGCGATACTAAGAATTCGAGAACATAAGGGAAGGAATAGTGCAAAGCCATCACTCTCATAAGTGGGACACAGTTGGATGATGTTGTTCAAGACACCATTATAGAAGAAGACAAGTCCAGACTCAACCATGGAAAGAATTCAGAATCAACTGAAAAGCATAGTGCACCTGAAAATGGTAAACAGAAGAATGTTGCAACAGAATTAGATCATGTTGCCAAAAAAATGCCACAGGAAAACAATATCAGCAACCTGAAGGACAATCACCTCTACCTTTTCCTCAGTGATTCCATAATTCTAAATAGGAAGTTTAGTTCAAGAGATTTTTGGAAGTCTTGAAGCAACTTCATATCAAATACCGCTCGTAGAAGCTTTGAAGCAGATGCCCAATTATGTGAAGTATATGAAACATATACTATCAAAGAAGTGCAGGTTGTGAGAATTTGAGACTGTTTCTCTTACTGAAGGGCGCACATCAATGTTGATGAATAAATTACCTCCAAAGTTGATGGACCCGGGGAGTTTCACTATCCTATGTTCAATTGGAAATCCTTATGATAGTAAGGCATTATGTGATTTAGAAGCGAGTAAATCTAATGCCTATGTTTATTTTCCAAAAGCTAGAAATTAGGAAAGTAAGACCTACTACAGTTATGTTACAACAGGTTGATCGATCCTACATGCATCCTGGAAGGTAAAATTGAAGACGTGTTGGTAAGAGTAGATAAATTTATTATTCTTATAGATTTCCTTATTTTAGAATGTGAAGCTGACCAAGGTGTGCCAATTAAAAAACCATTTAGTTCTATTTGCTTGGGAAAATCATTAGTAAGTCATAAAAACCAATATCTAGTAAATCAGTTACCATGTTTGTTACTGTTGGTTTAAATTCGTGGAAGCAACTCTATCTTCAGTTATCATGAATTTGAAAATATGTGTTTGCCTTGTAAAAAAGTTATTAGTTGTGAAAACTTATTTGTATCCGTTTAGCAGTTCAAAATAAGAAATTAAAAACCCAATGAAAAGAAATTAAAAATTACCATAGGCCTTATTACAAAAGTATCAACCCAATATAAAATATTTAATAACTAGTCTAGCATAGAATGTTAACGATCGTGTGGCCACCTCCGAGTCCCTCGCAGCTCCAAAACACCTAAGGATGAGGATTACCTGAACAGTTAAAAGAAAAGGGTGAGTTATGAGAACCTTGTGGGTAATCCCATATCATGCAGTAATAGCCTGGGCTTGAGCCCTAATCAGTAATAGTACAGTGTGGGCCTTAGCCCGTTATAGTAACAGTGTGGCCTAAGCCCGATACAGTATCAGTATGGTGCAAGTATGCAAACCCACCCCAATCCAGCCAACATACCACCCGTACCAACCCAACACACCATGTGGGGATAAAGTCGACCCACCCAGCCCTCACACCAAAATTGCAGCATAGCTGCCAGTACAGAATATATGGCAAATCCACTAGTAACAGTAATTGTGGTGAAGCCACCAGTATCAGTATGTGTGGTAGAGACACTAGTAATAGTACTTCCTCCAAAATAGAATCCCAGCCCCATGCAGATGCCATGCCATTAATATTTCATGTATGCAACATGTCCTACTCAGTACAGTCATACAATACATATTTTCACCCGTCAATCTATCTCTAGAGGTAAAATAGTCATTTTCCTATATTAGGGGTAAAATGGTAATTTTATACTTTAGGGGTATTTTGGTCATTTTACTCGTTAGGAATATTTCATTCATTTTACTCATTAGGGGTATTTCAATCATTTTACTCCCTAGGGTATTTTAGTCATTTTACTCATTAGGGGTATTTCAATCATTTTACTCCCTAGGGGTATTTCAGTTATTTTACTCATTATGGGTTTTTCAGTACAGTTAACGACCTTTTCAAGGCCTACAGTCGCCTCGAGTGACAAAGATAATCCATTTGGTCGAAACAATGTAAATGGGCTCAAGGCCCAATACTTGGCCCAATTGGGCCTATATGCTCGTATGGCCCATTTGGCCCAAATTCAATCACGGCTATGTGATCTATATAGCCCAATCCGGTTTCTGCCACTTTTTGTAAATTTTATCTGTGTGGGGCCTACGAGCCCATTGGGCACACACGGCCCATTTTAGCCCAACGAGGCTCATAACACCCCAAGTGCACGAGAACGCTCGTAGTGGCCTCTTCAGTCTATCGCCTTTGGTTGTGGGCTCTGTTTTTCCACACGAGTGATCACACTCTCATGAGGCCTCAAATGCCGACGTTTCGGCTTTTCGGCTTTTGCCAATTCTTAGCAGAGATTGTGTGATTACACACATTTTGTTTCGGAGTCGTTCCAAGATCTACGGCACCCAACCAAGAATCATCGAAATCCAATGTTAGTCCTTAATCGTTAGGGTAACACACTCTCAATAGCACTTAATCTGAAATATCTTTCTTACCTTATTTGAATGAGGGCGATCTTAATCCCTCAACACTCGTGGTTCAAAAACGATCACACTCCTTGCCTAAAATCTAGATTATAAACAAACGTTGTTAGATAGAATCAACTACTCTCCCATCAACATAAAGGCAACATTCGGCTTAGAAGAACGAAAGGTACCATAACTTAAACCCTTACTGTTTGTCAAGAAATCTTATGAAGACGGAACTAACAAGCAGTAGTAGAACCGAAGAGTACTCGTCCAACCCCCAAATAGCAGAGAAACCGAAAATGGCTAGCCAATAAGGTGAGGGGTATTCGACCTAAACAATATGAGTATATCGGAAGAAAACAGAAAAAGAATGGAGCCAAAAGATGATGGGAGTATTCAACTAGAAAAGAAATCAAGAGAAAATCAAATAGAGAGGAAGAGATGAGGCTATATTCGGTCACAGAGGAGGGTGAAAGCAACAAGCGATTTAACGAAGGCTCAATTTATAGTAGGAAAAAAGAAAAGGTGTAGAGGAGGACAACTCAATTAGGTTGTGAAGAGGGATGAGTTAACACTAGAATGGACAGAGCAAAACTTGAAAGAAGGGATGCTCTAAATGCAATATTCGGCCACTTCAAAACAAGGAAAAGAAGGAAAATGTGCTACAGGTTGCCAAAGGTCACAATTTGGTGCACCCAAAAAGAAAACAACAAAAACACCTAAACCGAACAAAAGCTGAAAAAAGCACTCAGAAACCGCCTTGTCGAATTTGCATGCTCAAGACTCCTTGTTCGGCTACAACACACTCACCTTTGAATTTTCTTGATTCTCTCCACAACACTCTCCCTTAATCATCTCCACGATTTACTCCTACAATCTCTATATGACCAATTCAAACACCTCATCAGCAGTGTTTTAGTCCAACTCTTCTACCTTCCCAGCTCAAGCAGCAAAATAAACACATCATTGCTTATCCCATGATTTGAACCTCAGACCTCATAGTTACACAACACGCCACTTGCCACTAAGCTACAAGCTCCTCTTGTGTCATTAACTAAACATTATTATTAATAAAGCCTAAGTGCTAGTGTCCATATTCATTTAAGGAAAAATTTAAAATTTTGGTAAGAGCCAAGACTTGAACCCAGGCTTCTCAAAAACTCTCATACACACCCAAATCACTTAGCAGTTAACGCAAACAAGTAAATTTGTAAGAACATAAAAGTTTAATGACCCTATATTTTTAGGGCGTTACAATTCTACCCCCTAAAAGAAATTTTAGCCTCAAAATTTGCCTGGTCTGAATGAGGGAATTATTGTCTCATCGCCTCCTCAGGTTCCTCGCGGCTTCCTTGGTACTGTGATTCCACCAAAGCACTTTAACCAGTGGGATTGATTTCTTCTTTAGTACATTAACCTCATGGTCTAATATTTGCACTGGCTCTTCCTCGAAAGTCAGATCTGGCCTAACATCGATCTCCTCAACCGGTACTATATGTGTGGGATAAGAGCGATAACTCTTCAACATGGAGACATAGAACACATCATGAATTCGATCTAATTCTGGAGGTAACTCAAGTTGATAGGCGACTGGTCCCACACGCTTCAATATACGGTAAGGTCCAAAGAACCTAGGCCTAAGCTTACCCTTCCGCCTAAACCTCAGTATCTTTTTCTATGGGGAGACCTTAAGAAAGACATAATCCCTCACGGAGTACTTGATCTCTCGGCGTTTAAGATCTGCGTAAGACTTTTGCCTATCAGACGCCTCCTTCAATCAGTCTTGAATCAGTTTTACCTTTTCTTCGGTATCAGAAACTAACTTTGGTCCCAAAACTCGTCGCACGCCCAACTCAGTCCAACAGGTAGGAGTACAACACCTACAACCATACAATGCCTCGTACGGTGCCATTTGAATACTGGACTGAAAACTGTTATTATATGCGAACTCTGCTAGTGGAAAATAGTCTTCCCGGCTGCCATGGAAATCAATAACACAACTTCTTAGCATGTCCTGTAGTATTTGAATCACCCTCTCTGACTGACCATCTGTTTGAGGATGGAACGCAGTACTGAAGTCCAACCTAGTACCCAAAGCTTCGTGTAATTTCTTCCAGAACTGAGACATGAATCGAGGGTCTCTGTCAGATATGATGGAAACCGGTACCCATGTAGTCTCACAATCTTAGCTACATACAATTTTGCCAGCTTCTACAACGAGTAATCAGTGCGGACTAGTATGAAATGGGCAGATTTAGTCAACCAATCTACAATGACCGATACGAATCCTTCTTAGTAGGTGTTAATGGCAAAAATCCATGGTTACTCTCTCCCATTTCCAAAGTGGAATCTTAACTGGCTGCAGTAACCCAGAAGGCATCTGATGCTCAGCCTTAACTTGCTGACATGTCAAACACTTACAAATTTAGTAACTTCGTGTTTCAGCCATGGCCACCAGTACAACTTACAAAGATCTTGGTATAACTTGTTTCCGCCAGGATGCGTAGCGTATGGACTACTATACGCCTCTCGTAGTATAGACTGCCTTAATTCAGAATACTTCGGTACACAGGATCTCCCACGAAAACAAAGTACTCCTCACCATTTAATCCAAAATCTGTAGTCTCTCCACTCTCAACTTGTCGGAAACAAGTAACCAGTGACTCATCTACCAACTGTTTCCCCTTAATTTGCTCAGTCCACGTCGGTCTCACTTGAAGCTCAGCTAACAAGCTACCATCATCATACAAGCTAAGACGAGCAAACATTGCTTTCAAATCAGATACAGCCCTACAGCTCAGTGGATCAGCTACCATGTTAGCCTTACCCAAGTGATACTCAATCGAGCAGTCGTAATCCTTAAGCAACTCTACCCATCTTCGCTTTTTATGATTTAGCTCCTTTTGAGTAAGGAGGTACTTGAGACTCTTGTGATCTGTGTAGATAATACACTTCTTGCCGTATGAATAATGCCTCAAAATTTTTAGTGTGAATATCACCACGGCTAACTCCAAGTCATAAGTTGGGTAATTTGCCTCGTGAGGCTTAAGCTAACGGGACGTATAAGCAACCACCTTACCCTCTTGTATTAGCACACAACCCAATTCGATGTGATGCATCACTGTAGATAGTAAGTTCCTTCCCAGACTCTGGTTGTATCAAGATAGGGGCTTCAGTCAAAACCTTTTTCAGTTTCTCAAAACTTTCTTGCTGCTTATCAGTCCAATTGAACGGTACCCCTTTACACAACAACATAGTTAGAGGTGTAGCAATTAAAGAAAACCCCTCAATAAAATGTCTGTAACACCCTGCCAAACCTAGAAAGCTTTGAATTTTAGATACGATTTTAGGTGGTTTCCTATCCAGTACGGCTTCAATTTTTTGAGGATCCACCCTGATCCCCTCAGCAGACACCATGTGACCAAGAAATGTCACTTCTCGCAGCTAGAACTCACACTTGTTGAACTTAGCATACAGTTGCTTCTCCCTTAAAATTTGTAGAATGATTCAAAGATATGCGTCATGCTCATCCTCGATTCTCGAATACAAAAAGATATCTTCTATAAATACCACCACGAACTGATCCGAGTAGAGCTAGAATACTCGATTTGTTAGGTCCATGAAAGCAGTTGGTGCATTCGTCAGTCCAAATGGCATCACTAGGAACTAAAATGACCATACTGAGTCCTAAACACAGTCTTATACACATCAACTTTCTTAACTCTAAGCTGATGGTACCCAGAGCGAAGATCTATTTTGGAGAAAACTAAAGCTCCTCGTAGCTGATAAAAAAGATCGTCGATTGTCGACAAGGGATACTTATTTTTGATTGTCAGTTTATTAAGTTGCCGATAATCGATGCACATGCGTATGGACCCGTTTTGATTCTTTACGAATAATACTGGTGCTCCCCATGGAGACACACTCGGTCGAATGAATCCTCGGTCCAATAGCTCTTGAATTTGGGCCTTTAACTCCACTAGCTCCTTTGGTGCCATCCAATATAGGGCGATGGACACTGGAGTAGTTATAGGTAAGAGCTTAATACCAAATTCGACCTCATGATTCGGAGGCAACCGAGGGAGCTCATCAGGAAATATATCTAGAAAATCCTTAGCAGTTCTAATATCTCTGACAGAAGGATCTTTAGAATTAGAAATACTAACGTAGGTTAAAAACACCTCACTACCCTTGTGAATCAGTTTCTCAGCCCTTAACGCCAAGATCACGTTAGACAAATAATTCCTTCACTCCTCAATCACAGCCACCTCCTCATCCTCAATAGTCTTCAACACCATATGCTTAGTAGCACAGTCCAAACTAGCTCAGCATTTCACTAGCCAATCCATACCCAAAATAAGGTCAAATTCACCAAACGGCAGTTCCATCATCTCCACTAGAAAAATTACTCCTTAAACCTCAAAGGGCACCTCTCTAAATAATTTATTTACCCTAACTGACTGACCTAGTGGGCTTATCACAGTCATCTCACTAACAATATTTTCAAACTGAATACCCAAATTTCCCGACTCGGTGCATGCAATGTATGAATGTGTAGACCCAATATCAATTAAAGTAGTGTAAGGTACATTATAAATTAGGAACGTAGCAGTTATGATGTTAGGGGCGTCACTATCCTCTTGGCGACGAGCAGCATACACTAAAGCTAGCTACCTTACCTCAATGTTACCAGCACCTCTGCCTAGGGCTCCACGACCCCGTCCCATACCGTTTCCACTTCTGAACTGCACATAGCCTCTCAGTGGCTGCTGACCACCTCTCATTGGCTGAACATGACCCTATCCTGCAGCTTGCATCTGAACAGCCTTTGAGGACAATCCTTAACTCGATGATCCATGGACCTACATTTAAAGCACACCCCAATCCTCTTCCAGCACTCACCCTGGTGAGATCTCCCACAATTGGTGTAAGGTTGCGGTCTATTAATAGCAATAGGGACTCCATCTAACTAGCTCATCAAACCTAGCATTCTTAATAGGCCTCTCAGAAGAACTTGAGGGCCCAAAATCCCTCTTATTTCTGCCCTTATCTTTTTAATGGTTCGGTGCTCCGAGATCTTCACCTCTTCAGCAATCTTTGCCTTTTCAAAAGGAACAACAAAATCTCGCTCCTTCTGCGGAGCTATCAATACCCTTAAATCGTCTCGAAGGCCATCCTCAAAATGCACACTACGTTCATACTTAGTTCTTACTATTCCCCGAGCATACTGACTCAACTATAAGAATTCTGCGTCATATTCTGCCACTATCTTACTCCCCTGGGTTAGGCTCAAAAATTCCTTTCATTGGGCGTCCACATAGCTTGCACCCACATATTTCCCTTGGAAAGCCGCCTTAAAAAAATCCCATGTTATTCGGTCAGCCTACGTACCCTCTCTTAAGGTGAGCCACCATTGGTAAACCTCGTCTGCCCCTTTTAACTTTTTCTCCGTAGTACAGTCCAGATCGTCCATTATTCATTCAGTCGCCTCTAACCAGTACTCCGCCACATTTGAGGCTACTCTAGAAATACCCCTAAATATTTTTGCCCCATTAGACCGAAGTCACTATGAAATTGACCCTCGGCCCACTGTTCCAGTACTAGCTTTAGCAACCCTTTCTGCAACACAAAGCATTGCTTGGGATGTAGCATCATCCCTAGCTGCTCGATCATGAGACCCCATCTTAGTTACTGGTGAGGCTGGTGCCTCCCTAGTAGACATATGGCCCGATGCCGACGATCCAGCCTGAGCACCTCTTCGGCCTTTACCTCGGCCCCGTGTACACCTTTTGTAAGTACCTCTTATGCTTATTTCGATATGCATTTATCTGATTAAAAAGTCTTATGTATCAGCTTATAATTTTAATAATTATTAACACATGTATTATGAAAAATAGTCGTTAGAGATTTGTTTTTGCAGATCGAGGTCTCACTACAGTTTACACTCTCCAACGATTTTAGTTTTCTATATCTAGAGTTTCACAGTATATCAATAATCAGAATTAAAGAACTTACAGATTTGGCGCCGAAGACTCGGTGTGCCACACTTGTACATCTTTCAAAAACATTTCAAATCTTTAAAATCTATTTTCAGAAAACTTTTCAAACCCATTCCACACCTAAGTTTTGTAACCGGGCTCTAATACCACTAAATGAAACACCTTAAACTCAGCCTAGACTTTATGATTGAATATGGCGTGTCACATTGAAGGGTTTTTTGAAATCAAGGTTGATGGGACAAATCATTTGAGTAAAAATCCATTTAGTTCTATTTGCTTGGGAAAATCATTGGTAAGTTATAAAAACCAATATCTAGTAAAATAGTTACCATGTTTGTTACTATTGGTTTAAATTCATGGAAGCAACTTTATCTTCAATTATCATGAATTTGAAAATTTGTGTTTGCCTTGTAAAATAGTTATTAGTTGTGAAAACTTATTTGTATCTGTTTAGCAGTTTAAAATAAGAAATTAAAAACCCAATGAAAAGAAATTAAAAATTACCAGAGGCCTTATTAAAAAAATATCAACCCAATATAAAATATTTAATAACTAGTCTAGCATAGAATGTTAGCGATCGTGTGGCCACTTCCGAGTCCCTCGCAGCTCCAAATCACTTAAAGCTAGGGAGAAAAGGGTGAGTTACGAGAATTGAATGTGTAATCCCCTATCATGCACTAACAGTCTGGGCCTGAGCCCTAATCAGTAACAGTATAGTGTGGGCCTTAGCCTATTACAGTAACAGTGTGGGCCTTAGCCCATTACAGTAACAGTGTGGGCCTAAGCCCAATACAGTATCAGAATGGTGCAAGTATGCAAAACCCACCCCAATCCAGCTAGCACACCACCCGTACCAACCCAACACACCATGTGAGGACAAAGTCGACCCACCCAGCCCTTACACCAAAATTGCAACATAGCTGCCAGTAGTAATAACGTAGTAGAGCTTCCAGTATAGTATATGTGGCAAAGCCACCAGTACTAATTGTGGCGGAGCCACTAGTATCAATATGTGTGGCAGAGCCACCAGTAACAATACTTCCTCCATAACAGAATCCCAACCCCATGTAGTATGCCATGTCATCAATATTTTGTGTATGCAACATGTCCTACTCAGTACAGTTATACAGTACATATTTTGTAATGACCTGAATTTGGGCCTAGTAGAATTGGGCCCATTGGGCCTTAGGCGTGGGAGCATTTGTTGAGAACAAGAGAACGGCATTGATGCAAGTTGGACCTATTAAGTGAGGGATTTTGGAAGGTTAGGGGGCTCCTATGAAAGCCTGGGATCAAACTTGGGCTTTAGGAAAATTTTGGTTTTAGGTGAGTAAAACCTTGGGAGTTAGTAAGTAGGCTTTAAGAATAAAATGTGGAGAAAAATGACACAAAAAGAGCTTGTGGTGTAGCGAAAAAGTGATGCCACATAAGAGACAAGGAGGTGACGCCACAAGGAAGCAAGGGGTCCAAGGTTCAAGCCTTGGCGTTGGCATTTCATTTTGATTTATTTTTAAGTGAACTTGGACTTTGGCCCATAGATTTATATTTAGTTGAGCATGATTTTAGACACAAGAAGAGTTGGTGGCTTAGTGGTAAGTGGCGTGAAATGGCTGGTGGGAGAGCCTGGGTTTGAATCTCATGACAAGTAAGGGAGTATTTATTTTACGGATTGGACGGTCAGAGTTTGTGTTGGATTTAAACTCTACTAAAGAAGGGATCCCACATCGGAATGCTAGCAAGAGGTAAGGTGAGAAGCTAGCTATATATAGAAGCTGTCTATGAGGAGAGGAAGCATACCTTGGTGGGCGTTTGGGCATAGGAGCATTCGAGCGCGGATTAGTTTTAGACTCCCATCAGGTGTGTATTTCGTACTACTCTAGCTCTAGAACGGCAAATGCCAAAATGCCAGTCACACGAAAATGGTAGCCACACGGGCGTGCAAGAGCACGTGTGGGGGCTTCGACGAGATAGTTGAGGCTGTCATGAGTGTTCTTGTAGGTTTGGCTTCTAGGCCAAAAGGGGCCAAATGGGCCCAATAGGCCCCGGGCCCATATGAATAAGTTGTATGATTGTGTAGTAGATGTTGGATTAGACTATGGGAATCTCATATCTGTGGCTAGATTTGGGCTAGGTGGGCCACACGAACATGTGGGTCCATTTGGGCTGAGAAAGGGTTCTAGGCCCATTTGCAGCATTATCTCTGTTTAGAATACCCCTGGTTTGCGAAATTACCAAAATACCCCTGGTTTGAGAAATTACTAAAATGCCCTGGTTTATAAAATTACCGAAATACCCCTAATTTGCAAAATTACTAAAATACCTTTAGTTTGTGAAATTACTAAAATACCCCTATTTTATGAAATTATCGAAATACCCCTAGCTTGTGAAATTACCGAAATACCCCTGATTTGTGAAATTACCGAAACACTTCTAGAGGGTAAATTACTGAAATACCCTTGGTGGGTAAATTATTGAAATACCTTTGGTGGGTAAATTACTAAAATACCCTTAGGGGTAAATTACTGAAACGCCCTCGTTGGGCAAAATTGCTGTTATACCCTTAAGGTTGATTAGTATGATTGTATGTATTCTGTTTAACTGATTATGATGGTAATTCAATTCATACATCATTTTGATATGAGTTTGCATACATGACATTCTGCATGGGATTGGGATATTGATGATCGGAGGAAGTGTAATATGGTGGCTCTCCCACATTCTGTCTGGTGGCTATGCCACGCATATTCTGTTATTCTGGTGGCTTTGCCACAAATTCTGTGATTAACAGCTTGTTTGCCTTATTGGTGTGTAGCGGATGGGTGGGTCAATTTAGAAATCCCTACAGGTGTGTTGGGCTAGTATGGGTGGTGTGTAAGGGATGGATTATTAGGCTGGGTTGCATATTTTGTTTTCATGATCATGCTTATAGGGCTAAGGCCCAGATTGTTACCGAATAGGTCTTCGACCCAGTCTGCTTCTGTATGGGCTTTGACCCAGTCTGCTTTGTGTGGGCTCGGGCCCAGTTAATGACCGATTAGGGAATTACATACTGAGTTCTTGTAGCTTACCCCTTTGCTTTAACCTTGCAGATGCTCCCCAGCATTAGAGGATTTGGAGCTGCGGAGGACTCTATGGTGGCCATACATCGGAGCTTTATTCATGAATTTTAGTAAATCCGGTCTTTACTTCATTTTAAGATTATTTTAATTTGGGTTCAGTATTTTGTAATAAGGCCTTTGAATTTTATTTTACTTTTTAACTTTCATTTCTGTTATATTCAAACTATAAATGATTAAACACTGGGTTTTCTTAAAAAGTTAATAATTTTTTCAAAATATCACGTTTCCATAAATTACTATATCTAATTTCTGCTATAAAAAAGTTTTTGCTAATAGCAATAGCAACGCTTTTACAAGAAAACCATAAAAGCAAATCTGAATTTCACAAACAACAAATTGTGGAGTTTCAAAAAGCATACGAAGTTTTTAACGAGCGTGCAGCTTTTAAACAACCTTTTCATGTGACATGCTAGATCCGATCGTAACATCTAGGCCAGGTTTGGGGTGTTACATTTTATGGTATCAGAGCCCAGGTTGCAAAACTCGATTGTTGAATGGGTTTGAAAGTTTTTCCAAATCTTTTCAAACTATGGTTTAAAAAAATAGTGTTATTGAAAGTATGGCACACCGAGTCTCCGAACCAAATTCATAAGTTTCTTGACCTTAACTCTGTTATGTGCTATAATGACTGTATTTTTGGTATTTTTCTTTGTGTGTTTTGGTTTGGATATAGAAATTGATTGCGTATGAGATATCTGTTTGCTTTAATGGTTAGGTGTTTTGAGTATGTTTGGGGAGTTCCAAATTCTAAGTTAAAATGTGATAGGGATATTAGCATCAGAGTGCGCAGCGTAAGCATAGTATGGTAGGTTAGCAGTGCGATTATTCCTATAGTTGGAAATTTCGGGACAAAATTTCTTCAAGGAATAGATTTATAACGACTCAAATTTGGGCCTAATAGAATTGGGCCCATTGGGCCTTAGGTGTGAGAGCATTTAAAAATTTTTTGAGAATAAGAGAACGGCATTGATGCAAGCTGGACCTATTAGGTGAGTAATTTTGGAAGTTTAGGGGGCTTCTATGAAGCCTTGGGATCAAACTTGGGCTTTAGGAAAATTTTGGATTTAGGTGAGTAAAACCCTGGGAGTTAGTAAGTAGGCTTTAAGAATAAAATGTGGAGAAAAATGACACAAAAAGAGCTTATGGTATAGCGGCAAAGTGACGCCACATAAGAGATAATGAGATGACGCCACAAGGAAACAAGGGGTCCAAGGTTCAAGCCTTGGCGTTGGCATTTCATTTTGATTTATTTTTAAGTGAACTTGGACTTTGGCCCATAGATTTATATTTAGTTGCGCATGATTTTAGGCACAAGAAGAGCTGGTGGCGTGAAGTGGCTGGTAGGAGAGCCTGGGTTCGAATCTCATGACAAACAATGGAGTATTTATTTTGCAGATTGGACGGTCAGAGTTTGTGTTGGATTTAAACTCTACTGAAGAAGGAATCCCACATTGGAAAGCTAGCAAGAGGGAAGGTGAGAAGCTGGCTATAAATAGAGCTATCTGTGAGGGGAGGAAGCATACCTTGGTGGGCGTTTGGGCATAGGAGCATTCAGAGCACGGAGTAGCTTCAGACTCCTATCAGGTGTGTGTTTTGCACTACTCTAGCTGTAAAGCAGCAAATACCGAAATACCGGTCACACGATAATGGTAGCCACATGAGCGTGCAAGTGCACATGTGGGGGCTTCGACGCGATAGTTGAGGCTGTCATGAGTGTTCTTGTGGGTTAGGCTTTTGGGCCGAAATGGGCTAAATGGGCCAAATGGGCCTCGAGCCCATATGAATAAGTTGTATGATTGTGTAGTAGATGTTGGATTAGACTATGGGAATCTCGTATCTGTGGCTAGATTTGGGCTAGGTGGGCCACACGAACATGTGGGTCCATTTGGGCTGAGAATGGACTTTAAGCCCATTCGCATCGTTATCTCTATTTAGAATACCCTTGGTTTATGAAATTATCGAAATCCCCTGGTTTGCAAAATTACCAAAATACCTCTAGTTTACGAAATTACTGAAATACCCCTAGTTTGCAAAATTACCGAAATACCCTTAGTTTGTAAAATTATCGAAATACCCCTGGTTTGCAAAATTATTGAAATACCCCTTGTTTGCAAAACTATCGAAACACCACTAGAGGGTAAATTACTAAAATACCCTTGGTGGGTAAATTACTAAAATACCTTTGGTGGGTAAATTAGAAAAATGCCCTCGTTGGGCAAAATCACTGTTATACCCTTAGGGGTTGATTAGTTTGATTGTATGTATTCTGTTTAACTGGCTATTATGGTAATTCTATTCATACATCATTTTGATATGTGTTTGCATACATGACATTCTGCATGGGATTGGGATATTGATGATCGGATGGAGTGTAATCTGGTGGCTCTACCACATTCTGTCTGGTGGCTATGCCACGCATATTCTATTATTCTAGTGGCTTTGCCACAAATTCTGTGATTAGCAGCTTGTCTTCCTTATTGGTGTGTAGCGGATGGGTGGGTCGATTTAAAAATTCCCACAAGTGTGTTGGGCTCGTATGAGTGGTGTGTAGCGGATGGATTATTAGGCTGGGCTGCATATTTTATTTGCATGATCATGCTTATAGGGCTAAGGCCCAGATTGTTACCGGTCAGGGCTTCGCCCGATCTATACAGATGGGCTTGGCTCGATGCATACAGATGGGCTTCAACCCAGTCTGCTTTTGTATGGGCTCGGGCCCAGTTAATGACTGATTAGGGGATTACACACTGAGTTCTCATAACTCACCCCTTTGCTTTAACCTTGCAGGTGATCCCCAGCATTAGAGGATTTAGAGCTGCGAAGGACTCTGTGGTGGCCATACATCAGAGCTTTATTCACAAATTTTAGTATATCCGGTCTGTACTTTATTTTAAGATTATTTTAATTTGGGTTCAGTATTTTGTAATAAGGCCTTTGGATTTTGTTTTACTTTTTAACTTTCATTTCTGTTATATTCAAACTATAAATGATTAAACACTGGGTTTTCTTAAAAAGTTAATAACTATTTTCAAAATATCATATTTTCGTAAATTATTGGATCTAATTTCTACTATAAACAAAGTTTTCGCTAATAGCAATAACAACACTTTTACAAGAAAACCATAAAAGCAAATCTGAATCTCACAAACAACCAAGCGCAGAGTTTCAAAAAGAATATGAAGTTTTTAACGAGCGCGTAGTTTTTAAACAACCCTTTCATGTGACATGCTAGATCCGGTCATAACGTCTAGGCTGGGTTTAGGGTGTTACATATTTTTATCCGTCAATCTATCTCTAGGGGTAAAATAGACATTTTCGTGTATTAGGGGTAAAATAGTAATTTTATCTTTTAGGGGTATTTTGGTTATTTTACTCACTAGGGATATTTTAGTTATTTTACTCATTAGGGTTATTTCAGTCATTTTACTCCCGAAGGGTATTTCAGTATAGCTAACGACCTTTCCGAAGGCCTACAGTTGCCTTGAGCGACACAAATAACCATTTTCGTTGAAACAGCGTAAATGGGCTCAAAGCCTAATACTCATCCCAAATGGGCCCACACACTCGTGTGGCCCATTTGGCCCAAATTTAATCACGGCTATGATCTACATAGCCCAATCCATTTTTTGACAAATTTCGTAAATTTTATTCGTGTGGGCCCCATGAGCCCATTGGGCCCACACGGCCCATTTTAACCCAATGAGGCCTATAATGGCCCAAGTACATTAGAACACTCGTAGTGGCCTCTTCAGTCTACTGTCCTCAATTGTGGGCCCAGTTTTTCCACATGAGCAATCGCATGCTCGTGAGGCCTCAAATGCATGAAGTTTTAGCTTTTTGGCTTTTGCCAATTCTTAGCGGAGATAGTGTGATTACGCACCTTTTTTCGGATCGTTCCAAGATCTACGAGCACCCAACCTAGAATCATCAAAATTCAATGTTAGTCCTTAATCATTAGGGTAACACCCTCTTAATAGCACTTAATCAAAAATATCTTTCTTACCTTGTTTGAATGATGGTGATCTTAATCCCTCAACGCTCGTGGTTCAGAAACGATCACACGCCTTGCCTAGAATTTGGATTATAAACAAACGTTGTTAGATAGAATCAACTACTATCCCATCAACATAAAGGCAATATTCAACTTAGAATAATGAAAGGTACCATAACTTAAACCCTTACCATTTGTCAGGAAATATTATGAAGACCGAACTAACAAGCAATAGTAGAACTGAAAAGTACTAGACCAACCCTCTAATAGTAGAGTAACCAAAAATGGCCAGCCAAGAAGGTGATGGGTATTCGGCCTAAACAATATGAGTATATCAAAAGAAAAAAGAAAAATAATGGAGCTAAAAGATGGGGGGAGTATTCAGCTGGAAAAGAAATCAAGTGAAAATCAAATAGAGAGGGAGAGATGAGGCTATATTCGGTCACAGAGGAGGGTGATAGCAACAAGCAATTTGAGAAGGCTCAATTGTATAGTAGGAAGAAAGAAAAGGTGTGGAGGAGAACAACTCAATTAAGTTGTGAAGAGGGAGGATTCAGCACTAGAATGGACATAGCAAAACTCGAAAGAAGGGATGCTCCAAATACAATATTCGACCACTTCAAAACAAGGAAAACGTGCTACAGGTTGCCAAAGGTCACAATTCGACACACCTAAAAAGAAAACAAAAAAATGCCCAAACTAAACAAAAGTAGAGAAAAGCACTCAAAAATGCCTTTGTCGAATTTGCATGCTCAAGACCCTTTGTTTGGCTACAACACACCCACCTTTGAATTTGCTTGATTCTCTCTACAACACTCTCACTTAATCCTTTCCATGATTTGCTCCTACAATCTCTCTATGACCAATTCAAACACCTCATCAATAGTGTTTCAGTCCAACTCTTCTACCTTCCCAGCTCAAGCAGTAAAATAAACACTTCATTTCTTATCCCAAGATTTGAACCTCAAACCTCATAGTTACACAACACTCCACTTGCCACTAAGCCACAATCTCCTCTTGTTTCATTAACCAAACATTATTATTAATAAAGCCTAAGTGCTAGTGTCTAGGATCATTTAAGGGAAAAAATTAAAATTTTGGTAAGAGCCAAGACTTGAACCCATGCTTCTCAAATACTCCCATACACACCCAAAACACTTAGCCATTAACGCAAACAAGCAATTTTGTCAGAACATAAAAATTTAATGACCCTATATTTTTGGGTGTTACAACACTATTGGGTTAATAGAAGCAGTAGTAGAGGCAAAATTTTGAACTTTTTCCACAATAATTCTGATAGTGATGAAGACTCACTTGAGTGGAGTGACGCAGTAATTTTTAAGGACATTGGTAAACTTATGGAAGCTAAGCAGTTCATGGATAGACCAGGGAAGAAGTTTGAATCCTTGGATTAATCATATCGATATTTTAATCTTCCTAAACCTTTTATAGAGTAACCTCCCACATTGGAGTTGAAACCTTTGTCACAACATGTAAAATAGGAATATTTGGGAGACAACAACACTTTGCCAGTAGTAATTTTTGCGAAGTTGACACTCAAGTAAGAGGTCAAGTTATTAGATGTCCTTGGGCAATTGAAGAAAGCATTAGGATGGACCCTTGCTGATATAAAGGGAATTAGTCCTCCTCTCTGCATCAATAAAATTTTATTGGAGGAATGCCATAGAAATTCTATTGAACAACAGAGAAGATTGAATCTGATCATGAAAGAAGTTGTCAAGAAAGAGATCATCAAGTGGCTTGATGCTGGAATTATCTATGCAATATCAGACAGCTTAATAGGTAAGTCTCGTACAATTGTTACGTGTGAATATATAATGTGAATGTGCAAGTGAACACGTCGAATCAAGTAATAAAGTGATAAGTGAGATCGTCTCCATAGGGATTGGAATAGGTAAAAATATAGTTGAGTTATTACTATAAACTATACTAATTAGGCTTATGGAAAAGTAGAAAAAAAAATTTGAAGTGAAGTATCAATGTATGAAATATAAAAATCAAATAATGAATAAAATGTTGTGGCAATTTTACTAGACAAAGTTGAGAGGATTGAGCTGTAGAACTGGATGGTTGGAATTACTTGGATTATATCTTAATAACATAATAATGTCATGGAAAAATCTTGACCAAATTACTGTTCAGAGTGTAACTACTGCATTCTGCTTCTTTCGAGAGCTAAAATTAAAGCTATCATTCTATATCTTTGTATGTCTACAAGTCTTAAGAACAATACCTAACAATATTCTTCCTTACTCTGTACTGATCATAACTCTATATCTAGAGTGCTACGAGTATTCGTTCGAGTACTCGCTCATATCATTTGATTATGATCCAACTTATTTATCCTTTTCAAAATTAAACTAAGTCTAATGATACGCCATGCATTCATTTGTGACTAGAGCTTGCATGCATATATTTAAAAAATAGAAACAAAATAAAATAGTAGATCTACTCAAAATATCACCATGATCATCAATATATCAAGATAGATCTAGTAATTCCAACCCAAATGAAATTTGTTCATGGGTTGGGATTTGAAATCCAAAATTACAATAACATTCAACATCATCATTAACAATTTAGAAATCACATAAACTAATTAACAAAATGAAGGTAGAACTGCAGGAAACTTTCACCACTCCAGCTTTCACTTCGACGTTGCTGGATCGCGTAGAACCCAGGGCTGATTGCTCGTCCCTTTCCTCGTGTCTTTGCTCTCCTCTTAAGCGGCTACCCTATAACACCCCTGACCCGTATCCGACTCCGGAATAGGGTACGAGGCATTACCGGACTTATTCACAAGTAAACATTCAAATTTGAGACATGAATTTCCACTCAAATTTTAAAATTTTCAAAAACATTCATATCATCCCTAAAACGAGCCTACAATGCCCAAAATATGCATCGAAAGTGGTTTAAGACTAAACTGAAAACTTTGGAAACTTTTGGAAAACTTAGAAAATTTTTCATGAAAAAGGAGTCATACGCCCATATGGGTTTAGGACATGCCCGTGTGACCCTATGACACGCCCGTGCTTCAGGTCGTGTTCAAATTAGGGAGCATTCATTTATGATGCCATCATCAAATTGAGGTCACACGGCCAAGTCACATGCCCGTGTGCTTAGGCCATGTTATCGATTAAATTTTTATAATTTTTCATAAAATAGGTGCAGACTTCACACGGCCAGGGCACACACCCGTATTCGATGTCGTGCTGTCCACATGGCTGAGATACACGCCCGTTTCTCTACCTGTGTGCTCATTATTGAGCATTCTATTTCGCAACACCGTGAGGCAGACCATGCGTCATACACGACCTAGACACACGCCCGTGTGTCTACCCATGTGGACAAATATAAGGCTATTTACCAAGCCTTTTTGCCACCCTTACATGCACCAACCTACAAAAAAAAAAAAAAAGCATAGTACCAATCCAAGTATATACTTTCAACCCAATCATCCATACACAAGGCATCCACATATCATGTACATACTAACATTTATCATATACAAACATCAACTACTTAGCATCTCAAATCATGCAATTTCTCAGATTCATGAGAACATCATTATATGTATATATACTTAACCAGTTTTTGAATTATCAATTATTGAAGCCAACACATATGGCCAAATCAATTATGACACATAACAAAAAGACCAAGTCCCTATACATGCCATAACTCAAAATATTGAAATCATAAGTACCTAGAATAATAATTTGATAGTGTGAATGAATCTCCGATCGTCTTTGATCCC
Source organism: Gossypium rotundifolium (assembly GCA_025506655.1). Lineage (NCBI taxonomy): Eukaryota > Viridiplantae > Streptophyta > Magnoliopsida > Malvales > Malvaceae > Gossypium > Gossypium rotundifolium. The sequence goes on along the minus strand of CP106727.1, from coordinate 32,573,542 downwards.
CGAGCTGGCTTGATGACACTATATGTAACATCCTGAGTTGTTGGGCTTGTGCGTTTAATGTGTAATTGTGTTTCATGTGTTAATTAGAGTGTTAGGGGTCCAGAATGGGCTCAGGAATTGGGCCGAGATTTTAATCGAATTTTCTGTTTGAACACTCTGGAGGGAAGCCTAATAAGATGGAGCTTAAAAGATGTTATTTGTGTTTTGAAATACAGAGTGGGCTTGTGGCCCAGAAGCAAATGGCGCCACTTAGAGAGCAAGGAGGTGGCGTCAATTGAGGAGGCCTAAACTCAAGTAGCATGCAACCCAATTCTTTTAATTAAAGTTAGCTAAATTTTGGCATTTAGGTGGGTAAGGTTGGACGACAACAAGGCTTAAAAATAGGGGGATTTTATATGGATAATAAGTTTGATAATGTGCTGATAAAGGGAGGAAGAGATGGTGTTATCTAGGCCTCTTTTAGAGGTGTGCTTGGATAAAGATAAGGGAGGAAGTTTAGGAGCTATCTAGAAAGCAAGTGGTGGCTGAATTTGGGACACTGTGTATGCAAAGGGGGGAATGACTAGATAGGACTACGGGGTGCTGAAATACCCCTTGTTTATTAATTAGTTTTAGTTTTCAAAAGAGGGCAATCCCAGTATTTGGTTAGTGTAGGTGTCAAAATTCTCTTTAAATAGAGGGGATATCTCTTTAATTCCGGTATTTGGTCCCTATTTTCTTTTCTCATTCTATCATCCTCACTTTTATGCAAAAGTTGGAAGTCCATTATTCTGTTCTCTTTTCTTTCCAACAAGCCGAAACCTCTCAATTGTTCACAACATCTTTTCTTTCAAAAGTAGAAACTCTAAACTCTCTTCTCATCTCCATAGCCGAATACTTCCTATTCCCTTTTTGCTGATTTCTTCACTAAAGCCGAATCTACATAGACATCTTCCTATCATCTTTTCTTATGATCTTCTCAAAGCTGGAATCTCTAAAGGGTAGTCAATTCTTTGTGTTAAGGTGAGTGCCGATTTTCCTATCTCTTCACTTTCTCTTTTGGTTTTTGGAAGACAAAGTCAAAAAGCTAATGGTTTAATGGTTTCATATATTTTCTTGTTGGGCAACATTCGAGAATTTAGATAGATCGCATAGATTTAAAAGCCAAAAATGCTAGTCTCGGAGTCTGAATCTCTTTTTGAGATTTCAAGGTAAGGGTTCAATTCTTCCTATGTTGTTTAATCGGGTTCTTTTTCATTATTCGTTCCTTAACCTAATGTTACGTTAAGCAATCATCATAGTATCTTCTAACCAAAGATCACTCATGGACTCGAATGTCAGCAAATCAAAGGAAGGGGTTGGATCTGTAGTTTTAGCCCTAAAGTTAAAGAAACGCGCGGTGTCAGCAGTTCAGGATTGGCCGCGGGTTGTGGACCGGCTTCAGAGCAAAACCTTAGGCGGTTAGTAGTCGTATCGACTTCTAATAGTGTCAACATAGAAAGTACTGTCCTGTCGATAATCAGGTGTGTAGATCTCTATCTCACTAGTTAATCTGTATTATATGTATGTTATGGGCTAAAAGCCGGATAAAAGGTCAGATGAATGCAGTGTAATACCCAAAAAGGGTAGGCAAGGGATGCCAGGTACGTAATCATAGAAAGTTCTCTATGTGTATCAAAGTATGTGAAAGTATGTGATCTGTTTAGATAGTTAAATGTTCTGATTCTTGCATGTATGTATGCATGGGATGGGATTGATATGATGAAGGGAAGCAGGTCGCGAGGCGATCGGTGGCTTTGCCACATAGGTCACATAGTGATCGGTCTTTATGACAGGCAGTGCAGCTGTCAATATATTATTAAGGTCGCATAGCGATCGGTGGCTTTGCCACGTAGGTCACATAGTGATCGATATGGTGTGTAGCGGATGGAGGGTTGATTGTAGAAATCTCCACGGTGTGATGGTTGGTACGGGGGTGTGTAAAGGATGGACTCTTAGGTTTGGGATGGGCCATGTTGCATGAAAATATATTATGTTGCCATTGTTATGGCCCAAGGCCTATAATGTGTTTGTGGGCCCAAGGCTTTTATGTGTTTTCGGGATTTGCACATTGAGTCTTGGTGACTCACACTTTCATTTTTCCTCACTTCACAGATGAGCAGTAGATCATGGACATGGGAGCCGAGGCGAACTAAGGGGCCATCAAAACTATTATCTACATAGACTATTTTCGGTTTTTCATTTGAGTTTTAATTTTTGGGAATATTTTTTGTAATAAGGCCTTCATAACTTAGGTTTTTGATTTATTTTTTTCGTTATGTGAAGTTTTTATACACTTATATTTTTTTCCAAGGTCTTAATTATAAAATGAAATGATAAATGGGCTTTTTAAACACAATCAATGCAAATGCTTAATGTTGTTTCAAAAATTTCACATTTAGTTGATCAATCGGCTATAATAAATTAAGATTTTCAAAACCCTTCAGAGCAAAAGTTTTCAAGATTCAACCCGTAGCATACCAGATCCGGTCATGGCATTTGGGTCGGGTTTGAGGTGTTATATTTTGGTATCAGAGCCCAGTTCAAAACTCGAGTTGTGAAATGGGTCCAGTAGTGATTTGTAAAAGTGATGTAAGTTAAGAAAAATTTAGTTGAGATATGGCCTTCGAGTCTACCGACACCCGATCCACGTAGGTAAGTATTCTAAACTCATTATGTGATGTGCATGTTGGGCTTGATGGGCTTTATGGGACGTAGACAGGTATGCTAGAGCTTATGGACTTTAGGCTTAGTACAAACAATTCTTCTAATCTCATAAGACTTAATCTCTAATTAAACATGCCTGTGAACAAGTCACAGGGTTAGGGTATGGTAACAGGCATACGCATGTCTAGGATTGGATCCAGGAAGAGCTTGGTATTTAAGCGGCCCTAACGGCTAACCTCCTCTTTTCTGGAATCCTACCTGGTGCGTAGTGTTTGTTCATTCTAACCGATGGGGCTTGTTGACGGGTCAAAACTTATAACTAAAACCCGAAAGGGACCAGCCACCCTATTTTTGTAAAAATTACTTATGTCCCCAATTTTGTAAAATTTTTGAAATCCCCTTGATTTGTGAAAACTTCCCAAAATACCCTGGATTTGTAAAACCACCGAAATACCCCCGGTTGACAAAATTTTTGAAATACCCCTGGTTGACAAAATCACCGAAACACCCCCGAATTGCAAAATTATCAAAATAACCCTATTTTGTAAAATCACCAAGAAACCCTATTCTGGAAAATTATGAAAATACCCCTGTAAGATAAAATTACAAAAATACCCCTGGGTAGTAAAATGACAAAAATACCCTTACGTGATGAATGTGAGTTCATGGATGCTACTTGTATGTTGATGTGTGATGGTGGAATGTATGTGGATCCTAGAGCTAGGAAATACAGACCTGAGAATTGAACCCTGTAGATAGAGCTCAAATTCGAAAGAACTACTGTTAAAACTACTTTCCATAAGATTGTTCATTATTAATCAGTGGGAGAAATTAATAATTCATAAAATTCCTAACCAGATAAACGCGGATCAGTAGAATGAGCACTAGAGGATGTGGTGTGCGTGGCCGAGGTAGAGGCAGGATTATTGTGTCGGAACCGGTAGGGTTCGGTCATGAGTCGAGGAATAAGGTACCAGTGCCACCAACTATGGAGGCAGAATTCTAGGATCAGACGGACGGAGATGATACAGTATCTCAGGCGATATTGAGGGTTTTAGAGAGGGTAGTGGGGCTGGGCATGAGCACAGGAGCCTGAAAATCTGTGCCGGAGCGACTTAGAGCTAACGAGGTAGAAGTGTTTAGGGAATTTCTGGGATAGCCCCGAACACAGCTGAGTATTGGTTGGAGGTGGTCAAACGCATAATGGATGATTTGGATTTTACGGAAGAAGAGAAGCTGAAAGGGGTAGTGTCCCTTCTCCGGGATGAAGCTTATCAATGGTGGCTTATGATTAAGGATGGTACCATGGCTGACCGTATCACCTGGGATTACTTTAAAGTAGCGTTCCAGAGCAAGTACATTGGAACGAGCTATGTGGATACGCAGCGTAGAGCGTTCTTGAATCTGGTTCAGGGAAGTAGGTTAGTGGTGGTGTACGAAGCAAAATTCTTGCGCTTGAACCATTATACTCAAGGGATGGTGGCCACAGAACAAGAACGGTGTGTTCGATTTGAAGATGGCCTGAAGGATGGCCTACTTATTTTGATAGCTCCACAGCGGGAAGAGGGAATTTGTTGTGCTTGTGGAGAAAGCTAAAATAGCTGAGGAGGTGAGACGGACAGAAAAACTGAATCGGGATAGGGATAGTGGTGGAGTAAGAGAAATTTTGGATCATCAGGGACAACAGGGAGTACTCAGAAAAGACCTAGGTCAAATGGAACGAGACGGGTTGAGAGACCTGCTACTACTAGCCAAACACGAAGTGTGCTCGATGTGGTAAATTCCATGTAGGTGAGTGTTAGGCAGGAAGTGGGAAGTGCTTTAGGTGTGGATCTTTGGAGAATCAGATTAAAGACTGTCCACAACCACGAAACGATGTAGGACTCGTAGGGCAAGACAATGCTCAGCCAGGCAGAGGAGGTCAGCAGCCACAGAGGGGTCGTGGTCCAGCTAGAGGTGGTAACAATTTTGGTCGGGGCTGTAGAGCACCAGTGAGGGACAGAAAATACTGAGGCGAGATAGCCAGGGTTAGTCTATGCTGTCAAATGTCGAGAGGAGGTTGATGCACCGGATGTTATAATCGATACATTTTTAATATTTGGCTTGCCTTACACTACATTGAATGACATTGGGTCGACACATTCATATGTTGCTAGTAGTGTGCCTAGAACTTTAAGTTTAGATTCCAAGATTACCCCTAGGGTGATGAATGTAATTAGCCCATTAGGACAATCTGTGGTAGTAGATAAACTTTATCGGGAGGTATCCTTAGAAGTTTAGGGGATAGTTTTCCTGACAGATTTGATAGAGTTACCATTCGAGGAGTTCGACTTAATAGTAGGCATGGATTGGTTGGTGAAGTACCAAGCTAATTTAGATTGTGCAGCCAAGCGTATGGTGATAAGAACCCCCGAGGGTGGTTAAGTGTTAGTGATAGGAGAAAGGGGAACTGTTTGTCGAATGTGGTGGCTGCCCTAAGAGCAAAAAGGATGGTGAGAAAAGGATGTGAGGCAGTATTAATGTTTGTTCGGGCTCTGGAAGCCAAGGACCTAACTGTTGGGGACGTTAGGACGGTGAATGAGTTTCTTGATGTTTTTCCAGAAGATCTTCTGGGATTACCTCCGGATCGTGAATTGGAGTTTGGTATTGATCTTCTTCCGGGAATAGCACTAGTGTCTATCACTCTATATAGGATAGCGCCAAAGGAGCTGGTAGAGTTGAAAGCTTAGATTCAAGAGTTGCTAGATAAAGGATTTATTTGACCAAGTGTGTCACCTTGGGGAGCGCCGGTGTTGTTTGTTAAGAAGAAGGATGGATCAATGCATATGTGCATTAACTACTGTCAGCTGAACAAGTTGACTATCAAGAATAAGTATCCGTTGCCAAGGATTGATGACTTGTTCGATTAACTGAAAGGGGCATCATTGTTCTCAAAGATAGATCTGAGGTTAGGATACCATCAGCTTAAGGTCAAGGAGGTAGATATTCATAAGATGGCATTCAGGAATCACTACGGTCACTACGAATTCATGGTGATGCCATTTGGATTGACCAACGTGCCAGCAGTATTTATGGATATGATGATCCGAGTGTTCCAACCCTACTTGGATCGATTTGTCGTGGTATTTATAGATGATATCCTGGTTTACTCAAGATCGAAAGAGGAGCATTATTCAAATTTGCGAGTGGTTTTGCAGATTTTGAGGGAGAACCAGTTGTATACCAAATTCAGTATGTGCGAGTTTTGGCTAAGTGAAGTTACGTTTTTAGGCGACGTTGTGTCGGCAGAGGGGATTAGGGTTGACCCTCAAAAAATTGAAGCGATGTTAGATTGGAAGCCGCCTAGGTCTATGGCATAAATTCAGAGTTTTCTTGGTCTGCCCGGGTACTACCAAAGGTTTGTTGAAGGATTTTCTTCAATCGCGGCACCATTTACTAAGTTATTACGAAAAAGAGTTCCATTTATTTGGTCTAGTAAGCAGCAAGAGAGTTTCAAGAAGTTGAAAAGGATTTTGACGGAGGCTCCAGTATTGATTCAACTGGAGGCTGGAAAAGAATTTGGGATTTACTGTGATGCGTCACACACGGGACTAGGATGAGTGTTGATGCAAGAAGGAAAGGTTGTTGCATATGCATCTCGGCAGTTAAGACCGCACGAAGCAAATTATCCCACCCATTATTTGGAGATGGCAGCGGTGGTTTTTGCTTTAAAGATTTGGAGAAATTATCTATAAGGGGAGAAATTTGTTATTTATACAGATCATAAAAGCCTAAAATACCTTTTGACCCGAAGGAGTTGAATTTAAGGCAGAGGAGGTGGATCGAGTTGTTAAAGGATTATGACTGCTCGATCGAGTACCATCCGGGTAAAGCTAATGTGGTGGCGGATGCCTTAAGTCGTAAGGTAATCACTGACTTGAGAGAAATGTTTACTCACCTTAGTTTGTTTGATGATGGGAGTTTATGGGCAAAACTTCAAGTGAAACCCTCTTGGGTCAGTCAGGTTAAGGAGAAGCAGCAGACCGATGAGTTGCTAAAGGAGAAGTTTCATGTAGGATCAAGTGATGGATCGACGGACTTCAGTATGAATGAGGAAGGACTGTTATGTTTTCAAGGGAGAGTTTGCATGCCAAAAGATCCAGAATTGAGGCATAAGATTTTGCAAGAAGCGCATGGTAGTCCATACGCTATGCACCCTGGAGGGAGTAAGATGTATCGAGATTTGCAGGATCAGTTTTGGTGGCCGGGCTTGAAGCGTGAGGTAACTGAATTGGTGAGTAAGTGCTTGACCTGCCAACAGGTGAAGGCGGAGCATCAGTTACCATCAGGGTTTCTACAACCAATGAAGATTCCATAATGGAAGTGGGAAAGGATCACAATGGACTTTGTTAGTGGGCTACCCCTCACGCCTACTAAGAAAGACTTAGTCCGGGTAATTGTTGATCGCTTGACAAAGTCTGCTCATTTCATACCAGTACGAGTCGATTACTCTTTACAGAAATTGGCTAAGCTATATGCAGCGGAGGTAGTAAGATTGCATGGGGTACCAGTATCAATCATATCGGACAGGGACTCGAGGTTCACGTCGCGATTCTGGAAGGCTTTGCATCAAGCATTAGGCACGAAGTTGGATTTTAGTACAGCGTTTCATCTTTAGACCGATGGATAGTCTGGGTGGGTGATTCAGATCTTGGAGGACATGTTGAGGGGTTGTGTCATTGATTTCAGAGGTAGTTGGGAGGAGTTCTTACCATTAGTGGAATTTGCTTACAACAACAGCTACCAGTCTAGTATTCAGATGGCGCCCTATGAAGCATTGTACGGGCGAAAGTGTCGTACTCCTACCTGTTGGATAGAATTAGGGGAACGTGGATTTTGGGTCCTGAGTTGTTGGGCTTGTGCGTTTAATGTGTGATTGTGTTTCATGTGTTAATTAGAGTGTTAGGGGTCCAGAATGGGCTCAGGAATTGGGCCGAGGCCTTAATCAAATTTTCTGTTTGAACACTCTGGAGGGAAGCCTGATAAGATGGGGCTTAAAAGATATACAAAGTAGGATTGTGGCCCTGTGGCAAATGGCGCCACTTAGAGAGCAAGGTGGCGTCAACTGAGGAGGCCCAAACTCAAGTAGCATGCAGCCCAATTCTTTTAATTAAAGTTAGCTAAATTTCAGTATTTAGGTGGGTAAGGTTGGACGACAACAAGGCTTAAAAATAGGGGGATTTTATGTGGATAATAAGTTTGATAATGTGCTGATAAATTGAGGAAGAGATGGTGTTATCAAGGCCTCTTTTGGAGGTGTGCTTGGATAAAGATAAGGGAGGAAGTTTAGGAGCTATCTAGAAAGCAAGTGGTGGCCAAATTTGGGACACTGTGTGCAAAGGGGGGACAGCTAGATAGGACTGAGGAGTGCCAAAATTCCCTTTGTTTATTAATTAGTTTTAGTTTTCAAAAGAGGGCAATCCCGACATTTGGTTAGTGTGGGTGCCGAAATTCTCTTTAAATAGAAGGGTATCTCTTCAATTCCAGTATTTGGTCCCTATTTTCTTTTCTCATTCCTCATCCTCACTTTTATGCAAAAGCCGGAAGTCCATTATTCTGTTCTCTTTTCTTTCCAACAAGTCGAAACCTCCTAATTGTTCACAACATCTTTTCTTTCAAAAGAAGAAACTCTGAACTCTCTTCTCATCTCCATATCCAAATACTTCCTATTCCCTTTTTGCCAATTTCTTCAATAAAGCTGAATCTACATAGACATCTTCCTATCATCTTTCCTTCTGATATTCTCAAAGCCGAAATCTCTAAGGGGTAGTCGAATTCTTTGTGTTAAGGTGAGTGTCGATTTTCCTATCTCTTCACTTTCTCTTTCAGTTTTTGGAAGACAAAGCCGAAAAACTAATGGTTTAATGGTTTTATATATTTTCTTGTTGGGCGACATTCGAGAATTTAGATAGATCGCCTAGATTTAAAAGCCAGAAACGCTAGTCTCGGAGTCTCAATCTCTTTTCGGAATTTCAAGGTGAGGGTTCAATTCTTCCTATGTTGTTTAATTGGGTTCTTTTTCATTATTCGTGCCTTAATCTAATGTTGCATTAAGCAATCATTATAGTATTTTCTAACCAAAGATCACTCATGGACTCGAATGCCAGCAAATAAAAAGAAGGGGTTGGATCTGTAGTTTCAACCCCAAAGTTCAAGAAACGCCAGGTGTCAGCAGTTCAGGATTGGCCTCCAGGTTGTGGACCGGCTTCGGAGCAAAACCTTAGGTAGTTAGCAGTCGTATCGACTTCTGATAGTGTCGACATAGAAAGTCTTCATCTGTCGATGTCAAGAATCGTGTGTAGATCTCTATCACACTAGTTAATCTGTATTATATGTATGTTATGGGGTAAAAGCCAGATAAAGAGGTTGTATGAACAGTCGTAATACCGAAAAATGGTAGGCAAGGGATGCCAGGTACTTAATCATAGAAACTTCTCTATGTGTATCGAAGTATGTGAAAGTATGTGATCTATTTAGATAGTTTAATGTTCTGATTCTTGCATGTATGTATGCATGGGATGGGATTGATATGATGATGGGGAGCAGGTCACGAGGCGATCGGTGGCTTTGCCACATAGGTCACATAGTGATCGATCTTTATGACAGGCAGTGCAGCTGTCGATATATTATTAAGGGTGCATAGCGATTGGTGGCTTTGCCACATAGGTCACATAGTGATCGATATGGTGTGTAGCGGATGGAGGGTTGATTGTAGAAATCTCCACGGTGTGATGGTTGGTATGGGGTGTATAGAGGATGGACTCTTAGGTTTAGGATTGGCCATGTTGCATGAAAATATATTCTGTTGCCATTGTTATGGCCCAAGGCCCATAATGTGTTTGTGGGCCCAAGGCTTTTATGTGTTTTCGGGATTTGCACACTGAGTCTTGGTGACTCACCCTTTCATTTTTCCTCACTTCACAGATGAGCAGTAGATCGTGGACATGGGAGCCGAGGCGGACTTGAGGGGCCATCAAAACTATTATCTATATAGACTATTTTCGGTTTTTCATTTGAGTTTTAATTTTTGGGAATATTTTTTTGTAATAAGGCCTCCATAACTTAGGTTTTCGATTTTTTTTTTCGTTATGTTAAGTTTTTATACACTTATGTTTTTTTCCAAGGTCTTAATTATAAAATGAAATGATAAATGGGCTTTTTAAATACAATCAACGCAAATGCTTAAAGTTGTTTCAAAAATTTCACATTTAATTGATCAATCAGCTATAATAAATTAAGATTTTCAAAACCCTTCATAGCAAAAGTTTTCAAGATTCAACCCGTAGCATACCAGATCTGGTCATGGCGTATGGGCTGAATTTGGGGTGTTACACTATAAGATAAGAGAAAGAGAAAGGGAGTAAGCTTTAAAGCTTAGTAAGTTCCTATGCAAATAATAAGCATCCTATACACTTTAACATACATTTAACATAAGGTCATTGTGAATTCATAATCAAGCTTAGCATAGATGTTATCAAAAATCTCATAGTCCAACTTGGCATGGATATTATTAGAAACCTTAATATCATATCTTGCACAACCATAAAATTACTGAGATATTCTTCACATATTGAGCTCATTAGGCATAAGTTCTACGTACATACCTGTACCAATTGGCAACACACAATGGTCTTTCACAACGTTAACATTTCCGTTACGTTTCCCGTTGAACCACTTGGAATTCTAAAGGATACTCGGGGAATCTCACGCACATAGTACTATATCAATGCCATATCCAAGATATGGTCTTACATGGGATCTCATATTGAAGCCAATAGCCTAGCTATAGTCTTACACGAAATCTCATATCAATGCCATATCCCAGATATGGTCTTACACGAAATCTTAAATAACCTAATGTCATGACATTTGTATCCTACCTATTCCTAAGGTTCAATCAAGATTTCTTGCTTGTTGAATTTTTTCGATTACGTTCGAAGAGTAAATCACAATTCATACAATATTAAAGCAATTAAAGCATAAATAGCAAATGCATTATTTACATATGAACTTACCTCGGTACAAAAATAGCGAAAATGGACCTAATCGTCAATAACCTTATTTTTCCCTCGGTCAAGGTTCCAACCCGTCTTTCTTGATCTATAATAGAAAATTTAAATTATTTAATTATCACATTACTCAATTTGGCCCGAAAATTATACTATGGAAAATTACATTTTTGCCCCTAAACTTTGACATATTTACATATTTGCCCCTAGGCTCGGGAAATGAAATCCATTCAATTTATTCGATTCCCAAGCCTAGCCAATCCTCTTTTGCACTTATAGCAGCCCATATTTTCATTAATCATAGTTTTACATATGTTTTATAATCTTGTTACAAATAGGTCCTTTTGACATTTTCATCAAAAACCACTTAGCAAAAGTTGTTTATCACACATCAAACATGCATAATCTACCATTAGACATCAAAATACACAAATATCCAACATGGGTCAAACCCTAGACCTTGATATTTTCTTAAATTAATTGTAGAAAAGGTAGATCGAGTGATAACGACTTCAAAAACATAAAAAGCATTAAAAACGGGGCTAGGATGTACTTACAATCAAGCTTGAAAGTTGAAAAAAACCCTAGATATGGTGTATTATAAAATTCAGCTAAGGATAGAAGATGGACACCAATTTTGACTTCATTTATCCCTTTTTATTCTTTTATTTACCAAATGACCAAAATGCCCTTCACTTAAAACTTTGAAATTTTATCTCACCATGTCCATTTTTGTCCACTAATTTATCCAAGGGTCTAATTACTAACTAAGGACCTTCAATTTAAAATTTCATATCAATTAGACACTCTAGCATGTAGAACTCAACTTTTGCACTTTTTACAATTTAGTCCCTTTGACTAAATTGAGTGCCCAAACGTCAAAATTTTCGAACAAAATTTTCAAAAAATCATTTTGTAAAGCTGTAAACCATAGGAATGTAATAAAAATAAAATTTTCAATGTCAAATTTGTGGTCCCGAAACCACTGTTTCGACTAGGCTTAAAATCGGGTTGTTACATACCTTCTCCCATTTCTTTGGGATTTTTCACGAGCTTTTCCGGAGAGGAAACTGCTCTGCAAATCCCCCTCCAAAATATTTTTCTTCTATTTCTTTCATCTTTCCTCTTTTATAGGGTAGGTCCTCCTCTTTCAACACACAATTTTTTCCCTCTTTTTCTGGTGGATTTATCTAGTACACGTCCAGTTGGCTGAGAGTGACGAGGACTGAGTGTTGCGCTAACATTTTCCTAGAACTACCATGGCATTTGTGTTGGCCATCCATCTAACCTTTTACCAAGGAAATATTTCACTTCCTTCAATCTCTTTAGCATACGAAAAGCAGAAAATGTTACCTAAAAATACAAGTTCCTAAATATTCAGTCATTTTCGACTATAACAACCACCTCCTAATGTACTTAGCTTATCTTTCCACTAAACTCAGTTTTTCTTCTCATACCTATTTTGCCATTGCATTATATAAAATTTTCTCTAGGGAATTCATCTTGTCACATGATTTCTTTACTTGACAATCTCAATGGAGCATACACTACATTGCCAAGTATTTTGCCACAATTTGAAATATATTTCACTCATAAAGCTAAGGCTTTTGAATAAAAAGATGGATGGAGCAAATAGCTACCCCCTTAGCTACTTAGCCTACTATTATAGTGGAATGCCCCCAAACTATTTTTTTTACTCACTCTTATTTGATCTTGCTTTTTTTTTTTTTATCAATATTACAATGGAGCAAAGAAAGCATTACTGGCCTACTCAAAAAATTCAAACATTGAAGTTCTTTATAGTGTCTTTTTAAATTTTATTTTATTTATCTCAGCTTTGTCGTGGTAAATGCTAATTTACTAATCTTAGTTTCAAGACTTCTAAGTGTATTAAAAGAAACCTATTATAGACTAATTGCAATTATACTTAGGTCATTCTACTTTTACGCATAAATTTTGACACGACTCTCCTAAGCTAAAAAATACCTAATAAACTATCACAATTTTCACAGCTTGAAAAGTTAATATCCTCATCAAGCCTCATAGAATGGTCTAACAGTCATTTAGCATTTGTATGTCATGGCAAAATGAGTGAAAAAATGATCTAATGTTCAAACAAAATATCTCATGCATGCAATTTGTGCAACACACCCCCAAACCTAAGGGATACATAGTCCTCAATGCATGATCAGATGCAAAATTTCACTTATGCAAAAAATAGATAGATATGTAGAAAATGCAATGAAAACAATTATGAATGTATGAAAATACATGTAAAAATTAAAAAAAATGCAAATGAAAAGTAAAAATAAAGCTTGGAAAGGATTTGTGTTACTTTAGTTGGTTTAGGAGGATTTTCGGCGTGCTTGTAACACTACTTCCATTTCAGTAGATTGATTGGCACCTCTTCTTCATCATCATTTGATTTCATGACATCATCCATCAATTGATTAAACTCATGATCTTGTTTCGATATCGATCCAGTAGCAGGTTCGTGTGGTGCAGAAGTTTGATTCATGTTATCTTCTTCCTTATCTGATTCAATGTTCACCGATTCTATTTTCTTTTACTCCCCCTCTGTTTCTTTGTTAGTCTTTTTTGTAGTGGCTAGATGTGTGGTAGTGTCCATCACAGTAGCTTCAACTTCATCCTTATCTTCATCCTATGGACCTAATAACAACTCTTTGGGGAAATTAGGGAATGTAGGATAAGCCTGGTAAAGGTTTTCTGAAGAGACTTCTTGATGGCATTATCCCTTCTTCTGACATAGCCCCAAAATAAAGCCATTTCTTTTTAAGCCCTTCTTAGATCATTAGTTGTCCCTAGTTGTTGGTTCTTCATCAAACGAAATTGTTGTTTCAACATCTCAAGAGCACCTAACACTTGCTGCTTAAAATCATTATGAGATGTGGATAGATTGGCATGGGTACCAGTAGGTGGAGAAGAGGTTGTTGCAGAGCCAGGATGCCATGGCACTTCTCCCCCTGAAAATCTCATGGCAATCTATTTTGTGATGTCTCATTTGTTAGAGATTTTTTCCTCATTAGCTTGGATAGGGACATTGAGCCGTTGACAAAGTGCAGTAATGAGAGATGGAAAATTCAGGGTGGCTGCATTCTTTTGTGTGCAATGATGAAATTTTGTAAAAATAAATTTTCCAACATTTATCTTTCTTCCAGTCATAATAGAGTGCAGTAACAACATGCGTTCATTTGAAATAGTAGAGTTATGAGTTGAAGGGATAAGGAGAGATTTAAGAAAATGGTACCATACCCTACAATGATGCTTTAAAGAAACATGATCGATGGTGTAGCAGTCATTCCGAGAAACTGTCCATTTGGTCCCTTCAATGCATAAATCCTCAAGAACTTGATTAAGTCCTTCTGCTATTATTGTCTTGACAAATTGAAAATGTTCATCAGGGCCTTTAGGTAAACCATATTGTGCATTGATGGAGTATTCATCGAATAACACTGAAGCACCATGAACTTAAATGTAATACAATATGCCCATAAAGCTTCATCCAATCTGGATGACTAATCTTTGCGAGTAGGATTGATCACTTTCTCCAAAATCAGCTTAATTTCTCTATTCGAGACCTTATCTTGTCCATTTGTTTGGGGATGATATGCCGTGGAAATTTTATGCTTGACCCTTTATCTATTCAAGACAGTAACAGTTAATTTGCAGTCCAAATGGGAGCCTTCATCACTAATAAGGGAGCGAGGTGTACCAAACTGTGAAAATATTCTTATGCAGGAACTTTAGTACCGATTTGGTGTCATTCGTAAGGAGAACGACAACTTCAACTCACTTGAAGACATAATATCAGCCACAAGTATATATATATATGCCCCAAAAGGATGGAAATGGACCTATAAAGTGAATTCCCCACACATCAAACAATTCAACTTCTGGAATGTTTTACAATGGCATTCCATACCTCTTTGATAAGTTCCCAGTTCGTTGAAAACAATTGCAAACTAGGAAAAATTCATGTGCATCTTTAAACACGCTTGGCCAATAAAAGCCAAATTGGAGAACTTTTCCAGCAGTTCAAATTCCCCCAAAGTGTCCTCCATATGGTGCTGAATGACAACGGTATAAAATACTCTGAATATCTTCATCCGAAACACAACTTTGAAATATTTGATATGCACAATGTTTGAATAAAGACGGCTCATCCCAATAATATTACTTGGCATCATAAAGAAATTTCCTTCTGTAACATCCCAAACCCGGCCCAAGCACAACGACCCGATCTGGAATGTCACTAGGAAAAAGGGTTTGAAAGGTTTTATAAGGTTTGAAAAACAATATGGAACAATTTAGAAAAGCCAAAATTTAATGACCCATTTGGAAGGAGAAACTTTATTTAAAGGAAAAGGTATTTAGCCAGCTTAGCGATCAGATGAATCTTTTTTTTAAAACATGGTTAACTTTAGATCCAGACATTATTCATCGAGAAGGAAAAAAAAATTTAATTCCAATAAAAGTGCCTTTAAGCAGATTTGCAAAGATACTTTAGATTGTATATATATATATATATATATATATACGTAAAAAACGATTTCATGTGACCATTTCATGATTAATGAATAATGAAAACCAACTTGATAGAAGAAACCAAAATTTACCAAATTTAAAGTGGCCTTATTACATCATAAAAATATCCCAAAGTAAATAGCGATTACTAAATTCAATTTAAAAATTTAAGTTTAATAAATAACCCCTCGCATGGCCACCTCGAGTAGGATCCAACCCAGTCCACAGCATCACGAGCTACCTGCAATTTGTTAAGAATAAATTGAGTCACTAGACTCAGTGTGCAATCAGTCCACAAAATTCCCACAAATGGGCTCGGCCCAAACCACTATCGTATCATCACATCATGCACCAACAATAAGAATGATAGCCCAACCCAACCTAGTACCAACCTCTACACACCGCTCCGTACGTCCATCCTCATGCACACCTGTAGGGATTTCTATAATCAACCCTCCATCCGCTACACACCTCTTTGGCAGCCTTGCTGACAGACACACTGCTCAAAGTCCACATAAGTGGTCTAGCCACTATTTCCACACGTGATTAAATCACCAAATCCACAATGAGGCTCCACGCCATCATCAATCATGACAAAGTCACCAATATACACTTCCCCTTTAAATCATTTATATCCCAATATCCCATGCACATGCAACATGTTATGAATAATAGGTTGCATGATATGAAGTATATAAATGTATCATACTTAACATACACCCACAATCAGGTTATCCACCACCATCAATAACACATGAAAATATAAACTGACCTGGTTTTTTGGTTTACCCAACACGGTTAATTTAATCACCATTGTCGCTATTTTTGACTTTCAAGCATTACACATACATATATAAAGTTAAGGAAATAGTGTGATAATTACACACCTATAAACCTGAAGCACTACACTATCGACTTCACTAACGTCCTCACTCATAGGAATCACAGCGATCTGCTTATCCTTTTAAAAGCTGGTCCACACCCCGGTGGCCAATCCCGAATCGCTGAAACTGCTCGCTTCTTGAATTTTGGAATCGAACCCAAGGTTTGCTTCTTTCCCAAACTTGTATGTTTCTTGCAACCATTAAAAGTCTCGGTCAATAAATCACTATGAAAAATATGATTGAATAACCACCCCACTGGGTTAAGGCGACGAATGATGGATAAATCGATTAATAGAATAACTAGGGAAAATCTTCTTACCTAAGTCGATTGAGTTCAGAGATCGGAAGGCTTAGATTAGAAAGTCGATCGAGTACATAAGAAATCACCAAATGAGAATCGACTAAAAAGAATAGATCAGAGGAGATGGTCTTTTGGCCAAACAGAATTCATGAGCCTTCTTCCTACCACTCGGCCAGAACACCAAGACCTCACCCTAACATTTTTGATTAACCAAACCACAATAGAAAAAAGAAAATAGATGGAAAAGTGAAGAAGATCCCTTACCGAAATCAAAAGATGTTCCCAAAGATTCGCACAAGATGTAAAAGTAGAGAAGATTAGACTTGGGAGATGCTACTTTTAGGAACAGAAAAGAAAACAATAATCAGAGACTCGACTGCAAGGAAAGAAGAATAAAGACAAAACTCAAAAAAAGGGTTTTATGAGAAAAGATTCGGCCTAGAGTGAAAAGAAAAGAAAAGAGAATATCGAAGACTTACCAAAACATGGGGTAAGGATTTGGCTTGAGTGACAAATAGAAGAGAGGTTGCAAACAAGAGTTTTGAGGGATGTATTCGGCTATGATGAGCAATTAGGGAAAGAAAGAATGGAGTGATGTTGAGGTTGAGAGGTTTTGGCTAAGAGAGAAAATGAGGAGTGAAATTTGACTTTTTGTGAAAGAGGGAAGAAGGCAAAGAAAAGAGGAATAATGGATGCTAAGAGAATTTGGCAACTCCAAGAAAAGAACCAAATTGCCCCAAAAATACCACACAACCAAAATGATAAAAAATGAGAGCTCACTACACCTTAAGCTAGCCTTTCAAAATTTTTAGCACTAACACTCCTAAAACAAAACACTCTCACACACCCCCTACATGACTAAAAGTCCCTTCTTTAGAACCCCACATTCGGCCAACATCTCCACCCCACTCCAAATCCCTTAACTTTCTCCTAACTTCACTCACACCTTCCCATTCAAACTCGTTTGAAAGCTTCAACCTCCACCTTTCACTCTTGTCCAACCATTTAAAAAAATTGACCAATTCAACTCCCCTTCCTTCACGGTTCCTAGCCAAATCCACCTCTTCCCTTCTAGATGCCAAAAAGAACTCCAAAATTGTAAACAGTGCAACTCAAACCCGCTCCTTCCCTACTCCTTGTGGTGTCACTTCCCTACCTCCTAAATGGCGCCTTCTAGCCGCTTTACCAGCTGAATTCTTGTGTTACCAAACACAAGTGAAAATCCTTCAGTCCGCCTCTAGTCAGCCTCTCTTCTACAGTGCTAAAAATAAAATCTTATCCAAGGTTCTGACTTAACCCCGAGCCTTCTCGGGGACCCCAAACACATCAAACAACATATAAAGCATAGATACGAAGTAAATGAAAAGCCCCTAAATCTTGGATTTTATAGTTCTACCCCCTTAAAGAAATTTTGGCCTCGAAATTGCCTGATCAAAAGAGACGAGGGTATTGCTGTTGCATGACATCTTCTGGCTCCCATGTCGCCTCTTCCAAACCATGATTCCACCACAAAACTTTGACTAACAGAACTGATTTCCTCCTTAGCACTTGACTTCTCGATCCAAGATCCGGATTGGTTCCTCCTCATACGACAAGTTTGGTCTTACTTCAACTTCTTTAACTGGCACAACGTGAGATGGATCCAAATGATAATGTCATAACATCAAAACATGGAATACATCATGCATCTATTTCAATTCTGAAGGTAACTCCAACTGGTATGCTACTGGTCCAACACAATTCAAAACCTGATAAGGCCCGATAAACCTGGGACTTAGCTTACCCTTACGTCCAAATCTCATCACCTTCTTCCACGGTGAAACATTCAAGAAGACCCGATCACCTACTGCAAACTCTATCTCATTTTGCTTTAGATTTGCATATGATTTTTGTCTGTCTGACGCTTCCTTCAACCGAGTTTGAATTAACTCAACCTTTTCCTCTGTTTCTGCAACCATTTCCAACCTAAAACATGGCGTTCACCTAATTCTGTCTAACAGGTGGGAGTGTGACACTTCTGTCCATACAATGCTTCATACGGCGCCATTTGAATACTAGCTTGGTAGCTGTTGTTGTACGCTAACTCCGCCAATGGTAAGAACTCTTCCCAACTACCCTTAAAATCAATGACACACCCCCTCAACATATCCTCCAAGATCTGAATTACTCTCTCAGACTGGCC
Organism: Gossypium rotundifolium; assembly: GCA_025506655.1. NCBI lineage: Eukaryota > Viridiplantae > Streptophyta > Magnoliopsida > Malvales > Malvaceae > Gossypium > Gossypium rotundifolium. Next base: position 32,554,897 of record CP106727.1, on the reverse strand, counting down.
ATCTGTCTGCGGATGAAACGCCATGCTAAAGTCTAGCCTTCTGCCCAAAGCCTGATGTAACACCTTTCAGAACTGCGATGTAAATCTAAGGTCTCTATCTGATATGATCGACACTGGTACCATGTGTAACCTCACAATTTCTGCCACATACAACTTAGCCAATCTTTGTAGAGAATAGTCGACACGAATAGGTATGAAATGAGTGGATTTTGTCAACCGATCCATAATTACCCATACCGAATCTTTCTTAGTAGGCGTAAGAGGTAGCCCACTAACAAAGTCCATAGTGATCCTCTCCCATTTCCACTATGGAATCTTCACCGGTTGCAACAACCCCGAAGGCAACTGGAGTTCAGCTTTGACCTGCTAACACGTTAAACACTTTCACAAATTCCGTAACTTTACACTTTAATCCTGGCCACCAAAATTGCTTATGCAGATCTCAATACAACTTACTTCCTCCATGATGCATAGCGTAAGGACTACTATGCACTTCTTGAAGAATCATCTGCCTCAACTCCACATCCTTCGACATGCAAACTTTCCCGTGAAAATAGAAAACTCCATCATTGTTCAAACTGTAATCCTCTACTCCACCATCTTATACTTGCAAAAGTCGAGCACTCAAGACAATATCCAATAACTATTTCTCTTTAACATGACTTACCCATGTCGGCTTCACTTGCAGTTTCGCTAATAAACTTCCATCGTTGAACAGACTAAGGTGGGCGAACATCGCTCTCAAATCTGATATTACCTTTCGGCTTAACGCATCTGCCACCACATTTGCCTTACCCGGATGATATTCAATAGAGCAGTCATAGTCCTTCAATAGCTCAATCCACCTTTGCTGCCTCAAATTCAGCTCTTTCTGAGTTAACAGATATTTTAAACTCTTGTGGTCAGTGTAGATAACAGACTTCTCTCCATACAAATAATGTCTCCAAACCTTTAAGGCAAAAACCACCGCAGCCAATTCTAGATCATGCGTGGGATAATTAATCCCATGCGGTCTTAATTGTCGGGATGCATAAGCAACCACCTTCCCATCCTGCATCAGCACACAACCTAACCACATGTGAGAAGCATCACAATACACTACGAAATCTTTTTCAGCCTCAGGCTAGATTAAAACCGGAGCCTCCGTCAAAATCTTTTTCAACTTATCGAAACTTTTCTACTGCTTGTCAGTCCACACAAAAGGTACCCCCTTCCTCAACAACTTAGTTAAGGGTGCTGCAATTGAGGAAAAACCCTCGACAAAACTTCTGTAATAACTTGCCAATCCTAAGAAACTTCGAATCTCTGTCGCAGACTTAGGTGGTTTCCAGTCCAGCACCGCCTCAATCTTCTGAGGATTGACTCTTATCCTTTCTACAGATACCACATGACCCAAAAAGTAACCTCTTTTAACCAAAACTCACACTTGCTAAATTTGGCGTACAATTTCTTCTCCCTCAAAATCTGTAGAACCACCCGAAGATGTGAATCATGGTCCTCTTCTGTCTTGGAATATACTAGAATGTCTTCTATGAACATACAATGAACTGGTCTAGATAGGGTTGAAAACCCCGATTCATCATATCCATGAATGTGGCTGGTGCATTTATCAACCCAAATGGCATTACCAAAAATTCATAGTGCCCGTAGCGAGTCCGAAAAGCCGTATTATGAATGTCTGCTTCCTTTACCTTAAGCTGGTGATATCTTGATCTCAAATCTATCTTTGAAAATACTGAAGCCCCCTTGAGCTGATCAAACAGGTCATCTATCCTCGGCAACGGGTACTTGTTCTTGATGGTCAATTTATTCAACTGGCGATAATCAATGCACATATGCATAGATCCATCTTTCTTCTTTACAAATAACACCGGTGCTCCCTATAGAGACACACTTGGTCGGATGAAACCACGATCCAACAGCTCTTGGATTTGGGCTTTGAGTTCAACCAGCTCTTTCAGCGCCATCCTATAAGAGGCGATGGAAATCGGAGCCATACCTAGTAGAAGCTCTATTCCAAACTCCACCTCGCAATCCGGAGGCAACCCTGGCAGCTCTTCAGAAAAGACATCCACAAATTCCTTTACTGTTCTAACCCCATCCACAGTCACTTCCTTTACATCTAAGGCACTAACAAAAGTTAAAAAGGCCATGCATCCTTTTCTCACCATTCTTTTTGCCTTAAGAGCAGACATTACATTGGACAAGTAGTCTCTCCTCTCGCCTATCACCAAAATTTCTTCATTCTCAGGAGTCCTTATCACCATGCGCTTAGCAGCACAATCCAAATTTGCATGATACTTTACCAACCAGTCCATGCCCAAGATCAAATCAAACTCCCCAAATGGTAGTTCCATCAAATCAGCTGGGAAAACTAACCCTTGAACTTCTAAAGGCATATTTATAAAAAGTTTATTTACCACTACCGATTGTCTTAAAGGACTAAGTACAATCATCTCCCTAGAAGTAGTTTCAGGATTCATGCCCAGAGTTTTAGACACCATACTAGCAACATAGGAATGCGTCGACCCAACATCAATTAATGCAATAAAGGTAGACCAAAAATGAGGAATGTACCCGTTATAACGTCTGGTGCATCACTCTCCTCTCGACGTCTGGCTGCATAAACTAGCCCGGGCTGTCTCGCCTCAGTACCCCCAATAATTTTGCCCGGTGCTCCATGACCCCAACCAAAACCATTCCCTCCTCGGTTTAGACCACAACCTCTTGGCATCTGTTGACCACCTCTTCTTGGTTGTATATACCCCTGACCTACCATCCGAGCCCTGGTTATATCTAACGGACAATTCTTTATCAGATGATCCTTTGACCCACACTTGAAACATTCCTTATTTCTTCCCCAGCACTCCCCTACATGCGACCTTTCCACAATGAGCACACTGTCGAAATTACCCAATAGCAGCTGGCGATGCAACACGAACAAGCCCATCAACCCTAGATTTTTTCTGAAACCCCCATATGATCCTGACGGTCCATAACTCCTCTTATTCCTGCCTTTGCCCTTATCCCTATTCTGCCTCTCAGTTCACTTTATCTCCTCGGCTATCTTTGCTTTTTCCACCAAAATAGCAAAGTCCCTCTCCATCTGAGGAGCTATCAACACTCGCAGCTCATCTCGTAGCCCATCCTCGAACTGAACACATCACTTATAATCGGTCGCAACTATTCCCTAGACATACCGACTTAACCGTAGAAATTCTGCCTCATACTCAGCTACCGATTTACCCCCTTGGACCAAATTCAAGAATATTTTTCTCTGAGCGCCCACGTAACTAGCTCCAACATATATACCCTAAAACATCATCTTAAAGAAGTCCTAATCTATCCGGTCCGCCGACATACCCTCTCTAATAGTAAGCCACCATTGATAGGCTTCATCCCGAAGTAAAGACACTACGCCCTTCAGCTTCCCCTCGGTTGTGCAATCCAAATCTTCCATAATTCTCTCGACTGCCTCTAGTCAATATTCCACCACGTTTGGAGCTACCCCAAAATACCCCTAAATATTTCAGCTCCGTTTGCTCGAAGTCGCTCAGGAATGGACTTCCGAGTTGCAGCCCCAGTACTTGCCCCAGCTACACGCTCTAATACCCACAACATCGCTTGAGACAGAGCATCGTCTCCCCCAGTTCTATCTTGCGAACCTGTTCTCGCCACAGGTGAGGCGGGTGCCTCACCCTCAGCCTCCGAAAGTTCAACCTCGATACCTTGACCTCTCCCACAACCACAAGTAACACGTCCACGTCCTCTACCACTCAAATCTATAGCTCTACTTTACTTTGATTATAAATTTTATGAGTTAGTATATCTTTCCACTTGTTTATTAATAAGTAGTTTTATAAAATAGAATTATAAGTAGTTCCTTCGTAAAGCATACATATTCCTAAAGGTTTTCATCTCTACTGTAAAAATTCTAAATTCCAATCATCCACAACATATAACCACCTTATGCAATTCACTTAACAATCAGAAAACTTACCTAGTGGACCTGGGCCGGGAACTCGAGTGCCATTCTTCCAAAAGACAAATTCATATAAAATTTTCTTGTTAATTACCTAATTTGAAAATGTTGTGGTCCCAAAAACTCAAGGCCGAGTTTTAAAACTGGGCTCTGATATAAAAAATGTAACATCCCAAACCCGGCCCAAGCACCACGACCCGATTTGTAATGTCACTAGGAAAAAGGGTTTGAAAGGTTTTATAAGGTTTGAAAAACAATATGGAACAATTTAGAAAAGCCAAAATTTAATGACCCATTTGGAAGGAGAAACTCTATTTTAAGAAAAGGTATTTAGCCAGCTTAGTGATCAGGTGAATCTTTTTTTTAAAACATGGTTAACTTTAGATCAAGACATTATTCATCGAGAAGGAAAAAAACATTAATTCCAATAAAATTGCCTTTAAGCAGGTTTGCAAAGAAACTTTAGATTATATATATATACGTAAAAAATGGTTTCATGTGACCATTTCATGATTAATGAATAATGAAAACCAACTTGGTAAAGTGGCCTTATTACATCATAAAAATATCCCAAAGTAAATAGCGATTACTAAATTCAAATTAAAAATTTAAGTTTAATAAATAACCCCTCGCATGGCCACCTCGAGTAGGATCCAACCCAGTCCAAAGCATCATGAGCTACCTACAATTTGTTAAGAATAAAGTGAGTCACTAGACTCAGTGTGCAATCAGTCCACAAAATTCCCACAAATGGGCTCGGCCCAAACCACTATCGTATCATCACATCATGCACCCATAATAAGAATGATAGCCTAACCCAACCTAGTACCAACCTCTACACACCGCTCCGTATGTCCATCCTCATACACACCTGTGGGGATTTCTACAATCAACCCTCCATCCGCTACACACCTTTTGGCAATCATGCTGACAGACACACTGCTCAAAGTCCACATAAGTGGTCTAGCCACTGTTTCCACACGTGATTAAATCACCAAATCCATAATGAGGCTCCATGCCATCATCAATCGTAACAAAGTCACCATTATACACTTCCCCTTTAAATCATTTATATCCCAATATCCCTTGCACATGCAACATGGTATGAATAATAGGTTGCATGATATGAAGTATATAAATGTATCATACTTAACATACACCCACAATCAGGTTATCCACCAACATCAATAACGCATGAAAGTATAAACTGACCTAGTTTTTTGGTTTACCTAACACAGTTAATTTAATCACCATTACCGCTATTTTCGGCTTTCAATCATTACACATACATATATAAAGTTAAGGAAATAGTGTGATAATTACACACCTATAAACCCGAAGCACTACACTATTGACTTCACTAACGTCCTCACTCATAGGAATCACAGTGATCTGCTTATCCTTTTCAGAAGCTAGTCCACACCCCAGTGGCCAATCCCGAACCGCCAAAATTATTCGCATATTAAATTTTAGAATCAAACTCGAAGGTTTGCTTCTTTTGCCAACTTGTATGTTTCTTGCATCCATTAAAAGCCTCGGTCAATAAATCACTATGAAAAATATGATTGAATAACCACCCCACTGGGTTAAGGCGACGAACGATGGATAAATCGATTAATAGAATAACTAGGAAAAATCTTCTTATCTAAGTCGATTAAGTTCAGAGATCGAAGGCTTGGATTAGAAAGTCGATCGAGTACCTAAGAAATCACCAAATGAGAATCGACTGAAAAAGAATAGATCAGAAGAGATGGCCTTCGGCCAAACAGAATTCATGAGCCCTCTTCCTACCACTCGGCCAGAACACCAAGACCTCACCCTAACATCTTTGATTAACCAACCCACAATAGAAAAAGAGAGAAAATAGATGGAAAAGTGAAGAAGATCCCTTACCAAAATCGAAAGATGTTCCCAAAAATTCAGCACAAGATGTCAAAGCAGAGAAGATCAGACTTGGGAGATGCTACTTCTAGGAACAGAAATGAAAACAATAATCAGAGGTTCAGCTGCAAGGAAAGAAGAATGAAGACAAAACTCAAAAAAGGGTTCTATGAGAAAAGATTTAGCCTATAGTGAAAAGAAAAGAAAAGAGAATATCGAAGACTTACCAAAACATGGGGTAAGGATTTGGCTTGAGTGAAAAAAGAAGAGAGGTTGCAAACAAGAGTTTTGAAGGATGTATTCGGCTATGATGAATAATTAGGGAAAGAAAGAATGGAGTGATGTTGAGGTTGAGAGGTTTTGGCTAAGAGAGAAAATGAAGAGTGAAATTTGACTTTTTGTGAAAGAGGGAAGAAGGCAAAGAAAAGAAGAATAATAGATGCTAAGAGAATTTGGCAACTCCAAAAAAAGAACCAAATTGCCCCAAAAATGCCACACAACCAAAATGACAAAAAGGAGAGCTCACTACACCTTAAGCTAGCCTTTCAAAATTTTCGGCACTAATACTCCCACACACCCCCACATGACTAAAAGTCCCTCCTCTAGAACCCCACATTCGGCCAACATCTCCCCCCACTCCAAATCCTTTAACTTTCTCCTAACTTCACTCACACCCTCCCATTCAAACTCGTTTGAAAGATTCAACCTCCACCTTCAACTCTTGTCCAACCATTTAAAAAAATTGACCAATTCAACTCCCCTTCCTTCAAGGTTCCTAGCCGAATCCAACTCTTTCCTTCCAGACGCCAAAAAGAACTCTAAAATTGTAAACAGTGCAACTCAAACCCGCTCCTTCCCTACTCCTTGTGGCGTCACTTCCCTACCTCCTAAATGGCGCCTTCTAGCCACTTTACCAGCTGAATTCTTGTGTTACCAAACACAAGTGAAAATCCTTAAGTCCTGCCTCAATCAGCCTCTCTCCTATAGTGCTAAAAATAAAATCTTATCCAAGGTTCCGACTTAACCCCGAGCCTTCCTGGGGACCCCAAACACATCAAACAACATACAAAACATACCAAAGACATGATACGAAATAAATGCAGAGCCCCTAAATCTCGGATGTTACACCTTCATCTTTGACTGCTGAGCACAGGTGGCAGTAATCCACTTACTAAGAAATTGACAATTGGAAACACAAAAATATACATACTTTTTCATGCCCTTTTTAACTCAGATTCATGCAGTTTCGGTAAAATTATTATCGAAAAATATATAATTATTATAAAATAATTATTTTGTACTTAAATTATTAAAAAAATTAATTTTAATTAATTTTATAATAAATTTTGATTAATTTTGATAATTTTTGACAGATTTGCACAAAGAGAGAAAATTGGCTCGGCAGACACTACTATAAGTGCAAAATCGAGAAGTGATTTTTGAAGCATTGAGACGAATGGATTTTTCAGCTCAATACATTCCAAATTATGTGTATTAATTCATAATAGAACTAATTTTAATATTAATCCAATTTACTTTGGGTTAAATAAATTATTATTAATTAATTATGGAAAGTGGCCTAGTTGAGTTGAACCGAGAAAACCGAACCAACCAAGCTATAGGTAGCCCAAAATCATCCAGCATGATGACCCAATCAGCTTACTTGGCTGATTAATTGGCTTGCAAAACGGCCCTTGAAGACTTTGTCAAACTGCAAACAAGCCCCTCCTCTTTTAGCACCTTTCTAGATTTGCCCCAGCCTTAACATAGCAAGTCTGAAAGCTTCAAACATGCCACGTGTGTGGCCAGCCATGGAAGGGCTCTTTGGCTGTTGATTTTGGCTATTTTTATCATCCCTCTCACCCTATAAAACCCCTTGGATTCTCATTTCAACACACCACAACATTCTCATCTCTTCTCTCCTATCTCAATTTTCTCTCTTTATTTCCCATCCATTTTGTTTTGTCCTCTTTCTAATTTCACCTCTTGAAAAACAGTCATTCATCCATCATTTAGAGCAGCACTCAAGTGTTCATATAAGCCTTGGTTCAACAAGAACAAGTGAAGAAGGAAGAGTGGAGCAAGCCAGTCAAGCCACGGAGAAACATCGGATTTGCTTCTTACTCCCTATCCTTTTTAATTCTGTTGTTGTTATGATGAATATGTCTTTGAATATTTGTGATGTTGATATGTTTAATTTAATTGATATGGCTTAAATTTTATTCATGTTAGGTTGATTGCATTTCGTCTACTTAATTTATTAAAATTGTGTTTGTATTGTTATAGGCCTCGGTAAGATGTTTGATTAAGTAAAACCATGACTAAGCTATTTTTGCATCACAATTGTAAGGTAACTAATGAATTAATTATTTAAATGGATTGAAATTGTAATTAATTAACACGATACTTAATCTGTGCATGTTTAGTCATCTAAGGTAGCTGAGGGTTAAATTAGCAACGGTATCGAGAGATACAATTGCCTTGCATAACCTGCAAGATTATTGTGATTAAACTGTTTCAAGGTAGGAATACATTGTTACCTCACTTAATCTTTTATGTGCTTATGAATTTGAATTAATTGTTTGAATTGACATAGAGATATGTACAAGAGATTATTTTGATTTCATAAGTATGTATGTGCATTAATATATTTGTTTACTAAAATTTGTTTAATCGGGTTGAATTGACATAGAGATATAGTCAAGAGATGAATGAATTTTAGTAGGTAAGTATGTTCATAAGTTAGCAAATTACCGAGTTATCGTCAATTTATTCGTAACAACATAAACATGAGTTTAATAATTCTAAGTTAAGAAATGTAATTAACATAGCACAATTATGTCATCTTGATTAAAATCATCTTTTGAAATCGTGCATTAGAACTTTTACTTTATTTTTTATTTATTTTACATTGTTAAAATCTTAGTTTTTAATCACCCTTTCAAATCAAAATATTTTTCTTTACCAAAGTGTTTCTAATTGCATTCATAAATAATTCTTTTCACAGTCCCTGTGGATACGATAACTCGATATTTACTTGTCACTTTATTACTTGTTGTGATTGTGTACACTTGTACATTTCCGTCATTCCAACAATATCAGCATACCAAGGTAATGCCATGGCAACTAGTAGTTGCTCATCTGGAAAATCCTCCTTATTGAGTTGAATATTGTTGTATTCATTTCCTACTTCAAGTATCGGTGAGTGATCAACTACTCGATTCTCTGTGCCTTTCTTATATCGAATTTCTTGATTAAAATCCTATAGTAACAATATCCACCGAATTAATCTTTGCTTGGCATCTTTATTGGTCACCAACTACTTAATCATAGAATGATCCATATAAACTGTAACTTTGATGCCAACTAAATAGGATTTGAATTTGTCATATGCAAATGCCACAGCCAATAGCTCCTTCTAAGTAATGGTATAGTTCAACTATGCATCAATAAGCGTTGCCTTGCATAGTAGATGGTATGAAACACTTTATCCTTCCTTTGCCCATGTACTACTCCTACATCGAAATCATTGGCATCACACATAGTTTAAAAGGTAATGTCTAGTTTGGTGCTTTGATAATCGGTGTTGTTACCAATTACGTTTTCAATTCCTCAAAATCTTAAACACAAGGCTCATCAAACTTGAAAGCTCTATTATGTTCTAACAATGCACATAGGGGCTTGGAAATCTTCAAAAAATCCTTAATAAATCGTTGATAAAAATCCTGCATGGCCAAAAAAAATTGAATACCTTTAAATGTAGTGGGTTGTAATATCCTGGATTTAGGGGTTATGCGTTTGGTGCATAATTCAAGTGATAGTAGGCTTAGTGTGTGGGTTTGATGAGTTTGAGGGATTTGGAGAACCCTAGAATGTAGGAGAAGGCTTAAGGAAATTTTTGAATTTTAAGTGTTAAAAAGGGGGAGCCTGGCTAAGGAGGCCTTAAGGGAATTTATGAGGGAATTTGGACATAAGAAATGCCTTGGTAAAGTTGCTTGAATGCGCCACTTAGGGCCTTGGTAAGTGACGCCATGAGCTATGAGGAAGGGAGGAGGTTCGAGCAACGTAGAAAGTAGGGGGGGCTTTTATTTTTGTGTCAAGGTGGAGAGAGGTGGGACGGCATTTGGACTTCCAATGGATAAGGATTAAGCTTGTTTTCTTTTTAAATTTTAGCTAGGATGAGGAGATAAATTGTTGATTTATTTTATTTATTTTAAATGATAGGATAAGAGATAAATGAAGAGAGAATAAGGGATATGATAGGATATGATAGGAAAGAATTAAGGGATATGATAGGAAAGAATTAAGGGATAAAATAGGAGAGGAATTTGGGATTTGATGAGATGAGATTAAGTGGCCGGCCAACGGACTCTCTTGGTGTGTATTTTTGGTTTGAGGTGCATAGGAAGTGTGGGTGCCGAATTTGGGTAGCATAAATAGGGGTGACCAGCTTTTGGCTATTCTTTTCTTCATTTTATTTTCTTTTGTCGAAAATTCTTCCTCTCATTTTCCCTTTGTGCCGAATTTCCTCTCACTCTCTCTACCTATTCTTTTCTTTCTCTCCACCCCAATTCTACACCCTTTCTTGAATAGCCAAATATTGTATGTTACTTTTAAAGCCATAGCCGAATCTTAAGGGGGCTCTATTCTCTTCTATTTGTCGCAAGTCTTATAAGTTTATAAAGGTGAAGTCAAACCTCTTCTCTTATAGTCTCTTTAAACGTGTAGTGGTAAGTTTTTTTTATCCTAGCAATCGGTTTGGGTTCTATTTCAGTTGGTGTGCCGAATCAAGTGTTAAGGCCTTGGTTTTGGGTTAGCTGGATATTCATAAGCCATGTTATGTGTGCCTTTTATTTGTAGCCGACATTAGGGAGCATCAAAGGAGTCTTTCGGGATTGGAAGTAATCAAGGTAAGCCAAGGTAAATCAAAAAGGTATTCGGCCAAGGGCCATCTTTAGAGTTTTCATGTGCTAAGCCGATTCTAATGGTTGTTAAGTAGGGATTTCGACTATTCAAGAGGCAAGTGGTGATTCGAGATTTAGATTAGTAAGGTAAGGAGGTTTGTGATATTCGGCCATAGGACATTAGGTTTATTGTGTTGATCGATTTGGACTATGGATGTTTTGGGGCAGATCGACAGTGATTAAGAGGAACTTTCGGGATTTAGTCGACTATGCCAAAGCAGGTGCGTAGTTATCGCACTATTCTCTTGTTGTGTGTATGTGTTATATATATAAATATGTATATGATGTGCATGGTAGCCTAAATAATGTCTAAAAAGGTGGATACCCATGGTGGGTAATCGATTAAACAGGTCAGTACTTTATGACAATAAGTTTCCTATAGTGTACGAATGAAATTGTGATAGCATGTGATGTATGCTTATTTTAATGATATTGTGGCATGATACATGGGGCTTGGGATGTGACTATTGAAGGACAGGGAGTACATTTATGTACGTGGTCTGATGTTAGCCTTGTGCTACATTGGCGCTTGATGTTAGCTATGTGCTTCATCAAGGTGGGATTTAGCTGTGTGCATCATCGTGGATTGAGGATGACCTAGGGTCACCCCGAGGATATTGATATGTAGGGTCACTTAGGTGATCGGTGGCTTAGCCACGACCTCGGGCAGCAGGTCTGCCAAGGTAGGTGTGTAACGGATGGATACTAGGTTAGGCTGGGCTTCATCTTGCATATTTATGTATGTGGACTGTGTAGATATGGGCCAAGCCCATATGTGGAGACATGTGAGATAACTATGCACTGAGTCTGCTTGACTCACCCAAATTTTCTTACCAATATCGCTGGTGATTCGTAATGCTTGGACCGGGTTGGAGTGGATACAAAGGTGGCCCATGTAGAAGATGTTTTACTTAATTTTACGTACTTTATATTTTAAGTAGTTTTAGAATAATTATTTGATGTAATAAGGGCCACTTAAAGTATTTGCAACTTTATTTATGGTTTTGAAGTTTAACCAATTATTGAGCTAATAATTGGCAATATTTTGAATCAACTTATTTTATAACAACTTATAATAAAGCTTTTAAATTCGGATAATTTGTACCAATAAGGTTTTACTTGGAATCTTAAATGTGAAATGTTTTTACTAAAGACAACAAATTTCATCTTTTATTTTTAAGTAAAAATCTTTTCCAACGTTTTCCGCAGTGACATACCAGATCCGGTCAAGGCTCGTGGGTCGGGTTTGGGGATGTTACAATTTGGTATTAGAGCCCGATTTCTGGGCCCAAAAACATTTTTTAGGTGGGCTTTTCAAAGATTTGGGCTTTCATAAATTTTTCAGGTTTATTCGGACATGGCACCTGTATCTCCAACCCGAAGTCCACCAGGTAAGTACCTCCAATTGTTGTGTGAATTATTATATGATTGGTATGTGGGTATGATGGGAACGTAGATTAGTGTATTAAGTTATTGAACTTTAGGATTAGCTTACTCCAACACAGAATTGCATAAAATTTTAAAGCCTAATTAAACAAACCTATGAGTAAGTCGCCAAGTTAGGGTGTGGCAACCATTGTGCGCATGTCTAGGATTGGTTTCGGTGGGAGCTTGGTATTTAAGCAGTCCTAGTGACTCACCTCCTCTCCACTCGAATCCTACCTAGTGCGTACTAACGGTTCACCCTGACCAAGAGGACTTATTCACGGCTAAACTCGATAATTAAAACCCGAAAGGGACTAGTCATACTATTTTATAAAAACCTTAAGTTTTCAAAATTACTCCTTTAATTTGTAAAACCATTTTATACTTGGAAAATTTTCCAAAATATTTTTGATTTACAAAATTACCCAAATACCCCTGGGTGTAAAATTACCAAAATGCCCTTTGTTTATAAAATTACCATACTACCCACGACTTTTGTAAAAACATTCTTACTTTACAAAAATACCAAGAACTACTATTTTACAAAATAGTAAGATACCCTGATTTGGGAAAATTTACTAAAATGCCCCTGACTTCCAAAATTACCAAAATAACCTCAATTTCTAAAATTTCTGCAATATCATTGATTTGATAGAATTTTCAAAATAACCTCAAAATTTGTATATTTTGGAATGCCTTTGATTTGTGAAGATTTTCAAATTGACCCCGATTTATTACCAAAATACCCTGTAGGACAAATGACGAAAATACCCTAGAATAGGAATGGACAAAGATGTTCGAATGATGAATGTGTATGTGATGGATATCATTGAATGTGTGTGTTTCTCTGAATTAGGGTAGAAAACTTGAAATGAAAACTCTGAATGATCGAAAGAACTACTATTAAGCTCTTTTCATAAAATTGATCACGGATAAACAGTGGAACAAATGCTAATTCATAAAATTTCTTAAATCAGATTAAATCTCGATAGTAGACATAAGCTCTAGGGGACGTGGTCGTAATGTGCGAGGCCGTGGTAGAGGCAGAATATTGTCTGGGAGCCTTCAGAAAAGACCGAGGGTTGAGAATTCTGCTCGTGTTGCTAAGCCAGCTACTGGAAATCTGGACCGTCCGTGTGCTCGGTGTGGAAGGTATCATGTTGGCGAGTGCTGGAACCAGGATCGAGAGTGTTTTAGGTGTAAGTCTAAGGCTCATTTGATTAAAGATTGTCCTCAGGATCCGAATAAGGCTCGGACAGTAGGTCAGGGTGGTGTGCAGCTGGACAGAGGTGGTTAGCAAGCGACGAGGGGTCGTGGTCCGAACCATAGAGGAAATGGTTTCGGTCGAGGTCGTGGAGCACCAAGCGAAGGTGCTGAAGGTTCAGATGCAAGGCAGCCAAGGTTGGTTTATGCAGTCGGTCGTCGCGAGGAGAGTGATGTGCTAGGGGCAACACCGGATAAGTTTCTTATTTCCAGAATATCCTTCATTGCTTTGTTCGCTATAAGGTCAGTTCGTTCTTATGTTGCTAGTAAGGTAGCTAAGAATTTTGATTGTGAACTTGGAAAGTGTGCCTGGCAAGTGTATTAGTCTTATTAAGATCAGAGTGCGCAGCAGTAGTGTAGTGTGGTGAGTTAGACTGTATGATTATTCGTTAGTAAGTAATTTCGAGGACGAAATTATTTTTAAGGAGGGTAGAACTATAATATCCTGGATTTAGAGGTTATGTGTTTGGTGCATAATTCAAGTGATAGTAGGCTTAGTGTGTGGGTTTGGATAAGTTTGAGGGGTTTGGAGAACCCTAGAATGTAGGAGAAGGCTTAAGGAAATTATTGAATTTTAAGTGTTAAAAAGGGGGAGCTTGGCTAAGGAGGCCTTAAGGGAATTTATGAGGGAATTTGGACATAAGAAATGCCTTGGTAAAGTGGCTTGAAGGCGCCACTTAGGGCCTTGGTAAGTGACGCCATGAGCTATGAGGAAGGGAGGAGGTTCGAGCAACGTGAGAAGTAGGGGGAAGCTTTTATTTTTGCGTCAAGGTGGAGAGAGGTGGGACGTCATTTGGACTTCCAATGGATAAGGATTAAGCTTGTTTTCTTTTTAAATTTTGGCTAGGATGAGGAGATAAATTGTTGATTTATTTTATTTATTTTAAATGATAGGATAAGAGATAAATGAGGAGAGAATAAGGGATATGATAGGATATGATAGGAAAGAATTAAGGGATATGATAGGAAAGAATTAAGGGATAAAATAGAAGAGGAATTTGGGATTTGATGAGAGGAGATTAAGTGGCCGGCCAAGGGACTCTCTTGGTGTGTATTTTCGGTTTTGAGGTGCATATGAAGTGTGGGTGCTGAATTTGGGTAGCATAAATAGGGGTGACTAGTTTTTGGCTATTCTTTTCTTCATTTTATTTTCTTTTACTGAAAATTCTTCCCCTCAATTTCCCTTTGTGCCGAATTTCCTCTCACTCTCTCTACCTATTCTTTTCTTTCTCTCCACCCCAATTCTACACCCTTTCTTGAATAGCCGAATATTGTATGTTACTTTTGAAGCCATATCCGAATCTTAAGGGGGCTCTATTCTCTTCTATTTGTCGTAAGTCTTATAAGCTGAAGCAGGAAGCCGAAACCTCTTCTCTTGTAGTCTCTTCAAATGTGTAGTGGTAAGTTTTTTTTTAATCCTAGCAATCGGTTTGGGTTCTATTTCAGTTGGTGTGCCGAATCAAGTGTTAAGGCCTTGGTTTTGGGTTAGCCGGATATTCATAAGCCATGTTATGTGTGCCTTTTGTTTGTAGCCGACATTAGGGAGCATCAAAGGAGTCTTTCGAGATTGGAAGTAATCAAGGTAAGCCAAGGTAAGTCAAAAAGGTATTCGGCCAAGGGCCATCTTTAGAGTTTTCATGTGCTAAGCCGATTCTAATGGTTGTTAGCGAGGATTTTGACTATTCAAGGGCAAGTGGTGATTCGGATTTAGATTAGTAAGGTAAGGAGGTTTGTGATATTCGGCCATAGGCCATTAGGTTTATTGTGTTGACCGATTTGGACTATGGATGTTTTGGGTAGATCGACAGTGATTAAGAGGAACTTTCGAGATTTAATCGACTGTGCCAAAGCAGGTGCGTAGTTATCGTATTGTTCTCTTGTTGTGTGTATGTGTTATATATATAAATATGTATATGATGTGCATGGTAGCCGAAATAATGGCTAAAAAGGTGGATACCCATGGTGGGTAATCGATTAAGCAGTCAAGATTTTATGACAATAAATTTCCTATGGTATACTAATGAAATTGTGATAGCATGTGATGTATGCTTATTTTAATGATATTGTGGCATGATACATGGGGCTTGGGATGTGACTATTGAAGGACAGGGAGTACATTTATGTTGTGGTCTGATGTTAGCCTTGTGCTACATTGGCGCTTGATGTTAGCTATGTGCTTCATCAAGGTGGGATGTTGGTGTGTGCCTCACCCCGGCAGATGATAGCTGTGTGCATCAACCGTGGATTGAGGATGACCTAGGGTCACCTCGAGGATATTGATATGTGGGGTCACTTAGGTGATCGGTGGCTTAGCCACGACCTCGACAGCAGGTCTGCCAAGGTAGGTGTGTAACGGATGGATACTAGGTTATGCTGGGCTTCATCTTGCATATCTATATATGTGGACTGTGTGGATATAGGCCAAGCCCATATGTGGAGACATGTGAGATAATTATGCACTGAGTCTGTTTGACTCACCCAAATTTTCTTACCAACATCGCAGGTGATTCGTAATGCTTGGATCGAGTCGGAGCGGATACAAAGGTGGCCCATGCAGAAGATGTTTTACTTAATTTTATGTACTTTATATTTTAAGTAATTTTGGAATAATTATTTGATGTAATAAGGGCCACATAAAGTATTTGCAACTTTATTTATGGTTTTGAAGTTTAACCTATTATTGAGCTAATAATTGGCAATATTTTGAATCGACTTATTTTATAACAACTTATAATAAAGCTTTTAAATTTGGATAATTTGTACCAATAAGGTTTTAATTGGAATCTTAAATGTGAAATGTTTTTACCAACGACAACAAATTTCATCTTTTATTTTTAAGTAAAAATCTTTTCCAACGTTTTTCGTAGTGACATACCAGATCCGGTAAAGGCTCGTGGGCCGGGTTTGGGGGTGTTACATGGGTGGTGGCAATTTCTTAATAACTTCAATCTTCGCTTTGTCTACGACAATCCTTTGCAGTGAAATTTTATATCCTAGAACAATGCCTTTACAAACCATAAAATGACATTTTTCCCAAGTCAAAACAAGGTTAGTTTCTTTACACTGACAATGAACTAGCTCCAAGTTTTTAAACAACCTTCAAAAGTATCGCCAAATACTATGAAGTCATCCATAAAAACTTCCAAAAATTTCTCCACCATATTTGAAAATATTGCCACCATGCAATGTTAAAATGTTGCAGGGGCATTGCACAATCCAAATGACATTTTTCTGAAAGCTAAGGTTCCATAAGGACATGTGTGTGGTCTTTTCTTGGTCAGTAGGAGCTATCGCAATCTGGTTACACCCTGAATAACCATTTAAAAAGTAATAAAATGCTTTTCCCGCTAATCTATCTAACATTTGATCAATGAATGATAAAGGAAAATGGTTCTTCCTGGTTGCTTTGTTGAGATTCCAAAAGTCCATTCAAAGTCTCCATTTTGTGACAGTATGAGTTGGAATGAGTTTGTTGTTATCATTGCTAACCATAGTAACACCCACTTTCTTAGGTACACATTGAATAGGGCTTATCCATGAATTATCAAGAATAGGATAGATTAATATAGTATCAAGCCATTTGATAATCTCCTTTTTAACGACTTCCTTCATAATGGGGTTCAGTCTTCTCTGTTGCTTAATAGAATTTCCATGGCAATCCTCCAGTAAAATCTTATGCATGTGGAAAGCTGGACTGATTCCCTCGATATCCACGATTGTCCACCCCATTGCTTTATTAAATCTCTTTAAAACTTCTAACAATTGAACCTCTTGATCAAATGTTAATTCTGCAGAGAAGACCACCTTCATGTGTCCTTATAAAGCCTTTGTATTTAAACGAATGCCATTTAGGTTATGTAATGCCTCGGCAACCTTTCAGCTTTGTATGCTGGCCATATTTTCGAACATGGTGGAAAAATTCTTGGAAGTCTTCATGGATGATTTCTCTATGTTTGGCAATGATTTTGAAGATTGTTTAAAAAACTAGATTTGGTTTTGTGCCATTATGAAGAAACAAATCTTGTTTTGAACTGGGAAAAATGCCACTTCATGGTTCGTGAATGAATTGTTCTGGGGCATAAGATATTGCAACGAGGGATTGAAGTGGACAGAGCAAATATTGAAATAATAGAAAAATTGCCACCTTCCACCAGTGTCCAGGGTATTAGAAGTTTTTTAGGTCATACAGGATTTTATAGAAGATTCATTAAGTATTTCTCGAATATATCTAAGCCCTTATGCACTTTGCTGGAGAAAAATAGACCTTTCAATTTTGATGAACATTGCTTGGTTGCTTTCGAGGAATTGAAAAAACAGTTGGTAGTAGTACCAATTGTATAGCTCTGGAATGGACATTATCTTTTGAACTCATGTGTGACACCAATGATTATGTTGTGGGAGCAATGTTGGGGAAAAGGAAAGACTAAGTACTACATGCAATATATTATGCAAGTAGAAACCTGATGAATACGTAACTTATACCACCCCTAGAAAAGGAGTTATTAGTTGTGGTTTTCGCATTTGATAAGTTCTACTCTTATCTAGTTGGTACCAAGGTCACAGTCTACATGGATCACTATGCATTTAAGTGTTTTGTGAACAAGAAAGATGGCAAGCCAAGATTGATTAGGTAGATACTCTTGTTACAGGAGTTCAACTTGGAAATTAGAAATCGAAAGGGGACAGAAAATAAAGTGGCTAATCACTTGTCAAGGTTAGAATCTAAAAATGAAGATGGTAATGACTTTCTAGATGAGCATATGTTAGTAGCCCTGACATTACCTTGGTATGCCGATGTAGTGAACTTTTTAGTAAGTGGTGTGATGCCACCTAATCTCAACAACCAAAGCATATGAAAATTCCTTCATCATGCCAAGCATTATTATTATGATGAATTCTTCCTATTTAAGCATTACGCTTATCAAATAATTAGGAAGTGTGTCCTTGATGATGGAATACATATCATTCTGCAGCATTTTCAGTCAGCTCCTTACAGAGGACACTTTGGAGGAATGAGAACTACTGCCAAAGTACTTCAGTCAGGACTTTATTGGTCGAGTCTGTTCAAAGATGCACATGAATTTTATTAGTTGTGTGACCGTTGTTAGATTACAAGAAATCTATCTAGGAGACATGAAATGTTGCTGCAAAATATTTTGGATTTAGAATTATTTGATGTATGGGGAATGGACTTTATGGGTCCATTTCTACCATCAGTGGGCAACCTATACATACTGTTGGCAATGGACTATGTCTCCAAGTGGATGGAAGCTGTTGTTCTTCCTACTAATGATGCAAAGTTAGTAATGAAGTTATTGCACAAGAATATTTTCATGAGAGTAGCTACGCCTAGATATATTATTAATAATGAATGATCTAATTTTGATTGTAAATTAGTGGCCAATGTCTTGTATCAGTATGGGGTAAAACAGAAGATTGCCATGGCATATCGTCCCTAAACAAATGGACAAGCTAATGATTCTAATAGAGAAATCAAGAAGATTCTAGAAAAAATGTTGAACCTAACTCATAAGGATTGGTCCTTCAGACTATATGAAGCTTTGTGGGCTTATCGTACTACATTTAAAACACCGTTGGGGATATCACCTTTTAATCTTTTTTATGGAAAGCGATGTCACCTACCTATTGAGCTCGAGCATAAAGCATTTTGGGCTATTAAAAAGCTGGACATGGATTGGGTCACTGCTGGCCATAAAAGGTTATTAGAGCTGAATGAAATAGAAGAATTCAGGGCACAAAAATATGAAAATGCTAAACTATACAAGGAGAAGACCAAGCATTGGCATGGTGACAAAATTATGAGAAGGAAATTTGATCTAAGGCAATAGGTGTTGTTGTTCAACTCTAGGCTCAAATTGTTCCTTGGTAAATTAAAATCTCACTGGTCTGGTCCCTTTGAAGTAGCTAGAGTATACCTACATGGAACTGTTAGTATCAAGGACTTGAAAACATGGGTCACATTCAAAGTTAATGGAAAACACTTGAAGCACTACTCAGGTGCTCATGTGGATCGTGACAAGCAATCCATTGACCTCCGAAATGTTTAAGTTAGCAAGCTTTTTTTTCTTTAATTGTTTTAATTTCATTTTGTTTTTATTATCTATTATCATTAATTATTTAATGTTGTTTTATTTTTTTATATTAGTTAATTGAGCAGTTTTTTTTCTAGATTTTTAGAGACAGTATAAAAGTATGGGATTATCAATTGTGATACTAAGAGGACTTTACCACCGCATCTCCAAAGGAGATTATACTACGACAAACTGGGTATATGTATGTCGAGGTACGAGGTAACATGGGTTGACTGAATAGAAAAGTCCAAGAGAGAGATTTTTTGATAGCTAGGCCCTATTACTTGGGTAGCCAAAAGAGGAAAAGCCAAACCTTTTATTTTAAGGATAGGTCACCTCATATTTCCCAAAAAAAAATCTCCTTATTTTTCCTTCCTCCACGCCACAAAGATTACTTTGTATGTTTCATTTTTCTGAACTGTCAACTCTATCTCTTTTAATCACATGTTTTTAAGTGGTCACGTCTCTTACATTTCCCATAAAGTTTCCATCTTTATCGTCTCTTTCTCTTCAACTTCTTCTACATTTCCTCTGACCACATTCTCTAAGATTTCTTTCTATCCTCCTTCAATGGCACGAGTAAAGACTGCTTCAAAGGCTGCTGAATCGTCATAGGCCAGATGATACCCGACCTAAAATAGTGCTGCAGCCACAAAATACAACAACAACATCTCGAAGCTCCCTTTTTTGTTTTGAACAAGGATTCTTTTTCCAAGACGAATCACACATGGGCTATGATGAGTCTATGTCTTCTATCGTAGAGAAGCACGGGTGGAGTGTTTTCTGTTTGCACCGTGAGGACATTTTTGGAAAGGTTGTTTGTGTATTTTATGCACATGTTAATTCACCTGATTCTCCATTTATCTTTGTTCATGCCATTTCAGTTCCATTCGATGAAGATCATATTATTGCCCAATTTGGGATTCCTAATATGCAAGATGAACACACCCTTTGTTGAGAATGTCACTGCTGATGGATGGACTCAAGTCTTGAATGACTTATGCGTCGAAGGGACACGTTTGTTTGTGTCCAGTCAAGATTTCTATACCATTAAGAGGACTTCTTTAAAGCCTATTGGGAGAGTGTGGTACCATTTTCTGAAGAGCTGCCTCATACCATCAACTCATAATACTATTATTTTAAAGGAAAGAATGCTCTTATTACACTCTATCATCATGGGGAGAAGAATCACTATTGGCCGAATCATTTTCAGGAAGTGCACCAGTGTGCTATGAAAAATGATAGCAGCCTAAACTTCCCCTCCTCATTACTGCTTTGTGTCCCACTACTAGAGTCCCTCTCAATTATGATGATGATGTCACCCCCAATAAGGGTGGACTGTCCAAATCCATTTTTGCCAAAGGCCAAGCCATTGATTTTGAAAAATCAACTTATTAGAGTCAAGCTACCACTTCTACTACTACACATTTTCCCATGGCATCACCCTCAGCATCTCGTAGATCCTTCGAATAGTAAGTGTTCCACTCCTTAAAGAAATTAGAGTAAAGGATTTCTATCTTTAAAATTAAGCAGTTTCAACTAGTTGAAGGGATGGTCAAGGCCCGAGAGTAGCTGCAGGCTCAATTTTGGACTTATGTAAGGAGCAGAGATTTGGCTCTTAAAGGATCCCTGTAGAAGAACTTTACAAAGTCGATGCCAGAATGTCCCCTGTAGTTTTCAAAGGGTTGTAAGTCAGGTTGTTACACTACCTAGCACAAGGCCTGGCACACAAGCTTGTGGGGTTATTTCGAAGGATACACTGCTTGGCACACGAGCGTGTGGCTTGGCCGTGTGACCTGAGTTAGTAAGTTACATAGGTACAGACATGGGCTGGGACACGACTATGTGTCCCCATTTTGAATGCCTACATAGCCGACGACATAGGCGTGTCACTTGTCTATGTGAGTTACACGGCCTGGCCACACAGCTATGTGACCCCTACAGTTTGAAAATTTTGCCTTTTTCGAAAAAAATCATATGTTTTTATTTAGCCCTAATTCATTTCCAATGTATTTTTAGGGCCTCGAGGACTCGTGAATGGGACCATATGTATGATTTTGTTTAATGTTGCTATCATTTATGATGTGATTTGTTTATTGTAATAAAATGTTCAGTATATTATGTTATGCTCCGGTAATACTCCGTAGCCAAAATCTGGCGACGGATAGAGGCTAAGGGTGTTACATTTATTGGTATTAGAGTTACAGTTTAGTCGATTCTCAGACTGAACGTAGCGTATGTGAGTCTAGATAAACATGCCATTATATAACCTATGATAGTGTAATAACTCCTGACACATTTTGAATTATATTTTCGTATAGTAATGAATTCCAACCGAGCCAACTCCGATTGAAACACCCCAAACCCGACCCACAAGTCCTGACCGGATCTAGCATGCTCCTTGAGTAAAACAATTCAAAACTTTATTTGTTACTTTGGAAAATCTGGGTGGTTTGGAAGATAATTTGATTTGTGTTGAGTACAATTTGAAAATGGGGTTATCTTTGCAATCTCGATTTTATTAAAACAGTATTTTTATTTGTACTTGAAATCAATAAGTAAAAAAAGTATTGCTGGGTTTTTAGAGTTTAACAGTAATTTGAAAAAAATGTTCGTGCTTAGGTGTCAAAAACATTTAAGATTTATTTTAATGAAAAACTATTTAATCTTGATTTAACAATAATCGTGTCATAATAAACCGAATAAAATGCATACTTAAGACAGTTAATAAGAATGGCCATATTACATCATAGCAAAACCCGAAATAAATCCAAAACTTAAATGATAAAAACCAATAAAAATAAAATAACTCTGAGCTGAGCATCGCCACCACTAAACTCCTACCGACCCGGTCCATTACTGAGTGTCACCTGAAAGGATATCCCACAACGGGGTGAGTCAACATACTCAATTGTAACCATCAACACAAACACCCAACAATTTAGGCATACAAATTATATATGCAACATACATAGCAGAGATGCAAACCCGAACCCAAACCTAATTAACCATCCTCTACACATCACCGTACCTGCCATCACACCGTGGGGATTACTAAATCGACCCTCCATCCGCTACACACCATCGAAGGCGGCCACGCAAATGACTTGCACATCGCCCTTATAAATTGTGGCATAGCTACGGATAATTGTGACAAGGTCACCAGATAAAAATATGTGACATAAGTCACCACATTCGATTATGTGACATTAGTCACGGATATTGTGGTAAAAACCACCGATCACTTCCCTTTTCATAATCACCCATATGCCCCTATCGCCATACAAATCATGCGAATATCATGCCATATGCCTTATTCATATTTGTAACCAATTCTCATATATGTCACATTCATAGTTTATAAAACTATTAATGATCTTTAGAGAATAACGTGCTTGAATATGTTGTACCACCGAATGGTACCTTTAGCCACATCATTCACATTCTTATTAACACACATATTAAGTTAATACTAGTAAATCTATTAAGAATTTGTGTAGGGCTACACACCTGGTTACTAACGTGCTTTCCTGAATCCCGAAAGTCTCTGAAATCAATTGCACTCCTTCCTAAAAACCAATGTCAGAATCGGCTAACATTACTAGACAAAACTACCTAAGGTGAATATGCATATCCATTTACCTTGTGGATCTAAATCCCGAAACGATCACTTGCTCCTTAAGTTGTCAAAATCCCTACTTATCAATGGTTAGAATCGGCTTAATATGTAGAAACTATGAAGATGGCCCTTGGCCGAATATTAAGACTTCCTTACCTTGGTTGTTTGGATCCAGAAATCAACCCTTGTTCTTGGTGGTGTCGAAATTCCTTAGATCTAGAAATCCCAAAGATCTTCTCTTGTAGTCGACTTAGCAGAAACCCCGAGATCCTCCTTCAAAGGTTCCGCCAAAGGGCATTAAAGGGGATTAGAGTCTTGATTTCGATAGACAAAAATAGGAAACAGAGATTTTAAACACGAGAGAGAGATCCCTTACCAACAGAGCGGCCAGAACGCAATTGATCAACCACCTTCAAGAAATCGACAAGGATGCTTGCAACAGAAATCAATTCAAAGAGTGACAATAAAGTGGACTTTCGGCTTTAGAAGGAAGTAGCAGGGAGATACAGATTTGGCTTGATGAACACTAGGGAGATTCGGCTTCAACAAGGAAAAGAAAAGGAGAAGTAGGAGACTTTAGGAAGAATCGACAAAGGATGGATTTTTTTGAGAGAGGGATATTCGGCTTTAACAAATGGAAGAAAAGAAAGAATGGTATTGTGGCCTTTATCAAAATATGGAGAGGGAGAGTGTGAGGCTTAGAAGTTTCGGCAATGGTGATCAAAAGAGAAAGAGAGAAAAGAGTGAAGAGAAAGGCTAAATTTCGGCATAAAACCCCTTAACAAAATTCGGCTACTCCTCCCATTCTAACTTGGCCAAAAATAACCTTAAGGGAGTCCCATATTCGGCCACCTCTCTTCCCTCTCTCCCTTATCCATTGATCCCCTCCTCCTTGCCGAATCCCCAACACTCCAACCCCATATATACCTCCTCCTTCTAGAGTCCACATGCCGTCCACTACTACTCATCCTTGCAGCAAAATAAAACTCCTATTTGCGTCCCTTGCTGCTTGAACCTAGGCCCTATTACACAACTTGTATGTCACACCTAGGGCTTTAAGTGGCGCCTCTTTGCCACTTTACCAAGCCCATTTCCATGTCCAATTTCCTTACAATTTTTCTTAAGGCCTTATTTGCCTAGCTCCCCTTTAAAGCTTAAAATACAATATTTCTAAGGCATTCATCTACACTCTAAAGTTCTCAAATTTCATAAAACACATTCACCACACACATAGGCATGCTACTTCATACAATTAAGCAATAATGCACAAGCCCTAATTCCCGGATATTACAGTTCTACCCCCTTAAAATAATTTCGACCTCAAAATTACCTGGCTAGAATAGGTGGGGGTATTGCTGTCGCATTGCTTCTTCCGGCTCCCAAGAAGCTTCCTCCGATCCATGGTTACGCCATAACACTTTGGCCAAAGGAATTAATTTTCTTTGCAATACTTTCACATCTCACTCCAAGATCTGAATTGGCTCCTCCTCGTAGGACAAATCTGGCCTTAGCTCCACCTCTTCAACCGGAACTACATGAGATGGATCCGAGCGATAACGACGTAGCATCAAAACATGGAATACATCGTGCATCTGCTACAATTCCGAAGGCAACTCCAACTGGTATGCCACCTGTCCAACTCACTTCAATACCCGATAAGGTCCTATAAACTTGGGGCTTAACTTTCCTTTGTGACCAAATCTCATCACCTTCTTCCAATGCGACACTTTAAGAAACACATAATCTCCCACAAAAACTCGATCTCCTTCCATTTAAGATCTGCGTATGACTTCTGCCTGTCAGATGCCTCCTTCAACCATGTCCGAATTACCTTAACCTTTTCTTCTGATTCTGCCACGATTTTCAGACCCAAAATCTGACGTTCTCCCAATTTCATCCAACATGTGGGAGTGCAACACTTCCGTCCATACAGTGCTTCATACGGTGCCATCCGAATACTTACCTGATAGCTGTTATTGTATGCAAATTCTGCTAAAGGAAAAAACTCTTCCCAACTCCCTCTCAAGTCTAATACACGTTCCTCAAAGATATCCTCTAATACTTGATCACTCTCTCGGACCGTCGTCGATTGCGGATGAAATCTCAGACTAAAGTCTAATCTAGTTCCCAAAGCTTGATGTAATCTGAGACGTAAACCTCGGATCCCTATCCGAGATAATCGACATCGGCACTCCGTGCAGCCTTACAATTTCCGCAACATACAACCTTGCCAATTTTTGTAGAGAATAGTCAACCCGCACGGGAATAAAATACGCAGACTTTGTCAATCGATCCACTATCACCCATACCGAGTCCTTCTTAGTAGGTGTAAGGGGAAGCCTACTAACGAAGTCCATGGTGATTCTCTCCCACTTCCACTGCGAAATTTGTATTGGCTGAAGCAACCCTGACGGGACTTGGTGTTCAGCCTTAACTTGCTGACACATTAAGCACTTCCCTACAAATTCGGTAACTTCCTGCTTAAGACCAGGCCACTAAAACTGTTCCCTTAAATCTCTATACAACTTACTACCTCCAGGATGCATAGTATAGGGCTACTATGCGATTCTCAAGAATTTTCATCAGAACTCCTCGCTCTTCTACATACGACCTTACCCTTGAAACACAATACTCCATCGCCATTAATACCATAGTCCTTCAACTCCCCACTCTGCACTTGCCGTAGCCTAGCATTTAGATCATCATCCGCCAACTGACTCTCTTTCACCTCATTCAACCATGTCGGCTTAACTTGCAACTCTGCTAACAAACTTCCATTGTCATACAAGCTAAGATGTGCAAACATTGCCCTTAGATCCGACACTACTTTCCGACTTAGGGCATCTGCCACCACATTCGCCTTGCTCGGGTGATACTCTATAGAACAATCATAATCCTTCAATAATTCCACCCACCTTCGTTGTCTCGTGTTCACTCTTTCCGAGTCAAGAATACTTGAGACTCTTGTGGTCCGTAGATCACCGACTTTTCTCCATATAAGTAGTGCCTCCACACTTTAAGAGCAAAGACCATCGCGCCAATTCCAAATCGTCGGCCGGGTAGTTAACCTCATGTGGCCTTAATTGTTGAGATGCATAAGCAACTACCTTCCCATCTTGCATAAGGACACCTCCCAATCCTGTATGGGAAGCATCACAATATACCACAAAATCCTTCCCTACCTCAGGCTAAATTAAAATCGGAGCTTCAGTCAAGACCCTCTTAAGTTTCTCAAAGCTTTCCTATTGCTTATCAGTCCATAC
Source organism: Gossypium rotundifolium (assembly GCA_025506655.1). Classification (NCBI taxonomy): domain Eukaryota; kingdom Viridiplantae; phylum Streptophyta; class Magnoliopsida; order Malvales; family Malvaceae; genus Gossypium; species Gossypium rotundifolium. Next base: position 32,528,408 of record CP106727.1, on the reverse strand, counting down.
GAAAGGTACCTCATTCCTTAGTAACTTTGTCAAAGGTGCTGCGATCGACGAGAACCTTTCTACAAACCTTCTATAATAGCCTACCAATCCGAAGAAGCTACAAACCACCGCCACAGACTTGGGTGGTTTCCAATCCAATACTGCATCAATCTTCGAGGATCCACCGTTATCCCTTCTGCAGACACCATATGTCCTACAAACGTAACTTCCTTCACCCAAAATTCACACTTGCTGAACTTGGCATATAACTTTTTCTCCCTTAACACTTGAAACACGACTCAAAGGTGCTCATCATGTTCTTCCTCAGACTTCGAATACACCAAAATATCGTCTATGAACACAACAACAAATCGGTCTAGATAGGGTTGGAAACCCCTGTTCATCATGTCCATGAAAGTGGTTGGGGCATTTGTCAGAACGAACGGCATTACCAAAAACTCATAATGCCCGTACCTTGTCCGAAAAGCTATCTTATGGATATCAGCCTCCTTCACCTTAAGCTGATGATATCCAGACCTTAGATCTATCTTCGAAAATATTGCAGCCCCCTTAAGCTGATCGAACAAGTCGTCTATTCTTGGCAAAGGGTACTTGTTCTTGATGGTCAGCTTATTCAACTGACGATAATCTATGCACATGCGCATAGTTCCGTCCTTCTTCTTTACAAACAAGATTGGTGCTCCCCATGGAGACACACTGGCCTGGATAAACCCACATCAAGCAACTCTTGGATCTCGAGCCTTGAGCTCAACCAACTCCTTTTGGTGCCATTCATGCAGGGGCAATTGACATAGGAGTCGCAATCTTAAGTCAATTTTGAACTCCACTTCCCTATCCGGGGGTATTCCAGGTAACTTCTCTGGAAAAACATCCACAAATTCTCTTACTGTTTTAACTCCACTAACTCCCCCTTCCTTTGCATCCAACGCACTAACAAAGATCAAAAATGCCTCGCACCCTTTCTGAACCATCTTATTAGCCTTTAAAGTAGAAACTACGTTGGACAAGTAGTTTCTCCTTTCTCCTATCATAATTATCACCTTATCCTCCGACGCCCTTAACTCCATTCATGTAGCTGTACAATCCAATACAGCTCGATGTTCCACTAGCCAGTCCATACCAAGGATGAGATCAAATTCTCCGAAGGGTAATTCCATCAAGTCGGCAAGAAATACCACTCCCTGAAGCTCTAGAGGTACACTCCAAAATATCTTATTCACCACTATAGTTTGACCTAATGGGCTCACTACAGTCATCTCCCTATTAGACAGTTCAGAGGCTATGCCTAGTGTTTCAACTACTCTACATGTAATATAAGAGTGGGTAAAGCCAACATCAATTAGAGCAAAGTAAGGCTTGTCAGTAATAAGGAACGTGCCGGTTATGATGTCTGGTGCGTCACCATCTTCCTTCCGACGAACCACATATACCGCACTGGCATTCGCCTCGTGTTACCAACACCTCTCGCCTTGTTTCCCGTCCTCTATCAGAACCATTACCTCTGCCAGTCGGACCACGACCTCGCGGTGGCTGTTGTTCTCCTCTTCCAACCTGATTAGAACCCTGACTTACTTTGGTCGGCCCTTCATTCTCATAGGATAGTCCTTAAACATGTGGTCCTGGGACCCACACTTGAAACATCCTCCGCCTTCTTCCAACACTCCCCAAGTGCATCTTTCTATCTCGCCGCAAGTACGCAGATCGTCCTCCGTGAGCAACTCACCGACCGCTTGGCCCATCACTTCTAGGCCTCTTTGCATATTCCCGAATGACCGATGATCCAAAGCCTCTCTTTGCCTATTCGTTCATTACGCCTCATCGAGTCCTTAATCCTTCACCACCTTAGCCTTCTCCACCAAAGACGGTAAAATTCTCGCCCTCACAGAGTTATCAACAACCTCGGTGATCCTCATCCATCATCAAACCAGACACACTGTTCATGCTCCGTTGACACAATACCTCGAGCATATCGGCTCAACCTTAGAAATTCCACCTCGTATTTTGCTACGGACTTATTTCCTAAACCAGCCTTCAAAAATGCCTTCCTCTAGGCATCAACATAACTAGTTCCAATGTACTTCTTCTGATATGCCACCTTAAAATATTCCCAAGTAAGATCATCAGCGGTAGCACCATCCCAAACTGTGAGCCACCATTGGTATCACTCATCACGGAGTAGCGACACTACCCCTTTTAGTTTCTCCTCGGCAGTCAGGTCCAAGTCGTCCATAATCTGCCCCGTCGTCTCTAACCAATACTCAGCCGTATTGGGTGCCACACCGATACTCCACGAAAAACTCACTCCACTAGCTCAAGTCACTCAAAATCGACTTTCAAACTCCCATGCCTCCACCTGCTCCAGCCACCATTTCTAGAACCTGCAGCATAACTTGAGATACTGCATCATCCCCCGTTTGATCTTGATATTCCACATCAGCGGCTGGTGGTGGTGGCATTTCATTTTCGGACCCTTGTCCTGACCTAACGGGCTCTGACACAATCATTCGGCCTCTACCACGGCCACGCATGTTACGACCACGTCTCCTAGAATTCATGCTTCCGAATCGCGTTTATCTGATTAATGAATTTTATGAATTAGTTTTATTCCACTGATTTATCACGTAATAGGTCTTATGTTCAATAGTTCTAGGAGTAGTTCTTTCGATTCCATACACATACGCCTCAATTCATCCATTCAATCACATTCATGAACTTATGCTCATTACGTAAAAATGTTGTAGTTGTCATTGTTTGTTGTTTTCCACTACCCAGGGGTATTTCCGTAATTTTATTCTATAGGGGTATTTTGGTAAATTTCCAAATTAGGGTATTTGAAAATTTCACAAAGTAGATTTTTTTTTGGTATTTCTACGAAATTGAAATACTTGGTAAGAAAATTTCTGTAACATCCTAAAATTTGAGTATTATCTTGTTATTTGTGTTAGCTCAAGTATGATTTTTATTGTGTGCTTAATATAGTTTTGTGAAGGCTTGGAATTATTAGCTAAGCTAGAATAATTTTTAGTATTGATAATTTAGTGAAGTGGAATAGGTGATCCTGGCACTTAAGTTAATTTAAGTCTCTAAATCTAGCACATGAGGAGTTAATGGCAAGGTGGTTATGGCGCATGAAGGGTTGCTTGAGGGAAATGGTTCGAGTAGCATGGAATACATTTTGAAGACTTTATTTTTATGCATCCTTACATTAAGTGTCGGTCAAGCTATACATATGGTAAGTTGGACTTTAAATTTTATGGCAAGTTGAATAATAGATTAGGAAAAGCTTGTATTTTGGGATAAGAATCTTATGAATTAAGGAAGGATAGGGGGACAAAAGGCTTGACTGTTGGAGAGTTGTTTTGGAAACTCTTCTATGGCCATTAGTCCATGTATGTGGACGGCATATTGGTCTAGGGGGAGGGGTTGACCGATTTTGTTGAAGGCTTGGTAGGTTGGTAGCTAGTTGGTAAAAATTTTCTTAGCATTTGAGCATTATTTTCTTTTCTCTCAAAAACACTCTCTAAGCCGAATGTGTTATTGGCAAAAGGTGAATTTTTGTTTTAGTTTTGGCTTTCATTCTTTGTTTTGTGTCATAACCAAAAACCCTTTGAGATTTGCAAATTTCTCCCTAGTGCACCAAAGTGAACCAAAAGCCAGAATGTCCATAGTTTTTGCCAATTTTCTCTTAGGCATTTGGTCAATCTTCATTTGAGCCTCTCTCATATTCTATTTTCTTTGTAGCCAAAACCAACCCTCTCCCTTCATCTTTTTCTTCTTCTTTAGTGGTTGGTCGAATCTTCCTTCTCCCCAATTCTCTTTCTTTCTTCCACTTCGCTCAAAGCCAAAGCATCCTCTCCCATTCTATTTTCTTCTTCCATTCTCTTCTTTCTTCTATTGTCTAATCCTCCTTCTCCTATTTTCATTTTTTTCTTTTTCTTCCTCTTTTCCACTCTAGCCGAATCTTCTTTCTTTCTTTTATTTTGTCTTGGCCGAATATCAACAAGGGTGGATTCTCTTTGGGTTCTTCTTTAAGTGGTTTTGAAGATAGGTAAGTGTTTTGGCCGAATTTCCTTACTCCTTTTCTTTTCTCTCTATCGTTTCTCACGAGGGCAAAGGCCAAATTTTTGGGCATTTGTTAGTAAGGTTCTAACTATTCATAGGAACCAAATTCTTTCAAGCTCTTTGGGACTTTGGAAGCAATCGATCTAAGCCTCAATTCTCTGACAATCGATTTTGGTAAGTCAAGGGTAAGGATTGTGTTAGTTATACATTATTTCACCCTTTGGGATTTAGTGGTATGGCCGAATGGTCTATGTTTTTAATCTAAGTATTGACCGAATGTAGGACAAGGAGATCTAGTGTGGTAGATCGGGTCTTCGGGATTTAGTGATTTTGCTAGTGACAGGTGTGTAACTTACACACTTTAGAACTCGGTAATATATTAATAACTTGATCATGTTTTAAAGCCGAAAACTGTGAAAATCTCGATATGATGCCATAACAGTATGAGCAAGGAATCGGGTAAGTCTGTTTCGATATGACTTTTGCAATATGATGCATGATGATATGATTTATGATATATTTGCTATGTGATTCCTAATAAAGCATAATAGCATGATCTGTATAAATGTTGCATTGTGATGGGTGATATGAGAGGAGGGGGAAGGATTTGATATCCATGTCTTTGGGACACCAGAGGTTTGGCACCTCCGTTGGTTTGGTACCACAAGATTATTTCGTGTCTTTGGGACACCGAGGTTTGGCACCTCATAGCGACTCGTCCCAAAGGCTTAGCACCACAAAGGTTAGCCCCACATTTGATATTACGGGATCATCGCCATGATTTGGTATCACACGCAAGTTGGCCCTACGATGGATTATTCGTGACTTTGGGTCAAGCAGTGGTTTGGCACCACAATATTGGATATCGTGACTTTGGGTCACCAGTGGTTTGGCACCACCAAAGGTTTGGTACCACACGGGGTAGAAAAGGAGTTATGGATGGCTAGGTTGGGTGCATTATTTACATTACTTGGTTATGAAATGTGTAAGTATGTTGCATTAATCGGGGGAAGGATTTATGCACTGAGTCTTGGTGACTCACCTTCTCCCTTATCTTTTCAGGTGATTCGTAGGTCATGGATGAGGAGCCGGATGAACTCGAGGAGGCCATGCAATAAAAATTGGGTTTTACATAAACTTTGATTTGGGTACTTTATTTTATTTTAATTTGTTTTTCGTCTTTATTTGAAATTGTAATAAGGCCTCTTTAATTATGTTTTTGGATTATTTATATGCTTTGGACTTGTTTTAAACATGGCTAAATAAATATCATGGTTGATTTAATAATTGAGCCCAAAATTTTCTAAACTATAAAAACGCAATGGTTTTCAAAATCTTACCATTGGGTAATATAAATCGTTTAATAGTAAAATTTCAACTTAAGTGTTTTCGACAACTTAAATGATTTCCAAATTAAAGTTTCTACACTCAAATGCAAACGGTTTTCAAAGTAATAATTTGAGTTTTTCTTAAAATGACATAAATGTTTTCTAACCTATGGATTGACAACTAAGTTTTAAAAGATTTATTTACGGAATTTCAAAGTAAATTATCAATTTTTTTTAACTTGTTATACACCTGTTTTCTACAAATATAGAACAACAAAGAGTTTATCACTAAAATTTAATCGGTAACTCAATTTTCTTCAAAATGTTTTCCTCCGTGGCATGCTAGATTCGGTCATTGCGTATTGAATGGGTTTGGGGTGTTACAATTTCAAGCGTAAAATGGTAATTTTGTACACTAGGGGTATTTTTGTAATTTTTACAACCAGGGGCATTTTGGTAATTTTTGCAAAAGTTTGTTCTAGGTGATTTAACGAAGTAAAGGTATTTTGAAAATTTTTAATTTGAGGGTATTTCGGTAACTTTCCATTCTGAGGGTATTTTGGTCATTTGTACAAGTTAAGGGTAATTTGGTCAATTTGCAAATCAGGGGTATTCTGACCATTTTTTTAAATCAAGGGTACTTTGGAATTTTATAATCATGGTTTGAATTTTGAGTTTCACAAATCAAGGTGACAGTCCTTTTGGGTTTTAATTATTGGGTTTAGCCTGTGTTTGAGTCCTCTTGGCTAAGGTGAACCGTCACTACGCACCAGGTAGGATTCGAGCGGAGAGGAGGTGAGTCACTAGGACTGCTTAAATACCAAGCTCCCCCTGAATCCAATCCTAGACACATGCGCACAATCTGCCACACCTTTAACTTGGCGACTGCACATAGGTTTGTTTGGTTAGACTTTAAGTTTTATGTATCTTGGTGTTGAAGTAGACTAACCCTAGGGTTTAATTCCTAATTTACTAATCTACGTCCCTGTAAGTCCCACATGCAAATCACAAAAGAGTTAGGAGTACTTACTTGGTGGACTTCGGGCCGGAGACTTAGGTGCCATGCCAGAAAACCTGCCTATTTCTTAGTAAAATTTAATTTTAAAAGAAAGAAAACATTTTGGGCCCAAAAAGCCCTTAAGGTCGAGTTTTGAATCGGGCTCTGATACCAAACTAAAACACCCCAAACCCGATCCACAAGTCCTGACCGGATCTGGCATGCTCATTGAGTAAAACAATTCAAAACTTTATTTGTTACTTTGAAAAATCTGGGTGGTTTGGAAGATAGTTTGATTTGTGTTGAGTACAATTTGAAAACGGGTTATCTTTGTAGTCTCGATTTTATTAAAACAATATTTTTATTTGTACTTGAAATCAATAAGTAAAAAAAGTATTGCCGGGTTTTTAGAGTTTAACAGTAATTTGAAAAAAAATTCGTGCTTAGGTGTCAAAAACATTTAAGATTTATTTTAATGAAAAACTATTTAATCTTGATTTAACAATAATCGTGTCATAATAAACCGAATAAAATGCATACTTAAAACAGTTAATAAGAATGGTCATATTACATCATAGCAAAACCCGAAATAAATCCAAAACTTAAATGATAAAAACCAATAAAAATAAAATAACTCCGAGTTGAGCATGGCCACCACTAAGCTCCTGCCGACCCGGTCCATTACTGAGTGTCACCTGAAAAGATATCCCACAATAGGGTGAGTCAACAGACTCAATGTGTAACCATCAACACAAACACCCAACAATTTAGGCATAGAAATCATATATGCAACATACATAGCAGTGATGCAAACCTGAACCCAAACCTAATTAACCATCCTCTACACATCACCCGTACCTGCCATCACACCGTGGAGATTACTAAATCGACCCTCCATCCGCTACACACCATCGAAGGCAGTCGCTGCAGATGACTTGCACATCGCCCTTATAAATTGTGGCATAGCCACCAGATAATTGTGACAAGGTCACCAGATAAAAATATGTGACATAAGTCACCATATTCAGATTATGTGACATGAGTCACCAGATATTGTGGTAAAAACCACCAGATCACTTCCCCTTTTCATAATCACCCATATGCCCCCATGCGTAATACAAATCATGCGAATATCATGCCATATGCCTTATTCATATTCGTAACCAATTCTCATATATGCCACATTCATAGTTTATAAAACTATTAACAGATCTTTAGAGAATAACGTACCTGAATATGTTGTACCACTGAATGGTACCTTTAGCCACATCATTCACATTCTTATTAACACACATATTAAGTTAATATCGTAAATCTATTAAGAATTTGTGTAGGGCTACACACCTGGTTACTAACGTGCTTTACTGAATCTCAAAAGTCTACTGAAACCGATTGCACTCCTTCCTAAAAACCAATGTCAGAATCGGTTAACATTTCTAGACAGAATGGCCTAAGGCCGAATATGCATATCCACTTACCTTGTGGGTTTAAATCCCGAAACGATCACTTGCTCCTTAAGTTGTCAAAATCCCTACTTATCAATGGTTAGAATTGGCTTAATATGTAGAAACTATGAAGATGGCCCTTGGCCGAATATTAAGACTTCCTTACCTTGGTTGTCTGGATCCCAAAATCAACCATTGTTCTTGGTGGTGTCGAAATTCCTTATATCTAGAAATCCTGAAGATCTTCTCTTGTAGTCGACTTAGTAGAAACCCTGAGATCCTCCTTCAAAGGTTCAGCCAAAGGGCATTAAAGGGGATTAGAGTCTTGATTTCAATGGGCAAAAATAGAAAACAAAGATTTTAAACCTGAGAGAGAGATCCCTTACCAACAGAGTGGCCAAAACGCAATTGATCAACCACCTTCAAGAAATCGACAAGGATGCTTGCAACAAAAATCAATTCAAAGAGTGACAATGAAGTGGACTTTCAGCTTTAGAAGGAAGTAGCAGGGAGATACAGATTTGGCTTGATGAACACTAGGGAGATTTGGCTTCAACAAGGAAAAGAAAAGGAGAAGTATGAGACTTTAGGAAGAATCGGCAAAGGATGGAATTTTTTTGAGAGAGGGATATTCGGCTTTAACAAATGAAAGAAAAGAAAGGATGGTATTGTGGCCTTTATCAAAATATGGAGAGGGAGAGTGTGAGGCTTAGAAGTTTCGGCAATGGTGATCAAAAGAGAAAGAGAGAAAAGAGTGAAGGGAAAGGCTAAATTTCGGCATAAAACCCCTTAACAAAATTCAGCTACTCCTCCCATTCTAACTTGGCCGAAAATTGCCTTAAGGGAGTCCCATATTCGGCCACCTCTCTTCCCTCTCTCTCTTATCCCTTGATCCCCTCCTCCTTAGCTGAATCCCCAACACTCTAACCCCATCTATACCTCCTCCTTCTAGAGTCCACATGCCGTCCACTACTGCTCATCCTTGCAGCAAAATAAAACTCCTATTTGTGTCCCTTGCTGCTCAAACCTAGGCCCTATTACACAACTTGTGGTGTCACTTCCTAGGGCTTTAAGTGGCGCCTCCTTGCCACTTTACCAAGCCCATTTCCATGTCCAATTTCCCTTACAATTTTTCTTAAGACCTTATTTGCCTAGCTCCCCCTTTAAAGCTTAAAATACAATATTTCTAAGGCATTCATCTACACTCTAAAGTTCTCAAATTTCATAAAACACATTCACCACACACATGGGCATGCTACTTCATACAATTAAGCATTAATGCACAAGCCCTAATTCTCGATATTACATTGATAAAGTAGAAAGCAACACACAAGCCTCTGTTCATGAAGCAGTGCCGTCTGGTTCTCGGCCCATATCTGAGGGCCTAGGAGGAGAGGCTAAGGAAGTCTTCTTCCAAATGATGAATGAGTGGTTTTTAGAGTTTGTTCGAACAAATATGGCTGCTCAATGACCTCCACCACCACTTGTTCCCCAACTGACCCTCATTGTTCCTTAAGGTTTAGAACCTTTACGCGTGAGTAAGCCGCCTAATGATAAAATCTGTAAATATGGGGCTAAAGAATTCAGAGCTACTGTTGATGATGATCCTAAAAGAGTTGAGTTCTGGTTAGAGAATATGATTCGAGTTTTTGATGAGTTATCTTGTACACCGGCCGAATGTGTTAAATGTGTCGTATCTCTACTGAAAATCAATAGTGGAATATGTTGGTTCCTCTTGTTCTAACAGAGCGGGTAGACTGGGAATTTTTCCAAACCGAGTTCAGGAAGAAATATATAAGTTAGAGATTTCTATATCAGAAGCGCAAAGAATTCTTTTAGCTTAAACAGGGTCATATGACAATATCTGAATATGGAAGAGAATTCGTCAGATTAAGCAAATATGCTCGAAAATGCATTCCAACTGAAGTTGCTATGTGTAAACTATTTGAAGATAGACTAAACAAGGACATAAAACTTCTAGTTGGGATTCTCTAGTTGAAAGAATTCGTTGTTTTGGTTGATAGAGCACATAAAGCCGAGGACCTTAATAAAGAGAAAAAAGATAATTTTGAAGCTAAAGATTCAAGAAAGAGATCAACTAGAAAATCGTATCATTCATCATAAAAAAGATCGAAAGAATACCATAATCATTTGGCTGCTTTAGTGGGTATCCTAACGGAGATTGAGGTAAGCAACACACAAGTTCTAAAGCTCAAGCAACATCAGTAGCGAGCGTTGGCAATGTTAAAACCAACAAGCTTGATTTTTAATGATGTGGATGAAGATATTTTGGAGAATGCAGGATGAAAGATGGAGCCTATTTTAGATGTGGTTTGCAAGAACATTTTATTCGGGATTATCCTGAGTTACCTGAAAAAGACAAGATTTAGACTGTTCGACCGAGTAATAAGTTGCAAGAGGGAGATCGCTGAGGAACCCTAGAAATGTGGATAATAGGCATAGTGTGACTAATGACTCTATTGTGAGGTTTAAGGCATGAGCACCAGTAAGAGATACGCGATCCGTGCGCGTGAGGAAGCTTTTGCTCCAGATGTTATTACTGGTGCTTTTTCTATCTTTGACACTAAAGTTACTGCTTTGATTGATCTGGATCAACTCATTCGTATGTGTACAGGATCTAATGTCAAGTAAGAATTTACCTATTAAGTCCACTGAATTTGTGGTTAAAGTATCAAACCCCCTAGGTCAGTATGTGTTAGTTGATAAAGTTTGCAAGAACTGTCATTTGATGACTTGGGGTTATAGTTTTCCGGCCAATCTGATGCTTTTGCCATTTGACGAGTTTGACGTGATTCTAGGTATGGATTGGCTGACTCTACATGATGCTATAGTGAATTGTAGACGAAAGCTTATTATACTGAAATGTCAGAATGATGAGACACTTGGATTGAATCAGGCATTTTGAGTGAGTTGTCTATCATTATTTCAGCTATGTCAGCACGAAATACGTGAGAAAAGGTCGTGAGGCTTACCTTTCATATGCTCTAGATTCTAAAGTGTCTGAGTTGAAACTTGAATTAGTTCATGTGGTTTGTGAATATCCTGATGTGTTTCCAAAAGAGTTACCCGAGTTACCATTAATTAGAGAGGTCAAATTTGCCATTAAATTAGTATCGGGAATATCACCTATTTCAATAGCACCATATAGAATGGCTCCGACAGATTTGAAAGAGTTGAAAGCTCAGTTGCAAGAGTTAACAGATAGAGGTTTTGCTCGACCTAGTTCTTTACCTTGAGGTGCATGATTGCGTGTGATAAGTCTTAATACTTTATATAACGAATAATCAAACCTAAAAACTAACTATCACCACGATTGAGGCAAGCGCACCTATCGAGCAGTAGTATAGTTTAGTGGCAAGACTGGTGATAAATCATAGAAGTAATATATTTTAGGCCCACATTTAGTATGCTTTTGGATGATTTAGCCCTTAATTTATGTAAAAAGGTGCTCTATATCCTTTCTTTTCATTTTTTTACTTAGGAAAGCACCCGAGGACTAAAAGAATAAGAAACAGGCTTAAAACAGGCCAATTTAGGCCAAAGTAGAAATCGGCACGACCTGGACTTCAAGCCACACGATCGTCCCTTGACAATTAACTAAGACACAACCATACCACGATTTACACGGCTGTTCCCCACTCGAAAGAATCGAGACACGGCCTAAAAATGATTTACACAGGCGTGTGCCATGGGCATGTCCCTGCCGCGCCAAGAGGAATTTCACTCGGATTTGGATCCTTGAAGACAAAAAAACACATTCCAAAGCCTATTCAAACACTCGAGTAGGAATTATACTTGAATTAGGATACTTAGAGGCCAAGTAAGGCATCTTAAAGCCTATATAAAGACCCTAGAGGCCAACCTTTAGGGGACGTTCGGAGTTCGGTAGAAGCCTTCTACCAGGGCTTTTGTGGGGGCGGTTAGCTAGGCCAAGGAGCTGAGCCAGAAAGGTCAGAATTGTGGGAATTACTCAAAGATAGCCAGTTGATCCATCCCAAGAAGCTGAAATTCTACTCAAGACAGTGGAATTCTCCTTCAATTCCTTTAAAGGGTTTTAGGGATTTCTTATGTTTTGTGTTATCTTTTCTCTTGAGATGTTTTATTTAATTATTATGAACTAAACCCTTCAGATACCTGAAGGGGATGAAACTTAGATGAATCTTGTTATTGTTTTCTGAATTATATGATAAATACTTAGTTTGATATTAATTATAATGCTTAATTCGAATTTGATGTGCTTAGGTGGAGGAGGAATAGACCCTACTTAAGGGTAGATCTAGCATAATTAAACGGAGTTGATCGCACGCCTAGAGATAGGGTGACGAGATTTTGCCGGATTAGGGTGAAACCTAATATGGGAGTCCATAGATCGATTTACTACTATTCTAGGGGATTATTATTCGAGAAAGAGATTTTCGTTAATTAACCTAGGGTTAGACATTATTCACCTCGAGAGAGGGTTTAATATATGTTAGGGAGTCTTACGGATCAAACTAAGTGAATAAATCGTATGGTTCAATGTTAGATAACAAGTGAAGTCTAGGTGGATTCTTCCTGAGGGTATTGTAGTGATCAACTGAATTCTTTCTTCAAGTTATCTACCAATTCTTTCTTTTTGTCTTTGTGTTTTCAACTTAGTAGTCGTAAATTTAGATAAAAGTAACTTCACTTTATTTTAGGCTAAATAATGAAAAGAAAGTTAGTATTAGTAATTTTAGTTCCTTTGGGTTCGATAATCCGGTCTTGCCTAAGCTATACTACTGTTCGATAGGTACGCTTGCCTTTAATCATTGTCAGAGTTAGTTTTCAGGTTTGATCATTCTATTTATAAATTTTAAAACTTGATAAAACAAAGATCAAGTTTTTGGCGCCGTTGCCGGGGAACTAAAATATTAAGAAAGCTCTATTTTTATTACTTTAGCCATTTTTTTCGCAATTTTACTTTTATTTATTTTTAGGTTAAATTTTGATTTTGCTAAATTTTCTTTTATTTGATTTTGGCAGATAGAGGAGATGGCACTAAATAACTATCAGTGGCAAGTTATGAGGACATCACCAACAAAAGCCGCTAGTGTTTTCAACCTCGACGTGGTCACCAGGTTATCTAACCAGCTAGAGATGATGAATAAAAATATTGATGGTTTGTATAATCTCTCACAGGTACACCCAGTAATGCAATATGATTCAAATTTAGAAGGTGTGGCGAATCTTGAGTACCCACCCTACAAATATGGCATGGAAAATGAGGAAGCTCACTATACGGGTAACTATTCTAGACCACAAAATAATTTTTATAATGACACTTATAATGTAGGTTGGAGTTACCATCCCAATTTCTCGTGGGATGATCAAAGTAGCCAAAGACAGGAACTTCCTCCAAATTTTCAACAACCATCTCACCAACAGGAAAAGGAGTCGAGTCTTGAGGAGATGCTGACAAAATTCATGGCAGCCACAGAAACTTGTCCCCAGAAAACTGAGACAACATTCGATAATCAACAAGCATCGATCAAAGAGATCAAGAACCAAGTTCAGAAAATTACTAAGTCAATTGAACAACTTGAAAAGTTAATTTCAAACGACCGTAAGGGCGTCTACCAAGCAACATAGAGATTAACCCAAACGAGCAAATTCAAACCGTACCAGCTCATGACAATGAAGGGTTAGACGAACCAAACCCAAGGGAAGAACCTGTGGTAAGTGAAGGTAAGGTTGAGGTGTGCCATGACATACCAAAACCGGCAAGTACAGAGTACCAACCTCGTGTGCTATATCCTGAAGCAATAAAGAAAGACCACACAGAGGAAGAATTTGGTGAACTCACACTTCTTGTAGAAGACGAAACAATCACTCTTCAAGCTCTTGACTCAGCTAGGACATCGAGTAATAAAGGTACATTTTATTGATATCCATTTGGTTCAACCTTCTTTATGGGAAGAATCATGAAATCACCTAGCTAAGCTAGATCTTAGACCTCGTGCCAACAAAGAAGAATTATATAAGGAACGAAGCCTTAGGGTCAACAAACTAGAAGGGTGGAAAACACAATTTAAAAAAGAACCGAACCACACAAAGTGAAACTGAAGGAAACCCCAAACAAGCTGATATGAACAACAAATCACATCAAAATAGAGGATCAGGTAATGTTGAATAAGGAACACCCTCGAATCACCAATTCAGACCTCAAGACAAATGAAGAAATCACTTTTGAGGTACTTAATGTCTTCCTATACGGCACAGTCGAGGTAAGCAATCCTAAATTCAACACTTTTGAGGTAAACATTACTTGACTTAAACTTTATATCCATAATCAAGTTGATTGCATGAGAAAGGATTTCCACCTCTTCAAACCACCAGGATTGTGCGTACAACAGGTAAGTCTAGCTCAAGACTTTAAACGAGCTCTTCTCAGGAGGCAACTCGAGTACTAACTATACTAATTAGTTTGGTTTTATTTCTTTTTGTATTTAGGCATAGGTTTCCATACCCATACGGCCTTGCACACAGCCGTGGCCGTGGTCGTGGCCGTGTGGACACCACGACTAGGCACATGTGCGTGGACCTTATCTTTATTTAATTATTTACTTTTATTCATATTTTTATTTTTATTTTTATTTTTATTTCTATTTTTACTTCCTTTATTATTTTCTCTTTTTTTCTCAATGGCATTTAGATTTAGCTTAGGATACAATAAAACCAAGCCGGCTACTTTGAGGACTCAATTTCAAACTGTTCGAGATGCTTCCCCACGTTCACCTTCAATCTTATCCGGTTTCTTTTAATTGACTTCATCCAAAAATTTAGGAAGTGTTACTTCTCCCCTTCTCTTTTGATTCTATTTTTACATAATTATTTATCTATTTTTGTACATTGAGGGCAATGTACATCTTAAGTGGGGGGTAAAAGTACCTAACTTTTTGCATTATTCCAAAATCCTGAATTTTAGTCTTGTTCCTAAGTAATTTCCTCATGTTATCAATTAGGGTGAAATTTCTGATGATTTATGATTTTTATTGATATGTTTTTGAGTAAGTCATGGACAATTATGCATTGATGATTATATTTGAAGAATACTAGAGAATCAAGCATGATAAGTCTATTTTTCAAGAATAAATAAAAAATTTCCTAGGTTGTTAAACTGAATTTGAATATTACCTTGAAGTTTGAAATTTACAGGATTGATGTCAAATGCCCATAATTTTTGTGAGATTTGAGCCTTATAGAGCATATATTCTTTTTGATGCTCACTTTATTGATTATGAGTGTGTCAACACTGAATTGTTATTCTAGAACTTGCCTAGATTATACATATCGAGACCACATTAATGACTTGATATACTGAGATGATAAAAGAACCTAGGTTTTAACCCATTCACTCCACTAAAAAAGCCCACCATCACAAATTAACCCTTAGTGAACCCATTTGATCCTAACAACTCTTTTTATTGATTTACCCACTAATATTAACCCAAAACCCTTTGTATTTGTTATCACCATTCTTTTGACTACCCTTTTATCGAGAATTGATTTGATTAGTTACCGAATTAGTTTATTTTTGTTGATAAAGTTTTCTTTATTAAGTTTCTATTTGATATAAAAAATAAAAATAAAAATAAATCGATCAAAAAATCAAAGTATATTCAGTATTAGTAGTATAAAAAGTGAGTTTGTACATTTAAATTTCAATTATCAAAGAAAAAGCTCGTAGTATTATTTGTTCCAAAGTTTCATGTGATGTAATTATTCATATTATTAGTTCAATTATTTTTCTAAAAGTTAGGTAACTTGCCATGTCAATCTCAATTCTAAACCTTCTAATTCAACCTTTATCCACACATTTAACCTAAGCCCCATTACAACCATGTTAAAGACCTTTTGATTTGTGTATCATCTCATATTACAATGGTGGAGATTTGATTTTCAGGCAAGCCTATGGGATTAACTTTTCAGGTTCGAATTATGAGTGCTTTTTCTTGAACCTTAAACACTTCGAGTGCTTTGAGTGAATCTTTAGTGAGGATGTCAATCCTTGTCAATTTTGAATTAAAGGTAATTATTTAGATAAGGGGAGACGCCTATGTTTTTATGCTACAAATTTATGACTTAGAATTGTTTGAGCCTTTAAGAGTCTTTGAGTTAAATTATCCATGTATAAATTATCTGTGAATTATGATGAGGCATTGTTGATAGGAATTGTGAATTATGGAAAGTTTGTTTTAATTATAAGTTGAGAATTTTGCTTGAGGACAAGCAAAAGCTTAAGTATGGAGGTATTTGATAAATTGTAAAAGTAACATGTTTTAGACCCACATTTGGTATGCTTATAACATCACAAAGTTGGGCCTAGTAGGATTGGGCCTAATGGGCCTTGAGGGTAGTAGCGTTTAAAATTTTTGAGAACAAAAGAGTGGTACTAAAGCAAGTTGGACCTATTAGGTGAGTGATTTTAGAAGGTTAGGGGGCTTTTATGAAGTCTCGGGTTAAAGTTAGGCCATATGAAAAATTTTGGTTTTAGGTGAAAAAAACCTTGGGAGTTGGTAGGTAGGCTTTAAGAATAAAATGTGTGGAAAAATGACAAGGGGAGTGTGTGGTGTAGTGGCAAAGTGACGCCACATAAGGGACAAGGGGGTGACGCCACAAGGAAGGAATGAGGTCCAAGGTTCAAGTCTTGGCTCTTGCATTTTGGATTTCTTTTTAAATGGACTCTAAAATTTTACCATAGGGTTATATTTAGTTGCACATGATTTTAGACACAAGAAAGTGAGTGGTCTAGTGGCAAGGCATCATTAAAGGTGCAAGGGAGCTTAGGTTCAAATCTCATGACAAGCAAGGGAGTATTTATTTTGCGGATTGCACGAGAAGAGTTTGAGTTGGATTTAAACTCTGCTAACGGAGGGATCCCACATCGGTAAGATACAAAGAAGGAAGGTGAGAAGCTAGCTATATATAGAGCATTCTATGAGGAGCGTTAATATACCTTGGTGGGCGTTTGGGTGCAAACCTAGAGGAGAATCGCCAATAGTAGTGAAGGAAGGGCTACAAGAACGTGAGGTACACGGTAAGGTTACGGTGAGGTTTCAGTTTTTGATAAGTGTATATTAAGTTATGATTAATCGTTAGGTGATGTCTATTGTAGGTTTGTGACTAATGGGTTTACAACACGTGAGGTTACCAGGTGTGTACAAACACTACACACACGATATTGGCAGTGCCGAGAAGCTGAAAAGCCGAAAGTGGCTAAATGGGCCGATGGGCCCTAAGGCTATGTTTGATGAAATGGTTTGGTTGGTCATACGAATTGAATTAGTCATGCATGATACATGAATTGGATTTGTTTTGGGCCTAATAGGCCATATGATGAGATTTGAGCCTAATGGGCCATAAGGGAGTGGTTTGGGCTTGATGGGCTTATGAGGACGTAGCCATGTATGTTAGGGTTTATGGACCTTAGGTCTAGTTTGAACAACTCTTAAATTCCATAAGACTTAATTTTTCCAATTAAACATGTGTATGAACAAGTCGTTGGGTTAGGGTGTGGCAACGGGCATACGCATGTCTAGGATTGGATCTAGGGAGAGCTTGGTACTTAAGCGGCCAAGCGGCTCTAGTTGCCCACCTCCTCTTTTCTAGAATCCTACCTGGTGCGTAGTGTCTGTTCATTTTAGCCGCGAGGACTTGTTGATAGGCCAAAGTACATAACTAAAATCCAAGAGGGACCAAATACCCTTATGTTTGTTAAATTACTAAAATACCCTTATATTGGTAAAGTACCAAAATACCCCTATTTTGTAAAATTACCAAAATACCCCAATTTGTGAAATTATCAAAACACCCCCGGTTCGCGAAACTATCGAAATAACCCCAATTTGAAAAATTACCAAAATACCCTCGGTTTGTGAAATTATCGAAATACCTTCAATTTGCAAAATTACCAAAATACCCATGGTTTGTGAAATTACCAAAATACCCATAATTTGCAAAAATATCGAAATACCCCTAGTTTGTGAAATTACCGAAATACCCCTATTTATAAAATTACTAAAATACCTTAACTTGTAAAATTACCGAAATACACCTAATTTGTAAAATTGCTGAAATACCCCTGGTTTGTGAAATTACCGAAATACCCCTGGATTACAAAATTACCAAAATACCCCTGGTTTGTAAAATTACCGAAATACCCTTGGGTTTCGAAATTAACGAAATACCCTTGGTGGGTAAATTATGAAAATACCCTTGGTAGGTAAATTACGAAAGTACCATTGGTTGGTAAATTACGAAAATACCCTCGATGGGTAAAATGACCGATATGCCCCTAGAGGGAAAAAATGATGAAAACGCCCCTACATGTTATATGATTATTCTTGTATGTGATTTATGATTGTTATCGTATGATTATATTCATGTGTTATTATGTTGTATGGGGATGGGATTATTCGAAAGGGGAAGTGCAGATTGGATCGCATGGTCACTTGACGACTGTGGATCCATCGAAGGCTTTTAGGCACCGAGCAGCTATGCTGCACCGATAAGTTAGTGCCGCAACCTGTGCTACATAAGGAGTGTAGGAATGGGTGAGTCGATTAAATCCCCACAAGAGTGCAAGGTTGGACAGGAGACGGAGTGCAGGGTTGGTATGGGCATTAATGCATTGCATATGTGGTTTTATTTGAGATGGGCTCAGGCCCAGATAAATATGATTTGTGACATTTATGGGTTAAGTCCCAACCGAGGCTTTTATGGGCTAAGGCTCAATTGCCATCATTCTCGAAATGGGCTTCACCCAACTATTGTGATTGATGTTCTTATTGATGAGGGTTATGCACACGAGTTTTCGTAAACTCACACCCTCTTTTAATATTTTTTCTCGGGTAATCCTCGATGAAGCGGTTCGACGTGCTAGAGGACTCGGAGGTGGCCACACTACGAGCGCTTTGGACTCTAGTATTTTACTTATTTTTAACTTGGGTTAATATTTTGTAATAAGGCCTCTCTTAATTTCGGTTTTAGTTTTGGATTTTTAGTTTATTATGTTTTAAATCGCTAAACTTTGTATCACGCTTTTCCAAAACAATATCTCGCTTTCAAAATACTATGCTTTCGCGAATAGGTCGTAAACGTCACGTTTTCATAAGTTAGTCATTTTAATTAAGTTTTCGCAATAAACAAAGTTTTTTTAGGTAATAACTTTTTAATAAATGTCGATTAATAATAAACAAACACAAACTGGAACTTTAGTTTTTAATATCAAGAAAGGTTTTCAAATGGAACCATGGTTTCTCAAAAAGCACCCCAATGTGGCATGCCAGATTCGGGCCTAACTTCTAGGTCGGGTTTGGGGTGTTATATTTAGTGGTAGCAGAGCCTAGGTTGCAAAACTCGGGCTGTGAGATGGGCTTTAGTGTTTATTTTAAAGATGTTTACAAATGATTTTTAAGTAGTTTGGAAGGTTTTTGTATGGCACACCGAGTCTCCAAATACGGACCATCTTATTTGTTTTAAATCACATCGCTTCTAGGTAGATACTGGGCTTACTTTAGATGATAGACTATCTTGAGGCAGGAGGAGACTAAAAACTATAGTGAGCTGGCAATTTCGAAAACAACTCTTAACTACTACTTCCATAAAACATTTGTTTAATTATTTGAAATATGAGCTAAATTCATAAAATTTGTAATTCAGATAATTAGGACTAGAGTGCGCAGCAGAAGCATAGTGGTATATTCTGTATTGTGCTGCTATGAGATAGTTGGAAATTTTGAGGACGAAATTTCTTTAAGGAGGGAAGATTTGTAACATCCCAAAGTTGGGCCTAGTAGGATTGGGCCCAATGGGCCAGGGGGTAGTAGCGTTTAAATTTTTGAGAACAAGAGAGTGGTACTAAGGCAAGTTGGACCTATTAGGTGAGTGATTTTAGAAGGTTAGGGGGCTTTTATGAAGTCCTGGGTTAAAGTTAGACCATAGGAAAAATTTTGGTTTTAGGTGAAAAAAGACCCTGGGAGTTGGTAGGTAGGCTTTAAGAATAAAATGTGGGGAAAAATGACAAGGGGAGTGTGTGGTGTAATGGCAAAGTGACGCCACATAAGGGACACGGGGGTGACGCCACAAGGAAAGAGGGAGGTCCAAGGTTCAAGTCTTGGCTCTTGCATTTTAGATTTCTTTTTAAATGTACTCTAGAATTTTGCCATAGGGTTATATTTAGTTGCGTATGATTTTAGACAAAAGAAAGTGAGTGGTCTAGTGGCGAGGTGTCATTAAGGGTGCAAGGGAGCTTGGGTTCGAATCTCATGACAAGCAAGGGAGTATTTATTTTGATGATTGGACGAGAAAAGTTTGAGTTGGATTTAAACTCTACTAACGGAGGGATCCCACATCGGTAAGATAAAAAGAAGGAAGGTGAGAAGCTAGCTATATAGAGAGCATTCTATGAGGAGAATTAATATACCTTGATGGGCGTTTGGGTGCAGACCTAGAGGATAATCGCCAATAGTAGCGAAGGAAGGGCTACTAGGACGTGAGGTACACGGTAAGGTTACGGTGAGGTTTCGGTTTCCGATAAGTGTATATTAAGTTATGATTAATCGTTAGGTGATGTCATTTGTAGGTTCGTGACTAAGGGGTTTATAGCACGCGAGGTTACTAGGTGTGTACAAACACTACACACACGATATCGACAATGCCGAAAAGTCGAAAGTGGCTAAATGGGCTTGGTGGGCCCTGAGGCTAAGTTTGATGAAATGGTTTGGATGGTCATATGAATTGAATTAGTCATGCATGATACATGAATTGGATTTGTTTTGGGCCTAATAGGCCATATGATGAGATTTGGGCCTAATGGGCCGTAAGGGAGTGATTTGGGCTTGATGGGCTTATGGGGACATAGACATGTATGTTAGGGTTTATGGACCTTAGGTCTAGTTTGAACAACTCTTAAATACCATAAGACTTAATTTTTCTAATTAAACATGTCTCATTAACAAGTCATTTGGGTTAGGGTGTGGCAACGGCATACGCATGTCAGGATTTGATCTAGGAGAGCTTGGTACTTAAGCGTACTCTAATGGCCCACCTCTCTTTTCTCGAATCCTACCTGGTGCATAGTGTCTGTTCACTTTAGCCACGAGGACTTGTTGATGGGCCAAAGTTCATAACTAAAATCTGAGAGGGACCAAATACCCTTATATTGGTAAAGTACCAAAAATACCCTTATATTGGTAAAGTACCAAAATACCCCTATTTTGTAAAATTACCAAAATGCCCCTAATTTGTAAAATTATCGAAATACCCTCGGTTTGCAAAATTATTAAAATAACCATGATTTGTGATTTTACCAAAATACCCTCAGTTTGTGAAATTATCAAAATACCATTGATTTTCAAACCAAAATACCCCTAGTTTACGAAATTACCAAAACACCCTTAATTTGTAAAAATATCGAAATACCCATAGATTGTGAAATTACCGAAATACCTCTGATTTACAAAATTACCGAAATACCCTAATTTGTGAAATTATCAAAATACCCCTAATTTGCAAAATTATCGAAATACCCCTGGTTTGCAAAATTACCGAAATACCCCTGTATTACAAAATTACCAAAATACCCCTAGTTTGTAAAATTACCGAAATACCCCTAGGTTGCGAAATTACTAAAATACCCTTGGTTGGTAAATTGCGAAAATACCCTTGGTAGATAAATTAAATACCCTAAATTACTAAATACCTCGAAAAATGATCGATATGCCTTGATGAAAACGTTGTTATATGATTATTCTTGTATGTGATTTATGATTGTTATCGTATGATTATTATTGTATGTTGCGTCGATGTGTTATTATGTTGCAATGGGATTATTCGAAGGGGAAGTGCAGATAGGATCGCATGGTCGCTGATAGATCCACCAAGCTTTAGCCATCTGAAAGTTTATGTCTTGAGGTGTCACAACGGTTGCTAATAAGGAGTGTAGGGATGGGTGGGTCGATTAAATCCCTACAAGCAGGTTGGACGGAGACATTTATGGGCATTAATGCATTGCATATGTGGTTTTATTTGAGATGGGCTCAAGTCTAGATAAATATGATTTGTTACATTTATGGGTTAAGGCCCAATTGAGGCTTTTATGGGCTAAGGCCCAATTGCCACCGTTACTGAAATGGGCTTTAGCCCGAACTGTTGTGATTCATGTTCTTATTGATGAGGGTTATGCGCACTGAGTTTTTGTAAACCCACACCCTTTTTGTAATATTCTTTTCTCAGGTAATCCTCAGTAAGCGGTTCGACATGCTAGAGGACTCGAAGGTGGCCACACTACGAGCAATTTTGGACTCTAGTATTTTACTTATTTTTAACTTGGGTTAATATTTTGTAATAAGGCCTCTCTTAAATTCTGGTTTTAGTTTTGGATTTTTAGTTTATTATGTTTTAATCTGCTAAACTTTGTATCACGGTTTTCCAAAACAATATTTGCTTTCAAAATACTATGCTTTCGTGAATAGGTCGTAAACGCCACGCTTTCATAAGTCGATCATTTTAATTAAGTTTCGCAACAAACAAAGTTTTTTAGTTAATAACTTTTTAATAAATGTCGATTAATAATAAACAAACGCAAACTGACTTTAGTTTTAATATCAAGAAAGGTTTTCAAATGGAACCATGGTTTCTCGAAAAGCACCCCAATGTGACACGCCAGATTCGGGCCTAATTCTAGGTCGGGTTTGGGGTTTTACAATGCTTTTGGATGATTTAGCCCTTCATTTATGTAAAAAGGTGCTCTTAATCCTTTCTTTTCATGTTTTTACTCAGGAAAGCACCCGAGGGCTAAAAGAACAAGAAACGGGCTTAAAACAGGCCAATTTGGGCCAAAGTGGAAATCAACACGGCCTGGACTTCAAGCCACATGATCATGCCTCGACAATTAACTAAGACACGACCATGCAATGATTTACATGACTGTGCTCCAATCGATAGAATCGAGACACGGCCTGAAAATGATTTACACGGGCGTGTGCCATGGGCGTGTCCCTACCACAGCCAAGAGGAATTTCACTCGGATTTGGATACTTGAAGGCAAAGAAACACATTCCAAAGCCTATTCAAACACCCGAGTAGGAATTATACTTGAATTAGGATACTTAGAGGCCAAGTAAGGCATCTCAAAGCCTATATAAAGACCCTAGAGGCCAACCTTTAGGGGACGTTTGGAGTTCGACAGAAGCCTTCTTCCAGGGCTTTTGTGGGGGCTGTCAGCTAGGCCATGAAGCCGAGCCAAAAGGTCAAATTGTGGGATTTACTCGAAGATAGCCAATTGATCCATCCCAAAAGCTGAAATTCTACTCAAGATGGCGAATTCTCCTTCAATTCCTTTAAGGGGTTTTAGGGATTTCTTATATTTTGTGTTATCTTTTCTCTTGAGATGTTTTATTTAATTATTATGAACTAAACCCTTCAATACCTAAAGGGGTTTCTTGTTATTGTTTCCTGAATTATATGATAAATACTTAGTTTGTTCTTAATTATGAATGCTTAATCTGAATCTAATGTGCTTAGGTGGAGGAGGAATAGACACTGCTTAAGAGTAGATCTAGCATAATTAAGCGGAGTTGATCGCACGCCTAGAGATAGAGTGACGAGATTTTGTCGGATTAGGGTGAAACCTAATATGAGAGTCCATAGATCGATTTACTGCTATTCTAGGGGGTTATTATTCGAGAAAGAGATTTTCATTAATTAACCTTGGGTTAGACGTTATTCGCCTTGAGAGAGGGTTTAATATACGTTAGGGAGTCTTACGGATCAAACTAAGTGAATAAATCGTATGGTTCAGTGTTAGATAACAAGTGAAGTCTAGGTGGATTCTTCCTGAGGGTATCATCATGATCAATTGAATTCTTTCTTCAAGTTATCTTCCAATTCGTTCTTTTTGTCTTCGTGTTTTTAGCTTAGTAGTCGTAAATTTAGATAAAAGTAACTTCACTTTATTTTAGGCTAAATAATGAAAAAAAAGTTAGTATTAGTACTTTTAGTTTCTTTGGGTTCGATAATTCGGTCTTGCCTAAGCTATACTACTGTTCGATAAGTACACTTGCTTTAATCATTGTCACAGTTAGTTTCCAGGTTTGATCATTGTATTTATAAATTTTAAAACTCGACAAAATAGCGATCAACCGGATTGTCGAACCTAAGGGAACCAAAAGTACTAATATTGACTTTCTTTTTATTATTTAGCCTAAGAATTAAGGGAATTGTTATTTAATCTAAAATTAACTTACTACTAAGCTAAAGATGCTAAGGCACAAGGAAGAAATTGGGGAAATACTTTTAGGAAAACCAATTGATTAAGACAATACCTAAGGAACAATTCACCTAGACTTCACTTGTTATCTAACTCTGAACCAAACGATTTATTCACTTGACTTGATCCGTATGATTCCCTAATTTGTATTAATACCTCTCTCGAGGATACTAATGTCTAACCCTAGTTTAATCAAAATCTCTTTCAAATTAAAACCTATAGAATTGCATTAACTCGATCTATGGACTCCCATATTAGGTTTGACCCTAATCCGGCAGATTTTCGTCATCCTATCTCTAGGGTTGTGATCAACTCTATTTAACTATGCTAGATCTACTCTTAAATAGGGAATATTCCTCCTCTGCCTAAGCACATCAATATTTGAATCAATATCCTGAAATATAAAACAAGAATTAAGAACACATAATTAAGAACAAACCAGGTATTTATCATATAGTTCAGAGAACGATAACAAGATCTATCTTAGGTTTCATCCCCCTCAGGTATTTGAGGGGTTTAGTTCATAATTATAAAAGAATACATCTCAGAAGAAAATATAAAAAAAAAATAAGAAAAACCCTAAAATCCCCTGAAGAAAATTGAAGAGAAGATCTTCCATCTTGAGTATGATTTTGGCTTCTTGAGATGAATCAATTGTCTTTCTTCGAGTAAATCCCACAATTCTGGCCTCTCTGGCTTGGCTTCTTGGCCTAGCTGGATGCGCCCCTAAAGGTTAGCCCCTAAGGTGTTTATATAGACTATTGTAATGTCTTTCTTTGCCTCTAAGTATCCTAATCCAAATAGAATTAAAACAGGTCATGTCAAGGACACTCCCATGTGACATGGTCGTGTAAATTAAATCCAAGCCATGGTCGGATTTACTAAAGAAGCACGGCCGTGTGTCTCGGGCCCAAGCCATGTGAGTTTCGTACTTTGGCCCATTTTCTCCATTTTGGCCCGTTTCTCGTTCTGTTCATCCTTCGGTGCTCTTCTACGTATAAAACATAAATTAAAGGATTAGGAGCACCAAATTCCACAATAAAATGGATAAATCATCCAAAAATATGTTAAATGCGGGATTAAAACATGTATATATTACAGTTTATCAAATACCGCCACACTTAAGCATTTTCTTGTCCTCAAGCAAAAATTTCAACTCACAATTAAAATGAACTTCCCTCAATTCATAATATTCATCGATAATGTTTCATCATAATTCATAGATAATTTATACATGGATAATTTATCTAAAAGAGTCCTAAAGATTCAAACAATCTAAGTCATACATTTATATCCCAAAATCATTAGGTGTTTCCCCTTATCTAAATGATTACATTTAATTTAAAATCGATAAGAGTTGACATCCTCACTAAAGATTAACTCAAATCACTCAAAAGTGTTTAAGGTTCAAAATTAAGCACTCAAAAGTCGAACATGAAAAGTTAATCCCATAGGCTTGCAGGAAAATAAAATCTCCATCACTGTAAAATGAGATGATATACAAATCAAAAGGTCTTTAAAAAGGGTTGTAACGGGGCTTAGGTTAAAGGTGTGGATAAAGGCTAAATTAAAGGGTTAGAATCGAGATTGAATTGACAATTTACCTAACTAGAAAAATGAACTAATCCTGAATAATTACATCAATTGAAAACTTGTAATACTAATAATATGAGCTTCTTCTTCAAGATGTGGAATTTAAATGTATATGCTCACTCAATCACATAACTAATAATGAATATGCTTCGATTTTTTTAAGAACAAATCAAATAAATACATAATATAAGATGAATTCAACTACTAAAATAAAATAATTAGGCAAATGATCAAATCAATTCTCGATAAAGGGTAGTCAAGAGAAATGGTGATAAAAAATACAAGATGGTTTTAGGTTAATATTAGTGGGTTAGTCAATAAAAAGGGTTGTTAGGATCAAATGGGTTCACTAGGGGTTAATTGTGAGGGTAGGCTTTTAGTAGAGTAAGTGGGTTAAATCCTAAGTGCCTTTGTCATTTCTGTATATCAAATCAATAATGTGGTCTCGACATGTATAATCGAAGCAAGTTCTAGGATAACAAATCATTGTTGACACACTCAAAATCAACAAAAGTGAGCACGAAAAGAATATATGCTCTAAAAGGCTCAAAATCTCACAAAAATTATGGGTTTTTGATATCAACTTTGTAAATTTTAAACTTCAAGGTAATAATTAGATTCAGGTCAACAACCTAGCAAAATTTTAATTTTTGAAAATAGACTCATCATGCTTGATTCTCTAGTCTCCTAAAGTTTAAATCATCAATGCACAATTAACTATGACTTAATCCAAAACATATCAATAAAAATCATAAATCAAAAAAAAATTTCATTCTAATTAGTGATATGAGACAGTTACTTAAGACAAGATATCATTCATGATTTGAGAATAATGCTATAGTTGACCCCCTGCACACTTAAGATATACATTGTCCTCAATGTACAAAGATAAATAAAATGACAATATAGCGAGAAAATCAAAAGATTGGGAGAGAAGTGAAACTTCCTGAATTTTTTGGATGGTGTCAATGAAAAGAAACCGGATAGAATTAGCAGAGGTAAATGTGGAGGAGCGCCTTGAGCCATTTGAAATTGAATCCTCAAAGTACCTAGTCTGATTTTATTGTATCCTAAGCTGAATCTAAATGGCATGAAGAATAAGAAGAAAATAATAAAAAAAAATAAGAATAAAAGTAAATAATGGAAAATGAAAGAAGAAAGATAACGGAAAGGGAGAAGGGGGTTTAAATAGAGATGCAGCCCTCGTCCGGGTAGATTTCTCAATGTCGACCACGGCCTATGTTGATAAATCAGTGTTGCCATGGCCATGGTAGTTTTACACGGGCTAAAGTCAAGGGGCGTGTCGCACGCCCGTGTGATTTACTCAGTATCAACCACGACCGCTTCACACAGCCACGTCGATTTATCTCAACCTGTGTTCTTTAGGCAGTTTTGACCACGGCCGCATCGCACACTGTGGCATTTTATCGTAGCCCGTGTTTTAGGGAAAGTTTTCGTCCTTAGACCTTATGGTCTTCGGCCACACTAATCGTATCAAACAGTCGAGTTTTAATATTTATAAAAGAGTGATCGAACATGTAGACTGACAGCAACAATGATAGAGGCAAGTGCACCTATCGAACAGTAGTATAGCTCAGGCAAGAATATCTTATCGAACCCAAAGGAACCTAAAAGTACTACTACTCACTTTCTTTCTATTATTTAGCCCAAAATATGGAGTGATTGGATTATTAAACTAACAAAATACTTAGACTAAATGCAAAGACAAAAGATTGAATTGGAGAAAGACTTTAGGAAAACTCAGTTGATAAAGACGATACCCTCAGGAAGAATCCACCTATGACTTCACTTATTATTTATTCCTCAAACCATATGATTTCTTTACTTAGCTTGATCCGTGAGACTCCGTAACCTATATTAAACCCTCTCTCAAGGTGAATAACGTCTAACCTTAGGTTAATTATTGGAACTCTCATTCTCTTATAATAACCCCCTAAGAAAGCAGTAAATCGATCAATGGATTCCCATATTTGGTTTCACCCTAATTCGATAAAATCTCGTCACCCTATCTCTAGGCGCTCGATCAACTCCACTCAATTATGCTAGATCTACTCTTAGGCAAGGTCTATTCCTCCTCCACCTAAGCACATCAGATTAAATTAAGCAACATAATTAAGAACAAACTAAGTACTTGTCATATAAATTTAGAAATCAAATAACAAAATCCATCATAGGTTTCATCCCCTTCAGGTATCTGAAGGGTTTAGTTCATAACAAAGTAGGAAAACATCTCAAGAGAAAAGATAAAACAAAACATAAGAAATCCCTAAAACCCCCTCAAGGAATTGAAGGAGAGATCCTCCATCTTGAATGGAGCTTCAGCTTCTTGAGATGGATCAACTGGCTATCTTCAAGTGATTCTGTAAAAGATGAAAGCTTCGGCAAAAGCTTCGACAAAAGCCTCTGCCAAAAAGCCATCCTGTTTTAGCTTCTGCCGAACTCCCTTTTTAGTTGCTACCTTGGGTGTTTATATAGGCTTTGAGATGCTTTACTTGGCTCCTAAGTATTCTAATTCAAGTAGAATTCCTCCTAGGATGTTTAAGTAGACTTAAGAATGTGTTTCTTTGCCTCCAAGCATCCAAACCCGAGTGAAATAACTCTTTCTCGTGGCAGGGGCACGCCCATGGCACACGCCCGTGTAAGTCATCTTCAGGCCGTGTCTCGATTCTGTCAATTGGTGCACGGCCGTGTAAATTGTGGAAGTCTTCTTCCATATGATAAATGAATAGTTCTCTAAGTTTGTCCAAATGAATTCGGCTGCTCAGCAACCTCCACCCCTACCTATTCGTCAGTCGATTCCTCGTAGCTCCTCAAGGTTTGGAACCCTTGCGTATGAACAAGATGCCTGTGGATAAACTTTGAAAGCACGGGGCTAAAGAGTTTAGAGCTATAGTTGATGATGATCTTGAGAGAGTTGAGTTTTGGATTGAGAATACAATCCAAGTATTTGATGAACTATCCAACATGCCAGCTGAATGTCTAAAATGCACTGTATCACTTCTGAGAGACACTGCATATTAGTGGTGGAATATTTTGATATATGTGGTGCCGAAAGAACGGGTCACGTGGGAATTCTTTCAAGCTTATAAAAAAAAGAAATACATCAGCTAGCAGTTTATCGATCAAAAGTGAAAAGAGTTTCTAGATCTGAAACAGGGTCAAGTGTCTGTGACCGAGTATGAAAGAGAGTTTATGAGACTCAGTAAATATGCTCGAAAATGTGTTTCCACTGAGGCAATTATGTGTAAACGATTTGAAGATGGGTTAAACGAAGACATTAGGCTTCTAGTTGGGATTCTAAAATTGAAAGAATTTGTTGTGTTAGTCGACAAAGCTTGCAAAGCCGAGGAACTTGGTAAAGAAAAGAGAAAAGCTAATTTTGAGGCTTGAGATTCAAGAAAGAGGTCGATGAGTAAACAATATCACTCTTCGTCAAAGAAATCACAGGATTTATATAATCGTTTGAAAGCTTCAGTGGGATATTCAAATAGAGATCGTGGGAAGCAAAACACGAGTCCTAAAGCTCAGACTACTTCAGTGTCGAGTGTGGGTAGTGTGAGAATCAATAAACCCGAGTGTCAACAGTGTGGAAGGCGACATTTTGGAGACTGTTGGATGAATAGTAAAGGTTATTTTAAATGTGGCTCGCAAGATCACTTGATTCGGGATTGTGCTGAGTTACCTGAGAAAGATGATATTAGAATGCAAGACCAAGTAACACAACTACTAGAGAGAGACCACCTAGAAATACAAGAAATGTGACTAGTAGCAAAGGATCGATAAAGGACTCTACTGTTAGATTCGAGGCTAGAGCACCAGCTAGAGCTTATGCTATTCGTGCTTACAAAGATGCGTCTTCACCAGATGTTAATACCGGTACATTTTCTATGACACTAATGTAATTGCCTTGATATATCCTAGATCGACTCATTCATGTGTCTGTATGAATTTAGTGTCTAGTAAGAGTTTGCCTATTGAGTCTACCGAATTTGTGACTAATGTATCGAACCCTTTGGGCAAGTATGTCCTAGTTGATAAAGTTTGCAAGAATTGTCCTTTGATGATTCAGGGTTACTATTTTTCAAAAATTTTGATGCTTTTACCGTTTGATGAATTCAAGAGGTTTTGGGTATGGATTGGTTGACTCTGCATGATGCTGTTGTGAATTGTAGACGAAAGACTATTAAATTGAAATGTCAGAATAATGAAATTCTTCGAATTGAATCTGATGAATCGTGTAGATTTCTTGTTATGATATCGAAGATGTTAGCTCAAAAATATGTAAGAAAAGGTTGTAATGCTTACCTTGCGTATGTACTGGATACAAAAGTGTCTGAATCGAAGATTGAATCAGTACCAGTGGTTTGTGAGTATCCGGATGTGTTTCCAAAAGAGTTACCTGGGTTGCCACCGAGCAAAGTGGTCTAGTTTGCTATTGAATTAGTACCTGGAACATCATCGATATCGATAGCTCCGTATAGAATGGCTTCGACAGAATTGAAAGAATTGAAAGCTTAGTTGCAAGAGTTAACAGATAGAGGTTTTGCACGACCTAGTTTTTTTGCTCTGGGGTGCACCAGTGTTATTTGTAAAGAAGAAAGATGGGTTGATGAGATTGTGTGTCGATTATCGTTAACTCAACAAGGTTACGATTAAGAATAAATATCCTTTGCCGAGAATTGA
The DNA here is from genome assembly GCA_025506655.1 of Gossypium rotundifolium. Lineage (NCBI taxonomy): Eukaryota > Viridiplantae > Streptophyta > Magnoliopsida > Malvales > Malvaceae > Gossypium > Gossypium rotundifolium. The sequence goes on along the minus strand of CP106727.1, from coordinate 32,497,967 downwards.
TGATTTGTTTGATCAATTGAAAGGAGTAACAATATTTTTAAAGATTGATCTGCGATCCGATTATTATCATTTGCGAGTTAAAGATTCGGTTCTTCCGAAGACTGCGTTCAGAACAAGGTACGTGCATTATGAATTTCTTGTTATGCCTTTTGGATTAACTAATGCTCATGCGTTTTTATGGATTTGATGAATCGGATCATTAGACCATATTTAGACAGATTTGTTGTTGTATTCATTGATGACATTTTGATCTATTCTCGAGATGAGTCTGAGCATGCTGAACATTTAAGAATTGTATTAAAAACATTGAGAGATAAGCAGTTGTTTTCTAAATTTAGTAAATGCGAGTTTTGGCTTTGAAAAGTTGGATTTTTGGGGCATATTATTTCAGCGGCAGGCATTCGAGTTGATCCGAGTAAGATTTTAGTCGTTGTTGACTAGAAACCACCAAGAAATGTGTTCGAAGTCAGAAGCTTTCTGGGATTAGTTAGTTACTATTGGTGTTTTGTAAAAGGATTCTTGATGATTGCTACACCGGTGACTCGATTACTATAAAAAGATGTGAAGTTCGAATGGTCTGAGAAATGCCAACAGAGTTTTGAATAGTTGAAAGCATTGTTAACTGAGGCACCTATTTTAATTCAGCCTGAATTAGGTAAAGAGTTTGTGATTTTCAGCGACACGTCATTGAATGGTTTGGGTTGTGTTTTGATGCAAGAGGGCAAAGTGATAGCTTATGCTTCTAGATAGTTGAAACCTCATGAAAAGAATTATCTGACGCACGACTTAGAATTGGCCGCTATTATATTTGCATTGAAAATTTGGGGACATCATTTATTTGGTGATAAGTTCCATATCTTTACCGACCACAAGAGCTTGAAGTATCTAATGACTCAAAAATATTTGAATTTGCAACAACGAAGATGGCTCGAGTTGTTGGAAGACTATGAATTGGTCATTGATTACCATCCGGGTAAAGCGAATGTAGTCACGTATGCTTTAAGTAGAAAATCATTGTTTGCATTGCGAGCGATGAACACATAGTTAAATTTGTCTGATGATGGTTTGATTTTGGCTGAGTTAAAAGCTAGCACCATTATTTCTTCAGCAAATTTGTGAAGCTCAGAAGTGTGACAACGAATTGCAAGTTAAAAGAGTACAATGTGAGTAGACTACTGATTCAGAGTATCAGATCGGATCCGATGATTGTTTGATGTTCTGAAATAGAATTTGTGTACCAAAGAATTTTGAGCTCATTTAGAAAATTTTACACGAAACACACAGTGGTTGTTTATCTATTCATTCGGGGAGTACTAAAATGTACAATGATTTAAAACAATTGTACTGGTGGTCAGGAATGAAATGAGACATTTCAGAGTTTGTGTCGAGATGCTTAGTTTGTCAACAAGTCTGCCAAACATCAAGTGCCTTCAGGATTATTATAGCCTGTGATGATGCTAGTGTGGAAATGGAAATGGGATAGAGTTATGATGGATTTCGTATCGGGATTATCCCTGTCTCCGAAAAATAAAGATACTATTTGGGTTGTTGTTGATTGACTGACGAAATCTACACACTTCATTCTTGTACGTACAAATTTTTAGCTTGATAAACTAGTTGAGTTGTACATCTCTGAGATCATTAGAGTGCACGGGATACCAGTTTCTATTATTTCAGATGGAGATCCGAGGTTTACGCCACGATTTTGGAAGAAATTGCAAAAAGCTTTGGGTACGCGGTTGCACTTTAGTACCTCATTTCGTCCTCAAATCAATAGTCAGTCTGAGAGAGTAATTCAGATTCTCGAAGATATGCTTCATTATTGTGTTTTAGAGTTTGAAGGCAATTAGGACAAATATTTACCGTTGGTTGAATTCACATATAAAAATAGTTTTCAATTGAGTATAAAGATGGCACCGTATGAAGCATTGTATGGTAGCAAATGCTGAACTCCGTTGTATAGGACCGAACTTAGTGAGAAAAAGATTCATGTGGTTGATTTGATCAGAGAGACCGAAGAGAAATTGAAAGTAATTTGCAACAGTTTGAAAGCAGCTTTAGATCAACAGAAATCGTATACGAATTTGAAACATAAAGTTATTGAATTCCAAATCGGCGATAAAGTATTTTTGAAACTATCTCCGTGGAAGAAGATTCTTCAATTTGGTCGCAAAGGCAAATTGAGCCCGCAATTTATCGGGCCATATGAGATTACTGAAAGAATAGGGCCAGTGGCATATCGACCAGCTTTACCGTCAAAGTTAGAAAAGATCCACAATGTATTTCATGTTTCGATGTTACGTCGACATAGATCATATCCGTCACACGTAATTTTTCCAACAGAGATTGAAATTTAGCCTGATATGACATATAACGAATAACCAATCAGAATTCTAGCTCGAGAGATTAAAGAGTTGAGAAACAGAAGCATAGCTTTAGTGAAAGTACTTTGGCAATGGCACAGTGTTGAAGAAGCCATGTGGGAACCCGAGGAAGCTATGAGAGAACAGTACCCTAACCTCTTTTCTGGACAGATTTTCGGGGACGAAAATTCCTAAGGGGGGAAGAGTTGTAACAGCCCATTTTTAATCAAATCAGAATAGTGGTTTTGGGACCACAAATCTGAAGTTAAAATAATTATTTTATTATTAAATTGAGGTTTACAGCATGATAGTATGATTGTGTGAAAATTTTCGTTAATAAAGTTTATCATTTGAGTGTTCAATTTCATAAAAAGACTAAATCATGTAAAGTGTAAAACTTTTGTTCTAATAGTTAAAGGTGTCTAATAGCTATGTAATCTTAAATTAAAGGTCCTTATGTGGTAAATAGACCATTTTTAATGTTAGTGGACAAAGATGGACATCTATTAAGTGTTTCAAGTGATTAATTAACAAGGTTAAAATTGTAATTTATTAAATAAGTTAAGGTAAAATAAACTAAACAAAGTTATCATCTTCTTCCTATTATAATTCCACCAAAAATTTGAAAGGAGAAAAGCCATTGTAAGGGTTCAAGGTTCAACCAACTATCCTTGGTGCATGTAAGTTCATTTTTGTCTCAGTTTTAATGATTTCTATATTTTCGGAGTCATTGTAACTTAATATAGCTAGCACAGGGACTAATTTACAAAATTGTTAAAAGTTTAGGGTTTTTCCATTGATGAATATAGATGTATTTTGATGTTTGATGATAGAAAATGTATGGTTGTTGTTAGATAAACAACATTAGTAAAGTGATTTTTGATAAAATTGTCAAATAGGGATTTATTTATAAAATATGGAAATTTTATGGTTAAATTATGGAATAAATGAAAAATATGGGATGCTATAGTAATAAGAGAAATTTAGTTAGCATCTAATTGCATGATTTTGTGTTTTTATGAACAAAAGACTAAATTGTAAAAATGTTGAAATATTAGGGGCAAAAGTGTAAAGTTGCCATAATATTCAATTTGGGCTAAATTGAATAGAATGATAATTAAATAAGCTAAATTTGATTACATCTAGATCAAGAAAAGCGAAGTTTGAATTTAGATCGGGGGAAAACAAAGTGTTGGACTAATCGACTCATTTCATCGTTTTTGCATTCGAGGTAAGTTCGTATGTTAATAAGCATTAATATAATTCTATTTTAAATGCATTATTATTGAATTATCTTTGAATACGACCTAGTGGTATGTTCAACGACGATTCAACAAATGAGAAATCTCGGTTGAACCTTAGGAATAGATTAGGATACGAATGTCATGTCATTAGGGGTTATGTGATTTGGATGCCGGTCCGTACATCCTACCGATGGCTGAGTTATCCGGCATGTGTTATAGATTCTCGTCAGCTTGTGTAAGCGGTACTGTGTAGCTACGTCATGATCGTCAGCTTGTGTAAACAGACCCGTTGATAGCTCGAGAGTGAGCATTATATGTGATATGAGATTGAGATAGCTTCGGCTATGTATTGGCACTTAAGGTGTGAGATTCTCGACTTCTAAATGGTTCAACGGGTATGTCAAAGATCCATGGATGAGTATGAGATTAGTACGAGATGGTACAGGTATGTACATGAACCGTATAAGCTTTAAATCGAAGAAATTTATGAATTCCATATCTAACCTTGTATATGATCTTGTGATAGGTTTGTGGATTAATATAAGTTGTATATTGTTATATTCAAATATTCAATTGTGTGAATTCTGTAATTTTGGCAAGTAGAGTTTATTACTATATGAACTTACTATGCTTTATAGCTTACTCTGTTTACTTTTTTGTGATTTATAGTGAATATCGAAGCTAGCTGGGATTGGGAGTTGTCGAAGATTGTATCACACTATCTAGCTTCTACTTTGGTACTTTTGAGCCTATGTATTTGGTTATATGGCATGTATAGGAATTATGGTCGTTTTGGTATATAGTTTGGTAATGAATTTAGCCATTTGAGTTGGCTTGTAAGTGTTAAGTGTTCGATTTTGTATATAGCCGTGAGAGTTGGCTTATTTTGGTATATTTGATGATTTCTATATTTGTGCAAATAGCCTTTGTTATGTTGTGTAATATTTTCATTTATATGTTTGTTGTGGTTGGTATATTAGAGTACCATATGGTTGAAATTTAAAGATTTGGTATGCATGTGATTGGAGGTAAGAAAATGCATATATGAAGTTAACTAGTTAAGTGAATTGAGTATGCAAATTTGGTATGAAATTGAATAGCATATTGTGGTATTTGTGTGCCTTTTATTTGATGGTATTGAAATGGCATGAATTATGCTTGGTTGAGATTGGTTTAAATGTCTATTGATGCTATGATATAGGCCAATTGATGGGTTTTAGGTGGTTGCATTTTGGGTGAGAAAGATGGCTTGGTAAATAGCCTATTTTTGTCCACACGGGCATGTGTCTCAGTCGTGTGTGACACACGGTTAGGTGACACGGCCGTGTATGACACGGGTGTGTCCCCTAGTGTTTAATTAGAAATCAAGTCAATATTCTCCACACAGCCCAGCACATGGTCGTCTGACTTGGCTATGTGGCATAAGTCATTATACCCTATAGTTTTGGCACGGTCTAGCACACATCCTGGTACATGGGCGTGTGAGGCCATTTCGAAGGGCACACAAGCTGGTCAAACGGGCGTGTGGTTGGCCGTGTGACCCAAGTCAAAGAGTTACACAGGATCGGACACAGGCGAGGACATGGCCATGTTATCCCATTTCAAATGTCCATACAATCTGTGACACAGGCGTGTATTTGGCCGTTTGAGACACACGGCCTAGCCACACGCGTGTGTCCCCTGTATATTGATAAATTCTCTAAGTTTTCCAAAATTTCTTGAGATATCAGTTTAGTCTCGAACCACTTCTAAAGCATGTTTTGGGCCTTGTAGGCTCGTATTAGGGACTTGAATAATGATTATGAATGACTTGTATTTGAATTTGATAATTGTATGAGAAAGGTATGTCGATTGTGTAATAAGTTCAGTAATGCTCTGTAACCCTATTTCGGTGTCGGATACGGGTGAGGGGTGTTACACTTTACTTATAATGTTCGATGATGAGCTTAAATTCTTCAATAAACTTAGAACATGTGATAGGGGATTTGGTGAATTTAGCTTAGGTTAGGTTGTTTGTAGATTACCTCCTAAAAATGAGATGTCTTAACCTCAATTATTTTTTACTATAGCAAGTATCTTTTAATGAACTTAAAGACTTTTGAAGCCAAAATCGGTCACATTGCCACAACTTTATTTAAATAAGGGACAGTAGACACTCCAATTCTTAGAATTACCACATAACTTAGGACCACTTTGTTTTCTCTATTGTGCTGTTGACTAGAAAGGTGAGTTCAAGGAAGAGTGTGTAATAGAGAAAAGAAAATTAGGGGTACTCCACTGTAGTAACAGGCTGAATAGCTAAGTAGTAGTTGTTTGCTCCATCCATCTTCTAAGTTGGAAGCCTTAGCTTCAAGAGTGATTTTTTATTTAAATCCTGACATGATTGAGTACTAGGTAATTTAGTGAATGCTCCATTGTGATTATCAAGTCACAGAATTGTATGACATGCTAAATCCCCTAATATACTTAAAAATAAAAGGAAAAAAAGGGAAAAAGAGAAAAAAAAACTCAAAGACAAATAAATATTTCGTGAAGGCTTAGAGTAGTGAAACAACCCGTTTTCAGTGAAATCAAAATAGTGGTTTCGAGACCACAAATCTGACGTCAAAAAAATTATTTTATTATTATTTTAACTCCTACAACATGATAGTAGCATCGTATAAAAATTTCGATAAGAAATTTTACCGTTTGCATGCTTAATTTGGTAAAAAGAACTAAAGTGCGCAAAGTGCAAAAGTTGAGTTCTAATAGCTAAAGGTATTTAATAGCTATAGAACATTAAAGTATGAGTCCTTAAGTTGTAAATAGACCATTAAAATTAGTAGAGGACAATTTTGGACATCATTAATAAGATTAGGCAAGGTTATATAAATAATTTAATTAATTAAATAAACAAAATAAGTAAAATAAAACCAAATTACCTTGCCCATCTTCTCCTAGACGAATTTCTAAAGAAGAAAATCACCATTTTTGAGCATCCAAGCATTCGACCAACACTTCTTAGTGCATATCAAGGAAAGCAACGTATGGACTTAGATCGGGGAAAAGCAAAAGGTATTGGATTAATCGACCGTATTTCTTTGTTCGTGTTTGAGGTAAGTTCGTTAATTTAAATAGCATTGAATTATGTTTGATTTAAATGCTTTATGTTATATATATTGATATAACTACTCTACAGAAATGTCCAATGAAGTTTCGGCAACTTTTGGATCCTGTTTGAACCTTAGGAATATATAGGATACAAATAACATGTCATTAGGGGTTATCGTGTTTCGAGTGCTAGTCTTGTACGTCCTACCGGTGGCTGAGTTTCCAGCATGTGTTGTGGTTACTTGATAGCTTGGGTGAGCAGCACTGTGTAGCTACGTCCTAACTGATAGCTTGTGTGAGTAGACCTCCTTATGGCTCGAGAGTGAGCAATTATATGAGATATGAGATAGTAGTGGTTTTGACTGCGTGTTATCACATAGTGTGTGAGATTCCTGAGTATCCGATATTATTCTAGTGGTTCAACGGGTATACAAAAGGGAAGGATCTGTATATGCTTCTATTTATAATGTCATGAAAGCATGAGAAAGGTTTGAGATGATAGTGATTAAGCATTTCTAGTTTGTTCATAATAGTATGAATGTTTATATGGAAAGTATAAGTAAGCTATTTGTTGTGTAATGAATTCGACTAAGATGTGTACTAATCACTAATGTGAATTATTGTTGGTGCTTAGGCTTGTGCCAAGCAATGTTAGACATGTTTATTAATTGCATTTATGCTTTTATAATGAAATGGTAAGTATTGTTTATGATTTACGAACTTACTAAGATTTATATGCTTACTTGTGTGATTTCTCCTATGTTTCTAGATAATCGGAGGCTCACACGGGTTGGAAGCTTGTTGGAGATCCATTACACCATCCATTGGTTATATCGGTAGATTTGATGATTTTGAGTCATTGTTATAATGGCATGTATAGGTGTCTTGTTTGATGAATTTAGTCATTGTTTGTGGCTCGTGTATATGTCATTTTGGATGATGAACTAGTTAGTATGATATTATGAATATATATGGTTTTTTGTTTTGTTGTTATTTTGATGTGATGGTGGTTAAAATAATGGAAATTAAATGATTTTTATAATGGTATATTATGAATTGTTGTTTGGCATGGATTGAGGTAGTTTATGATATGGTGAATGGCTAGATTTGGTAGCTTGAATTTGGTTGGTTTTAAGTCAAATTGGTAAGACGTATAATGGATGTGAAAATGGCCCAAAATGGTGTTTGTTGTGCTTATTTTTGGTATATGAATATATTGGCAAATATGATATTTAAATTTTTCAATTAGTAGTTTAATTGATGAATGAAATGGTTAGGTGTTTAGGTAAGTTTGATTGTTGAAATTGAGGTGTCGTTTTGGCATATTGGTTGAATGGATAGTTACTATGTTGTGTAAGCTTGAATAGGCATATGTAAAGTGAGTTTGGATTGCTTGATTATAGGTACAATTGTCTTGTGCATGAAGTGTGAGATTGGGTGAGAGAAATGGCTTGCAAATGGCCTATTTTTCGTCCACACGGGTAGAGGCACGGGTATGTCTCAGCCGTGTGTGACAAATGGCCAAGCGACACAGTCGTGTGTCCCTTGTAGCTTTCAAAGGGTTGCAATTCAAGCTATTACACGGCCTGGCACATGCGCGTGTGGCTTGGCCGTGTGATCCAATTACATGGGTACGGACACAAGTTGGGACACAGCTCTGTGTCCCTATTTCAAATGTCCACACAGCCTAAGACACTGGTGTGTCACTTGGATGTGTGAGTCACACGACCTGGCCACACGGCCGTGTGACCTCTGCAGTTTGAAAATTTTTGCCTGTTTCTAAAAAATTTCATATGTTTCTAATTTAGCACTGATTTGTTTCCAATGTCTTTTTAGGACCTTGAGGGCTCGTAAAAGGGACCATATGTATGATTATGGTTGATGTTGCTATCATTTACAATGTGATTTGTTTATGATAATAAAATGTTTAGTATATCATGTAATGCTCTAGGAATACTCCATAGCCCAAATCTGGCAACAGATACGGGCTAGGGGTGTTACAACTAGGGTGATACAAAGTAGCTTGAGTTTAGTTAGAAAATGAACTAAGTAAATTGGGAGATGTTTGCTATGGCCAGAAAGTACACATGAGTACTTACGAAATTTTGTTTTTAGGGAGCAATTTTCTTCACTACCTTTGTTGGTCAAACCTTTAAAACTTGAACAACTTATGAGAGATATAAGATTGCCAAGAATTGAAGTATATATTGTTCTTTGAATGGATTGGCAGTACAAGGTGGTTATATGCGTAGGCAAAGGTCGTTTCATTCATGCATTCATGTATATTTTGCTTGAGGACAAGCAATAACTCAGGTTTGGATGTGTAATACCTCTTGAAAAGAGTTATATTTCATACTTTTAGATCTAGTTAATTACTTGTCCTTAGGTACATTTAGTTTCATTTTAGGACATTTCATTAGTATTTTTCTTTTTTTTAGCATTACATTAGGAGCTTGGATTATACTTAAATGTTAGTTATTTTTAATTGCTTGTGGAAAGGTTATGTGTGATGGTGGATTGGCAGGTACAAGTTGAGGAACGAGAAGTAAATGAGTGAAGTTTTGTCGAGGCAAAGGGTTGGACAGTTTGTCAACATAACTGATGTGGCAATGCCGAGAAGATGTCCAGTCAGCATTCAAAGCATACCAGCCTTAGGCCCTGTTGAACTTGTACCAGATGTATCTACCTGAAAAAGAGGGAAGAAAATCATGGGTTGTTGGATTTACCCAATGGAAAAAATTATAAAAAGCTAAAGAAGGAAACCCTAGAAAGGGCGAAAAGGAAAAAAAAATAGAGGGTAGTGGCTGAGTAGAAAAGGTAGACGAAGTTAGTCCCTCTCAGACACCACAGGACACTACATCGCTCGAGTATGGGTTAGACAAGCGGAAGCTATCTTCCCGAAGTTTTTTCATTATTTCTTTATTACTCTTTGTGAATTGACTTAATGAAATAATGTTGAATGATACTTTGGATTTGAATTCCAATTGCCAACTCATGAGCTAGATCTTATAGGGTTGGGATTACTTGATGAAAACTCTTATTTTCTTTAATGAATGAAGTGTAGATCTGCTCTAATACTCTGTTTCATTCAATGGTTTTTTTTATAGAGTTACTTGTTTGCAAACTCTAGACATAGATGGATGTTCAACATGTTCATTGATCATGGGTCAGAGTCTTAAAAATTTATATAATGAATGATCTAGCCTAAAAACTAACTGTGACAACGACTTGTGGCAAGCGCACCTATCGAACAGTAGTATAGTTTAGTGGCAAGACCAGATTGTCGAACCCAAAGGAACCAAAAGTATTAATACTAACTTTCTTTCTATTATTTAACCTAATAATTAAAAGAATTGTTGTTTACCTTAAAATTAACTAACTACTAAGCTAAAGATGTTAAGACATAGAGAAGGAATTGGGGAAAATACTTGAGGGAAAACCCAATTGATTGAGACAATAACCGAGGAAGAATCCACCTAGATTTCACTTGTTATTTAACTCTGAACCAGATGATTTGTTCATTTGACTTGATCTGTAGGATCCCCTAACTTATATTAATACCTCTCTCGAGGCTACTAACGTCTAACCCTAGGTTGATTAATTAAAATCTCTTTCTAATTAAAACCCCTAGAATTGCATTTACTCGATCCATGGACTCCCATATTAGGTTTGACCCTAATCCGGTAGATTTTTGTCATCCTATCTCTAGGGTTGCAATCAACTCCGCTTAACTATGCTAGATCTACTATTAGACATGGTCTATTCCTCCTCTTCCTAAGAGCATAAATGCTTGAATCAATATCCCGAAGTATCAAAACAAGAATTAAAAACACAGAGTTAAGAAAAAATCAAGTATTTATCATACAACTCAAAAAACAATAAAAAGATTCATCTTAGGTTTCATCCCCCTCAGATATTTGAGGGTTTAGTTCATAATCATAAAAAGAATACATCTCGAAGAAAATATAAAATAAAACATAAGTTTGGACGTAAAATCTTAAGGCATGTATAGGCTAGTTTAATGCTTGAATGATAATTTGAATTGTATAAATAAGCCATGCGAAAATGGCTTGGATTTATTACTGAATGATCTAATGTTTGAGTAACTCTAGTTATAAAATGTGTGTATGTTCTACTTAGCCATGAGTTTGATAGTGATATAAAGTCATGTTAGGTTTATATATATATTGTAATTAGTCTTTTGGTAAGATGATAGTTGTAGTGTTTGAATATGCTTGGGTTATGGTTGATAAATACTTATTAATGAAATGCATAATGTAAGATACAAATCAACTTAGAAATTATTTTAAATCTTGAATGGTATATTCGGCTAAGTGATAAAATTATAGGTATAGTATTTGGAATGTATAATATTGATATATTATGAATTGAATAAGCAAATCTCTTAATAAATAAATATATATATAAATATATATATATGTTTAGCTTTTAATAATTGCTAAATTGTTTAGTAGGTTAATAAAGAACATGTGTATATTCGGTCAATGTGATTTAATGACCAATTGAATGGTAACATTCATTATTAGTTATGTAATGCTTATAAATGAATTTGGATAATGGTTCTTAAGATATGTACGATGTTGTTTAAACATGCCATGGAAGTGTATTAATCATGTTGCATTCAAATAGGATGTATGAATGTAAAAAATTGTTATGACACATGCTATGTTTGGTAATACCTTGTAACCCTAATCTGCCATTTACGGATTAGGGTGTTACATTTATTGGTATCGAGCTTATGGTTTAGTCGATTCTATGACTACCGTAGCGCGTGTGAGTCTAGCTATACATGCCTTAATTATATATTTAATAGTGTGGTGACTTCTGACATTTCGAACTGTGTTTTATATTATGAATGGATCTTGATCCCGATAGAGCCGAACGGATGATGTAGAGAGTGTAGTGCCTAACCATGCACGCGGATCGTGCAGACTTCACCGCCGGTTTGGGTAACCACGAGGGGAGGCTAAAAAGCCTTCTACCAAATGATAAATGAATGGTCTACCAGATTGTTCGTAATAATCCTAACAGACAACAACCTCCACCCTCGAATAATCTAACTCGATACCTTCAAAGACTCGACGATAGATCCGATGAGATCTAGTAGGCCTCCGCTGATAAAGTCGAAAATGTAGGTAGAAGAATTTAAAGCTAATGATGATGATGACGAAGCGAGCCGAAATATGGTTTGATAGTACCATTCGGTACTTGATGAGTTATCCTGCATTTCGGAGGAATGCCTAAAGTGTGCTATATCTCTACTTCGAACTCGCCAACCATTGGTGGAAAGCCCTAGTATCGATAGTTCAAAGAAAAGTGACTTGGGACTTCTTTCATATTGGGTTCAAAAGAAATATATCAGCCAGAGATTCAAAAAAAAAAGTAAAAAAGTAAAGAATTTCTTGAATTGAAACAAGGGCGAATGACCGTGATGAGAATATGAGCGAAATTTGTTAGACTTAGCAGAGATATGCTAGAGTGTGTTTCTTGAAGCTATTATGTGCGTAAGATTTGAAGACAATCTGAATGAAGACATAAAGTTATTTGTGGGCATTATTGAGATTAAAGAGTTTGTGGTACTGGTCCAGCGAGCTTGCAAAGCTGAAGAGCTCAAAAAAAAAGAGAAAAGAAAGGCTGAGACAGAAGCTAGAGATACTCGTAAAAGATCATTGAGTAAAACTTTCCATTCAACATCTAAGAAGCTCTGAGTTAACTTTAACCGACATAAGACTACTCCTGACCTGTCTAGATGAGATCGACCTCTAGTGAGTTCTCGAGCCACTTCGATGGCTAGTGTTGGCAATGTTCAACAGGATCGGATTAAGTGCAAGCATTGTGGAAAATAGCATTCTGGGAGTTGTAAATTCTGGGATCGGACTTGTTTTAAATGTGGATCTTCAGATCACTTCATTTGAGAGTGCTCGATGTTAGCCGAGCTCAGAATACTAAACAGAACAACGCGTTAGCACGAGGTAGACCACCCGATATTCGGGAATGTAGTGGCGCCGAGGGAGGAACGAAGATACCGCAGCTTCGATTCGAGGCTCGAGCACCGCCTAGAGCTTGTGCTATAAGGACCGAGAGAGGATGCTTCTTCCGGATGTCATTATCTGACTTTCACCATTTATGATACTACCGTGATTGCATTGATTGATCCTGGTTCAACCCATTCATATGTGTGTAAAACTCTAGTATTCGGTAAGACTACGCGGTTGAGTCTCTTCGAGTTTGTGATTCGTGTGTCCAACCCTTTGGGTAGATGTGTATTTGTTAACTGAGTGTAAAGGTTGCCGTTGATGATTCGAAATTTTGCTTCCCAATGATTTAATTTCATTGTTCTTCATGAGTTTGATATAATTTTGGGAATGGACCGTTAACTTTGCATGATGCAGTGGTGAATTGCAAAAGAAAGATTATTGATTTGAGATGTCAAAATGGTGAGAGCATTGAGTTGAATCTAATGATCTAAATAATATCCCAAAGTATCAAAACAAGAATTAAGAACACGAGTTAAGAAAAATCAAGTATTTATCATACAACTCAAAAACAATAAAAGATTCATCTTAGGTTTCATCCCCCTCAGGTATTTGAGGGGTTTAGTTCATAATCATAAAAAGAATACATCTCAGAAGAAAATATAAAATAAAACATAAAGAAAACCCTAAAACCCCCTAAAGGAATTAAAGGAGAGATCATCAGTTTTGATTATGACTCCGGCTTCTGGGATGGATCAACTGGCTTTCTTCGAGTGAATCCCACAATTCGACCCCTCTGGCTTGGCTCTTTGGCCTAGCTGAACACCCCCTTGAAGGTTGGCCTCTATGGTGTTTATAAAGGCTTTTGGAATGTCTTTATTTGCCTCTAAGTACCCTAATCCGAATGAAACTCTTCTTTGCTACGGCAGGGACACGCCCGTATGCCACGCTCGTGTAATTTGAGTTATAGGCCGTGGTCAGTCCTGCTAAAGAGACACGGTCGTGTGACTCAGGGTCCAGGCTATGTGGATTTCATATTTTGGCCCATTTTCTCTGTTTTCGACCCATTTCTCGTTCTTTTCATCCTTCGGTGCTCTCCTAAGTATAAACCATGAAAACAAAGGATTAGGAGCACCTATTTCCATAATTAAAGGGATAAATCATCCAAAAGTATGCTAAATGTGGGATTAAAATATGTGTATATTATGGTTTATCAAATACCCACACACTTAAGCTTTTGCTTGTCCTCAAGCAAAATTCTCAACTCACAATTAAAACAAACTTCCTCAATTTATAATATTCATCGATAATGTTTCATCATAATTCATAGATAATTTATACATGGATAATTTAACTTAAAGAGTCCTAAAGATTCAAACAATCAAAGTCATAGTTTTTAGCACGAAAAATATAGTTGTTTCCCCTTATCTAAATAATTACCTTTAATTCAAAATTGACAAGAGTTGACATCCTCACTAAAGATTCACTCAAATCACTCAAGGTGTTTAAGGGTCAAAATAAAGCACTCATCAGTCAAACATGAAAAGTTATTACCATAGGCTTGCATGAAAATCAAATCTCCACCACTATAAAATGAGATGATACACAGATCAAAAGATCTTTAAAGGGTTGTAATGGGGTTTAGGTTAAATGTGTGGATAAAGGCTGAATTAAAGGGTTAAAATCCAGATTGAATTGACAAACTACCTAACTAGAAAAATAAACTAATCCTGAATAATTACATCAATTGAAAACTTGAAACTAATAATACAAGTTTCTTCTTCAAGATGTTGAATTTAAACGTATAAGCTCACTTAATCACGGAACTAATAATGAATATACTTCGAAAAAATTATTTTTTTATTTTTTATTTGAAATCAAATCAAAATAAGTACATAATATAAGATGAATTCAACTGTTGAAACAAAATAATTAGGTAACTGATCAAATCAATTCTCGATAAAAGAGTAGTCAAGAGGAATGGTGATAATAAATACAAGATGGGTTTGGGGTTAATATTAGTGGGTGAATCAATAAAAAGGGTTGTTAGTATCAAAGGGGTTCACTAGGGGTTAATTGTGACGGTAGACTTTTAGTGGAGTAAGTGGGTTAAAAATCCTAAGTGCCTTTATCATCTTAGTATATCAAATCAAAGATGTGGTCTCGACATGTATAATCAAAGCAAGTTCTAGAATAACAAATCAATATTGACACACTCATAATCAATAAAGTGAGCATGAAAAGAATGTATGCTCTAAAAGGTTCAAAATCTCACAAAAATTATTGGTTTTTGATGACAACCTTGTAAATTTTAAGTTTCAAGGTAATAATTAGATTCAGGTAGACAACCTAACAAAATTTTAATTTTTGAAAATAGACTCATCATGCTTGATTCTCTAGTATCTTAAAGTTTAAATCATCACTGTATAATTATCAATGACTTAATCCAAAACATATCAATAAAAATCATAAATCAACAGGAATTTCATTCTAATTAGTGATATGAGAAAATTACTTAAGAACAAGGCATAATTCAGGGATTTGAGAACAATGCAAAGAGTTAGGAACTTTTCTAAATAAATTTTCACCCCTCACACTTAAGATGTACATTGCCCTCAATGTACAAAGATATATAGTAATCATATATTAAGAAAATTAAAAGAGAGGAAGAGAAGTGAAACTTCCTAAATTTTTGGATGGATTCCTTGAGTTGGAAGTGTGGAAACTTGATTCGGAGGTGAAAAATAAGTTGGAGGGGGCGACTCTAATTACTGCGCTAGATGATGAAATTGGGAATCTCGTGAAGAGTTAGCCAAGAAATAATAAGAATAATTCTAAATATACTAATTATATATTTGAAGAAAAGAAAAATAAAAATAAAGAGTGTAAAAAGTGAAATAAGACTAAAAGAAAAGATTAATGGACTGAAAAGTACTTGTTGTTAGATGGTTCGCAAAGTGGGAGTGATTTCTAAGGCTTGGTGTGGTGATTCGTTAGTAGCCTTTAGAACCTAAAACCAAGAAACTAAAATAAAATAAACCAAATTTAGTATAAGAAAAATAAAGATAAGGA
Source organism: Gossypium rotundifolium (assembly GCA_025506655.1). Taxonomy (NCBI): domain Eukaryota; kingdom Viridiplantae; phylum Streptophyta; class Magnoliopsida; order Malvales; family Malvaceae; genus Gossypium; species Gossypium rotundifolium. The sequence goes on along the minus strand of CP106727.1, from coordinate 32,482,202 downwards.
AAATAAAGGAGAAGAGAAAGGAAAAAGAAAGATTAAATGGACTCAAAGGTCCTTTTCCTGTCGAGTTAATGAAGCGGCCGTCATGAACTTATGTAGATCGGTCATGCACAGAGAGGCTGGGAAAGGATCCTTCCATTTCTTCGACATGGATGAAGTGTAGATCAAGAGTTTTGAAAATGAAGAAGGAGGAAATGAAAAGGGAGGAGAGTGTAAAGGTTGTGGAAGAAGGGAATGAAGAGTAGGTGAGAAGGGGAGTAGGTGTTTTAAATAAAATTTTTAGCTCTGGTACATCCCCACACCCGTGTTTCATGGGCGTGTCGCGTCACACACCGTATTGTACTGTCTTGTGGTGGTTCATTTGTTTCTCCTATGCCTGTTATTCAGGTCGCCACGCCCAGTGTCAGCCATGATTGTGTCGCACGGCAATGGTGTTTAGTCAGAGCCCGTGGCTTGAAGATATTTTTTGTCCTATTTCATACTATCTCTATCATGCTAGTACAGAAATTCGTAGTATCCACATGGCCACGGCCACGGCCGTGTGCAAGGCTGTGTGGTGCAGAAATCTGCACTTCATTAACTTGGAAAGTTTGTAGTTAGGTGCTAAAAGAAAGAGAATAAAAATAAATATGGTTAGTGCTCGGGTTGCCTCCGAGAAGTGCTCATTTAAAGTCTTAAGCTAGACTTACCTCTCATTCGCACATTCATGGTGGTTTGAGGAGTGAAAAATCCTTTCTCATGCCATCATTTTATAGTTTGAGTCGAGTAGCGTTTACTTTAAAAGTACCAACTGTAGAATTACTCACCTCGACTGTTCCGTAAGGGAAAATATTGATTACTTTAAAAGGGATTTCTTCGTTTGTATTTAGGTTTGATATGGCGATTCGAGGGTCTGTTTTATCTAATAGTTCCTAATCTCCTATTTTAAAGTGATTTGATGTTCCTGTAAGCTCGTCTGGGGATTCCTTCGGTTTCACTTCGTGTGGTTTTGATTTCTCCTTGAAATGCACTTTGCACTCATCTAGTTCATCATTTTGAAGCCTTCTTTCCTTATGATTTTCTTATTTATTGGCACGAGGTTTATGATCTGGCTCAAATATGTAGCTTCGTGGTGCTTCCTGTAAAGAAGGTTGAACTAAATGATTATCAATAGAATTTACGTTCTCACCATTGTCACTCGATGTCCTAGTTGAGTCGAGAGGTTGAAGACTGATTGATTCGTCACCAACACAAAGTGTCAGTTCACCTGTACTAACATCAATTTTAGATCTGGCAGTTGCTATAAAAGGGCCTTCCTAAAATTAAAGGAAATGTATTATCCTCATCCATATCTAAAACAACAAAGTCTACTGGGAATATGAATTTGTCAATTTTCACTAGTACATATTCAATTATAACCCTAGAGATTCTAATAGTTTTATCAGCTAATTGAATACTCATCCTAGTTTGTTTGGGTTTCCTTAGACCTAGCTGTTTAAATAATTTATAAGGCATAACATTGATGCTTGCCCCTAAATCAGCTAAAAATTATCAATAGATAAACTATTGATGGTTGTTTTGTCGAGTTTTAAAATTTATAAAGAGAATGATCGAACCTGGAAACTAACTCTGACAACGACTTAAGGCAAGTGCACCTATCGAACAGTAGTATAGCTTAGGCAAGATCGGGTTGTCGAACCCAAAGGTACTAAAAGTATTAATACTAACCTTCTTTCTATTATTTAGCCTAAATATTAAGTGATTGGTTTTTTAATCTAAAACCAACTAACTACTAAGCTAAAGACACAAAGACAAAAAAAAATGACTTGGGGAAATACTGTTGGGAAAACTCAGTTGATTAAGATGATACCCTTAGGAAGAATCCTCCTAGACTTCACTGTTATCTAACACCGAACTGCATTTATTTATTCACTTGACTTGATCCGTAGGGTTCCATAATTTATATTAAACCTCTCGAGGCGATTAACGCTCAACCCTAGGTTGATTAATTGAAATCTCTTTCTAATTAAAACCCCTAAAATCGCATTAACTCAATCTATGGACTCCCATATTAGGTTTCACCCTAATCTGGTAAAATCTTGTCACCCTATCTCTAGGCACGCGATCAACTCCGCTTAATTATGCTAGATCTACTCTTAGGCAGGGACTTTTGCTCCACCACCTAAGCACATTCAACTAGGATCAATATCCCAAAAATATTAACACAAGAATTAAGCACACATAATTAAGAACAAATCAAATATTTATCATATAGTTCAAAAAACAATAACAAGATCTGTAACATCCTAAAATTTGAAATTTTAATTGTTACATTATTGATTGTGTTAAGCTAGAGAAAATATTAATTGTGCGTGTTTAGGGGTTATGAGAAGGCTCGGGATTTATTTGGGCCCTAGTAAAATTTTGTGTAAGGAGTAATAGTAAGTAGCTTCAAGCTTAAAGAAATAAATAAGTAATGTGCTTGCATAAATGAGCTTATGGTAAAGAGGTTATGGCGCCACATGATGTACTTTGAGTGAGGAGGTTCAAATCCCATAATGTGTAAATTTTGACTATTATTTTTGTTTTTTTCCCTAAGTGTTGGCCAAGCTAGTAGATAAGGCAAGGTGGACTTTTTTATTTTTGGCAAGGTGGCTAAGGAAATAAGGAAAGGATGAAGGTAAGGAAAGGAATCAAAAGAAAAAGGGCAAGTAAGGGGAACATGTGGCTTTTCCCAAGGGAATTGTTTTGGACAGTTTGGTTGGCCAAAATTTTGACATTAATGTCAAAAATTTTACACGGTTTTGGCATAGGGAGGGCTTAGCTGAATTTTTCTTTGTCTTTTGGTAAAAGCTTTGGTGTTTGTTTTGGCCAAAATTCCTACTTGCAACCTTTGTGTCATTTTTCTTTTCTCTCCAAATTCCTTCTCCTTGCCAAATTTTCAAACCTTGAGTGTGCATTTTGTTTCTTCATTTCCTTCTTGTATGCCAAAAGTACCAAACCATTGAGACCAAAATTGTTCACTCATCTTCTCCTGAAAAAACAAAACTAGTCAAACACCCTTCTTCATCTTTCTTTTCTTTTTCACAAAATTCTTCAAGCATTTCTTCTTCTCTAATCATTACCACCATAGCTGAATATTTTGCCCATTTTTCCTTCATAGCCGAAACCTTTCATCTTTTCAATATTCTTACTTTTTCATTCGAGTTATCACTCACTCTTTTGATCAATTGGTAAGTGGTTCTTTTCAAACATTTTATTTTTTCTTTTTGTTAATGTCTGAATTTATGCCTTGGTTTGGGATGGTCATATTAACCGAGACCATCATTTTAGTCTACTCTATCAAATGAGATCATTTTCTCTTTTCGTAGTGTTCTAGGTGGAAGGCCAAAATTTTGATTCTTCCGTAGTCATCGTATAATCGTTGGGAATTGGTTTTATAAATCTTTAAGGTAAGGAGTTATTCATAGATTTTATGAAATCATTCTTTATTCGTTTAAGAAGTTATCGGAATAGTGATGATTAATTGACTTTATGTTTTAGGGGATAAATCGCTCAATCTATCGACTTGTGATCATATGATTCTAGTGGTAAGCCGACCTTCTCCTTAATCAATCGTTCACATCAACGTAAAATAAGTTTTTACTAAGATTTGTTTTCAATGGAGTCAAGCAATATCGAATCGAAAGGGATAGCGATTGGAGATCGAAAAAGGAGCGGAATTGCGATCGCTACTCCTAAATTCAAATGAAAGGCAGTTTTGGCAGTTCGGTATTTTCCACTGGGTTGTGGACCGTCATCCAGAAAAAATCAACAAATCGTGGTCATTCACGATTCCAATGGTAAAAACTTTAGATCGTTATTTTAGAGTTTGATTATTAAAATCAAGTGTGTCGATTAATCGAGTGTTACGATATCTTAGGTGTCGATGAGCAAGAAGGCTTAGTGCTTACCATAATCAAGTGTGTAATCTCACACCGTTATCCGTGTATTTTAAGATTGACATCATATTGGAAATAAAACGTATGATTAAAATCGTAATAGGGCGTAAACCAAAAAATTGGTCTAAAATACACTATTTTGATAAAATTGACAAAATTGGTATTATCATTGTGCGAATTATGAAAATACCCTTAAAGGGTCAAATTACAAAATTGCCTTAATGGGCCAAATTGATATATTGTTTATGGGCCAATTTTATATATTTCCTTAATGGGCCGAATTGATATATTATTTATGGGCCGATTTGATGCATTGCCTTAAAGGGTCGAGTTGCAAAGTGTTAATAGGCCAAAATTTTGTCTAAATTAATCATTTTTGTTATATTTGTAAATATCATGATTTACTATGTATGTTGCATTTACATAATTCTGCATGGGATTGGGATATTGATGATCGGAGGAAGTAATTTGGTGGCTCTGCCACATATTTTGGTGACTCTATCACAATCTGTCTGGTGGCTTTGCCACGTATATTCTATGATTCTGGTGGCTTGTCCACAATTAAATTTGTTATAAAAGGCAAAATCTCTGAGATTGGTATGTTGGCGGGATGGGTTGACTTGATCCTCATAGGTGTGTTGGTTGGTACGGGTGGTGCGTAGCGGACGGAATATTAGGTTGGTTTTGGATTGCATTACATTCATATGATATGTTTGATCTATTATTATGTAAAAAGGGGCTTAGGCCCAAAATATTGTTAAATGGGTTTCAAGCCCAGTGGACAACGTTAAGGGGTTATACATCGAGTTCTAGTAACTCACCCGCTTCCTTATTCCTTTCGTGTAATGCTCAAGATGTGGGACTTGGGCCATGGATGACTCGGTGGAGGCCATACTACAAAAACGATTTTATTTGGACTTTGAATTTCTCTTTAGTACATTTAATTACTTTACTATTTTGAGTTAAGGTTGTAATAAGGCCTCTAGATTATTTTTATTTTGTTTTGTGTTTGACCTTTTATATTTTGCTTTAAGTAATTTAAATGAGATTTTTTCTAAAACTTAAATAAACATTATCTAAAATGGATTTACAAATGGATTTCTTAATAAAACTTTCATAAATATTTTTAACTCTGAAATCTTCTCATAAATTTTCATCAACACTTTTCAAAAGACATGGTTGTAAAATCTTTAGTTTAAATTTATCGATTTATCAATCAATCTTCTATTCATTAATATTTTGTCAAATATTTTAAATGGGATATTTGTTTTACTTAATTTTAAATCAATTTACGTATGAATAAAAAGAACTTAAAAGCATTTTTCTTATGTGACATGTCAGATCTAGCCTTAACGCATGGGCCGGGTTTGGTGTGTTACATTTTATGGCATCAGAGCCAGTTTCAAAAACTCGGTTGTGGTTTGGGTTCAAAAACTTTTCCAAAGCTGTTTTAAATTTTAAAATGCATGTTTTGAAAAGAAGTATGGCACCACGGGTATCCAGCACCAAGTCATGTAAGTAAAAGTTATTATTGTATGATTATGATTATTGGGATATGACTGTAGGAATACTCTAGAACTTTTAGTTTTAGCTATTGAAACCACAGAGATTGAGACTATAGGATGCACTTGTGAAAACGAATTTACTTATTATACTTCATAAAATATTATTTAAACACTGAAATAGTATACTGATTTATAAGACTCTTAATCAGATTAAATCAAATTAGCCAATATGAGCACTAGAGGATGTGGACGCGGTAGACGTGGCCGTGGTAGAGGCCGAAGCGCTAGAGTTGTGTTTGAGGCATTGGGACATGTGCCAGAAATAGACGTATTGCGTCACCTGTGACTAAAGCTGGGTCACATGATCGTATAAGGGAGGACGACGCTCTGTCCCAAGCAATGTTACAAGTCATGGAAAGGGTTGCTAGAGCAAGAATTGGGCCAGCAGCTCGTGGTTCAATTTCAGAACGACTCAGATCGAATAGTGCTGAGGTCTTTAGGGGTATCTTGGGTGTAGCCCCAAATGTAGCGGAGTACTGGCTTGAGGCTGTGGAGCAGATCATGGACAATCTGGATTGCACCGCCGAGCAGAAACTGAAAGGAGCTGTGTCCTTGTTGAGAGACGAGGCGTATCAATAGTGGCTCACTATTCCGGAAGGCACTCAGGCCGAACGTATTACCTGGGATTTCTTTAAGACGATATTCTAGGGAAAGGGGCTAGTTGTGTGGATGCCCAAATGAAGGAATTCCTAAATCTGGTCCAAGGAAGTAAGACTGTGGCAGCTTACGAGGTGAAATTTCTATGTCTGAGTCGATATGCTCGTGGTATAGTACCGACTGATTACGAATGCTGTGTGCATTTTGAGGACGGGTTACGTGATGAGTTGCGGGTACTGATAGCCCCACAAAAGGAGAGAAATTTGCCACACTGGTGGAGAAAGCCAAGATAGCTGAAGAGGCTAAGCAGTTGGAGCTGCAAAACTGAGACAAGGATAGGGGCAGGAGCAAGAGGGACTTTAGGTACTCAGGTCTTGCTAGAGGGTTTTAGAAGAGGCCCAAGAATGAGGAGCCAGCTAGAGCTAAAGTACCAACTACTACCAATCAGATACAACCATGTACGGATTATGGAAAATGACACCTGGCGAATGCTGGGAGAGAACTGATGGATGTTTCAAATATGCTTCCAAGGACCATCAGCTTAAAAATTACCCTCGACACACTGCTCAGACTCAGGATGTTCGTAACTTTGATGCACAGCCAGCTACAGGCACTCAGCAGCCACCTAGAGGCTGTGGGCTAGGTCAAGGTGGTAATGGTGTAGGACGAGGTCAGTGTGCACCGAGGAGAGGTACTGGTAATAGGGGTAACGTGGAGGCAAGGTAGCTAAGGTTGGTCTGTGCGGTTAGACACCAAGAGGATGGCGATGCACTTGATGTGATAACCGGTAAGTTCTTCATATCTGATGTACCTGTTACTATTTTGGTAGATATTGGATCCACCCATTCGTATGTTGCTTATGCTGTATTTGGAAATCTGAACATTAGATTTGAGATTACTACTAGAGAGACAATGGTAATTAGTCCTTTAGGACAGTCGGTGATAGTAAATAAATTATTTAGAGATGTGCCCTGAGAAATTCAAGGAGAAATATTTTTGGTGGATTTGATGGAACTGCCATTCGGCGAGTTCGACCTTATTTTGGGCATGGACTGGTTGGTGAAACACCGTGTGAACTTGGATTATGCTACAAAGCAGATGATACTAAGAACTTTGGAGGATAAAGAAGTGATGATAGTTGGTGAAAGAAGAAACCATCTATCTAATGTGGTATCTACTTTAAGGTAGAAAAGTTGGTGCGAAAGGGGTGTGGAACATTCATAGCCTTCATTAGTGCTTTGGATACCAAAGAATTGTCGGTGGAAAGTGTTAGAACGGTGAAAGAGTTTTCGGACGACTTTCCGATGAACTTCCAAGATTGCCTCCGGAGCGGAAGGTTGAGTTTGGCATAGAGTTATTGCCAAGAACGGCTCCAGTGTCCATTTCTCCTTATAGAATGGTGCCGAAGGAGTTAGCGGAGCTTAAGGCTCAAATTTAGGAGTTGTTAGATCGGGGATTCATTCGACCGAATACGTCACCGTGAGGAGCGTCGATCTTGTTCGTCAAGAAAAAGGATGGTCGATGCGTATGTGCATCGATTATAGGCAGTTGAATAAGTTGATGATCAAGAATAGGTATCCGTTGCCGAGAATCGATGATTTATTTGATCAGCTACGAGGAGCTTCAGTTTTCTCGAAGATAGATTTGAGATCGGGTTATCACCAGCTTAAGGTTAAGGAGGCGAATATTCATAAGACTGCATTTCGAGCTCATTATGGGCATTATGAGTTCTTGGTGATGCCATTTGGGTTGACTAATGCACCAGCTACATTTATGGACATGATGAACTGGGTCTTCCAACCCTATTTAGATCAGTTTGTGGTGGTGTTCATAGATGAAATCTTGGTGTACTCGAAGAATGAAGAAGAGCATGATTCACATCTGCGGGTAGTATTGCAGATATTGCGGGAAAAGCAACTTTATGCCAAATTCAGTAAGTGTAAATTTTGGCTGAAGGAAGTGACCTTTTTGGGGCATGTTGTGTCTGCCGAAGGAATTAGAGTTGATCCCTGAAGGTAAAGGCTGTGTTGGATTGGAAACCACCGAAGTCAGTGGCCAAAATTTAAAGTTACCTAGGGTTGGCTGGTTATTATAGACATTTCATTGAGGGGTTTTCATTGATTGCTGCACCCTAACTACGGTATTGTGCAAGGGAGTACCATTTGTGTGGTCAGATTAGCAAAGAGAGCTTTGAGAAATTGAAGAAGATCCTGATAGAAGAGCCAGTATTGATTCAACCTGAGGCTGGAAAAGAGTTTATTGTTTACTCTGATGCGTCACACACGGGCTTGGGATATGTGTTGATGCAAGGTGGAAAAGTGGTGGCTTATGCATCTCGTCAATTAAGGCCGCACAAAGTGAATTATCCCACTTATGATTTGGAGTTGGCTGTAGTGGTGTTTGCTTTGAAGATTTGGCGACACTACTTGTACGGTGAGAAGTCAATCATCTTTACGGATCATAAGAGTCTAAAGTATCTCCTTGCCTAAAAAGAGTTGAACTTAAGATAGCGGAAGTGGATAGAACTGTTGAAAGATTATGACTTTTCAATCGAGTATCAGCCCAGAAAAGCTAACGTGGTGGCAGATGCGTTGAGTCGTAAGGTGATATCGGATTTGAGAGCGATGTTCACTCATCTCAGCCTGTATGAAGATGGTAGTCTGCTAGTCGAACTTCAAGTGAAGCCTGAGAGGGTAAGTCATATTAAGGAAAAGCAGTTATCAGATGAAAGGTTGGGTTCCTTACTTCAGCAAGTGGAAGGTGGTGTGATAGGGGATTTTGGATTGAATAGTAATGGAGTATTGTGTTTCCACGGAAGAATTTGTATGCCCAAAGATTCAGAATTGAGACAAATGATTCTGCGTGAGGCACATAGTAGCCCATATTCTATGCACCCTGGGGAAAATAAAATGTATCGAGACCTCCAGGAGCAGTACTGGTGGTCATGGTTGAAAAGGGAGGTTATTGATATCATGAGTAAGTGCTTGACATGTCAGCAAGTGAAGTCGGAACATCAATTGTCGTCGGGATTGCTGTAATTGGTGAAAATTCCATTATGGAAATCAAAAAGGATAATGATGGACTTTGTTAGTGGGTTACCTTTATCACCTACTAAGAAAGATTCCGTCTGGGTAATTGTGGATCGGTTGACAAAGACTGCTCATTTTGTACCTGTTCATATGGATTACTCATTGCAGAAGTTGGCCAAGTTGTATGTAGCAGAGATCATGAGGTTACATAGGGTACCAGTGTCTATTATATCTGATAGGGACCCTAGGTTTACATCACGGTTTTGGAAAGCTTTACATGAAGCTTTGGGAACAAAGTTAAAGTTCATCACAACATTTCATCCTTAGACAGATGGTCAGTCGGAGAGGGTAATCCAAATTTTGGAAGATATGTTAAGGGCTATGTGATAGATTTTAGGGGTAATTGGGAGGATTTCTTACCGTTGGCAGAGTTTGCATACAACAACAGCTATCAATCCAGCATCCAGATGGCACCCTACGAGGCGTTGTATGGTCATAGGTGTCGTACTCTTACTTGTTGGACTGAACTAGAGGAACGACGGTTATTGGGTCCTGAGTTGATATCAGAGATGGAGGAAAAAGTAAAAGTAATACGGGTACGGTTAAAGGAAGCTTCAGATAGATAAAAATTGTATACGGATCTGAAGCATAAGGATATTGAGTTTGCGATGGGAGATCAGGTCTTTCTAAAGGTCTCACCTTGGAAGAAGATCTTTAGATTTGGACGGAAGGGCAAGTTGAGCCCTAGGTTCATTGGATCGTACCATGTATTGAAATGTGTTGGACGAGTGGCATATTAGCTTGAGTTACCCCCGGAGTTGAGTCAGATACATAGTGTATTGCATGTCTCAACGTTATGGCATTATCGATCGGATCCGTCTCATATAGTAACGGTAGAGGATGTTGAGATAAGACCTGACTTGCCTTTTGAAGAGGAGCCAGTGTGAATTTTAGATCAGGACGTTAAGGTGCTGAGAAGGAAGTTGGTATCGTTAGTCAAAGTATTATGGCGCAATCACGGATCGGAGGAAGCAACATGGGATCTTGAGGACGCGATTAGACAGTAATATCCTCACCTCTTTTAATCAGGTAAATTTCGAGGACGAAATTTTCTTTAAGGGGGTATAATTGTAACATCCTAAAATTTGAAATTTTAATTGTTAGATTATTGATTGTGTTAAGCTAGAAAAATATTAATTGTGCGTGTTTAAGGGTTATGAGAAGGCTCAGATTTATTTTGGCCCTAGTAAAATTTTTGTGTTTAAGTTTATTAAGGAGTAATGGTAAGTAGCTTCAAGCTTAAAGAAATAAATAAGTAATGTGCTTGCATAAATGAGCTTATGGTAAAGGGGTTATGGCGCCACATGACGTACCTTGAGGGAGGAGGTTCAAATCCCATAATGTGCAAATTTTGACTATTATTCTTGTATTTTTCCCTAAGTGTTAGCCAAGCTAGTAAATAAGGCAAGGTGGACTTTTTTATTTTTGGCAAGGTGGCTAAGGAAATAAGGAAAGGATGAAGGTAAGAAAATAAATCAAAAGAAAAAGGGCAAGTAAGGGGAACATGTGGCTTTTTACAAGGGAATTGTTTTGGAAAGTTTGGTTGGCCAAATTTTTGACCTTAATGTCAAAAATTCTACACAGTTTTGGCATAGGGAGGACTTAGCCGAATTTTTCTTTGTCTAATGGTAAAAGCTTTGGTGTTTGTTTTGGCCAAAATTCCTACTTGCAACCTTTGTGTCATTTTTCTTTTCTCTCTAAATTCCTTCTCCTCCTTGCCAAATTTTCAAGCCTTGAGTGTGCATTTTGTTTCTTCTTTTCCTTCTTGTATCGAAAGTACCAAACCATTGAGACCAAAATTGTTCACTCATCTTCTCTTGAAAAAGTGAAACTAGTCAAACACCCTTCTTCATCTTTCTTTTCTTTTTCACAAAATTCTTCAAGCATTTCTTCTTCTCTTATCCTTACCACCATAGCCGAATATTTTGCCCATTTTTCCTTCATAGCCGAAACCTTTCATCTTTCATTATTCTTACTTTTTCATTCGAGTTATCACTCACTCTTTTAATCAATCGGTAAGTGGTTCTTTTTAAACATTTTATTTTTTCATTCTATTAATGTCGAATTTATGCCTTGGTTTGGGATGGTCATATTAACCGAGACAATCATTTTAGTCTACTCTCTTAAACGAGATCATTTTCTCTTCTCATAGTGTTCTAGGTGGAAGGCTGAAATTTTGATTCTTTCGTAGTCATCGTATAATCGTTGGGAATTGTTCTTATAAATCTTTAAGGTAAGGAGTTCTTCATAGATTTTATGAAATCATTCTTTATTCGTTTAAGAAGTTATCAAAATAGTGATGATTAATCGACTTTATGTTTTAGGGGCTAAATCGCTCAATCTATCGACTTGTGATCATACAATTCTAGTGGTAAGCCGACCTTCTCCTTAATCAATCGTTCACATCAACGTAAAATAAGTTTTTACTAAGATTTGTTTTCAATGGAGTCAAGCAAGATCGAATCGAAAGGGATTGTGATTGGAGATAAAAAAAGGAGTAGAATTACAATGCCTACTCCTAAATTCAAACGAAGGGCAGTTTCGACGGTTCGGATTTTCCACCGGGTTGTGGACCGTCATCCGGAGAAAATTAAAATATCGTGGTCATTCACGATTCCAAGGATAAAAACTTTAGATCGTTATTTTAGAGTTTGATTATTAAAATCAAGCATGTCGATTAATCGAGTGTTACGATATCTTAGGTGTCGACGAGCAAGAAGGCTTAGTGCTTACCGTAATCAGGTGTGTAATCTCACACCGTTATTCGTGTATTTTAAGATTGATATCATATTGGAAATAAAATGCTATGATTAAAATTGTAATAGGGCGTAAACCGAAAAAATCTAAGATACACTATTTTGATAAAATTGACAAAATCGGTATTATTATTGTGCGAATTACGAAAATACCCTTAAAGGGTCGAATTACAAAATTATCTTAATGGGCCGAATTGATATATTGTTTATGGGCCAATTTTATATATTGCCTTAATGGGCCGAATTGATATATTGTTTATGGGGCGATTTGATACAATGCCTTAATGAGTGAATTGATATATTGCTTAATGGGTTGATTTGATACATTACCTTAAAGGATCGAGTTGCAAAGTGTTAATGGGCCGAAATTTTGTCTTAATTAATCATTGTTGTTATATTTGTAAATATCATGATTTACTATGTATGTTGCATTTACATAATTCTGCATGGGATTGGGATATTGATGATCGAAGGAAGTAATCTGGTGGCTCTGCCACATATTTTGGTGACTCTGTCACAATCTGTTTGGTGGCTATGTGATCACTGCAAAACAGTCTAGTTTTAATATTTATAAAAGAGTGATCGAGCCTGTAGACTGACTATGACAATGATAGAGGCAAGCGCACCTATCGAACAGTAGTATAGCTCAGGCAAGAATATCTTATCGAACCCAAGGAACCTAAAAGTACTACTACTCACTTTCTTTCTATTATTTAGCCTAAAATATGGAGTGATTGGTTTATTAATCTAAAACAAATGAAATACTTAAACTTAAATGCAAAGACAAAAGAACAAAACTTTGGGAAAAGACTTTGAAGAAAACTCAATTGAGAAAGATGATATCTTCGGGAAGAATCCACCTATGACTTCACTTATTATCTACCTCTCAATTCATATGATTTCTTTTACTTAGCTTGATCTGTGAGACTCTCTAACCTATATTAAACCTTCTCTCAAAGCGAATAATGTCTAACCTTAGGTTAATTAGTGGAACTCTTGTTCTCTTATAATAAGCCCCTAAGGAAGCAGTAAATCGATCAATGGACTCCCATATTAGGTTTCACCCTAATCCGGCAAAATCTCGTTAACCCTATCTCTAGGCACCCGATCAACTCCGCTTAATTATACTAGATCTACTCTTAGGCAGGGTCTATTCCTCCTCCACCTAAGCACATTAGATAAATTTAAGCAACATAATTAAGAACAAACCAAGTATTATCATATAAACCGAAAGGATTAAATAATAAAATCCATCATAGGTTTCATCCCCTTTAGGTATTTGAAGGGTTTAGTTCATGACTAAACAAGAAAACATCTCAAGAGAAAAGATAAAACAAAACATAGGAAATCCTTAAAACCCTCTGAAGGAATTGAAGAGGAGATCCTCCGTCTTGAGTAGAACTCTGACTCTTCGAGATGGATCAATTGGCTATCTTCGAGACAATCTGGATCAATTGGCTATCTTCGAGACAATCCCTAAACGAGTAAAGCTCTGGCAGAAAACTCTGCTAAAACATGATGCTATTGAATTGCTGCCTTGGATTGTTTATATAGACGTTTGGGATGCTTTACTTGGCTCCTAAGTACTCGTAATTCGGGTATAATTCGTCCTAGGTGTTTGAGTAGACTTAGGATTATGTTTTTTGGGCTCCAAGCATCCTATTCCGAGTGAAATTGCTCTTTCTCGTGGCAGGGGCATGGCCTTGACACTCCCGTGTAAATCATGGTCCAGCCCGTGTATCCATTCTATTATTTTAGGCTCGACTTTGACACGCCATGCGATATATAGGTAGATGCCGTGCTTTGGGTCTGCCAATTTGGGGCACAACCGTGTATATCGGGGTCCAGGCTGTGTTGGGATTTTTATCGACGAGGCACGGTCGTGTAAATCAGGGTGGACCGTGTACAATCTAAATATTGGGGCACGGCCGTGTGGAATGAAGTCCAGGCCGTGCCGACTTCTTGGGTTGGCCCAATTTGATCCGTTTTAATCCCATTTTACGTTCTTTTTATCCTTAGGTGTTCTCCTGAGTATAAGACATGAAAAGAAAGGATTAAGAGCATCTTTTTACATAAATTGAGGGCTAAATCATCCAAAAGCATACTAAATATGGGGTTAAAATGTGTTACTTTTACGGTTTATTAAATACCCCCACACTTAAGCTTTTGCTTGTCCTCAAGCAAAATTCTCAATTTACAATTAAAACGAACTTTTGAAGATTCATAATTCCCATTGACAATGCCTCATCATAATTCATAAATAATTTATACATGGATGATTTAACTCAAAGAACCCTAAAGATTTAATTACGATAAGTCATATCGTTATAGCCTGAAACCGTAGGTGTCTTCCTTTATCTAAGTAATTACCTTTGATTCAAAACTGACAAGGGTTGACATCCTCACTAAAGATTCATTCAAAGCACTCGAAATGTTTAAGAATCAAGAAAAAGCACTCAAAAGTCGAACCTAAAAAGTTAATCCCATAGGCTTGCCTGAAAATCAAATCTTCACCACTGTATATGAGATGATAAGCAGATCAAAAGATATTTATTAGGGTTGTAACGAGGCTAGGTTTAAAGGTGTGGATAAAGGCTGAATTAGAAGGTTAGAATCGAGATTGAATTAACCAATTACCTAACTAAAAACAATGAACTAATATAAGTACTTACATCAATTAAAAGCTAATAAGAATACTATAATATTTCAATACGAGCTCTTCTTCAACAATTGGAATTTAGATACATGAGCTCTAAACTTTGATTGATTTTTTTTTAAGAACAAACCAAAATATTACATCATAAATGATAAATGTAACTACGGAACTAATATAATTTGGTAATTTAATCAAATCAAACCTCGATTAATGGGTAGTCAAAAGAATGGTGATAACAAATATAAAGGGATTTTGGGTTGATATTAGTGGGTGAGTCAATAAAAAGGTTAATAGGATTCAACGGGGTTCACTAGGGGCTAATTTGTGAAGGTAGGCTTTTTAGTGGAGTGAATGGGTTAAACTTAGGTGCCTTTATCATCTCAGTGCATCAAATGATTAATGTGGTCTTAACATGTATAAACGAGGCAAGTTCTAGAATAACATTTCAAAGTTGACACACTCATAATCAATTAAAGTGAGCATGAAAAAGGGTATATGCTCTCTAAGGCTCAAAATCTCACAAAAAATTATGGGTGTTTTGACATCAATCCTTATCAATTTTGAACTTCAAGGTGATACTCCAATTAGATTCAACAACCTATCAAAATTTTATTTAGAATGTAGACTTATCATGCTCGATTCTCTAGTATTCTTTTAATTTAATCATCAATGCACAATTAACTATGATTTACTCTAAAACATATCAATAAAGATCATAAATCATTAGAAATTTCATCCTAATTAATAATATGAGAAAAATACTTAAGATCAAGACTAATTTCAGGGTTTTGAGAATTATGCAAAAAGTTAGGCACTATTACCCCCACACTTAAGGTGTACATTACCATCAATGTACAAAGATAGATAATGAAATTTATGTGCCAAAACAAAAAGATAAGTGGGGAAAGTAATACTCCCTAAAATCTGAATGATCCTGGGCATCTTTGGTGGTGGTGATAGTTTTTTCTATAGGCCTGGTGGAGTGGCTACCGAGAAGCAATTTGCTAGATGAAGAAATTGGGTAGCCTGTGAAGATATAGCCAAGAGATCTAGAGAAATAATAATATACTAATAATATATTTAAAGATTAAGGAAATAAAATGAAGGAGACTAAGAAGAGAACTAAAATTGAAAGAAAAGACTAATGGACTAAGGAGTCCTTATTGTTGGATGGTTTTGCGAAGTGGGTGTGACTTCGAAGGCTGTGTTGTGTGATTCCCTAGTAGCCTTTAGAACCTAAAACCAAGAAACTAATATGAAAGAAATTTAATTAAGCAGAAAAGAAGTATAGATAAGGAAAATAAAGGAGACGATAAAAGAAAAATAGAATCGAAAAGGTTTTTGAAACCCTTGGCGTGTCAATTAAGTGAAGTTGTCGGCATGAACTCATGTTGAGATTTCCTCTAAGGAGATGATGCTTACGTTTCTTCAGCATGATTTTTGTGTTGCTCAAGTGGCTTGGATCTTTTCTATGAATAAGAAGAAAAATTTGAAAGAAAAGAGAAAGAAGGAATAAGAAAGAAGATGGGAAAAAGAGGAAGGGCTGTGGGGGTTTAAATAGGATTTCAAATCTAGCATGTTCCCACGCCTGTGTTTCGAGGGTGTGTTGATTCACACGGCCGTATCACACGGCCGTGTTGTTGGGTGTGTTGTTCTTCCACGCCCGTTTTGTTGGTTTGCACGCCCGTTCCTAAGAAGCCAGTATAGGAGCATAGTTAGAATGCACGAGAGTGGTCTGCCCGTGCTAGGTAGGTCAATATCTTAGCACGACTATGAGGCACGACCGTGCTATTTTTGTCGGTGCCCGTGCTGTGGGTGGTTGGATCCGTGACATTGGGGGTGGTTGTACTGACTTGCACGGCTCTGCTCTGTCAGTGTGGTGGTTTTGATCGTCCACACGGCCATGGGCACGGCCGTGTGTAAGGCCGTGTGGCCTGGGAATCTACACTATTGTGTTAGTTTCCAACTAAATACTTAGGGAAGAAAAATGGAAAGAAAATAAACTGAAAGTAAATCTGAAAATAAATAGTATTAATGATCGAGTTGCCTCCCGAGAAGCGCTCGTTTATAGTCTTAAGCTAGACTGTACTCATGTTTGAAAATTTTAGGGAGGTTTAAAGGTTTGAATATCTTCCCTCATGCTTGTGATTTTATTTTCATGACAAAGCTGGAGTCAAGAAGCACTTACCTTGAGTTTATCAAATTTTGGGTTTCTTACCTCGACTGTGTTGTGGGGGAAGATTTCGTGTACCTTGGGAAGAATTTCTCCCTTTGCCCTCAAGTCTGTTGAATTGATGTGAAGATCGGCTTTGTTTAACAGCACCTGGTCTCCTATTTTAAAGTGGTTGGATGTTCCTATGAGCTCTTCTAGTGGTTCCTTAGGTTCTACTTCATGTGGATTCGGCTTTTCTTTGGTGTATATCTTCTGATCTTCTAATTTGTTGATCGTATGCTTCTGTGTTGGCTCAGTTTTGATGTTTCGTAATATTTCCTGTGATGGAGGTTGAATAATTTGATTATCTATTGAAACGTCTTTCTTACCTTCATTTTCTGTGGTTCTAGCTGAGTCGAGAGCTTGAAGATTTACTGATTCATCTCCTACATGAAGTATGAGTTCTCATGTGGCAACATCAATTTTAGTCTTGGCAGTTGCAAGAAAAGGTCTTCCTAAAATTAAAGGGATTGAATTTTCCTCATACATGTTTAAAACAACAAAATCTACTGGGAAAACAAATTTATCGATTTTGACTAAAACATCTTCGATAATGCCCCTAGGGATTCTAACAGTTTTATCAGCCAGTTGAATACTCATCCTAGTTTGCTTGGGCTTCCTAGACCTAGTCGTTTAAACAGTGCATAAGGCATAACATTTATACTTGGCCCTAAATCAACTAATGCATTATCAATAGTTAAACTACCAATTAAGCATGGAATCTTAAAACTCTCTGGATCTTTTAGTTTTTGTGGTAGCCTATTCTGTAGCATTACTAATCATGTTGCATTTAATTCCACATGGTGCTCTTCATCTATTTTGTGTTTGTTCGTCAAGAGCTTGCTTAAGAATTTCCTTGCATCGGGCATCTGAAAAAGAGCTTCAAGAAGAGGTAAGTTAATATGTAATTTCTTCAAGAGTTTTAGAAACTTACCAAATTGTTCATTTGAATCATCTTTTTTTAATGCTTGGGGATAAGGTATGCGGGGTTGGTATTCTTTGATTATCGATTTTGGCTTTTCTTGAGCTTCCTCGGTCTTATCCTTCTTTTATTGCGCTGATGTTGGTCTATCTACTTCTGTACCCTCTTGAGTTGTAATGGCTTGGATTTGCTCTTTTGGGTTTATTTCTATGTTGCTTGGTAAACGTCCTTGTTGGCGTTTAAAAATTAGCTTTGTGAGGTGTCCCACTGACCTAGTGAGTTCTCCAACTTGATTCTCGAGTCCTTTCATCGACTTCTGTTGTTCATCAAGGTTTGTATCAGTCTTTTGAAGATGAGATTCTGTGGCTGCCATGAATATTGTCAGCATCTCTTCAAGGCTTGATTTTTTTCCTGTGGGTATGGTTGATTTTGATAATTTGGAGGAGGTTGTCGCTTTGAATTCCTTGATTTCCTTGTCCTCCCACGAAAAATTTGGGTGGTTCCTCCAACCTGGGTTATAAGTATTACTATAAGGATTATTATTGGATCTGAAGTTGTTACCTATATAGTTTGTCTGCTCATGTTCTGCTCCTGGTTGGTAGGTGGGTACTCAGCATTCGCCACATTCCCGCTTGTTTTTCATTGCATTACTGGATGTTCCTGCGAAGAACATAAATTATCAAGCTTTTTATTCATTAACTCCACCTGTGTTGACAGCATTGTCTCTGCGTCTATGTTGAAAACTCCGGCTGATTTTGTCGGCTTTGCCCTTATGATTTGCCATTAATAAGTTTTCAATGACATCTCCTCAATAAAATCGTAGGCCACTTCAGGAGTTTTGTTGTTTAGAGTTCCACCGGCTGATGAATCAATCATTTGCCTAGTTGAAGAATTCACACCATTGTAGAAAGTTTGGACTTGAAGCCACAAAGGTAATCCGTGGTGTGGGCATCTTCTTAGGAGATCCTTGTATCTTTCCCATACATCATATAATGTTTCTGCATCATTCTGCACAAAAGAAGATATGTCATTCCTAAATTTGGCCGTTTTGGCTGGTGGAAAATGCTTTAAAAGAAATTTTTCGGTCATTTGGTCCCATGTGGTGATTGACCCTCGTGGTAACAAGTTCAAGCACTGCTTTGCTTTATTCCTTAATGGAAAAGGAAATAACCGAAGACGTATGACATCATCAGAAATACCATTTATTTTGGAAGTATCATAGAACTCTAAGAAATTAGCTATATGAGTATTTGGATCTTCGTCCTGCAATCCATCAAATTGAACAAACTGTTGAATCATTTGTATTGTGATAGGTTTTAATTCAAAATTATTAGCAGCTATAGCAGGCCTAACAATACTAGATTCTGCTCTTGTCAAATTAGGTTTAGCATAATCATACATAGTACGTGAGCATTCGATCTTATGATCAAAGGATTATTTTCGACCATCCCTTTAGTAGGATTGGATATGTTTTGTTGTTCTTCTCTTTGGTAGTCTAGAGCTCGTTTAATTTCTCTGCGATTTCTGTGAGCGGTAGCTTCAATATCGCTGTCATATTCTAATGGTCCTCTAGGGTTTCTTCTAGTCATAAACTAGAGATACCTGTAATTTTAATAAAGAAAAAGGATTAGTAAAATTAATAAAAATTAGAAATAATGGCTAAAGTAATAAAAATAGAGCTTTCATAATATTTTAGAAGTCTCTAGCAACGGCGCCAAAAACTTGATCGCTGCAAAACAGTTTAGTTTTAATATTTATAAAAGAGTGATCGAACTTGTAAACTGACTATGACAACGATAGAGGCAAGCGCATCTATCGAACAGTAGTATAGCTCAAGCAAGAATATCTTATCGAACCCAAGGAACCTAAAAGTACTGCTACTCTCTTTCTATTATTTAGCCTAAAATATGAAGTGATTGGTTTATTAATCTAAAACAAATGAATTACTTAAAATTAAATGAAAAGACAAAAGAACAAAACATTGGGAAAAAACTTTGAAGAAAACTCAATTGAGCGGGAAGAATCCACCTATGACTTCACTTATTATCTACCTTTCAATTCATATGATTTCTTTTACTTAGCTTGATTCGTGAGACTCCCTAACCTATATTAAACCTTCTCTCGAAGCAAATAACGTATAACCTTAGGTTAATTAGTGGAACTCTCGTTTTCTTATAATAACCCCCTAAGGAAGCAGTAAATTGATCAATGGACTCCCATATTAGGTTTCACCCTAATCCGGCAAAATCTCGTAGCCCTATCCCTAGGTGCCTGATCAACTCCGCTTAATTATGCTAGATCTACTCTTAGGCAGGGTCTATTCCTCTTCCACCTAAGCACATCAAATAAATTTAAGCAACATAATTAAGAACAAAGCAAGTATTGTCATATAAATCAAAAGAATTAAATAACAAAATCCATCATAGGTTTCATCCCCTTCAGGTATCTGAGGGGTTTAGTTCATGATTAAACAAGAAAACATCTCAAGAGAAAAGATAAAACAAAACATAGGAAATCCTTAAAACCCTCTGAAGGAATTGAAGAGGAGATCCTCCGTCTTGAGTAGAACTCTGACTCTTCGAGATGGATCAATTGGCTATCTTCGAGACAATCCCTAAACGAGTAAAGCTCTGGCAGAAAACTCTGCTAAAACCTGACGCCATTGAATTGCTGCCTTGGATTGTTTATATAGACGTTTGGGATCCTTTACTTGGCTCCTAAGTACTCGTAATTCGGGTGAAACACCCCAAACTCGGCCCACAAGCCCTGACCGAATCTGGCATGCTCCTTGAGTAAAACGTAGTTAAGTTTCGGAATGACATTTTGAAAATCTTGATGGTTTTGAAGAATATAAATTTGGATTGTTCTCAAGTTAAAGCCGTGTTGTAGTTTAGCCTTGTACTAAAATGATATTTTCATATTTCAAAAGTTACAAGTTAAAAGAAATTCCAGATTTTAGAGTTTATTATTACTAACTTAAAACCGTAGGTGTTCGGGTTTCAAAACAATTAATGTTGTTCTAGGAAAAATGTTAAATCGTCTTGTTCGATGTTGTTCGTATCATAATAAAAACTTAAAATGCATAAATAAAACAGTTAAGTTATAATGGCCTTATTACATCAAAACATAACCCAAAATAAATGAAAATAAACTTAATAACAAAAATCGAAAAAATTGAGCTGCGCATGGCCACCTTTAAGTTCCTACCGACCCGGTCCATTTACTGAGTGCCATCTGCAAAATGTTAGCCCACGAAGGGTGAGTCAACAGACTCAGTGTGTAACTACCATCACAGACACCCAAAACATACAAGGCATATTAAATCACATATAATAATGGTAAACCATGATGTAACCCAAACCACCTAGATCCAACCTCTACACATCACCCGTACCTACCGATCACACCGTGGGGATTACTAAATCGACCATCCATCCGCTACACACTATCGAAGGCAGTTGCTGCAGTCAACTACACATCGCCCTTGTAATCGTGGCATAGCCACCAGATTCACAATATGTGACACAAGTCACCAGATAATGTGGTAGAAACCACCAGATCACTTCCCCTTTAACATAATCACCCATATGCCCATGCAACATTCAAACATACCATTATCATGCAATTTACCTTACCCCCAAAATCATAACGGATTTCCACATATTTTCACATCAATGTTATTAAACATTATTAACGAGTATTAAGGGGTACATACCTGAATACACTGCACCATTGAATGGTACCCTTAGCCATATTCATTCATAGCCTTAATAACATATTCATAACATTATTATTATTAATCGGGAATTTAGGGTGGGTTACACACCTGATTACTAACGCGATTACCAAATCCAAAAATATTCAGGAAATCGTCACCACCAATTCTACCTACATTCGGCCATCCTCCAAAACATCAAACAAACTGAAAACCATACTGATTCCAGCCCATATGGTATTCGGCCAAATAAAGAGAATCAAGAGAGGCCATTCGACCGAACCTACCACTACCTACCTTTGGCTTTTCCACCAAAACGGACATAGGAGACTTTTAATGAGATAGATTCGGCTACTAGAAGCAGAGAGGGAAAATCGACAAACCTTAAGCAAGTGTTTCGGGTTAGATCTTAATGAAGAAAGAAAGAAAGAAAAGAAAATAAAAGTGAATTCGCATAGAATGAAATCCCGAAACTCACTCGATTACTAAGGAGTATGCAACTAATGGTGCACCTTCGGGAAATAAAAACCTCCCTTGTAGATTCGGTTATAGAGGAGGAATATGAGTAAGAAGAATTCGGCTTTCAGGAAGATATTGGAGAGGAGAAGAAGACTAGGGAATTTCGCTAGAAGAGAAAAAAAGAGAGAAAAGAATTTTGGCTTTAGAGAAAAGATGAGAAAGTGGGAAAAACAAATGGAAAAGATGATAATTCCCTTCCAAATTTTGGCTATACATAGGCACACACTCAGATTTGGAGTTTCGGCCAATTTTCCCCTCCTGATAGCTCTTATCTTGTATGATAACCCAATCCCTATCTCATCTTTAGAAGAGGCCAACCTAGAGCCAACTCCTCCCTCTTAATTATCAGCTTTTAATTACTAAATATTAAAAGAAATAAAGCTCCTAAAATGTGGCTCATGTAGCGTCCATCCCCTCCCCCTTGAAGTGCCAAATATTTGACCAACTAACTTGGGCCCCAAGCGCCATACTAGGCCCAAACTTCTCCCCCTTGTGACGCCACCTACATACCCACCCATGGCACCTCTAACTTTGGGCCACGACCCCAACTTGCTACTAAACACACTCACTTAACTTTTATTTTATACACTAACATTATTTATAAGTAATTTAACCCAGGTTTTAAGCCCAAAACTGAGCCCAATCCACACCCCAAAGCCTTCACCTACTAATTTAGCCATGCAACGCATCAAATGCACAGACCCACAAAGTCAGGATATTACATCGGGTATAATTCGTCCTAGGTGTTTGAGTAGACTTAGGATTACGTTTCTTGGGCTCTAAGCATCCTATTCCGAGTGAAATTGCTCTTTCCCATGGAAGGGGAACGGCCTTGACACGCCCGTGTAAATCGTGGTCCAGCCCATGTCTCCATTCTATTATTTTAGGCACGGCTTTGACACGCTCGTGCGATATATGGGTAGAGGCCATGCTTCGGGTCTGCCAATTAGGGCACGACTGTGTACATCGGGGTCCAGGCCGTGTTGGGCTTTTTGTCGATGAGGCACGGTCGTGTAAATCAGGGTGCGACCATGTACAATCTAAATATTGGGGCACAGCCGTGTGGAATGAAGTCCAGGCCATACCGACTTCTTGGGTTGGCCCAATTTGATCCGTTTTTAGCCCGTTTTACGTTCTTTTTATCCTTAGGTGTTCTCCTAAGTATAAGACATGAAAAGAAAGGATTAAGAGCATCTTTTTACATAAATTGAGGGCTAAATCATCCAAAAGCATACTAAATATGGGGTTAAATGTGTTACTTTTACGGTTTATCACTATGCCATGCATATTCTGTGATTCTAGTGGCTTGTCCACAATTAAATTTGTTATAAAAGGCAAAATGCCTGATATTGGTGTGTTGGTGGGGTGGGTTGACTTGATCCCCACAGGTGTGTTGGTTAGTATGGGTGGTGTGTAGCGGACAGAATATTAGGTTGGTTTGGGATTGCATTACATTTATATGATATGTTTGATCCATTATTATGTAAAAAGGGGCTTAGGCCCAAAATATTGTTAAATAGGTTTCTGGCCCAGTGGAAAATGGTAAGGGGGTTATACACTGAGTTCTAGTAACTCACCCCATTTCCTTACTCCTTTCAAGTAATGCTCAGTGACGTGGACTTGGGCCATGGATAACTCGGTAGAGGCCATACTACAAACACTGTTTTATTTGGACTTTGGATTTCTTTTTAGTACATTTAATTACTTTACTATATTGAGTTAAGGTTGTAATAAGGCCTCTAGATTATTTTTATTTTGTTTTGTGTTTGACATATTTATATTTTTCTTTAAGTACTTTAAACGAGATTTTTCTAAAACTTAAATAAACATTATCTAAAATGGATTTACAAATGGATTTCTTAATAAAACTTTCATAAATATTTTTAACTCTAAATCTTCTCATAAATTTTCATCAACACTTTTCAAAAGACATGGTTGTAAAATCTTTAGTTTAAATTTATCAATTTATCAATAAATCTTCTATTCATTAATATTTTGTCAAATATTTTAAATGGGATATTTGTTTTACTTAATTTTAAATCAATTTATGTACGAATAAAAAGAACTTAAAAGCATTTTTCTTATGTGACATGTCAGATCTGGCCTTAACGCATAGGCCGGGTTTGGTGTGTTACAAGATCCATCTTAGGTTTCATCCCCTCCAGGTATCTGAAGGGTTTAGTTCATAACAATGAAAGAAAACATATCAGAAGAAAATATAAAACAAAACATAAGAAATCCCTAAAACTCCCTGAAGGAATTGAAGGAGAAATCCGCCATCTTGAGTAGAATTTCGGCTTCTTGAAATGGATCAACTGGCTATCTTCGAGTGATTCCCACAAATCTAACCTTTCGGCTAGGCTCATTGGCCTATCTCTGTCCAAAATCCCTAGCAGAAGGTTTTTGCTGAACTCCCCGCTTAAGTTGCCCCCTTCGGTGTTTATATAGACTTTGAGATGCCTTACTTGGCCCTAAATATCCTAATTCAAGTAGAATTCCTACTAAGGTGTTTGAATAGGCTTTGGAATGTGTTTCTTTGCTTCCAAGTATCCTATTCTAAGTAAAACTCCTCTTGGCCACAGCAGGGACTGTAACAGCCCAAACCCGGCCCAAACGTTAGGACCGAATATGGGTCGTTACGAAGAAGAACTTTTGAAACCCATTTTCAAATCCACTTAAGTTTTGTTGAAAATCGCTGCTTTTAAGTTATCTTGCTGAAATTATACTTAGTCCAAATTCAAAAATTTAATTAAGTCAAGTTATTATACAAATTTCGGATGTGCTCGATGAGTAACGATAAAACATTTTTCGTGTTAATTTAGAAAATGTGTGATTCAAGTTTATAGTTAAAACAAAATATCGAACATATAAGAAAATAACTAAAGTAAAGTATATGGAGGCCTTATTACATCCAAAATAAAACAACCCAATAATAAAATTTATCATAACCAAATTAAAGTTCATTTAATTCTAAATCCACCGCATGGCCACCTCAAGTCCCTCCGGCCCATATCCGCGATCTATTCATCACCGAAAAAATAATGGAGAAGGTGAGTCACCAAGACTCAAGATGTAACCCTTCCCGCTTTAAAACATTTTCATACACAACACATAACAATTAATATGCAAAATATGAAATACCCATCCTAGCAATCCAAACGCCATCGCTCTACCCCTGCTGTGGTACCAAACCACCGGTGGTGCTAAACCACCGTGACATATAGTCACAATGTGTTACCAAAACACCGGAGTCCATAGACACAGATCATTTGATGGGGCCAACCCATCGTGTGATACCAAATCACCGCGTACGATCCCATATCTCAAGTGGGGCCAACCCACTGTGGTGTTAACCACAGGGACAAGTCACTATGAGGTGCCAAACCTCCGAGGTACCAAACCTCCGTGACCGTAGTCACGGTGTGTTACTAAAACACCGGTGCCCGCTTACACGATTAATATCGCCTCCACTCATCAACCCATATCACAGTCATAATAGAGTTCATTCATTTATCACATGTATTAAATAAGTCATGCTTCCCAAAAGCATCATAATAATCTCACATAAATAGAGACTTACCGAGGTCCTTGCTTGTACCATTTAAGGTACTAAATCAGATTCTACATCAAGCGATTAACAAGCAACATATATTTATCACACATATTAATCGCTATAAGTGTGTATGTACACACCGTCACCACCGGATAGTCTAAATCCAAAAAGAAGAGTCGACCACCCTAGATCTATCGCTTCTATATTCGCCAAGACATGAGTTAGTACATTCGGCCAAATCAATCAATTTTAAGGGTTCTCCTTTTGAACCCGAATCCTTACCCAAAGTCTTGAGTATCAGCCTTTTGTTTCACCACCCTAAAATCGGCACTCAAAAAGTTAGTAGC
Source organism: Gossypium rotundifolium (assembly GCA_025506655.1). Taxonomy (NCBI): domain Eukaryota; kingdom Viridiplantae; phylum Streptophyta; class Magnoliopsida; order Malvales; family Malvaceae; genus Gossypium; species Gossypium rotundifolium. Next base: position 32,456,354 of record CP106727.1, on the reverse strand, counting down.
CTTCGGCTAAAACGATTAACAATCGACTAACTACAGTAGATCTTACCATTACTTACCACTAAATAACCGAGAAAGGAGGGTCGATCATCGCTTGAATCCTTGAGTTCCTAGATGGAATCGGCCAAAGAGTGGTTAGTTTTCCTGCAAATGCCGAAATTTCGCTTTTCTCCATCCTACAAGTCGTCAAAGATTGAAAATATGGAAAGAGGGAATCGCCATCACTTACCTTCTCAACCAATTGAATAAAGGAGAAATCCGAAGCCACTATACTATTCGCCAAGACTCTTAAGGAGTAGTAGGAAGATTCGCTAGGAAAGAAAAATAATGGGAGAAGGAGTGTTGAATTTCAAAATAGGCAATAAAAAGGAAAAGGGAAATTGAAGATGGGATTTCGCCAAGGTTTTGGAGTGGAGGAAAATAAAAGTAAAATAATAAGAGAGGTGTTTCGCTAGGATCAAAGAGTATGGAAAAGGAAAAATATCGTAAGGAGGGTGTTGAAATTCTACTAGCAACCGGAGAAAAGAAAAGAGAACAAGGTGACCAAATGGGTGTTTTTATAAGCATTCTAAGCACCCCTAGTAGCCTTGCCGCCCAACTCTTCAACCAAGAGTCCAAAATCCATCCCACTTCCTTAATTTGCTCCAAACCACTTGTTTAATTAAATTCAAAATAATTTGAATTAATCCCAATAAATCAACTAATAAATCAACTAATATCTCCTTTATCTACTATAATAATATCCTTGATTTCCACTTATTATCCAATATTATTAATAAAATAAAAGAAAGAGAGTTCAAAGAGAGAAAGAACTCTCCTCCCTATGCCGTCCAAAACATGAAAGCAAAAGGAATTACATGACTCAACCATGGCTCTCCTTGTTCTTGATGGCGCTAATTGTAGCTCCCAAGTGGCCCCCTTTGCCACTTATTCTAGGCTCATTTTATGACAAAAGCTCCTTTATTTATTCTTATAACCCCTAACCACTAAGGCTATCCACCTTTAAAGCAAATAATGTATTTATTTCTACCATTCCAGCCAACTCAAGGCCTTTAATTAAACTCTATTATTCCATAAATAATATCTCAAAGAATTCATACATAAGAAAAATGATTAAATTCCAAATAACACCATTTTTGGGATGTTACAGCCTACCCCTTAAAATAAATTTCGTCCAAAATTACTTAACTAAAACAGATGAGGTATTGTCCGCCAGATCACATCCTCGTGTTCCCACGTAGCTTCTTCCACACCATGGTTCCGCCACAAGACTTTCACTAAGGGCACCGACTTCCTACGTAGAACCTTTATATCTCTATCCAAGATCCGAACCTGTTCCTCCTCAAAAGATAAGTCTGCGTTAACCTCGATTTCATCACAAGCACCACATGTGATGGATCCGATCGATACTGCCTCAAAGATTGATACGTGAAAGACGCTATGTATCTCGACTCGCTTCGCCAAGCAACTCTAGTCGATAAGCTACCGACCCACTCGCTTTACAATCAGATATGGCCCGATGAACCTTGGGCTTAGCTTCCCTTTCGTCCAAATCTTAACACCTTTTTCCAAGGCGACACCTTTAGAAAGACCTTGTCTCCCACAAAGATACTCCATTTCCTTGCGTTTGAGATCGGCATAAGACTTCGCTTATCTCGATGCTTCCTTGAGACGAGACCGAATCACTTTGACTTTGTCTTCGCCTCGCTACCAATTCGGGCCCAACACTTGTCGCTCACCCAACTCCGCCCAACACGCCGAGTTCGCATTTTCGCCCACAAAGGCTTCAGATGGTGCCATCTCAATACTCGCTTGGTAGCTATTGTTGTAGGCGAACTCCTATAGAGGTAAGAATTCCTCCCAACTACCTCGAATTCCAAGACACAACCCTCAAAGATATCTTCTAAGATCTCAGATGACCTTTCGGATTGCCCGTCGACCGGGGATGGAAAGTCAGTCTTTGAAATCCAATCGCGCACTCCAACGCTTGATGTAACGCTTCCAAAACCTCAAGTGAACTTGGGTCCCTATCTCGAGATAATCGATACAGTACACCATGCAATCTGACTATCTCGCCACATACAACTTTGCTAGTTTCGGAGTGAGTAGTCCATTCTCACCCAGATGAAGTGAGTGATTTAGTCGACGGCCTCACGATCACCCAAATCGCATCCTTCTTGTCACGGCGTAAGGGGTAGACCACCGATTTAAATCCATAGTGATCCTCTCCCATTTCCATTGAGGAATCTTTACCGGTTGAAGTAGCCTGATGGTAATCGGTGTTCACTTTAACTCGCCGACACGCCAAACACTTCCCTATTTAATTCCGTTATCTCACGCTTCAACCCGCCACCGTAATCAAGCTTCAGAGATCTCCATACATCTTGCTTCCTCCCGGATGCATAGCGTATGGGTGCTATGAGCATCCCGGGAATTTTCTCGCCTCAACTCCATATCCTTTGGCATGCAGGCCGCCCTTGAAAACATAACACACCATCACCAACAAACTATACCCTTCTAAACCACCATCCCGAACTTGCATTCTCTTAGCATTTAACCCTTCATCCACTAACTGCTTGTCCTTGATTTCCTCGATCCATGTTGGCTTATCTTGAAGCTCTACCAAAAGGCTTCCGTCATATATAGGCTCAATCGAGCAAACATTGCTCTTAAATCCGCCACAACCTTCCTGGCTCAACGCGTCACCACCACGTTAGCCTTACCCGGATGATATTCGATGGAATACCATAGTCCTTAACAGCTCAATCCATCTACTGCCTCGATTCAGATCCTTCGAGTCGAGATACCTCAAACTTTTGTGATCCGTAAATTACCGACTTCTCCCCATAAAGATAATGTCTCCATATCTTCGTGAGCGAAGACAATCGCCGCTAACTCCAGTGTCGTGAGTTGGGTAGTTAACCTCATGCGGTCTTAGCCGACGGACGATAGGCTACTACCTTCCCATCCTCGCATCAACACATACCCCAAACCAAAGGTGAGATGCATCACAATAGATCGTGAATAATTTCCGCCTTCGGGTTGTACTAAAACCGAGCTCACGTAATCTTCCTCACTTATCAAAACTTTCTTCTCGCTTCTCTAACCATACAAATGGAACACCTTTTCTTAGCAACTTAGTCAACTACACCACATCGAGAGAACCCTTTCACAAACCTCCGATAATACCTGCTAAACCCACAAAACTTCAGATTCTCGCCATCGACTTAGGCGGTTTCCACTCCAACACCGCTTCAATCTTATGGGATCCACTCTAATCCTTCCATCGACACTACGTGACCTAAGAAAGCCACCTCCTTAGCCAAAATTCGCACTTCATCAATTTGGCATACAATTGTTTTTCCTTCAACACTTGCGTAACTATCCGTAAATGCTTGTCGTGCTCCTCCTCCGCCTTAGAGTAAACCAATATGTCGCCGATGAACACCACGACTAATTGGTCTAGGTAATCGTTGAAATACCTTATTCATTAAGTCCATGAACGCCGCCGGCATTGGTCAACCCGAATGGCATCACTAGGAACTCGTAATGCCCATATCGAGTTTGGAATACCGCCTTGTGAACATCGCCTCCTTCACCTTAAGTTGATGGTAACCCACCTAAGGTCTATCTTCGAAACACCGACGCTTCTTCAATCGGTCAAACAAGTCATCGATCCGAGGTAATGGGTACTTGTTTTTGATCGTTAACTTGTTTAATCGACGGTAGTCGATGCACATCCGCATAGAACCGCCCTTCTTCTTGACAAACAATACAAAGCGCCCCACGGAGATATACTAGGTCGAATAAACCCTTTATCCAAGAGCTCTCAATTTGAGCCTTCACCCACCAATTCCTTTGGTGCCATCCGTGAAGGTGCTATAGACACAAAAGCCATTCCGGTAGCAAGTCTATACCGAATTCGACTTCTCGATCTAGAGGCGCATCCAAAGTTCTTCCGGGAACACATCAAGAAATTCCCAACCGCTCGGACCTTTTCAACCATCGACTCCTTAACTTCCAAAGCACAGATTTGAACCAAGAACGCCTTACAACCCTTCTTGACCATCTTCTCAACCTTCAAGGCAGACACCACGTTGGATAGGTAATTCCTTCTATTACCTATCATAACCACTTCATCGTTCTCACCGCCTTAAGAACCATGCGCTTAGTCACAAGAATCCAAACTCGCTCGATACTTAACCACCCAATCCATTCCAAGGATCAAATCAAACTCCCCAAACCAGTAGTTCCATTAGATCACCACAAACACTACCCCTTGGAGTTCTAGGGTACGCCTCTAAAAGTTTGTCTACCACTACAGAGTGACCTAAAGGACTCACTATACCATCTCCCTAGCAGCAGCCTCGTAGTCTAGGTTCAAAGTCTCTACCACACTACTTGCTACGTATGAATGTGTAGAACCCACATCGATTAATGCATAATAAGGAAGACCAAAATCGAACGCATCGGTTATGACATCCGCAAGTCACCCTTCTCGCGATGCCTTGTCGATAGACTAAGCCAGTCGCTTAGCCTCGTGTTGCCCGAACCTCCGCCTCGAAGTTCCTCGACCTCTGCTAGGACCGCTGCTTCCTCTGCCATTACCAAGACCCTCTCGGTCCCATATTTCTATTTTAGTACTTTTTTGCCCTCCGGTGATTCCGAGCTCGCTTTGGGACAATCTTCGACCGATGCTCTAAAGACCCACACTAAACATCCTCTATCGCGGTCGAACAACCTCCCAATGGGACTTCCCACAACATTGAATCGAGCCTGTCTCTCGATTAGTAGCTACGGCCTTGTCGCTTGATTTGGCCCACTGCTCTAGCCTTCTTCCGATCATTACCACCGGATCCAAATGACCCAAATCCTCTCTTTTGATTATTCCTACTATAATTTTGTCTCACGCCTCCTTGATCCCCTCGCTACCTTAGCCTTTTCGACAAGGGATGAAAACTCACGAACTTGTCATGGGCAATCAAGAATCTCAAATTATCTCGAGTCCGTCCTCAAAGCGACACATGCCATTCGTGTTCAGTGAGCTACGATGCCTCTAGCATACCTACTCACCTTAAAAACTCCGCCTCATATTCCGCCATCGACTTGGTTCCTTGCACTAACCCCGTAAAGGCTTTCCTCCGAGCATCAGATAACTGTGGCCACATACTTCTTCCGATAGGCGATTTTGAAATAATCCCAAGTCAAATCATCCGCCAGAAGCGCCATCTCGAATCGTCACCACCATCGACACGCTTCATCCTTTAGAAGCGATATGCCCCTTTCGCTTTTTTCCTCAACAGTCAAGATCATCCATGATCCTTTCAATGACTCTAGCCAAGATTCTCGCTACACTGGTGCCACTCGACACACCTTTAACACCTCACAAATTGTTGGACCGAATTCGCCGGAATAGATTTACGAGCTCCTAAATTTCCACCACCTCACCACCAATTCGAGGACTCGCAACACCGCTATGAGCATCGCCTCCTCCCGCCTCGATCTCGCCTCTCCTCCAAAAGTCGGAGGTGGTGGTGTGGTACATCGCTTTAACCTTGCCCCGACTGACGGGTTCGTATACCGCTATCCTACCCTACCGGCCCACAAGGCCCACGCCCTCTAGAACTCATTCTATCTATCGCTTTTAATCTGATTAAGAGAAATTTTATGTATTAGCGTTTGTTCCACTTCATTACTCATGCAAGAAATTTTATGAAGAAATTTTGATTAGAGATTCTTTCGCAAACAAGGTTTCATTTTCTATCTTAGTTCACACAAGGAAGTTCTTGCATCCATTCCTAATACTTTCCATACCTATTCGCTCTTCTGACATTTCGCCCATTTCTAACCTGTGGTATTTTCGCTTTTTCCTGCTGTGGTATTTTCGTAATAAAAGAGATTTTAAAACTTTAGTAAAGTAGGTTGTTTTTGCAATTCCCAACACCGGAGGGTATTATTAAAAATTGATTAGGTTTGAAGTTATGGCATTATTTCAAAACCGTGGGTATTTTGGTAATTTTGTCCATCGGGGTAATTTTGTAATTTTGTAAATCAAGGGTGTTTTAGTAATTGCAAAACCCTGCAGTCCCTTTGAGAATTTTCCTTTCTTAAAACGGTGATGTTGTAAAAATTTTGTGCTCGTGGTCGCTTTGGTAATTTTATAAGTTGAGGCGTGCTGTAATTTTTCCAAAACCAAAGTGTTTCATTGATGATTTCCAAAGTGAGTTGAATATTTGAGAAGTAGTTAAAATTTTTGGGCAAAATCATTGAGTTGATGTTTTATGAACCAAGGGTATTTTAGTAATTTTACCCTAAGGGCATTTTCGTAATTTTCCACAAATAGAACTTTTCGAGGAAAACATTGTAAAAGAGTTGTTCTTACGCTTGAAGGAGTGATTTTAAAAGTTTTAAAACCAAGTTTTGTTGTTTCATTCCTTTTCAAAATCAAGGTTAATTCCTTTCTGTTTTAGTCATTATGTTTAGCCTATGACCGAGCCTTCTTGGTCGTGGTGAACCCAAGCTACGCACTGTGAAGGTTTCGTGTGGAGAGGAGGTGAGTCACACTGACCGCTTAAATACCAAGCTCCCACCGAACCTTTCTAGACATGCGCACAGAGTTACCACACCACCGAGCCCTCCGGTTAGGGTGAACCCAAGCTACGCACTGTAGGATACCCAAGAGGTGGTGAGTCACCTGACCGCTTAAATACTGTGCTCTTCCTGCCCAATCCTAGACATGCGTCAGGGTTACCACACCCTAGCTCAATGACTAAGTCATAGGTTAGGTTCGTTCTTTAAGTCTTATGTTCGGCTTGTGTGTTTGAGTAATCTAATCCTAGGGTTCAAATTCCTATAAGTCTATCTACGCTCCATGCTTCCTACCCTTCTACGTAATATAATTCACAAAGAAGTTTAGATGTACTTACTCGGCGGATCGGTCTTGAGACTCTGCCATGCCGCTTTAAAACCCAAAATCAATTAATAAGGCCTACTAAAACATTTTTGGGCCTTGGGCCCCTACAAATGAAGTTTTGAACTGGCTCGATACTAATTTGTAATGTTTCAAACCCGCCCAAACGTTAGGACCGAATATGGGTCGTTATTTAAGAAGAACTTTTGAAACCCATTTTCAAATCCACTTAAGTTTTGTTGAAAACGCTTGCTTTAAGTTATCTTGTCAAATTATACTTAGTTCAAATTCAAAAATTTAATTAAGTCAAGTTATTATACAAATTTCGGATGTGCCCGATGGCACGATAAAACATTTTTCGTGTTAATTTAGAAAACGTGTGATTCAAGTTTATAGTTAAAACAAAATATCCAACATATAAGAAAATAACTAAAGTAAAGTATATGGAGGCCTTATTACATCCAAAATAAAACAACCCAATAATAAAATTTATCATAACCAAATTAAAGTTCATTTAATTCTAAATCCACCGATGGCCACCTCAAGTCCCTCCTACCCATATCCGCGATCTATTCATCACCGAAAAAATAATGGAGAAGGTGAGTCACCAAGACTCAAGATGTAACCCTTCCCTGCTTTAAAACATTTTTCATACACAACACATAACAATTAATATGCAAAATATGAAATACCCATCCTAGCCATCCAAACGCCATCGCTCACCCCGTTGTGGTACCAAACCACCGGTGGTGCTAAACCACCGGTGACATATAGTCACAATGTGTTACTAAAACACCGTGTCCATAGACACAGATCATTTGATGGGGCCAACCCATCGTGTGATACCAAATCACCGCGATTTATCCCATATCTCAAGTGGGCGAACCCAAGGTGGTGTTAACCACGTGGACAAGTCGCTATGAGGTGCCAAACCTCCGGAGGTACCAAACCTCCGTGACCGTAGTCACGGTGTGTTACTAAAACATCGGTGCCCGCTTACACGATTAATACCGCCTCCACTCATCAACCCATATCACACCATAACAGAGTTCATTCATTTATCACATGTATTAAATAAGTCATGCTTCCCAAAAGCATCATAATAATCTCACATAAATAGAGACTTACCGAGGTCCTTGCTTGTACCATTTAAGGTACTAAACCAGATTCACATCAAGCAGATTGACAAGCAACATATATTTATCACACATATTAATCGCTATAAGTGTGTATGTACACACTGTCACCACCGGATAGTCTAAACCAAAAGAAGAGTCGACCACCCTAGATCTATCGCCTCTATATTCGCCAAGACATGAGTTAGTACATTCGCCAAATCAATCAATTTTAAGGGTTCTCCTTTGAACCCGAATCCTTACCCGAAAGTCTTGAGTATCGCCTTTTGTTTCACCACCCTAAAATCGGCACTCAAAGTTAGTAGCCTTCGCTAAAACGATTAACAATCGACTAACTACAGTGAGATCTTACCATTACTTACCACTAAATAACCGAGAAAGGAGGGTCGATCTCATCGCTTGTGAATCCTTGAGTTCCTAGATGGAATCGGCCAAAGAGTGGTTAGTTTTCACGCAAATGCCGAAATTTCGCTTTTCTCCATCCTACAAGTCACAAAGATTGAAAATATGGAAAGAGGGGAATCGCCAACACTTACCTTCTCAACCAATTGAATAAAGGAGAAATCCTGAAGCCACTATACTATTCGGCCAAGACTCTTAAGGGAGTAGTAGGAAGATTTGGCTAGGAAAGAAAAATAATGGGAGAAGGAGTGTTGGAATTTCGCAAATAGGAAATAAAAAGAAAAAGGAAATTGAAGATGGGGATTTCGCCAAGGTTTTGGAGAGGAGGGAAAATAAAAGTAAAATAATAAGCGAGGTGTTTCGCTAGGATCAAATAGTATGGAAAACGAAAAGTATCGTAAGGAGGGTGTTGAAATTCTATTAGCAACGGAGAAAAGAAAAGAGAACAAGGTGACCAAATGGGTGTTTTTATAAGCATTCGCACCCCCTAGTATCCTTGCCGCCCAACTCTTCAACCAAGAGTCCAAAATCCATCCCACTTCCTTAATTTGCTCCAAACCACTTGTTTAATTAAATTCAAAATAATTTGAATTAATCCCAATAAATCAACTAATAAATCAACTAATATCTCCTTTATCTACTATAATAATATCCTTGATTTCCACTTATTATCCAATATTATTAATAAAATAAAAAGAAAGAGAGTTCAAAGAGAGAAAGAACTCTCCCCTCCCTATGCCGTCCAAAACATGAAAGCAAAAGGGAATTACATGATCGAACCATGGCTCTCCCTTGTTCTTGATGGCGCTAATTGTAGCTCCCAAGTGGCCCCCTTTGCCACTTATTCTAGTCTCATTTTATGACAAAAGCTCCCTTATTTATTCTTATAACCCCTAACCACTAAGGCTATCCACCTTTAAAGCAAATAATGTATTTATTTCTACCATTCCGAGCCAACTCAAGGCCTTTAATTAAACTCTATTATTCCATAAATAATATCTCAAAGCTTCATACATAAGAAAAATGATTAAATTCCAAATAACCCCATTTTTGGGATGTTACAGGGACAAGCCCATGGCACACACCCATGTGAATCGTATCCAGACTGTGTTCGAGTCTATTGATGAGGCACGGGCGTGTGAATCTGGATCAGGCCGTGTCAATTTCTTTTTTAGCCCAATTTTGTCTGTTTTAGGCCCATTTCTCGTTCTTTTCATCCCTAGGTGCTTTCCTGAGTATAAAACATGAAAAAAAAGGATTAAGAGCACCTTTTTACACAATTCAGGGAATAAATCATCCAAAAGTATGCTAAATGTGGGATTAAAATATGTTACTTTTACGGTTTATCAAATACCCCCACACTTAAGCTTTTGCTTGTCCTTAAGAAAAATTCTCAACTTACAATTAAAACGAACTTTCCACAATTCATAATTCTCATTAACAATGCCTCATCATAATTCATAGATAATTTATACATGGATAATTTAACTCAAAGACTCCTAAAGATTCAAACAATTCTAAGTCATATATTTGTAGCATGAAAACATAGGTGTATCCCCTTATCTAAATAATTACCTCTAATTCAAAATCGACAAGGATTGACATCCTCACAAAAGATTCACTCAAAGCACTCGAAGTGTTTAAGGTTTAGGATAAAGCACTCATAAGTCAAACCTGAAAGTTAATCCCATAGGCTTGCCTGAAAAACAAATCTCCACCACTATAATATGAGATGATACACAAATCAAAAGGTCTTTAACATGGTTGTAATGGGGCTTAGGTTAAAGGTGTGGATAAATGATGAAATAGAAGGTTAGAATCGAGATTGACTTGACAAATTTCCTAACTTTAGAAAAAGAATTGAACTAACAATTTGAATAATTACATCACATGAAAAATTAAAATACTAATAATACGAGCTTCTTCTTCAAGATATTGAAATTAAACATATAAGCTCACTTAATTACATAACTAAATAATGAATATACTTCAATTTTTTTTTAAGAACAAGCCAATAAATACATAATATAAGAAAGAAATTTATCAACTAAAATAAAGTAATTAGGCAACTGATCAAATCAATTCTCAATAGAAGGGTAGTCAAAGGAATGGTGATAACAAATACGAGTGGGGTTTTGGGTTAATATTATTGGGTGAATAAAAAAATAGGATCAAAGGGTTCACTAAGGGTTAATTGTGAATGTAAGATTTTTAGTGGAGTGAGTGGGTTAAAACCTAGGTGCCTTTATCATCTCAGTATATCAAATAAAAAATGTGGTCTTGACATGTATAATCGAGGCAAGTTCTAAAATAACAATTCAGTGTTGACACACTCATAATCAATAAAGTGAGCATGAAAAGGAGTATATGCTCTATAAGGCTCAAAATCTCACAAAAATTATGGGTGTTTTTTATGTCAACCTCGTAAATTTCAAACTTCAAAGTAATATTCAAATTCAAGTAGACAACCTAGAAAAAAAATTTTATTTCTGAAAAATAGACTTGTCATGCTTGATTCTCTAGTATCTTAAAGTATAAATCATTAATGCACAATTAACTATGACTTACACAAAAACATATCAATAAGAATCATAAATCATCAGAAATTTCATCCTAATTAGTAATATGAGGACATTACTTAAGACAAGATATCATTCAGGGATTTGGGAATAATGCAAAAAGTTAGGCGTAAACTATCACCCCCCCAACACTTAAGATGTACATTGCCCTCAATGTACAAAGATAGATAATATCAAAATAATCATAAAATCATAGGATTGGGAAAGAAGTGAAACTTCCTGAATTTTGGATGAAGTCAATGAAAAGAAACCAGATAGGATTAGAGGTGAACGTGGGGAAGCGTCTCGAACCGTTTGAAATTGAATCCTTAAAGCAGCCGTTCTGATTTTATTATACCCTAAGCTAAATCTAAATTGCATGAAGAATAAGAAGAAAATAATAAATAAATTAAAATTAAAATTAAATAGTGGAAAATGAAAGAAGAAAGACAACTAGAAAAGAGAAGGGAAGAAGGGGGTTTAAATAAAGATGCATCCCATGCCCGTGTTCCTTCCTGTGGTGCCCACACGGCCATGGCCACGGCCGTGTGCAAGGCCGTGTGGTCTGGAAATCTTCACTTTTGGTTTATTTAAATGCTAAAAAGGGAAAATAAAATAATAATAATAATAATAATAATAATAAAATAAAAATGAGGTTAGTACTCGAGTTGCCTCCCGAGAAGCGCTCATTTAAAGTCTTGAGCTAGACTTACCTGTTATTTGTATGGTCATGGTGGTTTGAGGAGGTGAAAATCCTTTCTCATGCGATCAACTCGGTTTTTGATATAAAGTTTAAGTCGAGTAGTGTTTACCTCAAAAGTGCTGAATTTAGGATTACTTACCTCGACTGTCCCATATAGGAAGACTTTAAGTACTTTAAAGGTGATTTCTTTGTTTGTTTTGATGTCTGAAGTGGTGATTCGAGGGTCGTCTTTCTTATTCATCAATACTTGATCCCCTATTTTGAAGTGATTTGTTGTTTCTATCAGCTCGTTTGGGGGTTCCTTCGATTTTTCTTCGTGTGATTTTGATTTCTCATTAAAGTGTGTCTTCCACTCTTCTAGTTTGTCAACCTTAAGGCTTCGTTCCTCATGTAATTCTTCTTTCTTGGCATGGGGTCCATGATTTGGCTCAGGTTTGTAACCTTGTGGTGTTTCCTGTGATGAAAGTTGAACAGATTTTTCATCAATTGAATTTACTTTCTCACCTTCATCAATTGATGTCTTGGTCGAGTCAAGAGCTTGTAAACTGATCGATTCATCACCTACACGAAGAATGAGTTCTCCTGTGCCAACATCAATTTTAGTCCTGACAGTTGCTAAAAAGGGTCTTCCTAAAATTAAAGGAATCGAATTATCCTCATCCATGTCTAAGACAACAAAATCTACTGGGTGATAAACCGTAAAAGTAACATATTTTAATCCCACATTTAGTATGCTTTTGGATGAATTTATCCTTAATTTATGTAAAAAGGTTCTCTTAATCCTTTCTTTTCATGTCTTATACTCAGGAAATCACCCAAAGATAAAAAGGACGCAAAACGGGTTTAAAATGGACCAAAGTGGGCCAACCCAGGAAGTCAGCATGGCCTGGACTTCATGCCACACGGCCATGCCCCACTATTTAGAGTGCACACGGTCACACCCTGATTTACACGACTGTGCCTCATCGACAAAAATCCCAACACGACCAGACCCCGATGTACACGGCTGTGCCCCAATTGGCAGACCCGAAGCACGGCCTCTACGCAGATATTGCATGGGCGTGTCATAGTCGTTCCTAAATTGAGAGGATGGAGACACGGGCTGGACCACGATTTACACGGGCGTGTCAAGGCCGTGCCCTTGCCGTGGGAAAGAGTAATTTCATTTGAAATTGGATGCTTGGAGCCCAAGAAACGCAATCCTAAGTCCACTCAAGCACTTAGAACAAATTTCACTTGAATTACGAGTACTTAAGAGCCAAGTAAAGCATCCCAAATGTCTATATAAACAACCCAAGCCAGCAATTCAAAGTCGTTAGGTTTTAGCAGAGTTTTCTACCAGAGCTTTACTTGTTTAGGGAATTACTCGAAGATAGGCAGTTGATCCATCTCGAAGAGTTGGAATTCTGCTCAAGATGGAGGATCTCTCCTTCAATTCCTTCAAGGGGTTTTAGGGATTTCTTATGTTTTGTTTTATCTTTTCTCTTGAGATGTTTTCTTATTTTATTATGAACTAGATCCTTCAGATACTTGAAGGGAAACCTATGATGGATTTTGTTATTTGATCTATTGGTTTATATGATAAATACTTATTTGTTCTTAATTATGTTGCTCAATTTAATGTGCTTATGGAGGAGGAATTATATCTAGCATAATTAAGCGAGAGTTGATCTAGAGATTTACGGGGTGAAACCTAATATAAGGGTCCATTGATCGATTTAACCCCTACAACTAATTAACCTAAGGTTTGTTATTCGCTTTGAGAGAAGGTTTAATATAGGTTAAGTCTCATCAAGCTAAGTAAAAGAAATCATATGAATTGAAAGTTAGATAATAAGTGAAGTCATAGGTGGATTCTTCCCGAGGGTATCATTTTTATCAACTGAGTTTTCCAAAGTCTTTTCCCAGTTTATTCTTTTGTCTTTGCATTTAGTTTAAGCAATTCATTAGTCTTAGATAAGTTAATTAATCACTTCATATTTAAGGCTAAATAATAGGAAGAAAGTGAGTAGTAGTACTTTTAGGTTCCTTGGGTTCGATAAGATATTCTTGCCAAAGCTATACTACTGTTCGATAGGTGCACTTGCCTCTATCGTTTTCATAGTTAGTCTACAGGTTTGATTATCCTTAATAAATTTTAAAACTAGACTGTTTTGCAGCGATCAAGTTTTTGGCGCCGTTACTTGGGAATTCTAAAATATTACTTAAAGCTCTATTTTATTACTTTAGCCATTATTATTATTTTACTTTGCTAGCTTTTCTTTTATTTAAATTTTGATGCTAGTTTTTCAAGGAATGGCAATAATAATTATCGTTGGCAAGGCATGGGGACAATTCCTCTTGAAGCAACTAGTATTTTCAACCTCGGCGTGGTCACCGGGTTATCTAATCGATTCGAAATAATGAATAAAAAGATTGATGGTTTGAATAATCTCGTAGGTACACCCAATAATGCAAGATAACTTGAATCGAGAGGCGTGGTGAATCCTCGAGTACCCACCCTACGGATATGGCATGAAAAATGAACAAGTCCACTATATAAGTAACTACTCTAGATGTCAAAATAATTTTTATAGTGACACTTATACTACAGGATGGAGGTACCATCCCGACTTGTCGTGGAATGATCAAAGACAGGATTTTCCTCCAAATTTTCAACAACCTTATCGACAGGAAGGGAATCAAACCTCGAAGAGATTCTGACAAAATTGGTGACAGCTAAAAACTCTCGTCTTCAAAAGGCTGAAGAAACACTCGATGAACAACAAAGATCAATCGAGGAATCAAAATTCAGTAAGAGAAATCATCGCGTCGGTTGGACTACTTATTGAGATATTATGTGAAATACGGATAGAGATTTTTCCAAAGGCACACAAGAAAGTAAGCAATTACACTAAGGAGTGGCAAAGAGTTAATTGAACCACAAAGAAAGACACCACATGAAATTATCAAGAAAAAGAGTGTAGAAGGTGAGAACGATAATCCATTTCCTACAGAGAATAAAACAAAAATTCCATATCTAGTAAAATTGAAGAAAGAACAATTGGATGCTCAATATGGTAAGTTCCTCGAACTCTTTAAACAAATACATATTAACTTACCTTTCATTGAAGCTATTTCACAGATGCCGAAGTATGCAAAATTCTTAAAGGAACTTCTTACGAACAAAAGGAAGCTTGAGGAGGTATCCATGGTGGAGCTTAACGAAGAACGTTCAGCCCTTCTCCAAAATAGACTACCACAGAAATTAAAAGATCCAGGGAGTTTCACTATTCCTTGCTTAATTGGTAGTTTAAACATCAAGAAAGCATTAGCAGACTTAGGCGCTAGTATTAATTTAATGTCTTAAAAATTATTTAAACGGCTAAATCTTGGGGAATGAAATCCCACTATGATGAGTATTAAATTAGTCGATAGATCTATTAAATATCCTAGGGGAATAATTGAAGATGTCTTGGTCAAAATTGATAAATTTATTTTTCCTGTTGATTTCGTTATGTTAGACATGGATGAAGACATTAATGTTCCTTTAATCTTAGGGCATCCCTTTTTTGCCACTGCTAGATCTATTATTGATGTAGGTAATGGTAAACTAGCTCTGAGAATAGGTGATGAAGAAATTATCTTTCAACTCTGTAATGCCATGCGATATTCTAAAGAACAAGATGATTCCTATTATTTCGTCGACACTACTGATCATATTATAAAGAATTCATTACAGGAAATTATACAAGGTGACACATTGGAATTGCGATTGGCTCAAAAAGAGGGGGAAGAAGATGAAGACAATCTGAAAATGTCATCATATGAACAACAGAGAAAAGAAAGCATCAAGAATGATAATGAAATAAAAAAAAACCTCCATCGTAGAGCCACCCAAATTGGAACTCAAATAGTTACCAAAACACCTAGAATATGCATTCCTTAGAGACAATTCTACACTACCAGTAATCATTTCCTTAGAATTAAAATCCAAAGAAAAGGAAGAACTGATAAAAGTACTAAAAGAACACAAGAAAGCCATAGCTTGGAAAATTTTCGATATCAAGGGAATAAGCCCCACATTCTGCACCCACAAAATTTTGATGGTAGAAGAATATAAACCATGTGTGCAACCTCAGAGACGTTTAAACCCCAACATGGAAGAGGTGGTCAAAGCCGAGGTAATTCTAGATGCAGGAATAATTTATCCTATTTCTGACAGCACTTGGGTAAGTCCTATGCAGGTAGTTGAATGATGTCACCGGAAAAGATCATTTTCCTTTGCCTTTCATAGATCAAATGCTAGAAAGATTATCCGGGCATATGTACTACTACTTCCTGGATGGACTCTCCAGATACTTTCAAATCCCCATAGCTCTTGAAAACCAAGAAAAAACAACATTTACATGCCCATACGGTACGTTTTCTTATCATAGAATGCCTTTTGGATTATGTAATGCCCCTGCTACTTTTCAGCATTGCATGTTGGCAATCTTCGACAAACTCGTGGAGGACATCATCATGGATGATTTCTCGGTATTCGGTAATTCTTTCCATCTTTGCCTTAAAATTTAAAATGAGTTCTAACGAGATGTGAAGAAACAAACCTTGTTTTAAATTGGGAGAAATGCCATTTTATGGTTAGAGAAGGAATTGTATTAGGACATAATATCTCTAGTAAAGGAATTGAGGTAGAAAAAGCAAAAGTTGAAACCATAGAAAAATTACCTCCCCCTAGCTCAGTCAAGGCTATTAGAAGTTTTTTAGGACACGCAGGTTTTAATAGAAGATTTATTAAGGATTTTTCTAAAATAGCTAGCCTTTAACAAAATTACTAGAAAAAGATGTTCCTTTTAATTTCAATCATGAATGTTTAGATGCATTCAATGTCCTTATGGATAAATTAGTAAATGCACAGATTATAATTACACCTGATTGGAACTTACCCTTCGAATTAATGTGTGATGCAAGTGACTTTGCAGTAGGTGCAGTTTTGGGACAACGAAGAGACAAGCATTTTCAGCCAATCTACTACGCTAGCAGAACATTGACACTTGTGCAAGAAAATTACACCACGACTGAGAAAGAATTGCTAGCTGTAGTTTTTGCTTTTGAAAAATTTAGACAATATCTAATATTATCTAAAGTTGTTCTATACACTGATCATTCAGCTCTTTGTTATCTTTTAAACAAACCTGATGCAAAACCTAGGCTAATACGATGGATTTTACTCTTACAGGAATTTGACTTAGAAATACAGGATAAGAGGGAAGCTGAGAATCTCGCGGCAGATCATCTTTCAAGACTCAAAAATCCACACACCAATGAGCATGATGAACATGAAATAAATGATTCGTTTCCCGAAGAACAACTCTTTTCTATAACGCATTCTAAACTACCCTGGTTTGCAAATATTGCAAACTATCTAGCACTAACATCCCGCTAAGAATTGACACATCACCAAAAGAAGCGATTCTTTGTCGATGTGAAAACTTATTTTGGGAGGATCCTTTTTTTCGCATATGTGCGGATCGTAATTCAAGATGCGTTACAAGGATAGAGGCAAGCAAAATCCTAGAACATTGTCATTCAGGACCATCAGGAGGACACTACAGTGGTATTAAGACAGCTCACAAAATACTCGAATCAAGTTTTTACTAGCCCACTCTATTTAAAGATGCCAATAGGTATGTTACCTCGTGTGACAAATGCCAAAGAACAGGTAACATCTCTAAACGTGATGAAATGCCTTAAACATATATGCTATCATGTGAAATATTTGACGTATGGGGTATTAATTTTATGGGTCCATTCCCGAGTTCATTTGGAAATAAATACATCCTAGTAGCAGTTGATTACATGTCAAAATGGGTAGAAGCGGAAGCCTTACCTACCAATGATGCTAGGGTTGTAGTTAAATTTCTCAAAAGACTATTTTCCTGATTCGGTACACCTAGAGCCATCATCAATGATAGGGGCACTCATTTCTGTAATACACAATTTGAAAAAGTCTTAAAGAAATTTGGAGTATGCCATAGAACAGCCACCCCTTATCATCCCCAAACTAGTGGGCAAGTTGAGGTAGCAGACCGAGAGCTTAAGCGCATTATAGAAAAAATAGTTGAATCAAATAGAAAAGATTGGGCAATTAAAGTAGATGATGCTTTATGGGCTTATAGAATAGCATTCAAAACACCTCTAGGGACATCCCCATACAAGCTCGTATACGGGAAAAGTTGTCATCTACCATTCGAGTTAGAACACAAAGCTTTCTGGGCAATAAAATTTTTAAATACTGACCTTGACCTTGCAGGAAAGAGAAGAATGATGCAAATAATCGAATTAGATGAATGGAGAACGGAAGCCTATGAGAACTCAAGGTTGTACAAAGAAGTAACAAAGCGACGTCATGATGCCCACCTCAAGCGATCAAGACATGTCGAGGTAGGAGACCTAGTCCTATTATACAATTCAAGGCTTAAATTATTCCCTAGGAAGTTAAAATCTAGATGATCAGGCCCATTCATGATCAAACAATATTTCCATATGGCCCCATTGAGGTAACTCATACCACTAAAGGTACATTCAAGGTAAATGGTCACCGACTTAAGATTTATAATGGTGCAGATCTTGGAGATACAAGAGAGGAGTTTATGCTCCATGAGCCTTCCTTTAGAACTAAAAACAAGGAGAGTCTAGCTTAAGACTATAAACGAGCACTTCTCGGGAGGCAACCCGAGCACTAAACACATTAACTTTGTTTTGCAAAGTCTAACAAAAATGTAGGATCATTAACACAACCTTGAACACGGGCGTGCCCATAACCGTGCATAAACAGGGAAAACCTCTCTTTTCCAACACGGGCTACGATAAAATCACATGGGCGTGCCTCATAACCGTGTGAGGCTACTGACTTATTGAGCACGGCTGGAACACGGGCGTGCACCATGACCGTGTGAACATACTGACTTATCGAGAACAGGCGTGTCAAATTATCACACGGGCGTGCTAAAGACCCTAAATCGCGCCCAATTCCAAGCAATCGCAAAAAGCACAGGCAGTTCAAATTTAACACGGCCGTGTCAAGTGGCCATGTTCCCCTCCTTATATAAGAAAATTAACCGAAAAAAAACCCTCTCCCATTTTAAACCCTAGACACAATTCTCAGCCTCCTTCCCCAAAATTTCCACCATACCCACACCCTCCACCACTCAAAACTACCTCTCCCTACTTTTTCCTCAGTATAACCAATCAAAAACAAGTCGCATACCACAACACAACCAGCACTACCACATACCACGCCACTTCCATCATTGTGCTTCACGGTGTTAAATCGCATACAACCATCCCTAGTTCCTTTTTCTTCATATTTTCAATTATTTTCTCTTTATTTAAAAGTTATAGTTGATTTTAGACTCAAAAGACCTGATTCATTTTTAGTTTTTCAGTATTTTTGCTTTCATCTTCTTCTTGATTGATTTATTAATTGTTTCCTTCTATTTTGATTTCAATTCTTTTTAATATATTCTATGTTTTAGCATTTTATTTTTTTATGCTGATTTTTCTTCCCCCTTCATTGCAGAATTGATACTGTATTGACTAAATTTAGTTAAATGTTAAATTATAACTCTCATACACCATGACTGATTCCAATGAAATCTTTGTTTACCTTTTGTTATTTTATTCAGAACTAAATAATTATTTTAGTTAAGAATTGTTCATAAGATTACGATTTTAGTATTTGTTCTTCAAAGAAG
This sequence comes from Gossypium rotundifolium, assembly GCA_025506655.1. Lineage (NCBI taxonomy): Eukaryota > Viridiplantae > Streptophyta > Magnoliopsida > Malvales > Malvaceae > Gossypium > Gossypium rotundifolium. The sequence continues at coordinate 32,436,909 of CP106727.1, read as the reverse complement.
CATCTATCTTGGCTATTGACTGTGATTATTGGCTGTATAAAGGAGGTGCATCTCTTTTTGATTATGTTGTAGGAATTATGTCGTCATCACGTCTTAAAAGGGTCATTCCAAGCAAGAAAAGAAAAACACCTGGACCATCTTTGGCTAGCGCCTCATCAGAAATTCGACACCGCTTCCTCCAATTTAATCAAAACACTCAGGAAGAACGATATAAGGCACTCTGGGAACACCGTTTAGGCATAGGAAGATGTATGGAATGGAACGTAATAGAAAAAATTGGACTGACATTCGATATCTGAGCCCTCATAGCAACAGAGCCATGGGAGCGGTTCTTCTCTATAATCGAGCCTACTTACTTGGAACTCACACTCGAATTTTGTTCCACATTCACATTGCAAACAGTGAGGGCTCAGTATGACGACCTCGGCACTATCCAATTTCATCTCAGGGGCACAATACGACGATTAAGCGTACCACAATTTGGTACGGCCCTTAGTCTCTACACTCCAAAATTTATTGAAGAAAATCCTCTAGACGATTTAAATCGTGACCTGCATATCACTCAAATCACCTGCTGGCAAAGCTTACACCCTACTACAAGAAACTATAATCCCAGTCATTCAAAGGCGACCGCCCTTTCCCCAGCTCTCAGGTATATTCATGCTATCCTTGCTCATACAATTACAGGCCACAAAGAGAGCACAGGCGTCGTTAATAAACAAGACGTCTACTTCTTGTCATGCATGTCTGAGGGACATGTTTTTGATGTGGCGTATTTTATCGCATTCGCAATGCAGCATCAGACAGAGGCACATAGAAAGGGCATCATTTCAATGGGGCCATACATATCGCGATTAGCTCGACACTTTAATCTCCTCGACACCGATTAGCAGAGGTCCTCACTCACATTGATCGGATACATGACACCTCAAGGGATACAAACAATGTTACATATGAATATGATCAAACGACGTCGTGGAACAGACCCTCCTTAATACAGACTAACTATAGAAGAGGAGGTGCCCGAGGACATTCCTGATGATGTACCACCAGTCCCGAGCCAGTAGCAATCATGTTCAACGACTTCATTGGCAGATATCTCTACACTCCTCACTCAGCTCGAGCACTATTGTACCCAGCAGATTACTGGCAATGCTCGACGTCTTGATGGGATCGAGGCCACCCTTCATCAAATCTATCATTACTTTCACATATCTCCATCAGCACCACCCGGGATCCAAATTAACGATGAGGACTTACGAGTTCTCATATATTGTTTTTGACATATATTTTTCCCTATTTTAAATGTTTGATTAATGATGCTTCTATTTTGAACTTTATTAGTATTTTATGTTTTATTTTATTTTTATTCTTATTCTTATTTTTATACCATTGGCTATCTAACCTCATAAGCAATCCCTATTCAAAAATTATTAACTAAGTGACTTTGTAGAATCAATTACACGCCGCATAAACACATATTCACATAAAAGTCACCCGAGGAATGTATTTTGGACTCTATCCAAAAATTCAGGAAGTGTCACTTTCTCCCTTCTCTTTTGATTTATCCCATTACTTTCATTATTTATCTTTGTACATTGAGGGCAATGTACATCTTAAGTGTGGGGGAGTAAAAGTGTCCAACTTTTTGTTTTATTCTCAAATCCTGAATTTAGTCTTGATCTTAATTATTTTTCTCATATTATTAATTAGGATGAAATTCCTATGATTTATGATTTTTATTGATATGTTTTAGAACAAATCATAGTTAATTGTGTATTGATGTTTAAATTTGAAGAATACTAGAGAATCAAGCATGATAAGTCTATTTTTCAAAAATAAAAATTGATAGGTTGTTGAACTAAATATGAGTATTACTTTGAAATTTGAAATCTATAGGGATTGATGTCAAAAACACCCATAATTTCTCTGAGATATTGAGCCTTATAGAGCATATACTATTTTTCATGCTCACTTTTATTGATATTGAGTGTGTCAACTTTGAACTGTTATTCTAGAACTTGCCTCGTTTATGCATGTCGAGACCACAATAATGATTTGATATACTGAGATGATAAAGGCACCTAGGTTTTAACCCGTTCACTCCACTAAAAAGCCTACCTACATAAATAACTCCTAGTGAACCCCGTTGAATCCTAACAACCTTTTTATTGACTCACCCACTAATATTATCCCAAAATACCTTTGTATTTATTATCAACATTCTTTTGACTACCCCTCTATCGAGAATTGACTTGATCAATTGCCAAATTAGGCTATTTCAATTATCAAAGTTCCTTCTATTAAGTTTTTCTTAGTTTGTTCTTAAAAAAAAAATCCAAGTTTATTCAATAAAAGAGCTTAGAGCAATTAAACTCCAATTGTTGAAGAAAAAAGCTCGTATTAAAGTATTATCAAATTTTAAAGTGAAGAAAATACTCTTTATTATGGAGTAATTATCAATAGTGATATTATTACTTTTCATTCGATGTAAATATTCATATTTAGTTCATTATTTTTTAGATTAGGTAATTAGTCAATTCAATCTTGATTTAAACCCTCTGATTCAGCCTTTATCCACACCTTTTAACCCAAGCCCTGTTACAACCGTAATAAAGACCTTTTGATCTATTTATTATCTCATATACAGTGGTGGAGATTTGATTTTCAGGCAAGCCTATGGGATTAACTTTTCAGGTTTGACTTTTGAGCGGTTTTTCTCGATCCTTAAACACTTTGAGTTCTTTGAATGAATCTTTAGTGAGGATGTCAATCCTTGTCGGTTTTAAATCAAAGGTAATTATTTAAATAAGGGAGACACCTATGTTTTCATGCTACAAAATCATGACTTATCTCGTTTGAATCTTTAGGGCACTTCGAGCTAAATGATCCATGTATAAATTATCTATGAATTATGATGAGGCATTGTCAATGGGAATTATGAATTTTGGAAAGTTCGTTTTAATTGTAAGTTGAGAATTTTGCTTGAGGACAAGCAAAAGCTTAAGTGTGGGGGTATTTGATAAACCGTAAAAGTAACATATTTTAATCCCACATTTAGTATGCTTTTGGATGAATTTATCCTTAATTTATGTAAAAAGGTGCTCTTAATCCTTTCTTTTCATGTCTTATACTCAGGAAAGCAACCAAGGATAAAAAAGGACGCAAAACGGGTTTAAAACGGACCAAAGTGGGCCAACCCAAGAAGTCGGCATAGCCTGGACTTCATGCCACACGGCCGTGCCCCAATATTTAGATTGCACACGGTCACACCCTGATTTACATGACCGTGCCTCGTCAACAAAAAGCCCAACACGGCCTGACCCCGATGTACACGGTCGTGCCCCAATTGGCAGACCCAAAGCATGGCCTCTACCCAGATATTGCACGGGCGTGTCATAGCCGTGCCTAAATCGACAGGATGGAGACACGGGCTGGACCATAATTTACATGGGAGTGTCAAGGTCGTGCCCCTACCACGGGAAAGAGCAATTTCACTCAAATTGGATGCTTGGAGCCCAAGAAACGCAATCCTAAGTCCACTCAAACACTTAGGATGAATTTCACTTGAATTACAAGTACTTAGGAGCCAAGTAAAGCATCCCAAATGTCTATATAAACAATCCAAGGCAGCAATTCAAAGTCGTTAGGTTTTAGCAGAGTTTTCTGCTAGAGCTTTACTTGTGTAGGGAATAACTCGAAGATAGCCAGTTGATCCATCTCGAAAAGTCAGAATTCTACTCAAGATGGAGGATTTCTCCTTCAATTCCTTTAGGGGGTTTTAGGGATTTCTTATGTTTTGTTTTATCTTTTCACTTAAGATGTTTTCTTATTTTATTATGAACTAGATCCTTTAGATACCTGAAGGGGATGAAACCTATGATGGATTTTGTTATTTGATCTATTGGTTTATATGATAAATACTTAGTTTGTTCTTAATTATGTTGCTCAATTTAATCTGATGTGCTTAGGTGGAGGAGGAATAGACCCTGCCTAAGAGTAGATCTAGCATAATTAAGTGGAGTTGATCGGGCGCCTAGAGATAGGGTTACGAGATTTTGCCGGATTAGGGTGAAACCTAATATGGGAGTCCATTGATCGATTTACTACTTCCTTAGGGGGTTTGTAACACCCCAAACCCGGCCCATTCACTACGACTGAATTTGAAATGCCACTGCGGAACACGTTCGAAAATATTCTTACTTAAAAGTGAAAACCGTTAAAAATTTGTGGCCTTTAATAAAACATTTTTGTAACTTAAAATATTCTAAGTAAAAATTAAGTGGTTATAAAAATACCAGATTCAAAACTTTATTATGACTTTTGAGATTTAAATAGCTTTTAAAATTAAACTTACAAAATATTAACAATTACAAATCCATCCAAACATAGCAAAAACTCAAATACTTTAAGTGGCCCATATTAAAAAAACAAATAATAAATCAAAGTACTTAATAATAAACTGCATGAAATAAAATGTCTTCTGCATGGGCCACCTTGTATCCTCTCCAAACCCGGTCCAAGCATCACCTGCAATGTTAATAAAATTTGGGTGAGTCATACAGACTCAGTGTGCAATTAGACCACTAAATTCCACCCACATGTCAAACCACATATTTACCCACATGTTAGATATTAATGCAACATTATTCACATGAGTTCACTTATTGGGCTTGGCCCACATTCACATCAATAGAGTTCACATATTTGGCTTGGCCCATAACCATATCACATTCTTATAATAGGGTAATTAACTACATGTTTCCACATCTTTGGCTTGGCCTATTTCCACATTAATCCACATATCATATCTTTGGGCTTGGCCCATTTTCACATATATTCATATCACATGTTATGCAATTATGAAGCCCAACCCAGCCTAGGGTCCATCCTCTACACACCCCCGTATCCAGCCTACCACACACCAGGGGATTGTTAAATCACCCTCTCCTTTTTACTCCAATAAGGCAACAAATGCCGTCACGTGAACTTAATTGCAAATAATCCACAACGTGACCTCAGTCAACGTCAATCCACGATGTAACCAAAGCTAACATCAAAACCATGATGAGCATAAAGCCATCAATAACCACGATATGGCACATAGTCTATATCAACCACGATGGGGCATAGAGCCATTCATCAAACCATGTACTCGAAGTACACCCTGTCCTTCTTTCATAACCCACCCATGCACATGCAACATAAAATAATGCCATGATGATATTGCATGTACATGTTATTTAGCACATTATCACATATTCATAACAATAGTCACATTTCATCAGATTTGGTACTTACCGGATTATTGACATACCCTTTGAGGGTATCCATATCACAATTTCCACTGCACTAGTTAGCACATTCATAACACACATACAGATATTACATACAATTATAAACCCGGAAAACGGTAGGCTAATTACACACCTTATAACTTGGAGAACTACGCTTTCAATACCAATGCTATCACTAAGCGATACTACAGCTATTTGTCTACTTTCTTGTTCTGACGTTGGCCCACACCCCGGTGGCCAATCCCGCACTGCAGAAATGGATCTCTTCTTAAACTTCGGGATAGGGACTATCCCTTTACCTTCTCGATTTTCATTAATGATATCTTAATCAGAACCAAATGGTTAAACACTAATACTTTAATCTAAATATTTCGAATCGAAACTACACTTACTAAATATCCTTACCACAATGATCTGAATCCCGAAACTTGCCCTTATGCCGGTCGATTTGCCCTTAACACCAAAGTACTCAATCGGTCAACCCTTAATATCCAAAATATGACCTATAGCCGAATATCACATAACACTTACCTTACTATTTAGCGAAATCCTTAGCTACTTAAATAGTCAAAATCCTTGAGCATACAAATCCAAAAGCTTCTCCTTTAACGCTCCTTAACGTTGGCACATACAAAAGAAACACACAACATGGCTTAAAGAGGATTCGACTATCCTAAAAAGAACCCAAACCGATTACTAAAGAAGAATCTACTTACCAACGCCTACTAGAGGAGGTTGCTAGAAAGAAGTCGACAGCACCATTCGGTCACAGGGATTTGTGAAATAGAAGGGAGAGTGAGAGACAAAAAGATTCGGCAATAAGGAACAATGATAGAGGGGTTTTAGTTTTTGTGACTTGCGGCAAAACAAAGAGAATAGGCACTTTAAGCTTCGGTTATGGCTTCAAAGAAATAGAAATAGATTTGGTGTTGGATGAAAGAAAAGAATGAGAGGTGTGAGTGGGAAGAAATTCGGCACAAAGAAATTTAAAGAAAAAGATATCAAAGATGATTACTCCCCCCTTATAAAGAATTCAGCTACTATATCCTTGATATTATCAAACTCTTTGATAATCTCCTCTATTATCTCCTTAACAAATAAAATAAATTAATCCAACATTAATCCCTTATCAAACTCCTATATTATCTCTTATCACCTATTTAAACCAAAATAAATAAAATAAATCCTTATTTATCTCTTCTTCATCTTGCACAAAATAATTAAATCAACAATTATCCTACTTGAATAAATAAAACAACAATTATCTATTATCTACCAACTTAAAATAAAATAATCATCAATTATCCTACCTTAGCCGAAATTAATAGGAGAATTAAGCTCAATCCTCCTTCAATTGAAAGTCCAATTGCCATCTAATTTCTTCTCACCCTTCTTCCTTGACGCCAAAGCAAAAATAAAAACACTCCCATGTGCTTCCCACGTTACTCAAACCTGAGACCTGCTGGCCCTTTGATGCAAGCTGCAGGTAACGTCCCAAGCCACTTTACTGTGGGCTCCTTTTGTGTCATAAACTCCCCACACTTCCTTTTAAGACCTCCTTCCCTAGCTCTCCCTTGTCTTAACGCCAAAAGCAAAATAAAAATCGCCTCCCTTGCCAACAAGATTGAACATGAGACACTGCTCCTTGCTCTCTGAGATAACGCCCCAAGCCACTTTGCCAAGGCATTTTTTGTGACATGACTCACACAGAATTTCTTTTAAAACCTTCTTCGCCAGGCGCCTTCTTGATGCAAAAATAAATGCTCCTTGCTTTCTTCGCAACTCGAACCAAGGCCCTTATCCCCACTACACATGGTGTCCATTGCCACTTTACCACATGATTTCTTGTGGCATTAATTTCCTGAAAATTCCTTTAAAGCCTCCTTAGCCCAGTTCCCCTTTTTGACGCAAAAATAAAAGTCTCTAATTCTTTCCACGATACTCGAACCTCTTCCCTTCCTCCCAGCCTATGACGTCATGCACCAAGGCCCTAAGTGGCGCCTTGTAGCCACTTTACCAGGCCCACTTTCATGTCCATAAACTCCTAAAATTTTCTTTAAGGCCTCATTCGCCTAGTTTTTCATTTTAGACTTAAAATCCAACATTTTTCCAAAGCTTTCCCCTTGATCCTTGGGTTCTAAAAACTCCTAAAACATACTCAACCACACTTAAAGCCTACTAACACTTGAGTTATGCTTCAAACGCATAACCCTTAATTTAGGATATTACAGTTCTACCCTCCTTAAAAATAATTTTGTCCTCAAAATTACTTACTATCGTTCAATCGTGCATCCTTAACTCATCACACTACTTTACTGCTGTGCACTCTGATAAAACTAACACATTCCTAGATACTATCTCAAGATTCGCATTCAAGATTCCATACACTTCTCTAACATCACAAGAATGAACTAGCTTTATAACAATCAAGGCAATAAAGAGATTCCAGGATTAGGGAACATACCCGATCCTATCTGGTCCAAGTTCCTCCTCGCTACGATTGATTGCCTAAGCCAACCTTGGTTGCTTTGCATCAGAACCTTCAGCACCTCTGCTTGGGGCTCCACGACCTTGACCTCGAGCCCTATCCATCACTTGAGGACATTTCTTAACCAAATGAGCCTTAGATCCACACCGAAAACATTTCTTACTATTTCCCCAACATTCTCCTACATGAGCTCTCCCACATTGGGCACATAGATGACTCTGATTCTCCACAATCGTGCAATTACACGTCTGAAATTCTCAATCCTTGGCCTTTTTCAAAAACCTTTAGATGATTCCGACGATCCAAAACTTCTCTTATTCCGGTTTCTATTCTTTTCTCGGTTTTGCCTCACGGTCTTCTTAACTTCTTTAGCTATCCGAGCTTTCTCTACTAGAATTGTAAAATCTCGTTCTCTTAACGGAGCAATCAACACTCACAGCTCATCTCGCAATCCATCTTCAAATAGGACACACCTTTCGTAATCAGTAGCCACGATCCCCTTAGCATACTGACTTAATCGCACAAATTCTGCTTCATATTTCTCTACCGACATACTTCCTTGTACCAAATGTAAAAACGCCTTTCTTTACGAGTCTAAATAACTAGCTCCAACATACTTTCCTTCGAACTTAACCTTAAAGTGCTCTCAATTTACTCGATCTGCAAGGGTACCTTGCCTGATAGTGAGCCACCATCGATAAGCTTCATCTCGAAGCAACGAGACAACACCTTTCAGCTTTTCCTCAGCAGTTAGGTCCAAATCATCCATAATCCTTTCAATTGCTTCTAGCAAATACTCCACTACATTCGGAGCTACTCCAGATACTCCTCTAAAAATCTCGGCTCCGTTTGACTTAAGTCTTCCAGGCATTGACTTCCAAACTTTATTGCCCACATTAGCTCCTGCAACTTGCTCTAGTACTCGCAGCATAGCTAATGATACTGCATCATCTCCTCCAGTCTGATCCTGATCCTCCGTGCCCACTGTTAGCAGCGACACATCACTTTCTGTCCCATGGCCAGACCCTACTGGTTCCGATACTGCCATTCTACCTCAATCGCGTCTACTAGAACTCATGTCTAACGTCGAGTTTTAATCTGATTAAAAAGTTTTATGCATTAACACTTTTGTTCCACTGTTTATCCGCGAACAATTTTATGAAAAGAAGTTCAATAGTGGTTCTTTCGATCAATCATAGTCTTAGTTTCAAGTTCACTATTCTAATTCAGAGATTCACATTCACATTCACATTCATTCATCTCGATAGAGACACATTCATTCATCAATAACATTCCATCATACTTTCATGGGCATTTTTGACCATTCCCAACCCAGGGGTAATTTTGTCATTTTCCCTACAGGGGTATTTTGGTAATAAATCGGCATCACTTCAAAAATAATCTTTACAAATCAAGGCATTTCAAAATTCTCAAGACTCAAGGGCATTTTTAAAATATTTTTCAAATCAAAGGTATCGCAAAATTTTGGAAATCGGGCTATTTCGGTAATTTTGGAAGTTAGGGGCATTTTCATAAATTTTCCCAAATCAGGGTATCTCGGTATTTTGTAAAATAGGGTTTCTGATATTTTATAAAGTAAAAATATTTTAACATGAGTCGAGGATATTTTTGAAAATCTTAGAAACTAAGGGTATTTTAGTAATTTACAACATAGGGGCATTTTTGTAATTTTGTAAATCAGAGATATTTTGGAACAATTTTCACAATAATCTTCTGCTACAATTAAAAGGGTAATTTAGGGATTTTAAAACTAAGGATTTTATAAAACTGCACGGCTAGTCCCTTTTGGATTTTAATTATCGGGTTTAGCCCGTGAATAAGTCCTCTTGGTTAAGGTGAACCGTAGCTACGCACTAGGTAGGATTCGAGTAAAGAGGAGGTGAGTCGCTAGGACTGCTTAAGTACCAAGCTCTTACTGAATCCACTCCTAGACATGCGCACAATGGTTGCCACACCTTAACTCGGCGACTTAGACACAGGTTTGTTTGATTGTCCTTAAGTCTTATGCATATGTTTGAGTACACTAGTCCTAGGGTTCAATAGCCCTAACATTCTAATCTACGAGCCCAAATAAGCCCATAACATTCACATATAAATCACTTCAATAGTCAGAGGTACTTACACCGTGGACTTGGCCTGAGAATCTGGTGCCATGCCGAAAACCTTAAAAATTTTACGAAAAATCCATATTTTTGAAAAGCCCATTTTAGAAAAAAAAATTTTGGGCCCAAATCCCTCAAAGCTGAGTTTTGAATCGGGCTCTGATACCAAACTGTAACACCCCAAACCCGGCCCATTCACTACGACCGAATTTGAAATACCACTACGAAACACGTTCAAAAATATTCTTACTTAAAAGTGAAAACCGTTAAAAATTTGTGGCCTTTAATAAAACATTTTCGTAACTTAAAATATTCTAAGTAAAAATTAAGTGGTTATAAAAATACCGGATTCAAAACTTTATTGTGACTTTTGAGATTTAAATAGCTTTTAAAATTAATCTTACAAAATATTAACTTAATTACAAATCCAACCGAAACATAGCAAAAACTCAAATACTTTAAGTGGCCCTTATTACAAAAACAAATAATTAATCAAAGTACTTAATAATAAACTGCATGGAATAAAATGTCTTCTGCATGGGCCACCTTGTATCCTCTCCAAACTCGGTCCAAGCATCACCTTCAATGTTAATAAAATTTGGGTGAGTCATATAGACTCAATGTGCAATTAGACCACTGAATTCCACCCACATGTCAAACCACATATTTACCCACATGTCAGATATTAATGCAACATTATTCACATGAGTTCACTTATTGGGCTTGGCCCACATTGACATCAATAGAGTTCACATATTGGGCTTGGCCCATAACCATATCACATTCTTATAATAGGGTAATTAACCACATGTTTCCACATACTGGGCTTGGCCCATTTCCACATTAATCCACATATCATATACTAGGCTTGGCCCATTTTCACATATATTCATATCACATGTTATGCAATTATGAAGCCCAACCCAGCCTAGGGTCCATCCTCTACACACCCCTGTATCCAGACTACCACACACCAGGGGATTGTTAAATCACCCTCTCCTTTTTACTCCAATAAGGCAACAAATGCCGTCCACGCAAACTTAATCGCAAATAATCCACAACGTGACCTCAGTCAACGTCAATCTATGATGTAGCCAAAGCTAACATCAAAACCACGATGAGCATAAAGCCATCAATAACCACGATATGGCACATAGCCTATATCAACCACGATGAGGCATAGAGCCATTCATCAAACCACGTACTCGAAGTACACCCTGTCCTTCTTTCATAACCCACCCATGCACATGCAACATAAAATAATGCCATGATGATATTGCATGTACATGTTATTTAGCACATTATCACATATTCATAACAATAGTCACATTTCATCAGATTTGGTACTTACCGGATTATTGACATACCCCTTAAGGGTATCCATATCACAATTTCCACTACACTAGTTAGCACATTCATAACACACATACAGATATCACATACAATTATAAACCCGAAAAACGGTAGGCTAATTACACACCTTATAACTTGGAGAACTACGCTTTCGATACCAATGCTATCACTAAGCGATACTATGACTATTTGTCTACTTTCTTGTTCTGACGCTAGCCCACACCCCGATGGCCAAGCCCGCACTGCAGAAACAGATCTCTTCCTAAACTTCGGGATAGGGACTATCCCTTTACCTTCTCGACCGGCATCCATGTTCATTAATGATATCTTAATCAGAATCAAACGGTTAAACACTAATACTTTAATCTAAATATTTCGAATCGAAACTATACTTACTAAATATCCTTACCACAATGATCTAAATCCCGAAACTTGCCCTTATGCCGGTCAATTTACCCTTAACACCAAAGTACTCAATCGATCAACCCTTAATATCCAAAATATGGCCTATAGCCGAATATCACATAACACTTACTTTACTATTTAGCGAAATCCTTAGCTACTTGAATAGTCAAAATCCCATGAATGCCACAAATCCCGAAAGCTTCTCCTTTAACGCTCCTTAATGTTGGCACATACAAGAGAAACACAACATGGCTTAAAGAAGATTCGGCTGTCCTAAAAAGAACCCAAACCAATTGCTAAAGAAGAATCTACTTACCAACGCCTACTAGAGGAGGTTGCTAGAAAGAAGTCGACAGCACCATTCGGCCACAGGGATTTGCGAAATAGAAGGGAGAGTGAGAGACAAAAGATTCGCAATAAGGAACAATGATAGAGGGTTTTAGCTTTTGTGACTTAAAAAACAAAGAGAATAGGCACTTTAAGCTTGGTTATGGCTTCAAAGAAATAGAAATAGATTTGGTGTTGGATGAAAGAAAAGAATGAGAGGTGTGAGTGGGAATAAATTCGGCACAAAGAAATTTAAAGAAAAAGATATCAAAGAAGATTACTTCCCCTTATAAAGAATTAGGCTACTATATCCTTGCTATTATCAAACTCTTTGATAATCTCCTCTATTACCTCCTTAACAAATAAAATAAATTAATCCAACATTAATCCCTTATCAAACTCCTATATTATCTCTTATCACCTATTTAAACCAAAATAAATAAAATAAATCCTTATTTATCTCTTCTTCATCTTGTACAAAATAATTAAATCAACAATTATCCTACTTGAATAAATAAAACAACAATTATCTATTATCTACCAATTTAAAATAAAATAATCATCAAATATCCTACCTTAGCAAAATTAATAGGAGAATTAAGCTCAATCCTCCTTCAATTGAAAGTCCAATTGCCGTCAATTTCTTCTCACCCTTCTTCCTTGACGCCAAAGCAAAAATAAAACACTCCCATGTGCTTCCCACGTTACTCGAACCTGAGACCTACTGGCCCTTTGACACAAGCCGCAGGTAATGCCCCAAGCCACTTTGCCAAGGCATTTTTCTGTGACATGACTCACGCAGAATTTCTTTTAAAACCTTTTTCGCCAGGCGCCTTCTTGACGCAAAAATAAACGCTTCTTCCTGCTTCCTTCGCAACTCAAACCAAGGCCCTTATCCCCACTGCACATGGCGTCTATTGCCACTTTACCACATGATTTCTTGTGGCATTAATTCCCTAAAAATTCCTTTAAAGCCTCCTTAGCCCAGTTCCCCTTTTTGACACAAAAATAAAAGTCTCTAATACTTCCCACGATACTCGAACCTCTTCCATTCCTCCCAGCCTATGACGTCATGCACCAAGGCCCTAAGTGGCGCCTTGTAGCCACTTTACCAGGCCCACTTTCATGTCCATAAACTCCTAAAATTTTCTTTAAGGCCTCATTCGCCTAGTTTCTCATTTTAGACTTAAAATCCAATATTTTCCCAAAGCTTTCCCCTTCATCCTTGGGTTTTAAAAACTCCTAAAACATGCTCAACCACACTTAAAGCCTACTAACACTTGAGTTATGCTCCAAACGCATAACCCCTAATTTAGGATATTACAGGGTTATTATAAGAGAACAAGAGTTTCACTAATTAACCTAAGGTTAGACGTTATTCACTTCGAGAGAAGGTTTAATATAGGTTAGGGAGTCTCACGGATCAAGCTAAGTAAAAGAAATCATATGAATTTAAAGTTGGATAATGAGTGAAGTCATAGGTGGATTCTTCCCAAGGGTATCGTTTTTATCAACTGAGTTTTCCAAAGTCTTTTCCCGTTTATTCTTTTGTCTTGCATTTAGTTGAAGTCTTTATTAGTCTTAGATAAGTTAATTAATCGCTCCATATTTAAGGCTAAATAATAAGAAGAAAGTGAGTAGTAGTACTTTTAGGTTCCTTGGGTTCGATAAAATATTCTTGCCAAAGCTATACTACTGTTTGACAGGTGCACTTGCCTCTATCATTGTCATAGTTAATCTACAAGTTTGATTATCCTTTATAGATTTTAAAACTAGACTGTTTTGTAGCGATCACTAGGAAAACAAATTTATCAATTTTTACGAGAACATCTTTAATAATACCCCTAGGAATTCTGACAGTTTTATCAGCTAATTGAATGCTCGTCCTAGTTTGTTTGGGTTTCCCTAGACCTAGCTACTTAAACATTTTATAAGGCATGACATTTATACTTTCCCCTGATAAACCGTAAAAGTAACACATTTTAACCTCATATTTAGTATGCTTTTGGATGATTTGGCCCTCAATTTATGTAAAAAGATGTTGATAATCCTTTCTTTTCATGTCTTATACTCAGGAGAACACCTAATGATAAAAAGAACGTAAAACAGGCTTAATACGGACCAAATTGGGCACACCCAAGAAGTCGGCATGGCTTGGACTTCATGCCACACGATCGTGCCCCAATATTTAGATTGCACACGGTCACACCCTAATTTACACGATCGAGCCTCGTCGACAAAAAGCCCAACATGGCCTAACCCCGATGTACACGGTTCGTGCCCCAATTGGCAGACCCAAAGTACGGCCTCTACCCATATATTACACGGCATGTCATAACCGTGCCTAAATCAACAGAATAGAGACAAAGGCTAGACCATGACTTACACGGGCGTGCCTTAGCTGTGCCCCTACCATGGGAAAGAGCAATTTCACTCTAAATAGGATGCTTGGAGCCCAAGAAACGTAATCCTAAGTCTACACAAACACCTATGATGAATTATACCTAAATTACGAGCACTTAAGAGCCAAGGAAAGTGTAACATTCTTTAATTGGGGTCTCTATATTTTGTGTGTTTGCATGTATTAGTATGATTGATGTGCTAGTTTAGGGTGTTTTGGGGTCCTAGCATGAGCTTGGGGTATGCCTGAGCCATAGCAAAAATTTTTATTTTAGGTACTTGAAAGGGGGAGCTATTGGTGTTAGGTGTTAAGAGCATTTGGTGGAGGAGTGTGTCGCAAGAGATGCCTTGGTGAAGTGGCAAGGGAGGCGCCAATTAAGCACAAGGGGAAGGGACGCCTCATGCAGGTGGGAGAGCTTTGGTTCGAGCTGCAAAAATCCCCTTTATGCATTTCTTTTTCACGCCAGGACAAGGGGGAGTTGCACTCAGGAGGGACTCTGATGGATGAGGTTTGAAGGGTCAACAATTTCAAATGGGTGGAAGGGAGGAAATGGTGGAAGTTGACTCATTGAAATTGTTTGAATGAGTGTAAGAGAGGAATTCAAGGAGGAAGAAGGGGGACGACTTAGAGGTTGATGGGAGTGAGAGTGTGTAGCCGAATTTGGTAGTGGCTAAGGGGTGTTGGAGTTTTGATTTTTGTGTGTGTTGGGTGTGTCGAAATTGAGTTGGTTATGAGTAGTATTTTTGACATCTAGGTGAGCCTATTCTTTGTTCAGTTTCTTTCTCTCAATCTCTCTTGTGCCAAAACCACTTTTTGGGTTCTTTATTTCCTTCTTTTCTTTTTGTGAAATCGAGTACCTCTTTGAGTCTATTTCTTTCCCTCATAGCTGAATCCATCTAGCACCTTTGTGGTTCTTTTTCTTTCTTTCACTCAGTTTAGTAAGTGGCGAAATATCATAACTGTTCACTTCTTCTTCTTCTTCTTCTTCCTTTCTTTATCCCAAAACCAAAAATCCCCTAACCCCTTATCATCTTCAACCTTAGCATAAAGAGCCGAATATCTCTTGTCTATATTCTCATTTCTCTTTAGGCGTTTTCTCTTAACCTTCTCTGGTGCCAAAATTCATCTCTTCTTTGGTTCTCAAGGACGAACTACAACCCATAGTCCGGGGAGATTCCGTTGTTTTCTTTTTCTTTTCTTTGCTCTTATGGCTAAATCTTCTTAGTACTCTTACATCTCTATTTCTTTCCCCAATTTCAATTGCTGGAGTAGGGAAAAGCTGAAATCTCTGGCACTCAAACTTTCTTGTTGGACTGTTGTGGCAGTGGATCTTTAACGTGGGATTGCCATTATCTCCAATCAGATTTGTTAGGGCTGTGGTAAGCGTTTTTGCTATTCAATAATTTCTATTGTGTTTAAGTGCTGAAGGCAGTAGCTAATCCTGTAGATCTTGGCCAAATGGAGGGTGCTAAGGAGGCTTGGCATTAGTCGACTGAGTATTGAGTGGTGCTTTGATCTAAGTCATTGATCTTCGGGAATTGATCAATCTAGGTAAGGGATCTACTCCCTCAGGTTAATTCTTGATTCATAGCTATTCTCTGTGTTAACCTGATTTAGTGACCAAAGGTTTTATGGACCCTAAAGCTAACCAAACAGTAGGAGGGGTCAGACTTGAGACCCCAGCCCCTAAGTTCAAGAAGAGGGCGGTCTCAGCAATTCGTGATTGGCCACTAGGGTGTGGACCAGCATCCGAGCAGGAGAGTAGAAAAATTGAGGTTATGTCGATTAACGACTGTACCGACGTAGAAAGTGTAGTTTTGCCCGTAATTAGGTGTGTAACTCTTACACACTTCATTAGCTAATTTTCCAGTTATGTTTACCATTAAAAGCCAAAATAACTATTGACAATGTGTGTTACCCTTGTGGGTATGAGCGTGGACTCCGGGTAAGTCTCCTATGGTTTGGGTATCGATATATGCTGTTATATTATTTTATGCTATGCTATGTGATATTTTCATTACAAACATGTTAAAATGCCACGGAAAATGTGTTCATGATGATGGGTATGTTGAGAGGAGGGGGAAGAATGATTTACACTGTCACCAGTGGTTTTGACCACAAAGTGGGTTGGCCCCTTTCCTTATTACTTGTGACTAGTCTCAGTGGTTTTGACCACTAGTGGTTTTGACCACACGGATATTATTTGTGACTACGGTCACCAGTGGTTTTGACCACACATGGATTATTGTGACTCGTCCCAATGGTTTGGTACCACAGTGAGTGGGCCCCACATGTTAATTACGGAATTGTCATTAGTGGTTTTGACCACACGGTGGGTTGGCCCCACCATATGATTTGTGCCTACGGTCACCAAAGGTTTTGACCACACTTATATGATTTGTGACTCGGTCACGGTGGTTTCACCGGTGGGTTTTGACCACATGGGGTAGACACAAGAGTTTGGTTGGTTAGGTTGGGTTTGCATGATTTGCATATTGACATATTAAATGTGTAAGTGCCTTGGTATTATCGGGATGGGGATTTATACACTGAGTCTCGGTGATGCACCCCTTCCTTTATATTTTTGCAGATGAGGCATAAATTGCGGATGTGGAGTCGGGGTGGACTCGAGGTGGCCATGCACTATGTTTTCGGGTTTTATTTCAATTACTATTTTGGGTTAATTTACTTTTAAATTTGGTTTTGGATTTGTAATAAGGCCGCTAAATTTTATTATTTTGGGTTTTTTTTATTATTATCTGCTTTAAGTTTTAGCATACTGTGCCTAAGTTAAATAACATAGCATGTTCTAATAACCTATAAAATCAACATTTTCAAAAATTGTACAACTTATTGGGTTTTTCAAACTTTACCATCGGGTAATACCAAATAAATGAAGTCAGCAAACTAACTCAGACTTTCTCCGAACTAAGTTTTTCTTTATGTTCAGATACAAAATGGTTTTCAACCTTATTATGCTAAACTCACTCAGGTTTTCATAAAATCAAATAGCTTTTCAAAACTAGAAATGACAAACGATCTTCTCAAGGGAGTTTTCTTTCAACCTCAAAACGACATATATGTTTTCGATAACACTTTTTCACAAAAGTAAACCAGCAACTTGTTTTCTTCAAATTATTTTCACTTTGTAACATCTTGAATTCTATTAGTGGTGTGTCTTGGCCGAGTTTAGGGTGTTACAATTTTGGTATCAAAGCTAAGTTTAAAAGCTCGGCTGTGGGCCTGAGGCCCAAAAATGTTTTAAAAGAATGGGCTATGAAAGGTTTTTGTGGGAAAGGTACGGTTGGAAAAGCATGGCACCGAGTCTCCGGCACCTATCCGCCAAGTAAGTACTCTTATTTGTTGGTGATATGATTGTAATGATGATGTTATGACTAGTAGTAATAGGAAATTACTTTAGAGACTTAAATCGTAGGATTGTGTGAACTTACGAAAATAACCCCCGTATTAAACTATTCATAAGACTGTGCTTTAATAACAGTGGAATAAATCTAATGCATAAAACTGTTAAATTAGATCAATTTGTATCGATGATTATGAGTGCACGAGGACGTGGGCGTAATATACGTGGACGAGGTAGGGGTAGGACAACAGTGTCAGAACCGATAAGGCCTGGTCATGGGTTAGAGAATGAGGTACCACCACCGCCAATTGTGGGCGCAGAATTTTAGGATCAGGCGACTGGTGATGATGCAGTGTCCAAGCGATGCTGCGGGTTCTAGAAAGAGTCGCAGGTGTATTGGAATGGGAGCTCAAAAATCTGTGTCCGAACGACTCCAGGCTAATGGCATAGAGGTATTCAGAGGTGTATCTGGTGTGGCTCCTAGTACGGCGGAATATTGGCTGGAGGTGACAGAACGTATCATGGATGACCTAGATTTTATGGTTGAGGAGAAGCTAAATGGTATAGTATCTCTTCTCCGAGATGAGTCATATCGGTGGTGGCTCACAGTTAGGGATGGAGCAATGGCTGACAACATCACTTGAGATTTCTTTAGGGCAGCTTATCAGAGGAAATACGTTGGGGCTAGTTACATCGATGCATAGCGTAAGGCGTTCCCAAATTTGGTTCAGGGAAATAAGTCAGTATTGGAGTATGGGGTAAAATTTCTTTGGTTAAGTCGATATGCATGGGGTATTGTGGGCACGAAAGATGAGAGCTGTGTTAGATTTGATGATGGGCTGAGAAATGAGCTGCGGATGTTGATTGCTCCATAGTAGGAGAGAGAATTTGTAGTCTTAGTAGAGAAGGCCAAAGTTACTGAGGAAGTGAAACTATTAGTGAGACGGAATCAGGATAAGGGTTGGAATAAGAGGAATTTTGGGTCATCCAGGTCTGCATCGAGAATCGGAGAAAAGGGCTAGATATGGTGGGCAATCAAGTCAGCGAGGCTCTTCTTTCATTACTACTCGATGGTCGCCACGGTGTGCTCGGTGTGGGAAGTCTCACACGGGGGAATGTTGGACTAGAAACTGAGGGTGTTTTGAGTGTGGGTCAATAGGACACCGAGTGAGGGATTGTCCGTAGAGGTAAGCTAGGTTTCAGTTTGGGAATCAGGGTCGTACACAGCTCAGGAGGGATGGTCAGTAACCACAGAGGGGTCACGGTTCGGTCAGGGGAGGTAACGGTTAGGAACGAGGTCGCGGAGCATCGGGTAGAGGTGCTGAGAGCACAGAGGCGAGATAACTGGGTTGGTCTATCTGTTGAGCGTCCAAGAGGAGGCGGCGTCGGACATCATAATCGATGCGTTCTTAATTTTAGACGCCTTTATACTACTTTGATAGGTATTGGTTCGGCGATTCAGTATGTTGCCGAGAATAGTGGAAACTATGAACTTAGACTTTGAGATTACTTCAGGAGATAGCGATAATAAGACCTCTAGGTCACTCTGTAGAAGTAAATAAATCAGATAGAGGTGTACCCTAGAACTTCAAGGGTAGTGTTTTTGGCTGATCTGATGGAACTGCAGTTCGGGGAGTTCGATCTAATTCTCGGGATAGATTGGCTAGTGAAGTACCAGGCCAGTTTGGATTTCGCAGCTAAGTGCATGGTTTTGAGGACAACGAAGGTGAAGAGGTGGTAATGATAGGCAATAGAAGAGATTATCTATCTAATGTTGTGTCTGCTCTGAAGGCCGAGAAAATGGTGAGGAAGGGTTGTGAGGAATTTATGGTGCATGTTTGTGCCTTGAAGGCCAAGGAATCAGTTGTGGGGAATGTCCGAACGGTGAAGGAATTTGCCGATGTATTCCCAAAGGAACTTCCAGGTCTGCCGCTGGACCGTAAAGTTGAGTTCGGTATAGACTTGTTAACCGAAACCGCGCCAGTGTCTATTGCCCCATATAGGATGGCGCCGAAGGAATTGGTGGAACTGAAGGCACAGATTCAGGAATTCTTGGACCGTGGTTTCATCTGGCCGAGTGTATCACCTTGGGGAGCGACTGTGCTCTTCGTTAGGAAGAAAGACGGTACAATGCGGATGTGTATAGACTACTGCCAACTGAATAGGTTGACGATCAAGAACAAGTATCCATTGCCCAGGATAGAGGACTTGTTTGATCAGCTTAAGGGTGCATCGGTTTTCTCCAAGATAGATCTTAGGTCGGGGTATCATCAACTCAAAGTGAAGGAGGTGAATATCCATAAAACGATGTTTTATACTCGTTATGGGCACTACTAGTTTTTGGTAATGCCATTTGAGTTGACTAATACGCCGACAGCATTCATGGACATGATGAATCGGTGTTCCAACTGTACTTGGACCGGTTCATCATGGTGTTTATAGACGAAATTTTGGTGTACTCAAAATTTGAGGAGGAACATGTCGTGCATCTATGGGTGGTTCTACAGATTCTGAGGGAGAAGCAATTATTCGTGAAGTTTAGTAAATGCGAATTCTGGTTGAAGGAGGTAGCTTTCTTGGGTCATGTGGTGTCAGCTAAGGGAATTAGAGTGGATCCTCGGAAGATTGAGGCAGTGTTGGATTGGAAACCACCTAAGTTGGTAGCAGAGATTCGGAGTTTCCTGGGTTTGGCAGGATATTACAGAGGATTCGTGGAAGGGTTTTCTTTGATTATAGCACCGCTAACTAAGTTGTTGCAGAAAGGGGTTTCATTTGTGTGGTCTGATAAGCAGCAGGAAAGTTTCGACAAGTTAAAGAAGATTCTGACAGAAGCTCCGGTTTTGATTTAGCCTGAAGCTGGGAAGGAATTCACGGTTTATTGTGATGCATCGCATCTTGGTTTTGGGGTGTGTCTTGATGCAAGAGGGGAAAGTGGTGGTGTATGCGTCTCGGCAGTTGAGACCTCATGAAGGTAACTACCCGACACATGATCTGGAATTGGCTGTAGTGGTCTTCGCCCTGAAGATTTGGAGGCATTACTTGTGTGGGGAAAAGTCGATAGTCTACACGGATCACAAGAGTATGAAGTATCTATTGTCACAAAAAGAATTGAATTTGAGGCAACGTAGGTGGATCGAGTTGTTAAAAGACTACGACTGCTCGATTGAATACCATCCGGGTAAGGCTAATGTAGTGGCTGACGCGTTGAGCCGTAAGGTGGTAACGGATCTGAGAGAAATGTTTGCTCATCTCAGTCTGTATGACGATAGGAGTCTATTGGCAGAATTGCAAGTAAGGCCAACGTGGGTGGATCAGGTTAAGGAGAGACAGCTAGTGGATGAGGTTTTGAGTGCTCAGAGGTTGCAAGTGCAGAATGGTGGTTTGGAAGGTTATAGCATGAGCAGTGAGGGTGTGCTGTGTTTTCAAGGGAAAGTGTGTATGTCGAAGGACGTTGAGTTGAGACAGCGAATTCCTCAGGAAGCTCATAGCAGCCTATACGCTATGCATCCTGGAGGTAGCAAGATGTATCGGGATTTACGGGAACAGTTTTGGTGGCCGAGTCTTAAGCGGGAAGTAACTGAGTTTGTGAGTAAGTGTTTGACATGCCAACAAGTCAAAGCTGAGCATTAGTTACCGTCAGGTCTGCTGTAACCAGTGAAGATTCTGCAGTAGAAGTGGGAAAGGATTACGATGGATTTAAATCGTCGTCACTGGGCTACCCCTTACACCTAGCAAGAAAGATTTAGTATGGGTAATTGTAGATCGTCTAACAAAATCAGCTCATTTCATACTAGTTCGGATTGATTATTCACTCCAAAGGTTGGCTAAGTTGTATCAATGGAGATAGTGCAGATTACATGGGGTATCGTGTTGATTATTTGAGATCGGGATCCCAGATTCACGTCAAGGTTCTGGAAGGCGTTGCACCAGGCTTTGGGTACAAGGCTAGATTTTATCTGAAGATTTCATCTGCAATCGGATGGACGATCGGAGAGAGTAATCAAATTTTAGAAGATATCTTTGAGGGTTGTGTTTTGGATTTCAGAGGTAGTTGGGAGGAATATCTCATTGGCGGAATTCACGCTGGCAACAAGATTACGAGCAAGTATCCAGATGGCACCGTATGAAGCACTGTATGGACGGAAGTGTCATACCCCTACATGTTGGACAGAGTTGGGAGAGTGTCAGTTGTTGGGTCCAGAGCTAATGGCTGAAATAGAGGATAAGGTTAAGCTGATTCGGGCTCGGCTGAAGGAGGCTTCGGACAGGCAGAAGTCTTATGTCGATCTTAAACATAGGGATATGGAGTATGCAGAGGGTGACAAGGTCTTTCTGAAGGTATCGCTGTGGAAGAAAGTGCTGAGATTTGGTCGGAAGGGCAAGCTATGCCCTAGGTTTATAGGGTCGTATACGGTGTTGAAGTGAGTGGGATCGGTAGCTTACTAGCTCAAGGTGCCGTCAGAGTTGCGTCAGATTCATGTGTATTCCATGTCTCCATGCTTAGGCGCTATCGATCAGATCTGTCGCATATTGTGCTAGTGGAGGAAATTGAGGTGAGTCTGGATTTGTCCTTCAAAGAAGAACCAATGCGAATTTTGGATCGGGATGTCAAAGTTCTGCATAAGAAGTCGGTTCCACTGGTAAAGGTATTATGGTGGAAACATGGTACGGAAGAGGCCACGTGGGAACTTGAGGATGTGATGCGGCAGCAATACCCTCAACTCTTCTGACCAGGTAATTTTGGGGCTGAAATTATTTTTAAGGAGGGTAGAACTGTAACATCTTTTAATCGAGGTCTCTGCATTTTTGCATGTTTGCATACGTTAGTATGATTGCTGTGCTAGTTTAAGGTGTTTTGGGGTCCTAGCATGAGCTTGGGGTAGGCATGAGCCATAGCAAAAATTTTTATTTTAGGTACTTGGAAGGGGGGAGCTATTGGTGTTAGGTGTTAAGAGTATTTGGTGGAGGAGTGGCTCGCAAGAGATGCCTTGGTAAAGTGGCAAGGGAGGCGCCAATTAAGCACAAGGGGGAGGGACGCCTCATGCAGGTGGGAGAGCTTTTGTTTGAGCTTCAAGAATCCCCTTTATGCATTTCTTTTTCACGCCAGGACAAGGGGGAGTTGCACTCAAGAGGGACTCTGATGGATGAGGTTTGAAAGGGTCAACAATTTCAAATGGGTGGAAGGGAGGAAATGGTGGAAGTTGACTCATTGAAATTGTTTGAATGAGTGGAAGAGAGGAATTCAAGAAGGAAGAAGGGGGACGGCTTAGAGGTTGTAGGGATTGGGAGTGTGTAGCCAAATTTGGTAGTGGCTAAGGGGTGTTAGAGTTTCGATTTTTGTGTGTGTTGGGTGTGTCAAAATTGAGTTAGTTTTGAGTAGTATTTTCGACATCTAGGTGAGCCTATTCTTTGTTCGATTTCTTTCTCTCAATCTCTCTTGTGTCAAAATCACTTTTTGGGTTCTTTATTTCCTTCTTTTCTTTTTGTGAAATCGAGTACCTCTTTGAGCATATTTCTTTCCCTCATAGCCGAATCCATCTAGCACCTTTGTGGTTCTTTTTCTTTCTTTCACTAGGTTTAGTAAGTGACGAAATCTCATAACTGTTCACTTCTTCTTCTTATTCTTCCTTTCTTTATCCCAAAACTGAAAATCCCCTAACCTCTTATCATCTTCAACCTTAGCACAAAGAGCCGAATATCTCTTGTCTATATTCTCATTTCTCTTTAGGCGTTTTCTCTTAACCTTCTTTGGTGCCGAAATTCATCTCTTCTTCGGTTCTCAAGAACGAACTACAACCCATAGTCTGGTGAGATTCCATTGTTTTCTTTTTCTTTTCTTTGGTCTTATGGCCGAATCTTCTTAGTACTCTTACATCCCTATTTCTTTCCCCAATTTCGATTCCTGGGGTAGGGAAAAGCCAAAATCTCTGGCACTCAAACTTTCTTGTTGGACTGTGGTGGCAATGGATCTTTAACGTGGGATTGCCATTATTTCCAATCGGATTTGTTAGGGCTATGGTAAGCGTTTTTGCTATTCAATAATTTCTATTGTGTTTAAGTGCCGAAGACAGTAGCTAATCCTGTAGATCTTGGCCGAATGGAGGGTGCTAAGGAGGCTTGGCATTAGTCAACTGAGCATTCAAGTGGTGCTTTGATCTAAGTCATTGATCTTTGGGAATTGATAAATCTAGGTAAAGGATCTACTCTCTCGGGTTGATTCTTGATTCATAGCTATTCTCTATGTTAACCTGATTTAGTGACCAAAGGTTTTATGGACCCTAGGGCTAACCAAACAGTAGGAGGGGTCAGACCTGAGACCCCAGCCCCTAAGTTCAAGAAGAGGGCGGTCTCAGCGGTTCGTGATTGGCCACCGGGGTGTAGACCAGCATCCGAGCAGGAGAGTAGACAAATTGTGATTGTGTCGATTAACGACTGTACCGACGTAAAAAGTGTAGTTTTACGCGTAATCAGGTGTGTAACTCTTACACACCTCATTAGTTAATTTTCCAATTATGTTTACTATTAAAAGCTGAAATAACTCTTGACAACGGTGTGTTACCCTTGTGGGTATGAGTGTGGACTCCGTAAGTCTCTTGTGGTTTGGCTATCTATATATGCTGTTATATTATTTTATGCTATGCTATGTGATATTTGAATTACAAACATGTTAAAATGCCATGGAAAATGTGTTCATGATAATGGGTATGTTGAGAGGAGGGGGAAGGATGATTTACACTGTCACCAGTGGTTTTGACCACAAAGTGGGTTGGCCCCGCTTTCCTTATTACTTGTGACTAGTCTCAGTGGTTTTGACCACCAGTGGTTTTGACCACACGGATATTATTTGTGACTACGGTCACCAAAGGTTTTGACCATACATGGATTATTATGACTCGTCCCGGTGGTTTGGTACCACGATTGGGTTGGCCCACATGTTGATTACGGATTGTCATCGGTGGCTTTGACCACACGGTGGGTTGGCCCCACCATATGATTTGTGACTACGGTCACGGTGGTTTTGACCACCGGTGGTTTTGACCACACAGGGTGAACACAGGACTTCGATTGGTTAGGTTGGTTTGCATGATTTTCATATTGACATATGAAATGTGTAAGTGCCTTATTATTATCGGGATGGGGATTTATACACTGAGTCTCGGTGACTCACCCCTTCCCTTATATTTTTGCAGATGAGGCATAGATCGCGGATGTGGAGCCGGGGTCGACTCGAGGTGGCCATGCATTATGTTTTCGGGTTTTATTTCAATTACTATTTTAGGTTAATTTACTTTTAAATTTGGTTTTGGATTTGTAATAAGACCACTAAATTTTATTATTTTGGGTTTTTTTTTATTATTATCTGCTTTAAGTTTTAGTGTATTGTGCCTAAGTTAAATAACATAGCATGTTCTAATAACCTGTAAAATCAACGTTTTCAAAAATTGTACAACTTATCGGGTTTTTCAAACTTTACCATCGGGTAATACCAAATAAATGAAGTCAGTAAACTAACTCAGACTTTCTCCGAACTAAGTTTTTCTTTATGTTCAGATACAAAATGGTTTTCAACTTTATTATGCCTAACTCACTCGGGTTTTCTTAAAATCAAACGGCTTTCCAAAACTAGAAATGACAAACGATCTTCTCAAGGGAGTTTTCTTTCAACCTCAAAACGACATAAATGTTTTCAATAACACTTTTTCACAAACGTAAACCAGCAACTTGTTTTCTTCAAATTATTTTCACTCTATAACATACTAAATTTGGTCGTGGTGTTCTGACCGGGTTTGGGGTGTTACAGAAAGCATCCCAAAGGTCTATATAAACAATCCATGACAGCAATTCAAGGGCGTCAGGTTTTAGCAGAATTTTTTGCCTGAGCTTTACTCGTTTAGGGATTGTCTCAAAGATAGCCAATTGATCCATCTCGAAGAGTCAGAATTCTACTCAAGACAGAAGACCTCCTCTTCAATTCCTTCAGGGGGTTTTAAGGATTTCCTATGTTTTGTTTTATCTTTTCTCTTGAGATGTTTTCTTGTTTAATTATGAACTAAACCCTCGAGACACCAAGGGGATGAAACCTATGATGGATTTTGTTATTTAATTCTTTCGGTTTATATGATAAATACTTAGTTTGTTCTTAATTATGTTGCTTAACTTTATCTGATGTGCTTAGGTGGAGGAGGAATAGGCCCTGCCTAAGAGTAGATCTAGCATAATTAAGCGGAGTTGATTGGGCGCCTAGAGATAGGGTTACGAGATTTTGCCGGATTGAAACTTAATATGGGAGTCCATTGATCGATTTACTGCTTCCTTAGGGGGTTATTATAAGAGAACGAGAGTTCCACTATTTAACCCAAGGTTAGACGTTATTCACTTCGAGAGAAGGTTTAATATAGGTTAGGGAGTCCCACGGATCAAGCTAAGTAAAGAAATCATATGAATTGAAAAGGTAGATAATAAGTGAAGTCATAGGTGGGTTCTTCCCGAAGGTATCATCTTTATCAATTGAGTTTTCTTCAACGTCTTTTCCCAAAGTTTCGCTTTCTTTTATCTTTGCATTTAGTTTAAATATTTCATTTTTTTAGTTTAATAAACCAATCACTCCATATTTTAGGCTAAATAATAGAAAGAAAGTGAGTAGTAGTACTTTTAGGTTCCTTGGGTTCGATAAGATATTCTTGCCTGAGCTATATTACTGTTCGGTAGGTGCACTTGCCTCTATCGTTGTCATAGTCAGCCTACAGCTTCAATCACTCTTTTATAAATATTAAAACTAGACTATTTGCAGCGATCAAGTTTTTGGTGCCGTTGCCGGGGAACTTCTAAAATATTACGCAAGCTCTATTTTTATTACTCTAGCCATTATTACTATTTTTACTGTGCTTACTTTTCTTTTATTTAAATATCGATAGATAATTCTAGATTTTCAAAGGAATGGCACTGAATAATTATCAGTGGCAAGGAATGGGAAGCAACCAGTATTTTCAACATCCACATGGTCACCAGGTTATCTAATCAGTTCAAAATAATGAATAAAAAGATTGATGGTTTGAATAATCTCTCACAGGTACACCCAGTAATGCAGTATAACTTGAATCTAAGAGGCGTGGCGAATCCTGAGTACCCACCCTACGGATATGGCATGAAAAACGAACAAGTCCACTATATAGGTAACTACTCTAGATGTCAAAATAATTTTTACAGTGACACTTATACTACAGGATGGAGGTACCATGCAGACTTCTCGTGTAATGATCAAAGACAAGATTTTCCTCCAAATTTTCAACAACCTTATCCACAAGAAGGGGAATCAAACCTCGAAGAGATTCTGACAAAATTGGTGACAGCTACAAACTCTCGTCTTCAAAAGGCTAAAGAAACACTCGATGAACAACAAAGATCGATCGAGGGAATCAAAATGCAGGTAGGAGAAATCATCACGTCGGTTGGATTACTTATTGAGATATTATGTGAAATACGGACAGAGATTTTTCCCAAAAGCACATAGTAGGTAAAAGTAGTTACACTAAGGAGTGGCAAAGAGTTAATTGAACCACAAAGAAAGACACCACATGTAATTATCAAGGAAAAAATTGTAGAAGGAGAAAACGGTAATCCATTGCCTACAAAAATAAAACAAAAATTCCATATCCAGTAAAATTGAAGAAAGAACAATTGGATGCTCAATACGGTAAGTTCCTCAAACTCTTTAAACAAATACATATTAACTTACCCTTCGTTGAAGCTATTTCACAGATGCCGAAGTATGCAAAATTCTTAAAGGAACTTCTTACGAAACAAAAGGAAGCTTGAGGAGGTCTCCATAGTGGAGCATAACGAAGAATGTTCAGCCCTTCTCCAAAATAGACTACCACAAAAATTAAAAGATTCAGGGTGTTTCACTATTCCTTGCTTAATTGGTAGTTTAAACATCAAGAAAGCATTAGCAGACTTAGGCGCTAGTGTTAATCTAATGCCTTGCAAATTATTTAAACGGCTAAATCTTAGGGAACCAAATCCTATGTGGATGAGTATTCAATTAGCCAATAGATCTATTAAATATCCTAGGGGAATTATTGAAGATGTCTTGGTCAGAATTGATAAATTTATTTTTCCTGTTGATTTCGTTGTGTTAGACATGGAAGAAGACATTAATGTTCCTTTAATCTTAGGGCGTCCCTTTTTTGCCACTACTAGAGCTATTATTGATTTAGGTAATGGTGAACTAGCTCTAGAATAGGTGATGAAGAAATTATCTTTCAACTCTGTAACGCCATGCGATATTCTAAAGAACAAGATGTGTCCTGTTATTTCATCGACACTACTGATCATATTATAAAGAATTCATTACAGGAAATTATACAAGGTGACACATTGGAATTGTGTCGAGCTAAAGAAGAGTGGGAAGAAGATGAAGACAATGAGTCGAATCTGAAAATGTCATCATATGAACAACGGAGAGAAGAAAGCATCAAGAATGATAATGAAATAAAACAAAAAACCCCCATCGTAGAGCAATCCAAATTGGAACTCAAACAGTTACCAAAACACCTAGAATACGCATTCCTTGGAGACAATTCTACACTACCAGTAATCATCCCTCAGAATTAAAATTGAAAGAAAAGAAGGAACTGATAAAAGTACTAAAAGTACACAAGAAAGCCAGAGTTTGGAAAATCTTCGATATCAGGGGAATAAGCCCTACATTCTGCACCCACAAAATTTTGATGGAAGAAGAATATAAACCATGTGTGCAACCTCGGAGACGTTTAAACCCCAATATGAAAGAAGTGGTCAAAGCCGAAGTAATTAAACTTTAGATGCAGGAATAATTTATCCTATTTCTGACAGCACTTGGGTAAGTCCTGTGCAGGTAGTCCCAAAGAAAGGAGGAATAACGGTAGTACCCAATGAAAAAAATTAGTTAATTCCCACAAGAACAGTTACAGGATGGAGAGTCTACATAGACTATAGAAAGTTGAATGATGCCACCAGAAAAGATCATTTTCCTTTGCCTTTCATAGATCAAATGCTAGAAAGATTGTCCGGGCATATGTACTATACTTCCTGGATGGACTCTCCGGATACTTTCAAATCCCCATAGCTCCTGAAGACCAAGAAAAAACAACATTTACATGCCCATACGGTATGTTTGCTTATCGTAGAATGCCTTTTGGATTATGTAATGCTCCTGTTACTTTTCAGCGTTGCATGTTAGCAATCTTCGACGAACTTGTGGAGGACATCATGGAGGTATTTATGGATGATTTCTCGGTATTCGATAATTCTTTCCATCTTTGCCTTAAAAATTTAAAACGAGTTCTAACGAGATGTGAAGAAACAAACCTTGTTTGGGAGAAATGCCATTTTATGGTTAGAGAAGGGATTGTATTAGGACACAAGATTTCTAGTAAAGGAATTGAGGTAGATAAAGCAAAAGTTGAAACCATAGAAAATTACCTCCCCTTGCTCACCAAGGCTATTAGAAGTTTTTAGGACACGTGGGTTTTATAGAAGATTTATTAAGGATTTTTCTAAAATAGCTAAGCCTTTGACAAAATTACTAGAAAAAGATGCTCCTTTTAATTTCAATCAGAATGTTTAGATGCATTCAATGTCCTTCGTGATAAATTAGTAAATGCTCCGATTATAATTGCACCGATTGGAACTTACCTTCAATTAATGTGTGATGCAAGTGACTTTGCGTAGGTGCGCTTTTGGGACAACGAAGAGACAAGCATTTTAGCTAATCTACTACGCTAGCGTAACATTAACACCACAAGCAAGAAAATTACACCACGATCGAGAAAGAATTACTAGTCAGTAGCTTTTTCTTTTGACAAATTTAGACAATATCTAATATTATCTAAAGTTGTTGTTTACACTGATCATTCAGCTCTTCGTTATCTTTTAAACAAACCTAATGCAAAACCTAGACTAATACGATGGATTTTACTCTTACAGGAATTTGACTTGGAAATACAGGATAAGAGGGGAGCTGAGAATCTCGCAGCAGATCATCTTTCAAGACTCGAAAATCCACACACCAAAGAGCTTGATAAATATGAAATAAATGATTCGTTTCTCGAAGAACAGCTCTTTTCTATAACACATTCTAAAGTGCCCTGGTTTGCAAATATTGCAAACCATCTAGCAGCTAACATCCTACCAAGAAAATTGACACATCATCAAAAGAAACGATTCTTTGCTGATGTGAAAAATTATTTTTGGGAGGATCCCTTTCTTTTCCGCATATGTGCAGGTCGAGTAATTCGAAGATGCGTTACAAGGACAGAGGCAAGGAAAATCCTGGAACATTTTCATTCAGGACCATCGGGAGGACACTACGATGGTATTAAGACGAGACACAAAATACTCGAATCGGGTTTTCTTGCCCACTCTATTTAAAGATGACAATAGGTATGTTACCTCGTGTGACAAATGCCAAAGAACAGGTAACATCTCTAAACGTGATGAAATACCTCAAATATATATGCTATCATGTGAAATATTTGACGTATGGGGTATTGATTTTATAGGACCATTCCTGAGTTCATTTGGAAATAAATACATCCTAGTAGCAGCATATTACATGTCAAAATGGGTAGAAGCGAAAGCCTTACCTACCAATGATGCTAGGGTTGTAGTTAAATTTCTCAAGAGACTATTTTCCTGATTCGGTACACCTAGAACCATCATCAGTGATAGGGGTACTCATTTCTGTAATACACAATTTGAAAAAGTCTTAAAGAAATTTGGAGTATGCCACAGAATAGCCACCCCTTATCATCCCCAAACTAGTGGGCAAGTTGAGGTAGCAAACCGTTGAATCAAATAGAAAAGATTGGGCAGTTAAAATAGATAATGCTTTATGGGCTTCTAGAACAGCATTCAAAACACCTCTAGGAACATCCTCAAACAAGCTTGTATACGGAAAAAGTTGTCATCTACCATTCGAGTTAGAACACAAAGCTTTCTAGGCAATAAAATTTTTAAATACTGACCTTGACCTTGCAGGAAAGACAAGAATGATGCAGATAAATGAGTTAGATGAATGGAGAACGGAAGCCTATGAGAACTCAAGGTTGTACAAAGAAGCAACAAAGGGACGTCATGATGCCCGCCTCAAGCAATCAAAACATTTCGAAGTAGGAGACCTAGTCCTATTATACAATTCAAGGCTTAAATTATTCCCTGGGAATTTAAAATCCAGATGGTCAGGCCCATTCATGATTAGAATAATATTTCCATATGGCACCATTGAGGTAACTCATCCCACTAAAGGCACGTTCAAGGTAAATGGTCACCGACTTAAGATTTATAATGGTGCAGATTTTGGAGATATGAGAGAGGAGTTTATGCTCCATAAGCCTTCCTTTAGAACTGAAAATAGGGAGAGTCTAGCTTAAGACTATAAACAAGCGCTTTTCAGGAGGCAACCCGAATGCTAACCGTATTAACATTGTTCTGTAAAAGTCTAACAAAAATGCATGATCATTAACACGGCCTGTAACACAGGCGTACCGATAACTGTGTACAAATAGGGAAAACCTCTCTTCTCCAACACGGGATGCAACAACAAGACATGGCTGTGCCGCATGACCGTGTGAAAATACTGATTTATTAAGCACGTTTAGAACACGGCCGTGCACCACGACCGTGTGAACATACTGACTTACTAAGCACGGGCATTCCAATTTGACACACGGACGTACTAAAAACCCTGAATTGCGCCCAATTTTAAAAAATCATGAAAAGCACGGGCATTTCAAATTAAACATGGCCGTGGCGGAAGGCCGTGTTACCCTCCCTATATATCCCAAACCCTAAAACTCAAACTCCAAACCCCTTTTCTTCAATCCATCCACCAAATCATTCCCCTTCCCCCAACCCACCGCCTTCCAACCATTTTTTCTCAAAGAAGCAACCACAAACCACCCACACGGCTGCAACACCACCGTGCCCACAATCACCACGCCCCTACCAGGCCGTGCTCACACCGCGAAACCCAGCTATACCACCGCGCCCTTCACCCGTGCACCTCACCCACCACCGCTCCTGGTTCCTTTTTCTTCACATTTTAGCATATCTTCTCTTTATTTAAAGTTTTGTTTGATTTTAGACTTAAAAATCTGATTCATATTGTTTAGTTATTTCAATTTGTGTTTAGTCTATGTTAAAACATGATTTTTCAGTACATTTGCTTTAATGTTCTTCTTGGTTGCTTTATTTTTCTTAGTTGTTTTATTCTATTTTCATTGTTGATTTCCATTATCTAATGCATTTTCTGCTTTACTATTAATACATGTTAGCTTTTATTGGCTCTCATCATTGACGAATTGATGCTATACTGCAAAACATAGTTAGCCTTTAAATCATAATGCAACATGTCTGGTTCCAATGAATTATTTGTATAGCCTTATTACTTTATTTAGTATGATTTTAGTGAGGAATTATTCTAAATGAATAATTAAATAATGGTTGCTGATATTTTCTTGAAGAAGAAATTATAATAATAGTAATTGATTTTGCTTAGGTAAATTCCTGGCTATCTAAAGGAAGTGGTTCTCTTTTGATTACTTTTCAGGAATTATGTCGTCATCACGTATTAAACGATCCGTTCCAAGTAAGAAGAGAAAAACATCTGGATCGTCCTCCACAAGTGCCTCTACCAAACTTCGACATCCTTTCCTCAGATTCCCTCATGCAACACAAGAAGAGCACTATATAAAGATCCGGAAGAGACCTATCAGCACTGGTAGACGCATTGACTGGAATGCAGTGAGGCAAGTCAGACTCAAAACTGATATTCAGGAACTTCTCTCAACCGACCCTTGGGAAAACTTCTTCGCCATCAATGAACCCACATTTACGAACTTACCTTGAATTACGTACTACATTCACACTTCGACGAGAATGACGACTTTGACGATGCCGACACCATCCAATTCGCCTGGGAGGCTCAGTTCATCAACTAAGCGTACCTCAATTCGAAACGACACTCAGACTTTGCACACCTAAATTCATAGAAGAAAACCCATTTGACGATTTAGACCAAGAGCTCCACTGTGAACCACTCAAATGCTGGCAAAAACTACAACCCACTACAAAAACCTATAATCCCAGTCATTCTAAGGCAACCGCCCTTTCCCCAGCTCTCAGGTACATTCATGCTATCCTTGCTCATACCATTACAGGCCGCAAAGAGAGCACCGGCGTCGTTAATAAACAGGACGTCTACGTCTTATCATGCATGTCCGAAGGACATGTTTTCGATGTGGCATATTTTATTGCATGTCCAATCTGACAGACGAGGCGCATAGAAAGGGAATCCTATCAATGGGATCGTACATAACGCGTTTGGCACGGCACTTTGGAATCCTCAACACTGATCATCAGAGGTCCTCACTTACACTAATCAGACATATTACATGTCAGGGGGTCCAAACGATGTTACACATGAAAATGATCAAGCATCGTCTAGGGACGAACCCCCTCAATACAAACTAGCAACAGAATAGGAGATACCCGCGGACATTACTGATGATGTCCCACAAGTTCCGAGCTAGCAACCATCATCTTTAGCAACTTCATTGGCTGATATCTCGATATGCCTCACACAATTTGAGCAGTACTATACCCAGCAATTTACTGGCACTACTCGACACTTTGATGGGATCGAGGCTACCCTGCAGCAAATCTGCCATCACTTTCATATATCACCACCAACACCTCCACAGGATCCAATTGTCGATGAGGACCTCTGAGTCCTCATAAATTTCTATTTGGCATCAACTTTTCTGAATTTTAAATTTATTATTTTTATCATCGAATGTTGCTTTCAATTTAAACTTTCATTAGTATTTCATTTTTATTATTATTTATTATTATTATTTTATTTTCCTACCATTGGCTATCTAACCTCATAAGCAATTCCTATTCAAAAAAAAATTATTAACTAAGTGACTTTGCAGAATCAATTACACGCCGCATAAACACACATCCACATAAAAGTCACCGAGGATTGTATTTTGGACTTCATCCATAAATTCGGGAAGTATCACTTTCCCCCTTCTCTTTTGATTTATCTCATAACTGTCATTATCTATCTCTAAACATTGAGGGCAATGTACATCTTAAGTGTGGGGGGGTTAACTATGGTACTATTTGAAAATCCCTGAATTTAGTCTTGTTTTTAAGCAAATTTCTCATATTATTGATTGGGGTGAAATTTTTGATGATTTATGATCTTTATTAATATGTCTCTAATTAAATCATAGTTAATTGTGCATTGATGATTAAATTTGAAGGATACTAGAGAATCAAGCATGATAAGTCTACTTTCAAAAAAATTTTGACAGGTTGTTAAACCTAATTTGAGTATCACCTTGAAGTTCAAAATTTATAAGGATTGATGTCAAAACATCCATAATTTTTTGTGAGATACTGAGCCTTATAGAGCATATACACCTTTTTTAATGCTCACTTTAATTGATTATGAGTGTGTCAACTATAACATCCCAAAGTTGGGCCTAGTAGGATTGGGCCCATTGGGCCTTGGGCACGGGAGCATTTAAATTTTTTTAAGAATAAGAGAAAGCTTTAGTGTTAGTTGGACCTATTAGGTGAGTGATTTTGGAAGGTTAGATGGTTTCTATGAAGTCCCAGGGTCAAACTTTGGCTTTAGGAAAATGTTGGTTTTAGGTGAAAAAAACCCTGGGAGTTAGTAGGTAGGCTTTAAGAATAAAATGTGGAGAAAATGAAACAAGTGGAGTGTGTGGTGTAGTGGCAAAGTGACGCCACATAGAAGACAAGGGGTGGCAAAGTGAGGTCCAAGGTTCAAGTCTTGGCTCATGCATTTTGGATTTCTTTTTAAATGGACTCTAGAATTTTGCCATAGGGTTATATTGAGTTGTGCATGATTTTAGACACCAGAGGAACTTGTGGCCAAGTGGTTAGCAGCGTGGATTATGCTACAAGGGAGCTTGGGTTCGAATCTCATGACAAGTAAGGGAGTATTTATTTTATGGATTGGACGAGAAGAGTTTGAATTGGATTTAAACTCTCCTAACGGAGGGATCCTACATCGGTAAGATACAAAGAAGGAAGGTGAGGAGCTAGCTATATATAGAGCATTCTATGAGGAGAGTTAATATACCTTGGTGGGCGTTTGGGTGCAGACCTTGAGGATAATCACCAATAGTAGCGAAGGAAGGGCTACTATAACGTGAGGTGCAAGGTAAGGTTATGGTGAGGTTTTAGTTTCCGATAAGTGTATATTAAGTTATGATTAATCATTAGGTGATGTCGATTGTAGGTTCGTGACTAAGGGGTTTGCAGCGTGGTTACCAGGTGTGTACAAACACTACACACACGAAATCGGCAATGCCGAAAAGCTAAAAAACTAAAAGTGGCTAAATGGGCCCGGTGGGCCCTGAGGCTAAGTTTGATGAAATGGTTTGGTTGGTTATACAAATTGAATTAGTGATGCATGATACATGAATTGGATTTGTTTTGGGCCTAATAGGCCATATGATGAGATTTGGGCCTAAAGGGACATAAGGGAGTGATTTGGGCTTATAAGGATGTAGACATGTATGTTAGGGTTTATGGACCTTAGGCCTAGTTTGAACAACTCTTAAATTCCATAAGACTTTCTAATAATTAAAAATATCTATGAACAAGTTGCTGGGTTAGGGTGTGGCAACGGGCATTTGCATGTCTAGGATTGGATCTAGGGAGAGCATGGTACTTAAGCGGCCCTAGTGGCCCACCTCCTATTTTCTAGAATCCTACCTGGTGCGTAGTGTCTGTTCACTTTACCCGCGAGGACTTGTTGATGGGCCAAAGTTCATAATTAAAATCCAAGAGGGACCAAATACCCTTATATTTGTTAAATTACTAAAATACCCTTATATTGGTAAAGTACCAAAATACCCCTATTTTGTAATATTACTAGAATATCCCTGATTTGTGAAATTACCAAAATACCCCCTGTTTCCAGAATTACCAAAATACCCTTGATTTGTGAAATTATCGAAATACCCCTGGTTTGAAAAATTACCAAAATACCCCTAGTTTGTAAAATTACCAAAGTGCCCCCAAATTTCAAAATTACCAAAATCCCCGAATTACAAAATTATCAAAATACCCCTGGATTACAAAATTATCGAAATACCCTTAGTATGTAATTACCGTTTTACCCCTAAGCAACAAATGACCGTTGTACCCTCGTGGTAGTACTAATGTTGTTTGTGTTAATTGTATGATTGAATATGTCTGAGATACACTGCATACATGGATTAGTTATGAGTAGAATTATCGAATTACCCTTGGTAGGTAAATTACTAAAATACCCTCGGTAGGTAAAATTACCGTTATACCCTTTAGGGTTGATTAGCGTGATTGTGTGTAACATTCTCACACCATCTGGATTGCCTGTTAGTATATGCTTATAAATCTGTTATATTCTATTAAATGCCGAAATACCGGCATGGTTGTTGAAAACCCGAGGAGGGTAAAGGCGAATCACCAGGTTAGTGATCTTTGTCATTCTAAAGTGAATGGTTCTGTTGATTTGATATGATAAACATGCATGCCGATTTCTGTGATTACACGGGGTTGGCTGATTGATGAAAGGGGAAGTGTTCTGTTGTAGTGGCTTTTGCCATGATCTATTGTAGTGGCTTTTGCCATGATTTGTTGTAGTGATTTTTGTCATGATCTGTTGTAGTGGCTTTTGCCATGATCTGTTGTAGTGGCTCTACCATGATCTGCTCTGGTGACTATGTCACGATTCTGACGATGAGCGACTAATCTGCAACATGACTACCATCGATGGTGTGTAGCGGATGGAGGGTTGATTGTAGAAATCCCGGTGTGATTGGTTGAATGCAATTGGTGTGTAGAGGATGGAAAATCTAGGTTGGGGCTGGGTTTGCATCGCATTGCATACATTATCTGCTGTGACATATGATGTGGGTTAAGGCTCAACCGAGACTATTTTGGGCTAAGGCCCAATTGCCACCGTTACTGTAATGGGCTTCAGCCTGGATTGTTGTGATGCATGTTCTTATCGATGAGGGTTGTACACACTGAGTTTTCGTAAACTCACCCCCTCTTTTTATAAATATCTCAGGTAATTCCCAGCGATAGAGGATTGGGAGCCGTGGAGGACTCGGGAGTGGCTATACATCGGAGATACTACTTTTGAACTTTAGTAATTTCAATTTTTGCCTTCTATAGTCTCATTATTACTATAAGTTTATTTTGATTTGGGACTTTTGTTATGTAATAAGGCCTTTCAAAGTTGTACTTTGGTTTTTATTAGTTACTGTTTCTATCAAATTCGACACCACAATAGTTTAAATATTAAGGTAAAAGTGGAGTTTCATTAATCTACACATCGATGTTTTCAAAAGACAACGTAATACTCGGAAAATGTTTTCTTTCAAATCTCTAATTTTTCTTAAGTATAACTAAGACTTGATTTTACTTCACCCTGTGACATACCAGATTCGGTCGTAACGTATAGGCTGGGTTTGGGGTGTTACATTTATGGTATCAGAGCCTAGGTTACAAAACTCGACTGTGGAATGTGTTCGAAAAATGTTTTTATCAAAGTTATTTGAAATTTGGTTTTTTTTTAAAGTATCTTTATTGGAAGTATGGCACCCGAGTCTCCGGCACCAAATTCGTAAGTCCCCTTACTTATTATTATATGCTATAATGAATGTATTTATTCTGTTTATGTTTTGGATGTGAAGTTTGAATGGAAAATTTTTATGTATAAGTGTTAAATATTTGTTTGCTTCTGTATTAGATATTTGGTTGTGTGAAAAGGTTCCAAGTTTAAGTTAGAAAATGTATTATTGTTTTAGAATCAGAGTACGCAGCGTGAGTGTAGTGTTGTAGGTTAGGATGTGCGACTGTTTCTATAGCTGGAAATTTTGAGGACGAAATTTCTTTAAGATAGGTAGATTTGTAACATCCCAAAGTTGGGCCTAGTAGGATTGGGCCCATTGGGCCTTGGGCACGGGAGCGTTTAAAATTTTTTTAAGAATAAGAGAACGGCTTTAGTGTTAGTTGGACCTATTAGGTGAGTGATTTTGGAAGGTTAGAGGGTTTCTATGAAGTCCCGGGGTCAAACTTTGGCTTTAGGAAAATTTTGGTTTTAGGTGAAAAAAACCCTAGGAGTTAGTAGGTAGGCTTTAAGAATAAAATGTGGAGAAAATGACACAAGTGGAGTGTGTGGTGTAGTGGCAAAGTGACGCCACATAGAAGACAAGGGGTGGCATACAAGGAAGGAAGGAGGTCCAAGGTTCAAGTCTTGGCTCTTGCATTTTGGATTTCTTTTTAAATGGACTCTAGAATTTTGCCATAGGGTTATATTGAGTTGCGCATGATTTTAGACACAAGAAGAGCTTGTGGCTAAGTGGTTAGCAGCATGGATTATGCTACAAGGGAGCTTGGGTTCGAATCTCATGACAAGTAAGGGAGTATTTATTTTGCGGATTGGATGAGAAGAGTTTGAATTGGATTTAAACTCTCCTAACGGAGGGATCCCACATCGGTAAGATACAAAGAAGGAAGGTGAGAAGCTAGCTATATATAGAGCATTCTATGAGGAGAGTTAATATACCTTGGTAGGCGTTTGGTTGAAGACCTTGAGGATAATCGCCAATAGTAGCCAAGGAAGGGCTACTATAACGTGAGGTGCATGGTAAGGTTACGGTGAGATTTTAGTTTCCGATAAGTGTATATTAAGTTATGATTAATCATTAGGTGATGTCGATTGTAGGTTCGTGACTAAGGGGTTTGCAGCCCACGTGGTTACCAAGTGTGTACAAACACTACACATACGAAATTGGCAATGCCAAAAAGCTAAAAACTAAAAGTGGCTAAATGGGCGGTGGGCCTGAGGCTAAGTTTGATGAAATGGTTTGGTTGGTTATACGAATTTAATTAGTGATGCATGATACATGAATTGGATTTGTTTTGGGCCTAATAGGCCATATGATGAGATTTGGGCCTAAAGGGATGTAAGGGAGTGATTTGGGCTTATAAGGACGTAGACATGTATGTTAGGGTTTATGGACCTTAGGCCTAGTTTGAACAACTCTTAAATTCCATAAGACTTTCTAATAATTAAAAATATCTGTGAACAAGTTGCTGGGTTAGGGTGTGGCAACGGGCATATGCATGTTTAGGATTGGATCTAGGGAGAGCATGGTACTTAAGCGGCCTAGTGGCCCACCTCCTTTTTTAGAATCCTACACAGTGCGTAGTGTTTGTTCACTTTACCATGAGGACTTGTTGATGGGCCAAAGTTCATAACTAAAATCCAAGAGGGACCAAATACCCTTATATTTGTTAAATTACTAAAATACCCTTATATTGGTAAAGTACCAAAATACCCCTATTTTACAAAATTACCAAAATATCCCTGATTTGTGAAATTACCAAAATACCCCTATTTCCAAATTACCAAAATACCCTTGATTTGTGAAATTATCAAAATACCCTGGTTTGCAAAATTACCAAAATACCCCTAGTTTGTAAAATTACCAAAGTACCCCAAATTTCAAAATTACCAAAATACCCTAAATTACAAAATTATCGAAATACCCCCGGATTACAAAATTATCGAAATACCCTTAGTATGTAATTATCATTTTACCCTAGCGATAAATGACCGTTGTACCCTCGTGGTAGTACTAATGTTATTTGTGTTAATTGTATGATTGAATATGTCCAAATACTGCGCATACATGGATTAGTTATGAGTAGAATTATTGAATTACCCTTGGTAGGTAAATTATTGAAATACCCTCGATAGGTAAAATTACCGTTATGCCCTTTGGGGTTGATTAGCGTGATTGTGTGTAACATTCTCACACCATCTGGATTGCCTGTTAGTATATGCTTATAAATCTGTTATATTCTATTAAATGCCAAAATACCGGCATGGTTGTTGAAAACTCGAGGAGGGTAAAGGCGAATCACCAGGTTAGTGATCATTGTCATTCTAAAGTGAATGGTTCTATTGATTTGATATGATAAACATGCATGCCGATTTCTGTGATTGCACGGGGTTGGCTGATTGATGAAAGGGGAAGTGTTCTGTTGTAGTGGCTTTTGCCATGATCTATTGTAGTGGCTTTTGCCATGATCTGTTGTAGTGGCTTTTGCCATGATGCATTGTAGTGGCTTTTGCCATGATGCATTGTAGTGGCTCTACCATGATCTATTACGGTGACTATGTCACGATTCGACGATGAGCGATAACTGCGACATGACGCCATCGATGGTGTGTAGCGGATGGAGGGTTGATTGTAGAAATCCCCGGTGTGATTGGTTGAATGCGGTGGTGTGTAGAGGATGGAAAATCTAGGTTGGGGGGTGTGCATCGCATTGCATACATTATCTGCGGATTGTGAAATATGATGTGGGTTAAGGCTCAACCGAGACTATTTTGGGCTAAGGCCCAATTGTCACCACATTTAGGGGATAGAATGGGCTTGGACAAGCATGGATTTTTGTGATGCATGTTCTTATCGATGAGGGTTGTACACACAAGCGGTGGATGAGAGCAATTGTAGGAGGAGACTTGGTCTTTGCCATTTGAATTAAGTAAATGGGGGAGTTGGCTCACCCTCTTTTTTATTGATGTCTTGTTTAATCAAAAGCTAGTAATCTTCCAAGAAAAAAAAAAACCTGATAGAGGATTGGGAGCCGTTCTTCTTTCTTCTTTTTGTTAAAGAAGACTCCTTCTCATTTTCTTTCTTTTGTTTTACAACCCTTGGAGTGGCTATACATCTCTCTCTACTTCCCTTTTCTTGAGATACTACTTTTGAACTTTAGTAATTTCAATTTTGATCAATCGCCTTCTATAGTCTCATTATTACTATAAGTTTATTTTGATTTGGGACTTTTGTTATGTAATAAGGCCTTTCAAAGTTGTACTTTGGTTTTATTAGTAGGACCGTAATTTCAATCGGTTTCTATCAAATTCTAACACCTTGTCACCACAGCGGATTCGGGTAAGTTTAAATATTAAGGTAAAAGTGGAGTTTCATTAATCTACACACACGGAGGTCGATGTTTTCAAAACCTCGACAATACCACGATGGGATGGTTAGCATCGCATTGCATACATTATCTGTTTGTGAAATATGATGTGGGTTAAGGCTCAACCACTCTTTGTAAAAAGAAGAAAAGCGGTACTATGCGGATGTGCATAGACTACATAGCTGAATAAGAGACTATTTTGGGCTAAGGCCCAATTACCACCGGTTCTTGTAATGGGCTTGTGAAGGGTTTCTCACTGGATTTTGTGATGCATGTTCTTATCGATGAGGGTTGTACACACTCTTCGAGTTTTAGTAAACTCACCCTCTTTTTTATATGTCTTAGGTAATTCCAGTGATAGAGGATTGGGAGCCGTGGAAGACTCGGGGTGGCTATACATCGGAGATACTACTTTTGAACTTTAGTAATTTCAATTTTGCCTTTTATAGTCTCATTATTACTATAAGTTTATTTTGATTTGGGACTTTTGTTATGTAATAAGGCCTTTCAAAGTTGTACTTTGGTTTTATTAGTTCTTGTTTCTATCAAATTCGACACCACAGCGAGTTTAAATATTAAGGTAAAAGTGGAGTTTCATTAATCTACACATCGATGTTTTCAAAAGACAATGTAATACTCGAAAGTATTTTCTTTCAGGGTCACGGTTATTTAAAATTTGGTTTTTTAAAGTATCTTTATTGGAAGTATGGCACCTAGGAGTCTCGGCACCAAATTCATAAGTCCCTTACTTATTATTATATGCTATAATGAATGTATTTATTACATTTATGTTTTGGATGTGAAGTTTGAATGGAAAATTTTTATGTATAAGTGTTAAATATTTGTTTATACATATTAGATATTTGGTTGTGTGAAAGGTTCCAAGTTTAAGTTAGAAAATGTATTATTGTTTTAGAATCGAGTCTGTAGCGTGAGTGTAGTGTTGTAGGTTAGGATGTGCATTTGTTTCTATAGTGGAAATTTTGAGGGCGAAATTTCTTTAAGATAGGTAGATTTGTAACATCCCAACGTTGGGCCTAGTAGGATTGGGCCCATTGGGCCTTAAACGCAGGGCGTTTAAAATTTTTTAAGAATAAGAGAACGACTTTAGTGTTAGTTGGACCTATTAGGTGAGTGATTTTGGAAGGTTAGAGGGTTTATGAAGTCCAGGGGTCAAACTTTGGCTTTAGGAAAATTTTGGTTTAGGTGAAAAAACCCTAGGAGTTAGTAGGTAGGCTTTAAGAATAAAATGTGGAGAAAATGACACAAGTGGAGTGTGTGGTGTGAGTGGCAAAGTGGCTTAACATAGAAGACAAGGGGGTGGCATACAAGGAAGGAAGGAGGTCCAAGGTTCAAGTCTTGGCTCTTGCATTTTGGATTTCTTTTAAATGGACTCTAGAATTTTGCCATAGGGTTATATTGAGTTACGCATGATTTTAGACACAAGAAGAGCTTGTGGCTAAGTGGTTAGCAGCATGGATTATGCTACAAGGGAGCTTGGGTTCGAATCTCATGACAAGTAAGGGAGTATTTATTTTGCGGATTGGATGAGAAGAGTTTGAATTGAGTTTAAACACTCCTAACGGAGGATCCACATCGATAAGATACAAAGAAGGAAGGTGAGAAGCTAGCTATATAAAGAGCATTCTATGAGGAGAGTTAATATACCTTGGTAGGCGTTTGGGTGCAGACCTTGAGGATAATCGCCAATAGTAGCCAAGGAAGGGCTACTATAACGTGAGGTGCATTTCCGATGAGTTCTGATGAGATTTGGTTTACGATAAGTGTATATTAAGTTATGATTAATCATTAGGTGATGTCGATTGTAGGTTCGTGACTAAGGGGTTTGCAGCACGCATAGTTACCAGGTGTGTACAAACACTACACATACGAAATTGGCAATGCCAAAAAGCCGAAAGTGGCTAAATGGGCCCGATGGGCCCTGAGGCTATGTTTGATGAAATGGTTTGGTTGGTTATACGAATTGAATTAGTGATGCATGATACATGAATTGGATTTGTTTTGGGCCTAATAGGCCATATGATGAGATTTGGGCCTAAAGGGCCGTAAAGGAGTGATTTGGGCTTATGGGGACGTAGACATGTATGTTAGGGTTTATAGACCTTAGGCCTAGTTTGAACAACTCTTAAATTCCATAAGACTTTCTAATAATTAAACATGTCTATGAATAAGCCGCTGGGTTATGGTGTGGCAATGGGCATACACATGTCTAGGATTGGATCTAGGGAGAGCTTGGTACTTTAGCGGCCCTAGTGGCCCACCTCCTCTTTTCTAGAATCCTACCTGGTGCGTTGTGTCTGTTCACTTTAGCCGCGAGGACTTGTTGATGGGCCAAAGTTCATAACTAAAATCCGAGAGGGACCAAATACCTTATATTTGTTAAATTACTAAAATAACCCTTATATTAGTAAAGTACCAAAATGCCTCTATTTTGTAAAATTACCAAAATATCCCCGATTTGTAAAATTACCAAAATACCCCCTCTTTGCGAAATTACCAAAATACCCTTGATTTGTGAAATTATCAAAATACCCCTAGTTTACAAAATTACCAAAATACCCCTAGTTTATAAAATTATCGAAATACCCTTGAATTACAAAGTTACTGAAATATCCCTAAATTACAAAATTACCGAAATGCCCCCAGATTTCAAAATTATAGAAATACCCTTAGTGTGTAATTATCGTTTTACCCTGGCGACAAATGTTATTGTACCATCGTGGTAGTACTAATGTTGTTTGTGTTAATTGTATGATTGATTATGTTTGAAATGCCTTGCGTACATGGATTAGTTATGAGTAGAATTACGAATTACCCTTGGTATGTAAATTATTGAAATACCCTGTGGTAAAATTACCGTTATACCCTTTGGGGTTGATTAAGCGTGATTGTGTGTAACATTCTTACACCATTTAGATTGCTGTTAGTATATGCTTATAAATCATTAAATTCTATTAAATGTAGAAATCTGCGGCATGGTACATTGAAAAACCGAGGGTGGGTAAGGCAAATCACCGGTTAGTGATCTCTGTCATTCTAAAGTGAATGGTTACATTGATTTGATATGATAAACATGTATGCGATTTCTATGATTGCACGGTTGGGTGATTGATGAAAGGAAGTGTTCTATTGTAGTGGCTTTTGCCATGATCTATTGTAGTGGCTTTTGCCATGATCATTGTGTGGTTTTGCGATGATGCTGTGTAGTGGA
This sequence comes from Gossypium rotundifolium, assembly GCA_025506655.1. Taxonomy (NCBI): domain Eukaryota; kingdom Viridiplantae; phylum Streptophyta; class Magnoliopsida; order Malvales; family Malvaceae; genus Gossypium; species Gossypium rotundifolium. The sequence continues at coordinate 32,392,846 of CP106727.1, read as the reverse complement.
TCTACCACGATCATTACGGTGACTATGTCACGATTGACGATGAAGCGACTAGCTGCGACATGAATCGCCATCGATGGTGTGTAGCATATGGAGGGTTGATTGTAGAAATCCCCGGTGTGATTGGTTGGTGCGGGTGGTGTGTAGAGGATGGAAAATCTAGGTTGAAATGGGTTAGCATCGCATTGCATACATTATCTGTTGTGACATATGATGTGGGTTAAGGCTCAACCGAGGCTATTTTGGGTAAGGCCCAATTGCCACCGATTCTTGTAATGGGCTTGATGCGGATTGTTGTGATGCATGTTCTTCTGGCGAGGGGTTGTATGCAGACTTAGTTTAGTCGTAAACTCACCCTCTTTTTTTATATGTCTTAGGTAATTCCTAACGATAGAGGATTGGGAGCCGTGGAGGACTCGGGGGTGGCTATACATCGGAGATACTACTCGTGAACTTTAGTAATTTTGATTTTTGCCTTTTATAGTCTCAGTATTTGTAATATCCCGGGTTAAGGCTATTTCATTTTGGCATTGTTTGCATGATTAATTGCTTGCTATGATGTTGTTTGGGTGTTTTCAGGATTTAGTTGTAGGCTAGGAGTGAGCACAGTAGGTGGTGAAATTTAGTTTTGGGCTTTAGGGGATAGGAAATTTGAAGGTGTTGGGGTTTATAATTAATTTAAGTGAATTTGTAACACAAGAAGGGGCTGGTGGAGTGGCAAGCACGCGCCACTTGGAGGGTGTGTGTGGCGTCAATTGCAGGGGAGGTCTTGAGTTCAAGTCGTGAATCCCACCCCTTTGGCTCCCATTTTGGGCGACATGGAGGAAGAGGTAGAAGACAATTCAGTTCTTCTTTGGACTTAGTCTTCACATTCAAGCGGTGGATAGAGAGCAATTGTAGGAGGGAGACTTGGTCTTTGCCATTTGAATTAGTGGTGTGAGAGTAAATGGGGAGTTAGGCGGATTTGGTGAGAGTTTGGGGAGAGGAGTGTGTGGCGGTTGGTAAGCTTGTGGGAGAGTGCAAATTTTCCACTAAGGCAATTGGGTATGTTCGGCCAAATTTTGTTTTGGGAAGTTAATTTTTTTCTTGTTTAATCAAAAGCTAGTAAAGACCTCTTCAATAGTAAGCGACTTTAGTAGAAAAAAAGAGAAAACCTTCCATTCTTGCTCCTTGAAACTTGAAGCACAAAGCAACTTCAATTGCCAATCTTGCACTCTTCTTCTGCGTTTTCTTCTTACCTTTTGTGTCAACGAAACCTCAAGCACCCTTATTGTTAAATCCCACCTTGTTCTTCTTTCTTCTTTTTTTATTGTGCAAAGCCGAAACTAGTGATCCTCCTTCTCATTTTCTTTCTTTTGTTTTACAACCCTTGTGCGATTTTCTCATTTGTTCCATACCATTTCACTAAACCGAAACTAGCCTTCTTCTTTTCCTTTTTGACCGTAACACCTTTCACCAAAACACCGCATCCTCCATCTTCTTCATCTAAACCAACACAACCACAATCAAACCCTTGCCGATTTTGGTCATTAGTAGCCGAAAGTTCTCTCTCTCCTTCCTTTTCTTGTTTCTTTTCATTCAAACCGAGAGCACTTATTCTTGTTATTCTTTCTCTTTCTCCAAATAGAGGCCGAATCTTTCTCCTCTTTAGTAGTTGGTAGGCCGATTATTGGTTGTGTTATGTTGGTGATCAATCGGTCTAATAAAGGGGTAAGTGTTAGCGAATGGCCTTTCTCCTTTCTCTGTTGCCTTGCCGATTTTGGGTATATTTAAGGGTGATTTACGTTATCTATTATAATGGAGTTAATCACTTGTTTTGGTAACTATTTTCATATAGGGTCTTTGGAGTTAAGTAGTCAAGCAAGGAGAGCCTTTTCACTCACGCTTAGTAATCGGTAAGTGGTGGTAAGAAGGGTGTTTGGATCCGATTTCGTTTAGTTTTCTTTAAGTTAAGTCATGAGGAGAGATTAACCATTATTCTTTTCTAGGGTGTGATCGGTTGGTAAGAAGCATTATTGGTTCGGGTTGATTGGAAACCGAACCATTCATGGTAAGTTAGGATTTGCAACCCTTGGGTTATTTACTTTGTTGGCGAATGGTATTGGGTTAGTGTTAACCCTTTTGTTGGCGAATGTAGGACCAGTTGTTGAGGTGATCAAAAGATTTCAATCGATTCTTAGGCTTTAATCTTGATATATCGGTGTGTAAACCAACACCTTGTCTTAACAATAATGTGATAACTTTGTTGTGTAAGTGAAGCAGTGTGATTGATTATCTCGATACCCATTGAGGTATGGATACGGTTCGGGTAAGTCCGTTTCATTATGAGTTATGTGATGATGATGATATCATGATTGTTGATACTTTGAGATGCCATATTAAGCATGTGAGCATGATAGCATGATTGCGATTTTGCATCTAGTATGTTATGTGATTGGGTGATATGAGAGGAGGGGAGTATGATATCCGTGTCTTTGGGACACTGTGTCTTTGGGACACACGGAGGTTTGGCACCTCCGGTGGTTTGGTACCACAATGATATTTTGTGACTTTGGGTCACCAGAGGTTTAGCACCTCGCAGCGTCGTCCCCGATGGCTTAATACCACGGTGGGTTGGCCCCATAGTTGATTATACTGGGATTCACGCCCGGTGATTTGGTATCCTACGATGGGTTGGCCCCATCATCGGATTTGTGACTATGGTCACCAGTGATTTAGTATCACATTGTGTCTTTGGGACACGGAGGTTTGGCACCTCATTGCGACTCGTCCACGTGGTTTAACACCACCGTGGTTGGCCCCACTTTTGAGATATGGGATCGTCGCTGGTGATTTGGTATCACCGATGGGTTGGCCCCATCATTGGATTATTGTGACTTGGTCACCGGTGGTTTTAGTACCACACGTATGGATATCTAACTTGGGATAAAGTGAATTCAAATGGTTTTTCTAACTTAAATATGATTTTCTACTAAGTCAAAAATGTTTTAGTAACAATAAGAAATAACTTAAGCTTCAAAACGAAATAAACTAGTTTTACCTACACATCGGATTAAATTTCAAAACTTTCCGGGTTTTCAAATACATCATCAGATTTTTAATCAAAACCTAATCGAGTTTTCCTCAAATACAAAATTTCGCTAAGCGTTGTCACCAAACTGCTAGACTTCAACCTAAACCACCCAAACCCTTTTCCTCAGAGCATACCGTTCGATCGTGGTGTATTGACCGGTTTGGGGTGTTCTGAAGATTACTATACGTTTATTTTGATTTGGGACTTTTGTTATGTAATAAGGCCTTTCAAAGTTATACTTTGGTTTTTATTAGTTACTGTTTATATCAAATTCGACACCACAGCAGTTTAAATATTAAGGTAAAAGTGGAGTTTCATTAATCTACACATCGATGTTTTCAAAAGACAACGTAATACTCGAAAAATGTTTTCTTTCAAATCTCCAATTTTTCTTAAGTATAACTAAGACTTGATTTTACTTTACCCTGTGACATACCAGATTCAGTCGTAACGTATAGGCCAAGTTTGGGGTGCTACATCAACTTTGAACTGTTATTATAGAACTTGCCTCGTTTATACATGTCAAGACCACATTAATGATTTAATACACTGAGATAATAAAGGCACCTAGGTTTAACCCATTTACTCCACTAAAAAGCCTACCTTCACAAATTAACCCCTAGTGAACCCCGTTGAATCCTAATAACCTTTTTATTGACTCACCCACTAATATCAACCGAAAATCCCTTTATATTTGTTATCACCATTATTTTGACTACCCTTTAATCGAGGTTTGATTTGATTAAATTACCAAATTATATTAGTTCAGTAGTTACATTTATCATTTATGATGTAATGTTTTAGTTTGTTCTTAAAAAAAAAATCAATCAAAGTTTAGAGCTCATGTATCTAAATTCCAATTGATTGAAGAAGAGCCCGTATTGAAGTATTATAGTATTCTTTTTAGCTTTTAATTAATGTAAGTACTTATATTAGTTCATTATTTCTAATTAGGTAATTGGTTAACTCAATCTCGATTCTAACCTTCTAATTCAACCTTTATCCACACCTTTAACCCTAGCCCTGTTACAACCCTAATAAAGACCTTAAACACTTTCAAGTTTGACTTAGAGTGCTTATTCTTGAACCTTAAACACTTTTGAGTGATTTGAGTGAATCTTTAGTGAGGATGTCGGTCCTCGTCGATTTTGAATCAAAGGTAGTTACTTCAATAAGGGGAGACACCTACAGTTTAAGGCTATAAAGGTATGACTTATCGTAATTGAATCTTTAGGGCACTTCGAGTTAAATCATCCATGTATAAATTATCTATGAATTATGATGAGGCATTGTCAATGGGAATTATGAATTTTGGAAAGTTCATTTTAATTGTAAATTGAGAATTTTGCTTGAGGACAAGCAAAAGCTTAAGTGTGAGGGTATTTGATAAATCGTAAAAGTAAGACATTTTAACCCCATATTTAGTATGCTTTTGGATGATTTAGCCCTCAATTTATGTAAAAAGATGCTCTTAATCCTTTCTTTTCATGTCTTATACTCAGGAGAACACCTAAGGATAAAAAGAACGTAACACGGGCTTAATACGGACCAAATTGGGCCAACCCAAGAAGTCGGCACGGCCTGGACTTCATGCCACACAGCTGTGCCCCAATATTTAGATTGCACATGGTCACACCCTAATTTACACAACCGTGTCTCGTCGACAAAAAAGCTCAACATGGCCTGACCCCGATGTACACGACCGTGCCCCAATTGGCAGACTCGAAGCACGGCCTCTACCCATATATTACACGGGCATGTCATAACCGTGCCTAAATCAACAAAATAGAGACACGGGCTGGACCACGACTTACACGGGCGTGCCTTAGCCGTGTCCCTGCCACCGAAAAGAGCAATTTCACTCAGAATAGGATGCTTGGAGCCCAAGAAATGTAATCCTAAGTCTACTCAAACACCTAGGATGAATTATGCCTGACTTACAAGTACTTAGGAGCCAAGGAAAGCATCCCAAAGGTCTATATAAACAATCCACGACAGCAATTCAAGGGCGTCAGGTTTTAGCAAAATTTTCTGCCAGAGCTTTACTCTTTTAGGAATTGTCTCGAAGATAGCCAATTGATCTATCTCGAAGAGTCAAAATTCTACTCAAGACGGAGGATCTCCTCTTCAATTCCTTTAGGGGGTTTTGAGGATTTCCTATGTTTTATTTTATCTTTTCTCTTGAGATGTTTTCTTGTTTAATTATGAACTAAACCCCTCAGATACCTGAAGGGGATGAAACCTATGATGGATTTTGTTATTTAATTCTTTCGGTTTATATGATAAATACTTAGTTTGTTCTTAATTATGTTGCTTAACTTTATCTGATGTGCTTAGGTGGAGGAGGAATAGACCCTACCTAAGAGTAGATCTAGCATAATTAAGCGGAGTTGATTGGGCGCCTAGAGATAGGGTTACGAGATTTTTCCGGATTAGGGTGAAACCTAATATGGGAGTCCATTGATCGATTTACTGCTTCCTTAGGGGGTTATTATAAGAGAACAAGAGTTCCACTAATTAACCTAAGGTTAGACATTATTCACTTCGAGAGAAGGTTTAATATAGGTTAGGGAGTCTCACGGATCAAGCTAAGTAAAGAAATCATATGAATTGAAAAGGTAGATAATAAGTGAAGTCATAGGTGGGTTCTTCCCGAAGGTATCATATTTATCAATTGAGTTTTCTTCAACGTCTTTTCCCAAAGTTTTGTTTCTTTTATCTTTGCATTTAGTTTAAATATTTCATTTGTTTTAGTTTAATAAACCAATCACTCCATATTTTAGGCTAAATATTAGAAAGAAAGTGAGTAGTAGTACTTTTAGGTTCCTTGGGTTCAATAAGATATTCTTGCCTGAGCTATACTACTATTCAATAGGTGCGCTTGCCTCTATCATTGTCACAGTTAGCCTACAGGTTCGATCACTCTTTTATAAATATTAAAACTAGACTATTTGCAGCGATCAGCCCCTTAATCAGCCAAAGCATTATCAACTGTTAGTCTACCGATTAAACATGGAATTGTAAAACCCCTTGGATCTTTTAGCTTCCATGGTAGTCTATTTTGTAGAATTGCTGAGTACATTGCATTTATTTCCACATGTGGCTCCTCATCTAACTTACGCTTGTTCATCAAGAGTTGTTTTAAAAATTTCATCGAATCTTGCATTTGTGAAAGAGCTTCAAGAAGCGGTAAGTTAATATGTAATTTTTTAAAAAGTTTAAGAAACTTACCGAACTGTTCCTCTATATCATCTCTCTTCATCACTCTAGGATAAGGTATGCGGGGTTGGTACTCTTTGATTACCGGTTTTGGCTTTTCTCTTGTTACCTCAACTTTACCTTCTTCTACCTCGCTTTCTTGTATTGAAATGGGTCCATCCAACCCGACATTTTCCTGAGCTATTATGGCTTGGATTTGCTCTTTTGGTTTAATCTCAGTGTTGCTTGGTAAACGCCCTGGCTGTCGTTCGGACATTAACTTTACAAGTTGCCCAACTGACTTTGTAACTTCCCCGACTGATTTGGTAAGTTCCCCGACTTGGTTCTTGATCCCTTCCATCGATGTTTGTTGGTTTTTCAGTGTTGTCTCGGTGTCTTGGAGATGGTTTTCTATGGCTGCCATGAATTTTGTCAACGTCTCTTTGAGGTTCAGCCTCTTTTCCTATGGATATGGCTGATTTTGGAAATTTTTAGGAGGTTGTTGTCTTTGATTTCCTTGACCTCCCCATGAAATATTTGGGTGGTTCCTCCAACCTGGATTATAAGTATTACTATAGGGGTTATTATTAGATCTGAAATTATTACCTATGTAATTCATCTATTCGCTTTTTGTGCTCGATTGGTAGGGTGGGTACTCAAGATTTGCCATAGTTTCACTTGCGTCACACTGCATTATTGGATGTACCTATGAAGAACACAAACTATCAAGCTTTTTATTCATCATCTCTAGCTGGTTAGATAACCTGGTGACCACATCGAGGTTGAAGACATTGGCTACTTTAGTAGGAATTGTCCTCATGACTTGCCACTAATAATTATTTAGTGCCACCTTCTCTATGAACTAAAATTATCTACCAAAAGCATATAGAGGAAAAATTAGCAAATTAAAAAAAATAATAATAAAAATAAATTGCAAAAAATAAAAATGGCTAAAGTAATAAAAATAGGGCTTTCTTAATATTTTAGCTCCCCGGCAACAACGCCAAAAACTTGATCGTTGTTTTGTCGAGTTTTAAAATTTATAAAGAGAATGATCGAACCTAGAAACTAACTCTGACAATGACTTAAGGCAAGTGCACCTATCGAACAATAGTATAGCTTAGGCAATACCGGATTGTTGAACCCAAAGGAACTAAAAGTACTAATACTAACCTTCTTTCTATTATTTAGCCTAAATATTAAGTGATTGGTTGTTTAATCTAAAACTAACTAACTACTAAGCTAAAGATGCAAAGACAAAAAGAATGAATTGGGGAAATACTATTGGGAAAACTTAGTTGATTAAGACGATACCCTTAGGAAGAATCCACCTAGACTTCACTTGTTATCTAACACTGAACTAGACGATTTATTCACTTGACTTGATCCATACAATTCCCTAATTTATATTAAACCCTCTCTCGAGGCGAATAACGTCTAACCCTAGGTTGATTAATTGAAATCTCTTTCTAATTAAAACCCCTAGAATCGCATTAACTCGATCTATGGACTCCCATTTTAGGTTTCAGCCTAATCCGGTAAAATCTCGTCACCCTATCTCTAGGCGTGCGATCAACTCCGCTTAATTATGCTAGATCTACTCTTAGGCAGGGACTTTTGCTCCACCACCTAAGCACATTCAACTTGGATCAATATCCCGAAAATATTAAACAAGAAGTAAGCACACATAATTAAGAACAAATCAAATATTTCATATAGTTCAGAAAACAATAACAAGATCCATCTTGGGTATCATCCCCTTTAGGTATCTAAAGGGTTTAGTTCATAACAATGAAAGAAAACATCTCAGAAGAAAAGATAAAACAAAACATAAGAAATTCCTAAAACTCCCTAGAGGAATTGAAGGAGAAATCCACCGTCTTGAGTAGAATTCTAGCTTCTTGAGATGGATCAACTAGCTATCTTCGACTGATTCCCACAAATCTTACCTTTCTGGCTTGGCTCCTTGGCCTAGCTCCGCCCAAAAGCCCTGGAGAAGGTTTCTACCGAACTCCCCACTTAAGTTGCCCCCTTCAATGTTTATATTAACTTTGAGATGCCTCACTTGGCCCCTAAATATCCTAATTCAAGTAGAATTCCTACTAGGGTGTTTGAATAGGGTTTGGAATGTGTTTCTTTGCCTCCAAGTATCCTATTCTGATTAAAATTCCTCTTGGCCGCGGCAGGGACACACCCATGGCACACGTCCGTGTGAATCGTGGCCAGGCTGTGTTCGAGTCTATTGATGAGGCACGACTGTGTGAATCAGGATCGGTCGTGTTGATTTCTTCTTTGGTACAATTTGGTCCATTTTAGGCTCGTTTCTCGTTCTTTTCATCCCTATGTGATTTCCTGAGTATAAAACATGAAAAGAAAGGATTAAGAGAACATTTTTACACAATTCAGGGAATTAATCATCCAAAAGTATGCTAAATGTGGGATTAAAATATGTTACTTTTACAGTTTATCAACTACCGATTAAACATGGAATTGTAAAACTCCCTAGATATTTTAATTTTCGTGGTAGTCTGTTTTGTAACATTGCTGAGCATACTGCGTTTAGTTCAAGATGCGATTCCTCTTCTAACTTTTGCTTGTTTGTTAAAAGCTCTTTTAAAAATTTCCTTGAATCTAGCATCTACGAAAGAGCTTCAAGAAATGGTAAGTTAATATGTAATTTCTTTAAAAGTTTAAGAAACTTACCAAACTGTTCATCTGAATTGTCTTTCTTCATCGCATTGGGATATGGTATACAAGGTTGGTATTCTTTAATTATCGGTTTTGGTTTTTCTTGTCTTACCTCAACCTTACCTTCACTTACCATAGGTTCTTGCCTTGGCTCGGGTTCAGAATCTACTAACCCTTCACTATTCTGAGCGGTTATGGCTTGAAGTTGCTCCTTTGGGTTAGTCTCAATGTTACTTGGTAAGCTACCTTGTGGTCGTTCGGAGATCAGCTTTGCGAGTTGCCCTAACTAGTTCTCGATCCCTTGAATCGATGCTTGTTGATTTTTAAGTGTTGTTTTGGTGTTTTGGAAACGTGTTTCTGACACCACTTTGAATTTTGTCAGCCTCTCCTCAAGGTTCTGCTTCTTTACCTATGATGAGAGTTGTTGTTGGAAGTTTGAACCTGAAGCCACAAGGGTAATCCATGGTGTGGGTATCTTCTTAATAAATCTTTATATATCTCCCATGCATCGTATGGTGTTTCTAGATCCATCTGCACAAAAGAAAAGATATCATTCCTTAGTTTGGCCGTTTTGGCCGGTGGAAAATATTTTAACAAAAAATATTCAGTCATTTGATCCCATGTAGTGGTTGATCCTCGTGGAAGAGAATTCAACCACTGTTTAGCATTATTACTCAAAGAAAAGGGAAATAATTGAAGACAAATGGAATCATCAGAAACGTCATTTATTTTGAAGGTATCACAGAATTCTAGAAAATTTGCTAAATGAGTATTTGGGTCTTCGTCCTGCAAACCATCAAATTGAACAAATTGTTGAATCATTTGAATAGTGTTTGGTCTCAGTTCAAAATTATTAGCAGCTATAGCAGGCCTAACAATACTCGATTCAGTCCCTGTTAAACTAGGTTTGGCATAATTATACATAGTTCGAGGAGCATGATTTTTGGCCACCTCTGGAGGTAGCGGATTATTCTCAGCCATCTCTTGATAGTATTGGTTTCATCTTCTTGCTCTTCTTCTATGTAATTTAAGCTTTGCTTTATTTCTCTACAATTTCTACGAACCGTACCTTCGATATCATTGTCGTAAGTCAAAGGTCCTGTCGGGTTCCTTCTAGTCATAAACTAGAGATACCTGCCAGGAAAAGAAAAAGAAAAATAAAATTAGAAAAGTAAAAATAAAATTTAATTGCAAAAAAATAAAATATGGCTAAATTAATAAAAATTGAGCTTTCTTAATATTTCAGTTCCCCGGTAACGGCGCCAAAAACTTGATCGTGTGTCAAAGTCTTAAAAATTTATATAATGAATGATCTAGCCTAAAAACTAACTGTGACAACGACTTGAGGCAAGCACACCTATCAAACAGTAGTATAGTTTAGTTGCAAGATCGGATTGTCGAACCCAAAGGAACCAAAAGTATTAATACTAACTTTCTTTTTATTATTTAACCTAAGAATTAAAGGAATTGTTATTTAACCTAAAATTAACTAACTACTAAGCTAAAGATGTTAAGACACAGAGAAGGAATTGGGGAAATACTTGAGGGAAAAACCAATTGATTGAGACAATACCTGAGGAAGAATCCACCTAGATTTCACTTGTTATTTAACTCTGAACTAGACGATTTATTCACTTGACTTGATCCGTAGGATTCCCTAACTTATATTAATACCTCTCTCGAGGCTACTAACATCTAACCCTAGGTTGATTAATTGAAATCTCTTTCTAATTAAAACCCCTAGAATTGCATTAACTTGATCTATGGACTCCCATATTAGGTTTGACCCTAATCCGGCAGATTAGGGTTGCGATCAACTCCGCTTAACTCTGCTAGATCTACTCTTAGACAGAGTCTATTCCTCCTTTTCCTAAGAGCATAAATGCTTGAATCAATGTCCTAAAGTATCAAAAGAAGAATTAAGAACACATATTTAAGAACAAATCAAGTATTTATCATACAGCTCAGAAAACAATAACAAAAGCCATCTTAGGTTTCATCCCCCTCAGGTATTTGAGGGGTTTAGTTCATAATCATAAAAGAATAAATCTCAGAATAAAATATAAAACAAAACATAAAGAAAACCCTAAAACCCCCTAAAGGAATTGAAGGAGAGATCATCAGTTTTGAGTATGACTCCGACTTCTTGGATGAATCAACTGGCTTTCTTCGAGTGAATCCCACAAGTCGGCCCCTCTGGCTTGGTTCTTTGGCCTAGCTGAACGCCCCCTTGAAGGTTGGCCTCTAGGGTGTTTATATAGGCTTTTGGAATGTCTTTCTTTACCTCTAAGTACCCTAATCCAAATGAAACTCTTCTTTGCTACGGCAGGGACACGCCCGTGTGCCATGCCCGTGTAATTCGAGTTATAGACCATGGTTGGTCCTGCTAGAAGAGGTGCGACCATGTGACTTGGGGTCCAGGCCGTGTGGATTTCGTACTTTGGCCCATTTTCACCATTTTTGGCCCGTTTCTCATTCTTTTCATCCTCTGGTACTCTCCTAAGTATAAAACATGAAAACAAAGGATTAGGAGCACCTATTTCCATAATTACCATAATTAGAGGATAAATCATTCAAAAGTATGCTAAATGTGGGATTAAAATATGTGTATATTATGGTTTATCATTCATTAAATTAACTTAAATCTAACAAGGTTAGGTTAATAAGATTGAAATTCAATGATATAAGCGAGTGTTCGATGGAACACTTGTAGCAGCCTCTAGACATAGAGTCGTGTTCATACAGAAAGAAAACAAAATAGTGCAAGCTACCATGGTAAAGGCCTATAGACATATATCGCTAAAGGCAAGGTAACTTGAGGTCTAGTTCTTGAAAGAAGCAGACCATTCTACAACTCTTCTGAGTAGTATGTTGAGTATGGTTTTGCCAAGGCATTACTGTTAGTAAGGGCAGATTCTTAATAATCCTGACCTTCCAAATCAACATTGTAGACTCCTTATCATTTGTCATAGTATCTTTTCCATAACATCTCTTTAGTTGTTTACTTGTTCACTTGCATATTATTCACATGATTATTCTCGAATTTATTATTGCATTCTTACTCTTATCTGGTCATGTCATACCTTTTTTCATTATTGCACACGGCATTATTCCTTCAAATTACCACCGCATTCTTATCGTTACTTTTCTCATAACAGTAATCATACCTCACTCTAATAAATTGACCAAATTATACCGTTCTAATCTCTATGGAAACAATCTCACTTATAATTTTTTACTTGATTCGACGTGTATACTTACACAATTTACATATCATTTCACACGCGACAATCACCATGGGCTTTGCCAGTGCTATTTGTAAAAAAAGATTAAGGTAGCATGATGATTGCATCGACTACAGGCAGTTGAATAAATTCACTGTAAAAAACAAGTACCCATTGCCAAGAATTGATGATCTATTTGACTAGCTGTGAGGTGTCATAGTGTTTTCAAGGATCAACTTGAGGTCTAGTTACTACCAACTTAAGGTAAAGGAGTTTGATGTGTTGAAAACAACATTCAAAATGAGGTAAGGACACTATGAGTTTTTAGCAATGTCATTTGGGTTAACAAACATACTTGTGACTTTTATGGACATGATGAATCGAGTGTTCCATGAATACTTGGATCGCTCTGTGGTGGTATTCATTAACGACATCCTTGTAACATCCCTCACCCATATTCAATGCAGGAATAGGGTTACGAGGTATTACCGATCAATTCACAACACATATAGCATACATTTATGCAACAATAAGCATTCATTCTCATAAATCATTCAACCCAATCAAATTGTCTCTTATAAGGACCTACGAGGCCTTAAACATGCTTTAGAAGTGGTTTGGGACTAAACCGATATCATACAAAAATTCCAGAAACTTAGAAATTTTTCATGTAAACAAGGGTCACACGCCCGTGTGAATAGGCCGTGTGCTTCACACGGCTAATAGACACGTCCGTGTCTCAGGACATGTGAAAACAGGGCATACATACTGACTTGGGTCACACGGCCGACCACACGCCTATGTGTCTAGCCCGTGTGCCCTTCGAAGTGGCCATACACGCCCGTGTACCAGGCCGTATACTAGGCCATGCCAAACCAGTAGGGTATACTGACTTATGCAACACGGCCAAGTCACACACCTGTGTGCTAAGCCGTGTGCCAATTAGGGGGTATACTGACTTGTACCATACGGCCAGTCACACGCCCGTGTGTGAAACCATGTGGAGCCTACTGACTTTAATTTAATTTCGACACCATGGGACACATGACCATGTAATTTGATCGTGTGTCGACACAACTGAGTCACACGCCCCGTGTCTCTGCCCGTGTGGACAAAAATAGGCTATTTACCAAGCCCTTTTGCCACCCAAATTTGCACATACCTACACAAGCATAAATGGTATCAATTTAAGGCACTAATATGCATCCAAAAACATCAACCAATGTTCAAATCATAGCCTTTCTTTACCATCAATGTAATTTACAAATATGCTACAATTTTCCATCTAATTTCATACCTAATTCACATTCAATTCAATCAACTAACCATTCCATACATACATTATCAAGCATCAATTCTCAAGCACATAGCTTCCTAAATTACCTAATATCATTTAGCATTATAGATTCAACTTCAACCACACAATATAGGTCAATTGCCAAACTCAAAATAGAACCATTTACACATTTATAAACATCATCAAATTCATTATCCTAAACCAACTCAAATGGCTCAAAACACATGTTCATCAAACATACCAAAATAACTCAAGCTTATACATGCCATATACCATATATACACAACTCAAAAGCACCAAGTAGATAGTTGGATAGTGTAACGTAGACTCTGACGATCCCCGAATCTGAGCTAGCTTTGAATTCACTATAAAACACGGAAAAGAAAACAAGGTAAGCTACAAAGCTTAGTAAGTTCGTACTAAATATACTCAACAATTTATTAAACACAAATCATCAATTTGAACAAGTTAATGTATAATTCATGATAATATCAAACCTTTCATAAGCCTATTCATATGCTTATATGCAAAGTCATAACCTTTTCTATTTGAACTTCATACTTACATGTACATACCTGTAAAAATTCATAACGAACTCATACCTTCTTGTAACATTGTCAATTACTCGATGTTTTTCACACTAAGTGCCATCGCATAGTCAAACTATTATAATCCCGCACACTAAGTGCCTTACATAGCTGAAGCTTTCTCAATCTCGCACATTAAGTGCTAAACATAGTCGATTTATCATCAAACATGACCGTAGTCTTGTGTATACAATTTATGAAATATTAAAGCATTAAAAGCATAATTGTAACAATGTTTATCACGTATGAACTTACCTCGGATGCTAAAACGGCGAATCAAGTCGTTTAATTGATAACTTTCATTTTTCCCTGATCTAGACCTGAATTTCGCTTTTCTTAATCTAAATGTATTCAAAATTAACTTATTAAATCATCTATTTATTCAATTTAGTCCAAAACATACTTTAAGAAATATTTACCCTTTTACCCCTAAACCTTCACATTTTTCACAATTTAGTCCTTATTGCATAAAATCACAAATTCATTCAATTTAATCCAATTTCATGATATCCGAATTTCACTAGTGTCCATATTAGCCCATATTTCTAATTTATTTCACATTTTAACCACGCATTTCTCACATTTCAAAATTTACCCCATAATTTGCATTTTCACCAAAATTCACTTAACAAAACTTGTTTAACTAACATCAAATGTTCATAATCTATCATTAAACATCAAAAATCATATATATTCATCAATGGAAACATTCAAAATCTTTAAAATTTTTGCAAATTAGTCCCTGGGCTAGCTAGTACTAGTTGCAACGATCACAAAAACATAAAAGTCATTAAAAACAAGACAAAACACATGCCTAATTGCATCAATTTGCCTTATCCGAATGATGAACCCTAATATTATCTTTTCTTATTCTTCAATTTTGATTAAATATGAGAATGAATTCCTTTAATTTGATTTTGTTTTAATTATTTTATGTTATTAATCGATTTACACATATACCCTTAATGATAAACCATTTAAAAAATTCATTTAATGTCCAATATTGTCCACTTACCAAAAAAATGGTCTAATTACCATTTATGGCCACCATATTCAAAAACCAAAGTTATTTAACACCTTTAACTAGTAGAACATGCATTTTACACCTTATGCGATTTAGTCCTTTTTATCAAATTGACTAATCAAACGATAAAATTTCTAAATGAAACTTTGACACATACATTCAATCATGTTATAAACCTTAAAATAATAATAAAATAAATATTTTGACCTCATATTTTTTGTCTCGATACCATTGTTCTGATTTGACTAAAAACATGCTGTTACAACTCTCCTCCCTTTAGGGATTTTCATCCCCGAAAATCTTACCTGTGAATGGGTTTGGGTACTCTTTCCGTATAGCTTCCTCGGTTTCCCACGTAGCTTCTTTAACCCCATGTCGATGCGATAATACTTTTACTAATGCGGTTCTCTTATTTCTCAGCTCTTTGATGTCATGAGCTAAAATTCGAATAGGTTCTTAAGCATATGACATATCAAGCTGAATTTCAACCTCAGTCGGGAAATGACATGAGAAGGGTCGGATCGGTATCGTCGAAGCATCAACACATGAAACACATTATGTTTTTCTCTAACTCAGACGGCAAAGATAGTGGATATGCCACTGGTCCAATTCACTTAGTAATCTCATACGGTCCGATGAATCGCGGACTCAATTTCCCTTTCTAACCAAACCGTAATATCTTTTTCCACGGTGACACTTTCAAAAACACTTTGTCCTCGATTTAAAACTCAATATCTTTCCATTTCAAGTCTGCGTATGATTTCTGTCGATCCGAAGCTTTTTTCAAACTATCGTGAATTACATTCACTTTTTCTTTAGTCTCTTTGATCAAATCAACCCTTTGAATCTTATTTTCACTAAGCTCAGTCCAATACAACGGTGTTCTACATTTACGACTGTATAGAGCTTCGTACGGTGCTATTTTAATACTTGACTGAAAGCTGTTATTATACAAAAATTCAATCAGTGGTAGATATCTCTCCTAGATACCTTCAAACTCAAGAATGCAACAACGCAACATATCCTCAAGTATCTGAATAAGTCGTTTGGATTGACCATCCATTTTTGGATAAAACACAGTACTAAAATGCAACTTTGAACCCAAAGCTTTTTGCAATTTCTTCCAAAATCGTGAAGTAAATCTTGGATCTCTATCCGAAATAATAGATAGAGGAACACCATGTAATATCACAATTTCAGAAATATACAACTCAGTTAATTTATCAAGCGAGAAATTTGTACGTACCAGAATAAAAAGAGCTGATTTCATTAATTTGTCAACAACAACCCAGATCGCATCTTTCTTTTTTAGAGATAAGGGCAAACCCGATACGAAATCCATTGTTACTCTATCCCACTTCCACTCAAGAATCATAATAGGCTGTAGTAAACCTGACATAGCACTTGATGCTCAGCTTTGACTTGCGAACAAATCAAACATTTCAAAACAAATTGTGAGATATCACGTTTCATGACGTGCCACCAATAAAGCTGTTTCAAATCGTTATACATTTTTGTGCTTATCGGATGTACTGATAAACAACTATTGTATGTTTCATTTAGAATCTTTCGAATTAGTTCAGAATTTCTTGGCACACATATTCTTTCACAAAACATCAAATAGTTATCAAGCCCTATTCGAAACTCTGAATCAGAAGTTGACTCACACTGAGCTCGTTTTGCTTGCAATTCATTATCAAATTTTTGAGTCTCACAAATCTACTGTAGAAATAGCGGTCTCACTTTAAACTCAGCTACTATTGAACCATCATCAGACAAAGCTAATTGTGTGTTCAAAGCACGTAAAGCAAATAAAGACTTTTGGCTCAAAGCATCAGCAACTATATTTGCTTTCCCTGGATGATAGTCAATCACCAATTCATAGACTTTTAGCAATTCTAACCATTTTCGTTGTAAATTCAAATCTTTCTGAGTGATCAGATATTTCAAACTTTTTTGGCCGGTATAAACATGGCATTTCTCACCAAACAAATAATGATGCCAAATTTTCAATGCCAACACCATCGTGGCTAACTCTAGATCGTGCATTGCATAATTCTTTTCGTGTGGCTTCAAATGTCTCGAGGCATAAGCTACAACTTTGCCTTCATGCATCAAAACACAACCCAAGCCATTTAACGATGCATCATTAAAAATTAGGAATTCTTTACCCGACTCAAGCTGAACTAACACTTGTGCCTCTGTTAATAATGCTTTCAACTGTTCAAAACTCTGTTGACATTTTCCTGACCATTCGAATTTCACATCTTTCTAAAGTAGTCATGTCATCGGTGTTGCAATCGTCAAAAATCCTTTCACGAATCTTTGGTAACCCAAAAAACTACAGACTTTAGATACAATCCTCAGAGGTTTCCAGTCAACAATAGCAGAAATCTTACTCGGATCAACTCAAATGCCATCTGCCGAGACTATATGTCCCAAAATCCAACTTCCCAGAGCCAAAACTCACATTTGTTAAATTTAGCATACAGTTGCTTATCTCTCAAGGTTTGCAACACAATCCTCAAATGCTTGACATGCTCAGACTCATCTCATGAATAGATCAAAATGTCATCAATGAACACAACAACAAATATGTCTAAATACGGTCTAAAACTCCGATTAATCAAATTTATAAAAATGTCAAGAGCATTAGTCAAACCAAAAGGCATAACAAGGAATTCATAATGTCCATACCTCATTCTAAACGCAGTTTTTGGTACATCCGAGTCTTTTACTCGCAACTGATAATAGCCCGATCTCAAGTCAATCTTTGAAAACATTGTTGCACCTTTCAACTGATCAAATAAATCATCAATCTGCGGTAGATGGTATTTTTTCTTTATAGTCACTTTATTCAACCATCTGTAATCGATACACATTCTCATCGTGCTGTCTTTCTTCTATACAAACAATATAGGTGCAACCCAGGGTGAAAACTAGGTCGTGCAAAACCTCTATCTGTTAACTTGTAACTGAGCTTTCAATTCTTTCAACTCTGTTGGAGCCATTCCGTACTGAGCTATTGATATCAGTGTTGTTCTCGGTACTAATTCAATACCAAACTCAACCTCTCCAATAGGTGGCAATCCTAGTAATTCTTCAGGAAATACATCTGGATATTCACAAACAACTGGCACTGATTCAACCTTCTTTTCAGACACTTTAGTATCTAAAATATAAGTGAGATAATCTTCGCAACCTTTTCTCACATACCTCTTAGCTGACATCGATGAAATCACTATTTGTAAACCACCCAACTCATCAGATTCAATCCGAAAAATTTTATTATTCTGATATTTTAGTTCTATAGTTTTTCGTCTACAGTTCACAACAGCATTATGCAAAGTCAACTAATCCATTCCCAGAATTACATCAAACTCATCGTACGGTAGAAGCATCAAGTCAGCTGAAAAACAGTAACCCCGAGTCACCAAAGGAAAATTTTTACAAATCTTATCAACTAAAACAGACTTGTCTAAGGGTTTCAATACTTTAATCACAAATTCAGTAGAGTCGACAGGCAAACTCTTATTAAACACTAAATTCATACATATATATGAATGAGTAGATCCAGGATCAATCAATGCAATAATATTAGTGTTGTAAAGAGAAAATGTACCAGTAATGACATTAGGTGATGACGCATCTTCGCGAGTGCAAATAGCGTAAACTCTAACAGGTACTCTGGCCTCAGATCTCACTGTAGAATCTCTCATCATACCTCAATTACCACTTTCATTTCCCACATTTCTTGGCAGCCTCCCTCGAGTAGCTATATTGCTCAATCTTACATTCTGAGATTTATCTTTTTCATTCAGTTCAGGACAATCTCTGATAAAATGATCTCGTGAACCACAACTGTAACAAGCTCTATTATTATTTTTCATCCAGCACTTTCCAAAATGTCATCTTCCACGCTATTAACACTTGGGTTTAACATCTTTCACATTGCAAACACTTGATACCAATGTTGTTTGAGCTTTAGCACTGGTATATTGCTTTCCACGATCCCGATTAGAATATCCCACTGAAGCTGTCGATCGATTAAAATAGTCTCTAGATTTCTTCGACGAGGACTGATAAGGTTTACTCGTCGATCTCTTCTTCGATTCTATTGCCTCTAAATCAGCCTTTCTCTTTTCTCGGCTAAAGTCTTCCGCTTTGCAAGCTCATTCAACTAACACAACAAACTCTTTCAAATCTAATATCCCGACTAGGAGTTTAATGTCTTCGTTCAACCCATCAACAAATCACTTACACATTATTTCTTCAGTAGACACATACTCTCGAGTGTACTTACTTAACCGTATGAATTCTCTTTCGTACTCTGTTACAGTCATGTGGCCTTGTTTCAATTCTAAAAACTCTTTATGCTTTTGATCCAGAAACCATTGACTAATGTATTTCTTTCAAAATTTAGTCAGAAAGAATTCCCAGGTAACTCTCTACTTTGGCACCACGAATACTAACGTATTCCACCACTGATATACGTTGTCTCTCAGAAGAGATATAGCACACTTTAAACATTTATCCGGTGTGCAAGAAAGTTCATCAAACACTCTGATCATATTTTCAAGCCAAAACTCTGCTCTCTTAGGGTCATCATCAATATTGACTCTAAACTCTTCAGCCCCGTGTTTACGAATCTTATCAAATGGAGGCTTGTTCAATCTTAAAAGCTCAACTTCTTGAGGAGCTACAGGTACAGTTGGGGAATAAGAGGGGTGGAGGTTATTAAGCAATCGGTTTTGCACGAATGTATTGTGTGAACCACTCGTTCATCATTTGGAAGAACGCTTCTTCAGCCTATCCTCCCTAGCTACCCGTCACAGGTTTAGAAATAGATGGTGTTGTCCTTGCACGGGAGCGGGTGCATTACTCTCAACCTCATCAGCTATCGTTCGATTAGGATCCATTTTTTATGTAAAAACACATTTTCAAATGTCAGGAGTCATCACACTATCAAAGTTTATATATGGCATGTATAGCTAGACTCTCACAAATGCTAAGTTAGTCCTAAAATTGACTAAACCGTAGCTCTGATACTAATAAATGTAACACCTCCACCCATATTCAATTCCAAAATAGGGTTACGAGGTATTATTGATCAATTCACAACACATATAGCAACATTTATGCAATAATAAGCATTCATTCTCATAAATCATTCAACCCAATAACATTTTCCCTTATAAGGACCTACGAGGCCTTAAACATGCTTTAGAAGTGGTTCGAAACTAAGCCGATATCATAAAAAAATTCTAGAAACTTAAAAATTTTTCATGTAAACAAGGGTCACACGCTTGTGTGAACAGGCCGTGTGCCTCACACAGATAATAGACATGCCCGTGTCTTAGTGTAACACCCCGTACCCAAGATCGAGGCTAGGTTTGGATACGAGACATTACCATGCTTGAGCTCACTTAAACATGAACTTACGAGCTATAAAACTTTGTTCCGACTTAAAACTTTACTTTCTTAGTCAACACATACATTACAAGGGCCTACGAGGCCTTAAACTCATGTCTAAAAACTTTCAGAACTAAATCAATTAAATCATTTTTTTGAAGCAGGGTTCACACGCCCGTGTGACTTGGAACATGCTCGTGTATCCTTAAGCACACCCATGCCCTCAAACCGTGGGGAGCTACTGACTATTTCCACGGCTTAGACACACCGTGTCTTTCAACCATGGAAGGCTCTTGACTAATTTCACACAGCCATGACACGCCCGTGGGCTTAGATCGTGTGCTAATCCTTGATATATTGACTAAATCAACACGGTCTGGGAACACGCCCATGTCCAAATCGTGTATCTTACACGGCACACACACACAGTCATGGGATTTGCCCGTGGCCTATTCTGATTAATAATACTAAGGTGCATGGTTAACACGGTCTTGACACAAGCCCGTGTGTCCAACCGTGTGGGCACCTATAGGCTATTTACAAAGCCGTTAGCCACCCTAAAATAAAGATCATATCCATACACAATTCAACGATGCAATAACAACCCAATTTTATGAATAATAATACATGCTTCATTGATCTCAATAAACATACATGCTTAGTCAAATTTGGCCAATCACTTAGCCATATACAAAAGAATAATAAACTTGATAGCCTTTACAAAGGCCCTTCTTAAAACATGTCCACAAAATGAATGTTTCCTATACATGCCATACTTAGTAAAGTAACTTGGCTATACCAAAATAAGAGTTGATAGTGTGTTGCGAGCTGTAACATCCTGTATAAGTGGGTTTGTGCATTTTGTGTGTTGTAGGTTAAAGTGTTAGCTTGAGGTTTAGAGCTGTGAATTGGGCTCAGGTTTGGGCTGAGACCTGGGTTAATTTTCTAATGAAGAATTCTAGGACATAATTAAAGTGGGTATCTGTGTTTAAATTGCAAGATGGGCTAGTGGCCCAAAGGTTGGTGGTATCGTAAGAAGCAAGTGGGCGACATCATTAAGGGAAGGGATTTGGGCCAAGTACTGGCCATTTGGGGCCCAAGTTTTTGGGGTAAAATTTGGCACTCCAAGGGGGAAGGGAGGACGGCACAATAGGTTGAAAATAGGAGTTTTAATTCTTGTATTTTATTGATAATATGAAGGGAGAAGTTGGTGCCAAGGAGGCCTCTCTTGAAGGGAGGATATGGATTAAGATAACAAGTGGGATAAGAGTTATCAGGTGACGGCAGAGTTGGCTAAAAATCCAACTCTAGAGAGGGGGTGAAATTCGGTTGATATCAACCAAATTAGGCACAAGTTATCATCTTTTGCATCTAGTCAAGCTAAAATTTCCTTTCTCTTGTGATCTCTCTCTCTTTTCTTTACCGCAACTCCCTAGCTCTCCTCTCTTATTTAATATTTTCCTAAAAGTTGAACCCTTTTAGCCACATTTCAGTAGTGTTTTCTCCATCTCTTTGAGAACCGAAACCCCTAACCATACCATTAAAATCTTATTTCCATTTTCGGCTTCTATTTTGGATTCACTCCTGTGCCAGCTCTTGTCGAATCATCATCTCAGGATTGGTAAGTCACTGTTGTTTTCTTCTTTACTACCTCTTTCTCATCTTCATCACTTTCTCAATATCACGTTGATTTCCACTCATTCTTCTTAGAAGCCATATCACCTCTGTGGTGACTACTTGTGCCGAAACTAGAAGAATACTGAAGGGATTCAATCATCGTTTTAGCCAAGTTCAAGCCTCCAGATTTGTCGATCTAGGTAAAGGCTGTGGCCGTGAACACCGATTACTTTTAGTTTGTTCTCACTACTTTAATGTGATTTAATGACCAAGGTGTGTTCATGGACTCGAATGCTAGCCAAACGATAGGAAGGGTTGGATCTGTGAACCCAGCCCCTAAGTACAAGAAGCAAGCAGTATCAGGAGTGTGAGATTGGCCACCGGGTTGTGGGCCGACATCGGAGCAATATCGTAAGTCAATAGTAGTATTCTCGAGTGGCGATAGTGTTAAAGTCGAGAGTGCGATAGTACGAGAAACATGTGTGTAACTCTTACGCACTTCATATGTTGTTATGTTAAATGTTGTGTTTGTTAAAAGCGGGATAGTAGGAAACATTCCGTTACCCTTTTGTGTATAAGCAAGGACTCCGGGTAAGTCCATTATGGTGAATATCGTGCTTGATCTATTTGAAACATGTATGTGCCATGTTGTATTTTCCTATGCATTAAGCATGATTATATTGTATTGAGAAACGTATACATAGCATATGGGTATGATGAGCATATGGGTATGATGAGAGGAGGGGGAAGGCATGATTTATCATACTGTCACTAGTAGTTAGGTACCACACGTGGGTTGGCCCCACATATCATGATTTTGTGACTAATTCTCAATGGTTTGGAACCACCAGTGGTTAGGTACCACATGTGCTTAATTTGTGACTTGTCCCAGTGGTTAGGTACCACAATGGGTTGGCCTCACATATCCATTTAAGGGATCGTCACCAGTGGTTAGGTACCACAAGTGGGTTATCCCCACACATGAATATCTGTAACTTCGGTTACTAGTGGTTAGGTACCACCAGTGGCTAGGTGCCACAAAGGGTAGATTTGGGAGACTCGGATGGATAACTAGGCAATGGGTTGCATGACATGCATAATATTATATGAATCTGTGTACGAGCATAACATCTTTTGGGATGGGGATTTACACATTGAGTCTCGGTGGCTCACCCCTTCCGTTACATTTTGCATATAATGCTTAGATCGTAGATCTAGAGCCGGAGTGGACTCGTGGTGGCCATGCTCGACAATTAATTTCACTATTTAATTTGAATTTAGTTCTTATTTACTTTAAGTTTTGGATTTCGGTTCTTGTAATAAGGCCACTTAAACTTTACTTTGGAATTTGTTATTTTTCTTTCCTTTCTTTTTCCTTAAACTATTATTAAATGAAAAAGGCATGCTAAGTAATTTATGATACGAATGTTTTTATAAACTTAAGGTAATTTTTCTGAGTTTCTTTTCTAAAGATATACATCGAATGAATAATAATCAACAAGGTAATTTATCACGCTAAAATAAGTTTCAAAACATTTTAATAATTCACCTGGTTCAGCCACAATTTTCTTAACTACCCCAAAAGTTTTCTTTTCAATTCAAGTCGACATAATGGTTTGTAAAACATTTTTTCTCAGTAACACACTAGATTTGGTCGTAGCGTTTAGACCGGGTTTGGGGTGTTACATTTTTTGTATCAGAGCCTAGGTTGCAAAACTCGGGCTGTGACATGGGCTTTAGTGTCTATTTTAAAGATGTTTACAAATTATTTTGAAGTAGTTTTGAAAGGTTTTTGTGTGGCACACCGAGTCTCAACATCGGACCAAGTAAGTTCCCTTATCTATTTTAAATCATATCTTCTTTGTAGGTGAATCTTGGGCTTACTTTAGATGATAGACTATACTAAGGCCCGTAGGAGACTAAAAACTATAGTGAGCTGGCAATTTTGAAAACAACTCTTAACTACTACTTCCATAAAACATTTGTTTAATTATTGGAACTATGAGCTAAATTCATAAAATTTATAATCCAGATAATTAGGACTAGAGTGCGCAGCAGAAGCGTAGTGGTATATCCGGTATTGTGCGGCTATGAGATAGTTGGAAATTTTGGGGACGAAATTTCTCTAAGGAAGGAAGATTTGTAACATCTCAAAGTTGGGCCTAGTAGGATTGGGCACATTGGGCTTTAGGCGTAGGAGCATTTAAAATTTTTGAGAACAAGAGAATGGCTTTAGTGCTAGTTGGACCTATTAGGTGAGTGATTTTAGAAGGTTAGAGGGTTTCTATGAAGTCCCAGGTTCAAACTTTGGCTTTAGGAAAATTTTGATTTTACGTGAATAAAACCCTGAGAGTTAGTAGTAGGATTTAAGAATAAAATGTGGAGAAAAATGACACAAGTTGAGAGTGTGGTGTAGTGGCAAAGTGACGCTACATAAGAGGCAAGGGGGTGACAACACAAGGAAGGAAGGAGGTCCAAGGTTCAAGTCTTGGTGCTTTCATTTTGGTTTTCTTTTTAAATGGCATAGGACTTATATTTAGTTGCGCATGATTTTAGAAACAAGGAGCTAGTTGGTAAAGTGGCTAGCAGCGTGGATTATGTTACAAGGGAGCCTGAGTTCGAATCTCATAAGAAGCAAGGGAGTATTTATTTTGCTAAGATGGGGCAGCAAGAGTTTGAGTTGGATTTAAACTTTGCTAGCGGAATGTGGGATTTAAAAAGATGTGGGATCTAAACTAGTACTCTAGGCGGCGGCAAATCTTTGAAATGCCATCACTGCAGCGATGGTAGCCACACGAGCGTGCGAGCGCACCTATGGAAGCTTCGACGCGATTAGTCGAGGCCACCATGAGTATTCTTGTAGGTGTGGGCTATTGGGCTACGATGGCCCGAAAGGGGCCAAGTGGGCCCAATGGGCCCGGGGGCCTATATGAGTAAATTGTATGATTGAGTAGTAGATAGTGAGCTAGACAATGTGAATCTCATATATGTGGCTAGACTTGGGCCGAGAATGGGCCACACGAGTGTGTGGGCCCACTTGGCTATACCAAAATAAGAGTTGATAGTGCATTGCAAGCTCCGACTTTAATGATCCACGAGTTAGCTTGGCGGGACTGATTGAAAGAAAGAATCATAACGTAAGCATATAGCTTAGTAAGTTTGCATGTAACAACTCTTAGCATCATCATTGCTTAATATAAACCATTTCACATAAACAATGGTATCATGAATTTCAGCTAAAGAGCTTACTTACTCATATAGATTCTTACATGTCTCATGACAGTTACTATTATCATACTTGTAAGGTAACCATGATACCTGTATCACTTGATCACATTGATCAGTATACTATAATAACAATAATCGTGATATCTACTTTCTCATTCACAACATGAATAATACTCAACTTCATCTTGATACTAACTTTACTTTCTTAGTTTTCTTGCTATCTTCTTTTAGCTTACTCATTTGCCCGATGAATTTCTGTGAATAACCGAGGATACTAAATCTCTTCCCATATAATATGATGCCAAATCCATATCCTAGACATGGTCTTACATGGGTTATCTCATGTTCATTTCAAGGCCATATCTTGACATGGACTTATATGAAGTCTTCTTCTTAATAACATACTCAATGCCAAGCTTGAGTCCTTGGACTTACATGATAACTTGCTTTCTAACTTGATCAATGCCAAGCTTGCCTTGGACTTACATGATATCTTGATCAATGCCAAGCTTGCCTCGGACTTACATGATAACTTGCTTGCTGACTTGTTCAATACCAAGCTTGCCTTGGACTTACATGATATCTTGATCAATGCCAAGCTTGCCTTAGACTTACACGATAACTTGATCAATGCCAAGCTTGCCTCGGACTTACATGATAACTTGCTTGCTGACTTGATCAATGCCAAGCTTGCCTTGGACTTACATGATATCTTGATCAATTCCAAGCTTGCCTTGGACTTACATGATAACTTGATCAATGCCAAGCTTGCCTTGGACTTACATGATAACTTGTGTGGTAGATCGAGTATCCTCGGAAATTCATCTCCCATCGGGACTTGCTCGAACTTATCATCATGATTTCTTGCTTGAACATAGCATGATCATTTCATACAATTATTGTACATTATATCAAGAAATTTAATTATAATAATCATAAAGCTTAAAAATCATACAAACTTAACTCAATATACAAAATGTATGTAGATGTGCAATTTAGTCCTCGACTTTGTTCTTGCCTCGGTTTCAATCCGGGCTTCATTTTTCTTGATCTATAATCATAAATAGATCATTTAATAACCATATTGACTAAATTGACTCATAACTCATACTTTGGCAAAATTACTATTTTGCCCTTATACTTTCTAATATTTGCACTTTTGCCCCAATTCGCGTAAAATGATTTTCATGCAACTTTCTTAAACTTCATGCTCAACTGAATCATTTTTTCTTCTATAACAATCATCAATTCTCACTATTTCTAGTAGGTATGACCACTTTTATAAGCTGTTATAAAATGGTCCCTACTACCATTTTCATGAAATTCATTAAGGAAAAGATGTTTATCTAACATCAAACTCTCTTAAACTTCCATAATACATCATTTAACAAGCATGTCATTCAAGGGTAGATTTTGAACATGCATCTTAGCTCATTTTATAGCTAAAATTAGCTAATTCATATCTGAGAACTTCAAAATACGAAGAATATTAAAAGCAGGGCTAAGATGAACTTACTATGAGCTTAAAAAAAATGAAGAACCCTAGCTCTAGTGTCTCCAAATTTTTGGCAGCAATACGGAAGAAGATGAGTGAATTTTTCTCATCTTTATCCTATTTTAATCACTAATGAGGCCAAATGGCCAAAATGCCCTTCCTCTTAAAAAATTTCCATAATAGTCTCTTAAGGCCAATTTTGTCCAAAAATTAAATTTTGGGAAAATTGCTACTTAAGGACTCACAATTATTAATCTTGAGCTATTTCATATAAAAAGCTTCTAGAAACTCATATTTTGGAAACTTTTGCAATTTAGTCCTTTTTGGACCAATTGACCTCAACTTAATAAAATTGCTTTACAAAACTTTCATACTAGCATGCAAACATGGCATAAACCTGGAAAACTCATAATTTCACCTCGGGTTCGTGGCCTTGCACCACTATCCCTACTAGGCCCTAAATCGGTCATACAATTCTCCCTTAGGGATTTTTGTCCTCAAAATCTTACCAAACAAAAGGTTTGATCTTGATTTCTCATACTCTCTTGATTCCCATGTAGCTTCTTCGATTCATGCCTTTTCCACAATACCTTTACTAAGGCAATACTCTTATTTCTTAGTTTCTTAACTTCCCGAGACAAAATCTTGACTAGTTCTTCACCATAAGTCATGTCGGGACAAATCTCTATTTCCAAAGGGGTAATTACATGCGAAGGGTCTGATCTGTAGCATCGTAACATTGACATGTGAAACACATAATGTATCTTTTCTAATTCTGATAGCAAAGCTAAACGGTAAGCTATCAGCCCAATTCTCTCCGTAACCTCGTAAGGTCCAATGAAACGTGGACTTAACTTGTCTTTACGGCCAATTCTAAGAACTTTTCTCCACGGTGATACTTTCAAAAAGACTTTATCCCCAACTTGGTACTTGATCTCTTTTCTCTTTAAATCTGAATTGGATTTTTGTGCATGCGAGGCGACTTTTAAACATTCTCAATTACTTTCACTTTTCTTGACTTCTTTAACCAAATAAACCCCGTGAATTTGGTTTTCCTTGAGTTCAGTCCAAAACAAGCTAGTTCTGCACTTACGCCCATATAGGGCCTCATAAGGCGCCATCTTTAAGCTCGACTGAAAGCTATTATTATAGGTGAATTCTACCAATGGGAGAAACTTTTCCCAGCTGCCTTGGAATTCCAAAACACAACATCTGAGCATGTCCTCAAGTACTTGAATTAACCTCTCTGACTGACCGTCAGTTTGAGGGTGAAAAGCTGTGCTAAAACTCAATTTTGTACCCAAAACTTCTTGTAGCTTCTTCTAGAATCTGAATGTGAATCTCGGATCTCTATCCGATATGATCGATAAGGTAACTCCATAAAGTCTTACTATTTCTAAATCATACAAGTTTGCCAACTTGTCTAGGGAGTAATCCACTCGTATAGGTATAAAGTTGGCGACTTCGTGAGTATCAACCACTACCCAAACAACATCTTTCTTACTCGGAGACAACGGTAAACCCATTACGAAATCCATGGTGATATGGTCCCATTTCCACTCGGGAATCAAGATAGGTTGAAGTAAACCCGAAGGTACTTGGTGTTCAGCCTTTACTTGCTGACAAATCATGCACTTGGTAACAAATTTTGAAATGTCTTTCTTCATTTTCAGCCACCAATACTGTTGGTTTAGATCATTATACATCTTGGTGCTACCCGGATGTACAGATAAACACATGTTATGTGCTTCATACAAAATTCTCTGTATAAGCTCCGCTTTTCTTGGAACACAAACTCTATCTCTGAACATCAAATATCCGTCAGAATTAATCTGAAAGTTAGGTTTAGCATCTGACTAGCATTGAGCTCTCTTGACTTGCAACTCACTATCTTCTTTCTGAGCTTCAAAGATCTCTTGAAGAAACATTGGTCTAGCTCTTAACTCAACTAAAATAGAGCCATTGTCGGATAAGGGTATCCTTGAATTCAATGCTCTTAAAATAAACAGAGACTTCCTACTCAAAGCATCAACGACTACATTCGCCTTTCCTGGATGGTAGTCGATGACCAACTCATAGTCTTTTGTCAACTCTAACCATCTTATTTGTCTTAAGTTCAAATCTTTCTGCGTCATCAAGTACTTCAAAATTTTGTGATCGATAAAAATCTGACATCGTTCACTATATAAATAGTGTCTCCAGATCTTCAATGCGAAGACTATGGCGGCCAATTCTAGGTCATGCGTCGGATAATTCTTCTCATGAGGTTTTAATTGTCTTGAGGCATAAGAAATCACTTCGCCTTCTTGCATGGGTACACAGCCCAATCCATTTAAGGATGCATCGCTGTAGACTACAAATTCTTTCCCTAATTCGGGTTGTACTAAGACTGGAGCTTCTGTCAACATTGCTTTCCACTTCTCAAAACTTTGTTGGCATCTTTTCGACCACTCAAACTTCACGTTCTTCTGTAACAATTTAGTCATCGGGGTTGTGATCATAGAAAACCCCTTGACAAATCGTCTATAGTAGCCGGCTAGGTCCAGAAAACTTCTAATCTCAGTGATGTTCTTTGGTGGTTTCACCTATTATAGCTAAGATCTTACTTGGATCTACTTGGACTCCATCTCTCGAGACAATATGTCCCAGGAATCCCACTTCCTTGAGCCAAAATTCACTTTTCTTGAATTTGGCATACAACCGATTTTCTCGAAGAGTCTCAGAAACTATCCGTAGATGATCGGCATGTTCATTCTCGTCTAGAATAAATCAAGATGTCGTCAATAAAAATGACTACAAACTTATCAAGGTATGGTCTAAAAATGCGGTTCATTAAGTCCATGAATACCGCAGGAGCATTGGTCAACCCAAAGGGCATGACTAAAAATTCATAATGCCCATATCTTGTTCGAAAGGCAGTCTTGAATCATACATGTTTGCCAACTTGTCTAGGGAGTAATCCACTCGTATAGGTATAAAGTTGGCTGACTTCGTGAGTATCAACCACTGCCCAAACAATATCTTTCTTACTCAGAGACAACGGTAAACCCGTTACGAAATCCATGGTGATACGGTCCCATTTCCACTCGGGAATCAAGATAGGTTGAAGTAAACCCGAAGGTACTTGGTGTTCAGCCTTTACTTGCGACAAATCATGCACTTGGTAACAAATTAAAATGTCTTTCTTCATTTTTGGCCACCAATATCTGTTGGTTTAGATCATTATACATCTTGGTGCTACCGGATGTACAGATAAACACATGTTATGTGCTTCATACAAAATTCTCTGTATAAGCTCCGCTTTTCTTGGAACACAAACTCTATCTCTGAACATCAAATATCCGTCAGAATTAATCTGAAAGTTAGGTTTAGCATCTGACTAGCATTGAGCTCTCTTGACTTGCAACTCACTATCTTCTTTCTGAGCTTCAAAGATCTCTTGAAGAAACATTGGTCTAGCTCTTAACTTAGCTAAAATAGAGCCATTGTCGGATAAGGGTATCCTTAAATTCAATGCTCTTAAAATAAACAGAGACTTCCTGCTCAAAGCATCAACGACTACATTCGCCTTTCCTGGATGGTAGTCGATGACCAAGTCATAGTCTTTTATCAACTCTAACCATCTTATTTGTCTTAAGTTCAAATCTTTCTGCGTCATCAAGTACTTCAAAATTTTGTGATCGATAAAAATCTGACATCGTTCACTGTATAAATAGTGTCTCCAGATCTTCAATGCGAAGACTATGGCGGCCAATTCTAGGTCATGCGTCGGATAATTCTTCTCATGAGGTTTTAATTGTCTTGAGGCATAAGAAATCACTTTGCCTTCTTGCATGAGTACACAGCCCAATCCATTTAAGGATGCATCGCTGTAGACTACAAATTCTTTCCCTAATTCGGGTTGTACTAAGACTGGAGCTTCTGTCAACATTGCTTTCCACTTCTCAAAACTTTGTTGGCATCTTTTCGACCACTCAAACTTCACGTTCTTCTGTAACAATTTAGTCATCGGGGTTGCGATCATAGAAAAACCCTTGACAAATCGTCTATAGTAGCCGGCTAGGTCCAGAAAACTTCTAATCTCAGTGATGTTCTTTGGTGGTTTCCAGTCTATTATAGCTAAGATCTTACTTGGATCTACTCGGATTCCATCTCTCGAGACAATATGACCCAGGAATCCCACTTCCTTGAGCCAAAATTCACTTTTACTGAATTTGGCATACAACTGATTTTCTCGAAGAGTCTGTAAAACTATCGTAGATGATCAGCATGTTCATTCTCGTCTTGGGAATAAATCAGTATGTCGTCAATAAAAACAACTACAAACTTATCAAGGTATGGTCTAAAAATGCGGTTCATTAAGTCCATGAATACCGCAGGAGCATTGGTCAACCCAAAGGGCATGACTAAAAATTCATAATGCCCATATCTTGTTCGAAAGGCAGTCTTGGATACATCTGAATCCTTCACTCTCAACTGGTAGTACCCTGATCTCAAGTCTATTTTGGAGAATAAAGTTGCTCCTCTCAATTGATCAAGCAAATCGTCGATCCTAGGCAATGGATACTTGTTCTTTACTACGTCACTTTATTAAGCTGACGGTAATCAATACATAATATCATGGTGCCATCTTTCTTTTTCACAAATAAAATCGGAGTGCCCCATGATGAACAACTTGATCTTACAAAGCCTTTGTCATCAACTCTTGCAATCAGAATTTCAACTCTTTCAACTCGTTGGAGCCATTCTATAAGGAGTAATGGATATTGCTACGATCTTGGAGCTAGCTCAATGCCAAACTCAACTTCTAAGCGGTGGTAATCTTGGTAATTCTTTAGGAAAACATCCACATACTCACATACTATTGGCAATCGACTCGATCTTTAACTCTGTCTCTTTATCATTCATCACAAAGGCTAAATATGCTTTATACCCTTTTCTTATATATCTCTGTGCCGTCATGTGAGATATCACTACTAGTAATCCATCTTGTTCATCTGATTCTACACGAACAGCATCCCCATTCTCACATTTCATCTCAAAGTATTTCTTCCCACAATTTACAATTACATTATGAGTAGTCAACCAGTCCATACCAAGAATGAGGTCGAATTCATCAAATGGTAACAACATAAGATTTGCCTTAAAGTAATGACCTCTAATCATTAATGGACAATCTTTACAAACTTTATCAACTAACATACTCTTGCCTAAAGGATTAAACACCTTAATCACAAATTCTATGGTATCTATAGGCACACCCAAACCGGGTACTAATTTCATGCAAATGTAAGAGTGTGTGGATCCGGGGTCTATTAAAGCAATAACTTTGGTATTGCAAAGAGAAAAGGTACCTGTAATAACATCAGGGAAAAATGCCTCTTCACAAGTACGAATGGCATAAGTCCTTACAGGTGCTCTACCCTCGGGTCTCGCTTCCTGCTCTCTGGGGTTACCTTTTCCACTTGCCCCACTTCTCAGGTTCCTCTGCGGTCTCCCTCTGACTATACTCCAAGATCTCGGGTTCTGAGTTCTCTCTTCTTTAGTCATCTCTGGACAATCCTTTATGAAATGGTCTTGGGAACCACATCTAAAACATGCATTTTCATGTGCTCGGCATTCTCCCAAATGGCGTCTGCCACATTGTGGACATTCAGGTCTGTTAGATCTAAAATTTCCAACACTTGCAACTGAAGTGGTCTGTGCTTTATTTCCCGAATACTGCTTACTCTTGTCTTTCCTTGAAAACCTAGTGAAAGTAGCTGATCGAACTAGAAAATCTCTTGACTTCTTAGATGATGATTGGAACGACTTGTTCCAATGTCTCTTTTAGAATCGTGAGACTCTATTTTAGATTTCTTCTTCTCTTTTACCAGTTCTTCGGCTTTACAAGCCCTTTTCCACTAGTACAACAAATTCTTTTAAATCGAAGACAGCAACAACTAGCTTAATGTCCTCATTTAAACCTTCTTCAAACCTTTTACTCATAATGGCCTCAGTGGACACACATTCGCGAGTGTACTTACTGAGTCGTACGAACTCTCGCTCATAATCAGTTACTGACATCTTGCCTTTCTTCAGCTCTAGAAATTCTTTCCTCTTTTGGTCTACAAACCTCTGACTGATATACTTTTTCTTAAACTCTTCTTGGAAGAATTCCTATGAGATCCTTTCTCTTGGTACCACCGACACAAGGGTGTTCCACCATTGGTAAGCAGAATCTCTTAAGAGAGAGACTACACACTTCATGCATTCATCAGGAGTGCAAGACAGTTCATTAAATACTCTGATGGTATTTTCTAACCAGAACTCAGCTCTTTCTGGATCATCACCTTTTCTAGCTCGAAATTCTTCTGCCCCATGATTCCTGATCCTATCAATTGGAGGTTTACCTCCTCTTAGCACCTCTACTAATTGAGGGGCTACTAGAGTAGGTTGTGGAATAGGTAGGGGTGGAGGGGGCTGTGCATTCCAGTTCGCTCGAACGAACTCTGTATACCAGGCACTGATCATATGGAGGAAGGCTTCTCTAGCCTCTTCTCCTCCTCCTTGACTCACCGTAGTGGGTCTATTCTCATTCTCATGCGGCACCGTCCCTTCTGCTGAAGCTGGTGTGTTACTTTTTACATCATCTGCCTCAGCTCTTTCGGGATTCATTACTATATGTATAAACGTAACTTTAAGTCGTCAGGAGTCGTCACACTATCATAAAAAAACATTCTTACGCATGGCATGTATAGCTAGACTCATACTCGTGCTACGTTAATCCTAGAACTGACTAAACCGTAGCTCTGATACCACTAAATATAACACCCCGTACCCAAGATCGAGGCTAGGTTTGGATACGAGGCATTACCATGCTTGAGCTCACTTAAACATGTACTTACGGGCTATAAAATTTCATTTCGACTTAAAATCTTCGCTTTCTTAGTCAACACATACGTTACAAGGGCCTACGAGGCCTTAAACTCATGTCTAAAAACTTTCAGAACTAAATCAATTAAATCATTTTTTTGAAGCAGGGCTCACACGCCTGTGACTTGGAACACGCCCGTGTGACTTGGAACATGCCCGTGTGACTTGGAACACGCCCTTGTGTCCTTAAGCATGCCCATTCCCTCAAACCGTGTGGAGCTACTGACTATTTCCACACGGCTTAGACACACCCGTGTCTTTCAACCATGGGAGGCTACTGATTAATTTCACACGGCCATGACACGCCCGTGGGCTTAGATCGTGTGCTAATCCTTGATATACTGACTAAATCGACACAGTCTGGGAACATGCACATGTCCAAACTGTGTGTCTTACATGGCACACACACACGGCCGTGGGATTTGCCCGTGGCCTATTCTGATTAATAATACTAAGGTGCAGGGTTAACACGGTCTTGACACACGCCCGTGTGTCCAACCGTGTGGGCACTTATAGGCTATTTACCAAGCCGTTAGCCACCTTAAAATGAAGATCATATCCTTACACAATTTAACGATGCAATAACAACCCAATTTTATGAATAATACTACATGCTTCATTGATCTCAATAAACATACATGCTTAGTCAAATTTGGCAAATCACTTAGCCATATACAAAAGAATAATAAACTTGATAGCCTTTACAAAGGCCCTTCTTAAAACATGTCCACAAAATGAATGTTTCCTATACATGCCATACTTAGTAAAGTAACTTGGTTATACCAAAATAAGAGTTGATAGCGTGTTGCAAGCTCCGACTTTAATGATCCACGAGTTCGCTTGGCGAGACTGCTTGGAAAGAAAGAATCATAACGTAAGCATATAGCTTAGTAAGTTTGCATGTAACAACTCTTAGCATCATCATTGCTTAATATAAACCATTTCACATAAACAATGGTATCATGAATTTCAGCTAAAGAGCTTACTTACTCATATAGATTCTTACATGTCTCATGACACTTACTATTGTAAGGCAACCATGATACCTGCATCACTTGATCACATTGATCAGTATACTATAATAACAATAATCATGATATCTACTTTCTCATTCACAACATGAATAGTACTCAACTTCATCTAACTTCATCTTGATACTAACATTACTTTCTTAGCTTTCTTGCTATCTTCTTTTAGTTTACTCATTTTCCCGATGAATTTCTGTGAATAACCGAGGATACTAAATCTCTTCCCACATAATATGATGCCAAAGCCATATCCTAGACATGGTCTTACATATTATCTCATGTTCGTTTCAAGGCCATGTCTTGACATGGACTTATATGAAGTATTCCCCTTGATAACATACTCAATGCCAAGCTTGAGTCCTTGGACTTACATGATAACTTGCTTTCTAACTTGATCAATGCCAAGCTTGCCTTGGACTTACATGATATCTTGATTAATGCCAAGCTTGCCTCGGACTTATATGATAACTTGCTTGCTGACTTGATCAATGCCAAGCTTGCCTTGGACTTACATGATATCTTGATCAATGCCAAGCTTGCCTTGGACTTACACGATAACTTGATCAATGCCAAGCTTGCCTCGGACTTACATGATAACTTGCTTGCTGACTTGATCAATGCCAAGCTTGCCTTGGACTTACATGATATCCTGATCAATGCCAAGCTTGCCTTGGACTTACATGATAACTTGATCAATGCCAAGCTTGCCTTGGACTTACATGATAACTTGTATGGTAGATCGAGTATCCTCGAAAATTCATCTCCCATCGGGACTTGCTCAAACTTATCATAATGATTTCTTGCTTGAACATAGCATGATCATTTCATACAATTATTGTACATTATATCAAGAAATTTAATAATAATAATCATAAAGCTTAAAAATCATACAAACTTACCTCAATATACAAAATATATGTAGATGTTTAATTTAGTCTTCGACTTTGTTCTTGCCTCGGTTTCAATCCGAGCTTTGTTTTTCTTGATCTATAATAATAAATAGATCATTTAATAACCATATTGACTAAATTGACTCATAACTCATACTTTGACAAAATTACTATTTTGCCCCTATACTTCCTAATATTTTCACTTTTGCCCCAATTCTCGTAAAATGATTTTCATGCAACTTTCTTAAACTTCATGCTCAACTGAATCATTCTTTCTTCTATAACAATCATCAATTCTCACTATTTCTAGTAGGTATGACCAATTTTATAATTATTACAAAATGGTCCCTACTACCATTTTTCATGAAATTCATTAAGGAAAAGATGTTTATCTAACATCAAACTCTCTTAAACTTCCATAAAACATCATTTAACAAGCATTTCATTCAAGGGTAGATTTTTGAACATGCATCTTAGCTCATTTTATAGCTAAAATTAGCTAATTCATAATACGAGAACTTCAAAAATACGAAGAATATTAAAAACGGGGGTAAGATGAACTTACTATGAGCTTGAAAAAAAATGAAGAACCCTAGCTATGGTGTCTCCAAATTTTTGGCAGCAATACGAAGAAGATGAGTGAATTTTTCTCATCTTTATCCTATTTTAATCACTAATGAGGCCAAATGACCAAAATGCCCTTCCTCTTAAAAATTTCCATAATAGTCTCTTAAGGCCAATTTTGTCCAAAAATTAAATTTTGGGCAAATTGCTACTTAAGGACTCACAATTATTAATCTTTAGCTATTTCATATAAAAAGCTTCTAGAAACTCATATTTTGGAACCTTTTGCAATTTAGTCCTTTTTGGACCAATTGACCTCAACTTAATAAAATTGCTTTACAAAACTTTCATACTAGCATGCAAACATGGCATAAGCCTGGAAAACTCATAATTTCACCTCGGGTTCGTGGCCTCGCACCACTATCCCGACTAGGCCCTAAATCAGGTTGTTACACTCAGGCCGTTTGAAAATAGGGCATACATACTGACTTGGGTCACACGTCCGACCACACGCCCTTGAGTCTAGCCCGTGTGCCCTTCGAAGTGGTCACGCACGCCTGTTCCAAGCCGTATATTAGGCCATGCCAAACCTTTAGGATATACTGACTTATGCAACACGGCCAAGTCACACGCCCGTGTCCTAGGCCGTGTGCCAATTAAGGGGTATACTGACTTGTACCACACGGCCAGTCACATGCTTGTGTGTGAGACCGTGTGGAGCATATTGACTTCAATTTAATTTCAACACCAGGGGACACATGGCCATATAATTTGACCATGTGTCAAACACGGCTGAGACACACGCCTGTGTCTCTGCCCGTGTGGACAAAAATAGGCTATTTACCAAGCTCTTTTGCCACCCAAATTTGCACATACCTACCCAAGCACAAATGGTATCAATTTAAGGCACTAATATGCATCCAAAAACAACAACCAATATTCAAATCATAGCCTTTCTTTACCATCAATATATTTTACAAATTTGCTACAATTACCTAATTCACATATTCAATTCAATCAACTAACCATTCCATACATACATTATCAAGCATCAATTCTCAAGCACATAGCTTCCTAAATTACCTAATATCATTTAACATTATAGATTCAACTTCAACCACACAATATAGGTAAATTACCAAACTCAAAATAGAACCATTTACACATTTATAAACATCATCAAATTCATTATCATAAACTAACTCAAATGGCTCAAAGCACATGTTCATCAAATACACCAAAATGACTCAAGCCTATACATGCCATATACCATATATACACAACTCAAAAGTACCAAGTAGATGGTTGGATAGTGTGACGTAGTCTCTAACGATCCCCAAATCTGAGCTAGCTTTGAATTCACTATAAAACACGGGAAAAACAAACAAGGTAAGCTACAAAGGTTAGTAAGTTCGTACTAAATATACTCAACAATTTATAAAACACAAATCATCAATTTGAACAAGTTAATGTATAATTCATGATAATATCAAACCTTCCATAAGCTTATTCATATCCTTATATGCAAATTCATAACCTTTTCTATTTAAACTTCATACTTACATGTACATACTTGTACAAATTCATAATGAACTCATACCTTCTCGTAACATTGTCGATTACTCGATGTTTCGCACACTAAGTGCCATTGCATAGCCGAAGCTATTATAATCTCGCACACTAAGTGCCTTACATAGACGAAGCTATCTTAGTCTCGCACACTAAGTGCTATATATAGTCGAAGTTATTACAAATCACACACTAAGTGCCATAAATAGTCGAAGCTATCTTGAATCGCACACTAAGTGCTAAACATAGTCGATTTATCATCGAACATGACCATAGTCTCGTGTATACAATTTATGTAATATTAAAACATTAAAATCATAATTGTAACAATGTTTATCACGTACAAACTAACCTCGGATGCTAAAATGGTGAATCGATTCGTTTAGTTGATAACTTTCATTTTCCCCGATCTAGATCTGAATTTCATTTTTTATCTATATATATATATATTCAAATTTAACTTATTCAATCATCTATTTATTCAATTTAGTCCAAAACATACTTTAAGGCATATTTACCCTTTTACCCCTAAACTTTCACATTTTTCATAGTTTAGTCCTTGTTGCTTAAAATCACAAATTCATGCAATTTAATCCAATTTCATGATAGCCAAATTTTACTAGTGTCTATATTAGCCCATATTTCTAATTTATTTCACATTTTAACCACACATTTCTCACATTTTATAATTTAGCCCCTAATTTGCATTTTCACCAAAAATCACTTAACAAAACTTGTTTAACTAACATCAAATGTTCATAATCTATCATTAAACATCAAAAATCATACATATTCATCAACAGGAACATTCAAAATCTTTAACAGTTTTGCAAATTAGTCCCTCGGCTAGTTAGTACTAGCTACAACGATCACAAAAACATAAAAATCATCAAAAACGGGACAAAACACATACCTAATTACATCATTTTGCCTTATCCAAATGATGAACCCTAATATTATCTTTCCTTCTTCTTCACTTTCGGTTAAAGATGAGAATGAATGCCTTTAATTTGATTTCGTTTTATTTATTTTATGTTATTAACCAATTTACACATATACCCTCAATGATAAACCATTTAAAACATCCATTTAATGTCCAATATTGTCCACTTACCAAAAAAATGGTCTAATTACCATTTAAGGCCACCATATTTAAAAACCAAATCTATTTAACACCTTTAACTAGTAGAACTTGCATTTTACACCTTACACGATTTAGTCTTTTTTATCAAATTGACCAATCAAATGATAAAATTTCTAAATGAAACTTTCACACATACATTTAATCATGTTGTAAACCTTAAAATAATAATAAAAAAATATTTTAACATCAAATTTGTGGTCCCAAACCCTGTGTTCTGATTTGACTAAAAAAGGATGTTACAATCCTAGTGTATTCGCAAACAAAAGAAGAACATGATACAAATCTATGAACTATATTGCGAACCCTAAGAGAAAAGAAATTGTTTGCGATGTACATCAAGTATGAGTTTTGGCTAAAGGAAGTTGCGTTTTTGGGCACATCGTTTTGGCTGAAAGGGGTTCATATAGACCCCAAAAAATAAAAGCCATTTTGAAGTGGAGATCGCCAAAGAACGTTACTAAAGTGTGAAGCTTTTTAGGGCTCACAAGGTACTATTGCTGGTTTGTTAAGGGGTTCATCACTATTGCAACACTCTTAACAATGTTTCTCCAAAAGACAGATGAGTTCACATGGATAGAAGAAAAGTAACAGAGCTTCGACAAGCTTTAGGAGATCCTCACTAGAGCACCTATGTTGATTCAAACAGAACCAACGAAGGCATTTATGGTTTACAATGACATCTCATACATGGGGCTAGGATGCGTGTTGATGCAGGAAGGGAAGGTGGTAGCCTATGCTTCCAAGCAACTAAAGGTTCATGAGTGTAACTATCCAACCCACGACTTGGAGTTAGTAGTAGTGTTGTTTGCACTGAAGATTTGACGATACTTCTTGTATAGAAAGAAGTGCTCCATTTACACAGATCACAAAAGTCTCAACTATTTGCTCACATAGAAGGAGCTGAATTTATGGTAGAGAAGATGGACATAATTGGTGAAATACTATGAATGTGTGATAGAGTATCACTTTGGCAAGGCAAACGTGGTAGCTGATGCTTTAAGTAGAAAGTGTAACACCCCAAACCCGGTCTATGCATTGAGACTAGATTTGGTTTGTTACATGAATCGAGCTATTTTTAAATCTCTAATGAGTTGAAAGCTACAATATTTATTTACTGAGGTTTAAAATTTTGAAGAGTATTTAAATTTGATAAATATTTGAAAACATTAGTTGAAAATCATTGTATTATCAAAAAACCTTTAGGTAATTTGTTAAAGAGTTAAATAAAATATTTATAAAAGAATTTCATATACTTGAAAACCCAAATTTATAAAAACATCATGTAATCATAGCCCATAATTAAAAGTCCAAAGTATAGTTTAAAGCCCAAACACATAAAATCCATAAGTTATTTATAGAGGCCCTTATTACAATAATCCATATTAGTAAAAAATTTACTTATTAAAAGTTCGAGTTTATATAACTCTCTTTTGCGATATAGCCTCCACAAAGTCATCCTCGGCCAAGTCCACGTCAATTTCCATTACGAGATGGAAAAATTAAAGGGGTGAGTTACTTAGAACTCATTATGTAACTCACTTACCACCATTATTGGGCGATCATCAAGGTATTATGCTGGGCTTGAGCCCATTTACAGAATTCAACAATATATCATAAAATGAAATAAAATAATTTAAAAATGCATGTAAAATGAATTTCCCAAACCAAACCTAATATCCATCCGCTAACACCCCCGTACCAACCATCACACCTGTGGGGATCAAGTCAACCCACCCCGCCAACACACCAATCGTAGGCATTATGCCTTTTTATAATTGTGGCAAATCCACCGAACTAGAGGCAATAAGCCATTATTGTGGCGAAACCACCGAACTAGAGGCAATAAGCCATAATTGTGGCGAACCCATAGAACTAGAAGCATAAGCCATTATTGTGGCGAGCCACTAGAACTAGATTTTTGGCAATCGCCATTCTTCTCTTCATATATCCCACCCATGCTATTATGCGTGTATAACAAAATATAAAATTTCTTTATAATGCATAACATGGTGGGTTTATCGTTAAACATTTCATTTGGCCCATAAACATAATTTAGCCATTTGTCCATTTAGCGGTTTAGTGGGCTTTGGCCCATTTACCAAACTAGAGTATTTTGGCCCAATTTATCGAACTAGAGTATTTTGGCCCAATTTATCGAACTAGAGTATTTTGGCCCAATTTATCGAAACATACAATTTTCGTAATAACAAATAATTTCTCAAGGGCGTTTTCGTAATTTTCACGATTTAGTCGTTTTTACGTATTTTCGTCAAAATATCAGTTTTTACGTTTTTACCTATCTAGTCGTTTTTACGATTTTACTTCCAATATCGAAATTGACATCCAACCGAGAAATAGTGTGAAGTTACACACCTCGATACCGAAGTACTAATCCTTTTCGCTCTCGGCACCTAAAACATATTTCGATCCGTTAGAATACTATTTCGTAAAAATATTCTTAATCGATAATAGATCCAAAATCTTACCCTCTTGATTTTGAATCACTTGATTTTCTTTCTCCTCGTTTATTGGTTCGTTAGTCGCCGAGAATCCACCAACGATATAATGGCTAGGAAGTTCGTACTACTTGAATAGTTGACTCCTTTGGAAGATGGTCCGCAACCCGGTGGAAAATCCTTGATTGTCGAAACCACTCTTCGTTTAAATGGGGATTCTGATCCGCCGCCTCTTAACGTGACTAACCACGCCCTTTTCTTCCCTATTTTGAAAGTCTTCACGATCAAAGGAATATTAGTTAAATCTAATATAATATCGAATAGTACTAGAGGTTTTAAAGAGTGGATTTCCTTACCACAATAAAACGTTTCCAACGTTCTACTGCTTCTCCGATCACTTGAGTTCCGATCTTAGTTATTGCACTAAATAATAACGAAAAGAAACGTTATTAGAATGAGCGTTATATCGATTCAAAAGTCCTTCATAACACCATTAATATTCGCCATAATACCATTAGTAAATCGAAAGCGAAAAAGAAACCCTTACCTATAATCCACGATCAAAAGAAAGGATTGAAAATGATGCTTATGAGAGTTGGAGAATTGACTATGCAACCAAAGAAAAAGAAAATAAATTGACTATGGGCACTCTAGCATTCGTCCATTGAAGAAAAGGAAGAAAATATGAGTGAAAAGAAATAAAGATGAGAGAAGAATGATGATGATGTTGTTTTGATTTTCAAAGAGAATGGAGAATAAAAGAAAGAAAGAGATGAGTTTTGAGAGCAATGTATATTGGCAATGGGGAGAAGAAAAGAAAAGAATGGTCTTTTAGGTATTGGTAAAATCGGCACTAAGAGAAAGGCACAAAACCGAACACTAAAGTGAAAAGAAAAATGACCAATTGGTCAAAATAATCAAGGCTTACCAATGATCAATTTCGCTTAAAGGGAAAAGAGATTGAGAAGAAGAAAAATTCTGCACTAGGTTGCTACGAATGACCAAAGAGAAAATGAAATGCTTAGCCAAAACTAACACAAAATTTGGCTCCTTCTCTATACCCAATTGCCGTCCAAAGCATGGTCAATAGCCATGATTTTGTTTCCAAAATTCTTCCTTGATATGTGCCTTATGTCCCCTATCTTTCCTTAAGTTTTGATTCCATGCCATAAGTTAGTTGTTTCCTTAATCCTTTGATACTCTAACCAAAATAACATGGTCAACACTTACCATATATGTTCTTGGCCGACACTCACTATACATGGGCGGAAAATTAAAACAAAAATTTATCTAAATGCTAAACAAGGGATTCAACCTCTTCCCTCTTGCTAGAACTCATGCGCCAACACCACCATGCCATGTACTCACTTATGTCACTCCTTAACACTTAATTTAACTTAAGTCTTAATGACATTTGCTTCTCTTCAATAAATTCTCAATTATTAAATTTTATTCCTTATCCTAATTATGCTATACTCCTCTTTAGAACTTCAATAAGCACTAAAATAAAAGTAAGGAATTTTCCTTTGAAATCTAAACACCAATTCATGCAATATAAAAACACTTTCGGATTTTTAGGGTGTTACAACTCCACCCTCCTTAAAGAAAATTTCGTCCTCGAAATTTACAGTTGAAAGAGGTGAGGGTATTGTTCTTGAATTGCATCCTCGGCTCCCACGTAGCTTCCTCCACTCCGTGGTTCGCCATAGAACTTTGACTAATGGCACGGTTTTCTTTCTTAGCACATTGACATCTC
The DNA here is from genome assembly GCA_025506655.1 of Gossypium rotundifolium. Lineage (NCBI taxonomy): Eukaryota > Viridiplantae > Streptophyta > Magnoliopsida > Malvales > Malvaceae > Gossypium > Gossypium rotundifolium. The sequence continues at coordinate 32,349,684 of CP106727.1, read as the reverse complement.
GGTCTAAGATTTCCTTTGGTTCTTCTTCAAAAGACAAATCGAATTCAACTCCAATTCTTCTACTAGGGTATAATGTGTGAAGGATCCGATCTATAACGCCTCAACATGGAAACATGAAAACATTATGAATTTGATCCAATTAGGAGGTAACTCAATCGATAAGCCATTTGGACCAACACGCTTCAAAGACTGCGATAAGGTCTAATGTATCTAGGACTTAGCTTGCCTTTCCTTCCGAATCAAAGATCTTTTCCAAGGAGATACCTTCAAGAAAACCCGATCCCCACATCATACTCGATATCCCTTCGCCTGTGTCCGCATCGACTTCATCTATCGAGGATTCTTTCAACCGTGCTCGAATAACTTTTACCTTATCCTCTGTCTGGATATCATCTCAGACCTAACATCATCTTTAGCCCAACTCGGTCCAATGAATAGGAGAACGACACTTACGACCATACAATGCCTCGTAAGGTGCCATCCAATGCTAGGCGATAGCATTGTTGTTATCGTGAATTACGCGATGGTAGATAATCCTCCCAACTACCCTCAAGTCGATTATACATCCTCTTAACATATCTTCCAATATCGAATTACTCTTCCGACCGACCATCAGACTGAGGATGAAAAGCCGTACTGAAATTCAACTTTGTCCCCAAGGCTTCATGCAGAGCTTTCCAGAATCGTGATGTAAACCTAGGGTCCCTATCCGATATAATAGATACAGGTACCCCATGCAACCTCACAATTTCGGATCGTCATTTAGCCAATTTACGCAATGAATAATCCGTATGAACTGCGGAAATGAGCGGTGTTCATCAACCGATCAACAATTACCCAAGCGGAATTTTTCTTAGCGGTGTTAATGGTAACCCACTAACAAAATCCATAGTTATCCTCTCCCATTTCCAAAGAGGAATCTTTATCGGTTGCAACAATCCGGATGGTAATTGATGTTACGCTTCACTTGCGACAAGTCAAACATTTTCCCACAAATTCAAATCTCACGCTTCAACCACGCCACCAATATGTTCACGAAGATCTCGATACATCTTATTTCCTCGGGATGCATAGCATAAAGGCTACTATCGCCTCCGTAGAATCGATTGCCTTAGATCTGAGTCCTTAGGCATACATACTCTTCCTCAAAACACAACACACCTCCATGTTTATTCCAAAATCCTCGATTTCACCATTTTCAACTTGCTGAAATAAAGGTCCCAACTTCTCATCTGATGTCTATTTTTCCTTGATTTCTTTTAGCCACAGAGGCTTCATCTGAAGTTCTGATAACAAACTGCCATCCTCATACAGACTCAAATGGGCAAACAATGCTCTCAATTCAGATACTGTCTTACGGCTTAACGCGCCAGCTACCACGTTAGCCTTTCCAGGATGGTATTCGATTGAGAAATCATAATCTTTTAATAATTTTACCCATCTTCTTTGTCTCAAATTTAACTCCTTTTGGGTGAGGAGGTATTTAAGACTCTTGTGATCCGTGTAGATTATAGATTTCTCACCATAGAGATAGTGCCTCCAAATCTTTAGAGCAAAGACAATGGCAGCTAACTCTAAATCATGCGTAGGGTAGTTTACTTCGTGTGGTCTCAATTGACGAGAAGCATATGCCACCACTTTTCCATTTTGCATCAATACACAACCCAAACCCGTGTGAGACGCATCACAATAAATAAGGAATTCTTTTCGACCTCATATGAATCAAACTGGAGCTTAGTCGGGATCTTCTTCAATTTCTCGAAACTCTCTTCGCTTTTAGGTCAAATATACGGAGCTCCTTTCGCAATAGTTTAGTTAGGTGCGAAATCAACTAAAACCCTCTACAAAACGTCTATAGCATCCACCAAACCCAAGAAACTCAATTTTAGCTACCGATGTTGGTGGTTTCCAATCCGAATAGCCTCAATTTTTCAAGGATCCACCCTTATTCCTTCGGCTGATACTACATGACCAAGGAAAGTCACTTCCTTTAGCCAAAATTCGCATTTACTAAATTTGTCATACAATTGCTTATCACGAAGTAGTTGTAATACTATCCGCAAATGCTGGTCGTGTTCCTCCTCATTCCTCGAATAAACCAATATGTCATCTATGAACACTACTACAAACCGGTCTAAATAGGGTTGAAAGACTCGGTTCATCATGTCCATAAATGCAGCTGGTGCATTGGTTAGTCCAAACGGCATCACTACAAACTCATAGTGTCCGTAACGTGTCCGAAATGTCGTCTTATAAATGTCCGCTTCTTTCACCTTGAGTGGTGATAACTTGACCTTAAATCAATTTTGAGAAAAGCTGAAGCTCCTTTTAATTGATCAAGCAGTCGTCAATTCTCGGCAGAGGATATCGATTCTTAATCATCAATTTATTCAATTGTGCGTAGTCAATGCACATACGCATCGATCCATCCTTCTTCTTGACGAATGCAGGCTGGTGCTCCCCACGGAGACACACTTGGTCGAATAAATCCCGATCCAGCAATTCTTGAATTTGAGCTTTGAGCTCGACCAACTCCTTGATTGCCATTCTATAAGGAGCAATGGACACTTGAGTCATCCCGAGCAAAAGCTCAATGCCAAATTCTACTTCCCGATCCGAGGTATACCGAAAGTTCTTGGGAAATACATCGAGAAATTCCTTCACCGTCCTCACATCATCCACAGATAACTCTTTAGCATCCAAAGCACGATAAAGGCTAGGAATGCTCCATATCCTTCCGTACCAACTTCTCCGCCTTTAATGCGAAACCACATTTGCCGGATAGTTCATTCGCTCACCAATCATTATGACTTCCTTATCATCCGAGGTTCTTCGACATTCGTTTTTCAAACAATCCACTTGCGTCCGATGTTTAACCACCAATCCATGCCCGAATGAGATCGAACTCGCGAAAGGTAGTTCCATCAAGTTTACTACTGAATACCTCTTCTTGAATTTTTAAGGGCACGTCTTTAAATATTTTATTAACAATTAAACGTCCTAAAGGACTAATTCATCATCATCTCACTATCGATAATTTGATTCTAATTTGGGTTTCGGATATGGCACTAGATACATATGAATGGGTAGAGCCAATATCTATTAAGGCAATAACAGTACATCAAAAATGAAGAACGTGCAGTTATCACATCCGGTGCATTGTCGTCCTCGCTGGCCTAACCGCATAAACCGATCCGGTCGTCTTGCATCTGTATTTCTCTAGGACCATTGCCTCGACCGGTGCACCTTGACCACGACCAGCCCCATTACCACCACGACCGGTCCACGACCTCTCGGTGGTCAGCTGATTACCCTGTCCATTGTGCATCATTATTACGGACTTCTTGAGTCGTATCCATACGTCGAGGACAATTTTTGTCTTGATGATCCATTGAACCACATTTGTAGCATGCACCGTTTTCCTCCAACATTCTCCAAAATGTCTTTTCCCACACGGTGCAATCTCAACTTCGATTATTTGCTACCGGGGTTCTACCTTGAACTGATTCATCATTCCGAGGTTTCTTCTGGAATCCCTTGGAAGAACGATTCTTTGTGTCTCTCTCTTGTTTGGAATCTTTCTCGGTTCTACGATTCAATTCTTAGCCTCTTCTCGCTATTTTGGCCTTCTCCACAAGAGTCGAAAAATTTCTAACTTTCTTGTGGAGCAATCACAACCCTCGACTCATCATTAAGTCCATCCTCAAACGTACACAACGTTAAATGATCCGTTGCTACAATTGTTCGGGCATAACGGCTCGATTTAAAAAACTTCGACTTCATATGCTTTGCTTGGTCTTACTTCCTTGGACAAGATTGAAATTCCTTCCTTGACGTCTACATAACTTCGTTCCAACGTATTTTCCTTGGAAGGCGGCTTTAAAGAATTCCCAATTAATCGATGCGACTTGAAGCCTTCTCGAGCAATGAGCCACCAATCGACGCCTCATCTCTTAACAAAGATCTGACTCCTCTCGCTTTTGCTCGACAAGACATTCCATATCATCCATAATTGTTCCACCGCTTGAGCGATGTTCGACCACATTCGAGCTACACCAGACTCCTCTAAAACTTCGCATTATTTGCTTTAAGTCGCTCTCGAAATTGAACCACGAGTTGTTGGCCCAATTCTAGCTCTAGCGACCCTTTCCAAGACTCATGACATTGCTTGAGTCAATGCATTATCTTCTTCCATGTGATCGCGTGATCTGTCTCACTTTCAATTGGCGCAGTGCGTCTACTTAAGATATGATTTGGTGCTTGATGCAGACACCTCGGCCTCTACCACGCCCGTCTCTGCGTCCACGACCACGTCCTCTAGTGCTCATGATAGCTCGTTCGTTTTTATCGATTACAAGTTTTATGAATCGGAAAATTTGTTTCGGTATTTATTAACGATATTTTATGAGATTTGAGATATAAAGTTGTTTTTCCGGCATATCCTATAGTCTCAATCTCTACGGTTTTCACATCTAAAACTAGAAGTTCTAGAGTGTTCCTATGATTATATTATAGCAATTACTAAGCAATAAATACTTACTTGACTTGTTGCCGGATGCTTGTGGTGCCATACTAATCAAAAAAAATTTGAACGATTTCATACAGAAATTATTTGCGAACCCAAACCACGATCGAGTTTTGAAACGGCTCGATACCACTAAATGTAACACCCCAAACCGGTCTATGTATTGAGACTAGATTTGGTTTGTTACATGAATCGAGCTATTTTTAAATCTCTAATGAGTTGAAAGCTACAATATTTATTTACGAGGTTTAAAATTTTGAAGAGTATTTAAATTTGATAAATATTTGAAAACATTAGTTGAAAATCATTGTATTATCAAAAAAACCTTTAGGTAATTTGTTAAAGAGTTAAATAAAATATTTATAAAAGAATTTCATATACTTGAAAACCCAAATTTATAAAAACATCATGTAATCATAGCCCATAATTAAAAGTCCAAAGTATAGTTTAAAGCCCAAACACACATAAAATCCATAAGTTATTTATAGAGGCCCTTATTACAATAATCCATATTAGTAAAAAAAATTTACTTATTAAAAGTTCAGAGTTTACATAACTCTCTTTTGCAGTATGGCCTCCACAAAGTCATCCTCGGCCCAAGTCCACGTCAATTTCCATTACGAGATGGAAAAATTAAAGGGGTGAGTTACATAGAACTCGTGTGTAACTCACTTACCACCATTATTGGGCGGATCATCAAGGTATTATCTTTGGGCTTGAGCCCATTTACGAAATTCAACAATATATCATAAAATGAAATAAAATAATTTAAAATGCATGTAAAATGAATTTCCCAAACCAAACCTAATATCCATCCGCTAACACCCCCGCACCAACCATCACACTGTGGGATCAAGTCAACCCACCCCACCAACACACCAATCGTAGGCATTATGCCTTTTTATAATTGTGGCAAAGCCACCGAACTAGAGCAATAAGCCATTATTGTGGCAAAGCCACGAACTAGAGGCAATAAGCCATAATTGTGGCGAGCCAAGAACTAGAGCAATAAGCCATTATTGTGGCGAAGCCACCGAACTAGATTTTTGCAATCGCCATTCTTCTCTTCATATATCCCACCCCATCCTATTATGCGTGTATAACAAAATATAAAATTTCTTTATAATGCATAACATGGTGGGTTTATCGTTAAACATTTCATTTGGCCCATAAACATAATTTAGCAATTTGTCCATTTAGCGGTTTAGTGGGCTTTGGCCCATTTACCAAACTAGAGTATTTTGGCCCAATTTATCGAACTAGAGTATTTTGGCCCAATTTATCGAACTAGAGTATTTTGGCCCAATTTATCGAACTAGAGTTATTTGGCCCAATTTATCGAAACATACAATTTTCGTAATAACAAATAATTTCTCGAGGGTATTTTCGTAATTTTCACGATTTATTCGTTTTTACGTATTTTCGTCAAAATATCAGTTTTTACGTTTTTACCGATCTAGTCGTTTTTACGATTTTACCTCCAATATCGAAATTGACATCCAACCGAGAAATAGTGTGAAGTTACACACCTCGATACCGAGAGTACTAATCTTTCTCGCTCCTCGGCACCTAAAACATATTTCGATTCGTTAGAATACTATTTAAGTAAAAATATTCTTAATCGATAATAGATCCAAAATCTTACCTCTTGATTTTGAATCACTTGATTTTGGCTTCTCCTCGTTTATTGGTTCGTTAGTCGTAGAGAATCCACCAACGATAATGGCTCGGAAGTTCGTACTACTTGAATAGTTGACTCCTTTGGAAGATGGTCCGCAACCCTATGGAAAATCTCGACCGTCGAAACCGCTCTTCGTTTAAATGGGGATTTACGATCCGCCCCTCTTAACGTGACTAACCACCCCTTTTCTTCCCTATTTTGAAAGTCTTCACGATCAAAGGAATATTAGTTAAATCTAATATAATATCGAATAGTACTAGAGGTTTTAAAGAGTGGGATTTCCTTACCACAATAAAAGCGTTTCCAACGTTCTACTATTCTCCGATCACTTGAGTTACGATCTTCGTTATTGCACTAAATAATAACGAAAAAACGTTATTAGAATGAGCGTTATATCGATTCAAAAGTCCTTCATAACACCATTAATATTCTACCACAATACCATTAGTAAATCGAAAGCGAAAAAGAAACCCTTACCTATAATCCACGATCAAAAGAAAGGATTGAAAACGATGCTTATGAGAGTTGGAGAATTGACTATGCAACCAAAGAAAAAGAAAATAAATTGACTATGGGCACTTTAGCATTCGGCCATTGAAGAAAAGGAAGAAAATATGAGTGAAAAGAAATAAAGATGAGAGAAGAATGATGATGATGTTGTTTTGATTTTCAAAGAGAATGGAGAATAAAAGAAAGAAAGAGATGAGTTTTGAGAGCAATGTATATTCGCAATGGGGAGAAGAAAAGAAAAGAATGGTCTTTTAGGTATTGGTAAAATCGGCACTAAGAGAAAGGCACAAAATTGAACACTAAAGTGAAAAGCAAAATGACCAATTGGTCAAAATAATCAAGGCTTACCAATGATCAATTTAATTAAAGGAAAAGAGATTGAGAAGAAGAAAAATTCTGCACTAGGTTGCTACTGAATGACCAAAGAGAAAATGAAATGCTTAGCCAAAACTAACACAAAATTTGGCTCCTTCTCTATACCCAATTGTTAGTCAAAGCATGGTCAATAGCCATGATTTTGTTTCCAAAATTCTTCCTTGATATGTGCCTTATGTCCCTCTATCTTTCCTTAAGTTTTGATTCCATGCCATAAGTTAGTTGTTTCCTTAATCCTTTGATACTCTAACCAAAAATAACATGGTCAACACTTACCATATATGTTCTTGGCCGACACTCACTATACATGGGCGTAAAATTAAAAACAAAATTTATCTAAATGCTAAACAAGGGATTCGAACCTCTTCCCTCTTGCTAGAACTCATGCCAACACCACCATGCCATGTACTCACTTATGTCACTCCTTAACACTTAATTTAACTTAAGTCTTAATGACATTTGCTTCTCTTCAATAAATTCTCAATTATTAAATTTTATTCCTTATCCTAATTATGCTATACTCCTCTTTAGAACTTCAATAAGCACTAAAATAAAAGTAAGGAATTTTCCTTTGAAATCTAAACACCAATTCATGCAATATAAAAACACTCTGATTTTTAGGGTGTTACAGAAAGTCTATGAGTAAGTTGTGAGCTTTGTTCATGCAGTTAAGTATAACAAGTAATGGAGGACTGCTCGTAGAATTGTAAGTGAAACAAACTTTATCACAACAAATCAATGAGAAGCAAGCCTTAGATGAAGAGTTGGGGAAGAGGGTTCAGCAAGTGGAACAACAACTGGAGGGGACTTCTCACTAAAGAGTGAAAGAGTACTTTGTTTTCGTGGAAGACTATGCATGCCTAAAGATGAGAAACTTCAATAGTTGATTATTAGAGAAGCTCATAATAGTTATTGCATTAGTTTTGAGTAAGTAAGTGTAGTAGTCTAGTGGTTAAGAGCTTAAATAATTTCCTTAAGGTCCTATGTTCAATTTCCCTAATCCTCATTCTTTTTATTTAAACTTTAGGCTTATCAAATCACGGTGAAACCCCCCTTTGATTTCCACTACAATTGCCTTATAAGAAAGGATTTCTTTCCTTTTTTAAGGAGATAACTCTCCATCCATAACCCCTTTTTCACTCCACATGTTCCCCTTAATCTACTTTTCATGCCATTATCCCCCAAAGCTTCCATTTTCACCTACTAACAAAGCTTGGACATCCATCCAACTTAAGGTAGCCATCAACCATTTTTTTTTCTTTCATTTTGTTTCCTCCTCCTCACCTTTGACCGTTTCCTCCTCCTTGCTCCTCCTTTTCACATCCTTTTTCTTTTATTTCTAGCCTTTAAACCACCTTTTCTTTTCATTATTCTTCTTCTTTCCAACACTCATAGTTGATCGCACCACCACCTCACCACCACTATACCACTACCAGACCACCATTGTCGCCGCGTCACCATAACTCCACCGCCATTAGTCACCTTTCTTTTAGGTTTTCCATTTACTCTTCAATTATTTAGTTGATCGTGTCAAACAGTCAAGTTTTAATATTTATAAAAGAATGATCGAACCTATAGACTAACTATGACAACGATAGAGGCAAGTGCACCTATCGAACAATAGTATAGTTTAGGTAAGAATATCTTATCGAACCCAAGGGAACCTAAAAGTACTACTACTCACTTTCTTTCTATTATTTAGCCTGGAATATGGAGTGATTGGTATATGAAACTAATGAAAAACTAAACTTGATGCAAAGACAAAAGAATGAATTGGAAAAAGACTTTAGGAAAACTCAGTTGATGAAGACGAAACCCTCAAGAAGAATCCACCTATGACTTCACTTATTATTTATCCCTAAACCATATGATTTCTTTACTTAGCTTGATCCGTGAGACTCCCTAACCTATAGTAAACCCTCTCTCGAGGCGAATAATGTCAAACCTTAGGTTAATTAGTAGAACTCTCGCTCTCTTATAATAACCCCCTAAGGAAGCAGTAAATCGATCAATGGATTCCCATATTAGGTTTCACCCTAATCTGACAAAATCTCGTAATCCTATCTCTAGGCTCCCGATCAATTCCGCTCAATTATGTTACATCTACTCTTAGGCGGGGTCTATTCCTCCTCCACCTAAGCACATCAGATTAAATTAAGTAATATAATTAAGAATAAACTAAGTACTTATCATATAATTTAGAAATCAAATAACAAAATCTATCATAGGTTTCATCCTCTGTGTATCTCAAGGGTTTAGTTCATAACAAAGTAGGAAAACATCTCAAGAGAAAAGATAAAACAAAACATAAGAAATCCTTAAAACCCCCTAAAGGAATTGAAGAGGAGATCCTCCGTCTTGAATAGAACTTCGGCTTCTTGAGATGGATCAATTGGCTATCTTCAAGTGATTCCCTAAAAGATGAAAGCTTTGATAAAAGCCTCTGCCAAAAAGCTGTCTGCTTTTGGCTTCTGCCGAACTCCCTTTTAGTTGCTACCTTGAGTGTTTATACAGGCTTTGAGATGCTTTACTTGGCTCCTAAGTATCCTAATTCAAGTAGAATTCCTCCTAGGATGTTTAAGTGGACTTAGGAGTATGTTTCTTTGGCTTCAAGCATCCAAATCTGAGTGAAATTGCTCATTCCCTGCGGTAGGGGCACGACCACGGCACAAGCTTGTGTCAATCAGGGTTGGGCCATGCCTTGATTCTATCATTTTGGGCACGGTGCGGCACTTTGTGTAAGTCGAGATTCGTGTCGTGCTTGTGTCATTGATTGGGACACGGCCATGTAGATCACCAGGCACGTCCGTGTGTGGTAAATGGATGATGCACGACCGTGTGTGATGGAGTTGAGGTCGTGTTTTAGGTAATCGATGAGGCACGGGCATGTGGGCTTTGGGCCAGGCCGTGTTGATTTCTTGATAAGGCCCAATTACTCCGTTTTAAGCCCGTTTTATGTTCTTTTTATCCTCGGGTGCTTTCCTGAGTATATGACATGAAAAGAAAGGATTACAAGCACCTTTTTTATATAAATCAAGGGCTAAATCATCAAAAAGCATACTAAATGTGGGATTAAAATAAGTTACTTTTATGGTTTATCAAATACCCCCACACTTAAGCTTTTGCTTGCCCTCAAGCAAAATTCTCAACTTACAATTAAAACGAACTTTCCATAATTCATAATTCCTATTGACAATGTCTCATCATAATTCATAGATAATTTATACATGGATAATTCAACTCAAAGAGTTCTAAAGATTCAATTACGATAAGTCATACCTTTGTAGTACGAAAACATAGGTGTCTCCCCTTATCTGAATAATTACCTTTAATTCAAAATCGATAAGGATTGACATCCTCACTGAAGGTTCACTCAAATCACTCAAACTGTTTAAGGTTCAAGAATAAGCACTCATAAGTCGAACCTGAAAAGTTAATCCCATAAGCTTGCCAGAAAATCAAATCTCCACCACTATATATAAGATGATACACAAATCAAAAGGTCTTTATCAGGGTTATAACGGGGCTAAGGTTAAGGGTGTGGATATAGGTTGAATTTAGAGGGTTATAATCAAGATCGAATTGACTAATTACCTAATCTAAAAATAATGAACTGAATATGAATATTTACATCGAATGAAAACTAATAATACACTATTGATAATTACTATATAATAAAGAATATTTTCATCACTTAAAATTTTATAATACTTTAATACGAGCTTTTCCTTCAACAATTGGAGTTTAATTGCTCTAAGCTCTTTTGTATACTACTGATATTGAATAAACTTGGATTTTTTTTAAGAACAAACTAAAATATTACATCATAAATGATAAATGTAACTACTGAACTAATATAATTTGGTAACTTAATCAATTCAAACCTCGATTAAAGGGTAGTCAAAAGAATGGTGATAACAAATACAAAGGGGTTTCGGGTAATATTAACGGTAAATCAATAAAAAGAGTTGTTAGGATCAAATGGGTTTACTAGGAGTTATTTATGTAGGTAGGCTTTTTAGTGGAGTGAATGGGTTAAAACCTAGGTGCCTTTATCATTTCAGTATATTAAATCATTAATGTGGTCTCGACATGCATAAACGAGGCAAGTTCTAGAATAACAGTTCAAAGTTGACACATTCATAATCAATAAAGTGAGCATGAAAAAGAATATATGCTCTATAAGGCTCAAAATCTCACAAAAATTATGGGTGTTTTTGACATCAATCCCTATAAATTTTGAACTTCAAGGTGATACTCAAATTTGGTTCAACAACCTATCAATTTTAATTTTTAGAAAGTAGGCTTATCATGCTCGATTCTCTAGTATCCTTCAGATTTAATCATCAATGCACAATTAACTATGACCTACTCTAAAACATATCAATAAAATCATACATCATTAGAAATTTCATCCTAATTAGTAATATGAGAAAATACTTTTGAACAAGACTAAATTCGAGATTTTGAGAATAATGCAAAAGTCAAGTACTTTTACCCCCACACTTAAGATGTACATTGCCTTAATGTACAAAGATAGATAAACAATTATGTAATTAAAAATCAAAGAGAAGGGACAAGTAACACTTTCTAAATTTTTGGATGAAGTCTATGAAAAGAAATCGGATAAGATTGGAGGTGAACGTGGGGAAGCGTCTCGAACCGTTTGAAATTGAATCCTCGAAGTAGCCAGCTTGGTTTTATTGTATCCTAGGCTAAATCTAAATATCATAAAGAATAAGAAGAAGAAAATAAAATAAAATAAAGTAAAAAATAATGATGAAATAAAATAAAAAAAAATAAATAATGGAAAATGAAAGACAACTAGAAAAATGGGGAATGAGGTTTAAATAGAGATGTAGCCCGTGTTTTGGGATTTTGAATTTTGAACGCATTCAGGGTGTTCGGGCATGGCCGTGGGTGTCATGGCACGCCCGTGTCTTTCTTCACACGGTCATTCAATACAGGTGTGCTCTTCCCATGTTTGATAAGTCAGAATGTTGTCACGGTTGAAAGGCACTGCCGTGTTTAGCCCGTGCTTGACAAGTCAGTAACCTCGCACGGGGCGTTGGCACGGGCGTGGACTATTATCGCCACCCATGTTGGGAAAAGAAATTTTTCTATGTCGTGCACGATTACTAGCACGCCCATGGTTCATCCCCTGGCTTCCACACGGCCACGGGCACGCCCGTGTGTAGGGCCGTGTGGCCTAAAAATCTACTCTTTGGTTAGTTTATGGTTAGGTGCTAAAAAGAAAAGAAAAAAATAAAAAATAAAAAAATGTAAAATGGGGTTAGTGCTTGGGTTGCCCCCCAAGAAGTGCTCGTTTATAGTCTTAGTTAGACTTTACCTCTTATTCGTATTGTCATGGTGGTTTGAGGAGGTGAAAATTCTTACTTTACAATCACTTCGGTTATGGATATATAGTTTAAGTCGAGTAATGTTTACCTCAAAAGTATCAAATTTAGGATTGCTGACCTTAACTGTGCCGTATAGAAAGACATTTAGTACCTCAAAAGTGATTTCTTTGTTTGTCTTGAAGTCTGAATTGGTGATTCGAGGGTCTTCCTTATTCAACAATACTTGATCTCCTAATTTGAAGTGATTCGTTGTTCCTATCAGCTCGTCTAGCGTTTCCTTCAGTTTCACTTCATGTGGTTCTTGTTCCTCATGTAATTCTTCTTTATTAGCACGAGGTCTATGATCCAGCTCAGGTTTGTAGCTTTGTGGTGTTTCCTACAATGAAGGTTGAACAAGTTGGTTATCAAGTGAATTTACTTTCTCACCTTTATCACTTGATGTTCTAGCCGAGTCAAGAGCTTGAAGAGTGACTATCTTGTCGCTTATACGAAGTATGAGTTCTCCTGTATAGATATCAATTTTAGCCCTAGAAGTTGCTAGAAAGGGTTTTCTTAAAATTTAAGGAATCAAATTGTCCTCATTCATGTCTAAGACAACAAAATCTACTGGGAATATGAATTTGTCAATTTTGATTAGAACATTTTCTATTATACCCCTAGGAATTCGATAGTTTTATCGATTAATCAATGCTCATCCTAGTTTGTGCGGGTTTCCTAGACCTAGTTGTTTAAACATTTTATAAGGCATAACATTGATGCTTGACCTAAATCGCCTAAAGCGTTATCAATAAATAAACTACCAATTAAGCATGGAATTGTAAAACTCCCTGTGTCGTTTTGCTTCTGTGGTAGTCTGTTCTGTAACATTGCTGAGCATGCTGCGTTTAATTCCACGTGGTGCTACTCGTCTAATTTATGTTTGTTTGTCAAGAGTTGTCTTAAAATTTTCCTCGAGTCTGGCGTTTGAAAAAGAGCTTTAAGAAGAGGTAAGTTAATATGTAATTTCTTTAAGAGTTTAAGAAACTTACCAAAATGGTCCTCTGAATCGTCTCTTTTCATTTCTTCGGGATAAGGTATGCGAGGTTGGTACTCCTTGATTACCGGTTTTGCTTTTCTTGTATTACCTCTATCTTACCTTTGTCTATCTTGTTTTCTTGTATTGAGTTTGGTTCATCTAACCCCTTACTGGCATGGGCTAAGATGGCTTGAATTTGCTCCTTCGATTTAATCTCTGTGTTACTTGGTAGACGTTATTGTTGATGTTCAGAAATCAGCTTTGTGAGATGTCCCACTGACCTAGTAAGTTCTCCAACTTGATTCTCGATCCCTTTGATTGATTTTTGTTGTTCATCAAGTGTTGCTTGATCTTTTGGAAGCGAGAATCATGGTCGCCATGAAATTGCCAAGATCTCTTCAAGATTCGGCTCCTCTTCTTGTTGGTGAGGTGGTTGTTGAAAATCTGGAGGAAGTTCTAATCTTTTGCTATTTTGATAATCCCACGAGAAATTGGGATGGTACTTCCAACTGTGTCACTATAAAAATTATTTTGATATCTAGAATATTTACCTGTATAGTGAGCTTGCTCGTTTTCCGTGCCATATCCGTAGGGTGGGTACTCAGGATTCGCCACGCCTTCTAGATTTAAATCATATTGTATTTATGGATGTACCTACGAGGGACTATACCAATCATCAATTTTTTTTATTCATCATCTCTAACTGATTAGATAACCTGGTGACCACGTTGAGGTTGAAAACACTGGTTGCTTTAGTAGGAATTGCCCCCATGCCTTGCCAACGATAATTATTCAAAGGCCATCTTTTCCATAGACTAAAATTTTCTACCAAAAGCAAAATAGAGGAAAAAATTAGCAAAGTAAAATAAATAATAATAAAGAATAATATAATAATAATAATAAATTGCAAATAAAAAATTTGGCTAAAGTAATAGAAATAGTGTTTTCTTAATATTTTAGTGATCCCCGGCAACGGCGCCAAAGACTTAGTCGTGTCAAACAGTCGAGTTTTAATATTTATAAAAGAGTGATTGAACCTGTAGACTAACTATGACAACGATAGAGGCAAGTGCACCTATCGAGCAAAGAGTATAGTTTAGGTAAGAATATCTTATCGAACCCAAGGAACCTAAAAGTAATACTACTCACTTTCTTTCTATTATTTAGCTTTGAAATATGGAGTGATTGGTTTATGAAACTAATGAAAAACTAAACTAGATGCAAAGACAAAAGAATGAATTGGAAAAAGACTTTAGGAAAACTCGGTTGATGAAGACGATACCTCGGGAAGAATCCACCTATGACTTCACTTATTATTTATCCTAAACCATATGATTTCTTTACTTAGCTTGATCCGTGAGACTCCTAACCTATATTAAACCCTCTCTCGAGGCGAATAACGTCTAACCTTAGGTTAATTAGTGGAACTCTCATTCTCTTATAATAACCCCTAAGGAAGCAGTAAATCGATCAATGGATTCCTATATTAGGTTTCACCCTAATCCAAAAAATCTCATAACCCTATCTCTAGGCGCCCGATCAACTCTGCTCAATTATGCTAGATCTACTCTTAGGTAGGGTCTATTCCTCCTCCACCTAAGCACATCAAATTAAATCAAGCAACATAATTAAGAACAAACTAAGTACTTATCATATAATTTAGAAATCAAATAACAAAATCCATCATAGGTTTCATCCCCTTCAGGTATCTGAAGGGTTTAGTTCATAACAAAGTAGGAAAACATCTCAAGAGAAATGATAAAACAAAAATAAGAAATCCCTAAAACCCCCTGAAAGAATTGAAGAGGAGATCCTCCGTCTTGAATAGAACTTTAGCTTCTTTAGATGGATCAATTGGCTATCTTCAAGTGATTCCTAAAAGATGAAAGCTTGAAAAGCCTCTCGCCAAAAGTCGCCTGCTTTTGGCTTCGCCAACTCCCTTTTAGTTGCTACCTTGAGTGTTTATATAGGCTTTAGGATGCTTTACTTGGCTCCTAAGTATCCTAATTCATGTAGAATTCCTCCTAGGATGTTTAAGTTGAGTTAGAAGTATGTTTCTTTGGCTTCAAGCATCCAAATCCGAGTGAAATTGCTCATTCCTGCAGCAGGGGCATTGCCATGGCACACGCCTGTGTCAATCAGGGTTGGGCCGTGCCTTGATCTGTCGTTTTGGGCACGGCCGTGGCATGACCGTGTAAGTCGGGATTCAGGTCGTGGTTTAGGTCTGTCGATTGGGACACGGCCATGTAGATCACCAGGCACGTCCGTGTATGGTAAATGGATGATGCACTACCGTGTGTGACGGAGTTAAGGCCGTGTTTTAGGTAATCGGAGGCAAAGGTAGTGTGGGCTTTGGGCCAGGCCGTGTTGATTTCTTGCTAAGGCCCAATTACTCCGTTTTAAGCTTGTTTTGTGTTCTTTTTATCCTCGGGTGCTTTCCTGAGTATATGACATGAAAAGAAAGGATTACAAGCACCTTTTTATATAAATCAAGGGCTAAATCATCAAAAAGCATACTAAATGTGGGATTAAAATATGTTACTTTTATGGTTTATCATTAGACATAATTATATTTCAACTCCTTTTCTCCTATTTATTTAAATTTATAATAAACCCCAAAATCATATTATTATTTTTAATGATGATGATTTTTCTTAGTTTCTATTTCTTCTTCAAGTTAAAAACCCGGTGAATTGTAAATCCCTCTAATCTGATTGTATCAACATAAGTATTGGATGATTTGGGTTGATCATCATTTCTTTCCCATTCTTTTATTTAAGGTTCGAATATTGTAATGATATTAGATATCATTTTTTTCTTCAATTCTAACATCTCATGTACTATTCGTTTGTTAAAGGACCAATTGTTATCATGTCGGATCATCCCTAACTTTGGAAGTGAATCAAGACTCCGAATCTACTCGTAATAGTGTAATTGTGGAGTTGGGAACCTTGATTAAATCATTTCTTATCAAAAGAATAATTAAAATAATGTTTTAATAATGAATCGTCATTTTATACTCATATCTATGATTAATCTAGTTAGATCCAAGTGTGGATGTTCGAAAGAGTCTAGTGTTACATTGGATCTACTAATTCAAGTGTCAGTCTAACATAATACAAAATTGTATAATTAATTGATTAAAAATTTAATATTGATTTTTATTATTAACACTCTGAAAATATGGTTGTATGCGAATATATTAAGTATTCAAAGTGGATGATAGATCCTTTGAAAGGGATGATACCCAAATAAGTGTTCAGAACTGTTAAATTTGTGATATGTTGAATATGTTTGTGCGATGTATTGATGGATGACATATTATGTAAGCATTCCAATACTCATTTCATGTGATTTTATGGCAATGTCTAATTAACTAAAAATTTGACATCATGAAAAATCATGAATATGTGTTTTGTCTTGATTTGCATGTTAAGCATGCCCATTGAAATTTTTGTATCAGTATGTCATATCACATGCATGGGATTGGGACAATATTGAGAGAGAAGATTCTTGCAGTTAATGATCTAAACATTCTGGTGGTTTAACCATATTTTCTGGCAGTTTATCTACGATTCTGGTGGCTTGTCCATATTGTGTTGTGTTATTGGGTGGACGAGTTCTGGAGAACTCTTTTATGGTGTGTAGCTGATTTGGGTAGAAACATTTTCTGAAAAAACTTCCACTGATTTCTAAAAGCTCTGCATTGACATACTTATGCATACAATTATTTGTGAATTTGTATTGATCTATAAATTCTTCTATGTTTAAGAAATGCATGTCTTAAATTTTGTTGCTATTTAAGTTAGGACTCACACTAGGCTTAAATAGCTCACCCTTAGTTTTCTGACACTTCAAATAATCCATGAGCTTAAACATGGATGCAGCTGATGAAAGAGTGCTCAGATGAATTTCGAATAAACATTTTTTGTTCTATTATTCTTGTAATTGGACTATTTTATTATTATTTTCCTGACTATGGCATAAGATATTATTTTGGGAATTTTTGGATAATTCCTGCATAATTTAAGTCAAAAATAATTTTTACAAGAATTCATTGATATTAAGATGATATACTGATTTAAGTCAAAAATAATTTTTACAAGAATTCATTGATATTAAGATGATGCATTGATTTTTCAATATAAATACTATTTCAATAAAGTGACTTTATATTCAACTTAAAAGTATGTTTTTTTCAAAACTAAAAATTATTTATTCAAATAAGTAATGTTTTAATGGAATAAGCTAAATAACAATTTTTCGCACAACGTGTAACACCCCGAATTTGGGCTTAGAAGAATTGGGCCTATTGGGCTTTGGTCTCATAAATTTTTTTAAGTGAGCAAGAAAATGACAAATGACATGACGACTTTAAAGGTTTAATGAATTTGGAGTGTCTAGGTGTGTTGGAGAAGCTCTAGGTTCGAGTTTTGTGGTGGAGGATTCTTAATTTAATTAATTAAGGAATCAGGGTTGTGAGTAGTGGGCTTTTATGTAAAAATAAGTGAAAAATGGCACCAAAAAGCCTGTGGTAAAGTGGATAAGTGACGCCACTAGGGTGTAGGGAGGTGGCGACATATGCATGTAGAGAAGTCTG
This sequence comes from Gossypium rotundifolium, assembly GCA_025506655.1. NCBI lineage: Eukaryota > Viridiplantae > Streptophyta > Magnoliopsida > Malvales > Malvaceae > Gossypium > Gossypium rotundifolium. The sequence continues at coordinate 32,331,618 of CP106727.1, read as the reverse complement.
AGGTTTGAGTGCTAGCTTAGTTTTATTTTGGAGTTTAATTTTAGACTTCTAGAAGGCTGGAAGTAGCATGTAGAGGAACTCTAAGGAGAAGTGATCAGTAGAGAGAATTTAGGAGAAGGATAAGGGAGATATCATGGAGAAAATTAGGAGATGAAAGTGGGAAGAGTTGGTGTCAAACTGGCGGGGAAGGCACGATTCGGCTATTGGCTATAAAAGGAGGTGCCGAATTCCTTTGGGAGGTTCCTTGGGTTCCATTACTTTTCTTTTTCTCCCCCTTAGCCGAATTCTTCTATTTTCCGAAAAAAACCCATCATTCCTTTGCTAAAATTTTGGTTTTCTCTCTATCCGAATTCCCCATACCTTCTCTTCTTAAATTCCTTTCCTTTTTCACCTTTAGTTCTAATCGATAACTTCTCCTCTTCTTCTCCCTATTGGTGTTGAATTGTCTCTGTCACCATACTAATCTCAAAAGTCAATTTAGGCCACAGGATCAAAAGTAGGATTTGGTAAGTATTCGGTTAACCTCTCTTGTACATTTTGCTAAAAGTCGAAAGGCTATCTAACTGTCCTGTCATTAACTCTATGATAACAAGGATAAGATTCAAATATCGCAAGCGTGGTAGGATCGTTAGCAAGGGTAAGTGTTCTTTACTTCGGTTTAAGGGTTGGTCGAATGGTCATATATGTTGTGAGGGTGACTTGTGTTGGATTCAAGTCATCTATTACTTAGGCTCTAATGTTTAAGTTGGTATAGTTCTAGGGTCTAATCGCAGTTGGTGTTGAAGAAAGGAGCTGTTAAGGCTTGTCACACACGGTAAGGCTACAGTGAGGTTTCGGTTTTTGATAAAATTTGTATTTAGCCTATGATTAATGGTTAAGGAATATCGAATGTAGGTTCGTGACTAAGAGGAATTCGTAGCATGTGCTATTACGAGGTGTGTACAAACACTACACACACATGATATCGGCAATGCCGAAAAGCTGAAAAGTCAAAAGTGGCTAAATGGGCCCAGTGGGCCCTAAGGCTAAGTTTGATGAAATTGATTGATTTGGTTATATGAATAGAGTTAACCATGCATGTTACATGAACTAGAATTGTTTTGGGCCTAGTAAACCATATGAATGAGATTTGGGCTTAATGGGCCATAAGGATATGAATTGGGCATAATAGGTTATATGAACATGAAATGGGCTTGATGGGCTTTATGGGGATGTAGACAAGTATGCTAGGGTGTAATGGACTTTAGGCTTAGTACTGAACAACCCTTAAACCACATAAGACTTTCTAATAATTAACATGTCTGTGGACAAGTCATTGGGTTAGAGTGTGGCAACGGACATATGCATGTCTAGGAGTGGATTTAGGGAGAGCTTGGTACTTAAGCGGTCCTAGTGGCCCACCTCCTCTTCTCTGGAATACTGCCTGGTGCATAATGTCTGGTCACTTTAGCCACTAGGACTTGTTTATGGGCCAAAGTTCATAACTAAAACCCGAGAGGGACCAAATACCCCGCTTTGAAATTTACCCAAATATCCTTAGATTTGCAAGAATACTGAAATACCCTGATTGTAAAATTACCAGAATTCCCTTGATTTGTGGAATCACCAAAATATCCCTAATTTACAAAATTTTCAAAATACCCATATTTTGCAAAATTACCTAAATACCCCTGTAGAGTACATTTACGAAAATACCCTTGATTTGTGAAATGAATAAAATACCCCTATGTGTTGATTGTAAGATTTATGGATGTTACATTTACATTCGCTACATTCATATGATATTCTGTTTAGGATGCATATGGGTGGGAATTATGGAACGGAGGAAGTATTAAGGATCGCATGGTTGTGTGACAACTGTGGATCCACCGATGGCTTTCTAAGCCTATTATATGAATAGCAGCTTTGCTACAACGTTTGGTAGTACTGCAATTGGGATACCTTTGAAGTGTACCGGATGGGTGGGTCGATTTAGAAATCCCCACAGGTGTATAAGGTTGGACGGAAACGAAGTGTACCGGGATGGATTATTTGGGGAGGGTTTGCACAGCATTGCATGTATGATGTTGCTATGTTATTATTATTATGATATGGGCTTAGGCCCAAATGAATGTTGTATGTTTTGTTTGCTGAGGGTTGTATACACTGAGTTTCGAAACTCATCCTTTTTTATTTTCTCAAGAAATCCCCAGTAGGTGGTTCGACGGATGGAGGGACTTGGAGGTGGCCAGCTAGCAAGATGTTTTGAACTTGGTTTTCTTTATAGTTTTTGAGTAATTTGATTACTTTAATTTTGGTTTGTAATAAGGCCTTCCGTTTGCTTACTGATACTTTGATTGCTGTTCTTTACATTTTAAGAAATGGAACTCAGATTTATTTCTTGTAAGCTTATATTAAGTTTTCTTAAAACGATTGTTTTTATTCAAAATTAAGCTTCCGCTGGTAAAAAGTCTTACTTTTAAGATAATTATTCCTAATAAAAAGACCAATTTATTTTAATCACACATCATTTTGCGAAACAACTTTAAACCGGGTTTTTACTCCAAATTTCTTTAAGAAGGGTTTTCAATGAAAACAAGGTTTTCGCATAAACACTTTAATGTGACACTTCGGATTCGAGCCTAACTTCTAGGCTGGGTTTGGGGTGTTACAAAACAAATAATTTTTAACAAATTTCGCTATAATATTTTAAAATCAAGACACTTTTTTCAAACGTTCAAATGTAGTTTTTTTTTTTTTTTGCGTTTTAATAATCACTTATTGATGTTATAATTCCAAAATAGTTTAATGAGATTATTCTTAGTTTTCTCAAGAAAATAAAAAACGCTATGATTTCTAAGAAAGAATTAAATCATTTTTCTGTGCCAACTCAATGGCCAATGTAATCTTCAAGATTCGACCATAATGTCTAGGCTTAGTTTTGGAGGTTACATTTATTGGTATTAGAACCCAGTTCAAAATTTAGACTGTGGTTTTTCTTAAAAGTTTGCTTGCAAATTTTAATAAGGGGTATTTTGGGAAAAATTGTGCCACAGATAAAATTTATTTTTACAAAAGTTATTTTTTCTTCAAAAATCTAAGACTCCGAAGCTAGTCTAAGTTAAGTATTTATTTTATACTAAGACTATAAACTTTGAAATTGTAACTAAACTATTAGATTGAAAACATTCAAGATTGATAATGAAAACTCGTTTCTTAATTATGAGATAACCGCATAAAACATAGAAAATATGTTAGCAAAATGAACTCACGTGAAGTACGAACACAAGGTTTGAGAGCTCGTAGAGAGCAAGGTCATGAGACCCAAGTTGATTCGTCTGCATCTCAAGTGCACACTCTCGAGCCAGTGGCTAAGCATGTCAAGCACACACCTACTGTTGATGACAACCATCACAAGCCTATTAACGATTTTGTATTGTAGGTCATGCTTAGAATGCTACAGTGAGTGGGTGGAGCCCAATCTGGGTTGAGTATTTGTGGAACTATTGCGGAGATGCTTCAAACTAATGGATTTGAGTTATTTAGGGGTATTACTGGGAGGACCCACACCATAGCAGAAAACTAAAGAGAGGCTACAGAGAGAATTTTGGATGATCGAGAGTGTACCCCCGAGCAAGAATTAAAAGGTATTGTATCGTTGCTGAGAGATGATGCTTACCGTTGGTGGCAAGCCATTATGAGAGGTACCTAGGTAGAGAGGCTGACATGGGATTACTTTCTAGATGCCTTCTAGAATAAATACGTGGGTAGCAAATATGTTGAGGCTCAGAGGTTGGAATTCATTGAGCTTAAGTAGGGAGACAAGTTCGTGGTTGAATATGAGACTGAATTCTTAAGGCTTAGTCGTTATGGCCAGAGGATGGTTTCGACTTAGCATAATAAGGGCGCCAGGTTTAAGAATAGATTGGTTCTTGTAGCCCCACATCAAGAAAGGGTTTTCGAAACATTGATAGAGAAAACAAAGATTGTCGAGGAGATTAAGCATATGGAACACGAGAGGAAGGATAAAGCTAGAGTCCCTTCTAAGATAGATACTAACCCTACTACTCAAGCTCCACGATCCATTGAGTGAGCTAGAGATGATAGACCCTTATAGAAAGTTGTGACTTTTGGCGATGGTGGTAGAATTCAAAACTGTGCTATCTATGGTAAGAGGAATCCTGGTAAGTGTTGGAGGAGTTTGGGCGCATGTCCAAGATGTGGGTCTTTGGACCATAAGAATAAAGATTGTTCACAATGTACAGAGCAGATGCAAGCACCAATGCTGAACAGAGCATGGAATTAGAAAGCTGGGCAGTAACCTCAAAGGAATCAGAGTCAGAATAGAGGGGGTAATTTGCACAAAGACAGCGAGCACCGGGCAGGGTGCTAACTGAGCTAATGCAAGACAACATGCACTTGTGTATGCAACTAGATGTAGAGAGCATTGTGATGCATCTGATGTCATAACATGTACTTTTATAATTAATTATGTTTAGTACTTCACTTTGATTGATATTGGTTCAACAGATTTGTATGTTTCCTATTTGGTGGCTAATAAATTTGGGATTGGAGTAGAAGAAATTGTTAGTGAAATGACTATAATTAGTCCCCTAGGACAATTTTTTATTATGAACTAAGTCTATAAGAGATGCCTATTAGAAATTCAGGGAGAAATATTTTTGGCTGAATTAATGGAGTATCCCTTTGAAGAACTTGACCTTATTCTAGGTAAGGACTGGTTGGTGAAACACAAAGTCAGTTTGGATTGAGCTTCAAAGAGGGTCACTCTAAAGACTTCTATTGGTAAGGAAATAATGATGGTTGGAAAGCGTAGAGATTACTTATCCAATGTGATCTCTACTTTAGTGGCTTAGAAGTTGATTCGTAATAGATGCAAGGCTTATCTGGCTTACATTCAGGATACAAGTGTTAGTGAATTAGTTGTGGAGAATATTTGTACAGTGAGGGAGTTTCCCGACATTTTTCTAAAAAAGTTATCTGGATTACCTCTAAAGTGTGAGGTTGAGTTTTGGATAGATTTATTGCCTAGGAATGCTCAAGTATCCATCGCTCCTTACCACTTGCACCTGAGGAGCTTATGGAGCTTAAGGACAATTTCAAAAACTTCTGGATCGTGGACTGATAAGATCAAGTATGTCGTCATGGGGAGCTCCAATATTATTTGTAAAAAAAGAGGGATAGATCTATGAGGCTCTACATTGATTACCATCAGCTAAACAAGTTGACCGTGAAGAACAAGTATCCCTTGCCGAGGATAGATGAATTTTTTGATCAGTTTAGAGGTGCTAAGGTGTTCTCCAAGATTTATTTAAGGTCTGGATACTATCAGCTAAAAGTGAAGGAAACTAATGTACTTAAGACCGCATTCAGGACTCAGTATGGTCACTATGAGTTCCTAGTGATGCCCTTTGATCTTAGAATGATGCGGTTTCTTTTATGAGCCTTATGAATTGAGTTTTCAAGCTTTATCTTCATCAATTTGTTGTTGCCTTTGTCGAAAACATCTTGATCTAATCTAAGTCTAAATTTGAGCACAATGAGCACTTGAGAGTTGTTCTACAGATTCTCTGTGAGAAAAAGCTTTATGCTAAGCTGTGTACGCGCGAGTTTTGGCTCTTTGAAGTGATGTTTTTGGGTCATGTGGTATCATTTGTGGGTGTTAGTACTAATCCAAAGAAGATTGAGGCTTGTAACACCCCAAACTCGGACTAGACGTTACGACCGGGTCTGACGTGTCACATTGAAGTGTTAATTTGAAAACTAGTCTTGTCGATGAAATTTCATGACTAAATTTTAAATCCCTTTTAATTAATTGTTATGGAAAACATTGGTGTTGTAAAGTCAAAACATGTTGACCAATTACTGGTCATATCGTTTGTTACAAGTTTATTAATCTAAATTGAAAACCACGGAAGCTTTTCTAATTGTAAACTTTAAAGTTTGAGATGCATGATTTTCTTTGAAATAGTTATTATTTTGAAAAACTCGTTTTTCCTAATCTAGCAGGTAGAAATAAGAAGTTAAAACCAAATAAAAGTTAACCCTCAAAGGGCCTTATTACATAATTAAACCCAAATATAAATTAAAGATATCTAAGTCTCAAATGGAAAATCAGTGTTCTCGTGGCCACCTCCGGGTCCCTCGCGGCTCCAAATCATTTAAGGCTGGGGATTACCTGTACAGTTAAAAGAAAGAGTGAGTTTGCGAAAACTCAGTGTGTAATCCCCTATCAGTCAAATAAAAATCGGTGCAAGCAAAAACAGACTAGGCCTAGGCCCTAGACAATAACAGATCAGTCTAGGCTTTAGCCCTATACAGTAACAGTGTGGGTCTAAGCCCAAAATAAAGACAGTACAGAACAAAGATGCAACCCAACCCAATCCAAGCAGCACACCACCCGTACCAACCAACACACCATGTGGGGACTAAGTTGACCCATCCAGCCAACACACCAATATCGCAGCATAGCTGCTATTAGTAACGCAGCAAAGTTGCTAAAATAGTAAATGTGGCCCAGCCACTAAAATCAGAATAAGTGGCAGAGCCAGTAGAACAGTAAAAACTTGGCAGAGCCACTAATACAGTACTTCCTCCAAATCAGAATCCCAACCCCAATGCACAATGTCATGTCATAAATATTACGTGTATGCAATATGTCATATTCATATCCAGTCACATAGATATCATACACACATCAACTAAACTACCACTAGGGGTATAATGGTCATTTCGTTGGTTAGGGGTAAAACAGTAATTTCACCCCTCAAGAGTATTTCGGTAATTCTACCCTACAAGGGTATTTTGATCATTCTACTCTACAAGGGTATTTCGATCATTCTACCTTACAAGGGTATTTCGATAATTCACCCTACAAGGGTATTTCGATCATTCTACCCTACAAGGGTATTTTGGTAATTTTATTCCTTCGGGGTCTTGGTACAGTTAACGACCTTTCTGAAGGCCTACAATCACCTCGAGTTACCCAGATTACCTATATGGCCAAAACAGTGTAATTGGGCCCAAAGCCAATTACTCGGCTCAAGTGGGCTTACACATTCGTATGGCCCATTCAGCCCAGATTCAGTCACGACTATGCGAACTTTGCAGCCCAATCCATTACCTGTCACTTACCATGTAACACCCACGATTTTGGGCCTAGAAGAATTAGGCCTTGGGCTTGGGAGCGCCTAAAATTCTTTAGAGTAAGAAAACGGCGCAAATGCATGTTAGTACTGTTGGGTTAGCAATATTGGAGTGTTTAGGGTCTTGGAGAAGTCCTAGGTTCAAACTTGGACTTTAGTAAAAATTTTGGTTTTAGGTGAATTAAACCATGTATGTTGATATGTAGGACTTAAGAACAATTAAGAATAAATTGTGACACAAGAGGAGCTTGTGGCTTAGTGGCAAGTTGCGTATGGAGTGAAGCTTGTGGTCTGAGGTTCAAGTTTCTTGAGGAGCAATGGAGGTTTTATTTTGTAGCATGGATGGTAAGAGTTTGTGGTGGATTCAAACTCTTTGGAGTGGTTGTGGACTTAGTAAAAGGGGGAGAGTATCATGGGATATGGATGATGGTTGCTGGAGATTTGGATGAGGAAAATGTAGAGATGTTTAAGGAATTTGAAAAGGGGAGAAGTTGTAGCCGAATTGGAGTGCTGGTATGTGCAAATTCGGTTAGAAGGTTTGAGGTGCTTACGTTTTACTTTGTTCGATTTTTAGATTTTTTGTGCTCTTCAAGTTCTTTTGATGTTCCGAATTTTGCATTTGGGGTAGCCTTTAGCACCGTTTTTCTCTAGTTTTCTTTTCTTGTGGCTGAATATTGCATTTTGGGTATTTTATGAGTGGTCGGTTTCTCCTTTCTTAATTTTGCCGAATCTTTCCTTTCTTTCGGCTTCTCATTTCTTTCTTTTCTTTCCACCGGGTTGGCTGAATCTCTATCTTTCTCCCCTCATATTTCTAAACCGATTAAACCTTTCTTTCCCCTTTCTTTTCTTTGCTGAATCAATTACTCTCCTTTTCTTCTCCTAAGTCGGATACTCTTTTCTTTCCTACACCTAAGTACCTTGAATTTGTTGGCCGAATATCACATCTTGTAGCTTGGGTTTTGTGTTGACCAATTGTTGCTCTTCTTTTCATCTTTATTATTTACTTCAGTTCTGGCCATAGGTTTTTGACCGATTCTCTTTCTCCTCACCTATTCATCTCGTTTTGGCTTGACAATGGTTCTCTGGAAATTGTAAGTATGATCGACTCTTGCTTTGTTTCTTTAATTTCTTTTTTTTTTTTTTGTTTTAAGAGACCTCACTCTTTGGTTTTGCTTAAAATCGAATGCCATTTCTCCCTAGCTATAGTTTTGAGACTTGGTTGGACAATGGGCTTTGTTTCAAGCCTTTGGGTATGTGAGTTTTGTTAATGGGTGGTGTGTTTCGTGTGTGGATACTAATCAAGAAGTGGGTAATAGCTTTTAATCAGCAGTTTAGTTGCAAGTATCCATTGGTTCAAGCAAGGTCGGTGACTGTGGTTTGAGTGATGAGGTTTGGTTGATTAAAGCTGGTTATGTTTTGTTCATATGCATGTAATCATGTGCAGTGAATGATTATAGGTTGGCGCTCGAAGGCAGTGCGCGAGTGTTCACAAGCAGGTGTGACTTTGTGCTCTGTTGATGATCGGCTAAAAAGCCGAAAGTGTGTATTCCACACTGATTGGACTGTAGATCAGCAAAAGCCGAAATACGATGTTTGATGCCGCACAAGCATGCGATTGCACGTGTGGTGATTCGAGCCTAAAAATCTTAGGCGTAGGACTGTAGAGGCTATTATGGGCCTCAATGGGTTGAAATGGGCTTATAGGCCCAATGGGCTCGTGGGCCCCATACAAATAAAATCTGTAATTTGTGGTAAATGTTAGACCAAGCCGTATAGTCCACATGGCTAGGGTCATTTTTGGCTAATGGGTCGTGTGGGCCCACTGGGCCCTACATAGAAAAAATGCATGTTATATGGTTTCTATTGGTTTGAACTGTATTGTTCGTATAGCCGAGGCTATTTTTGGGCTAATTGGGCCACACGAATGTGTGGGCCCACTTGGGTCGAGTAATGGGCCTTAGGCCCATTTACACCATTGTGACTGTTTAGGTTACTTAAGTCGCTCAAGGCAACGGTGGACCTTCTGTTGGTCGTTGAGACCTCAATTTGTAAAATTACTGAAATACCCCCGATTTGTAAAATTATTGAAATACCCCTCGATTTGTAAAATTACCGAAATACCTCTGGTTTGCAAAATTACTAAAATACCCCTAATTTGCAAAATTACTAAAAACCCCTTGTTTGTGAAATTATCGAAATACCTCGATTTGTAAAATTACCAAAATACCCTTAATTTGTAAAATTATCGAAATACACCTAATTTACAAAATTATCGAAATACCCTTAATTTGCAAAATTATGAAATACCTCCGATTTGTGAAATTATCGAAATACCTCAATTTTTAAAATTACTAAAATACCCCTATAGGGTAAAATTACCAAAATACCCCTGAAGGGTACGATTACCAAAATACCCCTCAAAGGTAAAATGATTATTTTGCCCTCGTAGGTAAATGATTGTTTTATGATATGTTATGAATGACTTGAGCTATGATTTGTCTGCCTTTCTAGAGTATGCCATGTGATTTATATATATGTGCTTTGCATAACTGACATACTGCATGGGATTGGGATTTAGGAATTGGAGGAAGTGATTGATCTGTTAGGGTTGCACGGGTCACCCGAGATGATTGTAGACCTACCAATTTGATCTGTTAGGGTTGCACGGGTCACTCGAGATGACTGTGGACCCACTGATTTGATTATTAGGGTCGCACGGGTCACCCGAGACGACTGTGGACCTGTTGAAGGCTTTAAACCACTTATATTCTGGTAGCTCTGCTGCGATATCGGTTAGTGTCGTAACCGATGCTTACATTGGTGTGCTGGCTGGGTGGGTCAATGTTATCCCCACATGGTGTGTTGGTTGGTACGGATGGCGTGCTGGCTGGATTGGGGTGGGGGTGCATTCTTACACTATTGCATTTCTGTTTATAAGATCCAATACGGATATAGGCTAGGCCCAAATGATTCTATTATGGGCCGAGACCCAAACGATATGGCAATGGGCTTAGGCCCACCAAACTATCTTGTGATGAATAGGGCTCAGCCTGCATACTTCAGATTCATTTATCTGACTGACTATTTTTATATTAGAGGATTACACACTGAGTTTTCGTAAACTCACCCCGTTTTTAACTGTGCAAGTAATCCCCAGCTTTAGACGAATCGGAGCTGTGTGGGACTCGGAGATGGCCACACAACTGCTTCTGTTTTTCTATTAAGTTATTCATAAGTACTTTATTTTGGTTTGGTTTGTAATAAGGCCTCTTAAAGTTTTTGGATTTTAAATTTTAGGTTTGGTTTTATTTTAATTTATATTTGTTAGAAGTAAATTGTGGTTTTTTTCAAAATGATTACTGTTTTTAAAACACTACATTACAACAATCGCTTTCGGTTATCACATTTCCGCAACGTCTTTAAAAAGCTTTCGCAGTTAAAGGAGACTTTGATGGAAATCAATAACGTTTTAAAAGCGAACAACCCTTTTCAATGAACCCCATCTTGAAAATAAACGAACGCAAGCTAAGGCTTTACACAAGTTTAAATGGAAGAAGTTTTTAAATTTTAAGAAGGGTTTTCAACGAAAATATGGTTTTCGAAAAACACTTCAATGTGACACACCAGATTTGGGCCTAACTTCTAGGCTAGATTTGGGTGTTACATATTGTGGGTTTTACTCGTGTGGGGCTCATGAGCCCATTGGGCCCACGCGGCCTATCTTTGCTCAACGAGGCCCATTACGACCCAAGCCCACGAGAACGCTCGTGGGGGTCTCTACAGTTTGTCACCGATGATTTGTAAGCTCGATTTACCATACAAATGTTCGTATGCTCGTGAGCCCTTAGATGCTGAAGTTTCAACTTTTATCGATTCATAGTAACACAGGGGTGTGAATACAGACCATTGTCCATCGTTTTAATAGTAACAATACTGGGTGTATGATTACACACCTTTTAGTGACCACTAGCGAGATTCCAAAAGCACCAACCTAGATCCAATCCAAAAGATTTCAATCAGTGCTCAAATCATTAATAAGATTCACAACCCTGAATCTCTACACTAACCTTGTTAAATAGGAAAAGAACCTTTAACCCTAAAATCGCTTTGCTAGACTCCCACAATTGTTGATTGACCACTAACTATATAACAACAGATCTCGTTACAGGGTTGATTAAGGATGTACAGAGAACAACTTATCGAATCCCTAAGACCGAATGCTGACTTAAAGGAGCGGCACACGTGAGTGGAATATTGCATTCGATCTAAAAAGGATAAACCAAAAATGAGATCATTGAATAGTAACCACGATAATCCTAATAGGGAAAATCGCAAAGTAACAAGAAACAACCCAATTACTTACCCCCAATATTCGGCTTGTTAGAGCTTTAGAAAATGTGATGAGGATGCAAGGTATTCGGCTATCACTCAAGAAGAGAGGAACAGAAGAACTTAATTCGATTTAGCCCAAAAAGAAGAAGAAGAATGCCAAGTCGACAGAGAGAAAATGTGAAGGAGGAAGAAAAGCTTCAAAGGAGAACTCGGTCACTTGGTGTTTATGTTTTGGCAAAAGTGGCCAACAGTTAAGAATTAAGGTTGAAAAGAGAAATGCTCGAATGGTAAAAAATGTTGCACGAGATGTCACAAAGAGAGTAAATCCCAAAACAAAAAAAAAAGAAAAACCTAAAATACCAGAGAGGATAATCAACTTCTACACTCTCACAAAAATACCAAAATGCACCAAATGCAACCTCTTAGCCGAATTCCCCTACTCAAGCTCCCCTATTCGGCCATGACTCCTTTTACATCCCAATTCCCTAAAAATCTCCACTGATTTCTCCTTGATTTACTCCAAACCCCCCATTCAAATCCATTCAAATTTTGATGACCAATTCTCCAACCACCTCTGCAGAGTTTGAATCAAACTCTACCTCTCACACCACAGAGATATAAAATAAAACCCCCTCTTTGCATTCTATAGGATTCGAACCCACTCCCTCTTAAATGCCCCAACACGCCACTTGCCACCACAACACAAGATCTCTTATGTCACAAAACAAACACAACTTAATATATGCACTTCAAGCTAACATCCAGGTTTCTAAAAGAGCAAATATCAAAATTTTGCAAGAGTCCATACTTGAACCCAGGCTTCCTAACTACCCCCATACACACCAAAATCACTTATCCATTAAAGTAAACAAGAAATTTGCCAGAACATGAAAAATTAAAGACCCTCTATTATTGGGGCGTTACAAGGCTGGTCTAGACTAGAAGTAGCCTAAGATTGTTAGTGAAATTTGGAGTTTCCTTGGTTTAGTTAGATATTATAGAAGGTTTATGAAGGTATTTTCTCTAATCACGAAACCTATGACTAAGCTGTTCAGGAAGGGTGCACCTTTTAAGTGGATTGATGAGCAACAAGTGTAACAACCCGTTTTTAGTCAAATCTAAATAGTAGTTTCGGGACCATAAATTTGAAGTCAAAATTATAATTTTTTTATTATTTTAATGTTTATAGCATGATTGAATTATTGTGTGAAAGTTTTGTTTAGAAATTTTATCGTTCGATTGGTCAATTTGATAAAAAGGACTAAATCGCGTAAAGTGCAAAATTGATGTTCTAATAGGTAATGGTGTCAAATTGTAACACCCCAAACCCAGTCAACACACCATGACCGAATTTGGCATGCTACAGGGTGAAAATGTTTGAATAAACAAGTCCTCCCCGGTTTACATCTCATAGAAAACTCTTTAATCGACCTTAAAGTTTAGAAAAACCTTATACAAGTGATGTTGAAAGCATTTTCGTGTTGCTTAACATTCCAGAAAAACGCATGCTTAAGAAATCCATTTGATATGACTAGTTGTTGAAAATTTAGGTTTGAAATCATCTCTATTATTTTTGTCATTACCTTGTGAATAATGCCACCCGATGGTAACGTTGTAAAAACCCGATATAGAGTGTAGTTTTGTAAATCCCATTTTAATTTTAGTTACTAGAGCAAATCAGGTTATTAGACATATGCATACGATAATTAAATTAAATCTAAAAAAAAACCCCAACTAATACTTAGCGGCCTTATTACAAAATCAAAACTAAATTTAAGTAAATAAATAAAACTAAAATAGTAACTTAAAAATCAAAACCCAAACTAGCATACATGGCCGCCTCGAGTCCTCTTTGGCTCCATATCCGCAATCTACGCCTCATCTGTAAAATATAAGGGAAGAGGTGAGTCACCGTGACTCAGTGTATAAATCCCCTAACCCGATTGTACAAGCACTTACACAAGTCATCAGTATAACATGCAAATCATGCAATCCATAACCTAACCATCCAATCTCCTTTATCTACCCCGTGTGGTCAAAACCACTGGTGGTCAAAACCACTGGTGACCGTAGTCACAAATATATATCGGTGAGGTCAAAACCACTGATGACCGTAGTCACAAATCAAGTGATGGGCCAACCCATCGTGTGGTCAAAACCACTGATGACAATCCCGTAAGTAACTTGTGGGGCCAACCCACTGTGGTACCAAACCACTGGGACGAGTCACAATATTCATATATGGTCAAAACCACTGGTGGTCAAAACCACTGGAACTTAGTCACAAATTATAATATCAAAGATGGGGCCAACCCGTCGTGTGGTCAAAACCACTGGTGGTCAAAACCACTGAGACTAGTCACAAATAATAAGGAAAGTAGGGCCAACCCACTGTGTGGTTAAAACCACTGGTGACAGTCTAAATCATCCTTCCCCCTCTTGTCATCATACCCATTTTCATCCCATGTTCATCAGTCATAATAATTCGTGTATGCAGTATGACATGTATGCAAATTATATATCAAAGATAACGTATGAAACGAATTACCATCATAATCAGAATAACAAATACGACATAATCAAATTAATCAACCTCTAAGGATATAACCGTAATTTTACCTACCAAAGGCATTTTTGTAATTTACCCACCAAGGGTACTTTCGTAATTTACCCACCAAGGGAATTCTCGTAATTTACCCACTAAAGGTATTTTTGTAATTTACCCACCAAGGGTATTTTCATAATTTACCCACCAAGGTATTTTCGTAAGTTACCCACCAAGGGTATTTTCATAATTTCGCACCTGCAATGGGCCTCCCCAAGGTCTAATGTTACCCTCAGCGACTCGACTACCATTTCCGTCGTCACTAGACTATTGGGCCTAAAACCCAATTTCGACCCATTTAGGCCCACACACTCGTGTGGCCCACCTAACACAAATTTAGACACGTATATAGGTTCCATCTAGTCTATTTCACTATATACTATATCATCATACAATTTATTCCAATTGGGCCCACGGGCCCATTGGGCCCATTTTGGCCCATCGCGGCCCAAGCAGCCCCAACCCACAAGAATACTACTGATGGCCTCAACTATCGTATAGAAGCCCCACACGTGCGCTCGCACGTTCGTGTGGCTACTATTGCCATAACCGGCACTTCGGCATTTGCCGCTCTTCAACTAGAGTAGAGAGAGTTACACACCTGATAGGACTCTGGTGCTAAACCGCGCTGTGACCACTCCTGTGCCCAACGCCCACCAAGGTATGTTAACTCTCCTCCTGGCATGCTCTTTATATAGCTAGCTCTTCACCTTCATTCCTTGTATCTTTCCGATGTGGGATCCCTTCGTTAGTAGAGTTTAAATTCAACTGAAACTCTTGTCGTCCAATCCGTAACATAAATACTCTATTGCTCCTCATGAGATTCGAACCCAAGCTCTCCCCTCAGCCAATTCACGCCACTTGCCACTAAGCCACCAGCTCCTCTTGTGTCTTAAATTGTGCGCAACTAAATATAAACTATGGCCAAATTCTAAGATCCAAGTAAAAAGAAAACCAAAATGCAAAAGCCAAGACTTGAACCTTGGACCTCCTTCCTTCCTTGTGGTGTCACCCATTGCCTCTTATGTGGCGTCACTTTTCCACTACACCACACACTCCACTTGTGTCATTTTCCTCCACATTTTATTCTTAAGGCCTACCTGCCAACTTCCAGGTTTTTTTTCACCTAAAACCAAAATTTTCCCAAACCCAATATTTGATCCTGGGACTTCATAGAAGCCCTCTAACCTTCCAAAATCACTTATCTAAAAGGTCCAACTTGTACTTAAGCCGATCTCCTGTTCTCCAAAAATTTTAAACGCTACTACGCCTAAGGCCCCTTGGGCTCAATTCTCCTAGGCCCAATTTTAGGATGTTACAGATCTACCCTCCTTAAAGAAATTTCGTCCTCGAAATTTCCAACTACTAACAGTCACACATCCTAACCCACCACACTACGCTCTTGTCACAAGACTCGATCTTAATAAAACTAATATACTTTCTAACTAAATCTTGGAACCCTTTCACATAACCAACTATCTACCACCGAAGCAACAAATATTTTTCACACATACATACAATTCCTATATTCAAGCATCACATCCACACATCAAGAATAAATACAATCATTCCGCATATAATAGAATATAGTAAAAAGGAAACTTACGAATTTGATGCCGGAGACTCGGTGCCATGCTGTTCAAACCATGTACCTTTTCCACAAAACTTTTCAAAACCTTACTTTAAACATTTTGGGCCTCGGGCCCAAAGTCGAGCCTTTGAACTTGGCTCTGATATCAAAATTATAACACCCCAAACCCGATCAACACACCACGACCAAATCTGGCATGCTACGGGGTGAAAATGTTTGAATAAACAAGTCCCCCCGGTTTACTTCTCATAGAAAACTCTTTAATCAATCTTAAAGTTTAGAAAAACCTTATACAAGTGATGTTGAAAGCATTTTCGTGTTGCTTAACATTCCAAAAAATGCATGCTTAAGAAATCCGCTTGATATGACTAGTTGTTGAAAATTTAGGTTTGAAATCATCTATATTATTTTTGTCATTACCTTGTGAATAATGTCACCCGATGGTAACGTTGTAAAAACCCGATATAGAGTGTAGTTTTGTAAATCCCATTTTAATTTCAGTTACTAGAGCAAATCAGGTTATTAGACACATGCATATGATAATTAAAATAAAATCTAAAAAAAACAAAAACCCCAACTAATACTTAGCGGCCTTATTACAAAATCAAAATTGAATTTAAGTAAATAAATAAAACTGAAATAGTAACTTAAAAATCAAAACCCAAACTAGCATGCATGGCCGCCTCGAGTCCTCCTCAGCTCTATATCCGTAATCTGCGCCTCATCTACAAAATATAAGGGAAGGGGTGAGTCACCGTGACTCAGGGTATAAATCCCCCAACTCGATTGTACAAGCACTTACACAAATCATCAGTATAACATGCAAATCATGCAACCCATAACCTAGCCATCCAATCTCCTTTATCTACCCATGTGGTCAAAACCACTGGTGGTCAAAACCACTGGTGATCGTAGTCACAAATATATATCGGTGTGGTCAAAACCACTGATGACCGTAGTCACAAATCAAGTGATGGGCCAACCCATCATGTGGTCAAAACCACTGATGGCAATCCTGTAAGTAACTTGTGGGGCCAACCCACTGTGGTACCAAACCACTGGGACGAGTCATAATATTCATATGTGGTCAAAACCATTGGTGGTCAAAACCACTGGGACTTAGTCATAAATTATAATATCAAAGACGGGGCCAACCCGTCGTGTGGTCAAAACCACTGGTGGTCAAAACCACTGAGACTAGTCACAAATAATAAGGAAAGTGGGGCCAACCCACTGTGTGGTCAAAACCACTTGTGACAGTCTAAATCATCCTTCCCCCTCTTGTCATCATACCCATTTTCATGCCATGTTCATCAGTCATAATAATTCGTGTATGCAATATGACATGTATGCAAATTATATATCAAAGATAACATATGAAATGAATTACCATCATAATCAGAATAATAAATACGACATAATCAAACTAATCAACCTCTAAGTGTATAACCGTATTTTTACCTACCAAAGGCATTTTTGTAATTTACCCACCAAAGGTATTTTCGTAATTTACCCACCAAGGGTATTCTCGTAATTTACCCATTAAAGGTATTTTTGTAATTTACCCACCAAGGGTATTTTCATAATTTACCCACCAAGGGTATTTTCGTAAGTTACCCACCAAGGGTATTTTCGTAATTTCGCACCTACAATGGCCTCCCCAAGGTCTAATGTTACCCTGAGCGACTCGGCTACCATTTTCGGTCGTCACTAGACTATTGGGCCTAAAACCCAATTTTGGCCCATTCGGGCCCACACACTCGTGTGGCCCACCTAACACAAATCTAGCCACGTATATAGGTTCCACCTAGTCTAGTTCACTATATACTATATCATCATACAATTTATTCCAATTGGGCCCACTTGGGCCCATTTTGCCCAAGCGCGCCCAAGCATCAACCCACAAGAATACTACTGATGGCCTCAACTATCATGTCGAAGCCCCACACGTGCGCTCGCACGCTCGTGTGGCTACTATTGTCGTGACCGGCACTTTGGCATTTGCCGCTCTACAACTAGAGTAGAGAGAGTTACACACCTGATAGGACTCTGGTGCTAAATCGCGCTGCGACCACTCCTATGCCCAATGCCCACCAAGGTATGTTAACTCTCCTCCTGGCATGCTCTTTATATAGCTAGCTCTTCACCTTCATTCCTTGTATCTTTCTGATGTGGGATCCCTTCATCAGTAGAGTTTAAATTCAACTGAAACTATTGCCGTCTAATCCGCAAAATAAATACTCTATTGCTCCTCATGATATTCAAACCCAAGCTCTCCCCTCAGCCAATTCATGCCACTTGCCACTAAGCCACCAGCTCCTCTTGTGTCTTAAATCGTGCGCAACTAAATATAAACTATGGCCAAATTCTAAGATCCAAGTAAAAAGAAAACCAAAATGCAAAAGCCAAGACTTGAACCTTGGACCTCCTTCCTTCCTTATGGCGTCACCCATTGCCTCTTATGTGGCATCACTTTGCCACTACACCACACACTCCACTTGTGTCATTTTCCTCCACATTTTATTCTTAAGGCCTACCTGCCAACTTCCAGGATTTTTTTTCACCTAAAACCAAAATTTCCCCAAAGCCAATATTTGATCTCGGGACTTCATAGAAGCCCTTTAACCTTCCAAAATCACTTATCTAAATGGTCCAACTTGCACTTAATCCGATCTCCTGTTCTCCAAAAATTTTAAACGCTACTATGCCTAAGGCCCCTTGGGCTCAATTCTCCTAGGTCCAATTTCAAGATGTTACACAAATAGCCATATAACCTTAAATTTGATGTCCTTATGTGGTAATTAGACCATTTCAATTGTGAGTGGAAAATTATGGGCATATATTAATTGATTTTGGTGGTTATTAATCAAGGTTAAATTGGTAAATAAGTTTATAATGATAAATTAAGTAAAAATAAAATATGGCTATCATATTTTTCCTTCATACACCACCAAAATTAAAAGAAATAAACCACCATGGATGCATGCTAAGTTCAGCCAAGCTTCCTAGATCAATTGTAAGTCCTTTTTTTGTCTTATTTTTAATTATTTCTAAGTTTTTGAGATCGTTGCAGCTAGGTCTAGCTAGCCCAGGGACTATTTTGAAAAAATATTAAAGAGTTTGAATGATTCCATTGATGAGTACATATGTTTTTGATGTTTGATGATAGATTAGGAATGTTGGTAGTGAATTATACAAATTTTGTTAAGCGATTTTTAGTGGAAATGCAAATTAAGGATTAAATTGAGAATTGTGAAAAGTTTGGGGTAAATTGTGAAATAAATAAAAATATGGGCTGATATGAGTATTATAGATATTCGAATAGCATGAGTTAGTCCTAAATTGCATTAATTTGTGTTTTTATGAAATAAGGACTAAATTGTAAAAGTTGTGAAACATTAGGGCAACTATATAAAAATGCCTTAAAGTGAATTTTGAACTAAATTGAATAGCTTGATGATTAAATAAGCTAAATTTGAGAATATATATATATAGATCAAGAAAAGCGAGATTCAGACTTAGATCGGGGGAAAAACAAAGTGTTAGACTAAACGATCTATTTCATCGTTTTTGAATTCTAGGTAAGTTCGTATGTAATAAGCATTGTTATAATCATGTTTTAAATGCTTTAATATTGCATAAATTGTGAATTTGAGACTATAGACATGTTTGACGATGGTTCGGTTATATATTGGCACTTGGTATGCGATATTGAAATAAATTCGACTATATATATTGGCACACAATATGAGAGACCGAGATAGCTTCGCTATATATATATTGGCACTTAGTGTGCGTGTTTGAGATAGCTTCAACTATTTATATATATTGGCACTTAGTATGAGAGATCGATATAGCTTCGACTATTTATTTGGCACTTACTGTGCGTGTTTCCCAAGTATCCAATAATATTCTGAATGGTTCAACGGATACGTCAAAGATGTAGATGGGTATGAGTTTGATACGAAATGGTACAGGTATGTACGTGAAAAATACAAGAATTGAAATAAGGAGATTATGAAAGTGATAACTAATCTTGTGAATGAAATTGTGATAGGATGATGGTTCCATATGTGAATTGTGTATTATGCTTTATTTGTTTAAATTGTGCACATTTTGTAAGTTGATTTTAAATGATTTATGAACTTACTAAGCTATATATCTTACTTTGTGTATTTCTCTGTGTTTTATAGTGATTTTCAAGCTAGCTCGGATTCAGGGATCATCGGAGACATCGTCACACTATTCAACTATCAATTTGGTACTTTTGAGCTTGTGTTTTGGTCATATGGCATGTATAGGAATATGGTCATTTTATAAGTATTTTGGTAGTGAATTTTGCCATTTGAGTTGGCTTGTGAATGCCTATGATTTGGCTTGTATATATAGCTGATCGTGTCTGTTGAGTCTTAAAAATTTATAAAAAGAATGACCGAACCTGGAAACTAACTAAGACAACGATGGAGGCAAGCGCACCTATCGAACAGTAGTATAGCTAGCGGCAAGATCGGATTGTCGAACCCAAAAGAACCAAAAGTACTAATATTAACTCTCATTCTATTATTTAGCCTATGAATTAAGGGAATTTTTATCTAATCTAAAATTAACTAATTAACTAAACTAAAGATGCGAAGACAAAGAAAAGAAATTAAGGAAATACTTGAGAAAAAATCGATTGATTTGGACAATACATGAGGAAAAATCCACCTAGACTTCACTTGTTATCTAACTCTAAACCAGACGATTTATTCACTTGAATTGATCCGTAGGATTTCCTAAGTTATATTAATACCTCTCTTCAAGGCTACTAACGTCTAACCCTAGGTTGATTAATTGAAATCTCTTTCTAATTAAAACCCTAAAATTGCATTAACTCGATCTATGGACTCCCATATTAGGTTTGACCCTAATCCGGCATATTTTTGTCACCCTATCTCTAAGCGCGTGAGCAACTCTGCTTAACTATGCTAGATCTACTCTTAGACATGGTCTCTTCCTCCTCTGCCTAAGCACATCATACTTGAATCAATATCTCGAAAATACCAAAATAAGAATTAGGAACACATAGTTAAGAACAAATCAAGTATTTATCAAACAGCTTAGATAACAATAACAAGATACGTCTTAGGTTTCATCCCCCTTAAGTATCTGAGGGTTTAGTTCATAATTATAAAATACAACATCTCAGAAGAAAAGATAAAACAAAACATAAGAAATCCCTAAAACCCCCTGAAGGAATTCAAGGAGAGATCCTCAGTCTTGAGTATGATTCCGGCTTCTTGAGATGAATCAACTGGCTTTCTTCGTGTAAATCTTTGAAATTAACTGCTATAGCTCGGCTCTTTCACCTAGCTGAATGCCTTCTTAAAGGTTGGCCTCTAGGGCCTTTAAATAGGCTTTTGTAATGGATTTATTTGCCTCTAAGTACCCTAATATAAACAAAATTCTCCATTTCTACGAGCAGAGGCACGCCCATGGCACATGCCCGCATAAATCGTGGCCAGGCCGTGGTCGAACCTGTTGATGAGGCACGACCGTGTTTTTGGGGTCTAGGCTATGGTTGACTCTTCTTACGGGGCACGGCCATGTGGTCTTAGGCCCAGGCCGTGCGGATTTCTTACTTTGGCCCATTTTTTCCATTTTTGGGTCGTTTCTCATTCTTTTCATCCTCTGTGCTATATTGAGTATAAAACATGAAAACAAAGGATTAGGGGCACCTATTTCCATAATTAAAGGGATAAATCATCCAAAAGTATGCTAAATGTGGGATTAAAATATGTTACTATTATGGTTTATCAATAGCCATGAGTGATGGTTTATTTTGGGTTTTTTATGTTTGAATCATGTATATATATAAATGTATGTGGCTTTTATGATGTTTTGAAAGTTGGGCATGTGATGCTTGTGGATAGTTAGCATAATGGATATCTAATAGCCAAGTTTTGATTGATTAACATGCTTGAGAAAATAGATCAAATGATGCATAGTTGATAATGGTCATATTGTTGAATTGAGGAAGTAAAGTTTGGTACAAATAGTATAGCATATTTTGGTGAATTGTATATATGTAAAATGGAATTATAGAATGTGCATGATTTACGTTTGAATTGGCTAGGTTAAATGCTTATATATGCTATGTGTTGGTGCCAATTGATGTGGTGTAGGTACATGCAAGTTTGGGTGGCAAAATTTGCTTGGTAAATATCCTATTTTTGTCCACACGGGGGTGTGTGTCTCAGTCATGTATGACACACGGTTATGTTACACAGCCATGTGTCCCCTGGTGTTGAAATTCAAAATCAAGTCAGCATGCTCCACACGGCCTCACACACGGGCGTGTGACTTGTGTGGCATAATTCAATATACCCTACAGGTTTGGCACGGCCTTGTAACACCCCTAACACGTATCCATCATCGGACTAAGGTTAAGAGGCGTTACTGGACATATTGGATCATGTCACAAACATTCCATAGCAAAATATACACATAGAGTCCCTTTAGAAGGTCTATGAGACCTTAAACATGCATTGGGAAGGGGTCAAGACTAAACCAATCACAGTTGCAAACTTTAGGAATCACTTAAAATTTTCAAGCGTTCAGGGATCACACGCCCGTGTGAACAAGCCGTGTGACATGCCCATGTGACAGGCCATGTGAAATAGGGCATACATCCTGGCTTGCACCACACAGTCGAGGACACGCCCATGTTCTAGTCCGTGTTAAATCTAGAGGGGTTACTAACTTGGGTCACACGGCCAGCCACAAGCCCATGTGCCAGCCCGTGTGCCACACACGGCCAGTAGACACTCCCGTGTGTCTAGGCTGTGCCAAACCTGTAAGGTATACTGACTTAGTTCGAAGGGCTACCCCAAGGGACACATGACCGTGTACCACAGCCATGTGTCATACACGGTCAAGCCACACGCCCATGTGCTCGACCATATGGAGTGAAAATAGGTTTGGTTGAAGCCACATTTCTCACCCTTCTCAAGGATACCTAAAACACCACATTCATGACATTTCATTACATTAATAAGCAGCCAAATCATGTTATTTCATGCACCAAACTTACAATAACAATTCTATCCATTTCATCAACTCAAATCATTACTATTTGTATATTCAAACACATACCAAACTAGCATGATTCATTCCTCATTACTCACCTATTCAATCATATACCAAAGTACATATCATACTCATTAATACAACCTATTTCAATATGTATTTTTACTACCATCAATCACACTCAAATCTTGACTCATAAATCATCTATTAGCCATTCACTTATCAAGTCTAAAATCATACATTTCATAAATAAATATTCGTCACATACCAAATGACCAAATGATCAACTTGAATCATTACCAACCATACCAAATTATGTCACCACACAAGGCACATATACACATCAAAATTAACATCGATTTCCAAGCCACATCTTATGGCAAATTGCATCAAACACATAGGCATCAATTGCCTAACTTACAAATACTCATCAAACAATCATAAAGCCTATACATGCCATATAACCAAGTCACAAAGTGTATAAATACCGAAATCATTAGCCAGATAGTGTGATGCGATCTCCACCAACTTCTAACCCGAGCAAATCTTTGAAAATCTATAAACATAGGAAAAACACATAGAGTAAGCTTTGAAAGCTTAGTAAGCTCGTATCTTAATAAACTTAACATAACAAATTATTTCATTACAATGCCATAAGCACGATAAGCTATCTCACATGCCAAATACAACTTATCTCAAGTTTATAACATGATTTCATATCAAATCATCACCATTCAATAATATACTTACTTACTTACTAACTTTAGATTTCACAAACTTATTCAATTCAATTCTCATATAACATTCAATTCTCACTTTCATATAGCCAAATGAGCACATTTTGGGAAATAACATATTTAATCACATATCTTTCTCATATGAATCACATATCATCACTTATACCCAAATTCACCTTTCATTCATATAGTATCTGACAATTTCACATATGCCACTTTATAAATCACAACTTATTCATCTGTTCATGTTTCATTGTAACATCTCGAAATTGGGCCTAGTAGGATTGGGCCTTGGGCTTTAGGAAAATTTGAATATCATCTTGTTACTTATGATAGCTCGGGTAAACTTTTGTGTGTTTAGCATAGTCTTGTGAAGGCTTGATTTTAATTAGGAAGCTAGAATAATTTTAGTATAGTTTATTTATTGAAGTGGAATAAGTGAACTTAGTACTTAGG
Source organism: Gossypium rotundifolium (assembly GCA_025506655.1). Taxonomy (NCBI): domain Eukaryota; kingdom Viridiplantae; phylum Streptophyta; class Magnoliopsida; order Malvales; family Malvaceae; genus Gossypium; species Gossypium rotundifolium. Next base: position 32,307,684 of record CP106727.1, on the reverse strand, counting down.
TTAATTTAAGTGTTAAATTAAAGCACAAGAGGAATAAGTGGCAAGATGGTTAAGGCTCTTGAAAGGGTGCTTGAGGTTAGTGGTTCGAGTAACAAGGAAGGCATTTTGAGAATTTTATATTTTGTGCATCCTAATATTTATGGGCAGTCAAATTCAAATTTATGATAGGTTGGACTTTCATCTTTTGGCAAGTTGAATGTATGTTTAAGGTAAGTTAGATGTTTGGGAAGGAAATCAAGTGATTAAAGGTTGATGGGAGAGCATAAGGCATGACATAAGGAATTGGTTTTGGATGGAAAGTGTTGGGTGGATAGAATTGACTTGGGAGACCATGTATGAGGACGGTATGTAAGGCTAGAGGGTGGCCGAATTTTTGATAGGTAGTTTAAGGGGGAATTGGTTGGTCATTTTAGCATTTTGTGCTTTTGTTCATCTTTGGCATTTTCTTTTCCTCCCAAAAGCTCTCCTCTTTAGCCGAATATGTTCTTGGCATTTAGGTTCAATTTTGTTTTAGTTTTAGCCTTTTTCTTTGTTTTGTGTCTTAACCAAAAACCTATTCTTAAAGAACTTTATCAATTTTTCTCTAATGCACCAAAGTGAGCCATAACCGAATGTCCATTGGTGTTGTTGATATTACCTCTTAGGCTTTTGGCCGAATCTTCTTTGGTACCTCCCACTCATCTCTTATTTCTTTGTAGCCGAAAACAACCTCTCTTGTTCTCATCTCTCTTTTCATTCTTTTTCATATTGTTCAAAAGTCCACATTTCTATTTTATTTTCATTTGGCCGAATCTTCCTTCTCTCATTTCTCTTTTCTTTTCCTCCATCATTTGCTCTAGCCGAATCCTATTGGTGTCTCACTCAATCTCATTGCCGAAATTGTATTACCTTCAGAGGACTTTCTTTTTGACCGAAATTATTATCTCTTCTCTTTCAAACAAACTCTTTTGTTTTGGTAGTGGTATAGTGGAGTGTTGATCATCTATTTGTTGATAGTCGACCATAGTCATACTAAGATCGTGTGGAAAGGATTTCATCATTCAAGGATTTTGACTAACTCCTTAGGCAAGTGACGATTTTCGGATTTGAATCAAAGTGTTAAGGTAAGGATCTTTATACTTGTTATATCGTTTTAGATGGGCATTTGTTGCAAGGTTCTAACCATTCTAGGAACCGATTTCTTTTAGGCTCCTCGGGACTTTGGAAGCAATCGTTCTAAGCCTCAAATCTTTGACAATCTTTTTGGGGTAAGTCAATAGGTAAGACTTGGTATTTCATTCGATAACCCTTTAGGATTTGTTGGTGTGGCCGAAATGGCCTTGCTTATAATTTTGTGGTTTGGTGAATGTTCTTAGTGCCAAAAAGGTGTTCTCTTGTGTGTAGCTAAAGGAAGGGAACTCGAGTGTGATTCGGATTTGGTAGGAGACCAAATCGGCTTTTAAGGAGAAGGAAGAACCCGTTTGAGATCGTGTTAGATTCGAGTAGTTCGGGATTTCACTAATAGGCGGTGTGTAGTTAGCCTACCATTTTAGGGTATTTGTGTTATATCTATATGTGTTAAATATGTGCTAACTTGTACAATGGAAATAGTGATTTGGATACCCTCAAGGGTATGTCGATAATCCGGTAAGTACCAAATCGATCAAATGTGATTACTATTATGAATATGTGATAATATGTTGATGAACATGCTCATGCATCATTATATTATGTCATTATGGAATGTTGCATGTGCATGGGTTGGGATATGATATGAAAGAAGGTGCGGTGTACTTCGAGTACGTGGTTTGATGTTAGCCTTGAGCTACATCGTGGATTGACTTTGACTGAGGTCACGTTGTGGATTAATTGCGATTTAGTTCGCGTGGCTTGATGAGTAGCTATGTGCCTCATCGTGGTTGATATCGACTATGTGCCATATCGTGGTTGATGAGTGACTATGTGTCCCATCATGGTTTTGGTGTTGGCTACGGCTACATCGTGGATTGGCGCTGACTGAGGTCGCGTTGTGGATTATTGTGCTTAATTGCACGTGGACGGCATTGATTGCCTTTTGGAGTGAAAAATGAGAGGGTGATTTGATAATCCCCTGGTGTGTGGTAGGCTGGATACGGGGGTGTGTAGAGGATGGACCCTAGGTTGGGGTTGGGTGCACTTTGCATAATTTTATTTGATATGAGTAATTGATGTGAAAATGGGCCAAGCCCAATATGTGTATGTGGATTAATTAGAAATGGGCCAAGCCCAAATATGAATGTGGATCGGTGTAGAAATGGGTTAAGCCCGATATGTGGATTTATATGGTTAATTACCTGTTACACGATAAGTGATATGAATATGGGCCAAGCCGTAATGTGTTATTAAGTGAATATGATATCTTGTTATCGATATGGGTTAAAATGTGGTTAACATGTGGGTGGAATTTAGTGGATTAATTACACACGAGTCGTGTGACTCACCCAATTTTTTCTCAAACCTTACGGTGATGCTCGGACCGGGTTGGAGTGGATACGAGGTGGCCCATCCGAAGATATTTTATTTGTTTACACATTTTATTTATGAAAGGTTATTTATTGTAATAAGAGCCACTTAAAGTATTTAAGGATTTTATTATGTTTTAAGTTGGATTGTCGATTATATTATTATTATTTAAAAATGTTTTATTTTAAACAACTCAATTTTATTTGGAACTTTAATTACACAATGTCTTAGTAAAGACAACAAATTTTATTTTATGTTTTTAACTCTAAGTCAAAAGTTTTACAAACGTTTTTCCATGATGGCATTTCAAATTCGATCATGGCGTATTGGCCGGGTTTGGGGTGTTACAAATTGATATCAGAGCCCGGTTCAAAACTCAGCTTTGAGGGTTTTGGGCCTAAAAATATTTTTTTTTGGTGGGCTTTTCAAAGATTTGGGCTTTCATAAATTTTTCAGGTTTATTCTGGCATGGCACCTGTATCTCCGATCCGAAGTCCACCAGGTAAGTACCTCTAATTGTTGAGTGAATTATTATATGATTGACATATGGGCATACTTGGGCTCGTAGATTAGTGAACTAGGATCTATTGAACCCTAGGGCTAGTGCACTCAAACACATGCATAAGACTTAAAGGACAATCAAACAAACCTGTGAAGTAAGTCGCGAGTTAGGGTGTGGCAACCATTGTACGCATGTCTAGGAGTGGATTCAGTAAGAGCTTGGTATTTAAGCAGTCCTAGCGACTCACCTCCTCTTTACTCAAATCCTACAGTGCGTGAATTACGGTTCACCCTAACCAAGAGGACTTATTCACAAGCTAAACCTAATAACTAAAACCCGAAAGGGACTAGCCATCTTGCTTTATAAAGATCTTAGTTTTAAATTTACCAAATTACCCCTCTGATTTATAAAATCCTTTTAGACTTGAAAATTTTCCAAAATACACTCAATTTACAAAATTACTAAAATACCCCCGAGCTGTAAAATTACGAAAATGCCCTTGGTTTATAAAATTACCATGTTACCCTCAATTTTTATGAAAATATTCTTACTTTACAAAAATACCAAAACCCCTGTTTTGCAAAATGTTAAGATACCCTGAATTGGGAAAATTTACTAAAATGCCCCTGACTTTCAAAATTACTGGAATAACCCCGATTTCTAAAATTTCTGCAATACCCTTGATTTGAAGAATATTGTCCAAAATACCCTCGAGACTTTGAGATTTCAAAATGCTTTGATTTGTAAATATTATTTTTAAAGTTGACCCCGATTAATTACGAAAATACCCCTGTAGGGAAAATGACGAAATTACCCCTGGGTCGGGAATGATCAGAAATGCCCATAATGATGTGTTGAATGTGTGTGTTGTGGATGAATGTGAATGTGAATGTGATTCTTTGAATTAGAATAGAAGCTTGAGCTGAAACTTTGATTGATCGAAAGAATTACCTCTAAACACTTCTTTCATAAAATTTGCTCGTGGATAAATAGTGAAACAAAATTTCTGATACATAAAACTTTTTAATCAGATTAAATTGCGAAGTAGACATGAGTTCTAGAGGATGTGGTCATCGCAGACGTAGTAGAGGTAGAATGGCAGTATCGGAACCGGTAGGGTCTGGCCATGGGTCAGAAAATGAAGTTCCCCCGCCAGCAGTGGGCGCGGAGGATCAAGATCGACAGAGGCGATGACGCGATGATCGCGGGCCATGTTCAGTGCTCGAGTGAGTGGCGAGAGCTAGTGTAGGAAGCGAGCTCGAAAGTCGGTTTGAAACGACTCAGTTGAACGGGTGAAGTTTTAGAGGAATATCTGGAGTAGCTCCGAATGTGGCGAGTATTGGTTAGAAGCAGTCGAAAGAATAATGGACGATTTGGACTGTACCGATGAGGAAAAGTTGAAAGGTGTTGTTTCGTTGCTTCGGGACAAAGCTTATCGATGGTGGCTTACTGTCAGGCAAGGTGTCCCGACAGATCGATTGGATTGAGATTATTTTAAGGTTAAATTTGAAGGAAAGTACGTTGGAGCTAGTTACTTGGACTCGCAAAGAAAGGCGTTTCTTAAATTAGTGTAAGGAAGTAAGTCGGTAGCAGAGTACGAAGCGAAATTTGTGCGGTTAAGTCAGTACGCCAAAGGGATCGTGACCACTGATTATGAAAGGTGTGTACGGTTCGAAGTTGGGTTACGAGATGAGTTGCGAATGTTGATTACTCTGCAAAGAGAAAGGGACTTTGCTGTTCTAGTGGAGAAAGCTCGGATCGCTGAAGAAGTTAAGAAGACTGTAAGGGAGAACCGAGAAAAGGATAGGAATTGGAACAAGAGGAGTTTTGGACCAGCAAAATCACCGGAAGACTTTCAGAAAAGACCGAGGGTCAAGAATTCTGTACGTGCACCTATACCAGTTGCTGAGAATCGGAATCGTTTATGTGCTCAGTGTGGGAGAACTCACACAGGAGAGTGTTGGGGTAATAGTAAGGAATGTTTCCGGTGTGGATCTAAGGCTCATTTGGTTAAGAATTGTCCTCAGACAATGAAGGTTCGTGGTCCAAACCATGGAGGAAATGGTTACGGCCGAGGTTGTGGAACACCGTAGAGGTCTGAAGGTTTAAATGTGGGACAACCAAGGATGTGATAGCGGTAAGTTCTTTGTTTTGCTTTAGAGATAGCTCATTCTTGTGTTGCTAGTGAAGTGCTTGAAACTTTGGATATGAACTTAGGAACTGTGCCTAGAAGGTAAGATAGTTTTATCGAGTCTGTGACATAAGCGTAGTGTGATGAGTAGGATTACACGATGTTAGTTAGTTGGAAATTTTGAGGACGAAATTTCTTTAAGGAGGGTAGAACTGTAACATCCCAAAATTGGGCCTAGTAGGATTGGGCCTTGGGCTTTAGGAAAATTTGAATATCATCTTGTTACTTGTGATAGCTCGGGTAAAATTTTGTGTGTTTAGCATAGTCTTGTGAAGGCTTGATTTTAATTAGAAAGCTAGAATAATTTTAGTATAGTTTATTTATTGAAGTGGATTAAGTGAACTTAGTACTTAAGTTAATTTAAGTGTCAAATTAAAGCACAAGAGGAATAAGTGGCAAGATGGTTAAGGCTCTTGAAAGGGTGCTTGAGGTTAGTGGTTCGAGTAACAAGGAAGGCATTTTGAGAATTTTATATTTTGTGCATCCTAACATTTATTGGCGGTCAAATTCAAATTTATGATAGGTTGGACTTTCATCTTTTGGCAAGTTGAATGTATGTTTAAGGTAAGTTAGATGTTTGGGAAGGAAATCAAGTGATTAAAGGTTGATGGGAGAGCATAAGGCATGACATAAGGAATTGGTTTTGGAAAGTGTTGGGTGGATAGAATTGACTTGGGAGACCATGTATGTGGACGGTATGTAAGGCTAGGGGGTGGCTGAATTTTTGATAGGTAGTTTGAGGGGGAATTGGTTGGTCATTTTAGCATTTTGTGCTTTTTGTTCATCTTTGGTATTTTCTTTTCCTCCCAAAAGCTCTCCTCTTTAGCAAATATGTTCTTGGCATTTAGGTTCAATTTTGTTTTAGTTTTAGCCTTTTTCTTTGTTTTGTGTCTTAACCAAAACCTATTCTTAAAGAACTTTATCAACTTTTCTCTAATGCACCAAAGTGAGCCATAACCGAATGTCCATTGGTGTTGTTGATATTTCCTCTTAGGCTTTTGGCGAATCTTCTTTAGTACCTCCTCTCATCTCCTATTTCTTTGTAGCCAAAACAACCTCTCTTGTTCTCATCTCTCTTTTCATTCTTTTTCATATTGTTCAAAAGTCCACATTTCTATTTTATTTTCATTTGGCGAATCTTCCTTCTCTCATTTCTCTTTTCTTTTCCTCCATTATTTGCTCTAGTCGAATCCTATTGGTGTCTCACTCAATCTCATTCTTGAAATTGTATTACCTTAAGAGGACTTTCTTTTGACCGAAATTATTATCTCTTCTCTTTCAAACAAACTCTTTTGTTTTGGTAGTGGTATAGTGGAGTGTTGATCATCTATTTGTTGATAGTCGACCATAGTCATACTAAGATCGTGTGGAAAGGATTTCATCATTCAAGGATTTTGACCAACTCCTTAGGCAAGTGACGATTTTTAGATTTGAATCAAAGTGTTAAGGTAAGGATCTTTATACTTGTTATATCGTTTTAGATGGGCATTTGTTGCAAGGTTCTAACCATTCTAGGAATCGATTTCTTTTAGGCTCCTCGGGACTTTGGAAGCAATTGTTCTAAGCCTCAAATCTTTGACAATCTTTTGGGGTAAGTCAATAGGTAAGACTTGGTATTTCATTCGATAACCCTTCTGATTTGTTGGTGTGGCGAAATGGCCTTGCTTATAATTTTGTGGTTTGGCCGAATGTTCTTAGTGCCAAAAAAGGTGTTCTCTTATGTGTAGCTAAAGGAAGGGAACTCAGAGTCTGATTCGGGATTTGGTAGGAGACCAAATAGGCTTTTAAGGAGAAGGAAGAACCTGTTTGAGATCGTGTTAGATTCGAGTGGTTCGGATTTCACTAATAGGCGGTGTGTAGTTAGCCTACCATTTTCCGGGTATTTGTGTTATATCTATATGTGTTAAATATGTGCTAACTTGTGCAATGGAAATAGTGATTTGGATACCCTCAAGGGGTATGTCGATAATCCGGTAAGTACCAAATCTGATCAAATGTGATTACTATTATGAATATGTGATAATATGCTTGATGAACATGCTCATGCATCATTATATTATGTCATTATGGAATGTTGCATGTGCATGGGTTGGGATATGATATGAAAGAAGGTACGGGTGTACTTCGAGTACGTGGTTTGATGTTAGCCTTGAGCTACATCGTGGATTGATGTTGACTGAGGTCACGTTGTGGATTAATTGCGATTTAGTTCACGTGTCTTGATGAGTAGCTGTGTGCCTCATCGTGGTTGATATCGGCTATGTGCCATATCGTGGTTGATGAGTGACTATGTGTCCCATCGTGGTTTTGGTGTTAGCTACGGCTACATCGTGGATTGGCGCCGATTGAGGTCGCGTTGTGGATTATTGTGCTTAATTGCACGGGCGGCATTGATTGCCTTTTGGAGTGAAAAGGAGAGGGTGATTTGATAATCCCTGGCGTGTGGTAAGGTGGATACGGGTGTGTAGAGGATGGACCCTAGATTGGGGTTGGGTGCACTTTGCATAATTTTATTTGATATGAGTAATTGATGTGAAAATGGGCCAAGCCCAATATGTGTATGTGGATTAATTAGAAATGGGCCAAGCCTAGTATATGAATGTGGATCAGTGTAGAAATGGGTTAAGCCCGATATGTGGATTTATGCGATTAATTACCCTGTTACCTGATAAGTGATATGAATATGGGCCAAGCCCAGAATGTGTTATTAAGTGAATATGATATCTTGTTATCTGATATGGGTTAAAATGTGGTTAACATGTGGGTGGAATTTAGTGGATTAATTACACACCGAGTCGTGTGACTCACCCAATTTTTTTCAAACCTTACGGTGATGCTCGGACCGTGTTGGAGTGGATACGAGGTGGCCCATCCGAAGATATTTTATTTGTTTACATTTTATTTATGAAAGGTTATTTATTGTAATAAGAGCCACTTAAAGTATTTAAGGATTTTTATTATGTTTTAAGTTGGATTGTCGATTATATTATTATTATTTAAAATGTTTTATTTTAAACAACTCAATTTTATTTGGAACTTTAATTACACAATGTCTTAGTAAAGACAACAAATTTTATTTTATGTTTTTAACTCTAAGTCAAAAGTTTTACAAACATTTTTCCGCAGTGGCATTTCAAATTCGGTCATGGCGTATTGGCCGGGTTTGGGGTGTTACATTCATTTTCACATATTCACATTTCATTTGCATATACATCACATAACATTCTTTGCACATATATACTTACCTTTGATTATCAAATATTGTATACATTTCAACGTACCTGATTCGGAATCTCATTCACTTAATCACTTATTTCTCAGAACGCCCGTTGAGTCGTTCAGAATCAATAAGGATACTCAGATAGCTCGTAAATCTCATACAATGCCAACGTCCCAGAAATGGTCTTACATGTAATTAAATATCAATGCCACTGTCCCAAATAGGGTCTTACACGAAATTATATATGATGCCAGTGTCCCAGACACGGTCTTACACGATATCTCAAATCGTTGCCAACGTCCCATACATGGTCTTACACGAAATCATATCTCAAAATCCTATGTCATGACATATGTATCCTCTACTATTCCTAGGGTTCGCACAGGGCTTTTTGGACGTAGTCACGTTATCAGAACTTTCTCGTACTCATATATTCTGCTTCTCGAACAATTCAATACCATAATAATATATATATATATAACTCATTCAAAGTACATACATTTGCATTACTATTAGGCACTAAATTCAATCATACAAATAATATGCATTTAAAACATGATTTTGTAATGTATATTAAAATGCGAACTTACCTCGTTCATAGTAATGACAAATTAAATCGACTAATCCGATATTTTGACTTTCCCTCGATCTAGATCTGAATTCCGCTTTTGCCAATCTAATTAATATCAAAATTAACTTACTTATTCAACCTTTCATTCAATTTTCATCCAAGAACATATAAATGTGCAATTTGCATTTTAGCCCCTCATATTTCACATTTTTACAATTTAGTCTCTATTTCACAAAACACAAAATATTCAAAATTTCAACACACCCTTGCTTGGTTGGATTTCAATAAGGTCCTCAATAGCCCATTTTTATTATTTATTTCACATTTAAGCCCCTAAACTTTCAAATTTCACAAATAAATCCCTAATTTGGATTTTTATCAAAAATCAATTAATTAAACATGATAATTAAACATCAAAGATTTATTTTTCATCATCAAACTACAAATTCATCACATTATCAACAATGGTAAATCTCAAATTTATCATCAGTTCTGAAAATTAAAGTATGGGCTATGTAATATTCGAAGCAACGATCTCAAAATGTAAAAATTATCAAAATCGAGCAAAACACATACCCAAGTTATGCTTCAAGAGTGCCGAATATAAAAGCTTCATCCATGGCTTCTTTTTCTTCAACATTCGGCCATAAGATGAATGATAATGGCCATTTTATGTTCTACTTTATTTAATACATTATAAAAGCCATTTTACCTTTTTAACATTTATAAATTAACATAAAAATCATATAACTAAAGTCCGTTACGTCCATGCTAAAGTTAAATGGTCAAATTTCACTTTAAGGACCCCACATAATAAAATCCATAGCAATATAGCACTTTAACAAATAGCAAGTCACTTTTTCATTTTACGTAATTAAGTCCTTTTATCAAATTGAGCACTCAAACGATCAAATTTTCATACGAAATTTTCACACATATCAATTCACATACTATAAACATGGAATATAATATTAAAATGTTTTTTAACTAGTATTTATGGTCCTGAAACCACTATTTTGATTAGGGTATAAACCGGGTTGTTACAGGCCTAGCACACAACCTGGCACATGGTCGTGTATGGCCATTTTTAAGGCACACGGGCTAGCCACACGGGTGTGTGTGTTGGCCATGTGACCCAAATCAGAGAGTTACATGGGGTTGGACACGGGCTGGGACACGGTCATGTGCTTCTATTTCGAATATCCACACGGCCTGTGACACGAGCTTATCTTTAGCTGTGTGAGGGACACGACCAGCCCACGGGCGTGTGTCCCCTGCTTTGAGAAAAATTTTCTATGTATTCAAAAAGTTTCCAAAGTTATCAGTTTAGTCCCAAACCACTCACAATGCATGTTTAGGGACTCGAAGGCTCGTATTAGGGACAAAATGCTTGAGATTGAATGTTGAATGCATGAATTGTGAAAATATTTGCTAAGTGAATGTTTAATTATTTTATAAGTTTAGTAATACTCTATAACCCTATTCCAGCGTTGAATACGGGTGAGGGGTGTTACAATAAGCCAATTTTGAGAAACTTAAGTCTGTGTTGACTGAAGCACCTATTCTGATTCAGCCTGAGTCTGGGAAGGACTATGTGGTGTACAGTGATGCTTCTCATACAGGTCTTGGTTACGTGTTGGTGCAATACGGTAAGGTTGTGTCCTATGCATCAAAACAACTTAAGTCACACGAGTGTAATTACCCAACTCACAAATTTGAGCTGAAAACTATGGTTTTTGCCCTTAAGATTTGGAGGCACTATCTATATGGTGAGAAGTGTATTATTTACACAGATCAAAAAAGCCTTAAGTATCTCCTCACCCAAAAGGAGTTAAACTTAAGGCAACGAAGATGGATAGAGTTGCTCAAGGATTGTGATTGTACCATTGAGTATCATCTGAGAAAAGTGATTGTCGTGGCTGATACGATGAGTCAGAAGTCGATAACCGATTTGAGAGCAATGTTCGCTAAGTTGTGTTTGACTGGATATGGAGGTTTTCTTGTAGAGTTGCAAGTGAGACCTAACTTACTAGGATGAGATTCGGTTGAAGAAACCTCTTGATGCTCCCCTTGCACTCAGATTAAATAGATTAGGAGGGCAAAACTACATAATTTGGGTTCAATTCTAAATGGGTATTGTGTTATTATGGGAGATACTATGTGCCTAATGATTGGGAAATGAAACAGTTTATCCTTCGGGAAACTCATAGTAGCCCTTACACTAGGTATCCTGGAGGGAATAAAATGTACCGAGATCTGAGGGAACAATATTGGTGGCCAGGTCCTAAGCGAGAGGTAACAGAGTTTGTGGTTAACTGTTTGACGTGCCAGCAAGTTAAAGCTAAGCATCAGTCCGCCTCTATTTTCTTACATCCTAATCAAAATCCTTAATGGAAGTGGGAACGTGTGACTATGAACTTCGTTAGCGGGTTGCCTTGGACACCTATTAAGAAGGATTCAGTCTGGGTGATTGTGGATAGATTGACTATGTCAACACATTTTCTTCATGTCCATACTGATTATTCACTTCATAAGTTAGAAAAGTTCTATATCTCTGAGACTGTGAGACTTTATGGAGTACCGATATCAATCATCTTTTATCGGGATCCTCTGTTTACATCTCGATTTTGGAAGAAATTACACGAGGCTCTAGGTACTTTGTTGAATTTTAGCATAGCTTTTCATACACAGTCTTATGGGTAGTCAGAGCAAGTTATTCAGATTCTTGAGGATATGTTGAAGGGTTGTGTAATTGACTATATAGGTAGTTGGGAAGAGCATTTTCCACTAGCAGAGCTTGTGTATAACAAGAGATTTCATTCGAGCATTCAGATGGCTCCTTATGAAGCACTGTATGGTCACAAATTTTGAAAATCTCTGTGTTAGACCGAGTTGGGGGAAAAGAAGGTATTGGGTCTATATTTAGTACAAGAAATTAAGAATGTTGTTAACTTGATTCAGGATTGATTAAGAGTAGCATCAGATCGATAGAAATACTACGCTGATTTAAGGAGGAAAGATATAGAATTTAGTGTTGGGGACCAAGTATTTCTTAAGGTATCACCGTGAAAGAAGGTACTGAGATTTGTTCAAAAGGGCAAGTTGAGCCCGAGATTTATTGGACCTTACAAGATCCTTAAAAGGATTGGAGTAGTGGGTTATTAGTTGGAGTTACCTCTAGAACTGAACCATATCCATGATGTGTTCTGTAACACCTCTTACCCACGTTTGACACAGAAACAGGGTACGAGGCATTACCAGACTTAAACATACACATTCATGCAATACCAAGTCTAGATTTCATATTTCACCCTCATAAGACTTGTTATCTTGATGACCATTTTTACCATTATAATATGGTTACCAACTTATCCATCAAGCACTTATGTCATATTACTAACCATACATGGCAAACAAACATAATCACATTATAAACATTAAGATATAACATGAATAACTCAGCTTACAAGCCAAAAGCCACATCTTATGGCCATATGCATATAACTTAATATAAGCCTACACATTTGGCCAAAGCAAAATAATGCATGTCAATCAACTAAATCCCTATACATGCCACTCACTTAAAATTTCTAATATATGCTTCATTATACCAAAGGTAATGACTTGATAGTGTGATGCTGCCTCTGACGACCTCCAACCCCAAGCTAACCTAAAAACACTAAAGGAAAGGAAGGGAGGGAGTAATCTTTATAGCTTAGTAAGACTGTATGAAAATAAAGAACAACAATTTATCCCCTTCTTTCTCATGGTAATACAACCCAATTTGCATCTTTACTCATATTCTAGTCAAGCTGTTTTCTCGGGTCATAGTCACTAAATTATTTATATCTAGAGCTAAGGAACTCTAAATTAAGTTCTGATAATTTTCCTTGAAACTAGGCTCATATATCCCTTACCATAAAATATTTAGAATTTTTGGTGTGGCTAATTAGTACAGTTTATTCATTAAATTCTCCCCTGTTACACTGTCCAACGGTTTTGACCTCTCTTCACTAAAAATTAATTATCTCATTGTAAAGTTTTTATAGTCGTTCTCTCTTGCTTCTAATGAAAATAAACTCATTTAAGATTTCAGGAATATAAATTATATCTCATAATTATTTTTTTACAATTTTTAATGATTTTCCAAAGTTGAAACAGGGGATTCTGAAACTCATTCTGAATTGGTCTCACTAAAATTCAAATATTTCAAAATATAAAATTTCTTTTCTTACACTGATTCTTTCATATGAAAACAGTCACAATAAGCTTTAATTCTATATCTTATTTGCTTTCTAATTCTATTTATCCTATTTTTTGGTGATTTTTCAAATTCACATAACTGTTGCTGTCTAAACTGTTTTAATGCTAATTTCACTCTTTCATGTTTTCTTTGCAATCACTTCTATTTAAACATACATACACCAAAGACTTAAGCTTGTAATTAGCATAACAATGATTTCATGAGTATCACTAACATTTTATTTTTTTCACAAATATCCAAAGCATCATAAAACAAATATGCTAAACATCTTATCTCTCAATTTGACATGGCTCAAAAGCCTAATACATGATTCTCAACCAAATGCATACATCATCAACATAATTACTTATTCCTAAGATTCACTTAAGGTCACTTTTATAATGATAATAACTCATAATATCATAAGACCAACACTTATAAAATTTATGTACATACCTGTACCATTTGTACATAAAATTTCATGCTTACATGCATACCTGCACATTTCTTATATATACAATTACATGCTTTCTCATCTTATGTATCATCAATTTACCCGTTGAACCATTTGGAATACTAAAGGATACACAGAAATCTTGCACATAAGTGCGACACTGATATGTTGCTGAAGCTACCACTTTTCTGTAGTCGAAGCTACCACTGAAATGTAGCCAAAGCTACCACTAATATGTAGTCGAAGCTACTACTGATATGTCACCGAGCTACCACTGATATGTAGCCGAAGCTACCACTGATATGTATCCGGAGCTACCACTTATCACTAAAGTATTCCTAAGGTTCAATCGGGATTTCACTTATTTGTTCAGTATCACTTATACATACAATTTCATTTCTCAAATCAATACACATTTCACATACTAATTTTGCAACTATCAAATACTCATAATGACAATCATAATATCACATGTATAACAAATTAACAATATGTAAATTTATTTAAACATAATAGTGCATTATTTACACATAAATGTTATTTACACTTGACATCACTTTCTCATATACAATATCATCAACATAAACTTTAATACAATCATGGCAAGATAGATTCCCAAGTATAATAACAATGACATCAATATCATGCTCATTTAATCACATGGACTTACCTCAAATGTCGAAACGGCTAATTTTCCCGACTTAGCCCACAACATCGTTCTTCCCCGATCTTAGTCCAAATTTCATGTTTTCTTGATCTAACATGTCAAATTAACACTCATTTAATACATTTTATCAACACACTAATCAATTCAATTCACATATCAAATTTTGGCAAATTTACAATTTTGCCCCCTAATTTTTCAAAAAATACACTTTTACCCTTAAACTCGTAAAATAATTTTATTCAGTTTTCTTATGTTTCATTACGTGCTTAACATTTTTATCTTTTATGGCAACTTCAAATTCTCACCAATTCACACACTTATGACCAATTTATAACTTTTACAATTTAACCCCTTTTATATGATTTCATCGAAAATCATCTAATAAAACTCGTTTCTCTAATCATAGACATGCATAATCTACCATAATTCATCAAAATACACAATTATTCAACATGGGTCAATTTTTAAAATTAAACTCTAGCTCAAAATAATGGTAGAAATAGCTAAACCAAGTTACCCGGATTTCAAAAATACGATGAACATTAAAAACGGGGCTCGGAATCACTTACTATGAAGCTTAAAAAAAACTTGAAACCCTTAGCCATGGAGTCAAGAAAATTTCGGCAGCCCCCTTGAAGAAGATGAGCAGATTTTTTTTCTTATTTTGTCTTTTTATTCATTTAAAACATTAAATGACTAAAATACCCTTAAGGCTTTCCTTTCAATTTTGTCTTATTCATGCCCATTTTTGTCCATCAAGTTATCCAATGGTCTAATTCCTTTTAAGGACCTCCAATTTAAAACTCATAGCAATTTGACACCTCTAATAAGTAGAACTCAACTTTTACACTTTTTACAATTTAGTCTTTTGACTAAATTGAGTGCTCAAACGTCAAAATTTTTTACCGAAATTTTTACGAAATCTTTCCATAAAATTTGAGACCATAAAAATATAATAAAAATAAAATTTTCCTCATCGGATTTGTGGTCTATCACTATTCCGACTAGACCCAAATTTGGGCTATTACATGTTCCATGTTTCTATGCCGAGGCGATATCAATCTGACCTATCCCATGTGGTTCTGATTAAAGAGATCGGATAAAACCAGATTTATCTTTTGAGGAGGAGCTAGTCTAGATTTTTGATCTTGAGGTTAGAGTATTAATGAACAAGCAGATTCCATTGGTAAAAGTCTTATGGTGAAATCATGGGACTAAAGAAGATACTTGGGAACCCGAAGATTCAATGCGAAGACAATATCCCTATCTGTTATGATAAGGTAAATTTCGAGGATGAATTTTATTTTAAGGAGGGTAGAGTTGTTACACCTCATATTTTCATTTATTATAGCATTAGTTTTGAGTAAGTAAGTGTAGTAGTTTAGTGAAGAGCTTAAATAATTTTCTTAAGATGCTAGGTTCAATTCCCCACATCCTCATTTTTTTATTTAAATTTTGGCTTATTAAATCATGGTCAAACCCTCATTTTTCATCCATTATAATTGCCTTATAGGAAAAGATTTCTTTCTTTTTTTAAGAAGTCAACCTTCACCTATTACCCCCTTTTCACTTCACATGTTCCCCTTGATCCACCTTTCATGTGCTTGTCCCCCAAAGCTTCCATTTTCTCCCAATTACCAAGCTTGGATGTCTATCCCACCTAAAGTAGCCACCAACCACTTTTTTCTTCCATTTTGTTTCTCCTCTTTACATTTGATTGTTTCCTCTTCCTTTTTCCTCCCTTTCTCATCCTTTTTCTTTCCTTTTCAGCCTTTAAACGACCTTTTCTCTCCACTGTTCTTCCTCTTTCCAACACCCATAGTTGACCACACCACCACCTTACCACTACTACACCACTACCAAACCACCATTGTTGTTGCATCACCGCAACTCTACCGCCGTTAGTCACCTTTCTTCTAGTTTTCCATTTTCTCTTCAATTCTTTAGTCATGATTATATTTCAACTCTTTTTATCCTATTATCTTAAATTAATACTAAACCCCAAACTCATCTTTTTTGTTTTTAATGATGATGATTTTTCTTAGTTTCTATTTCTTCTTCGATTCAAAACCCTGATGAATCTTAAATCCCTCTGATCTGATTGAATCAACATAAGTATTGGATTATTTGGGTTGATCATCACTTCTTTCCCATTCTTTTATTCAAGGGTCGAATATTATTAGATATCATTTTTTCTTCAATTCTAATATCTCAAGTACTATTCGTTTATTGAAGAACCAATTGTTATCGTCCAGACCATCCTTAACTTTGGAAATGAAACATGACTCCGAATCTAATTGTAATAGTGTAGGTGTGGGTTTGGAAACCTTGATTAAAATGTTTCTTATAAAAAGAATAATTTAAATAGTGTTCTAATAATGAATCATCATTTTATACTCAGATATACAATTAATCTAGGTAGATCCAAGTGTGATTGTTTCAAGGAGTCTAGTGTTGCGGTGGATCTACTAAGTTTAGGTGTGGTTCTAACCTAATATGAAATTGTTTACTTAATTGATTAACAACAATAAATATTGATATATATTATTAACACTCTAAAATATGACTTTACACAAATACATTAAGTATTCAAAGTGGATGATAGATCATTTAAAAGGATGATACCCAAGTAAGTGTTTAGAACTATTAAATCTGTGATGTCTTAAATATGTTTGTGTGATTTATTTGACCGCCTTTGGACGTACCAACATCCAGAGTGTGAATACTGCAACTAAAGATATAGATTCGAGGTGGTGCCCGCAAGTATACTGGTCATGTTGTAATATAGTTTGTTTACAATGAAACATTTGGTAAGTATTCTGAGGATTGTACCCAAAGGATTGCAGTTTGGGGAAAACTTTTATCAAGCCAATTACGGTAAATAATTACTAATATACTTGAGTCACGAATTAGCAGTGTTAATTAAGAAGAAATATGATAATAATAATAATAAGAAACTAAATAAATTTAACTAAACTTAAATATACTCCTAGGCTCCTATATCGATTTTTCCTATTCCTTCTTTTGACTATGTGAATTCCTCTTAGCCTAGATCTAATTGTTTTACCTAATTAATTATTGAATTAGAGTTCTAATCAATCAACAAGTCGATACCCTACTGATAACTCTTAAAAAGAGTTATATTTCGAACCTCTAAGCTTGATTAAATGTCTGTACTTAAGTAGATATAATTGCATTTTTAGGTTAGTTTTAGAACATTGTATAATAATGCTTGGATTGTGCCTCAAATGTCATTTCATGTTACTTTTACGGTTGGGAATAAGGGAATTGGTTGTTGTATGCAATAGGTGCAAGAAGGATGAAGAAAAAGAAAAAAAGGAGGAAGAGAATGAAGAAAGTGAAATATTGCCATGGCAAGAGGTTGGATGGATTGCCAACACAAATGCCATGGAAATTCCAAGAAAATGATGATGCAGCACTAAGTCCTTGTCACTCTCAACCAGTTGGACGTGTACTAGATAAATCCACCTAAAAAAAGAGGGAGAAAAGTGTGTGCTGAGAGAGAGGGACCTACCCTATAAAAGAGGAAAGAGAAAATAAAATAAATGAGGATTTTTTACGGTGATTTTTGGAGTGATTTTCTCTGTAAAAAACTCATGTAAAAAATCCAAAGAAAAGGAAGAAGGTAGCAGCTTAAGAGGAAAGCAGAGACGCAAGGAAAAGGACAAACAATCAGCCTTGGGTCCTATACAATTTAGCAAAGTCGAAGTGAAAGCTGGAGTGGTGAAAGCTTCCTACAGTTCTACCTTCATGCTGTTAATTAATTCCTATGATTTCTATACTATTAATGAAGATGTTGAATGTTATTCTGATTTTGGATGTGAAATCCCAACCCATGAGTGAATTTCATTTGGGTTGGAATTACTTGATCTATCTTGATATATTTGATAATCATGGTGATATTTAAAATAGATCTATTATTTTATTTGGTTTGGATTATTTTAAACATATGCATGCAAGCTCCGAAAATAGATGAATGCATGGTATGTCCTTAGACTTGATTTAATTCTGAAAAAGTTAAATAAGTTGGATCATGATTGAATGATACAAGTGAGTACTCAAGCGAATACTCGTAGCACTCTAGACATAAAGTTGTGATCTATACAGAGTGATGAAGAATATTATTAGGCATTGTTCTTAATCCAGGGATTGCTAGGCTCATATTCAAGCTTACCATTTTGAGTTGAAACCAGTGATGTTGTAAATGCTACAAACAGTGGACAGTTCAGTGGATTACCTACTGAAGATCGGTACCTGCATTTAAGACTCTTTCTAGTGGTTTGTGATCCATTCAGGCAGCAGGGTGTTCCTAAAGATGCCTTGAGACTCAAGCTATTTCCTTACTCATTGTGAGATAGTGCCAGAGCATGGTTGAATGCTTTTCCTTCAAGAACGGTGGCATCTTGCAATGAACTTTGTCAAAGGTTTATGTTGTGATACAACCCTCCAAACGTGAATGCCAAATTGAGGAATGATATTACATCTTTTCGACAATTTGAAGATGAGACATTGTATGAAACTTGGGAGCGATTCAAGTAATTGATTAGAAAATGCATGATACATGGTTTCCAACATTGGATGCAAATGGAAATGTTTTATAATGGATTGGATGCACATACACAAATCATAATTGATGCATTTGCCGATGGGACTTTGCTAGATAAATCATATAATGAGGCATACGAAATTCTGGAAAGGATAGCTAACAATGATTATTAATATCCAACTACAAGAATGGGTACTAGAAGAAGAATTTTTGGAGATATAGAGCTTGATGCGATCACTTTATTAACAGCTCAAGTATCATCCCTAACTAATATGATTAAAACATTAAAGAGACTAGTTGTAGTGCAAGAAATGAAAGTAGCAAAATTGACATGTGTTTATTTTGGGGAAGATCATGTTTTTGATGAATGCCCATCGAACCCAGCTTCAGTATGTTACATGGGAAATTTCAATCGAAACAATAACCCATATTCCAATACATACAATCTAGGATGGAAACAACATCCTAATTTTAGTTTGAGTAATCAAAGAGTGGAAAATTCCAGTAATGTTGTTCGACAAAATGTCACAAGTGTACCACCTGAATACAATCAACCTATGCCATGGCAAAATGTTCAGCAAAGTTCATCATCATCTTCATCTGTGGAAGCTTTATTGAAGAAATACATGGCAAAGAACGATGCTATAATATAGAGTCAAGCTACATCTTTAAGATCTTTAGAAAACCAAGTGGGGCAAATTGCCAATACATTAAGCTCAAGACCACAAAGGGCATTATCAAGCGATACTAAAAATTCAAGATCTCAAAGGAAGGAACATTGCAAATCCATTACACTCAGAAGTGGTATTTAGCTACTTAGAGTTGTTAATGATGCTGCTGTTGAAAAACATAGTTTAGAATTCACACATAAGGTGAATTTAGAACCAGTAGTGCAACAATTTAAAATTGAGAAGAGCAAACAAAAAAATGTTGAAGCAGAATCAACTCGTGTTACCAATTAGAATGCCATAACAAAACAACCTCAACAAGTTGAAGGAAGGCCACTACCACCTTTTCCTCAGCGATTCCAGAAGTCGAAGCAAAATTTTCAATTCAAAAAATTCTTGGATGTCTTAAAGCAACTTCATATCAACATACCATTGGTGGAAGCATTGGAGCAAATGGCCAATTACATAAATTTCATGAAGGACATATTCTCAAAGAAGCACAAACTAGGGGAATTTGAAACGGTTGCTCTCATTGAAGGGTGCACAATAATGTTGATGAACAAATTGCCACCGAAATTGAAGGACCCAAGGAGTTTTATTATTTATTGCTCAATTGGAAATCATTATGTAGGCAAGGCATTATGTGATTTAGATGCAAGCATAAATTTAATGCATATGTCTTTTTTAAGGAAATTGGGAATTGGGAAGGTCTAGCCATTGGTAGAACATTAACTAATACACAAAAAGGTGAATTAACAATGAGAGTTAATAACCAGCAAATAACCTTTAATGTTTTTTATGCCATGAAATGTGCAGATACAGATGAAGATTGTCATGCCATAGGAATTATTGACACAAAAGTGAAGGAAGAATTGGTAGAATTTTGTTACAACAATTCTGATAATGAAGCAGAAGCAGTTGAGTTGAATAAAGAAGAACTGACTGAAGAACTTAGTGAACTGATGGACGCTAAGCAACTCAAAAATGGAGCACAGAGGAGTTTTAAATCTTTAAATTTATCAGAGCATTCTTTTAAACCTCCCTAAATTTCTATAGAGGACCCTCCTACTTTGGAGTTGAAGCCTTAGCCATTACATTTAAAGTACGCCTACTTCGGAGACAACAGCACATTGCCAATAGTTATCTTTGCAAAATTAACATTTGATCAAGAGGCTCAACTGTTAGAAGTTTTGAAGAGACCTAAGAAGGCATTGGGTTGGACAATTGTAGATATCAAGATAATCAGTCTGGCCATCTGCATGCATAAGATTTTACTAGAAGATTTTCGTGGCAATTCTATTGAGCAGTAGAGAAGACTAAACCCCATTATGAAGGAAGTCATTAAAAAGGAGATTATCAAATGGCTTGATGCAGTGGTTAGCAATGATAACAATGAACTCATTCCAACTCAAACTGTCACAGGATGGAGAGTTTGAATGGACTATAGGAAGCTCAATAAAGCAACTAGGAAGGACCATTTTCGTTTTCCATTCATCTATCAAATGTTAAATAGATTAGCGGGAAAAGCCTTTTATTATTTTTTTGATAGTTATCCAGGGTATAACCAAATTCCCATAGCTCCTATTGAAAAAAAAGACTATGTTCACGTGTCCTTATGGAACCTTCGCTTTCAGATGAATGTCATTTGGATTGTGTAATACCCCTGCAACATTTCAACGTTGCATGATGGCAACATTTTTGGACATGATGGATAAATTTTTGGAAGTTTATATGGATGACTTCTCTTGCTTGTGATACTTTTGAAGGTTGTTTAAAAATTTTGGAGCTAGTTCTTTATCGATGTGAAGAGTCTAACCTTATTTTAATTTGGAAAAAATGTCATTTCATGGTCTATGAAGGCATTTTTTGGGACATAAAATTTCACAACAAGGGTTTGCTGTAGACAATGCGAAGATTGAGGTTACTGAGAAATTGCCACCACCCACTATAGTTAAAGGTATTCAAAATTTCCTTGGCCATGTAGGATTATATGGACGATTTATTAAGGATTTTTTGAAGATATCTAAACCCATGTGTGCATTGTTAGAACATAATAGAGTTTTTAAGTTTTATGAGCATTGTGCAAGCATTTCAGGAATTAAAAAAGCAACTGGTAACAGCACTGGTTGTCATAGCACCAGACTAGACATTACCTTTTGACCTTATGTGCGACACTAGTGATTTCACTGTAGGAGTGTTGCTTGGTAAAAAGAAGGATAAAGTGTTTCATGCCATCCTACTATGCAAGTCGAACATTGATAGATACACAGTTGAACTACACCACTACTGAGAAAGAACTATTGGCTGTGGTATTTGTATTTGACAATTTCAAATCCTATTTAGTTGGCACCAAAGTTATAGTTTATACGAATCATTTTGCGATTTAGTATTTGGTGACAAAAAAAGACACAAAGCCAAGATTAATTCGGTGGATATTCTTGCTACAGAAATTTAATCTAGGAATTCGAGATAGGAAAGACACAGGGTATCAAGTGGCTGACCACTTGTTGAGACATGAAGCAATAAATGAATATGGCAATACTCAACTCATTAAGGAGGATTTTCCAGAAGAGAAATTGATGGTTGCTACGACATTACCTTGGTATGACAATACTGTATATTTCTTAGTAAGTGGATTGCTACCACCTAAGCTCAACAATCAAAGACGAAGAAATTTTCTCCATGATGCCAAGCAATATTATTGGGATGAGCCATTTTATTCAAACATTGTATAGATCAAATAATTCAGAGGTGTGTTCTAGGTGACGAGATTCAGAGTATTTTACACCACTATCACTTAGCACGATATGGAGGACATTTTATGGGAATACGAACTACTGTAAAAGTTTTCCAATTTGGCTTTTATTGGTAAAACTTGTTTAAAGATTCACATGAATTTTTCCAAGCTTGTGATCATTGTCAATGAACTGGTAACTTATCAAAGAGGTATGAAATGCCATTGCAAAATATTCTAGAAGTTGAATTGCTTAATGTGTGGGGAATCTACTTTATGGGTCCATTTCCACCCTCTTGGGGCAATATATACATCCTTGTAGTTGTAGATTACGTCTCCAAATGGATTGAAGTTGCCGCTCTCCCTACAAATGATGCCAATTTGGTATTAAAGTTACTATTTCTTCTCAAATGGCTCGATGTATGCCATCTTCATCAACCTCTATGCCTCCAAGAACATTTTTTAGTAAAGCTGCTGAAGAAAAGTACAATACAAACACCTCAAAGCAGCCATTTTGTATGGAAAAAATTTCTTTTTCAAGACACAACCTTTTTAGGATACATTGAAGCAATCTCTTCCATGGTAGAGAAATATGGATGGCAACTCTATTGGCTTCATCCTGAGGATGTTCTCACAGAAGTTGTAAAGGAGTTTTATGCCCATTTAATCTCTCCAAATAATGCTTTCATCTATGTTTCTGGTGCTTTGGTGTTATTAAATGAATACTCCACCAACGCACAATATGGTTTACCTGAAGGCCCTGATGAACATTTTCAACTTGTCAAGACAATAACAACAAAAGGACTCAATCAAGTTCTTTATGATTTATGTGTGGAATGGACCAAATGGAAAGTTTATTGGAATAACTGCTACACCATCAACCGTGTATATTTTAAGCATCATAGTAGGGTATGGTACCATTTTCTTAAATCTCACCTTAGCCCTTCAACTCATAACTCTACTATTT
Source organism: Gossypium rotundifolium (assembly GCA_025506655.1). Taxonomy (NCBI): domain Eukaryota; kingdom Viridiplantae; phylum Streptophyta; class Magnoliopsida; order Malvales; family Malvaceae; genus Gossypium; species Gossypium rotundifolium. The sequence continues at coordinate 32,284,419 of CP106727.1, read as the reverse complement.
CAAAAGAACGTATGTTGTTACTGCACTCTATTATGACTGGAAGAAAGAAAAATGTTGGAAAAATTATTTTTAGAGAAGTTCATTATTGCGCACAAAAGAATGTAGGCACCTTAAATTTTCCATCTCTTATTACTGCACTTTGTCAACGGCTCAATGTCCCTATCCAAGCTAATGAGGAAAAAATCCCTAACAAATGAGCAATCAAAGAATAGATTTGCATGAGAATTTTAAGGGAAGAAGTGCCACAGCATCCTGGCTCTGCATCAACCTCTTCTCCACCTACTGGTACCCATGATGCTCCATCCACATCTTACAATAATTTTGAACAGCATGTACTCAGTGCTCTTGAGGTGTTGAAACAACTATTTCATTTGATGGAGAAGAAAAAATTAAAGATAGCTACTGATCTAAGAAAGGATCAAGACAAAATGGATTTATTTTGGGGCTATGTCAGAAGGAGGGATAATGCCATCAAGAAATCTCTTCAGAAAAACTTTCCAGGCCCATGCATGCATTCCTTACTTTTCCCAAAGAGTTGTTATTGGATCCGGAGGATGAAGTTGAAGCCATTGTGACAGACACTATCACATATCCAACCACTGTAGAAAAGACGTGTAACATCCTGAAGAGGGCCTATGCATTTTCGGTTTAATTGTATGAAATGACAAGTTTCACATTAAGAATAAATTTTGATATTTTGGAAACCCGAAATGCATGAAAATGGAAACTCGAACATTTTGGAAACCCGAACATTTTGGAAACTCGAACATTTTGGAAACTCAACATTTTGGAAACTTGAACATTTTGGAAACTTGAACATGTAAGAAAATGGCAAGTTACTGAGCCGATCGAAAATTTTAGGAAACTTAGAATAATGCCGGAATGACAAATTTTAAAGTTCAAAATAGGAAATAAGGGCAAGAGGGCCTTAAAAGAAAAAGTTGGTGAGATTTGACACACAAACAGGCTTGGAAAAGTGGCCTGAAGGTGTCACTTAAGGCTTATGGAAATGGCGCCATGTGTAAGAGGAATGGGCCTGAGTTCGAGTCACTTGGAAAGCAAATATTGAAGGCTTTATTTTGCTTCCAAGGCTAAGGGGTGGACGGCACCTATTTCTAGAAAAGGAGGAGTTTTATTTCATTAAAACTTGATAAATTAAGTGTTAAGTAAAGGATTTTCTCTTAATAAGATAATTGAGGAGATATAGGATGGATTAAATACTTTTAATTTAAATAAGGTGATAATTAAAAGATAATATTATCACTTATGGGGAGTAGTGGCCAAGTCAAGGACTCTTGGTCTAGCAATTTCAGTTAAAGGAGGAGAATGTAGGCTATTCTCTCATCCTTTCTAAGCCTTGCCGAAATTTTCCTAAGCTTTCTCCCCCTCTCTCGAATTTTCTTTAAGCAAAGTCCATCCTCTCTTCTTCTATTTTCTTCTCTCTTTTCTCCGTCAAAGCTTTAATCTTTGTTGATTATAAGCAAAGGAGCAATCAACTACAACATCAAAAGAGTAAGATCTGGGTCAATCAATTTCTATTCCTTTTCTTTTACCAAAATCGGTACTAATCCCTATTCTTGTTCATGGTGAATCTACAAGGATCTCTCAAGTTTTCACAATTACCAAATATAAGGATCAAGGATCTAAGGTAAGAACAATTAATTTTGTTCTTCTAATTCTTTTAATCAAGATTTAAGGAAATAACCTCTTTTATGTCTCTTGGCGAATATCAAAGGAAGAGTTTGGGATTTGATTCAAGGAATTTAAGGTGAGACACATTCGCCAAAGGCCAAATACTACTTATTAAAGTTAGATCGGATCTAACATATGAAGTTGTAGGATTTGACAGCATATTAAGGAATCCTCTTGATTTGGAAATTGTATGGTAAGTGACATTCGCCAAGGTTTGATCTTGATATTTGGAATTATTTTCCATTTATTCAAAAGTTAGAAACCGACATAATTACGATTTAGTGGCTAATGATTTAAGGAAGGAATACTATCAATTTTCGCATTTGATTTACAATCTTTTAATTGGCAACAAGGTAAGTAATACAAATCCTACTTGGATTTGGTTTTAAGCCAAATAAGTTTGTTAATATATTTTAATGGTTGGTAGAATATAGGAGTAAAAATCTAGATCGGTAGATTGTTCTTCTGGATTTCAAGGAATCTATTACAAATCGTGTGTACGCACACTAACTTTCGATATTTCATATGGCAATTATTTTATTATATGATTATACGTAAGAATATGAATATGGCTAAGTACCCTAATGTGGTACAAAAGTACCTGTGCACGCTTCCTACTTCGATAGGATTATGAAATATGTTATTTTATAACATGTGAATATATGTATATGATTATGAAATTAAGTATGTTATGCATGATAAATATTTTGGGGCATTCGGGATTTATGTGAAAGGGAAGAAGGTGTTGACTTGGTCTCACTAACGTTATATGGTGACTACGGTCACAAAATTTGAATATGGTAACTCCGGTTACATTATCCGAATTTGGTAACTTCGGTTACACTATTTGAATATGGTGTCTAATGACACAAATTATATGGGCGATGAGCACGCCGATCGCAATGATCGCCTTCGATGGTGTGTAACGGATGGAGGTTGACTTAGTAGTCCCACGGTGTGGACCGGTGCACGGGTGGTGTGTAGCAGATGGACCATTAGGCTTGGGTGGGGTTGCATCATCATTTTATATGAATATGAAATTGATATGAACATGTATGCCTCGATTTGTTGAATGTTAGTCTCTGCACATTGAGTCTGTTGACTCACCCGCTATGGGAAATATTTTCGTGATAAATAAAGGATTGGACCGGACGGTAGACCTCGAGGTGGCCATGTTTCATTTGAAGATTTTATTCGATTTGGACTTTATTATTTTTTGGGTTTTCCTTGATGTAATAAGGCCATAAGGCCCAATGGATTTTCTTATTCGCTTTACTTTAAATTATTTCATTTTGAACTATTATGACTAAAGTTAAGTGATTTTTTTATATACCTTAAAAATTATTTTGTCACCTTAATAAAATTGGATTTACAAGATTAATTAAATGGGTTTCAATCTAAGCCCAATCCACAACAACATTTTACAAATTTTCTCTAAGTAGCGAAAATCTTTGAAACTGGTTTACTTTAGGAACATACCAGATCCGGTTCAGGCTCATGGGCCGGGTGTGGTGTGTTTCAAGACGAATGAAGAAATAGAGGGGAAGGAAGAGAAAATAGAATCGTTGAACATTGAATCAAATAAGGAAGGAGATAACATGAATCAAACTTTTGTGCCGCATGAACCAGCTACTGCACCTCAAACCACTGCAACCATATTAGAGCAAGATTGTAAGATTAATCAACTAATTAATGATCTCACAAAATCAGATGATAATGATGATGAGGTGTCAATCAATCAGCTTAAATGGAAGCAGCGCTACAAGCACACTGCTAGGAAATCCACTCGACCCAAGTAACACAAATCCTTTGCAAGCTTTTGTTTTTTCTTTTCAATTACAAATTTTTCATTTTTACATGCATTCATATTTGTTTTCAGTGCATTTTCTACATATCTATTTGTTTTTGCATAAGTGAAATTTTGTCTTTAATTATGCATTGAGGACAATGCATCCCTTAGGTTTCGGGGTGTGTTGCACATATTGCATGAATGAGATATTTTGTTTGAAGAGTAGATCATTTTGTCACTCATTTTTCCATGACATACAAATGCTAAATGATTGTTAGACCATGAGAAGTATATTGTTATTTATGATGTTCAATGAGGATAATAACTCTTCAAACTATGAAAATTGTGATAGCTGATTAGGTATGTTTAGCTTAGGATAATTGTGTGAAAATTGATGCCTAAAAGTAGAATGACCTAAGTATAATCACAATTAGTGTATAGTAGATTTCTTTTAATACACTTAGAATTCTTGAAACTAAGATCAGTAAATTAGCATTGTGTAATAATAAGTACCACGGCAAAGATGAGGATAAATAAACAAATAAAATAAAATGTATAAGACATTGTAAAGCACTCTAATGTTTGAAATTGTTGAGTAGGCTAGTAATACTCTGTTTGCTCTATTGTATTATTAACCAGAAAAGCAAGATCAAATAAGAGTGAGTAAAAAAAAAGTTTGGGGTAGGCTGAGTAGTTAAGAGGGTAGTTGTTTTCTCCATCCATCTTTTTAGTCAAAAACCTTAGCTTCATGAGTGAATTATATTCAAATTATGGTGTGATGTAATACATGTCAATCTAATGTATGCTCCATTGAGATTGTCAGGAAAAGAAATCATGTGACAAGATGAATCCCCTAGAAAAAAAAATTATATAATGCAATGATAGAATAAGTATGAAAAGAAAAACTGATTTTAGTGGAAAGATAAACTAAATACATTAGGAGGTGCTTGCCATAGTCAAAATTGCATGACTACTTAGGAACTTGTATTTTTAGGTAACATTTTTTGCACTTCGTATGCTAAACAAACCTATAAAATTTGAACCAATTTTTTTACAGAAGATTACTGAGAATGGAGATATAAAATATGTTTCTTTTGGCTTAGCAGTACAAGGGGCAATTGTGTAGTTATGGCAAATTCATGCATTCATGCATTTATACATATTTTGCTTAAGGACAAGCAAGAACTCAAGTTTGGGGGTGTGATAACTCTTGAAAAGAGTTCAATTTCGAACCTCTAAGAATGATTAAATGTTTGTAGTTAAGTAGATATAATTGCATTTTTAGACTATTTTTAAAACATTGCATAATAACGCTTGGATTGTGCCTCAAATATCATTTCATGTTACTTTTACCATTGGGGATAAGGGAATTGGTTGTTGTATGCAACAGGTGCAAGAAAGATGAAGAAAAAGAGAAAAATGAGTAAGAGAATGAAGGAAGTAAAATATTTCCATAGCAAAAGGTTGGATGGATTGCCAACATAAATGCCATGGCAATTCCATGAAGATGCTGACACAACACTCAATCCTTGTCATTCTTAGCCAGCTGGATGTGTACTAGATAAATCCACCTAAAACAAGAGGGAGAAAAGTGTGTGTTGAGAGAGGGGGAGCTACCCTATAAAAGAGGAAGAGAAAAGAAAACAAAAGACGATTTTGGACGAGGATTTTGGAGAGCAGTTTTCTCTGTATAAAACTTGTGTAAAAATCCATAGAAAATGGAGAGGGTAGCAGCTTAATAGGAAATAAGGGATGCAAAGAATGGGATGAGTAATTAACCTTGGATCCTGCACAATTCAACAGTGTCGAAGTTATAGACCTACTTGTTGAGCACATTAATGTGCTTTTTGGAGAGAATGCATTTAGCTCCAGTACACTGAATGGCCTATTGGACTAATCTGCAATGATCTTAAGAACTCGAGATCTCAAATTCAGAATTTAGAAAGAAGGATTCAAGAAAAAAGAGGCAAATTAGGGCTTTAGAGCAACACTGAATTGAGAGTGGGGAAGCTTCAATTTCTAATGCATCATTTGTCAAAATGCAACATACAATTATAAAATAGATGACACAGTGTAATGAAATGAGATTTGAGCTTGAGATAAAATCGACAGATAATCGTATCTTGTAAGAACAAATGCAAAATAAGTGTTATGAGAATGAAGAATTGCAAGCAAAGGTATCTCTCCTGAAGCAGCAGTTGACATCTCTCTCTAGTGATAAACTATCATCTTTTGCACATGGAATATCTAAAGAACATGATGATGTGTTACAAAAAATAGAGTCAATCTCAAGAGATCAAGAATGAAAAACTAAAACTGGAATAGGTGCAACTTTTAGAGGAGAACAGTAGGTTATATGTCCAAAATCAAAACTGGTTGAAGAAGCTTCCTATGCGATAGAATTGGCATCTATAGCTACTGTTAATGTAACACCCCTCACCCGTATTCAAAGCTAGAATAGGGTTACGGAGCATTACTGAACTTATGAAACAATTAAACAACTATTTAACATACAATTGTTCAATTCAATCATTCATCATTCATCATTCAATCTCAATCAATTTGTCCCTATTAAGAGCCTACGAGACCTTAAACATGCTTTGGGTATGGTTCGGGACACTTAGCAAATTTTTCTTCAACAAGGGACACACGCTCGTGTGGCCAGGTCGTGTGTCTCACACGTCCACTAGACACGCCCGTGTCACAAGCCATGTGAAAATAGGGGGTACATTCTGACTTGGGTCACACGGCCAACCACACGCCCGTGTGTCTAGCCCATGTGCCCTTCGAAGTGGCCACACATGCCCGTATGCCAGGCCGTGTGTTAGGCCATGCCAAACCTGTAGGGTATACTAACTTATGCAACACGGCCAAGTCACACGCCCGTTTGCTAGGCTATGTGCCAATTAAGGGGTATACTGACTTGTACCACACAGCCGATCACATGTCAGTGTGTGAGACCGTGTGGAGCATACTGACTTCATTTCAATTTCAACACTAGGGGACATACGATCGTGTATCATGATCGTGTGTCACACACTTGAGACACTGCCCTCGCCATGGACAAAAATAGGCTATTTACCAAGCCAATTTTCCACCCATATATAAGCACACCTACACAACTCATATGGTACATAACATAGCATCAATAAGCATGTAATTCAGTACCAAATCAAGCATAACTTATACAATGTCAAACACCAATCAATTCAAAACATAATTATTACATCATACCATTCAAAGTTATACCAAACCTTATCTTCCAAAATCAACAAAATGATCATTAACAATTATGCATTATTAGGCCTAATTTCATAAGCATGCCAACTTCCACAAATCATCGATTTAACATTCATAATATCTATTAGCAATAATGACCACAATTCTCATAATATAAGACATTCCCATATCCATCAATGAACTTAAATTTCAACATTATGCACATATAAGCACCTAACCAAATTCACCAAATTAAGCCAAATCTCATGGTTTTATTTACAAACCAAAACATATACATTTACAATGCCAATTCATTTGGCCAACATCATTACCAAAACATAATCAACATGATTCAAATACCTATACTTGTCATATACTTAAAACATGGTTTCAAAAGTACCAAAAAGTCAGTGGATAGTGTGGTGAAGTCTCCAACAATCCCCAAATTCGAGCTAGCTTTAAAATCACCATAAAACATGGAAAAACAACAAGTAAGCTATATAGCTTAGTAAGCTCGTATGTTAACAATGAGCAACTATCATCATTCATTAATCATTCATATAATGGAAAACAATGTACAACAATTCTAATAAATCTCAATCTATCAAATGATCATTCATATACTTACCAAAGAACTCATTAATTTCATAGTTTTCAATACTCAATTCATTTCCGTATGTACCTGTACCATTTCGTACTAATCTCATAATCAACCACATTCTTCTTTTACCCGTTGAACCATGCAGAATAAAAGTCGGATACTCAAGGTATCACTCAATAAGTACCTATACCATGGCCCGAAGCCAAATCAAGGTAACTTATTCGAAATTCTAATATCATGGCCCGAAGCCAACTCAAGTATACCTAATGACATGTCACTAGTATCCTAAACTATTCCTAATGTTCAATCGGGTTTCCAACTGTCGAATCTTCATCAAATCATTTCGAACTCATACGTAATCACATAAATACAATTCATGATATATTGAAGCATATAAAATACATTTGAAATGAATTTATAACATACGAACTTACCTCGGATGTTAAACGACAAATCGAGTCAATTAGTCGATAACTTTATCTTTTCCCCGATCCAAGTCTGTATTTCACTTTTCTTGATCTAAATCTATTCAAAATTAACTTATTTAATCATCTATTTATTCAATTTAGTCCAAAACAATCTTTAAGGCACATTTAAACTTTTACCCCTAAACTTTCATATTTTCACAATTTAATCCTTATTGCATAAAATCACAAATTAGTGAAATTCCAAATATACCCATGCTAGCTGAATTACCATAATGCCCCTAGTAGCCCATAATTTTAATTTATTTCACATTTTAACCACACATTTTCACATTTTCACAAATAAATCCCTATTTTGCATTTTTACTCATAATCACTTTACAAAACTTGTATATCTATTAAAAAACATTCATAATCTATCAAGAAACCTCAAAAAACATGCTTATTCATCAATGGCATCATTCAAAATCTTTAACAATTTTGGAAATTAGTCCCTGGGCTAGCTAGTACTAGTTGCAACGATCACAAAAACATAGAAATCATTAAAAACCGAGCAAAAACGGACTGACTATTAGGCAATGAAATGAACGAATGCTTGAACACCAAAAATTACTTTCCTTAGCCCTAGTTTCGGTTGAAACAAGAATAAACAAAGATGATACTTTGTGTTTTAATAATTTAACTTAACTTATTTTATAATTTACCATTTTAACCTTGTTAATAAACCATTAAAACAACATATATTATGTCCATAAAAGTAAAATCACATAAATAATGGTCTAATTACCATATAAGGACCTTAACTTTAAGGTTCTATAGCTATTAGATACTTTTAGCTACTAGAACTCCACTTTTACACTTTACGCGATTTAGTCCTTTTATCAAATTGACTAGTGAAATGATAAAATGTCTAAACGAAACTTTTACACAATCATTCAATCATGATGTAAACATTAGAATATTAATAAAATAAATATTTTGACCTCAGATTTGTAGTCCCGAAACCACTATTCAGATTTGACTAAAAACGGGCTGTTACAGTTGAGTTAAAGAATTTAGTTGGTGAGCTGGCCAGACTTTCAATGCAAAATGCAAAATTGAAGAAGGAATTATTGGATGTGGGAGGATATGTTAATCAAACCATAAAATGTGTTAATTGCAAGTATATTGGTAGCACAATACCTGGGATGAAGTGGCGATACTTTAGTCACTCTCATGACTTTTCTAGAGCAGCTAGTGATGATTTTGAATTGTAGAATCTTGATCTAGATGATCTAAATATGAAATTAAAGGCTAGGAAATAACAGGAGGCAACTCTTGAAGTTGCATTGGCCGAGAAAGAATACATAGAAAACGAATACAAAAAAAAAAAAGTTGAAGAAGTTGGTTTATTGCAGATCAAAGGACTAGATGACAAATATTTTTACTAAGTCTTTCCATGTTAGTCGATTTGAGTTTCTTAGGAACAAACTTGATGTCTGTAGCACTTGAGTTAGGTGGAGAATGTTAGTGTCTCAAGGGCTGCAAAGTCATTTTTGTTATTAAGATAGTCTTAGTCAAAGTTCTAGGGTGATTGTTAGCTTGTTAGTATGAGTAGGAAGCTAAGTTTATTAGCTTGCTAGTAGGAGTAGGAAACTGAATTTGTTAGAGTTTGTTAGCTTGAGTCATGCATATAAGCATTGCTTGGTTAATGGATTTTAATTATCCTTCTCCATTTTCAGTTCGTGCTTCGGTTAACTCCTTGTTGAAACAGCACATTTATACACAAGAATCAATTACTTCAAAAAGACCAAGTATGGATTGAAGGTTGGACACAAATGTGCTTATTGAGCAATGACTTTTTTGTGGCATAGGTATAGGTACCATTTGGTCATGAATTGCATCTAAATAATTTTTTGGCAATACACGTATTATTTGTTATTTTTGTGATGGTATATGCATAGGTACTACACATTGGTTCATGAATTATAGGTACAAGTACCATTTAGTTAGCCTTTTTGTGGTTCAATAAAGGTAAAGGTATATGTACATTACCTATGAAATTGGTTAGTTATTTTTTGCAATCAAGTTACCATTCACAGTTAACAATTTGGTCATATATATGTAATGTGAAATGGTAGAAAGCACAAACATTTAACCTATTATATAACTTCTACCATTTTCATGTTGAATACTATAATGATGATAAACTAAAGAAATGAGATACATATAAAAATTCATGATTTTCAATTTACTTATTCCCATTGATTCTTCTTGAATACCATTGGTATTAAAATTGAGATTTGAAATTTGAAATTTCAATTTTTTTCATTGACAATTGGGATTCAAATTTTCAGTTCAAAGAAATGGATTTCATAAAAAATACTCTAATTATAACGTTGATAATTTTCAGTTCAAATTTGCAACTCTTATTCGTACACTCAAATAAGTTAACACAATGCAAACATTAACAAATATTTCCACAAAACCTAACCCAAATTTTATATATATTGCAAATAAAAAACAAATTACCAAAACGAAGAGCACCCAAAGTAAATTCAATTTTTTTTTCATTACTTTATTACCCAAACAAAGAAGAAGCAAACCAACAAACAAAATAGCCACTTCGTTTGTTCATTCTTTCTTTCCCTCTCTGTTGTTCCAATTTTCCTTTTAAAAATAAGAAGAGCTCTTGAATATGGACTTAGTGGAGGATCAAACATGCTAAAGAATTTGCAAGAAGTCCTAAATCAATCCCCATAGTTTTTTCACCTAAAAGATCTTGAACTAGGATTATCATTTAACCAAAAAGTACATAAGGAAGCTGGAAATCCGCAATAGCATACTAGGATTACATTAGGTCCATCCAATGCTGTCGTTGACCTTGAGTTTTCTTTCCCTTATCTCCCATAGCTGAGGTGAGCATTCAAAAAAAAGAGATGAAGTGAAAATGATGTTAAATTTCATGGTTTTTGTTTACAATAAAAATAGTAAAAGAACAGAAAGAAAATATTAACAATAAACAAAAATAATTTGGTGAAAACTATTTGACCGGATTATCAGGTGGAAATGATGTGACATATACAGTTAGTTGTGTTTGAAATTTAACACTTTAGTGAATAATAATGATAAAATTACAAGAATTTTTTAAATAAAGAAAATAAAAACACCTTAAAAAAACTAATATTTCAGAGAATCAATTGTTACAGCATTGCACTAACATACTCAAACTATGTGTTAATTTCAAATTGATTTTAAGCTTTTAAAAATGTTATAATTGAACTTTCAAACTAAACTGTCATAATTTCTATTTTTTTCATCAGTCGAACCATCATCATTAACTTTAACTTTTGTATTTAACATGATTACTAAATAAATAAAAGATTTTATCAAAACGATATGTTAATTTGAAGATTGAATTGAGACATTTTGAAATTTAAAATTTAGAATTTAGTTATATTTATTTATGAAAATATTAATTACTATTTAGCTATCTTAGTTAATATGTAAAGAATGTAATTAGTACTATTTTCCTTATTTAATAATGCAAGCATTATCTTAAATAATTCATTTAATAATATCTATTAATGTTTCTTCTTTTGTCCATGACGTGATGATTTGTTAGGGTTTGTGGAAGACATATTTATTAATTTAGTATTATTATAATAATAAATAAAGTAAAATATTTCTCTTTTTGTTTTTAATGACACCGACAACCTTTTGACTTGGGTTTTATCTTCTTTGTTGTCATCCACTCCAATTTAATAATAATGCTAATAATTATTCATATTTTACCATATGCACTGCAATGCAAAGCAAAGCCACCTACCCACACGCATATGGTCGGCATATCCTTTCCTTTCTATACATTTTAACTTTTCAGCAAACAAACGAACCTCTCCTCTTTTTTTGGTTGTGATACCCCTTTCTCATCCCTTTCTATTTCTAGGACTTTTAAACAACCATTCGAATGAGTGTTTGTTGCGCGTGAAAAAAGTAGGAAAGATGGCAAGTTATGTTATGCTATGTAGATCGACCCTATCAAGAACCTATCTTGTTAAATAAAAATTTGTGTGGTAAAAGGTTTTGCATTGAAAAAAAATGGGCAACTTACAATATATATTATTAACTAAATCATAACTTTTCAAATAGATCATTTATATTAACACCGTTAAATTAGCAACTTACATCTCCAACTTCACTCGTGAAGTTGATACAAAGCTAATCAGCAAACCTTTAAGGTTCCAAATGGAGAATGTTTACACAACATGAGCGCAATTTTGATTGATGAGGAAATGTGTATTGACGAGCTTAAGGATGTGGTGGAGGGGCCACTAAAGATGACGGTGTGCGAGAGGGTGAAGAAATAGTTATGCACAAACCTTGAATATAATAATAGTAAGTCACATAATATTTCAAATGGAAGAATTTGAGAGAGTTTAAACCTTGGAGGGGTAGTTACGAATGTCGAAAAGATTAGTCTCTATAAATTATAAAACGAACATAAAGACTATTTAGTTTTTTTTAAAAAAAAAAACTTATAAAAAAGGACTAAATATAAAATTGGTATCCGAACTTGTCCACTTCTCTCATATTGGTACTTAGATTTTTTTTTTTGGTCCCAGATTGCTACATGAACTTTTTTCCATCCACTATATTGATACCAGAGACTAACGATGTTAATTTTTTACTGACATGGTAGCGCTAACCAATCGCACGCTTCCATTTGGTGTCCTTTTGTACCTCCCTTTTTCTTTTTTCTTTTTTTTTTCTTTTATTTTTCCTCATCTCCCCTTTTTCTTTTCTTTTCTTATTTTTCTTTTTCTTTTTCTGGGTTGCTCCTATATTTCATCTTTCTTTCTTTCTTTTGTCAAAACCCCCCAAAATTTTGCCAATGTTCATACATCTTTCTTGTTCTTTTTGTTATTATTTTATTTTCTTTTCTTTCTTTTCTTTTTCTTTTTGTTATTATTTTATTTTCTTTCTTTTCTTTTTCTTTTTCCTACCCCTATCTTATTCACTCTCTGGAATCTCCATATGCGATAACTATAATTTCAATGCAATTAAACCACAAAATAAAAGTCTAAGCTCTAAAACACAATAAAATCTGATAATATTGGCTTTCACTAGATCAGGTTGAAGCCACCCTCGAAAAGAATCTGAAGGTTGCTATTGTATGAAATAGTAATGTATTTATTGAAATAAGAGCAAAAATTCAATTACAGATGTCTCTGTCAAACAATTCATCTTCTATCTTTAAAGTTAAGAACCTAGATTTGAAGAAAGCAAAGGAAAATTACAAACAGAAAAAAACATCTCCCTAGAGAAAAAAAGTAAGCCTTAAAGACAGCTCAAACTAAAGATTATTACCTGCCTCAAGACGTACCAACATCCAGAGTAGAAATCATACACAAAATATGTCAAATAGGCGGTATCCGTAAGTATACGGGTCAGGTTGTAATATAGTTACAACGAAGTAGATGAGTACTCCGAGGATTGTACCCAAGGGAGGCGAGCACTAAACTAATCCTAACCTAAGCACAAATAAAGCTAATTAGTACTTTAAATAAATTATATTATGACTAAACATGAAGAAAGATTTTTGGTAATCTTTTATAAATAAAGAATAAAATAATATAAATGGAAAAACTTTGGGAAATTTGCTATGGAAGCTGAATCAGATCTGAGCATGGTGACTAGCTCACTTCGATAATCATAACTAATTGTTGCTTTGAGTTCCATATTCAATCAACTAGTCATTACCCTAGCAGGATCTCTAGATCTTCCACTAGAATAACAAGTCGGCAAGAACTACTTATCTCTTGATCTCACAGTCCAGATCAGTTTGGCTTAAGGTGTTTACGGATAGGTCATACCAATTTTGGGTTAATTCCCACCTAGATGACTTCATAGGGTAGTCAAGCCTAGGTTTTAAATTGTTCCTCTCCCAAACAGGTGATCCACTAAGAAAGCCCCGCACAACAATCAATTAATCATACCTCCACTCACTAATCCCCCATAAGAGGATTAGTTCCTCATGGATCTCAAAAACATAATAAACTTGATGTAAAATATGAACATTATTAACAAATCAAGAAACAAAGGTTTAAGAGAATCCTGAATTGTATTTAATTGAAGCACAAAATCCACAAATAGTTGATCGAATTCCACAAATCGAATCTCCCGACAAACGCAAGACTGAAAGTAACTTAAAGCTTAAAAAAAGGGAAAAAACTAAAAACTAAAACTATAGAGAAACTAACACAATATGAAAAGTTGTCCCCGAAAAGTGTTAAATGTGCCTATTTATAGGGTTAGGTTGTCGTCGTCCTCAACTGTAGGTCAGCTGATGCTCTCGTGTTTAATATTTGATTGTGCAGACCAAAACACCATTAGCTTGTAAGTATTTCATATATAAGACCGGTGTCGCAACACCCTAGTGCCTGTGTCGCTACATCGAAGGCAATATGATCATACTCAAGTTAGCTTCAAAGGTGTGTCGTGACATCCCTTGGTTGTGTCGTGACACTGAAGGCAGTTTTCAAATTCTTGCTATTTGCTCCCTATGTTGCGACATCAAACTCTCCACGTTGCAACACAATGACTAGTATTGAGTTGGGACACCTTCTAATGGTCTCCTACACAATCACAAAGCATATTAGCTCACCCTTAGGCCTCAATTCGACCCATAAAGTCAATAAAAGACTCAAATTACACTTTTTATTAAATGTAAACAAAACTAGGCAAACTTAATTAAAACATAGTAAAAGTGCTTGTACTCAAGCTCCTCAAGTGCGAAAACTAGTTTAATCTACTATACTGAATTACGACAAACCAAACTCCCCCACACTTAAGTCATTGTTTGTCCTAAGCAAAGTAAAAAAAAAAAAAGCAATAATTAAAAGACGACCCTTGAGCAAATATGGTACAAATGTTAGTTTTGGAGCACATGACTAGGCATTTCATATTTACACATAATCTTGGCATGATATATAGCTGACTTTCCACTTTTGATATTAAGCACATGAGTTCGGTATATTACGAAGCATGGAAACGTTAAGGGTTTCAAATGTAGGGATCCATCAACAAGTTATACAGGTAATCTGAATATCCTAGCAGAATACAACAATCTTAAATGCAATTATTTAATATGATGTCAATTCATAAATAAGTCTACCTAGATCACATAGGGTTTTTCGACTTGTAACGTTCTGAGGCTTAGGGCATGTATGGAATTCAAGAACAGCAAGCACCAAATAGTTTCAAGCACGAAAATAGTTTGACACATTGTATTATTCCCTATTCTCCCCCCTTAGCGACCGTTACCCGTTCACCGCCTTATTTCTCCTTCTCTCACCTTCCTTATTTCTCCTTAGGAAATCACAGCATAATACAACAATTATGGCTACCTCATGAGTTTGTGTGCATTAATGTATGAGTCTTTCTATTTTTGTCACTTTTCTTTCTTTTTTTTACAATACAATTCCCATTCACGAATGCTTTTTCTACTTGTTTACATATTGCCTTAGATGATAAAATATATTTTTATAATTTTAATATCGATCAATTATTAATAAGTGATATATATAAAATAATAAATTTTAATAATAATGTGCCCAGACAAATATATATATATATATATATATATATATATATATATATGATGTAGAGTATATATATTGTACTTATTTATATTTTTTTAAATGATGAAGTATTTGATTTTACTTCTAATAATTGTATAATTGACAAATGATGTCAATGTTGATAGATAAATTTGACATTTATGTCTTAAATTTTATATAATAAATTATTAATAGATAATATTATTAGTTTGCGTAAAAAAACTTTAATCATTTTACTTACGGTGGGTAATTAAACATTAACTAAAAAAAAATCCATCATCAAAATTTTAAAAAATAAAGGAAAAATTATTTAACCATTCAAATAATTTTAATAAATAAATAACCATGGTAACTTTACTTATTTCACTTCATCATATGTTACTCTAGAATTTTATTTGATTTGAGATATTATCATTTCATTCAAAAATTAAAGGGAGCTATTAATAAAACAATGGTAATGTTTTTATCCGTATTTGTATTAAACCTAAAACTTCATTCAGGTATGACTTGTTTGAGATAGAATATGGGGTTACTGATAACATAGTGCAGAGTTGAAACCTCAAATCAATTTCTAAGGTTGGATGTTGCAAAGAAAATTGATTAACATACTTTCATCCTCCTTTTAGTATTGTCGTTATGCGGTTACTATGTAATATATCTTCCCATAGCTATAGATTTAGAAATCACCAAACCGCCAGAATAGCCTCCATGTTGGAAAATATAATGGTTCTGTTGCGGCCAGCATATGACCCCCAAAACAATTTGACAATCCAAGCTTTGGAAGGATGCTTGGCTGTAGTTTCTCAAATTTGCCAATACCCAGTCAGTAACAGGGCGCTAGAAGAAATCATTAATGTAGCAAATCCCTCAAGACGTGAGAAATTGTCTGAAATGCTGCACAAAGGATCGTCTGAGCGGCTACGCTTGCCTCTCTGCACATTCGTTAGAATTTTTCCATGAAAGACCAACCACAAAAACTGCCTTAAGCGTTGTGCTCCTTTAAATTACCATGCATGTCTCCATGTCTCATCTTCCACACGCCATTTCCCTTGGATCAAATGTCTATACCTAATAACTCTAGTATATAGAGTTATTTTTAGTACTTTTAAGCTTATATTTCAATCGAGTTAAAAGGGGTTGATGACTATTTAGTAGCTATTTTGACTATAATTCTATTGAGTATTCAATATTGAAGGGTTTTACTTGAATAATACATTTTTGGTCAATTTTGATGCTAAAATATACAATTTTATCCTTGAAGGTAGCTATTGAAGTCCACGAAATGCCACAGCAATGCCGCAACAACGCCGTAAGCATCAAGACCGATGAGAACAAGCTAGATCATGCTCAAGGAGCACCATGACAGCTACTGGGCAAAAGAAAGTAAAAGGACAACAGAAAAAACGAAGCCTGCTGATAGTACTAGAAAGAACATATGTTTTATCCCTACTTATTGGTTAATTTGTCCCCATTTTTTTAGCACATATTTTAACATTTTCATTTCAGTAAATTGCAATTTATAACTCAGTGGATCTTATCCTATTTATCCTTAATTTTGTCATGTTTTGGTACCAATGTTGCTGCATGAGTATTTCCAGATTGTGCCCAAAATTTTCGCCGCACCTGACAGTTGTCTAAATAAGAACAAAAAGGTGTGAGCTATCAAGTTTGGTACAACCAACTTGTATGTACAGAGGCAGCATGATTCTGATGAAATGACACCTATGCTATTTGGATAAATATTCACGTGAAAAGGAAAAAAAGGAGGGCTTTTGGGGGATATTATCTTCTTCAACCTATCTTTTGAAGCTTTTCGATTATGGCGATATAACAGTCCAATTTTCAGTGGTGTCGAAAACAGTGATTTGGGATCGCTAAATTCGACAAGTAAGTTTGAAATTTTAATAAATTAATAATTATGGGTCAAATGTGAATTTAGAAGAATTTTTGAATTAGTGAATTTTGTGATTTAAAAATAATTTAATAGGTAAATTGGGTCTAAAACGAGGTATCAAGACCTCAAATTCATAAACCAAGTCATAAATATTTTTATAAATATTTATGGAGTGTCATTAAGTTAGTATGAAATTTTTATTATAAAATTTTAACGTTTGGATAGTTAATTAATTAAAAAGGACTAAATTGAAAATAGTGCAAAATTTGTTAAATTGTGATTAAATAGCTTAAATGACTAGTAATAAGGGATTTAAAATGCAATTAGGCCCAAATTATATGGGCTGGATGGTTTGGGCAAGAAAATCAGCAAGAAAATAAGGAGAAACAAGGGCAAAATTGGAAATTTTTCAAATTAAACATATAAAACAAAGACAAAATTGAAAAATCTAGAGATTTCATCATTTTTCTTCAGCCAAAACGCCATAGGAGATATTTTTCAAGCTGTTTTTTCATATTTTTCATCATGTAAGTTCAATTCTTGCTTTTTCTTTGTAATTTTTCATGTTTTGTGACTTTTACAATTAACTCTAACTATTGAATTCATCTGTTTTTTATTCTATGAATGATTTTGAAAGTTACCATGAGTGAGTACTGGAATTTTATGATGAATTATCATAGATTTGAAGCTTTAATTTCATTATATTATGATTTTATTAAGTGATTTTAGTAGAAATTGATTTTTAGGACCTAATTGTGAAAAAGCTAGGAATTGGAGTTTTGTACTGAAATTATGAATATCAAAGGCTATATAATAGCCTAAAATTATTATATAAAGTGTTATTTGAGGAAAATTAGTTCAATTAAAGTGTTAATTGAGTAGGGACTAAATTGTAAAAAATGTAAATTTTAGGGTAAAAGTGTAATTTCAAAAATTAAAGGGAATAAATTGCGAAGTGAATTAGTATTGAATTAGATGCTAATGAATGGGAAATTTTATATTATAGATCGGGAATCCGAAGATAAACGCGAAAAAGAGAATTTCAAACTAGTCCCTGAATTTTTACAAATTCTACTGATTGGCCCAGGTAAGTTCATATGGCTAAATTTAATGAATTGCTATGAAAATTTCATGAATGCTATGGTATGTTATTGTATATGAATGTTACTAAACTGAGATAATTGTGAAAGTATGAATGTTTGAATAAAAGTTCTAATTTAGTGGAACATCGGAATGAGTACTTTCGGTTCAGTGACTCATACGCATTGACGGAAAAGACCATGGTTGAACCATGGCAATATGTGATATGTGATTTCCGTATAAGACCATATCTGGGATATGGCATCGATGTGATATGTGATTTCCATATAAGACCATAGCTGGGCTATGACATCGGTGTGATATGTGCTTTCGTGTAAGACCATAGCTGGGCTATGGCTTCGGTGTGTGACATGTGATTATGTGCAAGACCATAGCTATACTATGGCATTGTGAAAACAAAGTACTCAATTCTGTAACCGTTCCCTAAATTGATTAAAAAAAGTAAGCGATAAATGAACCCAAGAGATTGAAATTGATTATTTATTGATATTGAGCTCAATCAAGTAAATTTTGTCATTGATTTTGTGATTGACGAGAAGAATTAGTGAAATTGTATATTGTATAAGTGTTATAAAATGTTCGATAAGAATTATTTTTATGCCTATGAACTTACTAAGCTTACATAAGCTTACTCATGTGTGTTTAATGTTATTTGTAGATTGACGTGAAATTGGTGGATCGGATCAACACATCAGGGCACACTATCCAAATTACTTCGGTAAATTTTATTGTGCATCATAAGGTTTATATGGCATGTATAGGGTTTAATTGAAAGGAAGTGAAGGTGTTATAAAATTAGTTATCAATATTTTTCACTAAAACAGTTTTGGACAACAGCAGTACTCTGACTTCGAAAATTCACCAAAAATTGTGAAAATCGAATTAGAGGTTTAATAAAATATGAAATTAAATCCTATTTATTCTAGTTTTGCATAGAAGAAACGGTGTAATCAAAATAATTTAATTTTATGAGATATTTGAATTTTTGTGAGACAAGGTCAGATTGATTTTGGTTTCCCCTATTTTGACTTTGGAAAATCATTAAAAATTGTATAAAACTACTTGGGGGTTTAAATTTGTATTTTTAAACTCTTAATGATTCTAATTTCAATAGAAACAAACTAAAACATCATCCAAATCTCGTACTAAAGGATAATTATTTTTTAATGAAGAAAGGTCGAAACTGTCAAACAGCAAAATAGGGATAAGTTTGAAGAATTAACTGTACTTATTGGCTAAATTATAAATTCTAAAATTTTTATGGTAGAAATATATTTGAGTCTAGTTTCTAAAAAATCAAGCGGATCTTAATTTGGAATTTTTTAGCTTGAGATATAAATAATTTAGTGACTATGACTCAAGTGGATAGTTTTACTATGAACAGTAAATATCATGAATTATCTGAAAATGTTTTGAAATTTTTGGTAATGCTTTGTAACCCTATTCTAGTGTCGGATACGGGTTAAGGGTGTTACAGGTAACTTAAGCCTCCTACGGGTGAACTGACGTGAAAGGGATGCAAATTAGCTCTTGACTAGGAGCCTTGAATGCGACACAAAAGGGAGTTGAGAGATCAAGCCGAGATTTTCTAGGAATAGTACTCTCCACTTGTTTCTTTTATATTTCTTTTCTAAACGCTGGTGATTACTTTATATTTCATGTTTGTACGAAAGTATATATTATTTCTGGGTTAAATGTTATTTTATTCAATCCTACTTCTACTGTTTAATCTTTGGGATTGAATGTTTTTAGCATGAAAGTGTTATTGAGATCACTGACATAAGAAAGTGCAACGACAGTTCAAGCTAACAAGCATGACAACGAAAGTTGCTTGTGGATTAGAGGAATTTAATCCACTTGTTCTTAATAGTGTTCCATTTCCATCATCGGAAGGTGTGGTTACTGTGCAAGTTTAAGCCTTAGATTAAATATAGGAGTTAAGCTTGGTAAGATATTCATTGCAATTTAATGCATCGACAATCACCTATCGTTTTATACATTGTGAGCACTTATTATTCTATTGAATATTCACATTGGGGATCCCAGTTTATCCTTATTATATTTTATATTATTGTTTTTAAGTTATTGCTTCGACAACTACCCTCACAATTTATCTCGTTTCTATCTATTTATTGCACTAACATTGATAGACAAAAGACAACCATTCTCATGGGATCGATATCCGACAGACTCATATCTGTCTACTATACTTGCATCTGCAGTGTACGCTTGCACATTATTGCTGTGACGTTAAACATCCGATCAAGTTTCGGCGTTGTTGCTAGGGATGGTGTTTGTTTGATGTTTGATTTTGTTTGTTTTTATTTCATAATATTTAGTTGTTACTAACTTGTTTTCTTTTTGTTGCTATTTTCACATTTTATTTTAGGTGTTGTATGACCCGAAGCAATTCGAGTTTATTGTCGATTTTGATCTAGAAATTGAAAGAACCGTTTAGAGGAGACTTCGAGAACAAAGGAATATGGCTTTACTAAGAAACTATGAAGTCATAACCCCTAATGCAGCACCAAAATGCTAATGACCCACTTTTGCCGCAAGACTCTCAAATACAAAACTGGATTATACGAGATTTTGTAGTACTTGTCATGGATGACTTACAACAAAGAGTTGCTAGGCAAGCAATCCAAGCTAGAAATTTTGAACTCAAGCCAATAATGTTTCAAATTCTAAATTCTAATGGGCAATATGCTGGACTGCCACATGAAGATGCACGAGAATATCTTGAATCATTTTTATTGATTTGTGCTTCCTTTAGTCAATAAGGTGTTCGTGATGACGCTTTGAAGATGTAATTATTTTCTTATTCCTTGCAGGGAAGAGCTCGTACTTGGTTCATTAGGCTACCTACAGGATCAATTACTGCTAGAAATGTACTAGCAACACAGTTTGTTTTGCGATTTAACCCGCCGACAATGAATGCTCGTTTCTGAAATGATATTATAGCTTATCATCAGCTAGATGATGAGAACCTTCACACCTCATGGGTACGTTATAAATCTTTGCGTCGACGTTGTCCCATGCACGACATTCAACAGGAAACACAAATTGAGATTTTCTATAATGGGCGAAATTCACACATGAGGAATCTTGTCGACACATCAACCAATGGCCCTTTGCTGGATTGTACTTATAATGATGCTATTAGAATTCTTGAGAGAATTTCTTGGAGTGATTATCAATATCATATCTCTAGAGCCGCACAAGTAAAATCTACTCCAGGAGCTATTGAATTGGATGCGATATCTGCATTTAGTGCTGAAGTTTCTTCTTTTACAAATATGATAAAAAATATACAAGGGACTAGTGACGTTGCACCTATACAAGTCGCTCAATAAGTTGATGTTCCTACATTTTGTTATGAGATTTACAGTGACAACCATAGGTATGAAGATTGTCCACAACATACAAAGAATGCCTTTTATGTCAATAACATCCGTGACAATTCTTATGGCACGCAATCAACAATCTTGGGGAACTCAGAATGCTGGACAAAATGCTGTAAGATTTCGATACGGGAATATATCTATCAAGGCAATTATAATTCAAGATAAGGGAAATTACAATCAACAACAGCAAAACTACAATCAGCACACGCAGATGCATCCACAACAAAGCCATATGCATCCACACTAGAATCAGACGCAGCCACAACACTCTTTAATGTTGAATCAGCATGTTCAAGAACATCGAATACAACAGTACACGCAAGCTTCTCCTTTTGACCAGTTAGCAGCTCTTGAAGCTTTAATGCGAGAGCATATGACTGTACAGAAGCTATTGTGCAAGGGAATTCATCTTCTATTAGAGCGTTGGAGGCACAATTAGGACAACTTACTTCGAATGTGAATACTCAACTATTGGGCACACTACCTAGTGACATGAAAAATCACAGTCTGAGGGTGAAAGAATACTGCAAGGCTATCACTTTCAAGAGCCGTAAACAAACTAGCGAGTTGACTATAGACTCTACCGTAGCATCTCAATATACCGGTGAAGTGATCCCTGGTAAGAAGGTTGAATCTAAAGAGCTTTTCGATGTACAAGACAAAGAATTTCCACAAATTGTCACTCATATGCCTAATGCCTGACCCTCGAAAATGTCGACACAATCAAAGGTGCCGGCACAATCAGATGTATCTTCATCTTTACCTTTTCCACAAAGATTCAGGGAGAATGAGTAGGATAAGCAGTACCAACAGTTCCTAAACACACCGAAGCAACTTCAGGTTAATATTCCTTTAGTAGACGCTCTTATGCAAATTTCGAATTATGGGAAATTTATGAAAAAGCTCTTGTACAAGAAGAAGAAGCTCAATGATATGAAAACTATTGCACTCACAAAAGGCTGTAGTGCTGTTTTGACAAATAAGTTGCCCCCAAAATGAAAGATCATGGGAGCTTTACTATCCTATGTTCAATTGGCAACCATTATTTGGGGAAGGCTTTATGCGACTTGGGAGCTAGCATCAACCTAATGCCACTATCTACTTTCAGAAAGTTGAAAATTAGTCATATGAAACCTACTACAGTGACATTACAACTAGTTGATCGATCTTTGGTTCAACTTGAAGGGCAAATCAAAGATATCTTATTTTTTGTGGATAAATTCATTTTTTCGACCGATTTTATCATACTTAACTACGAGGCAGACAAGGAGTGTAATATCCCGGGTTAAGGGTTATTTTATTTCTGGCAATTGTTGCATGATTAATTGCGTGCTATGATGTTGTTTGGGGGGTTTCGGGACTTAGTTGTAGGCTAGGAGTGAGCCTGGGTAGGTGGTGAAATTTTAGTTTTGGGCTTTAGGAGATAGGAGCTGAAGGAGATGGGGCTTATAAATAAATTAAGTGAATTTAAAGCACAAATGAGGAGCTAGCAAAGTGGCAAGCATACGCCATATGGAGAGTGTGTGTGGCGTCATCTACAAGGGGAGGTCTTGTGTTCAAGTCATGAGAATCCCACCCCTTTTGGCTCTCATTTTGGACGGCATGGAGGAAGAGGTGAAGGCAACTTGAACTCTAGCTTGGACTTAGTCTTCACATTCAAAGAGGGGTGGAGAGTGAAAGTAGGAGGAAGACTTGGTAAACTCATTTGAATTGAGTGGTGTGGAGTGTTGTGGGGATTTGGCGAAATTTTGGGGTGTTTGGGTGAGGAGTGGGCGGCTTGGTGTGGTATTGGAGTGAGCCAAATTTCCTTTTGCATGTGTGTTGTTTCGGTCATTTGCAAATAGCTAAAATTGAATCTTTTCGTTCTTCTTTTCATTTTGGAAACCGAACCCAAGTGCTCCCATCTTTGCCAAAGTTGCTTGCTGTTCAATCATCTTTGTTTAGTAGTAGCCGAATGTCCTCTTGGACTCTTAAGCATCATTTGTCCTCTTTTGGTTGTTTTGCTTCTTTCTCCTTGTGTTAACCGAACATAGCAGCCCCTTTACCATCTTTTTCTCTCTTTTGGGAACCTTGTAAGCCGAATGCCTCTCCCACCCTCTTTTCTTTTTCAATTTTGTTAAACCGAAAGTCCAAGTTGCATATTGCATTATTCTTTTGGTACTCTCAATAGCCGAATGTTCTCTCCTCTTTCACCTCTTTTTCTTCTTGAAGCTTTGTAAGCCGAAACATCATCCTCCTAATTTTCTTTCTCATTTTCATTTCGTTTCTTTTCTCATCTCCGTTCTTGGCCGATTATCAACCCCTATCCTCTTGCATTTGGTTTCCTTTCCTTTCCCTCGATCGAATTTTGGGTTGCCATAAAACACCTTGGCGAACCTTCTCTTTTGTTTTTCTTTTGGTGCTAGCATTGGCGAATCTTTCTCCTCTCTTAGTAGTTGGTAGGTAGAATATTGGTTGTGTTGGGGTGTTGGTGATTAATCGGTCTACTAAAGGGGGGTAAGTGTTGGCCGAATGGCCATTTCTCTTTCTCTGGTATTTTACCAATTCTTGGTATGTTAAGGGCTGATATTGATATTGATTAAAAGGGTTTAACTTCTTGTTTAATCTTTTCGTATAGGATCTTTGGACTTTGGAAATAATCAAAGGGAGTCTTCCAACTCTTTTAGCCGATTGTTAAGTGGTGGTAAGAGGAGTATTTTGTTAGTCCGTTCTTTTAGCCTCGTTAAAGCAAGTCTCAATGGACTAATGGACTTTCTTTTTTAGGTGGAGGCCGTTTGTAAAGGAGAAACCTTTGTGGTTCGAGTTTGGTAGGAAGCCAAACGTTGCAAGGTGAGGACTATTTGATAAACCCTTTTTGGTTTAATGCTTGTGGCCGAATGGTATGATGGTTAATCCATTTGTTGGCCGATTGTAGGATTCGAGTTGTAGAAGTGATCTAAGGACGTAAATCGATTTTAGGGATTAATACCTTCGCTAATTCAGGTGTGTAAACTAACACACTTCTGTTTAGTAATATAATTGATAACCTGTGTGATGATTAATGAAACAGTGATGATTGATGTGATACCCTAATGGGTATGATTCTGGACTCGGGTAAGTTAGTATTATTATTATGAGTTTACTGATGATC
This sequence comes from Gossypium rotundifolium, assembly GCA_025506655.1. Taxonomy (NCBI): domain Eukaryota; kingdom Viridiplantae; phylum Streptophyta; class Magnoliopsida; order Malvales; family Malvaceae; genus Gossypium; species Gossypium rotundifolium. The sequence goes on along the minus strand of CP106727.1, from coordinate 32,259,560 downwards.
TATATGATACCATGGTTGTGGATATATGTGACATGGGGTATGAGATTAGACATATTAGCATGATATGCATGATTATATGATATGCATGATTACATGAGTGTGGTATGTTGATGGGTGATACGAGTGGAGGGAAGCGGTGATATTTTGTCTTGTGAGCACCGGTGTTTTAGTAACACACTTTGTGACTTTGGGTCACGGAGGTTTAGCACCTCGAGGTTTGGTACCTCGGCGTCTCGTCCACATGGTTAACACCACCGTGGGTTGGCCCCACTTGTGAGATATGGGATTGGCGCCGATGATTTGGTATCACACGATGGGTTGGCCCCATCAATGCATTTGTGACTACGGTCACGGTGCTTTAGTAGCACAATTGTGTCTTTGGGACACGGAGGTTTGGCACCTCATTGCGACTTGTCCACGTGGTTTAACCACCGTAGGTTGGCCCCACATGAGATATGGGATCGCCTGCTAGTGATTGGGTATCACACGATGGGTTGGCCCCATCATTGGATTTGTATTTGCGGTCACCGGTGCTTTAGTAGCACAATTGTGTCTTTGGGACACCAGTGGTTTGGTACCACATTGGCGGATATTGTGTCTTTGGGACACCGGTGTTTTGGTAACACATTGTGACTATATGTCACCGGTGGTTTGGCACCACCGATGGTTTGGTACCACACGGGTGAAAAGGCGATATGGATGGTTAGGATCGGGTTGCATTAATTATGTTGCTTTGTATGATGTGTGTTAGCATGTTGTTTTTGGGAGCGGATTTACACCTTCGAGTCACTCGACTCACCCTCTCCTTTGACTATTTCGGGTGACACATAGACGCGGACACGAGCCGGGATGGACTCGAGGTGCTCATGCCATACTGAAATAAAGCTTTGCTCGGACTTTTAAGAAATTTGGTACTTAAGTTTTATTATTACTATTTGGTTTTATTTGGGTTGTAAATGGCCTTTTTAAATTATGTTTTGTTCACGATTAAGTTGGATGTATAATATGCTTTAACAAACTACTTGAGTTAAAATGTGCTAAAACTTGGAAAGACAACGTTTTCAAAACTTCAAAAACGATGTTTTAAACTATACCATCGGGTATCATACTATAACTTAGAACAAAATGAACTCGAATTGTTTTTCTAACTTAAATATGATTTTCTACTAAGACAAAATACTTTAGTAATAATATGAAACAACTTAAAAATCAAACCGACATAAATTAGTTTTACCTACACTTCAGATAAATTTTCAAAGCTCTCTGGGTTTTCAAATACAACATAAATTTTTAGTCAAAACCTACTCAAGTTTCCTCAAATACAAAGTTTCGCAAAAATGTTTCATCAGATTTTTAGACTTCAACCTAAATCGCCCGGAATCTTTCTCCCTGTAGCATACCAGATTCGGTCGTGGTGTGTTGACCGGGTTTGGGGTGTTACAAGGAGGTTCCTATAATCTTGGGACAACCATTTTTAGCCACCGAATGAACTCTTATTGATGTTTACAAAGGTGAACTGACCATGTAACTTAATGATGAGCACGTTACCTTTAGTGTTTTCAAATTTATTCAATGCAAGGATAAAGAACAATACCATATTGTCGATGTGCTAGATGATCTAATTGAGGAAGAATTCAATGACCAAAACACAATACTTTCTGAAGAGTTTGCAGTGACATCTAATGATGAATTCTTAGATAATTGTGACAGCATGGTTGAAGCTAATATTATTAAACTCAAGCAAGAATGGCAGATTGAATCCTTAGTCTTAGCCAATAGAACAGCTCTAATTTTCAAGCCATCTATCAATGAAGCTCCTACTCTGAAATTGAAACCACTACTTACTCATCTTAAATACGCCTTTCTTGGTGATAACAATACTTTCCCAATTATTGTCTCTGCAACACTAGGATGTAAGTCAAGAAGAGAAATTGGTTCATATTCTTAAGCAACATAAACAAGATATTTCTTAGAATATTGTTGATATTCAAGGCATTAGTCCATATTTTTACATGCACAAGATTAAGTTTAAAGATGAAGGCAAGCAATCGATTGAGTAACAAAGAAGATTAAATGAGAAGATAAAGGAAGTTGTTAAGAAAGATATTATAAAATGGCTTGATGCTGGAATTATTTACCCTATTTTCGATAGCAATTGAGTAAGTCCAGTTCAATGCGTTCCTAAAATAGTGGCATCATTATTGTTAGGAACGACAAAGACGAATTAATTCCTACACGCATTCCTACGGGATGGAAAGTCTATATAGATTATCGCAAACTTAATGCTGCCACAAGGAAGGACAACTTTTTACTTCCTTTCATCGACCAAATGTTGGATAGGCTTGCTGGAAGAGCCTAATACTGCTTCTTAGACGGCTATTCTAGATATAATCAAATTGCTATTGCACCGGAGGTTCAGGAGAAAACAACTTTCACTTGTCCCTTTGGTACTTTTGTTTTTCACTGTATGCCTTTCGGTCTTTGCAACACACCACCACATTTCAAATGTGCATTATGACAATATTCTCAGATATGATGGAAGATTCTTTAGAGGGTTTTATGGATGACTTCTCAGTCTATGGGAATAATTTTGATCATTACGCTGACAATTTGGATAAAGTATTGCAGCGATGTGAAGAGACACATCTTGTTCTAAATTGGGAAAAATGTCATTTCATAGCAACTGAAGGCATTGTGTTAGGCCGTTGCATCTTTAGTCAAGCCATTGAAGTAGACAAAGTTAAGTGGAAATCATTGAGAAATTACCTCCACCAACAAATGTGAAAGGTATTTATAGATTTCTTAAGTGTGCGGGGTTTTACCAAAGATTTATTAGAGATTTCTCAAAAATTGCAAAACCCTTATGATCATTACTGGAACAGAATCGAAAATTCCACCTTGACGATGCATGACTGGATGCTTCATTCAATTAAAGACGCAGCTAGTAAGTGCACCCATTGTCGTTGCACCAAATTGGTCTCAACCTTTTGAAGTTATGTGCAATGCAAGCGACTTTGATGTGGGTGTTGTTCTAGGACAACGCAAGGGAAACAATTCATGCCATCTATTATGCTAGCAAAACTCTTACAAAGGCTCAAATCAATTATACCATTACAGAGAAAGAATTGTTGGCATTTGCTTTCGACAAGTTTCATTATTATATTGTCGGCGCAAAGGTTACCGTATTTATTGATCACTCGGTGTTGAGATATCTTTTTGTGAGAATGATGCAAAACCAAGACTGATACGCTAGATCTTACTGTTGCAAGAATTCGACATCGAGATAGAAGACCATAAGGGTTTAGAAAATCAAGTTGCAGGCCGTCTGTCTCGATTGGAAGTTGGCAACAAAGATGGAAACATACTTCAAATTGTCAATGCGTTCCCAGATGAGAAGTTATTTGTTGTAGATGCAACCCCTTGGTATGCGAATTTGGTTAATTATCTAGTGTGTGGAAAACTCCCATTGGGTGTCACAGGCCATAAAAAAGAAAAATTTCTTCGTGAAGTAGTGAAGTATCATTGGAACAAGTTGTATTTATTCAAGGTATGCAATGACAACATTATTCGGCGTTGTGCTCCGGAAGAGGAGATGCTTTCAATCCTACAGCACTATCATGATGCTCTTTATGGAGGTCATTTCGGTGGCATGTGAACTGCTGCTAACATTCTCCAATCAGGATTCTACTAACCTTCATTATTCAAAGACACCCACAATTTTGTAAATCAATGCAATAGGTGTCAGCGTACTGGTTCTATATCCCGATACAATGAAATGTTGTAACAGCCAATTATGGAGGTTGAATTGTTCGATGTTTAGGGTATGGATTTTATGGGACCATTTCCAAGTTCATTTGGAAATCTTTATATATTAGTAGCTGTTGACTACATCTTGAAGTGGGTTGAAGCTATTGCAGTCCCAAAGGATGATGAAAAGACAGTGTTTAAATTTTTCACAAACATATACTTACCCACTTTGGCACACCAAAGACATTGATTCGTGATTAGGGTACACACTTTCATTGCAACCAAGTGGCAGCAGCACTGAAGAGATATGGAGTTAATCATAAAATAGCTACTACTTATCATCCACAAACTAATGGACAAGCCAAAGTATTGAATCGACAAATTAAAAACCTTCTTGAGAAGGTTGTGAACCCTTCAAGGAAAGATTGGTCTTCCAGACTAGATGACGCTTTATAGGCATTGCAGATAGCATACAAAACTCCATTAGGGATGTGGCCGTATCAATTGGTTTTTGGGAAAGCATGTCACTTGTCAGTTGAATTGGAGCACAAAGCAATGTGGGCAATTAAACAAGTGAACATGGACTATGAAGTTGCTGGAAAGAAAAGGCTGTTAGATATCACTAAACTAGAGGAGATTAGGTGAAATGCCTATGAAAATGCTGCAATTTACAAGGAAAAGACCAAATGATAGCATGACGAAATTATTTTACAGCAACAAATTATCACGGGTCAACAAGTTTTATTATAGATATTCTAGACTGAAACTGCACCCGAATAAATTACGCTCTCATTGGTCTGAACCTTTTGAAGTTGTCGAAGTATTTCCTCATGGTGTGGTCACAACCAGAGATTTACATGATGGACACTAATTCAAAGTGAATGGCCAGCAATTGAAACATTAGTTTGGGAATATTTATCAAAAGCAAGCAGAAAATTAAATTTGTTGAAAATTTTTAATTTTTATGGAATTATTATTATGTAATTTTATTTTATTTTTGTTTCTGTTCAAGTGTTTTTTACTTTTTTATTTTAGCAGAATAATTGGGTATCATTGTCAACGCACTTGGGCTTTATTGTTAACGCAATTCGTACTATTGTACTGTCACATATGACTCACCAAGAATGAAGAGCAAATCAGGCTTGTCGCTACAATTGAGGATATGGACAAATCACAAAATTTGTTCTATGCTTATACCAAGCCTTGTAACAACTCTATTGTAGCAACATTAAGTCAGTTAAGCCCAACCCCACTCCTAGAATTTCTAGTTTTCCTAGAATGATCCAAGAAGCTTCACCATACCATGCAACATTGAAGACTCCTATTGTGGAATAACCTTGTGTGATTTGCGTGCAAGTATCAACTTGATGCTTATGTCCATGCTTAGGCGATTGAGGATTGGTGAGGTTAGACCAATGACTATTACACTTGCAGCTGGTAGATAGATTGATAGCACATCCTAATGGGAAAATTGAAGATGTGTTGGTACGTATGGATAAATTCATTTTTCTAGCTGATTGTATTGTATTAGATTTTGAGGCAAATAAAGAAGTACCAATTATTTTGGGAGGCCTCTCTAGGCAACTAGTATGACATTGATCGATTTAAAAAAATGTGAATTGACTATGCGAGTTCAAGATGATTAGGTGACCTTTAATGTATTCAATGCCATGACGTTTCCAGATGCAATTGAAGAATGGTCTACTATGTCTGAGATAAAAACATTAGTTTTTTTAGAATTGGAGCGTATCTTTTTTGATGATATGTTGGAACATGTTTCTGTATTTGACCCAACAAATGACGATGAAGATGATGAATGTTTGGCTTTGTTAGGGTATAATTCAAAGGGATTCACTTCGAAAGCTTGATTTAAATCATTGAAGTTGTCACCTCGTGAGTATACACAATCAAGGGCATCGATTAAGAAGACACCTAAATTGGAATTGAAGATATTATCGTCCTGCTTGAAATATGCTTATTTAGGTCTTTCTTCGACTCTACCTATGATCTTTTTAGGTGAGTTATGTAACAACCCTAACCCAAATTCATTGTCGGTACAAGGTTATGGAGGATTACTGGAGTTTACAAATCAAACAAACAGAAAATGCAAACATTTCATGTCATATAGCAATCATGTCAAAACCAATCAAAATCATACATATTGTCCCTTATACGAGCCCACGAAACCCAAAATACGCATTAGAAATAAATCGAGACTAAATCGAAAACTCAAAAAATTTTTGGTAAACATTTAAAATTTTCAACACTATAAGGGTCATTTGGCCTTGTGGCCAGGCCATGTGACTCACACGGTCAAGTGACACACCCATGTATCAGGCCGTGTGGACATTCAAAATAGGAACACAAGGCTGTTTTTGTGCTGTTAACTCACTGACTTGTACCACATTGCCAAGCCACACGCCCGTGTGCCAGGCCGTGTGAGCATACTGACTTGCACCCTTTAAAAGATACAGGGGACACACGGTAGTGTCACCTAGCCATGTGTCACACACGACTGAGACACACCAGTGTCTCTGCCCGTGTGGACGAAAATAGACTATTTTACAAGTCACATTTGTCACCCAATTTGGCACCGACCTAAACTCAATATTTTGCATATACACAAGTCATAAATAGGCATCCAAAACAAACCAAAATCAAGCCTTAAACATGTAATATCTTCACATACAAACAATATACCCTTAGGCACCTCAAATAACAACTTATAACATGTATATCTAAACATTCAATATATCCAATTGTTTAACTAACTTATATGCATATTTGTACTCAAAGTTTACCAAGCTAATTTGCATCATTTCAAACCAAATCACTTATCTACCAAAACATATCATTTGGTGCCAAAAAATACATTTCAAATACTAACATATTTAAATATATAAACCTTACATATCAAAGTACCAATTCATGATCAATTCATCACATTCCAAAACACATGTATGAAATGCACATTTAGGTAACATTTATCTTTCACCATACAACCATACATCAACCATATAAGGCAAATATGCACAAACAAAAATGTGCCAAAACACAAAACAAACTAATGGCTAATCTCAACAAATTACATATAGGCCAACATTAGCCAAAACAACCTATACATGCCATTATAATCGAAAATAACCAACCAAAAGTACCGAATGAGTCGATGAATAGTGTGATATAGCTCAATAAGCTTCCAACCCAAACGAGCTTTCAAATCACTATAAAACATGAAAAATAACACAGAGTAAGCATTTAAGCTTAATAAGTTCATATAACACAGAATTTAACTTACCATTTAACCACAATTTAGGTAAGTAAACATAGCATATCCCAACCAATTTGACCATAAGCCTAAACTCATGTTAACCACATATTAGCCATGTAATCACATATAAAATCTAATACACATGGATAAATTCAACAAGTAATCACATTTCATATACATGTATTATTTATTTCATATATCAATGTATCATTTAACATCACTTTCATGTATTTCATGTAAATACATGTAATAGTCCATATCTAACTCATAATCTCGTAACAGAATAGTACCCGTTGAGCCATTTAGAATATAGTTGGATACGTGGGTAGTACACATGAGGTGTACTGAACTATAATCCGTCAATTCCTGCACATGTACGCTCATACGAGCTCTAAATCAGTATGCTCTTACGAGCTATAAACGATAAAATCCTCCTAGCTGAATAACAGTAAGCTCCTCCGAGCTAAATAACGGTAAGCTCATGCGAATTGAATATCAATAAGCTCATACGAGCTAAAATCGGTAACCCTAATGACATGTCATTTGTATCCTACAAATTCCTAGAGTTCAAAAGGGGCTCGGTAGTCGTCGTACATCGTCGGATATGCAATCAGTATTCATTCATGGCAATTACACAATTCACAAACATATAGTTCAATTTAAAACATATAAATGTACAATTTAATTACACGAATTTACCTCGACGAGTGTACGTAGATACGAAAGCGACTAATTTGAGATTTTCTTTTTGCCTCGATCTAACTCCATACGAGGTCTAACTGGATCTATACAAATGAATTTAACTCAATTCAATATAATTCATATTCAATTTAGTCTAACATATAATTTTGGAAAAATGATTTTAATTCCTTTGTAATTTAATCCCTAGGCTCAAAAAATGAAATTCATGCAATTTAATCCTTACCCAAGCCTAGCTGATTTTTATACATATTAATAACAGCCCATGTATTTCATAAATTAACAATTTTACCACATAATATTCTCTATTTTCCAATTTAATCCCTATTTGACAATTTTACTAAAAATTCATTTACAAAAGTTGTTTATCTAACAACATTCATTTTCTTTCATCAAACTTCAAAACTCAAATATGCTCATTAATGGAAAACCCTAATACTTTAACAGTTTCAAAAGTTAGTCTCAAGGCTAGCTAGATTAAGCTACAATAATCCTGAAAATATAAAAATCATCAAAAATGAAATAAAACCATACCTAAATGGACAATGGAAGCTTGGCCGAATACTAAGGACAACAATGGCATTGTTCATCTTCACAACCGGATGAAGAAACAAAATTAAAGATGAAAACTTTATTTGTTTTATTTATTTTATTTTTATTTACTAATTTACTTAATTAACCTTTAAAAACATTAATAATTACAAAATTACCAAGCCATTATCAACCACTAACTCATTAATGGGATAATTACCATATAAGGACCTCCACTTTTAAGTTCCATGGCTATTAAATACCTTTATCTATTAGAACTCAACTTTTACACTTTACGCGATTTAGTCCTTTTTAACAAATTGAACATGTAAACGATAAAATTTCTTAACGAAATTTTTATATGAAATTTCTATCAAGCTATAGGCAATAAAATAATAATAAAATAAATTTTTTGACCTCAAATTTGTGATCCTGAAACCACTGTTCTAATTTCACTAAAAACGGGCTGTTACAAGTTAACCGAGACTCAAAAAGAAAAATTGCTTGAAGTTCTTAAAAATTTCAAAAGGGAAATCGGGTGGACTATAGTAGATATTTGAGGCATTAGTCTTTCTCTGTGCATGCATAAAATCTTATTAGAATATGCAGAAAAGGGAGCAAATGATGTAAAAAGAAGACTAAACCCGATTATGAAAGAAAAAGTTAAGAAAGAAATCATGAAATAGTTAGATGTGGAGATTATTTACCCCATCTCTGACAACTCCTGGGTAAGTCTGGTTCAGTGTGTGCCGAAGAAAAGGGGAATCATAGTTGTAGAAAATGAAAATAATAAAATGGCCCTGACATGAACAGTTACCGGCTAGTGAATTTGTGTGGATTATAGAAAGTTGAATAGAACAACTCAAAAAGACCATTTTTTATTGTCATTCTTAGATTAGATGTTAGATATGCTTGTGGGACGAGAGTACTATTATTTCTTGGATGGATATTCGGGGTACAACCAGATAGTTGTAGCTCCATAAGATCAATACAAAACCACATTCACCTGACTATACAGTACGTTTGCTTTTTGAAGAATGTGTTTTGGTTTATGCAATGCGCCTGCAACTTTTCAAAGGTGCATGATGGCAATATTTGGTTAAGCAATTTTTAGAATTATTCATGGATGACTTTTCAGTTTTTGGGATTCTTAAGACAACTATTTGAATAATTTGGCCATGGTGTTGAAAAAGTGCAAGGAAACAAAACTTGTCATTAACTAGGAGAAATGTAATTTTATGGTTAAGGAAGGTATCGTTTTGGGATACAAAATATCAAGATAGATAATAGAAGTTAATAAAGCAATAATCATTTTTTCAAAACGCTCCCACCTCTTGTTTCTATAAAAGGCATTAGGAGTTTTCTATGTCTTGTTGGATTCTATTAGAGGTTCATCAAGGATTTTTCCAAAATCTCCAAGCCACTTTGCAATTTATTAAAAAAAGACACAACATTTAACTTTGACAAGAATGCCTGAAAGCTTTTGACGACTTGAAACGTTGATTAATTTCGGCACCGATCATTGTCACACCAGATTGAAATTCTCCTTTTGAGTTGATATGCGACGCTAGCAACTTCGTAGTAGGAGTTTTAATAAGACAGCGGAGGAATAATATCCCATCTATCACATGAGTCAAACCTTGATAGGAGAATAATTGAGCTACATAGTAACTAAAAATAGCTACTTGTTATCTTTTTGCTTTTGATAAATTTTGTTCTTATCTTGTAGGGACTAAGGTGGCGGTCTATACTAATCATTCGGCCATAAAATATGTACTCGTGAACAAAGATGCTAAATCAAGATTGATTCGAAGGGTGCTTTTACTCCAAGAATTTGATCTTTATATTTAGGGCAGAAAGGGGTAGAGAATCAAGTGGCAGATCATCTATCGAGATTGGAGAAATAAGAGGAAACTCATTCCCTTATTCCTATTAATGAATATTTCCTAGATAAAGACATCTTTGAGGTAAATATACATGAAACTCCTTGGTTTGCTAACTTTACCAACTTTTTATCCAATGGACGTATGCCTTCAGAGATGACACACTAACAGTGGAAGAAATTCTTACATGATGTGTGGTTCTATTTTTGGGAGGAATCATATTTATTCAAGCAGCGTGTAAATCAGATGATTTGAAGGTGTGAAGTGATCATGTGTCTGAAAGTCTTAAAATTTTATATAATGAATGATCGAGCCTAAGAACTATCACCACGATTGAGGTAAGCGCACCTATCGAACAGTAGTATAGTTTAGTGGCAATACCGAATTGTCGAACCCAAGGGAACCAAAAGTACTAATGCTAGCTTTCTTTTTATTAATTAGCCTAAGAATTAAGAGAATTCTTATTTAATCTAAAATCAACTAACTACTAAGCTAAAGATTCTAAGACAGAAAATAAATTGGGAAAATACTTGTGGGAAAATACCAATTAATTAATACAATACCCGAGGAAGAATTCACCTAGACTTCACTTGTTATTTAACTTTGAACCAAACGATTTATTCACTTGACTTGATCTATAGGATTTCCTAATTTATATTAATACCTCTCTCGAGACTACTAACGTCTAACCCTAGGTTGATTAATTGAAATCTCTTCCTAATTAAAACCCCTAGAATTGCATTAACTCGATCATGGACTCTCATTTTAGGTTTGACCCTAATCCGGTAGATTTTCGCCATCCTATCTCTAGGGTTGTGATCAACTCCGCTTAACTATGCTAGATCTACCCTTAAACAGGGAATATTCCTCCTCTGCCTAAGCACATTAATACTTGAATCAATATCCTGAAATATCAAAATAAGAATTAAGAACACATAATTAAGAACAAATCAGGTATTTATCTTATAATTCAAAAATGATAACAAGATCTATCTTAAGTTCCATTCCCCTCAGGTATTTGAGGGGTTTAGTTTATAATTATAAAAAAATACATCTCAAAAGAAAATATAAAATAAAACATAAGAAAAACCCTAAAACCCCCTGAAGGAAATTGAAGGAAAGATCTTCCGTCTTGAGTATGACTCCGGCTTTTAAGATGAATATGACTCCGGCTTCTTAAGATGAATCAATTGGCTTTCTTCGAGTAAATCCCACAATTCGGCCTCCCTGGCTTAGCTCTTCGGCCTACCTGAATGCCCCCTTGAAGGTTGGCCTCTAGGGTGTTCATATAGGCTTTTGGAATGTCTTTCTTTGCCTCTAAGTACCCTATTCCGAATAGAATTAAAACAGGTCACGTTAGGAACACGTCCGTGTGGCAAGACAGTGTGATTCAAATCCAGGTCGCGGTCGAATCTGCTAAAGAGGCACGATCGTGTGTCTTGGGCCCAGGTCGTGTGTAATTCGTGCTTTGGCCCATTTTTTTCGTTTTTGGGCTGTTTCTCGTTCTTTTTATCTTCCGGTGCTCTCCTAAGTATAAAGCATAAAATTAAAGAATTAGGAGCACCAAATTCCATAAGTCAGGAAATAAATCATCCAAAAGTATGCTAAATGTGGGATTAAAATATGAACATATTACGATTTATCAAATACCCCCACACTTAAGCATTTGCTTGTCCTCAAGGAAAAGTCTCAACTCACAATTAAAACGAACTTTCTCGATTCATAATATTCATCGATAATGTTTCATCATAATTCATAGATAATTCATACATTGATAATTTAAGTAGAAGGGTCTTAAAGATTCAAGCAATCAAAGTCATAGTTTTTGTAGCATGAAAATATAGGTGTTCTCCCTACCTAAATAATCACCTTTACTTCAAAATCGACAAGAGTTAACATCCTCACTAAAGATTCACTCAAAGTGTTTTAAGGTTCAAAATAAAACACTCATTAGTCAAACATGAAAAGTTAATCTCATAGGCTTGCATGAAAATCAAATTTTCACCACTATAAAATGAAATGATACATAGATCAAAAGGTCTTTAAAAGGGTTGTAATGGGGCTTAGATTAAAGGTGTGGACAAAGGCTGAATTAGAGGGTTAGAATCGAGATTGAATTGACAATTTACCTAACTAGAAAAATGAACTAATCTTGAATAATTACATTAATTGAAAACTTGAAACACTAATAATACGAGTTTTTTCTTCAAGATGTAGAATTTAAATGTATAAGCTCACTTAATTATAGAACTAATAATGAATATACTTTAATTTTTTTATTGTTTTAAGAACAAATCAAATATTTACAATAATAAGAAAGAACTTTAACAACTGAAATATAGAACATAATTAGGTAACTACTCAAAATCAAATCTCGACAAAAAGGTAGTCAAGAGGAACTGTGATAACAAATACAAGATGAGTTTTGAGTTAATATTAGTGGCTGAATCAAAAACGATTTGTTAAGATCAAAAAGGTTTACTAGGGGTTAATTATGAGGGTAGGCTTTTAGTGGAGTGAGTGGGTTAAATCCTAAGTGTCTTTATCATCTCAGTTTATCAAATCAAAGGTGTGGTCTCAACATGTATAATCAAAGCAAGTTCTAGAATAACAAATCAGAGTTGACGCACTCATAATCAATAAAGTGAGCACGAAAAATGTATTCTCTTAAGGCTCAAAATCTCACAAAAATTATGATTTTTTATGTCAACCTTGAAAATTTTAAATTTTAAGGTAATATTCAAATTTAGGTCAACAACCTAGCAAATTTTTAACTTTGAAAATAGGCTTATCATGGTTGATTCTCTAGTATCTTAAAGTTTAAATCATCAATGCACAATTAACTATGACTTAATCCAAAACATATCAATGAAAATCATAAGTCAATAGAAGTTTCATTCTAATTAGTAATATGAGAAAATTACTTTAAGAACAAGAAATAATTCAGGGATTTTCAAATAATATTATAGTTGACCTTTCATGCTTAAGATGTACATTGTCCTCAATGTACAAAGATAAATAAAATGACAATATAGTGAAAAAATCAAAAGATAGGGAGAGAAGTGAAACTTCTTGAATTTTGGATGGAGTTAATAAAAAGAAACCAGATAGGATTGAGGAGATGTGAACGTAGGGGAGCGCCTCGAACCGTTTGAATTGAATCCTTGAAGCAGCCGGCCTGATCTTATTGTATCCTAAGCTAAATCTAAATGACATGAAGAATAAGAAGAAAATAATAAAGAAAATAAAAGTAAAAATAAAAATAAGAATAAAAGTAAATAATGGAAAATAGATATGCGTTCAAAAGAAAGGGAAAGGAAAGAAGATTTGGGGGAGAAAGTAAACAAAAGAAGGGGTTTGAAATAGTGATCAGGGCTCTGGTGGTTGCCCACGCTCATGTACCTACCTGTGATGGCCACACGGCCACAGCCACAGCCGTGTATAAGGCCGTGTGGGTATGAAAACCTGCGCCTAAAAGTCTGGTTAGTTTTTAGTTAGGTGCTAAAAATTGAAAATATGAAAATTAATGGGGTTAGTGCTCGGGTTGCCTCCCGAGAAGCACTCGTTTAAAGTCTTAAGCTAGACTTACCTCTCATTCACATAATCATGGTGGTTTGAAGAGTTGAAACTCCTCAATTTTGCTATCAATTCTATGATTCTTATATAGTTCGAGTCTAGTAGTGTTTACCTTAAAATGTCTAACTTAGGATTAGTTACCTCGACTGTTCCATTAGGGAAAACATTAAGTACCTTAAAAGGGATTTTGTCGTTTGCATTAAGGTCTGAAGTGGAGATTCGAGGGTCTTTCTTATCCAACAATACCTGATCTCCTATCTTAAACTGGGTTGTCCTATCTTTAAGTTTGACATGGTTTTGCTTTGGTTCTGCTTCATGTGTTTTCGGTTTTTCCTTGACGTGTGGCTTCCACTCGTCTAGTTCATCGATCTGAAGCCTTCGTTCCTCATGAGTTACTTCTTTATTGGCATGAGGTCTAGGATCTGGCTCAGTTGTGTGATTCTGTGGTGCTTCCTGAAAAGAAGGTTTAACCAAATGGTCATAAATAAAATTAATTTTCTCACCTTGATTGCTTGATGTCCTAGCTAAGTCTAGAGCTTGAAGACCGGTTGATTTGTCACCTACATAGAGCATAAGTTCTCCTGTGCCAATATCAATTTTAGTTCTAGCAGTTGCTTAAAAGGGTCTTCCTAAAATTAAAGGGATATTATTGTCCTCATCCATATTTAAAACATTAAAGTCTACTGGGAATATGAATTTGTCAATTTTTACTAGCACATCCTCAGTTATACCCTAGGAATTCTAATAGTTTTATCAGCTACTTGAATGCTCATCCTAGTTTGTTTGGGTTTCCTTAGACCTAACTGTTTAAACATTTTATAAGGCATAACATTTATATTTGTCCCTAAATCAGCTAAAACATTATTAACAGTTAAACTACAAAATAAACATTAAATTGTAAAACTCCCTAGATCTTTTAATTTTTGTGGTAGTTTATTTTGCAAAATTGCTGAGCACATTGCATTCAGCTCCACATGCGATGCTTCGTCTAACCATCGTTTATTTGTCAAAAGCTCTTTTAAAAATTTCCTTGAATCTAGCATCTGTGAAGAGTTTCAAGAAACGGTAAGTTAATATGTAATTTCTTTAAAAGTTTAAGAAATTTACCGAATTGTCCGTCTGTGTTGTCTTTCTTTATCGCATTAGGGTATGGTATACGAGGTTGGTATTCTTTAATTACCGATTTTGGTTTTTCATGACTTACTTCAACCTTACCTTCCGCTACCACATTTTTTTGCCTTAATTTGGGCTCATCTAACCCTTTACTATCATGAGCTGCTATGGCTTGAAGTTGCTCCTTTGGGTTAGCCTCTGTGTTACTTGGCAAGCTACCTTTTGGTCATTCGGAGATCAGCTTAGCAAGTTACTCTAACTGGATCTCGATCCCTTGAATCGATGTTTTTTTTTTTTTAAATGTTGTTTCGGTATTTTAGAAACGTGTTTTTGACACCGCTATGAATTTTGTCAACATCTCCTCAAGGTTAGGCTTCTTTTCTTGTAGGTAGGGCTATTGTTGGAAGTTTGGAGGGGGTTCTTGTCTCTAATTTTCTTAACCATCCCATGAGAAATTGGGGTGGTTCCTCCAACCTGAATTATAAGTATTACTATAAGGGTTATTTGAGGTTTAAAATTGTTACCCATATAGTGAATTTACTCGTTTTCAGCACTCAAGTTGTGAGGTGGATATTCTGTATTGCTCATCCCTCCTCCATTCATATCGCACTACATAACTGGATGTACCTGCGAAGAACCACATAAACCATCAATTCTCTTGATTAAAAGTTCTACTTGTTTGATAGCATGGATACTCCGTCGAGGTTGAAAACACTGGCAACTTTTGTTGGCCTTGTCCTTGTAACTTGCCACGAATAGTTGTTCAGAGAAATCTCATCTATAAACTCATAAGCCGCTTCAGGAGTTTTGTTATTCAGGGTTGTACCGGCGGCAGAATCAATTAATTGCCTAGTCGAGGAGTTCACACCGTTGTAGAAGGTTTGAACCTGAAGCCACAAAGGTAACCCATGGTGAGGGCACCTTCTCAACAAATCCTTGTATCTCTCCTAGACATTATATAGCGTCTCTAAATCCATCTTCACAAAAGAAGAGATATCATTCCTCATTGGCCGTTTTGACCGGCAAAAATATTTTAACAAAAAGCTTTTGATCATTTGATCCCATGTAGTGATTGATCCTCATGAAAGAAAGTTTAACCACTGTTTGGCTTTATTCCTCAAAGAAAAATGAAATAATCGAAGACGGATGGCATCATCAGAAACGTCATTTATTTTGAAGGTATCATAGAATTCTAAAAAATTTGCTAAATGAGTATTTGGGTCCTCATCCTGCAAACCATCAAATTGAACAAATTGTTAAATCACTTGTATAATGTTAGGTTTCAGTTCAAAATTATTAGCAGCAATAGTGGGCTTAACAATACTCGATTCAGCTCCTGTTAAATTAAGTTTAGTATAATCATACACATTACGAGGAGCAGGATTTTGATTCACCGAGTTTGCGGCAACTATAGGAGGTAGCGAATTGTTATCAGCCATCTCTTTGGTAGTATTGGTTTTGTCTTCTATGTAATTTAAGCTTCGCCTTATTTCTCTACGTTTCTGCCAACAGTACCTTTAATATCACTGTCGTAAATTAAGGGTCCTGTCGGGTTCCTTCTAGTCATAAACTAAAGGTACCTACTAGGAACAGAAAAAAAGAAAAATAAAATTAAAAAAGTAAAAATAAAATTTAATTGCAAAAATAAAATATAGCTAAAGTAATAAAAATTGAGCGTTCTTAATATTTCAATTCCCTGACAACGACGCCAAAAATTTGCTCGTGTGTCTGAAAGTCTTAAAAATTTATATAATGAATGATCGAGGCTAGGAACTAACTATCACCACGATTTAGGCAAGCGCACCTATCGAACAATAGTATAGTTTAGTGGCAATACCGGATTGTCGAACCCAAGGAAACCAAAAGTACTAATACTAGCTTTCTTTTTATTAATTAGCCTAAGAATTAAGGGAATTGTTATTTAATCTAAAATCAACTAACTACTAAGCTAAAGATGCTAAGACACAGAGAATGAATTGGGGAAATACTTGTGGGAAAAAACCAATTGATTAAGACAATACCCGAGGAAAATTCCACTTAGACTACTCTGAACCAGACGATTTATTCACTTGACTTGATCCGTAGGATTCCCTAATTTATATTATTACCTCTCGAGGCTACTAACGTCTAACCCTAGGTTGATTAATATCCTGAAATATCAAAAAAGAATTAAGAACACATAATGAAGAACAAATCAAGTATTTATCATATAGTTTAGAAAATAATAACAAGATCCGTATTAAGTTTTACCCCCCTCAAGTATTTGAGGGGTTTAGTTCATAATCGTGAAAGAATACATCTCAGAATAAAATATAAAACAAAATATAAAAAACCCTAAAACCCCTGAAGGAAATTGAAGGGAAGATCTTCCGTCTTGAGTATAAATCTGGCTTCTTGAGATGAATCAACTGGCTTTCTTCGAGTAAATCTCACAATTCGGCCTCTCTGGCTTAGCCCTTCGGCCTACCTAAATGCCCCCTTGAAGGTTGGCCTCTAAGGTGTTATATAGGCTTTTGGAATGTCTTTCTTTGCCTCTAAGTACCCTATTTCGAATAGAATTAAAACAGGTCACACCAGGGACACGCCCGTGTAGCACAGCTATGTGAATCGAATTCAGACCGTGGTCGGATCTGCTAAAGAGGTACGACCATGTGTCTCTGGCCTAGGCCGTGTGCAATTCGTACTTTGGCTCATTTTTTTTGTTTTTGGCCTGTTTCTCGTTCTTTTCATCCTCCAGTGCTCTCCTAAGTATAAAACATGAAATTAAAGAATTAGGAGCACAAAATTCCATAATTCAGGAAATAAATCATCCAAAAGTATGCTAAATGTGGGATTCAAATATGAACATATTGTAGTTTATCATGCGGCTGAAAGCGAGGTGAAGGATATCCTTTACCACTTTTATTCATCTTTATGTGGGGGACATTTCAGGGGTACACGTACAGCAACCAAAGTGTTACAATTTGAGTTCTTCTCGCTGACATTGTCTAAAGATGCACATGTATATGTGAGGAAATGCAATCGGTGTCAACGGGCTAGACATATTTCAAAAATGTATGAAATGCCTTTGAATAACATCCTTGAAGTTGAATTGATTGATGTATAGGGCATCATTTTTATTAGCCCATTCCCTCCATCTTATCGTAATTCATACATTTTGGTAGTAGTCAATTACGTTTCCAAATGGGTAAAGGCCTAGGCAAACCCAACAAACAACTCTAAGGTGGTCATACATTTTTTACAGAAACACAGATTCACTTGATTTGGGACTTCAAAGGATAAAATCAGTGACGAAGGGACTCATTTTATGAATAAGTGGTTGGCCTAGTTATTTGATAAATATAATGTGAAGCAAAAGATTGCTACGACTTATCACCCGCAAACTAATAGGCAAGTTGAGTTGTCAAACAGAGAAATAAAAAGCATATTATAGAACGTGGTGTGTCTGAATCGAAAAGACTGGTCCAAGAGACTTGACGACACCTTGTGAGCCTACCAAATAGCATTCAAAACACCATTGTGGATTTATCCCTATCGCCTGTTATTCGAAAAAGCTAGTCATTTACCAATGGAACTTGAGCATAGAGCTTATTGGGCTCTTAAGCAACTCAATTTGAATCTGAAGCTTGCTGGTAAAAAACGGATGTTGCAACTCAATGAATTAGAAGAGAAAAGACTCTTCTTTCATGAAAATGCCAAAATATTCAAAGAGAAAATTAAGAGGAGGCATGACAAGCACATTGTTCGGTGGTCTGAAAGTCTTAAAAATTTATATAATAAATGATCGAGCCTAGAAACAAGCTATCACCACGATTGAGGCAAGCGCACCTATCGAACAGTAATATAGCTTAGTGGCAAGACCGGATTGTCAAACTCAAGGGAACCAAAAGTACTAATACTGACTTTCTTTTTATTACTTAGCCTAAGAATTAAGGGAATTGTTATTTAATCTAAAATCAACTAACTACTAAGCTAAAGATGTTAAGACAGAGAATGAATTGGGAAAATACTTGTGGGTAAAAATCAATTGATTAAGACAATACCAGAGGAAAAATCCACTTAGACTTCACTTATTATCTAACTCTGAACCAAACGATTTATTCACTTGACTTGATCCGTAGGATTCCCTAATTGATATTAATACTATCTCGAGGCTACTAACGTCTAACCCTAGGTTGATTAATTAAAATCTCTTTCTAATTAAAATCCCTAGAATTGCATTAACTCGATCTATAGGCTCCCATTTTAAGTTTGACCCTAATCCGATAAATTTTCGTCATCTTATCTCTAGGGTTGCAATCAACTCCGCTTAACTATGCTAGATCTACTCTTAAATAGGGAATATTCCTTTACTTCCTAAGCACATCAATACTTAAATCAATATCCTGAAATATCAAAATAAGAATTAAAAACACATAATTAAGAACAAATCAGACATTTATCATATAGTTCAGAAAACGATAACAAGATCTGTCTTAGGTTTCATCCCCCTCAGGTATTTAAGGGGTTTAGTTCATAATTATAAAAGAATACATCTTAGAAGAAAATATAAAACAAAACATAAGAAAAACCCTAAAACCCCCTGAAGGAAATTAAAGGGAAGATCTTCCAAAAACCCTAAAACCCCCTGAAGGAAATTAAAGGGAAGATCTTCCGTCTTGAGTATGATTCCGGCTTCTTGAGATGAATTAACTGGCTTTCTTCGAGTGAATCCCACAATTCTAGCTTCTCTGGCTTGGCTCCTCAGCCTACCTAGACGCTCCCTTGAAAGTTGACCTCTAGGGTATTTATATAGGCTTTTGAAATGTCTTTCTTTGCCTCTAAGTACCCTATTCCGAATAGAATTAAAATAGGTCACGTCAGGGACATGCCCGTGTGGCACACCCGTGTGAATCCAGTTATAGGCCGTGGTAGGGTCTGCTAAGAAGGCACGACCGTATGGCTTAGGCCTAGGTCGTGTGTGTTTCATGCTTTGGCCCAATTACTCATTTTTTGGCTCGTTTCTTGTTCTTTTAATTCCTCGATGCTCTCCTAAGTATAAAACATGAAATTAAAAGATTAAGAGCACCAAATTCCACAATTCAGGGAATAAATCATCCAAATGTATGCTAAATGTGGGATTAAAATATGAACATATTACGGTTCATCAAATACCCCCACACTTAAGCATTTATTTGTCCTCAAGCAAAATTTTTAACTCACAATTAAAATGAACTTTCTTAATTCATAATATTCATCGATAATGTTTCATCATTATTAATAAATAATTCATACATTAATAATTTCAGTAGAATGGTCCTAAAGATTCAAACAATTAAAGTCATAATTTTTGTAGCATGAAAATATAGGTATTTCCCTTTACTTGAATAATCACCTTTAATTCAAAATCGACAAGAGTTGACATGCTCAATAAAGATTAACTCAAATCACTTAAAGTGTTTAAGGTTCAAAATAAAACACTCATTAGTCAAACATGAAAAGTTAATCCCATAGGCTTACATGAAAATCAAATCTCAACCACTATAAAATGAAGTGATACACAGATCAAAAAATTTTTTAAGGGTTGTAAAGGGCTTAGGTTAAAGGTATGGATAAAAGTTGAATTAAAGGGTTAAAATTGAGATTGAATTGACAATTTACCTAACTAGAAAAATGAACTAATCCTAAATAATTACATCAATTGAAAACTTGTAATACTAATAATACAAGCTTTTTCTTCAAGATGTGGAATTTAAACGTATAAGTTAATAGAAGTTTCATTCTAATTAGTAATATAAGAAATTTACTTAAAGAACAATACATAATTTAGGGATTTTCAAATAATACTATAGTTGACCCCTCACATTTAAGATGTATATTGTTTTCAATGTACAAAGATAGATAAAATGACAATATAGTAATCAAATCAAAAGATAGGGAGAGAAGTGAAATTTTCTAAATTTTAGATGGAGTTAATGAAAAGAAACTAGATAGGATTGGTAGAGGTGAACGTGGGGGAGCGCCTCGAATCGTTTAAAATTGGATCCTTGAAGCAGCCGGCCTAATCTTATTGTATCCTAAGCTAAATCTAAATGGCATGAATAAAAAAAAAGAAAATAATAAAGAGAATAACATAAAAATAAAAGTAAATAATGAAAATTGGGTATGCATTCAAAAAGAAAAGGGGAAAGGGGAAGAAGATTTGGGGGGGAAGTGAATAGAAGAAGGGGATTTTAAATAGTGATCAGGAATCTGGTGGTTGCCCACGCCCTTGTATCTACCTATGGTGGCCACACGGCCACGACCGTGTGGGTATGAAAACCTGTGCCTAAAAGTCTAATTAGTTTTTGGTTAGGTGCTAAAAATTAAAAATATGAAAATTAATGGGGTTATTGCTCGAGTTACCTCCCGAAAAGCGCTCGTTTAAAGTCTTAAGCTACACTTACCTCTTATTCGCATAATCAATGGTGGTTTGAAGAGTTGAAACTCCTCAATCTTGCTATCAATTCAATGATTCTTATATAGTTCGAGTCGAGTAATGTTTACTTGATCTCTTGTCTTAAACTGGGTTGTCCCATATTTAAGTTTGACATGATTTTGCTTTGGTTCTGCTTCGTGTGTTTTCAATTTTTCCTTGACGTGTGACTTTCACTCATCTAGTTCATCAATTAAAGCCTCGTTCCTCATAAATTTCTTTTTTATTGGCACGAGGTCTATGATCTGGCTCAGTTGTGTAGCTTCGTGGTGTTTTCTATTAGGAAGGTTAACCATTTGGTTATCAATAGAATTTACGTTTTCACCTTTATCGCCCGATGTCCTAGCCGAGTCAAGGGCTTGAAGAGTGATCGTTTTGTCACCTACACAAAGTGTGAGTTCTTCTGTACCAACATCAATTTTAGTTCTAGCAGTTGCTAAAAAGGGTCTTCCTAAAATTAAGGGGATACTATTGTCCTCATCCATATCTAAAACGAAAAAATCTACTAGGAATATGAATTTATCAATTTTCACGAGTACATCTTCAATTATACCCCTAGATATTCTAATAGTTTTATCAACTAATTGAATACTCATCTTAATTTGTTTGGGTTTCCCTAAACCTAGCTGTTTAAATATTTTATAAGGCATAATATTAATACTTGTCCCTAAATCAGCTAAAGCATTATCAATAGAGAAACTACCAATTAAGCATGACTTTGTAAAACTCCCTAAATCTTTTAATTTTCATGATAGTTTATTTTGCAAAATTGCCGAGCACATTGCGTTTAGCTCTACATACGATGCTTCGTCTAACCGTCGTTTATTTGTCAAAAATTCTTTTAAAAATTTCCTTGAATCTGGCATCTGCGAAAAAGTTTTAAAAATGGTAAGTTAATATGTAATTTCCTTAAAAGTATAAGAAATTTATCAAATTATTCGTCTGTGTTGTCTTTCTTTATCGCATTGAGGTATGATATACGAGTTTAGTATTCTTTAATTACCGGTTTCAATTTTTCTTGACTTTCTTCAACCTTACCTTCATTTACCACAGATTCTTACCTCGGGTTTGGTTCGTCCAACCCTTCACTATCGTGAGCAATAATGGCTTGAAGTTACTATTTTGGGTTAGTCTCAGTGTTACTTAGCAAGCTACCTTATGATCGTTATGAGATCAACTTAATAAGCTGACCTAACTAGTTCTCGATCCCTTGAATTAATGCTTACTAATTTTTTAGTGTTGTTTCGGTGTTTTGGAAACGAGTTTCTAACACCGTGATAAATTTTATCAGCATCTCTTCAAGGTTCAATTTTTTTTTGTGGGTAGGTTTGTTGTAAGTTTAGGGGGCTGTCTCTGATTTCTTAGACCACCCCACAAAAAATTTGGATGATTCCTCCAACCTGCATTGTAAGTGTTATTATAAGAATTATTTTGAAGTCGAGGATTATTACCAATATAATTTATCTGCTCATTTTTCTTGCCATGTTCGTAGGGTGGGTACTCAGGATTCGCCACACCTCCACTTGTTTCGCACTGTATTACCAAATGTACCTAGGAAGAACCACACAAACCATCAATCTTTTTATTTAACATCTCTACCTGGTTTGATAGTATTGTCACTGCGTCAAGGTTGAAAACTCCAACTGCTTTTATCGGACTTATCCTTGTAACTTGCCACTGATAGTTGTTCAGTGACATCTCCTTTATAAACTCATAGACCGCCTCAAGAGTTTTGTTATTAAGGATTCCGCCGACGGCTAAATCGATTAATTAACTAGTTGAGAGGTTCACACCGTTGTAAAAGGTTTGGACCTGTAGCCACAATAGTTACCCCTAGTGAAGGCACCTTCTTAGTAAATCTTTGTATCTCTCCCATGCATCGTATAGTATTTTTAGATCCATCTGCACAAAAGAAGAAATATCATTCCTCAACTTGACCGTTTTGGCCGGCGAAAAATATTTCAATAAATTTTCGATTATTTGATCCCATGTAGTGATTGATCCTCATGAAAGAGCATTTAACCACTGTTTGACTTTATTTTTCAGAGAAAAGAAAAATAACCGAAGACGAATGGATCATTAAAAACGTCATTTATTTTGAAAGTATCACAAAATTCTAAAAAATTCGCCAAATGATTATTTAGATTTTCATCCTGCAAACCATCAAACTGAACAAACTGTTGTATTATTTGAATTGTGTTAAGTTTCAGTTCAAAATTATTTGCAGCAATAACAGGTCTAACAATATTTGACTCAGTTCCTGTTAAATTAGGTTTAGCATAATCATACATAATTCAAGGAGCATGATTTTCGGCCACCTCCTAAAGTAACGGATTATTCTCAGCCATCTTTTCGGCAGTATTAATTTCGTTTTCTTGCTCTTATTGTATGTAATTTAAGCTTCGCCTTATTTCTCTACGATTTCTGCAAACAATACCTTCGATATCACTGTCGTAAATTAAAGATCCTGTCAAGTTTCTTCTATTCATAAACTAGAGGTACCTACTAAGAACAAATAAAAAAATTAAAAAAGTAAAAATGAAATTTAATTGTAAAAATAAAATATGGCTAAAGTACTAAAATTTGAGCGTTCTTAATATTTCAATTCCTGACAACGGCGCTAAAAACTTGTTCGTTGGTCTGAAAGTTTTAAAAATTTATATAATGAATGATCGAGATTAGAAACTATCACCATGATTGTGGCGAGCGCACCTATCGAACAGTAGTATAGCTTAGTGGCAAACCGAATTGTCGAACCCAAGGGAACCAAAAGTACTAAAACTGATTTTTTATTATTTAGCCTAAAAATTAAGGGAGTTATTATTTAATCTAAATCAACTAACTATTAAGCTAAAGATACTAAGACATAGAGAATAAATTAGAGAAATACTTTTAAGAAAATCAATTGATTAAGACAATACCCAAGGAAGAATTCACCTAAACTTCACTTGTTATCTAGCTCTGAACCAAACGATTTATTCACTTGACTTGATCCATACGATTCTCTAATTTATATTAATACCTCTCTCGAGCTACTAACGTTTAACTTTTGGTTGATTAATTGAAATCGCTTTCTAATTAAAACCCTTAGAATTGCATTAACTCAATCTATGGACTCCCATATTAGGTTTGACCTTGATCCGACAAATTTTCGTCATTCTATCTCTAGGATTGCGATCAACTCCGCTTAACTATGCTAGATCTACTCTTAAACAAGGAATATTTCTCTTCTGCCTAAGCACATCAATACTTGAATCAAATATTTTGAAATATCAAAACAAGAATTAAAAACACATAATTAAGAACAAATCAAATATTTATCATATAGTTCAGAGAACGATAACAAAATCCATCTTAAGTTTCATTCCCCTCAAGTATTTGAGGAGTTTAATTTATAATTATAAAAGAATACATCTCAGAAGAAAATATAAAACAAAACATAAAAAAAAACCCCTAAAATCCCCTGAAGGAAATTGAAGGAAAGATCTTCCATCTTGAGTATGATTTTGGCTTCTTGAAATGAATCAACTGACTTTCTTCGAGTGAATCCCACAATTCTGGCTTGGCTCCTCGGCCTACCTAGACGCTCCCTTGAAGGTTACCTCTAAGGTGTTTATATAAGCTTTTAGAATGTCTTTCTTTGCTCTAAGTACCTTACTCCGAATAGAATTAAAACAGGTCACGCCAAGGACACGCCCATGAGGCATGCCTGTGTAAATCGAGTTATAGGCCGTGGTCAGGTCTGCTAAGAAGGCACGATCGTGTGGCTTAAGCCCAAGTCGTGTGCGTTTCGTGCTTTGACCTAATTACTCCTTTTTTACCCCGTTTCTCGTTCTTTTCATCCTCCGGTGCTCTCCTAAGTATGCTAAATGTATGCTAAATCATCCAAAAGTATGTTAAATGTAAGATTAAAATATGAACATATTACGATTTATCACACATCTAGGCTCGAGAATTTGAAAAAGGTCAACAAGTTTTACTATACAACTCCAAACCAAAGTTCTTCCCAAGAAAACTAAAGTCCCAATGGTCAGGGCCTTTCACAATCATTAAAGTATTCCCATACGAAGTAGTCAAGTTGCAGAATGATAAAGGAGGTACGTTTAAAGTTAACGGCCGACGGTTGAATGATTTTTGGAGTGGTGAAGTTGAGCAGAATAAAACTTTGCTCACATTTTTTACAAGCAACCGAAATAATATATATATAGGATGAGGAGTCCTAATCAAAATAGTAACCTAAACAACATAAGGTAGGGTCAATTTGACCTAGAAAAAAAAATGAGGTTTTATTATTCTTTTTCATGTTTGTTCATTGTTTTGTCTTTATTCAACAACACTTTTTGTCTTCATTCAACTGTAGCCACCCTTTTGATACTTAAAGAACTACCTCTCGTAATTAACAATCATCATTCCCCTGTTCGTTGTCGATGATAGTCCTTCATTGAACTAGGCATCCTTCAGCATTGCGGTGCAGCTCTAGCGACCACTATCATGTAGTCTTTTGTCTAGGTGTCCCTCAAATAGCAACATGCCACTACCCCAACGCTCGACCATGTTCCACCAACATTGTATGGACAACCACGACAAACCACCTATCCACATCAGTGTTTATTCTATTGTCAGTCAACTGCTCGTAAAATTTTCATGACATCACCATCATCAGCAGAGTTTATATTCTTGTCCGTCTAACCTCTCAACAGCCCTCGAGTCAGTGTTGTTCTTTTCAGTTTCACTCTTTAACATTGTGACTAGCTCTATTTTCAAGAAAATAAACCAACTTCACAATCAGGTCTCATAAAAGAAGATGGTCGACTCCTTATGTTGAAAGCTTTTAGACGTTCCACTGTGTTGAGGCGAGGCAACAATTCCAAACCATTTTTCAGACTCAACCAATGCTCCCAAACAAAGGTTCCATGCTGGCATGTAATGACAGTCTCACCATGCCGTCATTTATACGAAAATTGGTCAACGGGCTTAATCGAAAATAATTTTGTGATGTTAGAACGCCTCTTAATGAAGACACTGTTCATGAGTTTTATGCAACCCTTACTCCATCCATGAAAAAATTCAATTAGAGTACGACAAAATAAAATCGTCCTTAACTCCGACAACTATCAACTCGTTGTTTGGGTTACCAAATATAGATGACGATTACTCAATCAAGCTACAAAATACTGACATAAAGTTTTTTAAGGAAGTCTTATGGGAGATAATGGCTTCTAGAAATGAATGGGTAATCTCGAGGCAAGGAAATCATTCCTGTCGAAAGGAGTTTCTGATCTTAGATGCAAAGGTGTAGTTTTACTTTTTACGGTCAAGCCTAATGCCCTTATCACATGGCTTCACGATCTCAATGGAATGAATGCTCCTATTGTATGTCATCTTAACAAAGAGGTCTATCAATGTTGGAAAGGTGATCCTCAAGGAGATCTGATATTGTGCTATAAAGCAAAAAGGGTGTGTGTATTCTCCCTCGCTTATCACTCTATTGTGTTGAAAAACTTGTGTACCGATGAGAATAGTTATATAAAAGCAAGTGATATTGCTCGAGTAATGGGTGATGTTGCTTGACAAATGCGAGTAGAACCATCTATTGACCTAGATGTGACATCTAGAAATCCCTCTTCTAACACCACCGCACAGCCAAATCTATTTACCATTATGGATATGTTATAACACATGGAGAGGCAACAACAAGCTTATTAGAGATATGTTAAAGTTCGGGACAACTCATTGATGTATGCGTTCAACAAGGTCTTTCACAAACCTTTCGATTTATTGCCTAAATTCTCATATTTGTTAATTTTTCGACAAGGTATTTGTATTTAATTTTGAGGAAGTTAGAGAGGGGTATTAGTATTGTATCCCCATTAAAAATCCTTAGTGCTAAACCATATGCAATTCTATGCTCAAGAAATTTTCCTTGAATTGATGTCCATATGTTTTGTGCTTAAAAAAAAAAGTGATCAGTTTTCATGAAAAGGGAATTGGTGAACACAAGTTTTCAATTAAGGAAATGAGGACAAATTGGATGACTTTAGGGGATAATTCTATTTGAAAGGATGATTTCATTACTGAGGTCCAAGGTGAGCTGAGTTTAAAGTTGCTCAACCTAAAAATATTCATCCTTATCCATACCTTGAATCTAGCCATGTTACAACCTTGCAAAGACTTATTAATCTAAACCGTTATGTCAACTACATTAGTGAAGAGAAGTTATTGAGTGCAACCTATGAAGACATAAATTGAACCTTGTAATTATTACTTAGCTTGATCTAAGAAATTGAAATTGGTTAGGAAGAGTTAATTGCGCAGTCAATAAAGCATAAATTCAAAGCATGATTCTGTTAGCATTTTTAATACTTGAGGAAATTGGTTTATGATTGCACATAAGTTAGATATTTGCAAAATTGATTTGAGAGTATAGTATCACTAATATAAGACCATGTGAGGAAATAAATTTTGTGTAATCATATATGTTTGATTCTTGAGTCTTTGATGTTTGTCTAGTGTTGCTTGGGTCATATCAACTAGGTTGGATAGTGTCATCACTCGGAACAAACAATGGATTAAGTTTAGAGGTGTGATAACTCTATAATATCCATTACCCACTTGTAAACCTTTCTTTTTGTTTTCCAACCTTCTCTTTTACCTCTTTCATTTTTTTTCATAAGTACAAATACAAGTAAAATATATTCTTAATTAAATAGTTAAAATAGGTAATACTTTATAATAGTTTGTATAAATTTTATCTCCACTAATTTACTTATAAAAACTAAAGTTCAATTAAAACGTTTTCATACCTAATTAATTATGAATTTAAAAATATTTTATTAAAAACGTTTTCATATCTAATTAATTATGAATTTAAAAATATTTTATCTATAGCATAAATTATTTATATTTATTTATAAAAAATAAAAGCATTATGATAAAAGAAAAGAATAAAAATAAGACATAGAACAAAAACAAATATATATACATATATATGGCAATCAAATAGTTACACATATCACTAACTAGCATTCAATAGAAAAACTAACAAAATGATTGACAAAAGGAATTGATTAAAATAATATTAATAGCTTGAAGTTTTAATTAAAATGTTTTGAAGTTTAAAAACAAATTTTAAATTTGACCTTGAGGAAATTTTATAAAATTGACCCTAAAAATAATTATATCAGAAGTATTTCTTGTTTACTTTTTAAGATAACTTTATATATTTAAAAATACTACTAAATAGTAAACATTAAAATAATATTAAGATATAATTTTTTTAAGGAGTTTGCTTTATAACACTTTTTTTTTTTTTTGTTTTCTCGGTCAACTTGGGTAGCACGTTTGCTTCTTGGTTTTCTCTACAATATCAAGTTTTTCTAGTTTTTTGGCGAGTTACGGAGGTTTGAAGTGAGTGAACAATGGAAGAGGAGTTAGCGAATCTCAACATAGTCGACAAAAAGAAAGAGTCGGTGCTAGCTCAAGGAAATGAAAAAGTGATTGAAGAGGATTATGGTCTGTTTCTATTAGGGCTAGTGTTAACAAATGGTGTTATACATTTCCCGTCGATGAGGAATGTTTTGGCAGATCTATGTCACCCGTTGGGAGGAGTGGCCATTACGGAGATTAAAAAGAAATGAGTTCTATTTTGTTTCTATAATGAGATAAATTTGAAGAGGGTGATGGATAGGATGCCCTGGTTTTTTAATAGGCACATTATTTTTCATAAGTTGGAGAAAGGAGAGGATCAATTGCAAGTTCCTCCTATTTATGCTATCTATTGGGTACAGGTCCATAATCTGTCGTTGGGTTTCATGTCAGAAGGGGTGGCACGACAATTTGGGAACTTATTGGGCAATTTTTAGAATATGATGTTGCGTTAGTGACAAAGGGGGTGAAGAAGCTCAAGCATATAAGGGTGTAGTTGGATGTCTGAAACACACCAAAGAAGAAACGCATTGTTTTCGAGCAAAATAAATCTACATATGCATTTTTTCAATATCAAAAGACAACTTTTTTCTGTTTCTTATGCTATAAATTGGGTCATGGGGAAAGCTTTTGCCCTGTACGATTAATTATGGGTCTCAGAAGGTGGTGTTTGGTTAGGATATTTCCCTGACAGCTCCACCAAGGAGGGCATCATCAACTACCAATAGATGGTTGAGGGACAACTTTGGGGATGGAAGCAGGATATGGATGGAGTTTGAATGGGGGAAAGGAGGGGAGGAGTTTTAAGGATATCCAAACTACTTATTCTTATCAAATAAGAAAAAGAGGTTTTAAGGGTTATCGGGATAAGGTGGTTAGAAACGTTGTTCAAGGAAATAGGAAAATGAGAGGTCGGTCAGGATAGGGGTTGGGCTCTGATGAGGTAAATAGAGTGGATTTGAGGATGGAAGAGACGCCTATTGAACTTGTAGATAGGAAGAAAAGGCAATCAGTGTAGCATGTGGACTATATAGCCCTAGATAATAAAGATTCAATGGACTTGTACTTGGTTAATGAAATATCAGTGACCGCTATTAAGCAAGTCGGTCAGTCACAATGAAAACTTTAAATTGGAATGTTCGTGGTCTAGGGCAGCCACGAGCTATTAGACCTCTCAAAAATAGTTTAAGACAAATCTAGCCTCAAGTATTGTTTCTTATTAAAACAAAAGTTAATGCTCGACGTATGGAACGGATAAGGAAGAAGTGTGGTTTTTTGAATGGAATTTATGTGGATGCTAAAAAGTCAAGATAGGGGGTTTCGTTGGGGTGAAAGGATGGATTGACTATTTATTTAAAAAGTTTTTCTAATTTAAAAAGGTTTTCTAAGTCTCACATAGACATTGAAGTGGATGAAGGAGAATAAGTGGCTCTTTAGAGGTTTACTGGGTTCTATGGTTCCCTAATAGAGCATTTAGAAAATGAGTCATGGAATGTTCTACGGTAGTGAGAAGTAGTAGTCATTTTCCTTGGCTAGTGTTAGGGATTTTAATGAGGTGATGTTTTCTTTTGAGAAAAAGGGGGCGTTTCCATGAAGAGAGACATGTTTGCTTTTCAAGAAGTACTAGAGGAGTGTAACTTGAGCAATTTGTACTTGGGAAAGGAGAACGTTACCAAAAACAATATAAGGGGAAGGCTAGATAGAGGGTAGCTGAATTGGCATGGTGGGATCTTTTCCCAAGGTGTTCAATGAATCATTTTCAACATGGTTTTTCATATTATTGTCCGATTTTAGTAGATACAGTTGGGTATAAGGTTAACCCAATATCGAGATATTTTCAATTCCAGTTTAATGTGGATTGAATGTTGGAAAAGTGATTTGAGGATCAGTTAAAAAGATGTTGGGAGTCGAATGGAAAAGAGCTTCCATCAAAGCTTGATGATCAAGGAGATGCGCTAAGTAGGTAGGCCAAAACAAGTCAAGTAGCTCGAAATCGTAAGAAGGTAAATTTGAATTCTAGGCTGAGTGAATTGAATAAGAAAGTTCCGAATAAGAAGACTGGCAAAAATTACGGAGGTCAATGTGGCTTTAAATATGGAAGCAAATAGGGTAAATTTGTTTTGGGAACAATAGGCAAGAGTCATTTGGCTCCAGATAAGGGATTGTAATACTACTTTCTTTCATAGTTTTGCCTCTTCTCAGAAAAAAAGAATTTTGTTAGAGGGTTAGAGGATGGGAGTGGAGACTGGGTTAGTGGGGAAAAGAAGATGGTTGGACTTGCAATGAGTTATTTCAAAGAGCTGTTCACATCAAAGCCAGTGAGGAGCTGTGATCGTTCACTTGCTGGAGTTCAGCCTTGTATTTCTAAAAGTCAAATGAGGAATTACTGGTTGAGTTTCAAGTTGATAAAGTGGAGGAAGTAGTGACATCTATGGCTCCACTCAAGGCGTCAGGTTTGTATGGTTTCCCGACGTTCTTTTATCAAAAGTTTTGGCATGTTGTATGGAATAATGTTGTTAGGTATTGTTTGGAGGTGCTGAATGGTCGAAGGGATATAGAGGAAGTGAATCGAACGAATATTGCGTTAATTCCTAAAGTGCCTATGCCAAAAAATATGGGCCCGTTTAGACCTATTACTCTTTATAATGTTATTTACAATGTTATTTCTAAAGTGGTGGTTAATAGGTTCCAATGGGTCCTCAACTTTTGCATTGATGAAACACAAGGTGCGTTTGTATCAGGTAGACAGATTATTGATAATATATTGTGGCCTATGAAATTTTGCACTTTTTTTTATATATAAAAAAAAAGAAGATTCTGTTGGATCTTTTGCTTTAAAACTTGATGAGTAATGTCTATGATAGAATTAAATGGAGTTTCCTTGAAAAGATAATGTGTCGACTAGGTTTTTGCACTGTATGGATTTCGTTAGTGATGAGGTGTGTCACTAATGTTCAATGATAAGAATTTAGGCCAACACAAGGGTTGAGGCACGGAGATCCTCTAAGCCCATATTTGTTTATAATTTATGTTAAAGGGATTTTCGACTTTGCTTAATATGACTAGGTAAGGGGGCAAATTTGTGGGGGCGAAAGTGGGGAGAAATGGAAATAGTGGTAATTGAGTATGAAGAAGTATCGGGACAGTTGGTTAATTTTGATAAATCGCTCATTTATTTAAGTGGAAATGTGGGCTTAGAGCTACAAGATCAAGTAGGAAGTGTGTTGGGTGTGCAGATTTCAAAAAAATCTGAAAAGGTATCTTGGTTTGCCAACAATGGTGGGGCGAAGGAAGAAACATTCTTTTGTTGATATTAAAGAGAGATTTATTAAAAAGTTGTATAGTTGGTGCGCATAATTTGTCTGTAGGAGGGAAAAAGGTGTTTATTAAATCCATTTTGCAAGTCAATTCTGATTTATGTAATGCATTTTTTTTGTTACATGTTCTGTTGTGTCGTGAATTGAAGAATTTGATGTATAGGTTTTGGTGGCGCAATATAAAAACTAATAAAGGTATACATTGGTGTAGTTGGAGCACTATGTGTACACCAAAAGCATAATGGGGTATGGGGTTTAGAGAGCTTTTAAAGTTTAACATGGTCCTACTAGTGAAACAAGGATGAAAACTAGTTACGAATCCCAGTAGTTTATTTGCACAAGTGATGAAGGCAAAATATTACCCTGGAGGATTTTTTGAGTGCAAGGTTGGGTTCTTACCCTTTGTATACTTGGAAAAGTATTTGGGGCGCCCGAAGGTTGCTGGAACACGGTACAAGCTAGAAGATTGAGAATGGTTCATTGGTGAATATTTGGAATGATGTGCGGCTGCCGAGTCCTAATGATGGCAGAGTGCACATTCAAAATATTGACATAACATATACAACTGTCTTAGATTTAAAAGACATGGAAACAGTTACCTGAAAGCACAAAGTCATTCAGGACTTGTTCAATGATGAGTAAGTGGAGAGGGTCTTGTCAATCCCACTGGCTTATAGTGTGCATACAGATGAAGTGATATGGAGGGGAGACAACACTGGGGCTTATACAGCGAAGAGTGGGTACAAGTGGCTTATTACAAAGGGACAAAGTATGTTGGGAGGTAACAATACAATATGTGATTTTAAATACTTTCTATACAAGACTGTGGATCTTAAACATTCCCAGCAAAATTCGAATAGGATTATAGAAAATAGCTAATGAATTTATACCTACTTTATGTACATTAAAAACACGGAAACATGCAATGAATGCTCTTTGCCCAGTATGTAAGGTTGAGGAGGAGTCTTTGGCTCATCTGTTTTGGGAATGTGCCTTTCCTACAGGAAATAGAAGTGGTTTTCTTGACCACAAATAGGGAGCAAAATTGAAAACAGTGGTTAGCAGTAGGGTTCGTAAATAGCAGTATATTGATGTGCAGAAAATTAGCTCTTTCCTATTGGGATTTATTACAATCAAAATAGTGTGTATCATGAAGGGGTAAGGGAACGGGTGCAAGATGTTGTGGTGTTCATTAATCCCTACAGTTCAGAAATAGAATAGCTGAAAGAGTTATCCGGTTTCATGCACAGGCAAAATATGCTAGTTGGGAGCCACCAGATGGTGAGACTGTTAAGATTAACTTCGATGCTTCTTTCCAACAACAGTAATATAAATCCAGTTCAGGGATAATAGTACAAAATAAATAGGATTTGGTGATGGCAACGTTTGTTTACCCGTGGGAGAATATTCTGAGTCCGACCATGGCAGAGGCGCGAGCGTGTCTACAGGCGGTTATTTTTGCGAAGGAGCTAGGGTCTAGGGAGGGAGGTCTGTGTGGAAGGAGATGCTTTAACTGTTATTAAAAAGCTAAGATTTGCAGAAGAAGATAGATCAAACATTAGCAATCTAATAAGAGAAATTAAAAGCAGAGCCTCCAATTTTCGAAGTTTAACGTTTCGATTTGTACCTCGAAGCGCATATGTTGGCGACGGAAGTCGGCAATATGATTCTCCTGTATACCGGATGGAAAAAGTCCTAAAGGAGGTGGAAAGGTTTGTTAACCAAGGATAGGATGGGGGTTGAAGTGGGTCGACAAGAGTTGTAGTGACTGAGTCCGGAAGTGAAGCAGCGATCGAGAGTCCGATGAACTTAGCGGCTTACAAAAGGGTTGGGTTGCATTGAGATGACACCCGTGATTGAAGGAGTAAATTGGCTACCTCTATGTTTCACTGATGCAAGAAAGCGTTTCTGGTAGTTTCTTGGAGAAGAATAAAGGGTTCTTGTTTTCTAGTTTTGATTTTTTTTAGTTGTGTTTTCTGGTTTTCCTGGATCGTCTTTATGTTTTCATTAATTTGGCTTTCTGTTTTTTCTTCCTCGAGGCATCGCTTCGTCAACCAATAGTTGGAAGACATCTGAAAGACTAGGCGATGATGGAGGGTTATGTAACCTTTAGTTTTCTCTCCAATTTTAAATGCATCAGTTGATTTTTGTTTCAAAAAAAATACTGAATATATTAAAACTTTTTCTATTAAATATTATATGTAATATATAATAATTATTATTTAAAATTATTATATCAATATACTTTGGAATATAACTTTTATACGTATTTATTTTATTTGTTATATAATATTTTTAAATTTAAATTTTTACATGTAATAACAATATTTTATTACAAATCAAAAGTAATTTGTATTACACATTCAAAAATATTTTACCTTATTAACTAAATCTTAACTCGACTAGCATTAACATTATTAACCATACAAAATGTATTTTCAAATGCATTAAAACATATTTATCCTCTTATTTAAGAGTTGAACATAAATTATGAATAGTCATAACAACTATATCAAATGATAATAATTTATATTTTATACATATAATTGTATGCAAGGGTAAAATAAGAATTTCATTTTTTACCCCTATATCACTTTATTCTAAGCAACCAAACAGCCTAATTGTGTTATCCTTGGTTTTTTTTTTTTTTTTTTTTTTTTTGTTATTAACCAACTAAACATGGTAAAATATTAAATTCAAATCTCACCGGATTAAAATAAAGTGAATATATATATGACTAATATTTTATGTCCATTTCTTTTCCCAATTAAACATTCTCTACCAACTCAAAGTATGACCAATTTTTGTATATGGAACTAAACAATGCACCAATTCCCCAACCAATTGGTTCGATATTTTTAGTCACTTAAAGTCAGTGTTAGATGATAAAGCACTCACTCAAAGACCAACGTATAAGTACAATTTAACAACCCCTTTACAAAGTTCAGGAAAAATAACATTTTTAAACGGTGGATTTTCATAAATCAACCAGTCTACCATCTGTTTTCATTGTCAAAACATTCATTCCATGCATGAGAAATTATTAAATCACCAATCCATATCAGTAATCATGTGTTGACAATGATAAATGCTAAGGCATATTCTATCTTTTCTGGATATAGATTTATCTTACGAAAGGGTTCGCCTGTTAAAAGATTCAACTGTTAGATTAGCAGTGAAAGCTGGAATTGAGTTCAACTTCCGAACAAATATATCGACCTGCCAAAAATACAAAGCACACATTAACAATTCCTTAAGACAATTCATAACTTTCTTGGCACCAGGTCAATAACATGTATCAAAATTATAACATTTTTTATATAATGCCTAGAACTACAGATATCCCTTCCCAACCCTTAAATAGGAGAATAAACACGGTTCAACGTGCTCGAACCCATGTCCTCCTGCATTGACAACAATACCGATGCCAACTAAGCTAAAACTCATTCAGCAAAATTCAAACACATTTTATAACTAGAAAATTTTGATATATGATTATCACAAGAATAACAACTGTTGTAACTTTGGCCAAGAACCTTCCGATGCTGTAACTTTCTAATCCAGCTGGATCAGGCATTGTAATAAACCATGCATATCTATTAGATGGGAACCAAGCCATTCATGAGCTACTCTAGCATGGGTTATACAAATATTTAAACTATTTCATGTTAAGCTTGAGCTCCAGTCTCTAATAAAATAATGAGCTGAGCTACGTTTTAAGG
Organism: Gossypium rotundifolium; assembly: GCA_025506655.1. Lineage (NCBI taxonomy): Eukaryota > Viridiplantae > Streptophyta > Magnoliopsida > Malvales > Malvaceae > Gossypium > Gossypium rotundifolium. The sequence goes on along the minus strand of CP106727.1, from coordinate 32,223,822 downwards.
TTTTTAATTCTCAGCTTTGAGTGGCTAAAACCTAACCAGAACATTGAATTGTTAACAGATTTTAAATGTTTTATACATGTACCAATTCATGGTTGCATGCTCAGAGGCAGTTTGATTATAACCCTATGCATGCATAGTAAATAGTAGTCTCTAGCAAAGCCACTTTTCTCCTGTTGCCAAAATCTAACATTGTACTCATAAACATTTGCTAGTCAAGGCAAAACCATAAAGCCCACTTCTGCACACATGTTCACAAGTTCCTTTCATGTCTGATTCTACTTTCCTTGTAACCACAGCACAGCACACAACAAAGTGATGAAGAAAAAGTTTACACTTGTTACCTGATGGGATATCTCAGGCTGAGCAGTATAATCATTTGCCTGTTGGATCATAAAGTAACATTAGTTTAATTGTTTTTCTTGGTTCTATAGTCAATTTAAGTAGAATAATCTAGATGCATTTGCATGGTCTCTGGCAATGCAAATGCACTTTTAGCCTTTTAATGTCCCAATCAATCCTTAAAAGATATTTTCATGGGAAAGTGGAATGTGAAATAAAACTATTTACTACTCATATTTTGTTTGACATCGTCAACTACTCAGCTTACCAAAATATTGGTATTTCCAGATTCATACTCAAATTCAAGCTTCTCATCATCATTTTGTGCATAAATTGATTGGAGGGTAAAATGGGTCACAGGGATTCCATTAGGACGCTGGTGCTCGTCCATTACTATCTGCCACAAAAATCACTAACTTAAAACCATGAAGCAGTGTGATGCATAAAAACGCAATGGTACAAATTACGGGCAAACAGATGAGGTTTACAACCTTCCATGAATTAAAAATGATACCAAATCTGGTTTGAATTGGTTTCTGAAGCTAAAACCAAAACAAAGCCTAAGTGATTGGCCCATTGCACATTTTGGGGTCTGATTAATTTGTCCGACATCCCCAGCAATAATCACCAATGAGTCCATGATGTGATCATAAGCAATTTTTGCTCAACACCCTCAATCCTCTTTCACCAAAAAACGTATCTCTAGTATTATATTGTTAGTATTGAAAACAAGGCCCCCATTAAGAAAAAAGCTCTATGTTCTTTCCCATTATATTCTGTAGGGAAGCAGAATGGGATTAATTTGGAGGCAAATCAACCATAGAGCTTACTACAATTTTGGTCGGGCAAATTTGGTACATGCCATTAATTCTACCAAGTTACCTCATTTATTTAAAAACTAACCTAAAACCTTCAAAGGAACACAAAATTGCAAAAGTAAAGCATCAAGAAGTATCAGTAAGAATTTATACAAAAAACAAAGTTGCTTAAACTCAAGCACTGGTGTTGAGTTTCATGCTTCTGATTTGTCAACTGCCCCAAGCCTAAGACAAATAAGCTTAAAGCATAAACTTAAATAGGACTCATCTCTTTCTTTAGTTTTCAAGGAGACTAATATGGTATTTGCAGATTGGTATCATAGCTCTAGACAAATCTATAATTTGACTTCATCTATTGCATTTTAATTTTTAGTTAGGTTTTAGCTTTAGGTATTTTAATAGATTTTTAAACACAAGGTAAGAGATAGCTTAGGAAATACTAAAATGTGAAATGCCACAAGTATACCTTGTAACCAAAAAGCTCGCAACATGCTCTTCTAAAAACTGAAATTCTATCCGCAAAAACAGTCTTGTATCTGTTTCAGGTGTGCATTTTCAAATACATCAGCAGTAACAAATCAAAGTTATGAACAATAAATATAGCAATGTTTCCACAACTTACCTCTCTTCACGTTTTTCAAGTGTCGCAATTTGTTCTTTTAATTTCGTTATCTTCTCGGATATATATGAGTCAACCAGCTTCCCAGTGTCACCTATACAGTTTAGTCAGAGAACAGATAACCTCATCATGTCAATGCTGCATTTGAAATGGTCGGCAATTTGGATCAATAAACCACTCCCACAACCAAACACCACAGCCACTATATTAGATTTATCAGTACTGATCCATAGGTATTGAAGGATAAATCCCCCTAAACAGAACAAGTGTAGACACAGTCACTTGGAAAAAATTAACATGGAAGTTGGAAATAACATGAAGCTTGACATTAGTATAACCTAGTCAGGATACGAGTTGATTTCTACAAGTACAGTTTTACTAAAATAGAAAGAAATCAAAGAGACAAAAAGGTTCAAACATGAATTATTAATTCCACAAATCAAATTTAATGTAGAAAACAAGAAATTAGGGAAATTTTAAAATAATAAATAGATAGATAAAACAAAAGATTTTAACAAGAAGTAGACTTGGAAATGTTGGGTATGACACAAGTACATGATACAAACATGATGTGGGAAAAATAACTAAAACACAATATGACATGAATACATGAACATGGAAAAATATATATGACACAAATTATTAACCTGGAAAATATATATAAATAAATAATACCTTCAACACAATTATGATGTAAGAAAAATACACGAACACAACATGAATACATGGATTACTAGGTCTAAATAAAAGTTTGTAACAAGGACCGAAAAAAAAAAAAAAACATGGAAACTCAATTCTGAATCTATTTACTTTGCAATCAAAGAACAATGCATTATACCTGATTGACTTTTCAATTCTTCAAGAGCTTGTACCTTCTCCTTTGTCTTTTGTAACTCAGTTTGTAATGCCTCAATAGTTTGTTTTGCCTCATTATCAACAGCAAGAGTATTTACCATTCGCAGAACTTTTGTATTTGAAGCTGAATAATCACCATGACCCAGCTATGGAAAGAAACCACATTGTTATTACCACTCAACAAGGACAAAAGAAAACCAACCATCATTAGCATTTCACTTTCTATGCACCCTACATTCAGAAAATTTCCCTCCTAATTCATTCAAGTTGAGGAAACAGCACACTCAAGAGTTTCCATTGATGTACAGATACTGTAAGGATCATATTTAAGACAAGTAACAATATTGATAATGCATAACTTGTTTCATTTTAGTTAAATTAGGCATTTCAGCACTGAATAGGAATTAAGTTGAACTGTTTACATTGTGTTGAAAACTGCAAAAGCTCCCTTTCATATGGTTAAACGATTGCTCCCAAAAATGAGTTCATCAAGTAGAGCTCCCTTACTATTATGAAATGTGAAACAAAGGAACTTTCTAATTCTAGTTAAATATAGGTGATAACTTAACAGGCATGTTTTTTCATAAATATACATCACTCTTTTTTTGCCTTGTGGTATGTGTGAGAAAATTGCTTGGACATTTACAGTCAATCTTGCTATTGAGGCAAGCAACTATAAGTAAAGAATATTAAAATATACAAAAGAATTAAAAGTAAATTTGATTCTGAACAAAGAGGTGATAGAGAAATAAATAAACAAGTATATTCATAGATAGTAGGTAGATTGATAAATAAATATACAGAGAGAAGGGGGGAGGAGGGTTCCAAAGCCAAATGGAGGCTATTCAACATAAATTCTTACACCTAGCAACAATATGGCATACCTCACAAGATTATACACGAGAAAAAAGTCAAAAGTTATAAGATTTGACTTATTTCTCTCAAAGGAAAACCGATTCCGATATTCAATATCTTAACAGACTACTTGTTATCTAAATATTACTAGGTATGTACAGACTACTTTCAGATCTAGCACATAGAAGAAGATACAATATGCGACCTAAATGCCCATATAGGTCCTTATATATTTAACAATGAAACATAAAATCAACAAAATAAGAATCTAACATTCCTTCAATAAGTATGATTTTGCCCAACTCCATCACATTAAAAATAAACAAAATCAAGTAAAGCATCTCAAATGATTAAATATAAAATAGTAATAATAGCAAAGACCAAAAAGAACCACAACCGTAGTTGACCAGTCTTGGTTCCCGGAATCGTTTAAAAATCTTAGCTATGTACCTTTGACTCCAATAGTGAAATCTCTGAACGAAGTCGATCACTCTCCCTGTCTAGTGATTTTATTCTTCTTGCTTCATTATTTAGCCTATCATGGAGCATTTTAATCTCATTATGTTGGCGATCATTAATTTCATTTTGTTCATGTAAACTTCTCTCTAATTCTTTAATACAAGATTCCTTTTTTGCAAGAGATGATTCAAGCTCCTGGACATTAAAACCAAGGGACGACACATCAGAAACAATGAGAAAAGACAACACATTTAGGAGTGAAGGATACTTTGTACACTTATTTTGGTTTTGGAAAGAAAAGAGGGAAAACTTGGCTAGAAAGTAATGAAACAGCATAGAAGTTCATAACCTGAACAACAGTTCCACTAGCCACTTCATCACCTGCTTCTTCATTCTTATGCCTCTTTAATTCATTAATAGCATTGCTCAACTTATTTCTCTCTTCAGTAACCATGGAAAGCTGAAACATAACAGTCCACCTTTTAAAATAAAACAAAAGTGAATAAACCAAATATTATATTTGTTAGACAAAGAAAATTAGTATAGAAGGCCGCATTCATCAGCCCACATCTTTGTTAACTTCTGCAGGTACAACCAAGAAGTAAATCAACAAAAACATGTTTAGAACCATTTTCTCAATATCAATCACCCAAACATGTATAAATGTCGATAAGCTATCCTGGCTCAACTATGATCTACCTTATTTGCTTATTTACAACTGTATTCTTCTTGCATGTCTATCATATGCTATAGATTCCAGATATCAGCAAAGGAGGAAGTACCATGCTTTCACAGTTTATAAAGCATGAGCAGAAAATCAATCTTCATGATAAATATTATATTAAACTTTCACAGTTTATAAAGCATGACCAGAAAATCAATCTTCATGATAAATATTATATTAAACAGCCCAGTTAGTAAGCCTTGTTTATAGCCTGAAAAACAGCAAATTGCAAGTAACAACTACTATAACTGTTTTAAGGAAATAGTAAAGCGAGGGAACTCATCGATTCTCCCCTATCCCGCGCCCCCACTCAAGAAAGAATCCCTTCCAAGTTGTTACCTTTACATGCTTCCAGGTGAAAAACAAACTGAACTGCCCTACCACAATTTGAATAGATCTCCATAGGCTGCCATGTTATATTTTCTTAGCCATTTAAGCATTTAAATTACTAGTATTATAGAGTTTAACCCCAAGAAAGTATGGTATTCAAAATGGCCCTCAAATTACAAATCTGATCTCCCTCATATTCCACTTTGTTGTGGAAACTGTTAGTGACCAACAAAAAGCCAAAGAAATGTACCATAATGGAAATGACTACTGCATACGATACTTACCATGAGTTCCATCCGCTTGACCTCTGATTTTAAGATTTCTGCCTTCTCTTTATCCAATGCAGCCTCAGCTTCAGCATTCTGTTTAGCAAGTTGTGCAGCATCCAGTCCAACCTCAATTTGCTTCAAGCGTGCATTTGTCTCACCTATCTTCATTGTACTTTCAATCACTTCCCTGCATGGAAAAGAAAATCTCAATTTCAGCAAACAAGATTTGACTAATATAACACAAGAAGCAACAATAGTTTCATTGACAGCATATTCAAGCATGCAAGCAGAACGAGGCGTAAATACATAATATCTAAGCAGCTTCAAGAATGCATAAGCATGTATTTCAATATATCATTCAATAAGACACTATAATGATAAAGATAAAAACCCTGTGTATCAGATCATTTCATAATGAAAAGTGCAGAGGAAAATAAACAAATAATTTCAGGGGAAAAGATCATAGTAATAACAATTTCTTAAAAAATAGGCAGTTAGCTGGAAAGGATCACTCCAAGTAATTCAAACCGCAACAGAGGGGAAAAAAAAGAAAGAAGAAGCTATAGAGTTGTAAATGAGTCTAACAAGTTTTCACTCACCCTAGAGAACTTTTACCCACAGGCAGTAACAAACAACTACTTTCTGATTTCAGAAATCAAGTTTTACTAATTGAACAAAGAAAACTATAAACAAATCACTCCATTTCTTTTCCTTCAGCAGCACCTAACCTAATGAGATGGAGAAAGCAAAAGAATGGTATTGATATTCAAATTTAAACCTCTGACAGTTTTGTCACTGTTTTTGGACTTTTGGCTAACCAGAAGGACCATAACAGTTGAACAATAGAATCAAAAATAAGCTGGTAACATACTTTTGTAATGTTGCAAACTTGACAGGTATATCTTCAGGACATGACACACCAGGTATGTCCTTCATAATAAGCTTCCACAATGACAACTCATTCTCCAAGTTGCTCAAACTTATCTGTTGTTCTTGCAACTTGGATAGCTCTGATTCTGCCCTCTCCCTGCGGCCCTTCTCTTCCAGTAATTTTGCCTTCAATAACTCAATGTCCTCATGAGATGATTTCAACTTTCTTGCCTCTCGTACTTCAGACTCCTGATGAAAACCCACAATCAAAAGCAGAAGGGAAAGAAGTCATGAAAAACAGGAACATAAAAAGGGAGCGATGAGACAGACAAGAATTACGACTGCCATCCAAAAGCATCAAATGAAATGAGCAGTCCAATCAAAACTTTTAAAATATAGCTTATATTCATTCTCACCAAAACATCAGGAAAAGATAAAAGGAGATATGAACGAAGTTTAAGCAAATAGTACTAACAGGTCAAAGAGAATATATAAATGTACCAAGCAGTAAACAGAGTTTCCTCTACTCATGCAAAGGACCAGTGGAGAAGCAAAATTTCTTAGATTGCTTCACGCAGATGCACATGCGTTTTTTTTAATGCAAAAAGGCAAACCATTAAATATATTACTGGGGGCATTTTCCATGGACATGGGTACATTTGTACATAAATAAGAATTTTTCTCTAATATAATTTTACATAAAAAAAAGCTTACATAGTTTCTAAGCTCCTCTTGCAAATGCTTAATCAAAATACTGCTCTCAGAGGAAGTAACTTCTTGAAAGGTGAAACTTGACATCTTCTTCCCTACTTCACTCTTTTGGTTCAAACACTGCAAAACCACAGAATGTATGATGCATTTTTTTTTAAAAAAAAAAAGACAAACAAAAACAAAATTCTAAACTACGTCCTGCAAGATATGCACAGGTAGCATCTTAAATAGTAAGAACATTTAACCATAAGATAAATTCATGACAACACCAAAAATCCTAAGTAATTCAGCAAAAACAAAAAAGCTAACAAGAGATTTGATAATAGAAAATATGAGTGTTAAAGTTGCAAGAGGATACGCTGTCAAAATCAAGTACAAGAATCAATAAGATTGTAAACTGTAAGTAACCAGGACACAAGAAATACCTCATTAAGTTGTTCCTTAAGATCCTCTAGCTGCTCTTTCAAAAGCTCTGATTCCTTCTCAGCACTATTAGCTCTAAATTCCGTTCTTTCAAGCTACAAACCAGACAAAATATGGATTAGACTAACATAAATGCTAATTGATGTTCTTTCATCAATTAAATAAACAAGTTTAAGCAATCACATCAGCACTTATTCTGGAAACAGAAAGCTTCGATTCTCCTTTCAGCTGAGCAAGCTCATTCTGAAGTTGTTTTTTCTCCCTTTCTATGCTTTGAGAAAATTGAATGAGTTTTCCCTCTACATCAGCTGCTTTCTCTTCAGCAGAAGCTGCAGAGGACTCAGCTTTCTTGCGAAGGTTCAGCTCATTCTGCAGCTTCCCCTGTTATAAAACATAATATAACAGTAAGAAAAGCTCCTTAGACCCCTTCAGGCCAAACACATTTGATCAAGCACACACGCTTGGTGTGCTTAGGCATGTTTCTTATAACACCAAGGCTATAAAAATTAACTATGCATTCGATGAACAAATCATGAACGACTTGATTTTTTTTTTTTCTTTCATCAAGCTAAACAAACAATTATGAACAAATTTTGAGACTCAAACACATTTAGGCACTGTTTGTTTCAACATAAAAGCTTTTACGAAAAATACTTTTAGCCTTTTCCAATGTTTGTTTCATGTAAAATAGAATGGTCAACGTAAAATGTTTTCCAGTCAACGTAAAATTACCCCCTTATTCACGTAAAATGTCTTACCAAATTTTTTTTGTAAAACATTTTCCAAACTGATAAGACTTTGTTCACTATAACACCCCCATACCCGACCCGAACATCGGGTCAAAGCACTGGGATGTTACATTCTCTACTACATTCTTCACTTATCAAATATTTTCTTATAAACTTTCATAATTTTTCAATTTAGTCCTTTTAGTCATAAAAGTTCAATATTCACTAATTAATCATATTAAATCAATTTTCGTTCTTGTTACACTTTAATCACATAATTTATCTCAATATCTTGTTCCACATATCAAGTTTTTATGTATTTCACTTCTATTATTTAGTCCACATATTTTCTCAAGTTTAACAATTTAGTCCTTGTCATCATAAAATTCCATATTTTCAACAATTTCACTTTACAATACTTTATGCATATTTCATCATCTAATAACACATTCATTAAACTTTTATCATAATTTCCTTATTCACATATTAAATTGTTTCACACTTATACTTTTGTACACTTTTCAATTTAGTCCCTATTGCCATGTAATTTATTTTTCACCATATAAGCACTTTAATCAAATAATTCATTATATTATCTTATTACACAACAAATTTTCATGCATATCAATTCTTTTGTTTCAATTATAAATTTCACAAAGTTTACAATTTAATCCTTAACATCATAAAGATTCATTATTTACTATAATTTCACCTTAACATCACTTTGTAATCAATTCACTACTTCATTTAAACTCTTTATCACAAATCTCAAATGTATTGAAAAGCTGTGATTCAGCTTTCCTAATAAGGAATATTCAAGATATTAAATAGAATCACATAGATATTTTATTTATTGCTATCCCTAACTTTAAGGTCATGTTTTAAGGGACAACATCCTAGAATCGGTTTGCTTCCTAGTTTAGAGTTTCCTAAAGTTAGGCTCACTATGTATATAAATATTAGTGTAATTTCTTGTGAAATAATAAGAACGAGAAAAAGCCTATTTCTAACATGGTATCAAATTAGACCGATTTAGGAATTTTTACGGTAATCTTTTACTCCCATAAAACCCTCAAGCACGCTTCTTTTGTTCAAAAGAAATATGTCCGAAATTATCCAAACCAATACCAATTGGGATAGTTCAAATCTCTATGAAAAACTCCAACCAAACAAGTGAGTTGCGAATATTCAAGTGGCCTCTGAGTTAAATGGGAAGAATTACAGAAGTGGTCTCAATTTGGTTCGCACGTTCTTGAAGGGCGGAGGAAAGTGAATCACTTACTAAGACAGACCTAAAGAAGGAGATCCTCAATTTGTTGCTTGGGATGAACAAGACTCTATGGTCATGTCTTGGTTATGGAATTCTATGGTGCTCAAAATCATTGGCACATGCATGCTTCTTAACTCATCCAAAGAAATATGGGAGGCTGTGATGCAGACTTATTCTAAAGTTCGAGATGCTGCTCAAATCTATGAAATCAAGACTTAAGATTCATCCACCAAGCAAGGAAGTCGTTCCATCACGGAATACTCTAATCTTTTGCAAAGCTTATGGCGGGATGGATCATTACCGGTGCATTAAAATGCGGTGCGATGCGAATCTGACACTCTTGAAAAGGTTCGTTGAAAAGGACCGAATTTATGATTTTCTTCTTTGGGCTAAATGTTCAATTTGATGCGATGAAGAGTCCAAATACTTGGAAAGGAGGAGCTACCATCACTAAATGAGACACTCGCGATAGTTCGTCTTTGAAGAAGGAAAAAGAGGAGTTATGCTTGAAGATAATGAGTAGATGGTTACGCCTTAGTTACAAAGGCTGTCGGTGAGAGGAAATTTGCCATGGAGCAAACCGGCAATGATATGAAGCAAAAAGATTCTACAAGGCCTATTAAAAGGGAGCACAGATGGTGCACCAACTGAAAAAATCTCGTCACACAAAAGAACACTGCTAGAAGCTCCATGGGAAGCCACGGACAATTAAAAGGAATTTTTCGAAACCAATGGACAACCAAAGGAACAAGGGCGAGCAAATATGGCACGACAGATGGATGAAGAACGAAATTCTAGTGTTTTAATAAAGACGAAATTGAGAAGTTAAAGACGTTGTTGGGATCATTGGAAAAGTCTTCTTCCACAGTACTTGCAATTTGGCGCTTTCGGTATTTCCTATTCTCAAAATTCTAATGTCTCGAACACGATCCTGCAATGAGTCTTGGGTCATTGGCTCAAGAGCTCTGAACCATATGACCCACTCCTCACACAAATTTGTTTCATATACACCTTGTCCTAGTAATAGAAAGATTATAGTAGTGATGGTTACTGTGATAACGGTGGTGGGTCAAGGTGATATTGTTATAAATAAGACCACTTACTCTTAAAATGTCCTTCATGTTCCTAAACTATTTCCTAACCTTCTCTCCATCCAAAAACTTACGGAGACTCTAATTGTAGTGTGGTTTTTATCCCAATCAATGTTTTTCCAGAATGCGAATCTGAAGAAGATGATTGGACAGGCTAAGGAAGCAAATGGCCTATATTATATTGAAGAATCTAGTGGAGAAATTACTGCTCTGAATACCTCACCGTTATCTTTCCTCTCAAAGTCTGTTCAAGCTCATAAAGACCAAATTTGGCTCCATCACCTCCGCCTTGGTCATCCTTCGTTTCCAGCCCTTAAATTTATGTTTCCTTCCTTGTTCAAAGGAATAAATGTTGAAAACTTCCATTGTGATGTTTGTGAACTTGCCAAACATAAACGTACCTCCTTTCCAGTAAGCAATAAAAGAACATTCGCTCCTTTTACTCTTATTCATAGTGATATGTGGGGACCATCAAACATTTCAAACATCTCTGGGGCTCGGTGGTTTGTTTCCTTTATTGATGATTGTACCGTGTGTCTTGGATATTTCTTTTAAAACAAAAATCGATGTAAGGTCTGCTTTTACAACCTTTACAACTGATCAAAACACAATTTGAAATTTGCAATAAAAGCGGTTTAGGATGAGACAATGCTAAAGACTATTTCAATCAATTTCTCTCCTTATATTTTCAAGAAAATGGCATTCTCCATGAGTCCTCTTGTGTTAACACACCCCAACAAAATGGTGTTGCCAAAAGAAAGAATGGTCACATTTTAGCTATTACTAGAGCTCTATTGTTTCAAAGCAATGTCCCTAAACAATACTAGAGGGAGGTTGTTTTAACTGCTACTCATTTGATAAATAGGTTGCCTACAAAGGTCTTTGACTCTCAAAGTCCTATACAAGCTCTATCAAAATTTTTCCTGATTTCAATACCTCAAATCTTCCTCCCAAAATATTTGGGTGTGTTGCCTTTGTCCATGTCCATTCTCGAAATAGGGAAAACTCGATCCACGAGTACATCAAATGTGTCTTTCTCGGTTATTCTTCTACACAAAAGGGTACAAATGCTACAATCCACCCACAAAAAAATTTTTTGTTTCAGCTGATGTCACTTTTGTAGAAGAAAAATTTTTTACTCGTCCTTATCTTGGGAGAACTTATTCACGTAAGATAAGGGTAGAGAGTTTTCCTTCTTGATTTTCTAGCTTACATCACTTTACCTAACTTAATTTTCCGGCTCCCATTCGGTGACCAAACACTCATTACTTACCTACCAACTAGCTTTGCCCACCTTGACCTTATGCAACTTTGAAATAGAGCCTACTACACCTAAGTCACCAAAAGGAATTCAGGACACTACTCACCCTTTACTAGTTTACTCAAGGAAGAAGGCACCAGTGCAAGTTCAATCATCTTCGGATAAACAACCTACTGCTCTACAACCCGAGGTAACTACTGAACCTACTTTGAATACTACTGAAAATTCAAATCAGAAAGACTATGATTTTCCTATTGCTATTAGAAAAGGAATTAGGGCATGTACAAAACATCCCTTGTACTCATTCATGTCCTACAAAAATGTCCAATAACCACAAAACCTTTCTTACTAGCCTAAATTCAATCTCCATTCCCAAAACTATATACGTGGCATTAAATAATGAGAATTGGAAAAATGCCATGAAGGTTGAAATGGAAGCACTTGAAAAAAATAAGATATGGGATTTGGTAAAATTACCGAAAGGAAAGAAAACAGTTGGATGTCATTTGGTGTATCTGAGAAAATACAATTCAGATGGCTCTTTGGAGAGGTACAAAGCAAGATTAGTTGCTAAAGGGTACACTCAAAAGTATGGAATAGACTACCTTGAGACATTTGCCCGGTTGCAAAGATGAACACTTTGAGAGTGTTGTTGTCACTTCGCCACAGAGGCTAGAAACTACTGCAGTTTGACATCAAGAATGCTTTCTAACATGGTGATCTTGAGGAGGAAGTCTATATGGATGTTCCACGAGTTCGGTTCGAGATCTGAGATAGGTAATTTACAAACTAAAAAGGCTCAGACGGACTAAAAGCAGTCCCAGAGAGCTTGGTTTGGAAGATTTACCAAAGTGATGCTCAAGTGGGTATAAGAGTCAAGGAGATCACACTGCTTTTGTAAAGCACTTATCTTGAGGGAATGACTACTTTGTTAGTCTATGTAGATGACATTATAGTGAAAGGTGATGATTTGGAAGGAATGGAAAATTTGAAGAAATGCCTAGTAAAAGAGTTTGAGGTCAAAAAACTTGGTAAATTAAAATATTTCCTTGGTATTGAAGTAGCACACTCTCCGGAAGGAATCTTCATATCTCAGCAAAAATACATAATTGATTTGTTGACAGAGACAAGCAAGTTGGGATGTAAACCAGCAGAGACACCCATAGAAGTGAACCACAAACTTGGAGATGCACTAGAAGATCACGATGAGTTGATAAGGGTTCATATCAAAGACTCATAGAGAAGCTCATTTACTTGTCACATACTAGACCGAATATTGCCTATGCAGTTGGTGTTGTAAGTCAGTTCATGCACAATCGTAAAGAGTCACATCTTCGAGCTATATACCAGATTCTCAAGATGCTTAAAAGGCACTCGGGCAAAGGAATCCTATTTAAGAAAGGGAGAATTTAACCCTTGAAGCCTATACTGATACAGATTATGCAGGATCTATGGTTGATAGAAGATTAACCTCGGGCTATTGCATATTTCTGGGAGGCAACCTTGTAACTTGGATAAGTAAAAAACAGAATGTTGTGGCTAGATCTAGTGCTGAGCGAAATTTAGACGACGACTCTTGGAATTTGTGAATTATTATGGCTAAAATTATTTTGGAGGATTTGAAGATCAAGTGGGAAGGTCAATGAAGTCAGTATTGTGATAATAAGTCGCATCAATATTGCACATAATCCAAAGCAACATGATCGTCTGAAGCACATTGAGGTTGTGAGACATTTCATCAAGGAGAAACTTGACGGTGGCCTAATTTGCACTCTATATGTGTCCACCGATGGTCAATGGTAGCTATCCTAACCAAAGGATTATCTGGAAGACCTTTGAAACTAGTAAGCAAGTGAGAATGGATGATATCCACTTCCCGACTTGAGGGAATGTCGATTCTGAGTTTCCTAATAAGGAATATTCAATATATTAAATAGAATCTGTAGATATTTTGTATTAAATAGAATCACTGTAGATATTTTATTTATTGTTATCCCTAACTTCAAGGTTGTGTTTTAAGGAATGACATCCCTAGAATCGGTTTGCTTCCTAGTTTAGAGTTTAAATAAAGTTAGGCTCACTATGTATATAAATATTAGTGTAATTTCTTGTGAAATAATAAGAACAGAAAAAGCCAATTTCTAACACAACTTCTATGAAATATTTTCAAGAAACCTGTCAAATAACAGAAAATATTTTACACAGATTCATTCAAACATCAGAATATATTAGCTTTTCCAGAAAAGTAAATCATTTTCTAAAAATCATTTTCCGGAAGCCATTTTCAATGAAACAAATGGAGCCTTAGTTAATTTATGTTCACGAACAAGCCCATTTATGAATCATTTAAAGCTCATTCAAAAATTGTTTATCATTCAAGTATAAGATAATTAAAAATATTATTACTTGCATGTTAATTTATCTTTTATAACATAATTAACAATATTTATATCTAAGACTAAGAAACAAGTCTGTTTGTTTGATTAAATTTGTTAAGATGTGTAAATTTATCATCCATGAACTGATTTTTAATTGTTTGCAAACTTGTTAGAGAATATGTTCATGAACATGCTCATTTTCTATTCACAAACAAGTTCATTTAATTTAAATTCATGAACTCAAAAACATCTAATTTTGAACAAACAAAGCTTGAACATAATTTTGAAATTCTTATCATACACGAATCAAACATGAACAAACAAAAAAAGAACACAAATAGGTCAAAAAAAAAATGAATGAACCAAAGAAAAATCTGTTCATTCAAGCTCAGTTCATTTATAGCTCTATATAAGGCAGTAGGCATAAAAAGGCCCACCTGATTAAATTTCTCGTTGATTTATTTTATCTTAACTCTTTTCAATCGATGTACCTTTGCTAGTAAGAGAGGGATAATATTGAACACTTTACTAGTCAATGTTTAAGTATTTGACAACAAAAATGCGACCATAAGAAAATTATGTATATGACCTACATAGTTAAAAGAAAATTTTGCATGTTTTGTCGATAAATTGGACCAAGCTTTTGAGTTCCACAATTATACATCTTAAGCTTATTTTATATTTTATATTTATATAAATACATATACACACACATAAATTCCAAACATATTCATATGCACCTCACTTCCCTTGGACAAGAAGGGCCTTACGCCCCAAGCAACATAAGGATCCTAGTGCCTAGAGTGAGCCTTGACAAACTACACATTATCATAGTATCAATGATGGTCACTATGTGCTTTAAAGGAGTCTGAGTAGGCACTGCACCTAAGCATCAAACAACAACAGCACATCTAATGCACCTAGGCACATTTTTCGTAATGTAATAGGTACAAAAAAATGGTCACTAGAAGATTAGTCTCTTTTGTATTACTTGTATGTACAAACAAAGTTCTGGTTTGTGCAACTAATATAGATTCTAGATTTCCATATGCTAAGGAGTAGGCATATATATTTCCAGTTTGATTCTTTTCATAAATGGGAACACGAGTACATGACTATTAGCTGCTTCTAGCTAGAACATTTGATGTTGCAGAGGATACCTTGTTAGCACAATTTGTAAATACAAAAAACAAATTATACTGTAAACACAATTAGCAATTGTATCATAACTTACTGTGCTTTCTGATCAGCTGATGCATTTTAATGGTTGCATATGTTCTAAAAGACTCCTTAGTGTATGTTATTCATAATTAATGCAAAACGTAATTAAACATTCAAAGAGGAAAGGATATTTCTATCAACCTCTTACAAGTTTAAAAAATGGTACCTTAAGCTCATTGTTTGTTTCTAACTGCTTTTTGAATCTTTCTTGTGAATCATTGACTTCCTTCAAGAGCTGGTCATGCAGAATCTGTTCACGTCCTTTTGCAGCAGCTAGCTCTTGTTCTGCATAAAGGAATTGATCCCTAAACTTTTTCCTTTCTGCTTCTGCAAAGATTACGATTATATCAGTGTAAAATTGTGAAAAGCATTACAAAAAGAAATTTAAAGCATTCAACATTCATAGAGGAAAATAATGCATCATGCAAGATCTAATTTCAAATGATCAAACACCAAAAAAAAATACATGCCAAAGCAAGAAGCTCCTTTTTTACCATTTTCAAAAGAGAATAACTCAAATAAGCAAAATTTTTAATTAGAAATTCTTAAGCAACACCTGTATATGATTTGAACAAAAAAAAAAATTAGTAGATGAATCTGAAGAAAATTTACTAGCTTGTTATTGTATGGATTTTTAGATCAGAGCTTTGAACTTTATCGTGACAATATTAGTGGGGCCAACCACAGGTAGCTCGTTATTAGCATTTTAAATTGCGTTAAGCATCTATTTCAAGATGTTCAAAACCTCACTGCAACCTCATAAGTTTTCCTCTTTCCCCTCATGGGAACCCTATAAGCCTTCAGCACTATAGAACAACTGGTAAAAGAAAACAGAACGTAAATTATAAATCACTATGCACGCACAAATGAGAAGTCAGCCCTTTATGTAAGAACTTTTTGTTAATATTAAGGTACCATTTGGTTGTTGTGTTTGCTATTTGCTTGTTACTTGTTGAAGCACAAAGGACAAAGTCTTCGGACATTTCAGAATAGTTGAAATGCTGTTTTTCTTTTCAGGACAAAATGAATGTATGACTTCACTATTGTATTGAATAACTAATCTATGTTAGAATCGGTATTGTACTTCAGTCATTTCTTCAATTTTAATTAATTACAATTTATCTTTTCTGCAATATCTTATCCTAGAAAGCGAAACACAAACAAGTAAATGAAGCATAAACACATGCGGAAAGTCCTTTGGGAAAAGAACAACAGCGATTGAGTAAAACTTAATGCATTCGTCATTTTGCAAAATATGCACAAAAATTCAATATCCATACAAATAGAAGTGTACTTAACAAATACACAAGACCAAAGTGTAGATATAATCTACCGGCTTTAGAAAGGTTTTCATTTAAAATCTCTAGTTTGGACTGATAATCACGAATTTGCTTTTCCGCATTGCTCAAGGCGTCTATAAAATCTGCTTTAACCTAAGAAAATAAAACAATGAAATTAAGAAAGAAAGCAAGAAAGAAAAAAGCAAATCGGAATATGAATGCTAACTGATGCAGGAATTAACACAAGACTACCATCTGTCGGCATTGATAAGTGCAGAGGAGGTGATCAGAGGGCTGGTGAGGCGACTCCGGCGGAGGCGCCGCCAGAGGATTGTCCTCAAAGATGACGAGACGTCCCTCGGAAGCTACTTGCGGTGACGGGCTCTCGTGAAGTATGGGTTCGGCTCTTTGCTTCTTGGGTGGTGGAGTCCTCAGTATCATATTGTCTCCAGAAATTCAAATTTCTAGGGTTTCTCTCTCTTTTTCCCAACAATTCAAAATCAAAATTGGAAGAAAGGAAAATGGCGCATTTCTATTCTAAGTTCGGGCAATGACAAAGCGCCCGTCACTTCTGGACCAAATAGGTTTGATGCAGCATTTAGTCCCTACATATATAGTTTTTTCCTATTTTGATCCTTAAAGTTTGTTTTTACTCAAATTAGGTTTTTTGCAGTTCACCGACTTAGTCCTTTTGACATTACAAAAAATTATGGGGATAAAAAGTTCTCAAGAAAATAACAAAAAATAAATTAAGCCTATTGAGTGTTTTTGTGTGTCTATCTCTCAAAGGGGGTTAATTTCTCTATTTATATGATACGATTCATGATGTCTGAGGTAGGGTCCCATGAATGCCAACACGTACCCTATTCTAAGATTCACACATGTTCTCTAGGTGTGGATTCGCCTGCATAGTGATGCGAACCCACCCTATGGAGCTCATAAAAGGATGCGAACTCACCACGAATTCACCACGTGCGAACCCATGTAAAGATGTGAACTATTTAGGTTACGTGTCGGTTCCAGTTGGGTAACCGGGTAGTGGGCCAGTAATAGTGAACACCATAACAATTTGTCTCCCACTTAGTTTGAAGAAGAGTTATAAAGTGGCTCTTCTTAGAACTTGGTTAAGTGAAGTAAGAGATTTATGAGAATGAAACTTATTATATACGCACTTCGCTCAAAATTGTTGTGTACATTTTGTCACATGTTAAAGGGATGTACAATTGTACGATGGTGATTGGGCCTTCACTCTTGGATATGTGAATCTTCATGTATTTCTTTAAAAGGATCAGACTTTAACCCTAAATTTGAACCGGTTGGGTTTGAAACTTTTGAGAAAGAGACGTTGTTGAGAAGAACAGTCATGATTTGAGGTAAACCTCTTAAAATTTTCAAATACTCATTCTGGTCATTCTAGGTTTAGTTAGTTATTATGGTTAGGGCAAGAGAAGGTGGTCTTAGTGGTCAGGGTAACCACAATGGTTCAAAGAATGAACACCTGCAACGTCGTGAAGCTAGTATGCCTATGGAGGCGAAAGCTTATGCATGTACGACAAAGAACGAAGAAATGAGTCATCATTTGGTTGTTCGAGGCATTCAGTTGCCTAATTTTTCCTATAACTTCTCAATTGTCGAAGATTTCGAGCTGATTAAGTGATACCGAAGAGGGTTTCTTACTTTTGCTGCAAGTTGATCTGTCATAATTCGATATAGCAGATTAAACTAGTTTTTGCACTTTAGGAGCTTGAACATAATCATTTTAGTTAAGTTTTAATTACATTTTGATAAGTTTAGTTAAGTTCAATAAAGTGTGTAATTTGAGTCTTTTATTGACCTTAGTAGCCAAATGAGGCCTAAGGGTGAGCTAATAGACTTTGTAAGCATATAGGAGACCATTAGAAGGTGTGTTAACTCGATACCGGTAGCTGGGTTGCAACACGGAGCATTGGATGTGGCAACATAGGGAGCAGAATAGAAGAATTTCAAGACTGCCTTCAATGTCATGACATACCCCTAAGACATCTTGAAAATGAGCATTGTAACATCCTGAAAATGGGCCTATGCATTTTCGGTTTAATTGTACAAAATGACATGTCTTATGTGTTATGAATGTATTATGAATATTTTTGGAAACTTGGAAATGTTTTAGAAATGTTAAGTTTAAAAGAGGAAAGTGACCATTTTTGGAAACTAGGAAATATAAGGAAATGATTTAGAAATGATTCAAAAGAGAAAGTAAACATTTCGGGAAACTTGGAAATGTAAGGAAATGTTAGGTTAAAGGAGGGAAGCGAATGTTTTGGAAACACGAAATGTAAGGAAATGTCAAGTTTTAAAGTTTAAAAGAGGAAACTAAGGCAAGGTGACCTTAAGAAAATTAATAGGAGGAATTTGACACAAGAATAGGGCTTGGAAAAGTGGCAAGAAGGCACCACTTAAAGCCCAGTAAATGACGTGTAACATTCTAGATTAGGGGTTATGCGTTTGTGCATAATTCATGAGTAGTAGGTTTTGGCGGTGTTTGGAAGTGAATTAAGGGTTTTTAAAATCCTAGGATGGAAGAAAGCTTTGGACAATTATTGGTTTTAAGTTTAAAATAAGAAGTGATGTGGAAAAGTGGCAAGGGGCGCCACCTAAGGTGCAAGGGTTATGGCATCAAGTGAAGTACTTTGAGGAAGAGGTTGAATCCCATTGTGTGCATTTTGCTTAATTTTATGAAATAGCATGTTTATGTGATATGGATGTGTGGTGTGCATTTTAGAACCTTGGTAAAAATGTATGGAAATGTATGGAAATGTATGGAAATGTATGGAAATGTATGGAAATGTATGGAAATGTAAGGAAATGTAAGAAATGTAAGAAATGTATAGAAATGTATGGAAATGTATGGAAATGTAAGAAAATGTATGAAAATGTAAGGAAATGAAAGGAAATGTAAAAATGTAAGGAAATGTAAGGAAATGTAAGGAAATGAAAGGAAATATAAGGAAATGTAAGGAAATGAAAGGAAATGAAAGGAAATGAAAAGAAATGTAAGGAAATGTAATGAAATATAAGGAAATGATTTGGAAATGATTCAAAAGAGGAAAGTAAACATTTCGGGAAACTTGGACATGTATGGAAATGCTAAGTTAAAAAGAGGAAAGTGAACATTTATGGAAACTAAGAAAATGATTTAGAAATGATTCAAAAGAGGAAAGTGAACATTTCTGGAAACTTGGAAATGTAAGGAAATGTCAAGTTTAAAGAGCCAAACGAAAATTTTGGAAACTTAGAAATGACTTAGAAATGTCGAGTTTTAAAGTTTAAAGAGGAAATTAAGGCAAGGTGGCCTTAAGAGAAAAGTATGTGAAATTTGACACACAAACAGGCTTGGAAAAGTGGCTCAAGATACCACTTAAAGCCCAGTGGAGTGGCGCCACTTAGGTGGATAATTTGGGCCTCGTATGGCCACAAGGAGTCCAATAGAACAAGGTTAAAATTCGGCACTCCTAAGGCAAGGAGTTGACGGACACAAGGCTGACTTTAGGAGTTTAAGTTGAAGTCAAATTCTTTTGGAATTTCATTAAGGTAGGAAAAGAGTGATAGCCAAGTAGGGGACTCTCTAGGCTTAGTTAAGTTAAAGTCAAATTCTTTTGGAATTTGGCTAAGGTAGGAAAGAGTGGTGGCCAAGTAAAGGATTACGAGTAGTAATTTGGCTATAAATAGGGCTACTCATCAATTTTCTTCCTCCTCTTCTCTCTAGAATTTCTTAGTGCTCTCCTCTCTTCTTCTCTTTCATTTGTTAAGCCGAATCTATAGTCCACCATTGCCAAAATTCTCAAGTTTTCTTTTCTTTATTTTTGTGGAAACCGAATACCCCAAGAGAACCCCTAGCCGACTTCTCCATTAAGTTCCAAAAGCCGAAAATAAGCCCCCTCTAGCCTTAGCCGAATCTTTGAAGGACATAAAGCAAAGGGAATTGTCGATTTCTTCAAGCAAGGGAAAGTTTCGAGATTTGAAATCACAAGGTATGTGTTTAAGACTTTCGGCCAAGACCTATTTTAAGTGATTGGATTTATTTTGAAAGCCGAAAAACTAACCTATGTAAAGATCTAGTTCGTTTCTCGAAGGTACACCATAAGCCGCGTGATCCCTAGTTATTCGGTGAATTTCGGGATTTAAAATCCACAAGGTAAGCTATGAATACCATTCGGCCATTAGCTATATTATTATGATTCAATGATAGATTAGATCTAACACATGATTATAAGGATTTTGACAGGCACCTAAGACAAAAGATCAATTTCGGGATTTAAGATTTGGAAGGTAAGTACTATAGCATTCGGCCAAGGCCTATTTTAGAGATCTAAGATCTATTTCTTACATGTTAAAAAGCCGAAACTAACCTATGTAGAGATCCAGTGTTTGGCCGAATACAAGGAGGAGAATAATAAAGTTTTCGGCATTTGATTAGGCACCAATCGTCACCACGGTAGGATTTAGTGTACAAATCCTACTAGGATTTGGTTTTATGGCCAAATGAGTTTTTTTTTTTATTAAATATTTAATATGGGCCAAATGTAGGGAGTTAAAGATCTAAGATCGGAATTCGGGATTTCAGTGAAGTTGTTAAGCGAATCAAGTGTGTACCCTACCCTAAGTTTTAATATGTTCATGGCTATGTTTTAAATTAAACGTGTTATTAAGAATGTGAAAAGCATCGCTAAGGTACCATGTGTACCCCACACTATATCATAATATGTTTTATGGCTACGTTTAATTAATATATGTGATATTAAGAATATGAAAGTGGCTAAGGTACCATGTTATGGTACAAAGTACTCAGTCGTTCCTACTCCTACTAGGATTATGAAATATGTTAATTGTAACATGAGAAAAAGAATAAGAATGTGAACTCGGCATATTTATGCATATTACTATTATATGGGGCATATGGGTTTATTTTTGGGGAAGTGAATGTGGTGACCTAAGACCACAAACACGGTGACCTAAGACCGTGATATCTGAATGTGGTGACCTAAGACCACAGTAATCTGAATGTGGTTACCTAAGACCACAAAAATCTGAACGTGGTGACCTAAGACCACGAATGCGGTGACCTAAGACCGCGATATGGAGTGTAGCGGATGGAGGGTTGACTTAGTAGTCCCCACGGTGTGCAGGATGGTACGGGTGGTGTGTAGCGGATGGCATATAGGTTTGGGTTCGGGTTGCATCATATTGTTTAAATGCTTTATGTACATGTATGATTTGAAATGCCTGAAATTGTTAAGACTTAGTGTTCGTGTACACATTAAGTCTGTTTGACTCACCGCGTTGTGGGAACATTTTTTAGGCGACGATCAGTGATGGACCGAGCCGGTAGATGCTTAGTGGAAGCCATGTGAAGTTCAAATTTCTTTTATTTGGACTATTTTACTTTAAGAATTTTGAATTTAAATTTTGGGAATTATTTGATGTAATAAGGCCTTAGTAGAATTATTTTATTCTGTTCTTATTTATTAAGCTTACAAATGTTTATTTATTAAAAGATTAAGTAAATCTATTTTTTTTAAAACAAAGCCCAAACGTTTTCTCACCTAAAGTAAAAGAATTTTTAATAATGAAATAAACTTGTTTTCATCGCAAGCCCAACCCAAAACGATCTTTCTTCTAAATCTCACAAGTTTTTCCTAAGTAACAAAAGAAATTGAAACGGTTTACACCAGGGAACATACCAGATCCGGTCAAGGCTCATGGGCGGGTTTGGGGTGTTTCGATTTAGTATCGAGCCCGCTTTAAACTCTCGACCTTGGGTTTAAGGCCCAAAATGTTTTCCAAAGTAAGCCCAAAAGGAATTTTACAAATTAAGCACGTTTTTCTAGCATGGCCCACTAAGTCTCCGACCCGCAGTCCACCAAGTAAGTACTCCAATCTTTTGTGTGATTTATGTTATGATTTGTAGAAAGAGAATGGAACGTAGAATAGAGATTAAGTACTTGAACCCTAGGACTAGTTACCCCAAACAATTACATAAGATTTAAATATCTAATTAAACAAACCTGTGGTTGAGTCGCCGAGTTAGGGTGTGGCAACCATGGTACGCATGTCTAGGATTGGATTCAGTGGGAGCTTGGTATTTAAGCAGTCCGTGTGACTCACCTCCTCTCCACTCGAATCTTACCTGGTGCGTAGCTTTGGTTCGCCCTAACCAAGAAGGCTCGGTCATAGGCTAAACCCAATAACTAAAACCCGAAAGGGAACTAGCCATTTTTTTTAAGAACCTTAATTTTAAAACTCTTAAAATCATTTTTCTTTAATTTGTGAAAACTATTTTTCTACACAATTTTTCTGAAAAAATTCTGATTTATAAAATTACAAAAATACCCCTAGTGGTAAAATTACAAAAATACCCTTAATTTATAAAAATGTCTGAAATACACACAGTTTTGATCAACATTATCATTATTTTATAACAAGTCCAAAAACCCTTATTTGCAAATTATCAAAAATACCTTGATTTTTGGAGAATTACAAAATTGCCCCTAACTTACCAAAATTTCCAAAATGACCCTGATTTCCAAAATTTTTGCAACTTCAACGTTTTGGAAAATAAATTTCTCAAAAAGAACCTCAAAGTTTTGCAAATTTCAAAATATCCCTGAATTATTAAACTTTACAAAATTACCCTGGTTTATTACCAAGATACCTCGAAATTTAAAATTACCGAAATACCCCTAGAATTTCCAAATTTACCGAAGAGCCCCGGGACTTTAAAATTTCCAAAATACTTTTTGACAAAATCACCAAGGAACCTTATTTGACAAATTACGAAAATACCCCTGTAGGATAAATTATGAAAAAACCCCCTGGGTAGTGGAAAAACAACAACAATGAAAACTACAACGTTTCTCTGAATGAACTAAGGTTCATAATTGTTTGATGGATGTATGTATGAATGAAAAGACTGTGTACATGTAAGAATACGAAAGAACCACTCCTAAATTCCTTTTCATAAAATTTCTTCGCAGGTAATCAAGTGAAACAAAAGTACTAATACATAAAACTTCTTAATCAGATTAAATCACGACGTTAGAAATGAGATCTAAGGGACTTGAACTTAGAGATTGTGCAGGAAAGTATGATGGTTCTATTAAGATCGAGTCTTGTGCAGCGTAAGCATAGTGGGTGAGAAGGATTGTCTGTTGTCGATAAGTAATTTGAGGACGAAATTATTTTTAAGGAGAGTAGAAGCGTAACATCCTAGATTAGGGGTTGTGCGTTTGTGCATAATTCATGAGTAGTAGGTTTTGACGGTGTTTGGAAGTGAATTAAGGGTTTTAAAATCCTAGGATGGAAGAAAGCTTTGGACAATTATTGGTTTTAAGTTAAAAACAAGAAGTGATGTGGAAAAGTGGCAAGGGCGCCACCTAAGGTGCAAGGTTATGGCATCAAGTGAAGTACTTTGAGGAAGAGGTTGAATCCCATTGTGTGCATTTTGTTTAATTTTATGAAATAGCATGTTTATTGTGATATGGATGTGTGGTGTGCATTTTAGAACCTTGGAAATGTAAGGAAATGTATGGAAATGTATGGAAATGTATGGAAATGTATGGAAATGTAAGAAAATGTAAGAAATGTATGGAAATGTATGGAAATGTATGGAAATGTAAGGAAATGTAAGAAAATGTAAGGAAATGTAAGGAAATGTAAGGAAATGTAAGGAAATGTAAGGAAATGAAAGGAAATATAAGGAAATGTAAGGAAATGAAAGGAAATGAAAGGAAATGAAAGGAAATGAAAAGAAATGTAAGGAAATGTAAGGAAATATAAGGAAATGATTTGGAAATGATTCAAAAGAGGAAAGTAAACATTTCGGGAAACTTGGACATGTATGGAAATGCTAAGTTAAAAAAGAAAAGTGAACATTTATGGAAACTAGGAAAATGATTTAGAAATGATTCAAAAGAGGAAAGTGAACATTTCGAAACTTGGAAATGTAAGGAAATGTCAAGTTTAAAGAGCCAAACGAAAATTTTTGGAAACTTAGAAATGACTTAGAAATGTCGAGCTTTAAAGTTTAAAAGAGGAAATTAAGGCAAGGTGGCCTTAAGAGAAAAAGTATGTGAAATTTGACACACAAACAGGCTTGGAAAAGTGGCCTGAAGATACCACTTAAAGCCCAGTGAGTGACGCCACTTAGGTGGATAATTTGGGCCTCGTATGGCCACAAGGAGTCCAATAGAACAAGGTTAAAATTCGGCACTCCTAAGGCAAGGAGTTGGACGGCACAAGGCTAGACTTTAGGAGTTTAAGTTGAAGTCAAATTCTTTTGGAATTTCGGCTAATGTAGGAAAAGAGTGATAGCCAAGTAGGGGACTTTCTAGGCTTAGTTAAGTTAAAGTCAAATTCTTTTGGAATTTTGGCTAAGGTAGGAAAGAGTGGTGGCCAAGTAAGGGATTCTGAGTAGTAATTTCGACTATAAATAGGGCTACTCATCAATTTTTCTTCCTCCTCTTCTCTCTGCCAAATTTCTTAGTGCTCTCCTCTCTTCTCTTCTCTTTCATTTGTTAAGCCAAATCTATAGTCCACCATTGCCAAAATTCTCAAGTTTTCTTTTCTTTATTTTTGTGGAAACCGAATACCCCAAGAGAACCCCTAGCCGACTTCTCCATTAAGTTCCAAAAGCCGAAAATAAGCCCCCTCTAGCCTTAGTCGAATCTTTGAAGGACATAAAGCAAAGGGAATTGTCGATTTCTTCAAGCAAGGGAAAGTTTCGGGATTTGAAATCACAAGGTATGTGTTTAAGACTTTTGGCCAAGACCTATTTTAAGTGATTGGATTTATTTTGAAAGCCGAAAAACTAACCTATGTAAAGATCTAGTTCGTTTCTCGAAGGTACACCATAAGCCGCGTGATTCCTAGTTATTCGGTGAATTTTGGGATTTAAAATCCACAAGGTAAGCTATGAATACCATTCGGCCATTAGCTATATTATTATGATTCAATGATAGATTAGATCTAATACATGATTATAAGGATTTTGACAGGCACCTAAGACAAAAGATCAATTTCGGGATTTAAGATTTGGAAGGTAAGTATTATAGCATTCGGCCAAGGCCTATTTTAGAGATCTAAGATCTATTTCTTACATGTTAAAAAGCCGAAACTAACCTATGTAGAGATCCAGTGTTTGGCCGAATACAAGGAGGAGAATAACAAAGTTTCCGGCATTTGATTAGGCACCAATCGGCACCAAGGTAGGATTTAGTGTACAAATCCTACTAGGATTTGGTTTTATGGCCAAATGAGTTTTTTTTTATTAAATCTTTAATATGGGCCGAATGTAGGGAGTTAAAGATCTAAGATCAGAATTCGGGATTTCAGTGAAGTTGTTAAGCAAATCAGGTGTGTTCCCTACCCTAAGTTTTAATATGTTCATGGCTATGTTTTAAATTAAACGTGTTATTAAGAATGTGAAAAGCATCGCTAAGGTACCGTGTGTACCCTACACTATATCATAATATGTTTTATGGCTACGTTTAATTAATATATGTGATATTAAGAATATGAAAGTGGCTAAGGTACCATGTTATGGTACAAAGTACTCAGGTGTGTTTCCTACTCCTACTAGGATTATGAAATATGTTAATTGTAACATGAGAATAAGAATAAGAATGTGAACTCCGCATATTTATACATATTACTATTATATGGGGCATATGGGTTTATTTTGGGGAAGTGAATGTGGTGACCTAAGACCACAAACACGGTGACCTAAGACCGTGATATCTGAATGTGGTGACCTAAGACCACGATGAATATGAATGTGGTGACCTAAGACCACAAAAATCTGAGCGTGGTGACCTAAGACCACGAATCGGGTGACCTAAGACCGTGATATGGAGTGTAGCGGATGGAGGGTTGACTTAGTAGTCCCACTGTGTGCGGGGATGGTAAGGGTGGTGTGTAGCGGATGGCATATAGGTTTGGGTTGGGTTGCATCATATTGTTTAAATGCTTTATGTACATGTATGATTTGAAATGCACGAAATTGTTAAGACTTAGTGTTCGTGTACACATTGAGTCTGTTTGACTCACCAGTTGTGGGAACATTTTTGATGCGACGATCGGTGATGGACCGGGCCTAGAGATGCTTAGTGGAGGCCATGTGAAGTTGATTTCTTTTATTTGGACTATTTTACTTTAAAATTTTGAATTTAAATTTTGGGAATTATTTGATGTAATAAAGCCTTAGTAGAATTATTTTATTATGTTCTTATTTATTAAGCTTACAAACATTTATTTATTAAAGATTAAGTAAATTTATTTTTTTTTAAAACAAAGCCCAAACGTTTTGTCACATAAAGTAAAAGAATTTTTAATAATGAAATAAACTTGTTTTCATCGCAAGCCCAACCCAAAACGATCTTTCTTCTAAATCTCACAAGTTTTTCCTAAGTAACAAAAGAAATTGAAATGGTTTACACCGGGAAACATACCAGATCCGATCAAGGCTCATGGGTCGGGTTTGGGGTGTTTCATGATGCCACCAGCATGTGTGCAAGCTTAGGTTCGAGCAGCAAGGAG
The DNA here is from genome assembly GCA_025506655.1 of Gossypium rotundifolium. Taxonomy (NCBI): domain Eukaryota; kingdom Viridiplantae; phylum Streptophyta; class Magnoliopsida; order Malvales; family Malvaceae; genus Gossypium; species Gossypium rotundifolium. The sequence continues at coordinate 32,196,749 of CP106727.1, read as the reverse complement.
AGCATTTCTGAGAGTGTTTTTGCGTCTGAATTGGGCTTGTGGCCCAATTCGTTATTAAAGCTAAACTAATCATAGGGAGGCGCCACTTAGGTGGATAATTTGGGCCTCGTATGGCCACAAGGAGTCCAATAGAATAAGTTTAAATTCGGCTCATCAAGGGAAGGGGTGGGCGGCATCTATCTAATACTTTAAGTGATTTTATTTAATTACTTAAAGAGGAAGCAATGGACATACTGACAATAGAGACTCTTAAGGAAGAGTTTAATTCTCCTTAATACTCGGCTAAATAGGTGGATAAATGATAATTTATTTTAGATTATTTTCAAAGAGATAATTGAGGATTATTCTTTAATTTTTAATTAAAGAGATAAAGCTATCAAAATAGAAGAGAGATGGCCAAGTAAGGATTCTAAGTTAGTAATTTAATTATAAAAGGAAAAGAGGGCCATTCATTCTTTCTTCTAACTCTCTCTCTCAATTCTCTCTAGTAAATATCTCCTTTCTTCATCGTTTTGCTGTCGAAAATACACCTTGTGTAGTCAAAACTTCATTGCCAAATTGCTCAAACTCTTTTCTCTTCTTCTTTCATAATCTTCCAAAAGCCTAAAGTTTGCTAAAATCAAGGCCATAGCCGAATAGTTTTGAGACTTCAAACAAGGGGTTGTCGACTTACGTATTAAGGGTAAGAACTAGTTATCATTCGATTTTCATCCTTTTTCTTTTAAGATTTGCTGAAATCTAGGACTAACCCCATTAATATCTTGTTGCCAAACTTTGAAGAGATCTTTGGGATTTGTTTAAGTCAACTACAAGAAGGAGAAGTTCTTTTCGGAAAGGTACACCATAGGTAGCGTGTTCCCTAGTTATTCGGTGAGTTTGGATTTGAAAATAAATAGGTATGTGCCTAAATATATTGACCATAGGCCTATTTTGATAACTAGATCTCTTTCATAATTGTTTAAAAAGTCAAAACTAACTTTGTGGTATGATTTAATGTTTGGCCGAATACAAGGAGGAGAATAGCAAAGTTTTCAGGATTTGAGTGATAAGCAAATCGGCATTAAGGTAAGTTTTAGTGCACAAATCCTACTAGAATTTGGTTTTATGGCCAAATGAGTTTTTCATTAAATATTTAATATGGGCCGAATGTAGGGAGTTAAAGATCTAAGATCGAAAATTCGGGATTTCAAGTGAAATCGTTAAGCAAATCAGGTGTGTACCCTATCTTAAGTCTTGATATGTTCATGGCTATGTTTAAATTAAATAAAATATTAAGAATGTGAAAATATGGCTAAGTAGTATGCTATGGTACAAAGTACTCAGTTACGTTTCCTACTCCCAAGAGGATTATGAAATATGTTATAAGTAACATGAGAATAATGATAAGAATGTGAACTTTGGCATGTTAATGCATAATATGATTTGGGCATATGGGTTATTGAAAAGGGAAGTGAATGTGGTGACCTAAGACCACGAAATCGAATCGGTGACCTAAGACCGTGATATCCGAATGTGGTGACCTAAGACCACGATATCTGAATGTGGTGACCTAAGACCACAAAATCGAATGTGGTGACCTAAGACCATGAATTTTATAAGAGGCGATGAGCACGTCATTGCAAATGACTACCTTCGATGGTGTGTAGCGGATGGAGGTTGACTTAGTAGTCCCCACTGTGTACAAGATTGGTGCGGGAGTGTAGCGGATGGCTAACTAGGTTTGGGTTTGGGTTGCATCATTATTTTTACCTGTTATATGAACATGTATGTGATATGATAATGCATGCCTGAAATGTTAATTCTTAGTGTTGGTTACACATTGAGTCTGTTTGACTCACCCCGCTGTGGGACTATTTTTAGGTGACGAACAGTAATGGACCGGGTTCGGCAGAAGCTTAGGGATGGCCATGCACAGCAAGAAATTTACGACTTGGACTTTTATTTTATTTTAAGTATTTTGAATTTAAATTTTGGGAATTATTTGATGTAATAAGGCCTTAGTAGGAATATTTTATTCTGTTTTTATTTGTTAAGCTTACAAACCTCATTTTATTAAAAGATTAAGTAAATTGTTTTTAAAAAAACAAAGCCCAAATGTTTTGTCACCTAAAGTAAAGGATTTTAACAATGAATTAAACTTGTTTTCAACTCAAGCCCAACCCAAAACGATCTTTCTTCCAAATCACACAAGTTTTTCCTAAGTAACAAAAGAATTTGAAATGGTTTACACCGGAACATTCCAGATCCGGTCAAGGCTCGTGGGCGGGTTTGGGGTGTTTCAATTTGGTATCGAGCCAGTTTTAAACTCTCGGCCTTGGGTTTAAGGCCCAAAACGTTTTCAAAGGTAAGCCAAAGGATTTTGTGAATTAAGCGTTTTTTTCTAGCATGGCCCACTAAGTCTCCGGCAAAGTCCACGGTAAGTACCAGATCTTACGTGTGATTTATATTATGATTTGTAGAGGGGTAGAAATGGAATGGAATGTAGAATAGAGATTAAGTACTTGAACCCTAGGGCTAGATACCCCAACAATTGCATAAGACTTAAATGCCTAATTGAACAAACCCAAGATTAAGTCGCCGAGTTAGGGTGTGGCAACCATGGTGCGCATGTCTAGGATTGGTTTCAGTGGGAGCTTGGTATTTAAGCAGTCCTTGTGACTCACCTCCTGCCCACTCGAATTCTACCTGGTGCGTAGTGATGGTTCACCCTAACCAAGAGGACTTAGTCACGGGCTAAACCCAATAAATAAAACCCGAAAGAGACTAGCCACATTTTTATGGAAACCCTAGTTTTAAAAAGTCAACAAACTACCCTTTTGAAATTATGAAAATTATTATTTTGGAAAAAACTTTCTAAGAATTCTTAATTTACAAATTACCTAAATACCCTTAGAGGTAAAAATTACTAAAATGCCCTTGATTTTCCAAAATTACCATACTACCCCCGATTTCAATAAAAATTTCTGATTTTGCACAAGTATTCAAAAAACTTTACAAAATATCAAAGATACCCTGATTTGCAAAATGACCGAATTACCCCTAACCTGTGCAAATGACCAAAATACCCTTAGTAAGAAAAATCAACGAAGTGCCCTCAAATTAGAAATCTTCAAAATGCCTTTGTTTTGAAGGTCACTAGGAACCGTATCTTTGCAAAAATTATCGAAATGGCCCTGACTTGTAAAATTACAAAAATACCCCTAGTGTATAAATTACCACTTTACCCTTAAAATTTTTCCAGCAAGGTAATTTTAATCTTGTAAAATATCAATAACCTCTATTTTACGACATTTTCAAATACTCTAATTTAAAAATTACCAAAATATCCCTATAGGAAAAAATTACGAAAATGCCCCTGGGTAGTGGAAAACAACAAACAATGACAATTACAATATTTCTCTGTAATGGACGCAAGTTCATGTGTGTGACTAAATGAATGATGTGAGGCTGTATGTGTATGAATCAAAAGAACTACTTCTTAAAACTATTAAACATAAAACTGTTCGTGTTAAATTAGTGGAACAAAACTAATACATAAAATTCTTTAATCAGATAAACGCAAGTATGAATTTAAGGGGACGTGGCCGTAGCGTGCGAAGCCATGGTAGAGGCCGAATGACTGTGTCTGAACCCGTTAGATCGGGTCAAGGATATGAAAATGAAATGCCACCACCACCCCCAGCCGCTGATGTGAATTTTTGTAGGAAATGTGTTAGTTTTAAGATTAGAGTGCAGATGTAAGCATAGTACGGTGAGAAGGATTGTACGACTGTTAGTAAGTAATTTCAAGGACAAAATTATTTTTGAGGAGGGTAGAACTGTAACATCCTAAAAATGGGCCTATGCATTTTCGGTTTAATTGTACAAAATGACATGTCTTATGTGTTATGAATGTATTATGAACATTTTTGGAAACTTGGAAATGTTTTAGAAATGTTAAGTTTAAAAGAGGAAAGTGACCATTTTTGGAAACTAGGAAATGTAAGGAAATGATTTAGAAATGATTCAAAAGAGGAAAGTAAACATTTCGGGAAACTTGGAAATGTAAGGAAATGTTAGGTTAAAGAAGGGAAACAAACGTTTTTGGAAACCTGGAAATGTAAGGAAATGTCAAGTTTTAAAGTTTAAAAAGAGGAAACTAAGGCAAGGTGGCCTTAAGAAAATTAATAGGAGGAATTTGACACAAGAATGGGCTTGGAAAAGTGGCAAGGAGGCACCACTTAAACCCCAAAAATGGCGCCACCAAATGTTTGCAAGCTTAGGTTCGAGCAACAAGGAGAGCATTTACGAGAGTGTTTTTGAGTCTGAATTGGGCTTGCCCAATTCGTTATTAAAGCTAAATTAATCATAGGGAGGCGCCACTTAGGTGGATAATTTGGGCCTCGTGTGGCCACAAGGAGTCCAATAGAATAAGTTTAAATTTGGCTCATCAAGGGAAGGGGTGGACGGCATCTAGCTAAGACTTTAAGTGATTTTTATTTAATTACTTAAAGAGGAAGCAATGGACGGCAATAGGGACATTTAAGGGAAGAGTTTAATTCTCCTTAAAACTCGGCTAAATAGGTGGATAAATGATGATTTATTTTAGATTATTTTCAAAGAGATAATTGAGGTATTATTCTTTAATTTTTAATTAAAGAGATAAAGCTATCAAAATAGAAGAGTGATGGCCAAGTAAGGGATTCTAAGTTAGTAATTTCGGCTATAAAAGGAAAAGAGGGCCATTTATTCTTTCTTCTAACTCTCTCTCTCTGCCAAATTCTCTCTTGCAAATATCTCCTTTCTTCATCGTTTTGCCAAGTCGAAAATACACCTTGTGTAGCCAAAACTTCATTTCCAAATTGCTCAAACTCTTTTCTCTTCTTCTTTCATAATCTTCCAAAAGCTGAAAGTTTGCCAAAATCAAGGCCATAGCCGAATAGTTTTGAGACTTCAAACAAGGGGTTGTCGACTTCTATATTAAGGGTAAGAACTAGTTATCATTCGATTTTCATCCTTTTTCTTTTAAGATTTACCGAAATCTAGGACTAACCCCATTAATATCTTATTGCTGAAACTTTGAAGAGATCTTTCGGGATTTGTTTAAGTCAACTACAAGAAGGAGAAGTTCTTTTCTCGAAGGTACACCATAGGCCACGTGTTCCCTAGTTATTCGGTGAGTTTCGGGATTTGAAAATAAATAGGTATGTGCCTAAATATATTCACCATAGGCTGTTTTGATAACTAGATCTCTTTCATAATTGTTTAAAAGCGAAACTAACTTTGTGGTATGATTTAATGTTTGGTAGAACACAAGGAGGAGAATAGCAAAGTTTTGGGATTTGAGTGATAAGCAAATCGGCATTAAGGTAAGTTTTAGTGCACAAATCCTACTAGGATTTGGTTTTATGGCCGAATGAGTTTTTCATTAAATATTTAATATGGGCCGAATGTAGGGAGTTAAAGATCTAAGATCGAAAATTTGGGATTTCAAGTGAAATCGTTAAGCAAATCAGGTGTGTACCCTATCCTAAGTCTTGATATGTTCATGGCTATGTTTAAATTAAATGAAATATTAAGAATGTGAAAATATGGCTAAGTACCATGCTATGGTACAAAGTATTCAGGTACGTTTCCTACTCCCAGTAGGATTATGAAATATGTTATAAGTAACATGAGAATAATGATAAGAATGTGAACTTTGGCATGTTAATGCATAATATGATTTGGGCATTTGGGTTATTGAAAAGGGGAAGTGAATGTGGTGACCTAAGACCACGAAATCTGAATGCGGTGACCTAAGACCGCGATATCTGAATGTGTTGACCTAAGACCACGATATCTGAATGTGGTGACCTAAGACCACGAAATCTGAATGTGGTGACCTAAGACCACGAATTTTATAAGGCGATGAGCACGTCATTGCAATGACGCCTTCGATGGTGTGTAGCGGATGGAGGTTGACTTAGTAGTCCCCACGGTGTATGAGGTTGGTACGGGAGTGTAGCGGATGGCTAACTAGGTTTGGGTTTGGGTTGCATCATTATTTTTACTGTTATATGAACATGTATGTGATATGATAATGCATGCCCGAAATGTTAATTCTTAGTGTTGGTTACACATTGAGTCTGCTTTGACTCACCCCATTGTGGGACTATTTTTAGGTGATGAACGATTAATGGACCGGGTTGGCGAGAAGCTTAGGGATGGCCATGCACAAGAAGAAATTCGACTTGGACTTTTATTTTATTTTAAGTATTTTGAATTTAAATTTTGGGAATTATTTGATGTAATAAGGCCTTGGTAGGAATATTTTATTCTGTTTTTATTTGTTAAGCTTACAAACCTCATTTTATTAAAAGATTAAGTAAATTGTTTTTTAAAAAAAAAACAAAGCCCAAATGTTTTGTCACCTAAAGTAAAGGATTTTTAACAATGAATTAAACTTGTTTTCAACTCAAGCCCAACCCAAAATGATCTTTCTTCCAAATCACACAAGTTTTTCCTAAGTAACAAAAGAATTTGAAACGGTTTACACCGGGGAACATACCAGATCCGGTCAAGGCTCGTGGGCCGGGTTTGGGGTGTTTCAAGCATACTGCCCTCGATGTTGCAATATAGGACCTGGTGTCTCGTAACATCTCCTCTGACGTGAAATAATTATGAACTAGGAGTAGTTTAGTCTTCACAATCAAATGTTAAGCATAAATACGACAACTGACCTAGGGTTAAGGACGACGACCACCCTAAAGTCTATAAATAGACTCATTTAACACATGTTATACACACCTTTCATATTGTATAATTTTTTCTTTAGATCTAATCTTTAGTTTTTCTCTTTTCTTAGGTTTAGATTCTATTTCAGTTTTTGTTATTTACTTTTGTGGAGAGATCAAATTTGTGAAGTTTAATCAAGCTCTGTGAGGAGGATTCGATGCTTAAATTTAAATACAAATTAGGCTTTTTCTAAACTCTATTCTCTTGAATTGTTCTTCATGTTTATTCTTTTTATCACGTTTATATTATTTATTAGATCCATGAGGAACTAATCCTCTTGTGAGAGATTAGCGAGTGGAGATATGATTAATTAATTATTTTGTAGAGGTTTTTGAGCGGATCAGTTGTTCAGGAGAGGAAGAACCTAAAGCCCTAGGCCTAACAACCCTAGGAAGTCATTAAAGTGGGAATTAACCCAAATTTGGTATGGCCTATCCGTGAACACCTTAACCCTGAATTGATCTAGATTGTGAGGTCAAGAGATAAGTAGTTCTTATAGACTCAATATGTCAGTAGAAGATCAGAAGATCACGTTAGGGTATTGACTAGTTGATTGAATAAGAAAACACGAGACGACAGTTGGTTATGGTTACTAAAATGAGCTAATCACCCATGTCCAGATTTGATACATTTTACTCTTTGAATTCACATGTTTTATTTATTTCCTTACTTTCTTTTAGTATTATTTTTAGTATAGTTTACCAAAACTTTTCTTTTGATTTATGTATGTTTAGATTAGAATTAATTTAGTGCTTTCCTCTCCTGGGTACGATCCTCGTAGTATTTACCTACTTCGTTGTAACTATATTACAACTTGACCCATATACTTGCATATACCGCTTTTCATATCTTTTGTGAAAGATTTCTATTCTGGACATTGGTACATCCGGAGGCGGTCACACGTGTTAGAAGTAGCTTTCCACCTTCCCTTACACCATTTCTTCTGCCATCTTGATGAATATGGAATAGCTCTGGAATAGTTATCTGGTTTCTCATGGTGGGTTGCGGTCACCTATTTCATTAAGCGGGGTCACCGAAAAGAGGCGCTATTGATTTCTGTTTTCCAAAATCTATACCAACTCAAAGCTTGTAATCAAAGAGGTTCTCTGGGCCTATTTTATTTTATTCCTCGTGAGAGATGTGAATAGGTCATTTCCAACTGGTCTTTGAACCTTTGGCTGAATTGTTGTAAATATATACGGGTGAAGAATAATTTTAGAGTTGGTTTTGATTTTCCTATTGAGTGGTCCATACTTAGCAAGAGTATGTGCCTGCGAAGACTAGAAATCCCATCCGAAGTGGAGTGGGCTCAATTTTATAGGCTTTATCAAGGTTGCGCATTAAAGCTTGAGAAGGTGTTGACTGCCAAAAATGTGTTTCACCCCTACCTCATAGATTTCAATCATAATGGATGGCAACCAATTAACGATAAGAATGGTGTAGACACTGTGTCAGTTTTACCTGTGCAGTTCACGTGGCCACATGAAGTTATTGATGAGTTGGGACTTATTCTTTTAGGGAAAAAGGAGGAGCCTAAGAATTATTTTTATACATTTTGTAAATTAAAGCCTCGTTCGTGGTCCTCCAAATCTACCGGGGATCAAGAAGGTAGTGTAATCACCCTTATAATTATTGTAGGTGTTGATAATAGACTTATTGGTGATGTAGGCACAGTTCACGTCATTGAAGAAACTTTAGGGGAATCAACAAGTTTTTCTAGAGAGATCGATAAATACATGAATGTATGGTCATTTATACAAAATGTGCGAGGAGCTCCTTCTAGTGGCTCTGTTGGGGAAGGAAGTGCAAGTACTCGAAAGAAACAGAAGACTATTATTGGAGTTGCCAACATTGTATTAAGCAGCATAGATGAAGGTGGTCCTTTAAGGGAACTTTGCCAAAGAAGGGTAAGGATCTCTCCACATCATCTGGTTTTATGGCGACCACCATTGTAGCCTTTTCCACGACTATCCCCACCTCTTTCAAGACCATTGGCTAAGGATGCCTTTGGTGTGATATTAAGCATGGTCCCCTTAAGGGATAGCTGAAGTTTATGTCTATTGGTGGCGAAGCACAAACATTATTTGCCTGGCACGATGACTTAAGTATGTAGAAATTTCTCTACTGCCCCAGTGAAGTGAATATAAAATGGAAAGAATCTATGCCTCAAGAGGCTAAGGAATACGTGTTCCCTTCTGCATCATCTAGCTATGTGAAGAAGCCATTATTGAAGGAACTTATATTATCTCTTCAAATGGCTTTGGCTAAAGTTGGGATTGTCACATTCTAAAACTTGGGTTAGTAGAAATTGGATTAATGAACCGAGAGTGGTCATACCCAATTTTTTTTAGTAATTGAGTAGTGGTGGAGCTGTCTTTGATGATCAGTGTTCGAATCCATTCCCTCTCATTATTTTCTATGTGGTGCAATTTTGCTTCCAACCTTAGCAAATGTCACATCCTATGTTTTAATTATTTTCTGTTAAGTTAAGAACAATGATTAAATATGGTTTAGTGGTTAAGAGCTTTAAAAATGTCCTAAAGGTTTAAGGTTCAAGTTTCCTCACTCTCATATTTTTATTTAATTTTTGGTCAACTTTATCATGCTACTACACCCTATAGCAGTCCAACACCTCTTACCATTCTTAAGGGAGATTCTTTCATTCCTTTTCAAGTCAATATACCATATTTACTCTAACATGATCCCCTTTTTGCTCCATTGTCTCCTCTACATGCCCTTTTTCTCCATCCTTGCCATATGAAGTGGTTCATTGTACCTAGACAACTTAATTCACTATTGAACCATTTTTCTCATTATACTTCCCCCTATTGTCATCCCTCTCTCTATCTCATCCCTTTCTCTCCTTTTGATTTAGCCATCAACCACCATCTTTTCTAAATTTTCTCCTCTCTTCCACCACTTATTTGCCTTGAAACACCACCATCACACCATCGAATCTCCTCCTTGCCACCGCTTCTCTCCTATATTTTACTCCACCATCGTCGTTCACCACCATTACACACCACCATCAAAATAGCTCACTTTTTCTTTTTCTTCTCCTCTAATTATTTTCCCTTTTTCTTTCTCTCCTCCTTTCCCCTTATGCCGCAAACCCCCTTCTCTCATCCTTTTTTGTCGGGTCCTCGCCAAACCGCTGATCACCGCCTTTGCGCCTCCATCGACGATTAGCAATTTTCCTAATTTATTCATCATTTTTCTTTCTCCACCACTCTCTATAGTAAACGAAACCTTGTCTCTTTTATTTTAAAAAATTCTTTAAATTATTTTAATATTATCACACTTTTTGACTCACTATTTATATTGATCAACTTCTATAGATTCAATTCCTCCTCCAACGTAGGATCTTGGTGATCCATCAAGTCCTTCTACTCAATTTAATTAAAGTAAGTGGTAGTGGATTGATTTATTACAAGTTAAATAAATGTCATTAAAAATACTTAAATAAATTATTATTACTTGATTTATGTTTTATGTGAATACTTTAAGTATTCTAAAATGGGAGATTAAATTTGTCAAAACAAACTATACAAGTAAGTGATTCCATACTAACTATTTTATGAAAGCATGTTGTATGGTTATGTTTATTGCTGATTTGAAAAACAAGTTGTTCTCATTCTCATGATATGTGGTATTATGGCATATATGATTATTATGACTGTTAAAATGTGATGTTTTGATACATCATGATAAAATGTGATTTGCATGTCTAATCATGCCTATGTGATACTAAAGTGTTAAATGATTCGATGAGCATGAACTACATGCCTAAAGTGTTATTCTATAACAAGTGAAAATATGTTTATTATGGCCATATCAAATGCATGGGGTGGGACATGTGTAAGGATGAAGTACTGGCAGCCTTGTCTGCACTACTGGCAGTTTATCTACACTACTGGTGGCTTGACCATATTATTAGTAGTTTATCTGCAATATAGTAGCTTTTCTGCATTATTGGCAGTTTATCTACAATACTAGTGGCTCGACCACATTACTGGCAGCACTGTCTACATTATGGGTGGCTTGTCCACAAATTGGAGTGTTTGGATGGACGAGTTCTGAGGAGCTCGAATTTGGAGTGTACCAGAGATGAGTAGGATGTTTTTAAAATAAATACACATAGTCGTTTTATAAAAATCGCATTTCCATGATCATGTGCATAAAGTGAATTGACTATCTTGTATGATGATTGTATGTTTATTATTCTTTATTTGTTAAAAGCTCACTCTTTTAGTTTCATAACCTTTCAAGTACTACACGGACTTAGGGTTTGGATTCAACATTCAGTGGAGCCTCTCGGATAGTTTTTAATAATGACTTAATAAACTATTGGGATTTTATTTTTGGACTTTGGACATTGGATAATTTTATTTGGGTGTTTCTTTATTTTTCAACTTTAAAACTGCCATGCATGCATGTAAACTTATGAGATTTCAAGTATTTTTAAATGATTGAGTTTATTTAAATTATTTATAATTTTACTAGGGTTTAAACAAAATTATAACTCATGATTTTCTAAGTATTTTTGAAAGTTCGCTACGAAAGAGTTTTACCTCAAACCATTTTAAGAAATAATTAAATTATAAATTCCTTGTTTTAAATAACTTAAAATGACATTACGATAAAATATCACCTGTTTCAAATAATCATGTTTTAATAAGTATTTTTCAAAAACAAAATCATTTAGTATTTGTATTTTGAAGTTTTCATAAAAACAATTAGAATGTAGTTACCTTTTAATAAGTAAATGATTTTCGAACGTTGTTAATGTAACTTTCGAGATTTGGCTATAACATTTAGGCCGGGTTTGAGGTGTTACAGGAATGATTAGCATGGGGCTCGTTGAAGGTTCTGGTGAAGATGAGATGAAAAAGATGGAGTTTGAAAATGCCTACCCATCCACCATGGGGGCTCTAGAGAGGGCTCGTGAACTGTATAAATGATTGGATGAAGAAAATAGGAAATTGGTGAATCAAAATAAAAGGCTAGAGGATCGCCTCACTCTCTCTGAAAAAGCCAACGAAAAATTAAATGAAGAGGTTAGAGGGATGTGAGCTTAAAAGATTATTTTGGAAAAGACCATGAAAGCCATGGGTGAGCAGAATAAACTTGTTATGGCTAATCTGGAGAAGAATCATGAAGAAGCCCTGGAAAAATATAAGTTTGATACAATGCAAAGCTTTCAAGATTATCTAATAGATTTGAAATCAAACTTTCTGTTGCATGCCTAAGTGGTTGATAGTCCCTTTGATGCTTACAGGGCAAATTTCAATGCTCCAAGTCATCTTACAGGTGCCCATCTGGATTTTGATATTTTTTCCCTTCTGCAGCTTGGGAGGAGTTTGTTGAAGAGTGGAAAAATTTCAATAGGCTTTATTTTGTCGATACTCTTGCTGAAACTGGTATTGCTCCCACTATCGATCATGAAGGAAACGATAAGAAATAAGTGGAAGAAGAAAAAGAAGAAGAAGAGGACCTCGCTAAGCCCAATAACACTAGTGCCAACTCTTGATTTCCTTTTATTCATTGTACTTGTTGTCTTACATTTGAAATGAAAAAGCTATGTTTATTTAGTGCTGAAACTCTTTGGTGATTAGCTGTAACCTTGTTTGGGTAAATGCCTAATTAAATTGTCATCGCAAATGACTTAAACAAGTATAAGTTCAATGGTGATTAGAAACATTAAATTATTCAACTTAACCATAATTTGAAACCAACGTACCTAAGTTGTGATCGCAAATATGCTAACTCGAAAAAATTTGTTCATGATCATAAATTTATGAACTTAGGTTGTGATCGTAAATCAGTGAGCCTTAATAATATCAACTGTCACTAAAGGAAAACAAACTTTTTGTGGCGGTTTTTTGGCCTTTAGCGGCGCTTTCACAAGCGCCACAAAAAATGCCGCTAAAATTTGTGGCATTTATTTAAAAAAAGCCACTAAAGATCATGACTTTTAGTGGCGCTTTTATAAAGACGCCGCTAAAGGTTATGGTCTTTAGCGGCGCTTTTACAAAAAACGTCGCTAAAAGTCCTAGTCTTTAACGGCACTTTCTAGAAAACGCCGCTAAAGACCACAACTTTTAGCGGCGCTTTTATAGAAAACGCCGCTAAAATATCATGGTCTTTAGCGACGCTTTTAGAAAACGCCGCTATAAGTCATAGTCTTTAGCGGCGCTTTTTTTACAAACGCCACTAATTTGGTCATGAAAAATAAAAAAAATAAAAAAATTCCTCCATATCAAAAAATTAAAAAATAAAAATTACTTACGCTTTGATTCACAGAAGTATGAATACAAGGTATTCTGTTAAATATCATGTCACTAGTTGAAGTAAATATTCATATCCAAGTTCAAATTTCTGACATTTCAACTAGACTTAATACTTTTTCAAGATGTTCCAATCAAAGGGAACTGGGCTTATTTTGCTAGCAAGAAATATCTACTCCTTATTTCACTAGCATAGGATCCACTACTTGCTTAGTGACTACCATAATAAACTCTTCACAAGTTGCCTTTAAGCTTTTCTCCGGTTCACGCATGTAAACGAGCATAGAAGACATCTTATGCTAATGATAAAAGCGAATGTCAAGCCTTGAGATTACTAGATAATAAAATCATAGTTTAGAAAAGCAACAGTTTTTGAATGCTAAATGGCATTAATTAATGGTGAATTATAACTAAAATAATGCCCAAGGCAATGAGGAGCTTTGACAAAAGGGGAGAAAAGAGGAAAAGGTGGGATGCAAAGTGAAATAGTATAATAGTTGCAGGACCAAATAACTTCACAAAAATATAGGTTATTTGCTAATAAGCAATAATTTGCTTGAGGAATAAAATTAAAATTCATATATTACTTTATTAACTTTTCACAAACTCGCAATTTTTCATTTCCTAGACACGAGAATTAATGTTTGGGTTGAGGATTATTTTAACAACACATGCAATCAAGATGGCAAATGGCACTTCAACTCATTAAGAACGGTAAATAAAGTTATCAAAAGGTAAAAATGGTAACCTTCTTGGCATCTACTTGACTTTCCAAAACACGGGAGATAAGGTCCTTGCTAATGATGTTGATCCGGACTAGTCAAATAATGAGGTCGACCTCCAAGTATCGTCTCGTGTTCTCTGTCAAAGACATTTGAAAACAAATCGCTTTAATTCCATGAAAAAAAAGGTAAAATATGAATGAAATTTGAAATGGAAAAAAGCGAAGGTTGAACAACCTAAACAACAAAGGAATATTAACAAAATAAGTATTATACTATTTTTATTTGTCCCACTATCATCTTTGAAACAAAAAACAAGCTTCCTCCTAGGAATGCTAACCACATAGAAAAGATTGTAGGCATCAAGCGGTGTGTTTCAGCTTAAAGAAAGTTTAGCCTACCAGATGAAAGAAATCAAGTTCTTTGTGTGTAACTGAGAACTCTATGTCAAATGGTGCTATCTGCAAGGCCAAAATCCATTAAAAGTGTAACACCCCAAACCCGGCCCACACACTACAACCGGATCTGGTATGTCACTAAGGAGATTTTATAAAACTTGTGGCACTTTGGAAAACAATTATCGGGTTTAAACATTTATACCAAAACTTAATAATTTATTAATTCATATAAGATATGAAGTTATAAAATGCCTTAGTGATTTTTAAATAAAATCGAAATTTAATACATGTCTCAGCTTAATTTAAACATAAAATTTAATTGCCTAATAATAAAACCCAACATAAAACCCCAAAATAAATATAAGTCTAGTGGCCCATGGCCTTATTACAATGAAACTTAAAAATCCGCTAATTTAAAATATTAAAATAACTAAATTAAGTAAAGTCCTTTGCTGAGTCTCAATACTCTCTCGTATGGCACCTTGTGCTCCTCTCCAACCCGATCCGATGCACTAGGGGCTACCTGAAAGTTTTTAAATAAAAGGTTGAGTCGCTAGACTCAGTGTGCAACCCTCAAGCACCATTATATTTGGGCCTTAGCCCACAGAACAGATAACAGAGCATAATATATCAGAAAATATGCAAAGCCCAACCCAATCCTAGGTTTCCATTCGCTACACACCACCTTTACCTGCCATTCACACCATTGGGGATTTCTACAATCAACCACACCGCTACACACCATCAGATCATGGCAAAAAGCCACTACAACAGATCATGGCATAAGCCACTACAACAGATCATGGCATAAGCCACTATAACAGATCATGACGTAAGCCACTACAACAGATCACTTCCCCTTTCATTAATCACCCAACCCTTGCAATCACAAAAACTAGCATACATGTTTATCACATCAAATCAACAGAACCATTCACTTCAGAATGACAGAGATCACTAACCTGGTGATTCGCCTTTACCCTCATTGGGTTTCAACCATTATCTTGGGATTTGACTTTTAATGAAATATAGCGATTTATATACATGTATTAACAAACAATCTAGATGGTGTGAAAAGTTACACACGATATCGCGTAGTACTCTACTCTTAGTCGATATCCTTACTATCCGGATCTACTATCCTCAGTCTATAACTTGGTTCAAGAAAACCGAAAAACACAAAGATTTGGCCTCCCTACATTACGCCAAGGGTTAATAAATACTCGAATTTACACGTTAAAACTAATAGATCTCCTTACCTTGAAATCCCAAAAGTAACACGATTCGTGTGTTACTAAACCCCGACTTAGAGATCTAAGCGATTGACTCCTCTTCAAATCCCTAAACGCCACAAATAAGAGAGAAACAAGAGATTAGTTTCTAAATAGCCATTCGGCTAGAGACTTTGAAAAGTCAAAAAGATTTGGGATCTCTCGAATCAATACTTACCTAAAATTTCATTGATTTCGGCTGGCAGACACCCAGTGATTTCGGCAAACACAGGAGACGAGATCTCACGATTTCGGCTTTTATGAAAATCCTGGAAAAGATGAACTGATGCGGTTTCAGCTTCTAGAAGTTCTGAGTAAAGTGTTTCGGCTTTGGCTTAGAAAGAACGTAAAAAGAAATCAAGGAAAGGCTTAGAGATTTCAGCTAAAGTATTTGAAAGGAATGAGAAAGAAATTCTCAAAAGGTTCGGCCAAATGGAAAAAGAAAAGAAAGAAAGTTGAGAGGGAGAATGGAGTGGGGATTTCGGAAGAAAGAAGAAAAAGATGATGAGAACATAGCAAAATTTTTCAAGACACCTCTCTCGCCTATACTAAACCGATTCCTCCCCCCGAGTTTGATTTTCACCAACACTAGCTTCAGGAGATCACTCGATCATTTTATCCCTTATCCCTATCGAGCATTCATCCATCATAGACCTACATCACACCATTACTTCCCCTTTTATCTGCTTATTATCCACATAATTAAAACATAAAATCCCCCTAGTTAATAGCCTTGTGCTGTCCCTCCTAGCTCTCCTTGGGCTGCCGAATTTTTGACCCAATTTCTTGGGCCCCATGCAGCCAAATTTGGGCCTACTCATCAATCCAAGGCGCCACTTAAACAGCTTCCCTTGCTGCGCCCCTTACTACTGGGCCACAAGCCCATTAGGCCAACTAAAGTACCATTACTTATTTCAAGTCCTAGAGTGCTTAACAGAATATTTCGTCAAGGCCTCAACCCATTCCTGAGCCTAATCTGGACCCCATTTGTGTCCTCTCTTCTCCTAATCAACTTATGAGGCCTCATGCTTGAGACTAGGGTCCACTAAGTAAGAAAATAAATTTTTCCTATGGTCTCCCCTAACTCTAAGGCTTCAAATAATCCCGATAATACCTTAATATTATTATTCTAAGTGCTACACATACATAATAACTCCCATGCACAGAAATTAAAAGTTTCGGGATTTTTGGGGCGTTACAACCCAATAGGCCCAAATCTACTAGGCCCAAATTTGGGATGTTACAAAAAGTTACATCTTATTAATTTTTTAAAAATGAAAAAGAGGGGTAAAAAAGATAACCTGTTCCCTTAATATCAAAAGGTGCTTTATAAGGAAGAGTTGCCCATCCATTGGTGTGGATCTCTTTGCAATTAGTTTGCTTGCTTTCTATGTACAATTGAAAGATAAAAGAGGGACAAATACAAATGGTTAGAAAACCAACCAAGCCCATGGCATGTTTGAGAACATGTTAAAGAGGGAATAAGCCTTCAAATTCATCATAGGAGGGATAACATGATTTCGTTAAAAATCTAAAACCAAACTTATCCACATATAAAATTTGTTTGAAGTATAGAGCAAAAACACACTCATAAAAACAAAAAACTTAAGAACTTAAAAAGTTTGATTAACTATTTGTATAGCTAACTTACTTGGATTGAGACAGAACAAACTTCCACAGCTTCCTGAGTAAAAAAAAAGCTCAAAATTAATCCTTTAAAAGACAAATCAGAAAAGGAAATACTACTAGAAATTCAGTAGATAAACAACTCGGGTTGAGCATCAAGTTTGCTCTTGTCCGTCAAACTCTCGAATCTAATCTTGTCCAATGCCTAAAACCACAACTTTTAATAATTAAATTAAATGATACTAGCTTTAAATTTATCATAAAACCTAAAATTAAAACCCACTTCTATGCTAACGATTTGCAGGTTTAATCAAACTTCAAAAACCATAGATTCAAAGACTACCATTTGCATTTCAATCTTAAACTTTCATACTATAAATTCCTAAAATTATAATAAACAAATCAAATGACAGAATGACAACTTTTATTAAAAATGTAATTTTCAATTGAAATAAACAACCAACGAAACCTTTGCTTATAAATTAAAAACAAAGAGAAAACAAAAACCCAAATTTTGTTTCCATACAAAAAAGCAAACAAAACCAACAAGCATTAAAGCAAAAAAGATTAGATCCAATTAACCATACCTTAAAATTATAATAAAGTAATTAAAAAAAATCTCCATATTGACGACCAAAAAAAAAAGATAAAACAGAGAAGAGCAAGACTTACATCAGAAGCATTGCTAATGAGCTCACGAAGAAAGATCTCCTTGTTGCTGTAGAAAGTGTCGATAATTAAACTAAGAAGCTGGTTAATCTCAGCTTGAAAAGCAAACGTCTTTGTGTTCGCCATTGATGAATAACTCAAAACCCCAACTCAAAAGCACGCAGGAAAAACTGTAAGCAAAAGATTATATTCAGGTGTTTAGAATTCTAAAGAGAAATTACAGAGACAATAAGTAGCGCGTAATGACATTATTATATAGAAAATGCTTCATTAGGGTTTCTAGATAAATAAAATAGCCTATTAAACAAATATAAAACGTACATGCAAAACTAATTTAGTCTTACACTAGTATATATGATAGACTATTATCCATAGGCAGGTAGCTACCTGACAAAACGAAAACAAACAACAATCAATCCATCAGTCTTAATTTATCAAATGTTAAGACAATCATAATGGATTATTCAATCATCTGCAGAGCAACAAAACCAGGCTTTCAGCATTTACAAAATTTAAATAATAAAGTTTACAAAATTTAAATAGTAAAGTTTATGTTTATAGTTTTTACTTAAAACCGAAAACTATGAAGTGAGCTATATAGTACACCCATGTTCATGCTTCCATATGAGTTTCCATATCTTTTAAAAATTTTAATGCTCATTGAAAGAAAAAATTACACTTATTAGACACCAGATAAAAAATCATAAATGTTAGACATAATGATAGAGATAAGAACTCAGCAAAATAATGAAGGAAACCATATAACACAAGTGTATACCAGCCTGATAGTTTCTAAAGGAGCGAGGGCAGCTTTGGTCATAGCCCCAGATAAAGCTCCACTAAGAAACTCACCAACTTCTCTAGTCCTCAAGAAATCTTGAATCATAATCAAAACATGTTTTTGTGATATAGGCAACAATCATTTTCATGAAACAAAAGATAACGATTATTTGAAACGGTAGCCTTCTAAACTTGGATCTCTGTATTTCCATAATGACTATTTTGATTTCTTTGGCAAATGGTTTAGGAATATAAAATTAAATAAATTACATCAAAGATATCTCATAACTCAAGCTAACTCTAAGACCAAGAACTATCTTTGGCCATTATAGTGTAGAGAGTCATATAGATAAATAAAATTGACAAAATCCAATATCAAAATTTTCCAACAATTCGATAATTCACACATGGACAAACTTTAAAAGTTTTACATACATTTTGCAAGTTTCTCTCCAGTTGCATTATTAACAATTTTCTTCTCAATTTCCTTTTATTTCTCTCTGTTGCATTATTAACAATTTTATTCTCGCTTTGCTTCTTTCTCACCCTTTGGCAATGCACAAAAGCTTTTACTATTAAGAAACTAACACAAGCACAAAATCTATAGAACCACATAAATACATACATCTTTGCACCAGTCTTTTGTAACATGTTACACATTAACAAGTGAATGTCTGCCTCACTTAATACCTTGGCAAGCTTTTCTGATACTTTCACAAAATCATGCTCATTGCTATAATCATTCTCGACTTACGCAGCGAGTTACCATTCTTTGCAATGAACCATAAATATCATTAACCACTTGAAGCATGAAATTAAGGTATTGCAGTTGAAAATTTGCTCGTCACATTCCATGCAAGAAAATATGTGAAAGAATTAAACATCAAATTGATTATCTTTTTAATATGAAAATCAATTAAACAACTCATTCCTCAGTTAAAAACAAAGCATGTTTGCAGGAAAGATGCCAACAGGGAATACAATAAGGCAATAAACATAAGATACATAAGAGTACTTTTTCCTAATTAACACAAGGTAAGCTGTTAGAACACTGGAAGTGTGCAAAAGCTTGACTAGAGAGCAGAACCAAAGAAAAAACATATGTATAGAGAAGAGATTATAAAGTATGATCAATGTTAAGAATTTGATAGAGATGAAATTGACAAAAGTTAACGTTTGATTAAGGATTAATCTAAGGCCAAAGTTCTAAACTCCAGTTGGACAAAAAGGGCCCTCAATTGGTGGATTCAATGAGAACTTGTTGCCTAGAAGAATTACCTAAAAGAACCAAACAAATGGTTAAGAAAGAGATTAAAGCGGACACACCTATTCCACTGCGACCACAATATTCACTTGATAATGAAACAAGAATCAAGAGAATTTAATAGCAAAGAATCGGTGAGATTTCTAATTAAAATAACAAACACACAAAAATACAAACTCGATGACAAACTACAAGTAGATATGTAAATCATAGGCAAAGCACGAACAACCCACCAATAACAAGCACAAAAGTATTTCTAATTAAAATATTATAACTAAGAGCGGGCTAAGAAGCTAAACAACGGGACACGAACAATCGGATAGGATTTTGTTGTGATAAAAATGCGATGAGTGAAGCCCCAATAGTGGAAAAATATTATCATAAAAATGATATTGATAAAAATTTAAAAGGAATAAGGATAGAAAACAATATTCGGTGAATATTACCATTACCATTAATATTATAATTTTTTTGGATGATTTAATCTTCAATGCTAAAACCAATAAAAGTTCAGATTTTACAATGCCTGTAACATCCTCAAAGTGGGCCTACTCATTTATATGATAGTCTAATATGTTAAATTGAGATTCTAAGGATCGGGCTGACTTTTTGATTAAATATGTGGATTAGAGTTTAAATTAGTGCTCTGGGTATTTTAAAGTGATATATTGGGCTTTAAAAATATGGGTTAGGTGGCTAATACATGGTGTTAGCTTATAATTTAAGTAGATAGTTAATTAAGTGACAAGCTGGGCTTGTGGCCCAAGGATTTGAGGAGCTTTAAATGGACATAAGGTGGCATCATAAGGGGGAGGAGTTTGGGCCTAGTATGGCCACTTAGAGCCTAAATTTTAAGATGAAAATTTGGCACTTACAAGCCCTAGGAGTGAACGGCACACTAGCTACAAAATTGGGATTTTAATTCTTTTATTTCTTGATAAATAGGAAGATAATGAAGAGAAAGATGAGGGCTATTTTTTTGAGGAGATAAGGATTGGGTTATCAGGTGAGATAAAGGCTATCAAGAGAAGGAAGAGTTGGCCAAAATTCCAACTCGTGTGTGGATGATATCTCAAATTTCTCTATAAATAGGGAGTAGTATTCTTCAATTTGATTACGAAACCTATTTTTCTCTCATTCTCTGCCAAAAATTTCCAAGCCTTTCCTACGAGTTTCTTTTTTTTTTCTAAAAGCAATTCCATTTGATTCATACTCTCATCTCACATAGCCAAACCTACAAGGGAGGTTTACATTTCCGAAGGTGCACCATAAGCCACATACTCCTTAGTAATTTGGTAAGTTTGAGATTTTATTCTATGCGATTTCACTCTTTCTTTTCATTCAAATCTAACCCAAAACACTTATTTAAGGCTGTCAATTTTCCCTCTCGATTTTAGTAGCCGAATCAGTCTCATTAAAAGTATCCTGTGCCGATTTGGTGGAAAAGCCGAAGGTAGGAAGGTGACGTTGTCTTAGGGATTTTTGGGATTTGATAAATAAGGCTCTACGTTAGGGATAATAGATTTACACGGTAACCAGGTGTGTAATACCTCCCCACCATCTATATCTGCCTATTATTGTATGTTCATGTATTTTTTTTTTATGTTTTAATAAATGACAAAATCTTAGTTTATTGATGTAAGCCCAAGGAGGGAAAAAGCGGATCCCCAGGTTAGTAAATAATTTGTTTAAATGTTATAAGTAAAATGCTTGTATGTAATTGCATGGGTTGGGTTGATGAAAGGAGGAAGCTATACATTACATATGTAGCAGCTAATGCCGTGAACTATTATACGAATTAAATGTTATCTGAACTTGGCCATTATATGTTATAAGGGCTTGGCCATCATATGTGAATGAGCAGACATTACTACCATCATGGTGTGTAGTGGTGTGGGTCGATTGTAGAAATCCCCAATGGTGTGAGCGGTTGAGTGCGGGGTGTGTAGCAGATGGAAACCTAGGCAAGCAGGTTGGGCCTTGCATATTAGTTGCTATTAATTTTATTATGATTATTACCTTTGTTTATTTTGTTTAATGGGCTTAAGGCCCAAACTCTAGTGGTGCATGAGGTTGCACACTGAGTCTCGCGACTCACCCTTTAATTAACATTTCGGTGATACCTAGTGATTGGACCGGCCGGAGAGGAACATAAGGTGGCCATCTGAGAAGAATATGTAGATTTGTAAAAGAGACTCAAGTTTTATTTTATATTTTTAATTAATGGACTTCAAACCTCGTTATAATAAGGCCATGGGCTATTATGTTTTATTATGGGCTTGATTACTTTAAGTCGTTTAAGCTTTTATTTTAATTAAAAGGCATGTATTTAAGTTTGGATTTTACTTTACTTAAGCATATTCTATATAAAACATATTTGGGCTTTTACGAAAATGTGACATGTTTCAATAAAATTTTTCTTGGTGACATGCCGATCCGGTTGTAGTGTTTGGTGGGTGTGGTGTGTTACAAATTGGTATCGAGCCAGTCCAAAACTCGGCTCTAGGAGTTTTGGGCTAAAAATATACATGTTTTTAAATAATATGTTTTGATATAATAACAGTCTGTTAGCTCGGCATGGCACTGCGTCTCGGCCCAAGTCCGCTGAGTAAGTACTCAGAACCATTGTGTGATATTTATATATGTGGGCTTAGTGGGCCTAGTGGGGCGTGACTAAGCTAGAATTAGAACTTGATGGACTCTAGGCTTAGCTTAAACCACTTCTTAAAATTCATAAAACTTAATTTCATTGAACAAACCTGTTAACGAGCATGAGGCTGAGGTGTAATGTAAATCATCACGCATGTCAGGAAGGATCCCAAGAGCACGATATTTAAGCAGATCCTAGTGACTCACCTCCTCTTGTTTGAATCCTACAGTGCGTGGTGACTATTCACCTTAGTCAAGTTAGGGTGTGGCAATAGGCATACGCATGTCTAGGAGTGGATTTAGGAGAGCTTGGTATTTAAGCGATCCTAGCGACTCACCTCTTCTTCACTAGAATCCTACAGTGCGTAGTGACTATTCACCCTAGTTTCTGAGGGTGGTTGATGGGCTAAACCCTATGATTAAAACCCAAAAGGGACCAGCCACCTTTTTCTTAAAAAAAAAAAAACCCAAGTTTTGTAAAATTTTCAAAATACCTTTGTTTTATAAAATAAATAAATAAATAAATAAATTCCAATCAACCCTATTTCAAAAAAAAAAACCATCAACGTTTGAAAAATTACCCTTATTTTGCGAAATGACCAAAATGACCCTGATTTCCAAAATTACTGAAATACCCCCAAATTTCCAAAATTATCGAAATACCCCAAATTTCTAAAATTACCGAAATACCCCTGAATTTCCAAAATTACCAAAATACCCCAAATTTCCAAAATCACCAAAGTACCCCCAAATTTTTAAAATTTCTAAAATACCCCCAGAATTAAAAAAAATTTACCAAAATACCCTTACTCCACAAAATCACCAAGGACCTTATTTTGAAAAAAAATTACGAAAATACCCCCAGGTAGTAGAAACAACAACAACAAAGAACAACAACAACAACTTTTTTTGTAATGAACGCGAGTTCATGAATGTTGATGATTGAACTTGAGACTGTATTGTGAATGCGAATTCGAAAGAACCACTTTTAAAACTATTATTCATAAGACTGTTAGTGGTTAACTAGTGGAAGAAAATTAATAATCCATAAAATTCTTAATTAGATAAATGTCAATCGGAGGAATGAGTTCAAGGGGTCGAGGACGTCCGCCACGTGGATGCGGTAGGGGTAGAATGACCGCATCAGAGCCAATAGGGTCTGGCCACGGGTCGAGAAATGAGATGTCGAAATTGCCGGCTGTAGAAGGAGAATTTCGGGACGAGGCGCCGGAGATGATGCTGTATCTCAAGCGATGTTGAGGGTTTTAGAGAGGGTTCTTTGGAGTAAGCGAGGCACGGAGCTCGAAAATCGTGCGAGCGGCTTAAGGCCAATGGAGCAGAAGTGTTTAGGGGAGTTTCTGGTGTAGCCCCTAACACAGCTGAGTGTTGGATGGAAGCAACTGAGCGTATAATGGATGACTTAGATTTTACGGTGGAGGAGAAGTTGAAAGGGGTCGTGTCTCTTCTTCGAGACGAGGCTTACCAGTGGTGGCTCACGATGAAAGAAGGTACTACTGCGGACCTGATTGACTGGGATTTCTATAAGGAGTCATTCCAGGGAAAGTACGTTAGGGCTAGTTATATGGATGCTCAAAGGAAAGCATTCACGAATTTGGTGCGAGGGAGTAAGTCGTGGTGAGTATGAGGTTTGAGTTTCTACGCTTGAGCCGCTACGCTCGAGGAATAGTAGCAACAGAGTATGAACGATGCGTTCGGTTTGAGGATGGGCTGCGGAATGAGTTAAGGATTCTGATTGCACCACAAAGAGAGAGAGTTTTTGCGGTATTGGTGGATAAGGTTAAAATAGCTGAAGAAGTGAAACGGGCTCGAGAGACAGGATAGGGATAAGGATCGGCATAAGAGAAGTTTTGAGCCGTCAGGACCATCTAGGAATTTTTAAAAGAGGCCTAGGACTGATGGGCCAGCTCGTGCTCTAACGGGCCAGAATCAAGCATGTTCTACGTGTGGGAGAACCCATCCGGGGGAGTGTAGAGTCAGAACTGGTGGTTGTTTTAAGTGTGGATCCACAGAACATCTAATCAAGGATTGTCCTCGGATGGATCGGGAGCAGCCAGCGGGCCGAGGTTCTGATCAAACTAGGAGAGGTGATCGGTCTGGACCAAGGGTCGGGGCGACCAACCCAAACGGTCCAAACACTATGGTGAATCTGATCGTATCAAATAACAATTAATATGCGAATAATGTGTACCCAACCTAGCCAACCATACGCCATTGTCTACCCCGTTGTGGTACCAAACCACCGGTGGTGCCAAACCACTAGTGACATATAGTCACAATGTGTTACCAAAACACCGGTGTCCGTAGACACAAATCGGGTGATGGGGCCAACCCATCGTGTGATACCAAATCACCGCGACGATCCCATATCTCAAGTGGGGCCAACCACGGTGGTGTTAACCACGAGGATAAGTCGCTATTGAGGTACCAAACCTATGGAGGTACCAAACCTCTGGTGGCCAGTAGTCACAGTGTGTTACCAAAACTCTTGGTGCCCGTCGGCACATTATCACCGCCCTCCACTCATCAACCCATATCACAACCATAACGAGTTTATACATTTATCATATGTATTAAAATAAAACATGCTTCCCAAAAGCATCACAATAATCTCATATAAGCAGAGACTTACCGAGGTTCTTGCTTGTACCATTTAAGGTACCAAATCCATATCTACAACAAGTAGATCTACAAAAACAAATATTTATCACACATATTAAGCGCTATAAGTGTGTATGTACACACGATATCGATGGTAGTCCTAAATCCCGAAAGAAAGCGTTGGTCACCAGATCCACTTGTCCTATATTCTACCAAATCCATGGATTAGTCTTATGGCCTATTCGGCCTAATTAACTTATTTGGGAGGGGTTCCTTGTGAACACGAGATCTTACCTTAACACTCTTTGCTATTATCTACCGTACTTGATACTCGAATACGCTTTCAAATCGACCATCATTGATTAGCAAGTAAACCAATAACCTTCGACTTTTAATCGAATTGCTAGAATAAGGAGATTGATCTTACCACCACTTACCGAAATTGAACACTAGAGATCAGTGTGAGTCATTCGTTTTACTTCCACGAATACCTATAAGAAATCGGTTACTAACCGTTTAGAAGCCATTAAAATCGGCACCTCTCCTATAAAAGAAATCGACGAGAAAAAGAAAGAAAAGGGAAGATGGACATTCTACCAAGATCACTTACCACCTTATGAACCGATTGAAAGAGAGTCAGAGGAGATTATTCACCTTGCTATTCGGCCAAGACTTGGAATATGAAGAGGGAAATTGCTATCGAAAAGGAAAAGGAAAGGAAGACAAATGAAGAAATTGGTACTTCAATGGTATATTGGCGAGAGAGTTAATAGGGAAGGAAAGAAGTTTGACTAAAGAGCTTGAGAGAATGGTGAAAACATAAGAGCAAAAGAGGGCTAGGGAATTGACACTTAGCAAAAATTTGAAGAAAAGAAAAACAAGGAGATCAACTCATGTATTTATAGCCACCAAGCACCCTTGCAGTCCACCCTTTCTAATTAATTCAAATAAATTTTGAATTAATCCCAATAATCCTTTGATAATCCAACTAATATCCAATAATTCTTTTAATCTAATAATCCCTCAATTATCCTACATTTATCACATTATCAAAATGATAGTAATATCCTTAATTTATCTTCTTAATATTAAGGAATTAAAACCAATTAAAATGCTCACAATATCTTATTATCCAAGTAAAAATCTAATTAATAATCCTTTATAAATAATAATAATATCCTCATTATTATCTCTATTATCTAAATAGATAATAAGAAGAATTAAGGAGAAAATCTCTCTCCTTGTGCCGTCAAATAAAGAACAAAAGAGGGATTTCATGACTCGAACACAAGCTCTCCTTGCTCCTTGGTGGCGTCACATGTAGCTCTTAAGTGGGCTTACTTTGCCACTTAGTCTAGGCTCATTTATGTCCAAATTATCCCCATTTATTCTTATAACACCCTCCCTGCTAAGGCTCCCTACCTTAAAAGTTAAAACTAAAATTTCCTACCGTCGAGCCAACACAAAGCCTTAAATTGATCATTATTATTCCATAAATAATGACACAATGAGTTCATACATAAGAAAAATAATTTATTTCCAAATAGCCAGTTTTTGGGATGTTACGATTCTACCCCTTAAAATAAATTTCGTCCGAAATTCCTTGATCAAAAGCAATTGGGGGTATTGTTGCATCACATCCTCGGGCTCCCACGGCCTCTTCCATCTTGTGGTTCCGCCATAGTACTTTCACTAAAGTCTTGACTTCCCACGTAAAACCTTCACATCTCGATCCAAGATCTGGCGGTTCTTCTTTGAAAGATAAGTCCGCATCCACCTCGATCTACGCCTTTGGCACAACGTGCGATGGAGTCCGACCGATCACGATCTCGGCATTGATACGTGAAAGGCGTTATGTATCGACTTCGATTCTGCCGGCAACTCTAGGCGATAAGCTCTGGGTCCCACTAAACTTTACAATCAGATATGGGCTAATGAACCTTGGGCTCGACTTCCTTTTCGCCCAAATCTCAACACCTTTTTCCAAGGCGACACCTTAAGAAAAACCTTGTCACCTACCTCATACTCCATCTCCTTGCGCTTCAAGTCGACATAAGACTTACGTCTGTCCGATGCTTCCTTAAGGCGATCCCTAATCGCCTCAACTTTGTCCTCGGTTTACGCAACCAAATCGGACCCAAGACTTGTCTTTCACTAACTCAAGTCAACATGTAGAGTGCGGCATTTCGTCCATACAATGCTTCGTATGGTGCCATCTGGATACTAAACTTGATAGCTATTGTTGTAGGCAAATTCCGCTAATGGTAGAAATTCTTCCCAACTACCTCGAATTCCAAGACACAACCCTCAAAGATATCCTCTAAAATCAGATATCACTCTCCAGATTGTCCATCGACCGTGGATGGAAGGTCATCTTGAAATCAGCAACCGTATCAAAGCTTGATGCAACACTTTCCAAAACCTCGGCGTGAACCTCGGATCCTATCAGAGATAATCGACATTGGCACACCATGCAATCGACTATCTCGACCACATATAACCTTGCTAGCTTACGGGTGAATAATCCATTCTTACAGTGCGAAGTGGGGTGACTTGGTTAACCGGTCCACAATCACCCAAGCTGCGTCCTTCTTCTTTGGGCGTAAGGGTAGCCAGCGACGAAATCCATAGTGATCCGTTCCCACTTCCATTGAGGATTTTACCGGTTGAAGTAGCCGATGGCAATCGATGTTCGACCTTAACTGCGACCGTCAAACACTTCCCTACAAATTTCGTTACTTCACGTTTCAACAGACCACGAGCATTTAGTAGATCTCCATACATCTTGCTTCCTCCGGATGCATAGCGTATGAAATGCTATGTGCATCATGGAGAATTTTCCGCCTCAACTCCATATCCTTTGGCATACAAGCTCGCCTTTGAAAACATAACACTCCATCACTAGACATCTCAGATCCTTCCAAACCACCATCACGGACTTGCATCCTCTTAGCGTTCAACCCTTCATCCACTAGTCGCTTTTCCTTAATCTCATCAATCCATATCGAAACAACTTGAAGTTACGCCAAGAGACTCCCATCGTCATATAGACTCAGCCAAGCAAACATCGCTCTTAAGTCCGTCACAACCTTCCGGCTCAGCGAATTGACTACTACGTTAGCCTTACAGATAGTATTCGATTGAATAATCGTAATCCTTTATGATTCAATCCACAAGCGTTGTCTCGAGTTCGATCCTGTTCCTCACTCTAAAAAGTAGGAGGTGGTGGTGGCGGTGGTACTTCATTTTCGAACCTGTCCCGACCTAACGAGGTTCGACACGGTCATCCTACCCTACCGCGTCCCACTGCGTCCTCGTCCTCTAGAACTCATTCTATCTACTTGCGCTTTTAATCGATTAAGAAAATTTTTATCGTTAGCATTTGTTCCACTTTATTACTTTCGAAGAAATTTTATGGATAAGGTTTAATCGAGAGATTCTTTCGAGCAAACAAGTTTTCAGTCTTCTATCCTAGTTCATACAAAGGAGTTCATGCATCCATTCCTTAATGCTTTCCATAACTATTCACTCCTGGGACATTTACGCCCATTTCTACCCGGGGGTATTTAGTCATTTTCCTCTGAGGTATTTTAGTAATAAAAGAAATTTTAAAACTTTAGTAAAGTGGGTCGTTTTGAAATTCCCAAAAGCTGGAGGTTTTTCGAAAAGTTATAAAATTTTAAAGATACAACATCACTTTGAAACCAGGGTATTTTGGTAATTTGTCATTTGGGGCAATTTCATAATTTTAATAAGTCGAGGTATTTTTAGGTTGTAAAACTACGAGGATTCCTTTTTCAAGTTTTTCTTTCGAACGTTCTTTGTTTGCAAAAAGTTCCAAAAGTCAAGGTCATTTTGGTAATTTTGCGGTTTAAGAACGTTTCGTAATTTCAAAACCAAAATATTTTGTTCTTGATTTTCAAAACTAGGTGGTTGAATATTTGCGAATTAATTGAAATTTTGAGCAAAACCATTGAGCGATGTTTTATGAGCAGGGTATTTTAGTAATTTTACCCCAAGGGCATTTTGTAATTTTCCACAAATCAAGTTTTTGAGAAAACGTTGTAAAAATGAAGTTCTCGATTTGAAAGAGTTATTGCGTAAATTTTGAAAACATTAGGGTTCTGTTGTTTCGTTCCTTTCAAAACATGGCTAATTCTCTTTGGGTTTTAGTCATTAGGTTTAGCTTTATGACCGAGCCTTCTTGGTCGGGGTGAACCAAAGCTACGCACCAGGCGTGGATTCGAGTGAAGAGGAGGTGAGTCACACGGACCGCTTAAATACCAAGCTCCCATCGAACCTTTCTAGACATGCGCAGAGGTTGCCATACCACCGAGCCCTCCGAGTTAGGGTGAGCTGGCTACGCACTGGGTAGGATACTGCGAAGAGGAGGTGAGTCACGAGGACCTTAAATACCAAGCTCTTCCTGGATCCAATCCTAGACATGCGCATGGATTACCACACCTAGCTCAATGGCTTAGCCATAGGTTGGTTTAGTTCCTTAAGTCTTATGTTCCGTTTGTGTTTGAGTAATCTAACCTTAGGGTCCAAGTCCTATAAGTCTATCTCGTTCCATGCTTCCTACCCTTCTACGAATATAATTCACCAAGAGGTTTAAAAGTACTTACAGGCGGATCGGTCTGGGA
The DNA here is from genome assembly GCA_025506655.1 of Gossypium rotundifolium. Taxonomy (NCBI): domain Eukaryota; kingdom Viridiplantae; phylum Streptophyta; class Magnoliopsida; order Malvales; family Malvaceae; genus Gossypium; species Gossypium rotundifolium. The sequence continues at coordinate 32,167,062 of CP106727.1, read as the reverse complement.
GACTCGGACCATCTTGCTTAACCCAAAAACAATTCAAAAGGCCTACTAAAACATTTTTGGGCCTTGGGCCCTCTGTTAGAAGCTTTGAGCGGGCTCGATACCAATTTTGTAACAACCCAAACCGGCCCAAACACTATGGTCGAATCTGGATCGTTCTGAGGAAAAACCTTTTCAAACCATTTCTAAACCCATTAAGCTTTGTTGAAAAACTTTTCGGATTGGATTATCTTGATAAAATCATACTTAGTGTTTATTTTAAAAAAATATATTTAAGTCAAGTTATGAAACAAATTTCAAGCTGTGCTTAGATGGCATTTTAAAATATTTTAGTGTTTAATTGGAAAATGTGTAATCTAAATTCAACAATAATAATATCAGAGTTTAAAATAATATCCAACATAAGAAAATAAAAAAATAAAGTATCGGAGGCCTTATTACATCCAAATAAAATAAACCCAAAGTAAAATTATTAAGCTGAAATTAAAGTCATTTAAATTTAATTCTCTTGCATGGCCACCTCGAGTCAACCCTTGGCTCCACATCCGCGATCTAAGTGTCACTGAAAATATAAAGGAGAGGTGAGTCACCAAGACTCGGCATGTAACCCTTCCCCATTTTAAAGCATTTTCATACACATCAAATAACAATTAATATGCGAGAATAATGTGTACCCAACCTAGCCAACCATACGCCATTGTTCACCCTGTTGTGGTACCAAACCACTGGTGGTGCCAAACCACCGGTGACATATAGTCACAATGTGTTACCAAAACACCGTGTCCGTAGACACAAATCGGGTGATGGGGCCAACCCATCGTGTGATACCAAATCAGCGGCGGGCGATCCCATATCTCAAGTGGGGCCAACCCACGGTGGTGTTAACCACGAGGGATAAGTCGCTATTGAGGTACCAAACCTCTGGAGGTACCAAACCTCTAGTGGCCAGTAGTCATAGTGTGTTACCAAAACACTGGTGCCCGTCGGCACATTATCACTTGCCCTCCACTCATCAACCCATATCACAACCATAACGAGTTTATACATTTATCATATGTATTAAAATAAAACATGCTTCCCAAAAGCATCACAATAATCTCATATAAGCAGAGACTTACCGAGGTTCTCGCTTGTACCATTTAAGGTACCAAATCCATATCTACAACAAGCGATTTACAAACAACAAATATTTATCACACATATTAAGCGCTATAAGTGTGTATGTACACACGATATCGATGGTAGTCCTAAATCCAAAAAAGCGTTGGTCACCACAGATCCACTTGTCCTATATTCACCAAATCCATGGATTAGTCTTATGGCCTATTCGGCCTAATTAACTTATTTGGGAGGGTTCCTTGTGAACCGAGATCTTACTATAACACTCTTTGCTATTATCTCTACCGTACTTGATACTCGAATCGCTTGTCACCATCATTGATTAGCAAGTAAACCAATAACCTTCGCTTTTAATCGAATTGCTAGAATAAGGAGATTGATCTTACCACCACTTACCAAATTGAACACTAGAGATCGGTACGTGAGTCATTGTTTTACTTCCCCGAATACCTATAAGAAATCGGTTACTAACCATTTAGAAGCCATTACAAAATCGGCACCTCTCCTCAGTAAAAGAAATCGACGTAAAAAGAAAGAAAAGGGAAGATGGACATTCACCAAGATCACTTACCACCTTATGAACCGATTGAAGGAGAGTTCAGAGGAGATTATTCACCTTGCTATTCGGCCAAGACTTGGAATATGAAGAGGGGAAATTCGGCTATCAGAAAGGAAAAAGAAAAGGAAGACAAATGAAGAAATTGGTACTTCCAATGGTATATTCGGCCAGAGAGAGTTAATAGGGAAGGAAAGAAGTTTCGGCTAAAGATCTTGAGAGAATGGTGAAAACGCAAGAGCAAAAGAGGGCTAGGGAATTCGACACTTAGCAAAAATTTGAAGAAAAGAAAAATAAGGAGATCAACTCATGTATTTATAGCCACCAAGCACCCTTAGCCACCCCTTTCTAATTAATTCAAATAAATTTTGAATTAATCCCAATAATCCTTTGATAATCCAACTAATATCCAATAATTCTTTTAATCTAATAATCCCTCAATTATCCTACATTTATCACATTATCAAAATGATAGTAATATCCTTAATTTATCTTCTTAATATTAAGGAATTAAAACCAATTAAAATGCTCACAATATCTTATTATCCAAGTAAAAATCTAATTAATAATCCTTTATAAATAATAATAATATCCTCATTATTATCTCTATTATCTAAATAGATAATAAGAAGAATTAAGGAGAGAAAATCTCTCTCCTTGTGCCGTCAAAAAAAAGAACAAAAGAGGATTTCCGACTCGAACACAAGCTCTCCTTGCTCCTTGGTGGCGTCACATGTAGCTCTGTCCAAATTATCCTATTTATTCTTATAACACCCTAGAGGTGGTAACGATTCCTACCAAATCGAGGCAACATAGAGCACTAGGCCAAGGTAATGACACAGGTTATACTTAATTTATTTCCAAATAGAGGCAACACGGCACCAGTAACTTTGATCTATGCGATTACGGCAAGGCAAGGGGACGGAGATGCTCCAAATGCAAATAATGGTGCGTACCCTACCATAGTATACTAAGTGGTTATTTTGGCTTTAGAATTTGAGTGCACAGTGAAAGCATAGTGGTGAGACTTAGGTAATATGATTACTAGTTAGTTGAAAATTTCGAGGACGAAATTTCTTTAAGGGGGTAGAACTGTAACATCCTCAAAGTGGGCCTACTCATTTATATGATAGTCTAATATGTTAAATTGAGATTCTAAGAATCGGGCTGACTTTTTGATTAAATATGTGGATTAGGGTTTAAATTAGTGCTCTAGGTACTTTAAAGTGATATATTGGGCTTTAAAAATATGGGTTAGGTGGCTAACACATGGTGTTAGCTTATAATTTAAGTAGATAGTTAATTAAGTGACAAGCTAGGCTTGTGGCCCAAGGATTTGAGGAGCTTTAAGTGGGCATAAGGTGGCATCATAAGGGGGAGGAGTTTGGGCCTAGTATGGCCACTTAGAGCCCAAATTTTAAGACGAAAATTTGGCACTTACAAGCCCTAGGAGTGGACGGTACACTAGCTACAAAATAGGGATTTTAATTCTTTTATTTCTTGCTAAATAGGAAGATAATGAAGAGAAAGATGAGGGCTATTTTTTTGAGAAGATAAGGATTGGGTTATCAGGTGAGATAAAGGCTATCAGGGGAAGGGAAGAGTTGGCCGAAATTCCAACTCTGTGTGTGGATGATATGCCAAAATTTCTCTATAAATAGGGAGTAGTATTCTTCAATTTCGGTATTCTGAACCCCTATTTTTCTCTCATTCTCTGCCAAAAATTCCAAGCCTTTCCTACAGTTTCTCTTTTTCTTTTTCTAAAAGTCGAATTCCATTTGATTCATACTCTCATCTCACATAGCCGAACCTACAAGGGAGGTTTCTGTTTCCCGAAGGTGCACCATAAGCCACATACTCCTTAGTAATTTGGTAAGTTTTGGGATTTTATTCTATGCGATTTCACTCTTTCTTTTCATTCAAATCTAACTTGAAACACTTATTTAAGGCTGTCGATTTTCCCTCTCGATTTTAGTAGCCGAATCGGTCTCATTAAAAGTCTCTGTCTTGGATTTGGTGGAAAAGCCAAAGGTAGGAATGTGACGTTGTCTTAGGGATTTTGGGATTCGATAAATAAGGCTCTACATTAGGGATAATAGATTTTCGCGGTAACGGTGTGTAATACCTCCCTACCATTTAGATCGCCTATTATTGTATGTTCATGTGTTTTTTTATGTTTTGATAAATGCTTTGAAATCTCGGTTTATTGATGCAAGCCCAAGGAGGGAAAAAGCGGATCCAGTTAGTAAATAATGCTTTAAATGTTATAAGTAAAATGCTTGTATGTGATTGCATGGGTTGGGTTGATGAAAGGAGGAAGTTATATGTTACATGTCAACAGGCTAATCTGTGAACTATTATACGAGCTTCGGCCATTAAATGTTATACATGTTTTGGCCATTATATGTTATAAGGGCTTCGGCCATCATATGTGAATGAGCAGCATGACTGCCATCATGGTGTGTAGTGGTGTGGGTCGATTGTAGAAATCCCCAATGGTGTGAACGGTTGGTGCGGGGTTGTGTAGCGGATGGAAACCTAGGCAAATGGGTTGGGCCTTGCATATTAATTGCTATTAATTTTATGATGATTATTACACTTTGTTTATTTTGTTTAATGGGCTTAAGGCCCAAACTCTAGTGGTGCATGAGGTTGCACACCGAGTCTCGTGACTCACCCTTTAATTAACATTTCGGTGATACCTAGTGATTGAGCCAAATTTGAGAGGAGCATAGGTGGCCATGCGTAAGAATATGTAGATTTGGCAAAAAGAGACTCAAGTTTTATTTTATATTTTTAATTAATGGACTTCAAACCTCGTTGTAATAAGGCCATGGGCTATTATGTTTTATTATGGGCTTCTATTACTTTAAGTCATTTAAGCTTTTTATTTTAATTAAAAAGGCATGTATTTAAGTTTGGATTTTACTTTACTTAAGCATATTCTATATAAAACATATTTGGGCTTTTCCAAAAATGCGACATGTTTCGATAAAATTTTTCTTGGTGACATACCAGATCCGGTTGTAGTGTTTGGGCCAGGTGTGGGGTGTTACAATGCCTAAATAAAATTGGCAGTCATGAGCTTCTAGTTTTAAAGAATGGTAGCAATTATACACTCATACAGACATCAACTCGATGAACCGAATCAAAAACTCTATAAGATTTCACCAAGAAAGATAAAAAAAAAAGGTAAAAGAAAGACTTACGGTTAGTTGTACCAAACATCTTCGTTTATATAGTTCTTACACTCCGTAACTCTTTGATTTCAAACTGAGAAAAAGAGAGAAACAGAAAGCAAATTAAGCAAATAGGGAAACTAGAATAAGTAATGAAAAGTAAACTCCACTTGAATCCATGCGAATTTGAATTAACATTGAGAGAGATAAATTAAATGCGGTAAAATGTGATGCCAAAACTTGGGACCCATTTGTTTAGTTTATTTTTGTCTAGAAAGAATAAACTCTTCAATGGCGGTGAACTTTTTCCTATTTTTCCTCACGATTCATTTCTTTAAAAACTTGAAAGAAGAAGAAGAAGAAAAGTTACACCAAAGAGGGAATATACCAGAAAAGGAAGGTATTGATTATTCAACAAAATCCCAAATAAAATCCTAGAAAGCCATTAATAAAATGGAATCAACATGTGTTATCGAGCAGGGAAACAGTGGGGGAGAAAGAAAATCATGAAATGATGAGATGAGAAGTTAGGGTTAGAGAGGAACCTTTTTGGGGTCAATTTGAATTCTGAGAAGAGAGAGAAGTTAGGGTTAGAGAGGAACCTTTTTGGGGTCAATTTGAATTTTCACTTGTAAGAAATTGACGTGCCTGAGGTAGAGATTCTTACGCTTTTTCCCTTGCTTTTTTTATTTTGGGTTTGGAAAGAGAAAGAAAGAGAGGGAATTTGGTTTGTCTGTGGGGTTTTCAGGAGGGATTTAGTTTATTTGATTTTTGTATCTACTCTAGGGTTTTTCACTTTCTCATCTTTTGGCTTATTTTTTTTGTGGCGTTTTTAATAAAAAGGCGCCACTACACTACATCAAAATAGACTTTTAACGGTGTTTTTAGGCCTTTTATGGCACTTATAAGCGCCGCTAAAACTATTTGCGGTGTTTTTACAAGCGCCGCAAAAAATGCCGCTAAAGGTCATGACCTTTAGCGGCGCTTTTTCAAAAATGCCGTTAAAGGTTATGCTCTTTAGCGGCGTTTTTTTACAAATACCGCTAAAGGTCATGTTCTTTAGCGATGCTTTTTCCAAAAATGCCGCTAAAGAACATGACCTTTAGCGGCACTTTCTCCAAAAATGCCGCTAAAGAACATGACCTTTAGCGACGCTTTTCACAAAAATGCCGCTAAAAGTCATGAAAAATAAAAAATAATTAAAATATTATAAAAAAATAATAAAATTAAAATATTATAAAAAATTAAGGAAAAAATAATAAAATTAAACATTTTTCAGCCCATAACATTTAAACCAAAAAAAGGAAATCGATAGAAACAATATTCAACAAGAATTTAAAAAAAAAAGCAAAATATATGCGGGATGAATTTGTTTTCTAATGCTACAGATCTCAATTCAACACACCCAATTTTGCAAATTGATATGCGGGAGCTTGGTAATGGCAAATGCTTAAATTGATATGCAAATTGTCCTACTGAAGATTTACAAGATTTGTCTCTGCCTCATCCTTTATTTTCATCTCTCTTCATCTTTCTCATCACATTCATCCTCCTCCTCATCACTTGAACACGCATCCGAACCCTTTTCATCCTCGGACTCCTCACCAAGGATGGATTTCTTCAACTCTTCATATCACTTTTCATTCTCCAAGTATTGAGGATCTGGTTTAAAAATGTCTACAAGAAGGACAAATAAATGCATTCATGATGCATGCGGAAGAATTAACCAAACATGTAGAGTTCATCAATAAAATATAACGAACAAAAATGTAGTGGAGGCATCTTGAAACATACCAATGGTTATTTTGGATCGATCTCATCTTGGAGAGATATCTCATGAGTTAATTGGTCATCTTCCTCAACAAGGTCTAGTTACGACGAACAATGGGATATCCCCGCAAATGTATAAATGGCAAATGTAATTATAAGTTGTTCCTTTTGTTAGATACAATGGTATCGACCTTCAAGCTTCACAGGACTTTGAAAAAGTTAGTTAGGGAAAAAGGACACTTGAAACTTGGCTTTCCTTATATCAAATAAGCCTCTATTAGAAACCCAACACATTTATCTATCTCTCCATAATGAAGAATACCCAAAACGCTCAAATATACACAGTAAACAATAGCCAACACTAAGCGAAAAGGAAACAAATGAGAGACATATAAGATAGTAAGATATCACTAGACCAAAATCACCAAAGGGACGAGAGCGAGAAACAGAGGGAGAAGAAACAATCAAAACTTTCTTTCTCTACTTCATATCAGAAAAATGATGTAACATCCTAAAATTGGGGTTATTCGTGATTAAATCTATTTTTCTTGTGTTTGGATTGCTGTGGTGTTATTCGTGGTGTAATAAGACTTAATTATGGATCTTGAATAGGCTCGGAATGGTAGAAAAATTCATTTGTAAGCTTTAAAGATAGGGAGCCTTAGTAGGTAGGGGTTACAAGTTAAATGAGGGAATATTTGACACTAACAAGGCATTGGAAAAGTGGCAAAAGGGAGGCCACTTAAGGGCTGGAGTTGACGCCATCAAGGGGAGCAAGGGAGCCTATGTTCGAGTTGCGGAATCCCCCTTTTCTACTCTTTACTTTTGACGGCAAGGGAGAGAGAGAAGTGCTCAATTTAAACACTGCAGGATAATAAGGATATTATTAGGATTTAATTAGATTTTATGTGAATAATCTTTAATAGTTGGCAGAGAGAAAATATAGGCTTTTGACTAATTCAAATTTGTTTGAATTAGTGGCCAAGAGTGATTCAAGGAAGTGGCCAAATTTTGAACTCCTTGTTGAGGAGGAGTGGACGGCAAGGACTAGATGAAGGGGGGAGTGCCGAATTCTTTTAAGGCATACTCTTCATTTTGTTTTTTCTTTTCTCCATTTGCAAGTAGCCGAATTTCCCTACTCTTTCATCTTTGATTTTCTTTCTTTCTCTCCTTTCTCATTCTCTCAAAACCGAAACCCTTATCTCCTTTTCCATTATTTCTTTCTTTCTCTCTAGCCAAATACACACCTTTGATGTGCCGAAATTCCCTTCTCCTATTTTGAATCACTCAGGCCGAATATTAAGAGTAGCTTAGATTTCTTGGGGACTTTTCTTTCAATCGGTTTGAGAAGGTAAGTACTTATAGCCGAATGCCTATTTCTTCTCCTCTCTTGTTATCTGTCGACTAGGATGAATGGAAAAGCCAAAATATACTGATGGTTTGGCTAATCAGTGTTTTGAAACCGATTTTATCTAGGTACTCCGGGGTTTTGAAGTATTCAGTCAAGCCTCCATTCGTTAGCAATCAGTCTTGGTAGTGGTGGTAAGAATTTTGTTAACCATTTATTTGGTATTTGAAAGCCGAAGACTATTTGTTGTGGATGCTAACGGTTGCCGATTGTAGGGGGTGAAGCAGATTCGCATGTTGTGTGCTGTAGTTTGTACTCAAGGGCGTTTAGGTGATGTTTCGGGTTCATGTGTTAACCCTTTGGATTTATGTGGTTTGGCCGAATAGCCATGTCACTAACTTTCAGGTTTGGCTGAATATAGGAGCAAGAAATCTAGTGTGGCCGATTGGCTCTTCAGGATTTAAGGCTACCGATAGTAACAGGTGTGTACATACACACTTTATAACTAATTAATGTCTTTGAATATATTGTGTATGCTAAACCGGATTGTGTAGATTTGGATTTAATACCATAAAGGTATAAGCAAGGATCCGTGTAAGTCCTTCTCAATATGAGTTTGATTATGATGCTTGACATTTGGTATATATGGCATATAAGAAGATTGGCTTTTGATAAATTCAAGATATGTTATTAAATAAACATGTTTGGCATGATTTATGTTAAGTGCATATCATAAATATGTGGGTTAAGCGAGTGGAGGGGAAGTGATATCCGTGTCTTGGACACCGGTGGTTTGGTACCACATTTTGTGACTTTGGTCACCGAGGTTTGGCACCTCATAGCGTCTTGTCCCATGGCTTAGCACCACGAAAGGTTGGCCCCACGGATGATATTATGGGATCGGCGCCGGTGATTTGGTATCACACGGGGTTGGCCCCACAACTTATTATATGTGACTTGAGTCACCAAAGGTTTAGCACCACCGGTGGTTTGGCACCACAATATTGATGGATATCGTGACTTAAGGTCACCAGTGGTTTGGCACCACCGGTGGTTTGGTACCACACTGGTAGAGAAAGGTGTTTTAGATGGCTAGGTTGGGTGCATGTTAAACTTAGTGCATGTTAAATTTAGTTATAAATTGTGTATGATGTTGCACTAAACCGGGGGAAGGGTTACACATTGAGTCTTGGTGACTCACCTTCTCCTTTAATCTTTTTCAGGTGATTCGTAGATCGCGGATGAGGCCGGATGGACTCTAGGTGGCCATGCAGTGAAAATATGAGTTTACTTTGAATTATTTTATTTTATTTTTGGTTTTATTTGTTCAAGTTGTAATAAGGCCTCCTAAGATTTTATTTTGACTATTTTACATGTTTTGGATGAATTATTTAAATTGTTTAATGACTTTAAAATGGTTACACAAGTTTCTTAAATTCAAACGTAAATGATTTTCTTTCGTACCATCTGCACATTGATGTAATTGGTAACAACATGACTTATGATTTTAAATAAAAAAGCTAAGTGTTGTCTTTTTATACACCTCAAATGTTTTAAACAAAACTATATTCTTTTTACCAAAAATTTAAAGTAATTAAAAGGGGGTTTTCAACAAATTTTCTTACAGAACATACCGAGATTCGATTCGTAATGTTTGGGCTAGGTTTGGGGTGTTACAAAATTGGTATCGAGCCAGTTCAAAGCTCGGTTGTGGGGGCCCAAGGCCCAAAATGTTTTGTGAAGCCTTTGTGAAATATTTACGGTTGTGGAACAAAGATGGCACCGAGTCTCCGGGAGCAATCCGCCTGTAAGTACTTCCAACTATTGATGAATTATTATCTATAGAAAGGTAGGTATGGAGCGTAGAAAATATGATAGGTGTTTGAACCATAGGACTAGTTTACCCCAACAAAATACATAAGACTTTAAATGCCTAATTAAACAAACCTATGATTAAGTCGTAGAGTTAGGGTGTGGTAACCCCATGCGCATGTCTAGGATTGGATCCTAAGAGCTTGGTACTTAGCGGTCCTCGTGACTCACCTCCTCTTCGCAGGAATCCTACCTGGTGCGTAGCTTCGGTTCACCCTAACCAAGAGGACTCGGTCATAGGCTAAACATACTGAGTAAAACCCGAAAGGGATTAGCCATGTTTTATGGAAACTCTAGTTTTAAAATCATTAGAGCATCTCTTTTTAATAGTAGCGAAAAATCTATTTTTGGAAAATTTTCAAAATATTTTTGACTTACCAAAATTACCAAAATGCCCCTAGTGGCAAAATTACGAAAATGCCCTTGGTTTCTAAAATTACTGTACTACCCCGATTTCAATAAAATTCTCTTACTTTGCAAAAGTATCCAAAATTTTGTATTTCAAAATAATACCCTGACTTTGGAAATTTACAAAATTACCCCAAAATACCTGATTCAAAATTACCAAAATACCTCCGGATTCCAAAATTATTAAAGTTTTAAAATTTCTCCGTTACCTTTAATTTGACAAATTTTGTAAATACCCTCTTAAAACTTTGATTTTGGAAATTTCAAATTTCAAACCAAGTGAAACGTCTAATCCATAAAAATATTTAGGAGGTGAGGCGATGCTCGCAAGCTATGTTCATGAGTCCTTGAGATGGTGGTCGGGGTAAGTGGAGGTATGGGAGCTCAAAATCATGCAGCGACTCGATCCAAGCTGGCCGAGGTATACAGGGTGTCGGAGTGGCACCCAGTCTTGGCGAATATTGGTTAGAATCGTTGAGAGGATCATGGATGATCTCGATCGACAAGTGAGGAGAAAATGAAAGGGCGGTGTAAACTTCTAAAGGATGAGTCATATCGGTGGTGGCTCACGGTTTGGGATGGTGCCACAAGAGATGACCTTACTTGGGAGTATTTCAAAGCTACTTATCGGAAGAAGTATGTGGGCACCACTACATTGATCTGTGAGAGAAAGCTTTTCCGGGGTTGGTATAAGGAAATAAGTGCATGTCGGAGTATGAAGCGAAATTCTTGAGGTCGAGCCGCTATGCTCGAGGAATTGTATCAACGAGCATGATCGTTGTGTATGCTTTGAGGGCGGACTTAGGGATGATTTAAGGTTCTTGATTGCTCCACAAGGGAGCGTGAGTTTTCTCTTAGTGGAAAAGGCTAAAGTAGCGAAGGGGTCAAGAAGTCCGTGAGATGAACTACGATAAGAACAAGCGTAAAAGAGGATTTGGGTAAATGCGGATCGGGTAATAATGCACAGAAGAGGGCTAGGTAGAGTGGGCCGAATCAGGCAGGAAGGCCCATGGCTACTAATCAAAGACCAGCTCAATGCAATCGCTGTGGGAAATCACATTGGGGAGGATGTTGGACCGGTGAAAAGGGATACTTTGATTGTGGATCTTTGGATCACCGTGTAAGGGATTGTCTTCGGAAGTTAGCTAAGAACCAGCCGGAGGTCGAATCGTGCTCGGGATAGAAATAAGGACCACCACGGAGGGGTCGTGGTAATGGTAGAGGAGGCAACATTCTAGTCGAGGTCACGAATCTTCGGGCAAAGGTGCGAACAACACGAAGCAAGGCGACTGGTTTAATCTATCTGACAAGGCGTCGAGAGGAGGGTGGCCTTGCGGACGTCATAACCAGGTATGTTCCTAATTTTGGTCTTCCATATGTTGCACTAATTGATGTGGGTTCGACGCATTCATACGTTGCTAGTAGTGTGGTAGAGACTATGAATCTAGACTTTGAGACTGTTTCTAGGGAGATGACAGTAATTAGCCCTCTAGGTCACTCTGTAATTGTAAACAAGTTATATAGAGATGTACCCCTAGAACTCCAAGGGTAGTGTTGTTGGCCGATCTAATAGAACTGCCATTTGGGGAGTTCGATTTGATTCTTGGAATGGACTGGTTGGTTAAGTATCAGGCAAAGCTGGATTGCGCTGCTAAGCGCATGGTTCTAAAGATGGCTGAGGGTGATAAAATGGTTATGATAGGTAATAGAAGGGATTATCTATCCAACGTGGTGTCTGCGTTGAAGGCGGAGAAGATGGTCAGAAAAGGGTGTGAGGCATTTTGGTTCAATATGTGCCTTGGAGGCTAAGGAGTCGCTGAGTTGAGAAGGTCCGAACGTGAGGGAATTACCGATATGTTTCGGAAAAACTTAGAGTACGCCTCCGGATCGGGAAGTTAAGTTTGGTATAGACTTATTACCCAGAACGGCGCCTGTGTCTATAGCACCATACCTAATGGCACCGAAGGAATTGGTGGAGCTGAAGGCTCAAATTTAGGAGCTCTTGGACCGAGGGTTTATCCGACCAAGTATATCTCCGTGGGGAGCACCTGTGCTGTTTGTCAAGAAAAAGGATAGTTCAATGTGGATGTGTATCGACTACCGTCAGCTAAACAAGTTAACGATCAAAAACAAGTATCCGTTACCCCGAATTGATGACTTGTTTGACCAACTGAAGGGTGCATCGGTGTTCTCAAAGATAGATCTTAGGTCGGGTTATCATCAACTTTAAGTGAAGGAGGTTGATGTTCACAAGGTGGCATTTCGTACTCGGTATGAGCATTATGAGTTTCTAGTGATGCCATTTGGGTTGACCAACGCACCGCAGCTGTTCATAGACTTAATGAATAGGGTGTTTCAAAGAAGACTTGGATCAATTTGTCATGGTGTTTATAGGCGACATATTGGTTTATTCAAAGATTCAAGAGGAGCATGACATGCATTTGCGTATAGTTCTACAAGTCTTGAGGAGAAGCGGTTATATGCCAAATTCAATAAATGTGAATTTTGGCTTAGGAGGTGGCTTTCTTAGGTCACGTGGTGTCGTGGAAGGATTAGAGTGGACCTCGCAAGGTTGAAGCGGTGTTGGATTGGAAATCGCCTAAGTCAGTGGTAGAAATTTGAAGTTTTCTGGGTGCGGCAGGGTACTATCGAAGATTTGTGGAAGGGTTCTCTTTAATCGCAGCACCACTAACTAAGTTATTAAGAAAAGGAGTTCCATTTGTATGGTCGGAGAAACAAGAGAAAGTTTTGATAAGCTAAGGAAGATTCGTGGAAGCTCCAATTAAATCTGACTGAGGTAGGGAAGTTGTTTACTGCTTTCTTGTGATCGTCCCATCTGAGGTTGGGATGTGTATTGATGCAGAAAGGAAGGTAGTGGCCTATGCATCCCGTCGACTAAGACCGCATAAGGTTAACTATCCGACTCACGACTTGGAATTAAGCGGCGATAGTCTTCGCTTTGAAAATATGGAGGCATTACTTGTATGGGGAAAAGTCGATAGTCTACGGATCACAAAAGTTTGAGATATCTCTTGACTCGGAAGGATTTGAACTTGAGGCAGCGTCGATGGATTGAAGCTGTTGAAGGATTACGATTGTTCAATTGAATACCATCCGCAAGGTTAACGTGGTAGCCGGCGCTTTGAGTCAAAAAAGTTATGACGAACTTAAGGCGATGTTTGCTCACCTCGGTCTATCTGACGATGGAAGTCTTTTAGCGAGCCGCAAGTTAAGCCAACTTGGATCGAGGAGATTAAGGAAAACAATTAGTAGATGAAAGTTTGAATGCGTGGAGATTGCAAGTTCAAGATGGTGGTTTGGAAGGGTATAGTTTGTCTGGTGATGGAGTATTATGTTTTCAAGGGCGAGCTTGTATGCTGAAGGATGTTGAATTGAGGCAAAGAATTCTTCAAGATGCACATAGCAGCCCATACGCTATGCATCTTGGAGGTAGCAAGATGTATGGAGATTTGCGGAAACAGTTCTAGTGGCCAGGGCTGAAGCGCGAGGTAACTGAATTTGTGGGAAGGTGTCTGACGTGTCAGCAGGTTAAGGCTAAACACCAGTTGCCATCAGGGTTACTTCAACCAGTGAAGATCCCTCAGTGGAAATGGGTGAGGATCACTATGGATTTTGTTAGTGGGCTACCTCTCACGCCCAGCAAGAAGGACGCAGTTTGGGTGATTGTAGACCGTCTGACTAAATCAGCTCACTTCATCTGCGTAAGGGTGGATTACTCACTTCAAAAGCTAGCTAAGTCGTATGTGTCGAAAATAGTGAGGTTGCATGGTATGCCGATGTCGATCATCTCGGATAGGGATCCCAGTTTATGTCAAGGTTACGGAAAGTGTTACATCGGGCTTTGGGTACGATTGGATTTCATCTGACATTCCATCCATAGTCGTGAGCGGTCGAAAAGGTCATCTGATTTTAGAAGATATGCTAAGAGGTTGTGTTACGGATTTCATGGTAGTTGGAAAGAGTACCTACAGCTAGTAGAATTTGCTTATAACAATAGTTATCAGCGAGTATTGAGATGGCACCATATGAAGCCTTGTATGGGCGAAAATGCCGTACTCCTATGTGTTGGGCGAAATTAGGTGAGCGACAAGTTTTGGGTCGAGTTGGTGACGAAAATTGAAGATAAAGTTAAGGTGATTCGGGCTCGTCTCAAGGAAGCGTCGGATAGGCGAAATCTTATCTTGATCTTAAGCGTAAGGAAATGGAATATCACGATGGGAGATAGAGTTTTTACAAGGTGTCACCTTGGAAAAAGGTATTGAGATTTAGGCGAAAAGGAAGCTAAGCCCAAGGTTCATCGGACCATATCTGATGAGTGAAGCGAGTGGGGCGGTAGCTTATCATTTCATTGCCGGTAGAGTTAGTCGATTCATGATGTCTTTTATGAATGCTTAGGCGATATCGGTCGGATCCATCACACGTTGTGCCGATGGCGAAGATTGAGGTAAACTTCGGATTTATCTTTCGAGGAAGAACTAGTTCGGATCTTAGATCGAGATGTCAAAGTTCTCGTAGAAAGTCGAGACCTTTGGTGAAAGTGCTATGGCGAAACCATGGTGCGGAGGAAGCTACGTGGGAACAGAGGATGTGATGTGACGATAATACCCCACCTCTTACCTTCGAGTAATTTTGAGGTGAAATTATTTTAAGGGGTAGAACCGTAACATCCTAAAATTGGGGTTATTCGTGATTAAATTTATTTTTCTTGTGTTTGGATTGCTGTGGTGTTATTCGTGGTGTAATAAGACTTAATTATGGATCTTGAGTAGGCTCGAAATGGTAGAAAAATTCATTTGTAAGCTTTAAAGATAGGGAGCCTTAGTAGGTAGGGGTTACAAGTTAAATGAGGAATTTTGACACTAACAAGGCCTTGGAAAAGTGGCAAAGGGAGGCCACTAAGAAATGGAGTTGACGCCATCAAGGGGAGCAAGGGAGCCTATGTTCGAGTTCGGAATCCCCTTTTCTACTCTTTACTTTTGACATGAGGAGAGAGAGAAGTGCTCAATTTAAACACTTCAAGATAATAAGGATATTATTAGGATTTAATTAGATTTTATGTGAATAATCTTTAATAGTTGGCAGAGAGAAAATATAGGCTTTTGACTAATTCAAATTTGTTTGAATTAGTGGCCAAGAGTGATTCAAGGAAGTGGCCGAATTTTGAACTCCTTATTGAGGAGTGGACGGCAAGAACTAGATGAAGGGGGGAGTGCCAAATTCTTTTAAGGCATACTCTTCATTTTGTTTTTTTTCTTTTCTCCATTTGCAAGTAGCAATTTCCCTACTCTTTCATCTTTGATTTTCTTTCTTTCTCTCCTTTCTCATTCTCTCAAAACCAAACCCTTATCTCCTTTTCCATTATTTCTTTCTTTCTTTCTAGCTAAATACACACCTTTGATGTGCGAAATTCCCTTCTCCTATTTTGAATCACTCGGCGAATATTAAGAGTAGCATAGATTTCTTCGGGACTTTTCTTTCAATCGATTTGAGAAGGTAAGTACTTATAGCCGATTGCCTATTTCTTCTCCTCTCTTGTTCTCTGTCGACTAGGATGAATGGAAATGCCAAAATATACTGATGGTTTGGCTAATCAGTGTTTTGAAACCGATTTTATCTAGGTACTCCGGGGTTTTGAAGTATTGATCAAGCCTCCATTCGTTAGCAATCGGTCTTGGTAGTGGTGGTAAGAATTTTGTTAACCATTTATTTGGTATTTGAAAGTCAAGACTATTTGTTGTGGATGCTAACGGTTCTTGATTGTAGGGGTGAAGCGATTCGTATATTGTGTCTTTGTAGTTTGTACTCAAGGCGTTTAGGTGAGGTTTCGGGTTCATGTGTTAACCCTTTGGATTTATGTGGTTTGGTGAATAGCCATGTCATTAACTTCGTGTTTGGCGGATATAGGAGCAAGAAATCTAGTGTGGCCGATTGGCTCTTCGGGATTTAGGGCTACCGATAGTAACAGGTGTGTACATACACACTTTATAACTAATTAATGTGTTGAATATATTGTGTATGCTAAACTGGATTGTGTAGATTTGGATTTAATACCATGAAGGTATAAGCAAGGATCCAGGTAAGTCCTTGTCAATATGAGTTTGATTATGATGCTTGACATATTTGGTATATGTGGCATATAAGAAGATTGGCTTTTGATAAATTCAAGATATGTTATTAAATAAACATGTTTGGCATGATTTATGTTAAGTGCATATCATAAATATGTGGGTTAAACAAGTGGAGGGAAGTGATATCCGTGTCTTGGACACGGTGGTTTAGTACCACATTTCGTGACTTTGGTCACGGAGGTTTGGCACCTCATAGCGTCTTGTCGGTGGCTTAGCACCACGGTGGGTTAGCCCCACGGATGATATTATGGGATCGACACGGTGATTTGGTATCACACGTGGGTTGGCCCCACAACTTATTATATGTGACTTGAGTCACCGGTGGTTTAGCACCACCAACCACCGGTTTGGCACCACAATATTGATGGATATCATGACTTAAGGTCACCGGTGGTTTGACACCACCGGTGGTTTGGTACCACACCGGTAGAGAAAGGTGTTTTGGATGGCTAGGTTGGGTGCATGTTAAACTTAGTGCATGTTAAATTTAGTTATAAATTGTGTATGATGTTGCACTAAACCGGGGAAGGTTACATTGAGTCTTGGTGACTCACCTTCTCCTTTAATCTTTTTCAGTGATTCGTAGATCACGGATGAGGAGCCGGATGGACTCGAGGTGGCCATGCAAAGTGAAAAAATGAGTTTACTTTGAATTATTTTATTTTATTTTGGTTTTATTTGTTCAAGTTGTAATAAGGCCTCCTAAGATTTTATTTTGACTATTTTACATGTTTTGGATGAATTATTTAAACTGTTTAATGACTTTAAAATGGTTACACAAGTTTCTTAAATTCAAGCGTAAATGATTTTCTTTCGTACCATCGGTACATTGATGAAATTGGTAACAACATGACTTAATGATTTTAAATAACAAAGCTAAGTGTTGTCTTTTATACACCTCAAATGTTTTAAACAAAACTATATTCTTTTACCAAAATTTAAAGTAATTAAAGGGGTTTTCAACAAATTTTCTTACAGAACATACCGTATTCTATCGTAATGTTTGGGTAGAGTTTGGGGTGTTACAAATGATATGAACACTAAAAATTTTCTATTATTCACTTTCAAAAGCCTTGGTAAAAAACTTCATAAACATAAAGAATGAGAGACACAAATATAGTTTCAACCATTGTGGACATAATATTTTTCAAATAAAAACATTAACTTTCTCTAAAACGATATCATATAATTGACGAATTAAAACCACACTTGGTTATCAACTAAATGAAGTTCATCTCGTAAAGTTTTAGAAGTCAAGCAAGATAAACAGCATCGACCGGGGACAACGAATTGCCAAGCATTACATGCATAATTACCAAATGCAAGAAAATGCATTGACATGCTAAAGTATCTAGGCGATTCGTTGTACCATAGCAAATATGCAATTTAGTCATATACTATTGAACCGAGTAAATAAATTTAGTCATAGCAAATGTTCAATTAGTTAAACAAATTTCGATTACTTTATTGTTTGGGAACCGAAAAGAACAATACTAACCTCTTGGCAACTTAAGATATCCATCACTCTAACGTCTATGTAATTTTGTAGTAGGAAAGTCATCACCTATTAAACATGTCCAATAAATTTAAAATGTTTATATCATCAATGAAAATTTTCCAATGGTTATTCTAAGTAGCTATAAATAGATACTTCAATAATGAGTGAATAAAACAAAATATTTAAATAAAATCAAAGCTCCACAATAAAGGAGCAACAACATTTTACAAGGATGAGTTCTCCAAATTCCCAAAAGATGATTTTCTCATCATATCTTTTAAATACAAATCATTCATTGGATAGGCACAGTTAATACTAACATTTAATTATAGCAACTGCAATGGTCAAGCTCAAATGCAAAATCTATCAATACCATGCAAAAGCAAATCTTAGAAATGTAAATTAAGCCTACAAAGAAGTAAACCCGATTTTAGATGAGATTATGAAATTTTCAGTGCTAAAGTTAAGGAAAGAACTTAAATCCCACAAGTTATGGGTTTAGACTTGAACACTAAGAAGGACGAAGTCAATTGATTATGAAACAACCAAAAATTCTATTGAAGACTGATTCAAATGTTGTTATAAAAGTTATTTATACAATTAAACCAAACCAACCAATTTGCCAAACCCTAAAATGCTAATTTATTGTAAAGCCTAATGGCTAAGTTTAACCCATTAAAAGTTCAAAAATCTATCTCAAACATTGTCTTTGAAATAACGATGGGAGGGATGCAAAACAATATCAAATAAAATTATGGTCTAAGGAAACATCGTAAAATGTTTTTGTCCTAAGAACAAAAAACTTACAATAGCTCTATAATTCTTGATCGAGACAATTGGATATGGTATTTCTTGAATCAGTTTAGCATGACAAGCATTAAAATCACTTCACAACAATGTTAGAACTTATAGCCACAACCACAGGTATACATATGACTTTGTTTTCTCCCTTGTAAGGAGCAAGTTGAGCTACACAAATAAAAATAACTAAAATTAATAAAGCATAAAAAGGGACAGATCAGAGTAAATTGAAACTACATGATGCAAGAAAGAAACTTATGGGAACATGGCTCAAATCAATAACTAACACACATTGTAAATATTCAAAATAATCAAATCATGAACTTATCTTTGTACTACTAAAAATAATCAAAATAAAGCCAAATTGCATCTGAGTTAACAATTACAGTTCAAAAAATGAAATAAAATATTACTACAAACAAAACATTTCATTTACAAAATCATAATTTTTTTTCAAAATATTAACTGAGTTAAACAGTAAATGCTAACTTTGTTGAAATTTAACCTTATTTGATTCTTTTTTATAGTATATGGATTAAAATGATTCATTTAATAGTAGAGAGATTATGTAACACCCCAAACCCGGCCCATGAGTCCTGACCGGATCTGGTATGTCACGGAGTAAAACGATTTGAAACATTTTGAGTGTCGGTGAAAACTTGATAAAATATGATTAAGGTATAAAAGCGAGGTTTGATAAAACTCGGGAGGGTTGATTTTTTTGCAAACAAGGTTGTCTTTGAAAACCTTTGGAAGCATTTGATCATTTATTTAAAGAACTTTCAAAATCATGGTTGACTTGGTGAATTTTGCTACCGATGGTAACATCTTTGAAAACCCGTAGAAGTTATTACATTTGAAAATGTTGCTTTTAACCGATTCAATTAACATTTATAATTTCGTTTATAATTTAGTATAAGTAAAGCAAAACTACTAAGTAATCATCCAAATAATAATTAGCGGCCTTATTACAACCCAAAATAAAAATTTAGCAAATAAACGAACTTAAACAGTATTAAATAAATTCCCAAATTCAAGGAACAAGCATGGCCGCCTCAAGTCCTCTCCGGCTCCATCTCCGCGATCTACTCATCTGCAAAATAATATGGGAAGCGGTGAGTCACCAAGACTCAGTGTGTAAATCCCCCACCCGGAAGTGCAACTCATACACAAATTATTAATAGACATGCAAACATGCAACCCAACTAACCATCCATACTCCTTTAACTACCCCGTGTGGTCAAAACCACTGGTGGTCAAAACCACTGGTGACTAGAGTCACAAATCAAGTGATGGGGCCAACCCATCTTGTGGTCAAAACCACTGATGACCATAGGTCACAATTTATCAATATGTGGTCAAAACCACTGGTGGTACCAAACCACCGGGACTTAGTCACAATTTATCAGCGGTGTGGTCAAAACCACTTTGGTGACCAGAAGTCACAATTAATCGATGGGGCCAACCCATCTTGTGGTCAAAACCACCGGTGACACCATAAAGATCATCCCCTCCTCTCATCAATCCCACCATCATCATGCTCACATAACAATTATCATAATTCCATATATCATGCATTTATGTATAGCATAGCATTCAACGACATGTGATGGCATACTCAAGCATACATCATAGATCACGTAATAGGGGACTTACCCTAATCCATGCTCATGTCCACAAGCAAATCACTACCAAAATGATTAAAAAGGCAACAATATAGCAATGTTAACTAATAAAGTGTGTAAAGAGTTTTACACACATTACTAACGCTAATCCTAGATCCAGAAGATTCGATCTCTCGTGCTAGATCCTTTGACCCTATATTCGGCCAACAACAAGGTTAGTGACATAGGCCTATTTGGCTATACTAATAATCTGAAGGATCAATTGTACTCAAATATGGCCTTTGGCGAATATGCTTGACCACTTACCAAACTTCTTGAAATCCCAAATTGTCACTTGACTTGTCGAGATCCCTACCAAAACACTTGTTAAAATCGGCTTGCACACTTATACATAATCAAGGCCTTGGCCGAATAGTACTTACCACCTTATCTCAGGGAATCAAATCCCAAAAGCTTCCTTTAATAGGCTTAAAGTCCTTCCCTACAATCGGTTTAATCACCTCATTAGAGAGCTAAAGGCCATTCGGCCATAATCATAAACCTAAAAGAAGTTGTCGCCCCTTACCTTGATGACTATCTCGCCTTTAACCACCACAAGTCAGCACCACTTAGTGTTGTTAGGGGTTTCGACTTATGCCCTTTATGGTAGGGGATGGAAGGTGAAATTTTGAGTAGAAGAGGGGGTAGGTTCGGCCAAGTAGAAGAAAAAGAAGCTAGGAATTTTGAAGAATTTTAGCAATGTGTCTAGGAGAATTGACCAAAGAACAATTGGAGAGAAAGAAAAGAAATAATTTTGATGAATTGTTGGCACCTCCCTAATGTGATAAAGCCGATTGTAGATGGCCCCAAGGAGTCCTATATTCGCCATCTCCCTCTTTTGTGATAATTTTAACTTTTAATTATCACCCATAAAATAATATTTATCTACTATTTTATCTTCTAGCTACCCCTTCAAAATAAAAGAAGAAATAAACTAACAACACTACTCTTCCAAATTAAAAATTAAAAGGAAAACAAAGTTTATCCTTATCACATTAAGAGTCCCACATGCAGCCATCACTCATTCTCCCTTCACGACTTGGAAAAAAAAATACCAATCTACTTTGCTCCTTGGTTCGAACATAGGACACGATGGAGCAAGCTGCACCAGCGCCTCTAACCATTACGCTTAAGGTGTGTCTTTGTGACATAACCTTGTCACAAATTCTTTAAGGGCTCCTTCGCTAGCTTCCTTTTGCTTTAACGCCAAAGCAAAATAAAAACACCCATTGTTGCCTATGCCACTCGAACATGGGACTTTTTTGCCGCAGCTCTTTAACACGTCCCCAGCCACTTTACCATTTTATTTTTAAGGCCTTCCTAGCCCATCACCCTAAGCATAACGCAAAAAGTAAAGCACCACTCCAGCAGCTCGAACCCAAGACCTGCGCCCATCGTCACCTCCAAGCTCTTAAGTGGCGCATGGAAGCCACTTTGCCAATTTATTCCTTGTGTCATGCTTCTCCGGAAATTTCTCTTAACCCCTATCTCACCTAGCTCCCTCCTCTTAAGCTCTAAAAAGAAATTTCAGCCCTAAGTCAGACCTAGCTCGGGGTTATGACTAGACCCTAAAACATGTCAAGTAATTATAGTATTCATTTCTTCAAGCACACACATCGGAAAAATAATTAAATTACAAATAACCCCTAATTTAGGATGTTACAGTTCTACCCTCTTAAAATAATTTTGGCCTCGAAATTACCTGGATCAGAAGAGTTGGGGGTATTGCTGCCACATCACATCCTCGGGTTCCCAAGTGGCCTCCTCCGTACCATTATTTCGCCATAACACCTTTACCAAAACAATCGACTTCCTCCTTAAAACCTTGACATCTCGATCCAAGATTTGTCTGGCTCCTCCTCGAAAGACAAGTCTAAGTTCACTTCAATTTTATGGCAAGACTACGTGTGAGGATCGATCGATAAGCGCCTCAATATCGAAACATGGAAGACATCATGGATCCGGCTCAATTCTCTAGGTAACTCAAGTCGGTAAGCTACCGGTCCCACACGCTTCAACAACGTATGCGGTCCGATGAATCTAGGGCTTAGCTTGCCCTTCCAACCAAACCTCAAAGACCTTCTTCCAAGGTGATACCTTCAAGAAGACCTTATCACCCATTGCATATTCAACCTCTCTCGCGCTTAAGATCGGTAGAGGATTTACTTTGTCCGATGCCTCCTTAAGGCGATCCCAAATTACTCTAACCTTATCTTCCGCTCCGCTACTAACTCTGGACCCAACATCCGATGTTCTCCTAATTCCATCCAACATGTAGGAGTACGGCATTTACGACCATCTGATACCTCATATGGTGCCATCTGAATACTAAACGATAACTATTGTTATAAGCGAACTACGCTAAAGGTAGGTACTCCTCCCAACTACCACTAAGTCCAAAACACGCCTCTTAACATATCTTCCAACACTTGGATTACCTCTCGATTGTCCATCGATCATGGGTGAAAAGCCGTGTTGAAATTCAACTTTATGCTTAACTCCTGATGTAAAGCCTTCTAGAATCTCGACGTGAATCGGGGATCTCGATCTGAGATAATGGACACTGGTACTCCATGTAACTGCACTATCTCTGCGATATACAACTTAGCTAACCTTTGAAGTGAGTAGTCAACCCTTAGCGGTATGAAATGAGTCGACTTAGTCAATCGGTCTACTACCATCCAAACTGCATCTTTCTTACTGGGCGTAAGGGGAAGCCCACTTATAAAATCCATAGTAATCTCCTCCCACTTCCACTGTGGAATCTTTACCGGCTGTAACAACCCTGATGGCAACTGATGCTCAGCTTTAACTTGCTGGTATGTCAAACACTTGCCCACTAGCTCGGTTACTTCTCGCTTAAGACCCGGCCACCAAAATTACTCCCTTAAATCCCGATACATCTTGCTGCTTCTCGGGTGCATAGCGTACGGACTGCTATGAGCTTCTTTAAGGATTCACTACCTCAAATCATCATCCTTAGGCATACATACTCTCCCCTAAAAATACAACACTCCATCACTACCTAAGCTGAATCCTTCGGCCTCACCATTCTGTACTTGCAACCTCCGAGTACTCAAAGCTTCGTCGGTCATCTGTCTTTCTTTGACATCATCAATCCAAGATGGCTTCACTTGCAATTCTGCCAAAAGGCTCCCATCCTCATAGAGACTTAGGTGAGCAAACATTGCTCGCAAATTCGCTACCACCTTCCTACCAATGCATCGCCTACCACATTAGCCTTGCTCGATGGTATTCGATTGAGCGGTAGTAGTCTTTCGACAACTCAATCCACCTCCACCGCCTCAAATTTAAATCTTTACGAGTCAAGAGGTACTTGAGACTCTTGTGATCTGTGTACTACCGACTTTTCCCCATACGAGATAGTGCCTCCAAATCTTCAAGGCAAAAACCACAAAGACCAATTCCAAATCATGTGTCGGATAGTTAGCTTCGTGAGGCCTCAACTACCGTGACGCATAAGCGACCACCTTCCCTTCTTGCATCAACACACACCCTAAACCAGTTTGCGATGCATCACAATACATAGTGAATTCCTTTCCTGCCTCCGGCTGAATTAAGACCGGTGCTTCTATCAAGATCCTCTTCAGCTTATCGAAACTCTTTTGCTGCTTCTCAGACCACACAAATGGAACTCCTTTTCTCAGTAATTTAGACAACGGTGCTGCGATTAAGGATAAATTTTCCACAAATCTCTGGTAATATCCTACCAACCCCAGAAAACTCTAAATTTTCGTAACCGACCTCGGTGGCTTCCACTCTAATACTGCCTCAATCTTACGAGAATCCACCCTGATTCCCTCGGCTAAAACAACATGCCCTAGAAAAGTTACCTCCTTAAGCCAGAACTCACACTTGTTTGAATTTGGCGTACAACCTGCTTTCTCCTTAAAACTTGCGTAACCACATGAAGATGTGCGTCATGCTCCTCCTCAGACTTCGAGTACACCAAAATGTCATCTATGAATACCACGATGAACCGATCCAGATAGGGTTGGAAAACCCAGTTCATCATGTCCATAAACGCGACGTGCATTCGTCAAACCAAAAGGCATTACTAGAAACTCGTAGTGCCCATACCGAGTATGGAATACCATCTTATAGACATCAGCCTCCTTCACCTTAAGCTGATGGTACCCTGACCTAAGGTCAATATTAGAGAACACCGATGCGCCTTTGAGTTGAACGAACAAGTCATCAATCTGGGCAAAGGATACATTCTTTATTGTCGACTTGTTCAAATTGTCGATAGTCTATGCACATTCTCATTGTCCCATCCTTCTTCTTGACAAAAAGCACTGGGAGCTCCCCAAGGCGATACACTTGGTCGGATGAACCCCTATCCAACAATTTCTGGATCTGCGCCTTCAACTCTACCAATTCTTTCGGTGCTATCCAATTCGGAGCTATAGATACTGGAGCGATTCCGGGTAACAAGTCTATACCAAATTTAACCTCACGGTCCGGAGGTAGACCCGGAAGTTCTTCTGGAAACACATCGACATTGTCCCTTACGATCCAGACATCTCTCACAGCTGCACCCTTAGCTTCCAAAGCACAGACATGCACTACATATGCTTCACAACCTTTCTAACCATCTTTTCCGCCTTCAATGCAGAAACTAGATTAGATAGGTAATCTCTCCTTTTACCTATCATCACCACCTCATCACCTTCCACGGTCTTTATTACCATGCGCTTAGCCACGCAATCTAGGCTAGCCTGATACTTTACTAGCCAATCCATCCCGAGGATTAGATCGAACTCCCGAAATGGTAGTTCCATCAAGTCGACCAAGAACACGACCCTTGGAGTTCTAGGGTGCGCTCCTATAGAGTTTACTTACTTTTACAGAGTGACCTAGAGGGCTTAATACAATCATCTTCCTAGAAGTAAGCTCAGAGTCTAAGTGCAGAGTTTCCACTACGCTACTAGCAATGTATGAGTGGGTTGAGCCAATGTCAATTAAGGTACTATAGGGTACACCAAAGATCAAGAACATACTGGTTATGACGTCCGGTGCGTCGCCCTCCTCTTGACGCCTCGCGGCATAGACCAAACCAGGTTGCCTAGCCTCAACACCACCGATACCTCCTCTCGGTGCCCCACGACCTCTGCCAGCACCATTACCTCCTCTTCCTGCACCACGACCTCTCGGTGGCTGTTGGTTATCCCCCCTATTTGGTGCACGATCCCGACCTCCGATCTCAAATTTAGTTGCCTTTTTCGGACAGTCTCTAACTCGATGCTCCATGGACCCACATTCGAAGCATCCTCGATTACCATTCCAACACTCCCCCGTGTGAGACTTCCCACACCGAGCACACCGTGGCGGCCATTGCAGATTAGCAGCAGTAGGCCTAGCAGCTTGATTTGACCCACCAAACCTCGTCCTCTTTGGCTGATTACTAGAGAACCTCGAAGATCTAGAGCTCCTCTTATTCCAACTCCTATCCTGATTCCGCCTAACCGACTGTCTTACCCCTTCAGCAACCTTCGATTTCTCCACTAGGACAGTGAACTCCCATTCCTGTTGTGGAGCTATCATCATCCTCAGCTCATCTCTCAGCCCATCCTCAAATCTAACACAGCGTTCATGCTTGGTACCCACAATACCACGAGCATACCTACTCAACCGGAGAAATTTGGCCTCGTACTCTACCACTGTCTTATTACCCTGAACCAGGTTCAAGAAAGCCTTTTGCTGCGCATCCACGTAGCTAGTTCCTATATATTTCTTTTGGTAGGCAGCTTTGAAGAATTCCCACGTGAGATCCTCCGCCATCGCTCTATCTCTTACGGTGAGCCACTATTGATATGACTCATCCAGAAGCAGAGAGACTATACCTTTCAACTTCTCCTCAGCTGTAAAATTTAGGTCACCCATGATCCTCTCGCTTGATTCCAACCAATACTTAGCATGACCGGGTGCCACTCGAAAACTCCTCTAAACACCTCTCTCCTGTTAGCACGAGTCGTTCAACCATAGATTTACGGGCTCCTGCACCTGTACCCGCCTCGACAACTCGTTCCAATACTTATAATACAGCTTGGGATACTACATCGTTACCACCGGTCTGATCCTGGAACTCAATTTTTGCCGCGGCAGATCCGGCATCTTATTTCCAGACTCATGATCAGACCCTGCTGGCCCCGACAAGGTCATCCTACCTCTACCGCGACCACGCGGTGGATGTCCATGACCTCTTGTACTCATTATTCTCGTTTGCGTTTATCTGATTAAAAATTTTATGCATTAGTACTTGTTTCACTGGTTATCCGCGAAGAAATTTTATGAAATGAGCTTAATAGGAATTCTTTCGATCATTCAAAGTTCAAGCTTTCTATCCTAATTCACAGAAAAAATACATCCATTCCTTAGTATCTCCCATACACATTCACTCAACGGATATTCCTGTCCGTTCCCATCCCAGGGGTATTTTCGTCAATTATCCTACAGGGGTATTTTTTTGTAATTTTTCAAAAATAAAAGTTCCCGGATGATTTTGTCAAAAAGTATTTTGGAGCTTTTAAATTCCCTAGGTATTTTGAAAAATTTTGAAATTCGGGGGTATTTCGGTGATTTTGAAGCTCGGGGTATTTTGGTAATAAACTAGGGTGACTTTGTAAAGTTTGATAATTTTCGGGGTATTTCCTAATGTTGCAAAACTTTGAGGGTTCTTTTTGAGAATTTGTTTTCCAAGTTGATGGTGTTGTAAGATTTTTTTT
This sequence comes from Gossypium rotundifolium, assembly GCA_025506655.1. Lineage (NCBI taxonomy): Eukaryota > Viridiplantae > Streptophyta > Magnoliopsida > Malvales > Malvaceae > Gossypium > Gossypium rotundifolium. The sequence continues at coordinate 32,139,952 of CP106727.1, read as the reverse complement.
GAAAATTAGGGTCGTTCTGATAATTTTGTAGGTTAGGGGCAATTTTGTAATTTTACCACTAGGGGTATTTTAGTACTTTTTCATAATCAGGGCATTTTCATAAAAAGATTTCCAAAATTTGGTTCTAACTGATTTCACAAAAGAAGGATATTTTGGAAATTTTCTATTTGGAAATTTTTCATATGGAGGGTATTTGGGTAGTTTGCAAGCCAGGGGTATTTTGGTCATTTTCTTAAGTCAAGGTTTTAATTACTTCAAAAACAAAATGGCTAGTCCCTTTCGGGTTTTAGTTATCAAGTTTAGCCTATGAGCACGTCGTCTCAGCTAGGATGAATCGTCACTACGCACTGTAGGATTCAAGTGAGTAGGAGGTGAGTCACTAGATCGCTTAAATACTGTGCTCCCAAGAATCCAATCCTAGACATGCATATAACGATTGCCACATCCCTTGCTCAGTGACAACTCACAGGGTTGTTTAGGGAATTATTAAATCTTATGCATTGTTTGTTGGGGTACGCTAACCCTAGGGTTCAACAATTCCTTATTCTAATATTCTATGTTCACAATTTACCCTTCTACCCCTATCAAATATTCACAAAAATAGATAGAATTACTTACCTAGGCGGATTGGTGCCGGAGACTCAGTGCCATGCTGTTCGAGCCATAAACAGTTTCCCAAAACATTCCAATAAGGCCTACTAGCATAAACAAAACATTTTGGGCCTTGGGCCCCCACAGCCGAGTTTTGAACCGGGCTCTGATATGAAAAATGTAACACCCCAAACCCGACCCATGAGTCCTGACCGGATCTGGTATGTCACGGAGTAAAACAATTTGAAACATTTTGAGTGTCTGGTGAAAACTTGATAAAATATGATTAAGGTATTAAAACAATGTTTGATAAAACTCAGGAGGGGTTGATTTTTTTGGAAACAAGGTTGTGCTGAAAACCTTTGGAAACATTTGATCATTTATTTAAAGAACTTTCAAAATCATGGTTGACTTGGTGAATTTTGCTACCCGATGGTAACATCTTTGAAAACCCATAGAAGTTATTAAATTTGAAAATGTTGCTTTTAACCGATTCACTTAACATTTATAATTTTGTTTATAATTTAGTATAAGTAAAGCAAAACTACTAAGTAATCGTCCAAATAATAATTAGCGGCCTTATTACAACCCAAAATAAAAATTTAGCAAATAAACGAACTTAAACAGTATTAAATAAATTCCCAAATTCAAGGAACAAGCATGGCCGCCTCGAGTCCTCTCCGGCTCCATCTCCGTGATCTACTCATCTGCAAAATAATATGGTAAGGGGTGAGTCACCAAGACTCAGTGTGTAAATCCCCCACCCGGAAGTGCAACTCATACATAAATTATTAATAGACATGCAAACATGCAACCCAACTAACCATCCATACTCCTTTAACTACCCCGTGTGGTCAAAACCACTGGTGGTCAAAACCACTGGTGACTAGAGTCACAAATCAAGTGATGGGGCCAACCCATCGTGTGGCCAAAACCACTGATGACCATAGGTCACAATTTATCAATATGTGGTCAAAACCACTGGTGGTACCAAACCACTGGGACTTAGTCACAATTTATCAACGGTGTGGTCAAAACCACTGGTGACAGTCCATAAAGATCATCCCCCTCCTCTCATCAATCATACCATCATCATGCTTACATAACAATTATCATAATTCCATATATCATGCATTTATGTATAGCATAGCATTCAACAGCATGTGATGGCATACTCAAGCATACATCATAGATCACATAATAGGGGACTTACCGGAATCCATGCTCATGTCCACAAGCAAATCACTACCACAATGATTAAAAAGGCAACAATATAGCAATGTTAACTAATAAAGTGTGTAAAGAGTTTTACACACCTATTACTAACGCTAATCCTAGATCCCGAAGATTCGATCTCATCGTATAGATCCTTTGACCCTATATTCACCAACAACAAGGTTAGTGACATAGGCTTATTTGGCTATACTAATAATCTCAAGGATCAATTGTACCTGAAATATGGCCTTTGGCCGAATATGCTTGACCACTTACCAAACTTACCAAAATCCCGAAATTGTCACTTGACTTGTCGAGATCCCTACCAAAACACTTGTTAAAATCGGCTTAAAGTACTTACCACCTTATCTCAGGGAATCAAATCCCGAAAGCTTCCTTCAATCGGCTTAAAGTCCTTCCCTACAATCGGTTTAATCACCTCATTAGAGAGCTAAAGGCCATTCGGCCATAATCATAAACCTAAAAGAAGTTGTCGCCCCTTACCTTGATGACTATCTCGGCCTTTAACCACCACAAGTCGGCACCACTTGGTGATGTTAGGGGTTTCGGCTTATGCCCTTTATGGTAGGGGATATTCGGCTAGCAACACAAATGGAAGGTGAAATTTTGAGTAGAAGAGGGGTAGGTTCTACCAAGTAGAAGAAAAAAAGCTAGGAATTTTGAAAAATTTTGGCAATGTGTCTAGGGAGAATTCGGCCAGCAACAATTGGAGAGAAAGAAAAGAAATAATTTTGATGAATTTTTGGCACCTCCCTAATGTGATAAAACCGATTGTAGATGGCCCCAAGGAGTCCTATATTCGGCCATCTCCCCTCTTTTGTGATAATTTTAACTTTTAATTATCACCCATAAAATAATATTTATCTACTATTTTATCTCCTAGCTACCCTTCAAAATAAAAGAAGAAATAAACTAACAACACTACTCTTCTAGTCGAAAATTAAAAGGAAAACAAAGTTTATCCTTATCACATTAAGAGTCCCACATGCAGCTATCGCTCCTTCTCCTTCACGCCACTTGGAAAAAATAAAATACCAAGCTACTTTGCTCCTTGGTTCAACATAGGACTGATGGAGCAACTGCACAAAGACCTCTAACCATTCTCTTAAGTGTGTCTTTGTGACATAACCTTGTCACAAATTCTTTAAGGGCTCCTTCACTAGCTTTCCTTTACTTTAACACCAAAGCAAAATAAAAACACCCATTGCTGCCCATGCCACCCGAACATGGGACCTCTTTGCCGCAGCTCTTTAACACGTCCCCAGCCACTTTACCATTTCAACTTTCATGTCATAACCCGCACCATTTTATTTTTAAGGCCTTCCTAGCCTATCACCCTAAACATAACGCAAAAAGTAAAGTGCCACTACAGCAGCTCGAACCCAAGACCTGCGCCCATCGTCACCTCCAAGCTCTTAAGTGGCGCATGGAAGCCACTTTGCCAATTTATTCCTTGTGTCACGCTTCTCCCGAAATTTCTCTTAACCCCTATCTCACCTAGCTCCCTCCTCTTAAGCACTAAAGAAATTTCAGCCCTAAGTCGAGACCTAGCTCGGGGTTATGACTAGACCTAAAACATGTCAAGTAATCGTAGTATTCATTTTTTCAAGCACACACATGGGAAAAATAATTAAATTACAAACAACCCCTAATTTAGGATGTTACAGATTAATTTGATTTGATCCCTATAATAGAGGGGCCTTGTAACATCCTGAATTAGGGGTTGTTTGCAATTTAATTATTTTTCCCATGTGTGTGCTTGAAGAAATATGTATGCTATGATTGCTTGACATGTTCTAGGGTCAGTCATAACCCTGTGCTAGGTCCTGACCGAGGGCTGGAAATTTTTTAGTGTTTAAGAGGAGGAGCTAATGAAGAGAGGGTTAAGAAATTTTAATGGGAAGGAGACACAAGAACTACCCTAGTAAAATGGCAAGGAGGCGCCACTAGGGTGTTAGAGGAGAGTGACGCCACATTCATGAGGAGAACACGTGTTCGAGTCGCAGAATTGCACTCTTGCTTACTCTTTTCACGCCACGTAAGGAGAGGAGTGCTCGGTGGGACTCTCGATGGATGAGGATTAAGAGATTGGATTTCAAATAAGGATGTAGATAAGAGGAATTGAGGAGTTTGAAGTGTATCGGGCTCCCTTGGAAGAGTTGGTAGAATAGTGGATTGTGGGCAATGGGGCTATCGGTTTTAGGAGTTTTAGTATAGCCAATGCCCCTAGATTCATTTGTTGTTGTTTTTTCTTTCTTTTCTCTCAAATACCTAATTTAAACTTCTATCACCCTCATCTCCCTCTTTTCTTTTGAAACTTTGAAGCCAAAATCACCAAACTCATCTTGTCTTTCTCTCAAGCTCATTGCCGAATCTTCTCTTCTCTTCACCATACTTTGTGCCAAAACCTCCAAGTTTTTCTCTTGTTTTATTTTGGCCGAATATCAGGTGGACATAGATTCTCTTCGGGATTTCTTCTTCAAATCGGTTTGTAAGGGTAAGGGATTGCCAAAACCTTCCTTCCATATCTTTTTCTCTGTCGACTTATATGAAGGGAAAGCCAAAATCTAGCATTTGTTGATGGTTTGGCTAACTGCTTTTGAAACCGATTTCTCATAAGGTGCTACGGGATCTTGAAACTGTCAAACTAAGCCTCCGTTCTCTGCTAATCGATTTGGTAAGTCTATGGTAAAGAATTCTCCTTAAGTCTATTCATTAGATATTTTGGAAAAGCCGAAGGCTAACTATTATGTGATCTCAAGGTGTAGCCGATTACAAATGGTGTGTGTGGCTTCGGGATTTGGTTGAAACTCAAATTGGTTTTGGGTAAGTGCCACAAATGAGCCTTTGGGATTTAGTTACTATGGCTGAATAGGCCTTGGTAAGGTTGGCCGAATGTGTATGTGGTCCTAATATTGTACCTTTTGTGTGTAGCCGAATACAAGGAGGACTTGGGGTGTGTTTTCGGGATTTGGTAGGAGACCAAATCGGCACTAAGGTAAGAGATCAAACTTGTGCGATTCATCCTTCGGGATTATTAGTATAGCCGAATGGCTATTAGATCTAAAGGTTTGGGTGTTTGCCGATTGTAGGAGCAATAAGGGAAAATGTTTCGGGATTTTGTGATAACGCATAGATTCGAGATTTCTCCTTAGATCTTCGGTTAAACAGGTGTGTAAAACTCTTACACACTTTATTAGTTGGCATTGCTTGTTATGTTACAATTAATTATTGTGATAGTGATTTGTCTTGTGGGCATGAGCATGGATTCCGGGTAAGTCGCTTATGACTCTAAATATGTAATATGAATGATATGATGAGTAAGATGCTATGCCATGACTTATATGCATGATTTATGATAATATGTTAAGCATGTTATGAGCATGTTGGTAACGGGATTGAAGAGAGGAGGGGGATTATTCTCTATGGATCGTCACCATGGTTTTGACCACAAGATAGGTTGGCCCCATCAGTTTAATTGTGACTTCGGTCACCGTGGTTTTGACCACACCGTTGATATAAATCATGACTAAGTCCTAGTGGTTTGGTACCACCAGTGGTTTTGACCACATATTGATAATTGTGACCTATGGTCATCGATGGTTTTGACCACACAATGGGTTGGCCCCATCACTTGATTTGTGACTCCGGTCACGGTGGTTTTGACCACCAAATGGTTTTGACCACACCTGGGTAGTTAAAGGAGTATGGATGGCTAGTTTTGGGTTGCATGTTTGCATGTCTTACTAATATTTTGTGTATGAGTTTGCACTTCCGGTTGGGGATTTATACACCGAGTCTTGGTGACTCACCCTTCCCATATCATTTTGCGGATGAGTAGATCATGGAGATGGAGCCGAGAGGACTCGAGGCGACCATGCTTGATTCCTTGGTTTTAAAATTTTATTTAGCATAGTTAAGTTTATTATTTATTAAATTTAGGTTTGGGTTGTAATAAGGCCACTAGTTATTATTTTGGATGTTTAAGTAATTGTTTTACTTAAGCTTTTACTATATTACTAATGAACTTATAAATTGTTTAAATGAATCGGTTAAAAGTGACGTTTTCAAAATGGGAAATTTTATGAGTTTTCAAAGACGTTACCATCGGGTAGCAAAATTCACCAAGTCAACAATCACTCAGATGGTTCTAAAAACTTAAATGATCAAATGTTTTCCAAGCCTTTCAACTCAACCAAGTTTTTAAAATCCATTCCACCTGAGTTTTAATAGACACCGTTTTATAACCTTAGCAGATTTTTTTCAGATTTCTACCAGTTAATCAAAATCTTTCAAAATGTTTTTACCCTGTGACATACCAGATCCGGTCAGGGCTCATGGGCCGGGTATGGGGTGTTACAGGCCTGCTAGGTATATTCACCACAATTTTAATCACAACTTTACCCCAAATCTCCTCCTTTTGCCTCTATTTTATTTCCAAATACCATGAAGGAAAAATAACTTCCCTGCCTCCCTCCCCCTATTTATTTCACTCCATTTTTCCTTTCCAGCAAACATGGTAGAAATGTTTCATCCCTAAAAGAATGAAGAGATAACAAGAAAACCATCATACTTGGTTATCATACATGATATTACAGATTCGGTTTGACTTTGGTTTTTCTATATCATAACTACTTAAAAGTATAAACTAAAACTATTTTTTATGAATTCAAGAAAAAGGTTTTACTATTTCAAATATATTTTTTAAAAAACTTCAAATACTACAAAAGGAGATCGAACATAACCAAATTGATGAAATTGCCTATTAAAGGTTTTGTTTGTTTTAAGTTTCCTTTCATTTTAGTTCACTATAATTATCTTTTATTCAAAGAAAAAAGATCATGTTTTAACTATATGTTGTCCCAAAACTAGTATGAAGCAACCAAGATGTAGCACCTTATTGATGAATAACTACACCTTATCACCGGTACACATCATTTTCTAAAAAAATTAAAATATTAAAATCATACCACGAGTCATTAAACAAACTAAAATGTAATGAATTTTGAGCATTAAAATTGATTGTAATTAGTAAGAAAGTTGCCTTTGGATATTGTTATTTTAATATAAAATCAAGGAACACCACGATTGTAATTTACATATATCATTCATCATTAAAACACAAATTATATATATATATATATATATCAATTAGCAATCAATAATTGATGTAGGAACATAAATAGTTAAAATATTGTTTTAAATTAATATTGATGTCAAGCGTAAATACGAAATTAAACAAAGGGCAAGGCTAGTGGTATTAGAGTAATGTACATTTAATGATTAAGTAAAAATGATGTAATTACATGAAACTAATAAATTTAAAAATTAAAATCTAAAGTAATCAAACTCATAAATTACCTACTTGGAAGGTTTAAATACATAGTTAATGAAAAGGTTACATCTACATGGTTTCATTAACTAACTTAGTTCTTTAGAAAATGGAAATTAATATTAAAATGACATTAATTTGTATTAAGTATGAAACTACAAAATAATCCGTTTGTCTAATATATATATATATATATATATATAAAAGGCATTTAGCGATTACAAAATAAACATATACTCTATATTTGATCTCCGCTTTTAGCAAAAGTTAAAAGACCGAGATTGAAAACATATATTAAATTAATTTCACTTTATTACTCACGAAGCAGGTAAAACTTAGTATTGCAAATGAAGTCGAAGTCAAGTGAATATGGTCAAGCACACCATATCAAGACAAATTAAAGGGAAAATAGTTCTTAGAGGATGGTTTCTAATATTTATTAAGAAGAAACATACTATTATCTAAGAATCAAATTCGGTTCAAGAAAGAAAATATTACTTAATGTATTGCAAAGAAACCCGAGCAAAGAGGTCAATTGAAAGATAAAAATAGTCTTTTCTTCGCACACTTTAGGAAGTAGAATGCTAACAAATTTGGTAGAGTATAACACTATTTCAAATTATTTGTATTCTGCATGTTTAGGCTTTATAAATCTCTTTAAGCGCACATAACAATCTTCCACAATATTGTCTCCTTATTTTGCTTTTAGATTCAAAATTCATGTCAAAACCTAAAAGGTAAAAATAGAATACATTTCACCATGGCATGTTCAAAACACTAAGCTATAGGAGAAGGTATGGGAATTGTTACTTTACTATAGATGAAATTAAAAGGATTAAAAGAATTGAGTTTCTACTCAAGGCTCTAGTGTGCAAATACATAAACAACCAACCATTCAAAATATATTCCTTAGTCAAGAGTTCATCACAAGGTAAATGACATCTTTGGGATGGTAAAAACAAAAGCAGATTACTTAATGTACGAAGTATTGAACTCTTCCGACTCTAATGCTTTGATCCGGAGGAGTACAATGTCTTCATGTCTTCCATTGCTAGGTGACCACATCAAATTCAAGGATTTCAAACTTAATTGACAATACTAATTCCATAATCATTAATGTTATGCTAGCACATCTAAGAATCCCCCTCCCTTCTATCCATTGTACTAAAGCCCTATTAAAATTTTAGTTCTAGACCCAAAATGGCATAGATATGAACCAATTTAGCAACATTTCTAATAACCTCTAAACGAAGTCAAATTTTCTTCCGAATATCAATAGGAAATTATAATTATTTACACAATCCCATCTTTTCCTACTACAGTGTAAATATTTTTTTCTTCTTAAGCCCATTATTAGATATAATTAGTCAAATGAATGGTAAGCAAAAAAAAAAGAGAAGAAAACAAGCAAGAAAGGAAAGGACTTACTCTATACTTGGGGCACCATTTGGAAACAAGGCCACTATCAGAAGGTCCAGTTGGAGTGGAAGCTTCAAAGGCAGCATGCCAAAGCTCGCATAAAACAACAATTTGCGGCAAGTAAGCCATGGTCGTAGGCATAGTGGTCGTGGAAGTAACGCCATTGGCATAACTGCTAGTTGATGCAGCATCTAAATCCCTCCTCTGAGACATCAAGTCAGCATAAGCAACATAGATGTCATGATAGCCACCGCTGCTAACGTTACCGTCGATGACATGATTCGATACTGCCACCGACCATTGAAAAAATTGTGACGTCATCGATTGCCCAATGCCATTCAAATCCATGAAACAAAAAATACAAATACAAAACCCCGGATTCAAAATTTTAATTAATATAAACTAATCTCACCAAAACCTAGCCTTTTTTTTTTGCTCCAAACCGATCAACAAGAGAAACCGATACACATATTAGAGATATGGGAAAGGAAAGAGATTTGATCAACAAAGTCACCAACCAAGGTGCATTGAGATTCGCTAGAAGAAAGAGATAATCCACTTGAAGATAAAATGCAAGACTTTTCACTCTAAATATGACCATGTACTTCTAGTTAAAAACCCTAGATTCAAAAGTAACACTAAGGCAAAAGGAAAACAGAGGATCAAATATGCAAAGATGAGCACAAGTCTGTAACATCCTAAAAATCTAAGTATCGATATGTTGCATGTTTTGGTGTTTAGCTTTTGAATGATTAAATTTTGTGTGTTTAATAAGCCTTGAGAAGGCACGAAATTATTCGGAAGTAGAATAATTTTCAGTAATGAGAATTTTATTGAAGTGGAATAAGTGATCCTGATGCTTAAGGTAATTTAAGTGTAAAAAGCTAGCATAAGATGAACTAGTAGCAAGGTGGTGTTGGCGCATGAGTGATTGCTTGAGGGGAGAGGTTCGAATCCCATGGATAGCATTTTGTTGACTTTTATTTTTGCACCTATGTGGCATGTGTCGGTCAAGCCTTACTTATGGTAAGGTTGGACTAATTCTTTTATGGAAAGTAGACTAAGGAAAAAAGGCAAGTGTAAACTTAAGGTAAGGAATCAAAAGGTTTTGGTATGTAATGGGGACATAAGGCTTGAAATAAGGGAAGATGTTTTGGAAACTTTTGAATGGCCTTTTTGACCATGAATGTGGACGGCATAGGGGGCTAGGGGGATGGCCGGTTTTTGGTGTTAGTTTGGTAGGATTAGGTGCTTGATGAACACATTTTCCATTTGGTCATTTAGGGCTTTTATCAAATTTTTTCCACTCTAATTTTCCCTCTCCCTAGCCGAATGTGCCATAAACTTTGAGTAAGCAATTGTTTCTTTTTGCCTTTTCTATTGACCATTTCGGTCTTAGGTTGTTCATTCTCTCCAAACCTTTTTCTTCTCTATGTGACCGAAACCACATAGCCATCAAGGACCATTTCTTTTCTTCTCTTTTTCTCTTCATTGCCAATGCATTTTGGTCTCAAAGTTTCTTTTGATTCATCTTCTATCCTCGAGAACAAAATACAAACCTCTCATCTCCATTTTCTTTTCTCTTCTCTCTATTCTCTTTCCTCTCTATTTTATTTACCATTCAAACACATCCTTCCTTCATTTTCCTTCTATGGCCGAATGCTTGTAACCATCCCCATAGTCAAACTTATTTTCCTATCTATTATATCATAGCCGAATCTCTTATTCTTCTTTGACCTTGTTCTCAATCATTTCTTTCATTAAGCTTTGGATAATCGTAAGATAGTGGAGGGCCGAACCACCATCTTGTCAAGTCATCTTAAAAGTTTGTAACAACCCAAACCCGGCCCAAACGCTACGACCGAATTTGGTTTGCTACGGAGAAAACATTTTGAAATCTTTTAAAACGGTTTAAGTTTTCGATAAAAGATAGCGTTTTGTTAAAACAGGTTGAGGTGTACAAATCCATACTTAGATTTATTTTGTAAATATTTATTAAATCAAGTTGTTATATATATATTAAATGTGCCCGATGGTACTTTAAAACATTTTTTTGAATTCTTTAGAAAACGTGTGAAATTATTATTATTACCATATTTAGATAACTTAAACTAATATTCAAAGCGATTAACAATAACAAAATAATTAAAGGAGTTATTGGAGGCCTTATTACAACCCAATTAAAATCAAACCAACAATCGAAAAGAGATAAACCAAAATTTAAAGTCTATTAAATTTAAATTCCACCGCATGGCCACGTTGAGTTCATCCGGTCCACATCCGCGATCTACACGTCACCTGAAAAAGTTAAAGGAGAAGGTGAGTCACCAAGACTCAAGATGTAACCCTTCCCCGGTTTAAGCCACATCATACACAAATTACAACAACTAACATGCATCAAATCATGTACCCAACCTAACCATCCAGATCACCTTTCTACCCTGTGGTACCAAACCACCGGTGGTGCCAAACCATTGGTGACTTAAAGTCACGATGTGATGCCAAATCACCGGAGGTGCCAAACCTCCGTGTCAAGACACAATCGATTGATGGGGCCAACCCATCGTGTGATACCAAATCACCGGGCGTCAATCCCAGATATCATCATCACGTGGGGCCAACCCACCGTGGTGCTAAGCCACCGACGAGACACTATGAGGTGCCAAACCTCGAGGTACCAAACTTCCGTGACCGTAGTCACCGTGTGTTACCAAAACACCGTGTCCGCCGACACAATGTAACCGCCTCCACTCATCAACCCATATCAAATCATTGTGTAACAAATCTCATGCCATCAGATATTTAAGTTACAACTAAATTCATGCCATGCTTCCCAAAAGCATTAAATAGCAACACATATTAACGTACTTACCTGAATCGTCACTTATACCAATACAGGTATTAAATCCAATGCTACATAAACCAGAGTTAGCATTCAAAACATTTAGCACAGCTTAATAAGTCATAACGTGTATGTACACACCGCCACCAACGAGAAGTTTAAATCCAAAAGAGAAGTCGGCCACCCTAGATCTACTTGTCCCTATATTCGGCCAAATACATGGGTTAGTATTATGGCCTATTCGGCCAACCCAATTAATCCAAAGGGTCATTTGTGATCCCGAATCCTTACCTATCACCCCTTGAGTACTCACTTTGGTACTTGATATGCGATTCCTGCTTCACTCCTACATTTGGCCATCACTAGAGTTATTAGCCTTCGGCTTAAACGAATAATAAATAAATATAGATCCTTACCAAAATCACTTGACAGGGAATGGGCTTGGATCGTATACCTTAAGATCCCGGCACCTAAACAGAATCGATTTCATCACTGATTAGCCACTGAAATAATTCAGCTTTTCCATTTAATCAAGTCGACGAGAGAAGGGTATGGTAGAGGAGTTTTGACATACTTACCCTTGCTTTAATATTCGCCAAGACTTCAAAATATGGAGGAGGAAAATTCGGTTATGCTAGGGAATAGGTTCGCTAGAGAGAGTTTAACAGGAGAAAGGGGATTTCGCAAAGGGTAAGGTGTAGGTTTGGCTAAGGTTGATTTCAATATTGATCAAGGCTTGCTCTTGAGGGAAAAAAGGGAATGAATAAGAAGTATGGGAGGAGTTTCGCCAAGGTCTTGAGAGAATAGAAAAAAAAAAACAAAGAGGGAAGAGGTTAGAATTTCGCTAATAGCTAAAAAAGAAAACAAGGTGGTAGGTTGAGGTTTTATAGGCATTCGCACCCCTCCCCTAATGCTTGCTGTCCATCGCTTTCAACAAGGAGTTCAAACTCTAGCCAACTCCCCCAATTCATTCCTAGCCACCTATTTGAATTAACTCAAATTAATTTGAATTAATCCCAAATAATCCATTAATAATCCTTAATATCCAAATAATATCCTTATTTATCCTTTATTATCTTATTATCTAAATAAATAATAAAAGAGTTTAAAGAGAGAAAATCTCTCCTTCCTATGCCATCCATTCCAAGAGCAAAAGAGAGAATTTCGTGACTCAACCAAGGCTCTCCCTTATCCCTTGTGGCGCCACATGTAACTCCCAAGTAGCCCTCCTTTGCCACTTTACCAAGCTGATTTTTATGTCAAATTATCCCTTATTAATTCTTGTAACCCCTACTTGCTAAGGCTCCCTACCTTGAAAGCTTCCAAATAAAATTTCTACTATCTCGAGCCAACTTAAGACCCTTAATTAAATCTTAGCACTCCATAAATAATACCATAACAATTCAAACACAAAGAAAAACATTTAATCACAAATAGCCCCGGCTTTAAGATGTTACTGTTCTACCCTTAAAAAAATTTCGTCCTCGAAATTACCCGATCGAGAAGAGGTGGGGTATTGCCAGATCACATCCTTGGGTTCCCACGTAGCTTCCTCTGCACCATGGTTCCGCCATAGCACTTTCACTAAGGGCATCGACTTCCTACACGTAACCTTCACATCTCGATCCAAAATCAACCGGTTCTTCCTCGAAAGATAAGTCCGAGTTGACCTCAATTTACGCCACAGGGGCACCACGTGTGATGGATCCGACCGATACCGCCTAAGCATCGACACATGAAAGACGTTATGAATCGACTTAACTCCAATCGGCGCTTCGAAATGATAAGCTACTAGGTCCTACTCGCCTAACATCAGATATATGGGCCAATGAATCTTGGCTTAGCTTTTCTTTTCGCCCAAATCTCAACACCTTTTTCCAAGGTGATACCTTCAGAAAACCTTGTCTCTACATCATACTCCATTTCTTTGCGCTCAGATCAACATAAGACTTACATCTGTCGACGCTTCCTTAAGACGAGCCCAATCACCCTAACTTTGTCCTCCATTTACGTAACCAACTCTGGACCCAACACTTGTCGCTCACCCAACTCTGTCCAACACGTAGAGTACGCATTTCCGTTCATCTGATGCTTTGTATGGTGCCATCTGGATACTCGCTTGGTAACTATTGTTGTAGGTGAACTCGGCTAATGGTAAAATTCCTCCCAACTACCTCGTAATTCCAAGACACAACCCTCAAAGATATCCTCTAAGATCATATGACCCTTCATTGCCTCGTCCGACTATGGATGGAAAGTCAGATCGAATCCAATCAGCACCCAAAGCTTGATGCAACGCTTTCCAAAACCTCGACATGAACCTTGGATCCCTATCCGAGATAATCGACATCGACACCCCATGCAACCTCACTATTTCACCCACATACAACCTCGCTAGCTTCGGGTGAGTAATCCATTCTCACCCAGATGAAGTGAGCTGATTTAGTCAAACGGTCCACAATTACCCAAACTGCATCTTTCTTGCTGGGCGTGAGGGTAGACCACTGACGAAATCCATAGTGATCTTCTCCCATTTCCATTGAGGAATCTTTACTGGTTGAAGTAGTCCTGATGGTAACTGATGTTCAGCTTTAACCTGCTGACACGTCAGACACCTTCCCACGAACTCAGTCACTTCACGCTTCAACCCAGGCCACCAGAACTGTCTCCGCAAATCTCCTTACATTTTACTACCTCTAGGATGCATAGCGTATGGGCTGCTATGTGCATCTTGGAGAATTCTTCGCCTCAATTCCATATCCTTCGGCACACAAGCCCGTCCTTGAAAACATAGCACACCATCATCACTCAAACTATATCCTTCCAACCCACCATCTTGCACTTGCACCTCTTTGCATTTAATCCTCATCGACAACTGCTTATCCTTAATCTCCTCGAACCAAGTTGGCTTAACTTGCAACTCGCTAAAAGACTTCCATCGTCGTATAGACTGAGATGGGCAAACATTGCCCTTAAGTCCTTCACGGTCTTCTGCTCAACACGTCAGCCACCACGTTGGCCTTACCCGGATGATACTCGATTGAACAGTCGTAGTCCTTTAATAGTTCAATCCATCGGCGCTGCCTTAAGTTCAAGTCTTTCTGGGTCAAGAGATACCTTAGACTCTTGTGATCCGTGTAAACTATCGACTTCTCCCCATAAAGGTAATGTCTCTATATCTTCAAAGCAAAGACTCACCGCTAACTCTAAATCGTCGTTGGATAGTTTACCTCGTGCGGTCTTAACTGACGGGATGCATAAGCCACTACCTTCCCTTCCTGCATCAACACACATCCCAACCCAAAGATGGGATGCATCACAATAAACCGTGAACATTTTTCACCTTTCAGTCGTACGAACCTGAGCTTCCGTCGGATCTTCCTCGCTTATCAAAACTCCCTGCTACTTCTCCGACCATACAAATGGTACTCCTTCCCTAATAGCTTAGTTAATGGTGCAGCAATTAACGAGAATCCTTCCACAAACCTTCGATAGTACCCTGCTAGATCCAGAAAACTTCGAATCTCTGCCACCGACTTAGGCGGTTTCCACTCCAACACCGCTTCAATCTTGCGGGGATCCACTCTAATCCCTTCCGCTGACACCACGTGACCTAAGAAAGCCACCTCCCTAAGCCAAAATTCGCATTTACTGAATTTCGCATATAACTGCTTCTCCCTTAACACTTGTAGGACTATACGCAAATGCTTGTCATGCTCCTCCTCCGTCTTTGAGTAAACCAATATGTCGTCTATGAACACCACGACAAATTGGTCCAAGCATCGTTGAAATACCTATTCATTAAGTCCATGAATGCCGCGGTGCATTGGTCAACCCGAATGGCATCACTAGGAACTCGTAATGCCCATACCAAGTTCGGAATGCCGTCTTATGCACATCAACCTCCTTCACCTTTAATTGATGATAACCCGACCTAAGGTCAATCTTTGAGAATACTGACGCACCCTTTAGCTGGTCAAACAAGTCATTGATCCAAGGCAACGGATACTTGTTTTTGATCGTTAACTTGTTTAACTGACGGTAGTCGATGCACATCTACATAGAACCGTCCTTCTTCTTGACAAATAATACAGGTGCTCCCCACGGAGATATACTTGGTCGGATAAACCCTCTATCCAAGAGTTCCTGAATTTGAGCCTTCAACTCCACCAATTCCTTTGGTGCCATTCGACACTTGCTATAGATACATGTGCTGCCGGTAGTAAATCTATACCGAATTTGACTTCCGATCCGAGGCAAACCCAAGTTCTTTTGGGAATATATCGAATTCCCTCTTTGTTTCGGACCTTTTCAACCGCTGACTCCTTAGCCTCCAAGGCACAAATTCGAACTATAAACGCCTCACACCCTTTTCTGACCATCTTCACGGCCTTCAAAGCTGACACTACATTAGACAGGTAATTTCTTCGATTACCGATCATGACCACTTCATCCCCTTCGGCCATTTTAAGAACCATGCGCTTAGCAGCGCAATCCAACCTCGCCTGGTATTTAACCAACCAGTCCATCCCGAGGATCAAATCGAACTCCTCAAACGGCAGTTCCATCAGATCAGCTACAAACACGACCCCTTAGAGTTCTAGGGGTACATCTCTATAAAGTTTGTTTACAACTACAGAATAGCCTAAAGGGCTAATTACAGTCGTCTCCCTAGTAGTAGTCTCAGAGTCTAGGTTCAAAGTCTCTACCACACTACTAGCTACGTATGAATGCGTTGAACCCACATCAATTAATGCAACATACGGAAGACCAAAAATTAGAAACGTACTGGTTATGACATCCGGTGTGTCACCCTCCTCGCGACGCCTCGCTGCATAGACTAAGCCAGGCTACCTTGCCTCTATATTGCCTGTGCCTCTGCCCTGACTTCCACGACCACGATTAGCACCATTTCCCCTCTACCATTACCACGACCTCTTTGTGGTCCCACACTTCTATCCTGAGTACGGTTCTACCCCTCTGACTGATTCTGAGCTCGCTTCCGGGGACAATCTCTCACGCGGTGATCTAAAGACCCACATTCAAAGCAACCCCTCTCACCGGTCCAACAACCTCCCCAATGGGCCTTTTCACAGTGATTACACCGAGCCGATCTCTGATTGGTAGTCGTGGGCCTTGCTACCTGATTTGGCCCACTCTGTCTCGCCTTTTTCTGAATATTACCACCTGACCCAGATGACCCAAAGCCTCTCTTCTGCTTGATCCTATCATAGTTTTGCCTCATAGATGCCTTGACACCTTCGGCTACCTTAGCCTTTTCTACTAGAGATGAAACTCACGAACCTGCTGTGGGGCAATCAGCAACCTTAACTCGTCTCTAAGCTCGTCCTCAAAGCGGACACAGCACTCATGTTCAGTAGCCACGATGCCTCTAGCATATCTATTCAGCCTTAAAAATTCTGCCTCATATTCCGCTACTGACTTAGTTCCTTGTACTAACCCCAAGAAAGCTTTCCTTTGAGCATCAGTATAGCTGGTGCCCACATACTTCTTCTGAAAAGCAACTCTAAAGTAATCCCACGTAAGATCATCCGTCGAGGCACCATCTCGAACAGTGAGCCACCACTGATATGCTTCATCCTTCAGAAGTGACACGGCTCCTTTCAGTTTCTCCTCATCAGACAGGTTAAGATCGTCTATGATCCTTTCTGTAGATTCTAGCCAGTATTCCTCTGCACTGGGTGCCACTCCTGATACACCCCGGAACACTTCAGCTCCGTTAGACCGAATTCGCTCGGGAATAGATTTTCGAGCCCCTAAATTTCCACTAGCCCCAGCAACCAACTCCAAGACTTGCAACACGACTTGATCATCGCCTCACCTCCCGTCTAATCTTGCTCCTCAGCTCCAAAAGTTGGGGGTGGTGGTGGCGGTGGTACCTCATTTTCAGAACCTTGACCCGACCTCGACGGGTTCAGACATCTGATCATCCTACCCCTACGCGTCCCACGGCGTCCACGTCCTCTAGAACTCATTCTATCTAACACGCTTTTAATCGATTAAGAAAAATTTTATGGATTAGTAATTTGTTCCGCTTGATTATCCATGAAGAATTTTATGAAAAGTTTAATAAGGATTCTTTCGATCAAACAATGTTTTAAGTCTTCTACCCTAGTTCACACAAAGGCCACATTTATTCCTAATACTTTCCATACCTATTCACTCCTCGGACATTTCATCCTGTTTCTAACCTAGGGGTATTTTCGTCATTTCCCTACAGGGGTATTTTTGTAATAGAATCCGAGAGATTTCAAACTTTAATAAAGAAGGTCACTTGAAATTCCCAAAACTGAAGAGCATTCTTGAAAATTTGTAAAATTTAAAGTTATGGCATCATTTTAGAAACTAGGGGTATTTTGGTAATTTTGTCAATCGGGGTAATTTTGTAATTTTTAACAAATCTGGGGTATTTTAACAGTTGTAAAACTCTGAGGTTCCTTTTACAGTTTCTCTCTTTTTAAACGATGATGTTGCAAAAATTTTGAATTCGAGGTCATTTTGGTAATTTTACAAGTTGAGGGCATTTTCGAAATTTTCCAAAACCAAAGTATTTTATTGGTGATTTGCAAAGTAGAGTTTTTGGATATTTCTAAAAATAATAAAATTTTTGGGCAAAACCATTGAATCAATATTCTATGAACGAAGGGTATTTTAGTAATTTTACCCCTAAGGGCATTTCTGTAATTTTCACAAATTAAATTTTTCGGGAAAAACATAAAAAAATGGTTGTTCTCATATTTGAAAGAGTGATTTTAAAAGTTTTGAAGAAACTAGGGTTTTGTTGTTTTCTTTTTCAAAAACATGGCTAGCTCCCTTTCGGGTTTTAGTCATTATATTTAGCCTATGACCGAGCCCTCTTGGTCGGGGTGAACCAAAGCTACGCACCAGGCAGGATTCGAGTGGAGAGGAGGTGAGTCACGGATTGCTTAAATACCAAGCTCCCACCGAACCTTTCTAGACATGCGCACAGAGGTTACCACACCACTAAGCCCTTTGAGTTAGGGTGAACCGAAGCTACGCACCAGGTAGGATACCTGCGAAGAGGAGGTGAGTCACTCGGACTGCTTAAATACTGTGCTCTTGGGATCCAATCCTAGACATGCGTACATGGGTTACCACACCCTAGCTCAGTGACTTGGTCATAGGTTGGTTGAGTTCATTAAGTCTTATGTTACATTTGTGTGTTTGAGTAATCTAATCCTAAGGTTCAATTCTATAAGACTATTCTACGTTCCATGCTTTCTACCCTTCTACTGTAAAATAATTCACAAAGAGGTTCAAAAGTACTTACAGGCGGATAGGTGCTTTGGAGACTCGGTGCCATCTTGTTCAAAACCCAAAATAACTCAAAGAGGCCTACTAAAACATTTTTGGGCCTTGGGCCCCACAGTAGAAACTTTGAACTGGCTCGATACCAATTTTGTAACAACCCAAACACAGCCCAAACGCTACTGATCAATTTGGTTTGCTACGAGAAAAACATTTTGAAATCTTTTAAAACCGGTTTAAGTTTTCGATAAAAGATAGCGTTTTGTTAAAACAGTTGAGGTGTACAAATCCCATACTTAGATTTATTTTGTAAAATTTATTAAATCAAGTTGTTATATATATATTAAATGTGCCCGATGGTACTTTAAAACATTTTTTGAATTCTTTAGAAAAGCGTGTGAAATTATTATTACCATATTTAGATAACTTAAACTAATATTCAAAGCAGCTAACAATAACAAAATAATTAAAGGAGTTATTGGAGGCCTTATTACAACCCAATTAAAATCAAACCAACAATCGAAAAGAGATAAACCAAAATTTAAAGTCTATTAAATTTAAATTCCTTTGCATGGCCACCTTGAGTCCATCCTTAGACATCCGCGATCTACACATCACTGAAAAAGGTAAAGGAGAAGGTGAGTCACCAAGACTCGAGATGTAACCCTTCCCGGTTTAAGCCACATCATACACAAATTATAACAATTAACATGCATCAAATCATGTACCCAACCTAACCATCCAGATCACCTTTCTCACCCCTGTGGTACCAAACCACCGGTGGTGCTAAACCACCGGTGACTTAAAGTCACAGATGTGATGCCAAATCACTGGAGGTGCCAAACCTCCGTGTCAAGACACAATCGATTGATGGGGCCAACCCATCGTGTGATACCAAATCACCGGCGTCAATCCCAGATATCATCATCGTAGGGCCAACCTTTCGTGGTGCTAAGCCACCGACGAGACGCTATGAGGTGCCAAACCTGCGGAGGTACCAAACCTCACGGTGACCGTAGTCACAAGCAGTGTTACCAAAACACGGTGTCCGTCGACACAATGTAATCGCCCTCCACTCATCAACCCATATCAAATCATTGTGTAATAAATCTCATGCCATCGATATTTAAGTTGCAACTAAATTCATGCCATGCTTCCCAAAAGCATTAAATAGCAACACATATTAACAGTGTACTTACAGAATCGTCACTTATACCAATACGGTATTAAATCCAATGCTACATAAACCGAGTTAGCATTCACAACATTTAGCATGCTTAATAAGTCATAACGTGTATGTACACACTGTCACCAACGAGAAGTTTAAATCCGAAAAGAGAAGTCGCCACCCTAGATCTACTTGTCTCTATATTCGCCAAATACATGGGTTAGTATTATGGCCTATTCGCCAACCCAATTAATCCAAAGGGTCATTTGTGATCCCTAATCCTTACCTATCACCCTTGAGTACTCACTTCTGATTTGATATGCGATTCCTACTTCACTCCTACATTTGGCCATCACTAGAGTTATTAGCCTTGCTTAAGCGAATAATAAATAAATATAGATCCTTACCAAAATCACTTGACGAGAATGGGCTTGGATCGTATACCTTAAGATTCTGCACCTAAATGTAATCGATTTCATCACCGATTAGCCATTTGAAATAATTCGCTTTTCCATTTAATCAAGTCGACATAGAGAAGGGTATGGGAGAGGAGTTTCACATACTTACCCTTGCTTTAATATTCGCCAAGACTTCAAAATATGGAGGAGGAAAATTCGGTTATGTCTAGGGAGTAGGTTCACTAGAGAGTTTAACGAGGAGAAAAGGGATTTCGGCAAAGGGTAAGGTGCGGTTTGGCTAAGGTTGATTTCAATATTGATCAAGGCTTGCTCTTGAGGGAAAAAAAGGAATGAATAAGAAGTATGGGAGGAGTTTGACCAAGGTTTTGAGAGAATAGAGAAAAAAAAAACAAAGAGGGAAGAGGTTAGGAATTTGACTAATAGCTAAAAAAAGAAAACAAGGTGGTAGGTTAAGGTTTTTATAGGCATTCTACACCCTCCCCCTAATGCTTCTGTCCACTCCTTTCAACAAGGAGTTCAAACTCTAGCCAACTCCCCAATTCATTCCTAGCCACCTATTTGAATTAACTCAAATTAATTTGAATTAATCCCAAATAATCCATTAATAATCCTTAATATCTAAATAATATCCTTATTTATCCTTTATTATCTTATTATCTAAATAAATAATAAAAAGAGTTTAAAGAGAAAATCTCTCCTTCCTATCTCAGTCCATTCCAAGAGCAAAGAGAGAATTTCGTGACTCAACCAAGGCTCTCCTTATCCCTTGTAGCGCCACATATAACTCCCAAGTAGCCCTCCTTTTGCCACTTTACCAAGCTGATTTTTATGTCAAATTATCCCTTATTAATTCTTGTAACCCCTACTTGCTAAGGCTCCCTACCTTGAAAGCTTCCAAATAAAATTTCTACTATCTCGAGCCAACTTAAGACCCTTAATTAAATCTTATCACTCCATAAATAATACCATAATAATTCAAACACAAAGAAAAACATTTAATCACAAATAGCCCCGGTTTTAGGATGTTACAAAGCTATTCAAGTTCGGATCATATTTAGCAAGGTAAGAAGGAACTCTTCAAGGATTTTTGATCACTCTCGTTTTTATCAATGACTATCATTGGGATTTGTTATAATTGAAAGTTTTCACGTATAGGAATCCTTTGGAAATCTCTCGGATTTTAAGGTAAGTCGAGTTCGCCCTTTTAAGCCATTAGTATTAAAATTTTTGATATATTGTAGGACTAATAATCCTTTGTCAATGGAGGCAAGCAAGATAGGGACGAAAAGAGTTGTTAATAGCGTTTGGAAGAGGGGTGGTTCTGCTATTCCCCCTAAATTCAAGCGAAAGGCTATTTCGGGAATCCAAGACTTTCCACCGGGTTGTGGACCCTCATTCGAGGAGAATCGATTATTCGAAGTTGTTCGTAGTTCGAAGCCATTAGCGGTTCGGGATTTTTCATTGGGTTGTGAACCGTCAATCGGGGAGAACCGACAAATAATTGTCATTCAAGATTTTGAGGGTAAAGATCTAGGTCGTTTATCAATAGTATAGTTTTTATTAAATATTAGTGTTCTAATCAAGCGTGATAAATATTTAGGTATCGACGAGCGAGAAGGTATAGTTCTCACCGTAATCAGGTGTGTAACTTCACACTTATCTCATGGGTTATATTATACCGTAAGCATAGAATAAAAATCATAAAATCAATAAAATTGGAAAATACGAAATATTAGCACTTTTTGTGTGAATGCATGAAAACGGTATTAAAGTTGTGGAAAAATTACGGATTTGCTGTAACATCTTTAAAGTGGGCCTACGCATTTATATGATAGTCTAATATGTTAAATTGAGATTTTAAGGATCGGGCTGACTTTTTGATTAAATATTTGGATTAGGGTTAACGTTAGTGCTCTGGGTAATTTAAAGTGAAATATTGGGCTTTAAAAATTTAGGTTAGGTGGCTAATAAATGGTGTTAGCTCATAATTTAAGAAGATAGTTAATTAAGTGACAATCTGGGCTTGTGGCTGAAAGAATTGAAGTGCTTTAAGTGGGAATAAGGTGGCGTCATAAGGGGGGAGGAGTTTGGGCCCTTGTGTGGCAGATTGAGCCTTAGGAGATGGGTCAAAATTCGCCACTTAAATGGGAAGGGGGTGGACGGCATGTAGGCTACTAGTTGGAGTTTTATTTTTTTTTATTTAAGTGATAAAAGATGACAATCAAGGAGCGAGGAGCTGGCTTTAGTAAGGGCTCTCCTAAAGGTAAGATAAGGATTGAGTTATTGTGAGATTTAAAGGTTATCAGAAGAAGAGGGAGAGTTGGCTGAAACTCAACTATAGGAGGAAATCAGTTTAGTATAGGCTAGCCGAAATTCTGCTAACCATTCTCTCCATCTTTTCTTTCTCTTTGCCAAAATCTACACTCCATTCTCTCTAAGTTTTCTTTCTTTTCTTTTTCCTGAAAACACATCATAGCCGAAACTCCTTAAGTGTTTCTCCTCTCCTCAAAAACTCTTCTGATAGCCGAATGCTCTTAATGCACATCTTCTTCCTCCATAGCCGAATCTACAAGGGAGATCTCTGTTTTCCCAAAGATGCACTGTAAGCCGTATACTCCTTAGTAATCCGGTGAGTTTTGGGATTTCTCCTTTTCTGCAATTCCTTTATTCTTATCAAACTCCTAATAAACCATTATTTCCAAGGCCCTGCCGATTATACTCTTTACCCCTTGAAGCCGAATCTGCCCTATTAAAGCCGATTTGGTGGAAAAATGGCCTTCCATAATTCTTTTTGCTTTGGTGAATACTATTTGGGTTAGGTTGGTTGTGTGTATCGGTTGGTTTGATATTTGAAGGATGGCCGAATGTAGGAAGGTTGGTGGTGACAATTTCTCAAAGATATTCGGGATTGACTAACTAGGTAAGTATTCAGAACATTTGTAACACCCCAAACCCGGCCCAAACACTACAATCGGGTCTGGTATGTCACTGAGAAAAATTTTGTAAAACCAATCGTGTCGACAGAAAGCCCAAATGTAATTTATATAAAATATGCCTTTATGAATAAAACCCAAACTTAATTACAAGCCTTAGTTTAATTAAAATAAATGTTTGAATAACTAAAAACAATTTATCCCATAATAAAACAAGATATAAACTAGTGGCCCATGGCCTTATTACAATGAGGTTTAAAATCTATTAAATAAAACATAATATAAAAATAATTAACTTGAGTCTTTTGGGATCCACATATTCTTTTGCATGGCCACCTTGCGCTCCTCTCCATTTCGGTCCGATGCACTAAGTGTTACCTAAAATGTTAATTAATTGGTTGAGTCATGAGACTCGGTGTGCAACCTTCATGCACCATTAGATTTGGGCCTTAACCCATAAAAATGGAATAATAAATTCATGTACATATATAACAAATAATATGCAAGGCCCAACCCATTTGCCTAGGTTTCCATCCGCTACTGCGCCGTACCAATCGTTCACACCATTGGGGATTTCTACAATCAACCTACACCGCTACTGCGCCAAAATGGCGGTCATCTTTGCTTATCAACATATCATGGTCAAGCCCTTATAACGAGATCACGACAAAAGCGCTACAACATATAACGAGATCACGGTAAAAACCGCTACACATATAACGTATAACTTTCTCCTTTCATCAAACCCACCCCATGCAATCACAAAATCAATACACTTATAACATATAATCGAATATTCAACGACACGGTGATTCGCTTTTACCCTCTTTGGGCTTCCATCTTTATGCCGGATTTGGTATTTATCACAACATATAATACTTATAAGCGGTATTTAATGACATCTAAATGGTGGGAAGTATTACACACGATATCGCGAAATCAATATTCTTAGTCGATGTCCTTGATATCCGGATCTATTATCCTCAATCTATAACTTTACTTAAAAGCGGAAAACTGTGAAAATATGTCCTCTCCTATATTCGGCCATGGTTAGTATTCTACCCAATTTTATATATATAAATAAACAAACCCTCTTACCTTGAAATCCCGAAAGTAACACAATTCTATAACTTAAAGATCTATGCGGTTGGCCTCCTTCTTCAAATCCCAAATGCCGAAAAGAAGTGTGAAATAAGAGATTAGTTTCTAATAGCCATTCGGCTAAGGACTTTGAAAAGCTAAGAGAACATTGAAATCTCGAAATCAACACTTACCTATTGTTTCCTTTAGATTCCGACACAAGCAGACTCCATTAAAGAGGATTCAGCAACCACAAGAGATGAGATCTAGCGATTTTGGCTTTTATGAAAATCCCAGAAAAGATGAACTGATGCATTTTCAGCTTTTAGAAAAACTTAGTGAAGTGTTTTGGCTTAGAAGGAAAGTGAAAAGAAAGTGGGGAGAAAGAATACTTAGGGGTTTCGGCTTTCAGAAGAAATCAAAAGAAAAGAGATTACCAAGAAGAACTGAGAATTTTGGCATAGAAGATGAGAGAAGAGAATGGGGTTCAAAATGCCTAATTGAAGAGATACTCCTATTTATAGGAATTTGGCACCCTCAGGAGATGGAATTTGGCCAACTCGTACTCGAAAGATAACTCCTATCTTTTCTCCTCTATCCTTCTATCCCTTATCCCTATCAAAACACTCATCCATAAAAGGCCACATTTGCACCAACTCTCCCTTTATTTTATCGACTTGTTATCCTCATTAATTAAACAAAATAATCCTAAATTATAGCCTTGTGCCATCCCCCTTAGCTCACCTTGGTCAGCCAAATTTTGACCCAATTCTTTGCATGCCCAACTGAACCTCAAATTAACATATTAAACATAACATTACACACAATGCAAAAGCCAATTAATACCTTACCATAACATTCTAAGTGCTACATGCATCTCAAAAATTTTAAACGTTCCCATTCTCAAGGCCTATTGGGCCCAATTTTAGGATGTTACATTTGCCCTTAATGGGCTATATTGTAAAAAAATGACATTTTGGGCCTTAAGGATTATTTTTGATAAGCTAGCCAAGTGAGAAAATTTCGAAAAGGGCCTCATATGTTTAATGGGCAAAATTACTAGATCGTTAAATGGGCCAAAATTTGCTAGATCGTTAAATGGGCCAAAGTTTGCTAGATCGTTAAATAGGCCAAAATTTGCTAGGTGGTTAAATGGGGCCAAAGTTTGCTAGATCGTTAAATGGGCCAAAATTTCTATTTTGACTAATGGGCCAAATTGATAACTTATAATATGGGCTTTTTGTTGAAATTTACCTTATGAATATATTGTTATGCATTATCTATATATACATGATTGCATGGGTTGGGGTAATTGACGAAGAGAAGAAAGGCCTATTGCCAAAATCTAGTTCGGTGGCTCTGCCACAAATATTTTAAATGGCTTAATGCCTCTAGTTCGGTGACTCTGTCACAATCTAGTTCAGTGGCTCTGCCACAAAAATTATAATTGGCTTAATGCCTGCTATTGGTGTGTTGCCGGGGTGGGTTGACTTGATCCCTACAGGTGTGTTGGTTGGTACGGGTGGTGTGTAGCGGATGGAAATTAGGCTTGGTTAGGAATTGCATATCATATGTATTATTTTTATATTGTACATTTGTAAATGGGCTCAAGCCCAACTAATTGCTTAAATGGTTTTGGCCCAGTGAACACGATAAGTGGGTTACACATTGAGTTCTAAGTAACTCACCCCATTTTTCTTACCCTTCTCAGGTAATAATAATTGATAGAGGCTTGGGTCGAGGATGACTTCGTGTGGAGGCCATACTACGAATGATGAGTTATAAAAACTTTGACTTCTTTTAAGTATTTTTATTTAAGTACTATTTCAATTGCGATGTAATAAGGCCTCTGGTATTATTTTTATGGATTTTTATGCGTGGATGGATTTTAATATGTTTTAGTTACTTAAATGTGGTTGTTTAATTTTTTTTATAAACGTTTTCTTAAACTTGCGTATAAAAATGGGGTTTTTTTCTTAAATATCACTCACTCGTAAAATTTTGTGAAAACTCTTTTATAAATTTATTTCAACCAATTATTTAAGTTTTTAACCAATTATTTCTCTGAAAATCAAATTGTAAACTCTTATGTTTTAAAATCATGGTTTTCAAATAAATCTTGATTTTTGATAAACTCCATCTTCAAAATCGTTTTGAAGAATTGTTTTCATTAAAAGCATTGATAACTGGACGTAAGTTCGAATTGTGTGGCATGCCAAGTCTAGTCTTAAACGCATAGGCCGGGTTTGGGGTGTTACAAAGTCACTTCTATAACAACAAATTTCTCTTCTGCAGAACAAGGATTCTGGAGGTACTTGTCCTCGTCTCTGCCTAAGATATTAGAGGCACCTTTTGAAAAAAATGAAAGAAGATGATACATAAAAAAAAGGTAGAATGAATTAGAGGTGTCCATGGGCCAGGCTGGATCGGGTTTGGGCTGGGCCCAACTAAAAATTTAGGCCCGTTTATTGGTGTAACATCCTAAATTTTTGGGCTTATGCGTTTAATGGGTGAATATGTGGAATGAGTTAATTTAAGTGTTAGGGGTCCAAATTGGGCTCAGGCTTAGGCAGAGGCCTTGATTAAAATTATCTGTTTGGGCATTATAGGGTTTAAAAGGTAGTATCTATGTTTAAAATACCAAAGTGGGCTTGTGGCCCAATCTTAGGAGGTGATGCCACACACAGGAGTAAGGGCCCAAATTTAAGTTTCATGGAGCCCAATTCTTTTAATTTAAGTTAGCTAAATTTTGGGCATTAGGATTAGGTGGAGTGGATGCAACAAGGCTAAAATTTAGGGTTTTAATGTTTAAAATATGTGGATAATAAGTAGATAAAGGCTATTATTTAGGAATTTATTTTATGTGGATAATAAGCGAGATAAGGCTAAGATCTAGGATTTTATGATTAAAATATGTGGATAATATCTTTGATAAAGGAGGGAGGAGTTAGAGATAATTAAGTCTCTTTTAGATGAGCTAGTAGATTAAGATAAAGGAGAAAAGTTAGGAATTTATCTACAAAGAGAGTGATGGCCAAGAATCCATCATTGAGAGGAGTAAAGAAACCACTACTACTACATGGCAAAGGGTTGTCAATTTCCTATAAATAGGGGCTAGCTCCTTGTTTACGACATTAAATCCTCTCCCTTTTGTGACGAAATTCCTTAGCTTCTTTTCTCCAAATTTCTTTCTCCAATTTCTCTAAAAGCTGAAAACTCCATTATTCTCTTCTTTCTTCTAAAAGCCAAAAACTCCATTATTCTCTTCTTTCTCTTAAAAGCCGAAAACTCCATTATTCTCTTCTTTCTTCTAAAACATGAAAACTCCATTATTCTCTTCCTTCTCTAAAAAGCCAAAATCTCTATAGTTTTATTTTATTCATCCTATTTGAGAAATTGTTCTATACTTAGGCATTTAAATTCTCCATTGACATTGTCAATTCTCTCTCTAGTACTAGCAGAATCTCCTAAGTTAAGGTAAGAGTAGATTTTGATTAGTTCTCATAATCTATTCCCAATTTTGAAAAGGCAAAAGCGAAAGCTAATAGTTTAATGGATTTTGATGGGCGACAAGTCGGATTTGAAGGAAGCCTAGTCGATTAGATCTAAAAGTGAAATTCATAAGTCTCCAATTTTGGGATTTTTAAGGTAAGAAGATTTTCCTAGATTTCTATTAGATTTCATCATTATATAAAATATTTTAACTTTATAACGAGGATTAACGATTAAATATTTTATAGTAACTCGATAAGGATTTATGATGGAATTAAATATGGATCGAGCAAAAGAAAGAATCCTAAGTTTAAAAACGAGCGATGTCTGCTATTCGAGATTGGCTAATTGGTTGTGGATAAACTTCGAACAACACCTTAGGCGGATAGCGATTGTGTCGACTAAGGATAGCGTCGATATAGAAAGCCTCGTTTTATCGGTGTCGGTGTGTAGATTTTTGACACATAACCTTTGTTATATTATATGTATGTTATGGGCTAAAAGCGGGAAAAGGTGTGTAGATCTCTATCACACTAGTTAATCTGAATTATATGTATG
The DNA here is from genome assembly GCA_025506655.1 of Gossypium rotundifolium. NCBI lineage: Eukaryota > Viridiplantae > Streptophyta > Magnoliopsida > Malvales > Malvaceae > Gossypium > Gossypium rotundifolium. The sequence continues at coordinate 32,111,592 of CP106727.1, read as the reverse complement.
TTATGGGCTAAAAGCCAAGAAATGAGGTTTGAATGAGCAGTCGTATTACCCAAAAAGGGTAGGCAAGGGATGCCAGGTACGTAATCATAGAAACTTCTCTGTGTGTATCGAAGTATGTAAAAATATGTGATCTGTTTAGATAGTTTAATGTTCTGATTCTTGCATGTATGCATGGGATGGGATTGATTGATTTACGAAAGGGGAGTAGGTTGCGAGGCAATCGGTGGCATTGCCACATAGGTCACATAGTGATCGGTCTTCATGACAAAAGACAGGTTGTCGATATATTATTAAGGTCGCCACGACGGTCGGTGCTTCACCACATAGGTCACATAGTGATCGGTCTTTATAATGAAAGACACAATTGTCGATATGGTGTGTAGCAGATGGAGGGTTGATTGTAGAAATCCCCATGGTGTGATGGTTGGTACAGGGGTGTGTAGAGGATGGACTCATTGGTTTGGGATAGGCCATGTTGCATATTTTGTTACCCTTGTATACGGGCCAAGGCTCATAATGTGTTTGTGGGCCTCAAGCCTTTTTATGTGTTCTCGGGATTTGCACACTGAGTCTTGGTGACTCAACCTTTTATTTTCCCCAACATTTCAGGTGAGCAATAGGTCGTGAACATGGGAGCCGAGGCGGACTCGAGGGGCCATCAAGTTTTATTTCTACAAATTATTTCGGGGTTTCTTTAAGTTTATTTTATTTTTATTTGAGATTTTTTTTAAGGCCCCTAGTTTTTATTCAACTAAGAAGTTTTCAATGTTATGCAACTTATAAATTTTATGTCAAGGTTTATTTATACTTAATAATACTAATATAAGATTTTATTTTTAAAATGTCACTTATTTACTCTAATAATGTCTAATTAACTTACGACTTTCAAAACCAACAAGGCAAAAGTTTTCAATGTACAAGTCGTGACACGCCAGATCCAGTCGAAATGCATGGGCCGGGTTTGGGGTGTTACAATTTTGGTATCAGAGCCCAGTTCAAAACTCGGGCTGCCAAATGGGTCTAGAAATGTTTTTAGAAATTTTTTTTGGTTTGAGGACATGGCCTTGAGTCTACCAAAGATCCGATCCGCCTGTAAGTATTCTAAACTCTTGCTGTGTTATTTATGTGGGCTTAATGAGCTTTATGGGACGTAGACTATCTAGGTTGGAACTTGATGGACTCTAGGCTTAGGCAAACAACTCTTCAATTCCATAAGACTTAACTTCACTAAAACAAAACCTGTAAACAAGTCACAAGACTAAGGTGTGGCAACAGGCATATGCATGTCTAGGAGTAGATGTAACACCCCAAACCTGGCCCATGAGTCTTGACCGGATATGGTATGTCACGGAGTAAAATGATTTGAAACATTTTGAGTGTTTAGTGGAAACTTGTTAAAATTTGGCTAAGGAATTAAAACAGGGTTTGATAAAACTCAGTTGGGATTTTTATAACATGGTTGTGTTGATAAACCCTTTGAAAATATCTGATCATGTAAATTTTAAAATTTGTCAAGGTTATAGTTGACTTGGTGTATTTTGTTACCCGATGGTAACATCTTTGAAAAACCCGTAGAAGTTATTAAGTTTGAAAAAAATTACTTTTAACCGATTCACTTAACATTTATAAATTTCATTTGTGATATAACATAAGTAAAATAAAGCAATAAAATAAACATCCAAATAATAATTAGCGGCCTTATTACAACCCAAAATAAAAGGGCTTAGAAAATAAATGAACTAAAACTGATTTAAATAGGTTCCAAATCGAGAAACAAGCATGGCCGCCTCGAGTCCTCCCGGCTCCATCTCCGCGATCTACTCATACGCAAAATAGTATGGGAAGGGTGAGTCACCAAGACTCGAAGTGTAAATCCCCACCAAAAATGTAACTCATACACAATTTATTAATAAACATGCAAATATGCAACCCAACCTAACCATCCATACTCCTTAACTACCCCGTGTGGTCAAAACCACTGGTGGTCAAAACCACTGGTGACTAGAGTCACAAATCAAATGATGGGGCCAACCCATCGTGTGGTCAAAACCACTGATGACCATAGGTCACATAATATCATAATGTGGTCAAAACCACTGGTGGTATCAAACCACTGGGACTTAGTCACAATTTAACAACAGTGTGGTCAAAACCATTTGGTGACCAGAAGTCAATAAATCGATGGGGCCAACCCATCTTGTGGTCAAAACCACGGTGATAGCCATAAAAATCATCCCCTCCTCTCATCAATCCCACCATCATCATGCTTACATATCAATTATCATATATCATTCATTTATGTATAGCATAGCATTTAACAGCATGTGATGGCATACAAAATCATATATCATAGATCACGTAATAGGGGACTTACCCAGAAGCCAAGCTTATGCCCACAAGCAAAACTACCACAATGATTAAAAAGCAACGATATAGCCATGTTAATAATAAAGTATGTAGTGAGTTTTACACACCTGTTACCACCGAAATTCCTAGATCCCGAAGATTCGACGACGCTAGATTCTTGACCCTATAATCGACCAACATCAGGGTTAGGGACTTAGGCCTATTCGGCCAAACCAAATAATCCCGAAGGATATGTTGTACTTGAAATAACACTCACCTTGGTTGCCGATTTGGTTTCCAACCAAATCCCGAAGCCTTTGTTTGCCTTGGCCGATTAGCCCCTAAATCCATGGCACAGAATTAGTTATACATGGATACCCCAAAAATAAAATGGCTTTCGGCCGAATAAGATTAGTCACTTACCAACTTACCGAAATCTCGAAATTGTCACACACTGGATTCCTTGCAATCGGCCAAACCTTAGATCCATACAAATGATTAGTTTTAGGCTTTTCCACGTATCTAATGGAAAGACTAAAGAGAATCCCTTACCGTAGACTTACCAAATCGATTATCAGAGAATGGGGGGATCAGATCTACTACTTTGAAAATCCCGAAGTTCCTAGGTAAATTGATTTCAAAAAGGTGGTTAGCCAAAACATCAATAAATGCCGAATTTCGGCTCTTCCCCTCATCTAAGTCGACAGAGAAAAAGAGAATATGGGAAGAAGGTTTCGGCAATCACTTACCCTTTTACCAACCACTTGGAGAAGAAATCCCGAAAAGAACCTGTGCCCTCTTGATATTCGGCCACAACAGAACTAATAGAAGAGAGGAGATTTTGGCATAAAAGTGGAGTAGATTTGGCTAAAGAACAAGAAGAAATAAGTGAAAAGGGTGATAGGGGTTTGAAGAATTTTGGGGCAAAGATAACTAGAGAGGATTCGGTCAAGAGAACAATTTGAGAAGAAAGAAAAACAATCAAATGATTTTGACAACCCTCCCCTTTCACTTAGCCGAATATGCCATCACAAGAGCTCTTCATTTGGCCACCTCTCCCCTTTTGATAATTCTCATCTTTTGATTATCACCCATCTAATTAAATTTAAAACAAAGTTTATCCTTTATCCTTTATTAGCTGAAATCACCAAAAAAAATAAGGACTCATCCTTTCCAAAGTCCCCTATACCGCCAACTCTTCCCTCTTCATGGCGCCATCTTTCAAAAATAAAAATAACCAACCTTATGCTACCATCGTGACTCGAACCTGAGTCCATTCGCCAAGACCCTTAAGTGGCGCCCCAAGCCACTCCACCAAACGACTTTCATGTCCCAACTTCACCACAAAAATCTTTTAAAGCCTTCTAACTTGGCCCCCTTTCTTAACCTCCCAAAAAGCCCAAAAACAAAACGCCTCCCCCTTGTAACTCCCACGACTCGAACATCCTCTCTTGAAGCTCCCTTTGAAGCCACCTTCATAGCACTTAAGTGGCGCATGAAAGCCACTTTGCCAAGCTATTCCTTGTGTCATGTTTCTCCCGAAATTTACTTAACCCCTATCTCCTAGCTCCCTCCTTTTAAACCCTTAAAAAAAATTTTTAGTTCTAAATCTGACCTAGTTCGGGGTTATGACTAGACCCTAAAACATGTCTAGCAAACATAGAATTCATTTCTTCAAGCACACACATGGGAAAATAATTAAATTACAAACAACCCCTAATTTAGGATGTTACAGTAGATCCGGAAGAGCTTGGTATTTAAGCAGTCCAAGTGACTCACCTCCTCTTCACATGAATCTTACGGTGCATAGTATTTGTTCACTTTAGCCATGACGGGGGTGTGGCAATAGGCATCGCATGCCTAGGAGTGGATTCGAGGAGAGCTTGGTATTTAAGCGATCCTAGTGACTCACCTCCTCTTCACAGAATCTTACAGTGCGTAGTGACTATTCACTCTATCTATAAGGACTTGTTCATGGTGAACCCATAATTAAAACCCGAAAGGGACCAACCACCCTATTTTGCAACCAAAACCCTAAGTTTTGTACACTTCCAAAAAAAATACATTTGATTTGAAAATGTTAGCAACTCTGAAGAAAATTACCAAATTACCCTTGTTATGCAAAATGACCAAAATAATACGATTTGTAAAATTACCAAATTACCCTTGTTTTGTAAAATTATCGAAATACCCTTGAATCACAAAATTACCAAAATACCCTCGGATCACAAAATTATCGAAATACCCAATTTCAAAATTATCGAAATACCCTGAATTTCAAAATTATCGAAATACCCCAAATTTCAAAATTATCGAAATGCCCTCAAATTTAAAATTACCGAAATACCCTCAGTTTCAAAATTTTCAAATTTCAAAATTACCAAAATACCTAAGTTCCAAAATTACCAAAATACCCTCGAGAATGCAAAATTACCAAAATACCCTTATTTTATAAAATCATCAAGGAACCTCATTTCAAAAAAATTACGAAAATGCCCCAGAGGGATAAAATTACAAAAATACCCACAGGTAGTGGAAAACAACAACAATGACAACCACAACACTTTTACGTAATGAGCGAGTTCATGAATGTTGATGATTGAATGAATGAACTTGAGGCGTAGTGTGTGTATGAATTGAAAGAACTACTTTTTAGAATTATTAATCATAAGACTGCTCGCGATAAATCGGTGGAAAGAAATAATGATTCATAAAATTTCTAATCGATAAACTCAAATCGGTAGAATGAGTACAAGGGGCGAAGATGCTTGAGATCACGAACAATGGTGCATACCCTACCATAGTATACTAAGTGTTTATTTTGGCTTTAGAATTAGAGTGCTCAGCGAAAGCATAGTGGTGAGACTCAGGTAGAATGATTACTAGTTAGTTGGAAATTTTGAGGACGAAATTTCTTTAAGGAGGGTAGAACTGTAACATCCTAAATTTTTGGGCCTATGGCTTTAGATTAAGATAAAGGAGAAAAGTTAGGAATTTATCTACAAAGAGAGTGATGGCCAAGAATCCATCACTGAGAGGAGTAAAGAAACCGACTACTACATGGCAAAGGGTTGCCGAATTTCCTATAAATAGGGGCTAGCTCCTTGTTTCGACATTAAATCCTCTCCCTTTCTGTGAAATTCCTTAGCTTCTTTTCTCCAAATTTCTTTCTCAATTTCTCTAAAAGCGAAAACTCCATTATTCTCTTTTTTCTTCTAAAAGCCAAAACTCCATTATTCTCTTCTTTCTCCTAAAAGCGAAAACTCCATTATTCTCTTCTTTATTCTAAAAGTGAAAACTCCATTATTCTCTTCCTTCTCTAAAAGTCGAAATCTCTATAGTTTTATTTTATTCATCCTATTTGAGAAATTGTTCTATACTTAGGCATTTAAATCCTCCATTGACATTGTCAATTCTCTCTCTAGTACTAGCCAGAATTAAGAGTAGATTTTTGATTAGTTCTCATAATCTATTCTCGATTTTTGAAAAGGCAAAAGCCGAAAGCTAATAGTTTAATGGTTTATGATGGTAGCCAAAACAAAACAAACTTTTCACGTAATGCCAATGACAAATTCGGCTAAGGAGAAAGATTTTGGAGAAAAGGGAAAAGATGCACAAAATGCTAAGAATTTTGGCCAACTATCCTCCCCAATCCATACAATATTCGCCAACCCCCCTAGCCACCTATGCCGTCCACATTCATGGTCAAAATGACCATGAAAAATTTCCAAAACATCACCCATTCATCAAGCCTTATGTCCTCTTATCGTTCCATAACACCTTGATTCCATACCTTAGCTAATAACTTGCCTTTTTCCTTTGGTCTACTATCCAAAAATGAAAGAAAATCCATCCATACCAAAAATAGAGCTTGGCCAGACACAATAGGAAATAGAACAAAATAAAATCCTTCCAATTGCTAACCAAGGGATTCAAACCTCTCCCCTCATGCATTCACCCATGCGCCAACACCACTTTGCCAATTGACTTGTTGTGATTAAAACCTCATACCAATTTTTCTTAAGGCCTATCTTGCTTAGCTCCATCTTAAGACTTAAAAATCTAATATTTTTCTAAGGCACTCTTCTATATATTGAAGTTCCTAAAACTCCCAAAGCACACTCAAACCACACATAGGCATGCTACCACATACAATTAAGTTAAAATGCATAACCCCTATATTCCGGATATTACAGTTCTACCCCCTTAAAAATAATTTCGACCTCAAAAATACCTGGCTAGAACAAGTGAGGATATTACTGTCGCATTGCTTCCTCCGGCTCCCACGAAGCTTCTTCCGATCTATGATTACGCCATAACACTTTAACGAGAGGAACTGATTTCCTCCGTAACACCTTCACATCCCGTTCTAGAATCTGAATCGGCTCTTCCTCGTAGGACAAATCTGGTCGTAGTTCCACCTCCTCAACTGGCACTACATGAGATGGATCCGATCGGTAATAACATAACATCGAAACATGGAACACATCGTGCATTTGCTTCAACTCCGAAGGTAACTCTAACTGATATGCCACTGGTCCAACCCGCTTCAAAACCTGATAAGGTCCTATAAACCTGGGACTTAACTTCCCTTTGCGACCAAATCTCATCACCTTTTTCCAAAGTGAAACCTTTAGGAACATTTGATCCCCTACAGTAAACTCTATTTCCTTCCGCTTAAGATCTGCGTACGGCTTTTACCTGTCAGATGCTTCCTTTAACTAGGCCCGAATTACCTTAACCTTTACTTCAAATTCAGCCACTATCTCTAGACCCAAAACTTGACGTTCCCCTAATCCTGTCTAACACGTAGGAGTGCGACACTTCCGTCCATATAGCGCTTCGTACGGTGCCATTCGAATACTTACTTGATAACTATTTTCGTACGCAAACTCCGCTAAAGGCAAGAACTCTTCCCAACTTCCTCTGAAATCTATCACACATCCCCTTAACATATCCTCTAAAACTTGGATTACTCGCTCAGACTGGCCATCCGACTGTGGATGAAATACTGTACTGAAGTCCAATCTGGTGCCCAAAGCCTGATGTAATGCTTTCTAAAATCGAGACGTATACCTCGGATCCCTATTCGAAATAATCGACACCAGCACTCCATGCAACCTCACAATCTCAGCCACATACAACTTTGCCAATTTCTGCAAAGAGTAATCAACCCGTACTGGAATGAATTGTGCAGATTTCGTCAATCGATCCACTATCACCCATACCGAGTCTTTCTTAGTAGGTGTAAGAGGAAGCTCACTAACAAAGTCCATAGTGATTCTCTCCCACTTCCACTACGAAATCTTTATCGGCTAAAGTAATCCCGAAGGTACTTGATGTTTAGCCTTGACTTGCTGACACGTTAAGCACTTCCCTACGAATTCTGTAACTTTTCGCTTAAGACCAGGCCACCAAAACTGATCTCGTAAATCTTGGTATAACTTACCTCCAGGATGCATAGCATAAGGGCTACTATGCGACTCCTGAAGAATCCTTTGCCTCAACTCCTGATCCCTCGGCATACAGACCTTACCCTTGAAACACAATACTCCATCGCTGTTAACACCATAATCTTCTAGCTCTCCATTCTGCACCTGCCGTAGCTTAGCACTCAAATTATCGTCTACCAACTGTCTTTCTTTCACTTGACTCAACCACGTCGGCTTTACTTGTAATTTCGCCAACAAGCTTCCATCGTCATAAAGACTAAGATGTGCAAACATCGCCCTTAGATCTAACACCACTTTTCGACTTAGGGCATCTGCCACTACATTCGCCTTGCCCGGGTGATACTCTATAGAACAATCATAGTCTTTCAAAAACTCCACCCATCTTTGCTGCCTCAAATTCAGCTCCTTCTGAGTCAGTAGATACTTAAGACTCTTGTGGTCCATGTAGATTATTGACTTTTCTCCATACAGATAATGCCTCTACACCTTAAGAGCAAAGACTACTGCTGCTAACTCCAAGTCATGCGTCGGATAGTTAACCTCGTGTGGCCTAAATTGCCTAGACGCATACGCAACCACCTTCCTTTCTTGCATCAGAACACATCCCAATCTAGTGTGAGACGCATCACAATACACCACGAAATCCTTCCCTGCCTCAGGCTGAATCAAAACTGAAGCTTCAGTTAAAACCCTCTTAAGCTTCTCAAAGCTCTCTTGCTGCTTATCTGCCCACACGAAAGATACCTCATTTCTCAACAACTTTGTCAAAGGTGCCACTATCGATGAGAATCCTTCGACGAACCTTTTGTAGTAGCCCCTAATCTTAAGAAACTGTGAACCTCAGCTACAGACTTAGGTGGTTTCCAATCTAACACTGCCTCAATCTTCTGAGGATCCACCCTTATCCCTTCTGCTGACATCACATGCCCTAAGAACGCAACTTCTTTTAGCCAAAATTCGCACTTGCTGAATTTGGCATAAAGCTTCTTCTCCCTTAACACTTGCAACACTATCCGAAGATGCTCATCATGCTCTATCTTTGACTTAGAATACTTTAGGATGTCGTCTATGAACACCACAATGAACTGATCCAAGTAGGGTTGAAAAACCCGATTCATCATATCCATGAACGCAGCTAGGGCGTTCGTCAATCCGAATGGCATTACCAAGAATTCATAATGCCCATATCTTGTTCGAAAAGCTGTCTTATGGATATCCGCTTCTTTCACATTAAGCTGATGATACCCTGACCTTAGATCTATCTTTGAGAATACCGCAGCTCCCTTAAGCTGATCGAACAAGTCGTCGATCCTCGGTAAATGATACTTGTTCTTGATGGTCAGCTTATTCAACTACCGGTAATCTATACACATTCGCATCGTTTTGTCCTTCTTTTTCACGAGTAGGACTGGTGCTCCCCATGGAGACACACTAGGTCGGATGAACCCACGATCAAGCAACTCCTGAATCTGAGCCTTGAGCTCACCCAACTCCTTTGGTGCCATTCTATATGGAGCGATAGATACTGGAGCCGTTTTAGGCAACAAGTCAATCCCAAATTCCACCTCACGATCCGGAGGTAATCTTGAAAGTTCTTCCGAAAAGATATCCACAAATTCACTCACAGTCTTATCCTCTTCAACAGTAGCTTTCTTAACCTCCAAGGCACTAACCAACATAAGAAAAGCCAAACAACCCTTCCTAACCATCTTTTCTGCCTTAAGGGTAGATACTACATTTGATAAGTAATTTAGTCTCTCGCCCATCACCACAACTTCTTTGTCATCAATAGTTCTTAATGACATCCGCTTAGCAGCACAATCCACATTCGCACAATATTTCACTAGCCAGTCCATGCCTAAGATCAGGTCAAATTCCCCGAATGGCAACTCCATTAAATCAGCCAAAAACTGGGTCCCTTAAACTTCTAAAGGCACTTCCTTAGAAAGTTTATCTACTACTACAATCATCCTAAAGGACTAAATCGATCATCTTCCTAGGTGCAGCCTCGAGTTTACATGCAGAGTCCCAGATACTTTACTAGTGATGTATGAATGAGTTGACCCTATATCTACCAAAGCAATAAAGGGCAACCCAGAAATCAGAAATGTACCCGTGATAACATCAGGTGCATCACTATCATCTCTGCGACGAGCTGCATATACCAGACCTGGCTGTCTCGCCTCAGTGCTACCACTACCTCTGCCTGGGGTCTCGCGACCTCTACCTGAACCATTACTTCTTCCATTCGGACCACGACCCCTCATCGACTGTTGTCTACCTCTGCCAGCCTAATTATAACCCTGACCTGCTGGATGGTTCCTATCTGTATCCATCGGATAATCCTTAATCATATGGTCCTTGGACCCGCATTTAAAACATCCTCCTGTCTTTTTCCAACATTCCCCGGGTGTATTTTTCCACACTGAGCACAATTACGATATTGTCCTCCCGTAGTAACATGCTGACCTCATGGCCCATCAACTCTAGGTCTCTTTTGAAAGTTTCCGGATGACCCTGAAGACCCATAGCTCCTCTTAATCTTATTTTGACCTCTGTCCGGTTCTGTCTCTCAGTCCACTTAACTTCTTCAGCTATCCGTGCCCTATCCACTAAGGCATAAAGTCTCTTTCTCGTCTTGAGCAATCAACACTCATGACTCATCTCTCAATCCATCCTCGAATCTGACACTCCGCTCATAATCAGTAGCTACTATCCCTCTGGCATACCGATTAAGTCGCAAAAATTCTGCTTCATACTTAGCTACCGACTTATTTCCTTGTACTAAATTCAAAAATGCCTTTCTCTAAGAGTCGATGTAGCTAGCTCCAACGTATTTCCCTTCAAACTTAACCTTAAAATTCCCCCAATCCACTCGATCCGTAGGGACACTCTCCTTGACAGTGAGCCACCACTAATAGGCCTCATCTCGAAGCAGCGAAACAGCACCTTTCAGCTTTTCCTCAGTAGTACAGTCCAAATCATCCATGATCCTCTCGACTGCTTCTAACCAGTACTCCGCTACATTTGGAGCTACCCCAGATACTCCCCTAAAAACCTCAGCTCCATTCGATCTAAGTTTCTCGACTCTCGACTTTTGAGCCCCATTACCCATACTAGCTCCTGCTACTCGCTCTAAAACTCGTAGCATAGCCTGCGATATTGCGTCATCTCCTCCAGTTTGCTCTTGAAATTCCACCCCAACAGTCGGTGGCGTTGCCTCATTTTCGGAACCCTGACCAGACCTAACTGGTTTCGACACAGCCATTCTACCTCTACCGCGTCCATGACGACCACGTCCCCTAGAACTCATGTCTACTTCGCGTCTTATCTGTTTTTATGAAAAATTTTCATGCATTAGAGTCTTTTCACTTCTCGTTTAAAGAAAGTTTTATGCAACAGAGATTTATTTAGTGGTTTTTCCGTAGAAGTACATATATACCTAGGGTCCATGTCTCTAAAGTATAATTTCCTTAAGCTTATCAACTAAAGTATCATACATTAATATACTCACATCAATTTATCAACAAAAGAACTTACCTGGCGGACCTGGGCCGAGAACTCGGGTGCCATGCTTCTATAAAACCATTTTAACCAAAAATTTTCAAAAAGTCATTTGGGCCTAATTTTGAAAATGTTGTGGGCTTCAAAACCCAAGGCCTAGTGTTTAAAACCTGGCTTTGATACCAAGTTGAAACACCCCAAACCCGGCCCATAAGTTCTGACCGAATTTGATATGTTCCTCGAGTAAAACTTTAATTAAATCTCGTTTTGTTTATTAAGAAAATATGATGGTTTCGTATAAAACAGATTAGCTTAGTGATCGTGTTGAAAATCGTATTGTTAAATAAGTTTGTATCTTCTTAAAACGTTATCTTTATGAGAAAGATTATAAGTTAAAAGAAAACCAAATTTAAAACTTATTATTATTGTGAAAACCATATGTGTTTAGGTGTCAAAATAGTTTAAGTTATTTTTTGAAATCATTTAATTATTTAGTAAATATTTGATCGTAGCAGATTAAAAATCTAAAATGTAAAAATAAAACAGTCCATAGCGGCCTTATTACAAAAACATAACCCAGAATAAATCCCGAATAATAAAAGAAAACGTAGTAGGTTTAATTATAAGAAAATCCAAAATACTAAGTTGAGCAATGGCCACCACGTAGTCCTCGCTGACCCGATCCATTACGCTAAGCGTCACCTAAAAAGATATCCCATAAAGGGTGAGTCAACAGACTCAATGTGTAACAGTACACTAAAAACCCAATTAATTATAGCCATTAAGCCCATTTAAAACACATTTAACCATAAGCCCATAATATAGCAAATCAGATAATAATTGATTAAATCACATGTACATATATAATGAAATGCAATCCCGAGCCCACCTAGATATCCATCCGCTACACACCACCCGTACCTACCAATCACACCGTGGGGATTACTAAATCGACCCTCCATTCGCTACACACCATCGAAGGTAGTCGCTGCAGTCAACTACACATCGCCCTTATAAATTGTGGCATGGCCACCGGATAATTGTGACAGAGTCACCGGATTCATAATATTGACCGAAGTCACCGGATTCATAATATTGTGATCGAAATCACCGGATAATGTGGTAAAAACCACCAGAACACTTCCCCTTTATCAATATCACCCATATGCCTATACAATAAACATATTATTTCAATATCATGCCATATACCCCCAAAATCATAACGGAATCATACACATTTCATATTCATGCTTATAGCATTATTAACGAAGTATTAGGGGTAAACATACCTGAATACCATGTACCACTGAATGATACCCGTAACCATTATCATACATATTTTTCTTAACTCATGTAAATCATTAATATTATCGATCTATTAGAAATTTAGTGTAGTGTTACACACCTTATAACAATGAGAACTATACTTTCCCACTCGTCGATACCTAAATATTTATCACACTTGATTAGAACACTAATACTTATAAAACTATATAATTGATAAGTATTCTAAATCCTTACCCTCAGAATCTCGAACAACAATTATATGCAATTGCTCTCCGATAGATGGTTCATAACCCGATGATAAACCATGAACAAATAATGGCTCGGGTGTACGCACGACTTCAAATAATCGATCTTCATTGGCGGAGGGTCCACAACCCGTGGAAAGTCTTGGATCCCGTCATGACCCTTTGTTTGAAATTTGAGGTATAGTAGAACCACCCTCTTCCAAACACTCCTTACCGCTCTTTTCAAACCTATTTTGTTTGCCCCAAAATCTTACGTTCACAGAAAAAATAATAATCGAGCGATAAAGTCCCCTAAAATGAAATCGATTAGTAGTCTATCTAAAATGATATAACAAGTAATATAAAAAAATCCTTTACCTTGAATATTTAAATCCCGATAGATCTCTCCTTAATTGTTGGCTACAAAAAGAATCACGAAATCCTCCTTTAAGGTTTCGGCCAAAGAGAATAAAAGGATTAGAATCTTGATTTTTCATCAATCAAAGAAAGATAAAGGAAAGAGATCAGCCTAGAAGAGATTCTTACCGGAAAGAATGACCAAAACGCAAATGGTCAAAAACTTCAAGGAATCGACAAGAAGAACATGAAGTGGAAAAATCGGTTCAAATGAGAAAGATGATAGGCTTTTAGTGCTTAGTAGTAATCGGTTTCAATGAGTGACAAAGAAGTGGAATTTTCGGCTATAGAAGAGAATAATTGACTTTGAAGAAGAAAAAGAAGAGAATAGGGTGTAATGTGATTCGGCTTGATGACAAGAAAAAGATTCGGCCTTTTCAAAAGAGAATAGAGATGGGAGGTTTTAGGTGTTATGGCTATGGTGAAAATGGAAGGAAGGTTTCGGCTATTACAAGAGAAAGAAGAAGAAGTGAATGATGAAGTGGTTTGACTCTTAACAAATAGAAAGAAAAGAAGAGAAAGGAAAAGTAAAAGAAAAGAAGAAATGATCAAAGAGGCTAAATGGTTTCAAGTATGGAAGAAATTGAACAAAGAAAAAGTTTTTGATAATAGTGCACATTCGGTCAAGTAAGAAAAAGAATGAAAGAAAAATGCCTTCAAAAGTAGTCATATTTCGGTACCAAAAGAAAGAAAAGCTTGAGAGGAAAAGAAGAAAAAGAGATACCAATATGGTCAAAGATGGTAGCCAAAACAAAACAAACTTTTCACCTAATGCCAATGACAAATTCGGCTAAGGAGAAAGATTTTGGAGAAAAGGGAAAAGATGCACAAAATGCTAAGAATTTTGGCCAACTATCCTCCCTCTAATCTATACAATATTCGGCCAACCCCCTAGCCACCTATGCCGTCCACATTCATGGTCAAAATGACCATGAAAAATTTCCAAAACATCATCCATTCATCAAGCCTTATGTCCCATTATCCTTCCAAAACACCTTGATTCCATACCTTAACTAATAACTTGCCTTTTTCCTTTGGTCTACTATCCAAAAATGAAAGAAAATCCATCCATACCAAAAATAGAGCTTGACCGACACAATAGGAAAGAGAACAAAAATAAAAATCCTTCCAATTGCTAACCAAGGGATTCGAACCTCTCCCCTCATGCATTCACCCATGCGCCAACACCACTTTGCCAATTGACTTGTTGTGATTAAAACCTCATACCAATTTTTCTTAAGGCCTATCTTGCTTAGCTCCATCTTAAGACTTAAAAATCTAATATTTTTCTAAGGCATTCTCCTACATACTGAAGTTCCTAAAACTCCCAAAGCACACTCAAACCACACATAGGCATGCTACCACATACAATTAAGTTAAAATGCATAACCCCTATATTCCGGATATTACACGAGGCAATCGGTGGCTTTGCCACATAGGTCACATAGTGATCGGTCTTTATAACAGGCAGCACAGCTGTCGATATATTATTAAGGTCGCATAGCGATCGGTGGCTTCGCCACATAGGTCACATAGTGATCGGTCTTTATGACAGGCAGCACAGCTGTCGATATGGTGTGTAGCGGATGGAGGGTTGATTGTAGAAATCCCCACGGTGTGATGGTTGGTACGGGGGTGTGTAGAGGATGGACTCATAGGTTTGGGATGGGCCATGTTGCATATTTTGTTACCCTTGTATACGGGCCAAGGCTCATAATGTGTTTGTGGGCCTCAAGCCTTTTTATGTGTTCTCGGGATTTGCACACTGAGTCTTGGTGACTCAACCTTTTATTTTTTCCAACATTTCAGGTGAGCAGTAGATCGTGAACATGGGAGCCGAGGCGGACTCGAGGGGCCATCAAGTTTTATTTCTACAAATTATTTATGGATTTCTTTAAGTTTATTTAATTTTTATTTGGGATTTTTTTTAAGGCCCCTAGTTTTTATTCAACTAAGAAGTTTTCAATGTTATGCAACTTATAAATTTTATGTCAAGGTTTATTTATACTTAATAATACTAATATAAGATTTTATTTTTAAAATGTCACTTATTTACTCTAATAATGTCTAATTAACTTACGACTTCCAAAACCAACAAGGCAAAAGTTTTCAATGTACAAGCCGTGACATGCAGATCCATCAAAACGCATGGGCGGGGTTTGGGGTGTTACAATTGGGCTCAGGCAGACCAAAAATGGCCTAAAATTTTACCCAAGCCCTACCCATATAAAATGCTAAAACCGACTGGCCCTCGTCACACCAGTATTAATTTTTATAATATTTTATATAATTTTAAATATATATAATACATCAAAATACTAAAAAATCAAAATAAATATTTTTCAACAAATTAAAAATCAATTTTAAAAATATGTAAACTTAAATAACACTAAAATAGATGCAATTTAACAAGCAAATGCCTCTAAAATAATAAAATTAACAAATGTCTTTAAAATAATAACAAAATTAACAATAAAATAAGTTTTATATAATATCTAAACAATAACAACAAAATAATAGAAACATAATAGTAAAATGGTAGTAAAATAAGGAGAAAACAATAAGAAAATATTATTAAAACAACTTTTTTTCATTTAATGAATTGGTGGTAAAACAGACTCGGCCAAAATGCCTTACCCGAGCAGACCCATTTTTAAGCGGACTTTATTTTTTGTCCAAGCCCATTTTTAGGCCTATATTTTTGCCCTAACCTCCCACATTTGGGTGGGCCTTGGTGGGCAGTCGCCCGACCCATGCACACCTCTAGAATGAATTAAGAACATACAGTTCCGTAATCGCAGACAAAGAAATCCCAACCTTTTCTTAATGCTTTCCTCTTTCCGTTCGTGTTTGGGGAAAAATTTAGGAATTGGGGAGAAAGTTTGGGGGGGGGGAATTTAAGCTTTTTGGGGTATATAGGAGGGGAAAAGTTGAGGAGAGCAAAATGATATAGTTTTATCTAAAATAAATATCTTTTTTCGGGGTTTATTAAAAAATGTCACTAAAAAAGTTAACAATCTGGTGCGTTTTAATTAAAATAAAATGATTTTTGCGGTGTTTTTATAAAAAAATTGCTATTGCTTACCTTTTGTGGCGTTTATAAAAAACGCTATTATTTATTTATTTACGATGTTTTTGATACTAATATATATTTAAAGATTCAATCCAATTTTCTTCTTTATTTTAAAGTTTAAGTAATATTTAAAAGAATTAGATAAAATTTGAAATTTTAAAATTTTAAATTATTTAATATATAAATTAAAAACAATCACTCATATTCCTATTTTTTAAAATTATTTTAAATAATATTATTTTAATTTTTCATTTAAATAAATATTTTTTAAAGTTTAAGTAATATTTAAAATAATTAGATAAATTTTGAAATCTTTAAAATTATTTAAAATGAAATCTTTAAAATTTAAAATTATTTAATATATAAATTAAAAACAATCATCATATACCAAAAATTTTAAAATTATTTTAAATGATAGTATTTTAATTTTTTCATTTAAATAAATAATTTTTAAAATTTAAGTAATATTTAAAACAATTAGATAAAGTTTGAAATCTTTAAAATTATTTAAAATTTGAAATATTTAAAATTTAATTTATTTAATATATAAATTAAAAACAATCAGTCATACACATATACCCAAAAATACTATAAAATTATTTTAAATAATATTATTTTAATTATTATCATTTTTAACATATACTTTTCTATGTTTTCACTTTCAAATTTTTTCTACGTGGCGAAAAGAATACATGATGGGCACTTGGCTGATGGGTGAGAATATAGAGAGCAAAATGGCACCGTTTAGTTTAGAGTAAAATGATTCTCTACGACATTTTTATCAAACCTTAAACCTTAAAACACTAAGTTCTAAACCCAAACCTCAAACCTCAAAACCATAAACCCTAAAATCATAGACCTTAAGCCTTAAATCTTTAAACCCTAAAACCCTAAACGCTTGTCATAACTATAGAATCTAACACCGAAATCTTAAAGTTAAACTTACATCGCATTTTAACCTTAAAGTTGAATTTATTTTAAATAATAGTATTTTAATTTTTAATTCTTAACATATATTTTCTATGTTTTTACTTTCAATTTTTTCTCGTGTCATTATTTTTTGAAGAATTTAAATATTCAATTAAAATTAAATTGTATTTTAATTAATATAAATAGTTAGGGTTTAGGGGTTTCGATAAAGCAAAACTTCTAAATAGTTTAGTTATAAATTTGTAACTTTTCATAATTAAGTAATTAAAATGAAACTTTCTCATAGCCAAGTTAGTTTCAAATAGCAAAATAATATTAAATTCAAAACAAAAATAAGAAAAAAATGAAAATTAAATCGAATCAAATCGAAACGAGTGTCGGTTGCCCAAGATGAAAATGGAACTATTGCTCAACTTTTAGCGGCATTTATGCTAAAAACGCCGCTATTTCTCTACTTTTAGCGGCGTTTTCACCGAAGCACCGCTATTGCACTGTTTTTAGCGACATTTGTGCAAAAATGCCACTATTTCTCTACTTTTAGCGGCGTTTTCACTGAAGTGTCGCTATTGCACTGTTTTTAGAGGCATTTGTGTAAAAATGCGCTATTTCTCTGCTTTTAGCGGCGTTTTCACCAAAGCTCCGCTATTGCTCTACTTTTAGAAGCGTTTTCACCGAAGCGTCGCTGTTGCACTATTTTTAGCAGCGTTTGTGCCAAAAACGCCGCTATTGCTCAACTTTTTGTGGCGTTTTCTTGCAAACGCTGCTAATGTTTAATATTTGTGGCATTTTTTGTACAAACGCCACTAAAAACGCCGCTAAAACCCTATTTTCCTATAGTGATAGCTCCATTTTTTGTGGCGTTTTTGTAAAAACCCCACTATTAGACAATTTTAATTTTTTTCATTTTTAACTTATATTTTTTAATTTTTTTTCTTTCAAAATTTTTGTGCTGAGATTATCATTTTTTGAATTTTTATTTTTATTATATTTTGAGTATTGAACTTTATAACTAAAATATTAAATATTAAATATTTAAGTTTTTAAGTTTTTAATTTTTATTATTAAATTTTAAAATTTAATTACCATTATCAACTCTTTTTAGGATTAATTTCTTTTTCTTTCTTTTTACATCAACGTTATTCTTTTAAGTATGATCTGCATTAGTTGTTTAGATTTTTATATAAATGGCATTTAATTATATGTATACACTTAAATTTTGACATAGATACATCTCGAAATTATATATGAATTTTGGTTTAATGTGTAATTCTAGATGTGAAATTCAAATTGTGGTTTAAATGTATAGTTGAAACTTTAATTTTGATTTAATCATACACATTATTTTAAAATATGAATACATCAATATATAAATGCATAGTTGAATAAATATAAATTTTGTGTATGCAATAGATAAATAAAAATGATGTTAATTATATTAATAATTGTGTTAATATTTTACAAAATCTAGATCAAATTAAAGTTCATGTGTACAATTGCACACTAAACCATTGTTCATGCATGCTTTTGGGATTTAACCCATTTTGATATATATATTTTTAAAATAATAATTTATATTTATCTTATTTTGATTTATATTATAAAAATCCAAGATTAATCCCTAAATCATAAACCCTAGACCCTAAATATTATACCTTAAACCACAAACACCAAACCTTAAACCCCAAACTCAAAATCACAAACCTTAAACCATAATCCGAGACCAAATTTTTGGGAATTCATGTTGCCAATGTTAGTGTAGTACAAAACATATATTTTATATTCTTATATTAAATAATATGGGTGTAGTACAAAATGGCATGA
Source organism: Gossypium rotundifolium (assembly GCA_025506655.1). Classification (NCBI taxonomy): domain Eukaryota; kingdom Viridiplantae; phylum Streptophyta; class Magnoliopsida; order Malvales; family Malvaceae; genus Gossypium; species Gossypium rotundifolium. The sequence goes on along the minus strand of CP106727.1, from coordinate 32,092,537 downwards.
ACCTCAGTAAATTCCAAATGTTTTTTAGTTTTCAAACAGTATCCTTAAACCCTAAACCCTAAACCTTAAACCCTAATCCATAAACTATAAAACATAAACCATTAAAATAATAAACATTATATCATAAACCCTAAAACTCTAAACCATAGACATTAAACCTTAAATTTTAAAGCTTACCTTTTGCGGCGTTTTCCTAAAAACACTACTAAAGCTCAAAAAATAAAGCTCAAAATTTTGTGGAGTTTTATAAAAAGCATAATGCTCAGATATATAGCTTTTTATCTATCTATAGCGACATTTTCGAATCTTTAGTGGCGTTTTAAAAAGCTTAAAGCTAATGCTCACATCTATAGCGGCGTTTATTGCTCCTTTTTAGCGGTGTTTGGGCCAAAAACACCGCTATTGCTCAACTTTTGGTGGCGTTTTCTTTCAAATGCCGCTAATGTATAATATTTGCGGTTTTTTTATTAAAATGCCACTAAAAATGCCACTAAAAGTCTGTTTTGGTGTAGTGTGTGATTGTAAATCAGCAAATTGTTTGGAGTGGCGATCGTAAATCAGATAACTCAAAAAAGATTATTCATGATCGTAAATTAGCAAACCTTAATAATATCAGTTGTGATCATAAATTAGCAAGCTGTTTGGAGTTGCGATCGTAAATTAGCTAACTCGGAGAAGACTGTTCATGATCGTAAATCAATGAACTTAGGCTATGATCATAAATCAACAAGTCTTAATAATATTAGTTGTGATTATAAATCAATGAGCTGTTTGGAGTTAAGATCGTAAACCAACTAACTTATGAAAGATTGTTCATGATCTTAAATCAACGAACTTAGGTTGTGATTGTAAATCAACAAGCTATATGAAGTGATTGTAAATCAGCTAACTCAAAGAAGATTGTTCATGATCATAAATCAATAAACGTAGGTTGTTGTAACCCCCCAAACTCGACCTTGACGTTATGGCCAAATTTCAAAAGCTACATCAATCCCGTAGAAAAGAATTAAAAGAAAATCAAATGTGTTTAAATTTTCTTTCTGAAAAACATTATTATTAGTTTTTTTATAGAAATATTGTTAATGAAAGTCCTTAATGAAAACATGTTTAATTTAAGTAAATTCTCAAAATAGTTCTAGTTAACACTTGTATTAGTTTAAATAAGAAAATTTGCATTACAAAATTTAAAATGTTATTATGCAAATTTTAAAATGTTATTTTGCAAATATTCTATTTTCAAAAGTTCGCAGTGGATTAAATAATAATTTTAAAATATTTTATTTAGATTTATTTAAAAATGATAAAACAATATAAGTTATAAAATCAATGGTTAACATATCTAGAGATCTAAAGTTTATGCATGCATTGAAATTATCATATCAAAATTCTCACAACACAGTTTAAAATGTTCAAAACAATATAAAGTCCAAAGTTGAAAACAAACCCAAAAGAGTTTAAATACTTTATTTAAAAATAGATCTGAGAATCTCCTCCAAATGTTGCATCCAAGTCCTAACCACGAGTATTATGTGAAAAGTTTTAAGAAAATTAGAGTAGTGAGCTAATAAGCCTAGTGTGATTATGACATAAATTATAATAAGCAGAACAAAAATATCACAGAAAACATAATATTCAATTGTGTAGATTTTTATGTGCATGATTATGACAATGCATTATTTTTATAAAACATATATGTAGATTTTTTTTTCAAAAAAATTCCGATCCATCTCTGCTACACACCAAAAGGAGGTCCCCAGAACTTATACATCCAAAACACACCAACAGATATATGTGGACAAAGCCACCAAAATTGTAGTCAAGTTGTCAGGACAGATATATGTGGTCAAGCAACCAGAATTGCTGTCAAGCTGCTAGAACAAATGGGTGGTTAAACCACCAAATAATACAGATTATTAAAATGTTAAATCTTCCTCCTTACCATATAGTCCCAACCCCATGAAATGTGACATGACATGTAAACTTAATATCAAAACAATAAGCATGTTAAACATGCAATCATGTGCAAATCAGAAATCGATAGCCATTGTGATCCAAGCTTTACAGAACGGACATTTCAAAATTTCAATGTGAACAAATCATAGTAAACAAACATGCCATGATGTCACATGCCATGAGAATAGAACAAAATCACATATTAGCAACATATAACATAACATACACTACACCAAAACAGACTTTTAACGGCGTTTTTAATGGCGTTTTAATAAAAAACATTGCAAATATTATACATTAGCGGCGTTTGAAAGAAAACGCCGCAAAAAGTTGAGCAATAGCGGCATTTTTGACCCAAACGCTGCTAAAAAGGAGCAATAGCGGCGTTTTTTGCTAAAACGTCGCTATAGATCTGAGCATTAGCGACGCTTCCATAAAAACGCCGCTATAGATCTGAGCATTAGAGGCGCTTTCGTAAAAACGCCGCTATAGCTCTGAGCATTAGCGGCGCTTCCGTAAAAATGCCCTATAGATCTGAGCATTAGCGGCACTTTCGTAAAAACTCCGCTATAGATCTGAGCATTAGTGGCACTTTCATAAAAATGCCGCTATAGATCTGAGCATTAGCGGCGCTTTCGTAAAAAAGTCGCTATGATCTGAGCATTAGCGGCCTATAGATCTGAGCATTAGCGGCGCTTCCTTAAAAATGCCGCTATAGATCTGAGCATTAGCGACGCTTTTATAAAAACGCTGCTATATATCTGAGCATTAGCGGCGTTTTTATAAAAACGCCACAAAATTTTGAGCGTTTATTTTTTGAGCTTTAGTGGCATTTTTATGGAAATGCTGCAAAAAAATATATTTTATTTTAGGGTTTATGGTTTAGAATTTAAGGTTCAATGTTTATGGTTTAGATTTTTAGGGTTTATGATATAATATTTATTATTTTGGGTTAAGGGTTTATGTTTTATAGTTTAAGGTTTAGGGTTTAGGATTTTATAGTTTGGGTTTGGGGTTTAAGGTTTAAGGATATTGTTTGAAAACTGAAAAACATTTGGAATTTACTGAGGTTCATGCCATTTTGTACTACACCCATATTATTTAATATAAGAATATAAAATATATGTTTTGTACTACACTAACATTGGCCACATGAATTCCCAAAAATTTGGTCTCGGATTATGGTTTAAGGTTTGTGGTTTACAGTTTAGGGTTTGAGTTTTATAGTCTATGATTTATGGTTTGGGATTTTAAGTTTAGGGTTTAGGGTTTAGTGTTTATGGTTCACGGTATAATATTTAGGGTCTAGGGTTTATGATTTAGGGATTAATCTTGGATTTTTTAGAATATAATCAAAATAAGATAAATATAAATTATTATTTTAAAAAATATATATATCAAAATGGGTTAAATCCCAAAAGCATACATGAACAATGGTTTAGTGCGCAATTGTATACACGAACTTTAATTTGATCCAGATCTTGTAAAATATTAACACAATTATTGATATAATTAACATCATTTTTATTTATATATTGCATACATAAAATTTATATTTATTCAATATAAAAATATATTCATGTATTTATATTTTAAAATAATGTGTATGATTAAATCAAAATTAAAGTTTCAACTATACATTTAAACCACAATTAGAATTTCACATCCGAATTACACATTAAACCAAAATTCATATATAATTTTGAGATGTATCTATATCAAAATTTAGGTGTATACATATATTTAAATGCCATTTATATAAAAATCTAAACAACTAATGCAGACCATACTTAAAAGAATAATGTTGATGTAAAAGAAAGAAATAAGAAATAAGAAATTTCTAAAAGAGTTGATAATGGTAATTAAATTTTTAAAATTCAATAATAAAAATTAAAAATTAAAAACTTAAAATTTAATATTTAATATTTTAGTTAAAAAGTTCAATACTCAAAATATAATAAAATAAAAATTTTAAAATGATAATCTTAGCACAAAAATTTTGAAAGAAAAACATAGAAAATATAGGTTAAAAATGAAAAAAAAAATTAAAATTGTGTAATATAGTGGCATTTTTAGCAAAAATGCCGCAAAAAATAAGCAAAACAGGTGTCGTTTTTTCCCTGCTAAAAAACTAAGCTATAACCCCGATATTTATTTCCCCAAACCCTAAATTTCCTAAGTCCCCAAAAATTCCCTATATCGGTTTCCCAAAATCCTCAAGGGAGAATGTCGCACCATTTCGAGAGTTGTGCTGGGTGATTATCTTCTTGTGAAGGGACCCAAGGTATCTGATTTTTTCATATGAATGCATAAACCGGTCTTGGCGATCGGTTTCTTTCATTTGACATGTGGTTTGCATTTCCTTATGTTGTTGTTCGTTGAATTGTTTCTTTTAGGGGCGGTTCGGTATCAACTTTGTGAAGTTAGAGCATTCGGGATGATTGTTGGAGGCTCGGCATTACACCAATGTTCCAAGTATGTTATAAATCATATCGGATACTTACATTATATATATGCAAGGTTTAAATGTTTGAATAATATGTCACCTTCTCTTTTCATTTTTTTCGGTTTTGTTTCGATTAGGTAGCGAGCTATATTGGAGAACCCGAAAGACACGACAAATATACACCTTATCTATGCAAGCGTCACATAGGAGGACATTCTTTTGAAGATGTTTTAATATCGACTTCTCTATTTTAATATTTATATGAGGACAAGCATGGTTAGTGACTCTTGACTAGCAAAATGGTTAAATTCAATTTTTTCCTTTTTTGCAGGAAGAGCTAGATAGCCTTGCCGCTAAGTACCGATTAAGCTTCAAAGTCTACTATGTTCGAACCGAGTTAGTTGCCTTTTCTTTGTGGCAATCTTGTGTTTTCATATTTACCAAGCATCATTGACACCTACTGGTTGTTTACGCAAATATATAGTCAAAGGCCTAAGTAGAGGCGTGGATTTACCTAAATTTGAAGTGATGTTAAATTCATCCTCCTCTTTTTCATGCATAGCGACAATGCATATCTGAATCGATAGATAATCTTTGTTAAGATATTTATTTGAACATTCTTGCATGATTTAATGAACTATTTTGACATGATTATTGGAGTTGTAACACCCCAAACCCGATTCATGCATTGAGACTAGATTTGGTTTGTTACATGAATCAAGCTATTTTAAAATCTTCAATAAGTTGAAAACTACAATATTACATATAACCATAGCCCATATTTAAAAGTCAAAATATAATTTAAAACCAAACACACATATAAATCCATAAATTATTTATAGAGGCCCTTATTACATTAACCCAAAATAGTAAAATACTTATTAAAAAGTTCGAGTTTAATAAACCCATGTTTTGCGATGATTGCCTCCACGAAGTCATCCTCGGCCCAAGTCCACGTCAATTTCCATTACGAGATGGAAAAATTTAAGGGGTGAGTTACTTAGAACTCGATGTATAACTCACTTACTTGTCCATTGGGCGATTTTCAATTCTGAGGTTTGGGCCTTGAGCCCATAAGCAAAATAATATAATGAATAACATAATTAATAGCATGCATGTAAAATGAATTTTTCCTCCCAAACCTAATTCCATCCGCTACACACCCCGTACCAACCATCACACCGTGGGGATCAAGTCAACCCACCCCGCCATCACACCAATCATAGGCATTAAGCCAATTTATATTTTGTGGCATAGCCACCGAACTAGATTGTGACAAAGTCACCGAACTAGAGCATTGAGCCAATTATTATTTTGTGGCGAGCCACCGAACTAGAGGCAAATAGCCATTTATAACTTTTGTGGCGAGCCACCGAACTAGATGCAAAAGCCATAATTTTATGGCGAGCCACCGAACTAGATTTTGGCAGCAGCCTTCTTCTTCATCATTTCCCAACCCATGCAATATGTATGCAATAGCAAACTATGGTCATACAATAATTTTATTAAAAGGCCCATTAACAAGAGTTAATATTTCCAAATCTTTATTAAGGCCCAAAAATAACACTTTGGCCTAATTAACTATTTATCAACTTAGGCCCAATTTTACGATCTAGCAAGTATTTTAGCCCATTTAACAATTTAACGAGTTTATGGCCCATTTATCGATCTAGCGAGATTTATTAATTTACATTCATACTGATTTGACCGATTTTCAACTTAACGAGTTTTCGCCCATTTATCGATCTAGCAGATTTGACCCAATTTACAACCAAGCAATTTCGACCGATTATCAATTTAACGAGTTTTCGGCCCAATTATCGATCTAGCATATTTTACGACTATTTTCACGAAACATACAATTTACATATTAACAAGTAATTTCTCGAGGCATTTTTGTAATTTCACGATTTTAGTCATTTTCATGTATTTTCGTCAAAATATCGGTTATTACGTTTTATCCGATCTAGTCATTTTACGATTTTACTTCAATCTGAAATTGACATCCAACCCGAGAAAAAGTGTGAAGTTACACACCTCGATCCGAGAGTACTAATCCTCCTCGCTCTCCGCACCTAAAACATATTTCGATCCGTTAGAACACTATTTCGTATAAATATACTTTATCGATAATAGATCCAAAATCTTACCCTTTTGATTTTGAATCACTTCGATTTTCGGTTTCTCCTCGTTTATTGGTTCGTTAGTCGCCGAGAATCCACCAACGTATAAAGGTTCGGAAGTTCGTACCACTTCAAATAGTTGACTTCCTTCGGAAGATGGTCCGTAACCCGGTGGAAAATCTCGGACTGCCGAAACCGTTCTTCGTTTAAATGGGGGATTTATGGATCCGCCCCTCTTAATATGACTAAACACCGCCCTTTTCTTCCCTATTTTGAAAGTCTTCTAGATCAAAAGAACATTAATCCAATCTAAAATAATATTGAAATAATACTAGAGGCTTTAAAGGATGTGATTTCCTTACCACAATAAATCGATTCCAACGTTTCTACGATTCTCCCAAACACTTAAGTTCCGATCTTTCGTTATTGCACTATATAATAACGAATAAAACGTTAATAGAACGAACGTTTATTTCGATCCAAATGGTCCTTCATAACACCATCAATATTCGGCCATAACACTATTAATTAATCAAAAACGAAAAAAAAAGAATCCTTTACCTATTTTCCACGATTGAAAATAAAGGATTGAGAATGGTGTTTGTGATGGATGAAGATTTCGGCTATGAAGAATCAAAGAAAAAAGAAAGAAAGGTTCGGCTATGGGCACTCTAGCATTGACCATGAGAGAGTTTAATGGAGAAACTTTGAGTGAAAAGAAATAAAATATGAAAGAAGAGATGGTGATGTTGTTGTTTGATTTCAAAGAGAAGAGAAGAAAAAGATGGATTTTAGGAGCTAAGTACATTCGGCCATGGTAAAAAGAAAAGAAAAAGAATGGCTTTGGTATAGATGATTTGACACTCAAAGAAAAGGCACAAAACAAAGGCTAAAGCAATAAGCAAAAATGACCAAATGGTCAAAAGATTAGAACTTTACCAAGGTTCAATTTACCAAAGGAGAAAATTGAGAAGAGGAATCGAATTGCACAAACTTGCTAGGAATGACCAAAGAAAATTCAATTCTTAGCCAAACTATCACCAAAAATTGGCTCCTCCTAGACCATATTGTCATTCAAAAACATGGTCAATTGGCCATGATTTTGTTTCAAAATTTTCCTTGATATGTGCCTTATGTCCACATATCTTTCCTTAAGTTTTGATTCCATGCCATAAGTTAACAATTTCCTTAATCCTTTGATACACTAACCAAAAATAACATGGTCAACACTTACCATATATGCTCTTGGTGGACACTTGCTATACATGTGCGAGAAAAATTAAAATAAAATTTACCTAGATGCTAAGCAAGGGATTCGAACCTCTCCCCTCATGCTACAACTCATGCGCCAATACCACCATGTACTCATTTTATGTCACTTATTAACACTTAATTTAACTTAAGTATTAATGACACTTGCTTCTCTTCAACAAATTCTCAAATATTAAATTTATTCCTTACACAAATTATGCTATACTCTTCTTTAGGACTTCAATAAACACGAAAATAAAAGTAAGAAATTTTCCTTTAAAATCTAAACACCAAATCATGCAATATATAAATACTCGAATTTTTAGGGTGTTACAACTCTACCCTCCTTAAAGAAAATTTCGTCCTCGAAATTTACCTGGTTGAAAGAGGTGAGGGTATTGTTGCCGAATTGTATCTTCAGGCTCCCACGTAGCTTCCTCCACTCCGTGGTTACGCCATAAAACTTTGACCAACGGCACAGTTTTCTTTCTTAGCACTTTGACATCTCGGTCTAAGATTTCCACTGGTTCTTCTTCAAAAGACAAATCTGAATTCAACTCCAATTCTTCTACCGATATAATGTGCGAAGGATCCGATCTATAACGCCTCAACATGGAAACATGAAAAACATTATGAATTTGATCCAATTCCGGAGGTAACTCAATCTGATAAGCCACTAGACCAACACGCTTCAGCACACGATAAGGTCCAATGTATCTAGGACTTAGCTTGCCCTTCCTTCCAAACCTGAAGATCTTCAAGAAAACCTGATCCCCTACAACATACTCGATGTCCTTACGCTTTAGGTCTGCATACGACTTCTGTCTATCTGAGGCTTTTTTCAACCGTGCTCGAATAACTTTTACCTTATCCTCTGTTTGAGATATCATCTCGGGACCTAACATCATCATTCACCCAACTCGGTCCAACAAATAGGAGAACGACACTTACGACCATACAATGCCTCGTAAGGTGCCATCTGAATGCTAGGCGATAGGCATTTGTTGTTATCTGCGAATTACGCGGTGGTAGATAATCCTCCAAACTACCCACAAGTCGATTACACATCCCCTTAACATATCTTCCAATATCCGAATTACTCTCTCGATCGACCATCGGTGAGGATGAAAAGCCGTCTTGAAATTCAACTTTGTCCCCAAGGCTTCATGCGAGCTTTCGAATCGTGATGTAAACCTAGGGTCCTATCCGATATAATAGATACAGGTACCCCATGCAACCTCACAATTTCGGATCGTACGGTTTGCCAACTTCGCAATGAATAATCTGTCTGACCGGCAAGAAATGAGCGACCTTAGTCAAGCGATCAACAATTACCCACACGAAATTTTTCTTAGTAGGTGTTAAAGGTAACCCACTAACAAAATCCATGGTTATCCGTTCCCATTTCCAAAGAGGAATCCTTACGGTTGTAACAATCTAGATGGTAATTGATGTTCTACCTTCACTTGTCGACAAGTCAAACATTTTCCCACAAATTAAAATCTCACGCTTCAACCACGCCACCAATCATTTCACGGATATCTCGATACATCTTATTTCCTCCGGATGCATATCATAAGGGCTACTATGCATCTCCCGTAGAATCATTTGCCTCAGTGCGAATCCTTAGGCATACATACTCTTCCTCGAAAGCACAACACACCTTCCGTGTTTATTCCAAAATCCTCGATTTCACCATTTTCAACTTGCAAGTAAAGGTCCCAACTTCTCATCGATGTCATTTTCCTTGATTTGTTCCAGCCACGAGGCTTCACCAAGTTCGCTAACAAACTACCATCCTCATCTGACTCAAATGGGCAAACAATGCTCTCAAATCGAATCTTGTCTTACAACTTAACGCGTCGCTACCACGTTAGCCTTTCGAGGATGATATTCGATTGAGAAATCATAATCCTTTAATAATTCTACCCATCTTCTTTGTCTCAAATTTAACTCTTTTGGGTAAGGAGGTATTTAAGACTCTTGTGATCCGTGTAGATTATTGACTTCTCACCATAGAGATAGTGCCTCTAAATCTTTAGAGCAAAGACAACAGCAGCTAACTCCAAATCATGCGTAGGGTAGTTTACTTCGTGTGGTCTTAATTGACGAGAAGCATAGGCCACCACCTTTCAATTTTGTATCAACACACAACCCAAACTCGTGTGAGACGCATCACAATAAATAGTGAATTCTTTTCCAGCCTCCGGCTAAATCAAAACTGGAGCTTCGTCGGGATCTTCTTCAATTTCTCGAAACTCTCTTCTTTGCTTTTCAATCCAAATATACGGAGCTCCTTTCGCAATGATTTAGTTAGAGGTGCGATAATCAACGAAAACCCCTCTACAAAACGTCTATAGTATCCAGCTAAACCCAAAAAACTCCAAATTTCAGCTACCGATGTTGGTGGTTTCTAATCCAGAATAGCCTCAATTTTCCGAGGATCCACCCTTATTCCTTGGTGATACTACATGACCAAGGAAAGTCACTTCCTTTAGCCAAAATTCGCATTTACTAAATTTGGCATACAATTGCTTATCATGAAGTAGCTGTAATACTATCCGCAAATGCTTGTCATGCTCCTCCTCATTTCTCGAATAAACCAATATGTCATCTATGAACACTACTACAAACTGGTCTAAATATGGTTGAAAGACTCGGTTCATCATGTCCATAAATGCGGTGGTGCATTGGTTAGTCCAAGCGGCATCACTACAAACTCATAGTGTCCGTAATGCGGTCCGAAATACCGTCTTATAAATGTGCTTCTTTCACCTTGAATGGTGATAACCCGACCTTAAATCAATTTTGGAGAAAATCGAAGCTCATTTTAATTGATCAAGCAATCGTCAATTCTCGGCAGAGGATACCGATTCTTGATCGTCAATTTATTCAATTGTCGTAGTCAATGCACATACGCATCGATCTATCCTTCTTCTTGATTTAATAAAACGGTGCTCCCCATGGAGACACACTTGGTCGAATAAATCCCCAATCCAACTATTCTTGAATTTTAGCTTTAAGCTCACCCAACTCCTTCGTGCCATTCTATAAGGAGCAATGGACACTTTGGAGTCATCCCGAGCAAAAGCTCAATGCCAAATTCTACTTCTCGATCCGAGGTATACCGGGAAGTTCTTCGAAATACATCGGAAATTCCTTCACCGTCCTCACATCATTCACGATAACTCTTTGGCATCCAAAGCACGATAAAGGCTAGGAATGCTCCATATCCTTTCTGCACCAACTTCTTTGCCTTTAATGCAGATACCACATTTGCCAAGTAGTTCCTTCGCTCACCAATCATTATGACTTCCTAATCATCCGAGGTTCTTACTGACATTCATTTATCAGCACAATCCAATTGCTTAGATGTTTAACCAACCAATCCATGCCCAGAATGAGATCAAACTCACCGAAAGGTAGTTCCATCAAGTTTGCTAAGAATACCTCCTCTTGAATTTTAAAGGGCACTTCTTTAAACATTTTATTAACAATTACCGACTGCCCTAAAGGACTAATTACTGTCATCTCATTTTCGGTAATTTCAGATTCTAAATTCAGGTTTCCAGATATGGCACTAGATACATATGAATGGGTAGAGCCAATATCTATTAAGGCAATAACGGTACATCAAAATGAAGAACGTGCAGTTATCACATCGGTGCATTGTCGTCCTCATGGCGTCTAACGCATAGACCGATCCAGTACATCTTGCATCTGTATTTCCTCTAGGGCCATTGCCTCGACCGGTGCACCTTGACCACGTCCATTACATTACCACCACGACCGGTCCACGACCTCTTGGTGGCTGCGATTACCTCGGCGTTACGTGCATCATTATTACGAACTTCTTGAGTCGTATCCATACGTCGAGGATAATTTTTGTCTTGATGATCCATTGAACCGCATTTGTAGCATCGCCCATTTTCCTTCGACATTCTCCAAAATGTCTTTTCCCACACTCGATGCAATCTCGACTTCGATTATTTGCTACCGGTTCTACCTTGAACGGTTCATCATTTCGAGGTCTCTTCTGGAATCTCTTTGAAGAACCAGACTGCTGTGTCTCTCTCTTGTTTGAAATCTTTCTTGGTTCTGCCGTTCTGAATTCTTAGCTTCTTCGGCTATTTTGGCCTTCTCCACAAGTGTGGAAAAATTTCTAACTTTCTGTGGAGCAATCGAACCCTCACTCATTATTAAGTCCATCCTCGAAACGCACACAACGTTCGTGATCTGTTGCTACAATTGTCCGGGCATAGCGGCTCAGACGTAAAAACTCAGCTTCATATGCTGCCACGGTCTTACTTCCTTGGACAAGATTCAGAAATTCTTTCCTTCGAGTGTCTACATAACTCGTTCCAATGTATTTTCCTTGGAAGGCAGCTTTAAAGAATTCCTAATTAATCAGTGCAGCTTCGGTGCCTTCACGAACAGTGAGCCACCACTGATATGCCTCATCTCTTAACAAGGATACAGCTCCTCTCAGTTTTTGCTCAACAGTGCATTCCATATCATTCATAATCCGTTCCACGACTTGAGCCATGATTCACCACATTCGAGCTACACGAGACTCTCTAAAACTTCGCATTATTTGACTTAAGTCGCTCAAAATTGACCCACAAGTTGTTGGCCCAATTCTAGTTCCAATGACCCTTTCCAAGACTTCGCAGCATTGCTTGAGTCAATGCATTATCTTCTTCCATGTGATCGCGTGATCCCGTCTCACTCTCAATTGACGCAGGTGCGTCCATTTCTGGCATATGGTTTGGTGCTTCAGTCGTAGCACCTCGGCCTCTACCACGGCCACATCTATCGCGTCCACGACCACGTCCTCTAGTGCTCATGATAGCTTGTTTGTTTTTATCTGATTACAAGTTTTATGAATCAGAAAATTTGTTTCGGTGTTTATTAACGATATTTTATGAGATTTGAGATATAAAGTTGTTTTTTCGCAACATATCCTATAGTCTTAATCTCTACAGTTTTTCACATCTAAAACTAGAAGTTCTAGAGTGTTCCTATGATCATATCATAGTAATGAGTAAGCAATAAATACTTACTTGACTTGTTGCCGGATGCTTGTGGTGCCATACTGATCTTTAAAATATAATTGAACGATTTCATACAGAAATTATTTGCGAACCCAAACCACAGCCGAGTTTTTGAAACTGGCTCTGATACCATTAAATGTAACACCCCAAACCCGGTCTATGCATTGAGACTAGATTTAGTTTGTTACATTAATCAAGCTATTTTAAAATCTTCAATAAGTTGAAAACTACAATATTACATATAACCATAGCCCATATTTAAAAGTCCAAAATATAATTTAAAACCAAACACACATATAAATCCATAAATTATTTATAGAGGCCCTTATTACATTAACCCAAAATAGTAAAATACTTATTAAAAGTTCGAGTTTAATAAACCCATGTTTTGCAAGATGGCCTCCACGAAGTCATCCTCGGCCCAAGTCCACGTCAATTTCCATTACCTGAGATGGAAAAATTTAAGGGGGTGAGTTACTTAGAACTCAGTGTATAACTCACTTACTTGTCCACTGGGCTAGATTTTCAATTTACGGGGTTTGGGCCTTGAGCCCATAAGCAAAATAATATAATGAATAACATAATTAATAGCATGCATGTAAAAATGAATTTTTTTCCCTCCCAAACCTAGTTCCATCCGCTACACACCCCCGTACCAACCATCACACTTGTGGGGATCAAGTCAACCCACCCCGCCATCACACCAATCATAGGCATTAAGCCTATTTATATTTTGTGGCATAGCCACCGAACTAGATTGTGACAAAGTCACCGAACTAGAGGCATTGAGCCAATTATTATTTTGTGGCAGAGCCACCGAACTAGAGGCAAATAGCCATTTATAACTTTTGTGGCGAGCCACCGAACTAGAGGCAAAAGCCATAATTTTGTGGCGAGCCACCAACTAGATTTTGGCAGGCCTTCTTCTCTTCATCATTTCCCAACCCATGCAATATGTATGCAATAATAAACTATGGTCATACAATAATTTTATTAAAAGGCCCATTAACAAGAGTTAATATTTCCAAATCTTTATTAAGGCCCAAAATAACACTTTGGCCTAATTAACTATTTATCAACTTAGGCCCAATTTTACGATCTAGCAAGTATTTTAGCCCATTTAATAATTTAACGAGTTTACTACCCATTTATCGATCTAGCGAGATTTCACCCAATTTACATTCATACTGAGATTTCAAATTTCGATTTTCACAACGAGTTTTTTCACCCATTTATCGATCTAGCGTAGATTTGCCCAATTTACAACCAAGCAGATTTCATTGATTATCAATTTAACGAGTTTTCGCCCATTTATCGATCTAGCAGTAGATTTATTAATTTACAACCAAATGTAGATTTGACCCGATTATCAATTTAACGAGTTTTCGCCCAATTATCGATCTAGCATATTTTACTACCCATTTCACGAAACATACAATTTACATATTAACAAGTAATTTCTCGGGGTGTTTTCGTAATTTTCACGATTTTAGTCGCTTTTCATGTATTTTCGTCAAAATATCGGTTGTTATGTTTTATACCTGATCTAGTCGCTTTTACGATTTTACTTCAATACCAAATTGACATCCAACCCGAGAAAAAGTGTGAAGTTACACACCTCGTCTGAGAGTACTAATCCTTCTCGCTCTCTCGCACCTAAAACATATTTCGATCCGTTAGAACACTATTTCGTATAAATATACTTTATCGATAATAGATCCAAAATCTTACCCTCTTGATTTTGAATCACTTCGATTTTTGGTTTCTCCTCATTTATTGGTTCGTTAGTCACCGAGAATCCACCAACGTATAAAGGTTCGGAAGTTCGTACCACTTCAAATAGTTGACTTCCTTCGAAAGATGGTCCGTAACCCGGTGAAAAATCCCGGACTACCGAAATCGTTCTTCGTTTAAATGGGGGATTTACGGATCCGCCCCTCTTAATATGACTAAACACCGCCCTTTTCTTCCATATTTTGAAAGTCTTCTAGATCAAAAGAACATTAATCCAATCTAAAATAATATTGAAATAATACTAGAGGCTTTAAAGGATGTGATTTCCTTACCACAATAAATCGATTCCAACGTTTCTACGATTCTCCCGAACACTTGAGTTTCGATCTTCCGTTATTGCACTATATAATAATGAATAAAACGTTAATAGAACGAACGTTTATTTCGATCCAAATGGTCCTTCATAACACCATCAATATTCGGCCATAACACTATTAATTAATCAAAAACGAAAAAAAAGAATCCCTTACCTATTTTCCACGATTGAAAATAAAGGATTGAGAATGGTGTTTGTGATGGATGAAGATTTCGGCTATGAAGAATCAAAGAAAAAAGAAAGAAAGGTTCGGCTATGGGCACTCTAGCATTCGGCCATGAGAGAGTTTAATGGAGAAACTTTGAGTGAAAAGAAATAAAATATGAAAGAAGAGATGGTGATGTTGTTGTTTGATTTCAAAGAGAAGAGAAGAAAAAGATGGATTTTAGGAGCTAGGTACATTCGGCCATGGTAAAAAGAAAAGAAAAAGAATGGCTTTGGTATAGATGATTTCGGCACTCAAGGAAAAGGCACAAAACAAAGGCTAAAGCAATAAGCAAAATGACCAAATGGTCAAAAGATTAGAACTTTACCAAGGTTCAATTTCGCCAAAGGAGAAAATTGAGAAGAGGAATGCAAAATTCGCACAAAGTTGCTAGGAATGACCAAAGAGAAAATTCAATTCTTAGCCAAACTATTACCAAAATTCGGCTCCTCCCTAGACCATATTGCTGTCAAAAACATGGTCAATTGGCCATGATTTTGTTTCAAAATTTTTCCTTGATATGTGCCTTATGTCCACATATCTTTCCTTAAGTTTTGATTCCATGCCATAAGTTAACAATTTCCTTAATCCTTTGATACACTAACCAAAAATAACATGGTCAACACTTACCATATATGCTCTTGGCCGACACTTGCTATACATGTGCGTAAAAATTAAAATAAAATTTACCTAGATGCTAAACAAGGGATTGAACCTCTCCCTCATGCTACAACTCATGCGCCAACACCACCATGCCATGTACTCATTTTATGTCACTTATTAACACTTAATTTAACTTAAGTATTAATGACACTTGCTTCTCTTCAACAAATTCTCAAATATTAAATTTATTCCTTACCCAAATTATGCTATACTCTTCTTTAGGACTTCAATAAACACGAAAATAAAAGTAAGAAATTTTCCTTTAAAATCTAAACACCAAATCATGCAATATATAAATACTCGGATTTTTAGGGTGTTACATGAGTGGCATCAATAATGTATTTTCGATAAATAATTGAATTCTTGCTTTTCCATTTTATGTAATCTTGCGTTAAAGGGGTGCAATGGCTTTTTTTTTTTTTTGCTAACAAACTACATTATGGTGTTGTTTCCTTAGCCTCCTGAAGTGTGGGATGGTGGTGTCGGCTTTGTATCGAAGGAAATGATTCAAACCCATTGCCCTGCACCAGCACCGGATATCCGGGTATATTACTTGTTTCTTTACCATCTTTTTCACTGTAAGCCTGAAATCTCCGAACGATTTATGTATATTGCTACATATATCATGTAGGTTTTGAGGTGTGGCCCTCCACCCATGAACAAGGCCATGATTGGACACCTTGATGGACTCAGATATTCACCGGATATGCAGTTCCAGTTTTGATTCTTGTAGATGAAGCTTAAGCTCGACTTCGACTGTCATTTGTTGGGTGCCCTTCTATTATAATCGGAACTGCTGCTCATAACTTATTATAATAAGTTTTCTATCACCATGTATTGAAAATAATGTAGATTTGTGAACTTGTTATAATGATGTTTGAGCAACAGTTTCTGTTTTCTGCATTGTTCTGATTGTCTTTGCATTTCATGTAAAATGGGGATTCAATTTAACTGAGTTTGCATAATTCTTACTTTGTAAATAATAAAAGTTCAGTAATGTAATTTGATAAAATAAAAGTGTATAACTCACATGAAAGTTAGGTAGGTTTAGTTCGATCAAATGTAATATTATAGTTCGTAATGTAATATTATAGTTTCATTACTATGCCCTTTAATTTTAGGAAAATTATGAATAATTTCTTTGCATTAAAAGCTAGAGAAAGAACTTCTTAATTTGCGATAAGCATTTTGGCTGGGGATTTGTTGGATCCTAGAAAAGTATATTGATGGTGTTATTATCTTGAATGATTGTTGCTTGTGAAGTGTGCAAATTAATAAAGCTGTTTTTCCTTATGGTTTTTGTTTCTTCTTTTCTTTTCTATGTCTTTTAATGTTAATGTACTTGGTATTTTCGTTTCCAATGATTAGGCACTCGATTAACTTTTTCTTTTCCCATTTATGTCACTCCTAGGCTGAACTAAGGGCAAGTGTCTTTGAGGCAATAGAAGAGGAAGATCGAGTAATTTAAATATTAGAGAGTTTACCTCCTGCATTATTGGGAAGTTGAAATGATCGTGCTAAACGACTTCATGCTTCACCTTCTGGTCAGTATATTAATTTTAGCCTCGCTATGTAACACCCCAAACCCGGCCCATTCACTACGACCGAATTTGAAATGCCACTGCGAAAAAACGTTTGAAAATAATCTGACTTGTAGGTAAAGTATAAAAAAACTTATTGTCTTTAGGAAAGAAAACCTTGTGTATTTAAAATTTCGAAATAAATTAAGTTGTTACAAAATTCCCGGATTAAAACTTTATTATATATAATTAAGAAAATAAAATCATTTGCGATTAATATTTAAATTGCCAATCCATAATAGAACATAATAATAAAGATACTTAATAAAAATACTTAAATACTTTAATGGGCCTTATTACAATAAACACTTAATCAAAATATTGAAACTATAAATAAATAATTAATTAAAATATCTTCTGCATGGGCCACCTCGTATCCACTCCAACCCGGTCCGATCATCATATCACCTGTGATGTTTGATAAAATATTTGGGTGAGTCACACGGACTCAGTGTGTAATTAAACCACTGAATTCCACCCACATGTTAACCACATATTAACCCATATAACAGATAACAAGATAACATGTTCAGATAATATCACTTACTGGGCTTGGCCCTTATTCATATCATTTATCAGATAAATAGGTAACTAACCACATAATTTCCACATACTGGGCTTAGCCCATTTCTTATTCAAATCCACATTCACATACTGGGCTTGACCCATTTCCACATTAATCCACATATCAAATAAAATTATGCAAAGTGCACCCAACCCAAACCTAAGGTCCATCCTCTACACACCCCCTTATCCAGCCTACCACACACCAGGGGATTAACAAATCACCCTCTCCTTTTCACTCCAAAGGCAATCAATGCCATCCACGTGCAATTAAGCACAATAATCCACAGCGCGACCTCAGTCAGCGCCAATCCACGATGTAGCCGTAGCTAACACCAAAACCACGATGGGACACATAGTCACTCATCAACCACGATATGGCACATAGCCGATATCAACCACGATGAGGCACATAGCCACTCATCAAGCCACGCGAACTAAATCACAATTAATCCACAACGTGACCTCAGTCAACGTCAATCCACGATGTAGCTCAAGGCTAACATCAAACCACGTGCTCAAGTACACCTGCACCTTCTTTCATATCCCAACCCATGCACATGCAACATGTAATAGTGGCATAATAATAAATGCATGCACATGTTATTAAGGCACCATCATATTTCCATAGGCATAGTCACATTCACATTCACTTTCACATTCAGATAATACTAACTAACGATTATCGATATACCCCTTTAGGGTAATCACCACATAAGCGCCATCGCCCGGTTAGCACATAATTCACACATGCAAATATAGCAAAAACCCAGAAAACGGTGGGTTAATCACACACTTGACTATTCAACGAAATCCCTAGCTACTTGGATGAACGGAGTTTTCCCTCCTCCCTTACTGTCGATTTGGTCTCCTACCAAATTCGAAGACTTTGCTAATTCTTGTCGATTTGACCCTAAACATCATAGTCAAGATCGGCTAATATTAATAACCCAAATGGCCTATGGTCGAATACCATGAATCACGTACCTTACTTACCAAAAATCCCGAAATATTTGCTTACCTTAACGGATCGAATCCACGAAACTCCTTCGATGCTTCCTTAATGTTGGCTACACAAAGAAACACCTATAAGGACACTATGAACATTCGGCCCTGACTAACCAAGGCCTCACTCACTTAATTTCGTCACACAAATAAAAAGAAACAAACAGAATACTTAAATATTTACCACCCACAATACTTTTGATTTCTCAAACTAGCGTCAGAATAAGGAGAATAACACCACTTGAAGATTCGGCTAAGCCTTATAAAATAATGATGGAAAAGTCAGCCACAATAGGAAAAGATGTATTCGGCTATGATGTTTCTTTTGGGTGCCAAGCAAAGAAAGGAGAAAGGAAGCTTATAGGATTCGACTAACACTAATTAAAGGAAGAAATTTGGGAGATTGTTAGAGACTTAGGAGCATTCGGCAATAGAAATTAAGAAAGAAATAAAAGATGAACCCCCTCCTAATAAAATTCGGCACCCACATGGAAAAAGAAAATCAAATTTCGGTACCCCCTTCTTAAAAGCTTCAAATCGAAAAGCACACCTCAAGAGTCCTACAATTTGCCACCTTATCTCCATTTATCAAAACCCCCTTTTAATCTCCTATTTTATCCCTATATCACCTATTCAAAAACAAATAAAATAAGGCCACCCTTATCTTCTATCTTAACTAAATAAATAAAATAAATAAAGCCATATTTATCCTACCTTACTGCAGCCGAGTTTTAAAAGGAGAGTTAAGCTAAATCCTCATCCAATTGAAACTCCATGTGCCGTCCAATTACTCTCCACCTGAAGCAAGAAGCCAAAAAAATAAAATCCCACTCCTCGCTGCCCACGTGAATCGAACCCCAGCCCTCACTGCTGCAAGCTGCCATAACGCCCCAAGCCACTCTGCCCAGGCATATTTTTGTGACATAAACTCACCTCAATTCTTTTTGAGTCCTCCTTAGCCCAGTTTCACTTGTTGACGCAAAAAGGAAAAAATGAAACACTCCCATGCCATCACCAAGAATCGAACATGAGACCTGCTCCTTGCTCTATAGATAACGCCCCAACCATCTTGCCAAGGCGCTATTTGTGATATGATTCACCCAGAACTTCTTTTAACACCTCTTTCCCTAGCTCCCCCTTGTCTTAACGCCAAAGCAAAATAAAAACATGCCCATGCCGCCAACGGGATTCGAACCACAGCCTTGTCCAGGCGTCATTCCAGGCCCTTAAGTGGCACCCTTAAGCCACTTTACCGAGGCCCTTTTTATGTCCAAACACGCCTAAGGTTTTCCTTAAGGCCTCCCCCTGCCTTGCTCCCTTCCGCACATAAAAAGAAAAGTCTCGATGCTACCGTTACTCGAACCTCTTCCCCCCTGCACCCCCTTTTGAAAGTAGCGTCCCAAGCCACTTTACTAACCCAAGTTCATGTCCATAACCTCCTACAATTTTCCTTTAAGGCCTCCATCGCCTAGCTTCTCCTTTTAAGCACTTAAAACAAAATTTTCCTAAGACACTCCCTTTTTATCCTAGAGTTTTAAAAACCCCTAAAACACATCCAAACCACTCACTGAGCCTACTAACTCATGAATTTATGCACCAAATGCATAGCCCCTAATCTAGGATGTTACATGCTATATATCATTACATGAAGTTATTGAACAACATGCTTTTTCTACTGGCCCTCTTTTATTTTTTTTAAAGAAAGGAGATTAAGCTAGCATCTCTTATTTGTTTATACGGAATGATGTTTGTGCAACAGTTTCTGTTTTCTACTTTGTTCCGATTCTCTTTGCATTTTATGTAAAATGGGGATTCAATTTAATTGAGTTTGCATAATTATTAAAGTGTTAATAATAAAAGTTCAGTAATGTAATTTGATAAAATAAAAGTGTGTAACTCACACTTTTATACAAATTTGTTAACTAAGATTGTTGTAGTTTTTAGTTGAAATTTTTTAACTCAGTAAATATACAAATAGTACAAATATTAAATACAAATAAAAAGAAACAAAAAATTGAAACCAATCATTCGTGTTTGATGCAAGACCCATTTTTAGCCTAGGTAAGATATTGCTTGTGAAAGTACCCAATGCTTAAATTTCATTTAACTTTTAGTGGCAAATTGGCTTCAACCTTAGCCCTACCTTTACCTTTATTTGTATATGTAGCTACTTATTTCTCTCAAAATTCCTTTGTCTGGTTTTAAGCTAAAACCATGAATGTTGAAAACCAAAACCTTTTCCTCAAATAAAGTTTGTTTGTTAGTACTTATTTACAACTGTTCATTTTTAAACCTTTTTCTGGATAATGTTAGCAAATTCTTGATTTGGTCCTATAATCATATGATCATCTGTCTTTTATAATGTTTATAGAAATGTCTTTACCTATTGTATAAAAAACAACAAAATTGAATTATCTTTTGCTTGTGAATGATTTTAAGTGCCCTAAATCAAGTAAATTAAAACTTATCTGTTAAATGGTAAAGGAGGTTTTCCAAAGCTCAAATTTGTTTGCTTTAATTAATAAAGAGAAGAGAGGTGACATCTCCTCTAGTTTTAGATGGCCTTCCTTTTTCACATTTGGATCTGTTCCATTCACTTGATTTTTACTTGTGTATTTGTGAAGTAAAGTTTTTTTCTTTTAATTAATAAAAACAAAAATAGAGGTGAAGAAAAGAAAAAGTATGATCCTTTGTAGATAACAACAATGATTGCCCATGACAAAATGGGTCACCTTTTGAAGTTTTAACCTCCTTTCACATATTTTCTTTAAAAAAGAAAAAAGAAAAACATTGTTAAAAGTCAGTGAATTCGGTCATTTTTTAATTTTTATTTGCAAAATTCATTATTTTAATTATAATTATTTAAAATAAATTAATTACATTAAGAATTGAATTTGAGTTATAAAATATGTTTGAAAAAATACTTAAAATTAACTACTGAATAAAATTAGATTATTTGATAAATATTTTTTTTAAATTTAAAGGTGAAGTATTTAAAAGATAATGTTAAAAGAAATAAAATTGAAAAAAATTTATATTGAGTGATAAGAAACATCTTATATTCTTATCATTTTCTCCACTTTTATATTGAAAAATTCTATCATTTGTTTTTCATTAGTAATTTTTGAAGATACTTAAAATAAATCACTTGAAATATTAATTTTAGTTGATTTAATTTTTTAATGAGTTATAAATATAGTATTATTATTTATATAATAATAGGCTATTTTAGGCTATGGATAATAGGCTATCACATATACTAGTGTAAGACTAAATTAGTTTTGCATGTACGTTTTATATTTGTTTAATAGGCTTTTTATTTTATGTTAGTTTTGAATGATTTTAGGATGTATAATTGGTTGGATGCAAAAAGTTCAATAATGAAAAATCATATTCGGATTGATATGATAGAGATGTAGGATAGATTTGAAATTTTACTTGCATGATGAGTCCAATTATATTTGTAAATCCAACTATTGGTTTGTGAAATCGTATATTAATCCTATAAAAAGATATCAAAATGTGTAGAACTAATTTAGTTTTGCAAAACTGTAAGTGGATGCTTTTCTATACATAATCTAAAAATAAGTATATTTAACTCATTCAAAAAACTAAGGGGCATCACTTGGCATTTTGTTTCTCACTTCTTCTACATTGTGTATTTAAAGGTCATGCGTTAAAAAGGGATACATGAAAGATGACTACATCCATTTGTTTGTTAGAAGACCTGTGAGGAGATCTCCTATTATTAACCGTGGTAAGTTTTGATTCATTTGAATTTCTTTGCGATTTTTAATGAATTTAATCTTTATGGATTGTTATTCTTTTTTTAATGAATTTAATCTAACGGATTATTGTTTTTTTAATGAATTTAATCTAATAGGTTATTTTATTTTTTAATGAATTTAATCTAATGGATTGTTATTCTTTCTTTCTGTTTTATTTGGCTATGTATTTTAGGTTATTTTACACGTTGGGCTACTTTCAGGAAGCTTCTATGTCAGTTTCTTGATTGTGAGGGATCTAATAGTGAAAAGGGTAAAACAAAGAGGCAGACACTATCACTTGGTGCTGGATTTGACACCACCTATTTTCAATAGCAAGAGCCTGATTTTTCTTGTGAGTTGGATAAACTCATAACATAATACAAACTTATGAAATTTCTTGTGTATTTGGTTGAGTTTCTATTTGTTTGTTAAATATTTTTTTGGGAAGTCATATGTCCATTGCATCTAGTAGATGTTTTGAGGATTTGATGGCAGATTTTATATATTATAGTTCATTGTGCATCAACAAACATTTGATTGAAGGAATCACAGAGCTAGCTTCTTGTACTTTATAGTATCTTGCTTTTGGTGCATTTTTGAAACACCCCACACCCGGCCCACGAGAATGGACCGGATCTGGTATGTTCCTAAAGTAAACCGGTTTTAAAATCATTTGTTACTTAGAGAAAATACGTAAAATTTTTAGAAAATGTTGTTGTGAGTTGGGCTTAGGTTGTAAACCCATTTAATTAAATACATCCAAAATAGTTCTTAGCATAAAACTTAATAGTAAAGCAAAAATAAAGAGAAATCCACTGGGCCTTAAGGCCTTATTACATCAAGTAAAACCCGAAATAGAATAAAAGCAACTAAAAATAAAATTTAAGTCCAAACTAAATGAAATTTTCTTCATGTAGCATGGCCTCCTCTTGGTCCACCGGCCCGGTCGTCATTGCTCATCACCGAAAATAATTCCCACAATGGGGTGAGTCAATGACTCAATGTGCACACAATACTATCAATCAATAAATCGTGCATTCATGTTTAAATCATCAAGTCCATATAATAATGAAAATTAGGATGCAACCCAAACCCAATCCTAATGGTCCATCCGCTACTCTCCACCGCACTCGCCATTCACACCGTGGGACTACTAAGTCAACCCTCCATCCGCTTACTCTCCACGTTGTGTCATTAGACACTATAATCAAATTTAAATGTTGTGTCATTTGACACTTGTAAACCGGTTACCAAATTTCGCAATGTGACCGTAGTCAACATTTTTCGTTGGTGAGACCGAAGTCAACACCTTCAAGCAGGTGAGACCAAGTCAACACTGCTCTCCCCTTTCACATAAATCCCGAATGCCCCAAAACATATATATAGCATAACTTAATTTCATGTTCATATTCAGTATATTCGCATGTTATTAAATAACATTTTTTCCACAATCCTATCGGAAGTAGGAAACGCACTGGTACTTTTTGCCACATTTGTGGTACATAGCCACATTCACATTATTATTCATGTCATATATTAAAATATTTAGCCATACAATATCGAAGGATAGTAAGGGTACACACCGATTGGCTTAATAGATTCCTTGAAATCCAAGAACGATCTACCGATCTAGATCTTTATCTCCTAAATTCGCCAAATATTAAAACATATTAACAAACCTATTTGCTTAAAACCAAATCCTAGTAGGATTTGTATTACTTACCTTGTTGCTTGATTTCAATACTAATCGAATCCCAAAATCTATGCTATGCTCCTCCTTGTATTCGGCCAAGCACTAAATCTCATCCGGGGTTAGTTTTGGCTTTTAAACAAACAAGAATTAGATCTAATTATCAAAATAGGCCTTAGCCAAAGCTATAGACACTTACCTTGTGGATTTTAAACCCAAACTCACCGAATAACTAGGAACACGTGGCCTATGGTGTACCTTCTGAAAAGAATTTCTTCTTCCATGATTCGGCCAAGATTAATAATCTAAATTAGTCTCTAAATTTCAATAAGTCTAGAATATAAAAGAATGGAAAACTAAACTTGGATCTTACCCTTATTTGAAGGAATCGATTGCACCTTCACTTCAACCTTCGAGATTCTTGCTTAGAGACTTGATGAACAATCGGCTATGATTCCCTTATGTATTTGGTTTCAAAGATGAAAGAAGAGAGGAATAATAGGCTTAGAAGGAAATCGGCTAGAGGCTAAAAGAAAAGAAGAAAAGAATGGATGCTCAAGAAGAATATTTGGCGAGGAAAAGAGAGGAGAATGAATAATGAATGGCCCTAGTCCCTCCTTTTATAGCCGGATTTACTAGGCCAAGAATCCTTTACTTGGCCACCACTCTTCCTTATTTTCCTAATTAAAGAATAATTCTTCATTTATCCACCTATTTAGCCAATTTTAAAGAGAATTAAACTCTTCCCTAAGAGTCCTTATGATCTTCTAATTAGCCGAGTTTTAAAGAGAATGAAACTCCTCTTTGCAAGCTTGTGCCGTCCACCTCTTGAGCTTCTGAAGCAAAATAAAACTTATTTTATTTGCTTCTTATGTGACTCGAACTCAAGCCCAAAACCTTTTGCATGTGGGCCATTTTCTAAGGCCTTAGGTGGCATCTTGTGCCACATTTCCAAGTCTGTTATTGGGTCAAATTTCATGTACTTTATATTTCTAGGTCACTTGGCCCTAAGTTCCCTTTGGGCTCTTAAATTCAACATTCCGGTCAATTTTAAGTTTCCTAAAATTTTCGCTGCTCTCAGATTTTCCGTGTTTCCAAAATGTTTAGTTTCCTATTTTGGCTTGGTTTCCAAAATGTTTAGTTTCCTCTTTGGCTTGGTTTCCAAAATGTTCACTTTCCTAATTTACTTCAGCCTCCAAAATGGTCACTTTCCTATTTTAGTTTAGTTTCCAAAACTTAACATTTCTAAAGCATTTCCTTACATTTCCATACATCTCCTTACATTTCCATACATTTCCATACATTTCCTTACATTTCCATATATTTCCATACATTTCCATACATTTCCATACATTTCCTTACATTTCCATACATTTCTTACATTTCCTTTCATTTCCTTTCATTTCCTTTCATTTCCTTTCATTTCCTTACATTTTCCTTACTTTTCCTTACATTTCCCTACATTTCCTTAATTTCCTTACATTTCCTTTCATTTTCTTTCATCTTAGGGTTCTTGAAACTCTTCGAACACATCCAACACACCCACCGATCCCACTATCTCATGAATTATGCACGAACGCATAACCCCTAATCTAGGATGTTACGTTTCTACCCCTTAAAAATAATTTCGTCCTCGAAATTACTTACTATCGCTCATCCGCATACCTAACTCACCACACTACGCTATTGTCACAGACTCGATCTTAAAGAACTATCATACTTTCTAGGCACATTCTCTAAGTTCACGCTCCTTAGAACTCATTTCTAACGTCGCGATTTAATTAAAAGTTTTATGAATTAGTCCTTGTTTTACTTGATTACCCGCCAAGAAGTTTTATGGAAAGAATTTTTAAGTGGTTCCTTCAGATTCATACATGCACACAGCCTTTTCATTCATTCACACATCCATCAAACAATTATGAACCTTAGTTCATTCAGAGAAACGTTGTAGTTTTTTCATTTGTTGTTTTTCCACTACCCGGGGTATTTTCGTAATTTATCCTGAGGGTATTTTCGTAATTTGTCAAAATAAGGTTCCTTGGTGATTTTGTCACAAGGTATTTTGGTCCTTTTAAGTTCCTGGGTATTTTGGAAAATTTTTGAAATCAGGGTATTTCGTAAATTTTGTACATCGGGGTATTTTGGTAATTTTTCCACAAATCGGGTAAATTGTAAAATTTTAATAAATCAGGATATTTCGAAGTTGCAAAACTTTGAGGGTTCTTTTGAGAAATTTATTTTCCAAAGACGATGAAGTTGCAAAAATTTTGGAAATTAGGGTCATTTTGGTAATTTTGTAAGTTAGGGGCAATTTTGTAATTTTCCAAAATCATGGTATTTTGATAATTTGCAAATTAGGGTTTTTGGATTTTTATAACATAATGAAATTTTGGCAAAACTATTGAGTAGTTGGACATTTTATAACCAATGGCATTTTTGTAATTTTACCACTAGGGTATTTTAGTAAATTTGTAAATTAGAAATATTTCAGAAAATTTATAAAATATTCTTTTCAAATCAAGAGGGTAATTTAGAAATTTTTAAAATTAGGGTCTCCATAAAAATACGGCTAGTCCCTTTCGGTTTTAGTTATTGGGTTTAGCTGTGACTAAGTCCTCTTGGTTAGGGTGAACTACACTACGCACCGTGTAGGATTCGAGTAAAGAAGAGGTGAGTCACTAGGACCGCTTAAATACCAAGCTCTTCATGAATCCACTCCTAGACATGCGCACAACAGTTACCACACCTAGCTCGGTGACTTAATCACGTGTTTGTCTAGTGTATTAAGTCTTATGTATTTTGTGTTTGAGTAGACTAATCCTAGGGTTCAAGTTCCTATCATGCTATTCTACGCTCCATTCCTTTTCTACCCTTCTATAATTCACATAATCACACGTATAGTTAAGGGTACTTACCGGTGGATCATGGGTTGAGACTTAGGGCCATGCCAAAAGCTCGCTTATTTTTTCAAAAAAAATCATTTGGGCTCGCATTTGAAAACGTTTTGGGCCCGAGCCCACGTAGAGAGTTTAAAACTGGCTCGATACAAATTGAAACACCCCACACCCGGCCCACGAGAATGGACCGGATCTGGTATGTTCCTAAAGTAAACCGGTTTTAAAATCATTCGTTACTTAGAGAAAATACGTAAATTTTTAGAAAATGTTGTTGTGAGTTGGGCTTAGGTTGTAAACCCATTTAATTAAATACATCCAAAATAGTTCTTAGCATAAAACTTAATAGTAAAGCAAAATAAAGAGAAATCCACGGGCCTTAAGGCCTTATTACATCAAGTAAAACCCAAATAGAATAAAAGCAACTAAAAATAAAATTTAAGTCCAAACTAAATGAAATTTTCTTCATGTAGCATGGCCTCCTCTTGGTCCACCTACCCGGTCCGTCATTGCTCATCACCAAAAATAATTCCCACAATGGGGTGAGTCAATGACTCAATGTGCACACAATACTATCAATCAATAAATCGCATTCATGTTTAAATCATCAAGTCCATATAATAATGAAAATTAGGATGCAACCCAAACCCAATCCTAATGGTCCATCCGCTACTCTCCACCGCACGCCATTCACACCGTGGGGACTACTAAGTCAACCCTCCATCCGCTACTCTCCACGTTGTGTCATTAGACACTATAATCAAATTTAAACGTTGTGTCATTTGACATTTGTAACCGGTTACCAAATTTCGCAATGTGACCGTAGTCAACATTTTTCGTTGGTGAGACCAAGTCAACACCTTCGTTGGTGAGACCAAGTCAACACTGTTCTCCCCTTTCACATAAATCCCGAATGCCCCAAAACATATATATAGCATAACTTAATTTCATGTTCATATTCAGATATTCGCATGTTATTAAATAACATTTTTTCCACAATCCTATCGAAGTAGGAAACGTGCACAGGTACTTTTTGCCACATTTGTGGTACATAGCCACATTCACATTATTATTCATGTCATATATTAAAATAGTTAGCCATACAATATCGAAGGATATTAAGGGTACACACCTGATTGGCTTAATAGATTCCTTGAAATCCCGAAGAACGATCTACCGATCTAGATCTTTATCTCCTAAATTCGGCCAAATATTAAAACATATTAACAAACCTATTTGGCTTAAAAACCAAATCCTAGTAGGATTTGTATTACTTACCTTGTTGCCGATTTCAATACTAATCGAATCCCAAAATCTATGCTATGCTCCTCCTTGTATTCGGCCAAGCACTAAATCTCATCCGGGGTTAGTTTTGGCTTTTTAAACAAACAAGAATTAGATCTAATTATCAAAATAGGCCTTAGCCGAAAGCTATAGACACTTACCTTGTGGATTTTAAATCCCGAAACTCACCGAATAACTAGGGAACACGTGGCCTATGGTGTACCTTCGGGAAAAGAATTTCTTCTTCCATGATTCGGCCAAGATTAATAATCGAAATTAGTCTCTAAATTTCAATAAGTCTAGAATATAAAAGAATGGAAAACTAAACTTGGATCTTACCCTTATTTGAAGGAATCGATTGCACCTTCACTTCAACCTTCAGAGATTCGCTTTAGAGACTTGATGAACAATCGGCTATGATTCCCTTATGTATTTGGTTTCAAAGATGAAAGAAGAGAGGAATAATAGGCTTAGAAGGAAATCGGCTAGGAGGCTAAAAGAAAAGAAGAAAAGAATGGATGCTCAAGAAGAATATTTGGCGGAGGAAAGAGAGGAGAATGAATAATGAATGGCCCTAGTCCCTCCTTTTATAGCCGAATTTACTAGGCCAAGAATCCTTTACTTGGCCACCACTCTTCCTTATTTTCCTAATTAAAGAATAATTCTTCATTTATCCACCTATTTAGCTGAATTTTAAAGAGAATTAAACTCTTCCCTTAAGAGTCCTTATGATCTTCTAATTAGCCGAGTTTTAAAGAGAATGAAGCTCCTCTTTGCAAGCTTGTGCCGTCCACCTCTTGAGCTTCTAGAAGCAAAATAAAACTTATTTTATTTGCTTCTTATGTGACTCGAACTCAAGCCCAAAACCTTTTGCATGTGGGCCATTTTCTAAGGCCTTAGGTGGCATCTTGAGCCACATTTCCAAGTCTGTTATTGGGTCAAATTTCATGTACTTTATATTTTTAGGGTCACTTGGCCCTAAGTTCCCTTTGGGCTCTTAAATTCAACATTCCGGTCAATTTTAAGTTTCCTAAAATTTTCATGGCTCTCAGATTTTCCGTGTTTCCAAATGTTTAGTTTCCTATTTTGGCTTGGTTTCCAAAATGTTTAGTTTCTCTTTGGCTTGGTTTCCAAAATGTTCACTTTCCTAATTTACTTGGTTTCCAAAATGGTCACTTTCCTATTTTAGTTTAGTTTCCAAAACTTAACATTTCTAAAGCATTTCCTTACATTTCCATACATCTCCTTACATTTCCACACATTTCCATACATTTCCATACATTTCTTACATTTCCATATATTTCCATACATTTCCATACATTTCCATACATTTCTTACATTTCCTTTCATTTCCTTACATTTCCTTTCATTTCCTTTCATTTCCTTTCATTTCCTTACATTTTCCTTACTTTTCCTTACATTTCCTACATTTCCTTACATTTCCTTACATTTCCTTTCATTTTCTTTCATCTTAGGGTTCTTGAAACTCTTCGAACACATCCAACACACCCACTGATCCCACTATCTCATGAATTATGCACGAACGCATAACCCCTAATCTAGGATGTTACAATTTTGGCACATGCTTCTTTGTATATAAACTGTTATCTTATTAACGCTTGTTTGTGTGTTGTGATAATAGTGCTGTAACTATTGCATGCTTCTCTTTGATATCTGCTCTTTTTGTAATTTTTTAATTTTTTTTTACTTTTCATGACCTTTAGCGGCGTTTTTGTAAAAGCGCCGCTAAAGACGTGTCTTTAGCGTTTTTTGGGAAGTGTCGCTAAAAGTCATGTTTTTAGCGGTGTTTGTGAGAAAAGCGCCGCTAAAGGTTATGTTTTTAGCGGCATTTGTGGTGTTTTCTATAAAAGCACCGCTAAAAGTCATGATCTTTAGCAGTGTTTTTTCAAATAAACGCCACAAATTTTAGTGGAAGCACCGGTAAAGGCCAAAAAAAATGCCGCAAAAAGTCTGTTTTCCTGTAGTGATATAAAGAAGATTTAAGTTAAAATCATGCCTTAAATCCACATAATCACTCACCATGTTATTTTGCTACTAAATTATACTTATAATAACATTGAAATTATCATATAAATATCTTAATCAAAATTATCACTATCTCACAAAGTACTTGAAGAAAACATACACTTGAAACTTCCCCAAATTGTAAATCCTAAATTAAAATCGAACACTACAGTTCCAAGTGAGTCGAAACTAGATTTGTACCTATTGAAATCAAATTGGAAATTTGAACTTAGTTAGTTTTAATTCCAGATTACCTTGAAGCATTTCTAGCTGATTTCCTCATCTTGGAAGTTTTTTATTTTATCTCTATCTTTGGTAGGTACTTCCATAATGGTGTATACATATTCATCAATTTTCGTGTTTGATCAATCTATTCACAAGTTACTCTTTAAACTAATTCCAATCTTTAATACTCAATACAGACCTTAGCTCCTTACTTGGAAAGCGAATGTACTCCTTAGAAGAATATCCAAATAGAACCTCCTCGATAGATTCTCACTCAGGCATATACTAAATACTTTACCCAGAATAGTATTCTCATAGATACTATTTTAGGTAGATACTTTTACCAACGGATCTTTCATTTGGCAAATTCTCATACTGATTTTGGTAATAATCAGAATACCAATCAGATCGTAACTCATATCAACCCAAAAAGCAAGACTTATACTGATAATGAAACATCCTAAATCATTTAAGAGAATCCTAGACAACTATATTATAAATCACGAAAACACCTAACCTAAAAAAAAAACTTAGATTCCAGATGGCGTCTATTCATAACGTGAAAATCATTCAGATGTGGTAGTTACCAAATAACTTAGATTAATTTCTTGAATAGCCTAGTCAAACTTAGGTCCAATAAACACTTAAACCTTTCATAACTACGAGTACACCAATTTCCTAAACTAACAATCTAATATGGCAGATACACCTTTTAGATAATACGGTTGGAGGCTCTTTCAGAAGTTTACTTAGATCATATTCAAAATTTTCCATAAGAATAACCAAACAGATGTATCATTCAACTTACCAATTCTCTATCATTACATTAATTAGTAGATAAGTATCGAAGTTTACCCAAATCACGACACCGAAGCGTTCTACCAGACTTTTCCATAAGTGCATTATAGAATACATAACATAAATATCACAGAATAAGCCACATAGGCTTCTTCGAAATATGTCATAAAGGCTTTGCAGAATACGCCACAAAAGCATCTTAAAGAATTACGTGTTTACTATCCCGTTGGACTGTCTCAGAGGTTGCCATGTGGTTTCTTTCATATGTTCTTATACATAACATCATGTCGTGGTCTGCTAGTCCATTCTTTATCTCACCGGAAGCATCATGATCGGCTGTTTAACGTCACAAAAATAATGTGCAAGCATACACTGTCGATGCAAGTATAGTATACATATGTGAGTTTGTCGAATACTGATCCCACAGGGATAGTAGTTTTTGTCTATTAATGTTGGTGCAATAATTGGATATAAAAGAGATAAATTGTGAGGATAGTTTTCGATGCAATAACTTTAAAAACAATAAAATAAAATACGATGATGATAAATTGGGATCCCCAACATGAATCTTTAGCAGAATACTAAGTGCTCGCAAGGTATAAAAGTATAGGTGATTGTCGATGCAATAAAATTCAATCTATATCTTACTTAGCATTACTCCTCTATTTAAGCTCAGACTTAACCATGCATATTAACCTCACATTTCGATGATGGTAGTATGAAACTATTAAGAACAAGTGGACTAAATTCCTCTAATACTCACTCAACTTTTGTTGTAATGCTTGTTGGCTCAAACTGTCACTATACTTTCCAGTGTCAGTGACTGCAATAACACTTCAGTGTAAAAAAAAACATTCAACCCCAAGATTAAACAATAAAAGCAAGATTAAATAAGATAACATTTCACCAAGAATTCATTAGTACTTCTATACAATCAGAAATCAGAGAGTAATCACCAGCATTTAAAAAGAAATAAGAAAGAATCAAATGGAAAATACTATTCCTAGACAACTCGATTGAATCTCTCTTTTCCTTCTTATCGAGCACTTAAGTCTCATCGTCAGGAGCTAGTCTACATCTGGTTTTCAAGTTGGCTCACCCCTGATAGGCTTAAGTTGCCATGGCCGCCAGCTCCAAGGTCGGATGATGAAGATGATGATGGAGAGCAAAGCTCTAGTCGTCCCCTTTTTCTTCTCATGTCCACATTTTATGTCCTTCTCCATAGTACAAGTGTCCTTTCCCTAAAATTATTCTGTCTTTGTTCGTACAGGTTGGGCATACCAGACTGGACAGCTCATGCAATTTTTGGTTCTTATCCAGATAGTTGTCAGGTGCGGCGACAATTCTGGATGCAATCTAGAATTACTCATGCAGTGACATTAATGCAATAAGATAGCAAAATTAAGGATAAAATAGTCTAGGATTCATTAAGTTATAAAACGCAAGTTACTAAACTGAAAATGCTAAAATGTATGCTAAGGATAACTAAATGGAAACAATTTAACCAATAAGTAGGGGGAAAACCTATGTTCTTTCTAGTGCTATCACACCCCCAAACTTGAGTTTTTACTTGTCCTCAAGTAAAAAAGAAACTAGCAAGGCTACAAAAAAATTTACTAAGGCAAATGATCATTCTAGCAACTAGAACCCTCTAAATTGCCAATGGATGAATCATATTCAGATAAAAGAATATTGCATCGAAAATTCATAAGTATGAATGAATAAGGTTGCAACTTCATCAATGCTAGCATCATGCTTCAAACCTTAAATTATATCTACCGCAGCATTTATAGTACAATACTAAGTATATAAACATTTTTTTTGTTTTTTTTCGGAATAAGGGATATCGTTGCATTACTGTACCCTTGTTCCTGAGAAGTAATGATAGGGTGCAACAAACCCTCAAGAAGTACGTAATTGCGCTGACATACATTTATACAGCGATAGCCTTTGGCTAGATTGATTTTTCTAACACTTGTATTGGAGTGTTCCCATTTTAACATTCAATATTACACCCACTTTGGTGTGTCTCTACTTTATAGCTATATATACATATATAAGCAACTGCACAAAGTAGATTCATTCAAGATTTAGAGAATGATAGCAGTCATCCATTACTAATGCAACCTAATCCATTCATCAAAGAATTGAATCTACAATCTTCTGTCAAATTTATCTAACTCATTCATTGATAATTCACATGATTCAAGAATTAGGCATCAAATCTTACAAAAATATTCAAACAATTTTCATTAATTAAACCTTGCATGCATCATTTCCAAAGACAAAAATTTTGAAATGTGGGTGCATTTCCAAGCCCCATGTGCATTCCCCCAATCTTAAAGTTCGCATTTTCCCCAATGCACTAATATGAAAATGTATTGACAATGAAAATGCAATGACAATGTATACTTATCAAAATAAGCCTACAGCTACATACAATGCATGAATACTATAACTAATGCTTATAACAAACTAACTCAGTTATCTGTAGCCATCGATATGGCTACATGTTTCTCCTCCTTTTTTCTCTTCATTCTTTTGTTTTTTTATCCTTGGAACACTTCCTTTTATTTTCTTTGGGCTTTGAGTGGTCGTCGATTGCTCCTCAGTTTCTGGTTCAACCTCGGCATCATCTGCTACTGTTTGTGTAGGAAAGGCCACTTGGAGTGGTCTAGTGTAGAACACTATTGCCCATGAATTGCATTGCTCCTCACTGGTGATCTTAGCAACTTCCATTGGTCTCGCTCCAATTCACTCCAAATTCTCAATATTTGCACCCATAGATTCGGATGCGGTGACAACCTTCTCAACAAAGTCTTCGCCTTCTTTTTCTTTCTCATTTTTAGCAACTTCTTCTTTTTCAGGAAAAAATTCCTCTTCTGCGTCAACTTTGTAACAGCCCAAACCCTGCCCAAACGCTTCGACCGGATTTGGTTTGCTACGGATAGAAACCTTTGAAATCTTTTTAAATCGGTATAAGTTTTTGATAGAAGATAGCGTTTTGTTAAAAAACAGTTGAGGTGTACAAATCTTATATTTGGATTTATTTTGAAAATAATTGTTAAGTCAAGTTATTATGTATGTTTTATATGTACCCGATGGTACTTGGAAACCCTTTTTCGATTACTTTGGAAAAACATGTGGATTCATTCATATAAACATAAAGTTTGAAACGAAAATTTCAAGCATAGCACAATAATAAAATAATTTTTAGGAGGCCTTATTACAACCCAATTAAAATCAACCAAAAATAAAGAAAGTGTAAAAAATCGAAATTCAAAATCTAATAAATTTAGAACTCCACTGCATGGCCACCTCAAGTCCCTCCGGCTCCACATCCGCGAACTATGTGTCACCTGAAAAAAATAAAGGAGAAGGTGAGTCACCAAGACTCAGTATGTAACCCTTCCCCCGGGTAAATATCACATACTACACACTATATAACACATTAATCATGCATTAAGACATATGCCCAACCTAGCCAACCAAACGCCTCTGTCTACCCCGTTGTGGTACCAAACCACTGGTGGTGCTAAACCATGGTGACTTTAAGTCACAAATGTGATACCAAATCACTGGAGGTGCTAAACCTCCGTGTCCGAAGACACAAATCGGTTGATGGGGCCAACCCATCGTGTGATACCAAATCACCGCGCCAATCCCATATCTCAAAGTGGGGCCAACCCACGGTGGTGCTAAGCCACTGGGATGAGACGCTATGAGGTGCCAAACCTCTGAGGTACCAAACCTCTCGTGACCGTAGTCACAAGCAGTGTTACTAAAACACCGTGTCCGCCGACACTAATAATATCGCCCCTCCACTCATCAACCCATAACAAATCATATTATGATAGAGTTTATAACAACATACATTTATCACATGTATCACATGAGCTATGCTTCCCAAAAGCATTATTATCAATCTCATATTGATAGAGACTTACCGAGATCCTCGCTTGTACCATTAAGGTACTAATTTCGTATCTACATAAAGCAAATTTACACATAGCATGCATTTAATTAATTATTATAAGTGTGTATGTACACACCTGTCACCACCGAATGATCTAAATCCCAAAAGAGATGTTGGTCACCACAGCTTCTCTGTACTCTATATTCGCCAACATAGAATTAATACTATGGCCTAATCGACCAACCCACATAAGTTAAAGGGTAACCTTTTGTACCCGAATCCTTACCTAATCACTTTGAATACTAGCTTCAAAGACCAATCACTTAACTGTTCACAAACTACAATCCATTAATAACCATAGCCTTTGGCTTTTAAATGAACATCAAATACATATGTAGATCCTCACCGAAAATTGATTGATGAACGTTGGCGAACTCACTTGCTTATTTCAAATCCCAAAGATCCTACAAGAATTTGGTTTAATCATGATTAGTACCCTTAATTAACAGCTGTTTACACCCACACCTACCTTTACCAAAGTCGACATAATGAGAAAATATAAACATTCAGCCTAAGACCCTTACCTTCCAAATCGACTAAAGGAAAGCCATCTTCTCTTGCACAATATTCGGTCAAGTAGAGTTTAATATAAAGAAAAGGGATTTCGGCACTTTGATAGGGATTAAATTCTGCTATGATTGATTTTATAATTAAATAAGGCTGGACTTTTAGTGAGAAAAGAAGAAGAAAGGTAAAAGGAAGTAGATGATTCGACTAATGTGGGTAAGAGTAGAAGGAAGAATAAGGACAAGGGAGGAGTGGGGAGTTTCTACCAAAAGAGTTTTATGAAGAAAGAAAATAAAAGAAGAATGAAAGGGAGGGTGTTCTGTCTTGAAGAAGAAAAGGAAAAGAAATGGTAAATGGGAAGAATGCTAGCAAAATTGTCAAGTAAATGGCTAAGAAGAATTCAAGATTCCTCTTCACAAAGACTTCATGTCATCCACTCCACTCCAACAAGGAGTTCAATTTTCTAATCTCCTTGGTTTTCTCTTAGCCACCCATTTAATTTAATTCAAACTAATTTGAATTAATTCCTAATAATAAGTAACAATCTCTTAATAATCCATGTAATATCCTCATTTATCTCCTATTATCCTTAGAATAAAAAAATCCTTTTAAAAGCTCATATTATCTTTTAATAATAATAATAAAAGAGTTTAAAGGAGGAAGACTCTCCCACTTGTGCCGTCCAAACATAATGCAAAAGGGAATTCGTGACTCGAACCAAGGCTCGCCTTGTTCCTTGATGGCGCCACTTGCAGATTTAAGTGGCCTCACCATTGCCACTTTTCCAAGGCTTATTCTATGTCAAAGGTTCCTTCATTTATTCTTATAACCCCTATTTACTAAGGCTATCCACCTTTAAAGCTTATAAAAAATATTTCCTACTATTCCGAGCCAACTCAAGGCCCTTAATTAAATCTTATCATTCCATAAATATTATCTCAGCAATTCAACTCAAGCAAAATAATGCAAATACGAATAACCCCATTTTTAGGATGTTACAAACTTTTTCTTCTATAGCACCAACCTCGTTCTCCACAATAGTGTCCTCTTGGTTAGCAAAAATGCCATCCTCAAATAAGCTATCAATCTTTCATAGGCATTCGTCGATGTCTATGGATTCCTCTTCTTTCTCAGTATTAGAGACCTGCACCATGAGTGGGGATGCCACCAGTCTATCTCAGTCTTCTAAGTCGTCATCCAAAGAAGAGAGGTCATAATTATGAATGATTGGTGGAAACACATAGAATTCCAGTAGTGGGGATAGGCTCAGATGGCTTAATGTGGCTACAATAGAACTGTTCCAGGCTCTGGTATAAGCATAAAAAAAATTCTAGGATCTCTCTATATCTTCTACTATAGCGACAAGCTTGATCTGTCTTGTAACATCCTAAATATTCGAGTATCATTATGTTGCTAAATGTTAGTTCGGGTTTATTTGGAGTTAGAATAAAAATATTAGTTAAGTGTATTTTAGAGTAAAGAAATTTGGTGATCTTGAGACTTAAATTAATTAAGTACAAAAAGATGGCATAAGATGAGCTAGTGACAAAGTGGTGATGGCGCCATGAGTTGCACATGAGGGAAGGAGTTCGAATCACCTAGCATGCAATCAGGAATTTTTATTTTTTTTGCTTTAGCCTATGCATGTGTCGGCAAGGAGATAAGGTTAGGATGAGTTGGATTGTTTTTATTTTGGTAAGAAGATTAAGGTTTTGGAAAGCTAAAGATAAGGGCTTGAATTGGGGGATTATGTTTCTTCAACTTAAGGAAAAAGGAGGGGAAAAAGGCTTAAGTGTAGGGAGATGTTTTGAAACTTCCTAATGGCCTTTTGACCATTGTATTTGGACAGCATTGAGGCTAGGCGGGGATGGTGGTTTTGGTTGAGGGATGGTAAGCTTGGATGTTAGGAGAACACTTTCATTTGGTCATTTCTTAGCAAAACATCTTTTCCCTTCACCCATATTCTCTCTAGCCAAATATTGCCAACATACTTGGGTAAACAATTCTTTTTTTTTTTTGAGCCATTCTATTGTGACCATTTTGGTTTTAAAATTTTTCTCTCCCAAATCTTTCCTTCTCATTGTGACCGAAAGTACTTAGGCAAACAAGTATCTTTCTTCTTTTCATTTTCTCATTTTCTTCTCCTATGCCGAATGTATTTTCTTCTAAACTAAGTACCTTTTCTTCTCTTTTCTTTTCCTCTTTCTCTCTTGAAACCGAATTATATTACTTCTATTTCCTATTCTTCATTTTCTTCTTCATTAAAATTTTCTCCAATTCTTTCATCCATGGCGAATGTTAACTTATTCTTGTGCCAAAATTTCTTCCATTTTCTTTGATCACAACCGATTTCCTTTAATCATAACCAATTCTTCTTACTCAATTATCTTTCCAATCATGGACATTAGTGAGATTTTGAGGTAGAAACTCAAGGTGATCTTGAGTATTTTTGGAACTTTGGAATCGATTTCAAGAATCAAGGTAAGGAGATTTTCTTTAAGGAATCTTATACATTATATTAGTATAGTTAGTTATTAATCGATTTTGTTTTAGGGACATAATCGCCGATCGCTTCTCGAGGAACGGTTAATCGTGGTAAGCCATATCTCAAATCTTACAAATCGTTAGCCATATTTCGATATTTTATAGTCGGACTAATGATCTTATGTCTTTAGAGACATTCAAGATAGGGCAAAAAAGGGCAGTCCAAAGTCTTCGAAAGAGGGGCAGTTCCGTTAATCCCTCTAATTATAAACAAAGGGCTATTTCGGAAATCCAGGATTTTCCACTGGGTTGCGGATCTTCAACTGAGAAGAATCAATTGTTCGAGGTTATTCGTACTCCCGAGCCTTTGTACGTTCGTGGATTCTCATCGGGCAACGAATCAACAATCGAGGAGAAACCAAAAATAGAAGTGGTTCAAAATCAAAAGGGTAAAGATTTAGATCGTTTACCAATAGTATATTTTTAATAAATGAAAGTGTTCTAATGGTTCGTGTTACGTTTAAGTGTTGACAAGCGGGAAGGTTTAGTACTCACGATATCAAGGTGAGTAGCTTCACACTTATCTCGGGTTAGATGTCATACCGCAATATTGAGCAAAATCGTAAAAACGACAAAATCGGTACATTACAAAATAATTGGTATTTTTGGTGAAATTACATGCAAATGGTTAAAATAGTGAAAATTATGAAAACGCCTCGATAAGTTAATTGGTAAATGTAAATTTTATGTCTCATGTAAATGGGCCAAAAGTATGCTAGACAAGAAATGGGCCAAAATCCCGCTAGATCGTTAAATGGGTTGAAATCCTACTAGATCGTTAAATGGGCCAAATCCGCTAGATCGTTAAATGGGTGAAATCCTCGTAGATCGTTAAATGGGCGAAATTCTGCTAGATCGTTAAATGGGTCAAATCCTCGCTAGATCTTTAAATGGGCCAAAGTTGCAAGATTTTTAAATGGGCTAAATGATATTTTGTATTATGGGCCTTAATAAAACCTCAAATTTTGAATCACATGTAAATTGGGAATTTTGCAAATTTTCATATGTATATAGACTATTATGCATACATGTTGCATGGGTTGGGATAAATGATGAAGAGAAGAAAGGCTCTGCTGCAAAATCTAGTTCGGTGGCTCGCCACAAATATTTTAAACTACCGATTGCTCTAGTTTGGTGGCTCGCCACGTATATAAAATGGCTAAATGCCTACGATTGGTGTGTTGGCGGGTGGGTTGACTTGATCCCCATAGGTGTGATGGTTGGTACGGTGGTGTGTAGCGGATGGAAATTAGGTTTGGGTGGGAAATTTCATTTTGCATGTATCTCATTATTTTTTGCTAAATCTATTAATGGCTCAAGCCCAATATTTATGACTTGATGATCCGCCCAAAGGATAGAGTAAGTAAGTTATACACCGAGTTCGAGTAACTCACACCTCAAATTTTTCATCTCGTAATGGAAATTGACATGGACTTGGGCCGAGGATGACTTCGTGGAGGCCATACCGCAAACATGGGTTAAATAAACTTTGAACTTTTAATAAGTATTTTCTTTAAATTGCTATTTTGGGTATGATGTAATAAGGCCTCTATTAATGTTTTATGGATTTTATGTGGATGGATTTAAATTATGTTTTGGACTATTAATATGGGCTTATGTTTATCCTATAATGTTTTCTTAAATTACTTTGGATTTTAAACATATGAGATACCTTATCTATTCTTAATTTTCAAATACTTTTAACTT
This sequence comes from Gossypium rotundifolium, assembly GCA_025506655.1. Classification (NCBI taxonomy): domain Eukaryota; kingdom Viridiplantae; phylum Streptophyta; class Magnoliopsida; order Malvales; family Malvaceae; genus Gossypium; species Gossypium rotundifolium. Next base: position 32,052,166 of record CP106727.1, on the reverse strand, counting down.
TTATTAAAACAAAATTACTTTTGGTTTTGACAATTTAATATTAAATAATAATAATATTTCCAACTAATGCTTTCTCATATGCATCGAACTTAAATTGTTCTCTTGGTTTTAATAAAACTTTATTTTTAAAATGATTTTGTAATTTCCGATTCACCTTAATCTTTAAGATAGCTTCGATCTATGTAACAAACCAAATCTCGCCTTAACGCATAGAACGGGTTTGGGGTGTTACATTTAATGGTATCGAGCCGGTTTCAAAACTCTAATTTGGTTGGGTTCAAAGAATAACTTCAGATGAAATTATTTCAATTATGTTTTAAAGATTAGTATGGCACCACAAGCATCCGCACCAAGTCAAGTAAGTATTCACATCGAATAATTATTATGACGATGATATGATCATAGAACACTCTAGAACTTCTAGTTTTAGATGTTAAAATCGTAGAGATTGAGACTATAGGATGTGTTGCGAAAAACAACTTTATCTCTCAAATCTCATAAAACACCGTTAATAAACATCAAACAATTTTCTAATTCATAAAACTTGTAATCGATTAAATCAATTAGTCATCATGGGCACTAGAGGACATGGTCGTGGACGCGTAGACGTGGCCGTGGAAGAGGACGAGGTGTTAGAGGTGCAATCAAGCACCAAATCATATGCCTAAATGGATGAACTCGCATCATTTGAGAGTGAGACGGATCACATGATCATATGGAAGAAGACAATGCTTTGATGCAAGCAATGCTGCGAGTCCTGGAAAGGGTCGCTGGAACTAGAATTGGGCCAACAACTCGAGGGTTGATTTCGGAACGACTCAAGTCTAATAATGTAGAAGTTTTTAGAGGAGTTTTCGGTGTAGCTCTGAATGTGGCTGAATATTGGCTCGAAGCTGTGGAGCGGATTATGGATGATCTGGAATGCACTGTCAAGCAGAAACTGAAAGGAGCTGTGTCCTTGCTAAGAGACGAGGAGTATCAATGGTGGCTTACTATTCGAGAAGGCACCGAGGCTGCACTAATTACTTGGGAATTCTTTAAAGCTGCCTTCCAAGGGAAATATGTTGGAACAAGTTATGTGGATGCCCGAAGGAAAGAGTTTCTGAATCTTGTTCAAGGGAGTAAGACAAAGGCGCCAGTATGAGGTCGAAGTTTTACGCTTGAGTCGCTATGCTCGACAATAGTGTCAACGGATCATGAACATTGTGTGTGATTCGAGGATGCGCTGAATGATGAGTTGAGGGTCTGATTGCCCACAACAAGTTCAAACTTTTGCCACGCTTGTGGAGAAGGCCAAGATAGCCAAGAGGCTAAGAACTCGTAACGCCGTAATCGAGAAAGATTTAGGAACAAAAGAGATATAAAGTAGTCTGTTTTTCAAAAGGTTTCAAGAGGCTTCGTATGATGAACCAACTAAGGTAGAGCACCCAGAGCTAATAATCAAAGTCAAGATTGTGCTGAATGTGGAAAAGGCATTTTGGAGAGTGTTGAGGAAAACGGCGCTTGTTACAAATGCGGTTCAATGGATCACCAATATAGAAATTTCTCGATGTATGGATACGACTCGAAGTTCAGAATATCGATGCACACCGGCCGTAGGTACTCAGCAGCCATCGAGAGGTCGTGGACCGTGTCGTGGTGGAAATGGGGTGACGTGGTCAAGGTGCACCGGGTCGAGGCCATGGTCCTAGAGGTAACACAGATGCAAGACAGCGAGGATTGGTCTATGCAGTTAGACGCCGTGAGGATGGCAATGCACCTGATGTAATAACTGGTACGTTCTTCATCTTCGATGTACCTGTTACTGCTTTAATAGATATTGGTTCTACCCACTCGTATGTTGCTAGCGCCATATCTGGAAACCTGAATCTAGAATCTAAAATTATCGATAGTGAGATGACAGTAATTAGTCCTTTAGACGTTCAGAATTGTAAATAAACTGCTTAGAGACGTGTCTTTAGAAATTCAAGAGGAGGTATTTTGTCAAATTTGATGGAATTGCCTTTCGCGAATTTGATCTCATTCGGCATGGATTGGTTGGTTAAGCATAGGGCGATTTGGATTGTGCTGAAAAGTGGATGTCGAAGAAGAACCTTGATGATAAAGAAGTAATAATGATAGGTGAACGAAGGAATTACTTGGCAAATGTGGTATCGGCGTTGAAGGCGTAAAAGTTGGTGCGGAAAGGGTATGGAGCATTCCTAGCTTTTATTTGTGCTTTGGATGCCAAAGAGTTATCTGTGGATGATGTGAGAACGGTAAAGGAATTTCTAGATGTATTTCCAAGAACTTCCGTATACCTCGGATCGGAAGTAGAATTTGGTATTGAGCTTTTGCCCTAACGGCTCCAAAGGTCCATTGCTCCTTATAGAATGGCATCGAAGGAGTTAGCAGAGCTTAAAGCTCAAATTCAAGAATTATCGATCGGGATTTATACGACCGAATGTGTCTCCGTGGGGAGTGCCAGTTTTGTTCGTGAAGAAGAAGGATGGATCGATGCGTATGTGCATTGATTACGCATAATTGAATAAATTGACGATCAAGAATAAGTATCCTTTGTCAAGAATTGATGACTGCTTTGATCAATTGAAGGGAGCTTGATTTCTCAAAATTGATTCGAGATCGGGTTATCACCAAAGATAAGGTGAAAGAAGCAGATATTTATATGACGGCATTCGTAACTCGTTATGGACATTATGAGTTTTGGTGATGCCGCTTGATTAACCAATGCACCACCAGATTTATGGACATGATGAACCGAGTCTTTCAACCATATTTAGACCGGTTTGTGGTGGTGTTCATAGATGACATTTTGGTTTATTCAAGAAATGATGAGAGCATGACACACATTTGCATATAGTATTGCAATACTTCGTGATAAGCAACTTTATACCAAATTCAAGAATGTGAATTTTGGCTAAAAGAAGTGACTTTCGGGTCATGTGGTATCACCAAGGAATAAGGTGGATCTTTAGAAGATTGAGGCTATTCTGATTGGAAACCACCAAAGCTCGGTAGTTGAAATCAAGTTTCTTAGATTGGTCAAGTTATTATAGGTGCTTTGTTGAGGATTTTCGTTGATTGTCGCACCCCTAACTAAACTGCTATGCGAAAGGAGTACCGTATGTTTGGATTGAAAACAACAAGAGAGTTTCGTGAAATTGAAGAAGATTCGACTAAGCACTAGCTTTGATTCACGGGCTCAAAAAGAATTTCATGCTTATCGTGATGCGCCTCACACGGATTGGGTTGTGTCGATGCAAAATAGAAAGGTGGTGGCATATGCTTCTCGAAAGTTGAGACCGTATTTAAGTAAACTACCCTACTCATGATTTGGAGTTAGCTGCAGTGGTCTTTGCTTTAAAGATTTGGAGGCACTATCTCTACTATGAGAAGTCTATCATTTATACGGATCACAAGAGTCTTAAGTACCTCCTTACCCAAAAGGAGTTGAATTTGAGACAACGGAGTGGGTGGAATTATTAAAGGATTATGATTTCTCAATCGAGTATCATCTCGAAAGGCTAACGAGTCGACGCTTAAGTCGTAAGGCTAGATTCTCGAATTGAGAGCAATGTTTGCTCATTTGAGTTTATATGAGGATGGTAGTCTATTAGCGTAACTTCGTGAAACCTCCGTGGTTAGAACAAATCGTGAAAAGCAGACATCGATAAAAAGTTGGGACTTTTATTCCAACCGTTGAAAGGGTGAAATAGAGGATTTTGGTATAAACACGAATGGAGGTTGTGCTTTGTGGAAGGGTTTGTATGCCTAAAGAATCAGAATTGAGGCAAATGATTCTACGGGAGGGGCAGAGTAGCCCTTATGTTATGCACCCAGAGGAAATAAGATGTATCGAGATCTCCGTGAAAAGTATTGGTGGCTGTGGTTGAAGCGTGAGATTTCGAGTTTGTAGGAAAATGTTTGACTTCTCGCAAGTGAAGGCGAGCATCAATTACAAATGTTTGTTACAACCAAGAAAGATTCCTCTTTGGAAATGGGTGCGAATAACTATGGATTTTTTAGTGGGTTACCTTTAACACCTACTACGTAAAAATTCAGTATGGGTAGTAGTTGATCGCTTGACTAAGACCGCCATTTTCTTCCTGCTCAGACGGATTATTCATTACAAAAATTGGCTAAGTCAGATGTATCTCAAATCGTGAGGTTGCATGGGGTACCAAAGGTTCATTATATCGATGTGGATCCTAGATTTACATCACGATTTTGGAAAGCTCGCATGAAGCCTTGGGGACAAAGTTGAATTTCAAGATTACCTTTTCATCCTCACCGATGGTCACGGAAAGAGTAATTCGATATTGGAAGACATGTTAAGAGGTTGTGTGATTGACTTCAGAGGTAGTTGGGGAGGATTTTCTACCATTGGCGAATTTATGATAACAATAGCTATCAATCTAGCATTCGATGGCACCTTATGAGGCATTGTATGGTCGTAGGTGCCGACTCTACTTGTTGGACCGAATTGGGCAAACGATAGATGTTGGGTCCTAAATTGATATCCGAGACCAAGAAAAGTAAAGGTTATTCGAGCATGGTTAAAGGAAGCTATTTGGATTGTGCTAAAAGTGGATGTCAATAAGAACCTCTGATGATAAAGAAGTAATAATGATAGGTGAACGAAGGAATTACTTGGCAAATGTGGTATCGGCGTTGAAGGCGTAAAAGTTGGTGCGGAAAGGGTATGGAACATTCCTAGCTTTTATTTGTGCTTTGATGCCAAAGAGTTATCTGTGGATGATGTGAGAACGGTAAAGGAATTTCTAGATGTATTTCCAAGAACTTCCGGTATACCTCGGACGGAAGTAGAATTTGGTATTGAGCTTTTGTCGGAGCAGCTCCGGTCCATTGCTCCTTATAGAATGGCATCGAAGGAGTTAGCGGAGCTTAAAGCTTAAATTCAAGAATTATTGGATCGGGATTTATACGGCCGAGTGTGTCTCCGTGGGAGTGCCGTTTTGTTCGTGAAGAAGAAGGATGGATCGATGCGTATGTGCATTGATTACGCATAATTGAATAAATTGACGATCAAGAATAGGTATCCTTGTCAGAATTGATGACTGCTTGATCAATTGATGGAGCTTCAGCTTTTCTCAAAATTGATTTGAGATCGGGTTATCACCAACTTAAGGTGAAAGAAGCGAGATATTTATATAACGGCATTCGAACTCGTTATGGACATTATGAGTTTTGGTGATGCCGTTTGGATTAACCAATGCACCACCAAAGCATTTATGGACATGTTGAACCGAGTCTTTCAACCATATTTAGACCGGTTTGTGGTGGTGTTCATAGATGACATTTTGGTTAATTCAAGAAATGATGAGGAGCATGGCACGATTTGCATATAGTATTGCGACTACTTACGTGATAAGAACTTTATGCCAAATTCAAGAAATGTGAATTTTGGCTAAAAGAAGTGACTTTCTTGGGTCATGTGGTATCAGCTGAAGGAATAAGGGTGGATCCTTGGAAGATTGAGGCTATTCTGGATTGGAAACCACCAAAGTCGGTAGTTGAAATTTGGAGTTTCTTAGGATTGGCTGGTTATTATAGGTGCTTTGTTGAGGGATTTTCGTTGATTGCTGCACCCCTAACTAAACTATTGCGAAAGGGAGTACCGTATGTTTGGATTGAAAAACAACAAGAGAGTTTCGAGAAATTGAAGAAGATTCTGACGGAAGCACCAGTTTTGATTCAGCCGGGGGCTGGAAAAGAATTTACTATTTATTGTGATGCGTCTCACACGGGATTGGGTTGTGTGCTGATGCAAAATGGAAAGGTGGTGGCATATGCTTCTCGAAAGTTGAGGCCGCACAAAGTAAACTACCCTACTCATGATTTGGAGTTAGGCTGCGTGGTTTTTGCTTTAAAGATTTGGAAGCACTATCTCTACGGTGAGAAGTCTATCATTTATACGGATCACAAGAGTCTTAAGTACCTCCTTACCCAAAAGGAGTTGAATTTGAGACAACGGAGATGGGTGGAATTATTAAAGGATTATGATTTCTCAATCGAGTATCATCTCGAAAGGCTAACGCAGAGTCGACGCGTTAAGTCGTAAGGCAGATCTCAATTGAGAGCAATGTTTGCTCATTTGAGTTTATATGAGAATGGTAGTCTATTAGCGGAACTTCAGGTGAAACCTCTGTGGTTAGAACAAATCGTGGAAAAGCAGACATCAGATAAAAAGTTGGGACTTTTATTCTAGCTGGTTGAAAGGGGTGAAATAGAGGATTTTGGTATAAACACGAATGGAGTGTTGTGCTTTCATGGAAGGGTTTGTATGCTTAAAGACTCAGAATTGAGGCAAATGATTCTACGGGAGGCGCATAGTAGCCCTTATGTTATGCACCCAGGAGGAAATAAGATGTATCGAGATCTCCGTGAACAGTATTGGTGGCCAGGGTTGAAGCGTGAGATTTCTGAGTTTGTAGGAAAATGTTTGACTTGTCAGCAAGTGAAGGCGGAGCATCAATTACGTCGATTTGTTACAACCAAGAAAGATTCCTCTTTGGAAATGGGAGCGAATAACTATGGATTTTGTTAGTGGGTTACCTTTAACACCTACTAAAAAAATTCGTATGGGTAGTAGTTGATCGCTTGACTAAGACCGCCATTTTCTTCCTGTTCAGACGGATTATTCATTACAAAATTGGCTAAGTCATGTATCCGAAATCGTGAGGTTGCATGGGGTACCAAAGTTCATTATATCGATGGGGATCCTAGATTTACATCACGATTTTGAAAGCTCTGCATGAAGCCTTGGGGAAAAGTTGAATTTCAAGACGGCTTTTCATCCTCACCGATGGTCACGGAAGGAGTAATTCAGATATTGGAAGACATGTTAAGAGGTTGTGTGATTGACTTCAGAGGTAGTTGGGGAGGATTTTCTACCATTGGCAGAATTTGCGTATAACAATAGCTATCAATCTAGCATTCAGATGGCACCTTATGAGGCATTGTATGGTCGTAGGTGCCGTACTCCTACTTGTTGGATTGAATTGGGCAAACGATAGATGTTGGGTCCTAAATTGATATCTGAGACCGAAGAAAAAGTAAAGGTTATTCGAGCATGGTTAAAGGAAGCTTCAGATAGACAGAAGTCGTATGTAAACCTGAAGCGGAAGGATATCGAGTTTGCTGTGGAAGAGCAGGTCTTCCTGAAGGTCTCACCTTGGAAAAAAATTTTCGGATTCGGAAAGAAGGGCAAGTTGAGCCCTAGGTTCATCGGGCCATATCGTGACGAAGCGTGTTGGTCCATGGCTTATCAAATTGAATTACCTCCAGAGTTGGGTCAAATTCATAATGTTTTCCATGTTTCCATGCTGAGATGCTATAGATCGGATCCATCTCATATAGTACCGGTAGAGGAAGTGGAATTAAATTCAGACTTGCCTTTTGAAGAAGAACCAATGGAAATTATAGACCAAGATGTTAAAGTGCTAAGAAAGAAGACTGTGCCATTGGTCAAAGTTTTATCGCGTTATCTCGGAGTGGAGGAAGCTACGTGGGAGCCTGAGGATGCAATTCGACAACAATATCCTCACCTCATTTAATCAGGTAAATTTCGAGGACAAAATTTTCTTTTAAGGGATTAAAATTGTAATATCCTAAATATTCGAGTATCATTATGTTGCTAAATGTTAGTTCGGGTTTACTTGGAGTTAGAATAAAAATATTATTAGTTAAGTGTATTTTAGAGTAAAGAAATTTGGTGATCTTGAGACTTAAATTAATTAAGTACAAAAAGATGGCATAAGATAAGCTAGTGACAAAGTGGTGATGGCGCCATGAGTTGGACATGAGGGAAGGAGTTCAAATCACCTAGCATGCAATTAGGAATTTTTATTTTTTTTGCTTTAGCCTATGCATGTGTCGGCAAGGAGATAAGGTTAGGATGAGTTGGATTGTTTTTATTTTGGTAAGAAGATTAAGGTTTTGGAAAGCTAAAGATAATGGCTTGAATTGGGGGATTATGTTTCTTCAACTTAAGGAAAAAGGAGGGGAAAAAGGCTTAAGTGTAGGAAGATGTTTTGGAAACTTCCTAATGGCCTTTTGACCATTGTATTTGGACGGCATTGAGGCTAGGGGGGATGGCCGGTTTTGGTTGAGGGGATGGTAAGCTTGGATGTTAGGAGAACACTTTCATTTGGTCATTTCTTAGCAAAACATCTTTTCCTTCACCCACATTCTCTCTAGTGAAATATTGCCAACATACTTGGGTAAACAATTCTTTTTTTGAGCCATTCTATTGTGACCATTTTGGTTTTGAAATTTTTCTCTCCCAAATCTTTCATTCTCATTGTGACCGAAAGTACTTAGGCAAACAAGTATCTTTCTTCTTTTCATTTTCTCATTTTCTTCTCCTATGCCGAATGCATTTTCTTCTAAACTAAGTACCCTTTTCTTCTCTTTTCTTTCCCTCTTTCTCTCTTGAAACTGAATTATATTACTTCTATTTCCCTATTCTTCATTTTCTTCTTCATTAAAATTTTCTCCAATTATTTCATCCATGGCCGAATGTTAACTTATTCTTGCGCCAAAATTTCTTCCATTTTCTTTGATCACAACCGATTTCCTTTAATCATAACCGAATTCTTCTTACTCAATTATCTTTCCAATCGTGGACATTAGTGAGATTTTGGAGGGTAGAAACTCAAGGTGATCTTGAGTATTTTTGGAACTTTGGAATCGATTTCAAGAATCAAGGTAAGGAGATTTTCATTTAAGGATTCTTATTCATTATATTAGTATAGTTAGTTATTAATCGATTTCGTTTTAGGGACATAATCGCTCGATCGTTTCTCGAGGAACGAAGTTAATCGTGGTAAGCCAAATCTCAAATCTTATAAATCGTTAGCCGTATTTTGATATTTTATAGTCGGACTAATAATCTTATGTCTTTAGAGACATTCAAGATATGGCAGAAAAGGGCAGTCCATAGTCTTCGAAAGAGGGGCGGTTCCATTAATCCCCCTAATTATAAACGAAGGGCTATTTCGAGAATCCAGGATTTTCCACCGGGTTACGAATCTTCAACCGAGGAGAATCAATTGTTCGAGGTTATTCGTACTCCCGAGCCTTTGTACGTTCGTGGATTCTCATCGGGCAACGAATCAACAATCGAGGAGAAACCAAAAATAGAAGTGGTTCAAAATCAAAAGGGTAAAGATTTAGATCGTTTACCAATAGTATATTTTTAATAAATGAAAGTGTTCTAATGGTTCATGTTACGTTTAGGTGTTGACGAGCGGGAAGGTTTAGTACTCACGATATCAAGGTGTGTAACTTCACACTTATCTCGGGTTAGATGTCATACCGTAGTATTGAGCAAAATCATAAAAATGACAAAATCGGTACATTACAAAATAATTGGTATTTTTGGTGAAATTACATGAAAATGGTTAAAATAGTGAAAATTACAAAAATGCCCTCGATAAGTTAATTGGTAAAATGTAAATTTTATGCCCCATGTGTAAAATGGGCCAAAAAGTATGCTAGATAGTAAAATGAGAAGAAATCCCTACTAGATCGTTAAATGGGTCGAAATCCCTGCTAGATCGTTAAATGGGCCAAAATTCCTACTAGATCGTAAAATGGGCCAAAAAGTAGGCTAGATAGTAAAATGGGCCGAAATCCCTGCTAGATTGTTAAATGGGCCGAAATCCCTACTAGATCGTTAAATGGGCCGAAATCCTTGCTAGATCGTTAAATGGGCCAAAGTTGCAAGATATTTAAATGGGCTAAATGATATTTTGTATTATGGGCCTTAATAAAAACCTGAAATTTTGAATCACATGTAAATTGGGAATTTTTGCAAATTTTCATATGTATATAGACTATTATGCATACATGTTGCATGGGTTGGGATAAATGATGAAGAGAAGAAAGGCCTGTTGCCAAAATCTAGTTCAGTGGCTCTGCCACAAATATTTTAAATGGTTGATTGCCTCTAGTTCGGGGGCTCTGCCACAAATATTTTAAATGGCTGATTGCCTCTAGTTCTTGGCTCGCCACAAATATTTTAATGGCTCAATGCCTCTAGTTCTGGTGACTTTGTCACAATCTAGTTCGGTGGCTCGCCACAGATATAAAATGGCTAAATGCCTACGATTGGTGTGTTGGCGGGTGGGTTGACTTGATCCCCATAGGTGTGATGGTTGGTACGGGTGGTGTGTAGCGGATGGAAATTAGGTTTGGGTGGGAAATTTCATTTTGCATGTATCTCATTATTTTTTTGCTAAATCTATTAATGGGCTCAAGCCCAATATTTATGACTTGATGATCTGGCCCAGTGGATAGAGTAAGTAAGTTATACACTGAGTTCTGAGTGACTCACACCCTCAAATTTTTCATCTCAGGTAATGGAAATTGACGTGGACTTGGGCCGAGGATGACTTCGTGGAGGCCATACTACAAACATGGGTTAAATAAACTTTGAACTTTTAATAAGTATTTTCTTTAAATTGCTATTTTGGGTATGATGTAATAAGGCCTCTATTAATGTTTTATGGATTTTATGTGTGGATGGATTTAAATTATGTTTTGGACTATTAATATGGGCTTATGTTTATCCTATAATGTTTTCTTCAATTACTTTGGATTTTCAAACATATGAGATACCTTATCTATTCTTAATTTTCAAATACTTTTAACTTTTATTAAAAAAATTACTTTTGGGTTTTGACAATTTAATATTAAATAATAATAATATTTCCAACTAATGCTTTCTCATATGCATCGAACTTAAATTGTTCTCTTGGTTTTAATTAAACTTTATTTTTAAAATAATTTTGTAATTTTCGATTCACTTTAATCTTTAAGATAGTTCGATCTATGTAACAAACCAAATCTCGTCTTAACGCATAGACCGGGTTTGGGGTGTTACATTTAATGGCATCAGAGCCAGTTTTAAAACTCGACTGTGGTTGGGTTCAGCAAATAACTTCTGTATGAAATTATTTCAATTATGTTTTAAAGATTAGTATGGCACCACAAGCATCCGGCACCAAGTCAAGTAAGTATTCGTTACTGAATAATTATTATGACGATGATATGATCATAGGAACACTCTAGAACTTCTAGTTTTAGATGTTAAAAATCGTAGAGATTGAGACTATAGGATGTGTTGCGAAAAACAACTTTATCTCTCAAATCTCATAAAACACCGTTAATAAACACTGAAACAATTTTCTGATTCATAAAACTTGTAATCAGATTAAATTGAATTAGTCATCATGAGCACTAGAGGATGTGGTCGTGGACGCGGTAGACATGGCCGTGGAAGAGGACGAGGTGTTAGAGGTGCAACTGAAGCACCAAATCATATGCCAGAAATGGATGCACCTGCGTCATTTGAGAGTGAGACGGGATCACATGATCATATGGAAGAAGACAATGCTTTGATGCAAGCAATGCTGCGAGTCCTGGAGGGTCGCTGGAACTAGAATTGGGCCAACAACTTGGGGGTCGATTTCGAAACGACTCAAGTCTAATAATGTAGATGTTTTTAGAAGAGTTTTTGGTGTAGCTCCAAATGTGGCTGAATATTGGCTCGAAGCTGTGGAGCGGATTATGGATGATTTGGAATGCACTGTCGAGCAGAAACTGAAAGGAGCTGTGTCTTTGCTAAGTGACGAGGCGTATCAATGGTGGCTTACTATTCGAGAAGGCATCGAGGCTGCACTAATTACTTGGGAATTCTTTAAAGCTGCCTTCCAAGAGAAATATGTTGGAACAAGTTATGTGGACGCCCGAAGGAAGGAGTTTCTGAATCTTGTTCAAGGGAGTAAGACAATGGCGCGTGATGAGGTGAAGTTTTACGCTTGAGTCACTATGCTCGGACAATAGTGTCAACGGGTCATGAACATTGTGTGAGATTCGAGGATGGGCTAAATGATGAGTTGAGGGTTCTGATTGCCCCACAACAAGTTAGAACTTTTGCCACGCTTGTGGAGAAGGCCAAGATAGTCAAAGAGGCTAAGAACTCAGAACGTCAGAATCGAGAAAGATTTAGGAACAAAAGAGATATAAAGCAATCGGGTTCTTCAAAAAGGTTTCTGAAGAGGCCTCGGAATGATGAACCAGCTCAAGGTAGCACACAGAGCTAATAATCAAAGTCGAGATTGTGCTGAATGTGGAAAAGGGCATTTTGGAGAGTGCTGGAGGAAAACGGACGCTTGTTACAAATGCGGTTCAATGGATCACCAATATAGAAATTGCCCTCGACGTATGGATACGACTCAGGAAGTTCGTAATCTCGATGCATAACCGCCAGAGGTACTCGGCCCACCGAGAGGTCATGGACCAGTCGTGGTGGTAATGGGGTGGACGTGGTCAAGGTGCACCGGTCGAGGCAATGTTCCTAGAGGTAACACGATGCAAGATAGCCGAGATTGGTCTATGCGGTTAGACGCCATGAGGATGGCAATGCACCGATGTAATAATCGGTACGTTCTTCATCTTCGATGTATTATTCTCGCTTTAATAGATATTGGTTCTACCCACTCGTATGTTGCTAGCGCCATATCTCGAAACACGAATCTAGAATCTAAAATTACCGATAGTGAGATGATGATGATTAGTCCTTTAGGACAGTCGGTAATTGTAAATAAACTGTTTAGACACGTGCCCTTAGAAATTCAAGAGGAGGTATTTTTGGCAAATTTGATGGAATTGCCTTTCGGCGAATTTGATCTCATTCTGGGCATGGATTGGTTGGTTAAGCATCGGGTGCATTTGGAATGTGCTGAAAAGCGGATGTCAATAAGAACCTCGGATGATAAAGAAGTAATAATGATAGGTGAACAAAGGAATAAATTGGCAAATGTGGTATCGGCGTTGAAGGCAGAAAAGTTGGTGTGGAAAGGGTATGGAGCATTCCTAGCTTTTATTTGTGCTTTGGATGCCAAAGAGTTATCTGTGGATGATGTGAGAACGGTAAAGGAATTTCCAGATGTATTTCCCGAAGAACTTCCTGGTATACCTCCAGATCGGAAAGTAGAATTTGGTATTGAGCTTTTGCCCGGAGCGGCTCCAGTGTCCATTGCTCCTTATAGAATGGCACCGAAGGAGTTGGTGGAGCTTAAAGTTCAAATTCAAGAATTGCTGGATCGGGATTTATATGACTGAGTGTGTCTCTCGTGGGGAGCGCCATTTGTGTTCGTGAAGAAAAAGGATGGATCGATGCGTATGTGCATTGATTACGATAATTGAATAAATTGACGATCAAGAATAGGTATCCTTTGCCGAAATTGATGACTGTTTGATCAATTGAAGGAGCTTCGCTTTTCTCAAAATTGATTTGAGATCGGGTTATCACTAGCTTAAGGTGAAAGAAGTAGATATTTATAAGACGGCATTCAAAACTCGTTATGGACATTATGAGTTTTTGGTGATGCCGTTTGGTTTAACCAATGCACCAGCCGCATTTATGGACATGATGAACCTAGTCTTTCAACCATATTTAGACCGGTTTGTGGTGGTGTTCATAGATGACATTTGGTTTATTCAAGAAATAATGAGGAGCATGACACGATTTGCGTATAATATTAAACTACTTCGTGATAAGCAACTTTATGCCAAATTCAAGAAATGTGAATTTTGGCTAAAAGAAGTGACTTTCTTGGGTCATGTGGTATCACCAAGGAATAAGGGTGGATCCTCGGAAGATTGAGGCTATTCTGGATTGGAAACCACCAAAGCCGGTAGCTAAAATTTGGAGTTTCTTAGGATTGGCTGGTTATTATAGACGCTTTGTTGTGGGATTTTCGTTGATTGCTGCACCCCTAACTAAACTATTGCGAAAGGGAGTACCGTATGTTTGGACCGAAAACAACAAGAGAGTTTTGAGAAATTGAAGAAGATTCGCGGAAGCACCAATTTTGATTCAATGGGTGAAAAAAATTTTGTTCTTGTGATCGCCTCACACGGATTGGGTTGTGTCTTGATGCAAAATGGAAAGGTGGTGGTATATGCCTCTCGGCGCTTGAGACCGCATCAAGTAAATTACCCTACTCATGATTTGGAGTTAGCTACAGTGGTCTTTGCTTTAAAGATTTGGAGGCACTATCTCTACGGTGAGAAGTCTATCATTTATACGGATCACAAGAGTCTTAAGTACCTCCTTACCCAAAAGGAGTTGAATTTGAGACAACGGAGATGGGTGAAATTATTAAAGGATTATGATTTCTCAATCGAGTATCATCCTGGAAAGGCTAATGTGGTAGCTGACGCGTTATGTCGTAAGGCGATATCTAAATTGAGAGCAATGTTTGCTCATTTGAGTTTATATGAGGATGGTAGTTTATTAGCAGAACTTCAGGTGAAACCTCTGTGGTTAGAACAAATCAGGGAAAAGCAGACATCAGATAAAAAGTTGGGACTTTTATTCCAGCTAGTTGAAAGGGGTGAAATAGAGGATTTTGGCATAAACATGAATGGAGTGCTGTGCTTTCGTGGAAGGGTTTGTATGCCTAAAGACTCAGAATTGAGGCAAATGATTCTATGGGAGGCGATAGTAGCCCTTATGTTATGCACCTCGGAGGAAATAAGATGTATCGAGATCTCCTTGAACAAAGATTGGTGGCGGTGGTTGAAGCGTGAGATTTACGAGTTTGTAGGAAAATATTTGACTTGTCGCAAGTGAAGGCGGAGCATCAATTGCCGTCGGGTTTGTTACAACCAAGAAAGATTCTTCTTTGGAAATGAGAGCGAATAACTATGGATTTTGGTAGTGGGTTACCTTTAACACCTATTAAGAAAAATTCGCATGGGTAGTAGTTGATCGCTTGACGAAGATCGCTCATTTTCTTCCTGTTCAGACGGATTATTCATTACAAAAATTGGCTATGTCAGTATGTATCTGAAATCGTGAGGTTGCATGGGGTACCAGTGTCTATTATATCAAACAAGGATCCTAGATTTACATCGCGATTTTCGAAAGATCTGCATGAAGCCTTGGGGACAAAGTTGAATTTCAGTATGGCTTTTCATCCTCAGTCTGATGGTCGATCGGAAAGAGTAATTCAGATATTGGAAGACATGTTAAGAGATTGTGTGATTGACTTCAGAGGTAGTTAGGGAGGATTTTCTACCATTTGCGAATTTATGCTAACAATAGCTATCGGTCTAGCATTGGATGGCACCCTATGAGGCATTGTATGGTTGTAGGTGTCGTACTCCTACTTGTTGGACTGAATTGGGCAAACGACAGATGTTGGGTCCTGAATCGATATTTGAGACCGAAGAAAAAGTAAAGGTTATTCGAGCACAATTAAAGGAAGTTTCAATAGATAGAAGTCGTATGCAGACCTGAAGCGGAAGGATATCGAGTTTGCTGTAGGAGAACAGGTCTTCCTCAAGGTCTCACCTTGGAAGAAAATTTTCAGATTCGAAAAGAAGGGCAAGTTGAGCCCTAGGTTCATCGGGCCACATCGTGTGACAAAGCGTGTTGGTCCAGTGGCTTATCAAATTGAATTACCTTTGGAGTTGGGTCAAATTCATAATGTTTTCCATGTTTCCATGCCGAGACGCTATGCATCGGATCCATCTCATATAGTACCGGTAGAGGAAGTGGAATTAAATTCAGACTTGTCTTTTGAAGAAGAACCAGTGGTAATTATAGACCGAGATGTTAAAGTGCTAAGAAAGAAGACTGTGCCGTTGGTCAAAGTTTTATGGCGTAATCATGAAGCAGAGGAAGCTATATGGGAGCCTGAGGATGCAATTCGACAACAATATCCTCACCTCTTTTAATATGGTAAATTTTGAGGACGAAATTTTCTTTTAAGGGGGTAGAATTGTAACATCCTAAATATTCGAGTATCATTATGTTGCTAAATGTTAGTTCGGGTTTACTTGGAGTTAGAATAAAATATTAGTTAAGTGTATTTTAGAGTAAAAAATTTGGTGATCTTGAGACTTAAATTAATTAAGTACAAAAGATGGCATAAGATAAGCTAGTGACAAAGTGGTGATGGCGCCATGAGTTGGACATGAGGAAGGAGTTCGAATCACCTAGCATACAATTAGGAATTTTTATTTTTTTTACTTTAGCCTATGCATGTGTCAGCAAGGAGATAAGATTAGGATGAGTTGGATTGTTTTTATTTTGGTAAGAAGATTAAGGTTTTGGAAAGCTAAAGATAATGGCTTGAATTGGGGGATTATGTTTCTTCAACTTAAGGAAAAAGGAGAGGAAAAAGGCTTAAGTGTAGGAAGATGTTTTGGAAACTTCCTAATGGCCTTTTGACCATTGTATTTGGATGGCATTGAGGCTAGGGGGGATGGCCGGCTTTGGTTGAGGGGATGGTAAGCTTGGATGTTAGGAGAACACTTTCATTTGGTCATTTCTTAGCAAAAACATCTTTTCCCTTCACCCATATTCTCTTTAGCCGAAATATTGCCAACATACTTGGGTAAACAATTCTTTTTTTTGAGCCATTCTATTATGACCATTTTGGTTTTGAAATTTTTCTCTCCCAAATCTTTCCTTCTCATTGTGGCCGAAAGTACTTAGGCAAACAAGTATCTTTCTTCTTTTCATTTTCTCATTTTCTTCTCCTATGCCGAATGCATTTTCTTCTAAACTAAGTACCCTTTTCTTCTCTTTTCTTTCCCTCTTTCTCTCTTGAAACTGAATTATATTACTTCAATTTCCCTATTCTTCATTTTCTTCTTCATTAAAATTTTCTCCAATTCTTTCATCCATGGCCGAATGTTAACTTATTCTTGTGCCAAAATTTCTTCCATTTTCTTTGATCACAACCGATTTCCTTTAATCATAATCGAATTCTTCTTACTCAATTATCTTTCCAATCGTGGACATTAGTGAGATTTTGGAGGGTAGAAACTCAAGGTGATCTTGAGTATTTTTGGAACTATGGAATCGATTTCAAGAATCAAGGTAAGGAGATTTTCTTTTAAGGATTCTTATTCATTATATTAGTATAGTTAGTTATTAATCGATTTTGTTTTAGGGACATAATCGATCGATCGTTTCTCGAGGAATGAAGTTAATCGTGGTAAGCCAAATCTCAAATCTTATAAATCGTTAGCCGTATTTCAATATTTTATAGTCGGACTAATGATCTTATGTCTTTAGAGACATTCAAGATAGGGCAGAAAAGGGCAGTCCATAGTCTTCGAAAGAGGGGCGATTCCGTTAATCCCCCTAATTATAAATGAAAGGCTGTTTCGGGAATCCGGGATTTTCCACTAGGTGGCGAATCTTCAACCGAGGAGAATCAATTGTTCGAGGTTATTCGTACTCCCGAGCCTTTGTACGTTCATGGACTCTCATCGGGCAACGAATCAACAATCGAGGAGAAACCAAAAATAGAAGTGGTTCAAAATCAAAAGGGTAAAGATTTAGATTGTTTACCAATAGTATATTTTTAATAAATGAAAGTGTTCTAATGGTTCGTGTTACGTTTAGGTGTTGACGAGCGAGAAGGTTTAGTACTCACGATATCAAGGTGTGTAACTTCACAGATGTCATACCGTAGTATTGAGCAAAATCGTAAAAATGACAAAATCGGTACATTACGAAATAATTGGTATTTTTGGTGAAATTACATGAAAATGATTAAAATAGTGAAAATTACGAAAACGCCCTCGATAAGTTAATTGGTAAAATGTAAATTTTATGTCTCATGTGTAAAATGGGCCAAAAAGTATGCTAGATAGTAAAATGGGCCGAAATCCCTGCTAGATCGTTAAATGGGTCGAAATCCCTGCTAGATCGTTAAATGGGCCGAAATCCCTATTAGATCGTAAAATGGGCCAAAAAGTATGCTAGATAGTAAAATGGGCCAAAATCCCTGCTAGATCGTTAAATGGGTTGAAATCCCTGCTAGATCGTTAAATGGGCCGAAATCCCTGCTAGATCGTAAAATGGGCCAAAAAGTATGCTAGATAGTAAAATGGGCCGAAATCCCTACTAGATCATTAAATGGGCCGAAATCCCTGCTAGATCGTTAAATGGGCCAAAATTCCTGCTAGATCGTTAAATGGGTCGAAATCCCTGCTAGATCGTTAAATGGGCCGAAATCCCTGCTAGATCGTTAAATGGGCCAAAGTTGCAAGATTTTAAATGGGCTAAATGATATTTTGTATTATGGGCCTTAATAAAACACAAATTTTGAATCACATGTAAATTGAGAATTTTTGCAAATTTTCATATGTATATAGACTATTATGCATACATGTTGCATGGGTTGGGATAAATGATGAAGAGAAGAAAGGCCTATTGCCAAAATCTAGTTCGGTGGCTCTACCACAAAAATTTTAAATGGCTGATTGCCTCTAGTTCGGTGGCTCACCACAAATATTTTAATGGCTCAATGCCTCTAGTTCGGTGACTTTGTCACAATCTAGTTCGATGGCTCGCCACGATATAAAATGGCTAAATGCCTATGATTGGTGTGTTGGCGGGTGGGTTGACTTGATCCCCACAGTGTGATGGTTGGTACGGTGGTGTGTAGCGGATGGAAATTAGGTTTGGGTGGGAAATTTCATTTTGCATGTATCTCATTATTTTTGCTAAATCTATTAGTGGGCTCAAGCCCAATATTTATGACTTGATGATCCGCCCATGGATAGAGTAAGTAAGTTATACATCGAGTTCGAGTAACTCACACCTTCAAATTTTTCATCTCGTAATGGAACTTGACGTGGACTTGGGCGAGGATGACTTCGTGGAGGCCATACCGCAAACATGGGTTAAATAAACTTTGAACTTTTAATAAGTATTTTCTTTAAATTGCTATTTTGGGTATGATGTAATAAGGCCTCTATAATGTTTTATGGATTTTATGTGTGGATGGATTTAAATTATGTTTTGGACTATTAATATGGGCTTATGTTTATCCTATAATGTTTTCTTCAATTACTTTGGATTTTCAAACATATGAGATACCTTATCTATTCTTAATTTTCAAATACTTTTAACTTTTATTAAAAAAATTACTTTTGGGTTTTGACAATTGAATATTAAATAATAATAATATTTCCAACTAATGCTTTCTCATATGCATCGAACTTAAATTGTTCTCTTGGTTTTAATTAAACTTTATTTTTAAAATGATTTTGTAATTTCCAATTCACCTTAATCTTTAAGATAGTTCGATCTATGTAACAAACCAAATCTCGTCTTAACGCATAGACCGGGTTTGGGGTGTTACATTTAATGGTATCGAGCCGCTTTCAAAACTCTACTTGTGGTTGGGTTCAAGAAATAACTTCATATGAAATTATTTCAATTATGTTTTAAAGATTAGTATGGTACCACAAGCATCCCAAGCACCAAGTCAAGTAAGTATTCACATCTTGAATAATTATTATGACGATGATATGATCATAGGAACACTCTAGAACTTCTAGTTTTAGATGTTAAAAATCGTAGAGATTGAGACTATAGGATGTGTTGCGAAAAACAACTTTATCTCTCAAATCTCATAAAACACCATTAATAAACATCAAACAATTTTTGATTCATAAAACTTGTAATCAGATTAAATTGAATTAGTCATCATGAGCACTAGAGGGGCGTGGTCGTGAACGCAGTAGACGTGGCCGTGGAAGAGGACGAGGTGTTAGAGGTGCAATTGAAGCACCAAGTCATATGCCAGAAATGGATGCACTGCGTCATTTGAGAATGAGACGGGATCACATGATCATATGGAAGAAGACAATGCTTTGACGCAAGCAATGCTACGAGTCCTGGAAAGGGTCGCTGGAACTAGAATTGGGCCAACAACTCGGGGGTCGATTTCGGAACGACTCAAGTCTAATAATGCGAAGTTTTAGAGGAGTTTCGGTGTAGCTCAATGTGGTGAATATTGGCTCAAGTCGTGGAGCGGATTATGGATGATCTGGAATGCAATCGTCGAAAGCGTAAACCGAAAGGAGCTGTGTCCTCGCTAAGAGACGAGGCGTATCAATGGTGGCTTACTATTCGAGAAGGCACCGAGGCTGCACTAATTACTTGGGAATTCTTTAAAGCTGCCTTCCAAGGGAAATATGTTGGAACAAGTTATGTGGACACCCGAAGGAAGGAGTTTCTAAATCTTGTTCAAGGGAGTAAGACAGTGGCAGCGTATGAGGCTGAGTTTTTACGCTTGAGTCACTATGCTCAGACAATAGTGTCAACGAATCATGAACATTGTGTGTCATTCGAGGATAGGCTGAATGATGAGTTGAGGGTTCTAATTGCCCCACAACAAGTTAGAACTTTTGCCACGCTTGTGGAGAAGGCCAAGATAGCCAAAGAGGCTAAGAACTCAGAACGTCAGAATCGAGAAAGATTTAGGAACAAAAGAGATATAAAGCGATCGGGTTCTTTAAAAGGTTTCAAGAGGCCTCGGAATGATGAACCACTCAAGGTAGAGCACCTAGAGCTAATAATCAAAGTCGAGATTGTCTTGAATGTGGAAAAGGGCATTTTGGAAGTCTTTGGAGGAAAATAGGCACTTGTTACAAATGCGGTTCAATGGATCACCAATATAGAAATTGCCCTCAACGTCATTTGGATCACGACTCGTAAAGTTTGTAATCTTGATGCACAACCGCCAGAGGTACTCGGCAGACCACCGAGAGGTCGTGGACCGTGTCGTGGTGGTAATGAGGTTTGGACGTGGTCAAGGTGCACCGGTCGAGGCAATGGTCCTAGAGGTAACACGATGCAAGATGGCCGAGATTGGTCTATACGATTAGACGTCGTGAGGATGGCATTGCACGATGTAATAAGCGGTACGTTCTTCATCTTCGATGTACTGTTATTCTTTAATAGATATTGGTTCTATCCACTCGTATGTTGCTAGCACCATATCCGGAAACACGAATCTAGAATCAAATTACCGATAGTGAGATGATGAATTAGTCCTTTAGGACAATCGGTAATTGTAAATAAACTATTTAGAGACGTGCCCTTAGAAATTCAAGAGGAGGTATGTTTGGCAAATTTGATGGAATTGCCTTTCGGTGAATTTGATCTCATTCTGGGCATGGATTGGTTGGTTAAGCATAGGGTGCATTTGGATTGTGCTGAAAAGCGGATGTCAATAAGAACCTCGGATGATAAAGAAGTAATAATGATAGGTGAATGAAGGAATTACTTGGCAAATGTGGTATCGGCGTTGAAGGCAAAAAAGTTGGTGTGGAAAGGGTATGGAGCATTCCTAGCTTTTATTTGTGCTTTGGATGCCAAAGAGTTATCTGTGGATGATGTGAGAACGGTAAAGGAATTTCGGATGTATTTCCAAGAACTTCCGGTATACCTCGGATCGGGAAGTAGAATTTGGTATTGAGCTTTTGCGGAACAGCTCCGGTGTCCATTGCTCCTTATAGAATGGCACGAAGAGTTGGCGAGCTTAAAGCTCAAATTCAAGAATTGTTGGATCGGGATTTATACGATCGAATTGTGTCTCCGTGGGGAGCGCTAGTTTTGTTCGTGAAGAAGAAGGATGGATCGATGCGTATGTGCATTGATTACAGACAATTGAATAAATTGACGATCAAGAATACGTATCTTTTACCGAGAATTGATGACCTGTTTGATCAATTGAAGGGAGCTTCAATTTTCTCCAAAATTGATTTGAGATTGGGTTATCACCAGCTTAAGGTGAAAGAAGCAGATATTTATAAGACGGCATTCAGAACTCGTTATAGACATTATGAGTTTTTGGTGATGCCGTTTGGATTAACCAATGCACTAGCCGCATTTATGGACATGATGAACCGATTCTTTCAACCATATTTAGACCGGTTTGTGGTGGTGTTCATAGATGACATTTTGGTTTATTCAAGAAATGATGAGGAGCATGGCACGCATTTGTGTATAGTATTGCAGCTACTTCATGATAAGTAACTTTATGCCAAATTCAGTAAATGTGAATTTTGGCTAAAAGAAGTGACTTTCTTGGGTCATGTGGTATCAGTTGAAGGAATAAGGGTGGATCCTCGGAAGATTGAGGCTATTCTGGATTGGAAACCACCAAAGTCGGTAGCTGAAATTTGGAGTTTCTTAGGATTGGTTGGTTATTATAGACGCTTTGTTGAGGGATTTTCATTGATTGCTGCACCCCTAACTAAACTGTTGCGAAAGGGAGTACCGTATGTTTGGACTGAAAAACAACAAGAGAGTTTCGAGAAATTGAAGAAGATTCTGACGGAAGCACCAGTTTTGATTCACCAAGGTGAAAAAGAATTCTTGTTCTTGTGATCGCCTCACACGGATTGGGTTGTGTCTTGATGCAAAATGGAAAGGTGGTGGCATATGTTTCTCGGCAGTTGAGACCGCATCAAGTAAACTACCCTACTCATGATTTGGAGTTAGCTGCAGTGGTCTTTGCTTTAAAGATTTGGAGGCACTATCTCTACGGTGAGAAGTCTATCATTTATACGGATCACAAGAGTCTTAAGTACCTCCTTACCCAAAAGGAGTTGAATTTGAGACAACGGAGATGGGTGGAATTATTAAAGGATTATGATTTCTCAATCGAGTATCATCCTGGAAAGGCTAACGTGGTAGCTGACACGTTAAGTCGTAAGGCGGTATCTGAATTGAGAGCAATGTTTGCTCATTTGAGTTTATATGAGGATGGTAGTCTATTAGCAGAACTTTAGGTGAAACCTCTGTGGTTAGAACAAATCAGGGAAAAGCAGACATCAGATAAAAAGTTGGGACTTTTATTCCAGCTGGTTGAAAGGGGTGAAATAGAGGATTTTGGTATAAACACGAATGGAGTCTCAGCTTTTCGTGGAAGGGTTTGTATGCCTAAAGACTCGTAATTGAGGCAAATGATTCTACGGGAGGCGCATAGTAGCCCTTATGTTATGCACCCGGAGGAAATAAGATGTATCGAGATCTCCGTGAATAGTATTGGTGGCGGTGGTTGAAGCGTGAGATTTACGAATTTGTAGGAAAATGTTTGACTTGTCGCAAGTGAAGGCGAGCATCAATTTTCGTCAGGTTTGTTACAACCAGTAAAGATTCCTCTTTGGAAATGGGAGCGAATAACTATGGATTTTGTTAGTGGGTTACCTTTAACACCTACTAAGAAAAATTTTGTATGGGTAGTAGTTGATCGTTTGACGAAGACTGCTCATTTTCTTCCGGTTTGTACGGATTATACATTACAAAAATTGGCTAAGTTGTATGTATCTAAAATCGTGAGGTTGCATGGGGTACCAGTGTCAATTATATCAAATAGGGATCCTAGATTTACATCACGATTTTGGAAACCTCTGCATGAAGCCTTGGGGACAAAGTTGAATTTCAGTACGGCTTTTCATCCTCAATCTGATGGTCAGTCGGAAAGAGTAATTCAGATATTAGAAGACATGTTAAGAGGTTGTGTGATTGACTTCAGAGGTAGTTGGGGAGGATTTTCTACCACTGGCAGAATTTGCGTATAACATTAGCTATCAGTCTAGCATTCAGATGGCACCCTATGAGGCATTGTATGGTCGTAGGTGTCGTACTCCTACTTGTTGGACTGAATTGGGCAAACGACAGATGTTGGGTCCTGAATCGATATCTGAGACCGAAGAAAAAGTAAAGGTTATTCGAGCACGGTTAAAGGAAGCTTTGGATAGACAAAAGTCGTATGCAGACCTGAAGCGGAAGGATATCGAGTTTGCTATGGGAGAGCAGGTCTTCCTGAAGGTCTCACCTTGGTAGAAAATTTTCGGATTCGGAAAGAAGGGCAAGTTGAGCCCTAGGTTCATCGGGCCATATCGTGTGACGAAGCGTGTTGGTCCAGTGGCTTATCAAATTGAATTACCTCCGGAGTTGGGTCAAATTCATAATGTTTTCCATGTTTCCATGTTGAGGCGCTATAGATCGGATCCATCTCATATAGTACCGGTAGAAGAAGTGGAATTAAATTCAGACTTGTCTTTTGAAGAAGAACCAGTGGAAATTATAGACCGAGATGTTAAAGTGCTAAGAAAGAAGACTGTACCGTTGGTCAAAGTTTTATGGCTTAATCACGGAGCGGAGAAAGCTACGTGGGAGCCTGAGGATGCAATTCGACAACAATATCCTCACCTCTTTTAATCAGGTAAATTTTGAGGACAAAATTTTCTTTTAAGGGGGTAGAATTGTAACATCCTAAATATTCAAGTATCATTATGTTGCTAAATGTTAGTTCGGGTTTACTTGGAGTTAGAATAAAAATATTAGTTAAGTGTATTTTTGAGTAAAGAAATTTGGTGATCTTGAGACTTAAATTAATTAAGTACAAAAAGATGGCATAAGATGAGCTAGTGACAAAGTGGTGATGGCGCCATGAGTTGGACATGAGGGAAGGAGTTTGAATCACCTAGCATGCAATTAGGAATTTTTATTTTTTTTGCTTTATCCTATGCATATGTCGGCAAGGAGATAAGGTTAGGATGTGTTGGATTGTTTTTATTTTGGTAAGAAGATTAAGGTTTTGGAAAGCTAAAGATAATGGCTTGAATTAGGGGATTATGTTTCTTCAACTTAAGGAAAAAAGAGGGGAAAAAGGCTTAAGTGTAGGAAGATGTTTTGAAACTTCCTAATGGCCTTTTGACCATTGTATTTGACTGACATTGAGGCTAGGGGGATGCCTGGTTTTGGTTGAGGGATGGTAAGCTTGGATGTTAGGAGAACACTTTCATTTGGTCATTTCTTAGCAAAACATCTTTTCCCTTCACCCATATTCTCTCTAGCGAAATATTGCCAACATACTTAGGTAAACAATTCTTTTTTTTGAGCCATTCTATTGTGACCATTTTGGTTTTGAAATTTTTCTCTCCCAAATCTTTCCTTCTCATTGTGACCGAAAGTACTTAGGCAAACAAGTATCTTTCTTCTTTTCATTTTCTCATTTTCTTCTCCTATGCCAAATGCATTTTCTTCTAAACTAAGTACCCTTTTCTTCTCTTTTCTTTCCTCTTTTCTCTTGAAACCAATTATATTACTTCTATTTCCACTTCTTCATTTTCTTCTTCATTAAAATTTTCTCCAATTCTTTCATCCATGGCCGAATGTTAACTTATTCTTGTGCCAAAATTTCTTCCATTTTCTTTGATCACAACCGATTTCCTTTAATCATAATCGAATTCTTCTTACTCAATTATCTTTCCAATCATGGACATTAGTGAGATTTTGGAGGGTAGAAACTCAAGGTGATCTTGAGTATTTTTGGAACTTTGGAATCGATTTCAAGAATCAAGGTAAGGAGATTTTCTTTTAAGGAATCTTATTCATTATATTAGTATAGTTAGTTATTAATCGATTTCGTTTTAGGGACATAATCGATTGATCGTTTCTCGAGGAACGAAGTTAATCGTGGTAAGCCAAATCTCAAATCTTATAAATTGTTAGCCATATTTCGATATTTTATAGTCGGACTAATGATCTTATGTCTTTAGAGACATTCAAGATAGAGGTAAAAGGGCGCCTATAGTCTTGAAAGAGGGCGGTTCCGTTAATCCCCTAATTATAAACGAAGGGTCGTTTGAAATCCGGACTTTCCATTGGTTTCTGAATCTTCAACAGAGGAGAATCAATTGTTCGAGGTTATTCGTACTCTCGAGCCTTTGTATGTTCGTGGATTCTCATCGAACACGAATCAACAATCGAGGAGAAACCAAAATAGAAGTGGTTCAAAATCAAAAGGGTAAAGATTTAGATCGTTTACCAATAGTATATTTTAATAAATGAAAGTGTTCTAATGGTTCGTATTACGTTTAGGTGTTGACGGCGGGAAGGTTTAGTACTCACGATATCAAGGTGTGTAACTTCACACTTATCTCGGGTTAGATGTCATACCGTAGTATTGAGCAAAATCGTAAAAATGACAAAATCGGTACATTCTGAAATAATTGGTATTTTGGTGAAATTACATGAAAATGGTTAAAATAGTGAAAATTACGAAAACGCCTCGATAAGTTAATTGGTAAAATGTAAATTTTATGTCTCATGTGTAAAATGGGCCAAAAAGTATGCTAGATAGTAAAATGGGTCGAAATCCCTGCTAGATCGTTAAATGGGTCGAAATCCCTGCTAGATCGTTCAATGGGCCGAAATCCCTGCTAGATCGTAAAATGGGCCAAAAAGTATGCTAGATAGTAAAATGGGCAGAAATCCCTACTAGATCGTTAAATGGGCCGAAATCCCTGCTAGATCGTTAAATAGGCCGAAATCCCTGCTAGATCGTTAAATGGGCCGAAATCCCTGTTAGATCGTTAAATGGGCCAAAGTTGCAAGATTTTTAAATGGGCTAAATGATATTTTGTATTATGGGCCTTAATAAAAACCTGAAATTTTGAATCACATGTAAATTGGGAATTTTTGCAAATTTTCATATGTATATAGACTATTATGCATACATGTTGCATGGGTTTGGATAAATGATGAAGAGAAGAAAAGGCCTGTTGCCAAAATCTAGTTCGGTGGCTCTGCCACAAATATTTTAAATGGCTGATTGCCTCTAGTTCGGTGGCTCTGCCACAAATATTTTAATGGCTCAATGCCTCTAGTTCGGTGACTTTGTCACAATCTAGTTCGGTGGCTCTGCCACAGATATAAAATGGCTAAATGCCTACGATTGGTGTGTTGGCGGGGTGGGTTGACTTGATCCCCACAGGTGTGATGGTTGGTACGGGTGGTGTGTAGCGGATGGAAATTAGGTTTGGGTGGGAAATTTCATTTTGCATGTATCTCATTATTTTTTGCTAAATCTATTAATGGGCTCAAGCCCAATATTTATGACTTGATGATTTGGCCCAGTGGATAGAGTAAGTAAGTTATACACTGAGTTCTGAGTAACTCACACCCTCAAATTTTTCATCTCAGGTAATGGAAATTGACGTGGACTTGGGCCGAGGATGACTTCGTGGAGGCCATACTGCAAACATGGGTTAAATAAACTTTGAACTTTTAATAAGTATTTTCTTTAAATTGCTATTTTGGGTATGATGTAATAAGGCCTCTATTAATGTTTTATGGATTTTATGTGTGGATGGATTTAAATTATGTTTTGGACTATTAATATGGGCTTATGTTTATCCTATAATGTTTTCTTAAATTACTTTGGATTTTCAAACATATGAGATACCTTATCTATTCTTAATTTTCAAATACTTTTAACTTTTATTAAAAAAAATTACTTTTGGGTTTTGACAATTTAATATTAAATAATAATATTTCCAACTAATGTTTTCTCATATGCATCAAACTTAAATTGTTCTCTTAGTTTTAATTAAACTTTATTTTTAAAATGATTTTGTAATTTTCGATTCACCTTAATCTTTAAGATAGTTCGATCTATGTAACAAACCAAATCTCGTCTTAACGCATAGACCGGGTTTGGGGTGTTACATGTCTGTTGTTGATAGAATTCACCATTTTTTCCACATCCTCCAGTTTGCACCATAAAGATGTCTCTGCATTCATGTTTGTTCTTTTGCTGTTGATTTTGGCTTTGCCCTTTCTTATCTTGCTGGTCTCTGCCTCCTTCAATATTGGCTTGTCCTTGCCTCGAGTCATTCTTTCTACAGAGGGTTCATTGATTGGGCCCTTGTTTTCCAATATTTCCTCACTAGCACGGGGCATGATCCCTCTTTGCTGGCACAATAGCATCTCCAGTGATGGGAAGACTAAGATCCCAGTCTGCCTTGCGGTGCAGTCAGTTATTTCTTGGTGAAGTATTAGGCCCACATCAATTTTTTGGCCCTTGACTATTAAATGTATCAAGCACATTCTGTCTAGGGTGACTGTGGTACCATGAGTGGAGGGCTTTAGTCTGTAGTTGACAAAGTGAAACAAAATTTTACCTTGTAGTGTTACGAAGCGATAGTGCATCGTATAGTTCTTTTGATGGGAACCCGTCCAAACTACTCCCTCAACACACAAGTCTCTCACCAACAAGTTGCATTTTTCATCTGTGATGTCATCCATGAACTCAGAGTGTTCGTCGACATCAACCTTGGTGTTGTACAGCTTGTTGATGTTTGCCGCGTCAGTAAACCTTCTCAAACGAAAATAAATTCTAACTCATGATCGTAGAGATTGGCATAGAACTCACATACCAGTGAAGGAGAGTAGCTTCCAGGATGGTTGCAAAAAGTTTCCCACTTTAACTTCGAGATGGTTTTGGAGACTTGCTTACCTAAATCCTATTATGACAAAAGAGAAATGCCCTGCTTGGGATGAAAGTTGCGTTTCAATATGTTGTTGTGAAATCTTTCCTTTGCCACTTTGTTCAAAAAGACTACTGGCTCCTTTGTCCGTACTGGCCTGGGTGATTCCAATTCACGGACTATGGTAGCAGAGGATGCATGTTCCCTAGTAGATTTGGTGGCTTTCTTGACACTGCAAATATCTGTCAAGTACGGCTACAATTCTGGATGCAATTTGGAATTAACTCATGTAGCGACATTAATGCAATAAGATAGCAAAATTAAGGATAAAATAGGCTAGGATTCATTGAGTTATAAAATGCAAGTTAGTAAACTGAAAATGCTAAAATGTATGCTAAGGGTAACTAAATGGGAACAATTTAACCAATAAGTAGGGGGAAACCTATGTTCTTTCTAGTGCGATCACATCACCATAAGTGTTTTTATTATCATACAATGCCATGGGTCTCAGCCACATGGTCCTATACGTACTCTCATGTCGTGATATGCCATTCTGGTCCTTATCTCATTAGAGGCATCACCAGGAGTATTTTCGTCGTTACCGTGATCTCCTTGTCCAGATAGCAATGTCCCTACCTTATCAGAGGCATCGTAAATGGTTGTTGATTTAACGCCCTAAAATTTTAGAGGTCATGGTTGTTAGATTCTATCGTTAGCAAGTATTTGTTTTAGTGGTTAGTGGCTCTAGTTGTGTGTTAGGGTCTTGGGTTCAAATATCAATTCAATCGTTTTTGTTCTTAGGCCTATCTGATTTAAAATAAAATATGTTTTGTTGTCAAAATAATTCTGGAGTTGGTTTTAAATGAGTTTTTTTAAAAATATATAATAATAAAATCAAGTAGTTAATTTAAAATGTTTTATCTTTTGGGTTTGTTTTGAAATAAATAAAACAAGGTATTTAATTTATGTTGTGCTTATCCATTTTTTTAAAAAAAATTAATTCCATCTTTTTTTTTAATTTTGTAAAAAAACCAAAACCCACGTTCCCACTTCTGTTATTTCTCTAACCCATGCCGCAAATTTCAATTCCAAATTTTTTTTGTTGCTTTCATATTTTTGTCTATTCTTTCGTTTTTTTTTTTTTTTGGGAATTTTCTTTAAATGTTGGGCTACTATTAATTTTTGAAGCAATAGTTGTGATTCTTTGACTGCAAACCGAACGGTAAGTGTTTAAGTTCAGTATGCTATGCATTTCTTTTTTTTTTTTTTTGTAGATGTGTTGGATGTTGGGTTCTATTAAATCAGATTAGTGATATTGTATTAATTCTAATGCATTTTTAGGAGTAGTACAAGAGGCAATGGGTGACCCTCCAGCAATTTTGAATTTACGTAGTGGTTGTTCGTTCATCGGCAAGTGTGTGGTTGTGTTATGAAGGGTTGTTTTAGTTTGATTGGGGTCGATTATTAGTTACGTTTTTGCAAATCATTATTGAAATTGGTTGATTTAATTATCAATATAGGCTTTAAGATTACTCATGTTGAATCAGCATCCAGGTGTGTAACGAGAAACCCGAAAAATAGCGGACAACAAAAGCCAAAATTGGGCACTGTTGACGCCATACATTAGTGTGGTAAGCCGTGTGTGACACACGGCCGTGTGATAGACCATGTGCTGGACCATGTGTGACACACGGTCTGGGCTATTTTAGGCAGTGTGGACCACACGGGCGTGTGTAGGTCGTGTGCTAGGCTGTGTGGGCCACACAGATTGGGCTATTTGGGTCGTGTGGGCTACACGGACATGTAAAATTTATAATTTTTCTCTAAGGTCGTACACATCGTCCCTATCGACAATGGGCCTTCCATAGGGTCGATATATGATTAAATATAGTAGAAAACATGAAATTAGTCATCTATCAGTATGATTACTGCTATTTGCAAGTGTATTTGAGATTTCATATGATAAATAAAATCGAAAATATTGTTATATAAGTGATTTGTATCTGATATGTTACATATGATTTCTGCTCTGATTAATCTGATTCTAGGATGGGATATATATTATGTGGAGGAAGTGTTTCTGTATGAGGCAACATCTCGCCCACTATACTGGCAGCATAGCTGCAAATTCTGTAAGTGTCTTAAACCAGACTAAGTGGTGTGTAGGGTTGGATGGGTGTTTTAAACCCCATATGGTGTGTTGGGATGGTTGGAGATGGTGTGTAGTAATTGGGGGTAGAAAATATATATAACTGCATCTGAATTGTTCTGTTAAGATTTTGCACTGTTAAATTTGTCTATTAATAATTATCTATTCGAGTTGTTTGTTACACACTGAGTTTAGAAAACTCATATTTTGTTTGATTGTTATTTTCAAGTAATCCTCAGAGTTAGACTGATTGATGCAATCGGGAGGTAAGTTAATATCATATTTTATTTAATTTGACTTATACAAAATTTTGGTTTGAGATTTTTGCAAAATTTGGACTCTCTGGACATTTTGGACTGTTTTGGGATTTAGAACTTTATTTCCGTATTTAGCTCAATACCGCTTATATGTTTAATTAACGGAATTCACTTTTCTGCAAATTAATGGTTTTCAAATAATGAACTGTGTTTTTCCAAAAGATCACCTTTAAAAAGTTTTCGCTACAAATTATAAGTTTTTAGAAATGTAACAAACAAACATTTTCAATAATAAAATTAAACAAGATATGTTTTCGAATAATCCAGGATTTTTAAGGGTTTATGACTATTATCATGATTGATGAAAACTGATATTCACTACAAAATTACGTAACACTTCCTGATTTGGCCATAAAGTATAGGCCGGGTTTGAGGTGTTACAATTGACTTATCCAACATAGTAGACACTTACCCTAATTCATTTTCATACTTAACTTGTTCATATTTTCTTAACAAAATTCACCTTTCCATACTTGATTTCACATGTGTTTACATCACACATCACTTTATTCATACAACAACTCATTTACTTCAAATACGAACATAGAGTGTCATTACTATACTTCATACACTTACTGGTTATTCGAGATGTTGTCATCATGTGTTTCTACTTACACAGTTAACATGTAAGAGTCAGGGTAGAGACTCACCTGATACTCACCCTTACTGCAGCTCAAAGTTCTAAACCCGAACGTTTTTCTTAAACCAACAACAACAACTACTTAAAGAACATGGAACCATGATTAAATACCCTTTAACAGATTATTTGTTATCATTTCAAGTATAGACAACCTCTATGTAGGGCCTATTATTCATAACTTATTGTTTATATGCTTTTTAACATCCTTACTCTTTCAAAAACTTAACATGCAGAGCTATCAAACTTACTAGGAGGTGGAATATCCACTGATTAACTCAAAACCTTAGGTTCCAGCTTAATAAAGAAGAAAAGAACATTTAAGTTCAAGAAGAATAACCAGGGAGCAATGTTGAAGGAACAAAAACCATCCAGACGATCCCTTCTCACCATATATATACACCAAGTACCTTTTAATGGATCTTGACAAGTGTCAAATGCATTTGACCGGGGAAACCATTTAATTGACCCTTAACCAATCACGTTACAGAATCTGCATACACATCGTTCGAACAAACCAGACATACCAAAACTATGGTTATAACTCATATATGACGTGTTATACTCAACCAGAACTTCTGAGGCATACTCTTAGCTTGCTTTACTTTTTCTTCTATTGAGGAACACTATAAGAATAAATCCTTAAATACTTCTATGGGTATGCACAAAACATTAATTCGTCAAAAACTGTTAATCAGCGGACTACAGTACTATAATACGTCACACAAATAACTTTACAACTATAAGCCTTCTTTTTGAATTCACCATATTCGGGATGTGACAAAATATATCAATAACTTTTGTTGCAAAAATCATTATGCTCTTGTTTTTACACCTTCAATGGCTCAATTCATTTTTCCCAACAATTCCAACAGTTGGAAATCAATTAGAGGCCATAAATACTAGCTTCCAAAGCCTCTACAACAATAAGAGAGATTACAAAAAAATCAAGAGCTACCAAGAAACTTAAAAAAATTCATTACCAACCCTTTGTACTTAAAATTTTCATCTTTCTCTTGTAAACACTTGTGAGCATTGATTGTATTTTCTTAACTCACGTGCTTTTATTAGGTGTGTGCTTCATTTGCAAACATTCTAATCTTGTAAGGATTGTTTCTTTATTTGCCTATTTCTTTGCTCTTTTGAGAGGGTTTGTATTTTAAAATTTGGGTAGAAATCTTAAGGGAGTTGTAAGGTTAAACCTTGTACTCAAAGGTTCATCAAATTAGTGAACTTGGGAAAATCTTTAGTGGTAGAAAGCTAAGGTAGTGTAGTAGGAATTTGGGGATGAACCACTCCAAAATCATTGTGTTCATTGTCTTATTTTCTTATCCTTACTTCCACAAATATTTTAAAGGCCAACTCATCCCCTTCTTGGCTATTTCGATTGCTCGATTGAGCTAACAAATTGTGACACCCTAAACCTGATCGAGACGGACCAGCTTGAATCTGAAGTGACACAATAGCCACCGAAGTGTCTCTCCAGCTCAAGACTACCTAAAACACACCTCAACCTTATAACACCTCAATTCTAACTAATTAACTATCTAATTTTAATGTGGAAGTGATTTTGTGAACCATTTTAGACTATTTCTAATTATTTAACCCTAAGGGTATTTTGGTTATTTTACCATCTAAAGTTAAACAGTCCCATTTTTAGTTCTAAATAATTACCAACCTTCTTTCAGTCAATTTATGCAACCCCTATAAATTTCAGTTTCAATCGAGTTCATTTACTAAATCTAATTATTATTTATTTAATAGGAATTAAAACGTAAATTTTATAAACTTTTAATTCATTACCCAAAATATTATCTAAGAATATTTCTACCAAATTTTAACACCTACAAGTCTAATTCTAAAATATTATCGAGTTTCCCTATCGTTAAAGGCTTCAATTAATCTAATCAAGTTTTAAGACTAAATTATAATCATACTTCGCAACCATCAATTATATCACACAAGGTACATACCTTAGCCATAAGCATTCCACTCCCTGGCAAGCTACAATTAAACTATGTTAGTATAAAATACATGCTTCAAACACCATGTTCTCAATCACCATGTGAACTTTCATCAACATACCATAAACCACACAACAATTAAGCATAAAAATCAAGCATTAAAGTAATTATAACATCACCAAAATAAAAGTCCAAATAAAATTGCAATGTCCATTGCAATTGAATTAAATCTAGTACCAATAAGTGCCACAATGCCCCCTATTGTTTCTAAAGAAGAATCCTTAAGCTACTACCGAGCCTTAATCTTAGATCAGCCTTGCACTCACTCCTCAACTCCTCAAGTCGAAAAAGTTTCTGCACAAAGGTGTGAGAGTGTGAGCTTAAAAAGCTCAGTGAATGATCGTAAAAATAATAAGTAAATCACACCCAATTCATGCATAAATCCAGGCAAATTAAGCATTAAAATTTTAGTCACAATATCACATATTATAATCATAAAAACATATATTATTCCATCAATAAAATTCCAATTTAATATGGCATATGAAATCATAATTTAACTTATAAACATACATTTACATTGGCATAATACATCCATGGAAATATTTAAACATGTGATCATACATTAGATAATCGGATCTCCAAAATCTTACACATCAGAAATAGTTCTGGGTTGAGGGGGCCGAAGCCACACACTCCCTTATATCGCATCACAATCCCGTTGAGTGGAGACACAAGCTCAAAATTCCCTTATTTACTCTACAAATTAGAACTTCTTGAGCCATATGCTCACAAATAACACATATAATGGTAAGTACTCACAAATTCTATGGCATGCCAACTATATCCAATGGATCCACCATGCAATGTTGCCAATATAATCATACATACAAGGCATAAAATCTTATGTTTAAGCACTTAATTTAAGATGTAAAAATGCCATTAAAAGCATGTAGCTTAACAATTTCAACATAAGTAAAATTAAGCACAACAAATGCCTTTGTCCATGAGTCTTAAACCAATCATAACACCAACATCAATTGCTAAAAAAATTAGTAACTCATGCACCAATTAACAATCCATTCAATCCAAATTAATCATACCAAAGGCTTAACACACAATTTTCCAAAAGCCAATTGCAATAATGCTCTTGTAAAATAAAATTAATTTTTGCAAATCCAACCAAATAAGGTGTGATTAAGTCATTAAAAACACTATTTAAAACTTCAATTTAACACATAACTAGACAAATTTACCAATAGCCTTTAAAATCACTCACCTCCAAAGTTTGTTTTTCAAACAAAAGTTTATTCAAGTAGGTAAGTGTGAGCCTCAAATCTGGTTAGCATCAGCCTCATCTCGGTGTGAAGCTTTAACAGAGACAAAATATGCATTACAAACAAACATTAACATCAAGAAAGTCAAAATTTCATAAACTATACGGATTTAAATCGTTTCTATAATCTACCTTACCAAAATTGCACAATTAAGCCAAAACATAAA
The DNA here is from genome assembly GCA_025506655.1 of Gossypium rotundifolium. NCBI lineage: Eukaryota > Viridiplantae > Streptophyta > Magnoliopsida > Malvales > Malvaceae > Gossypium > Gossypium rotundifolium. The sequence goes on along the minus strand of CP106727.1, from coordinate 32,017,459 downwards.
ATTCATCAACTAAACGACCTTCTCATCACCACAAACCACTTCTAAACTTCATTCCTAGTCCATTAACATAAAACCTAAGTGTTACTTTCATCTGTTAAATTGTTTTTAAAATTTTCTAGAAAATCGACGCATCTTCTTGATTAAAATTGAATTTATCAAAATTGATCAACCAAATGAGTTTGATCTCTTGTTTTATGATTTAAAACCTCTTAATAAACATATTTTGAGCTTATAAATCCTTTAAAACTTGGATTCCAACTCAAAATCATGGGTTCACCATTGTTGAGTTCCATGTTCAAGAAAAAAGAAATCAAAACTTGAAAATCGATTTTAATTAATTTAAATAGCAAATAATGATTGAAAACAACTTACAAAAATGAATTTAGCGTAGAGAATTACCTTCAAGTGATCTCAAATTATCAATTTAGAAGATTGAATCAAGATCGTTGAAGAAATTTCGTATGACTCTTGCTCAACTTTGGAAAACTTTTATATAGATTTTGGAGAGAATATTGAGGGAGTAAAAGTTTAGATCTATTCTCTGATATGTGGTCTATGAAAATGGGAAAAAAAAAGAGAGAGAAAAAGCTCTTAATTCGGGGGAAAATGGTGTGCAAAGTGAGTAGTTGCAGTGTTTTTAAAATTGAAAACCCCACCTGATTTTCAAAAATTGGGGAAATTGCCATCAGGCCACTCCCACATTTCCCTTGTTTTACAAAATATTCATTTCCCTCCAAAATTTCGAAAATAAGGATAATTTTCTATAAAATTACTCTTACATTTCCCTTGTTTTGCAAAATGGTCCTATTTAGTTAATATTTTAAATTCTCTCAATTAAACCCCAATTTTAATTTATTTTTCAATTTTAACTAGACCCAAAATATTTATTTTACCCAAAAATTATTTAAAACCATAAAATTAAATTTTGTAAAAATATTTTTATTTTCTGAAATATTATTTATCAATTTTTAAATGAAATTAAGCTAACTAAATTTTAAAAAGTCACTAATAAACATGATTAACTCTTAATTTTTACTCAAAACCCGGTAAACTTACTCGAAACTACTAAACCTATTTTTAGGGCCTTACATTTGTGATGAAGACTTGATTACTATTTGATAGTAATTGACTTTTCATGTAGGAAGATGTAATGGTTACCATGATATAAAATAGGATCATAACGGGAGAATTAATATTATCCCAAAGAGAGTGAGGATATTCTATGAGGGTAACACACTTATAACAAGGTCATTGGATGAGTACTAATTGAGTTGCTTTCGTAATGGTATGCCGTTGGGGAGAGCTCAATCACGATACAATAATGGAATGAATTCGTGACTAAATGAGTTTATAATTAATAGGTAAAAACTTGAAACTTAATTATAAATCATTTGAGCGTCAATTGCATCTCTCCAATCGATCCTTTCGCTAGATTGTTGAAACCAGAAATGTATTGCATGTTGAATCAAAATGAATATAAATGGAGAAATGGAAAACATTTAGAAATGGTTATGGTTTTCTCCGAAATGGAGAAATAGAATAATTTGAAAATGAATGTGGTTTTTTCAAAATGGAAATGGAAATGAAAATGAAAATGAGAAATGATTTATTTACAAATGAACATTGATTTTTCAAAAAATGATCAGAAGAATGAGTTTATGCTTTTGAGTTATTTTAAAGTCTAAATATGAAAATAAATCATTCGATCATAGTGAACAAGTTGAACAGTTAAAATATTAAATATATTTTCTTGAAATTTTACCAGGTGTAAAATCGACATAATTTTACCGGGGTTAAAATTGGGATGAGAAAATTATTTGATATATATTTATTAAAGTTTATTTTGGGAAACAAATTTTGGGTTGGATAAAATTATAAAGTATTGAGTTAAAAGCCCAAAAAGTACTTGTAATTGGACCTGATATGGAAGATACCCAAAAGCCTTTTATGTTAATGGGGTGGATGGCTAACCCTAGTTAATATTAACTAAGGTTGCTGCCACCTATACTCCTAATTAGACAAGGAGTTCATTTTTCTAGTTAAAATAATCTTCTACTATTCAAATAAGGGTTCTACCTTCTCTTCTTATAAATAGATGACACCATTAGAGTTACAAACATAACTTTAAGATATTGTTATTCTGCCCGAATATAGAGAGCCTTTTATTCTCTTAGAATTAAATATATTTTCTGGAATAATGATTCTGCCGGTTTCTATTTGAGAAGAGAACTTTTCTTTCCAAATAAAAGAAAAGAATTTCTAAGTTTTGTGTTTTGATTTAATTGGTTCGAGCCTATGCTCAAAGTAGTTTGTGGTACAAGAATAGCGAAGAAGATCATTTGGTTGAAAGCTGAGAGCGATAAGGATCTGTCTATCTGTAACATTCGATCTAGGGTTTATTGTTACAAATATCACAAATCGAGTTGGTTTTAAAAATTTTAAATTTCCACTGTGTAAAAAAAATGTTTTCAAATCGGGTTTTTTCCAACACGCCCCTTATACACATTATGAGGGGTTTTGGGTCTGTCGTATTGGGTTCAATTATAAGTTCTTCACGGAATTTTAACTCAAAACTTTATAATTTAATCCAACCTAATATGAGTTTTCTGTTTCCCAAAATAAATATTATTTATTAAATTAATTTAAAATTTTTAATTTTCCAATTAAATAATTTCTCAAGCAATTCTATTTTCGTAAAAGTTATGACAACTTATCGTAAAAGAATCTATGAGAAAATATATTTAATTTCCATATTCAACGTGTTCACAATGACCAATTAATTTAATTCCATTTTGAACTTCAATTATTTACTTAAATAATAATTCAAAAACCTAAATTAATTCTTAGGTCATTTCCATACTTAGTGAGAAACCACATTCATTTCCAAATGTAACACATTTCTCTAACTTTATCATTTCTATTCATTTGATTTTTTATTCAATGAGCTAGCAGATAACCAATTGAATATATATAATTAGGGCTCAAATGATTTATACTTAAGCTCCAGCAATTCGTCTATTAATTATAAACTCATTTACTCATGAAGTCATTCCACAATAGTATCATGACTGAGCTCTCTATAATTGCATACCATTATCAAAGCTACTCGATCAATGCTCATCCAATGACCTTGTCATAGGTGTGTTACCTTCATAGGATATCCTTAATCTCTTTAGGATAAATTTGTTATCCCAATATGATCATATTTTATCTCATGGTAACCATCACATCTTTCTTCTTGAAAAGCCAATTACTATGAAATAGTAATTAAGTCATTCATTGACCGCCTCCGGACGTACTAATGTCCAGAGTATGAATACTGCTACAAAATATATGGAATTGAGGCTGTGTCTGCAAGTATACAAGCAAGTCGTAATATAGTTACGACGAAGTAAGTGAGTACTCCAAGGATCGTATCCAAGGGATTGCAGTTTGGAGAAAACTGATATCAAGCCAATTACTGGAATAATTACTAATCTACTTGAGTCACAAATTAGTAGTGTTAATATGGAAGCAAGATGAAATTAATATTAATAAACTAAATAAATTGAAATAAACCTAAATCTACTCCTAAGTTCATGTATCGACTTCTCCTATCCCGTGTCTCGACTACGCAAGTTCCTTTAGCCTACATCCAATTTTTTTGCCTAATTAATTGGCTCTATCCAACCAGCTAGTCATCAACCTAGTTGCGCCTCTTAGCATCCAATTAACCTAATAAGTCGACAAGAACTACTTATCTCTTGACCTCACAGTCCAAACTAGATTGGGGTAAGGTGTTTACGGATATGCAATACCGATTTCAGGTTCATTCCCAACTATAGGACTTCATAGGGTTATTAAACTTAGGGTTTTAGGTTATTCCTTTCCTAACTAACTGATTCGCTATGAAAATCTATCTTTCAATCAATTAATTAGGTTAAAACAATCGAAACATGTGAAATATATATAAAACATAAATTGATTCTAATCTTTACACAAACATTCAACTAACAATGTTAAAGAAAGAGATTTAAAGAATAGAATAAGAAAAATAGATGCCCATGGATTTATTGATGATAGCGTGGCTCTGAAACAATCTTCACTTGCGAAAGTCTCACTTTGGAATAGGATTTTCTAATTACAAGAACATAAAATAAACTAAGTTAAAACTAAGAACAAAATAAAAAACCTAAGAATAATTTTTGTCTCCCAAAAATTGTATGTAATATCCTCAATTAGGGGTTATGCATTTAGTGCATAATGCAAGTGTTAGCATGCTTTAGTGAGTGTGTTTGGAGGTGTTTGAGGGGCTTTGGAAACTTTAGGATGGAAGAGGAAGCTTGGAAATGTAAGGAAATGTAAGGAAATGTAAGGAAATGCTTTAGAAAATATTAAGTCTTAAGAGGAAGCTTGGAAATGTTAAGAGGAAAGTGAACATTTTTGGAAACTTGGAAATGTTAAGTTTAAAAGAGGAAAGTGAACATTTTTGGAAACTTCGAAATGTTAAGTTTAAAAGAGGAAAGTGAACATTTTTGGAAACTTGGAAATGTAAGGAAATGTTTTAGAAATGTTAAGTTTAAAAGAGGAAACTAAGGCAAGGTGGTCTTAAGAAAATTAATAGAAGAAATTTGACACAAGAACGAGCTTGGAGAAGTGGCTAGGAGGCACCACTTAAAGCCCAATAAGTGACACCACAATCAAGGGGAAGGAGCCTAGGTTCGAGTCACGTGGGAAGCAAATAAAGAGTTTTATTTTGCAAATGTAGATTAGCAACAGAGGGACGGCACAAGGCTATAATTTAGGAGTTTTATTCTTTTATTTTAAGAGATAAATGGTGGATAAATAAGGGATAAATAATGGATTTATTTTAAGAGATAATTGATGGATTATTGGTAATTTAAATAAAGAGATAAAGAGGAAAATAAGGGAGGAGTGATGGCCAAGTAAGGGACTCTAAGCTTAGTAATTTCGACTAAGCTAGAAGAAGGATAATAGAATATCATTCATACTTTTTGCCTCTCTTTCAAGCACTCTTTTCTCTCCAAGCTATCATCTTCTTCTTCTTTTCTTTTTATCTATTCTAGCCGAACTTTCCATTCCCCTATTTTCACCATTGTCGTCACCCTTAATACTCCATACCCTTTTCTTTTATGACCCTTGTGGAAGCCGAATCCATAACCCTTATTACTCCTTTCAAGAGCCGAATATATAGGGTACTTCTAGTCAAATTTTCATCAAGTTCAAAGCCAAATATCTCAGTGGAGATTGACATAGTCTTGTCAAATTCTTGATGAGGTAAGATCTCATTCGGTTCATCCTTTTTCTTTTAATATTTGCCAAAATCTAGGACTAACCCCATTAATATCTTGTTGCCGAAACTTTGAAGAGATCTTTCGGGATTTACTAAGTGTCGACTACAAGGAAGGAGAAATTTTTTTCTCGAAGGTACACCATAGGTCGCGTGTTCCCTAGTTATTCGGTGAGTTTCGGGATTTAAAATCCACAAGGTAAGTATCTATAGCATTCGGCCAAGGCCATGTTGAGTAAATAGATGTGTTTCATTAATATTTAAAAGCCGAAACACTCCTCATGAAAGCCAAAAATTTCTTCTTTAGAGGGCCATAGCCGAACCTTATAAGCCTTATTTCCTTTTCTTCTTCATCATTATTTTGAGCCATAGTCGAATGTGCAGTTACCATTTGAAAGGCTAGCCGAATCTTGTTGTGGAACCTTTCCTCTTTAGGTCTCTTAAAGCAACGAAGTGGTAAGTAGATCCTTTTCTAGTAATCGATTTTAGATTCTCCTCATGAGTGTGCCGAAACCATATGGTTAGGCCTTGGTTATATGGGTGGTCGAATATGTTTAGAGGCCATAGTAATAAATGTTCTTTTATGTGTAGCCGAAGGGAGGAAGCACTAGGGATTCTTTTGGGATTCGATTTATCAAGGTGAGTCTATAAGGTATTCGGCCAAGGGCCATTTGTTTAGATGTTTATTTATGGCCGATTCTAACCATGACTATAGGGATTTCGACAGGCTTTTGGGTACAAGTGTGTGATTTCAGGATTCAGAAGAAATAGGTAAGAGGTTGCTAATATTCGGCCATAGGCCATTATGTTTATTAGTGTTGACCGATTTTGGGTTATGGATGTTTAGGCAATTTGACAGTGATTAAGAGGAGCTTTCGAGATTTTGATTCATTTTGGTAAGAATATTAAGTGTGGATTCGAGATTTGGTAGAAGACCAAATCGGCATTAAGGGAGGAGGAAAACCATGTTCCAAGATCTGGTTAGATTCAAATAGTTCGGATTTAGCTAAATAGTCAGGTGCATAGTTATCGCACTATTCTCTTGTTGTGTGTATGTGTTATATTTATAAATATGTATATGATGTGAATGATAGCCGAAATAAGGGCTAAAAAGGTGGATACCCATGATGGGTAATCGATTAACAAGGTCAGTATTTTATGACGTTAATTTATGTATGATATATGTATGAAAATGTGATGGCATGTGATGTATGCTATTTTAATGATATTGTGGCATGATACATGGGGCTTGGGATGTGACTATCAAAGGAAATGGTGTACATTATGTACGCGGTCTAATGTTAGCCTTATGCTACATTAGCGCTTGATGTTAGCTATGTGCTTCATCAAGGGAGGTGTTGGCTAGGTGCCACATCTCGGCGGTTGATAGCTGTGTGCATCACCGTGGACTGATTGATATGTGGGATCACTTATGTGATCGATGGTTCAGCCACGGCCTTGTGCAGCAGGTCTGCCAAGGTAGGATATGTGGATCACTTAGTTGATCGGTGGATTAGCCACGGCCTTGAGCAGCAGGTCTGCCGAGGTAGGTGTGACGGATGGATAATAGGTTGAGTTGGGCTTTATAATTGCATGATTATATATATGGTCTGTGTGGATATGGGCCAAGCCTATATATGGGACATGTGAAATAACTATGCACTGAGTCTGTTTGACTCACCCAATATTTCTCAAACCTTACAGGTGATGCATAAAGCTTGGATCGGGTTGGAGTGGATACAAGGTGGCCCATGCAGAAGTTGATTTTCTTTTTTTTATACATTTTATATTATCAGTGCTTTGGGCATTTATTTGATGTAATAAGGGCCACTTATGGTATTTGGGAAACTTTATTTATGGTTTGAAGTTTATTTTATTAAATGAACTAATAATGGAAAAATATTTTTGAATCGATTTATATTATAATAACTTATGTAAAAGTTTTAATATTTTGAATTTATAACAACTAAATTTTAATGGACTTTTAAATACACAATGTTTTATTAAAGATCACAAATTTTCACGTTTTCACCTTTAAGGCAAATTCTTCGCAAATGTTTTCCGCAGTGACATACCAGATCCGGTCAAGGCTCGTGGGCGGGTTTGGGGTGTTACATTGTATGTTTAAACTGATTACAATGACCTGTATATAGGCTAAACTCAGAATATTAAAATGCCTAAATTATGCTTGAAGTCCTTAGAGTTTGACTAGGAAAAAATACTCCTAATTTCCCCTAAAAAATGCAATTATCTCGTGTAGGGAGTTTTTAGGCTATGCAGGGGCAGTGTTGCAACACAGGCCTGTAGTGTTGCAACACCAGATCTGGTGTCGCAACATCAAAGGGCCGTGTCGCTACATCGAAGGCAATTTCACTCCATGGCTTTGTTTTTGCTTCTATCTTTGATGTTGCGACATTGGTATCTTGATGTCGCAACATATGCATCAGTTTGGCCCGAATATGCATCTTTAGCTCCCGATTTGTCCTACAAGACCATGTAACCTTATTTAGATATATAAAATGTAATAAAAACTATTAAAAAGAATAAATTAATACTTTAAGCATGAAAACCTAAATATATACTACGATGCTTTGATTTAACTATTAAACAAGCTAAAATTATGTGTAAAATGGATATAAATAATAGTGTAATTTGGGGCAGATCACTCCCCTACAGTTAACTTGATGACTGTCCTTAAGCAACCTAAACACATAAATAGGAAAAAGAGAGAAAAACAAATTTTAATGTGAAAATGACTTGATTTCTTTCTTTAAATAAGAAAGAGTTAGTGAAGATGGATGTAAATAAGAACCTCACATTTAAACTCCCCCACACTTAATTTTTTGCTTGTCATTAAGCAAACCAGGTCTAGACACATAGCATGTGATAAGAAGACGTGCCTTGGATGTTATTACTACTAAGAACATGATTGTCAAATATTAAAGGTATACCAATTCTTATCACACATGTAACTTAACCTTGATAGTTCGATACCTTTAAAACTTTTTAAAGCAAATTAAGATTTGTTTACAAAGTTACATTACTAAAAAATTAGAAGCAATTCCCATGACTAGATGTTTAACAATATCACCATTAACATAAACCAAATAGATATATAGCAAACACAATCATGTGAATAAAAAAATATTCATTAAGTATAATTGTTAGCTATTCCAGAAGATTATGCATAGAGAATGCTTAAGTCACATTGGTCTTCTAGGCTTGTAACGTTCTGAGGCTTAAGATGGTATGAGTTCAAAGAAAGATATGGCTCAAAATAGTTCAAACACTAGAAATAGTTAGACACATGACATTGTTCTCTCTCTTCCCCTTAATGCCCCATCCAAGCTCACCGCATTTTGTCTCCATCTCTCACCTACCTTATCTCTCTATGTAGGAAGATACAATATAATACTAGTAACTATGGTCGGCTTAACGAGTTTTGGTGCACTGATGACTGAGTTTTCTCTCACTTATATGACTTTTTGTTTTGTCACTTTGACTTTTTACTCTTTTTTCAGTAACAATGCTTTTATTTCCGTTCTATACTTTTTTTTGTTTTGATTATTTTTGGAATTTTCTTTTTTCACATATTTTTGCTCGATCTATAATCACTATATCACATTGTTTCTTCCTTTTTTGATCTTTTTTATAACCACAGTGATGTATCTACCTAAACTCTCAATATCTATAGCCTGATGTCTACTTCGTAATGTATTAAAGGACCAATGATAGAGAAAAGTTCAAGTTTTATGTGTGGTCTTTGGGTTTCAATTTTGTTGGTTCATCAAAAAGGAATTATAAAGCTCAAATAAGGAGATTAGGGATTCATAGCATTAAGGTATGGTCATTTGAGAATTGACTATACAAACAATGCCTTAGGTCATCCCTAAGTATCCCACCATGCACAATTTCTTTCATGCTTCAAATTAGACCGAGTTAATAATCATCAATTAAAGCATTCATGTTTCTATGACTATATATAAGACTTATATCTCATATGACATCATCAAACATTCTTACCGAGGTACTTCTAATTAATTTTCCTTAAAAATAATCCAATTATCTCATATCAATAAAAAAATTCATGCTTGACAAAAAACATTGCATGCTTTACTATTTTCAACCACTATTCACAGTATTAATATAACCCAAGCACAATGCAATAGTAATAATAAAATTTTTTCAACAAATAATCAACTAAATCAAAGTAACCTGTAACGACCTAAAATTTGATCCTAGACGTTTTGGGTTTCTAGTGTAGCGATAGTGAAGAGGTTGCACACATAAGTTCAGTTGTGCAATTTAGTGACAGGAATGGGCCTGTTGGTCTAGTGGTTTGTTGTGTATTAGTGTACCTCTAGGTTTCAAGTTCGATTCCTTGTGAGAACCTTTTTATTTTGTTTTGTTTCTTTTAAGTTAATTATTATGATTATTTATAATTACTAAATTATGTGTTGAATATATGTTGGTTTTTATTTATTATATTTATTATATTTTCTTTTCTTTTTGGATGTTTCTTGGTTTTATTCTCTTTGTGCTTTTCTCTTCTTCTGAAAACGATCGCGGTTTGTGGATTCTGTAACTTCGCTCCTCAGTCATCTTCTTGGCCATCAAAACAGGTGTGGGATTCTAATCTAGTTACTATATTCTACTCTTAAATCGATTGCCATCTTGCGTTACAAATCCCTTTCCTTCGACTTTTCATAACTATATAATAACCCCGTCATTTTGGAGTTTTTAGATGTTAAAAGTGAAGGAAAAACATTATTCTCTGATATATGTTGATAGGGCAAGGGTTAGGGACTGTTACTGTAGCTTAAACAGGGTACATTCGCATGGCCGTGTCTACCTTGCACTTGATTTTATCGAAATTGGACAGTGAGTTACACGGCCTGTTCACGCGGCCACATCCCTGCACCACACGAGCGTGTGCCTCTGTCACACGGCTGTATGCCACCTCTCGCACGGGCATTTGGATCCCCATACGGCCTGGACTGCTCCACATGGTCGGAGCACACGGGCGTGTGGCCCTAACTTGCCAGATTCTAAATTTAAGTCGATTTGATTGTGATCTCAAATCAATGCGTTTTAAACCTTGACTAAGCTTTACGGAGGGTAACTATGGCTCTGATCTGAGTTGATATGTGAGTGATGTGTGATTAGTTGTGTGACAAGCTTGATGCTGAATTTGAGTGTACGAGTGTACACACTCTTGAAATTGTATTCTGATTTAGTGTAACTGCATTTATACATCTGCATACATACATTTGCATACATACATTTGCATATAAAGTATTTTGGGTTGGGATTTGAAGAGAAGGGAGATTTACGATCTGATCTGGCAGTTTTAGTACAACTTATCGGTATAGTGGATTACCGTATTGCACTGTACCGCATGTACGTTAGCTATGCTACGTACCATTATCTGATCTGGCAGTTTTACTGCAACTATCGGTATAACGGATTACCTCATTGCACTGTACCGCATGTATGTTAGCTACGTTACGTACCATTATCTGATCTGACAGTTTTACTGCAACTTATCGGTATAGCGGATTACCGCATTGCACTGTACCACATGTATGTTAGCTACACTATGTACCACTATCTGATCTAGCAGTTCCTACTGCATGTCTGTACCACGGTTTACCGTATTGCATAGTACAGCTTATACGCTAGCTTTGCTGCGTAATTTACAATTTGGCAGTTTATCTGCATTTTGATAGCCTAATTTCCAAGGGTCGAGGGCGGTCCCAATTCCCTGAGGGTCCAGGACAATGCTGATGATCATCGTTGCCGGGTAACCCGGGATGACATCATAGGGAGTATAAGGTTGGATGGGCTTTTTGAGGTCCTACTTGGAGTGTAGGGATGGGTGGGTTGATTCTATCCCCATATGGTGTGTTGGTGGTACGAAGTGGTGTGTTGGCTAGATGGGTGGGTTATTTTATAACTCATTTGCACTCATATGCATCTGATTGACATTGTGACTGAACGTGATACAGTGATTGAATTTGATTGGATCTTTCACTGAAATATTAGAATGTTTGATTGACAAAAATGTCTGATTGTATTGTTCGACCGAAAGGAACTCGTGCTTAAGGGAACCTTATGTGATGGGCTAAGGCCCAAACTGATTCCGATTCTGAAAGGGCTTGGGCCTAGGTTGTAACACTGAGAATTTCTGCTACTATGTCCGATTAGGCCATATGGCTGTAGAGTTACATATGGTGTACGTTTGATTTGGGGTGAATTCGTTTACCTGTCCTCTGTTTCTACTTCTGTAGTTTAATTAGTTTGGTCTCACACTGAGCTCGTGTAGCTCACCCCCTCTTCCGTTTCCCCTTTTCAGGGTTAGTTCTGGATTCTAAATGCTGGGCTTAGTACACGGAGGACTCGGACAGAATTGTAAACAACAATTGAGGAGTTTGTGTTTTCTGGTTTTTAAGGTTTTAAACTGTAAAGATTTATAATACTAAGGTGCTAGTACGGTTTAAACCTTGTTCGTACGTTATGATTTGTTTACAGTTACGAATGATATTTTTAAATGAATAAACATTTTGATTTATTTTGAGATAAATATTTTATTTTTTTAGAAATGGAATTTTTAAACGACTGGGTTTTGTTAAATTTTTCCTACGATCACTTCGGTGACCAATGTAGCATTTTGAATTTGGTCTAGACTTCTAGGCCGAGTTTGGGGTGTTATATAACCACTCAAATGAAAACATACACAAACTAATCCTATTTACTTCCCCTACACTTTAGAACATACATGGCCCTTACTATAAAATATTTAAAGTGCAAAAAAGAAAACATCCCTTAGCAGGCCGAATCCTTGTCGTTATGATAATCTCAGGGGTTTTTGTACTCTAGGCGGACAAAAAGTGCCTAAAAAATACTACAAAAAAGAAACATAATGAAAAGAAAAAGAAGAAGCATCAATAATGGATGATAGAACATCTAAAAATATTTGGATGAACTTGGCCCTTCAATGATAAAAGGTGGATTTTTTTTAGGATGTTGTGACAGTAGGGTGTGATGTCGTGACATCGATCTTAGCTTTTGGTTTCTTTGATTTGATTTTTTGATTTTGTCACTCCATGGGTTCTACATCTGCTGTAGGATGAAAAGAAACTAAACACAACTAATATTAATAAAAATAAAATGAAAAATAAAAAATAAAATAAAAAGAAACAAAACAGAACTTAAAATAGGAAATAGAAGCTCTTTAAAACTGGGACTATCTGTGTCGCCACCATAGAAGAACTTTCAGCTATTCTCGACACTTTTCTTTGACATTTGTTCCTCTGTCAATTTAAAAGAACTAGCCCCTTCAGTCGATTCCATTGATATTGTCTTATTTTCGACCGTCGGGCATCCACAATACAAGCCACTTGGCACCAAATCCAAGCAACCCCAAATTATTTTCTGGGGCATTATTGCCTCAAGCTTCCTTCCCTACATGTCACATGAAGTTTTTGTGACTCGAGCTTTATTGCCTTTGTCGAATGAGAATGAATTGAACTTATCGACCTCTTCGGCTGGCACCTTACCTACAATGGCTAGAAAGTGTATTGGCTCTTCTACACTTTCATTCAAGATTGGTTTAAGCTCCATGTAAGTGGTGACTTCTACTTTTAAGTTAGTGGCTACATCTACAGTTTTATCTAATTCTATGTCAATTAGATTGGAGATCACTTTAGGCATATTCAATTCATCCCTATGATATCCGATTCCAAACTCTTTTTGACTTGTCTAATTTAGGGTGTTCAACGTTAATACAAGGGTCCTCTGGATCAAGGTTGGGAACATCATGCATGACCTCTTCCCTTGGAGGTAGTGCCTTAGATATCTCTTGGAGCATTTTCCTCATCTATTCCACTATGTCTGACATGTTTGATAATATTTCAGAATTGGATGGTTTAGTAGTTTCACATGAATGAACCATATGCAAAATACGAAGATATTTATCTGAATGTCTTTATCGTACAACTCATAAAGAGGTCTGTATAAGTACTCACTACCCTCACACCTGTTATCATTGCTCCATTAGTTTGTCGAAGCTCTGTTCCACCAACCTATTATGTAGTTCCATTCGTCATCCCAAGAAGTCCTTTCATCATTAAACCACCTATAATCAAAATTTTTCATAATTAAATCTTCTAGTCAACAAGGAAAACACTAACAAAAAATTGAGAAAATACAATTAATGAATATAAAAATTAGTACACTATTTAGCTCGTTTTAGTCTTTCGCCTAATATTATTTCAAGTAATTGATTCAATAACAATTATCACTATCGCAATCCCCGACAATGAAGCAAACAACACGACTGCCTCTGGATGTATTAACGCCCATAGTGTGAATACAATTAAAAAATATATGGAATTGAGGCGATGTCCACAAGTATACGTGTCAAGCTGTAATATAGTTACAATGAAGTAGGTTGTAATATATGGAATTGAAATAAACCTAAATCTACTATTAAGTTCATGTATTGACTTCTCCTATCCCTTGTTTCGACTATGTGAGTTCTTTTAGCGTAGATCCAATTGTTTTACCTAAATAAATATTGAAATATGGCTTTATTCAACCAGCTAGTCATCAACCTAGTTGCGCCTCTCGGCATCCAACTAATCTAATGAGTCAGCAAAAACTACTTATCTCTCAACCTCATAGTCTAAACCAGATTAGGGTAAGGTTTTCACAAATAGGCAATACCAATTTTGAGTTAATTCCCACCTTTATGACTTCTTGGGGTCGTCAAGCCTAAGGTTTTAGGTTCCTCCTTTCCTAACCAACTGATTCACTATGAAACTCTATCTTTCAATCAATTAATTAGGTTAAAACAATTGAAACATGCAAAATATGTATAAAGCATAAATTGATTCTAATCTTTACACAAACATTCAACTAACAATGTTAAAGAAAGAGATATAAATAATAGAAAGGAAAATAAGTGCTTATGTATTTATTGATGATAGTGTGGCTCTGGAACAACCTCCACTCGTGAATGTCTCACTTTGGAATAAGATCTTTTGATTACAAGAACATAAAATACCCTAAGTGAAAACTAAGAACAAAATAAAAAACCTAAGAATAATTTTTGTCTTCCAAAAATTATGTGTTTAAATTGATGACAATGACCTGTATATAGGCTAAACTCAGAATATTAAAGTGCCTAAATTATCCTTAAAGTCTTTAGAGTTTGACTAAGACAAATAATCCTAATTTCTCTAAAAAACGCAATTATCTCGTGTAGTGAGTTTTTGGACTAGCAGGGACGATGTTGCAACACAGGCCTGTAGTGTTGCAACATCAAATCTGATGTCACAATATCAAAGGGCCATGTCTCAACATCGAAGGCAATTTCACTCCAGGGATTTGTTTTTGCTTCTGTCTTTGATGTTGCAACATTAGTATGTTGGTGTCACGACATAGGCATTAGTTTTGGCTCAAATATGCATCTTTAGCTTCTAGTTTGTCCTACAAGACCATGCAACCTTATTTAGATATATAAAATGTAATAAAAACTACTAAAAAGCATAAACTACTACTTTAAGTATGAAACCTAAATATATACTAAGATGCTTTGGTTTAACTATTAAACAAGCTAAAGTTGCCTGTAAAAAGGATGTAAATAATAGTGTAATTCTGGGTACATCATTCATCACAAAGATAAATGACCCATGGCCATGTTTACTTTTCATCTATCATGTAATCCTAATAAATGGATATCATTTACCCATGGCTATGAATTTCACTATTGTGAATGGTGCTACATATTGTAAAAGTCGTATTCCCAATACACAGCTTTCAGTTCTTTATCGATATGAACTCAAGTTTTTACTTACATCAAAGCATACAAGTCACACGTACATAGTCCACCATCCACTCAAGATTAAGGTATGTCACACTATGAACGTCACAAGTGAATAAATCCATAAATGAATTTAGGATCTATTCTACTTGGGTCATGTCTGATCTATTGTCAGTACAATTAGTCACATCTATGTCTCTATCTTTTGGGAGTCATCCGCTCAGATGCTTAAGATAAAGCATCTCCACAATTGGACTAAATAGACGACATATTAGTCTTTCAATTGACTTGCTCATTTCTGATTAAACTAATGACATGTTTAAGTTCATCTACAAATACAAATTATTTTTCTGTATTACGATCCCACCATGTAATACCGCTTAGTATTAGTTAAACATTAGATAACCGGTGAACTAATAATTGTTTTCAAATTTCTTTGCGTGCAAAACCCATTGATGACAATATACAAATGGGTATTAATGTAATACATAGATAATTTTATTAAACCAATCTGTTTGAAAAAAATGCAAGAATACAAACGGATATACTACACTTAGGGCACCAAATCCAACATCATTATCATCCTTAGGTTTGATAATACTCCTACTAGTATGTTGATGCTTGTGTGTAGAGTGGACAATTTCTTCTTAACGGTTCAATGGATTTTGACTTGGATCTTCCATAGCTGCCCTTAACTCCTCAACAAGTTTTATGTTTCTCTAATTTCTTATGTTAGCTTGTCTTTTCTTTTCCATATGCACTTGAATAAACTTTAGTTTCTCCTCATATCTTTTTTACTTGAAAGATATTTTCTCTTCCATTTCCTTCATCATTTTTTTCATTTTAGTACATTACTTGGATCTTGATTGAGGATTTTGAGAACCCTGATCAGTTGAGGAATCACTAGCATGGGTTTGAACATGGTAACTATAATACCATGTGGGATATTGATAATACTATTAATAGGGGTTATACTAGGAAAGGTTATATTGAGCCTATTGATAGGGGTTGTATCGTCTCTGTTGATGAGGGTTTTGGTATGCATGTAGACGCTCTTATGCTGGGTTTACTTGGGTTGGTGAAGGTACATCTCTTGGGAGGTTTTGTTGATTGTCGTACACTGGTACCTGGGTTATCCTTTATTATCCATGCTTATCGCACCAAATTGTTAACCAATAAGATTAGGAAGAGGAACAAAAGGTGGTTATGGTGGTTCACCCTTGGTAGGGGCAGAAAGCCACTGGATGATGAGTTTGATAAGGTAGTTTTAAGAGATAGGCTTTGGTAAAAGGAGAATGAGGAGGGATGAAGGGTGATCTCTATGTCTTGGTCTCATTCTCAAATGTTGTGGTGAGTTTATATATAAGAGACAAAGATGACCATGTCTTGAGCTTTCTGATCATGAGGTTATACCTTGTTCCTTTGCAGAGGTGATGATGTAATGTCTTAGGATAGTTGCGTAATCCATAAGCCTAAGATCCTACGTGCATCAAGCAAAGATGGTCTCATTGAAGGTTCACCAACATACTATGGTTCAAGGTTCGCTAGGCTTGCCTAATTAAAGGTTTTTCCGGTGTGGACACATCGATCTTATGATTTGATTATTGATAACACATAGGGGAACACGTGGAGGAGATATAACAATATGTATTTAATTATTTATCCATTCATGTATAAATGTTATTTACTTAAATTGATTATTGTGAAAATTTTAGGCTATGAAGCCAATTAGGATTGCTATAAAATTAAAATTAAGATATATTCTTTTAAAATTTTTAAGGCTTGCAAACAAATTACCCATAAAATAGTGCTTGAAAAATGATTGAGACAGATTTCTTTTTAAAACGATTTTTATGTTTTTGAAAAAAAAAAGAGTTTTAAACGGTTGACCTATTTTAATATTGCCACTCAAATGGTTGAAATAATTTTTTGTCCTTTAAGAACAAAAATGTTTTTAAGCTGTAAACAGTTGGCCTGTCAAACAATGATTGAAGTTTATTTTCCTTTAACATCTAAAAATTATTTTTAAAATGTTTTGAAGTCATGAATGATTGACCCCTAAAAGTATGTCCCAAAAGAAATAAAGTTAAGCCTCTATGCTTGAAAACATACATTAGAATCAAGAAATCATTGAAATGAATCTTAATTAGGCCTACTTATAGGTCAGGCCATTCGGTTTGACCCAAAATTCTTTTGAAATGTAAGAGAATTTAGATAAAAATATAAGCTCGAAAAATAGGCTTAGACAAAAAATAAGTCCCGGGTAAAAAATAAGCCGGGTCTCAGGTAAGGTATTTTTTTGATCCTAGCCCAAATTCACTAAAAGACAAAAAAAATCTTTATTTTTTTAATATTATTTTCTCCCTATTTTGCTACCATTTACTATTATGTTACTATTATTTTATTGTTATTATTTGTATATTATATAAAATTTATTTTATTGTTAATTTTATTATTATTTTAAAGGTATTTGTTAATTTTTATTATTTTAGAGGCATTTACTTGTTAAGTTGCATCTATCTTAGTGTTATTTAAGTCTATATATTTTTAAAATTTATTTTCAATTTTTGAGAAATATTTATTTTAATGTTTTTAATATTTTTGATGTATTATATATATTTAAAAATTATATAAAAATAATATAAAAAATTAATAAGGGAGGGCCAAGTTGGACCTAGGTTTTAACATTTTTATCCGAGTCGGACTTAGGCAAAATTTTAGGCCCATTCTAATAAATGAACCTAAATTTTTAGTTAAGCTCGACTCGAATCCGGCCCGACTCCGCCCATGAGCACCTCTGATCTTAATGGTTTCTTGCAAGGGTGCTAGAGAGCATGTCTCAAAACAAAGTGTTATAAGACTAATATGTCATTATCCTAATATGATATTGATGCTTTTCTAACCCAACACTTGAACTTACATTTGGTTAACACTCGAATTTATTTTTTATGATGTTTTAAGATAATTCTAATTAGAGTAGACTTATGACAGATTTATATTCTGTTAAAATTAAATTAAATTTTTATTATGTTAGAATTGGATTAAGATAAATTAAATAAATCTTTTTTTTAATCAAGAAACGACTTGCGCCATTTAAATTAAAGGAGAATAAAAGCAGTTACAACACCCCGCACGTGTTACCCACACATTGGCTAACAGAATGGAGCCTAGGGACTCGAAAATAGCAGGCGCATTAATCACACCCATAGACAACAAATGAGAACCATAAAAAAAAAAAAAAAACAAATCAAAAGAAGAAGCAAAAGAAGAAATGAAACAATCCCCGAACAGATTCCTCTTCTCCAAAACCCATTCACGCTTCTAAACACCAGCACAAAAGCGGTAACCATAATAAATTAAGCTCCATTAACGACACGGCTAGAGAACCCTAAGTCAGACTCATGAGTTCATCGAACAAATCAGGCCCCTCAATCCGGATTCAGTCTTTATAAACGATCATTTCCCTTTACTCCCACTCCGATCCTAATCAACAAACCATTCCACCGTCCTCAAAACCAGTACATAGGTCGAGTATACTTCCTACCCTCCATCGCCAGCCCATGTGTCGTCGCATTGGCCCCCCGAGGTACGAATCTAGCCTGAAAACTCCTAAACTGGCCTATTCTCTGTGTAACACCCCTAAACCCGGCCCATTCACTACGACCGAATTTGAAATGCCACTGCGAAAAATATTTGGAAAAAAAAATATTTTGTCTTACGGTAAAACATAAAATTTTGTATGCCTTTAATAAAATATTGGGTATGTAAAATTCCAAAATAAAATTAAGTTATTAAATTTAAGACTTTAAAATAATTTATCAAAGTATAAATTTACTCTTTAAAAGAAACATTCCGAATATTAACTTAATCATCAATCCACCTTAAAACATAATAATAAAATTAAACACTTATAGTGGCCTTATTACAATAATTAAATATTTCAAGTATCAATTATAAAATAACTTAAAACAAGTAAAACTTCTTCCAGATGGGCCACCTCGTATCCACTCCAACCCGGTCCAAGCTTTTATGCATCACCTGCGATGTTGGAAAAAAAATTTGGGTGAGTCAAACAGACTCAGTGCATAGTTATTTCACATGTTTCCCCATATGGGCTTGGCCCATATCCACACAGTCCATATACATAATCATGCAATTATGAAGCCCAACCCAACCTAATATCCATCCGTCACACCTACCTCGGCAGACCTGCTGCTCAAGGCCGTGGCTAATCCACCGATCAACTAAGTGATCCCACATATCCTACCTTGGCAGTCCTGCTGCTCAAGGCCGTGGCGGAGCCACCAATCACATAAGTGATCCCATATATCAATCGGTCTACGGTGATGCACATAGCTATCAACCGCCGAGATGTAGCACCTAGCCAACACCTCCTTTGATGAAGCACCTAGCTAACATCAAGCGCTAATATAGCACAAGGCTGACATTAGACCACGTACATAATGTACACCCTTTCCTTTGATAGTCACATCCCAAGTCCCATGCATATATGTGTATCATGTTAGATTAACATTTAGAGTAAGTATTCATCACATGCTCACCAAAAATATCACACATATATCATAGGCAAAATAGAGCACTGACCTGATTAATTGATTAACCACTACAGGTATCCACCGTTTTAGCCATTATTTTCGGCTAACATACATATCATAAACATACATACATAACAACAAACAAATAACAGGAGAATAGTGCGATAACTACGCACCTGTTTGGCACAATCGATCAAATCTCGAAAATCTACGTCTAAACGATTTGCACCTAACCTTGTCGAATCCTCCTACACAACCTTTTGTCAAAATCAACTAACACTAAAACCAAATATGGCCTATAGCCGAAAGTCACTACTGCCTTACCTTACGGATCTAAATCCCAAAAACCACCACTTGCCTTAAAAGTTTTCGAAATCCCTATATGCCACATGTTAGATTCGGCTATACACAATAAATCCATATAAAATGGCCCTTGGCCGAATAGCACATACCACTTACCTTGATCACTGCAAATCCCGTAAACCTCCTTCACGCTAGCACTACACACGTTGCTTTGAAGAGAAAGAATCACACTACCGCTTTCGGCTTTTTAAGACTTGCGACAAGAAATACTAATAAGGCTATCTTTAGTTTCGGCTATGGCTTTTCAGAAGTGAGTTGAAATATTCGGCTATCAAAAGAGTGAGTTTGAAGTTGAAGAAAAGAATAATGGGAGAAACTTAGGAGCATTCGGCAATATGTGATCAATGGTGGCAAAGTTTCGGCTAACAAAAATAAAAGAAGAGAATTGGGAAAGGGATATAGATTCGGCCAAGAACAAATAGAGAAGAGGAATGAAACACAAGTGGCTTTTGCACAAGGGAAAAATGGCACCAATGGGAAAAGAGGTACTAAATTTCGGCAATAACCAAGATGAAAAGAAAGGTTTTGAAAGGGAAATTTAGCACACACTAGCACCATATTTATACCGAAAATTCAAGCTCCTAGAGTCCAACAATCGCCACCACTTCCCCACTTATCAAATCCCAACTTAAACTCTTATTTTATCTCTTAACAAATAAAATAATTAATCCAACACCTTATCTCTTATCTATCTATTAAACTAAAATAAATAAAATAAAATCTCATTTAATCTAAATAAAACCATAATTATCCTATAATAAAATAAATAATTAAAAAAACTACAATTATCCTACTCTTAGCCGAATATTAATAGGATAAAATAAGCTTAATCTTCATCCAAATAGAAGTCCAATTGTCAGATAACCTTCCCTTCCCTACCTTGGACGCAAAAGCAAAACAAAAATCCCACCTACTGTTGTCCACGAGGCTCGAACCTGAGCCCTCACTGCTGCAAGCTACAATAACGCCCCAAGCCACTCTGCCAAAGCGTTTTTTTGTGACATAAACTCGCCACAATTTCTTTTAAAGCCTCCTTCACCTAGCTCCCCCCTTAACGCCAAAAGCAAAAATAAAACACGCCTCCCTGCTACCAACAAGACTCGAACTCTAGACCTACACTAGGCTTATGGCGTCATTTCCAGGCCCTTAAGTGGCGCCTTGCAGCCACTTTACCAAGGCCTGTTTTAAGCCAAACACGCCTAAGATTTTTCCCTTAAGACCTCCCTGGCCTTGCTCCCCTTTTAACGCCAAAAATAAAAGCTCCCAAGTGCAATCTCTGCAGCTCGAACCTCCTCCCCTTGGCACTCCATGTGACGCACCTTCCAAGCCCCAAGGTAGCGTCCCAAGCCACTTTACCACATGACTTCCTTGTGTCATAAATCCCACACAAATATTTCTTAAGGCCTATTTGCCTAGTTTCCTCTTTTCACTTAAAATTCCAATATTTTCCAAGCATTTCCCCTTCACCTAAAGTTCTCAAAAACTCCTAAAACACATCCAAACATACACTAAGCTCACCAACACTTGAATTATGCCACAAATGCATAACCCCTAATCTGGGATATTACAGTTCTACCCTCCTTAAAAAAATAATTTCGTCCTCGAAATTACTTAGCTAATTGCACTCCTACTCACCACACTATGCTTACGTCAAGACTCTAATCTTATAAAATATCATACTTCCTATGCACAATCTCTAAGTTCACATGCAAGGCTTCAATACTTTCACTAGCGATACGAGAAACTATACAACAATCAAAGCAATTAAGGGTATTCAAAATAAGGAACGCACTGCTTGTCACATCCGCACATCTTCCTCCTCACGACGATAACCGCATAAACCAACCTTGGTTGCCTCGCGTCGCCCTTCAAGATCTCTGCTTGGTGTTCCACGACCTCTGCGAAATCATTTCCTCCATGGTTCGGACCACGACCCCTTGTCGCTTGCTGACCATTCTTGCCAGGCTGCACTCCTCCTTGACCTTCTGCCCGAGCCCTATTCGGATCCTGAAGACAGTCTTTAATCAAATGAGTATTAGACTTACATCTAAAACACTCCCGATTCTGATTCCAGCACTTGCCAACATGATACCTCCCGCACTGAGCACATGGACGGTCCGAATTTCCAGTAGTTGGCTTAGCGCCACGAATAGAATTCTCGACCCTCGGTCTTTTCTGAAAGTTCTCAGACGATTCTGATGGTCTGAAACTCCTCTTATCTCTATTCTGTCTCAAAGATTCCTTAATCCCTCCAGCTACCTTATCCTTCTCTACTAGCACAGCGAACTCCCGCTCCTGATGTGGAGCTATCAACAGCCTCAGGTCGTCCCTCAATCCGTCCTCGAATCGGACACACCGCTCATGCTCCGTGGCTACTACTCCTCGAGCATATCGGCTCAACCTCAGGAATTTAGCTTCGTACTCTGCTACGGACTTGTTCCCTTGAACCAGCCCCAAAAAGGCCTTCCTCTACTCATCAACATATCTGGTTCCCACATATTTCTTCTGATACACCGCCTTCACATACTCCCAGGTTAGATCCTCAACTGTGGCACCATCCCGAACTGTGAGCCACCATTGATACGCTTCATCGCGTAGCAGCGCCACCATTCCTTTCACTTTCTCCTCAGAGGTCAGATCCAACTCATCCATAATTCGTTCCGTCACCTCCAACCAATACTCAGCAGTACTGGGTGCCACACCAGATACTCCACGAAACACTTCAGCTCCATTGGCTCGGAGTCACTCAGGTACAGACTTCCTAGCTCTCATATTTCCACCTACTCCAGCCACCATCTCAAGAACTCTCGATCACCATGACATCAGATCATCCCCGTCTGGTCTTGTTGCTCAACACCAAAAGCTGGTGGTAGTGGCGGTGGTACCCCATTCTCAGATCCTTGACCCGACCTAACGGGTTCTGACACGGCCATTCTACCTCTCTCAGCGTCCCACGATTTAATTCGTCCTCTAGAACTCATGTCTAACATCGTGATTTAATCGATTAAAAGTTTTATGCATTATAAATTTTGTTTCACTGCTTATCCACGAGCAAATTTTATGATAAGAAGTTTCGAAGTAGTTCTTTCGATCAATCAAAGTTTCAGCTTAAGTTCACTATTCTAATTCGTAGAATTACATTCTCATTCACATTCATCCACAACATTCACTTCACTACTTTGGGCATTTCGATCATTCCCTACCCTGGGGTAATTTCGCCATTTTCCTATAGGGTATTTCTAATAAATCGGGTCAATTTGAAAATCACAAAAGTCATTTCAAAATTTTTCAAACTTATGGGTATTTTGAAAGAAAGATTTTCCAAATCAAGGTATTGCAGAAATTTTAGAAATCGTGGTTATTTTGGTAATTTCATAAACCAGGGGTAATTTGGTAAATTTTCTCGATTAGGGTATTTTAAATTTTCGCAAAATAAGGTTTTTGGATACTTTTGCAAAGTAAGAAAATTTTATTGAAATCGAGGGTAGTATAGTAATTTTAGAAACTAATGGCATTTTAGTAATTTTACCACTAGGGGTATTTTAGTAAATTTGTAAATCAGAAATATTTCAGAGAAATTTATAAAAATAGTCTTTACAAATCAAGAGGGTAATTTTAAGAGTTTTAAAACTAGGGTTTTTATAAAAATTACGGCTAGTTCCTTTTCGGGTTTTAGTTATTGGGTTTAGCCCGTGAATAAGTCCTCTTGGTTAGGGTGAACCGTAACTCACGCACTGTAGGATTCCAATAAGAGGAGTGAGTCACGAGGACTGCTTAAGTACCAGGCTCTTCCGGATCCAATCCTAGACACGCGCACAATGGTTGCCACGCCCTAACTCGGCGACTTACTTCACAGGTTTGTTTGGTTGTTCTTAAGTCTTATGCATATGTTTGAGTGCACTAGCCCTAGGGTTCAATAGCCCTAATCTTCTAATCTACGAGCCCAAATATACCCATAACATTCACATATACAATTCACTTCAACAATTAGAGGTACTTACCTGGTGGACTTCGGGTCGGAGATACGGGTGCCATGCCAGAATAAACCTAAAAAATTATTCATAAAAGTCCATATTTTTGAAAAGCCCATTTAAAAAAATGTTTTTGGGCCCAAATCCCTCAAAGTCGAGTCTTGAACTGGGCTCTGATACCAAAATGTAACACCCCCAAACCCGGCCCATTCACTACGACTGAATTTGAAATGCCACTGCGGAAAACATTTGGAAAAAAATATTTTGTCTTACGGTAAAACATAAAATTTTGTATGCCTTTAATAAAATATTGGGTATGTAAAATTCCAAAATAAAATTAAGTTATTAAATTTAAGACTTTAAAATAATTTATCAAAGTATAAATTTACTCTTTAAAAGAAACATTCCGAATATTAACTTAATCATCAATCCACCTTAAAACATAATAATAAAATTAAACACTTATAGTGGCCTTATTACAATAATTAAATATTCCAAGTATCAATTATAAAATAAATTAAAACAAGTAAAACTTCTTCCATGGGCCACCTCAGATCCACTCCAACCCGGTCCAAGCTTTTATGCATCACATGCGATGTTGGAAAAATTTGGGTGAGTCAAATGACTCAAAGGCATAGTTATTTCACATGTTTCCCCATATGGGCTTGGCCCATATCCACACAGTCCATATACATAATCATGCAATTATGAAGCCCAACCTAACCTAATATCCATCCGTCACACCTACCTCGGCAGACCTGCTGCTCAAGGTCGTATTAATCCACCGATCAACTAAGTGATCCCACATATCCTACCTTGGCGATCCCCGTCATTCAAGGTCGTATGAGCCACCAATCACATAAGTGATCCCATATATCAATCGGTCTACGGTGATGCACATAGCTATCAACCGCCAAGATGTAGCACCTAGCCAACACCTCCCTTGATGAAGCACCTAGCTAACATCAAGCGCTAATGTAGCACAAGGCTGACATTAGACCACGTACATAATGTACACCCTTTCCTTTGATAGTCACATCCCAAGTCCCATGCATATATGTGTATCATGTCAGATTAACATTTAGAGTAAGTATTCATCCAATGCTCACCACAAATATCACACATATATCATAGGCAAAATAGAGCACTGACCTGATTAATTGATTACCCACTACAGGTATCCACCGTCTTAGCCATTATTTCCAGCTAACATACACATCATAAACATACATACATAACAACAAACAAATAACAGGAGAATAGTGCGATAACTACGCACCTGTTTGGCACAATCAATCAAATCTCGAAAATCTACGTCTAAACGATTTGCACCTAACCTTGTCGAATCCTCCTACACAACCTTTTGTCAAAATCGACTAACACTAAAACCAAATATGGCCTATAGCCAAAAGTCACTACTGCCTTACCTTACGGATCTAAATCCCGAAAACCACCACTTGCCTTAAAAGTTTTTGAAATCCCTATATGCCACATGTTAGATTCAGCTATACACAATAAATCCATATAAAATGGCCCTTGGCCGAATAGCACATACCACTTACCTTGATCACTACAAATCCCGTAAACATCCTTCACGTTAGCACTACACACGTTCCTTTGAAGAGAAAGAATCACACTACCGCTTTCGACTTTTTAAGACTTGCGACAAGAAATACTAATAAGGCTATCTTTAGTTTCGACTATGGCTTTTCAGAAGTGAGTTGAAATATTCGGCTATCAAAAGAGCAAGTTTGAAGTTGAAGAAAAGAATAATGGGAGAAACTTAGGAGCATTCGGCAATATGTGATCAATGGTGGCAAAGTTTCGGCTAACAAAAAAAAAAAAAGAAGAGAATTGGGAAAGGGATATAGATTTGGCCAAGAACAAATAGAGAAGAGGAATGAAACACAAGTGGCTTTTGCACAAGGGAAAAACGACACCAATGGGAAAAGAGGTACTAAATTTGGGCAATAACCAAGATGAAGAAGAAAGGTTTTGAAAGGGGAAATTTAGCACACACTAGCACCATATTTATACCGAAAATTCAAGCTCCTAGAGTCCAACAATCGGCCACCATTTCCCCACTTATCAAATCCTAACTTAAACTCTTATTTTATCTCTTAACAAATAAAATAATTAATCCAACACCTTATCTCTTATCTATCTATTAAACTAAAATAAATAAAATAAAATCTCATTTAATCTAAATAAAACCATAATTATCCTATAATAAAATAAATAATTAAATAAAACTACAATTATCCTACTCTTAGCCGAATATTAATAGGATAAAATAAGCTTAATCTTCATCCAAATAGAAGTCCAATTGCCGTATAACCTTCCCCTTCCCTGCCTTGACGCAAAAGCAAAACAAAAATCCCACCTACTGCTGTCCACGAGGCTCGAACCTAAGCCCTCACTGCTGTAAGCTACAATAACGCCCCAAGCCACTCTGCCAAAGCGTTTTTTTGTGACATAAACTCGCCACAATTTCTTTTAAAGCCTCCTTCACCTAGCTCCCCACTTAACGCCAAAAGAAAAAATAAAACACGTCTCCCTGCTGCCAACAAGACTCGAACTCCAGACCTACACCAGGCTTATGGCGTCATTTCCAGGCCCTTAAGTGGTGCCTTGTAGCCACTTTACCAAGGCCTGTTTTAAGCCAAACATGCCTAAGATTTTTCCCTTAAGACCTCCCTGCCTTGCTCCCTTTTAACGCCAAAAATAAAAGCTCCCAAGTGCAATCTCTGCAGCTCGAACCTCCTCCCCTTGGCACTCCATGTGACGCACCTTCCAAGCCCCAAGGTAGCGTCCCAAGCCACTTTACCACATGACTTCCTTGTGTCATAAATCCCACTCAAATATTTCTTAAGGCCTCTTTGCCTAGTTTCCTCTTTTCACTTAAAATTCCAATATTTTCCAAGCATTTCCCCTTCACCTAAAGTTCTCAAAAACTCCTAAAACACATCCAAACATACACTAAGCTCACCAACACTTGAATTATGCCACAAATGCATAACCCCTAATCTGGGATATTACACTCTGTTTTTTGTCTTGAATTATGGTACCAATGGTAGATTGTAACACCCCAAACCCGGCCCATGAGTCCTGACCGGATCTGGTATGTCACGGAGTAAAATAATTTGAAACCTTCTGAGTGTCTAGTGAAAACTTGTTAAAAATATGGCTAAGGTATTAACACGGTGTTTGAAAACTCAGTTGGGCTTTTTATAAATATAGTTGGGTTGATAAACCTTTTTGAAAACATTTGATCATGTAACATTTTAAAATCGGCAAAGTTATGGTTGACTTAGTTTATTTTTGTTGCCCGATGGTAACCTCTTTGAAAATCTCGTAGTAGTTATTAAATTTTGAAAATTTCTTTTAACCGGTTCACTTAACAGTTATAAATATCATTTGTAGTATAACATAAGTAAAATAAAATAGTAAAATAAACATCCAAAATAATAATAACGGCCTTATTACATCCCAAATTAAAAGGACTTAGAAAATAAATAATAATAACTAAAACAAAGTAATTTCAAATCCAATGATAAGCATGGTCCTCGAGTCCTCTCCTACTCCATCTCCGCTTCTACTCATCTCGCAAAATGGTAAAGGGAAGGGGTGAGTCACCAAGACTCGGTGTGTAAATCCCCACCCGAAAATACAACTCATACACAATTTATTAATAAACATGCACATGCAACCCAACTAACCATCCATACTCCTTTTCACCCCGTGTGGTCAAAACCACCGGTGGTCAAAACCACCGGTGACTAGTGTCACAAAATAAATGATGGGCCAACCCATCGTGTGGTCAAAACCACCGATGACCATAGGTCACAATTTATCAAGTGTGGTCAAAACCATCGGTGGTACCAAACCATTGGGACTTAGTCGCAATTTATCAATCGGTGTGGTCAAAACCATCGATGACCATAGGTCACAAATAATATGATGGGGCCAACCCATCTTGTGGTCAAAACCATCGCGATAGTCCATAAAAATCATCCCTCTCCTCTCATCAATCCCACCATCATCATGCTTACATACAATATCATAATCCCATATATATCATGCATTATGTACGACATAACATGTAATGGCAACCTCAACCATATATCATAGATCACAAGTTAGGGGACTTACCCGGCAACCATGATTATGCCACAAGCTAATCACAACCAAAAAGATTAGAAGGCAAACAACAAAGTCATGTAATTAATAAAGTGTGTAGTGAGTTTTTACACACCTATTTACTAGCAAATCTCGAATATACGAGCGAAATCCCGAGATGTTGGTTCCTCCTACAATCAGCCAACACATGATTAGGGCTTTGGCCTATTCGGCCAAACTAAAAGAATTACCAAAGGCTCTTGCGGCACTTACCTTAAACGGATTTGATTTCCAAACAAATCCCAAAGCCTTAATTAGCCCCTAAATCCATGGCACATATTAGTTTCGGCATGTAAGCAATAAACTTTTATCAAAAGGCCCTTGGCCGAATGTGCTTACCAACTTACCTTTGGAAAACAAATCCCGAAAGACCTCTTAATTCTCCTTAACGCTAGCTTCTAGTGAGGATTACCAATCCAAGACCCTGAATAGGTTCGGTTATACACAAAATTTCAGGGTTAAACCTCATAGTTTCGGCTAGCCATAATAAGAATAAAGATTAAACTTAGAGAGATCCCTTACCACACTATGAAAATCGGCAGCACCTTAGTTAGGGAGGGGAGATTCGCCAAGTAGATCTCAATAGGAGAAGAAAGAAAAAGAGTGGAAGGGTTCGGCTACTAGGGAAAGAAAAAGAAGAAAAGAAGAAAAGAATTTTTTGAAGAGTTTAGCAATTGTCGAATCGGCCAGCAACAAGAAGAGAAAAGAATTTTTTCTATCAATTTCAGCCCCTCCCTTTTAGATGTTAAAACCGAATGTGGACAGCCTCCAAGGAGTCCCTATTTCGGCCATCACCTTCCATTTTGTGATAATTTTCCAGCCTTTAATTATCAAAATTAAAACAAGGTTTATCTTTCATCTTTATCTCCTAATCACCTCACCAAACAAATACAATGAAAATAAACTACTTATCACTCTCCCTCCAGCCGAAATATGCAAAAATTTAAGCCTTATCTTTATCAATTCAAGAGTCCAACAAGCAGCCATCACTCCCCTCTCCCATTCACACCGGTTTCAAAAATTAAAAAGCCAAACTGCAGCCTCCTTGGTTCGAACCCAGGGCCACACTAATGCAGCCCCCTTACAACACCCCATGCCATCTTTCCCAATTGACTTTCATGCCATAAAACCACACCATTTATTTATAAAGCCTTCCTAGGCCGATCCCCTCCTTAATGCAAAAGAAAATAAAACTCTTAGGGCGCATACTTGGCAGCTCGAACCCAAGCTCCCTCGCTCATTGCCACTTCCAAACTCTTAGTGGCACCCTAAGCCACTCCACCTCCTTGACTTTCATGTCCAACTCCAACACCGAAAATCTTTTAAGGCATTCCAACTTGCCCCTTTCTTTAACGCCCCAAAAAGCACAAAAAAATAAAACACTCCCCCTTGTAACTCCCACGACTCGAACCTCCTCCCTTGAAGCTCCCTTTGACGCACCAAGCCAACACGCCAATTACATCATTGTGTCCAACTTTTCACAAAATTCGTCTTAACCCCTATCTCCTAGCTCCCTTCTTTTAAATACTTAAAAAGAAATTTTTAGTTCTAAATCCGACCTAGTTCGGGGTTATGACTAGGCCCTAAAACATGCTAAGAAATCATAGTATTTATTTCTACAAGCATACACATGGGAAAAATAATTAAATTTCATACAACCCCTAATTAGGGTGTTACATAGATCTATCTTTTCTATAGATTTTAGCTTTCAAATTACAGTAAGAGCGTCCCCCTCAACACACACATCTCTAAAATCCAGCTCTTCTGCAAATGAAATTGCCTTAAAAAATGCCCCCGCCTCAGCCGTAGTCAGATCCAAATGTTCTCCCACAGGTATGTGCATGAATCCATGATCAAACCTTCTTTATTTCGTGCTATGACCCTCGAATATGTCATCTTAGACTACTGACTAAAGAATGCATCAAAATTAAATTTAATAGCATCCCTCTCCGGTGGCTCCCAAGCTATCTGTTTAGGAGTAGAAATAGAGTGTGATAAGTCGTTTAACTGATCAATTTCCATTAAATATGCATTTATAAACCCCAAAACATCCTGCACTCTATCCTTAACGCCTTGACGGTAAAATTTATTACGGTTGTACCATATCGCCCAGAATGAGATGGCTAACTTCCTACACTCCAATATGCTGGCTTTCATGAACTCTTCGACTAACCACTATTTCCAACTATTTTGCATATTATCTATCGAGCGAGCCACACCGACTCCCTCCAGAACTTGCTTAGAAAAACCACAACTACGGAAAGGATGAGCCACTGACTCTTATTCAATTCACAAACCGGACACAGTGAATTTACTGCGAGCTTGCAGGACTTCAGCACCCCTCTTGTTGGGGCAAAATCATTAGACACTCTCCAAAGATGTATGCGAATTTTACTAGGAATACTTAAATCCCATAGTCTCGTGTAAAAATTAGATAGATTCTCATTTTGTGATGTAATATTTGTTCTCATCATTTCATAACCCCCTGTAACTAGCCATTTGCAACCATTATGGGTTGTGTACTCCCCTGTTCTATCCCTCCTCCACATCATCTCATCCATATGTGCACTACTTACTAAAGGGATCGAAAGAATTCTCTTCAACTGGTCAGCACCAAATATTTCCCTAATAACATCATTTTCCAAGTAAATGTATCTACATCAATTACATATGAAATAGTAGTGTACCATATATCAATGTTTTAAAATTTAAGTCTGCCATCACTAGGATCTGGTACCCACACATCATTCTAGATGTTTACAGTCGATCCTTCACCGACCTTTCAACCTATCCCTACCTCGATAAGATTGTGAGCTCCCTAAATACTCCACCAGGTATACGATGGGTAAGTTCCCAAATGTGCAGTCATAAAGTCCCCCCGGGGGGAATACTTGGCTTTTAAAATGTGCAAATAAACTATTAGGCTGAGTAATTAGCTTTCACCCCTGCTTCGCTAGCAGGGCCTTATTAAATAGATTAAGCTCTCTAAAACCTAATCCACCCTATGCTTTTGGACTGCATAACATGCTCCACTTGCACCAATGTATACCCTTACCAGTTTTGGCATTTCGCCACCAAAATTTACACATTAAATTTTCTAACTCTCGATAAAGAGTAACAAGGAACATGAAACATTGCATAGCATACATCGAAATGGCTTGCAAAATGGCCTTAATAAACACTTCCTTTCCTCTCATCGATAAGTAACGTGTGCTCTAACTCTTAATTTTCTGTATGACTTTCTCTATAAACTCCACAAAAGCATGTTTTTTCCTTTTCCCTACCATTGTTGGTGATCCCAGATATCTTTCTGGATTACTTGAAATTCGCACACCCAAAATTTGACCTACTTGCTCCTTCACTGTATTGTCAACATTACTGCAAAAGAAAATAAGGGACTTATCAAAATTAACTAACTAACCTAAGATCCCCTCATATTCAGCCACTGCCGACTTCATTAAAGTTGCCCCGTTGATTGAGGATTCCTTGAACAAAATGCTATCATCAGTAAAAAAGAGGTGACTAACAACTAAATTATTCCTACCAATTATCACCCCACGAAGCCTTCCCTCCACCCTTGCTGAAACACCCCAAACCTGGCCCACAAGCCCTGATCGGATCTAGCATGCTTCTAGGAAAAACTAGTCGATTCTTATTTGAAACTTTGCTAAAATTTTGCATGTTTTTGAAAATAGTTGATTTGGGTTGGGCTCGAATTTTAAAACCCGTGTTGATTATGTGTCAAAACGTTTAATATTTATACTTAAGAAAAATGGACTTTAACTTTGAATTATTAAAATCGAGTCATACTTAGATAATTAAATATGCATGCATAACAGTTCAAACCAAGGCCTTATTACATCAAATTAAAACCCAAATTAAATCCAAAATACTTAAAATATAACAAGTCCAAAATAAAATAAAATCTTGAACTGAGCATGGCCACCACTAAGCTCCCCGCCGACCGGTCCTTTAATGAGCGCCACCTAAAAGTAATCCTCAACGGGTGAGTCAAATAGACTCAATGTATATAGCCAACATAAGTCTCAATTAATTCGGGCATATCAATTCATACATAATAGCACATATACTTAATGATGCAAACCCGCACCCAAGCCTAAGTATCCATCCGCTACATATCACCCGCTCCAACCATCACACCGTGGGACTACTAAGTCAACCCTCCATCCGCTACACACCATCGAAGGTAGTCACATAGCTTGACGTGCTCATCGCCTTTATAAAATTCGTGGCATAGCCACCAGATAATTATTTTGTGACATAAGTCACCACATTCATATATTGTGACATAAGTCACCATATTTGGATATTGTGACATAAGTCACCACATTCAGATATTGGGGTATTAAACCACCAATTCACTTCCCCTTTACATATCACCCATATGCCCCATGTTAAACATATCATGCAATAACATGCTTTATTTCACATTTTTATCACTATTAACATATGTCCCATAATAGATCCTAACCTACTCATAGTAGGAGTGGGTAAATATACCTGAGTATTTCATTCGTACCATTGCATGGTACTTTTAGCCACTTCACACATATTTTTATTAACACATATATTAACACATAGCCATAAATTAATTGAAGCTTAGTGTGGGGGTACACACCTGATTTACTTAGAGCTTTATTGAAATCCCGAAAACTCGATCTAATACTTTTAGACCCTTAATCCCTATATTCGACCAACCTTAAACACTTTAGCATAAAGCCATTCGGCTAATTAATTAAATCCCGAAGGACTAACGAAACTGAAATCTTACCTTATTGCCGATTTGACTACTAACAAATCCCGAAACTTGTAATCTTTCCTTCCTTGAAATCGGCTAACACTAAGTCACTTGATTTGGTTAATTTTGGCTTTTTGAATAAACATGAAATAGATCTAAAACATTAACTATTGCCTTGGCCGATTATTATGTCCACTTACCTTGTAGATTTAAATCCCGGAAACCTCAGCTTACTTCTATCGACTTTCTCTTAAAAGCCAAAGTCACCTCAATTTTACCTACATTCGGCCATCCTCCACTTATTCAACAAACCAAAATCACAATTAACTTAGCCCATATGGCATTCGGCCAAAAAGAAAAGAATAGAAAAGGGCCATTCGGCCACCTACCATCAACCACTCACCTTCAGCTTTTCCAAAATCGGCACTTCTGGCTATTGTAAAATAGGATTCAGCTTCTAGAGATAAAGAGGAGAAATTGATAGGCATAAACAATTGATCCGGGTTAAATCTTGATGAAAAGAAAGGAAGAAATCATAAAGGATAGAAATCCCAAAACTTACCGAATCACTAAGGAACATGCGGCCTATGGTGCACCTTCAGGAAACTAAACCACCCTTGTAGATTCGGATTTGAGGCTTAGAGAACAGTCGGCTATGAGTCACTTGTGTATTCGACTTCAACAAGAGTGAAAAGAGAGGGATATGAGGCTTAGAGATTCGCTATGGTGGTTTTTTGATAAAAGAATATCCGATTTTGGTCAAATGAAGAGGAAAGGAAGAAGAAAGTAGAGAGAGCTAATTGAATCTCCTAAGAATTTTCAGCACAAATAAGTTGAGTGAAGAGAGAACTAAGTTTCAGCATACTACTAGAGAAAGAAAGAAGAACCCAAAAGAACCTCTAAACCTCCCTTTAGCAATTCTATTAAGACTAAAATTGGTCACCAAGGAATCCTTGGCCTACCAACACTATCTTCCTCTCCAATTCCACCTTTTTTCTTATCACTTTATTTAAGATTAATAATAAAATTAATCCATCATTTATCCCTCATCTTGGCCGAATTTTAAAAGGAAATTTAACTTAATCTACACACCTCCACTCAGTGGCCCATTGCCGCCCAACACTTCTTCTCGTAGTAGCAAAATTAAACTTTTTTATTTGCTTTCCTTGTAGCTCGAACCTTGGCCCATTTGCACCTTCTTGTGGCGTCACTTACAGATGCTTTAAGTGGTGCCTCCAAGCCACTTAACCAAACCCATTTGTGTGTCATAACTCCCTTACACTTCCTCTTAAGGCCACCTTGCTTAGCTTCCTCTTTTAGATTTAGAATCTAATAATTTCTAAGGCATTCACTCATGCACTAAGGTTCACAAAATTCATAGAACACATTCGAATGTTCATAAGCATGCTATTTCACACAATTTAGTAATAATGCATAAGCCATAGTCCGGATATTACGCTTTACCCCTTAAAATAATTTTGACCTCAAATTACCTCGGCTAGAATAAGTGGGGGTATTGCTGTCGCATTGCTTCTTCTGGCTCCCAAGAAGCTTCCTCCGATCCATAGTTATGCCACAACACCTTGACCAAAGGGACCGACTTCCTCCGAAGCACCTTCACATCTCATTTTAGAATCTGAATTGACTCTTTCTCATAAGACAGATCTAGTCTCAGCTCCACCTCTTCAACTGGAACTACATGAAATGGATCCGATCGATATCGATGTAGCATGGAGGCATGAAATACGTCATGCATCTACTTCAATTCGTGGCAACTCCAATCGGTATGCCATCGGGTCCAACTCGCTTCATTACTCGATAAGGCCCTATAAACTTTGGACTTAGCTTCCTTTTCGACCAAATCTCATCACCTTCTTCCAAGGCGAAACTTTAAGGAACACTTGATCTCCCACATCAAATTCTATTTCCTTTCGCTTGAGATCCGTGTCGACTTCTTACTCTGTCGATGCCTCCTTTAATCGAGCTCAATTACACTAACCTTCTCCTCGACTCGCCATAATTTTCAGAACAAAAATCTGACGTTCTCCCAATTCCGTCCAACATGTAGGAGTTTGACACTTTCGACCATACAGTGCTTCGTACGGTGCCATTCGAATACTTGTCTGATAGCTGTTATTGTATGCAAATTTTGCTAGAGGCAAATATTCTTTCCAACTTCCTCTAAAGTCTATCACACAGCCTCTCAGCATATCCTCTAGTACTTGGATCACTCGTTCAAACTGGCCGTCCGACTATGGATGAAAAGCTGTACTGAAATCCAATCTAATGCCTAAAGCCTGATGTAAAGCTTTCCAAAATCGAGACGTAAACCTTGGATCCCTATCCGAGATAATTGACATCGGTATTCCATGCAACCTCACAATCTCCGCTACATACAACTTCACTAACTTTTGTAGGGAGTAGTCAACCCGCACTGGAATAAAATACGCGGATTTTGTCAGCTGATCCACTATCACCCATACCGAGTCCTTCTTAGTAGGCGTAAGGGAAGCCCACTAATGAAGTCCATGGTAATTCTCTCCTATTTCCACTGTGGAATTTATATTGGCTGAAGCAATCCCGACGGAACTTGGTGTTCAGCCTTAACTTGCTGACACGTTAGGCATTTCCCTACAAATTCGGTAACTTCCCTCTTAAGACCAGGCCACCAAAATTGTTCCCTTAGATCTCTGTACATTTTACTACCTCCGGGATGTATAGCATAAGGGCTACTATGTGATTCCCGAAGAATTCTTTGCCTAAGCTCCTCGTCCTTCGGCATATAGACTTTTCCCTTGAAACACAATACTCCTTCATCGTTAATACCATAATTTTCCAACTCTCCATCCTACACTTGTCTCAGCTTAGCACTCAGATCCTCATCCACCAACTGTCCCTCTTTCACCTTATTCAGCCATGTCGACTTAACTTGCAACTCTGCCAGCAGACTTCCATCATCATATGAACTCAAATGTGCAAACATTGCCCTTAGATCCGACACCACCTTCCGACTTAAGGCATCTGCCACTACATTTGCCTTGCCCGGGTGATATTCTATTGAACAATCATAGTCCTTCAATAGTTCCACCCACCTTCGCTGCCTCAGATTCAGCTCTTTCTGAGTCAGCAGATACTTAAGGCTCTTGTGGTCTGTGTAGATTACCAACTTCTCTCCATAGAGATAGTGCCTCCACACCTTAAGAGCAAAGACCACTACCGCTAGTTCCAAATCATGCATCGGGTAGTTAACCTCATGTGGCCTTAGTTGTCGAGACGCATAAGCAACTACCTTCCCATCTTGCATTAACACGCATCCTAATCCTGTATGGGAAGTGTCATAATACACCACAAAATCCTTCCCCGCCTTCGACTGAATCAAAACCAGAGCTTCAATCAAGACCCTCTTAAGCTTCTCAAAGCTCTCCTATTGCTTATCTGTCCAAACAAAAGGTACTTCCTTTCTCAACAACTTTGTCAAAGGCGCGGCTATCGACGAGAACCCTTCCACAAACCTTCTATAATAGCCTGCCAATCCTAAGAAACTCTGAACTTCGACCACAGACTTATGGGGTTTCCAATCCAAAACTCCTCAATCTTCCAAGGATCCACCCTTATTCCTTCAGCAGATACCACATGTCCAAAAAACGTAACCTCCTTAAGCCAAAATTCACACTTGCTGAATTTGGCGTAGAGCTTCTTTTCCCTTAACACTTGTAACACAATTCGGAGGTGCTCATCATGTTCTTCCTCCGACTTTGAATACACTAAAATATCGTCTATGAACACAACAACAAATCGGTCCAGATAGGGTTGGAAAACCCGGTTCATCATATCCATAAATGCGATTAGGGCATTCGTCAATCCAAACGGCATTACAACGAACTCAAAATGCCCATATCTTGTCTGAAAAGCCTTCTTATGGATATCTACCTCCTTCACCTTAAGCTGATGATATCCGGACCTTAGATCTATCTTTGAAAAAATCGCGGCCCCCTTAAGCTGATCGAACACATCGTCAATCCTTGGCAAAGGGTACTTGTTCTTGATGGTCAGCTTGTTCAACTGACGATAATCTATGCACATGCGCATAGTTTCGTCCTTATTTTTCACAAACAAGACTGGTGCTTCCCATGGAGACACACTGGGTCGAATAAACCCACGGTCTAACAACTCTTGAATTTGAGCCTTGAGCTCAACCAACTCCTTTGGTGCCATTTTGTATGGGGAAATTGACACAGGAGCTGTTCCTGGGAGCAAATCGATTCCAAACTCCACCTCCCTATCCGGGGGTATTCTTGGCAATTCCTCCGAAAAGACATCCACAAACTCCCTTACAGTTCTAACTCCACTAACTCCCCTTCGCTTGTATCCAAAGCACAAATGAAGGCCAAAAATGCCTTACACCCTTCCAACCATCTTACCCGCCTTTAATGCCAAACTACGTTAGACAAGTAGTTCCTTCTTTCTCCTATCATAACCATCACCTCATCCTCTAGGGTCCTTAACTCCATTCATTTGGCTGCACATTCTAATACAGCCCAATGCTCCACTAGCCAATCCATGCCAAGTATAAGATCAAATTCCCCAAAGGGTAATTCCATTAAGTCGGCAAGAAATACCGCCATTGAAGTTCCAAAGGTACTCTCAAACATCCTATTCACCACTACGGCCATGGCCTAATGGGCTTACTACACCATCTCCCTATCGATAGTTTAGAGGCTATCCCTAGAGTTTCAACTACTCTACATGCAACATAAGGTTTTCCACAAAATAAAGCAAGATAAGGTTTGCCAAAATAAGGAACGCACTGCTATGACGTGCGCGCTCTCCTTCCCTCCGCTAACCACATAAACCAAACTCGGCTTCTTAGCCTCCGTGTTACCAACACCTCGACCGGTGTTCCTCGTCCTCTACTGTAACCATTACCTCCGCCAATCGACCCACGACCTCGCGGTGGTCAGCTGTCCTCCTCTTTCACTGGTTAGAATCTTGACTTCTTCGGTCGTCCTCCTTCGCCTCATCGGCAATCTTAATCATGTGGTCCTTGGACCCACATTTAAAACATCCTCTTGTCTTTTTCCAACACTCACCCAAGTGTTTTTTCCCACACTGATCATAAGCACGACATCGCCTCCCAAGCGACTTTGTCGACCTCACGGCCCATCAACTCTAGGCCTCTTTTGATCATTCCAAGATGGCCTTGATAATCCAAATCCTCTTTTCTGCCTATTTCGATCAGTGTTCTGCCTTATAGAATCCTTAATTCCCTCGGCTACCTTAGCCTTCTCCACCAACACAGTAAACTCCCACTCCTGTTGTGGAGCTATCAATAACCTCAGATCATCTCTTAGTCCGTCCTCAAATCGGACACACCGCTCATGCTCAGTAGACACTATCCCTCAAGCATAATGGCTCAGCCTTAGAAATTCAACAGACTACCACTTAACTTGTTCCCTTGAACCAAATTTTAGAAATGCCTTTCTCTACGCATCAATATAATGAGTGCCAAAATACTTCTTCTAGTATACCACCTTAGCATACTCCCAAGTGAGTTCCTCAACTATAGCACCATCCCGCACCATGAGCCACCATTGATATAACTCATCGCAGAAAAGGGACACCAACCCTTTCAGCTTTTCCTCGTCAGCTAAATCGAGCTCATCCATAATCCGCTCGATCACTTCCAACCAATATTCAGCGGTACTGGGTGCCACACCAGATATACCACGAAACACCTCAGCTCCGTTGGCTTGAAGTCGCTCAAGTATCGACTTTCAAGCTCCCATGCTTCCACCCACTCCAGCCACCCTTTTCAAAACCCACAGCATTGCCTGTGACACTGCGCCATCCCCCGTCTGATCCTAATATTCCACATCAGAGGCTGGTGGTGGTAGTGGCATTTCTTTCTCAGATCCTTGACCCGATCTAACGGGTTCAGACACGGTCATCCGTCCTCTTCCACGGCCACACACGTTTCGACCACGTCTCTTAGAATTTATACTTCGCTTATGCTTATCTGATTAAAGAGTTTTATAAATTAGTTTGGTTCCACCGATTTATCACGAATGCTTTTATGTTTAATAGTTCTAGGAAGTAGTTCTTTCATTTCATACACATACAGCCTCACATTATTCATTTAGTCACACACATGAACTTGCGCCCATTACGTAGAAATGTTGTAGTTGTCGTTGTTTGTTGTTTTTCACTACCCAAGGGTATTTCCGTAATTTTGTCCTACATGGGTATTTTGGTAATTTTTCAAATTAGGGTATTTGAAAATGTTGCAAAATAGAGTTTGTTGATATTTTACAAAATTAAAATCCTTGCTGGAAACATTTCAAGGTGAAATGATAATTTTATACACTAGGGGTATTTTGTAATTTTACAAGCCGTATCATTTCGATAATTTTTTGCAAAATATGGTTCCTAGTGACTTTTCAAAATGAAGGTATTTTTGAAGATTTCTAATTTGAGGGTACTTCGGTAATTTTACTTACTGAGGGTATTTTGGTTATTTGTACAAGTTATGGGTAATTTGGTCATTTTGCAAATCAGGGGTAATTTCATAAATTTTCCAAATCAGGGTGTCTTATTATAAAGTAGGGTGTTTGGATATTTGTAAGGTAAGAGAATCTTGGTAAAAACTGTGGTAGTATGGAAATTTTATAAACCAATGGCATTTTTGTAATTTTTCTAACCAGGGGTATTTGAGTAAATCGAGATTATTTTAGAAAAATTTTTCAAAATAGTTTTCCTATACATCGTAGGGTAATTTGGTGATTTTAAAACTAAGATTTTTGTGGAAATATGGCTAGTCCCTTTCGGTTTTAGTTATTGGTTTAGCTTTGTGGTCGAGTCCTTTTGGTTAGGGTGAACCATTACTACGCACTGTAGGATTCAAGTGGGTAGGAGGTGAGTCACTTGACCGCTTAAATACCAAGCTCCCACTCGAAACCAATCCTAGACATGCGCACAACGGTTGCCACACCCTAACTCCTACGACTTAGACACGTGTTTGTTTAATTGTGCATTAAAGTTTTATGTAATTGTTGGGGTAAACTAGTCCTATAGTTCAAGTACTTATCATGCTAAGTTACGCTCCATTTTACCCTCTACAAACCATACAATAATTCATACAATGGATAGCGTGCTTTACTGGTGGACTTTGGCCTGAGACTCAAAGCCATGCCGTAAACCCCGCCACTTCTTAGAAAAATCCAATTTCAAAAGACAATAAACGTTTTGGGCCCTAAAAGCCCTCAAAGCCAAGTTTTGAACCGGGCTCTGATACCAAAATAAAACACCCTAAACCCAACCCACAAGCCCTGACCGGATCTGGCATGCTTCTAGGAAAAACTAGTCGATTCTTATTTGAAACTTTGCTAAAATTTTACGTGTTTTTGAAAACAGCTTGATTTGGGTTGGGCTCAATTTTAAAACCCGTGTTGATTATGTGTCAAAACGCTTAATATTTATACTTAAGAAAATGGACTTTAACTTTGAATTATTAAAATTGAGTCATACTTAGATAATTAAATATGCATGCATAACAGTTCAAACCAAGGCCTTATTACATCAAATCAAAACCCAAATTAAATCCAAAATACTTAAAATATAACAAGTCCAAAATAAAAAAAATCTTGAACCGAGCATGGCCACCACTAAGCTCCCGCCAATTCGTCCTTTAATGAGTGTCACCGAAAAGTAATCCTCAACTGGTGAGTCAAAGACTCAATGTATACACCAACATAAGTCTCAATTAATTCGGCATATCAATTCATACATAATAGCACATATACTTAATGATGCAAACCCGTACCCAAGCCTAAGTATCCATCCGCTACACATCACCCATACCAACCATCACACCGTGGGGCCTACTAAGTCAACTCTCCATCCGCTACACAACATCGAAGGTAGTCGCTGCAGTCGACGTGCTCATCGCCCTTATAAAATTCGTGGCATAGCCACCAGATAATTATTTTGTGACATAAGTCACCACATTCATATATTGTGACATAATTCACCACATTTGGATATTGTGACATAAGTCACCACATTCAGATATTAGGGTATTAAACCACGGATTCACTTCCCCTTTACATATCACCCATATGCCCCATGTCAAACATATCATGCAATAACATGCTTTATTTCACATTTTTATCACTATTAACATATGTCCCATAATAGATCATAACCTACTCATAGTAGGAGTGGGTAAACATACCTGAGTATTTCGTTTGTATCATTGCATGGTACTTTTAGCCACTTCACACATATTTTTATTAACACATATATTAATGCATAGCCATAAATTAATTGAAGCTTAGTGTGGGGGTACACACCTGATTTACTTAGAGCTTTATTGAAATCCCGAAAACTCGATCTAATACT
The DNA here is from genome assembly GCA_025506655.1 of Gossypium rotundifolium. Classification (NCBI taxonomy): domain Eukaryota; kingdom Viridiplantae; phylum Streptophyta; class Magnoliopsida; order Malvales; family Malvaceae; genus Gossypium; species Gossypium rotundifolium. The sequence continues at coordinate 31,976,118 of CP106727.1, read as the reverse complement.
TTTAGACCCTTAATCCCTATATTCGACCAACCTTAAACACTTTAGCATAAAGCCATTTGGTTAATTAATTAAATCTCAAGGACTAACTAAACCAAATCTTATCTTATTGCCAATTTGACTACTAACAAATCCCTGAAACTTGTAATCTTTCCTTCCTTGCAATCGGCTAACACTAAGTCACTTGATTTGGTTAGTTTTGGCTTTTTGAATAAACATGAAATAGATATAAAACATTAACTATTGCCTTGGCCGATTATTATGTCCACTTACCTTGTAGATTTAAATTCTAAACCTCACTTACTTACACGACTTTCTCCTAAAAGCCAAAGTCACCTCAATTTTACCTACATTCTACCATCCTCCACTTATTCAACAAACCGAAAATCACAATTAACTTAGCCCATATGGCATTCTACCAAAAAGAAAAGAATGTAAAAGGCCATTCGCCACCTACCATCAACCACTCACCTTCACTTTTCCAAAATCGACACTTCGCTATTGTAAAATAGGATTCGCTTCAGAGATAAAGAGGAGAAATTGATAGGCATAAACAATTGATTCGTGTTAGATCTTGATGAAAAGAAAGGAAGAAATCACAAAGGAAAGAAATCCAAAACTTATGGAATCACTAAGGAACATGCGGCCTATGGTGCACCTTCGAAACTAAACCACCCTTGTAGATTCAGATTTGAGGCTTAGAGAACGATGGCTATGAGTCACTTGTGTATTCGGCTTCAACAAGAGTGAAAAGAGAGGATATAAGGCTTAGAGAGATTCAGCTATGGTGGTTTTTGATAAAAGAATATCCGATTTTGGTCAAATGAAGAGGAAAGGAAGAAGAAAGCAGAGAGCTAATTGAATCTCCTAAGAATTTTCTTGCACAAATAAGTTGAGTGAAGAGAGAACTAAGTTTCAAAGACACTACTAGAGAAAGAAAGAAGAACCCAAAAGAACCTCTAAACCTCCCTTTAGCAATTGCTAAGATCAAATTGGTCACCAAGGAATCCTTGGCCTACCAACACTATCCTCCTCTCCAATTCCACCTTTTTTCTTATCACTTTATTTAAGATTAATAATAAAATTAATCCATCATTTATCCCTCATCTTGGCCGAATTTTAAAACGAAATTTAACTTAATCTACACACCTCCACTCAAAGGCCCATTGTCGCCAACACCTCTTCTCCTAGTAGTAAAATTAAACTCTTTTATTTGCTTCCCTTGCAAAGACTAACCTTGGCCCATTTGCACTGCTTGTATGCCACTTACAGAGGTTTTAAGTGGCGCCTCCAAGCCACTTAACCAAGCCCATTTGTGTGTCATAACTCCCCTACACTTCCTCTTAAGGCCACCTTGCTTAGCTTCCTCTTTTAGATTTAGAATCTAATAATTTCTAAGGCATTCACTGCACACTAAGGTTCATAAAATTCATAGAACACATTCGTAATGTTCATAAGCATGCTATTTCACACAATTTAGTAATAATGCATAAGCCATAGTCCGGATATTATAGTTTAACCCCTTAAAATAATTTTGACCTCAAAATTACCTCGCTAGAATAAGTGGGGTATTGTCGTCGATTGCTTCTTCCGCTCCCAAGAAGCTTCCTCCGATCCATGGTTACGCCCACAACACCTTGACCAAAGGGACCGATTCCTCAAGCACCTTCACATCTCGCTTCGAATCAATCAACTCTTTCTCATAATACAGATCCGTCTCAGCTCCACCTCTTCAACTGGAACTACATGAAATGGATCCGATCGATATCGATGTAGCATGGAGACATGAAATACGTCGTGCATCTGCTTCAATTTTGGTGGCAACTCAAACTGGTATGCCACTGGTCCAACTCGCTTCATTATTCGATAAGGCCCTATAAACCTTGCACTTAGCTTCCCTTTTCGACCAAATCTCATCACCTTCTTCCAAGGTGAAACTTTAAGGAACACTTGATCTCCCACATCAAATTCTATTTCCTTTCGTTTGAGATCCACGTACAACTTCGCTTCATCGATGCCTCCTTTAATCGAGCTTGAATTACACTAACCTTCTCCTTAGACTCGCCACAATTTTCGTAACCAAAATCGACGTTCTCCCAATTCCGCCCAACATGTAGGAGTCCGACACTTCCACCATACAAAGGCTTTGTACGGTGCCATTCAATACTTGCCCGATAGTCATATTGTATGCAAATTCGCTAGAGGCAAATATTCTTCCCAACTTCCTCTAAAGTCTATCACATAGCCTCTCAAAGATATCTTCTAGTACTTGGATCACTGCTCAAACCGGCCGTCCGATCGTGGATGAAAAGTCGATCAAATCCAATCTAATGCCTAAAGCCTGATGTAAAGCTTTCCAAAATCGAGACGTGAACCTCGGATCCCTATCCGAGATAATTGACATCGGCATTCCATGTAACCTCACAATCTCCGCTACATACAACCTCGCTAACTTTTGTAGGAGTAGTCAACCCAAGACTTGAATAAAATACGCGACTTTGTCACCGATCCACTATCACCCATACCGAGTCCTTCTTAGTAGGCGTAAGGGAAGCCCACTAATGAAGTCCATGGTAATTCTCTCCCATTTCCACCGCAAAATTTATATTGGTCAAGCAATCCCGACGAAACTTGGTGTTCAAATTTAACTTGTCGACACGTTAGGCATTTCCTCACAAATTCGGTAACTTCCTCTTAAGACCGAGCCACCAAAATTGTTCCTTAGATCTCTCAGACATTTTACTACCTCCGGATGCATAGCACAAGGGCTACTATGCGATTCCCAAGAATTCTTTGCCTAAGCTCCTCGTCCTTCGGCATATAGACTTTTCCCTTGAAACACAATACTCCTTCATCGTTAATACCATAATTTTTCAACTCTCCATCCTACACTTGTCTCAGCTTAGCACTCAGATCCTCATCCACCAACTGTCCCTCTTTCACCTCATTCAGCCATATCGACTTAACTTGTAACTCTGCCAGCAGACTTCATCATCATATAAACTCAAATGTGCAAACATTGCCCTTAGATCCGACACCACCTTCTGACTTAAGGCATCTGCCACTACATTTGCCTTGCCCGGGTGATATTCTATTGAACAATCATAGTCCTTCAATAGTTCCACCCACATTCGCTGTCTCAGATTCAGCTCTTTCTGAGTCAGCAGATACTTAAGGCTCTTGTGGTCTGTGTAGATTACCAACTTCTCTCCATAGAGATAGTGCTTCCACACCTTAAGAGCAAAGACCACTACCGCTAGTTCCAAATCATGCGTCGGGTAGTTAACCTCATGTGGCCTTAGTTGTCGAGAAGCATAAGCAACTACCTTCCCATCTTGCTTTAACACACATCCTAATCCTGTATGGAAAGTGTCATAATACACCACAAAATCCTTCCCCGCCTTCTACCGAATCAAACCGAGCTTCAACAAGACCCTCTTAAGCTTCTCAAAGCTCTCTTGTTGTTTATCCGTCCAAATAAAAGGTACTTCCTTTCTCAACAACTTTGTCAAAGGCGCAGCTATTGACGAGAACCCTTCCACAAACCTTCTATAATAGCCTGCCAATCCTAAGAAACTCTGAACTTCAGCCACAGACTTATGGGGTTTCCAATCCAAAACTCCTCAATCTTCCAAGGATCCACCCTTATTCCTTCAGCAGATACCACATGTCCAAAAAACGTAACCTCCTTAAGCCAAAATTCACACTTGCTGAATTTGGCGTAGAGCTTCTTTTCCCTTAACACTTGTAACACAATTCGGAGGTGCTCATCATGTTCTTCCTCTAACTTTGAATACACTAAAATATCGTCTATGAACACAACAACAATCGGTCCAGATAGGGTTGGAAAACCCAGTTCATCATGTCCATAAATGTGGTTGGGGCATTCGTCAATCCAAACGGCATTACAACGAACTCAAAATGCCCATATCTTGTCCGAAAAGCCGCCTTATGGATATCTACCTCCTTCACCTTAAGTCGATGATATCCTGACCTCGATCTATCTTTGAAAAATTGCGCCCCTTGTCGATCGAACACGCCGTCAATCCTTGGCAAAGGGTACTTGTTCTTGATGGTCACTTGTTCAACTAATGATAATCTATGCACATGCGCATAGTTCCGTCCTTCTTTTTCACAAACAAGACCGGTGCTCCCATGGAGACACACTGGTCGAATAAACCCACGGTCTAGTAACTATTGAATTTGAGCCTTGAGCTCAACCAACTCCTTTGGTGCCATTCAGATGGGGCAATTGACACAGAGAGCTATACACGGAGCAAATCGATTCTAAACTCCACCTCCCTGTCTGGGTATTCTTGGTAATTCCTCCTGAAAGACATCCATAAACTCCCTTATAGTTCTAACTCCACTAACTCCCCTTCGCTTGTATCCAAAGCACAAATGAAGGCCAAAATGCCTTACACCCTTCCAACCATCTTACTCGCTTTAATGCCAAACTACGTTAGACAAGTAGTTCCTTCTTTCTCCTATCATAACCATCACCTCATCCTCTAGGGTCCTTAACTCCATTCGCTTATCGCACAATCTAATACATGTACCCAATGCTCCACTAGCCAATCCATGCCAAGTATAAGATCAAATTCCCCAAAGGGTAATTCCATTAAGTCGGAAGAAATACCGCCATTGAAGTTCCAAAGGTACTCTCAAACATCCTATTCACCACTACGCTTGGCCTAATGGGCTTACTACACCATCTCCCTATCGATAGTTTAGAGGCTATCCCTAGAGTTTCAACTACTCTACATGCAACATAAGAATGGGTCGAGCCCACATCAATCAAAGCAACATAAGGTTTGCCAAAATAAGGAACGATCGGTTATGACGTCCGTGCGCTCTCTGTCTTCCCTCCGCTAACCGCATAAACCAAACTGGTACGCTCGGCTCCAGTTACCAACACCTCGGCCTATGTTCCTCGTCCTCTACTAGAACCATTACCTCGCTAGTCGACCCACGACCTCGGCGTGGCTATTGTCCTCCTCTTCCAAATTAGTTAGAACTTTGACTTCATCGGTCGTCCCCTTCGCCTTCTCATCGGGCAATCCTTAATCATGTGGTCCTTGGACCCACACTTAAAACATCCTCTTGTCTTTTTCCAACACTCATCCAAGTGCTTTTTCCCACACTGATCACAAGCACGACATCGCCTCTTGAAGGCGACTTTGCTAACCTCATGCCCATCAACTCTAGGCCTCTTTTGCTCATTCCTAGATGGCCTTGATAATCCAAATCCTCTTTTCTGCCTATTTCGATCGGTGTTCTACCTTATAGAATCCTTAATTCCCTCGGCTACCTTAGCCTTCTCCACCAACACAGTAAACTCCCACTCCTGTTGTGGAGCTATCAGTAACCTCAGATCATCTCTTAGTCCGTCCTCAAATCAGACACACCGCTCATGCTCAGTAGACACTATCCCTCGAGCATAACGGCTCAGCCTTAGAAATTCATCTTCGTACTCAGCTACGGACTTGTTCCCTTGAACCAGCCCTAGAAATGCCTTTCTCTACGCATTAATATAATGAGTGCCAACATACTTCTTCTGGTATGCCACCTTAGCATACTCCCAAGTGAGTTCTTCAGCTATAGCACCATCCCGCACCGTGAGCCACCATTGATATGACTCATCGCGGAGAAGGGACACCAACCCTTTCACTTTTCCTCGCCGCTAAATCGAGCTCATCCATAATCCGCTTTGTCCGCTTCCAACCAATATTCAGCGGTACTGGGTGCCACACCAGATATACCACGAAACACCTCAGCTCCGCTGGCTCGAAGTCGCTCAAGTACCGACTTTCGAGCTCCCATGCCTCCACCCACTCTAGCCACCCTTTTCAAAACCTGCAGCATTGCCTGTGACATTGTGCCATCCCCCGTCTGATCTTGATATTCCACATCAGCGACTGGTGGTGGTGGTGGCATTTCATTCTCAGATCCTTGACCCGATCTAACGGGTTCAGACATGGTCATCCGACCTCTTCCACGGCCACACACGTTGCGACCACGTCCCCTAGAATTCATACTTTCGCTTTGCGTTTATCTGATTAAAGAGTTTTATAAATTAGTTTGGTTCCACTGATTTATCACGAACAGTTTTATGTTTAATAGTTCTAGGAAGTAGTTCTTTCATTTCATACACATACAGTCTCACATCATTCATTTAGTCACACACATGAACTTGCGTCCATTACAGAGAAATGTTGTAGTTATCGTTGTTTGTTGTTTTCCACTACCCAAGGGTATTTTCATAATTTTGTCCTATAGGGGTATTTTGGTAATTTTTCAAATTAGGGTATTTGAAAATGTTGCAAAATAGAGTTTGTTGATATTTTACAAAAATTAAAATCCTTGCTGGAAAAATTTCAAGGGTGAAATGATAATTTTATACACTAGGGGTATTTTTGTAATTTTACAAGCCAGGGTCATTTCGGTAATTTTTTGCAAAATATGGTTCCTAGTGACTTTTCAAAATGAGGGTATTTTTGAAGATTTCTAATTTGAAGGTACTTCGGTAATTTTTCTTACTTAGGGTATTTTGGTCATTTGTACAAGTTATGGGTAATTTGGTCATTTTGCAAATCAGGGGTAATTTTGTAAATTTTCCAAATCAGGGTGTCTTATTATAAAGTAGGGTGTTTGGATATTTGTAAGGTAAGAGAATCTTGGTAAAAACTATGGTAGTATGGAAATTTTATAAACCAATGGCATTTTTGTAATTTTTTCACTGTGGTATTTGAGTAAATCAAGATTATTTTAGAAAAATTTTCAAAATAGTTTTCCCATACATCGAGGGTAATTTGATGATTTTAAAACTAGGATTTTTGTGGAAATATGGCTAGTCCCTTTGGGTTTTAGTTATTGGGTTTAGCACATGGGTCGAGTCCTCTTGGTTAGGGTGAACCATTACTACGCACTGTAGGATTCAAGTAGGTAGGAGGTGAGTCACTTGGACCGCTTAAATACCAAGCTCCCACTGAAACCAATCCTAGCCATGTGCACAACGGTTGCCACACCCTAACTCTAATGACTTAGACATGTGTTTGTTTAATTGTGCATTAAAGTTTTATGTAATTGTTGGGGTAAACTAGTCCTATAGTTCAAGTACTTATCATGCTAAGTTACGTTCCATTTTTACCCCTCTACAAACCATACAATAATTCACACAACGGATAGCGTACTTACCTAGTGGACTTCGGGTCGGAGACTTAGGTGCCATGCCAGAAACCCTGCTCACTTCTTAGAAAAATCCAATTTCAAAAGACAAAAAGCGTTTTGGGCCCTAAAAGCCCTCAAGGCCGAGTTTTGAACCTGCTCGATACCAAAATAAAACACCCTAAACCCGACCCACAAGCCCCGACCGGATCCGCATGCTTCTAGGAAAAACTAGTCGATTCTTATTTGAAACTTTGCTAAAATTTTGTGTGTTTTTGAAAATGCTTGATTTGGGTTGGGCTCAATTTTAAAACCCGTGTTGATTATGTGTCAAAACTTTTAATATTTATACTTAAGAAAATGGACTTTAACTTTGAATTATTAAAATTGATTCATACTTAGATAATTAAATATGCATGCATAATAGTTCAAACCAAGGCCTTATTACATCAAATCAAAACCCAAATTAAATCCAAAATACTTAAAATATAACAAGTCCAAAATAAAATAAAATCTTAAACTAAGCATGGCCACCACTAAGCTCCTCGTCGATCTTGGTCCTTTAATGAGCATCACCGAAAAGTAATCCTCAACTGGTGAGTCAAACAGACTCAATGTATACACCAACATAAGTCTCAATTAATTCAAGCATATCAATTCATACATAATAGCACATATACTTAATGATGCAAACTCGCACTCCAAGCCTAAGTATCCATCCGCTACACATCACCCGCACCAACCATCACACCGTGGGACTACTAAGTCAACCTCCATCCGCTACACACCATCAAGGCAACATCGCAATGACGTGCTCATCGCCTTTATAAAATTCGTGGCATAGCTACCAGATAATTATTTTGTGACATAAGTCACCACATTCATATATTGTGACATAAGTCACCACATTTGGATATTGTGACATAAGTCACCACATTCTGATATTGGGGTATTAAACCACCAATTCACTTCCCTTTACATATCACCCATATGCCCCATGTCAAACATATCATGCAATAACATGCTTTATTTCACATTCTTATCACTATTAACATATGTGCCATAATAGATCATAACCTACTCATAGTAGGAGGGGTAAACATACCGAGTATTTCGCTCGTACCATTGCATGGTACTTTTAGCCACTTCACACATATTTTTATTAACACATATATTAACGCATAACCATAAATTAATTGAAGCTTAGCGTGGGGTACACACCGATTTACTTAGCGCTTTATTGAAATCCCAAAACCCGATCTAATACTTTTAGACCTTTAATCCCTATATTCAACCAACCTTAAACACTTTAGCATAAAGCCATTCGCCTAATTAATTAAACTCAAGGACTAACGAAACCAAATCTTACCTTATTGCCAATTTCACTACTAACAAATCCTTAAACTTGTAGTCTTTCCTTCCTTGCAATCGCTAACACTAAGTCACTTGATTTGGTTAGTTTCGCTTTTGAATAAACATGAAATAGATCTAAAACATTAACTATTGCCTTGGTGATTATTATGCCCACTTACCTTGTAGATTTAAATCCTAAACCTCACTTACTTCGACTTTCTCCTAAAAGCCAAAGTTACCTCAATTTTACCTACATTCTACCATCCTCCACTTATTCAACAAACCAAAATCACAATTAACTTAGCCCATATGGCATTCTACCAAAAGAAAAGAATGTAAAAGGGCTATTCGCCACCTACTATCAACCACTCACCTTCGCTTTTCCAAAATCGACTTCGCTATTGTAAAATAGGATTCTATTTCAGAGATAAAGAGGAGAAATTGATAGGCATATACAATTGATTCGGGTTAGATCTTGATGAAAAGAAAGGAAGAAATTGCAAAGGAAGGAAATCCCGAATCTTACCAAATCACTAAGGAACATGCGGCCTATGGTGCACCTTCGGGAAACTAAACCACCCTTGTAGATTCGACTTTGAGGCTTAGAGAACAATCGGCTATGAGTCACTTGTGTATTCGGCTTCAACAAGAGTGAAAAGAGAGGGATATGAGGCTTAGAGAGATTCGACTATGGTGGTTTTTTGAGAAAAGAATATCCGATTTTGGTCAAATGAAGAGGAAAGGAAGAAGAAAGCAGAGAGAGCTAATTGAATCTCCTAAGAATTTTCAGCACAAATAAGTTGAGTGAAGAGAGAACTAAGTTTTGGCACACTACTAGAGAAAGAAAGAAGAACCAAAAAGAACCTCTAAACCTCCCTTTAGCAGTTCGACTAAGACTGAAAGTGGTCACCAAGGAATCCCTTGGTCTGCCAACACTATCCTCCTCTCCAATTCCACCTTTTTTTCTTTTCACTTTATTTAAGATTAATAATAAAATTAATCCATCATTTATCCCTCATCTTGGCCGAATTTTAAAAGGAAATTTAACTTAATCTACACACCTCCACTCAAGGGCCCATTGCTACCAACACCTCTTCTCCTAGCAAAGAAAATTAAACTCTTTTATTTGCTTCCTTGCAGCTCAAACCTTGGCCCATTTGCACCTACTTGTATGCCACTTACAGAGGCTTTAAGTGGCGCCTCCAAGCCACTTAACCAAGCCCATTTGTGTGTCATAACCCCTACACTTCCTCTTAAGGCCACCCTGCTTAGCTTCCTCTTTAGATTTAGAATCTAATAATTTCTAAGGCATTCACTGCACTAAGGTTCACAAAATTCATAGAACACATTCGGAATGTTCATAAGCATGCTATTTCACACAATTTAGTAATAATGCATAAGCCATAGTCCGAGATATTACACTTTCCATGTGCAAAAGCCTTGAAAATCCCTCAGCACAAATAAAAAATAAGTAAGGGTTAAGGGGGTCCCCTTGCCTTAATCCTCTGAAGGTTGAAAATGCTCTAATTGAACTCTATTTGCCAACATCGAATATGACACACTTGAAACACATCCTATAATCAAAGAGATCCACACATTAAAAAATTCCATTAGACTCATTACTTTTTCCAAAAAGTTCCATTCGACCCTATAATAGGCTTTACTCATGTCCAGTTTTAAAGCAAAAGATCTTGTCGATCCCCCATTCTTCTTCTTAAGCCAGTGTAGAATCTCATAAGCTACGAAATATATTATTAGTCATTTGACTCCCAAACACAAAAGCCCTTTGCATTTCATCAATATAATCATTAAAAACCCTTCTAAGTTTATTCACAATTCCCTTTGAAACCACTTTATAAATAACATTACTGATAAACCGTAAAAGTAACATATTTTAATCCCATATTTAGTATGCTTTTGGATGATTTATCCCTGATTTATGTAAAAAGGTGATCTTAATCCTTTCTTTTCATGTCTTATGCCCAGGAAAACACCTAAAGATAAAAGAATGTAAAATGGGCTTAAAATGGACCAAATTGGGCCAACCCAAGAAATCGACATGGTTTGACTTCAAGCCACACTACCGCGTGTTTTGCCATTTACTTCACACTACCATGCCATAATTTACACTGTCATGCCCCAATCGATGTAATCGAGACACTAAGATGAAGACGACTTACAGGCAAGGCGCCATGGGCGTGCCCTCGCCATGGGAAAGAGCAATTTCACGCAGATTTGAACACTTGGAGGCAAAGAAACACATTCCTAAGTCTACTTAAACATACTAGGAGTAATTATACTTGAATTAGGATACTTAAGATCCAAGTAAAGCATCTCAAAGCCTATATAAACACCTAAGGTAGCAACTAAAAGGGAGTTCTAGAAGGTTTAAATAGAAGGCTTTTTGGCGAGGCTTTTGTCAAGCTGCTCATCTTTTAGGGAATCACTTGAAGATAGCCAGTTGATTCATCTCAAGAAGCTTTAACTCCATTCAAGATGGAGGATCTCTCTTTAATTCCTTCAGGGGGTTTTAGGAATTTCTTATGTTTTGTTTATTCTTTACTCTTGAGATGTTTTCGTATTTAGTTATGCACTAAACTCCTCAGATACCTGAAAGGGATGAAACCTATGATGGATTTTGTTATTTGATTTCTAAATTATATGATAAGTACTTGGTTTGTTCTTAATTATGTTGCTTAATTTAATCTGATGTGCTTAGGTGGAGGAGGAATAGACCCTACCTAAGAGTAGATCTAGCATAATTGAGAGGAGTTGATCGGCTGCCTAGAGATAAGGTTACAAGATTTTGCCGGATTAGGGTGAAACCTAATATGGGAATCCATTAATCGATTTATTGCTTCTTTAGGGGGTTATTATAAGAGAACGAGAGTTCCACTAATTAACCTAAGGTTAGACATTATTCGCCTCGAGATAGGGTTTAATATAGGTTAGGGAGTCTCACGGATCAAGCTAAGTAAAGAAATCGTATGGTTTGGGGAATAAATAATAAGTGAAGTCATAGGTGGATTTTCCCTGAGGGTATCGTCTTTATCAACTGAGTTTTCCTAAAGTCTTTCTCCTATTCATTCTTTTGTCTTTGCATTTAGTCTAAGTATTTCATTAGTTTAATAATTCAATCACTCTAAATTTCAGGCTAAATAATAGAGAGAAAGTGAGTAGTAGAACTTTTAGGTTCCCTTGGGTTCGATAAGATATTCTTGCCTGAGCTATACTACTGTTCGACAGGTGCACTTGCCTCTATCGTTGTCACAGTTAGTCTATAGGTTCGATCACTCTTTTATAAATATTAAAATTTGACTGTTTGACATGATCAAGATTTTGGCGCCGTTGCTGGGGAACACTAAAATATTAAGAAAACTCTATTTCTATTACTTTAGCCAATTTTTTTATTTGTAATTTATTATTATTATATTGTTCTTTATTATTATTTCTTTTTACTTTGCTAATTTTTTCCTCTATTTTGCTTTTGGCGTAAAATTTTAGTCTATTGAAAAGATGGCACCAATAATTATCGATGGCAAGGCATGGGGCAATTCCTACTAAAGCAACCAAGTTTTCAACCTCGACGTGGTTACTAGGTTATCTAATCGTTAGAGATGATGAATAAAAAGATTGATGATTGGTATAGTCCCTCAGTGTACATCCAAAAATATAATATGATTTGAATCTAGGAGGCGTATAATCCTCACAGAAAACCCCCTACGATATGGCATGGAAAACGAGCAAGCTCACTATACAGGTAACTATTCTTGATATCAAAATAATTTTTATAGTGACACTTATAATGCAGGTTGGAAGTACCATCCCAATTTCTCATGGAATTATTAAAATAGTCAAAGATCGAAACTTTCTCCAGATTTTCAACAACCACCTCACCAACAACAAGAAGAAGAGCCGAATCTTGTAGAGATGCTGATGAATTTCATGGCAACCTCAGATTCTCGTCTCCAAAAGACTGAAGCAACACTTGATGAACAACAAGAATCGATCAAAGGGATTGAGAATCAAGTTGGAGAACTTACTAGGTTAGTGGGACATCTCACAAAGCTAATACGACCGCTAGGACGTCTACCAAGTAACATCGAAGTTAACCCAATGGAGCAAATTCAAGCCATCTTAGCTCAAGACAGTAAGGGGTTAAATGAACCAAACTAAATACAAGAAAACAAGGTAGATGAAGGTAAGATAGAGATAACACAAGAAAAGTAAAAATCGGTAATCAAGGAGTACAAACCTCACATACCTTATCCCGAAGCAATGAAAAGAGACGATTTAGAGGAACAGTTTGGTAAGTTTCTTAAACTCTTAAAGAAATTACATATTAACTTCCTTCTCCTTGAAGCTCTTTTTCAGATACCAGACTCGAGGAAATTTTTAAGACAGCTCTTGACCAACAAACACAAATTAGACGAAGAGCACCACGTGGAGCTAAACCCAATGTGCTCAGCAATTCTACAAAATAAACTGCCACAGAAATTAAAAGATCCATGGAGTTTTACAATTCCATGTTTAATTGGTAGTTCATTTATTGATAATGCGTTAGCGGATTTAGGGGCAAGCATCAATGTTATTCCTTACAAAATGTTTAATAACTAGGTCCTGGGAAACCTGCATAAACTAAGATGAGCATTCAATTAACTGATAAAACTATAAGAATTCCTAGGGGTATAATAGAAAATGTTCTAATTAAAATTGATAAATTCGTATTCCCAGTAGACTTTGTCGTTTTAGACATGGATGAGGACAACACGATCCCCTTAATTTTAGGAAGACTCTTTTTAGCAACTGCCAGAGCTAAAATTGATATTTATGCAGGAGAACTCATACTTCGTGTAGGTGATGAGATAGTCACTCTTCAAGCTCTTGACTCGGCCAGAACATCAAGTGATAAATATGAGAAAGTAAATTCAGTTGATAACCAACTTTTTCAACCTTCATTGCAGGAAACACCACAAAGCTACAAACCTGAGCCGGATCATAGACCTCGTACTAATAAAGAAGAATTACACGAGGAGCCGTAACCACATGAAGTGAAATCAAAGGAAACCCCTGACATTGATAGGAACAACAAATCACATCAAAATAGAGGATCGTATTGTTGAATAAGGAAGACCCTTGAATCACCAATTTAGAACTCAAGGCAAATGAAGAAATCACTTTTGAGGTATTTAATGTCTTCCTATACGGCACAGTCGAGGTAAGCAATCCTAAATGCAACACTTTTGAGGTAAACATTACTCGACTTAAACTTTATATCCATAACCGAGTTAATCGAATGAGAAAGGATTTCCACCTCCTCAAACCACCATGACCATACGAATGAGAGGTAAAGTCTAGCTAAGACTATAAACGAGCGCTTTTCGGGAGGCAACCCGAGCACTAACCCTATTTTTACAATTTTTTTAGCACCTAACCATAAACTAACCAAAGAGCAGATTTATAGGCCACACTACTACACACGCATGTCCGTGGCCGTGTGGAAGCTAGGGGCTGAACCATGGGCGTGCTGTTAGCCGTGTACGAACAGGGAATAAACTTCTTTCTCTAACACGAGTTGTGATACTAGTCCACACTCCCCCCGTGCGAGGTTACTGACTCGTCAAGCACGTGATAAACACGGCCGTGCCTCCCAACCGTGCCAACATTTTGACTTATCGAACACCGGAGGAGCACGCCCGTATTGAATGACCATGTGAAGAAAGACAAGGGCGTGCCACGACACCTACGGCCATGCCCGAACACCTTGAATGCGTTCAAAATTCAAAATCTCAAAACATGGGCTACATCTCTATTTAAACCTCATTCCCCATTTTTCTAATTGTCTTTCATTTTCCATTATTTATTTTTATTTATATTTTATTTCATGATTATTTTTTTATTTTATTTTATTTTATTTTATTTTCTTCTTCTTATTCTTTATGATATTTAGATTTTGCTTAGGATACAATAAAACCAAGCCGGCTACTTCGAGGATTCAACTTCAAACGGTTCAAGACGCTTCCCCACGTTCATCTCCAATCTTATCCGGTTTCTTTTTATAGACTTCATCCAAAAATTCAGGAAGTGTTACTTCTCCCCTTCTCTTTTGATTTTATTATTACATAATTGTTTATCTATCTTTGTACATTGAGGGCAATGTACATCTTAAGTGTGGGGGGTAAAAGTACCTGACTTTTTGCATTATTCTCAAAATCCTGAATTTAGTCTTGTTCAAAAGTATTTTTCTCATATTACTAATTAGGATAAAATTTCTTATGATATATGATTTTATTGATATGTTTTAGAGTAAGTCAGAATTAATTGTGCATTGATGATTAAATCTGAACAATACTAGAGAATCGAGCATGATAAGTCTACTTTTTAAAAATTAAAAATTAATGGGTCGTTGAACTGAATTTGAGTATTACTTTGAAGTTTCAAATTTACAGAGATTGAAGTTAAAAACACCCATAATTTTTGTGAGATTTTGAGCCTTATAGAGCATATATTCTTTTTCATGCTCACTTTATTGATTATGAGTGTGTCAACTTTGAACTGTTATTCTAGAACTTGCCTCGTTTATACATGTTGAGACCACACTTTTGATTTGATATACGAGATGATAAAGGCACCTAGGTTTTAACCCACTTACTCCATAAAAGCCTACCTTCACAAATTAACCCCTAGTGAACCCCATTGAATCCTAACAACCTTTTATTGACTCACCCACTAATATTAACCCAAAACCCCTTTGTATTAGTTATCACCCTTTCTTTTGACTACCCTTTAATTGAGGTTTGATTTGATTAAGTTACCAAATTATATTAGTTCAAGAGTTACATTTATGATTTATGATGTAATATCTTAGTTTGTTCTTAAAAAAAAGAAGAAGTTTAGAGCATTTAAAACTCCAATTGTTGAAGAAAAGCTCGATTAAAGTATTATCAAATTTCAAGTGATGAAAATACTCTTTATTATAGAGTAATTATCAATAGTAAGTATTATTAGTTTTCATTCAATGTAAATATTCATATTTAGTTCATTGTTTCTAGTTAGGTAAATTGTCAAGTCAGTCTTGATTCTAACCTTTTAATTCAACCTTTATCCACACCTTTTAACTCAAGCCCGCATACAACCCCGATTAAAGACCTTTTGATTTGTGTATCATCTCATATACAGTGGTGGAGATTTGATTTTCAGGCAAGCCTATGGGATTAACTTTTCAGGTTCGACTTATGAGTGCTTATTCTTGAACCTTAAACACTTCGAGTGATTTGAGTGAATCTTTTATGAGGATGTCAATCCTTGTCGGTTTTGAATTAAAGGTAATTACTTAGATAAGGGGAGACACCTATGTTTTCGTACTACAAAGGTATGACTTATCGTAATTGAATCTTTAGGACTCTTTGAGTTGAATTATCCATGTATAAATTATCTATGAATTATGATGAGACATTGTAGATAGGAATTATGAATTATGGAAAGTTCGTTTTAATTGTAAGTTGAGAATTTTGTTTGAGGACAAGCAAAAGCTTAAGTGTGGGGGTATTTGATAAACCGTAAAAGTAACATATTTTAATCCCACATTTAGTATGCTTTTGGATGATTTATCCCTGATTTATGTAAAAAGGTGCTCTTAATCCTTTCTTTTCATGTCTTATGCTTAGGAAAGCACCTAAGGATAAAAAGAACGTAAAATGAGTTTAAAACGGACCAAATTGGGCTAACCCAAGAAATCGACACGGCCTGGACTTTAAGCCACACGGCCGTGCCTTGCCATTTATTTCACACGGTCGTGCCCCAATTGATAGAATCGAGACACGGCCTGAAGACGACTTACACGGGCGTGTGCCGTGGGCGTGCCCCTGCCGCGGGAAAGACAATTTCACTCGGATTTGGATGCTTGGAGGCAAAGAAACACATTCCTAAGTCTACTTAAACATATTAGGAGGAATTCTACTTGAATTAGGATACTTAGGAGCCAAGTAAAGCATCTCAAAGCCTATATAAACACCCAAGGTAGCAACTAAAAAGGGGAGTTCGGCAGAAGCCAAAACAGGAGGGCTTTTTGGCAAAGGCTTTTACCGAAGCGTTCATCTTTTAGGGAATCACTTGAAGATAGCCAGTTGATTCATTTCAAGAAGCTGGAACTCCATTCAAGACGGAGGATCTCTCATTTATTTCCTTTAGGGGGTTTTAGGGATTTCTTATGTTTTGTTTATTCTTTACTCTTGAGATGTTTTCGTATTTAGTTATGCACTAAACTCCCCATATACCTGAAGGGGATGAAACCTATGATGAATTTTGTTATTTGATTTCTAAATTATATCATAAGTACTTGGTTTGTTCTTAATTATGTTGCTTAATTTAATCTGATTTGCTTAGGTGGAGGAGGAATAGACCCTACCTAAGAGTAGATCTAGCATAATTGAGCAGAGTTGATTGGGCGCCTAGAGATAGGGTTACGAGATTTTGCCGGATTAGGGTGAAACCTAATATGGGAATCCATTGATCGATTTACTGCTTCCTTAGGGGGTTATTATAAGAGAACGAGAGTTTCACTAATTAACCTAAGGTTAGACGTTATTCACCTCGAGAGAGGGTTTAATATAGGTTAGGGAGTCTCACGGATCAAGCTAAATAAAGAAATCATATGGTTTGTGGAATAAATAATAAGTGAAGTCATAGGTGGATTCTTCCTGAGCGTATCGTCTTTATGAACTGAGTTTTCCTAAAGTCTTTCTCCTATTCATTCTTTTGTCTTTGCATTTAGTCTAAGTATTTCATTAGTTTAATAATTTAATCACTCCAAATTTCAGGCTAAATAATAGAGAGAAAGTGAGTAGTAGTACTTTTAGGTTCCCTTGGGTTCGATAAGATATTCTTGCCTAAGCTATGCTACTGTTCGATAGGTGCACTTGCCTCTATCGTTGTCACAGTTAGTCTACAGGTTCGATCACTCTTTTATAAATATTAAAACTCGACTGTTTGACACGATCAATTACACAAGCTAATGGGCCTAAATTGTCCCATGTTCTTTAATGATGCTGTATTCAGAATAAGAGCAATACTCATACCATTAATTTCCTCGACATCACATTGACTATTCAATATTGCCAAGCACAAATCTTCAACGTTGGCCCTTACCATGTGCTAGAATTTCTGATAAAAAAGGGGAAACCATCCTTTCTTGATGCCTTCAAGGGAGCTATAGTTCTAAACGCCTCAACCACATCTTCCCTTTTAAAATCAGCCATTAACTCCTCATATTGAACCCTTGAAACACACATAGGAATACCAAAAAAAAAACGCTCACAATCATCTATAGGACCAGTGGAAAAGAAATCCTTAAAATAATTTGTAGCTAACCTTATTATCTCATCATGGATATTTACACATCCCCCATTCCCATTCTCTAAACCTTTGATCTTATTTCTCTTCTTTTGACTTGAAGCAAAACTATGGGAAAAAGAGGTATTGCGATCCCCTAACTGAATCCAATTCGCCCTAGCTCTTTGCTCTCAAAACAACTTTTCTATATTGGCTTCCAAGTTTAAGGCTAACTTCACATCAATAATCTCAGTTAATACCACATCACAAGGATCTTTAGTATTCAATTCATTGAGTCTAGTGCTCAAATCTTTCCTTCTTCTATGTCTGTTAACTTTCACCTTTTTAGCCCAATTACTTAATTCCATGCTTAACTCTCCAAGCTTTTCCGGAATCTCTCTATCAGTCAAACTCTACCATTTTTTAAGACTATCTTCAAAACCCAATCGAAATTGAATCGAAAAACCCCATTCCTCAAACCAGACTCAACCATCTTATCGCTTCCTATATCCACAAGAACCAGACAGTGATTTAAAAAACTATGATATAGGTGCTTAACGGGAAACTCTTAAAATGCTCCCTCCAAATAAGATCACCACCCCTTTATCCAATCATTCTTTATATTATTATCCAATAGACTCCTTCTCTCCCATGCCACTGATCCGAGAAACCAATATTGCTTAAAGCACAATCATCTAGAACCTCTCTAAAAGCAATCATTTGTTGCTCCTCCTTAAGTCGTCCACATTGTTTTTCAAATGAATAACAGACCTTGTTAAAATCCCCTAACTCCAACCACGAAAAACTCAACTCTTGCTTCAAATGTTGCAACAACCTCCATGACTCCCTTAAGTTTTGTTCCATTAGGGAACCATAGAATCCCGTAAACCTCTATTTTCCTCTTCCGCATCCTCCTCTACCTCTACATCAATATAAGAACCAGAAAAACTCCATAACGTAACAATCACGCCCTCTACCCAACCAAAGATAAACCCACTTTGTTCCCATCGCACCCACATCAATACCATTTATGAACCCACATTTTCGCTGTATCTATTCCATCTTTCTTGTACTGACTTTTGTTTCAGTTAAAAACAAAATTTGGGGTTGAACTTGCCTCAATTTGTTCTTGAGTCATTTAACAGTCCACAATTTCCTCAATCCACGAACATTTCAACTTAGTATTTTCATTGCGCTCGGTCAGCTTGCCTCTTGGCAGCTGTTGATATAAAATGGGCTCTCTCCACTAGTCATTCCCTATGAACTATTATTGAATTTTCCATCCCCGTAGTGACATAATCCCCCATATCATTCCAAAGTCTCTTCTTGCCATCAATATTCTCAACATGTTTCTCCCCACATCATGCTCATGTCTAAATGCTCCGCAATTGTTCCCCACAACTATCATCCCTTAAAATACTTCCACTCGACCCTTCCAAATTAGTTCCTAACATAGGATCCCTTTTAATTCCAATATCCTACCGACTATTTGTCCAAGAATCGTAAACAAAATCCCTTTTTCCCTCCACCAAGATTAGCCCCCATCACTTTATTCCACCAACCATACACTATTCATTGATGCAGCTCTTCTCGATTGTGCTCGAATCGATAGATCCCACCCTAGCTCAATAGCCCCCAGAGTTGATAGAAAGAATCACTATGCCCCAAACGACTGCAAAAGAAACAGAACAAAGTCAATTTTCATACCTGAAGTAAACATAAATGTGGCTACCTGATGCGAATATAATCTTCTTTTTCCTTTTTAGGGGTCTCTTGATATCCAATTGGACCTTGAGCCTAAGATAATTACGAATCCCCCGACTTAAGCTCTTCGAATCGTAATCCAAAAAATAACCCATAAAATTTCAAACTGTCGCGTCATAACTTCCGAGAATAATCCCATAGGTAGATCATGCACCTGAACCCAAAAAATCACATATAACAAGGGAACCTTCACCAGATCCTCCCCTCTTTCTAGCCTATGAAACACAAACAAATGGTTATTAAAAGTCCAGAGATCCCCATTAATCACTCGTTCCAAATTCATCCTATGAAATAACTTATGTCGAAACCATTTTTAATTTTTTTTAAAAATAGGATCGACTTTAAAAATGAAAATGGAGTCTCCACCAATCCCTTTTTGCTTAGGTGTGATCGGATCACCTTGTCGAAACCATTTTTAAGATTGATTTAAAAATGGGGATCGACTTTTAAAAACGAAAATAGGAGTCGCCACCAATCCCTTTTTACTTAGGTGTGATTGGATCACCTTAAAAACGTTTTATTTCAAAATACTAATTTTGGTCTACGAAAAATGAGACAAATGTGTTCGGGAGTCGGTTACGTATGAGGAAGGGTTAGCACCTTCATAACGCCCAAAAACTGATACCTAATCGATAAAATCATGTCCTAGTGTTGAAACTAATTTTTTATTATAAAATGATCCTTTTATTTGAAGAAAAACCTAAACTTACCTATCTCAAAGAAATAAAACACCATACCTAGTAAGTTAGGATATAGCATTTCATGGCTTTGAAACTAGGTACGCCTTTATTTTAGAAAATTCCTACCTTGAGACACAAAACATCATATCCAGTAAGTTAGGATACAATGTTTTGAATTCCCAAGAATAAGTTTTTTGATTTGAAATTTGTAAGTTTCGGTTTTAAAAGAGAAGAGATATCTAATACCTTAAGTTCTACGAGAAAAATAGAAACCCAGCAAGTTAGTGCACAATTCTTCTCGAAGTCCCCAAATATCATATATCATCGTATTTTTAAATTATTAAAATACATCAAAAAAATTATAAAATAATGGTTTGAGTATACAACGTACATATTTAATAGCAATTCTACCTAATTACAAATTATACTAACAATAAATAATAAAATAATAATACAACATGAATATATAATGAACTATGCTAAACAATAATAAGCAATCTAAAGAATGTAAATAAATAAACATGTAATATAAAATAAATAACAATAATTGAAATTTTCACGAAATAACAAAATTAAATGAAAAAGGAATAACATATTTAAACATTGAATAAAAAGAATATGATGATTTTTAAAATGATTTAATATATATATATATAAATAACAAAAATTAAAAGTAAAAAAATACTTATATATATAATTTTAATAATTTAGTCCATGTATAAATAACTATATATAAATAAAGAAAAATAATTAATAAATAGTATATAATAATTTTATATAAAAATATATATAATATATTTGTAACACCCCAAACCCACCCATGAGCCTCGACAGGATCTGGTATGTCACAGAGTAAAACGTTTTGAAAGATTTCGATTATCTGGTGAAAATCTGAAAATACTTGTTAAGGTTATAAAACAGTGTTTGATAAAACTTAGGAGGGATTGATTTTTCAAACATGGTTGTGTTGAAAACCTTTGAAAACATTTGATCATTTAAATTTAAAGAACCTTCAAAGTTATGGTTGACTTGGTGAATTTTGCTACCCGATGGTAACATCTTTGAAAACTCATAGAAGTTACTTAATTTGAAAATGCTACTTTTAACCGATTCACTTAACATTATATAGTTTCATTTGTAAAATAGTATAAGTAAAGTAAAAACAACTATGTAAACATCCAAAATAATAAACTAGCGGCCTTATTACAACCCAAATAAAAATTTAGTAAATAAGCAAACTTAAACTCAGATTAAATAAAATCCCAAATCCAAGGAACAAGCATGGCCACCGAGTCCTCTCGGCTCCATCTCCGCGATCTACTCATCTACAAAATAATATGGGAATGGGTGAGTCATCATGACTCAAAGGTATAAATCCCCAACCCTAAGTGCAACTCATACACAAATTATTAGTAGACATGCAAACATGTAACCCAAACTAACCATCCGTACTCCTTTAACTACCCCGTGTGGTCAAAACCACTGGTGGTCAAAACCACTAGTGACTAGAGTTACAAATCAAATGATGGGGCCAACCCATCGTGTGGTCAAATCCACTGATGACCATAGGTCACAATTTATCAATATGTGGTCAAAACCACTGGTGGTACCAAACCATTGGAACTTAGTCACAATTTAACAACGGTGTGGTCAAAACCACTGGTGACCGAAGTCACAATTAATCTGATGGGACCAACCCATCTTGTGGTCAAAACCACTGGTGACAGTCCATAGAGAAAATCCCCCTCCTCTCATCAATTCCATTACCAACATGCTCATATCATTCTTAACATGTTATCATAAATCATGCATAATAGTCATGGCATAGCATATTACCCATCATGTCATCCATAATAGATTTTAAATCACAAGTGACTTACCGTAATCCATGCTCATGTCCACAAGCAATTCACTACCACAATGATTAAAAGGCAACATAATAGCAATGCTAACTAATAAAGTGTGTAAAGAGTTTTACACACTGTTACTAACGCAAATCCTAGATCCCAAGATCCGATCTCATCGTATAGATCCTTTGACCCTATATTCGCCAACATCAAGGTTAGTGACATAGGCCTATTCATTATAACAACTAAATCCTGAAGGCTCATTTGTGGCACTTACCTTAACCTGATTTGGTTTCCAATCAAATCCCGAAGTCACACACACCACTTGTAATCGGCCACACCTTGTAATCACACACATAGTTAACCTTCGGCTTCTAAACTAATTAATAACAAATTCAAATATTGAGACCTTACCTAGATCGATCACCAAATCCTGATATTCACAAATTAGACTATCCCCTTCCTACAATCGGCTTTAATCACATTAATATGGGTCATAGGCCATTTGGCCATAACCATAGATCCCAAAACCAAACAAAAGTCATTCGCCATGTCCACTTACCCTTACTAACCGATTGAAGAAGAAACCCGAAAAGAATCATGCTCACTTGCTATACTACCAAAGTAGATTTAATGAAGAGAGAAGATTTCAACAAAAGAGTGGAATAGCTTGCTAGAGAACAAGAAGAAAATAATGAAAAGAGTGATAGGGGTTTGAAGAATTTTAGAGCAAAGATGACTAGGGAAAATTTGGCCAAGAAACAAATTGAGAAGAAAAGAAGAACAATTTAGATGAAAACAATTTAGATGAATTCGGCACCTCCCTAATGTACTCAAAGCGATTGTGGATGGCCCTAAGGAGTCCTATATTCGACCATCTCCCTTTTGTGATAATTCTCTATCTTTCAAATATCACCCATTGAAATAAAGCAAGATTTATCTTCCATTTTATCTCCTAGCCACCTTTTCAAAAAAAAAAAGAAGAAATAAAACTAATAGCACTACTCTTCCAGCCGAAATTAAAAGGAAAAACAAAGTTTATACTTATCAAATTAAGAGTCCCACATGCAGGCCATTAGCTCACTCCCCCTAACGCTAGCATGCATAAAAAAAAACCCATTGCTGCCCATGCTACTCGAACATGGGACCTCACTGTCGCAGCCCCTTACAACGTTTCATACCACTCTACCACATCGATTTCATGTCCATAATCCTCGCCATTAATTTTTAAGGCCTTCTTAGCTTAACCCCTTCTTCTTTAACGCCAAAAAGCCCAAAATAAAACTCGTCCCATGCGGCCACCATGATTCGAACTCCAGACCTACTCCAGGCGTCGCCTCCAGGCCCTTAAGTGGTGCATGAAAGCC
Source organism: Gossypium rotundifolium (assembly GCA_025506655.1). Classification (NCBI taxonomy): domain Eukaryota; kingdom Viridiplantae; phylum Streptophyta; class Magnoliopsida; order Malvales; family Malvaceae; genus Gossypium; species Gossypium rotundifolium. Next base: position 31,952,613 of record CP106727.1, on the reverse strand, counting down.
ACTTTACCAAGGCCATCCTTTGTGTCTAAAAGCGTCCGCAACATCCTTTAAGGCCTCTCTGGCCCAATTCCCATCCGGACAAAAAAAAAAGTCTCTGATGCGCCTCGCATTACTCGAACCTCTTCCCCCCTTGCACTCCCTTGCACCTTAGCGCCTCAAGCCATTATGCCAATTAATTCCTTGTGTCCAACTTCTCCCAAAATTTTCTCTAAACCCCTATCTCACCTAGCTCCCTCCTCTTAAGCACTAAAAAGAAATTTTCAGCCCTAAGTCAGATCTAGCTCGGGATTATGACTAGACCCTAGAACATGTCAAGTAATCATAGTATTCATTTCTTTTCAAGCAAGCACATGAAAATAATAAAATTGCAAACAACCCCTAATTCAGATGTTACGTTCTACCCCTTAAAATAATTTCGACATCGAAATTACTCGATCAAGAGTTGGGGTATTCTTTATCACATCCTCGGGTTCTCATGTGGCCTCCTCCGTACCATGGTTTCGCCATAGCACTTTTACCAAAGGAACTGACTTCCTCCTCAAAACCTTGACATCTCGATCCAATATTTGTACTGGCTCCTCCTCAAAAGACAAGTCTGAGTTCAGTTCAATTTCCGCAACCGGCACTACGTGTGAGGATCCGATCGATAAGCGCCTCGATCGAAACATGGAAAACATCATGGATATGGCTCAATTACACAAGAACTCAAGTCGGTAAGCTATCGGTCCCACACGTTTCAACACCGTACGCGTCCGATGAATCTAGGGCTTAGCTTGCCCTTCCGCCAAACCTCAGCACCTTCTTCCAAAGTGATACCTTCAAGAAGACCTTATCACCCACTGCATATTCAACCTCTCTGTGCTTAAGATCGGCGTAGGATTTTTGCCTATCCGACGCCTCCTTAAGACGAGCCCGAATTACTCTAACCTTATCCTCCGTCTCCGCCACTAACTCTGGACCCAACATCTGTCGCTCTCCTAGTTCCGTCCAACATGTAGGAGTACGGCATTTCTGACCATACAGCGCCTCATATGGTGCCATCTGAATACTCGCTTGATAACTATTGTTATAAGCGAACTCTGCCAAAGGTAGGTACTCCTCCCAACTACCACAAAAGTCCAAAACACAGCCCTTAACATATCTTCCAACACTTGATTACCCTCTCGATTGTCCATCGATCGCGGTGAAAAGCCGTCTTTGAAATTCAACTTCGTGCCTAACTCGATGTAAAGCCTTATAGAATCTTGACGTGAATCGGGGATCTCGATCTGAGATAATGGACACTAGTACTCCATGCAATCGTACTATCTCTGCGATATACAACTTGGCTAACCTTTGAAGCGAGTAGTCAACCCTTACGGTATGAAATGGGCCGACTTAGTCAACCGATCTACTATCACCCAAACCGCATCTTTCAGATCAAGCGTAAGGGAAGCCCACTTACGAAATCCATAGTAATCTCCTTCCACTTCCATCGGGATCTTTACTGGCTATATAACAAATTTCGATGGCAATTGATGCTTAGCCTTAACTTGTCGGCATATCGACACTTACCCACTAACTCGCCATTACTTCCGCTTAAGACTCAACCACCAAAATTGCTCCCTTAAATCCCGATACATCTTGTCGCTTCCGGGTGCATAGCGACGGATCGCTATGAGCTTCTTTAAGAATTCGCTGCCTCAAATCATCATCCTTAGGCATACATACTCTCCCTTGAAAATAAAACACTCCATCACTACCCAAGCTGAACCCTTCGGCCTCACCATTCTGTACTTGCAACCTCCGAGTACTCAAAGCTTCGTCGGTTATCTGCCTTTCTTTGACCTCATCAATCCAAGACGGCTTCACTTGCAATTCTGCCAAAAGGCTCCCATCCTCATAGAGACTTAGGTGAGCAAACATTGCTCGCAAATCCGCTACCACCTTTCGGCTCAATGCATCAGCTACCACATTAGCCTTACCCGGATGGTATTCGATTGAGCAGTCATAGTCCTTCAGCAACTCAATCCACCTCCACTGCCTCAGGTTTAAATCTTTCTGAGTCAAAAGGTACTTCAGACTCTTGTGATCTGTGTACACTACCGACTTCTCCCCATATAGATAGTGCCTCCAAATCTTCAAGGCAAAAACCACAGCAGCCAATTCCAAATCGTGTGTCGGATAGTTAGCTTCGTGAGGCCTCAACTACCGTGACGCATAAGTGACCACCTTCCCTTCTTGCATCAACACACACCCTAAACCAGTATGCGATGCATCACAATACACAGTGAATTCCTTTCACGCCTCAGTCGAATCAAGATCGGTGCTTCATCAAGATCCTCTTGACTTATCGAAACTCTCTTGTCGCTTCTCGCACCACACAAACGAAACTCCTTTTCTCAAGTTTTAGCCAATCTGGTCGCAATTAAGGAAAAATTTTCCACGAATCTCCTATAATATCCTGTCAACCCCGTAAAACTCAAATTTTCAGAATCGACTTGGGTGGTTTCCATTCCAATACTGCCTCAATCTTACGGGGATCCACCCTGATTCCCTTGACTGAAACAACATGCCCTAGGAAAGTTACCTCCTTAAGCCAGAACTCACACTTGCTGAATTTGGCGTACAACTATTTCTCCCTTAGAACCTGCAGAACCACATGAAGATGTGCGTCATGCTCCTCCTCATATTTCGAGTACACCAAAATGTCGTCTATGAATACCACGATAAACCGATCCAGATAGGGTTGGAAAACCCGGTTCATCATGTCCATAAACGTGGTTGGTGCATTCGTCAGCCCAAAAGGCATTACCAGAAACTCATAGTGCCCATACCGAGTACGGAATGCCGTCTTATGGACATTAGCCTCCTTCACCTTAAGCTGATGGTACCCTGACCTAGGGTCAATCTTAGAGAACACCGATGCCCCTTTGAGTTGATCGAACAAATCATCAATCCTGGGCAAAGGATACCGTTTTTATGGTCGACTTGTTCAAATTGTCGATAGTCTATGACATTCTCATTGTCCCATCCTTCTTCTTGACAAAAAGCACTGGAGCTCCCCAAGGCGATACACTTGGTCGGATGAACCCTCTATCCAAAAATTCTTGGATCTGCGCCTTCAACTCTACCAATTCTTTTGGCACCATCCGATACGGAGCTATAGATACTGGCGTGGTTCCGGGTAACAAGTCTATACCAAATTTAACCTCACGGTCCGGAGGTAGACCCGGAAGTTCCTCTGGAAACACATCAACATAATCCCTTACGGTCCGGACATCTCTCACAGCTGCAGCCTTAGCTTCCAAAGCACGGACATGCACTACATATGCTTCACAACCTTTCCTAACCATCTTTTCCGCCTTCAATGCAGAAACTAGATTAGATAGGTAATCTCTCCTTTTACCTATCATCACCATCTCTTCTCCTTCCATGGTCTTTAACACCATGCGCTTAGCCACGCAATCCAGACTAGCCTGATACTTTACTAGCCAATCCATCCCGAGGATTAGATCGAACTCTCAAAACAGTAGTTCCATCAAGTCAGCCAAGAACACGACCCTTAGAGTTCTAGGGTGCGCCCTATAGAGTTTACTTACTTCTACAGTGACCTGTAGGGCTTAATACGCCATCTTCCTAGAAGTAAGCTCGAGTCTAAGTGCGAGTTTCAACTACGCTACTAGCAATGTATGAGTGGGTTGAGCCAATATCAATTAAGGTACTATAGGTACACCAAAGATCAAAACATACTGGTTATGACGTCCGCAAGCGTCGCCCTCCTCCTGACACCTCGCGGCATAGACCAAACCAGGTTGCCTAGCCTCAATACCACCGGTACCTCCTCTCGGTGCCCCACGACCTCTACCAGCACCATTACTTCCTCTTCCTGCACCACGACCTCTCAGTTGCTGTTAGTTATCCCTCCAATTCGATGCACGATCCTCGACCTCCGACCTCAAATTAGCTACCTTTTTGAACAATCTCTAACTCGATGTTCCATGGACCCATATTCAAAGCATCCCCGATTACCATTCCAACACTCCCCCGTGTGAGATTTTCCACACCGAGCACACCGTGGTGGCCATTGAGGTTTAGCAGCAGCAGCAGGCCTAGCAGCTTGATCCGACCCACCATACCTCGTCCTCTTCTGCTGATTACTAGAAAAATTTGAAGATTCGGAGCTCCTCTTATTCCAACTCCTATCCTGATTCCGCCTAACTAACTGTCTTACCCCTTCAGCAACCTTAGACTTCTCCACTAGGACAGCGAACTCTCGTTCCTGTTGTGGAGCTATCATCATCCTCACCTCATCTCTCAGCCCATCTTCGAATCGGACACAGCGTTCATGCTCGGTACCCACAATACCACGAGCATACCTGCTCAATCGGAGAAATTCACCTCATACTCCGCCATCCTTTGTCTTATTACCTCGAACCGTGTTCAAGAAAGCCTTCACTAAGCATCCACGTAGCTAGTTCCTATGTATTTCTTTTGGTAGGCAGCTTTAAAGAATTCCCATGTGAGATCTTTCGCCATCGCTCCATCCCTTACGGTGAGCCACCACTGATATGACTCATCCCAAGTAGAGAGATTATACCTTCAACTTCTCCTTAGTCAGAAAATTCAGTCACCCATGATCCTCTCGCTTGATTCCAACCAATACTCGCGCATTGGGTGCCACCCGAAACTCCTCTAAATAATTACGCTCCGTAGTCTTGAGTCGTCAACCATAGATTTACTTGCTCTTACACCTGCACCGCCTCGACAACTCGTTCTAGCACTCGTAGTACGACTTGGGATACTACATCGTTACCACCACCGATCTTGAAACTCGGTTTTCACCACGGCGGATCCCAGATCACATTTCCGCACCCATGACTGCATCTGCTGGCTCAGACAAGGTCATCCTACCCCTACCATGGCCACGCGGTGGACGTCCACGACCTCTTGTACTCATTCTTCTCGTTCGTGTTTATCTGATTAAGAATTTTATGTATTATTAATATTGTTCACTGTTTACCCACGAGTAATTTTTATGAGAAATAGTTTTCAAAGTGATTCTTTCAAATCGAATCTACCTATAGTTCCAGTTTCAGGCTTATCTCCTAGTTCTAAGTACATCCATCACACAAACAACATTCACAGACCATAACTAACGTGTAGGGCATTTTCAACATTTCACTACCCGGGGGTATTTTCGTAATTTTAACCTACAAGGGTATTTTTGTAATTTTTCAAAAATAGAAGTTCTCGGATGATTTTGTCAAAAAGTATTTTGGAACTTTTAAATTCTCGGGGTATTTTGAAAAATTTTGAAATTTGGGGGTATTTCGGTGATTTTGAAGCTCGGGGGTATTTTGGTAATAAACCAGGGTAACTTTGTAAAGTTTGATAATTCTGGGGTATTTCCAAATATTGCAAGACTTTGAGGGTTCTTTTTGAGAATTTATTTTCCAAGTTGATGGTGTAGCAAAAATTTTGAAAATCAGGGTCATTTTGGTAATTTTGTAGGTTAGGGTAATTTCGTAATTTTCCAAAATCATGATATTTTCGATATTTTAAAAATTAAGGTTTTTGGGCACTTTATATGTAATGAGAATTTTGATTAAAATTGTGGGTATTTTGGGAATTTCATAAACCAAGGGCATTTTTGTGATTTTACCCTTAGGGGTATTTTAGTAATTCTACAAATCAGAATTTTTTTCAGAAAAATGTTATAAAATAATAGTTCTCACACATTAAAAGAAATTTGAAGAGTTTTAAAACTAGGGTTTTATGAAAATACGGCTAGTTCCCTTTCGGGTTTTAGTTAGGGTTTAGCCCATGAATAAGTCCTCTTGCTTAGGGTGAACCGAAGCTACGCACTAGGTAGCATTCGAGTGGAGAGGAGGTGAGTCACGGACTACTTAAATACCAAGCTCCCACCGAATACCAATCCTATACATGCGCACCATGGTTACCACACCCTAACTCGTGACTTAGACATAGGTTTGTTTAATTAAGCAATTAAGTCTTATGTAGTAGTTGGGGTAGACTAGTCCTAGAGTTCAAGTACCTATCATTCTATTCGACGCTCCCAAGTTACCCTTTACCCTTATCAAGTATTCACAGAGCGATCGTCAGAGATACTTACAGGCGGATAGGTGCCGAGACTCGATGCCATGTTGTTGGACTAAAACCATTTCCATAATAATTCACAAAGGCCTACAAAATATTTTTGGGCCTGTGCCCCCTACAAATGAAGTTTTGAACCTGCTCGATACAAAAATGTAACACCCCAAACTCGCCCATGAGCCTCGATCGGATCTGGTATGTCACAGAGTAAAACGTTTTGAAAGATTTCGATTATCTGGTGAAAATCTAAAAATACTTGTTAAGGTTATAAAACAGTGTTTGATAAAACTTAGGAGGGATTGATTTTTCAAACATGGTTGTGTTGAAAACCTTTGAAAACATTTGATCATTTAAATTTAAAGAACCTTCAAAGTTATGGTTGACTTGGTGAATTTTGCTACCCGATGGTAACATCTTTGAAAACTCGTAGAAGTTACTTAATTTGAAAATGCTACTTTTAACCGATTCACTTAACATTATATAGTTTCATTTGTAAAATAGTATAAGTAAAGTAAAAAAACTATGTAAACATCCAAAATAATAAACTAGCGGCCTTATTACAACCCAAATAAAAAATTTAGTAAATAAACAAACTTAAACTGTATTAAATAAAATCCCAAATCCAAGGAACAAGCATGGCCGCCTCGAGTCCTCTCCGACTCCATCTCCGTGATCTACTCATCTGCAAAATAATATGGGAAGGGGTGAGTCATCATGACTCAGTGTATAAATCCCCAACCCGAAAGTGCAACTCATACACAAATTATTAGTAGACATGCAAACATGCAACCCAAACTAACCATCCGTACTCCTTTAACTACCCCGTGTGGTCAAAACCACTGGTGGTCAAAACCACTGATGACTAGAGTCACAAATCAAGTGATGGGGCCAACCCATCGTGTGGTCAAAACCACTGATGACCATAGGTCACAATTTATCAATATGTGGTCAAAACCACTGGTGGTACCAAACCACTGGGACTTAGTCACAATTTAACAACGGTGTGGTCAAAACCACTGATGACTGAAGTTACAATTAATCTGATGGGGCCAACCCATCTTGTGGTCAAAACCACTGGTGACAGTCCATAGAGAAAATCCCCCTCCTCTCATCAATCCCATTACCAACATGCTCATATCATTCTTAACATGTTATCATAAATCATGCATAATAGTCATGGCATAGCATATTACCCATCATGTCATCTATAATAGATTTTAAATCACAAGTGACTTACCCAGAATCCATGCTCATGTCCACAAGCAATTCACTACCACAATGATTAAAAGGCAACATAATAGCAATGCTAACTAATAAAGTGTGTAAAGAGTTTTACACACCTATTACTAACGTGAATCCTAGATCCCGAAGATCCGATCTAATGTGCTAGATCCTTTGACCCTATATTCGGCCAACATCAAGGTTAGTGACATAGGCCTATTCGGCTATAACAACTAAATCCCGAAGGCTCATTTGCGGCACTTACTTTAACCTGATTTGGTTTCCAATCAAATCCCAAAGTCACACACACCACTTGTAATTGGCCACACCTTGTAATCACACACATAGTTAACCTTCGGCTTCTAAACTAATTAATAACAAATTCAAATATTGAGACCTTACCTAGATCGATCACCAAATCCCGAATATTCACAGTGTTAGACTGTCCCCCATCCTACAATCGGCTTTAATCACATTAATATGAGTCATAGGCCATTCGGCCATAACCATAGATCCCAAAAACCAAACAAAAGTCATTCAGCCATGTCCACTTATCCCTTACTAACCGATTGAAGAAGAAATCCCAAAAAGAATCTGTGCTCACTTGCTATACGGCCAAAGTAGATTTAATGAAAGAGAGAAGATTTCGACAAAAGAGTGGAGTAGCTTCGGCTAAAGAACAAGAAGAAAATAATGAAAAGGGTGATAGGGGTTTGAAGAATTTTGGGGCAAAGATGACTGGGTAAAATTTGGCCAAGAAACAAATTGAGAAGAAAAGAAGAACAATTTAGATGAAAACAATTTAGATGAATTCGGCACCTCCCTAATGTACTGAAAACCGATTGTGGATGGCCCTAAGGAGTCCTATATTCGGCCATCTCCCCTTTTGTGATAATCCTCTATCTTTCAAATATCACCCATTGAAATAAAGCAAGATTTATCTTCTATTTTATCTCCTAGCCACCTCTTCAAAAAAAAAAAAAGAAGAAATAAAACTAATAGCACTACTCTTCCAGCCGAAATTAAAAGGAAAAACAAAGTTTATCCTTATCAAATTAAGAGTCCCACATGTAGGCCATTAGCTCACTCCTCCTAATGCCAGTGTAACACCCTAAAAATCCGAGTATATATATTGCATGAATTGGTGTTTAGATTTTTTAAAAGGAAAATTTCTTACTCTTATTTTAGTGCTTATTGACGCCCTAAAGAGGAGTATAGCATAATTTGGATAAGGAAAAAAATTTAATAATTGAGAATTTATTGAAGAGAAGTAAATGTCATTAAGACTTAAGTTAAATTAAGTGTTAATGAGTGACATAAGTTGAGTACATGGCATGGTGGTGTTGGCGCATGAGTTGTAGCTTGAGGGAGAGGTTCAATCCTTGTTTAGCATCTAGATGAATTTTTATTTTAATTTTCTGCACATGTATAGCAACCGCGGCCAAGAGCATATATGGTAAGTGTTGACCATGTTATTTTTGGTTAGTGTATCAAAGGATTAAGGAAATAGATAACTTATGGCATGGAATCAAATACTTAAGGAAAGATAAGGAAACATAAGGCACATATCAAGGGAAAATTTTGGAAACAAAATCATGGCCAATTGACCATGTTTTGGATGGCAACTTGGTATAGGAGGGCCGAATTTTTGTGTTAGTTTTGGCTAAGAATTTCATTTTCTCTTTGGTCATTCCTTGCACCTTGTGCAGAATTTTTGTTTTCTCTTTCAACTTTTCATCTTGGCGAATTGTGCATTTGGTAAAGCTCAAGTTTTGTGATCATTTGGTCATTTTTTATTTCTTTAGCCATTGCTTTGTGACTTTTCTTTGAGTGTCAAATCAACTATACCAAAAGAACCATCCTTTCTTTTCTTTTACCATGGCCGAATGTACTAGCTCCTAAAATCCATCTTTTCTTCTTTTCTCATTGAAATCAAACAACATCATCATCATCTCTTCTTTCATATTTTAATTCTTTTCATTCAAAGTTTCTCCATCAAACTCTCTCATGGCGTAATGCTAGAGTGCCCTTAGCGAATCTTTATTTCTTTTCTTTGATCATACATAGTCAAATCTTCATCCATCACAAACACCTTTCTCAATCCTTTCTTTTCGATCGTGGATTATAGGTAAGGGTTCTTCTTTTCATTTTCAATTTATTAATAGTGTTATGACCGAATATTAATGGTGTTATGAAGGCTTTTTGGATCGAAATAAACGCTCATTCTAATAACGCTTCATTCGTTATTATATAGTGCAATAACGGAAGATCGGAACTCAAGTGAACGGGAGAATCGTAGAAACGTTGGAATCGAATTATTGTGGTAAGGAAATCACATCTTTTAAAGCCTCTAGTATTATTCGATATTATTTTAGATTTAACTAATATTCCTTTGATCGTGAAGACTTTCAAAATAGGGAAGAAAAGGGCGGTGGTTAGTCACGTTAAGAGGCGGATCAGAAATCCCCATTTAAATGAAGAGCGGTTTCGACGGTCGAGATTTTCCACCGGTTGCGGACCATCTTCAAAGGAGTCAATTATTCAAGTAGTACGAACTTCCAGCCATTATACGTTGGTGGATTCTCGTGACGAGCAAATCAATAAACGAGGAGAAGCCAAAATCAAGTGATTCAAAATCAAGAGGTAAGATTTTGGATCTATTATCGATTAAGTATGTTTATACTGAAATAGTGTTCTAACGGATCGAAATATGTTTTAGGTGTCAAGGAGCGAGAAGGATTAGTACTCTCGGTATCGAGGTGTGTAACTTCACACTATTTCTCGGTTGGATGTCAATTTCGGTATTGAAGTAAAATCGTAAAAACGACTAGATCGGTAAAAAAAAATGTAACAACTGATATTTTGGTGAAAATACGTGAAAACGACTAAAATCGTGAAAATTACTAAAACGCCCTCGAGAAATTACTTGTTATTACGAAAATTGTATGCTTCAATAAATTGGGCCAAAATACTCTAGTTCGATAAATTGGGCCAAAATACTCTAGTTCGATAAATTGGGCCAAAATACTCTAGTTCGATAAATTGGGCCAAAATACTCTAGTTTGATAAATGGGCCAAAGCCCACTAAATCGCTAAATGGGCAAATTGCTAAATTATTTTTTGGGCCAAATGAAATGTTTAATGATAAACCCACCAATGTTATGGATTAAATAAAAATTGTTATATGACTATATTTTGTTATATACGATAATTGCATGGGGTGGGGTATATGAAGAGAAGAATGGCCATTGCCAAAAAATCTAGTTCGGTGGCCTTGTCAAAAAAAATAAATATGGCTTATTGCCTCTAGTTCGGGGCCTTGCCACAAAAACAAATATGGCTTATTGCTCTAGTTCTGGCTCGCCACAAATATGGCTTATTGCTCTAGTTCTTGGTGGCTTTGCCACAATTATAAAAAGGCTTAATGCCTGCGATTGGTGTGTTAAGGGTGGGTTGACTTGATCCCCAAAGTGATGGTTGGTACGGGTGTTAGCGGATGGATATTAGGTCCGGTTGGGAAATTCATTTTATATGCATTTTAAATTATTTTATTTTATGATATATTGTTGAATTCTGTAATTGGGCTCAAGCCCAGCATAATATCTTGACGATCTGGCCCAATAATGGTGGTAAGTGAGTTGCACACTGAGTTCTAAGTAACTCACCCCCTTTAATTTTCCATCTCAGGTAATGGAAATTGACGTGGACTTGGGCCGAGGATGACTTCGTGGAGGCCATACTGCAAAACATGGGTTATTTAAACTCTGAACTTTTTAATAAGTATTTTCACTATTTTGGATTATTGTAATAAGGGCCTCTATAAATAATTTATGGATTTTATGTGTGTTTGGTTTTAAACTATACTTTGGATTTTTAAATATGGGCTATGATTATATGATGTTTTATTAAAATAAATTTGGGTTTTCAAGTATATGAAATTCTTTTATAAATATTTTATTATTGTTAACTCTTTAATAAATTACCAAGGTTTTTGATAATACAATGATTTTCAACTAATGTTTTCTAATATTTATCAAATTCAAATACTCTTCTAATTTTATTAAATCCTCAAATAATATTGTAGCTTTCAACTTATTGAAGATTTAGAAAAAAAATAGCTCGATTCATGTAACAAACCAAATCTAGTCTTAATGCATAGACCGAGTTTGGGGTGTTACATTTAGTGGTATCGAGCCGTTTCAAAAACTTCGGTGTGGTTTGGGTTCGCAATAATTTACGTATGAAATCGCTCAAATTTTAAAGATCAAGATGGCACCACAAGCATCCGCAACAAGTCAAGTAAGTATTTATTACTTAATAATTACTATGATATAATCATAGGAACACTCTAGAACTTCTAGTTTTAGATGTAAAAATCGTAGAGATTGAGACTATAGGATATGTTGCGGAAAAAATAACTTTATATCTCAAATCTCATAAAATATCGTTAATAAACACCGAAACAAATTTTCCGATTCATAAAACTTGTAATCGATAAAACGAACAAGCTATCATGAGCACTAGAGGACGTGGTCGTGGACACGGAGACGTGGCGTGGTAGAGGCCGAGGTGCTACGATCAAGCACCAAATCATATGTCAAAGTAGACGCACTCGCCAATTGAAAGTGAGACGGATCACGCGATCACATGGAAGAAGATAATGCATTGACTCAAGCAATGTGCGAGTGTTGGAAAGGGTCATTGAACTAGAATTGGGCCAACAACTCGTGGGTCAATTTCGAGAGCGACTTAAGTCAAATAATGCGAAGTTTTAGAGGAGTCTCGGTGTAGCTCAATGTGGCTGAATCTTGGCTCGAAGTCGTGGAACGGATTATGGATGATATGGAATGTCTTGTCGAGCAAAAAGCGGAGGAGTCAGTATCCTTGTTAAGATATGAGGCGTACGTTGGTGGCTCACATTCGAGAAGGCACAAGTTTGCTCGATTAATTGGGAATTCTTTAAAGCGCCTTCCAAGGAAAATACGTTGGAGCGAGTTATGTAGACGTCAAGGAAAGAATTTCGAATCTTGTCCAAGGAAGTAAGACCGTGGCAAGATATGAAGTGAAGTTTTACGTCTAAGTCGTTATGCCGAACAATTGTAGCAATGATCACAAACGTTGTGTACGCTTTGAGGATGGACTTAATGATGAGTGAGGGTTCGATTGCTCCACAAAGAAGTTAGAAATTTTTGACTCTTGTGGAGAAGGCCAAAATAGCCAAAGAGGCTAAGAATTGAGCAGCGAACCGAGAAAGATTCCAAAACAAGAGAGAGACACTGGCGATCTGTTCTTCAAAGAGATTCGGAAGAAACCTCGAATGATGAATCGGTTCAAGGTAGAACGCCTAGGTAACAAATAATCGAGTCGAGATTGCATCGAGTGTGGGAAAAGACATTTTGGAGAATGTTGGAGGAAAAGCGGGTGCATGCTACAAATGCGGTTCAATGGATCATCGATACAAAATTATCCTCGATGTATGGATACGACTCAAAAGTTCGTAATAATGATGCATAGTCGGCGTGAGGTAATCGCGATACCACCGAGAGGTCATGGACCAGTCGTAGTGGTAATGGGGCTGGGCGTGGTCAAGGTGCACCGGTCGAGGCAATGGTCTTAGAGAAATGCGATGCAAGATGATTTGATCGGTCTATGCAGTTAGACGCCGCGAGGACGGCAATGCACCAGATGTGATAACTGGTACGTTCTTCATTTTTGATGTACCTGTTATTGCCTTAATAGATATTGGCTCTACCCATTCATATGTATCTAGTGCCATATCTGGAAACCTAAAATTAGAATCTAAAATTACCGATAGTGAGATGACAGTAATTAGTCCTTTAGGACAGTCGGTAATTGTTAATAAAATATTTAAAGACGTGCCCTTAAAAATTCAAGAGGAGATATTCTTAGCAAACTTGATGGAACTACCTTTCGACGAGTTCGATCTCATTCTGGGCATGGATTGGCTGGTTAAACATCGGGCGCAATTGGATTGTGCTAAAAAATGAATGTCAGTAAGAACCTTGGATGATAAGGAAGTCATAATGATTGGCGAGCGAAGGAACTATTTGGCAAATGTGGTATCTGCATTAAAGGCGGAGAAGTTGAAAGCGGAAAGGATATGGAGCATTCTAGCCTTTATCGTGCTTTGGATGCTAAAGAGTTATCTGTGGATGATGTGAGGACGGTGAAGGAATTTCCCAATGTATTTCGAAGAACTTCCGGTATACCTCAGATCGGAAGTAGAATTTGGCATTGAGCTTTTGCAGGACGACTCCAAAGGTCCATTGCTCCTTATAGAATGGCACCAAGGAGTTGGTCGAGCCCAAAGCTCAAATTCAAGAATTACTGGATCGGGGATTTATTCGACCAAGTGTGTCTCCGTGGGGAGCACTAGTTCTATTCGTCAAGAAGAAGGATGGATCGATGCCTATGTGCATTGACTACAGACAATTGAATAAATTGACGATCAAGAATCGGTATCCTCTCCAAGAATTGATGATCTGTTTGATCAATTAAAAGGAGCTTCAGTTTTCTCCAAAATTGATTTAAGGTCGGGTTATCACCAGCTCAAGGTGAAAGAAGCGGACATTTATAAGACGGCATTTCGGACACGTTACGGACACTATGAGTTTGTAGTGATGCCGTTTGGACTAACCAATGCACCACCTGCATTTATGGACATGATGAATCGAGTCTTTCAACCATATTTAGATCGATTTGTGGTAGTGTTCATAGATGACATATTGGTTTATTCAGAAATGAGGAGGAACATGACCAAGATTTGCGATAGTATTACTGACTACTTCGTGATAAAAAATTGTATGCCAAATTTAGTAAATGCGAATTTTGGCTAAAGGAAATGACTTTCCTTGGTCATGTAGTATCACCAAGAAGGAATAAGGGTGGATCCTCGAAAATTGAGGCTATTCTCGATTGGAAACCACCAACATCGGTGAGTGAAATTCGAGTTTCTTGGGTTTGGTGGATACAATAGACGCTTTTGTAGAAGGGTTTTCGCTGATTGTTGCACCCCTAACTAAATTGTTGCGAAAGGGAGCTCCGTATATTTGGACCGAAAAGCAAAGAGAGTTTCGAGAAATTGAAGAAAATCGACTAAGCTCCGATTTTGATTCAAATTTGAGGTGAAAAAGAATTCACTGCTTATTGTGATGCGTCTCACACGGGTGCAGGTTGTGTGTTGATGCAAAATGGAAAAGTGGTGGCTTATGCTTCTCGTCAATTGAGACCACACGAAGTAAACTACCCTACTCATGATTTGGAGTTAAATTGCCGTTGTCTTTGCTCTAAAGATTTGGAGACACTATCTCTATGGTGAGAAATCTATAATCTACACGAATCACAAGAGTCTTAAATACCTCCTTACCCAAAAGGAGTTAAATTTGAGACAAAAAGATGGGTAGAATTATTAAAAGATTATGATTTCTCAATCGAATATCATCCTGGAAAGGCTAATGTGGTAGCCGACGCGTTAAGTCGTAAGACAAGATTCGATTTGAGAGCATTGTTTGCCCATTTGAGTCTGTATGAGGATGGCGGTTTGTTAGCGGAACTTCAGGTGAAGCCTCGTGGCTAGAACAAATCAAGGAAAAACAGACATTAGATGAGAAGTTAGGACCTTTATTTTGGCAAGTTGAAAATGGTGAAATCGAGGATTTTGGAATAAACATGGAGGGTGTGTTGTGCTTTCGAGGAAGAGTATGTATGCCTAAGGATTCAGATCTGAGGCAAATGATTCTACTGAGGCGCATAGTAGCCCTTATGCTATACATCCCGAGGAAATAAGATGTATCGAGATCTCCGTAAATAGTATTGGTGGCCAGAGTTGAAACATGAGATTTTAGAATTTGTGGGAAAATGTTTGACTTGTCGAGAAGTGAAGGCGAACGTCAATTACCGCCTGCAGGTTGTTACAACCGATAAAAATTCCTCTTTGGAAATGGGAACGGATAACTATGGATTTTGTTAGTGGGTTACCTTTAACACCTACTAAGAAAAATTTTGTGTGGGTAATTGTTGATCGGTTGATGAAGATCGCTCATTTCCGCCAATCCATGCATTATTCATTACGTGAAGTTGGCAAACTGTATGTATCCGAAATTGTGAGGTTGCATGGGTACTGTATCTATTATATCGGATAGGGACCCTAGGTTTACATCACGATTCGGAAAGCTCGCATGAAGCCTTGGGGACAAAGTTGAATTTCAAGACGGCTTTTCATCCTCGGTCGATGGTCACGGAGAGGTAATTCAGATATTGGAAGATATGTTAAGGGATGTAATCGACTTCGTGGGTAGTTGGGAGGATTATCTACCACCGGCGAAGATTCACAGATAACAACAACTATCAGCCTAGCATTCAGATGGAACCTTACGAGGCATTGTATGGTCGTAAGTGTCGTTCTCCTATTTGTTGGACTGAGTTGGGCGAAAGATAGATGTTAGGTCCTGAGATGATATTTGAGACAGAGGATAAGGTAAAAGTTATTCGAGCACGGTTGAAAGAAGCCTCAGATAGACAAAAGTCGTATGCAGACCTGAAGCGAAGGATATTGAGTATGATGTGGGGGATCAGGTTTTCTTGAAGGTATCTCCTTGGAAAAGATCTTGATTCGGAAGGAAGGGCAAGCTAAGTCCTAGATACATTGGACCTTATCGTAGTCAAGCGTGTTGGTCCAAAGGCTTATCGATTGAGTTACCTTGAATTGGATCAAATTCATAATGTTTTTCATGTTTCCATGTTGAGGCGTTATAGATTGGATCCTTCGCACACTATACCGTAGAAGAATTGAGCTGAATTCAGATTTGTCTTTTGAAGAAGAACCGTTGGAAATCTTAGACCGAGATGTCAAGGTGCTAAGAAAGAAAACCGTGCTGCTTGGTCAAAGTTCTATGGCGTAACCACGGAGTGGAGGAAGCTACGTAGAGCCCCGAGGATGCAATTGCAACAATACCCTCACCTCTTTCAACCGTAAATTTCGAGGATGAAATTTTCTTTAAGGAGGTAGAGTTGTAACACCCTAAAAATCCGAGTATATATATTGCATGAATTGGTGTTTAGATTTTTTTTAAAGGAAAATTTCTTACTCTTATTTTAGTGCTTATTGAAGTCCTAAAGAGGAGTATAGCATAATTTGGATAAGGAAAAAAAAATTTAATAATTGAGAATTTATTGAAGAGAAGCAAATGTCATTAAGACTTAAGTTAAATTAAGTGTTAATGAGTGACATAAGTTGAGTACATGGCATGGTGGTGTTGGCGCATGAGTTGTAGCTTGAGGGGAGAGGTTTGAATCCCTTGTTTAGCATCTAGATGAATTTTTATTTTTAATTTTCTGCACATGTATAGCAAGTGTCGGCCAAGAGCATATATGGTAAGTGTTGACCATGTTATTTTTGGTTAGTGTATCAAAGGATTAAGGAAATAGATAACTTATGGCATGGAATCAAATACTTAAGGAAAGATAGGGGGAACATAAGGCACATATCAAGGAAAATTTTGAAACAAAATCATGGCCAATTGACCATGTTTTGGACGGCAACTTGGTATAGGAGGGAGCCAAATTTTGTGTTAGTTTTGGCTAAGAATTTCATTTTCTCTTTGGTCATTCCTTGCACCTTGTGCAGAATTTTTGTTTTCTCTTTTCAACTTTTCATCTTGGCGAATTGTGCATTTGGTAAAGCTCAAGTTTTGTGATCATTTGGTCATTTTTTTTATTTCTTTAGCCATTGCTTTGTGACTTTTCTTTGAGTGCGAAATCAACTATACCAAAAGAACCATCCTTTCTCTTTTCTTTTACCATGGTAGAATGTACTAGCTCCTAAAATCCATCTTTTCTTCTCTTCTCATTGAAATCAAACAACATCACCATCATCTCCTCTTTCATATTTTAATTCTTTTCATTCAAAGTTTCTCCATCAAACTCTCTCATGGCCGAATGCTAGAGTGCCCTTAGCCGAATCTTTATTTCTTTTTCTTTGATCATACATAGCCGAAATCTTCATCCATCACAAACACCTTTCTCAATCCTTTCTTTTCGATCGTGGATTATAGGTAAGGGGTTCTTCTTTTTCATTTTCAATTTATTAATAGTGTTATGACCGAATATTAATGGTGTTATGAAGGCTTTTTTGGATCGAAATAAACGTTTGTTCTAATAACGCTTCATTCGTTATTATATAGTGCAATAACGGAAGATCGGAACTCAAGTGAACGGGAGAATCGTAGAAACGCTGGAATCGAATTATTGTGGTAAGGAAATCACATCTTTTAAAGCCTCTAGTATTATTCGATATTATTTTAGATTTAACTAATATTCCTTTGATCGTGAAGACTTTCAAAATAGGGAAGAAAAGGGCTGGTTAGTCACGTTAAGAGGCGGATCAGAAATCCCCATTTAAACGAAGAGCGGTTTCGCGATTCGGGATTTTCCACCAGTTGCGGACCATCTTCCGAAGGAGTCAATTATTCAAGTAGTACGAACTTCCGAGCCATTATACGTTGGTGGATTCTCCGACGGCTTAATCAATAAACGAGGAGAAGCCAAAATCAAGTGATTCAAAATCAAGAGGGTAAGATTTTGGATCTATTATCGATTAAGTATGTTTATACGAAATAGTGTTCTAACGGATCGAAATATGTTTTAGGTGCCGAGGAGCGAGAAGGATTAGTACTCTCGGTATCGAGGTGTGTAACTTCACACTATTTCTCGGTTGGATGTCAATTTCGGTATTGAAGTAAAATCGTAAAAACGACTAGATCGGTAAAAAAAAAACTTAACAACTGATATTTTGGTGAAAATACGTGAAAACGACTAAAATCGTAAAAATTACTAAAACGCCCTCGAGAAATTACTTGTTATTACGAAAATTGTATGCTTCAATAAATTGGGCCAAAATACTCTAGTTTGATAAATTGGGCCAAAATACTCTAGTTCGATAAATTGGGCCAAAATACTCTAGTTCGATAAAGTGGGTCAAAATACTCTAGTTTGATAAATGGGCCAAAGCCCACTAAAGCGCTAAATGGGCAAATTGCTAAATTATTTTTTGGGCCAAATGAAATGTTTAATGATAAACCCACCAATGTTATGGATTAAATAAAATTGTTATATGACTATATTTTGTTATATACGCATAATTGCATGGGGTGGGGTATATGAAGAGAAGAATGGCGATTGCCAAAAATCTAGTTCGGTGGCCTTGCCACAAAATAAATATGGCTTATTGCCTCTAGTTCTTGGCCTTGCCACAAAAACAAATATGGCTTATTGCCTCTAGTTCGGTGGCCTTGCCACAAAAACAAATATGGCTTATTGCCTCTAGTTCTGGCTCTCGCCACAAATATGGCTTATTGCCTCTAGTTCGGTGGCTTTGCCACAATTATAAAAAGGCTTAATGCCTACGATTGGTGTGTTGACGGGTGGGTTGACTTGATCCCCACAGTGTGATGGTTGGTGCAGGGGTGTTAGCGGATGGATATTAGGTCCAGTTGGGAAATTCATTTTACATGCATTTTAAATTATTTTATTTATGATATATTGTTGAATTACGAATTGGGCTCAAGCCCGAGATAATATCTTGACGATCCGGCCCAATAATGGTGGTAAGTGAGTTGCACATTGAGTTCTAAGTAACTCACCCCTTTAATTTTCCATCTCGTAATGGAAATTGACGTGGACTTGGGCGAGGATGACTTCGTGGAGGCCATCTTGCAAAACATGGGTTATTTAAACTCGAACTTTTAATAAGTATTTTCACTATTTTGGATTATTGTAATAAGGGCCTCTATAAATAATTTATGGATTTTATGTGTGTTTGGTTTTAAACTATACTTTGGATTTTTAAATATGGGCTATGATTATATGATGTTTTTATTAAAATAAATTTGGGTTTTCAAGTATATGAAATTCTTTTATAAATATTTTATTATTGTTAACTCTTTAATAAATTACCTAAAGGTTTTTGATAATACAATGATTTTCAACTAATGTTTTCTAATATTTATCAAATTCAAATACTCTTCTAATTTTATTAAATCTGTAAATAATATTGTAGCTTTCAACTTATTGAAGATTTAGAAAAAAAAATAGCTCGATTCATGTAACAAACCAAATCTAGTCTTAATGCATAGACCGGGTTTGGGGTGTTACAGCCAGCATGCATAAAAAAAAACCCATTGCTGTCCATGCTACTCGAACATGGGACCTCACTGCCGTAGCCCCTTACAACGTTCCATGCCACTCTACCACATCGACTTTCATGTCCATAATCCTCGCCATTAATTTTTAAGGCCTTCCCAGCTTAACCCCTTCTTCTTTAACGCCAAAAAGCCTAGAATAAAACTCGTCCCATGCGGCCACCATGATTTGAACTTCAGACCTGCTCCAGGCGTCGCCTCCAGGCCCTTAAGTGGCACATGAAAGCAACTTTACCAAGGCCATCCTTTGTGTCTAAAAGCGTCCGCAACATCCCTTAAGGCCTCCCTGGCCCAATTCCCATCCGGACAAAAAAAAAAGTCTCTGATGCGCCCCGCGTTACTTGAACCTCTTCCCCCCTTGCACTCCCTTGCACCTTAGCGCCTCAAGCCATTATGCCAATTAATTCCTTGTGTCCAACTTCTCCCAAAATTTTCTCTTAACCCCTATCTCACCTAGCTCCCTCCTCTTAAGCACTAAAAAGAAATTTTCAGCCCTAAGTCAGATCTAGCCCGGGATTATGACTAGACCCTATAACATGTCAAGTAATCATAGTATTCATTTCTTTTCAAGCAAGCACATGAAAATAATAAAATTGCAAACAACCCCTAATTCAAGATGTTACAATATTAATCATAAAATTACATACATAATAAATACAACATAAATTAAATATCTTATATAATATAATATTATACTTTATAAAAAATAGAAGTAATATACATAATACAACATAATACTATATAACATAAAAATTTTAAAATATGTATATATATAATATAATAAATAATATATTAATCATAAAATTATATGTAATAAATAATATAAATAAAATGGATTATATAATATAATAAACTTTATACAAACAAAAATTTTAAAAATAATATATAATATAATATAATACTATATAATATACAAGTTAAAATATAATATAATAAATAATATATAAATTATTAAACCAAGTAAAATAATATATAATAATTAAATATACATCTAAAAAGAATACATATATATATATACATGTGAATTTCATAATATTAATAAATTAATAAATATAGGAAAATAAATATAGAATATTTAATATGATAAATAATTAAATACCATGTAAAATAATAAAATAAAATTTAAGGATAAAATAAAATAAAACAAAGAAAACAGGGGTTCAATAGCAATTAAAACAGATATAAAAAGACTAAATTAAAGTGCGCGTTAAATCACTGGAGTTAAAATGGCAATTAGGCCAAATTTAAAAACTACGACGTTTTAATCTTAGCCTTTAAAGAACCCAAGGGACTAAATTGAAAAGTAATTAAACTTTTAGGGCCAAATTAAAATTAAAAAAATGAAATTGCACGGAATTAAAAAATAGAAAAATGCGGGAGGGTCATTTGCGCAATAAGACCAAAATAGGAAAATACGCAAATCTTTCCCCCTATGCTGGTCGAGTCATGGGTAAAAGCCAAACAGCGCCGTTTTGATGCTTATTGTCTTAAGCCAAAATGACGTCGCTTTGAATTTACTATATAAGTTAAAAAAAATTTAAAAATCATTTTTCATTCATTCTTCAAAAAAAAAAAAAAATCAGGGAGAGTCTTTCTATTCTCTCTTCTTTGGCGATTTCGGTGCTTCCTCTGTCAATCACTTGCAGTAAATGGCCACCCTAAAAAACGTAAGCCATTTTTTTTCTTCTTTTTTTTAAATATATTTTAAACTATTATATATATAAACTAAAAATAAATAATAATAATAAAATTCAGAAAAACAGACTAAAAAAATAAAAAGAGACTTGTTATCTTTTGATTTCTTTGTATATTGTATTGTGTATATTGCTTGTAAAGAAAAATTGTGTATCCCCCGTTTTACAGATTTATGGGGTTTTTATAACCCAAAAAATGAAAAAAAAGGAAATACATTAATTCTGTTTTGTTTGCCATGTTTGATGCTTGTTTCTCTCCCTTTTTGCAGGTAAAGATGAGTAAATCTCGGTGGGGCGCCATTCGGGCGTGGATTGAGGCTGGACGAGGGGCTGATTTACGGCGCAAAAGGGGAAGAGCTGCTGAGGCATGTGGCACCTAGGGTTCCAGAAACCCTAAGCTCTTTGAAACTATTTTGGGCCGTGTAGGTTGGGCTAGAAATTGAGCTAGATCAAGTTTGGGTTGTAACGGGCTTCGGGCATTGGGCTTGTATTTGGGTCTGTTTTGATTTTGGAATAAAAAAAACTGGACATTTTTTATTTTTGTTTTATTGTATGGGCCCGGGTAAAAATGGGCCATTACACACCTTATAAAATATTTTATTTCAAAACATAGATTTTGACCTACGAAATTCAAGAAAATGGGTTCGGGAGTCGGTTACGTACGAGGAAGGATTAGCACCCTCATAATGCCCAAAATTGGTACCGAATTGATTAGTTATTGTCCTAATGTTGAAAATTTGAAAAGATTTGAAAACATGATTTCTTTAAAAACTTGAACAATTTGAATTGGAACTTGAGATTCTTTTGTTCCGAAAGAATACAAACATCACATCCAGCACGTTAGGACATGATGTTTTAAACCCTCGTAGCCACCATCATCTTATGATTTACAAAATTCATTAAAAGGATATTTAGTTATTTAGTCAAATGAAAAATCGAAACCCAGCATGTTAGGGCACTATTTCCCGAATTTCTAAATACAAAACATTGCCTTATTTAAGAAAAACTTTTGGATAAAATGTAGTAATTAAAGGAGATAGATATTTTTAAACAAAGATTTAAAAAAAAATTGTAACACCCCAAACCAGGTCTATGCGTCAAGACGAGATTTGGTTTGTCACACAGATCGAACATCCTTTTTATTCTCTAATGATTTGAGTAAAATAGTTCTCCAAGACGTCTTGAAGGAGAAATTTAGTAAAAACCAAGAAAATGATTTGAAATCAATGAATTTAAGAAACATTTGTTGAAATTTTATCATTAGTATTCAATCAAAACCTTAAAATAGTTTTTAAAGAGTTCAAAAGAATTTGAAAATAAGAATAGTTATAGAATCTCATATGTTTTTTTTAAAAAAAAAACAAAGTATTTTAAATAAATATTATAGGATTAACATAAGCCCATATTAAATATCTAAAATAAAATTTAAATCCATCCACACATAAAAATCTATAAAATATTAATAAAGGCCTTATTACATCACATCCAAAATAGTAATTTAAAGAAAGCACTTAATATAAGTTCATAGTTATAAAACCCATATTCGCAGTATGGCCTCCACGAAGTCATCCTCGGCCCAAGCCTCTATCAATTGCCATTACCTGAGATGGAAAATTTAAGGGAGTGAGTTACTCAAAACTCAGTGTATAACTCACTTACTATATCCACTGGGCCAGATCATCAAGTCATTATTTCTGGGCTTGAGCCCATCAAGGATTTAGCAATATAATAAATGAAATGCATGCAAAATGAAATTTCTCAACCAACCTAATTTCCATCCGCTACACACCACCCGTACCAACCATCACACCTGTGGGGATCAAGTCAACCCACCCCGCCAACACACCAATATAGGCATTAAGCCATTTTTAATAATGTTGTGGTGCACCACCGAACTAGATTGTGACAAAGTCACCGAACTAGAGGCATTAAGCCATTGAAATATTTGTGGTAGAGCCACTGAACTAGATTTTGGCAACAGGCCTTTCTTCTTTTCATCATTTTTCCCAACCCATGCAAACATGTATGCATAACAGTCTATATCCATATGATAATTTAGCAAAAAAACCAAAATACATGTGAGTCAATATTTCAAGTTTTTATTATGGCCCATAATACAAAATAATATTTAGCCCATTAGCAATCTAGCAACTTTGGCCCATATATCAATCTAGCAGATTTTTGGCCCATTTAACGATCTAGCAGATTTTTTGGCCCATTTAACGATCTAGCATATTTTTTGGCCCATTTAACGATCTAGCAGATTTTTCGGCTTGGCCCATTTAACGATCTAACAGATTTTTCGGCCCATTTAACGATCTAACAGATTTTTCGACCCATTTAACGATCTAGCAGATTTTTGGCCCAATTACACATGAGGCATAAAATTTACCATTTACCAATTAACTCATTGAGGGCGTTTTGTAATTTTTTTGCAACTTTAATGCTTTTCATGTATTTGCACAAAATACTAATTATTACGCATTTTCCAATTCATCAACTTTACGATTTTTCCCAATACTTACGGTATAGCATCTAACCCGAGATAAGTGTGAAGTTACACACGATTCATCGTGAGAACTAGACTTTCCTGTTCGTCAATACCTAATAGCAATATGATAAATTAGAACACTATTATTTATAAAACTACACTATTGATAAACAATCTAAATCTTTACCTCGTAATTTCAAACCACTTCTATTTGTGGTTTCTCCCCGATTGTTGGTTCGTTATCGATGAGAATCCACGAACAAACAAAGGTTCGGGAGTACAAATGACTTTAAACAACTGGTTCTCCTTGGATGAGGGTCCGTAACCCGGTGGAAAATCTCGGATTCCCGAAACAACCCTTCATTTATACTTAGGGGGAATAGCGAAACCACCCCTCTTCCGAACACTATTTACCACCTTTTTCTTCCCTATCTTGAATGTCTCTATTAACATAAGATCATTAGTTCGACTAATTAATTATCGAAATTATGATTGACAATTTCAAAAACGAGATTGGCTTACCACAATAATCCTCGTTCCACAAGATGACAATCGAGCGATAACGTCCACTAAAACGAAATCGATTAATAAACCATCTATACCAATATGACGAGTAATATGAGAATCCTTGAATAAACTCCTTACCTTAACTCTTAAGATCGATTCCAATGATTCACGATACTCACGAACTCTTGATTTTCGCCTCCAAAATCACACTATTGTCCACGGTTGAAAAGAAATGATTGAGAAGAATACTTATGTATAATGGAAGATTCGCTATGAATAAACAAAGAAAAGGAAAATGGTTCGACAATGGAGCAATTTAGCATTCGCCATGAGAGAAAAATAATAAAGAAAATTTAGTTGAGAAGAAAATAAAAGGATGAAAGAAGGAGATGGTGATGATTCGGTTTTCAAGAGAGAAAAGAGAAAGAAAAGAGTTGAGTTTAGGAGCAATGTGCATTTGGTATTGGGGAGGAAAAAGAGGAAAAATAAAAAAAAGAAAAGAAAAGATCCTTGTTAGCTATGTGATTTCGATCACAAGGAGAAGAAAAAGGTTTGGAGAGAGAGAGCAACTAATCCGAAATGGTCAAAAGAAATGACAAAAAAAATATTTGTTTACTCAAAGTAGTTGGCACATTCATTAGGGAGAAAATGGATGGAGAGAAAATGTGTCTTGCAAAAGCAAAAATGACCAAAAGGTAATACCCCCAAAAGCTACCAACCAAACTAGCCCATCACCAAAATTCACTACCCAAATTTGGCTCCCCCCTTTAGTCCACAAAATCGTCCCCATTCATGGTCAAAATGGCCATGAAAGAGTTACCAAAACATCAACCTAGTCTCAAGACTTACCATCCTCCATTTTCTTTAAGTTTGAGAAACATTACCCCCAAAGTCAAGCAATTCCATCCCTTAACTCATGCTTACCATAACCTTAAGTCTTATTACCAAAAAATTTAATCCAACTCATCCTAATCCTTATCTATGACCGACACATGCTAGGATAAAGTAAAAATAAAAGCTCCCAAATTACATGCTAGGAGATTCAAACCTCTTCCCTCAAGTCCAACTTATGGCGCCATCACCACTTTGCCAATTGCTCATCTTATGCCATCTTTAGACACTTAAATTTACTTAAGCTTCAAGGTCACCTAATTTCTATACACTAAAGTACTCTTTACTAAAATTTATTCTAATTCCAAGTAAACCTGAGCCTTCTCAAGACTATATTTAACACATAATAAAATCATACCCGAGCTAACACCAAGCAACATTTTGATACTCAAATTTTTAGGATGTTACAATTCTACCCCCTTAAAGAAAATTTCATCCTCAAAATTTACCTGATTAAAATAGGTGAGGATATTGTTGCCGAATTGCATCCTCAGGCTCCCACGTAGCTTCCTCCGTTCCGTGATTACGCCATAAATCCTTGACCAACGGTACGGTCTTCTTTCTTAGCACTTTAACATCTCGGTCTAAAATTTCCACTGGTTCTTCCTCAAAAGACAAGTCTGATTTCAATTCCACTTCTTCTACTAGTACTATGTGAGACGGATTTGATCTATAGCGCCTCAGCATGGAAACATGGAAAACATTATGAATTTGACTCAACTCCGGAGGTAATTCAATCTGATAGGCCACTGGACCAACACGCCTCATCACACGATATGGTCCAATGAACCTAGGGCTCAACTTGCCCCTCTTTCCAAATCTAAAAATTTTCTTCCAAGGTGAGACCTTCAGAAAGACCTGCTCTACCACAGCAAACTCGATATCCTTACGCTTCAGGTCTGCATATGGCTTCTGTCTATCTGAAGCTTCCTTTAATCGTGCTTGAGTAAGTTTTACCTTTTCTTCTGTTTCAGATATCAACTCAGGACCCAACATCTGCCGTTCGCCCAATTCAGTCCAACAAGTAGGAGTACGACACCTACGACCATACAATGCCTCGTAGGGTGCCATCTGAATGCTAGACTGATAGCTATTGTTATACGCAAATTTTGCCAGCGGTAGAAAATCCTCCCAACTACCTCTAAAGTCAATCACATATCCCCTTAACATGTCTTCCAATAATGAATTACTCTTTCCGATGACCATCTAACCGAGGATGAAAAGTCGATCAAGTTTAACTGTTCCCAAGGCTTCATGCGAGCTTTTCAAAATCATGATGTAAATCTAGGATCCCCGTCGATATAATAGACACCGGTACCCCATGCAACCTCACGATTTGGATACATACAGCTTAGCCAATTTCTGTAATGAGTAATCCGTATGAATTGGAAGAAAATGAGCAATCTTCGTCAATCGATCAACCACTACCCATACAGAATTTTTCTTAGTAGGTGTTAAAGGTAACCCACTAACAAAATCCATTATTATCCGCTCCCATTTCCAAAGAGGAATCTTTACCGGTTGTAATAAACCTGACGATAATTGATGCTACACCTTCACTTGTTGACAAGTCAAACATTTTCCTACAAACTCAGAAATCTCACACTTCAACCCTGGCCACCAATACTGCTCACGGAGATCCTGATACATCTTATTTCCTCTGGGGTGCATAGCATAAGGGCTACTATGCGCCTCCCGCAGAATCATTTGTCTCAAATCTGAGTCTTTAGGCATACAAACCCTTCCACGAAAACACAGCACTCTATTCATGTTTATACCAAAATCCTTTATTTCACCCCTTCCAACTTGCTGAATTAAGGGTCCCAACTTTTTATTTGATATCTACTTTTCCTGGATTTGTTCTAACAACAGAGGCTTCACCTGAAGTTCTGCTAACAGACTACCATCCTCATACAAACTCAAATGAGCAAACATTGCTCTCAAATCAGATACCACCTTATGACTTAACGCGTCAGCTACCACATTAGCCTTTCTAGGATGATACTCGATTGAGAAATCATAATCCTTTAATAGTTCCACCCATCTTCTTTGTCTCAAATTTAACTCCTTCTCAGTAAGAAGATACTTAAGACTCTTGTGATCCGTATAGATGATAGACTTCTCACCGTAGAGATAGTGCCTCTAAATCTTTAAAGCAAACACAACTGCAGCTAACTCCAAATCATGAGTAGAATAGTTTACTTCGTGCGGTCTCAACTAACGAGAAGCATAAGCCACCACCTTTCCATTTTGCATCAGCACACAACCTAAACCCGTGTGAGACACATCACAATAAATGATAAATTCTTTTTCAGCCTCAAGCTGAATCAAAACTGGTGCTTCCGTCAGAATCTTCTTCAATTTCTCGAAACTCTCTTGTTGTTTTTCAATCCAAATATACGGTACTCCCTTCCGCAACAATTTAGTTAGGGGTGCAGCAATCAACGAAAACCCCTCAACAAAGCGTCTATAATAACCAGCCAAACCTACCGACTTTGGTGGTTCCCAATCCAGTACAGCTTCAATCTTCCGAGGATCCACCCTTATTCCTTCATTGATACTACATGACCTAAGAAAGTCACTTCCTTTAGCTAGAATTCACATTTACTGAATTTGGCATAAAGTTGCTTATCACGAAGTAATTGCAATACTATATGCAAATGCGAATCATGCTCCTATTCATTCCTTGAATATACCAAAATGTCATCTATGAACACTACCACAAACCTGTCTAAATATGGTTGAAAGACTCGGTTCATCATGTCCATAAATGCGGCTGGTGCATTGGTCAACCCAAACGGCATTACCAAAAATTCATAATGTCCATAACGAGCTCGGAATGCCGTCTTATAAATATCTGCTTCTTTCACCTTTAATTGGTGATACCTCGATCTCAAATCAATTTTGGAGAAAACTAAAGCTCCTTTCAATTGATCAAAAAGGTCATCAATTCTCGGCAAAGGATACCTATTCTTGATCGTCAATTTATTCAATTGCCTGTAATCAATGCACATACGCATTGACCCATCCTTTTTCTTAACGAACAAAACTGGTGCTCCCTACGGAGACACACTCGGTCAAATAAAATCCTGATCCAGCAATTCTTGAATTTGAGCTTTAAGCTCCGCCAACTCCTTCGGTGCCATTCTATAAGGAGCAATGGACACTTTGGAGCCGCTTTCGCAAAAGCTCAATACCAAATTCTACTTCCGATCCGAGGTATACCGAAAGTTCATCAGGAAATACATCTGGAAATTCCTTCACCGTTCTCATATCATCCACTGATAACTCATTGGCATCCAAAGCACAAATAAAAGCTAAGAATGCTCCATACCTTTTTGTACCAACTTTTCTGCCTTTAACGCAGATACCACATTTGCCAAGTAATTCTTTCGTTCACCTATCATTATTACTTCCTTATCACCCGAAGTTCTTATTGACATCCACTTTTCAGCAAAATCCAAATGCGCTCGATGCTTAGCCAACCAATCCATGCCCAGAATGAGATCAAACTCGCCGAAAGGCAATTCCATCAAATTTGCCAAAAATATTTCTTCTTGAATTTCTAAGGGCACGTCTCTAAACAATTTATTTACAATTACCGTCATCTCATTATCGGTAATTTCAGATTCTAGATTCAAGTTTCCATATATGGCGCTAGCAACATACGAGTGAGTAGAACCAATATCTATCAAAGCAGTAACAGGTACATCATAGACGAAAAACGTACCAGTTATTACATCAGCTGCATTGCCATCCTCGCGGCGTCTAATTGCATAGACCAATCCTGGCTATCTTGCATCTGTGTTACCTCAAGAACCATTACCTCGACCCGATGCACCTTGATCACGTCCAGCCCCATTACCACCACGACCTGGTCCATGGCCTCTCAATGGCTGCTGAGTTCTTTTTGCCAGCTGTGCATCAATAATACGAACTTCCTGAGTCGTATCCATACATTGAGGGCAATTTCTATATTGATGATCCATTGAACCACATTTATAACAAGCACCAGTTTTCCTCCAGCACTCTCCGGAATGCCTTTTCCCACATTCAATACAATCTCGACTTTAATTACTAGCCACATGTGCTCTACCTTGAGCTGGCTCATCATTCCGAGGCCTCTTTAGAAACCTTTTTGAAGAACCCGAATACTTTATATCCCTCTTGCCTCTAACTCTTTCTCGATTACGTAGCTCGAGCTCTTAGCCTCTTCACTATCTTAGCTTTCTCCACAAGCGTGGCAAAAGTTCTAACTTGTTGTAGGCTATCGTAACTCGCAACCCATCATTCAACCCATCCTCAAAGCGCATACATAACGCCATGATCGTTGACACTATTGTCCGAGCATATCGACTCAAGCGTAAAACTCAAATTTCATCGCCGCCACCGTCTTATTTCCTTGAATCAGATTCAAAAATTCCTTCCTTTGGGCATCCACATAACTTGTTCCTACATATTTCCCCTAAAAGGTAGCTTTGAAGAATTCCCAAGTAATCAATGCAGCCTCGGTGCCTTCTCGAACAATAAGCCACCATTGATACGCCTCGTCTCTTAGCAAGGGCACGGCTCCTCTCAGTTTTTGCTTGACGGTGCATTCTAGATCATCCATAATCCGCTCCATAGCTTCGAGCCAATATTCTGCCACATTCGAGCTACACCAGAGACACCTCTAAAAACTTTTGGACCACTAGACTTGAGTTATTTTGATATCGACCCACGAGTTACTGGCCCAATTCTAGCTCTAGCTACTCTTTCTAAGACTCGCAACATTGCTTGAGTCAAAGCATTATCTTCTTCCATTTGATCATGTGATCCCATCTCACACTCAAGTGACACAGGTGCATCCATTTCGGGATATGACCCGGTGCTTCAGTTGCACCTCTAACACCTCGTCCTCTACCACGCCACGTCTACCACGTCCACGACCACGTCCTCTAGTGCTCATAATGGCTAATTTGATTTAATCTGATTACAAGTTTTATGAATCAGAATACTATTTCAGTGTTTATTAACGATATTTTATGAAATTCAAGAGATAAAGTTGTTTTTCGCAAACACATCCTATAGTCTCAATCTCTACGATTTTCAATATATAAAACTAGAAGTTCTAGAGTGTTTCTATGATCATATCATCATAATAATCATTCAGTAAAGAATACTTACTTGACTTGGTGCCGGATGCTTGTGGTGCTATACTAACTTTAAAACATAATTAAAATAATTTCATACGAAGTTATTTGTTGAACCTAACCACAGCTGAGTTTTGAAACTAGCTCGACACCATTAAATGTAACACCCCAAACCAGTGTCTATACGTCAAGACGAGATTTGGTTTGTCACATGATCGAACATCCTTTTTATTCTCTAATGATTTAAGTAAAATAGTTCTCCAAACCTCTTGAAGGAGAACTTTAGTAAAACCAAGAAAATGATTTGAAATCGATGAATTTAAGAAACATTTGTTGAAATTCTATCATTAGTATTCAACTCACAAAACCTTAAATTAGTTTTTAAAGAGTTCAAAAGAATTTGAAAATAAGAATAGTTATAGAATCTCATATGTTTTTTTAAAAAAAGTATTTTAAAGAAATATTATAGGATTAACATAAGCCCATATTAAATATATAAAATAAAATTTAAATCCATCCACACATAAAATCCATAAAATATTAATAAAGGCCTTATTACATCACATCCAAAATAGTAATTTAAAGAAAGCACTTAAAATAAGTTCATAGTTATAAAACCCATATTCGCAGTATGGCCTCCACGAAGTCATCCTCGGCCCAAGCCTCCGTCAATTGCCATTACCCTGAGATGGAAAATTTAAGGGAGTGAGTTACTCAGAACTCAATGTATAACTCACTTACTATATCCACTGGGCCAGATCATCAAGTCATTATTTCTGGGCTTGAGCCCATCAAGGATTTAGCAATATAATAAATGAAATGCATGCAAAATAAAATTTCCCAACCAACATAATTTCCATCCGCTACACACCACCATGCATTCCAACCATCACACCTGTGGGGATCAAGTCAACCCACCCCGCCAACACACCAATCATAGGCATTAAGCCATTTTTAATAATGTTGTGGTGCACCACCGAACTAGATTGTGACAAAGTCACCGAATTAGAGGCATTAAGCCATTGAAATATTTGTGGCAGAGCCACCGAACTAGATTTTGGCAACAGGCCTTTCTTCTCTTCACCATTTTCCCCAACCCATGCAAACATGTATGCATAACAGTCTATCCATATGATAATTTAGCAAAAAAACCAAAATACATGTGAGTCAATATTTCAAGTTTTTATTATGGCCCATAATACAAAATAATATTTAGCCCATTAGCAATCTAGCAACTTTGGCCCATATATCAATCTAGCAGATTTTTGGCCCATTTAACGATCTAGCAAATTTTTTGGCCCATTTAACGATCTAGTAGATTTTTTGGCCCATTTAACGATCTAGCAGATTTTTCGGCCCATTTAACGATCTAGCAGATTTTTTGGCCCATTTAACGATCTACCAGATTTTTCGGCCCATTTAACGATCTAGCAGAATTTTGGCCCAATTACACATTAGGCATAAAATTTACCATTTACCAATTAACTCATTGAGGGCATTTTCGTAATTTTTTCGCAACTTTAACAGTTTTCATGTATTTACACAAAAATACTAATTATTACGCATTTTCAAATTCTATCAACTTTACGATTTTTCCCAATACTTATGGTATAGCATCTAACCCGAGATAAGTGTGAAGTTACACACCTGATTATTGTGAGAACTAAACTTTCCCATTCGTCAATACCTAAATGCAATACGATAAATTAGAACACTATTATTTATAAAACTACACTATTGATAAATAATCTAAATCTTTACCCTTAGAATTTTGAACCACTTCTATTTGTGGTTTCTCCCCAATTGTTGGTTCGTTACCTAATGAGAATCCACGAACAAACAAAGGTTCGGGAGTACAAATGACTTCAAACAACTGGTTCTCCTCGGATGAGGGTCGCAACCCGATGGAAAATCTCGATTCCCGATTCGTTTATACTTAGGGGGAATAGCGGAACCACCCCTCTTCGAACACTATTACCGCCCATTTCTTCCCTATCTTGATTGTCTCTATTAACATAAGATCATTAGTCTGACTAATTAATTATCGAAATTATGACTAACGATTTCAAAAATGAGATTGGCTTACCACAATAATCCTCGTTTCACAAGATGACAATCGAGCGATAACGTCCCCTAAAACGAAATCAATTAATAAACCATCTATACCAATATGACGAGAAATATGAGAATCCTTGAATAAACTCCTTACCTTAACTCTTAAGATCGATTCCAACGATTCACGATACTCACGAACTCTTGAGTTTCTGCCCTCCAAAATCACACTATTGTCCACGGTTGAAAAAGAAATGATTGAGAAGAATACTTATGTATAATGGAAGATTCTTGCTATGAATAAACAAAGAAAAGGAAAATGGTTCGAGAATGGAGCAATCTAGCATTCGGCCATGAGAGAAAAATAATGAAGAAAATTTAGTTGAGAAGAAAATAAAAGGATGAAAGAAGGAGATGATGATGATTCGATTTTCAAGAGAGAAAAGAGAAAGAAAAGAGTTGAGTTTAGGAGCAATGTGCATTCGACATTGGGGAGGAAAAAGAGGAAAAATAAAAAAAAAAAGAAAAGATCCTTGTTAGCTATGTGATTTCGGTCACAAGGAGAAGAAAAAGGTTTGGAGAGAGAGAGCAACTAATCCGAAATGGTCAAAAGAAATGACAAAAGAAATATTTGTTTACTCAAAGTTGTTGGCACATTCGGCTAGGGAGAAAATGGATGGAGAGAAAAATGTGTCTTGCAAAAGCAAAAATGACCAAAAGGTAATACCCCCAAAAGCTACCAACCAAACTAGCCTATCACCAAAATTCACTACCCAAATTCGGCTCCCCCCTTTAGTCCACAAAACCGTCCCCATTCATGGTCAAAATGGCCATGAAAGAGTTACCAAAACATCAACCTAGTCTCAAGCCTTACCATCCTCCATTTTCCTTAAGTTTGAGAAACATTATCCCCAAAGTCAAGCAATTCCATCCCTTAACTCATGCTTACCATAGCCTTAAGTCTTATTACCAAAAAATTTAATCCAACTCATCCTAATCCTTATCCATGACCGACACATGCTAGGATAAAGCAAAATAAAACTCCCAAATTACATGCTAGGAGATTCAACCTCTTCCCTCAAGTCCAACTTATGGCGTCATCACCACTTTTCCAATTGCTCATCTTATGCCATCTTTAGACACTTAAATTTACTTAAGCTTCAAGGTCACCGATTTCTATACACTAAAGTACTATTTACTAAAATTTATTCTAATTCCAAGTAAACCTGAGCCTTCTCAAGACTATATTTAGCACATAATAAAATCATACCCGAGCTAACACCAAGCAACATTTTGATACTCAAATTTTAGGATGTTACAAAAATAAAATAAAATAATTACAAAAGTGCAATTTACTAATGTTACAGGTCATATTAACAATTAGCACTAACATAAACAATTAAGTAAAAGATTTACAAGCAATAATAATGTTAAGGTAAATAAAGATAATGGAATTTTTTTTAAAAATGAATAATCAAAATAAAAATATAGAGTAGATAATAACAATTTTAAAAGAATCTATGAAAAATTAAAAAAAATTATTCACAAGATTAAATTCATGTATAAAAATAATAATAATAATATAAGGTAAATAATATACTCAAAACAATTAATGAATATTATAACAATTTGAAAAAATAAAAAAGTATAAAAATGGTATGGATAAATAAAAATTAAAAAGTGCATAAGACAACCTAACTCCCGCAATATGAGGATTCAACGAAATTCCTCCACCAAAATCTAACTCAAACGAAGCAACTCAAAAAGAAACGAAGATGAGCGAAGAACAAAATAAGAACAAGCCACAGAAAATAAGAACGCAAAAGAGAGAGAAATTTGAGTGAATGCTCTCAAGAATTTTTATTACTCAAAACTCAAGTGTGTTTTACAATGAAGGGAGAGACCTCTATTTATAGTTGAGCCTCCCCAAATCCAACAGTACAGATCAATTACATTAACGGCTAAGATTAAAAGGTATCTACAAATTAAATCTCTAAGATTACAAAATCATATCTTCTAAGATTACATATCATATCTAAGATTTGCATATCATATCTAAGATTGCATACCATATCTTATAGGATTGCATATCATATCTAAGATTTGTATATCATATCTAAGATTGATATCCTTGAAGATTGTGTTCCCATATCGTCAAGCTTGTAGATAGACCTTCAATCTTTGAATGGGTCATTCCGATCGAGCCAAATGATATATTTTGACCTGGACTTGGACTCGCTTTTATTATTTTGGGTTTATTGTTTTTTATGGGCCCTGCTAAATTGGCCTATTATAGTTGCCCTCTTGCTCATTGTCGTGTAACGAGAATGGAGCAAAAATTATAAAATGACCAATTTTGCCCG
The DNA here is from genome assembly GCA_025506655.1 of Gossypium rotundifolium. NCBI lineage: Eukaryota > Viridiplantae > Streptophyta > Magnoliopsida > Malvales > Malvaceae > Gossypium > Gossypium rotundifolium. Next base: position 31,917,948 of record CP106727.1, on the reverse strand, counting down.
GTCTTGCCGAACCTTAACTTTTTTATTCTCATCTTTTTCAAGTAATCTCTAACCCAACTGCAACTTCAAGGAGATTGAAGCTGTAGCTTTAATCTTATTCTACTACAACTTCAGAGAGATAAGACCTGCTCTTGTAGATTTAATCCATCCTACTGTAACTTCAGGAAAGTGAGACTAGTATCTTTGATCTTGCTTCAGTGCAATATTTAGGAAGACAATATTTGCTATTTTCAGTCTGCTCCACTGCAAACTCAGGGAGTGTAACACCCCAAACCCGACCCATGAGCCTCGACCGGATCTGGTATGTCACAGAGTAAAACGTTTGAAATATTCTGATTAACTGGTGAAAATTTGAAAATACTATTAAGGTTATAAAACAGTGTTTGATAAAACTCAGGAGGGTTTTATTTTTCCAAACATGGTTGTATTGAAAACCTTTGAAAACATTTGATCATTAAAGTTTTAAAATTCATCAGAGATATTGTTAACTTGGTAAACTTTGCTACCCGATGGTAACATTTTTGAAAACTCGTAGAAGTTACTTAATTTGAAAATGTTACTTTTAACCGATTCACTTAACATTTTATAGTTTCATTTGTAACATAGTATAAATAAAGTAAAAACAACTATGTAAACATCCAAAATAATAACTAGCGGCCTTATTACAACCCAAATTAAAAATTTAGTAAATAAACAAACTTAAACTGTATTAAATAAATCCCAAATCCAAGGAACAAGCATGGCCGCCTCGAGTCTTCTTCGGCTCCATCTCCGCGATCTACTCATCTGCAAAATAATATGGGAAGGAGTGAGTCACCAAGACTTAGTGTATAAATCCCCAACCCGGAAGTGCAACTCATACACAAATTATTAGTATAACATGCAAACATGCAACCCAACCTAACCATCCATACTCCTTAAACTACCACGTGTGGTCAAAACCACACGTGGTCAAAACCACTAGTGACCGGAGTCACAAATCAAGTGATGGGGCCAACCCATCGTGTGGTCAAAACCACTGATGACCATAGGTCACAATTATCAATATGTGGTCAAAACCATTGGTGGTACCAAACCACTGGGACTTAGTGACAATTTATCAATGGTGTGGTCAAAACCACCGTGATCGAGTCATAATTAAACCGATGGGGCCAACCCATCTTGTGGTCAAAACCACCGTGACACCATAAAGTAAATTCCCTCCTCTCATCAATCCCATTATCAACATGCTCATATCATTCTTAACATGTTATCATAAATCATGCATAATAGTCATGGCATAGCATATTACCCACCATGTCATCCATAATAGATTTTAAATCACAAGTGACTTACCCGGAATCCATGCTCATGTCCACAAGCAAATCACTACAACAATGATTAAAAGGCAACATAATAGCAATGCTAACTAATAAAGTGTGTAAAGAGTTTTACACACCTATTACTAACGCAAATTCTAGATTCCGAAGATCCAATCTACTGTGCTAGATCATTTGACCCTATATTCGACCAACATCAAGGTTAGTGACATAGGCCTATTCGGATATAATAACTAAATCCCGAAGGCTCATTTACGGCACTTACCTTAAACTAATTTGGTTTCCAATCAAATCCCGGAGTCACACACACCACTTGCAATTGGCCACACCTTGTAATCACACACATAGTTAACCTTCGGCTTATAAACTAATTAGTAACAAATTCAAATATTGAGACCTTACCTAGATCGATCACCAAATCCCGAATATTCACAGCGTTAGACTGTCCCCTTCCTACAATCGGCTTTAATCACATTAATATGAGTCATAGGCCATTCAGCCATAACCATAGATCCCGAAAACCAAACAAAAGTCATTCGGCCATGTCCACTTACCCCTTACTAACCGATTGAAGAAGAGATCCCGAAAAGAATCTATTCTCACGTTCTATTCGGCCAAAGTAGATCTAATGGAAGAGAAAAGATTTCGGCAAAAGAGTAGAGTAGCTTCGGCTAGAGAACAAGAAGAAAATAATGAAAAGGATGATAGGGGTTTGAAGAATTTTGGGCGATGTGGCTAGAGAGAATTCGGCCAGCAACAATTGGAGAGAAAAAGAAAAGAAATTTAGAGGAATTTTGGCACCTCCCTAATGTGATAAAACTGATTGTGGATGGCCCTAAGGAGTCATACATTCGGCCATTGCTCCTTAATGTGATAAATCTTATCTTTTGATTATCACCCTCCTTTATCACCTCTTCAAAATAAAATAATAATAATACTTACTCTTATCTTCCTTTCTAAGCTGAAATTATCAAAAAAGAAAGGCTTATCCCATCCTTTCCAAAGTCCCAATTGCCGTCCACCTCTTCTCTCTTCATGGCGCCAATTTGCAAAAAATAAAAGAAAGAAAAAAAACCTTATGCTATCATCATGACTCGAACTTGAGTCCTCCTCCCCCTTGCTTGGGCGGCATTCACCAAGGTCCTATGCCACTTTACCAATTCGACTTTCATGTCCAACCTCACCCACAAAATCTTTTAAAGCCTTCTTAACTTAGCCCCCTTCCTTTAACGCCAAGAAGCCCAAAAAAAATAAAACACATCTCCCCTTGTGACTACCAAGATTCGAACCTCTTCCCTTGAAGCTCCCCTTTGACGCCACCTTCCAAGCCCTTAAGGTTGTATCCCAAGCCACCTTATCACATGATCTCTTGTGTCATGCTTCGCACCAAATAATTCTTAAAGCCTCATTCACCTAGCTTCCTCTTCTCAAGTGCCAAAAAAAAACTTCTAGCCCTAAGTCAGGCCTAGCCCGAGGTTATTTCTAGACCTTAGAACATGCGTAGCAATCATATTATTCATTTCCTTTCAAGCAAGCACATGAAAATAATTAAATTGCAAACAACTCCCTAAATTAGGATGTTACAGTTCTACCCCCTTAAAAATAATTTCGGCCTTGAAATTACCTGGATCAGAAGAGTTGGGGGTATCACTGTCATATCACATCCTCGGGTTCCCATGTGGCCTCCTTCGTACCATGGTTTTGCCATAGCACTTTTACCAAAGGCACTGACTTCCTCCTCAAAACCTTGACATCTCGATCCAAGATTTGTACTGGCTCTTCCTCGAAAGACAAGTCCGAGTTCACTTCAATTTCCGCAACCGGCACTACGTGTGAGGATCTCGATCGATAGCGCCAAAGATCGAAACATGGAAGACATCATGGATCCGCTCAATTCACCGGCAACTCAAGTCGGTAAGCTACCGGTCCCACATGTTTCAACACCGTATACGGTTCGATGAATCTAGGGCTTAGCTTGCCCTTCCTACCAAACCTCAAGACTTCTTCCAAGGTGATACCTTCAAGAAGACCTTATCACCCATCAGATATTCAACCTCTCTGCGCTTAAGATTGGCGAGATTTCTACCTATCCGATGCCTCTTTAAGACGAACCCAATTACTCTAACCTTATCCTCCATCTCCGCTACTAACTCGACCCAACATCTGCCGCTCTCCTAGTTCCGTCCCAACATGTAAGAGTACGACATTTCGATATACATATACGGTACATCAATTCATACGGCCATCTCAATACTCGCTTGATAACTATTGTTATAAGCGAACTCGCCAAAGGTAGGTACTCCTCCCAACTACCACTAAGTCCAAAACATAGCCCTTAACATATCTTCCAACACTTGGATTACCCTCTCGATTGTCCATCGATTGTGGGTGAAAAGCCGTGCTGAAATTCAACTTCGTGCCTAACTCCTGATGTAAAGCCTTCCAGAATCTTAACGTGAACCGGGGATCCCGATCTGAGATAATGGACACCGGTACTCCATGCAACCGCACTATCTCTGCGATATACAACTTGGCTAACCTTTGAAGCGAGTAGTCAACCCTTACCGGTATGAAATGGGCCGACTTAGTCAACCGGTCTACTATCACCCAAACTGCATCTTTCTTACTGGGCGTAAGGGGAAGCCCACTTACGAAATCCATAGTAATCTCCTCCCACTTCCACTATGGGATCTTTATCGGCTGTAACAGCCTTGATGGAAATTGATGCTCAGCCTTAACTTGTTGGCATGTTAGACACTTGCCCACCAACTCGGTTACTTCTCGCTTAAGACTCGGCCACCAAAACTGCTCCCTTAAATCTCGATACATCTTGCTGCTTCTCGGGTGTATAGTGTACGGACTGCTATGAGCTTCTTTAAGGATTCGCTGCCTCAAATCATCATCCTTAGGCATACATACTCTCCCCTGAAAATACAACACTCCATCACTACCCAAGCTGAACCCTTCAGCCTCACCATTCTGTACTTGTAACCTCCAAGTACTCAAAGCTTCGTCAGTCATCTGCCTTTCTTTGACCTCATCAATCCAAGACGGCTTCACTTGCAACTCGCCAAAAGGCTCCCATCCTCATAGAGACTTAGGTGAGCAAACATTGCTCAGAATCCGCTACCACCTTCGGCTCAATGCATCGCCTACCACATTAGCCTTACCCGGATGGTATTCGATTGAGCAATCGAGTCCTTCAAAGAACTCAATCCACCTCCGTTGCCTTAGATTTAAATCTTTCGAGTCAAGAGGTACTTCAGACTCTTGTGATCTATGTACACTATCGACTTCTCCCCATACGTATAGTGCCTCCAAATCTTCAAGGCAAAACCACAGCAGCCCAATTCCAAATCATGTGTCGGATAGTTAGCTTCGTGAGGCCTCAACTCGCGTGGACGATAAACGACCACCTTCCCTTCTTGCATCAAGACACACCCTAAACCAAGATGCGATGCAAAGACAATACACATGAATTCCTTTCCGCCTCAGTGAATCAAGATCGGTGCTTCACAAGATCCTCTTCACTTATCGAAACTCTCCATCGCTTCTCGCACCACACAAATAAAACTCCTTTTCTCAAGCGGTTTAGTCAATGGTACGCAATTAAGGAGAAATTTTCATGAATCTCCTATAATATCCTCGCCAACCCCAAAACTCTAAATTTTCAGAATCGACTTGGGTGGTTTCCACTCTAATATCGCCTCAATCTTACGGGATCCACCCCGATTCCTCATCCAAACAACATGCCCTAGAAAAGTTACCTCCTTAAGCCGTAACTCACACTTGTCAATTTGGCGCACAACTGCTTTCTCCTTAGAACTTACGTAACCACGTGAAGATGTGCGTCATGCTCCTCTTCTGACTTCGAGTACACCAAAATGTCGTCTATGAACACCACGATGAACCAATCCAGATAGGGTTGGAAAACCCGGTTTATCATGTCCATAAACGCGGTTGGTGCATTTGTCAAACCAAAAGGCATTACCAGAAACTCGTAGTGCCCATACCGAGTATGGAATGCCGTCTTATGGATATCAGCCTCCTTCACCTTAAGCTAATGATACCCTGACCTAAGGTCAATCTTAGAGAACACCGATGCACCCTTGAGTTGATCGAACAAATCATCAATCCTCGGCAAAGGATACCTATTCTTTATTGTCGACATTCATTGTCGATAGTCTATGCACATTCTCATTGTCCCATCCTTCTTCTTGACAAAAGCACAGGAGCTCCCAAGGCGATACACTTGGTTGGATGAACCCTCTATCCAACAATTCCTGGATCTGCGCCTTCAACTCCACTAATTCTTTCGGCGCCATTCGACACGGGCTATTGATATCGGGCGCAGCTCGGGCAATGATCTATTCCAAATTCAACCTCACGGTCCGGAGGTAGACCCAAAGTTCCTCCGAAACACATCAACATAATCCCTTACGGTCCGGACATCTCTCAAATTGCACTGTAGCTTCCAAAGCACGTAGCACTACATATGCTTCACAACCTTTCCTAACCATCTTTTTGCCTTCAATGCGAAACCAGATTAGATAGGTAATCTCTCCTTTACCTATCATCACCACCTCTTCTCCTTCCATGGTCTTTAACACCATGCGCTTAGTCGCATAATCCGTGCTAGCCTCGATACTTTACTAGCCAATCCATCCCGAGGATTAGATTGAACTCCCAAACGATAGTTCCATCAAGTCGACCAAGAACACGACCCCTTGGAGTTCTAGGGGCACGCCCCATAGAGTTTACTTACTTCTACAGAGTGACCTGTAGGGCTTAATACAATCATCTTCCTAGAAGTCACTTCGAGTCTAAATGCGAGTTTCTACTACGCTACTAGCAATGTATGAGTAGGTTGAGCCAATATCAATTAAGGTACTATAGGTACTTCAAAATAAAAACATACTGGTTATGACGTCTGGTAAGTCCGCCTCCTCCTAACGCCTCGCACATAGACCAAACTAGGTTGCCTAGCCTCGCACCACCGCACCTCCCTCGATGCCCCACGACCTCTGCCAAAGACCATTACCTCCTCTTCCTACACCACGACCTCTCGGTGGTTTTGGTTATCCCTCCTATTCAAAGGTACGATCCTCGACCTCTAACCTCAAATTAGCTGCCTTTTTTGGACAATCTCTAACTCGATGTTCCATGGACCCACATTCAAGCATCCCCGATTACCATTCCAACACTCCGTGTGAGACTTCCCACACCAAGCACACCGTATGCCATTGAGGATTAGTAGCAAAGATCAGTGCCTAGTAGCTTGATCCCACCCACCATACCTCATCCTCTTCTGCTGATTACGTAAAACTTTGAAGATCCGAGCTCCTCTTATTCCAACTCCTATCCCGATTCCGCCTAAGGACTGCTCTTACCCTTTAGCAACCTTAGACTTCTCCACTAGGACAACGAACTCGCGTCCTGCTGTGGAGCTATCATCATCCTCACTCATCTCTCATTTCCCATCTTGAATCGACACATGCTCATGCTCTGTACCCACAATACCACGAGCATACCTGCTCAACCGAAGAAATTCAGCCTCATACTCCGCCACATCTTATTACCTCGAACCAGTTCAAGAAAGCCTTCACAAGCATCCATGTAGCTAGTTTCTATGTATTTCTTTTGGTAGGCGCTTTAAAGAATTCCCATGTGAGATCCTCCACCATCGCTCCATCCCTTACGGTGAGCCACCATTGATATGACTCATCCCAAGCGCAGAGATTATACCTTCAACTTCTCCTCACCAGAAATCCGTGTCACCCATGATCCTCTCATTGATTCCAACCAATACTCCATCGTGACCGGTGCCACTCCAAAACTCCACTAAACACTTCGCTCCATAGTCTTGAGTCGCTCAACCACGATTTACTGGCTCGTGACTCACGCCTACCTCGGTAACTCATTCCAACACTCGTAGTATGACTTGGGATACTACATCGTTACCACCACCGATCTTGAAACTCAATTTTCACCACCGGCAGATCCGGCATCACATTTCCGCACCCATGACTGCACCTCACTGGTTCGACAAGGTCATTCTACCTTACCACTACCACGCGGTCGACGTCCACGACCGCTTGTACTCATTCTTCTCGCTTATGCTTATCCGATTAAGAATTTTATGCATTATTAATATCGTTCACCGCTTACCCACGAGCAATCTTATGGGAATTAATTTTTTTGAAGTGATTCTTTCAAATCGAATCTACCTATAGTTCCAGCTTGACTTATCTCCTAGTTCTAAGTACATCCATCACACAAACAACATTCACAGCACCATAACTAACGTGTAGGAGCATTTTCATCATTTCACTACCCTGGGTATTTTCGTAATTTTAACCTCTGAGGGTATTTTTGTAAATTTTCAAAATAGAAGTTCTTGAATGATTTTGTCAAAAAGTATTTTGGAACTTTTAAATTCCCGGGTATTTTGAAAAATTTTAAAATTCGGGGTATTTTGGTGATTTTCAAGCTCAGGGGCATTTTGGTAATAAACCAGTCAGGGTAACTTTGTAAAGTTTGATGATTTCGGGGTATTTCCCAACGTTGCAAAACTTTGAGGGTTCTTTTGAGAATTTGTTTTCCAAGTTGATAGTGTTGCAAAAATTTTGAAAATCGTGGTCATTTTGGTAATTTTGTTGGTTGTGGCAATTTCGTAATTTTCCAAAATCATGATATTTTGATATTTTGCAAATTAAGGTTTTGGGACTTATATGTAATGAGAATTTTGATTAAAACTGTGGGTATTTTGGGAATTTCATAAACCAAGTATGTTTTGTGATTTTACCCTGGGTATTTTAGTAATTCTACAAATCAAAATTTTTTTCGTAAAAATGTTGTAAAAAATAGTTCTCACACATTAAAAGAAATTTTAAGAGTTTTAAAACTAAGGTTTTATGAAAATATTGGCTAGTTCCTTTCGGGTTTTAGTTGGGTTTAGCCCATGATAAGTCCTCTTGGTTATGGTGAACCGAAGCTACGCACTGTAGGATTCGAGCGGAGAGGACGTGAGTCACGCGGGCTGCTTAAATACCAAGCTCCCACCGAATACCAATCCTAGACATGCGCACCATGGTTACCACACTCTAACTCGGCGACTTAGACATAGGTTTGTTTAATTAAGCAATTAAGTCTTATGTAGTAGTTGGGGTAGACTAGTCCTAGAGTTCAAGTACCTATCATTCTATTTTTCGTTCCCAAGTTACCTCTTTAACCTTATCAAGTATTCAAAGAACAGTCAGAGATACTTACCTATGCGGATAGGTGCTTAAACTCGATGCCATGTCGTTGATCGAAACCATTTCCATAATAATTCACAAAGGCCTACAAAAATGTTTTGGGCCCTAGGCTCCCACAGCCGAGTTTTGAACCTGGCTCTGACACCAAAAATGTAACACCTCAAACCCGGCCTATGATCCTCGACCGGATCTGGTATGTCACATAGTAAAACTTTTGAAAGATTCTGATTAACTGGTGAAAATTTGAAAATACTGTTAAGGTTATAAAACAGTGTTTGATAAAACTCAGGAGGGTTTTATTTTTCCAAACATGGTTGTGTTGAAAACCATTGAAAACATTTGATCATTAAAGTTTCAAAATTCATCAGAGATATTGTTAACTTGGTGAACTTTGCTACCCGATGGTAACATTTTTGAAAACTCATAAAAGTTACTTAATTTGAAAATGTTACTTTTAACCGATTCACTTAACATTTTATAGTTTCATTTGTAACATAGTATAAATAAAGTAAAAAAACTATGTAAACATCCAAAATAATAACTAGCGGCCTTATTACAACCCAAATTAAAATTTAGTAAATAAACAAACTTAAACTGTATTAAATAAATCCAAAATCCAAGGAACAAGCATGGCGCCTCGAGTCCTCTCCGGCTCCATCTCCGCGATCTACTCATCTCGCAAAATAATATGGGAAGGGTGAGTCACCAAGACTCAGTGTATAAATCCCCAACCCTAAGTGCAACTCATACACAAATTATTAGTATAACATGCAAACATGCAACCCAACCTAACCATCCATACTCCTTAAACTACCCCGTGTGGTCAAAACCACACGTGGTCAAAACCACCGTGACCGAGTCACAAATCAAGTGATGGGGCCAACCCATCGTGTGGTCAAAACCATCGATGACCATAGGTCACAATTATCAATATGTGGTCAAAACCATCGGTGGTACCAAACCACCGGACTTAGTCACAATTTATCAATGGTGTGATCAAAACCACCGGTGACCGAATTCATAATTAAACCGATGGGGCTAACCCATCTTGTGGTTAAAACCACCGTGACACCATAGAGTAAATTCCTCCTCTCATCAATCCCATTATCAACATGCTCATATCATTCTTAACATGTTATCATAAATCATGCATAATAGTCATGGCATAGCATATTACCCATCATGTCATCCATAATAGATTTTAAATCACAAGTGACTTACCCTAATCCATGCTCATGTCCACAAGCAAATCACTACCACAATGATTAAAAGGAAACATAATAGCAATGTTAACTAATAAAGTGTGTAAAGAGTTTTACACACCACATTAACGCGAATTCTAGATCCTGAAGATCCGATCTACTATGCTAGATCCTTTGACCCTATATTCGGCCAACATCAAGGTTAGTGACATAGGCCTATTTGGCTATAACAACTAAATCTCGAAGGCTTATTTGCGGCACTTACCTTAAACTGATTTGGTTTCCAATCAAATCCCGGAGTCACACACACCACTTGTAATTAGCCACACCTTGTAATCACACACATAGTTAACCTTCGACTTCTAAACTAACTAGTAACAAATTCAAATATTGAGACCTTACCTAGATTGATCACCAAATCCCGAATATTCACAGCGTTAGACTGTCCCCCTTCCTACAATCGGCTTTAATCACATTAATATGAGTCATGGGCCATTCGGCCATAACCATAGATCCCAAAAACCAAACAAAAGTCATTCGGCCATGTCCACTTACCCCTTACTAACCGATTGAAGAAGAGATCCCAAAAGAATCTGTGCTCACTTGCTATTCGGCCAAAGTAGATCTAATGGAAGAGAAAAGATTTCGACAAAAGAGTGGAATAGCTTCGGCTAGAGAACAAGAAGAAAATAATGAAAAGGGTGATAGGGGTTTGAAGAATTTTGGGCAATGTGGCTAGAGAGAATTCGGCCAGCAACAATTGGAGAGAAAAAGAAAAGAAATTTAGAGGAATTTCGGCACCTCCCTAATGTGATAAAACCGATTGTGGATGGCCCTAAGGAGTCCTACATTCGGCCATTGCTCCTTAATGTGATAAATCTTATCTTTTGATTATCACCCTCCTTTATCACCTCTTCAAAATAAAATAATAATAATACTTACTCTTATCTTCCCTTCTAAGCCGAAATTATCAAAAAAGAAAGGCTTATCCCATCCTTTCCAAAGTCCCAATTGCCGTCCAACTCTTCCATCTTCATAGCACCAATTTGCAAAAAATAAAAGAAAAAAAAACCTTATGCTATCATCGTGACTCGAACTTGAGTCCTCCTCCCTCTTGCTTGGGCGGCATTCACCAAGATCCTATGCCACTTCACCAATCCAACTTTCATGTCCAACCTCACCCACAAAATCTTTTAAAACCTCCTTAACTTAGCCCCCTTCCTTTAACGCCAAAAAGCCCCCACAAAAAAAATAAAACACATCCCCCCTTGTGACTACCAAGATTCGAAACTCTTCCCTTGAAGCTCCCCTTTGACGCCACCTTCCAAGCCCTTAAGGTTGCATCCCAAGCCACCTTATCACATGATCTCTTGTGTCATGCTTCGCACCAAATAATTCTTAAAGCCTCATTCACCTAGCTTCCTCTTCTCAAGTGCCAAAAAAAACTTCTAACCCTAAGTCAGGCCTAGCCCGAGGTTATTTCTAGACCCTAGAACATGCGTAGCAATCATAGTATTCATTTCTTTTCAAGCAAGCACATGAAAATAATTAAATTGCAAACAACCCCCTAAATCAGGATGTTACAGGGAGGTAGGCTAATATCTTCGATCTGCTTCCTGCAACTTCAGGAAGATAAGATCTCATTGCCTTCACCGCTTCACCACAACTTCGTGGAGGCAAGCTAATATCTTCGATCTGCTTCCTGTAACTTCAGGAAGATAAGATTTGCTGTCTTCAGTGTAACACCCTAAACCCGGCATAGACGTTAAGACCAGACTTGGTATGCCACTCAAATCATACATACATCTAGTCAACTAATGATTTAAGGAAAACATGTCTTCAAAAACTATTTTGGAGATGGAGTTTATCAAAAACTGAGGTTAATTTGAAATCTATGAATTTTAAAACATAGGAATTTATAATTTGATCTTAGAGAAATAATTGATTAAATTTTATAAGAATTTTAAAAGAATTCAAAAGGAATTTGAAAAATGTAATTCATAAAAGAGTTTTCACGAAATTTTAGAGTTAGTGATTTTAAGAAAAACCCCTTAATTAAAGAAAACATTTATAAAGTTAAAATAGTCTCCTTTAGTATCTAAAACATATTAAAAGCCATCCACGAGTAAAAATCCATAAAAATAATACCAAAAGGCCTTATTACATCACAAATTGAAAAATTAATTAAGTAAAAATACTTAAAGAGTAATTCAAAGTTCATCAAAACCATCATTTGACGTATGGCCCTCGCGAAGTCATCCCCGGCCCAAGCCTCCATCAATTATCATTACCTAAAAAAGGGTAAGAAAACGTGGTGAGTTACTTAGAACTCAAAGTGTAACCCACTTACCAAGTCCATCACCAAATCATCAAAGCATTTTTTGGGCTTCAAAGACATTTACTTAATTTAACAATATAGTAATTAAAAAATGCATGTGAAATGCAATTCCCAACCAAGCCTAACTTTCCATCCGCTACACACCACCCGCATTCAACCAAAGACACCTGTGGGGATCAAGTCAACCCACCCCGCCAACACACCAATCTCGGCATAAAGCCATTTAAATTGTTTATGGTGAGCCACTCGAACTAGATTGTGGCAGAGCCACCCAAACTAGATTGTGGCAGAGCCATAAGAACTTCTCTTTAATTTTATCCCAACCCATGCAATCATGTATACATATACAAGGCATAACAATATTCATATGATAATTTCAACATAAGGCCCATACTACAAGTTGGCCCATTCTCATTTTGGCCCATATGGTAATTTATCAAATCGGCTCTTTAAGTAATCTAGCAAATTTGGCCCATTAAGCAATCTAGCAATTCAACCAATTAATCAATCTAGCAAATTGGCCCATTAAGTAATCTAGCAATTTGGCCCATTAAGCACATGAGGCCCAAAAATTACTTTTTATCGAATTAGCCCATCGAGGGCGATTCTATAATTTCCACGACTTTAAAACCGATTTCATGCATTTACACAAAAAGTGTTGAAATCTCGTACTTTACGATTTTACCAACTTTACGATTTTTATTCTAATGCTTACGGTATAACATCTAACCCATGTGATAAATGTGAAATTACACACCTGATTACGGTGAGAACTATACTTTCCCGCTCATCGATACCTAAATATGTGTCACGCTTGATTAGAACACTAATACTTAATATAAATCTATACTAAAGATAAGCGATCTAGATCTTTACCCTCGAAATCTCGAACAACAACTATTTGTCGTTTTTCCCTATTGACGGTTCAAAACCCGATGGAAAATCCCGAATAGCTAATGGCTCTGAACTATGAACAACTTCGAATAATCAATTCTCCTCGGATGAGGGTCCACAACCCTGTGGAAAGTCTCGATTGCTGAAACAGCCCTTCGCTTGAATCTACAGGGAATAGCGAAACCGCCCCTCTTCCGATCACTATTCACCACTTTTTTCGACCCTATCTTGTTTGCCTTAAAGTTTTGAGTGATTTCCAAAAGATCCATATATAAAACTTTTGGTTATAACAAACCCAATTAAAAATCGTTGATAAAATCTAGGGTGATCATGAAATCCATGAAGAGTTCCCTTTTTTTTTTTACCTTGATAGATGATCCGAACTTGAATAACTTCAAGATAACATTTGACGAGATGGTGATTCGGCTCTCCACTATATCACTAAAAAAACAAAAGGAAATCATCTAAGAGGATGAACGATTATCGATTTAAAGGCTCTTCTAAGCCAACCTAAAGATTTGGCCAAGGTGACTAAATAGCAAAAGAAAATGAGGAAGATGATTCTTACCGGTTGTCCAAAGTTGAATAGAAGAAATGATCGAGAATAAAGTCTATGAGGAAAAGAAGATTTGGATATGATTTAATGGTAATGGAAAAATAATTTCGGCTATGGAGGTGTTCTTTAACATTCGGCCATGGAAGAAATAAGAAGGAAAAAAAATGTGTTTGAAAGATGAGTAAAATGGAGAAGAAAGGAGAATAGAGATGAGATGTTTATGATTCGATTTTCAAGGGTGAGAAAAGAGCAAAAAGTAAGGTTTGGAACAATGTGCATTCTAAGAATGGGGAATAAAGAAGAAAAAGAAATGGTCTTTTGTGTTTGATGATTTCGGCACTAGTAGAGAAGCACAAAATGAAGCACTTGAGAGGTTGGCAAAAATGACCAAATGAAACAAAACAAAGTTGTTTTCTCCAAGCATATGGTACATTCGGCTAAGAGAGAAAAAGATGAGAGGAAAAAGGTGTTTTGGGAGAGCAAAAATGACCAAATGTGATTCTATCTAGCTACCATCCTTACCCAAAGCTTACCACCAAAATTCGCCCCAAAGTCCACAAATCCGCCAAGTTCATGACAAGTTAGCCATTCTAAGTTTCCAAAACATAACCCTTAAGATATGCCTTGTGTCCCCCTACATGCCATATTCTCATGATTCCCTACCTTAAGTTTGTACTTGCCTTTTCTCTTAGCCACCTTACCATAAAAATAAAAGTCTAACTTACCAAAAATTTGATGCTTGGCCCACACTTGCTAGGAAAGAGCAAAAATAAATGTCACAAACTCAAGCAACACTTATAGCGCCAACTCCACTTTACTACTAGCTCATCTTATGGTAGTTTTTGACATTTAATTTCTTTAAACATCAAGGTCACTCGATCCACTTCAATAAAGTACTCATTACTAAAATTTATTCTAATTTCGAATAAATCCCGAGCCTTCTCAAGACTATATTAAGCACACAAATTGAATCATTCACAAGCTAAGCACCAAAAACATGCAACATATCGATACTCAATTTTTAGGATGTTACAATTCTACCCCTTAAAGAAAATTTCATCCTTGAAATTTACCTGGTTAAAAGAGGTGAGGATATTGTTGCCGAATTGCCTCCTCAGGCTCCCACATAGCTTCCTCCGCTCCGTGATTACACCATAGAACCTTAACCAACGACACAGTCTTCTTTCTTAGCACCTTAACATCACGGTCTAAAATTTTCACTGGTTCCTCCTCAAAAGTCAAGTCTGGCCTTACTATGTGAGACGGATCCGATCTATAAAGCCTCAGCATAGAAACATGGAAAACACTATGAATCTGACTCAACTCCGGAGGTAATTCAAGCTGATAGGCCACTGGTACTACATGCTTCAACACACAGTACAGTTCAATGAACCTAGGGCTTAACTTGCCCTTCCTTCCAAATCTGAAAATCATCTTCTAAGGTGAGACTTTCAGAAAGACTTGATCTCCCACCGCAAACTCAATATCCTTACGCTTCAGATCCGCATACGACTTTTGTCTATCCGAAGCTTCCTTTAACCGTGCTCGAATCACCTTTACCTTTTCTTCCATCTCAGATATCAATTCAAGACCCAACAACTATCGTTCCCTAAATTCAATCCTACAAGTAGGGGTACAAAACCTACGACCGTATAACGCTTTATAGGGCACCATTTGAATACTAGATTGGTAACTGTTATTATACGTAAAATCTACCAATGGTAGGAAATCCTCTTAACTACCTCTGAAGTCAATTACACAACCCCTTAACATGTCTTCCAAAATCTGAATTACTCTTTCTGACTGACCATCTGACTGAGGATGAAAAGCCGTACTAAAGTTTAACTTTGTTCCCAAAGCCTAATGCAAAGCTTTCCAAAATTGTGATGTAAACCTAGGATCCCTATCCGATATGATAGACACTGGTACCCCATGCAACCTCACGATCTTCGCTATGTACAACTTAGCCAACTTTTGTAGCTAGTAATCCGTACGAACTGGTAGAAAATGAGTAGTCTTTGTCAATCGATCAACTACCACCCAAACGAAATCTTTCTTAGTAGGTGTTAACGGTAACCCACTAACAAAATCCATCGTTATCCGCTCCCATTTCCATAGAGGAATCTTTACCGATTGCAATAAACCCGATGGTAATTGATGTTCCGCCTTCACTTGTTGACAAGTCAAACACTTTCCAACAAAATCAGTAACCTCTCGCTTCAACCCTGGCCACCAATACTTCTCACGGAGATCTGGATACATCTTATTTCCTCCAGTGTGCATAGCATAAGGGCTACTATGCACCTCTCGTAGATTCATTTGTCTCAAATCTGAATCCATGGGCATACAAACTCTTCCACGAAAACACAGCACGCCATCCTTGTTCATTCCAAAGTCCCCTATTATACCACTTTCAACTTGTTGTATTAAAGGACCCAACTTTTCATCTGATAACTACTTTTCCTTGATCTATTCTAACCACAATGGCTTCACCTGAAGTTCTGCTAGCAGACTGCCATCCTCATACAAATTGAGATGAGCAAACATTACTCTTAACTCTGATACTACCTTACGACTCAACGCGTTTACCACTACATTAGCCTTTCCAGGATGGTACTCGATTGAGAAGTCATAATCCTTTAACAACTCCACCCATCTCCATTGTCTTAGGTTCAATTCCTTTTGGGTAAGGAGGTACTTAAGACTCTTATAGTCCGTATAAATGATCGACTTCTCACCGTAGAGACAGTGCCTCCAAATCTTTAAAGTAAACACCATCGCAGCCAACTCTAAGTCATGAGTAGGATAGTTAACTTCGTGCGGCCTTAACCGATAAGAAGCATAAGCCACCACTTTTCCTCCTTACATCAAGACACATCCTAAACCCGTGTGACGATCACAAGAAATGATAAACTCTTTTCCAAATTTCAAAGTTGAATCAAGATCGCACTTCATCAAAATCTTCTTCTTTCAAACTTTCTTATTGTTTATAGTCCACACATACGGTACTCCCTTTCACAACAACTTAGTTAGGGTGCAAAGAATCAATGAAAACCCCTCAACAAATCTTCTATAGTAACCAGCCAAACCCAAGAAACTCCAAATCTCAGCCACTGACTTCGGTGGTTTCCAATCCAACACAGCCTCTACCTTCCGATGATCAACTCTTATTCCTTTGGCTGACACTACATGACCCAAGAAAGTCACTTCCTTCAACCAAAATTGGCATTTACTGAATTTGGCATAAAGTTGCTTATCTCGCAATATTTGCAACACAATGCGCAAATGTAAGTTATGCTCTTCTTCATTCCTCGAATATACCAAGATATCATCTATGAACACCACTACAAACTGGTCTAGATAGGGTTGAAAGACTCGGTTCATCATATCCATAAATGCAGCTGGTGCATTGGTCAAACCAAACGGCATCACCAAAACTCATAATGTCCATAACGAATTCAATGCCGCCTTATGAATATCCGCCTCTTTAACCTTGAGTTGATGATAACCCGATCTCAAATCAATCTTGGAGAAAATCAAGCTCCTCTCAATTGATCAAATAGGTCATCGATTCTCAAAGAATGGATACCTATTCTTGATCGTCAATTTATTCAACAACCTATAATCAATGCACATACGCATCGACCCATCATTCTTCTTGACGAACAAAATCGGTGCTTCCCATGTAGACACACTCGATTGGATAAATCCCCGATCCAACAATTCTTGAATTTGAGCTTTAAGCTCCGCTAACTCCTTTGGCGCCATTCTATAAGGAGCAATAGACACTGGAACTATTCCGGGTAAAAGCTCAATGCCAAATTCTACTTCTCGATCTGGAGGTAGACCCGAAAGTTCTTCAGAAAAGACATCTAGAAATTTTTTCACCGTTCTCGCACCTTCCACCGATAATTCCTTGGCATCCAAAGCATTAATGAAGGCTAGGAATGCTCCATACCCTTTCCATATCAACTTCTCTGCCTTTAAAGTAGATACCACATTTGCCAAAAAGTTCCTTCTTTCGCCTATCATTACTACTTCCACATCATCCACAGTCCTTATTGACATCCATTTTCAAGCACAATCCAATTACGCTCGGTGCTTCACCAACCAATCCATGCCCAAAATAAGATCGAACTCGCCAAAAGGTAATTCCATCAATTCCGCTAAAAATATTTATCTTTGGATTTCCAAAGGCACGTCTCTATATAATTTATTCACGATTATAGACTGCCCTAAAGGACTAATTATCGTAATCTCTTTATCGGTAATCTCAGATATAATATTCAAGTTTCTAGATATGGCTCTAGTAACATACGAGTGGGTAGACCCGATATCTATCAAAGTAGTAACAGGTACATCAAAGATGAAGGACGTACTAGTTATCACATCAAGTGCATCGCCATCTTCACGACACCTGACCGCATAGACCAACCCCGACTGTCTTGCCTCCGCGTTACCTCTAAAGCCATTACCTCAACCCAGTGTACCTTGACCACGTCCATCACCATTACCACCACGACCTGGTCCACGGCCTCTCGGTGGCTGTTGAGCGCCTCTGGCTAGCTGTGCATTAGGGTTACAAGCTTCCTGAGTCAGAATAGTCCGTCAAGGGCAATTTCTATATTGATGATCCTTGGAACCACATTTATAATAACCACCAGTTTTCTTCCAATATTCCCTGGGGTGTCGCTTCCCATAGTCGGCACAGTCTCAATTCTAATTGGTAGTCATAGGTGCTCTAGCTTGAACTGGCTCATCATTTCAAGGTCTTTTTTGGAACCTTTTAGAAGAACCCGAGTACTTAAAGTCCCTCTTGCCTCTGACTCTTTCCCGATTCTGGCATTCTGAGTTCTTAGCCTCTTCGGCTATCTTGGCTTTCTCCACAAACGTGGCAAAAGTCCTTACTTGTTGTGGAGGTATCAGCACCCGTAACTCATCATTCAGCCCATCTTCAAAGCATACACGGCGACTCATGATCCGTTGGAACTATAGTCCAAGCATAATGACTCAAGCGTAAAAATTCTGCCTCATAAGCTGCCACCGTCTTATTTCCTTGAACCAGATTCAGGAATTCCTTCCTCCGGGCATCCACATATCTTGTCCCTACATACTTCCCTTGGAAAGCAGCTTTGAAGAAATCCCAAGTGACAAATGCAGTCTCAGTGCCTTCTCGAACCGCAAGCCACCATTGATATGCCTCGTCTTTTAGCAAGGACATCGCTTCTCTTAGTTTTTGCTCGACGGTGCACTCCAGATCATCCATAATCCGCTCTACAGCCTCGAGCCAATATTTCGTAACATTCAGAGCTACACCAGAGACACCTCTAAAAACCTCGGCACCACTTGATTTAAGTCGTTCCGATATTGATCCACTAACCATCGGGCCGCTTTTAGTCCCAAAGAACCCTTTTTAGGACTCGCAACATTGCTTGAGTCAAAGCATTATCCTCTCTTGTATGGTCATGTGATCCAGCCTCACTTCCGGTGACGAAAAGGCCCATTTTTGGCATATGACCGGTGCTTCAGACGCAACCCTAGCACCTCGTCCTCTACCACGGCCACGTCTACCGCGTCCACGTCCACGTCTTTTAGTGCTTATACCGACTATTTCGGTTTAACCTGATTACAAGTTTTATGAATCAGCATACTATTTCAGTGTTTATTAACGATATTTTATGAGATATAAGAGATAGAGTTGTTTTCGCAATCACATCTTATAGTCTCGATCTCTACCATTTTCAACACCTAAAACAAAAAGTTCTAGAGTGTTCCTATGATCATATCACAATAATAAACATTTAATATACAAATACTTACTTGACTTGGTGCCGGATGCTCGTGGTGCCATACTACTTTTGAAACATAAAGTCTAGAAATTTAAATAGTTTTAAACAAAAATTGTTGTTAAACCCAAACCACAGTCGAGTTTTGAAACTGGCTCTGATACCATAAAATGTAACACCCCAAACCCGGCCTAGACGTTATGACTAGATTTGGTATGCCATACAAATCGTACATACATCTAGTCATCTAATGATTTAAGGAAAACAGGTCATCAAAAACTATTTTGGAGATGGAGTTTATCAAAAACTGAGGTTAATTTGAAATCTATGAATTTTAAAACATATGAGTCTATAATTTGATCTCGGAGAAATAATTGATTAAATTTTATAAGAAGTTTAAAAGAATTCAAAAGAAATTTGAAAACAAAATTCATAAAAGAGTTTTCATAGAAATTTTACGAGTTAGTGATTTTAAGAAAACCCTTAATTATATGTAAATTAAAAAAATATTTATAAAGTTAAAATAGTCTCCTTTTAGTATCTAAAACATATTAAAAGCCATCTATGAGTAAAAATCCATAAAAATAATACCAAAGGCCTTATTACATCACAACTGAAAAATTAATTAAGTAAAAATACTTAAAAAGTAATTCAAAGTTCATCGAAACCATCATTTGAAGTATGGCCCCTGCGAAGTCATCCCCGACCCAAGCCTCCATCAATTATCATTACCTGAAAAGGGTAGGAAAATAAGGTGAGTTACTTAGAACTCAGTGTGTAACCCACTGAGCAAGTCCATTGGGGCAAATCATCAAAGCATTTTATTGGGCTTGAGCCCATTTACAAATTTAACAATATAGTAATTAAAAAAAATGCATGTGAAATGCAATTCCCAACCAAGCCTAAATTTTCATCCGCTACACACCACCTGCATTAACCAAAGACACGTGGGGATCAAGTCAACCCACCCCGCCAACACACCAATCGCAGTATAAAGCCATTTAAATGTTTAGGTCACACCACCCGAAACTAGATTGTGGCGAGCCACCGTAACTTCTATTCAATTTTATCCCAACCCATGCAATCATGTATACATATACAAGGCATAACAATATTCATATGATAATTTCAACATAAGGCCCATACTACAAGTTGGCCCATTTCTCATTTTGGCCCATATGGTAATTTATCAAATCGGCTCCTTAAGCAATCTAGCAAATCCGGCCCATTAAGCAATCTAGCAATTCGGCCAATTAATCAATCTAGCAAATTGGCCCATTAAGTAATCTAGCAATTTGGCCCATTAAGCACATGAGGCCCAAAAATTACTTTTTATCAAATTAGCCCATCGGGGGCAATTCCATAATTTCCATGACTTTAATACCGATTTCATGCATTTACACAAAAAGTGTTAATATATCGTATTTTTTGATTTTACCAACTTTATGATTTTTATTCTAATGCTTATGGTATAACATCAACCCATGTGATAAATGTGAAATTACACACCTAATTACGGTGAGAACTATACTTTCCCACTCGTCGATACCTAGATACGTGTCACGCTTGATTAGAACACTAATACTTAATATAAATCTATACTAAAGATAAGCGATCTAGATCTTTACCCTCGGAATCTCGAGCAACAACTATTTGTCGTTTCTTCCCGGTTGACGATTCACAACCCGATGAAAAATCCTGAACAGCTAATGGCTCTGAACTACGAACAACTTTGAATAATCGATTCTCCTCGGATGAGGGTCCATAACCCGGTGGAAAGTCTCAGATTGCTGAAATAGCCCTTCGCTTGAATCTAGAGGGAATAACAAAATCGCCCCTCTTCCAATCACTATTCACCACTCTTTTTGACCCTATCCTGTTTACCTTAAAATTTAGAGTGATTTCCAAAGGATCCCTATATAAAACTTTCGGTTATAACAAACCCAATTGAAAATCGTTGATAAAATCGAGGGTGATCATGGAATCCATGAAGAGTTCCCTTTTTTTTTACCTTGATAGATGATCCGAACTTGAATAACTTCAAGATAACTTTTGACGAGATGGTGATTCGACCCTCCACTATATCACTAAAAAAACAAAAGGAAATTGTCTAAGAGGATGGACGATTATCGATTTAAAGCCTCTTCTAAGCCAACCTAAAGATTCGGCCAAGGTGACCAAATAGCAAAAGAAAACAAGGAAGATGATTTTTACCGGTTGTTCAAAGTTGAATAAAAGAAATGATCAAGAATAAAGTCTATGAGGAAAAGAAGATTTGGCTATGATTTAATGGTAATGGAAAAATAATTTCAGCTATGGAGGTGGTCTCTAACATTCGGCCATGGAAGAAAGAAGAAGGAAAAAAAATGTGTTTGAAAGATGAGTAAAATGGAGAAGAAAGGAGAATAGAGATGAGATGTTTATGATTCAGTTTTCAAGGGTGAGAAAAAGAGCAAAAAGTAAGGTTTGGAACAATGTGCATTCGGCAATGGGGAATAAAGAAGAAAAAGAAATGGTCTTTTTGTGTTTGATGATTTTGGCACTAGGAGAGAAGAACAAAATGAAGCACTTGAGAGGTTGGCAAAAATGACCAAATGAAACAAAACAAAGTTGTTTTCTCCAATTATATGGCACATTCGACTAAGAGAGAAAAAGATGAGAGGAAAAAGGTGTTTTGGGAGAGCAAAAATGACCAAATGTGATTCTATCTAGCTACTATCCTTACCCAAAACTTACCACCAAAATTTGGCTCCCCTTTAGTCCACAAAGCCATCCAAGTTCATAGACAAGTTAGCCATTCTAAGTTTCCAAAACATAACCTTTAAGATATGCCTTGTGTCCCCCCTACATGCCATATTCTCATGATTCCCTACCTTAAGTTTGTACTTGCCTTTTCTCTTAGCCACCTTACCATAAAACTAAAGTCTAACTTACCAAAAATTTGATGCTTGGCCGACACTTGCTAGGAAAGAGCAAAAATAAATGTCACAAAATGCATTCCTAAAGATTCAAATCTCTTCCCTCAAGCTACACTTATAGTGCCAACTCCACATTACTACTAGCTCATCTTATGCTAGTTTTTGACACTTAATTTCCTTAAACATCAAGGTCACTTGATCCACTTTAATAAAGTACTCATTACTAAAATTTGTTCTAATTTCGAATAAATCCCGAGCCTTCTCAAGACTATATTAAGCACACAAATTGAATCATTTACAAGCCATGTACCAAAAACATGCAACATATCGATACTCAATTTTTAGGATGTTACATTCAGTCTGCTTCACTGCAACATTAGGGAGGCAGGCTAATATCTTCGATCTGCTTCCTGCAACTTCAGGAAGATAAGATCTGCTATCTTTAGTCTACTCTGCTGTAAACTCAGGGAGGCAGGCTAATATCTTCGATCTGCTTCCTGCAACTTCAGGAAGATAAGATATGCTATCTTTAGTCTGCTCTGCTGCAAACTCAGGGAGGCAGGCTAATATCTAGGATCTGCTTCCTGCAACTTTAGAAAGATTAGATTTGCTGTCTTCAGTCTGCTCCGCTGCAAACTTAGGGAGGAAGGCTAATATCTTCGATCTGCTTCCTATAACTTTAGGAAGATAAGATCTGCTATTTTTAGTCTGCTCTGCTGTAAACTCAGGAAGGCAGGCTAATATCTTCGATCTACTTCCTACAATTTTAAGAAGATAAGATCCGATGTCTTCAGTCTGCTCAGCTACAACTTCAAGGAGGCAAGGCTGACATTTTTGATCTGCTTCCTGCAACTTCAGGAAGATAAGATCTACTGTCTTCAGTCTGCTCCCTTGCTACATCATGAAGATAAGGCTAGTGGCTAAAATCTGCTCCCTTGCTATATCAGGAAGATAATATTCACCAAATTTGATCTACTCCGCTACCACTTAGGGAGATAAGATCTACAATCTTCAGTCTGCCCCACTACTATCTTGAGGGACAAAATCTAAACTTTTCAATATGCTTCCTTACTATCTCAAGAAGACTTTAATCTTCAGTCTGCTACACTACTATCTCGAGGGAACAAAATCTGAACTTTCTAATTTGCTTCCTTACTATTTTAGAAAGACTTCAATCTTCAGTCTGCTCCACTACTATCTCGAGGGAACAAAATCTAAACTTTCTAATTTACTTCTTTACTATCTCAGGAAGAATTCAATCTTCAGTCTACTCTACTACCATCTCGAGGGAACAAAATTTGAACTTTTCAATTTGCTTCCTTACTATCTCAGGAAGACTTCAATCTTCAGTCTACTCTAATACCATCTCGAGGGAGATAAGACTGATGGCTTAAATCTACTCCACTGTTTCATGGAGATAAAATTCGCCGTTCGATCTTGTTCCACTACTGCTTAGGGTGACAAAATCTACAATCTTCGACCTATTCCCCTGCTGGTCAGTGAGATAGGACTGGTGAATTCACTGATGTTGCTACACCGTCCTCTAGGGGACATGTCCTGTAGACTCAAATGTATTATGGACGACATTTGCATGAATGCAGAATTTCATAAGAATGATCCCATTTTTAATGTATAATGATTAGGATGCAATGATTGGAATGAATCTAATGCTCCTAACTAAATGATATTAGGGATGACATTTGCATGAATGCAGAATGTCACGAGAATGATCTCCTACTTTTTTTTTCTTTTTTTTATGTACAACGATTAGGACACAATGATCGAAATGAATCAAATGCTCCTAATTGGAAGTGTATGAATGATATTTACATAAATGCATGAGAATGATCCCTTTTTAATGTTTGGGTTGTCATTTCTCATAGTTCATCAAGGTTCTATCACTGATGCGTTACCCTATTTTCTTGTTCACCTGGTATATTTGACCAAAAACCCAAAGAAATGATCATGTTCTGCTCAGGAAACTTGCCCCACTGTAATTTTAGAGTCCTTTCCACTGTACCTCTTGGGACGTAAAGTTTGTACCTCCCATTGCAACTTCAGGGGAATAACATTTAGTTTCTTTCATCCATCCTATTACCACTCAGAGGTATGAAATTTTTATCATCTTCAATCAAGTTGATCTGTTACACCATTCCCTGGGTGTAATGACCTGATGTATGTGCCTGAAATTTGCATGAATGTAGGGTATCATTTTTCTTTTCCCGAGAAAGATCCCCTTCTACACCTGAATTGACATTGTTTGTCATTTGTCGAAATGGTATCACCGAGAAAATGTCTTATCCAATAAAATCTGAAGAGATAATCATTTTCAATGTTTCCAACCCTTAGGCTTGGTGAGTTCTAAACAATAGTCCTGTTTCAGATTCTTATATTATTTAGAAGCTTTTAGAGTAATATGCGAAACTCCTTTTTTGAAAGTATTATTAGTCCATTAATTGTTATTTCAATAAAATGCTTGAAAAAGATCACAACAATAGACGTAAAAGGAATTGATCAGAGTATAGCTCGAAACAAATAAGCTAATAAAAGATAACCAATGCAATAAAAGAAAATTAATTGGTGTATCTTAAAAAGAATAAAGTAAGCAAAGATAGTGAAGGCTATAAAATAAAATTGATTGGGGTGTATCTTTGAAAAGAATAAAGTAATCAAAGATAGCAAATTCAAAAATGGATAAGATAGAAGCTATGTGCCCCAGATATCGCAGCCATGAGCTTCTCTGTACAAACTTCTTGAGGACCATTTTGAGATCAATACGTGTTTAGAGGATCCGGAGTACTTTGTTAATGCCCCAAGATGTAGCATACTTCCTCACTGTTAATTCAGGCATAATAAGACTACCACATGCCCTATTTTTGATCAAAATTTGAGCCGCCCTTTTCGGGTTTTCGGTTCAAAACCCCTTCGGTCTCAAAATGCCATTTGCGGGTTTTCGCCTTGGCCTCTCCTTCTTTTTCTTTTTTCTTTGTTTTTTTCTTTCTTTTTTTTTTTTTTTTTTGAATTTGAACTCAAGGCGCCCTTTGCGGGTTTTCACCTTAGCCTTTTCCCTTTCAGGCAAAATACTTCTTGAATGAACTTGAATTCACCGGATTGGGAAAGTCTTTGGAATCCATCTCGGTCAATATCAATGCTCCTCTAGAACAGGCCTCCTCTACAACATAAGGTCCTTTCCAGTTTGGCATCTGCTTTTCTCTGAAATCCTTTTGTAAAAGAAAGATCAGGTTCCCCTCGTGGAATTCTCTAGGATAAATATCTTTGTTGTAAGCTTGCATCATCTGACCATGATGAATAACTTTTAACCTTTTCTTCGATTAGGTTCAATTGGAAAAATGCTTTCATTTTATAAACCAATGGGTAAGATGTTGCCTCAGAAAAAAAGTCCTAGCCAACGCTCGATAATCATAAAAGATAAATAGTAACTTATTTATGCCAATCTTTACAAGTCTCAATCATCTTTTCTACAATTCTTGTTTTTTTTTTTTTGGCTGCCTTTGTTGCTCTATAATATGGCGTCTGATCTTTGAGCAGACTACAAACTTTTGACTTTGTCCTTTTTGGCATTTTTTGTCGGCGCCTGATTTTTTTTTGACTTCGACCTTGTAACATTGGCATATGAAGCTACTTCCACCCTCTTAGTGAAGTAAACGATGACCACGACGATGAATCAATATCGACTAGAAGCTTTTGATGATATTAGCCCCATAATATCCATGCCCCACATATAGAAAAGTCTATGAAGAAAATGGAAGAGTCACATAAATCTCATCTTCTTTAATTCAGTATTTGCGATATAACTGATGCAATCCCCTTCCATGGTAGACCAACAATGCCCGATCCTTATGATTATCCTGGCTATTGTAAAACCATTATCATGTTCTTTAAACACCGTTGTAGATATCTTTTAAGATTTTCCCAGGCGTGTCTTGATATGATCATGAAAAAACATATTTGAATTCTTGAAAATAACTCAATGATGTCTTACCTTATTTTTGTGGTGAGCTGGGCTTCGATCTTCACCCCTTTCCTAGGCTCACAATGTCCACTGACCCTATGTAAGGTAGGATCTGTTTTTCATCTTGTTATACCATTCTTAACAAATCAGAAGATAGGTTACAATCTCTGTCATCGTCAAAGTCCTGAGATCCCTCTAGACACATATCTTACTCAACAGGGGACTCTGAGTCAGTAGCAGCCATCGTTGATATCTGGAGACCTATTGTAGGTTTGAAGGAAGATTTCAAAGAATAAATGATTCAAAGAATGACTATTTGTATGGTCATGAATGAAGAATGAAAGAATACTTGAAACAAAGTCCAAAGAACAAACAAAAGAAAAAAACTGAGAGCAATTGTTTGTACAATATAAAATAAAAAATAAAATAAAAGAATATTTTCTCAAAAAAATGCATTTTATTGAAAGAAAAATTTCAGACCCTAGCCTATTTCACAAAAGGATTCTTATTGCCTCTAGGCTTAAGGCAACAAGCGTGTTTTGAATATTACTCTAGATTAGCTTTAAAAATACAGGGATCTCTTCCAAAGTCCCATTGCTAAAAAAAACTCCCAAGTATGCAAGGGTTTGAAAACTTCATTCCCTGGTTCCCTCTCTGCTATATCTAAATTAGGGATAACAGGATTAGCAGGGTTGTCTCCTGGGTTATATCCTGAGCCAACTTGGAAATTCATGGGTAAACCAGTATCAATTTGACCTTGTTAAGGCCTAATCATGACAGAGGGCCTTTGAGGATGCACCTCAGGTTGTATTTGTGCATGTGGTAAGGTGAAACCCAGAGGATTGTCTTCATTATCCTCTCCAGTATTAGTCATAGGGCCTTTTCCTTTGTCTATTTCCCCATTCAGTAGCTGAGTCATTTGAACCACAATATTCCTTTGGGCTTCCATTATTTAGTCCTTCATATCTTATTGGATTTTTGCCAACTGCTCTTGCAGCTGGTCTTGTACGTCTCTCTGGAACTATTCGAGTCTTTGATCCATATAATTTTTTTGTCTTAGCTCGAGTAATGTACCAATGTTTAGTTACCAGATTTTCCTCCTCTCTCTATTTCTCTTTCTATGATAATTTCAACTAATTAGGCTCTCTCTATGGACTTAAATGCATATGATGTGATGTAATGCAAATGCATGAAATACAATGCAAAGGAATAAAATGCAAAAAGAGAGGTGTTGATTCTAATTCAATTCCATTAGAAAAACTTTACTAGAAAATACATTTCTTTACACAAAATGGATTACATATGCGGCTTTTCCCTCATAGCCCAAGTGAAAACATCAATCCCCTTCTTCACAAAGGATATTATGGTCGTGTCCCATGAACTTTCCCAATAGATGCCTCTTCTAGCTCCTTATTACTTGATCCAAGCCGTAACTCTTCGCTCACTTATTTCCATAAATCTCATTAGCCTCTTCAAGAAAGCCAAGACGTGGTGGTTCTCAAATAGTCTTTGTCAGCTTGAATCCTTGGGCAATAAAATCTTGTTTTCCTTCATAGACTATCAATCTTCTTTGGTCATGTTTACTTGGGCCATATTCGGACGACCGTATTATAATCCACTTTATCAAGAAATCCATTTTCTCATGACCAACTCTTCTATTTAGCAATCGAATTTGAATCAACACCTCTTTTCTATGATGTGAATGCAATGCAATCAAAACAAAAGAAAACACGCTAGTACAAGAGAAATCAATAACAAAATAGGGTACCTATCTGGGTGACCACTAGGGTTCAATATAACTCTATCTAGGGTTGGCTCTTAAGGATCACTATATGTGGCTTAATTCTAAAGGGTGGGTACCTAAACCAGCAGATTCCTCAATCCTCACCCATTATAGACTCATATGGATCGAGTTCAGTTCAGGGGAATACATTTCCCTATGGCCATGCGGAGGTGAAAACCTTACGAAGACATAGGTACGGTTGTATCCTCAAGCAGTCCACTAGCCTATGCGAAGGTGAAAACCTTACGAAGGCATAGTTTCTTACTCTCACTTAAAAGGTATGACCACAACGGTCGTGCAATATGATTGTTAGGGTTAGGTGTAGTTCTACCTAGGGTAAGCTCTTAGGGCTTTCTTCATGCAGTTTGGCTCTAAAGTTGAGGTACCTGAACTAGCAGATTCCTCGATCTTCACATATTATAGGCTCATACAGACCAAGTTCAGTTCAGGGGAATACATTTCCCTATGGCTGCACGGAGATGAAAATCTCACGAAGACATAGGTACAGATGTATCCCGAAAGCGATTCACTATCTTGCACGGAGGTGAAAACCTCACAAAGGAGTAGCTTCTCACTCCTACTTAAAAGGGTGTGACCATAACGGTCATGCAAAGCAATGCAAAGATATTTTAAAAAATTAGAACCACATGCAATAAAAAGGATCATAGTTTTTTTTTAAATAAATTTGGACAAAATGATAGGAAATAATCAATTTTACGGCTTGACTCTCTTATTGTCCCCGGCGGAGTCGCCAAGCTATCGAAACCATTTTTAAGTTTTTTTTAAAAAAAATGGGGATCGACTTTAAAAATGAAAATGGAGTCGCCACCATTCCCTTTTTGCTTAGGTGCAATCGGATCACCTTATAAAACATTTTATTTCAAAACACTGATTTTGGCCTACGAAATTCAAGAAAACGGGTTCGGGAGTCGGTTATGTACGAGGAAGGATTAGCACCCTCATAACACCCAAAATTGGTACCGAATTAATTAGTTATTGTCCTAATGTCGAAAATTTAAAAAGATTTGAAAACATGATTTCTTTAAAAACTTGAACAATTTGAATTGGAACTTGAGATTCTTTTTTCTGAAAGAATACAAACATCACATCCAGCATGTTACAACATGATGTTTTAAACCCTCGTAGCCAACATCATCTCATGATTTACAAAATTCATTCAAAGGATATTTAGTTATTTAGTCAAACGGAAAATCGAAACCCAGCACGTTAGGGCACTATTTCTCGAATTCCTAAACACAAAACATTGCCTTATTTAAGAAAAACTTTTGGATAAATTGTAGTAATTAAAGGAGATAGATATTTTTAAACAAAAATTTTTAAAAAATAACATTAAATTATTACAAAAGTGCAATTTACTAAAGTTACGTGTCATATTAACAATTAGCACTAACATAAATAATTAAGTAAAAGAATGACAAGCAATAATAATATTAAGGTAAATAAAGATAATGGATTTTTTTTAAAATGAACAATCAAAATAAAAATATAGAGTAGATATTAGCAATTTTAAAAGAATCTATGAAAATTTAAAAAAATATTCACAAGATCAAATTCATGTATAAAAAAATAATATAAGGTAAATAATATACTCAAAAAATTAATGAATATTATAACAATTTAAAAAAAAGTATAAAAATGATATGGATAAATAAAAAAAATTTTAAAAATACATAAGTCTACCTAACTCCCGCAATATGAGGATTCAATGAAATTCCTCCACCAAAATCTAACTCGAATGGAAGAAACTCAAAAAGAAACGAAGATGAGCGAAGAACAAATAAGAACAAGCCACAGAAAATAAGGATGCAAAAGAGAGAGAAATTTGAGTGAATGGTCTCAAGAATTTTTATTACTCAAAACTCAAGTGTGTTTTACAATGAAGGGAGAGGCCTCTATTTATAGTTGAGCCTCCCCAAATCCAACGGTACTGATCAATTACATCAACGGCTAAGATTAAAAGGTATCTACAAATTAAATCTCCAAGATTACAAAATAATATCTTCTAAGATTGCATACCATATCTTCGAAGATTGCATATCATATCTAAGATTGCATACCATATCTTCTAGGATTGCATATCATATCTAAGATTTGCATATCTCATCTAAGATTGCATACCATATCTTCTAGGATTGCTTATTGATCGTGTTTGTCGAGTCTTAAAAATTTATAAAAAGAATGATTGAACCTGGAAACTAACTAAGAAAACGATAGAGGCAAGCGCACCTATCGAACAGTAGTATATCTAGCGGCGAGACCAGATTGTCAAACCCAAAGGAACCAAAAGTACTAATATTAACTCTCTTTCTATTATTTAGCCTACGAATTAAGGGAATTTTTTATCTAATCTAAAATTAACTAGCCAACTAAGCTAAAGGTGCTAAGACAAAGAAAAAATTAGGGAAGGACTTGAGGGAAAACCGATTGAATTAGACAATATCCAAGGAAGAATCCACCTAGACTTCACTTGTTATCTAACTCTGAACAAGACGATTTAGTCACTTGGCTTGATCCGTAGGATTCCCTAATTTATATTAATACCTTTTTCGAGGCTACTAACGTCTAACCCTAGGTTGATTAATTGAAATCTCTTTCTAGTTAAAACCCCTAGAATTGCATTAACTCGATCTATGGACTCCCATATTAGGTTTGACCCTAATCCGGCAAATTTTTGTCACCCTATCTTTAGGCGCGCGAGCTACTCCGCTAAACTATGCTAGATCTACTCTTAGATAGGGTCTCTTCCTCCTCTGCCTAAGCACATCACACTTGAATCAATATCCCGGAAACACCAAAACAAGAATTAAGAACACATAGTTAAGAAAAAATCAAGTATTTATCATACAGCTCAGATAACAAGAACAAGATCCATCTTAGGTTTCATCCCCCTCAAGTATCTGAGGGTTTAGCTCATAATTGTAAAAGAAAACATCTCAAAAGAAAAGATAAAACAAAACATAAAAAAACCCTAAAACCCTCTGAAGGAATTGAAGGAGAGATCCTCAATCTTGAGTATGATTCCAGCTTCTTGAGATGAATCAACTAGCTTCCTTCGAGTAAATCCCTGAATTTAACTGCTCTGGCTTGGCTCTTTGGCCTAGCTGAATGCCCCTCTAAAGGTTGGCCTCTAGGGTCTTTATATAGGCTGTTGGAATATGTTTCTTTTCCTCTAAGTAACCTAATCCAAATAAAAATCTTCTTATTTGCGGCAGAGACATGCCCATGGCACACGCCTGTGTAAATCATGGCCAGGCTGTGGTCAAACCTGTTGATGAGGCACGACCATGTGGTCTTGGTCTCAGGCCGCATGGATTTTGTACTTTGGCCCATTTTTTGAAACACCCCAAACTCGGCACACGAGCTTTGACCAGATTTGGTATGTTCCTCAAGTAAACTGGTTTCAAGTTCTTTTGTAACTTAGAGAAAACTTGTGTGATTTTAAGAAAAATTATTGCTTTGGGTTGGGCATGAGTTGAAAACAAGTTTATTTCATTATTAAAAATCCTTTTGATTTAGGTGACAAAATGTTTGGGCTTTGTATTAAAATAATTCTACTTAATCTTTTAATAAATATAAAGATTGTAGGCTCAATAAATAAAAGTAAAGTAATGTAATGCTACTACGGCCTTATTACATCAAATAATTTCCCAAAATTAAAACCAAAATAAACTTTAAAATACTTAAAATAAAATAAAAGTCCAAGTCGTAAATTTCTTGCTGTGCATGGCCATCCCTAAGCTTCTGCCGAACTCGGTCCATCACTGATCGTCGCCTGAAAATAGTCCCACAACAGGGTGAGTCAAACAGACTCAATGTGTAACCAACACCAAGAATTAACATTTCAAGCATGCATTATCATATCACATACATGTTCATATAACAGGTAAAAATAATGATGCAATCCCGAACCCAAACCTATATGCCATCCGCTACACTCTACCCGTACCATCCTTCACACCGTGGGGACTACTAAGTCAACCCTCCATCCACTACACACCATCGAAGGCAGTCGCTGCAGTTGACATGCTCATCGCCCATATAAATTCATGGCATAGCCACCAGATAATTGTGTCATGAGACACCAAATTCATATAATGTAACCGAAGTTACCACATTTAGATAATGTGACCGAAGTCACCACATTCAGATAATGTGACCGAAGTTACCACATTCGGATAGTGAGACCAAGTCATCACATTCACTTCCCTTTCTCAAATAACCCAATGCCCCATATTATTCATATCATGCATATCATACTTAAATTCACATTCATGTCACTTTCACATGTTAAGCATAACATATTTCGTAATCCTAGTAGGAGTAGGAAAACGTACCTAAGTACTTTGTACCATAACATGGTACTTTAGCCACATTCTTACACTTTCATATTAACACATATATCAAGTTTAAGCCATAAATCTATTAAGATTAGTGTGGGGTACACACGGTACCTTAGCCATATTCTTACACTTTCATATTAACACATTTAATTTAAAACATAGCCATGAACATATTAAAACTTAGAGTAGGGTACACACCTGATTCGCTTAACGATTTCACTTGAAATCCCGAAATTCGATCTACTACCTTAGATTTTAATGCCTACATTCTACCAACATGGTCATATTTAGTAAAGGCCTATTCTACCATAAAATGAATCCTAGTAGGATTTGTGTACTTACCTTAATGCCGATTGAATAAAAAATCAAATCCCGAAAACTTGTATTCTTCCCCTTTGAAATCAGCTACTCACTAGATCCCTTGAATCGGTTAGTTTTCAGCTTAAAACACATAATAATAGATCTACTACAAAAATAGGGTCTTGGCCGAATACTCATAGTCACTTACCTTAAGGATCTTAAATCCCAAAATTCACCGAATAACTAGGGAACACGCGACCTATGGTGTACCTTCGGGAAAAGAACTTCTCCTTCCATGATTCGGCCAAGATTAATAATCGAAATTAGTCCCTAAATTTTGATAAGTCTAAATTATAAAAGAATGGAAACTAAACTTGGATCTTACCCTTATTTGAAGGAATTGATTGCACCTTCACTTCAACCTTTAGAGATTCGGCTATGGCTAAATGATGCTCTCACAACTTTCGGCTTTTGGAGGGATTAGAAAGAAAAGAGAAGGAAGAATAAAACTGTAGGAATTTTGGTAGAGAGAGGAGAATCTGCTTAAGAAATTCGACAAAGGAAGAGTGAATGAATGAATGAATGAATGGCCTTCTTTCCTTTTATAGCTGAAATTACTAGGCTAGAGTCCCTACTTGGCCACCACTCTTCCTATGTGATAATTATCACTTTATCAAAAGAATGAATCCAACAATTATCTCCTAATTAGTCAAATTCTAAAGGAAATAAAACTCCTCTTTAAGAGCCCACATGCCATCCACCTCTCTCGCTCTTTGTAGCAAAATAAAACTTTTTTATTTACTTCCTAAGTGACTCGATCCCTAGCCCAAATACACTTGCATGTGGTGCCATTTCAGAGGCCCTAAGTGGCATCTCAAGCCACTTTTCCAAGCCCAATTATGTGTCAAATTTCACATACTTTTTCTCTTAAGGCCACCTTGCCTTAATTTCCTCTTTTAAACTTTAAAACTCGACATTTCTAAGTCATTTCTAAGTTTCCAAAATTTTCGTTTGGCTCTTTAAACTTGACATTTCCTAGGTTTCCAAAATGTTCACTTTCCTCTTTTAACTTAGGTTTCCAAAATGTTCACTTTCCTATTTTACTTAGGTTTCCAAAATGTTCACTTTCCTATTTTACTTAGGTTTCCAAATGTTAACTTTCCTCTTTTTGAAACTTAACATTTCTAAATCATTTCCATGTTTCCTTACATTTCCTTACATTTCCTTACATTTCCTTCCATTTTCTTTCATTTCCTTACATTTCCTTACATTTCCTTTCATTTCCTTTCATTTCCTTTCATTTCCTTTCATTTCCTTTCATTTCCTTAATTTCCTTAATTTCCTTATATTTCCTCTTAAGACTTAATATTTTCTAAAGCATTTCCAAGGTTCTAAAATGCACACAACACATTCACAACACATAAGGCATACTATTTCATAAAATTTTAGTCATAGTGCATAGGCCCTAATCCGGGATGTTACAGTTATACCCCCTTAAAATAATTTCGTCCTCGAAATTACTTACTAACGAAAAATCGTACATCCTAACTCATTACTGCTGCGCACTCTAATCATAAAACTAACACATTTCCTACAAAAATTCACATCCAAGGTTTCATACACTTCACTAACATTACAAGAATGAACTAACTCTATAACAAGCAAGGCAATGAAGGGTATTCCAAAAATAAGAACTTACTCGTTGTCACATCTCGTACATCACTCTCCTTGCGACGGCTGACTGCATAAACCAACCTTGGTTGCCTCGCATCTGAACCTTTAGCACCTCCGCTTGGTGTTCCACGACCACGACCGAAACCATTTCCTCCATGGTTCGGACCACGACCTCACCGAGGTCATCATCCACCTCTACCAGCCTGATTAACATTTTGAGCTGCTGATCGACTTTCATCCGGTTTCTTAGGACAATCTTTGAGCATATGGTCCTTGGACCCACACCTAAAACATCCTCTCGTCTTTTTCGGCCTCTCCCAAGTGCTTCTTTCCACAATGATCACAAGGACGATCGCCTCTGTTCTAACTTGCTGACCCTACGGCCCATCAGCTCTGGGCCTTTTCTGTGCATTTTTCGTCGATCCTGACGACTCATAATCCCTCTTGGGTCTATTCCTATCAGAGTTCTGCTTAACCGAGTCCTTGATTCCCTTGGCTACCTTAGTCTTTTTTACTAACGCGAAAAACTCCTGCTCCTGATGTGGAGCTATCAGTAACCTTAGATCATCCCTTAAACCGTCTTCAAAATGAACACAACGCTCATGCTCAGTTGTTACTACTCCACGAGCATATCAGCTCAACCTCAGAAATTCAGCTTCATACGCTGATATTGACTTGTTCCCTTGAAACAGCCCTAGAAAAGCTTTCCTCTGCTCATCAATATATCGTGTGCCGACATATTTTTTCTGATATGCCTCCTTAGCATACTCCCAGGTCAGATCCTCAGCGGTAGCACCATCCCTCACTATTAACCACCATTGATACGCTTCATCTCGTAATAGTGCCACCATTCCTTTCAACTTCTCCTCCGGGGTCAGATCGAGCTCATCCATAATGCGCTCATTTACAACCAAGATTCATCAGACTGGGTGCCACACCAGATACTCCACGAAACACCTCAGCTCTGTTGGCTTGGAGTCGCTCGGGTAGAGATTTTCGAGCTCCCGTATTTCCACTTGCGCCAGCCACCATTTCTAAAACTCACAAAGATAGCTCATGATCTAAAGATCATCCCACGTGCGAGCTCTGCTTTCGACAATCGATAAATGGGGTGGTGGTGGTGGTAACTCATTGTCAGACCCTTGACCCGATCTAATAGGTTCTGACACAGCCATTCTTCCTCTATCGCGTCCTTGATGACCGCGTCCTCTAGAACTCATATATAATGATGCGCTTTAATCTGATTTAAGAAATTTTTTATAAATTAGCTTTTATTCCACTGATTAACCGCGAAGAAGTTTTATGAAAAGAATTTTAGGAGTGGTTCTTTTGTATTCATACATGCACACAGTCTTTACATTCATACATCCATAAAACAATTATGAACTTTCATTCATTCAGAGAAATGTTGTAGTTTTCATTGTTGTTGTTTTTCCACTACCCAAAGGTATTTGCGGAATTTGTCCTACAGGGGTATTTTTCGTAATTTGTCAAATAGGGTTCCTTGGTAATTTTGTCAAAAAGTATTTTGGTATTTTTTTAAATTCTCGGGTATTTTGGAAAATTTTTGAAATCCGAGGGTATTTCAGGAATTTTGGACCTTGGGGGTATTTTGGTAATTTTTCCACAAATCGGGTAAATTGTAAAATTTTAATAAATCAGGGATATTTCAGAGGTTGCAAAACTTTGAGGGTTCTTTTTGAGAATTGTACTTTCCAAAACGGTGGTGTTGCAAAAATTTTGGAAATCAGGGTCATTTTGGTAATTTTGTAAGTTAGGGCAATTTTGTAGTTTTTTGAAAATCAAGGTGTTTTTGATAGTTTGCAAATTAGGGTTTTTGAGCATTTATGAAATAATGAAATTTTGGCAAAATTGTTGAGTAGTTGGACATTTTATAAACCAAATGCATTTTTGTAATTTTACCACTAGGGGTATTTTTGTAATTTTATAAATCAGAAATTTTTCAGAAAATTGTGTAGGAAAAATAATTTTCACAAATTAAAGCAAAATGATTTTAAGAGTTTTTTAAAATTGGGGTTCTTATAAAAAAAACATGGCTAGTTCCCTTTCGGGTTTTAATTATTGGGTTTAGCCTATGTCCGAGTCTTCTTGGTCAGGGTGAACCAAAGCTACGTACCAGGTAGGATTCGAGTGGAGAGGAGGTGAGTCACACGGACTGCTTAAGTACCAAGCTCCCACTGAAACCATTCCTAGGCATGCACACCATGGTTACCACACCCTAACTCAGCGACTTAACCACAGGTTTGTTTAATTATGCATTAGAGTCTTATGTAATTGTTGGGGTATACTAGTCCTAGGGTTCAAGTACTTAATCTCTATTCTACGTCCCATTCCATTTCTACCCCTCTACAAGTCATAATATGAATCACACAATGGATAGAAGTACTTACCTGGTGGACTTCGGGTCGGAGACTTAGTGGGCCATGCTAGAAAAACATACTTAATTCACAAAAATTCTTTTTGGGCTTATCTTGGAAAACATTTTGGGCCTTAAACCCAAGGCCGAAAGTTTAAAACTGGGCTCTGATACCAAACTGAAACACCCCAAACCCGGCCCACGAGCTTTGACCAGATTTGGTAAGTTCCTCAAGTAAACTGGTTTCAAGTTCTTTTGTAACTTAGAGAAAACTTGTGTGATTTTAAGAAAAATTATTGCTTTGGGTTGGGCTTGAGTTGAAAACAAGTTTATTTCATTATTAAAAATCATTTTGATTTAGGTGACAAAATTAAAATAATTCTACTTAATCTTTTAATAAATATAAAGATTGTAGGCTCAATAAATAAAAGTAAAGTAATGTAATGCTACTACGGCCTTATTACATCAAATAATTTCCCAAAATTAAAACCAAAATAAACTTTAAAATACTTAAAATAAAATAAAAGTCCAAGTCGTAAATTTCTTGCTGTGCATGGCCATCCCTATGCTTCTGTCGAACCCGGTCCATCACTGATCGTCGCCTGAAAATAGTCCCACAACGGGGTGAGTCAAACAGACTCAATGTGTAACCAACACTAAGAATTAACATTTCAGGCATGCATTATCATATCACATACATGTTCATATAACAGGTAAAAATAATGATGCAATCCCGAACCCAAACCTATATGCCATCCGCTACACTCCACCCGTACCATCCTACACACCGTGGGGACTACTAAGTCAACCCTCCATCCGCTACACACCATCGAAGGCGATCATCGCAATGACGTGCTCATCGCCCATTTAAAATTTGTGGCATAGCCACCAGATAATTGTGTCATGAGACACCACATTCAGATAATGTAATCGAAGTTACCACATTCAGATAATGTGACCGAAGTCACCACATTCAGATAATGTGACCGAAGTCACCACATTCAGATAGTGAAACCGAAGTCATCACATTCACTTCCCCTTTCTCAAATAACCCGAATGCCCCATATTATTCATACCATGGATATCATACTTAAATTCACATTCATGTCACTTTTCACATGTTAAGCATAACATATTCCGTAATCCTAGTAGGAGTAGGAAAACGTACCTGAGTACTTTGTACCATAACATGGTACTTTAGCCACATTCTTACACTTTCATATTAACACATTATCAAGTTTAAGCCATAAATCTATTAAGATTAGTGTGGGGTACACACGGTACCTTAGCCATATTCTTACACTTTCATATTAACACATTTAATTTAAAACATAGCCATGAACATATTAAAACTTAGAGTAGGGTACACACACGATTCACTTAACGATTTCACTTGAAATCCCAAATCCGATCTACTACCTTAGATTTTTAATGCCTACATTCTACCAACATGGTAATATTTAGCAAAGGCCTATTCACCATA
The DNA here is from genome assembly GCA_025506655.1 of Gossypium rotundifolium. Lineage (NCBI taxonomy): Eukaryota > Viridiplantae > Streptophyta > Magnoliopsida > Malvales > Malvaceae > Gossypium > Gossypium rotundifolium. Next base: position 31,879,728 of record CP106727.1, on the reverse strand, counting down.
AAACCAAATCCTAGTAGGATTTGTGTACTTACCTTAATGCCGATTGAATAAAAAATCAAATCCCGAAACTTGTATTCTTCCCCCTTTGAAATCGGCTACTCACTAGATCCCTTGAATCGGTTAGTTTTCAGCTTAAAACACATAATAATAGATCTACTACAAAAATAGGGTCTTGGTCGAATATTCATAGTCACTTACCTTAAGGATCTTAAATCCCAAAATTCACCGAATAACTAGGGAACACGCGGCCTATGGTGTACCTTCGAGAAAAGAACTTCTCCTTCCATGATTCGGCCAAGATTAATAATCGAAATTAGTCCCTAAATTTTGATAAGTCTAAAATATAAAAGAATGGAAACTAAACTTGGATCTTACCCTTATTTGAAGGAATCGATTGCACCTTCACTTCAACCTTCGAGATTCGGCTATGGCTTAATGATGCTCTCACAACTTTCAGCTTTTGGAGGATTAGAAAGAAAAGAGAAGGAAGAATAAATCAGAGGAATTTCAGAGAGAGAGAGAATCTGCATAAGAAATTCGACAAAGGAAGAGTGAATGAATGAATGAATGAATGGCCTTCTTTCCTTTTATAGTCGAAATTACTAGGCTAGAGTCCCCTACTTGGCCACCACTCTTCCTATGTGATAATTATCACTTTATCAAAAGAATTAATCCAACAATTATCTCCTAATTAGCTGAAATTCTAAAGGAAATAAAACTCCTCTTTTAAGAGCCCACATGCCGTCCACCTCTCTGCTCTTTGTAGCAAAATAAAACTTCTTTTATTTGCTTCCTAAGTGACTCGATCCCTAGCCCAAATACACTTGCATGTGGCGCCATTTCAGAGGCCCTAAGTGGCATCTCAAGCCACTTTTCAAGCCCAATTGTGTGTCAAATTTCACATACTTTTCTCTTAAGGCCACCTTGCCTTAATTTCCTCTTTAAACTTTAAAACTCGATATTTCCAAGCCATTTCTAAGTTTCCAAAATTTTCGTTTGGCTCTTTAAACTTGACATTTCCTAGGTTTCCAAAATGTTCACTTTCCTCTTTTAACTTAGGTTTCCAAAATGTTCACTTTCCTATTTTACTTAGGTTTCCAAAATGTTCACTTTCCTATTTTACTTAGGTTTCCAAAATGTTAACTTTCCTCTTTTTGAAACTTAACATTTCTAAATCATTTCCAAGTTTCCTTACATTTCCTTACATTTCCTTACATTTCCTAACATTTCCTTACATTTCCTTACATTTCCTTTCATTTCCTTACATTTCCTTTCATTTCCTTACATTTCCTTACATTTCCTTACATTTCCTTACATTTCCTTACATTTCCTTACATTTCCTTACATTTTCTTTCATTTCCTTACATTTCCTTTCATTTCCTTTCATTTCCTTACATTTCCTTATATTTCCTCTTAAGACTTAATATTTTCTAAAGCATTTCCAAGGTTCTAAAATGCACACAACACATTCACAACATATAAGGCATACTATTTCATAAAATTTTAGTCATAGTGCATAGGCCCTAATCCGGGATGTTACATTTTTTCTGTTTTTGGCCCGTTTCTCGTTATTTTCATCCTTCGTTACTCTACTGAGTATAAAACATGAAAACAAAGGATTAGGAGCACCTATTTCCATAATTAAAGGGATAAATCATCCAAAAATATGCTAAATGTGGGATTAAAATATGTTTATTTTACGGTTTATCAAATACCCCCGCACTTAAGCTTTTGCTTTTCCTCAAGCAAAATTCTCAACTCACAATTAAAACGAACTTCATCTACCATAATATTCATTAATAATGTTTCATCATAATTCATAGATAATTTATCCATGGATAATTCAACTCAAAGAGTCCTAAAGATTCAAACAATCAAGGTTATGAATTTTTAGCATGAAAACATAGGTGTTTTCCCCTTATCCGAACAATTACCTTTAATTCAAAATCGACAAAAGTTAACATCCTCACTAAATATTCACTCAAATCACTCAAGGTGTTTAAGGGTTGAAAATAAAGCACTCATAAGTCGAACATGAAAAGTTAATCCCATAGGCTTGTATGAAAATCAAATCTCCACCACTGTAAAATGAGATGATACACAAATCAAAAGGTCTTTAAAAGGGTTGTAACGGGGCTTAAGTTAATGGTGTGGATAAAAGGCTAAATTAAAAGGGTTAGAATCGAGATTGAATTGACAAATTACCTAACTAGAAAAATGAACTAATAACATGCATAATTACATTAATTGAAAACTTGTAATACTAATAATAAGAGCTTCTTCTTCAAGATATTGAAATTAAATGTATAGGCTTGCTTAATCACATAACTAATAATGAATATACTTTGATAATAATGAGTATACTTTGATTTCTTTTAAGAACAAATTAGAATAATGTAAGATAAAACTTTAACACTGAAATAATATAATTAGGCAATTGATCAAAACAAGTCTCGATAGAAGGGTAGTCAAAAAGAATGGTGATAACAAATACAAGATGGGTTTCATGTTAATAATAGTGGGTTGAGTCAATAAAAAGGGTTGTTAGGATCAACGGGGTTCATTAGGGGTCAATTATGATGGTAGGCTTTTAGTGGAGTAAATGGTTTAAACCCTAAATGCCTTAATCATCTCTGTATATCAAATCAATAGTGTGGTCTCGACATGTATAATTGAATCAAGTTCTGGAATAACAAATCAATATTGACACACTCATAATCAATAAAGTGAGCACGAAAAGAATGTATGCTCTAAAAGGCTCAAAATCTCACAAAAATTATGGGCATTTTGATGTCAACCTCGTAAATTTTAAACTTCAAGGTAATAATTTAGATTCAGGTAGACACCCTAACAGAATTTTTTGAAAAGAGACTCATCATGCTTGATTCTCTAGTATCTTAAAGTTTAAATCATAATTGCATAATTATCAATGACTTAATCTAAAACATATTAATAAAAATCATGAATCAACAAGAATTTCATTCCAATTAGTGATATGAGAAAATTACTTTAAGACAGAATATCATTCAGGGATTTGAGAATAATGCAATAAGTTAGGCACTTTTTCTAAATAATTTTCACCCCCCACATTTAAGATGTACATTGCCCTCAATCCTCCCCACACTTAAGATGTACAACGCCCTCAATGTACAAAGATAGATAACAATCATATAACAAGAAAATGAAAAAGTGAGGGAGAGAGGTGAAACTTCCTAAATTTTTGGATGGATTCGTTGAGTTGGAAGTGTAGAAACTTGATTCATAGATGAAAGATAAGTTGGAGGGGGCGCCTCTACTTCCTATGCTAGATGAAGAAATTGGGAATCTCGTGAAGAGTTAGCCAGGAAGTAATAATAATAATTTAAATTATACTAATTATATAATTAAAGTAGATAAAGATAACAAGAAAGAAAATATGAATTAAAATAAGACTAAAAGAGAAGATGAATGGACTAGAAAGTCCTTATTGGTAGATGGTTCGCGAGGTTGGTGTGGTTTCTAAGACTATGCTGTTGTGATTCCCTAGCAGCCTTTAGAACCTAAAACCAAGAAACTAGAACAAAATAAACTAAATTTAATATATGAAAAATAAAGAAAAGGAAAATAAAGGAGAAGAGAAAAGTAAAATAAAATTTAAATGGTCTCAAAGACCATTGGCTTGTCGAGTTAATGAAGCGGCCGGCATGAACTTATGTTGATTGGTCTCGCACAGGGAGAGAGGACTCGGATCTTTTCGTTTCTTTGACATTGTTAGAGCGTAGATTGAGACTTTTATGGAATGAAGAAGGAAAAGGGTGAAGATGGAGGGGAGTGGAGAGTGGATAAGGAATGGGTGAGAAGGGGAGAGGGGTGTTTTAAATAGAGATTTTCAACTCTGGTACATACCCACACCCGTGTATCGTGGGCGTGTTGTGTCACACGACCATATCGCAAGACCGTTTGGTGGTTCAATTGCTTCTCCCATGCATGGTTTTTAAGTTGCCACACCTGTGTTGGTTCAACAGTGTCGGCCACGACTATGTCGCACGGCCGTGGTGTTAGGTGAGTCCGTGATTCAAAGATATTTTTCCGTCCTGTCTCGTACTATCTCTGCCATTTTAGTACAAAAATCTGTAACATCCACACAGCCAAAGCCACGGGCGTGTGTAAGGCCGTGTGGTATGAAGATTTGCGCTTCATTAACTTAGGTAGTCTGTAGTTAGGTGCTAAAAGAAAAAGAAATGAAAATAAATAAGGTTAGTGCTCGGGTTGCCTCCCAAGAAGTGCTCGTTTAAAGTCTTAAGCTAGACTTACATCTCATTCGTACCTTCACGGTGGTTTAAGGAGTGAAAAATCCTTTTTCATGATATCATTATATAGTTTGAGTTGAGTAGAGTTTACTTTAAAAGTATCAAAAGTAGAATTACTTACCTCGACTGTCGTAAGGGAAAACATTAAGTACCGTAAAGGGGATCTCTTCGTTTATCTTTAGGTTTGATTTGGTGATTCGCGGTTCTATTCTATCTAATAGTACCTGATCTCCTATTTTAAAGTGATTTGATGTTCCTTTAAGTTCTTCTGGGGGTTACTTCGGTTTCACTTCGTGTGGGTTTGATTCCTCCTCAAAATGTATCTCCCACTCATCTAGCTCATCGATCTGAAGCTGTCATTCCTCATGAGATTTTTCCTTATTGGTACGAGCTGTAGGATCTGGCTCTGTAGTGTAGTTCTTCGGTGTTTCCTGAAAAGAAAGTTTAATCCAATGCTTATCAAGGGAATTTACGTCCTCACCTTTATCACTCAATTTTCTGGCTGAGTCGAGAGCTTGAAGACTGATTGATTCGTCACCTAGACGAAGTATGAGTTCACCTATGCTAACATCAATTTTAGATCCGGTAGTTGCTAGAAAAGGTCTTCCTAAAATTAATGGGATACTATTGTCTTCATCCATATCTAAAACAACGAAGTCTACGGGGAATATGAATTTGTCAACTTTAACTAGTACATCTTCAATTATACCCTTAGAGATGCGAATAGTCTTGTTAGCTAGTTGAATACTCACCCTAGTTTGCTTGGGTTTCCCTAGACCTAGTTGTTTAAACATTTTAGATGGCATAACATTGATGGTTGCCCCTAAATCGACTAAAGCATTCTCAACAGATAAACTACCAATTAAACATGGAATTGTAAAACTCCCTGGATCTTTTAATTTCTGTTCTGTAATATTGCCGAGCACACTGCGTTTAGTTCCACATGTGACTCCTCGTCTAACTTTCTCTTGTTCATTAGGAGTTCTTTTAAAAATTTCCTTGAATCTGGCATCTGCGAAAGAGCTTCAAGAAATGGTAAGTTAATATGTAATTTCTTTAAGAGTTTAAGGAACTTACCGAACTATTCTTTTATGTCATCTTCCTTCATCGCATTGGGGTAAGGCATACGAGGTTTGTATTCTTTAATCATCGATTTTGGATTTTTTGGCTTACCTAAATCTTACCTTCACTTACCACAGGTTCTTGCCTTGGCTCAGATTCAGATTATACTAACCTTTCACTGTCATGAGCTATTATGGCTTGAATTTGCTCCTTTGGATTAGTCTCAGTGTTACTTGGCAAGCTACCTAGTGGTCTTTCGGAGATCAACTTTGTGAGTTGCCCTAACTGGTTCTCGATTCCTTTAATTGATGCTTGTTGATTTTTAAGTGTTGTCTCGGTGTTTTGAAATAGAGTTTCAGACACTACTATAAATTTTGTCAGCATCTCTTCAAGGTTCGACTTCTTTTCCTGTGGGTAGGGCTGTTGTTGGAAGTTTGGAGGGTGGTTGTTGTCTCGATTTCCTTGGCCACCCACGAGAAATTGGGGTGGTTCCTCAACTCGGATTATAAGTATTACTATAGGGGTTATTTTGAGGTCTAAAATTGTTACCCGTATAGTTTAATTGTTCGTTTTCCTTGCCCGGATTGTAGGGTGGTTACTCAGGATTCGCCACACCTCCTAGATTTGAATCACATTGCATAACTGGATGTACCTGCAAAGAACCACACAAACCATCAATGTTTTTATTCATTATCTCTACCTGATTTGATAGCATGGTGACTGCGTCGAGATTGAAAACTCTGGCAGCTTTGGTTGGCTTTGTCCTTGTAACTTGCCACTGATAGCTATTCAGTGACATTTCCTCTATGAATTCATAAGTTGCTTCAGGAGTTTTGTTATTTAGGGTTCTGCCGGCTGCTGAGTCAATTAACTGCCGGGTTGAGGGGTTCACACCGTTGTAAAAAGTCTGGACCTGTAACCACAAGGGTAAACCATGGTGTGGGAACTTTCTCAACAGATCTTTGTATCTCTCCCATGCATCGTATAATGTTTCTAAATCCATCTACACAAAAGAAGAGATATCATTCCTTAATTTTGCCATTTTGGCCGGTGGAAAATATTTCAGTAAAAATTTTTGGGTCATTTGGTCCCATTTTGTGATTGATCCTCGTGAAAGAGAATGTAACCACTGTTTGGCTTTATTTCTCAAAGAAAAGGGAAATAATTGAAGACGAATGACATCATCAAAAATGCCATTTATTTTGAAGGTATCACAGAATTCTAAAAATTAGCTAAATGAGTATTTGGGTCTTCGTCCTGCAAACCATCAAATTTAACAAAATGTTAAATAATTTGTATAATGTTAGGTTTTAATTCAAAATTATTAGCGGCTATGGCAGGCCTAACAATACTCCATTTAGCTCTTGTTAAATTAGGTTTAGCATAATCATACATAGTTCGAGGAGATTGATAATCAGCCACTTCCTGAGGTATTGGATTATTCTCAGCCATCCTTTCGGTGGTATTGGTTTCTCCTCTTGCTCTTCTTGTATGTAATCTAAGCCTTTCCTTACTTCTCTACGATTTCTGCGTACAGTTCCTTCAATATCACTATCGTAAAGTAGTGGTCCTGTCGGGTTCCTTCTAGTCATAAACTCGAGGTACCTGCTAGGAAAAGAGAAAAAGAAAAAGAAAATTTAGAAAAGTAAAATTTAATTGTAGAAAAATAAAATATAATATGGCTAAAGTAATAAAAATTGAGCGTTCTTAATATTTCAGTTCCCCGGCAATGGCGCCAAAAACTTGATCGTGTCTGTTGAGTCTTAAAAATTTATAAAAAGAATGATCGAACCTAGAAACTAACTAAGACAACGATGGAGGTAAGCGCACCTATTGAATAGTAGTATAGCTAGCGGCAAGACCGGATTGTCGAACCCAGAGGAACCAAAAGTAATAATATTAACTCTCTTTCCATTATTTAGCCTACGAATTAAGGGAATTTTTTATCTAATCTAAAATTAACTAACCAACTAAGCTAAAGGTGCTAAGAAAAAGAAAAAATTGGGGAAGGACTTGAGGGAAAACCAATTGAATAAGATAATACCTGAGGAAGAATCCACCTAGACTTCACTTGTTATCTAACTCTGAACCAGGCGATTTATTCACTTGACTTGATCCGTAGGATTCCCTAATTTATATTAATACCTCTCTCGAGGCTACTAACATCAACCCTAGGTTGATTAATTAAAATCTCTTTCTAATTAAAGCCCTTAGAATTGCATTAACTCGATCTATGGACTCCCATATTAGGTTTGACCCTAATTCAACAGATTTTTGTCACACTATCTGTAGGCGCACGAGCAACTCCGCTTAACTATGCTAGATTTACTCTTAGACAGGGTCTCTTCCTCCTCTGCCTAAGCACATCACACTTGAATCAATATCCTGAAAATACCAAAACAAGAATTAAGAACACATAGTTAAGAACAAATTAAGTATTTATCATACAACTCAGATAACAATAACAAGATCCGTCTTAGGTTTCATCCCCCTCAAGTATCTGAGGGTTTAGTTCATAATTGTAAAAGAAAACATATCAGAAGAAAAGATAAAACAAAACATAAGAAAACCCTAAAACCCCTTGAAAGAATTGAAGGAGAGATCTTCAGTCTTGTGTATGATTCCGGCTTCTTGAGATGAATCAACTAGATTCCTTCGAGTAAATCCCTAAATTTAACTACTCTGGCTCAGCTCTTTGGCCTAGCTGAACGCCCCTCTAAAGGTTGGCCTCTAAGGTCTTTATATAGGCTTTTGGAATATGTTTCTTTGCCTCTAAGTACCCTAATCCAAATAGAATTCTTCTTATATGCGGCAGAGACACGCCTATGGCACACACTCGTGTAAATCGTGGCCAGGCCGTGGTCAAACCTATTGATGAGGCACGACCGTGTATTTCGGGGTCCAGGCCGTGGTTGACTCTTCTTATAGTGCACGGCCATACGGTCTTGGTCCCGGCTCTGTGGATTTCGTACTTTGGCCCATTTTCTTTTTTTTTGGCCCGTTTCTCGTTCTTTTCATCCTCCGATACTCTACTGAGTATAAAACATGAAAACAAAGGATTAGGAGCACCTATTTCCATAATTAAAGGGATAAATCATCCAAAAATATGCTAAATGTGGGATTAAAATATGTTCATTTTACGGTTTATCACATATCATATCTAAGATTTGCATATCATATCTAAGATTGCATATCCTTGAAGATTGCGTTCCCATATACGTCAAGCTTGTAGATGGACCTTCAATCTTTTAATGGGTCATTCCGATTGGGCCAAGTGATATATTTTTGACTGGACTTGGACTTTGTTTTATTATTTTGGGTTTATTATTTTTTGTATTGGCCCGGGCTAAATTGGCCTATTACAACATAAACAAAAATGTTTGTCTCCTGGATTCAAAATCTGAACGACTCTAACAGGATGCCAAACATTCGCCATGGTGCTCTTCATAACTGAAAAGTGAACTATACTTGTTGTTTTCTAACAGCTAAAAATACTAAATTCAGACACCACCAATTGCGAACCAACCTCCATGGGTACCACTAAACCCTCTTCCTCCTCCTCATCAAATGATAAATTTGCCAACTCGTGTTTCATATCAGCCAAAAACTCTAAAAAACCAACAATGAGCCTGTCAAAAACTACCACCGTCATCAAGAAACGCAAAAAAAATAATATCAAAACAAAACCCTAGTCGTGCTAGTAAAGCAGAGTTGTTATTAAATAAAACTTTTTGAAATGCTAGTTTATATAGGATTACTAAATTGCTAGAGACAAATTTCCTAAGAGTTGAGATGGAGTTTGTTATTATTGTATATGTTAGGTGTAAATTATTTAAACAAATCATTATCAAATTCACACACCATAAATAACATTATTGCTGTTATTCAAACATAAGTGGTAAATTTGAAGTGAACATTTAATGCAACTAGAGATGTGTTTTTTTAAATTTATTTATATTTTCTTTTAAGTTGTTTACTAATCTTTAATATCTTTTTAAGGGTATCGTTAGTCACTCTAAAGTAGAATCGTTCCTATTTTAATTATTTTAATTTTTATTGACAATTTAATCATCGTCTTTAGAAAATTTGTTTAAAATGATCACTCAACTATTATCTCATTAACTAGACTTGCCACATCGCCTTTTTTTTTTTTCACTTAATGTCCACTTTAAAAAATGGTAAACTACCAAAATAGTTACTTTTGTTTGTGTTTGCCTTAGTTTACATTTTAGTCACTTATGTTTGAAATGTTATGTTTTAGTCACTTACGTTATCATTTTGTTACAATATGGTCACTCTATCGTCAAGATCTGTTACCTCTCAAATGACAATTTGACGTGGCAGTTAAAGTAATTTTTAAATGCCAACGTGCATGTCCAGCCAAGTAAATTAATTGATTTTTTAATTAAATAACTTTAATTAACTGAATTTTCTAAATTTACTAAAGGAAAATGTTAATTTGGTTTCCGAAATAATCAAAATCAATGCATCAAATTAATCCTTGAACTCGAAAAAAAGAACTTTTGGACTCCTTTTTCTTTTAGTTTTCATTTCCATTTTGACTAAAAAAACCATCCATTTTCATAGTCATCTTTGTTGAATCAAAACAATAGAAATCAAATTGAGTGCTCCATCAATTGGTTGGATTTTTTATTCAAAATGGAAGAACAAATGATTGATTCAATGGATGGTCCAGACATAGATTACAGTAAGTAATGGGTTTTTATTTTTTACCCGAGTTTTGGGTTTAGATATTATGGTTTTTTTTTTTTTTTTTGCAAAAAGGTGATCATCTTTTCATATTTTTTATGTAGATGTGACAGACAAAAAGAACATGTTTCATCTTTGTTTATTTGTGTTTATTGTTTATTTGCAAAAAGGCATGACTTCATCTATGTTTTATATATGTGACATTATTTATTGCATATTTTGTATTAACTGCAAAAAGGGGTTAATTTGTTTCAACCATGAAGTTCTCAACATAGTTGGCAACCACAATAGCAAGCAAGTATAGAGGTTGGTGCATCCATTTCTTCTTCTTCTTTTCTATCGTTTTCCTATTCTCTTCTCTAATGGTAACAAAAAAAAAAAATCTGACTATTGCTTCTTTTTAAACTAAAGAAAATTGGGTTTTAGGGAAAAATTTTGTATTCTATTTTCATAAAAATTTAACTTTTCTCATCTCAGTTGGACTTCCATGTTGGCATTTAAAACCCATTACTTACTATAATCCATGCCTGGACCCTCAATTGAATCGATTCTTTGTTCTTTAATTTTGAATAAAAAATCCAACCGATTGATGGAGCACTCAATTTGATTTCTACTATTTCGATTCAACAAAGATGACTATGAAAATGGATGATTTTTTCAATAAAAATGGAAACGAAAACTAAAAGAAAAATGAGACCAATGGTTCTTTTTTTCCAGTTCAAGGATTAATCTGATGCATTGATTTTGATTATTTCGGGAAACCAAATTAACATTTTCCTTTAATTAATTTAGAAAATTCAATTAATTCAATTATTTAATTAAAAAACAATTAATTGACTTGTCTAGGCATGGACGTTGGCATTTAAAACCCAATTTAATTGCCATGTCGGACTATCATTTTGGAGGTAATAGATCTTAACGGAAGAGTTACCATTTCGTAAAAAAATGACAACGTAAGTGACTAAAACGTAACATTTCAAATATAAGTGACTAAAATGTAACTTGAGACAAAAAAAAGTGACTACTTTAGTAGTTTACCCCATAAAAATTATAAAATTTTAAACTAAGCCCTTAAATTGATGCTTCATAGTTGCAGAGCATTGTATTGAATACCAAAAAAAACCCTAAAAGACAAGACCGACAACCTCAAAAAATTGCTTTCAACAATGACAAGTCACCTTTCAGTCAATCCCTGAAACACAGTATGAAATTCAGATAATTGAAAAAAATACTAAGTACATGGACTTGGACCTGGAGTAAAGTTCTCAAAAATATGGAATTTTTTTTAAAAAAAAAATACCAGATTAGGTTGATTTTTGGAAAAGTTACGGGACTCGACCGAAAGAACAAAAACACTTCCAGCTGGAAGTGTTTTAAAGATATTAACAAACAAACACTTTCAGTTAAATGTGCTTTCTGCCACATATGCTGAAAACGCTTCTAGCTGGAAAGATTTTCCTTCTGGTTAAGTTTTTATAGGGTTAGAGTTTTGATTTTTTAAAGTAATGTTAAGGTTATGGTTTTGTAAGTTTTAGTGTTTTATGGCTTAGGGTTAGGGTTTAGGTTTTTTTTTAATATTTTTAAGTTTTCTATATATTCTGTAGATTCTTTATAATTTTTTGTGTTGTAAAGTTAATAATTATTTACATCGATATTTACAACAATAATATTTACACCAATCGTATATTTGAATTATTAGAATTGTAAAATTTAATTTGATTCAAAATCAAAACTCGAACTACTCAATTCAATTAACTCTGAGTTTGTAATTCATTTTTCTATTTACTCAAATGCAACTGAGTTTTGATCACCCATAGCTTATAGGAGGTTGAGGTTGATCAGATTTTTTTTTCAGAAAATAATATCCCAAAAATCTCGGGATATTTGATGGGTGAATGGGAAATTGAAGGAGTTGAAATTGGTAATGAAAAAAAATGCTCCATGTAGGATGGTACCTTTATGTACTGGATATCTGATGCAATTTCGACAAACATTCCAATACTACAAGCCACTGGTACAAATCGACGGTACCTTTATGTAAGGTAGATATATGCATTGATTTTTTATGGCTGTGGCACAGAATGACAATTAAAAAATCCTATCAATTGCCTTTACAATAATGCCGTCGAAGTTAGAAGACGATTGGGATTTCTTACTATTTAGGTTGAGAAGGCATGTTTGCCCCCAACCCGATATATGTGTCATCTCTGATAGGGGACCTAGAAAACTGGCCACAATTGAACGATAAGGAAGCCTTTAGAACCTCACACACCATAGGTATTGTTTAAGACATGTTGCAGCAAACTACCACGGATAGCACGAATCTAAAGCTCGGTGAACACAAGTGATTAACATGGGTATGTATTCACCACTATTTCAATTTTTTGATATTTAACCGGTCAACAGATGCTAGGCATTATGGATAAACTATTCACTTTTCTCGACAGGGTACAAGCTCGTCAAACATCATTTTCATAAAATGTTGGAAAATTTACGGGCCATTAACAATGTCGTAGTGAGGTGCCTCTCTAACATACAATTTTGATCAATGGACACAATCATATGACGGATGTCTATGATATGGGCACATGACAAAAAATTTGATGGAATACATCAATTGCGTATTTAAGGGAACACGTCATTTGTCAATGACCTCAGTTTTCCAAGAAATATATTTCTGTTTGGCTGAAATTTTTCCAAAGTGAGTGGAAAATATGTTGGATAGATGAAGGGCGGCCACATTTGAAATTAGGAAGGCTACAACATGAGCGAACTGTATGCATATAGGGTGTCACCCACACGAATACCTATTGTTTTGGGTTACAGAGTTCGACACACTTGAACAAGGTATTATCGGGGGAGTGTACCATGTACACCTGAGACAACGAACCTATGACTATATGAGATTTGACACACTTCATTTTTCATGCACTCTTGCAATTACAACATGTAGCAGTGTACATTTAGATCACATGAGTTTTGTGGACAAAGGTACAAACTAAAACACATGTATAATGTGTGGAGAAACATATTCCCACCGATCCCAAATGAAAGTATGTGGTCACCAGTATCGAGCACTCCATTCAAGTTGTTACCCAATAGATCATTGTATCACAAACCAAAAGTTCAACCGACATCTACTCGGATACGCGACAACATGGATATTCGAAAAAAGACAAACCAACTGAAGTCATGCGGGTGGTGTAGGAACCTAGGGCATACAATGTCATCATGTCCACATCAACGAGATAATATAAGGACAATTCCTCATTAACCAGTTTATTAAATTTTTAAACGAAATCTATTTGTTGATTTTTTTCATTCATACTCAATTTTTTTTTTTTGTAATTTGTAAATATACGTTTTTTTATATTAAAGAGAACAATACAATATACAACTTTGTTCTATTTTTCTCGTGTAGACTTGGTTCAACAATATAAAATGAAAACAACAACCAATTTTGATTAAAAATAATATTTATTTAAAAACATTTCATATCCAATATCACTACAATATTATCAACTATAACTTTGCTAAACAATTAAAATTTACATGGGAAGTACAAAAAAAAAAAAATCATTCATATCCTCGATCAAAATGTGTGCCACAATGGGGTGGTCATTGATTGCTAGCCAGATTTCTTCTTCGTTCAAGATGTATATCGGCTTCCTTTTCATCGTTACATCTAACCTCGAGTACAAGTGGTGGTCTCGGCCTCTTATCTTTTTCTCTTTCATTTGTGGTTTATTGCGAGTGCTCCTCGATTTCATTGTATATCCTTCATTCAGGAATAGGTGGTTGCAAAGATGGTCCGCCTTGGTAGAAAAATGATCCCAGAGGTGTTTGCGACACCATCAGCGTATGCGTAGAACCATATTGTGTCTCATACACCAATAGCAGAACAATCGAACTTTCGATCGATGACGGCCTATACATCATCGTCGAAATCGTCATCGCCTGAATGTCAATGGCATTGGTGTGTAATATGTTAGGGACGGAGGTGGTGGTCCAAAAATAAAACCTGGCATCGATGTAGAACCACAAAAACTTGGTGCAAGATGTAGGGCTTTGTAAAATTGATGAGGTTACTAAAAGCACCAAAATAAGTCGAACCATAATGACCGAAGGGTGGTGCGGCCACCGGTGTTGGTTCTTGCATTGGTGTAGATGATGGACCTGCCTCGATAGCTACTCCAAACCTTGGATGCCTAGGTACCCGCCATGGCCTCTTCATATGACATTACCTACCCCTCGCCTCTTTCTCTAGTAGATATGACTTACAATGGTGTTTAAACCATGGCATGTAATCCAGATCACAATCCAACTCTAGAGAAATAATGGATTCGTGAGTAGGTAAAACCTCATACCTATTGTTCCAAAGGTTGATATATTTCACGTGGAATGTAGGACAAATTTCATCTCTTCTCCCCAGCAAGTCGATATGGTGTATAACTTTGATGTCGTGGGGTGTCGGTGGAATAGTTTTCCTAAACCCGAACTGCCACATAACTCTATATGATTCGTGCATCACTACCGTAGCATACACTACCAATGGCACATTCATGTGCCAAATGTTGGGATTCACCATGAATTTGAACAATATGCCTTCTTGAATTCTCAGATCGAAGTATGACGTCCATTCAAACTATATTAAAGCAATAAAACTTTTAGTTACATATATACTATTAATTTTTAAATCAACTACATTAATATTATATAATTCAAATTTAAAAAAATACATACATTCACTTCTGATCATTGATCTAATAGAAGTCATATATCTTGAAGCACCTCTGGTAGTCCTACGTAACTCAGGCCATGGTTCCACCTATTGAAATATTATGTTAACACAATAATTTAAAATTTAAATAATTTTATTGTGGTAAATATAATGCCTAATGAGTTTTACCTTGTTATGAGTGGGAATGTATAAGGGTAGTTCACTCGAGGACGTAAAAATGGTAAGTCAGTACCATGCCTATGATTACAGTAATAGGATGCAACCAACGCTTTTAATTTTCTATGGTTTTGTCACCCAACACATCTCTTAGTACAACTTCGCCAACACAGGTAGGCCCCAACTAAGTTCGCTCGGTTCTCTAAAGTCCACAAGTTTTAGCAACCACCTTAAATGGACAAGATTTCGTGATTTATCATGCGTTAGGAGACCCCCCAATGATCATAATGATGTATTCCTAAGAGTGTTGTTCTCTTTGGACTTCACTTGATTCTGCATCGAGCCCACAAAAATTTCTTTTTAACTAATTCATATCTATCCAGGCTCCATAAATCATTTGATGAACCCTCCCCAAAAGTTGCTCATATACATATCTCTAATCAACAGCGATAATTGACCTAGTCACTACCGGCCCATCCACCAGTAACCCAAGCTGTAAATGCACGTCCTCAAGTGTGATAGTACACTTGCTGCATGGAAGATGGAATGTGTGTGTCTCGGGTCTCCATATTTCCACCAATGCGCTTACAAGTGTGGGGTTTAATTTACACCCTCTACCCATACAGGCCACGTGCAAAAATCTCACATCTTTCAAGTATGGTTAAATTAAGAATGATGGAGGAACGGGTTGATTACGAAAATACATCTCCAAAATCCGATCTTCTGACTATATAAAAAAACATACAAAATATTACATTTCAATATAACAAGAGAATATTTAAATTAAATTAGATTAAATATAATAAAGAATTTCTTACCATTTGCAATTGATCGACCGAAATGTGCTTGTCATCCAAACGGATTAGAGACTTTGTCATTACTTGTAATTAGCCCATTTTGCCCGGGCCCATTCCATTCAGAAAAACCAAAATAAAATAAAAAAATAAATAAATAAAACCAATGTTTTTTTTTACAGTCCAGTTACAAACACGATTTGTAACATCCTAGATTAGGGGTTATGCGTTTGTGCATAATTCATGAGTAGTAGGTTTTGGCAGTGTTTGGAAGTGAATTAAGGGTTTTTAAAATCCTAGGATGGAAGAGAAAACTTTGGACAATTATTGGTTTTAAGTTAAAAACAAGAAGTGATGTGGAAAAGTGGCAAAGGACGCCACCTAAGGGCAAGGGTCATGGCATCACGTGAAGTACTTTGAGGGAAGAGGTTGAATCCCATTGTGTGCATTTTGCTTAATGAAATAGCATGTTTCTTGTGATATGGATGTATGGTGTGCATCTTTAGAACCTTGGAAATGTAAGAAATGTAAGGAAATATAAAGAAATGTAAGGAAATAAAAGGAAATGTATGGAAATGTATGGAAATGTAAGAAATGTATGGAAATGTATGGAAATGTATGGAAATGTATGGAAATGTAAGGAAATGTATGGAAAGGTATGGAAATGTATGGAAATGTAAGGAAATGTATGGAAATGTAAGGAAATGTATGGAGCGATTAGTTAAAAGAGGAAAGTGAACATTTTGGAAACCTAAGCTAAAAGAGGAAAGTAAACATTTTGGAAACTAAGCCAAAATAGGAAAGTAAACATTTTGGAAACCTAGGAAATGTGAAGTTTACTGAGTCATGAAAATTTTGGAAACTAAAAATGACCCAAAATGTCAAATTTTAAAGTTCAAAGGGAATTTAGGGCAGTGACCCTAAAATATAAAGTATGTGAAATTTGACCCATTAACGGACTTGGAAAAGTGGCACGAAGATACCACTTAAGGCCTCGAGAAATGGCCCACATGCAAGGGTGTTGGGCTTGAGTTCGAGTCACATAAGAAGCAAATAAAATAATTTTACTTTGCTTCTAGAAGCCAAGAGGTGGACAGCACAAGGCTTGCAAAGAGGAGTTTCACTCTCTTTAAAATTGACTAATTAGAAGATCATAAGGACTCTTAAGGAAGAGTTTAATTCTCTTTAAAATTTGGCTAAATAGGTGGATAAATGAAGAATTATTCTTTAATTAGGAAAATAAGGAAGAGTGGTGGCCAAGTTAAGGATTCTTGGCCTAATAATTTCGACTATAAAAGGATGAGACTAGGGCCATTCATTATTCATTCTCCTCTCTCTTTCCTCTGCGAATATTCTTCTTGAGCCTCCATTCTTTTCTTCTTTTCTTTTAGCATCCTAGCCGATTTCTTCTAAGCCTATTATTCCTCTCTTCTTTCATCTTTGAAACCGAATACATAAGGGAATCATAGCCGATTGTTCATCAAGTCTCTAAGCCAGAATCTCTAAAGGTTGAAGTGAAGGTGCAATCGATTCCTTCAAATAAGGGTAAGATCCAAGTTTGGTTTCCATTCTTTTATATTTTAGACTTATCAAAATCTAGGGCTAATCCATTAATGTTCATGGTTGCGAAACTTTGAAGAGATCTTTGGGATTTACTAAGTGTAGGCTACAAGGAAGGAGAAGTTCTTTTCGAAGGTGCACCATAGGCGCGTGTTCCCTAGTTATTCGGTGAGTTTTGGGATTTAAAATCCACAAGGTAAGTGTCTATAGCTTTCGGCTAAGGCCGATTTTGATAATTAGATCTAATTCTTGTTTGTTTAAAAGCGAAACTAACCCCGATGAGATTTAGTGCTTGGCGAATACAAGGAGGAGTATAGCATAGATTTGGGATTTGATTAGTATTGAAATCGGCAACAAGGTAAGTTTAAGAATACTAATCCTACTAGGATTTGGATTTATGGTCAAATGGTTTTTTATTAAAGTAGTAAGTGATTAATCAAATGTTGGAATTGAGATCTAAAGCAATAGATCGGGTTTTGAGATTTCAAGGAATTGATAAGCAAATCAGGTGTGTACCCTACACTAAATCTTAATAGATTTATGGCTTAAACTTGATATATGTGTTAATATGAAAGCGTAAGAATATGGCTAAGGTACCGTGTGTACGCACACTAACCTTCGATTTATCATGTGGCAATTATTTTTATGAATATGTATAAGAATATGAATATGGCTAAGTACCCTAACGTGGTACAAAGGTACCCAGGTACGTTTCCTACTTCTGATAGGATTATGAAATATGTTATTCTATAACATGTGAAAATACGAATATGAATGTGAATTAATTATATGCATGATTATTAATTTTTGGGGCATTCGGGTTTATGTGAAAGGGGAAGAAGGTGTTGACTTCGGTCTCACCAACGTTATATGGTGACTACGGCCACAAATATTTGAATATGGTAACTCTGGTTACATTATCTGAATTTGGTATATTCGATTACATTATTTGAATATGGTGTCTTCTGACACAAATTATATGGGCAATGAGCACGTCGACTGCAGCGACTGCCTTTGATGGTGTGTAGCGGATGGAGGGTTGACTTAGTAGTCCCCACGGTGTGCAGGTTGGTACGAGTGGTGTGTAGCGGATGGCTATATAAGTTTGGGCTCGGGTTTGCATCATTATCTTGAATTTTATATGAATATGATATGTATGGTGTGCCTATTTCTATTATGTTTTGGTGTTGGTTACACATTGAGTCTATCGACTCACCCGTTAATGGGAACATGTTTGGTGATGAGCGGTAATGGACGGGACTGGCAGAACTTGTGGTGGCCATGTTCAAACTTGAAGTTTAATTTTATTTGAATCTTTATTTTATTTTAAGTCTTGTACAATTTTATTTTGGGTTTCATTTTATGTAATAAGGCCATCGTGACATTTTATTTACGCTTTAATTACTATGTTATGAATTTAGGGCTTTACAAAGAATAAGCCCATTTAATTTAAAATAAGTTTAAATATTTCGTCACAGAAACAAATGGGTTTTTTTATAAGATAAATTTGTTTTCAACTCGAGCCCAACCCACAACAAACTATCTTTCAAAACACACAGTTTTCAAAGTATTGAATGAATTTTGAGCCAGTTACTTGAGGAACATACAGATCCGGTCCATTCTCGTGGTAGGGTGTGGGTGTTTCGATTTGGTATCGAGCCCGTTTTAAACTCTCGGCTTTGTGGCCTAAGGCCCAAAACGTTTTTCAAACAAAGCCCAAATGAGTTTTATGGAAATATTTTTGAAAGTAGACAGGTTTGATGACATGGCACCTAAGTCTCCGACCCGTAGTCCACCAGGTAAGTACCTCTATCTATTTGTGTGATTATGTGAATTATAGAAGGGTAGAAAAGGAATGGAGCGAGAATAGCATGATAGGAACTTGAACCTAGGATTAGTCTACTCAAACACAAATACATAAGACTTAATACACTAGACAAACACAGTGATTAAGTCACCGAGCTAGGGTGTGGTAATGCTGTTGTGCGCATGTCAGGAGTGGATTCAGAAGAGCTTGGTATTTAAGCAGTCCTAGTGACTCACCTCCTCTTTACTCGAATCCTACAGTGCGTAATGTAGCTCACCCAACCAAGAGGACTTAGTCACTGCTAAACCCAATAACTAAAACCGAAAGGGACTAGTCATATTTTATGGAAACCCTAATTTTAAAATTTCTAAATTACCCTCTTGATTTGAAAAGAATATTTTATAAATTTTCTGAAATATTTCGATTTACAAATTTACTAAAATACCCCTAGTGGTAAAATTACAAAATGCCCTTGGTTTATAAAATGTCCAACTACTCAATAGTTTTTCCAAAATTTCATTATGTTATAAAAGTCCAAAACCCTAATTTGCAAACTATCAAAATACCGTGATTTTTGGAAAATTACAAATTGCCCCTAACTTACCAAAATTTCCAAAATGACCGATTTCCAAAATTTTTGCAACTTCATCGTCTTTGGAAAATAAATTTCTCAAAAGAACCCTCAAAGTTTTGCAACTTCTGAAATATCCCGATTTATTAGAATTTTACAATTTACCGGTTTGTGGAAAATTACCAAAATAACCCCGAGGTCCAAAATTTTTGAAATACCTTGATTTCAAAAAAATTTCAAAATACCGGGAATTTAAAATACCAAAATACTTTGTGACAAAATCACCAAGGAACCTTATTTTGACAAATTCGAAAAATACCCCGTAGGACAAATTACAAAATACCGCAGGTAGTGGAAAAACAACAACAATGAAAACTACAACATTTCTGAATGAGCGAAAGTTCATAATTGATTGATGGATGTATGAATGTAAAGACTATGTGCATCTGAAAGGACCACTTCTAAAATTCTTTCCATAGAACTTCTTGGCAGTTAATCGGTGAAACAAATTTTTTTATACATAAAACTTCTTAATCGATTAAATCGCGACGTTAGAAATGAGTTCTAAGGGACTTGAACTTAGAGATTGTGCCCGGAAAGTATGATGGTTCTATTAAGATCAGAGTGCAGCGTAAGCATAGTGCGGTGAGAAAGATTGTCTGTTGTCGGTAAGTAATTTCGAGGACGAAATTATTTTTAAGGAGGGTAGAATCGTAACATCCTAGATTAGGGTTATGCGTTTGTGCATAATTCATGAGTAGTAGGTTTTGGCGGTGTTTGGAAGTGAATTAAGGGTTTTAAAATCCTAGGATGGAAGAAAACTTTGGACAATTATCGGTTTTAAGTTAAAAAAGAAGTGATGTGGAAAAGTGGCAAAGGATGCCACCTAAGGGAAAGGGTCATGGCATCACGTGAAGTACTTTGAGGGAAGAGGTTGAATCCCATTGTGTGCATTTTGCTTAATGAAATAGCATGTTTCTTGTGATATGGATGTGTGGTGTGCATCTTTAGAACCATGGAAATGTAAGGAAATGTAAGGAAATACAAAGAAATGTAAGGAAATAAAAGGAATTGTATGGAAATGTATGGAAATGTAAGGAAATGTATGGAAATGTATGGAAATGTATGGAAATGTAAGGAAATGTAAGAAATGTATGGAAAGGTATGGAAATGTATGGAAATGTAAGAAATGTATGGAAATGTAAGGAAATGTATGGAGCGATTAGTTAAAAGAGGAAAGTGAACATTTTGGAAACCTAAGCTAAAAGAGGAAAGTAAACATTTTGGAAACTAAGCCAAAATAGGAAAGTAAACATTTTGGAAACCTAGGAAATGTCAAGTTTACAGAGCAGTGAAAATTTTTGGAAACTTAAAATGACCCCAAATGTCGAATTTTAAAGTTCAAAGGGAACTTAGGCGGTGACCCTAAAATATAAAGTATGTGAAATTTGACCCATTATGAGACTTGGAAAAGTGGCTGAAGATGCCACTTAAGGCCTCGAAATGGCCCACATGCAAGGGTGTTGGGCTTGAGTTCGAGTCACATAAAAGCAAATAAAATAAGTTTTATTTTGCTTCTAGAAGCCCAAGAGGTGGACAGCACAAGGCTTGCAAAGAGGAGTTTCACTCTCTTTAAAACTCGGCTAATTAGAAGATCATAAGGACTCTTAAGGGAAGAGTTTAATTCTCTTTAAAATTCGGCTAAATAGGTGGATAAATGAAGAATTATTCTTTAATTAGGAAAATAAGGAAGAGTGGTGGCCAAGTTAAGGATTCTTGGCCTAGTAATTTCGGCTATAAAAGGATGAGACTAGGGCCATTCATTATTCATTCTCCTCTCTCTTTCCTCTGCGAATATTCTTCTTGAGCCTCCATTCTTTTTCTTCTTTTCTTTTAGCCTCCTAGCCGATTTCTTCTAAGCCTATTATTCCTCTCTTCTTTCATCTTTGAAACCGAATACATCGGGGAATCATAGCCGATTGTTCATCAAGTCTCTAAGCCAAATCTCGAAGGTTGAAGTGAAGGTGCAATCGATTCCTTCAAATAAGGGTAAGATCCAAGTTTGGTTTCCATTCTTTTATATTTTAGACTTATCAAAATCTAGGGCTAATCCCATTAATGTTCATGGTTGCGAAACTTTGAAGAGATCTTTGGGATTTACTAAGTGTAGGCTACAAGGAAGGAGAAGTTCTTTTCCGAAGGTACACCATAGGCCACGTGTTCCTAGTTATTACGTGAGTTTGGATTTAAAATCCACAAGGTAAGTGTCTATAGCTTTGGCTAAGGCCTATTTTGATAATTAGATCTAATTCTTGTTTGTTTAAAAAGCTGAAACTAACCAGATGAGATTTAGTGCTTGGTAGAATACAAGGAGGAGCATACAATAGATTTGGGATTTGATTAGTATTGAAATCGGCAACAAGGTAAGTTTTAAGAATACTAATCCTACTAGGATTTGGATTTATGGTCAAATGGTTTTTTTAATTAAAGTAGTAAGTGATTAATCAAATGTAGGAATTGAGATCTAAAGCAATAGATCGGGTTTCGAGATTTCAAGGAATTGATAAGCAAATCGGTGTGTACCTACACTAAATCTTAATAGATTTATGGCTTAAACTTGATATATGTGTTAATATGAAAGTGTAAGAATATGGCTAAGGTACAGTGTGTACGCACACTAACCTTCGATTTATCATGTGGCAATTATTTTTATGAATATGTATAAGAATATGAATATGGCTAAGTACCCTAACGTGGTACAAAGGTACTCAGTCGTTTCCTACTTAGATAGGATTATGAAATATGTTATTCTATAACATGTGAAAATCTGAATATGAATGTGAATTTAATTATATGCATGATTATTAATTTTGAGGCATTGGGTTTATGTGAAAGGGAAGAAGGTGTTGACTTGGTCTCACCAGCGTTATATGGTGACTACGGTCACAAATATTTGAATATGGTAACTCGGTTACATTATCTGAATTTGGTATATTCGATTACATTATTTGAATATGGTGTCTTATGACACAAATTATATAGGCGATGAGCACGTCATTGCAATGATTGCCTTCGATGGTGTGTAGTGGATGGAGGGTTGACTTAGTAGTCCCACGGTGTGCGAGGTTGAATGCGGTGGTGTGTAGCGGATGGCTATATAGGTTTGGGTTGGGTTTGCATCATTATCTTGAATTTTTATATGAATATGATATGTATGGTGTGCCTATTTCTATTATGTTTTGGTGTTGGTTACACATTGAGTCTATCGACTCACCCGTTGTGGGAACATGTTTGGTGATGAGCGGTAATGGACCGGGAATGGCGAGAACTTGTGGTGGCCATGTTGACTTGAAGTTTAATTTTATTTGAATCTTTATTTTATTTTAAGTCTTGTACAATTTTATTTTGGGTTTCATTTTATGTAATAAGGCCATCGTGACATTTTATTTACGCTTTAATTACTATGTTATGAATTTAGGGCTTTACAAAGAATAAGCCCATTTAATTTAAAATAAGTTTAAATATTTTGTCACTGAAACAAATGGGTTTTTTATAAGATAAATTTGTTTTCAACTCGAGCCCAACCCACAACAAACTATCTTTCAAAACACACGATTTCAAAGTATTGAATGAATTTTGAATCGGGTTATTTCGAGAACATACGGATCCGGTCCATTCTCGTGGGTAGGTGTGTGAATGTTCACGATTAGCCCAATACTAAACCTAAACACATGACCTAAAACAGATTACATAACCCACTGACCCAATACCTAAAACCCGAAGCCCATTACAACCCAAACTTAACTAACCCCCAGACCCAAACTCACACAGTCCAAAGGGGCCCAAAGTTTAAGCAGATTCAGAGACCTAGGGTTTTTGGGAAACCCTAGGTGCCGTAAACAGCCCCTTTGTCGCGCCCAAGCCACCGGTCACATCGCCATCAACGCACAGACAGCTTTCTGTAGCTAGAATCCTCGCCTTTGACCTGCACAAAAAGGAAAGAACACAGTAAAAGGAAAGAAATGGCAGAAAAATAAGCAAAATAGATTATGTTTCTTTTTTCCTTTTTCGATTTACTTGGGGTTATAAAAACCCCATAAAATCTGAAACAAAAAAATATATACACAAATACAAAAAAAAAATACAGAGAAATTTACAATCAATCGAAAAATAGAAGGTGATTTTTATTTCATTAAGTTTTTTTTCTTTTCGATTCATGCACATTTTTATTTATATAAAATACTATTAAAATAAAAATGAGATTACCTTTCGAAAAAGGGCATTTCTCACTGAAGAACCGTCGCGAACGACGACGCGTGAAGCACGTTCAAGGGTGGCCGGAGATCGAACGATCCGTGATGGCAGAGCATTTCTCTGAGGGCTCTTTTGTTTTTTTTTTTTATAAAAAAACCTAAATAAAATGTTTTCTTTACCGATTTCTTGGTTTATAAAGGCTACTGGAACAGTGTCATTTTTGTGCGGTCTGTTAATGACCAGAACGACGTCGTTTAATAGCAAGATCCGCACGTTGACCCAAAAACCCGAGGAGGATCCGCGTGTTTTTATAAAAAGGGCAATTTTCCACTTTAGCCCCTCCGCAATTTTATTAGTCTTAATTCAGTCCAATAGGAATTTTTATTTTTTATTAAATTGGCCCTAAATTTACACTTTATTCCAATTAAGTCCTCGGGCTACTTAAAGGTCAAAATCAGAATGGCGCCATTTTGGAAAGACGGCATAATTGCCATATTAGCCCCTACAGTGTGACGCACGTTTTGATTTAGTCCTTTTATGTCTGTTTTTATTGCTATTTAATCCCTATTTGTTTATTTTTTTAAACTCTTTTTATTTTTATTTCATTCTTAAATTACTCTAACATTACAATTAAATTACTTCATTTTATAAATTCTTTTTACGTATTACTATTTTTATATATATTTATATAAATTAATTTATTAATAATAAATTTTTTCTTATGTATTGTTTATTTTATATACATATAATTTATATATATATATATATATATATATGAGATTATTACTAGTTATTATTCATAATTAAGTTATTTTATTAAGTTTAATATTATTTTAATATCATATATTATTTTAAAATATGTACATTAGTTATCATATTATATTTTTATCCTATATATTATACATTATTACATTATATTTTATATGTAACCTTTAAATTATTTTATATTGTATATTATTTTATAATTTGTATATTAGTTATATGTTGTACATTTTAAAATCTTGAATTATTATATTATATATTATTTCTAAAAGCGATTTTGTATAAAATTTATTTATGTTATATAACATATATTTTTTATATTGTTTATATGAAATATATATGTATTAGATTATTATATTATAAATATAATTTTATGCAAAGCTATATATTATTTTTATTTAACAATATATTTTACTTGTTTTTTATTAATATATGTATATTATTTTAACTACTCCATATCATTTTGCATATTAATTCATTTTTTATATAATTCATATTTTATTATTATTCCACATCTTTTATTTAAAGTCATATGTTTCTTAATTTACAATATAAATTCATCTATGTTGTTTTTTATCTTACATGCATGTAAAGCTTTATTCCTTGTTATTTATTGAGTTATATCTTATATTTGTTTACCTTTTTTATTTCATTTGTTTATCATTTTTTATATTACATTTTAGAATAATTATTCTATTATCGTATCACTTATTATTTAAGTATTGTTCTTTCTCTAATTATCCATTAGCAGTAATTGTTAATATGATTTGTAATCATGATAAATTTTTATTTGGGCTAAATGTTGTAATGTATTCATGCAATATCCTACTCAAACCATTGTTTTATATAAACACCTTTTGAATTGACGCATTTTATTCAAATAGTTTTAAAAAATACGGTGATATCTAATATTTGGGGACTTCGAGAAAAATTGTGTCCTAACTCACTGGGTTTCGATTTTTATCGTTGAACTTAAAATATTAAGTATCCCTTTTGTAACATCCTAAATTTTTGGGCCTATGCGTTTAATGGGTGAATATGTGGAATGAGTTAATTTAAGTGTTAGGGGCCTAAATTTTAAGTTTCAAGGAGCCCAAATCTTCTAATTTAAGTTAGTTAAGTTTGGCATTAGGGATTAGGGAAGTAGACAGCACAAGGCTAATTTTTTTTGGGGAATTTTATTATATTTATTCTATGTGGATAATAAGCAGATAAAGGATATTATTTAGGGATTTGGTCTTTAAGGATAATAAGCAAATAAAGACTATTTTTGAGGAGATAATAGATTAAGATAAGGGAAAAGGGATAGGAGCTATCATGTGTGGCAGTGTTGGCTGAAAATCAATCTTTGCTAAAGGGAGGAATCGATTTTCTATATAA
The DNA here is from genome assembly GCA_025506655.1 of Gossypium rotundifolium. Classification (NCBI taxonomy): domain Eukaryota; kingdom Viridiplantae; phylum Streptophyta; class Magnoliopsida; order Malvales; family Malvaceae; genus Gossypium; species Gossypium rotundifolium. The sequence goes on along the minus strand of CP106727.1, from coordinate 31,853,642 downwards.
AGAGGGTGTGCCAAAATTTTGGAAGCCTTTCTTTTATTTTCTTTTCTCATCTTCTTCCTCTCAAAAGCGAAAACCACCATTTTCTTCACCGTTCTTCCTCTCTAAAATTTCTGGTTGGTAGATCTTTTAACCTCTATTGTTATTTTCTTCTAATCCCTAAAAGCGAAATCACATCTCTATTATTCTATTCTTCTCCTTAATATTCATTGATCAAATCTCTTTAGCCATCTCTTGGTTCTTAAATCTTCCAAAACCAAAATTCTTAGATCTAGCCTCCTAAAGTTGCGAATTTTCTTGATAAAGTCTTCTTGTGCGAATCTGAAGAAAAAATAGAGAGTCAATGCTTAGATCTCTAAGTCAAAGATCGGTAACACTCAAGTCGTGTTATTTTCGAGGATTTCAAGGAGAGGCCCTATATTCACATCTTAACGGCTTTTTGAGCAAAGTTGTAGATCGGGATAACAAGGATATCGACTAAGAATATGGGATTCCGTGATATCAGGTGTGTAACACTTTCCCACCATCTAGATCTGTTTGATTAATATATGATTATAAGTCTTATATGTTTTGATAAATGCTGAAATCCGGCATAATGGAGGAAACCCAAAGAGGGTAAAAATAAATCATTAGGTTAGTGAATGTTCTGATTAAACGATATAAGTATATTGATTTTATGTGATTGCATGGGTTGGGTTTGATGAAAGGAGGAAGTTATATGTTGTAGCGGTTTTCACCGTGATCTGTTGTAGCAATTTTTACCGTGATCTGTTGTAGCGATTTTTACCGTGATCTGTTGTAGCGGTTTTTACCGTGATCTGTTGTAGTGGCTACGGACATGATCTGATGATGACCAGCACGACTGCCATGAAGGCGTGTAGTGCTGTGGGTTGATTGTAGAAATCCCCAATGGTGTGAATGGTGATGCAGGCGTGTAGCGGATGGAAACCTAGGATTTGGGTTGGGCTTGCATATTATTTTTATTATGTATATTAAACTGTTTATTCTATTTTATGGGGCTAAGGCCCAAATCTAATAGTGCATGGGGGTTGCACACTGAGTCTCTCGACTCAACCAATTAATTGACATTTCAGGTAGCATTCAGTGCATCGGACCCGGCTAGAGAGGAGCGCAAGGTGGCCATGCGAAAGAACATTTGGATTCAACAAAAAGACTATAGTTTATTATATATATATATATTTAATGAGTTTTAAATCTCGTTGTAATAAGGCCATGGGCCACTAGTTTATATTTTGTTTTATTATGGGCTTTTAGTATCTTTAGTTATTTAAATTTTTATTTTAATTGAACTAAGGCATGTATTTAAATTTGGATTTTAAATTCATAAAGGTATATTTTATTTAAACTATTAACTATTAATTTTTCCCGAATAAAGGGTTAAACATAGGAAAAATATTTTCTGAAAATACGACATGTTTTACAAAATTTTCTTAGTGACATACCAGATCCGGTGGTAGTGTTTGGGCCGGGTTTGGGGTGTTACACCTTTTCTTTTAAACTTGAAACTTATAAACTTCCAAATCAAAACTTATTCTCAAGAATTCAAAACGTTATATCCTAACTTAATGGATATGATGTTTTGTGTTTCGAGGTAAGGATTTTCTAAATAAAGGTGAGCCTAGTTTGAAGTCATGAGATGTTATATCCTAACTTACTGGGTATAGCATTTTATTTCTTTGAGATAGGTAAATCTTGGTTTTAACTTACTGGGTATAGCATTTTATTTCTTTGAGATAGGTAACTCTTGGTTTTCTTTCTAACAAAAGGATCATATTTTAAAATTTTCAAATTTTCAACATTAGGACATGAAATTATCAATTAGGTACCAAATTTTGGGCATTACGAGGGTGCTAACCCTTCCTCGTATGTAACCGACTCCTGAACCCATTTTTTTTTTGTATTTCGTGGACCAAAATCAATGTTTTTGAAATAAAACGTTTTATAAGGTGATCCAATCACACCTAAGTAAAAAAGGGATTGGTGGCGACTCCCATTTTCGTTTTTAAAAGTCGACCCCTGTTTTTATAACAAAATCTTAAAAATGGTTTTGGCTGCTTAGCGACTCCACTGGGGAAAATAAGAGAGTCAATCTGTAAAATCGATAATTTCATGTCCTTTTGTCCGAATTTAAAATTCTGATTTAAAAAAAAACCATGATCCTTTTATTGCATGTGGTTCTAATTTTTAATATATATCTCTTCATTGCATTACATGACCTGTAACATCCTAGATTAGGGGTTATGCGTTTGTGCATAATTCATGAGTAGTAGGTTTTGGCAGTGTTTGGAAATGAATTAAGTGTAACAGCCCAAACCGGGCCCAAACGTTAGGACCGAATATGGTTTGTTACGGAGAAAACTTTTGAAACCCAATTTTAAAACCAATTTAAGTTTTGTTGAAAACTTCTAGTTTTTGGTTATCTTCTTTGAAATCATACTTAGATTAAATTCGGAAATTTAATTAAGTCGAGTTATTATACAAATTTCAAATGTGCCCGCTGGCACGATAAAACATTTTCATGTTATTTTGGGAAAAACATGTGATTTAAATTTATAGTTTAAAACCAAATATCCAACATATGAGAAATAACATAAGTAAAGTATATGGAGGCCTTATTACATCCAAAATAAAAATAAACCAATAATAAAATAAAATAACTAAGTTTAAAGTTCATTTAATTCAAGTCCCTTTGCATGGCCACCTCGAGTCCCTCGGCTCCATATCATGATCTATGCATCACGAAAAAAATAAAGGAGAAGGTGAGTCACCAAGACTCGATATGTAACCCTTCCCGGTTTAAACCAATCTCATACACAAATTATAACAATTAATGTGCACAAGATAATGTACCCAACCTAGCCAACCAAGCGCCTCTGTCTACCCGTTGTGGTACCAAACCCTTGGTGGTGCCAAACCACTGGTGACATATAGTCACAAATGTGATGCCAAATCACTTTGGAGGTGCCAAACCTCTGGTGTCTATAGACACAATCGATTGATGGGGCCAACCCATCGTGTGATACCAAATCACTGGCGTCAATCCCATATCTCAAAGTGGGGCCAACCCACGGTGGTGCTAAGCCACAGGGACGAGACGCTATGAGGTGCCAAACCTCTGGAGGTACCAAACCTCTGGTGACCGTAGTCACAGTGTGTTAGCAAAACACTAGTGTCCGTCGACACTAATAATACTGCCCCCTCCACTCATCAACCCATATCAAATCATATTATAGCAGGATTTATAACAACATACATTTATCTCATGTATCAAATAAGCCATGCTTCCCAAAAGCATATTTAATAATCACATGTTGACAAAGACTTACCGAGATCCTTGCTTGTACCATTAAGGCACTAATTCCATATCTACATAAAGCAGATTTACACATAGCATGCATTTAATTAATTATTATAAGTGTGTATGTACACACCTGTCACCACTGAATGCTCTAAATCCAGAAAAGAGGAGTGGCCACCCTAGATCTCTCTGCACCTATATTGACCAACCATGGGATTAGTACTATGGCCTATTCGGCCAACCAAGTAATTTAAAGGGTAACCTTTTGTACGAATCCTTACCTAATCACTTTGAATACTATCTTGACACCGAATCACGAATCGGTTCACAAACTACAATCGGTCAATATTAATAACCATAGCCTTGACTTTTAAATGAATCACCAAATACATATGTAGATCCTTACGAAAATTGATTGTGACGTTGGTGAACTCACTTGCTTATTTCCAAATCCGAAGATCCTACAACAAATTTGGTTTAATCTGTGATTAGTACCCTTAATTAACGATTCTGAAACCAATTACCTACCTTTATCAAAGTCGACAAGAGAGGAAGAGGACATGGGCATTGACCAAACACACTTACCTACCTTATGAACCGATTGAAGGGAGTTTAGAGGAAGTTATCCTTGTTTGCTTATTCGGCCAAAACTTGAGATATGGAGGGATATTCGGCTATGGTTTAGGGAGTAGGTTCGATTATCAAAGAAAAGGAGGAGAAAAGAGATCAAAAATTGGGGATTCGCATGAAAGAAGTAGAGGGTTTGGCCAAGGTTTTGAGAGGATGGAAAAATAAAAGAAAATAAGAAAGAGAGGTGTTGAAAATTTGCTAAGCAAGCGGAAAAAAAAAGGAAAGCAAGGTGATCAATTGGTGCTTTTATAAGCATTGGCACCCCTAGTAGCCTTGCCGTCCACTTCTTCCAACAAAGAGTTCAAAATTCATCCTACTTCCTTAAATTGCTCTAGACCACTTGTTTGATTTAATTCAAAATAACTTGAATTAATCCCCATAATATAATAATAATCCCACCAATATCTTCTTTATCTCCTATTATCCTTTATTAACTTATTATCTAACATCAATAAATAAATAACAATAAAAGAGTTTAAAGAGAAAGAACTCTCCCTCCTATGCCGTCAAAATATGAAAGAAAAGGAATTACATGACTCGAACCAAGGCTCTCCCTTGTTCCTTGATGGCGTCACTTGTAGCACTTAAGTGGCCTCCTTTTGCCACTTTTCAAGACTTATTTTATGTCAAATGTTCCTTCATTTATTCTTATAACCCCTAACTACTAAGGCTATCCACCTTTAAAGCTTATAAATAATATTTCCTACTATTAAGAGCCAACTTAAGGCCCTAAATTAAATCTTATCATTCCATAAATATTATCTCGACCATTCAACACAAGCAAAATTATGCAAATCTGAATAACCCCATTTTTAGGATGTTACCCTTAAAAGAATTTAGTCCTCGAAATTACGATCGAAGAGGTGGGGTATTATCGCGCATCACATCCTCGGGTTCCCGTAGCTTCCTCTGCACCATGGTTCCGCCATAGCACTTTCACTAAGGGCATCGACTTCTACGTAGAACCTTCACATCTCTATCCAAGATCTCTGCCGGTTCTTCCTCAAAGATAAGTCCGAGTTGACCTCGATTTACATCACGAACACCACGTGTAATGGATCGACCGATACCGCCTAAGCATCGACACATGGAAAGCGTCATGAATCGACTTAACTCATCGGCGATTCGGTGATAAGCTACTGGTCCTACTAAACTTCAATATCGTATATGGGCCAATAAAACTTGGGCTTAGCTTCCTTTTCGCCCAAATCTTAGTACCTTCTTCCAAGCGACACCTTGGAAGACTTTATCTCTCTCTGCATACTCCATTTCCTTGCGCTTAAGATCGACATAAGACTTACATCTGTCGATGCTTCCTTAAAACGAGCTCGAATCACCTTCACTTTATCCTCGGTTTCGCTACCAATCTGGACCCAACACTTGTCGTTCACCCAACTCTGTCCGGCCGACGTCGAGTTGACATTTTCGTCCATACGATTACTTCGTATGGTGCCATCGAATACTAAGCTTGGTAACTATTGTTGTAGGCGAACTTCGGCTAATGGTAAAATTCCTCCCAACTACCTCGAAATTCCAAGACACAACCCCTTAGCATATCCTCTAAGATCTGTATGACCACTTTCGATTGCCCATCCATACATGGATGGAAAGTCATCTTGAAATCAATCGTGTTCCCAAAGCTTGATGCAATGCTTTCCAAAACCTCGAAGTGAACCTTGGGTCCCTATCTGAAATAATTGATACGGGCACACCATGCAATCGACTATCTCGACCACATACAACTTTGCTAGCTTCGGGTGAGTTATCCATTCTCACCAGGTATGAAGTGAGTGATTTAGTTAAGCGGTCTCGATTACCCAAGCGCATCTTTCTTCTTTGGGCGTGAGGGTAGCCCACGACAAAATCCATAGTGATCCGCTCCCACTTCCATTGAGGAATCTTTCTTTGGTTGAAGTAGCCGATGGCAACGATGTTCACCTTAACACTGCGACATGTCGGACACCTTCCTCGAACTCGGTCACTTCACGCTTCAACCCGGCCACGAAGCATCTCTGCAAATCTACAGTACATTTCTTGCCTCCGGGATGCATAAGCGTATGGGTGCTATGAGCATCTTGGAGAATTCTTCGCCTCAGTTCTACATCCTTTGGCATACAGGGCCGTCCTTGAAAACATAGCACACCAACATCATTCAAACTATATCCTTCCAACTCACCATCTTGCACTTGTACCCTCTTTGCATTTAATCCCTCATCGACAATCTGCTTATCCTTAATTTCCTCGAACCAAGTTGGCTTCACGAAGTTACGCCAAAAGACTTCCATCGTCATATAGACTCAGCGAGCAAACATCGTTCTTAGATCGACACCACATTCACGCTCAGCGTCGACCACCACGTTAGCCTTACCCGGATGGTATTCGATGGAACAGTTGTAGTCCTTTAACAGTTCAATCCATCGGCGCTGCCTTAAATTCAAGTCTTTCTGGGTCAAGAGATACCTTAGACTTTTGTGATCTATGTAAACTATCGACTTCTCCCCATATAGATAATGTCTCCATATTTTTAAGGCGAAGACTACTGCTGCTAACTCCAAGTCGTGAGTTGGGTAGTTAACCTCATGCGGTCTTAGCTGACGGGACACATAGGCTACTACCTTCCCTTCCTGCATCAACACACATCCCAACCCCGTATGGGATGCATCACAATAAACCGTGAACAACTTCCCTGCCTCAGGCTGTACCAACACTGGAGCTTCTGTCAGAATCTTTCTCAGCTTATCAAAACTTTCTTGCTGCCTTTCCGACCAAACAAATGGTACTCCCTTCCTTAATAACTTAGTTAATGGTGCAGCAATTAACGAGAATCCTTCCACAAACCTTCGATAGTAACCAGCTAACCCCAGAAAGCTTCGAATCTCTGCCACCGACTTAGGCGGTTTCCACTCCAACACCGCTTCAATCTTGCGGGGATCCACTCTAATCCCTTCCGCTGACACTACGTGACCTAAGAAAGCCACCTCCCTTAGCCAAAATTCGCACTTACTGAATTTGGCATATAACTGCTTCTCCCTTAACACATGTAGAACTGTTCGCAAATGCTGGTCATGCTCCTCCTCCGTCTTGGAATAAACCAATATGTCGTCTATGAACACCACGACAAATTGGTCCAATCTTCGTTGAAATACCCTATTCATTAAATCCATGAATGCCGCGGTGCATTGGTCAACCCGAATGGCATCACTAGGAACTCGTAATGCCCATACCGAGTTTGGAATGCCGTCTTGTGAACATTGGCCTCCTTCACCTTAAGTTGATGGTAACCCGAGCCTAAGGTCTATATTTGAAAACACCGAGCGTACCCTTGGTTGGTCAAACAAGTCGTCGATCCGAGGCAGCGGATACTTGTTTTGATCGTTAACTTGTTTAAGCGGCGGTGGTCGATGCACATCTGCATAGAACCGTCCTTCTTCTTGACAAACAATACGAGCGCTCCCACGGAGATATACTAGGTCGAATAAACCCTTTGTCCAAGAGCTCACGAATTTGAGCCTTGACTCCACCAATTCCTTTGGTGCCATTCGATATGGTGCTATAGATACGGTGTTGTTCGGTAGCAAATCTATACCGAATTCGACTTCCCGATCTGGAGGCAAACCGGAAGTTCCTCAGGAATACATCAACAAATTCCCTCTTGTTGGACCTTTTCAACCGCTGACTCCTTAGCCTTCAAGGCATAAATTTGGACTATAAATGCCTCACACCCTTTCCTAACCATCTTTTGACCTTCAAGGCCGACACCACATTAGGCAGGTAATTTCTTGATTACGATCATGACCACTTCATCCCTTGACCATTTGAAGAACCATGCGCTTAGCAACAATCAACCTTGCACGGTACTTAACCAACCAGTCCATTCAAGGATTAGATCGAACTCCCCAAATGGTAGTTCCATCGGATCGACCATAAACACGACCCCTTGGAGTTCTAGGGTACATCCTTAAAAGCTTGTTCACAACTTCTGAGAATGGCCTAAAGGGCTAATTACGAGTCATCTCCTAGCAGCGGTCTCGAGTCTAGGTTCAAAGTCTCTACCACACTACTTGCTACGTATGAATGCGTAGATCCCACATCAATTAATGCATAATAAGGAAGATCGAAAATCAAAAGCGTCGGTTATGACATCCGGTGCATCACCCTCCTCATGACGCCTCATGCATAGACTAAGCCAGGTTACCTTGCCTCTGATATTGCACTGTGCCTACCTTACGAGTTCGCGACCACGATTAGCACCATTTCCCCTCTACCATTACCATGACCTCTCTGTGGTCCCACACTTCTATCTTGAGTCGGTTACGCCCTACGTGATTACAGAGCTCGCTTAGGGGACAATCCCTCACACGATGTTCCAAAGACCCACATTCAAAACAACCCCTCTCACCGTCCAACGGCCTCCCCAATGGGACTTCCCGGCCGATTGCCTTTGGCGATCTCGATTAGTAGCTCTGAGCCTTCTTTGCCTAATTTGGCCCACTCGCTAGCCTTTTTCTGATCATTACCACTTGGCCCCGATGGCCCAAAACCTCTCTTCTGCTTGAGCCTATCATAGTTTTGCCTCACCGTTGCCTTAATACCCTCGGCTACCTTAGCCTTTTCTACTAGAGATGAAAACTCACGAACCTGCTGTGGAGCAATTAGCAGCCTCAAATCATCTCTCAGCCCGTCCTCAAAGCGGACACAGCGCTCATGTTCCGTAGCCACAATGCCTCTCGCATATCTACTCAGCCTTAGGAACTCCGCCTCATACTCCGACACGGACTTAGTTCCTTGTACTAACCCCAGAAAAGCCTTTCTCTGCGCGTCAGTGTAGCTAATACCCACATACTTTTTCTGAAAAGCAACTCTAAAGTATTCCCATGTAAGATCCTCTACCATAGCGCCATCTCGAATGGTGAGCCACCACTGATATGCCTCATCCTTGAACAGTGACACGGCTCCCTTCAGCTTCTCCTCGTTCGTTAGGTCAAGATCGTCCATGATCCTTTCTGTTGACTCCAACCAGTATTCTGCTGCACTAGGTGCCACTCCCGACACGCCTCGGAACACCTCAGCTCCGTTGGACCAAATTTGCTCGGGAATAGATTTTTGAGCTCCCGATTTCCACCTTGACCACCACTCGAGAACTTCATAACACGACTTGCGATCTGCCTCTCCTCCCGTCGATCTTACTCCTCTGCTCCAAAAGTGGAGGTGGTGGTGGCGATGGTACCTCATTTTCGAACCATGTCGACCTAACGGGTTTAGATATGGTCATTCTTCCCTACCACGTCCACGTCGGCCGTCCTCTAGAACTCATTCTATCTAACGCTTTTAATCGATTAAGAAAAATTTTATGGATTAGTAATTTGTTAAAACTTGATTATCCATGAAGAATTTTATGAAAAGTTTAATAAGGATTCTTTCGATCAAACAATGTTTTAAGTCTTCTACCTAGTTCACACAAAGGCCACATTCATTCCTAGTACTTTCCATACCTATTCACTCTCGGACATTTACATCATGTTTCTAACCGAGGTATTTTCGTCATTTCCCTACAGGGGTATTTTTGTAATAAAATTCAAGAGATTTCAAACTTTTATAAAGCAGGTCACTTTGAAATTCCCAAAACTGGAGGGTATTACTAAAAATTTGTAAGGTTTGAAGTTATGATATCATTTTGAAAACTAGGGGTATTTTGGTAATTTTGTCAATCGGGGTAATTTTGAAATTTTTTTTGGCAAAACCATTGATTTGATATTTTATGAGTCAAGGGTATTTTAGTAATTTCACCCTTAAGGGCATTTTTGTAATTTTCACAAATCACTTTTTTGGAAAACATTGTAAAATGGTTGTTCTCATATTTGGAAGTGTGATTTTAAAAATTTTGAAGAAATTAGGGTTTTGTTGTCTTTTTTTCAAAAACATGGTTAGTTCCTTTCGGGTTTTAGTCGTTCGTTTAGCCTATGACCGAGCCCTCTTGGTCGGGGTGAACAAAGCTACGCACCAGGCGGGATTCGTGTGGAGAGGAGGTGAGTCACGTGGGTTTGCTTAAATACCAAGCTCCCAGAACCTTTCTAGAAATGCGCCTGAGGTTACCACACCATTGAGCCCTCTCGAGTTAGGGTGAACCCAAGCTCGCACTGGGTAGGATACTGCGAAGAGGTGGTGAGTCACTCGGACCTGCTTAAATACCGAGCTCTTGGGATCAATCCTGAACATGCGTCTGAGGTTACCACACCTAGCTCGGTGACTTGGTCATAGGTTGGTTGAGTTCATTAAGTCTTATGTTACATTTGTGTGTTTGAGTAATCTAATCCTAGGGTTCAAAATTTCCTATAAGTCTATTCTATGTTCCATGCTTCCTACCCTTCTACGAGAAAATAATTCACAAAGAGGTTCTAAGTACTTACAGGCGGATAGGTACAGGAGACTCGGGCCATGCCGTTCAAAAACCAAAAATACTTCAAAAGGCCTACAAAACATTTTTGGGCCTTGGGCCCCACAGTGAGAGTATTGAACTGGCTCGATACCAATTTGTAACATTTCAAACCCGCCCAAACGTTAGGATAGAATATGGTTTATTCTGGGAGAAAACTTTTGAAACCCAATTTTAAAACCAATTTAAGTTTTGTTGAAAACTTCTCGTTTTAGTTATCTTCTTGAAATCATACTTAGATTAAATTCGAAAATTTAATTAAGTCGAGTTATTATACAAATTTCAAATGTACTTGCATTGCACGATAAAACATTTTCGTGTTATTTTGGGAAAAACATGTGATTTAAATTTATAGTTTAAAACCAAATATCCAACATATGAGAAATAACATAAGTAAAGTATATGGAGGCCTTATTACATCCAAAAATAAAAATAAACCAATAATAAAATAAAATAACTAAGTTTAAAGTTCATTTAATTCAAGTCCACTGCATGGCCACCTCGAGTCCCTCCGGCTCCATATCCGCGATCTATGCATCACCTGAAAAAAAAATAAATGAGAAGGTGAGTCACCAAGACTCAGTATGTAACCCTTCCCCCGGATTAAACCAATCTCATACACAAATTATAACAATTAATATGCACAAGATAATGTACCCAACCTAGCCAACCAAACGCCTCTGTCTACCCAGTTGTGGTACCAAACCACTGGTGGTACCAAACCCTTGGTGACATATAGTCACAAATGTGATGCCAAATCCTTTGGAGGTGCCAAACCTCTGGTGTCTATAGACACAATCGATTGATGGGGCCAACCCATCGTGTGATACCAAATCACTTTGGCGTCAATCCCATATCTCAAAGTGGGGCCAACCCACGGTGGTGCTAAGCCACGGGGCGAGGCAGCTATGAGGTGCCAAACCTCGGAGGTACCAAACCTCTGGTGACCGTAGTCACGGTGTGTTACCAAAACACTAGTGTCCGCCGACACTAATAATCTGCCCCTCCACTCATCAACCCATATCAAATCATATTATAGCGGGATTTATAACAACATACATTTATCTCATGTATCAAATAAGCCATGCTAACCAAAAGCATATTTAATAATCACATGTTGTGAGAGACTTACCGAGATCCTTGCTTGTACCATTAAGGCACTAATTCCATATCTACATAAAGCGATTTACACATAGCATGCATTTAATTAATTATTATAAGTGTGTATGTACACACACCACCGAATGCTCTAAATCACGAAAAGAGAGTGACCACCCTAGATCTCTCTGCACCTATATTGACCAACCATGGGATTAGTACTATGGCCTATTCGGCCAACCAAGTAATTTAAAGGGTAACCTTTTGTACCGAATCCTTACCTAATCACTTTGAATACTATCTTGACACCGAATCACGAATCTGGTTCACAAACTACAATCGGTCAATATTAATAACCATAGCCTTGACTTTTAAATGAATCACCAAATACATATGTAGATCCTTACGAAAATTGATTGTGAGCGTTGGCGAACTCACTTGCTTATTTCCAAATCCAGAAGATCCTACAACGAATTTGGTTTAATCATGATTAGTACCCTTAATTAACGATTGCGAAACCAATTACCTACCTTTATCAAAGTCGACAAGAGAGGAAGAGAGGGCGTGGGCATTGACCAAACACACTTACCTACCTTATGAACCGATTGAAGGGAGTTTAGAGGAAGTTATCCTTGTTTGCTTATTCGGCCAAAACTTGAGATATGGAGAGGATATTCGGCTATGGTTTAGGGAGTAGGTTCGATTATCAAAGAAAAGGAGGAGAAAAGAGATCAAAATTGGGGATTGACAATGAAAGAAGTAGAGGGTTTGACCAAGGTTTTGAGAGGATGGAAAAATAAAAGAAAATAAGAAAGTGAGGTGTTGAAAATTTATTAAACAAGCTGGAAAAAAAGAAAAGCAAGGTGATCAATTGGTGCTTTTATAAGCATTAAGCACCCTAGTAGCCTTGCCGTCCACTTCTTCCAACAAAGAGTTCAAAATTCATCCTACTTCCTTAAATTGCTCTAGACCACTTGTTTGATTTAATTCAAAATAACTTGAATTAATCCCCCATAATATAATAATAATCCCACCAATATCTTCTTTATCTCCTATTATCCTTTATTAACTTATTATCTAACATCAATAAATAAATAACAATAAAAAGAGTTTAAAGAGAGAAAGAACTCTCCCTCCTATGCCGTCCAAAATATGAAAGAAAAAGGGAATTACATGACTCGAACCATGGCTCTCCCTTGTTCCTTGATGGCGTCACTTGTAGCACTTAAGTGGCCTCCCTTTTGCCACTTTTCCAAGACTTATTTTATGTCAAATGTTCCTTCATTTATTCTTATAACCCCTAACTACTAAGGCTATCCACCTTTAAAGCTTATAAATAATATTTCCTACTATTCCGAGCCAACTCAAGGCCCTAAATTAAATCTTATCATTCCATAAATATTATCTCAGCCATTCAACACAAGCAAAATTATGCAAATACGAATAACCCCATTTTTAGGATGTTACATTTCCTAGGATGGAAGAGAAAGCTTTGGACAATTATTGGTTTTTAAGTTAAAAACAAGAAGTGATGTGGAAAAGTGGCAAAGGATGCCACCTAAGGTGCAAGGGTTATGGCATCAAGTGAAGTGCTTTGAGGGAAGAGGTTCGAATCCCATTGTGTGCATTTTTGCTTAATCTTATGAAATAGCATGTTTACTATGATATGGATGTGTGGTGTGCATTTTTAGAACCTTGGAAATGTAAGAAATGTATGGAAATGTATGGAAATGTAAGGAAATGTATGGAAATGTATGGAAATGTAAGGAAATGTATGGAAATATAAGGATATGTAGGGAAATGTCCTAGAAATGTAAGAAATACTTTAGAAATGATAAGTAAAAAGAGGAAAGTGAACATTTTGGAAACTAAGAAATATAAGGAAATGATTTGGAAATGATTCAAAGAGGAAAGTAAACATTTTGGGAAACTTGGAAATGTAAGGAAATGTCAAGTTTAAAGAGCCAAGCGAAAATTTTGGAAACTTAGAAATGACTTAGAAATGTCGAGTTTTAAAGTTTAAAGAGGAAATTAAGGCAAGGTGGCCTTAAGAGAAAAAGTATGTGAAATTTGACACACAAGCAGGGCTTGGAAAAGTGGCACGAAGATACCATTTAAAGCTCGATGAGTGGCGCCACTTAGGTGGATAATTTGGGCCTCGTATAGCCACAAGGAGTCCAATAGAATAATTTTAAATTTGGCTCATCAAGGGAAGGGGTGGGCGGCATCTAGCTAAGACTTTAAGTAATTTTATTTAATTACTTAGAGAGGAAGCAATGAATGACAATAGGGACTCTTAAGGAAGAGTTTTATTCCCTTTAGAATTTCGACTAAATAAGAGATAAAGCTATCAAAATAGAAGAGTGATGGCTAAGTAAGGGATTCTAAGTTAGTAATTTTGGCTATAAAAGGAAAAGAGGCCATTCATTCATTCACTCTTCCTTTGTTAAATTTCTTAAGCATTCTCCTCTTTCGCCAAATTTCCTACAATTTTATTCTTCCTTCTCTTTCCTTCTAATCCTCCAAAAGTCGAAGTAAGCCTTTTAAGGCCATAGCCGAATATATCAAGTGGCTTCAAGCTTAGGTCTTGTCGAATTCAATTTTAAGGGTAAGAATTTTATGGCCATTAATTTATTCTCTTCTTTAAGTTTAATATAGGAACTAATATCATTAGTATCTTGTTTGTCAAATTTGGAAAGATCATTCAAGATTTGCTAGTGTTGACTACAAGGAAGGTGAAATTCGTTTCGAAGGTACACCATAAGCGCATGTTCCCTAGTTATTCGATGAGTTTGAGTTTAAGATTTGGAAGGTAAGCATCTATGTATATTCTAAAAGCCTTGATTAGTATTTAGATCATTCTTTAAATGTTCAAAAGTGAAACTAACTTTGTGGTATGATTTAATGTTTGGCGAATGCAAGAAGGAATACGACAAAGTTTGGGACTTGATTCTTAAGACAATCGGCAACAAGGTAGGTTTTAAGTGTACAAATCCTACTAGGATTTGGTTTTATAACCGAATAGGCTTTATGCTAACATATTAAGGTTGGCCAAATGTAGGACTTGAGATCTAAGGCTTTAGATCGATTTTGGGATTCGATTGAAATTGTTAGCGAATCGGTGTGTACCCTACCCTAAGTTTTAATATGTTCATGGCTATGTTCTAAATTAAATGTGTTATTAAGTATGTGAAAAGCATGGCTAAGGTACCGTGTGTACCCCACACTACTTTTTAATAAGATTTATGGCAATAATTAATATGTGCATGTTTATAAGAATGTGAATATGGCTAAGATACCATGCTATGGTACAAAAGTACTCAGGTACGTTTTCCTACTCCTACTAGGATTACGAAATATGTTATACTTAACATGTGAAAAGTGACATGAATGTGAATTTAAGTATGATATGCATGATATGAATAATATGGGGCATTCGGGTTATTTGAGAAAGGGGAAGTGAATGTGATGACTTCGGTCTCACTATCTGAATGTGGTGACTTCGGTCACATTATCTGAATGTGGTGACTTCGGTCACATTATCTGAATGTGGTAACTTCAGTTACATTATCTGAATGTGGTGTCTCATGACACAATTATCTGGTGGCTATGCCACGAATTTTATATAGGCGTCGCGCGTCATTGCGGCAATGACGCCTTGATGGTATGAAGCGGATGGAGGGTTGACTTAGTA
Organism: Gossypium rotundifolium; assembly: GCA_025506655.1. Classification (NCBI taxonomy): domain Eukaryota; kingdom Viridiplantae; phylum Streptophyta; class Magnoliopsida; order Malvales; family Malvaceae; genus Gossypium; species Gossypium rotundifolium. The sequence goes on along the minus strand of CP106727.1, from coordinate 31,838,471 downwards.
GTCCCCGGTTGTGCGAGGATGGTGCGGGTGGAGTGTAGCGGATGGCATATAGGTTTGGGTTCGGGATTGCATCATTATCTTGAATCATTAAATGTGAAATTATGATCGTATGAATATGATTTGTTATTTACGAATTTGTTAAGACTTAGTGTTTGTGTACACATTGAGTCTGTTTGACTCACCCGTTGCCAGGGAACATGTTTCGTGTGATCGGTGATGGTAGGGTCGGCGAGAACTTGTGGTAGCCATGTTTAGCTTGAAGTTTAATTTTATTTGAATCTTTATTTTATTTTAAGTCTTGTACAATTTTATTTTGGGTTTCATTTTATGTAATAAGGCCATCGTGACATTTATTTACGCTTTAATTACTATGTTATGAATTTAGGGCTTTACAAAGAATAAGCCCATTTAATTTAAAATAAGTTTAAATATTTTGTCACTGAAACAAATGGGTTTTTTATAAGATAAATTTGTTTCAAACTCGAGCCCAACCCACAACAAACTATCTTTCAAAACACAGTTTTCAAAGTATTGAATGAATTTTAAACCGGGTTACTTAGAGGAACATACGGATCCGGTCCATTCTCGTGGTAGGGTGTGGGGTGTTTCATGACCGTTAATAGTCACGCCTTTAAGTGGGAGCGAAGCTATGCCTTCGTGAGGTTTTCACCTCACTTGCGGGCTAGTGGGTTGCTTCAGGATACATCTGTACCTATGTCTTGTGAAGTTTTCACTTTACATGGCCATAGGGAAATGTATTCCCCTGAACCGAACCCAGTCCGTATGAGCCTATAATGGGTGAGGATCGAGGAATCTGCTGGTTCAGGTACCTCAACTTTAGAGCTAAAACACACGTAGAAAAGATAAGAACCCACTCTAAGTAGAACTATACCAAGCCTTAGTGGTTACCCGGATAGGTGTTTGTTTATTTTATTTGCTTTATATTTTATTTCATGATACTAACTTGTGGTGTTTTAATTTTTGTGCATATCATTTCATATTTTAAGAGGTATCGATTCACGGTTAGTTTCTAAGTTAGAAATCTGGTTATGGAGAACGAATTCCTTGATGAAGCGGAAGACAATGCAGTCGTCCGCATATGGTCAAAACAAAGGCAATTAGAGAAAGGGGATAGCTTAGCTGACGGGTATGTATCTGAACTTTGGGATTTTACTCATATTAGTATTACGCAGAATGAGTTCCAAGAGTCGAAAGAAATATGGACCCAGAGGGATGATGAGGCAAAACAGCTGTTCTATCGTAGTTATGGCGATCTACCTTACTTGCTCGATGTCAAGGTAGATAAGCATCTGTTTCGGGCTATAACTCAGTTTTGGAACTCTGCTTATAGCTGTTTGACTTTCAAAAAAGTAGATTTAGTGCCCACAGTGGAGGAATATACAACCTTGCTTCACTGTTTGAGGATCCAAGTTAATAAAGCTTATTCTAGGGTTGCTAACGTCCCAACTTTTGTGAAGAAGTTAATAAATATCACGGGGATGAGTGAACAGTGGGCTACAGTCAGAATTCAAGAGAAAGGTGAGGTAAATGCATACCTTGGGAGAGTTTGAGGGATCTGATCCTAGCACATCCAGATGTAAAGAAGAAGATTGACGTCTTTGCCTTGTATATTTACGGTTTGGTAATTTTCCCTAAAGCTCTCAAACATGTAAATGAAGCAGTTACTGATTTTTTCAATCGACTTGACAAAGGGTCATGCCTGTACTTTCGATCTTAGCCGAGACGTTCAGATCTTTGAATACATGTCAAAGAGCAGGTGAAGGTAGGTTTATTGGATGCGCTCAGTTGTTTTTAGCTTGGCTCCATAGTAATTTCTGGAAGGTGGAGAAAGTTTCTTATCGGGTTTTCTCTGAGAATTACTCTCCATTAAAAGAGATAGTGGCTACACCAAGGAGAGAAGACGTGTCCAAGGAAAACTGGATGGCGCTCCTTCAAAACCTTCAAGAGGAAGACATTGAGTGGAGGGATCCTTGGATGATTCCCGACGAAATTCTTTATTGGTGTAGAAGTTTCGATTGGGTTCCTTTACTTGGAATTTGGGGAGCCGTTCGGTATGCCCCTTTGCTCGTATTGAGGCACTATGGGTCAAGACAGTTTGTACCAACGACATATGGGCTGGCTCAATGTGAGTTTTCATACAAAGGAGAAAACTATAAGAAGAGGGTTAAGGAGATTTCTGGTGCTTGAAATCAGATTTGTAGAATGAAGAGATTATCCGCAGGCCCAATGATAACCTCAAAATACAGTGGATGGAGGATTAGAAGGATTAATGATAACATCCTCGAGTTGAATCTAGAAAGTGCTTGATCAAGAGAAGAATGCTTGCAAGTGGTCCCATCATAGTTAGAGATTGTGAAACAAGATTTCGAAAAGATGAGTTCAGAGATGGAAAGAGGATAGAGAAGTTGAAAGAAGAGAAAATGTATCTAAGGTTAGACGTGGATGTTCAGAAACTGGAGGTTGATAAGTTAAGAAAAGGGAAGAAAAGGGTCGAGGAAGACCTAGATGGCCTAAAGACAGAGTACAAGAAGCTGCGCCTATCAATGAAAAATGCCGGATTGGGGAAGACTTCGGAGTAGTGGCAACAGGAGGTTCAAGAGGAAAAGGCCAAAGCTGACCATGGGAGAGGAAGTTCCTAGAGATGCAGATGCAAAATGAGGCCCTAGAAAAGAGGTTAGCAGAAAGCCAAAAGGAAAAAAGTGGATTAAAAGCTAGAGTAGCTGAATTAGAAAGGTCTCTTCACCACCATCGAAGCCATGATTGTGTAAACGAGCTGAAGTCAAGTTTGAACAATATTGAGGAAATGAAGGGCAATATTGAAAGATTAGAATCAGCATTGAAGAATTGTGAACTCTAGATCGAGCAACTTGAAGCAAGAGAAGGGCATTGGAAGGAAGAGCTCAACCATTCCCATGACCAAGTTAGAAATCAGGATTATCTCATGGGTGAAGCAATAGTTCAGATTCGAGAGGTAGCTGATTACCTTCAGACTTTGGCAGTACAGGCTGATACTGTAACACCCCAAACCCGGCTTAGACGTTATGACTGGATCTAACATGTCACATAAAAGGGTTGTTTAAAAACTCACATGTTCGTTAAAAGTTCGTATTCTTTTTGAAACTTCGAGCTTTTTCGTTTGTGAAATTAAGATTTTTTTTATGGTTTTCTTGTAAAAATGTTATTATTATTATTTTTGACAACTTTGTTTATAACAGAAATCAGATTCAGTGAATTGCAAAATCTGATATTTTGAAAACAGTTATAGTCGTTTTAAGAAAATCCAGAGTTTAATCATTTTTAGTTTGAATATAACTGAAATGAAAGCTTAAAAGAAAAATTAAAGTCCAATGGCCTTATTACAAACTACTAAACCCAAATTAAAATAAATCTCAAAATAAAGAAAAATAGAAATTTACTAAAGTTTGGGAGAAGTACTCTGATGTATGGCCACCACAGAGTCCTCCGCAGCTCCAAATCCTCAACGCTGGGGATCACCTACAAGGTTTAAGCAGAGGGGTAAGTTATGAGAACTTAGTGTGTAATCTTCTAATCGGTCATTAATTGAGCCCGAGCCCAATACAGATGTAGGCTGGGCCGAATCCCTATTCAGTAACAATCTGGGTCTTAGCCCTATAATCATGATCATGCAAACAAAGTATGCAGCCCAACCTAACAATCCATCCGCTACACACCCCCGTACCAGCCCAACACACCTGTGGGGACCAAGTCAACCCACCCAGCCCAACACACCAATATGGAAGAGAAGCTGCTAATCACAGAATTTGTGGCGAAGCCACCAGAATAACAGAATATACGTGGCATAGCCACCAGACAGAATGTGGCAGAGCTAGCAGATTACACTTTCTCCAATCATAAATCCCACCCCATGCAACATATCTTAAATGCAATGCATCATACATACAAAAATGTAAATAAAGCGTATACATGTTAACAAACCATAATCAGGGGTATAACGGTCATTTACCTTCCAGGGGTATTTCAGTAATTTTGTATTTAACGGCCTCTCCGAAGGCCTACTGTCGCCTCGAGTGACACAGAACCCTTTTTGGGTCTTTATAGAACTATTGGGCCTAAAATCCATTTCAGACCCAAACGGGCCCACATGCTCGTGTGGCCCAAAACACATGGTTTCGATTTTAGATTTGTAGATTTTGCAATTGAACCTATCGTTTGATAGTTTTCCAACAATTTTGCCCTAGGTGCTGGATAGCCCATTGGCCCCATTTGGCTTGTTTCGCCTCGATCAGGCCCATTACAGCCCCAATTTCGCGAGAGTGCTCGTGACACGCTCTCAACGACTTACCGTCATTATTCGCATTTTGATTTACCACTACGAGCGTTCGCACGCTCAAGTGGTCACAGATGCCGATTTTTTAGCTTTTCGATTTTCAATCGAATCACAAAACATTGCAAGCATGCATTTGGAAAGGTGTGAGATTACACACTTGATTTGGATTGCCAAGAAACCACTCTTCGCCACCCCTAGAATAATAACGATCAAGGGTTAGCCTCAACTTCACAAAAGATTCATAGATCCAATTTCCATATCCCACTATAGTCACTTACCACAATGTGATCTTCACTGCAGAGTTCTAAAATTTGGCCTTGCTTCCTAGCTACCACCACAAGTACCTAAAAGAAACTATTGGTACACCAACGAGGTTAGCATCCAAGCTACATTCGGTTCTCCTATAGGAAAGGAAGAAACCAACGCCAACTTCACTAGATAGGATCATATGAATAAAACTAACATCGAGTTAAAAATGTGTTAAAACAACTTCACCTTACCAAAATCAAGATTAACGACCTATCCCTGATGGTTGCTAATGAATTTGGCCTACCCCCAACAAGAGTGTTTCGGCTTATACCAAGAAGAGAAAGAAATGGGATCCTATAAAAATGAGAGGATACGAAGCTTGATCATAGAAATGGAATAGAATGAAAGAAAAAGAACGAAAAAAAAGTTTCAGCCAACAAATGAGAAAAAAAGAATAATAGAGATTGGGATTTCGGCTAAAGAAAGTAAACACGAAGAAATGAAGTTCAGAGAAAAAGGTCTCGAAAGGTTAAGAAATGTACCAAAAGAATGAGAAACAAAAGCTCCAAAAGAAAAACTTTCGTAACCAAAAATGGGAGAAGAAAATGACCCTCCCAACTCCTATGCAAATTCGGCAGCTACTATACAAATTCGGCACAACCACCAGAGAATCCCCCAAGTGCCAAATCCACACCACAAGGACCCCAAAATTCAGCCAACTTCCCTCACTCATCCATACCCATGATTTTCTCCTCTTTTGGTCCACCAAACACTCTCCACCTCCTATTCAAACCATTTGACCCAGTCTTCTCTCTCTCTTGCAGAGTTCTAATCCAACTCCACATCTTCTCCTCCCATAGCATATAATATAAACCCACATATACTGCTTGTGGGATTCGAACTTCCACCCTACTTACTTCCCTTATGACGCCACACCACAATGCCACTTACTCACTTGTGTTAGCAAACCTACTTAATTAAACTTAAGTCCCACTTCTACTAGCCCTCTCCCCTTAAGAGCCAAAAATCAACTCGGGACTTTATAGAAACCTCATAATCTTCCAAAATCACCTTCCTAATAGGTCCAACTTGAAATAATGCCGTTATCAAATTCCCCAAAATAATTAAAATGCTCCTACGCTCAAGGCCCAATAGGCCTAATTCTACTAGGCCCAAATTCGGGTCATACTTTCGATATATATATTTTTTAAATCATATTTCAAACAAATTTGAGAGAAATGTTTTTGAACCCATTCCACAGTCGAGTTTTGCAACCGAGCTCGATACCATAAAATGTAACACCCCAACCCCAGCCTAGACGTTATGACCAGATATAGCATGTCACATAAAAGGGTTTTTTAAAAACTCGCGCGTTCGTTAAAAGTTTGTATTCTTTTTGAAACTTCGAGCTCTATTGTTTGTGAAATTCAGATTTGTTTTTATGGTTTTCTTGTAAAAACTTTATTATTATTATTATTATTTCTGACAACTTTGTTTATAACAAAAATCAGATTCAGTGAATTGCGAAAATGTGATATTTTGAAAACAGTTATAGTCGTTTTAAGAAAATCCAGAGTTTAATTGTTTTTAGTTTGAATATAACTGAAATGAAGGCTTAAAAGAAAAATTAAAATCCAATGGCCTTATTACAAACTACTAAACCCAAACTAAAATAAATCTCAAAATAAAGCAAAACGAAAATTTACTAAAGTTTGGGAGGAGTACTCCGATGTATGGCCACCACAGAGTCCTCCGCAGCTCCAAATCCTCAACGTTGGGGATCACCTGCAAGGTTTAAGCAGAAGGGTGAGTTACATGAGCTCAGTGTGTAATCCCCTAATCAGTCATTAATTGGGCCCGACTCAATACAGAAGCAGATTGGGCCGAAGCCCTATTCAGTAACAATCTGGGCCTTAGCCCTATAATCATGATCATGCAAATAAAGTATGCAGCCAAACCTAACAATCCATCCGCTACACACCCCCGTACTAGCCCAACACACCTGTGGGGACCAAGTTAACCCACCCATCCCAAAACACCAATATGGCAGACAAGTTGCTAATCACAGAATTTGTCGCGGAGCCACTAGAATAACAGAATATACGTGGCATAGCCACCAAACAATATATGGCAGAGCGACCAAATTACACTTCCTCCGATCATCAATCCCACCCCATGCAAAATACCATAAATGCAATGCATCATACATACAGAAATGTAAATAAAGTGTATACATGTTAACAAACCATAATTAGGGGTATAACGATCATTTACCTCCAGGGGTATTTCGGTAATTTTGCATTTAATAGCCTTTTCGAAGGCCTATTGTCGCCTCGAGTGACACATGACCCTTTTTGGTTCTCTACGGAACTGTTGGGCTTAAAATCCATTTCAGGCCAACAGCCCACATGCTCGTGTGGCCCAAAACATGTAACGCCCCAAACTCGGCCTAGAAGTTAGGCCCAAATCTGGCATGTCACAAAAAAAAAAAACTCGTTTGAAAATTTCAGCCTCTTTGTTAAATCCCAAAACACTTAAGTTAACTACTTGAAAATGTAATTATCTTTTAAGAAAAACCTTTTTGGTGGCAAAAACGTATTTGAAATAAACGATTTTCAAATAAGTGATGTTTAGAAAGAGAGTTGCAGAAGTATTTTGAAATCATTATGAAGCGTAGATAAAATACAAGTATTTTGAGAGATTGATTGATGAGTCAACAATCAAGGTAGTGAACTTTAAAACCGTGACTTTCGAAAATATTGTTTGATAGTTCAAGAAAATAACTTCCGTGTTAAAATATTTATAAAGTTTATTATGAAATTCATTTGTTATCCGATTTTGGAAAACCTTTATTTAAGTTTTTAGAAAAATTCTCGTTTAAAACAAATTAAGCAAAATAATAAGTATATCAACCATAAAGCAAATAACAAAATACTCTAGAGGCCTTATTACAATTTAAACCAATATAGCAAAATAATAAAATAAGCGAAATAGAAATTTAAAATTTAATAACACCATTTCTGAAGTATGGCCTCCACCTAGTCATCCATGGCCCAAGTCCACCTCACGAAGCATTACCTACGAGGGTTAAGAAAGAAGGGGTGAGTTACAAGAACTCGATGTGAAATCCCTTACCGTTGTTCACTTTGGGCCAAAATCTAATTAAGCAATTATTTGGGCCTAAGCCCACATACAATAATAATAATGTAATGAATATAACATGAATATGAAATGCAATTCCCAAACCAAACCTAGTTTTCCATCCGCTACACACCACCGGTACCAACCAACACACCTGTGGAGAGCTTTAGTCACCCACCCCGCCAACACACCAAATGTAGCCATTAAGCTATTTATAACAGATTATTTGTGGACAAGCCACCAGAATAACAGAATTTACGTGGCATAGCCACCAGACAGATTGTGACAGAGTCACCAAATATGTGGTAGAGCCACCAAAATTATGTAGCAAAGCTACCAAAACTTCTCTTCATCATTATCCCATCCCATGCAATTCATGTATATGCATCATACATATCAAATCATGATATTTACAAATATAATAACAATAATTAAAAATTCAAAAATTTATGACAAACAAATTTGTAACACCACAGTTCTAGGGGTTATGCATTTAGTGCATAAATCGGTGTTGGCATACTTGGTGAGTGGTTGGGTGAGTTTTAGGGTCTTGAGAACCCTAGAAGGTAGTGGAATGCCTTAGAAAATTTTTAGTCTTTAGTGCTAAATAGGGGGGAGCTTGGCTATGGGGGTTTTAAAAGAAATATTTGGGGAGGTTTAGACACAAGAATTACTTTGGAAGAGTGGCAAGGAGGCGCTACTTTAGGCCTTGGGAAGGTGGCGCCTCATGGTGCAAGGGGGCCGGTGTTCGAGCCGCAAAGGCGACTTTTGCTTTGTTTTTGCGTCGGAGAGGGGGGAAGGAGTTGGTCTCGATTTTGGCACCTTAAAAGGAGGATTTTGACTTGTTCAAATTAGTTTAAATGGGTGGTTAGGAGGAGAGATGAGTTGGTTTTTATTTTGAATTGTTTGAAGGGTTGGTGTAGAATGAAACTAGGAGGTAATCAAAGGATTTGGGTGAGGAGTGAAGTGTGGGACGGCTAAAGGGGTTGGGATGTTGACTTTTCAACCATGATGGTTAGGGGAGTGGCGAATTCTATAAAAGGGGTGTACTCTTCCTTTGCGAATTTTAGCTTTCATTCTAAGCCTTCACCCATTTTCTTCTTATACTCTAAAAACACCTTTCTCTTTCACTGGTACACCTTAGCAAAACTTCAAGTCACCTTTCCTTCCATTTTCTTTCTTCATCTACTTTCAATTCAACCACCTTCAAAAGTCAGAGAGCTTTTCTCCTTTTAGGAAGTGATAGCCGAACCTCTTTAAGCCATCAACAATTCTTTACTTTCCTATTTTCACCAAAGTCGAAAGTTCACTTAGCCGAAACCTTGTTTTCCTCTTGTTATCTTGCTAAGCCGATTCTTGAGGTCGTCAAGTACTCTCTCTCTCTCAGTCTCTACAAGCGTGGTAGTAAGTAAGCTCTTCCCTAGTAATCGATTTTACTTCTTTCTCTTGTGGGGGGCCGAAACCAAAAGATGGTTTTGGTATTTTGGTGATGGCCGAATGTTATTATTAGGGCCTTGATATTGTTTCTTTCTTGTGTAACCAAAGGAAGGGAGCACTAAGGATCTTTTAAGGTTCGATTCATCAAGGTAAGGAAGTGGTAGGTGTTGACCAAAGGCCACCTTTTGATGTTTAAGAGGTGAGGCGAATTAATGTGGTGTTATTTTTAGGATTTGACGGTGTTGTAGGAGCAATCGGATTCAAGTTGGATTGGTAAGCAATGTTGGTAAGATTGATGAATTAAATACTTGGATTTATGGCTTGGAAGATTAACTTTTCGATCGATTAAGCATTTTGATGGAGGTGAACACCAGTCAAGGAGGGCAAGAGAAAGCCCCTATTCTGAAGTTCAAGAAAAGAGCTATCTCGGCGGTTCGAGATTGGCCACCGGGGTGTGGGCCAGCATCAGAGCAGCAGTTTAGGCAGATCACCGTAGTTTCGTTTAGCGATAGCATTGAGATCGAGGGTCTAGAACTTCAAGTGATTAGGTGCGTAATCATCGCACTATTTCTCAGTTATTTGCTTGCTAATGCTTATACATATGCGTGATGTGTGGTAGCCGATTATAATGGCTTAAGTGGTGAATGCTTATTTTGGGTAATTGGATATCAGGTGATTAAGTCTTTGACATTAAGTTATTTATGATATATACATGATATGGTAATTAACATGTGATGCCTACTCTTATGTTATGATATGACATGTTACATTTTACATACATACATGGGAGGTGGATTGGATCGATGAAGGAAGGAGTGTACATGTTGATGTCGTGGTCTAATGTTAGCTCGGGCTACATTAGCGCTTGATGGTGAGCTATGTGCTACCTCGAGGAGGTGTGGCTCGATGCCCATCTCGGCGGTTGATGGCTATATGCATCCTTGTAGGCGGAGTATGTTGTTGGGATCACTTTGGTTGATCGGTGGCTCGATACGGCCTTGTCTGCAGGGGCGCCAAGGTAGGATATGTGGGATCACTCGATTGTGATCGGTGGATTAATACTGACCTTGAGCGAAGTCTGCTAAGGTTGGTGTCTGGGATGGACCTAGGTTGGTGTGATGCATGATTGCATGAATGGTTCGTGGATTGTATGGTTATGGGCCAAGCCCATACGTATGGAAATAAGTGTTGTGATTATGCACCGTGTCAGTAGACTCACCCAATTATTTTCCTAACATTTCAGGTGATTCATGAGTTGGACCGGGTCCAGAGAGGAAGCCAGGTGGCCCATGCAGATGAAGATGTTTTTAGTTAGTTTTAATATTAAGTATTTCGCTTAAATAATGGTTGTAATAAAGGCCTTTCTATTTATTTTTGGAATTATTTTATTATTATCTTTATTATGGTTTGTTTAAATTGAATACTATGTGAAGTTTGATTTTATTTTAATCAGCTTATTTATATGCTAAAGTTTTATTTTGGGCATTTTATAATATTTTATAATAACAAAGATTTACTTATACTTTTCCAATAAACACTTGTACTCAAAAGTTAGTATATTTTCATGTTTTATTCTAAGTTAAAAAGTTTTTCAACCGTTTTTCATGATGACATAACCGATTCGATTAGTAGTGAATGGGCGGGTTTGGGGATGTTACAAATTGATATCAGAGCCCGGTTCAAAACTCGACTTTGACGATTTTGGGTCCAAAAATGGTTTCAAGAATGGGCTTTTAGAAAATATGGGCTTATATAAAAAAAAAGTCTCAGATTATTCTGGCATGGCACCTGTACCTCCGGCCCGAAGTCCACCAGGTAAGTACTTTGGACTTTAAAAGTGATTTATTTATGTGTAATGCTATGGTTTGTTTGGGCTCGTAGATTAGATGTTAGGGCTATTGGACCTTAGGATTAGTTTACTCACACATATGCATAAGACTTAAGGCTATTAAACAAACACCTGAAGTAAGTCGTAGAGTTAAGGTGTGGCAACCACATGCGCATGTCGAGGATTGGTATTCATGAAGAGCTTGGTATTTAGCGGTCCTAGCAACTCACCTCCTCTTTACTTGAATCCTACATGGTGCGTAGCTACGGTTCACCTTAACCAAGAGGACTTGTTCATGGGCTAAACCAATTACTAAAACTCGAAAGGGATTAGCCTTGCTGTTTTAAACCCCTTAGTTTTTTGAAATTTTCAAATTTACGCCTTTGGTTTGTAAACCCTAAACCTGATTTTGAAAGACGTTTTCTCGATATACAAAATTTCCAAAAATGCCCTAGTGGCAAAATTACAAAAATTGTAAAATTACCGTACTACCCTAAACTTTTGTTAAAATCATTTTACTTTACAAAATACAAAAATATCGAGTTTTCAAAATATCAAGATACTCTGGTTGGGAGAAATTTACGAAAATACCCCTGGTTGACAAAATTACCATAATGCCTTTGGTTTCTGAATTTTCACATTACCCTCGACTTTTATTGAAATATTCCTATTTTTCCAAAATATCGAAAATCTTGTTTTGCAAAGTATTAAGCTATTACGATTTGGGAGAATTTACGATCATGATTTCCAAAATTATGGAAATAACCTCGATTTATGAAAAATTTTTGCAACAATCACCGATCCGAAAAATAAATTTTGAAGGTGACCCCCAAGATTTTGTAAATTCTGAAATGCCTTTAAATTGAAAAACTATTTCCAAATTGACCCTGATTTATTACCGAAATACCCCTATAGGAAAAAGACGAAATTACCCCTGGGTTGGGAAGGCTCAAGAAAGTGACATGGATGAATGTATGTGTTTTTAGTGAAGAATGTGAATGGTTGTATTAGAATAAAGAACTTTAGATGAAACTTTGATTGATCGAAAGAACTACTTCTGGAAACTGTTATTCATAAAATTTGCTCATGGGTAAACAATGGAACAAAAATTTCTAATGCATAAAACTTTCTAAGCAGTTAAGTCGTGGCGCGGATATGAGTTCAAGAGGTCGTGGGCGTTAGTCGGCGTGGTAGTAGTAGAGCGGGATGGCGATGTCGGGCGGTAGGGTCAGCCATGGGTCGAGAGCGATGTGCCGCCACCACCACCGTTGAGTGGAACATCGAGGATCGAGCGGAGGAGGCGATCGCGATATTACAAGCTATCTTTGCGGGTGCTCGAGAGGTGGCGAGAGCCAATGTGGGCAATGGGACTCGGAAGTCGGTGGTGAAAGACTTAGGTTGGCGAGTGAAGTTTTCAGAGGAGTGTCAGGGTAGCTCAAGCGTGGCGGAATCTTGGCTTGAGGCAGTTGAAAGGATTATGGATGACTTGGATTTAACTGCAGAGGAGAAGCTTAAGGGTGTTGTTTCGTTGCTATGGGATGAAGCCTACCAGTGGTGGCTCACTGTTAAGGAAAGTGCCCTGCGGATCGAGTGGATGGGGCTACTTTAAGATCAAGTTTGAAGGAAGTATGTCGAGGCGAGCTATGTGGATGCTCGAGGAAGGCGTTCCTCAATTTGGTGCAAGGTAGCAAGTCGATGGCAGTCTGAAGCGAGTTTACTGCGCTTGAGTCGGTATGCTCGGGGCATCGTGGCTACGGATTATGAGAGATGTGTCAGATTCGAAGATGGGCTGCGGGATGAGCTGCGGGTTCTGATTGCTCCGCAACGGGAAAGAGATTTCGCCGTTTTAGTGGAGAAAGCTCGGATAGCTGAGGAGGTCAAGAGGACTGAGAGGCAGAATAGAGATAGAGAAAGGAGCCGGGATAAGAGGAGTTCGAGATCGTCAGAATCGTTTGAGAGATTTCAGAAAAGACCGAAGGTCGAGACTTCTGCTCGTATTTCTAAGCCAGTTGCTGGGAATCCGGATCGTCCATGTGCTCGGTGTGGAAGATATCATATTGACGAGTGTTGGAATTGGGATCGAGAATGCTTGGATGCAAGTCAAGTCTCATCTGTTAAAGATTGTCCCAGGACCCAAATAGGACTCAGGCGATAAGTTATGTGCTGCACCCGACAGTGGTCGTGAAGCGACAAGAGGTCGTGGTTTAAACCATGGAGGAATGGTTTCATCGAGGTCGGGAGCGATGAGCCACGGAGTAGTAACCGAGGCAAAGGCGGCCGGAGTTTGGTATATCGCGGTTCGTCGGAGGAGGATAGTGGCGTAACGAGATATGCCAATGAGTAAGTTTCTATGTCCGGAATATTCTTTGTGGTTTTGTTCGCTATGGTGGTTGTTTGTTTTTTGCTAGCAAAGTATCTAGAACCTTGAGTGTGGACTTGACATCGTGCCTAGAGATTATGGTAGTTTCTTAAGATCGAGTCTTGTACTATAAGCGTAGTGTGGTGAATTAAGATGTCTGACGGTTAAGCGACTAAGTAATTTCTAGGGCGAAATTATTTCTAAGGAGGGTAGAGTTGTAACACCACAGTTCTAGGGGTTATGCATTTAGTGCATAACTTCGGTGTTAGCATACTTGGTGAGTGGTTGGGTGAGTTTTAGGGGTCTTGATAACCCTAGAAGGTAGTGGAATGCCTTAGAAAATTTTTAGTTTTTAGTGCTAAATAGGGGGGAGCTTGGCTATGGGGGTTTTAAAAGAAATATTTGGGGAGGTTTAGACACAAGAATTGCTTTGGAAGAGTGGCAAGGAGGCGCTACTTTAGGCCTTGTGAAGGTGACGCCTCATGGTGCAAGGGGGCCGGTGTTCGATTTGCAAAGGCGACTTTTGCTTTGTTTTTGCTTCAGGAGAGGGGGGAAGGAGTTGGTTTCGATTTTGGCACCTTAAAAGGAGGATTTTGACTTGTTCAAATTAGTTTAAATGGGTGGCTAGGAGGAGAGATGAGTTGTTTTTTATTTTGAATTGTTTGAAGGGTTGGTGTAGAGTGAAACTAGGAGGTAATCAAAGGATTTGGGTGAGGAGTGAAGTGTGGGACGGCTAAAGGGGTTGGCATGTTGACTTTTTCAACCATGATGGTTAGGGGGGAGTGGCCGAATTCTATAAAAGGGGGGTGTACTCTTCCTTTGCCGAATTTTAGCTTTCATTCTAAGCCTTCACCCATTTTCTTCTCATACTCTAAAAACACCTTTCTCTTTCACTGGTACACCTTAGCCGAAACTTCAAGTCACCTTTCCTTCCATTTTCCTTCTTCATCTACTTTCGATTCAACCACCTTCAAAAGTCAGAGAGCTTTTCTCCTTTTAGGAAGTGATAGCCGAACCTCTTTAAGCCATCAACATTTTTTTACTTTCCTATTTTCACCAAGGCCGAAAGTTCACTTAGCCGAAACCTTGTTTTCCTCTTGTTATCTTGCTAAGCCGATTCTTGATGCCGTCAAGTACTCTCTCTCTCTCAGTGTCTGCAAGTGTGGTAGTAAGTAAGCTCTTCCCTAGTAATCGATTTTGCTTCTTTCTCTTGGGGGTGCCGAAACCAAAAGATGGTTTTGGTATTTTGGTGATGGCCGAATGTTATTGTTAGGGCATTGATATTGTTTCTTTCTTGTGTAGCCAAAGGAAGGGAGCACTAAGGATCTTTTAAGGTTCGATTCATCAAGGTAAGAAAGTGGTAGGTGTTCGGCCAAAGGCCACCTTTTTGATGTTTAAGAGGTGAGGCCGAATTAATGTGGTGTTGTTTTTAGGATTTCGACAGTGTTGTAAGAGCAATCGGGATTCAAGTTGGATTGGTAAGCAATGTTGGTAAGATTCAGTAAGATTAAATACTTGGATTTATGGCTTGGAAGATTAACTTTTCGATCTGATTAAGCATTTTGATGGAGGTGAACACCAGTCAAGGAGGGCAAGAGAAAGCCCCTATTCCGAAGTTCAAGAAAAGAGCTGTCTCGGCGGTTCGAGATTGGCCACCGGGGTGTGGGCCAGCGTCAGAGCAGTAGTTTAGGCAGATCGCCGTAGTTTCGTTTAGCGATAGCATTAAGATCGAGGGTCTAGAACTTCAAGTGATTAGGTGCGTAATCATCACACTATTTCTCGGTTATTTGCTTGCTAATGCTTATACATATGCGTGATGTGTGGTAGCCGATTATAATGGCTTAAGTAGTGAATGCTTATTTTGGGTAATTGGATATCAGGTGATTAAGTCTTTGACATTAAGTTATTTATGATATATACATGATATGGTAATTAACATGTGATGCCTACTCTTATGTTATGATCGACATGTTATATTTTTACATACATACATGGGAGGTGGATTGGATCGATGAAGGAAGGAGTGTACATGTTGATGTCACGTGGTCTAATGTTAGCTCGGGCTACATTAGCGCTTGATGGTGAGCTATGTGCTACCTCAGGGAGGTGTGGCTCGGTGCCCATCTCGGCGGTTGATGGCTATGTGCATCACCGTAGGCGAGTATGTTGTTGGGATCACTTTGGTTGATCGGTGGCTCGACCACGACCTTGTCTGTGGGGCGCCAAGGTAGGATATGTGGGATCACTTGATTGTGATCGATGGATTAACCACGACCTTGGCGAAGTCTGCTAAGGTTGGTGTACGGGATGGACCTAGGTTGGGCTGTGATGCATGATTGCATGAATGGTTCGTGGATTGTATGGTTATGGGCCAAGCCCATACGTATGGAAATAAGTGTTGTGATTATGCACCGTGTCAGTAGACTCACCCAATTATTTTCCTAACATTTCAGGTGATTCATGAGTTGGACCGTGCGGAGAGGAAGCCAGGTGGCCCATGCAGATGAAGATGTTTTTAGTTAGTTTTAATATTAAGTATTTCGCTTAAATAATGGTTGTAATAAAGGCCTTTCTATTTATTTTTGGAATTATTTTATTATTATCTTTATTATGGTTTGTTTAAATTGAATACTATGTGAAGTTTGATTTTATTTTAATCAGCTTATTTATATGCTAAAGTTTTATTTTGGGCATTTTATAATATTTTATAATAACAAAGATTTACTTATACTTTTCCAATAAACACTTGTACTCAAAAGTTAGTATATTTTCATGTTTTATTCTAAGTCAAAAAGTTTTTCAACCGTTTTTCCGCAGTGACATAACCAGATTCGGTCATAGTGAATGGGCCGGGTTTGGGGATGTTACAAAATTGGCCCAATAACACTTTGCAAAATCGGCCCATTAGAGCAATATATCAAATTGGCCCATTTAATCACATATCAATTCGGCCCATTTAGTCACATATCAAATTGGCCCATTTAGTCACATATCAATTCGGCCCGTTTAGTCACATATCAAATTGGCCCATTTAGTCACATATCAATTCGGCCCGTTTAGTCACATATCAAATTGACTCATTTAGTCACATATCAAATTGGCCCATTTAGCAAAATATCATATTGGCCCTTTAATCAATATGTCCAATCGACCCATAAGACAATATGTCAATTCAGTCCATTAAGCAATATCGTATTTCGGCCCTTTAGGGGCATTTCGGTAATTCGGTAATCTTACCCACTAAAGGTATTTCGATAATTCGGCCCATAAGGGCATTTTCGTAAATTGGTAATATTACCCACTAAGGGTAATTTGGCAAGTTCGCAATCCAGACTTAACTACTAATTTGGGCATAAAAATTTAAACTATCCATTTGCATCGTACTGACTAAATTGACTATAACTTGAGTTAGAAAACTCAAATCTAAATCCGTAAATTTTCCTTGAAACTAGACTCAAATATATTCTTACTAAAATTTTTCCAGAATTTTTGGCTTAACCATTTAGTACAGTTTATTCCTTAAATATTCCCTTGTTTCACTGTCCAATGATTCTGACCTCTCCTTCCTTAATTTCAAATATCTCACTGTACGGTTTCCATATACTGCTTCCACTTGGTTGGATCTCTAAGGAATCCATACATATAAATTATATCCCATAATTCACTTTGTACAATTTTAGATGATTTTTCCAAGATAGATCAGGGAACCACGAAATCATTCAGAACCAGTCTCACTAAAATTAACATATCTCAGAATATAAAATTCCTTTTCCCTCTCCGTTTCTTCCTTATCAAAATAGACATAGTAAGATTTTATTTGATATCTCATTCACTTTCTAATTCCCTTTCTCCTATTTTTTGTGATTTTTTAAAAACACGTCACTGTTTCTAACTGAAACTGTTTTATTACAAAATATAATTACCACTACGATCATATGCACGCCCAAATGATTACGGATGCCGATTTTTGGTTTTCTTCGGTATTTCGACCGATTCACAGAATATTTCATACAAAATTTCAGAGAAGTGTGAGATTACACACCATTTCAGATATGTATACGGAAGGTACGGGATTACACACCTTATTACGGGATCCATAACATGATACTCTTCACGGCACCTAAAAGTACAATCGGTCAACAATTATTCCAAAACCAATTTACAACTTCATCCAAGTATTGTGATTGATTAACAATCTATATCACTTACCAACAATCCAAGTCTCTTATTACGAGGGATAGATCGAGCGATTTAGTCCCTAAAAATATAATCGATTAGTCACAACCACTATCTCGTTAAGCAAAATAACCGGTCAACGAAAAGATCCAAAAAGAACCATGATGAATCCCTTACCTTAACGATATTGGTTCCAATTTCTAACGATTAAATGATAACTTTGGAAACTCTAAGTTTCAATTATAAACCGTAAAAGTAACATATTTTAATCCCATATTTAGTATGCTTTTATATGAATTTATCCTCGATTTATGTAAAAAGGTGCTCTTAATCCTTTCTTTTCATGTCTTATACTCAGGAGAACACCTAAGGATAAAAAGAACGTAAAACGGGCTTAAAATGGATCAAATTGGGCCAACCCAAGAAGTCGACACGGCCTGGGCTTTATTCCACACGGTCGTGCCTTGCTATCCACCTAGAACACGGCCTGTCACTAATTTACACGGCCGTGTCTCGTCGACAAAAAGCCCAACACGGCCTATCCCCGATATGCATGGCTGTGTCCCAATCGACAGACCCGAAGCACGGCCTGACCCTCGACTTGCAAGGGCGTGCCACGGCCGTGCGTAAATCAATAGAATAGAGACACGAGCTGAGCCTCAATTTACACGGGCGTGCCTTAGCCGTGCCCCTGCCGCAGGAAAGAGCAATTTCACTCGGAATAGGATGCTTGGAGCCCAAGAAACGCAATCCTAAGTCTACTCAAACACCTAGGCTGAATTGTACCTGAATTATGAGTACTTAGGGGACAAGTAAAGCATCCCAAAAGTCTATAAAAACACCCCAAGGTGGCTATTCAAGGGGTCGATCATTGAGCAGATTTTTCTACCAAGCCTTTCTCGTTCAAGGATTGTCTCGAAGATAGCCAATTGATCCATCTCGAAGAGTCGGAGTTCTACTCAAGATGGAGGATCTCCTCTTTAATTCCTTCAGGGGGTTTTAGATTTCTTATGTTTTGTTTTATCTTTTCTCTTGAGATGTTTTCTTATTTAGTTATGAACTAAACCCCTCAGATACCTGAAGGGGATGAAACCTATGACTGATTTTGTTATTTAATTCTTTCGGTTTATATGATAAATACTTAGTTTGTTCTTAATTATGTTGCATAAATTTACCTGATGTGCTTAGGTGGAGGAGGAATAGACCCTGCCTTAGAGTAGATTTAGCATAATTAAGCGGAGTTGATCGGGCGCCTAGAGATAGGGTTACGAGATTTTACCGGATTAGGGTGAAACCTAATATGGGAGTCCGTTGATCGATTTACTGCTTCCTTGGGGGGTTACTATAATAGAACAAGAGTTCCACTAATTAACCTAATGTTAGACATTATTCGCTTCGAGAGAAGGTTTAATATAGGTTAGGGAGTCTCACAGATCAGGCTAAGTAAAGAAATCATATGAATTGAAAAGGTAGATAATAAGTGAAGTCATAGGTGGATTCTTCTCGTCCTTATCAATTGAGTTTTCTTCAAAGTCTTTTCCCAAAGTTTTGTTCTTTTGTCTTTGCATTTAAGTTTAAGTATTTCATTTGTTTTAGATTAATAAACCAATCACTCCATATTTTAAGCTAAATAATAGAAAGAAAGTGAGTAGTAGTACTTTTAGGTTCCTTGGGTTCGATAAGATATTCTTGCCTGAGCTATACTACTGTTCGATAGGTGCGCTTGACTCTATCGTTGTCGCAGTCAGTCTGCAGGTTCGATCACTCTTTTATAAATATTAAAACTGGACTGTTTTGCAGCGATCAAATTTTTGGCTCAATTGCTCGGAACTCCTAAAATATTAAGAAAACTCTATTTCTATTACTTTAGCCATTATTTTAATTTTTTTACTTCTCTTTTTTTATACATATATTTTTGTTTTCTAAATTTCTTCCTTTCTTTTTCAGCAGTACATCTAGTTTATGACTAGAAGAAATCTGAGAGGCCCATTAGAATACGAAAGTGACATTGAAGTCGCCGTCAGAGAAATCGCAGAGAAATTAGACGAGCCCTAGACTATCACAGAGAGAACAAAGAAGGATCCAATCCTCTTGAAGGGATGGACGAAAACAATCCACCGCCAAATGTGCAAGACGATGTAATGCTCTGCGTACTATGTATGATTATGCTAAACCTAATTTAATAGGAGCGGAATCTAGTATTGTTAGGCCCGCTATAGCTGCTAATAATTTTGAATTAAAGTCTAACACAATACAAATGATTCAACAATTTGTTCATTTGATGGTTTGAAAGATGAAGATCCAAACACTCATATATCTAATTTTTTTAGAATTCTATGATACCTTCAAAATAAATGGCGTTTCTGACGATGCCATACGTCTTCGGTTATTTCCTTTTTCATTAAGGAATAAAGCAAAGCAGTGGTTGAACTCGTTACCACGAGGGTCAATCACCACATGGGATCAAATGACCGAAAAATTTCTTTTAAAATATTTTCCACCGGCCAAAACGGCCAAATTTAGGAATGATATATCTTCTTTTGTGCAGAATGATGCAAAAACATTATATGATGCATGGGAAAGATATAAGGATCTCCTAAGGAGATGCCCACACCACGGATTACCTATGTGGCTTCAAGTCCAAACTTTTTACAATGGTGTGAATTCTCCAACAAGGCAAATGATTGATTCATCAGCCGGTGGAACTCTGAATAATAAAACTCCTGAAGCGGCTTACGATTTTATTGAGGAGATATCGTTGAACACCTATCAATGGCAAATTACAAGGGCTAAACCGACAAAATTAGCCGGAGTTTTTAACATAGACGCAGTGACAATGTTGTCAACACAAATGGAGTTAATGAATAAAAAGCTTGATAATTTATGTTCTTCACAGGTACATCCAATCATGCAATGCGAAGCGAGCGGGAATGTGGCGAATTCTGAATACCCACCTTACCAACCAGGAGCAGAAAACGAGTAGACAAACTATATAGGTAACAATTTCAGATCTAATAATAATCCTTATAGTAACATTTACAATCCAGGTTGGAAAAACCACCCAAATTTTTCGTGGGGAGGACAAGGAAATCAAAGGCATCAACTGCTTCCAAATTACCAAAATCAACCTTATCCACCGAAAAAGAAACCGAGTCTTGAAGAGATGTTGAAAAAGTTCATGACAGACACAGATGCCCGTCTCCAAAGAACTGATACAATGCTTGATAACCAAGGAATATCAATCAAAGAAATCAAGGAACAAGTTGGGGAAATCACTAGGTCAGTAGGACAACTTACAAAGCTTGTTTCAGAACGACAACAAGGACGTCTACCAAGCAACACAGAAATAAACCCAAAAGAATAGATACAAGCCATCACATCTTAAGAGGATACAAAGGTAGTCAAGCCCACCCCAGTACAAGAAACCAAGGAAGAAACAGGTAAAATAGAGGTAGCATAAGAAAAACTGGTAATTAAAGAGTACCACCCTCGAATACCTTATCCCGAAGCATTGAAAGGAGATGATTCAGAGGAACAATTTGGTAAGTTTCTAAAACTTCTAAAGAAATTACCCATTAACTTACCTCTTCTTGAAGCTCCTTTTCAAATGCCCGATGCAAGGAGATTTTTAAGACAGCTCTTAACAAACAAACACAAAATAGATGAAGAGCACCATGTGGAACTTAACGTAACATGCTCAGCAATGCTACAAAACTGACTACCGCAGAAATTAAAAGATCCAGGGAGTTTTACAATTCCATGTTTAATTGGAGAACTCATACTTCATGTAGGAGATGAATCAGTCAATCTTCAAGCTTTCAACTTAGCCAGAACCACAGAAGATGAAGGTAAGAAAGTCATTTCAATAGATAATCAAATTATTCAACCTCCATCGCAGGAAACATCACGAAGCATTAAAACTGAACCAAAACAAAAGCATACGATCAACAATTTAGAAGAGCAGAAGATATACACCAAAGAAAAGCCGGATCCACATGAAGTAAAACCTAAGGAACCATCAGAAGAGCTCATAGGAACATCAAATCACTTTAAAATAGGAGACCAGGTGCTGCTAGACAAAGCCGATCTTCACATCACTTCAACAGACTTGAGGACAAAGGGAGAAATTCTTCCTAAGGTACACGAAATCTTCCCCCACAACACAGTAGAGGTAAGTAACCCAAAATTCGATAAATTCAAGGTAAATGCTTCTCGACTCCAACTTTGTCATGAAAATAAAATCGCAAGCATGAGGGAAGATATTCAAACCTTTAAACCTCCCTGAAATTTTCAAACATGAGGACAGTCTAGCTTAAGACTATAAATGAGCACTTCTCGGAAGGTAACCCGAACATTAACAGTATTTATTTTCAAATTTGTTTTCAGTTTCTTTTCTTTCCATCTTTCTTTCCTAAGTATTTAGTTGGAAACTAACACAAAAGTGCAGATTTCCAGACCACACGGCCTTACACACGGCTATGTCCGTGGCCGTGTGGACCACCAGAAATTGCCACACTGACAAGAGCAAGGCCGTGCAAGTCAGTCCAACCACTCTCCGATGTCACGAGTCCAACCACCCTGAAGCACGAGCATCGACAAAAATAGCACGACCGTGCCTCATAACCGTGCTAAGATACTGACTTATTTAGCACGGAAAGACCACGCCCGTGCACTCCAACCATGCTCCTATACTGATTTTTTAGGAACGGGCGTGCAAACCAACAAAACGGGCATAGAAGGACAACACACCCCACAACACGGCCGTGTCATACGGCCGTGTTAATCGACACACCCTCTGTACATAGGCGTGGGAACGTGCCAGATTTGAAATCCTATTTAAATCCCCACAGCCCGTCCTCTTTGTCCCATCTTCTTTCTTATTTCTTCTCTCTCTTTTCTTTCAAATTTTTCTTCCTATTCATAGAAAAGATCCAAGACACGTGAGCAACACAAAGATCATGCCGAAGAAACGTAAGCATCATCTCCTCAGAGGAGACCTCAACATGAGTTCATGCCAGCAGCTTCACTTAATTGACACGTCAAGGGTATTGAAAACCTTTTCGGTTCTATTTTTCTTTTCTCGTCTCCTTTATTTTCCTTATCTTTACTTATTTCCTGCTTAAATTAATTTATTTCATATTAGTTTCTTGGTTCTAGTTTCTAAAGGCTACTTGGGAATCACGCACCACAGCCTTCGAGGTCACACCTACTTCGCAAACCATCCAACAATAAGGACTCCTTAGTCCATTAGTCTTTTCTTTCAATTTTAGTTTTCTTATTAGCCTCTTTCTTTTTATTTCCTTAATCTTTAAATATATTATTAGTATATTATTATTATTTCTCTAGATCTCTTGACTATATCTTCACAGGCTACCCAATTTCTTCATCTAGCAAATTGCTTTTCGGTAGCCACCCCACCAGGCCCATAGAAAACACCATCACCGCTACCAAAGATGCCAGGGATCATCCAGATTTCAGGGAGTATTACTTTCCCCACTTATCTTTCTGATTTGGCACATAAATTTCATTATCTATCTTTGTACATTGAGGACAATGAACATCTTAAGTGTGGGGGTAATAGTGCCTAACTTTTTGCATAATTCTCAAATCCTGAAATTAGTCTTGATCTTAAGTATATATCTCATATTACTAATTAGGAAGAAATTTCTAATGATTTATGATTTTTATTGATATGTTTTAGAGTAAGTCATAGTTAATTGTGTAACACCCTTAACCCGTATCCGTCGCCAGATTAGGGTTACAAGGCATTATTAGACATAATATAGTTCACCCAGATATTCCTTACATTTCATAACTCAAAATCTAATCACTTTAATATTTGAAACTTTAACAATATCAAGTCTTTAAATAAAACAACATAACTTTCATAATCAAACCATACTTCAGCATCTATCAATCCATATTGTTATAAAGCTCAATACAGTACAAATTTAAACATCAAATGATCCACAGTTTACTATTAAATTTTCACCCATTTAAATGATATTAGTGATATAAAACATAACCAAACTAACTTTAATGGCCAATTTACCATTTGCATATTTTCCTAAAATCAAAACCATATCTAAACATAGTTACTGAATTCCATACCAACTTATTTCTTTAATCATTCCTTGATTATAACAATTCACATGCTATTCGCAATAATATAAGATAGATTAACCACATTGCATATTAACCATACATGTATATACACACTGTAACATCCTAAAATTGGGCCCAATAGGCCTTGAGAATGGGAACGTTTAACATTTTTGAGATGCATGTAGCACTTAGAATGTTATGGTAAGGTATTAATGGGCTTGTGCATTGTGTGTAATGTTATGTTTAATATGTTAATTTGAGGTTCGCTTAGGCCCAAATAATTGGGTCAAAATTTTGGCGACCAAGGTGAGCTAAGGGGGACGGCACAAGGCTATAATTTAGGGATTATTTTGTTTAATTAATGAGGATAACAAGTCGAGAAAATAAAGGGAGAGTTGGTGCAAATGTGGCCTCTTATGGATGAGTGTTTTGATAGGGATAAGGGATAGAAGGATAGAGGAGAAAAGATAGGAGTTATCTTCTGAGTATAGAGTTGGCCGAAATTCCATCTCTTGGAGGGGGTGCCGAAATTCCCTATAAATAGGGGGTACCTCTTCAATTCCGGCATTTTGAACCCCATTTTCTTCTCTCATCTTCCTGTCAAATTCTCGTTCTTCTTGGTAATCTCTTTTCTTTTGATTTCTTCCAAAGTGAAACCCTAAGTATTCTTTCTATCCACTTTCTTTTCACTTTCCTTCTAAGCCGAAACACTTCACTCAGTTTTTCTAAAAGCAAAAATGCATCAGTTCATCTTTTTTGAGATTTTCATAAAAGCTAAAATCGCTAGATCTCATCTCCTGTGGTTGCCGAATCCTATTTAATGGAGTCTACTTGTGCTAGAATCTAAAAGAAACAACAGGTAAGTGTTGATTTTGGGATTTCAATGTTCTTTTGCTTTTCAAAGTCCTTGTTTCACACTTATTTCACACTTCTTATTTCACACTTCTTTTCGGCATTCAGGGATTTGAAGAAGGAGGCCAATCGCATAGATCTCTAAGTTATAGAATCGTGTTACTTTTGAGATTTCAAGGTAAGAGGATTTGTTTATTTATATATATAAAATTGGGTAGAATACTAACCATGGCCGAATATAGGAGAGGGCATATTTTCACAGTTTTTTGGCTTTTAAGCAAAGTTATAGATTGAGGATAATAGATCTGGATATCAAGGACATCAACTAAGAATATTGGATTTCACGATATTAGGTGTGTAATACTTTCCCACCATTTAGATCTGTCTGTTAAATACCTGTTTATAAGTATTATATGTTGTGATAAATGCCGAAATCCCAGTATAAAGATGGAAGCCCAAAGAGGGTAAAAGCGAATCACCGTGTTAGTGAATATTTTGATTATATGTTATAAGTGTATTGATTTTGTGATTGCATGGGTGGGTTTGATGAAAGGAGGAAGTTATACGTTATATGTGTAGTGATTTTTACCGTGATCTATTATATGTTGTAGCGGCTTTTGTCGTGATCTCGTTATAAGGGCTTGACCATGATATGTTGATGAGCAAAGATGACCGCCATCTTGGCGTAGCGGTGTGGGTTGATTGTAGAAATCCCCAATGGTGTGAACGGTTGGTACGGGGCATGTAGCGGATGGAAACACGGGCAAATGGGTTGGGCCTTGCATATTATTTGTTATATATGTACATGAATTTATTATTCTATTTTTATGGGTTAAGGCCCAAATCAATTGGTGCATGAAGGTTGCACACTGAGTCTCACGACTCAACCAATTAATTAACATTTCAAGTAACACTTAGTGCATCGGACCGGGCTGGAGAGGAGCGCGAGGTGGCCATGCAAAAGAATATGTGGATCCGACAAAAAGACTCAAGCTAATTATTTTTATAGTATGTTTTATTTAATGGATTTTAAACCTCGTTGTAATAAGGCCATGGGCCACTAGTTTATATCTTGTTTTATTATGGGATAAATTATTTTTAGTTATTCAAACATTTATTTTAATTAAACTAAGGCATGTAATTAAGTTTGGGTTTTATTCATAAAGGCATATTTTATATAAATTACATTTGGGCTTTCTGACAACACGATTTGTTTTACAAAAATTTCCTTAGTGACATACCAGATCCGGTCGTGGTGTTTGGGCCGGGTTTGGGGTGTTACAAATTGGTATCAGAGCTCGATTCAAAACTCGACTTTGGGTTTTGGGCTCAAAACATTTTCTAAAAATGGTTTTTTTTTGAAACATGCATGTTTAAAAATGGTACAGGGTTTGTTTTCTCGGCATGGCACCTGCGTCTCCGGCCTAAGTCCGCCAGGTAAGTATTCAAAACTCCTTGTGTGATCCATATATGAATATGGGCTTGATGGGTTTTATAGGACGTAGGTTAGATCAGTTAGACTTTGATGGACTATAGGCTTAGGTTAAACAACTTCTTAAATTACATAAGACTTAAATTATCCAAACAAATCCTGTGAACTGATCACTGACTTAAGGTGTGGCAACAGGCACACGCATGTCTAGGAATGGATACGGTGAGAGCTTAGTATTTAAGCAGTCCTAGTGACTCACCTCCTCTTCACCGAATCCTATCAGTGCGTGGTACTGCTCACCTTAAGCCATGTTAGGGTGTGGTAATGGCTATACGCATGTCTAGGAGTGGATACAGGGAGAGCTTGGTATTTAAGCAGTCCTAGTGACTCACCTCCTCTTCACTGGAATCCTACCTGGTGCGTAGTGACTGTTCACCCTAACCATGAGGACGTGTTGATAGGCCAAAACCTATAACTAAAACCCGAAAGGGACCAGCCACCTTGTTTTGTACAACCCTAAAGTAAACATTGGTTTTGAAATCACTAAAGTACCCTTGATTCGTAAAAATTTCCCGATTTGAAAAATGACCAAAATACCCCTAATTTGCAAATTGACCAAATTACCCCTGACTTGTAAAATTATCGAAATACCCTCGGTATGAAAAATTATCGAAATACCCTCGGTATGAAAAATTATTGAAATACCCCTGAATTAAAAATTACCAAAATACACTTATTTCGTAAAATCACCGGAACCATATTTTGGAAATTACGAAAATACCCTTATAGGTTAAAATTACGAAAATACCCCTGGGTAGTGAAATGACGGAAATACCCTTAAGTGATGGATGCTATTTGTATGTTGGTGTGTATAGATGTTGAATGTGCATGGTTCCTAGAATTAAGAAGACTGAAACCTGTAGATAGGTTTGAATTCGAAAGAACTACTTTTAAAACTATTATTCATAAGACTATTCGTGGTTAATCAGTGGAAGAAAACTAATAATTCATAAAATTCTTAATCAGAGAAACACTAATCGGTAGTATTAGTACAAGGGGACGAAGACGCTCCAGAAGTGAATAATGGTGCGTATCCTACCATAGTATACTAAGTGTTTATTTGGCTTTGGAATTAGAGTGCGCAGCGAAAGCATAGTGATGAGACTTAGGTAGTACGATTACTAGTTAGTCGAAAATTTTGAGGACGGAATTTCTTTAAGGAGGTTTGATTTGTAACATCCTGAAATTGGGCCCAACAGGCCTTGAGAATGGGAACGTTTAAAATTTTTGAGATGCATGTAGCACTTACAATGTTATGGTAAGGTATTAATGGGCTTGTGCATTGTGTGTAATGTTATGTTTAATATGTTAATTTGAGGTTCAGTTGGGCCCAAAGAATTGGGTCAAAATTTTGGCAGCCAAGGTGAGCTAAGGGGGGACGGCACAAGGCTATAATTTAGGGATTACTTTTGTTTAATTAATGAGGATAACAAGCTGATAAAATAAAGGGAGAGTTGGTGCAAATGTGGCCTCTTATGGATGAGTGTTTTGATAGGGATAAGGGATAGAAGGATAGAGGAGAAAAGATAGGAGTTATCTTTTGAGTACAGAGTTGGTCGAAATTCCATCTCCTGGAGGGGGTGCCAAAATTCCCTATAAATAGGGGGTACCTCTTCAATTCCGACATTTTGAACCCCATTCTCTTCTCTCATCTTCGTGCCTGAAATTCTCACTTCTTCTTGGTAATCTCTTTTCTTTTGATTTCTTCTGAAAGCCAAAACCCCTAAGTATTCTTTCTCTCCACTTTCTTTTCACTTTCCTTCTAAGCCGAAACACTTCACTCAGATTTTCTAAAAGACAAAAATGCATAAGTTCATCTTTTTCATGATTTTCATAAAAGCCGAAATTGCTAGATCTCGTCTCCTGTGGTTGCCGAATCCTCTTTAATGGAGTCTGCTTGTGTCGAATCTAAAAGAAACAATAGGTAAGTGTTGATTTCGGGATTTCAATGTTCTTTCAGCTTTTCAAAGTCCTTAGCCGAATGGCTATTAGAAACTAATCTCTTATTTCACACTTCTTTTCGGCATTCCAGGGATTTGAAGAAGGAGGCCAATCGCATAGATCTCTAAGTTATAGAATCGTGTTACTTTCGAGATTTCAAGGTAAGAGGATTTGTTTATATATATATAATCGGGTAGAATACTACCCATGGCCGAATATAGGAGAAGGCATATTTTCACAGTTTTCCAGCTTTTAAACAAAGTTATAGATTGAGGATAATAGATCCGGATATCAAGGACATCGACTAAGAATATTGGATTTTATGATATCATGTGTATAATACTTCCCCACCATTTAGATCATCATTAAATACATGCTTATAAGTATTATATGTTGTGATAAATGTCAAATCCCAAGATAAAGATGGAAGCCCAAAGAGGGTAAAAGCGAATCACCGTGTCGTTGAATATTTTGATTATATGTTATAAGTGTATTGATTTTTGTGATTGCATGGGTGGGTTTGATGAAAGGAGGAAGTTATACATTATATGTTAGCGGTTTTTACCGTGATCTGTTATATGTTATAGCGACTTTTGTCGTGATCTGTTATAAGGGCTTCGGCCATGATATGTTGATGAGCAGCATGACTGCCATCTTGGCGTGTAGCGGTATGGGTTGATTATAGAAATCCCCAATGGTGTGAACGGTTGGTACAGGGGCGTGTAGTGGATGGAAACCTAGGAAAATGGGTTGGGCCTTGCATATTATTTGTTATATATGTACATGAATTTATTATTCTATTTTTATGGGTTAAGGCCCAAATCTATTGGTGCATGAAGGTTGCACACTAAGTCTCGTGACTCAACCAATTAATTAATATTTCAGGTAACACTTAGTGCATCGGACCGGGCTGGAGAGGAGCGCGAGGTGGCCATGCAAAAGAATATGTGGATCCCACAAAAGACTCAAGTTAATTATTTTATATTATGTTTTATTTAATGGATTTTAAACCTCGTTGTAATAAGGCCATGGGCCACTAGTTTATATCTTGTTTTATTATGGGATAAATTATTTTAGTTATTCAAACATTTATTTTAATTAAACTAAGGCATGTAATTAAGTTTGGGTTTTATTCATAAAGGCATATTTTATATAAATTGCATTTGGGCTTTCGACAACACGATTTGTTTTACAAAAATTTCCTTAGTGACATACCGATCCGATTAGTGGTGTTTGGGCGGGTTTGGGGTGTTATTTACACTTATTCAATCATCATCTCAAATTTAATAACTTCTTCTTTTAATGCAAATATATGCATACGACCACAATGATTTGAACCATTTCAATATAACAAATAACCATAATATAGCATAGTTAACACATACTAATTCAACCAAATCCATTATTAGTATTTATTTATATAATTAAACCACTATGGCCGAACCACCTTTTAGATAAATGTCCATTATCTATATTCACAAACTGAATTAATGCATGACTAAAGAATCATTATCGTGGCATTATTAACGATACACAACTAAAACTTATCCATCAACCAAATATTAACTACTGCACACATAAGAATGACCAAAATTATTTAGACATCTAATATTAACCTTAAGAAGAAGCCATACACAATCAAAACCATATTCCTCAACTATCTTCACATTTAGGTCGGTCATATAAAAATCTACCTCATATAATAAGCTATAAGATGTATTCTAAGATGAGTTAAATACTTAATCCTATGCATGACATAAATAATATAAATCAACCATACTACTAGCACAAGTATAATTACACTATGAAATACTATATTATGGTGTATAAATACCATGGTCGAAAACATTAAGGACCACAAAACCATAATTTAGCCATTTTCGCATGGCTATATACATTAAGAAAATATCATATAAGTATTAAACTAGCCTATACATGCCTTAAGTTCAAAAATCCAAACTTTAAAAATACCAAAGTAGGTTGATAGTGTGAATGACTTTGTTGACAATCCCCTGAGCTCGTAGCTTGATCAAAATCTATAAAATTGAACAACAATCACACAGAGTAAGCTAACTTAGCCTAGTAAGCCTTAAGCAAAAATATAATCATTTAATCAAACAATTAAACATTATTAACCAGTCCTTTGATAACCTTAATATAATTTCTTAGCACAATTATGCCATCATCCTTACAAAGTAATTTAATTATCACTTATCAATTCCATATAATCATATATGTTTCCGTAGACAATAGATTGAATAAATACCAAGTACATACTTACTACTTATAACCGAATATACACATATAATAGTATCCTTTAATCTTCATATGTATACTATTATAAAATCTATATAATGTTGTTTCATCCACACCTATAAGGCCGAATATACAAAAGCACATTGTTAATTCACTAGTTCAATATACATTACATGTATATTTACCCTTTTGGCCGAATCTACATGACACATTCATGTTCACATTCAAATCAACTTTCAATATAGCATACACATCATTTATAAGGCCGGATACCATTAATAGAATTTTTTTTTTTACGAATATGCCTCAATTATAACTCAACCAAAGAGTATCAATCATAATATACTAACTTACCTTATCCCGTACAACCAATAAGCTTTCGGTGCACGAACAATTAGCTCAATTATTGTACTCAAAATTCCACATCTATAATGATCCATTGAAACACATACATATGAATAATCACCGGCATAAAGCCTGCTAGGCATAAAGCCTTAAACAAACGCATCGGCACTAAGCCTGCTAGATCCGAGGTCTGATATTTAATCACCAGCATTAAGCCTGCTAGGCAATAAGCCCATTATACTTCACCGGCACAAGGCCTGCTAGGCATTAAGCCCGATACACTTCACCGGCACAAGGCCTGCTAGGCAATAAGCCCGATACATTGAAACTATTCATTCATCTCATACACATTACATATTACTAATATCACATATATCACATATAATTCATATCACTATAACATATCAAACTCAATTTAATATAACTACATTTCATTATTAAATCACTTACCACATTTGGCTTTGGCCAAATCCACATTTATAATCTCATAATTCAGCATGTAATCAAGGTTATAATAGATATTAACGGTATTTAATTGCTTAAAGTCTTACCTCGGGTATCGTCGGACGTCAAGAACCATCTATTCGTTAACCTTCGCCTTTCCCCGATCCAAGTCCATTTTTCTTTGTTCTTGATCTAAACATATTAAATTTAAGCTCATTCAAATATATTTCATTTCAATTTAATCCAAAAACACCTAAATGGGTAAATTACCATTTTGCCCCTAATGTTTCACCTTTTTACAAATTAGTCCTATTTGCACAAAACACAAAATATGCAAAATCTCCCAACAATATAGCTAGGCCGAATCTTCCACATAGCCATATAAGTCCTTGCATTTCATTTATTTTTCATTTTAACCCCTCAAAAATTTATTTTCTCAATTTAGCCCTATTTACTCAAAATCACCAAAAATCTCAATACAAAACATATTAATCTAACATATATCTTTCATAATTCATCAACTACCATCATAAAACTCATGAACTCATCAATGGAACATTTCAAAATATTCATCAAAATAAAAAATTTAAGCATGGGTCTTGAAGTATTCGAAGCAACGGTTACAAAAACGTAAAAATTATCGAAAACCGAGTTAGAATCATACCTTGATTAAGCTTAACAATGGCCGAAAGTTTGCTTGGGTTTCTTCTTTCCTTCTTTCCTTGGTGAAATAAATAGAAATTAAGAACACATGTTTCCTTATTATATTATTGACTTATTTTATAATATAACCTTTTAACATATAATATAATGTATATAAAAACATATCATTATAATATTAAAGCCAAATGCGGTCCACTTATAAGCAATTTGGCTAATTTACAACTCAAGTCCTCATACATAAGAAGACAAATCAAATTAACCATAGTAATATAATAAAAACTACTTTTACCACTTATGCAATCCAATCCTTTTCCTTAAATTAACCACACAAATAGGCAAATTAACTCACGAAATTTTAACACATGCTCTATCATAGATCATAGACTCAATATAAAATATTAAAATATTCTACTGACAAAGATTCATGGTTTCGATTAAGGTCAAAATTGGGCTGTTACATTTGTTTTATATAATATAACTTATATTATAATATTTATTATTTAATAAACCATTACCAAATAAAATAAGCCATTCATCACATTAATGTGCCATCCACTACATGTCAAAAAGGCCAATTTACCCTCCACCTTAAAAAGCCACATCAATTTAGCCATTAATCAAATAAGAGGCCACTTTTACTAATTATGCAATTTAGTCCTTTTGTCAAATTAAACACACAGACAGTCAATTTAACTCACGTAAATTTAGCACATGCTAATTCACATATCAACTGCACAGAATATAATATTAAAATATTATACGGACTTGGATTTGTGGTCCCGAAACCACTGTTTCATCTAGGGTGTAAACCGGACTGTTACAAATTGTGCATTGGCAATTAAATGTGAAGAATACTAGAGAATCGAGCATGATAAGTCTACTTTCTAAAATTAAAATTGATAGGTTGTTGAACCTAATTTGAGTATCACCTTGAAGTTCAAAATTTATAAGGATTGATGTCAAAACACCCATAATTTTTGTAAGATTTTGAGCCTTATAGAGCATATACCCTTTTTCATGCTCACTTTAATTGATTATGAGTGTGTCAACTTTGAACTGTTATTCTAGAACTTGCCTTGTTTATACATGTCGAGACCACACACTGAGATGATAAAGGCACCTAGGTTTTAACCTGTTCACAACACTAAAAAGCCTATCCATACAAATTAACCCCTAGTAAACCCAATTGAATCCTAACAACCTTTTTATTGACTCACCCACTAATATTAACCCAAAATCCATTTGTATTTGTTATCAACATTCCACTACCCCTTTATCGAGAATTTATTTGATCAATTGCCGAATTAGGCTATTTCAAAGTTTCTTCTATTATGTTTATTTTAATTTATTCTTAAAAAAAATCCAATTATATTCAATATTAGTAGTAAATAAAAGAGCTTAGATCATTTAAAACTCTAATTGTTGAAGAAAAAGCTCGTATTAAAGTATTATAAAAAATACTCCTTACTATAGAGTAATTATCAATAGTAATATTAGTAGTTTTCATTCGAAGTCAAATTCATAATTAAGTTCAATTTCTAGTTAGGTAAATTGTCAAGTCAGTCTCTATTCTAACCTTCTAATTCAGCCTTTATCCACACCTTTAACCCTAGCCCCATTACAACCCTGATTAAAGACCTTTTGATTTGTGTATCATCTCATATACAGTGGTGGAGATTTGGTTTTTTAGGCAAGCCTATGGGATTAACTTTTCAGGTTTGACTTAGAGTGCTTATTTCTTAAACCTTAAACATTTTGAGTGATTTGAGTGAATCTTCTCTGGGGATGTCAATCCTTGTAGGTTTTGAATTAAAGGAAATTACTTAGATAAGGGGAGACACCTATGTTTTCATGCTACAAAATCATGACTTATCTCGTTTGAAACTTTAGGGCTCTTTGAATTAAATTATCCATGTATAAATTATCTATGAATTATGATGAGGCATTATTTATAGGAATTATGAATTATGGAAAGTTCATTTTAATTGTAAGTTGAAAACTTTGCTTGAGGACAAGCAAAAGTTTAAGTGTGGCGGTATTTGATAAACCGTAAAAGTAACATATTTTAATCCTACATTTAGTATGCTTTTAGATGAATTTATCCTCAATTTATGTAAAAAGGTGCTCTTAATCCTTTCTTTTCATGTCTTATACTCAGGAGAACACCTAAGGATAAAAAGAATGTAAAA
Source organism: Gossypium rotundifolium (assembly GCA_025506655.1). Classification (NCBI taxonomy): domain Eukaryota; kingdom Viridiplantae; phylum Streptophyta; class Magnoliopsida; order Malvales; family Malvaceae; genus Gossypium; species Gossypium rotundifolium. The sequence goes on along the minus strand of CP106727.1, from coordinate 31,804,664 downwards.
CGGGCTTAAAAAGAATCAAATTGGGCCAACCCAAGAAGTCGACAAGGCCTGGGCTTTATTCCACATGGCCGTGCCTTACTATCCACCTAGAACACGACCTGTCACTAATTTACACGGCCATGTCTCATCGACAAAAAGCCCAACACGGCCTATCCCCGATTTGCATGGGTGTGTCCCAATCGACAGACCCGAAGCATGGCCTAACCCTCGACTTGCACGACGTGCAATGGCCGTGCCTAAATCAACAGAATAGAGACACGGGCTGAGCTTAATTTACACGGGCGTGCCTTACTCGTGCCCCTGCCGCAGGAAAGAGCAATTTCACTCAGAATAGGATGCTTGGAGCCCAAGAAACGCAATCTTAAGTCTACTCAAACACCTAGGACGAATTGTACCTAAATTATGAGTACTTAGGAGACAAGTAAAGCGTCCCAAAAGTCTATAAAAACACCCCAAGGTGGCTATTCAAGGGGTCAATCATTGAGCAGATTTTTCTGCCAAGCCTTTCTCGTTCAGGGATTGTCTCGAAGATAGCCAATTGATCCATCTCGAAGAGTCGGAGTTCTACTCAAGACGGAGGATCTCCTCTTCAATTCCTTCAGGGGGTTTTAGGGATTTCTTATGTTTTGTTTTATCTTTTCTCTTGAGATGTTTTCTTATTTAGTTATGAACTAAACCCCTCAGATACCTGAAGGGGATGAAACCTATGACGGATTTTGTTATTTAATTCTTTCGGTTTATATGATAAATACTTAGTTTGTTCTTAATTATGTTGCTTAAATTTATCTGATGTGCTTAGGTGGAGGAGGAATAGACCCTGCCTAAGAGTAGATCTAGCATAATTATGCGGAGTTGATCAGGCGCCTAGAGATAGGGTTACGAGATTTTGTTGGATTAGGGTGAAACCTAATATGGGAGTCCACTGATCGATTTACTGCTTCCTTAGGGGGTTATTATAAGAGAATGAGAGTTCCACTAATTAACCTAAGGTTAGACGTTATTCGCTTCTAGAGAAGGTTTAATATAGGTTAGGGAGTCTCACGGATCAAGCTAAGTAAAGAAATCATATGAATTGAAAAGGTAGATAATAAGTGAAGTCATGGGTGGATTGTTCCCGAAGGTATCGTCCTTATCAATCGAGTTTTCTTCAAAGTCTTTTACCAAAGTTTCATTCTTTTGTCTTTGCATTTAAGTTTAAGTATTTCATTTGTTTTATATTAATAAACCAATCACTCTATATTTTAGGCTAAATAATAGAAAAAAGTGAATAGTAGTACTTTTAGGTTCCTTGGGTTCGATAAGATATTCTTGCCTGAGCTATACTACTGTTCGATAGGTGCGCTTGCCTTTATCATTGTCGCAGTCAGTCTACAGGTTCGATCACTCTTTTATAAATATTAAAACTAGACTATTTTGCAGCGATCATTCGGCCTTCCACTATATTTCTACGGAGAAGAAAAGTGATTTCGTATGAGAGAAGGTATGATGATGGTTTCAGCCAATGTGACCATCCCACACCAAGACATAGATTCGGCACTAAGAGAAATAATAAAAATAAAATGTTGAAATGGATCACTTACCGATTGATCAAAGTATGAGTAGCAATATGGTTGAGAAGAAAATATGTATGAGATGAAAGATTTGGCTATAAAGAATTAGTGGACTCAATATTCGGCTATGGTGAAAAAATATTAGAGGGGAAGTGATTCTTGAAAGATTTTGCACAATGAAAAGAAGAAGAAGAAATAGAAAAATGATGGATTAGTTTCGGTTTTGAAGAAGGATGAGTGAACAAAAGAATTGGTCTCAAAGTTTGGGGTACAATCGACAAGAAGAAAGAAATGGAATTTGCACTCTCCAAGTTGTGTAGATTCGGTAAGGAGAAGAAAAGGAGTTTGGGGAGAAAAGAAAAATGATACCAAAACATCAAGCACCAAATTGGTTATCATCCTAGCCCCAAGTCGTCCACATTCATCCCCCCTAGGATAAGAGTTTGGTCACCAAACTTTCCAAAACACCACCCACAAAATAAGCCTCTTGTCCCCCTACTTACCTATTCCTTTTGATTCCTTTCTCTAACCTCAACCTTGCCTTATTCTTTTAGCCACCTTACCAAAAATAATGAAGTCCACCCTTGCCATAAATACTCATTGACCGACACATTAAGGAAGGAAAGAAAAAAATAAAAGTCACAATGCACACAAAGGGATTCGAACCTCTTCCGTCAAGGTAATACATGTGGTGCCATAATCTCTTTACTAATTGCTCATTTTTGCTAACCATTTACTCATTTATTTCTATAAGCTTTAAGGTCACTTACTTTCTCTCCTTAATAGGCTTAAACACAAAATTTCTCCTATAGCCAAACTTGAACCCGAAGCTTCCTAGGACCCCGTAAATTTCCAAAATCACCTTCCTAATAAGTCCAACTTGAAATAATGCCATTCTCTTATTCTCCAAATTTTAAACTTTCCTACGCCCAAGGCCCATTGGGCCCAATTTTTAGGCCCAATTTTGGGATGTTACAAAACACATGGTTTCGATTTCAGATTTGTAGATTTTGCAATCGAACCTATCGTTTGATAGTTTTCCAAAAATTTACCCTAGTGGGCCAGATAGCCCATTGGGCCCATTTGGCCCATTTCAGCTCTATCAGGCCCATTACAGCCTCAGTTTCATGAGAGTGCTCGTGACACGCTCTCAATGACTTATCGTCATTATTCACATTTCGATTTACCACTACGAGTGTTCACACGCTCGAGTGGTCACAGATGTCAATTTTTCAACTTTTCAGCTTTCAGCCGAATCACAAAACATTGCAAGCATGCATTTGGAAGCGTGTGAGATTACACACCTGATTTGGATTGCCAAGAAACCACTCTTCACTGCCCCTAGAATAATAATGATCAAGGGTTAGCTCAACTTCACAAAAGATTCATAGATCCAATTTCCATAACCCACTATAATCACTTACCACAACGTGATCTTCACTGCAGAGTTCTAAAATCCAGCCTTGCTTCCTGGCTACCACAACAAGTACCTAAAAGAAACCATTGGTGCACCAACGAGGTTAACATCCAAGCTATATTCGGTTCTCCTATAGGAAAGGAAGAAACTGACGCCAACTTCACTAGATAGGATCATATGAATAAAACTAACATCGAGTAAAAAGGGTGCTAAAATAACTTCACCTTACTGAAATCAAGATTAACAATCTATCTCCGATGGTTGCTAATGAATTCGGCCTACCCCCAACAAGAGTGTTTCAGTTTATGCTAAGAAGAGAAAGAAATGGGATCTGATGAAAATGAGAGGATGCCAAGCTTGATCTGAGAAATAGAATAGAATGAAAGAAAAAGAAGGAGAGTGAAACAAAAACCCAAAATCGGCTAAGAGAGAAGGTGTGGTTAACAACTTAAAGAAAAGAGAGAAGAGATAGAAAAGAAACTAAGCAAGTGGACAATTCCCCACAGGTTCGGCCAAGTCTTAATTGAAGAAGAAGAAAGAATGAGAAAATGTAGAAGTTCAGTTTTGGAAGGAAGAATTTGGCAAGTATGGTAGAAGAAGAGAAGGGGAGATGTGCATTCGGCTATGAAAAAAAGCCAAGAAAAGAATATGAGAGGAGAAGAAAGAAAAGGCTTGGTCAACAAATGAGAAAAAAGAAATAATAAAGACTGGGATTTCGGCTAACGAAAGTAAAGACGAAGAAATAAAGTTCAGAGAAAAAGGTCTCGAAAGGTCAAGAAATGTACCAAAAGAATGAGAAACAAAAGCTCCAAAAGAAAAACTTTCATAACCAAAAATGGGAGAAGAAAATGACCCTCCCAGCTCCTATGCAAATTCGGTAGCTACTATACAAATTCAGCACAACCACCAGAGAATCTCCCAAGTGCTGAATCCACACCACAAGGACCCCAAGATTCGGCCAACTTCCCTCACTCATCCATACCCATGATTTTCTCCTCTTTTTGCTCTACCAAACACTCTTCACCTCCCATTCAAACCATTTGACCAAGTCTTATCTCTCCCCTGAGTTCTAATCCAACTCCACCTCTTCTCCTCCCATAACATAAAATAAAAACCCATACATGCTGCTTGTGGGATTCAAACTTCCACCCTCCTTACTTCCCTTGTGATGCCACACCACAGTGCCACTTACTCACTTGTGTTAGCAAACCTACTTAATTAAACTTAAGTCCCACTTCTGCTAGCCCTTTCCCCTAAAGAACCAAAAACCAAAATTTTTCCAATGGCCTAACTTGAACTCGAGACTTCATAGAAACCCCGTAATCTTTCAAAATCACCTTCCTAATAGGTCCAACTTTAAATAATTCCATTATCAAATTCCCAAAAAAAATTTAAAACGCTCCTACGCTCAAGGCCCAGTAGGCCTAATTTTACTAGGCCCAAATTCGGGTCGTTACAGATACATTGAGCATGAAGTATGAGCTACAGTCAGATCATGGTCAAGAGCTAGTTTCGTTAGTTGGGAAAATTAAACTTTGGGCCTTAGGGCGAAAGCATATTTGTTGTCTATTTTATGTAAAGGATTTTGTTTTCTAATAAAGTTTTCTAAAATGAAGTTGAATCTAAATCTATGCCTTCTTTTTGCATTCATGCATTTGCATTACATCACATCATATGCATTTAAATCCATAGAGAGAGCCTAATTAGTTGAAATTATCACAGAGGTATACGAGCCAAGACAAAGAAAATGGATCAAAGAATTAAACAATTCTAGAGAGATATGCAAGACCAGATGCAAGAGCAATTGGCAAAGCTCCAACAAGAAATGAGAGACCAAATTTTGGAAGTCAAAGGAACATGGTGGCTCAAATGTCCCAGATGCTGAACGGGGAAATAGATAAAGGAAAAGGTCTCATAGTTAATGCTGAAGATAATGAGGACTTTTCTCGGGGTTTCACCCCACCACATGTGTAAACACAACCGAAGGAATATCTCTAAAGGCCATCTGTCATGATTAGGCCTCAACAACGGCAAAATGATGCTGGAGTACCCATGAATTTCAAAGTTGGCATAGGATCCAACCTAGGAGATAACCCTGCTAATCCTATTATCCCTGACCTAGATATAGCAGAGAGGGAGAGGACAAGAATTGAATCTTTAAGGAAGTTGGAAGACCGTTGTAGATGGTTGGAAGAGAAGTTCAAGGCTTTAGAAAATGCTGATAATCATCATTGAATTGATGCTAAAGGCCTAAGCTTGGTTCCAAATTTGGTGCTTCCTCGTAAGTTAAAAATGTTAGAATTTGAGAAGTACAATAGGACCAGCTGCCCTAAAGCCCATATCACTATGTTCTGTGGATGCATGACTGGTTATCTTAACAATGATCAACTCTTGATTCATTATTTTCAAGACAGTTTGGTGGGTGCAGCGTTTAAGTGGTACAATCAACTTAGCCGTGCTAAGATTAGCTCCTGGAGAGACCTAGCCCAAGCCTTCATGAAGCAATAAAATCATGTCATAGACATGATGCCTGACAGAATCATGTTGCATAAAATGGAAAAGAAGTCAAATGAAAGCTTCAGGTAGTATGCACAAAGATGGAGGGAGGTTTCCATGCAAGTTCAGCCACTGCTCTTAGAAAAAGAAACTACAATGCTTTTTATCAATACCTTGAAGCTCTCTTCATCACTCACATTATAGGAAGCACCACTAAGAGCTTTGCAGATATAGTGATGGCAGGAGAAATGATTGAAAATGCCAAAAGGGTGGTAAGATTGAAGTAGGGGAAACCACTGAAAGGTCTTCTCTTAAGAAAAAGGACAATGAGGTGAATAATACAAGTACATACAACAAAGGGTACTCAAAGGCAATCACTGTTAGCCAGCCAAAGGTAATTACGGCTGGGCAATAAGGGTCAGCAAGACAAGAATCTGGCACAAGGAAAAACTCTAAAAAACTTCAATTTACGCCAATTTTAATGATGTATAAGGAGCTATACCAAAGTTTATTCGACACACATGTGGTGTCCCCATTTTATCTACAGAATTATAGTCTCCATATCCTAAATGGTATGACTCAAACGCTCAATGTGATTACCACGTGAGAATAGCAGGTCATTCGATAGAAAACTACACTGCCTTCAAAAAGGTAGTCGAGAGGCTCATCAAAATGGGGATTGTAAAGTTTGATGATACATCTAGGTGGAGAACCTGTTACCTAATCATGGGGATAAAGGGATAAACGCGATTGGTGAAAGCGTTGTGAAAAGGATCAAGGAGGATATTGCAGAGGTAAATACTCCATTGAGTATGGCCTAGAGGGAAATGGTAAGAAGAGGACTGATATTATTAGATTTTGAGGAAGGATGTGAAGGAATAAAGGACTAATATGAGTTCCACAAAACAGAGGAGGTATAAGATCCAGGAATGTGTTGAGTTTAGGGTCTTGGTGCAAAGCCTTATGGACAATAAGGAATTGTAATTTTTTGAAGAAGGCTCAGAGGGAAGAAACATATGGGTGATAAAAGGAGAGTTGACAAACCAAAATTTCAATTATCCGAGGATTATCATTTCCCAACCGAGAAGCACGGAAGGCAGAGCACAAATCGCTCCTAAAGTCATAATCCAGAAACCTGTTTCCTTTTCCTTACAAGGATAACAAAACGGTACCTTGGAATTACGACTACAATGTGACAATACCAGGAGTGGAAAGCTCAGCTAGCACTTCCAAGAAGATCTAAAGTGAAGGGTCTTATTCACGAAGTGGAAGGCATTACGACTCGGTAAATGTCAGAACGGTGCCTGTAAAAGCAAAGACTTTGGTAGTTGAGCAGGAGAAAGAGGCTGAGGCACTTATCAATGAACTTGTGATGGAGGAAGAGGCTAAAGAATTTCTAAAATTCTTGAAGCATAATGAATACAGCATAGTAGAGAAGCTACGCAAACAACCAGCTCGCATATCAGTGTTAGCCTTGCTTTTAAGTTCAGAGGTGCATCATGAGATGAAAGTGTTGAACGAGACCTATGTTACCAAAGATATATCCGTCAACAAACTTGACCGTTTGGTTAGTAACATAAATGTCGACAACTTCATCTACTTTAGTGATGATAAAATTCCACCTGGGGGTATGGGATCGACCAAAGCTCTGCATATCACTACTCGTTGCAAGAGATACACTTTTCCAAGTGTGTTAATAGATAATGGATCAAATTTGAATGTCTTACCATTATCTACGCTAAAGAGGTTGCCTATAGACAGTTCTTACATGAAGACATGCTAGAACATAGTGAGATCATTTGATGGCACCGAGAGAAGAGTGATGGGAAGGATTGACATACCATTGTTGATTGGACCAAACACATATAAAGTGGACTTTTTGGTGATGGATATTAAGCCTTCCTACAATTGCTTGTTAGGAAGACCCTGGATTCATTCGACAGAGGCAGTGCCCTCATCACTGTATCAAAAATTGAAGCTAGTAACAGAAGGTCAGCTGGTTACTATAAATCCTGAGGAGGACATCATAGCAACCGTTACCAGTGATGCACCATACTTAGAAGCAAATGAGGAGGCCACTGAGTGTTCCTTTTGATCTTTAGAGTTCGTGAATGCCACATTCATTTTGGAATGGAATGAGGTGCCAACCCCAAGGATATCTAAGACCACGAAAATGAGTTTGCAAATGATGGTGGGGAAAGGAGCCTTACCAAGAAAAGGACTCGGCAGATATCTTCAAGGGGAGATCCAAGTTCCAATGCTGAAAGAGAAGAGAGATCATTTTGGCTTGGGTTTCAAACCAGATGTTAGACAGAGGAGAAAGGAAATGGAGAAAAAGCAAGAGAGAAGAAGAGCACGGTTGAATGGGGAAGAAGTCAAGTGGGAATCGATGACTTTACCTCACATATCCCAGACCTTTGTATCAGGAGGGATAATTCACCCTGAGAGAGGGTTATTGGAAAATGAAAATCCTCACATAAATGCCATACACAAGGAAGAAACTGGGCAAAGAAACCTGTTGGGCATTCGCCCTTATGAACCTAGAAACGTTTTGAACAACTGGACTGCAAAGGAACTTCCTGTAGTTTTTAGAAATTACACAGAGTAATATTCAGAACGCACTTGTTATTTTTAAACCTAGGAACAATAAGATTTCTTTTGTGAAATAGGCTCATGTTCAAATATCTTTTGTTTAATAAAATACATCCTTAATGATCAATTCTTGCAAATATTCTTTCATTTTTTTATTCTTTTAATTTTCTAATTTCATTCCAAATTTTTTATTCTCATTCATATCATGTGAATAGTTGTCCTCGAATTCATTTGTTATTTGTTCATTCTTTGGTGCCCACCATAGGTCCCTAGATATCAATGATATGAGCAACGATACTACAGATCCAGAGGTCCATTTTAAGCAAGACATGTGTTTAGAGGAATCTCAAGATTTTGAAGGTGACAGAGATTGTGACTTATCTCCAGATTTGTTAAGAATGGTAAAACAAGAGGAGAAACAAATTTTACCCCATGAAGAGGAGGTAGATAACATAGCCTTAAAGGAAGGGAAGGTTGTGAAAATTGGAACGTGCATAGCTGAAGATATAAAGCCAGACCTTGTTGAGTTATTACGGGAATTCAAAGACGTCTTTGGATGGTTATATCAAAAATACTTGGGCTAAGTACTGATATTGTATTGCATCGCCTTCTCATAAGAGAAGAGTGCAAGCTAGTCCAGCAAAAGCTACAAAGGATGAGGCCTGATGTGATGCTGAAAATAATAAAGGAAGTCAAGAAATAGTTTGATGCTGGTTTTCTACAGGTGGTCAAATACTCAGAGTGGGTTGCCAATATTTTTCTTGTCCCTAAGAAGGATGGAAAGGTTCGAATGTGCATAGACTATAGGGACTTAAATAAAGCCAGCCCAAAGAACAATTTCCCTTTGCCTCATATTGACACGTTGGTTGATAATACGGTGGGATACTCATTATTTTCTTTCATGGATGGTTTTTCGGGATACAATCAGATTAAGATGCACCCTGAGGATATGGAGAAAACTACTTTCATAACATTGTGGGGTACCTTTTGTTATAAAGTAATGCCATTCGGGCTAAATAATACAGGGACAACATATCAAAGGGCCATGGTAACTTTATTCCATGACATGATGCATAAAGAGATTGAAGTATATGTTGATGACATGATCGCCAAATCTCGAACAGAAAAGGAACACATTGAGGTTTTGAAGAAGTTGTTTTTAAGGTTGAGAAAATTTCAATTGAATCTTAACCCGACAAAGTGTACTTTCAAAGTTCGATCAGGGAAATTATTGGGTTTCGTAGTCAGTGAAAAAGGAATCAAAGTTGACTCAAATAAGGTCAAGGCTATACAAGAATTACCTCCACCGCGCACTCAAAAGGAAGTTTGAGGTTTTCTGGAAAGGTTACATTGCTTAGTTTATTTCACAATTAACTGAGAAATGTGATCTTATATTTCATCTTCTTAAAAAATACAACCAATGTATATGGGACGACGAATGCTAGAGAGCTTTTGATAAAGTCAAACAATATCTGTCAAATGCCCCAGTACTATCTCCGCCTAATCCAAATAGACCATTGATATTGTACTTGACAGTGTTCAATAACTCCATAGGATGTGTGCTTGGTCAACATAATGAGACAGGAAGAAAAGAAAAGGCGATATACTATCTCAGTAAAAAGTTCACCGAATGTGAAATGAGATATTCACCGATTGAGAAGTTGTGTTGCCCTTTGATTTGGACAACTCGGAGATTGAGGCAATATATGCTATATCATACAACCTGGTTAATTTTGAAGCTTGATCCATTAAAATATATGATAGAGTCAATTGCTTTGAATAGAAGGATGGCAAGGTGGCAGATTTTGCTTTCTGAATTTGACATAGTCTAAGTAAACCAAAAGGCTATAAAAGGGAGCACGATAGCAGAATTTCTGGCTAGTAGGGCCTTAAAGGATTATGAACCTTTGACCTTTGATTTCCCCAATGAAGAGTTGATGTATGTGGCAAATACTGAAGAATGTCAGTGGAAGCTAAATTTAGATGGGGCGTCAAATGCTATGGGAAATAGAATTGGGGCACTCTTGGTATCACCTAGTGGTGATCATTATCCATTCACATGCAAATTGGATTTTGATTGTACGAACAATATGGCAGAATATGAAGTATGCATCATGGGAATTCAAACAGCTGTAGAGCGTAAAATCGGAGTACTAGAAGTATATGGAGATTCTGCCTTAGTAATCTACCAGCTTAAAGGAGAATGGGAGAGAAGAGATCCCAAACTAAGTGATTATCGAAAAATAGTTCTGGGATTGATTGAGGAGTTCGATGAAATTACTTTTAATTATCTCCCACGTGATGAAAATCAGATGGTGGATGCTTTGGCAACCCTGGCTTCTATGATCAAAGAAAACAGACCAGAGGATATGAGACCTATTCAGATGAGTATTTTCAAAGTTCCAACTCATTATTATAACCTAGAAGAAGAGGAAAAGGATGACCATCCTTGGTATCATGATGTTACGTAAAAAATCATGAATACTCAGAGCATACAACCGAGAATGATAAAAGGACATTAACAAGATTGGCCTCTAACTATGCTTTTAGATGGGAATATTTTGTACAAAAGGAGAAAAGATCAAGTATTATTAAGATGCGTTGACGCTATTGAAGCTAGGAAAATCCTAGAAGAAGTTCATGAAGGCATTTGTGGAACATACGCTAATGGATTCACAATGGCCAGACAGATAATGAAATTTGGATATTATTTGTCCACCATGGAAGGAGATTGTATCAACTATGCCAAGAAATGTCATAAATGCTAGATTTATGGAGACAAAATTCATGTGCCTTCATCGCCTTTGCATGTTATGACTTCCCATAGCCTTTTTCCATGTGGGGCATGGATGTTATTAGACCAATCTCACCGAAATCTTCGAATGGAAATCGATTCATCTTTTTGGTAATTGACTACTTCATGAAATGGGTAGAGGCTGCTTCATATGCTAGCATTACCAAGTCAGCAGTTAGTCAGTTCTTGAAGAAGGAGATCATTTGTCGATATGGAATGCCCGAGAGGATCATATCAAACAACGCATTAAACTTGAACAACAGCACAATAGCAGAAGTTTGTAGTCAATTCAACATCAAACACCACAACTCGTCTCCGTATCATCCAAAATGAATGGGGCAGTTGAAAGCGACCAATAAAAACATCAAGAAGATAGTAGGAAAGATGACTAAGACTTATAAGGATTGGCACGAGAAATTACCATTTGCACTTTATGCTTATCGGACGTCAGTTAGAACCACTATTAGGGCAACTCCTTTCTCACTGGTCTATGGGATAGAGGCGGTTTACCTATTGAAGTGGAAATACCTTCTCTCCAAGTTTCGTCAGAAATAAAGTTGGATGAAGTTGAATGGATCCAAGCATGATATGATCAATTGAACTTAATTGAAGAAAAGAGGTTAAGGGCTATTCGTCACAGTCAGATGTACCAAAAATGAATGATGCGAGCCTATGATAAAAAAGTTCACCTAAGAGAGTTTCACGAGGAGACCTTGTACTAAAAAAGATCCTTCCCATACAAAAGGATTTTAGAGGAAAATGGATGCCAAATTGGGAAGGACCATATGTGGTGAAGAAAGCCTTCTTTGGAGGTGCACTGATTCTAGTTGAAATGAATGGGAAAAGCTTACCCAATCCTGTGAACTCGATTCAGTCAAAAAGTATTTTGCTTAAAGAGGAGAAGAAGCCAAGGTGAAAACCCACAAAGGGCGCCTAGAGACCAAAGGGGTTTTGAGTTGAAAACCCAAAAAGGGCGGCTCAAATTCTGAATAAGTATGCAGTGATCTTGCTATACTTGAATCGACAAGAAATGAAGAATGTTGCATAACGGTGCATCAACAAAGCACTATGGGTCTTCTAAACACATGTTAAGCTGAAAGCAGTCCTCATAAAGTTCGTATATAGAAGCATAATCTGTAATATCTAGGGCATCTGATCTTTGTCCTATTTATTTTACAATCTTTGGATTCTTTTTCTTCTCAAAGATATGTTCCCAATTAATTTCCTTTGTATTTTTGATAATTTATTTAACTCTCTTTGAAATCAATTTATTTGGTACCCATTATTCATAAACATGTTGCATTGAAATAATGATTGATGAACTAATAATTTCACAAAAAGAAGTCCTACATATTACATTGGAAATTTCTAGATAAAACAAGAAACTGAAGACAATTGTTTAGAATTTCCATGTACTTAGATTGGAAATATTTGAGAAATAAGAATCTTGACGGAGATTATTTCTCTGAATTCTTAGTCCAATTAAAAATTAGACAGAATAATGAGTTGTTGTGACGAAAGAAAGCAATGTCAGCTGGACATTCGGAGAATGACATGACGAGGCCAAGTTGATGGGGAAAATTCAAAACTCTTAAATGATGGTAGAATGAATTGGAGTTGAAACAAATCTTGGATCCTTAGATTGCAGTAAGGACAAGCTGGAAAAAATTTGATTCCTAGTGGGATGTTTGAAGGTGATATACGCTCCGTGTCCCCAAAGTACAAGAGGAATGGGCCCTAAAATTTCCATGGGGTAAATTATTTGAACAAGAAAATGATACCTCAAGGGGAACGAAGATGAAACCTTGACGGATAAATGAGTGATAACACCTTGAGTAGGAATCATACTCATAACATTTTTGCATACACATATCATAGCATGTCTGAATAAGAGTGATTGTGTCAAACAGTCAAGTTTTAATATTTATAAAAGAATGATCGAACCTGTAGACTAACTATGACAACGATAGAGGCAAGTGCACCTATCGAACAGTAGTATAGTTTAGGCAAGAATATCTTATCGAACCCAAAGGAACCTAAAAGTACTACTACTCACTTTCATTCTATTATTTAGCCTGAAATATGGAGTGATTGGTTTATGAAACTAATGAAAAACTAAACTAGATGCAAAGACAAAATAATGAATTGGAGAAAGACTTTAGGAAAACTCAGTTGATGAAGACGATACCAAAACTCAGTTGATGAAGACGATACCCTCAGGAAGATTCCACCTATGACTTCACTTTATCATTTTTTCCCCAAACCATATGATTTCTTTACTTAGCTTGATCCGTGAGACTCCCTAACCTATATTAAACCCACTTTTGAGGCGAATAACGTCTAACCTTAGGTTAATTAGTGGAACTCTCATTCTCTTATAATAACACGCTAAGGAAGCAGTAAATCGATCAATGGATTCCCATATTAGGTTTCACCCTAATCTGGCAAAATCCCGTAACCCTATCTCTAGGCGCCCGATCAACTCCGCTCAATTATGCTAGATCTACTCTTTAGGCAGGGTCTATTGCTTCTCCACCCAAGCACATCAGATTTAAATTAAGCACCATAATTAAGAACAAACTAAGTACATATCATATAATTTAGAAATCAAATAACAAAATCCATTATAGGTTTCATCCCCTTCAGGTATCTGAGGGGTTTAGTTCATAACTAAATAAGAAAACTTCTCAAGAGAAAAGATAAAACAAAACAAGAGAAATCCCTAAAAATCCCTGAAGGAATTGAAGAGGAGATCCTCTATCTTGAGTAGAAATCTGGCTTCTTGAGATGGATCAACTGGCTATCTTCGAGTATTTCCCTAAAAGATGAAAGCTTCGGTAAAAGCCTCTGCCAAAAAGCCCTGGAATAATTGCCTTGGGTTGTTTATATAGGCTTTTGAGATGCTTTACTTGGCTCCTAAGTATCTCTTTCAAGTAGAATTACTATTAGGGAGTTTAAGTAGACTTAGGAGTATGTTTCTTTGGCTTCAAGCATCCAAATCTGAGTGAAATTGTTCATTCCCGCGGTAGGGGCACGGCCATGGCACACGCCGTGTAAATCGTGCTTGGGCCGTGTCTCAATTTTGTTGTTTTGGGCACGATCGTGTGTGACAGAGTTGAGGTCGTGCTCTAGGTAATCGACGAGGCACGGTTATGTGGGCTTTGGGCCAGGCCATGTCAAATTCTTGGGTTGGCCCAATTTAGTCCGTTTTAAGCCCGTTTTACATTCTTTTTATCCTTAGGTGCTTTCTTGAGTATAAGACATGAAAAGAAAGGATTAAGAGCACCTTTTTACATAAATTGAGGGCTAAATCATCCAAAAGCATACTAAATGTGGGATTAAAATATGTTACTTTTACGGTTTATCAAATACCCCCACACTTAAGCTTTTGCTTGTCCTCAAGCAAAATTCTCAACTTACAATTAAAATGAACTTTCCATAATTCATAATTCCTATCGATAATGTCTCATCATAATTCATAGATAATTTATACATGGATAATTTAACCCAAAGAACCCTAAAGATTCAATCAAGATAAGTCATACCTTTGTAGTAGTACGAAAACATAGGTGTCTCCCCTTATCTAAGTAATTAACTTTAATTCAAAACTGACAAGGATTGACATCCTCACAAAAGATTCACTCAAATCACTCAAAGGTGTTTAAGGTTCACAATAAGGCACTCAAGAGTTGAACCTAAAAAGTTAATCCCATAAGCTTGCCTGAAAATCAAATCTCTACTACTATATATGAGATGATACACAAATCAAAAGGTCTTTATTAGGGTTGTAACAGGGCTAGGGTTAAAGGTGTGGATACAGGCTAAATTAGAAGGTTAGAATCGAGATTGACTTGACAAATTACCTAACTAGAAACAATGAACTAATATAGGTACTTACATCAATTGAAAGTCAATAATACCTACTATTGATAATTACTCTATAATAACGAGTATTTCCCTCACTTGAAATTTGATAATACTTTAATACAAGCTTTTCTTCAACAATTGGGATTTTAAAAGTATGAGCCCATTTAATCATATAACTAATATTGAATATACTTGTTTTTTTTTTAAGAAAAAACTAAAAAAACATAATAGAAGGAACTTTGATAATTGAAATAACCTAATTCGGCAACTGATCAAATCAATTCTTGATAGAGGGGTAGTCAAAAAAATGTTGATAACAAATACAAAGGGTTTTGGGTTAATATCAAACAGGTAATTCAATAAAAATGGTTGTTAGGATCAAATGGGTTCACTAGGGGTTATTTATGTAGGTAGGCTTTGTAGTGGAGTGAATGGGTTAAAACCTAGGTGCATTTATCATCTCTGTATATCAAATCATAAGTGTGGTCTTGACATGTATAACGAGGCATGTTCTAGAATAATAGTTCAAAGTTGACACACTCATAATCAATAAAGTGAGCACGAAAAATAATATATGCTCTATAAGGCTCAAAATCTCACAAAAATTATGGGTGTTTTTTACATCAATCCCTATAAATTTTGAACTTCAAGGTGATACTCAAATTCGGTTCAACAACCTATCAATTTTAATTTTTAGAAAGTAGACTTATCATGCTTGATTCTCTAGTATTCTTCAAATTTAATCATCAATGCTCAATTAACTATGACTTATTCAAAGATATATCAATAAAAATCATAAATCATTAGAAATTTCACCCTAATTAGTAATATGAGAAAAAATACTTTTGAACAAGTTTAAAATTTAGGATTTTGAGAATAATGAAAAATTAGGCATTCATTTGAGAATTATGCAAAAAATTAGGCACTTTTATCCCCCCACACTTAAGATGTACATTGCCCTCAATGTACAAAGATAAATAATGACAGCAATGGGATAAATCAAAAGAGAAGGGGTAGAGTGGCACTTCCTGAATTTTGGATTATTCCTGGCATCTTTGGTGGCGGTGATGGTGTTTTCTATGGGCCTGGTGGTGTGGCTACCGAAAAGTAATTTGCTAGATGAAGAAATCGGGTAGCCTACGAAGATATAGCTAAGAGATCTAGAGAAATAATAATATACTAATAATATAACTAAAGATTAAGAAAATAAAGAGAAGGAGACCAAGAAGAAAACTAAAATTTAAAGAAAAGACTAATGGACTAAGGAGTCCTTATTAGCAGATGGTTCATGAGGTGGGTATGATTTCTAAGGCTGCGGAGTGTTGGTGATGGTGGAAGTGGCGTGATTCCATAGCAACCTTTAGAACCTAAAATCAAGAAACTAATATGAAATAAATTAAATTATGCAGAAGAAAAGTATAGATAAGGAAAATAAAGGAGAAGAGAAAAGAAAAATAGAACCAAAAAGGTTTTAAAGACCCTTGGCGTGTCAATTAGTCAAGTCACGCAAGATGAACTCATGTTGATGTCTCCTCTGAGGAGACAATGCTTACCTTCTTACGCTTCTTCAGCATGATTTTGGTGTTGCTCAAGAGTCTTGGACCTTTTCTATGAATAGAAAGAAAATTTTGAAAGAAGAGAAGGAAGAAAGAAGATAGAAAAAAAAAGTGGAAGGGCAGAGATTTAAATAAGATTTCAAATCTGGCACGTTCCCATACCCGTGTACCGAGGGTGTGTCGATTCATACGGCCGCATCGCATAGCCATGTTGTGGAGTGTGTTGTTCTTCCACGCCCGTTTGTCGATTGGCACGCCCATTCCTAAAAGGCCAATATGTGAGCATGGATGGAATGCACGGACGTAGTCTGGCCATGCTCAATAAGTCAGTATCTTAGTACGGTCGTGAGGCACAGCCGTGCTGTTTTGTCAGTGCCAGTGGTGTGGGTGGTTGGCTCCGTGACGTTGGGGGGTGGGTGGATTAACTTGCACGGCTCTGCTCTGTCAGTGTGGTGGTTTCGGTGGTCCACACGGCCACGGGCACGGCCATGTGTAAGGCCGTGTGGCCTGGAAATCTGCATTTTTGTGTTAGTTTAAATGTTGAGAGAAGAGAGAAGGAAAGAAAAGAAAATAAATTTGAAAGTAAATAGTGTTAGTGCTCGGGTTGCCTCCCGAGAAGCGCTCGTTTATAGTCTTAAGCTAGACTATCCTTGACTTTGAAAATTTTAGGGAGGTTTAAAGGTTTGAATATTTTCCCTCTTGCTGATAGTTTTATTTTCGTGATAAAGTTTAGGTCGAGAAGCGTTTACCTTGAAATTTCTGAATATTGGATTGCTTACCTCGACTATTTCGTATGGGAAAATATCGTGTACTTGAAGGAGTATTTCTTCCTTTTTCTTTAGGTCTATTAAAGTGATGTGGGGATCGGCTTTGTCTAACAGCACCTGGTCTCCTATTTTAAAGTGATTTTATGTCCCTATAAGCTCTTCTGGTGGTTCCTTTGGTTTTACTTCGTGTGGATCCAACTTTTCTTTGGTGCATATCTTCTGCTCTTCTAAATTGTCAATCTTACGGTTTTGTTCCTGGTGTGATTCTTTTGTGACGAATTGGGGACTATGAGTTGGCTCAAGTTTGATGCATTGTGATGTTTCCTACGATGAAGGTTGAACAATTTGATTATCTATTGAAATGACTTTCTTACCTTCATCTTCTGTTGTTTTGGCTGAGTCGAGAGCTTGAAGATTGACCGATTCATCTCCTACACGAAGTATGAGTTCTCCTATGGCAACATCAATTTTAGTCTTGGAAGTTGTAAGAAAAGGTCTTCCTAAAATTAACGGGATTGAATTTTCCTCATCTATGTTGGGAAGACAAATTTATCGATTTTTACTAAAACATCTTCAATAATGCCCCTAGGAATTCTAACAGTTTTATCAGCTAGTTGAATACTCATCCTAGTTTGTTTGGGCTTCCCTAGACCTAGTCTTTTAAACAGTGCATAAGGCATGACGTTTATACTTGCCCCTAAATCAGCTAACGCATTATCAATAGTTAAACTACCAATTAAACATGGAATCGTAAAACTCCCTGGATCTTTTAGTTTCTGTGGTAGTATGTTCTGTAGCATTGCTGAGCATGTTGCGTTGAGTTCCACATGGTGCTCTTCATCTATTCTTGTTTGTTCGTCAAGAGCTATCTTAAAAATCTCCTTGAGTCGGGCATCTAAAAAGAGCTTCAAGAAGAGGTAAGTTAATATGTAATTTCTTTAAAAGTTTTAAAAACTTACCGAATTGTTCCTCAGAATCATCTTTTTTCAATGCTTCGGGATAAGGTATGCGAGGTTGGTATCCTTTGATTACCGATTTTGGCCTCTCTTGTGCTACCTCTATTTTACCTTATTCTTCCTTGGTTTCTTGTGCTGATGGGGGCTTGTCTATCTTTGTACCCTCTTTAGATGTGATGGCTTGGATCTGCTCTTTTGGGTTTATTTCTGTGTTGCTCGGTAGACGTCCTTGTTGACATTCAGAAATCAACTTTGTGAGATGTCCCACTAACCTAGTAAGTTCTCCAACTTGATTCTCAATCGCCTTGATCGATTTTTGTTGTTCATCAAGTGTTGCTTCAGTCTTTTGGAGATGAGAATCTATAGCTTCCATGAATTTTGTCAGCATCTCTTCAAGGTTTGATTTCTTTTCCTGTGGATAGGGCTGATTTTGTAATTTGGAGGAGGTTGCTACCTTTGATTTCCTTGTCCTCCCCACGAAAAATTTGGGTGGTTCCTCCAACCTGTATTATAAGTGTTACTATAAGGATTATTATTAGATCTGAAATTGTTACCTATATAGTTTGTCTACTCATTATCACTTTTGGTTGGTAGGGTGGGTACTCAAAATTTGCCACATTTCCACTCGCTTCGCATTGTATGACTGGGTGTACCTGCGAAGAACATAAGTTATCAAGCATTTTATTCATCATTTCCACCTATGTTGACAACATTGTTACTGCATCTATGTTGAAAACTCCGGCTGATTTTGTCGGTTTGGCTCTTGTAATTTGCCATTGATAGGTGTTCAACGACATCTCTTCAATAAAATTGTAAGTCGCCTGTGAGTTTTGTTGTTCAAAGTTCCATCGGCTGATGAATCAATCATTTTCCGCGTTGAAGAATTCACACCGTTGTAAAAGGTTTGGACTTGAAGCCACAAAGGTAATCCATGGTGTGGACATCTTCTCAGGAGGTCCTTGTATCTCTCCCATGCATCATATAATGTTTCTGCGTCATTCTGCACAAAAGAAGATATGTCATTCCTAAATTTATCCATTTTGGCTGGTGGAAAATATTTTAAAAGAAATTTTTCGGTCATTTGATCCCATGTGGTGATGACCCTCGTGGTAACGAAGTTCAACCAACGCTTTGCTTTATTCTTTAATGAAAAGGAATAACCAAGGTGTATGGCATCATCGAAATGCCATTTATTTTGAAGGTATCACGAATTCTAAAAAATTAGATATATGAGTATTTGGATCTTCATCCTGCAAACCATCAAATTGAACAAACTATTGAATCAATTTTATTGTATTAGGCTTTAATTCAAAATTATTAGCAGCTATAGTGGGCCTAACAATACTAGATTCTGCTCCCATCAAATTAGGTTTAGCATAATCATACATAGTACACGGAGCATTCTGTTCTTGCACATTTGTTGGTGGATTGTTTTCATCCATCCCTTTAGTAGGATTGGATCTTTCTTGTTGTTCTTCTCTTTGGTAGTCTAGAGCTCGTCTAGTTTCTCTGCGATTTCTGCGAGCGGTAGCCTCAATGTCACTTTTGTATTCTAATGGTCCTCTCGGGTTTCTTCTAGTCATAGACTAGAGGTTCCTGCTAGGAAAAGAAAGAAAGAAATTTAGAAAAACAAGGATTTATGTAGAAAAATAAGAAAAAATAAAAAATAAAAAAATGGCTAAAGTAATAGAAATAGAGCTTTCTTAATATTTTAGAGTTCCCCGATAATGGCGCCAAAAACTTGATCGTGTCAAGCAATTGAGTTTTAATATTTATAAAAGAATGATCGAACTCAGAGACTAACTATGACAATGATAGAGGCAAGTGCACCTATCGAACAGTAGTATAGTTTAGGCAAGAATATCTTATCGAACCCAAAGTAACCTAAAAGTACTACTACTCACTTTCTTTCTATTATTTAGCCTGAAATATAGAGTGATTGGTTTATGAAACTAATGAAAAACTAAACTAGATGCAAAGACAAAAGAATGAATTGGAGAAAGACTTTAGTAAAACTCAGTTGATGAAGACGATACCCTCAGGAAGATTCCACCTATGACTTCACTTTATTATTTTTTCCCCAAACCATATGATTTCTTTACTTAGCTTGATTCGTGAGACTTCCTAACCTATATTAAACACTCTCTCGAGGAGAATAACGTCTAACCTTAGGTTAATTAGTGGAACTCTTGTTCTCTTATAATAGCCCCCTAAGGAAGCAGTAAATCAATCAATGGATTCCCATATTAGGTTTCACCTTAATCCAAAAAAATCTCGTAACCCTATCTCTAGGCACCCGATCAACTCTGCTCAATTATGCTAGATCTACTCTTTAGGCAGGGTCTATTCCTCCTCCACCTAAGCACATTAGATTTAAATTAAGCAACAAAATTAAGAACAAACTAAGTACTTATCATATAATTTAGAAATCAAATGACAAAATCCATCATAGGTTTCATCCCCTTCAGGTATCTGAGGGGTTTAGTTCATAACTAAATAAGAAAACATCTCAATAGAAAAGATAAAACAAAACATGAGAAATCCCTAAAACTCCCTGAAGGAATTAAAGAGGAGATCCTCCGTCTTGAGTAGAAATCCGGCTTCTTGAGATGGATCAACTGGCTATCTTCGAGTATTTCCCTAAAAGATGAAAGCTTCGGCAAAAGCCTCTGCCAAAAAGTGCCCCTGGAATAGCTGCCTTGGGTTGTTTATATAGGTTTTGAGATGCTTTACTTGGCTCCTAAGTACCTCTTTCAAGTAGAATTACTATTAGGGAGTTTAAGTAGACTTAGGAGTATGTTTCTTTGGCCTCAAGCATCCAAATTCAAGTGAAATTGTTCATTCCTGCGGTAGGGGCATGGCCATGGCACACGCCCGTGTAAATTGTGCTTGGGCTGTGTCTCGATTCTGTCATTTTGGACACGACCGTGTGTGACGGAGTTGAGGCCGTGCTCTAGGTAATCGGCGAGGCACAGTCATGTAGGCTTTGGGCCAGGCCGTGTCGAATTCTTGGGTTGGCCCAATTTAGTCCGTTTTAAGCCCTTTTTACGTTCTTTTTATCCTTAGGTGCTTTCTTGAGTATAAGACATGAAAAGAAAGGATTAAGAGCACCTTTTTACATAAATTGAGGGCTAAATCATCCAAAAGGATACTAAATGTGGGATTAAAATATGTTACTTTTACGATTTATCAAGGAGCATTTGATTCATTTCGATCACGACATACTAATCATTCGGCATAAGCATATACCCATTCTACAGGTCATAGGATGATGTAGTAGGGTAAATGGTCACTTTCAGTCTTGTCTCCCAGAAGTTGTAGTGGAGTAGACTGAAGACAACAGATCTTACCCTCCTAAAGTTGTTGGAAGAAGATCGAAGACATTAGCTTTAGCTCTCTGAGTTTGCAGTAGAGCGAGCTAAAAAAATAGTAGATTTGGCATTCCTGAAGTTGTAGTGAAGCAGATTGAAGATATTGTCTGGTCTCCCTGAAGTTGCAGTGGAGCAAACTGAAGACAACAGATCTTACTTTCCTGAAGTTGCAGGAAGAAGATCAAAGACATCAGCTTGGCCTCCTTGAAGTTGCAGTGGAGCAAACTGAAGAAATCAGATCTGACATTCCTGAAGTTGTAGTTAAGCAGATCGAAGACATCATTCTTGTCTTCCTGAAGTTGTAGGAGGAAGATTGATGACATTAGTTTGATCTCCTTGAGTTTGCAGTGGAGTTAACTAAAGAAAGCAGATCTGACATTCCTGAAGTTATAGTGAAGCAGATCGAAGACAACAGATTTAACATTCCCGAAGTTGCAGGAAGCAGATCGAAGACACTAGTCTGACCTCCCTATAGTTGCAATGGAGCAGATTAAAAGATAGCGGATACTGCCTACCTGAAGTTGCAGTGAAGTAGATTGAAGCCATCAGACTTATTGAAATCAAGATGAAATTCCAATACCGTTGAAGTTGCAGTGGAGTTGGTGTAACATCCTAAATTTTTGGGCCTATGCGTTTAATGGGTGAATATGTGAAATGAGTTAATTTAAGTGTTAGGGGCCCAAATTTTAAGTTTTAAGGAGCCCAAATATTATAATTTAAGTTAGTTAAATTTGGCATTAGGGATTAAGGAAGTGGACGGTACAAGGCTATTTTTTAGGGGGAAATTTTATTATATTTATTCTATGTGGATAATAAGCAGATAAAGGCTATTATTTAGGGATTTAGTCTTTAAGGATAATAAGAAGATAAAAACTATTTATGAGGAGATAATAGATTAAGATAAGGGAAAAAGGATAGGAGCTATCATGTGTGGCAGTGTTGGCTGAAAATCAATCTCTGCTAAAGGGAGGAATCGGTTTTCTATATAAAGAGGGGGTGTGCTGAAATTTTGGAAGCCTTTCTTTTATTTTCTTTTCACATCTTCTTCCTCTTAAAAGCCGAAAACCACCATTTTCTTCACCCTTTCTTCCTCTCTAAAATTTCCTGGTTGGCCGAAATCGCATCTCTATTATTCTATTCTTCTCCTTAATACTCATTGTCCAAATCTCTCTTAGCCATCTCTTCAATTCTTAAATCTTCTAAAAATCGAAATTCTTAGATCTCACCTCCTGAAGTTGTCGAATTTTTTCAGTAAAGTCTGCTTGTGCCGAATCTAAAGAAAACAATAGGTATGTGTCGATTTTGAGTTTCCAATATTTCTCTGACTTTTCAAAGTCCCTAGCCGAATGGCTATTTAGTGACTAATCATGGGTTTTTCTTATTTTCGGCATTTAAGGATCTGAAGAGGAGTCCAACGCTTAGATCTCTAAGTCAAAGATCAGTAACACTCAAGTCGTGTTATTTTCGAGATTTCAAGGTAAAGAGATTGGTTTATTTATAAATATATGAAATCGGGTGGAACACTAACCATGGCCGAATATAGGAGAGGCACTATTTTCACATCTTTCCGAATTTTTGAGCAAAGTTGTAGATCGGGATAATAAGGATATCGACTAAGAATATTGGATTTCGCGATATCAGGTGTGTAACACTTTCCCACCATCTAGTCTGTTTGATTAATATATGATTATAAGTCTTATATGTTTTGATAAATGCCGAAATCCGGGCATAATAGAGGAAACCCAAAGAGGGTAAAAACAAATCATCAGGTTAGTGAATGTTCTGATTAAACGATATAAGTATATTGATTTTATGTGATTGCATGGGTTAGGTTTGATGAAAGGAGGAAGTTATATGTTGTAGCAGTTTTCACCTTGATCTGTTGTAGCGGTTTTTATCATGATTTGTTGTAGTGATTTTTACCGTGATCTATTGTAGCGGCTTTTGCCGTGATCTGTTGTAGTTGCTACGTCCATGATCTGATGATGAGCAAGACGACCGCCATCAAGGCGATGTAGCGGTGTGGGTTGATTGTAGAAATCCCCAATGGTGTGAATGGTCGGATGCGGAGGCGTGTCGCGAGATGGAAACCTAGGTTTTGGGTTGGGCTTGCATATTATTTTTATTATGTATATTAATTCTTATTATTTTAGTTTTATGGGGCTAAGGCCCAAATCTAATGGTGCATGAGGGTTGCACTTTGAGTCTCATGACTCAACCAATTAATTAACATTTCGGTAGCATTTAAAGCATCGGACCGGCCGGAGAGGAGCGCAAGGTGGCCATGCAAAAGAACATTTGGATCCACAAAAAGACTCTAGTTATTATTTTATATTCATATTTAATGGATTTTAAATCTCGTTGTAATAAAGCCATGGGCCACCGTTTATATTTTGTTTTATTACGGGCTTTTATTACTTTTAGTTATTTAAATTTTTTTATTTTAATTGAACTAAGGCATGTATTTAAATTTGGGTTTTTAATTCATAAAGGCATATTTTATTTAAAACTATAAATTATAAATTTTTCCCGAATAAAAGGTTAAACTTTACCAAAATGTTTTTCTGAAAATGCGACATGTTTTACAAAATTTCCTTAGTGACATACCAGATCCGGTTGTAGTGTTTGGGCCGGGTTTGGGGTGTTACAAATTGGTATCAAAGACCAGTTCAAAACTCGGCTTTGGGGTTTTGGGGCTCAAAACGTTTTCAAAAGGTGGGCTTTTGAAACTTGCATGTTGTTTTTTTTTGAAATGATAACAGGTTTGTTAGCTCGGCATGACACCTGCATCTCCTACCAAGTCCGCTGTAAGTACTCTAAACCATTGTGTGATATATATATGTGGGCTTGATGGGTTTTATGGGATGTAGGCTAGTTTAATTAGACTTTGATGGACTATAGGCTTAGCTTAAACAACTTCTCAAATTCCATAAGACTTAATTTACCGAAACAAATCCTGTGAACTAGGCACCGAGTTAGGGTGTGGTAACAGGCATACGCATGTCTAGGAGTGGATATAGGGAGAGCTTGGTATTTAAGCAGTCCTAGTGACTCACCTCCTCTTCACGGGAATCCTACCTGGTGCGTAGTGACTATTCACCCTAACCATGAGGACGTATTGACAGGCCAAAACTTATAATTAAAACCCGAAAGGGACCAGCCACCTGTTTTTCTCACAAAATTGCTAAAATATCCTTATTTTGAAAAAAATATATATATACCCATGATTTGCAAATATACCCCGATTTACAAAGTCAACAGAATTTTTCCATAGAAAACAAAAACAACAACAACAACAACATCAAAATATCCATGATTTGTAAAATTACCAAATTACCCTTGATTTGTAAATGACCAAAATACCCCTGATTGGTAAAACTACTGAAATATCCTCAGATTTCAAAATTACTGAAATACCCCTAGATTTCAAAATTACCGAAATACTCCCAAATTTCAAAATTATCGTAATACCCCTAGATTTCAAAATTACCAAAATACCCCAAATTTATAAATTACCGAAATACTCCAGATTTGCAAAATTATCGAAATACCCCTAGATTTGCGAAATTACCGAAATACCCCGAGTTGGAAAATTACCAAAATACCCTTATTCTGCCAAATCACCCGAAACCTTATTTTGGAAAATTACGAAAATACCCCTGTAGGTTAAAATTACAAAAATACCCCTAGGTAGTGAAATGACAAAAATACCCCTATACGTTGAATGTAGGTTCATGAACGTTGTTTGTTTGATGAATGTTGAATGTATGTGGTTTCTATGAGGTAAATCTGAAACTGAAACTGTAAATAGGCTCGAATTCGAAAGAATCACTCTTAAAACTATTCTTCATAAGATTGTTCGTGGATAATCAGTGGAAAGAAGTAATAACTCATAAAATTTTTAATTAGATAAACGTAAATCGGAAGAATGACTAAAAGAGGTCGTGGATGTCCGTCGCATGGTCGTGATAGGGGTAGAATGACCGTGTCCAAACCAGCAGGGTCTAGCCACGGGTCAAAAATAAGATGCCGAGCCTGCCAGCTGTAGAGGGAGAATTTCAGGACAAACGGGTGGAGATGAGGCAGTGTCTCAAGCAAGGCTGCGGGTCCTTGAAAGAGTGGCTGGAGTAGGCACGGTTCAGGAGCTCGGAAGTCTATGTCTGAACGACTCCGAGCCAACGGAGCAGAGATGTTTAGGGGAGTTTCTGGCGTAGGCCCTAACATAGCTGAGTATTAGTTAGAGGCAACTGAGCGCATAATGGATGACCTTGACTTCACGGTGGAGGAGAAGTTGAAGGGGATCGTGTCTCTTCTTTGAGACGAGGCCTATCAGTGGTGGCTCACGGTGAAGGAGGGTACTTCCGTAGACCGCATTGTTTGGGACTTCTTGTAACATCCTGAAAAGGGCCTATGCATTTTCGGTTTAATTATACGAAATGACATGTCTTATGTGTTATGAATGTATTTTGAATATTTATGGAACCTTGGAAATGTAAGGAAATGCTTTAGAAAATATTAAGTCTTAAGAGGAAGCTTGGAAATGTAAGGAAATGTAAGGAAATGTAAGGAAATGCTTTAGAAAATATTAAGTCTTAAGAGGAAGCTTGGAAATGTAAGAAAATGTAAGGAAATGTAAGGAAATGTAAGGAAATGCTTTAGAAAATATTAAGTCTTAAGAGGAAGCTTGGAAATGTAAGGAAATGTAAGGAAATGTAAGGAAATGCTTTAGAAAATATTAAGTCTTAAGAGGAAGCTTGGAAATGTAAGGAAATGTAAGGAAATGCTTTAGAAAATATTAAGTCTTAAGAGGAAGCTTGGAAATGTAAGGAAATGTAAGGAAATGTAAGGAAATGTAAGGAAATGCTTTAGAAAATATTAAGTCTTAAGAGGAAGCTTGGAAATGTAAGGAAATGTAAGGAACCTTGGAAACAAAATCGGGCTTGGAAAAATGGCCCGGAGACTAAGGTAAAGAGATGGACGGCATAGGGAGACTAAGGTAGGAGTTTAAGTTGAAGTCAAATTCTTTTAGAATTTCGCTAAGCTAGGAAAATAAAGATATGAGTGATGACCAAGAAAGGGACTCTCTAGGCTTAGTAATTTCGGCAAAGGAGGAAAACTAAGGCCATTCAACATTCTTTCTTCTCTTTTTAAATCTCTGTGAATTCTCTCGCCATTATTCTTCTTTTTCTTTTCAATTCTCCACAAAGAAAACAAAATCCCTAGTCTTGCTTAGAATTTCTCTAAGTTCTATATCTTCCTTTTCTTTCCTTGTAAAACCAAAATACCTGTGCTTCCCATCATATATTCTTTTTCTTTGCAAAACCAATCAAAAGCAGAAGATAAGTTTCAAGCCTATAGCGAATCTCTAAGCCTCAAAGCCAAATCTACAATGGTGTTTTAGTTTCCGAAGGTGTACCATAGGCATGAGTTCCTTAGTGATTGGTGAAGTTTGAGATTTCTTTTCCTCACGATTTCTTCCTCTCTTGTCATCAAGATCTAACCCTAATCAATTGTCTATGCCTATCAATTTCTCTTCTTTAGCCCTAGAAGTCGAATCACCTTTATAATAAGCCGAAGTGCCAATTTTGGAAAAGCCAAGGTGAGTAATTAATGGTAGGTGGCGAATGGCCCTTTTCTATTCTTTTCTTTTTGGCCGAATGCCATATGTGTAACACCCTAAAAATCTGAGTATTTAAATTTGCATAATTTTGGTGTTTAGATTTTAAGGAAAATCTTTATTTTAATTTGGTGCTTATTGAAGTCTTTGAGAGGGTAAAGCATAATTTGAAGAAGAAATAAAATTTATTAAATTGAGATTTATGGAAGTGAAACAAAGGTGATTAAGACTTAAGCTAAATTATGTGCTAAAAGTGTCATAAAATGAGCATATGGCATGGTGGAGTTGGCGCATGGGTTCAAGTAAGAGGAAGAGGTTGAATCCCTTGTATGGCACCTAAATGAATTTTTGCTTTTAATTTTACGCTCATGTCTAGGAAGTGTCGGCAAGGGACACATAAGGAAGGTGTTGACCATGTATTTTTGGTTAGTGTATCAATGGATTAAGGTAACAACTAACATATGGTATGGAATCAAAGGTTTAAGGAAAGATAGGGGAACATAAGGCACTTATCAAGGGAAAATTTGGAAAGAAATAATGGCCAATTGACCATGTCTTTGGGCGGCAATATTGGTAAGGGAGGAGAGCCAAAATTTTGTTAGTTTGGCTAAAATCTCATTCTTTTCTCTTTGGTTATTCTTTGCACATTGTGCAGATTTTTCTTTG
Organism: Gossypium rotundifolium; assembly: GCA_025506655.1. Classification (NCBI taxonomy): domain Eukaryota; kingdom Viridiplantae; phylum Streptophyta; class Magnoliopsida; order Malvales; family Malvaceae; genus Gossypium; species Gossypium rotundifolium. The sequence continues at coordinate 31,777,015 of CP106727.1, read as the reverse complement.
TTTTCTCCTTTCAACATCCCTCTTGGCCGATTTTTGCATTTGGTAAAGCCAAAATTTTGTGACCATTTGGTCATTCCTTTTGCTTATCTTGATAGCCAAATCTTTGTGCCTTTTCTTCTTGTGCCAAATCATCTATACCAAAAAGAAACATCTTTTCCTTTCTTTTGCCATGGCGAATATACCAAAGCACCTAAAGTTCATATTTTCTTTTCTTTTCCTTCTAATCTCCTTGAAATCAAACTATCTCATCACCATCTCTTTCTCATATTCTAATTATTTTAATCGAAGTTTTCTCCATCCACACTCCTTAGTCAATTCTAGTGTGCCTATAAGCCAAAATTATTTTTTCATTCTTAATCATTTATAGCCAATCTTCCATTAATTAAACATCATTCTTAATCTTTCTTTTCGACCGTGGGAAGTAGGTAAGGTTCCTCTCCATTTTCGATTTATTGATTAGTGATTTTATGGCGAATATCATTGGTTATTGAGAGTCTTTTTGGATTGATATAGCATTCATACTAATAACGTTTCTTTCGTTATTATTTAGTGCAATAACGAGATTGGAATTCAAGTGATTGGGAGAATCGTGGAAGCGTTGGAAGCGTTTCATTTTGGTAAGAAATCCTACTCTTTAAAATCTCTAGTATTATTGATATTATTGTAGATCTAACTAAAATTTCCTCTGGATCTTGAAGACCGTCAAAATAGGGAAGAAAAGGCGGTGTTTAGTTATCGTAAGAGGGTGGATCTGTAAATCCCCATTCAAGCGAAGAGCGGTATCGGCGATCGGGATTTTCCACGGGTTGTGGGCCATCTTAGAAAGAAGTCCATTATTGAAGTGGTGCGAACCTCCGAGCCGTTATATGTTGGTGGATTCTCGGCGGCTAGTGAATCGATAAGCGAGGCAAAACCGAAAATCGAAGTGATTCAAAATCAAGAGGGTAAGATTTTGGATCCAATATCGATTAAGATCTATTTTTACGAGTTAGTTGACTAACGAATCAAAATATGTTTTAGGTGCCAGGAGCGAGAAGGGTTAATACTCACGGTGTCGAGGTGTGTAATTTTCACACTCATTATTTTGGTTGGATGTCAAATTTCAGATGGAAGTAAATCGTAAAAGCGATTAGATCGGTAAAAGCGTAAAAAATGATATTTGACAAAATTGCGTAAAAGCGACAAAATCGTGAAAATTACGAAAACCCTCGAGATATTAATTGTTATTAAGTAAATACTCTAGTTAGTGAAAATGGGCCGTAATTACTCTAGTTCGTGAAAATGGGCCGTAATTACTCTAGTTAAGTGAAAATGGGCCGTAATTACTTTAGTTCGTGAAAATGGGTCGTAATTACTCTAGTTAGTGAAAATGGTAGTAAATACTCTAGTTAAGTGAAAATGGGCCGTAATTACTCTAGTTAAGTGAAAATGGGCGAAAATACTCTAGTTCGATAAATCGGGCCAAAACACTCTAGTTCGTTAAAATTTAGCCAAAATATTCTAGTTTGGTAAATGGGCCAATGCCCACTAAATTGCTAAATGGACAAATCGCTTTAATTAAGGGCCAAATGAAATGTTATTGATAAACCCACCATATTATGTATTGTTAATAAATTTTATATTTTTAAAGTACATGTATAATTGCATGGGTGGGATATATGAAGAGAAGAATGGCCAGTTGCCACAATATCGGCTTATTGCCTCTAGTTCGGTGGCTCTGCCACAATATCGAACTTATTGCCTCTAGTTCGGTGGCTACGCCACAATATCGACTTATTGCCTCTAGTTGGTGGCTCTCGCCACAATATCGACTTATTGCCTCTAGTTCGGTGGCTATGCCACAATTATAAAAAGGCTTAATGCCTACGATTGGTGTGATGGCGGGGTGGGTTGACTTGATCCCCACAGGTGTGATGGTTGATGCAGGGGTGTTAGCGGATGGATATTAGGTTTGGGTTGGGAATTACATTTTCATGCATTATTTTTTAAATTCATGATATATTGTTGAATTACGAATTGGGCTCAAGCCCAAACATAATATCTTGACAATCTGCCCAATAATGGTGGTAAGTGAGTTACACTTTGAGTTCTAAGTAACTCACCCTTTAATTTCTTTCCATCTCGGGTAATGGAAGCTGATGTGGACTTGGTGAGGATGACTTACGTGGAGGCCATCTTGCTATATATGGGTTATTTAAAACTCGAACTTTTAATAATTATTTTACTATTTTGGAATGTTGTAATAAATGGCCTCTATAAATAACTTATGGATTTTATGTGTGTTTGGAATTTAAACTTTATTTTGGACTTTTAAATCATGGGCTATGATTATATGATGCTTTATAAAAAATATATTTGGGTTTTCAAGTATATGAAATTCTTTTATAAATAATTCTTTTATTGTTAACTCTTTAACAAATTTCCTAACTGTTTTAATAATACAATGATTTTCAACTAATGTTTCAAATATTTATCAAAATCAAATACTCTTCAAATTTTAAACCACAGATATAAATTGTAGTTTTCAACTCATTAAAGATTTAAGAATAGCTCGAATCATGTAACAAACCAAATCTAGTCTCAACGCATAGACTGGGTTTGGGGTGTTACACTTAGTGGTATCAGAGCCCAGTTTCAAAAACTCGGCTGTGGTTTGGGTTCAAAAATAATTTCTGTATGAAAATGCTCAATGGTATTTTAAAGATCAGTATGGCACCACAAGCATCCGGCAACAAGTCAAGTAAGTATTTACTGCTTAAATGATTACTATGATATGATCATAGGAACACTCTAGAACTTTTAGTTTTAGATATGAAAAACCGTAGAGATTGAGACTATAGGATACGTTGCGAAAAACAACTTTATATCTCAAATCTCATAAAATATCGTTAATAAACACCAAACAAAATTTACGATTCATAAAACTTGTAATCGGATAAGCGAACAAGCAATCATGAGTACAAGAGGGCGTGGTCGTGGGCGCTTGAGACGTGGCCGTGGTAGAGGCCGAGGTGCTACTGGTGAAGCACCAAATCATATGCGAAGTGGGCCTTTTCGTCAATTGAAAGTGAGACCGGATCACGCGATCACATGGAAGAAGATCATGCATTGACTCAAGCAATGCTACGAGTCTTGGAAAGGTCATTGGAACTAGAATTGGGCCAACAACTCGTGGGTCAATTTGAGGCGACTTAAAGCGAATAATGCGAAGTTTTCGAGGAGTCTCGGTGTAGCTCGAATGTGGTGAATCTTGGCTCGAAGTCGTGGAGCGGATTATGGATGATATGGAATGCACTGAGCAAAAAGCGAGAGGAGTCAGTATCTTTATTGAGAGATGAGGCGTGTCGGTGGTGGCTCACTTTGTTAGAAAACTTGAAGTTGCAATTGATTAACGGGAATTCTTTAAAGGCGCCTTTCAAGGAAAGTCGTCGAACGAGCTATGTAGGCGCTCGAAGGAAGGAATTTCTGAATCTTGTCCAAGGAAGTAAGGCCGTGGCGACATATGAAGTGAATTTTTACGGTCGAGCCGCTATGCGGACAATTGTAGCAACAGATCATGAGCGTTGTATGCGTTTAGGATGGACTTAATGATGAGTGAGGGTTACGATTGCTCATAACAAGTTAGAAATTTTTCGACTCGGTGGAGAAGGCCAAAATAGCGAAGAGGCTAAGAACTTCGAATGGCGAACCAGAAAGATCCGAAACAAGAGAGAGACACAATGATCTGGTTCTTCCAAGAGATTCGGAAGAAACCGGAATGATGAATCGGTTCAAAGCGTAACCCGGTAACAAATAATCGAAGTCGATATTGCCTTGAGTGTGGGAAAAGGCATTTTGGGGAATCTTTGGAGGAAAGCAGGTGCATGCTACAAATGCGGTTCAATGGAACATCGATTACAAAAGTTGTCTCGACGAATGGATCGACTCAAGAAGTCCAGTAATAATGATGCACAACCGGCGGAGGTAATCGGCTGACCACCGGAGGTCGTGGACGGTCGTGGTGGTAATGGGGCTGGTCGTGGTCAAGGTGCACCGAATCGAGGCAATGGTAATAGAGAAATCGGATGCAAGACGACTGGGTGGTCTATGCGGTTAGGCGCTTGTGAGCAGTAATGCACTGATGTGATAAGCGATACGTTCTTCATTTTTGATGTACTGTTATTGCCTTAATAGATATTGGCTCTACTCATTCATATGTATCTAGTGCCATATCTGGAAATCAATTTAGAATCAAATTCTTGAAAATGAGGTGTGATGTCGATCCTTTAGAACGATCGATGCTTGTTAATAAAATATTTAAAGACGTGCCTTAAAAATCCAAGAGGAAGTATTCTTAGCAAATTTGATGGAACTACCTTTCTACGAGTTCGATCTCATTACAGGCATGGATGGTTGGTTAACCATCGAGCGATTGGATTGTCTTTGAAAAGCGAATGTCGATGGGACCGGGATGATAAGGAGATCATAATGATTGGTGAGCGAAAGAACTATCGGCAAATGTGGTATCTGCATTAAAAGCGGAGAAGTTGGTGCGGAAAGTGCAGGGCATTCCTAGCCTTTATCGTGCTTTGGATGCCAAGGAATTATCCGTGAATGATGTGAGGACGGTGAAGGAATTTCCGATGTATTTCTGAAGAACTTCGGTATACCTCGGATCGGAAGTAAAATTTGGCATTGAGCTTTTGCAGACGGCTCCGGTGTCCATTGCTCCTATAGAATGGCACCGGGAGTTGGTGAGCTCAAAGCTCAAATTCAAGAATTTTGGATCGGGATTCATTCGACCGAGTGTGTCTCCGTGGGGAGCACCGGTTTTGTTCGTCAAGAAGAAGGATGGATCGATGCGTATGTGCATTGACTACGACGTTGAATAAATTGACGATCAAGAATCGATATCCTCTGCCGAAATTGGCGACTGTTTGATCAATTGAAGGGAGCTTGATTTTCTCAAAATTGATTTAAGGTCGGGTTATCATCGACTTAAGGTGAAAGAAGCGGACATTTATAAGACGACATTTCGGACCGTTACGGACACTATGAGTTTGTAGTGATGCGTTTGGATTAACTAATGCACCAATTGCATTTATGGACATGATGAACCGAGTCTTCCAACCATATTTAGACCGGTTTGTGGTAGTGTTCATAGATGATATATTGGTTTATTCGAGAAATGAGGAGGAACATGACCAGCATTTGCGGATAGTATTACAACTACTTCGTGATAAGCAATTGTATGCCAAATTTGGTAAATGCGAATTTTGGCTAAAGGAGGTGACTTTCCTTGGTCATGTAGTATCAGCCGAAGGAATAAGGGTGGATCCTCGGAAAATTGAGGCTATTACGGATTGGAAACCACCAACATCGATGGCTGAAATTGGAGTTTCTTAGGCTTGTTGGATACTATAGGCGCTTTGTAGAGGGTTTTCATTGATTGCGGCACCCTAACTAAAGCTGCGAAAAGGGAGCTCGTATATCACGGACGAAAAGCGCACAAGAGTTTTGAGAAATTGAAGAAGATCCCGACGAAGCTCCGGTTTAATTCAACCCGAAATGGAAAAGAATTCACTTATTATTGTGATCGTCTCACACGATGCAGGTTGTGTGTTGATGCAAAATGGAAAGGTGGTGGCCTATGCTTCTCGTCAATTAAGACCACACGAAGTAAACTACCCTACTCATGATCCGGAGTTAGTTTGCGTTGTCTTTGCTCTAAAGATTTGGAGGCACTATCTCTATGGTGAGAAGTCCATAATCTACGGATCACAAGAGTCTTAAATACCTCCTTACCCGAAGGAGTTGAATTTAAGACAAAGAAGATGGGTAGAATTGTTAAAAGATTACGATTTCTCCATCGAGTACCATCACCGGAAAGGCTAACGTGGTAGTGGTAGCGCGTTAAGTCGTAAAGCGGTATCTGGATTAAGACTCTGCTTGCCCATTTGAGTCTGTGACGAGGATGGCGGTTTGTTAGCGAACTACGGTGAAGCCATTGTGGTGGAACAAATCAAGGAAAAGCAGATATCGGATGAGAAGTTGGGATCTTTATGCGACAAGTTGAAAATGGCGAAATTGAGGATTTTGGAATAAACACGGAGGGTGTGTTGTGCTTTCGAGGGAGAGTATGCATGCCTAGGGATCTAGATTTGAGGCAATTGATTCTACGGGAGGCGCATTGTAGCCCTTATGCTATGCATCCCGGAGGAAATAAGATGTATCGAGATCTCCGTGAACAGTATTGGTGGCGAGGGTTGAAGCGTGAGATTACGAGTTCGTGGGAAAATGTTTGACTTGTCGACAAGTGAAGCGAACACCAATTACCGTCTGGATTGTTACAACCGATAAAGATTCCTCTTTGGAAATGGGAGAGGATAACTATGGATTTTGTTAGTGGGTTACCGTTAACACCTACTAAGAAAAATTCCGTTTGGGTAATTGTTGATCGGTTAACTAAGACGCTCATTTCTTGCCGGTTAAATGCGGATTATTCATTGCGAAATTGGCGAAACTTTACGTATCCGAAATTGTGAGGTTACATGGGGTACCAGATATCTATTATATCGATAGGGACCCTAGGTTCACATCACGATTCGAAAGCTCTGCATGAAGCCTTGGGGACAAAGTTGAATTTCATCGGCTTTTCATCCTCGGTCGATGGTCGATCGGAAAGAGTAATTGATTTTGGAAGATATGTTAAGAGGATGTGTAATCGACTTGAGGGTAGTTGGGAGGATTATCTATCCTTTGGCGAGTTTGCGTATAACAACACTATCGATCTAGCATTCGATGGCACCTTACGAGGCATTGTATGGTCGTAAGTGTCGCTCTCCTATTGTTGGACCTGTTGGGCGAAAACGAGATGTTAGGTCTGAGATGATATCTCGAGACGAGAGGATAAGGTAAAAGTTATTCGAGCACGGTTGAAAGAAGCCTCGGATAGACAGTAAGTCGACGCAGATCCGAAGCGGAGGGACATCGAGTATAGTGTGGAGATCGGGTTTTCTTGAAGGTATCTCCTTGGAAAAAGATCTTTAGATTCTAAGGAAGGGCAAGCTAAGTCCTAGATATATTGGACCTTATCGTGTCTTTGAAGCGTGTTGGTCGATGGCATATCAGTTGAGTTACCTCCGGAGTTAGATCAAATTCATAATGTCTTTCATGTTTCCATGTTGAGGCGTTATAGATCGGATCCTTTGCACATTATACTAGGTAGAGGAATTGGAGTGAATTGATTTGTCCTTTGAAGAAGAACCGGTGGAAATCCTAGACCGAGATGTCAAGGTATTAAGGAAGAAAACCGTCTGTTGGTCAAAGTTCTATGGGCGTAACCACGGAGTGGAAGAAGCTACGGGGAGCCAGAGGGCGCAATTCTTAGCAACAATACCCTCACCTTCTTCAACCAGGTAAATTTCGAGGACGAAATTTTCTTTAAGGAGGGTAGAGTTGTAACACCCTAAAAATCTGAGTATTTAAATTTGCATAATTTTGGTGTTTAGATTTTAAGGGAAAATCTTTTATTTTAATTTGGTGCTTATTGAAGTCTTTGAGAGGGTAAAGCATAATTTGAAGAAGAAATAAAATTTATTAAATTGAGATTTATGGAAGTGAAACAAAGGTGATTAAGACTTAAGCTAAATTATGTGCTAAAAGTGTCATAAAATGAGCATATGGCATGGTGGAGTTGGCGCATGGGTTCAAGTAAGAGGAAGAGGTTGAATCCTTGTATGGCACCTAAATGAATTTTTGCTTTTAATTTTCTGCTCATGTCTAGGAAGTGTCGGCAAGGGACACATAAGGAAGGTGTTGACCATGTATTTTTGGTTAGTGTATCAATGGATTAAGGTAACAACTAACATATGGTATGGAATCAAAGGTTTAAGGAAAGATAGGGAACATAAGGCACTTATCAAGGGAAAATTTGGAAAGAAATAATGGCCAATTGACCATGTGCTTGGACGGCAATATTAGTAAGGGAGGAGAGCCAAAATTTTGTTAGTTTGGCTAAAATCTCATTCTTTTCTCTTTGGTTATTCTTTGCACATTGTGCAGATTTTCTTTGTTTTCTCCTTTCAACATCCCTCTTGGCGATTTTTGCATTTGGTAAAGCCAAAATTTTGTGACCATTTGGTCATTCCTTTTGCTTATCTTGATAGCCAAATCTTTGTGCCTTTTCTTCTTGTCTTGAAATCATCTATACCAAAAAGAAACATCTTTTCCTTTCTTTTGCCATGGCGAATATACCAACACCTAAAGTTCATATTTTTCTTTCTTTTCCTTCTAATCTCCTTGAAATCAAACTATCTCATCACCATCTCTTTCTCATATTCTAATTATTTCAATCAAGTTTTCTCCATCCACACTCCCTTAGTCAATTCTAGTGTGCCTATAAGCCAAAATTATTTTTTCATTCTTAATCATTTATAGCAGAATCTTCCATTAATTAAACATCATTCTTAATCTTTCTTTTCGATAGTGGGAAGTAGGTAAGGGTTCTCTCCATTTTCGATTTATTGATTAGTGATTTTATGGCGAATATCATTGGTTATTGAGAGTCTTTTGGATTGATATAGCATTCATACTAATAACGTTTCTTTCGTTATTATTTAGTGCAATAACGGAGATTGGAATTCAAGTGATTGGGAGAATCGTGGAAACGTTGGAAGCGTTTCATTTTAGTAAGGAAATCCTACTCTTTAAAATCTCTAGTATTATTGATATTATTGTAGATCTAACTAAAATTTCCTCTGGATCTTGAAGACCGTCAAAATAGGGAAGAAAAGGCGGTGTTTAGTTATCGTAAGAGGGTGGATCTGTAAATCCCCATTCAAGCGAAGAGCGGTATCGGCGGTCAAGGATTTTCCACTGGGTTGTGGGCCATCTTAGAAAGAAGTCCATTATTGAAGTGATACGAACCTCCGAGCCGTTATCGTTGGTGGATTCTCGTGCTAGTGAATCGATAAGCGAGGCAAAACCGAAAATCAAGTGATTCAAAATCAAGAGGTAAGATTTTGGATCAATATCGATTAAGATCTATTTTCTGAGTTAGTTGACTAACGAATCAAAATATGTTTTAGGTGCCAAGGAGCGAGAAGGGTTAATACTCACGGTGTCGAGGTGTGTAATTTTCACACTCATTATTTTGGTTGGATGTCAAATTTAGTATGGAAGTAAATCGTAAAAGCGATTAGATCGGTAAACGTAAAAAATGATATTTGACAAAATTGCGTAAAACGACAAAATCGTGAAAATTACGAAAACGCCTCGAGATATTAATTGTTATTAGTAAATACTCTAGTTCGTGAAAATGGGCCGTAATTACTCTAGTTCGTGAAAATGGGCGTAATTACTCTAGTTCGTGAAAATGGGCCGTAATTACTTTAGTTCGTGAAAATGGGTCGTAATTACTCTAGTTCGTGAAAATGGGCCGTAAATACTCTAGTTAGTGAAAATGGGCGTAATTACTCTAGTTAAGTGAAAATGGGCGAAAATACTCTAGTTCGATAAATCGGGCCAAAACACTCTAGTTCGTTAAAATTTAGCCAAAATATTCTAGTTTGGTAAATGGGCCAATGCCCACTAAATTGCTAAATGGACAAATCGCTTTAATTAAGGGCCAAATGAAATGTTATTGATAAACCCACCATATTATGTATTGTTAATAAATTTTATATTTTTAAAGTACATGTATAATTGCATGGGTGGGATATATGAAGAAAGAATGGCGATTGCCACAATATCGACTTATTGCCTCTAGTTGGTGGGTTTCGCCACAATATCGACTTATTGCCTCTAGTTCGGTGGCTTCGCCACAATATCGACTTATTGCCTCTAGTTCTATGGTGGCTCTGCCACAATATCGACTTATTGCCTCTAGTTTGGTGGCTATGCCACAATTATAAAAAGGCTTAATGCCTACGATTGGTGTGATGGCGGGGTGGGTTGACTTGATCCCCACAGGTGTGATGGTTGAGTGCAGGGGTGTTAGCGGATGGATATTAGGTTTGGGTTGGGAATTACATTTTCATGCATTATTTTTTAAATTCATGATATATTGTTGAATTCGAATTGGGCTCAAGCCCAAGATAATATCTTGACAATCGGCCCAATAATGGTGGTAAGTGAGTTACACATCGAGTTCTAAGTAACTCACCCTTTAATTTCTTTCCATCTCGGGTAATGGAAGCCGATGTGGACTTGAATGAGGATGACTTCGTGGAGGCCATCTTGCTATATATGGGTTATTTAAAACTACGAACTTTTAATAATTATTTTACTATTTTGGAATGTTGTAATAAATGGCCTCTATAAATAACTTATGGATTTTATGTGTGTTTGGAATTTAAACTTTATTTTGGACTTTTAAATCATGGGCTATGATTATATGATGCTCTATAAAAAAATATATTTGGGTTTTCAAGTATATGAAATTCTTTTATAAATAATTCTTTTTATTGTTAACTCTTTAACAAATTTCCTAACGGTTTTAATAATACAATGATTTTCAACTAATGTTTCAAATATTTATCAAAATCAAATACTCTTCAAATTTTAAACCACAGATATAAATTGTAGTTTTTCAACTCATTAAAGATTTAAGAATAGCTCGAATCATGTAACAAACCAAATCTAGTCTCAACGCATAGACTGGGTTTGGGGTGTTACAATATGGGCTAAGATAATTAAGAATTTTAGTTTGTTTAATAAGTGGAGGATTGCCGAATGTAGGTAAAAAAAATTAGGTGACTTCGGTTTTTAGGAGGAAGGCGACAGAAGTAAGCTGAGGTTTTCGGGAATTTAGATTCATAAAGGTAAGTGAATCTGACATTCGGCCAAGGCCCTATTGTGGTATTTAGATCTAATTCTTATTTGTTTAAAAAGCCAAAACTAACTAGTTCAATGATTAAGGGTATAGCCGATTGCAATAAAGAAGCATCATAAAGTTTCGGGATTTAATTTTTAATCCAATCGGCACCAAGGTAAGAATTTGATTACAACAATCCTACTAGGATTGGGATTTATAGCCGAATGGCTTTTTACTAACATGTTAGGGTTGGCCGAATATAGAAATTAAAGATCTAAAGCAATAGAACGAGTTTTCGGGATTTCAAAGAAATTCGATAAGTATATCGGTGTGTACCCACTAAATCTCAATAGATTCTGACTTTAATTCATTATATGTGTTAATATGAAAGTGTAAGAATATGGCTAAGGTACTATGTGTACCCTACTCTAAGTTTTAATATGTTCATGGCTAATTTTTAAATTAAATGTGCATGTTTATAAGAATGTGAATATGGCTAAGGTACCATACTATGGTACAAAGTACTAAGGTACGTTTCCTACTCCTACTAGGAATATGAATATATGTTATTTTTAACATGTGAAAAGTGATAAGAATGTGAATTAAGGCATGATTTTGCATATTGTGTATGAAATATGGGGGGCATATGGGTTATTGAAAAGGGGAAGTGAATGCGGTGACCTAAGACCACGAAATCTGAATGAGGAGACCTAAGACCGTGATATCTGAATGTGGTGACCTAAGACCACGAAATCTGAATGTGGTGACCTAAGAACATGAATTTTATAAGGGCAATGAGCACGTCATTGCAATGACGCCTTCGATGGTGTGTAGCGGATGGAGGGTTGACTTAGTAGTCCCCACGGTGTGCAGGATGGTACGGGTGGTGTGTAGCGGATGGCATATAGGTTTTGGTTCGGGTTGATCATATTGTTTAAACTCTTTATGAACATGTATGACATTATATGCCTGAAATATTAAATTTTAGTGTTGGTTACACATTGAGTCTGTTGACTCACCCGTTGTGGGATTACTTTTCGGTGACGACCGGGATGGACCAGGGCCTATGCAGATGCTTAGTGGAGGCCATGTGAAGTTCATTTCTTTTATTTGGACTATTTTACTTTAAGTATTTTGAATTTCAATTTTGGGAATTATTTGATGTAATAAGGCCTTAGTAGAATTATTTTATTCTGCTTTTATTTATTGAGCTTACAAACTTTTACTTATTAAAAGATTAAGTAAATCTATTTATAAAACAAAGCCCAAACGTTTTGTCACTTAAAGTAAAAGATTTTAATAATGAAATAAACTTGTTTTCATCTCAAGCCCAACCCAAAACAATCTTTCTTTCAAAACACACAAGTTTTTCCTAAGTAACAAAAGAATTTGAAGCAGTTTACACCGGAAACATACCGAGATCCGGTCAAGGCTCGTGGGCGGGTTTGGGGTGTTCGATTTGGTATCGAGCCCGATTTTAAACTCTCGGCCTTGGGTTTAAGGCCCAAACATTTTCAAAGTTAAGCCCAAAAGGGATTTTGTGAATTAAGCGAGTTTTTCGGCATGGCCCACTAAGTCTCCACCCATGATCCACCAAGTAAGTACTTCGACTTACAAGTGATTTGAATATGTTAAATGTATGGACTTTTATGGCAACGTAGATTAATGAACTAGGATCTGTTGAACCCTAGGACTAGTCTACTCAAACACACAAGTACATAAGACCTAAGGACCATTAGACAAACCTATGATTAAGTCACCGAGCTAGGGTGTGGTAACTGTTGTGCGCATGTCTAGGAGTGGATTTAGTAAGAGCTTGGTATTTAAGCAGTCCTAGCGACTCACCTCCTCTCCACTCGAATCCTACCTGGTGCGTAGCCTCGGCTCACCCTAACCAAGAGGACTTATACACGGGCTAAACCCCTAATTAAAACCCGAAAGGGACTAGCCGTATTTTATGGAAAACCTAGTTTTAAAATTTCTAAATTACCTTATTGATTTAAAAAGACTATTTTTTTCTCTGAAAATATTTTGAATTATAAAATTACAAAAATACCCTAGTGGTAAAATTACAAAATGCCCTTGGTTTATGAGATTTCCAAGTACCCACAATTTTATCAAAATCTCATTACTTTATAAAATGTTCAAAAACCCTAATTTGCAAAATGACTAAATATCCTGTTTAAAAAAATATATGAAATTACCCCAACCTACAAATTATCGAAATACCCCAAGTTACAAAATTACCAGAACGACCCCTGATTTTCAAAATTTTTGCAACAGCACCAATTTGGAAAACAAATTCTCAAAAAGAACCCTCAAGTTTTGTAAATTTTGAAATACCCTTCATTTATTCAGACTTATAAATTTACCCTGGTTTATTCCTAAAATACCCTGTAATTTCAAAATTTTTGAAATACCCCCGGGATTTTAAAAATTACCAAAATACCCTTATTGACAAAATCACCAAGGAACCTTATTTTGACAAATTACGAAAATACCCCTGTAGGGTAAATTACGAAAATACCCCTGGGTAGTGGAAAAACAACAACAATGAAAACTACAACATTTCTCTGAACGAACGAAAGTTCATAATTGATTGATGGATGTATGAATGTAAAGACTGTGTGCATGTATGAATACGAAAGAACCACTCCTAAAATTCTTTTCATAAAACTTCTTCGCGGTTAAACAGTTGAACAAAGAACTAATGCATAAAACTTTTTAATCAGATTAAAGCGCGACGTTAGTAATGAGTTCTAGTGGACGTGGTCGAGGTAGTATCAAGGAAATGTGTTAGTTTTATTAAAATCAGAGTGCGCAACAATAGTGTAGTGTAGTGGATTAGATTGTACGATTGTTCGTTAGTAAGTAATTTCGAGGACGAAATTATTTTAAGGGGGTAGAACTGTAACATCCTGAAAAGGGCCTATGCATTTTCGGTTTAATTGTACGAAATGACATGTCTTATGTGTTATGAATGTATTTTGAATATTTATGGAACCTTGGAAATGTAAGGAAATGCTTGGTTAAACCTGGAAATGTAAGGAAATGTCAAGTTTTAAAGTTTAAAAAGAGGAAACTAAGGCAAGGTGGCCTTAAGAAAATTAATAGGAGGAATTTGACACAAGAACGGGGCTTGGAAAAGTGGCAAGGAGGCACCACTTAAAGCCCAAGAAATGACGCCACCAACATGTGTGCAAGCTTAGGTTCGAAGCAAGAAGAGCATTTACGAGTGTTTTACATCCGAATTGGGCTTGCCCAATTCATTATTAAAGCTAAACTAATCATAGGGAGGCGCCACTTAGGTGGATAATTTGGGCCTCGTATGGCCACAAGGAGTCCAATAGAATAAGTTTAAATTTGGCTCATCAAGGGAAGGAGGTGGACGGCATCTAGCTAAGACTTTAAGTGATTTTTATGTAATTACTTAAAGAGGAAGCAATGGACGGCAATAGGGACTCTTAAGGGAAGAGTTTAATTCTCCTTAAAACCCGGCTAAATAGGTGGATAAATGATGATTTATTTTAGATTATTTTCAAAGAGATAATTGAGGGATTATTCTTTAATTTTTAAGTAAAGAGATAAAGCTATCAAAATAGAAGAGTGATGGCCAAGTAAGGGATTCTAAGTTAGTAATTTCGGCTATAAAAGGAAAAGAGGGCCATTCATTCTTTCTTCTAACTCTCTCTCTGCCGAATTCTCTCTAGCAAATATCTCCTTTCTTTATTGTTTTGCCAAGCCGAAAATACACCTTGTGTAGCAAAACTTCATTACCGATTGCTCAAACTCTTTTCTCTTCTTCTTTCATAATCTTCCAAAAGCCAAAAGTTTGCTAAAATCAAGGCCATAGCCGAATAGTTTTGAGACTTCAAACAAGGGGTTGTCGACTTCTATATTAAGGGTAAGAACTAGTTATCATTCGATTTTCATCCTTTTTCTTTAAGATTTGCCAAAATCTAGGACTAACCATATTAATATCTTGTTGCCGAAACTTTGAAGAGATCTTTTTGGGATTTGTTTAAGTCAACTACAAGAAGGAGAAGTTCTTTTCCTGAAGGTACACCATAGGCCGCGTGTTCCCTAGTTATTCGATGAATTTTGAGATTTAAAATCCACAAGGTAAGACATGCGAATATTCGGCCAAGGCCTATTTTTGGTGTTTTAGATCTAGTTCATATTTATTCAAAAGCTGAAATTAATTTGTTAAAGTGATTTAAAGCTTTGCCGAATATAAGAAAGAGTATAGTAAAGATTTCAGGATTTGGCACCAAGGTAAGTTTTAGTGTACTAATCCTACTAGGATTTGGTTTTATAGCCGAATAGGCTTTATGCTAACATACTAAGGTTGGCCGAATGTAGGGACTTGAGATCTAAGGCTTTAGATTGGATTTTCGGGATTTCAGTGAAATTGTTAAGCGAATCAGGTGTGTACCCCACACTATTTCTTAATAAGTTTTATGGCAATGTTTAATATAAGTATGTGTATAAGAATGTGAATATGGCTAAGGTACCATGTTATGGTACAAAGTACTCAGGTACGTTTCCTACTCCTACTAGGATTATGTTAAATATCTGTTACGACACACATATGACATTATAAGAATGTGAAATAAGAATTTGGCATGTTAATGCATGATATGTATGATATGGGGCATATGGGTTATATGAAAAAGGGAAGTGAATGTGGTGACCTAAGACCATGATATCTGAATGTGGTGACCTAAGACCACGATATCTGAATGTGGTGACCTAAGACCACGAATTTTATAAGGGCGATGAGCACGTCGACTGCAGCGACCGCCTTTGATGGTGTGTAGCGGATGGAAGGTTGACTTAGTAGTCCCCACGGTGTGTAGGATGGTACGGGTGATGTGTAGCGGATGGCATATAGGTTTGGGTTCGAGTTGTATCATTATTTTATATCTTCTATATGATTATGTATGTGATGTGATAATATGCTTGAATCTATTTGGACATAGTGTTTGTGTACACATTGAGTCTGTTTGACTCACCCCGTTGTGGGAACATTTTTCAGGTGATGATCAGTAATGGATCGGGTCGGCGGGAGCTTAAAGGTGGCCATGCACAGCAAGAAATTTTATGATTCGGACTTTTATTTTTAATTAAGTACTTCCAATTATTTGGATTTATTTGATGTAATAAGGCCATTGTGAACTATTTTATTTTATTTTACTTTTAAAGTATTATGTTACGAAAATTTTATGAATTAAAGACTAAATAAATTTATTTTAAATTAATTCCTAAGTGTTTTTGTCACCCAACCTAAATGGGTTTCAATATAAAATAAACTTGTTTTTAACTCGAGCCCAACCCAAAACAATTGTTCTTTCAAAAACCCAGATTTTCCTAAGTAACAAAAGAATTTGAAACGGTTTACATCGAGGAACATACCAGATCCAGTCAAGGCTCGTGGGCGGGGTTTGGGGTGTTTCACTTCTTTAGGAGTCATTTCAGGGCAAGTATGTTGGGACCAGCTACATGGATGCACAAAGGAAGGCATTTCTAAATTTGGTGCAGGGAAGTAAGTCTGTGGCCGAATATGAAGCAGAGTTTCTGCGCTTGAGCCGCTTCACTAGAGGAATGGTAGCGACTGAATATGAACATTGTGTGCGATTCGAGGATGGACTGAGGAATGAGTTAAGGGTATTGATAACACCGCAGTGAGAAAGGGACTTTGCTGTGTTGGTTGAGAAAGTTAAGATAGCTGAGGAGGTGAAGCGGACTGAAAGACAAGAGAGAGATAGGAATCAGGATAGAGATAAGAATAAGAGGAATGTTGGATCGTCAGAGTCAACGGAGCATTTTCAGAAAAGGCCTAGGTCTGATGGGCCAGCTCGTGCTCCGACGGGTCAGAATCGTTCATGTCCCTCTTGTGGGAAGATGCACTATGGGGAGTGCAGATGGAGAACCGGTGGATGCTTTAGGTGTGGATCCACGGAGCATATGATCAAGGACTATCCACAGGTGGATCAAGCACAGCCAGCTGGACGAGGTTCTCATCAGGATAGGAGAGGTGGTCAGCAGCCTCAGAGAGGTCGTGGCCCAGCCAGGGGAGGTGATGGTTATGGTCACGGTCGTGAAGCACAAGGTAGAGGTGCGAGGTTATCTTTGGCGAGGCACCGACTTTGGTCTATGCACACATCGCCAAGGGGACGGAGATGCTTGAGATGCGAATAATGGTGCGTACCCTACCATAGTATACTAAGTGTTTATTTTGGCTTTACAATTAGAGTGCACAGCGAAAGCATAGTGGTGAGACTTAGGTAGTATGATTTCTAGTTAGATGGAAATTTTGAGGACGAAATTTCTTTAAGGAGGGTAGAACTGTAACATCCTAAATTTTTGGGCCTATGTGTTTAATGGGTGAATATGTGGAATGAGTTAATTTAAGTGTTAGGGGCCCAAATTTTAAGTTTTAAGGAGCCCAAATCTTCTAATTTAAGTTAGTTAAATTTGGCATTAGGGATTAGGGAAGTGGACGGCACAAGGCTATTTATTTTTTGGGAATTTTATTATATTTATTCTATGTGGATAATAAGCAGATAAAGGCTATTATTTAGGGATTTGGTCTTTAAGGATAATAAGCAGATAAAGACTATTTTTGAGGAGATAATAGATTAAGATAAGGGAAAAGGGATAGGAGCTTTCATGTGTGGCAGTGTTGGTTGAAAATCAATCTTTGCTAAAGGGAGGAAACGATTTTCTATATAAAGAGGGGGTGTGCCGAAATTTTGGAAGCCTTTCTTTTATTTTCTTTTCTCATCTTCTTCCTCTCAAAAGCCAAAACCACCATTTTCTTCACCCTTTCTTCCTCTCTAAAATTTCTGGTTGGTCAATCTTTTAACCTCTATTGTTATTTTTCTTCTAATTCCTAAAAGCGAAATCACATCTCTATTATTCTATTCTTCTCCTTAATACTCATTGGCCAAATCTCTTTAACCATCTCTTCAATTCTTAAATCTTCTAAAATCGAAATTCTTAGATCTCACCTCCGAAGTTGCCAAATTTTTTCAAGAAAATCTCGCTTGTCTTTGAATCAAGAAAACAATAGGTATGTGTCGATTTTGAGTTTCCAATATTTCTTGACTTTTCAAAGTCCCTAGCCAGAATGGCTATTTAGTGACTAATCATGGGTTTTTCTTATTTTCGGCATTTCGGGATCGAAGAGGAGTCCAACGCTTAGATCTCTAAGTCAAAGATCAGTAACACTCAAGTCGTGTTATTTTCGGGATTTCAAGGTAAGGAGATTGGTTTATTATAAATATATGAAATCGGGTAGAACACTAACCATGGCCGAATATAGGAGAGGCCCTATTTTCACATCTTTCCAGCTTTTTGAGCAAAGTTGTAGATCGGGATAACAAGCATATCGACTAAGAATATTGGATTTCACGATATCAGGTGTGTAACACTTTCCCACTATCTAGATCTGTTTGATTAATATATGATTATAAGTCTTATATGTTTTGATAAATGCCGAAATCCGGGCACAATAGAGGAAGCCCAAAGAGGGTAAAAACAAATCATCAGGTTAGTGAATGTTCTGATTAAATGATATAAGTATATTGATTTTATGTGATTGCATGGGTTGGGTTTGATGAAAGGAGGAAGTTATATGTTGTAGCGGTTTTCACCGTGATCTATTGTAGCGGTTTTTACCATGATCTATTGTAGTGGTTTTTACCGTGATCTGTTGTAGCGGCTTTTGCCGTGATCTGTTGTAGTGGCTCTGACCATGATCGATGATGAGCAAGACAACTGCCATCAAGGCGTAGCGGTGTGGGTTGATTGTAGAAATCCCCAATGGTGTGAATGGCTGGAACGGGGGCATGTAGCGGATGGAAACCTAGGATTTGGGTTTGGCTTGCATATTATTTTTATTATGTATATTAATTCTTATTATTTTAGTTTTATGGGGCTAAGGCCCAAATCTAATGGTGCATGAGGGTTGCACATCGAGTCTCATGACTCAACCAATTAATTAACATTTCGGTAGCATTTAGTGCATCGGACCGGGTGGAGAGGAGCACAAGGTGGCCATGCAAAAGAACATTTGGATCCAAAAAAAGACTCTAGTTATTATTTTATATTCTTATTTAATGGATTTTAAATCTCATTGTAATAAGGCCATGGGCCACCGTTTATATTTTGTTTTATTACGAGGCTTTTATTACTTTTAGTTATTTAAATTTTTTTATTTTTAATTGAACTAAGGCATGTATTTAAATTTTGGTTTTTAATTCATAAAGGCATATTTTATTTAAAACTATAAATTATAATTTTTTCTCGAATAAAAGGTTAAACTTTACCAAAATGTTTTTCTGAAAATGCGACATGTTTTACAAAATTTCCTTAGTGACATACCAGATCCGGTTGTAGTGTTTGGGCCGGGTTTGGGGTGTTACATTTGAAGCCATTAGAGGACCAAGAAGTCGGGGCTCGACAAAGATCGGGCAAAATTGGACCTTTTATAGTCTATGCTCTATTCTCGTTTCACACAATGAGCAAAGAGGGGAAGCTTAATCAGCCCATTTTGCCCGGGCCCGTTCCATTCAAAAAACCAAAATAAAATAATAAAAATAAAAAAAAAATTTTTTTTACAGTCCAGTTACAAACCCGATTAGCCCATTACTAAACCTAAACACATGACCCAAAATAGATTACATAGCCCACTGACCCAATACCTAAAACCCGAAGCCCATTACAACCCAAACTTAACTAACCCCCAAACCCAAACTCGCACGACCCAAAGCGGCCCAAAGCTTAAGCAGATTCAGAGACCTACACCACGTTTGGTTCGCTATAATGGAATAGAGCTGTAATGGAATAGAGGTGTAATGGAATAGAGCTATAATAAGTAATTCAACTTTTGGTTGAATGTAATGGAATAGAGCTGTAATAGAATTCTTGTATTTGGTTGAATGGAATGATGTTGTAGTAGCATAAGGAAAAGAACTAAAATGACCAGAATACCCTTAGCGAATTTTTGTTAGGTAGATTATTATTGTTATTGTTATTAAATTTTAATAAGGTTATTATTGAAAATAATTTAATAAAATAATAAATAATTTAATCATATTTTAACATAATTATTATTAAATATAATTTAATAAAAATATAATTTAATAACATGCTTAATATAATTATTATTATATGAATTAAAAATTAAAAAATATAATACTATAAAAATATATATAATCTATTTTATTATTTTTAAACTGTAATACTTATATGTACTAAAATATCATTCTTGAAACAAATAATTTAATTACACAAAAAAAATTAAATATTAGAAGTAATTAATTTGCTTCAAAAATAACTCATTTATTTAAAATAACTCCATTCATGTTACAGAAAAATCAATACTCAATTTGCTTCAAAAATTCATACATCAACCTTCAACTCTATAACCATTATCTCATATTACATTCCTTCCTAAAACCAAATAACTAGGACACAAACCAACTTCTTACTATTCCGCAAGTTAACTGGTCCGTAAATTAATCTGCCATCCCACAACCAACTCAAACTCCACCCAACGTCAATCGGCTACCATAAATGGATCTACCTCTCCAAGGATCAGCAACCAGAGGCCCTATATTTGTTTCATCCTCATCTTCTGCTGCAAAATAAGTTTAAATATGCTTCAAATGATTTAGACCTACTCAAATCAAACAACAACAACAACAAAAAGGTTTAAATAACATAAGAGGTGCAAGGAGATTCAATGGCATCAAGTACCCTCTTTGTAAGAATGTGGTAGTGTTTACGCCAAATTATTTGAATTGCCATTAATGGCGACAAGCAAACCATAAGCTATCCCGAATGACAAAGATTACAATAAAACCACGAAGCGATTGCAAAGCAAGCTTCCATGGAAGCAGAAAACAATCTAAAACACCCCAACCATAACAACAATTCGGCATCCGACCATCCATGCATCATTGCTATTGAAGGAGGTGCAATGTACTATGAGTCCAAAAAATCCAAGCAAGACAAAGAAGGCTAGCACACCTATAAAGTAAAGAGTTTATCACGTTACTGCGGTTGAAATTAGCATAAGCTGCTAAAATTAGTCATTCAGCACTATAAAAGAACAAAGGAACATTTGATGAGGTTCATGCAAAAATCAGGGAAAGCTTACCAATGCAATAATAAAATGGTATAGGATGTTTCGATAGCATGCAATCCCAACCATCACTGAATGAATTTCGAAAAGCACTATCTTTGTCCATAACATATGCAAAGCCTCCTATTGCTGCAATTACCTGAAGAATAGATACTTGTTATAAGATAATCATCTCAAAGCAAATGAGACAGTGATCTCAATCAGACATGTTCAAGTTTTCAATCTTCTGACTCCTCAATAACTAATACAAAGGGTAGGATAAAATTAGTTTTTTTACCTCTTTCTCCCTTCCATGCCCTACCTTGATTTTGACTTTGTTTTTTCATCAATAGGAAGGCAAAACAATGAAACTTGAAGGGTTAAGGTATTTTTAAAATAACCTATTGAGGATTGACAACATGCTAGCAGTAAAAAGTCCGAAATGCAACCACTGCACTACTTTAACCAATATGAAACATCAAGCAAAACATAAAAAATGGAACCCAAAATCAAATTAGAGATAGCGCTTTGTAATCTACAAAAAGAGTAAAAAGATGGAGAGACTTCTACAGGTAGTCACTAGTCACTACCTTAACCCAACAATTAATCAACCTATACACAGAATTTTAAAAAAAATCAATGAATGTGAAGAAGAGTATACTTAAACCTCTCAATAAAGCTAAGAACATGCAATTTTAAAAAACAACCAATACGTATGTAAACCCAAAATAATATTACTGAAGCTAAGAACATGCAATTGTATATAGCAAACTAAGATAAAGCTATTATAGAACAACTATAAGGCATGATATAAAGAAGAATTGAACTTTATTTCAAGTTTTGCAGTAATAAAATGGCTAATTTCCCATTTCTACTATAACTTCATCCCTGAATGTATTAAATATCATGCATGATGAAACAATAAGAACAAAAAAATTGGTTCATAAAACCCAGAAGTAAAACAGCACATCATGATCATAATATACATAAGCTTTTCTAATAATTACCACATCAGTAAAGTCAAATTTCATAAATTCAAAATAAATAAATAAATAAGACTAGTGGCTTTAATCCTCATAAAAGCAAAAACCCAGAAAAAATAAAGCAGCAAAAACCAGCGTTCACTATATTGAGAAATAAGATACAAAACCTTGATCAAATCCCAGATTATTAAAGCAATCAAACAAGGTACAAACCCAATTCAAAAGTCATCACTTTTATATGTCTAAAATCAAACTAAATCGACCATAAAAAATTTCTAGAAATGACTATCCAAAGATCATGAAAAGTCATCACCTTTACATGTCTCTAACAACAAACTAAATCAACCTTGAAATAACATGATGAATGCTGAAGGTGAACAGAAATAGTAGCAGTAGATGGGGAAATAATGTAACACCCTAAATTAGGGGTTGTTGAAAATTTGAATATTTTCCCATGTGTGTGCTTGAAGAATTAAATTCTAGGATTTATTTGACATGTTTTAAGGTCTAAAAATAACCCCGAGCTGGGCCTGACCTAGTATTAAAAATTTCTTTTTAAGTGTGTTAAAGGAGGGAGCTAGGTGAGTTAGGGCTTAAGTAAAAATTAGGAGAAACATGACACAAAGAATGGGCTTGGCACAATTGGCTTGGTGCACCTAAGGGTGATGCAAGGGAGGTATTGGGTTTGATTCATGGGAGTTACAAGGGGGAAATGTTTTATTTTTGGGCTTTTTGGGGCGTTAAAGCAAAGAAGGCTTTAAAGAAATTTTCGGGCAAGGTTTGGACATGAAAGACAGGTGGGTGGAGTGGCTTGGAATGCCACTTAAAGGGGCTTTGGTTTAAGGTCTCAGGTTCGAGACATAAAGGACGCAAGAAGCATTTTATTTTAGGCTTTTTGCATTAAAGGGAAGAGGGCCAAGAAGAAGGCTTATAATTAAAAGATAGGGTTCTATGGCATGAAAGTCGAATGGGAGAATTGGCCTGGGACGTTAGAAGAGAGGGCTGCGGCAGTTGCTTCCCTAGGTCCTGGGTTCGAACCAAGGCAGCAGCAGGGTTTTATTTTTTTTCTTCTTCTTTTCCATGTAAGCTAGCGTTAGAGGGGAGTGATGGCAGCATGTTGGACTCTTTAAGTGATTGAGATTAGGCTTAATTTTTGCACATTAATTTCAGCTGGAAGGGAATGTATTAGAAGTTTATTTTCTTTCAAATTGTATGAAGAGAGGATAGGAGATTAAGCTAAGATAATTTTGCTTTATTTTTGATAATTAAGAGCTGGAATTATCACCTAAAAGGGAGGTGATGGCTGGTTATAGGACTCCTTAGGGGAGGGCCATACACATTCGGGTTATCACCAAAGGGAGGGGCTGAATTTTTTAGAAAAAACTCTTTTCTTTTCTTCTCCAAATAGGTTGCTGGCCGAATCTCCCTACACCCTCCTCTCCCTCTTTTCTAATTTATTTTGAAAGCTGAAAACCATTGTGTCTCTACCGATTTCAACAAGGGTTCTAAACCGAATCCATAGGCTCACAATCTCCCTCCCCTTTGAGTTTATCTCTTTATCATCCTAAAGTGCCGAAATTCCCTTCCTCCCATTAGACTCACTTGGCTGAATCTCCCTTAAGAAAAAGGGTGTTGCTTTCGGTTCCTTTCTCTTCATTGATATAGCCGAACCCCTCTCACAACACTAAGAGGTGCTGACTTGTGGAGTTAAGGGCCGATATAATTATCAAGGTAAGGGGCTACACTCTCTTTTGGGATTAAGATTATGGCCGAATGGCCTATGACTCTTAATGATGCACTTAAATCGTTTGTAGGGAAGCTTTCAGGATTTGTTTTCCAAAGGTGAGTTGGTAAGCACATTCGACCAAGGGCCTTTCGATTAAAAAGTTTATGTTAAATGCGAAACTAACAAATGCCATGGATTTAGGTGCTAATTAAGGCTTCAGGATTTGTTTGGAAATCAAATCCGTTTAAGGTAAGTCCACAAAAGAGCCTTGGTATTAATTTAGCATGGCCGAATAGGCCAAGGTCCCTAATCATGTGTTGGCCGATTGTAGGAGAAACCAACATCTCGGGATTTCGCTCGTACATTCGGGTTTTGCTAGTAAATAGGTGTGTAAGAACTCACTACACACTTTATTAATTTACATAATTATTGTTGTTGTTATTCACCTTTTTTGGTATTGTTTTGCTTATGGCTAAGCATGGAATACGGGTAAGTCCCCTAACTTGTGATTTTTGATATATGATTTGCATGCCATCACATGATGTTAAATGCTATGACATGATATATGATAATTGATATATAAGCATGTGATGGTGGGATTGATGAGAGGAGGGGGATGATTTTATGGACTGTCGTCAGTGGTTTTGACCACAAGATGGGTTGGCCCCATCGATTATTTGTGACCTATGGTCATCGGTGGTTTTGACCACACCAATTGATAATTTGCGACTAAGTCCCAGTGGTTTGGTACCACTAGTGGTTTTGACCACACTTGATAAATTGTGACCTATGGTCATCGATGGTTTTGACCACACGATGGGTTGGCCCCATCATTTAATTTGTGACTCTAAGTCATCGATGGTTTTGACCACACGGGTAGTTAAGGAGTATGGATGGTTAGGTTGGGTTGCATATTTGCATGTTAATTAATATCTTGTGTATGAGTTACATTTGGTGGGGATTTACACACTGAGTCTTGGTGACTCACCCTCCCATTACCATTTTGCGGATGAGTAGATCGCGAGATGGAGCCGGAGAGGACTCGAGGCCCATGCTTATCATTGGTTTTGATTTATTTTGCTATTGTTAAAGTTATTTATTTCCTAAGTATTTTTATTTTGGGATTGTAATAAGGCCGCTATTTATTATTTGGATGCTATTTTATTTTACTTATATTATGCTACAAATGAATTTATAAATGTTAAGTGAACCGGTTAAAAGTAACTTTTCAACCTTAACAAACTTCTACGGGTTTTTAAAAGATATTACCATCGGGTAACAAAAATAAACTAAGTCAACTACAACTTTGACGATTTTAAAATGCTACATGATCAACCGTTTTCAAAAAGGGGTTATCAACCCAACTATATTTATAAAAAGCCCAACTAAGTTTTCAAACAAAATTTTCATACCTTAGCCAAATTTTATCAAGTTTTCACCAAGTTTTCAAAATGAAACAAATTATTTTACTTCGTGACATACCAGATCTGTCAGGACTCATGGGCTTTGAGTTTGGGGTGTTACATTTTTGGTATCAGAGCCCAATTCAAAACTTCTCATTTGTGGGGCCCAAGGCCCAAAATGTTTTGTTTTTATTAGTAGGCCTTATTGAAATGTTTTGAGAAACTATTTTGGCTTGAACGACATGGCACCGAGTCTCCTGCACCAATCCTCCTGTAAGTACTTCTATCCACTTTTGTGAATATTTGATGAGGGTAGAAGGGTAAATTGGGAACGTAGACTACTAGAGTAAAGCTGTTGAACCCTAGGGCAAGCATACCTTAACTATGCATAAGATTTAATAATTACCTAAACAACCACGTGAGTTGTCACTAAGCAAAGGATGTGGCAATCGTTATCGCATGTCTAGGATTGGATTCGATGGGGGCACGGTATTTAAGCGGTCCTCGTGACTCACCTCCTACTCACTCGAATCCTACAGTGCGTAGTAATCTGTTCATCCTAGTGAGACGACATACTCACGAGCTAAACTCGATAACTAAAACCCGAAAGGGACTAGCCGTTTGATTTTGGAAATAATTAAAACTTTAGTTTTAAAAAAAAAAGACCAAAATACCCCTCAATTTGAAAAATGACCAAAATACCCTCCATAAGAAAAATTTTCAAATAGAAATTTCCAAAATATCCTTCTTTTGTGAAATCACTTAGAACCCAATTTTTGGAAATCATTTTTGTGAAAATTCCCTGATTATGTGAGAAATTACTAAAATACCCTTAGGTGTAAAATTACAAAAATGCCCTTGATTTATGATATTCCCAAAATACCCATAGTTACAATAAAAAATTTCCATTATATACAAAGTGCCCAAAAACCTTACTTTGCAAAAAATCGAAAACGTCATGATTTTGTAAAATTACAAAATTGCCCCTCACCAGCAAAATTACCAAAATGACCTTGGTTTTCAAAATTTTTGCAACACAATCAACTTGGAAAATAAATTCTTAAAAAGAACCCCCAAAGTTTTACAACTTTTGAAATATCTTTGATTTATTAAATTTTACAAATTCACCCTGATTTGTAAAAAATTACCAAAATGCCCCTGAACTTCAAAATCAACAAAATACCCCCGGTATTCAAAATTTTTCCAAATACCCCAGGAATTTAAGAGTTCCAAAATACTTTTGACAAAATCATCCAAAAATTTTCATTTTTGAAAAATTACGAAAATACCCTTGTAGGACAAATTACGAAAATACCCCTGGGTAGTGGAAGAACAATCATCATGAAAACTACAACGTCTCTTTGGATGAATGAATGGAAAACTGTGTGCATGTATGTTTGCGAAAGAACCACTCCTAAACTCTTGTCATAAAATTTCTTCGCGGATAACCAAGTGAAATACTAATGCATAAAATTCTTAAGCAGATAAACGAATCGTTAGAATGAGTTCAAGAGGTCGCGGACGTCCACCGCGTGTAAGTAGTAGGGGTAGGATGACCTTATCGAACCAGCAAGGTCCGGACATGGGTCTGGAAATGAGATGCCGGATCTGCCGTGGCGGAAACCAATTTCATGATCGACGGGTGGTAATGATGTCGTGTCTCAAGTCAGTATTACGGGTTTTGGAGCAGGTTCTTGAGGCGAAAGGGTGCGAGCCCATAAATCGTGGTTGAATGACTCAAGCTATGAGCGAAGTATTCGGAGGAGTTTCGAGTGGCGCCTAGTGCGGCAGAGTATTGGTTGGAATCCTCTGAAAGGATTATGGGTGATTTGGATTTCACAGCTGAGGAGAAGTTGAAGGGCATAATATCTTTGCTTCGGGATGAGTCATATCAATGGTGGCTCGCTGTAAGGGATGGAGTTGTGGCAGAAAATCTCACTTGGGAATTCTTTAAGGATGCCTACCAGAAGAAATATATCGGGACTAGTTACGTGGATGCACAGCAAAAGGCTTTCTTGAACCTGGTTCAAGGTAATAAGTCAGTGGCAGAATATGAGGCCGAGTTTCTCCGGTTGAGTAGGTATGCTCGTGGTATTGTGGGTACCGAGCATGAACGCTGTGTGAGATTTAAAGATGGGCTGAGAGACGAACCGAGGATGATGATAGCTCCACAGCAGGAATGGGAGTTTGCTGTCTTAGTGGAGAAATCAAAGGTTGCTGAAGGGGTAAGACAGTCGGTCAGACGGAACCAAGATCGGAATTGGAATAAGAGGAGCTTAGAACCTTCAAGGTTCTCAGGTAATGAGCAGAAGAGGACGAGGTTTGATGGGTCGGATCAAGCTGCTAGGCCTGCTACTGCTGCTAATCCTCAATGGCCGCCACGGTGTGCTCGGTGTGGCAAGTCTCACACGGGAATGTTGGAATAGTAATCGGGATGCTTGAGTGTGGGTCCTTGGAGCATCGAGTTAGAGACTGTCCAAAAAGGTAGCTAGACGATATCGAGGTTCGAGATCGTGCACCAAGCAGGAGGATAACCAAGAACCACAAAGGGTCGAGTGCAGTTGGGGTAATGGAAATGGTAACAGGCGTGGTAGAGGTCTTTGAAGGTGCAGAGGCGAGGCAACCAAGGTTGGTTTATGCAATTGGCCGTCATGAGGAGGAAGATGTGCGGATATGTCAACGGTATGTTCCTTATTTCGGAATACCCTTAATTGCTTTGATTATTGTAGAGTTTTCTTGTTTTGATAGGAAGTGCAGAAACTTTGGTTGTGAACTTAAAGATTGTGCCTAGGAAGTAAGATAATTTTATTAAGATCGAGTCTGCAACATAAGCGTAGTCTGGTGAGTTAAGATGTACGACTATTCGTTAGTAAGTAACCGAGGACGAAATTATTTTTAAGGGGTAGAACCGTAACACCCTAAATTAGGGGTTGTTGAAAATTTGAATATTTTCCCATGTGTGCTTGAAGAATTAAATTCTAGGATTTATTTGACATGTTTTAAGGTCTAAAAATAACCCCGAGCTAGGCCTGACCTAGTATTAAAAATTTCTTTTTAAGTGTGTTAAATGAGGGAGCTAGGTGAGTTAGGGCTTAAGTAAAAATTAGGAGAAACATGACACAAAGAATGGGCTTGGCACAATTGGCTTGGTGCGCCTAAGGGTGATGCAAGGGAGGTAATGGGTTTGATTCATGGGAGTTACATGGGGGAAATGTTTTATTTTTGGGCTTTTGGGGGCGTTAAAGTAAAGAAGGCTTTAAAGAAATTTTCGGGCAAGGTTTGGACATGAAAGACAGGTGGGTGGAGTGGCTTGGAACGCCACTTAAAGGGGCTTTGGTTTAAGGTCTCGGGTTCGAGACATAAAGGACGCAAGGAGCATTTTATTTTGGGCTTTTTGCGTTAAAGGGAAGAGGGCCAAGAAGAAGGCTTATAATTAAAAGATAGGGTTCTATGGCATGAAAGTCGAATGGGAGAATTGGCCTGGGACGTTAGAAGAGAGGGTCGCATTGCTTCCCTAGGTCTGGTTCTAACCAAAGGCGTGACGAGGTTTTATTTTTTTTCCTTCTTCTTTTCCATGTAAGCTGGCGTTAGAGGGGAGTGATGGCAGCATGTTGGACTCTTTAAGTGATTGAGATTAGGCTTAATTTTTGCACATTAATTTCGACTGGAAGGGAATGTATTAGAAGTTTATTTTCTTTCAAATTGTATGAAGAGAGGATAGGAGATTAAGGTAAGATAATTCTGCTTTATTTTTGATAATTAAGAGCTGGAATTATCACCTAAAAGGGAGGTGATGGCCGGTTATAGGACTCCTTAGGGGAGGGCCATACACATTCGGGTTATCACCAAAGGGAGGGGCCAAATTTTTTAGAAAAAACTCTTTTCTTTTCTTCTCCAAATAGGTTGCTGGCCGAATCTCCCTACACCCTCCTCTCCATCTTTTCTAATTTATCTTGAAAGCTGAAAACCATTGTGTCTCTACCGATTTCAACAAGGGTTCTAAACTGAATTCATAGGCTCACAATCTCCCTCCCCTTTGAGTTTATCTCTTCACCATCCTAAAGTGTTGAAATTCCCTTCCTCCCATTAGACTCACTTGGCCGAATCTCCCTTCAGAAAAAGGGTGATGCTTTCGGTTCCTTTCTCTTCATTGATGATAGCGAACCCTCTCACAACACTAAGAGTGTGACTTGTGGAGTTAAGGGCGATATAATTATCAAGGTAAGGGCTACACTCTCTTTGGGATTAAGATTTGGCGAATGGCCTATGACTCTTAATGATGTACTTAAATTGTTTGTAGGGAAGCTTTCGGGATTTGTTTTCCAAAGGTGAGTTGGTAAGCACATTCGGCCAAGGGCCTTTCGATTAAAAAGTTTATGTTAAATGCCGAAACTAACAAATGCCATAGATTTAGGGGCTAATTAAGGCTTCGCGATTTGTTTGGAAATTAAATCCGTTTAAGGTAAGTCCACAAAAGAGCCTTGGTATTAATTTAGCATGGCCGAATAGGCCAAGGTCCCTAATCATGTGTTGGCCGATTGTAGGAGAAACCAACATCTCGGGATTTCGCTCGTACATTCGGGTTTTGCTAGTAAATAGGTGTGTAAGAACTCACTACACACTTTATTAATTTACATGATTATTGTTGTTGTTATTCACCTTTTTGGTAGTGTTTTGCTTATGGCTAAGCATGGAATCCGGTAAGTCCCTAACTTGTGATTTTGATATATGATTTGCATGCCATCACATGATGTTAAATGCTATGACATGATATATGATAATTGATATATAAGCATGTGATGGTGGGATTGATGAGAGGAGGGGATGATTTTATGGATCGTCGTCGTGGTTTTGACCACAAGATGGGTTGGCCCCATCAGATTATTTGTGACCTATGGTCATCGGTGGTTTTGACCACAAGATGGGTTGGCCCCATCGATTATTTGTGACCTATGGTCATCGATGGTTTTGACCACACCGATTGATAATTTGCGACTAAGTCCCAAAGTGGTTTGGTACCACCGATGGTTTTGACCACACTTGATAAATTGTGACCTATGGTCATCGATGGTTTTGACCACACGATGGGTTGGCCCCATCATTTAATTTGTGACTCTAAGTCATCAATGGTTTTGACCACACGGGGTAGTTAAGGAGTATGGATGGTTAGGTTGGGTTGCATATTTGCATGTTAATTAATATCTTGTGTATGAGTTATATTTCGGGTGGGGGATTTACACACTGAATCTTGGTGACTCACCCCCTCCCATTACCATTTTGCAGATGAGTGGATCGCAGAGATAGAGCCGGAGAGGACTCGAGGCGGCCATGCTTATCGTTGGTTTTGATTTATTTTGCTATTGTTAAAGTTATTTATTTCCTAAGTCTTTTTATTTTGGGATTGTAATAAGGCCGCTATTTATTATTTGGATGCTATTTTATTTTACTTATATTATGCTAAAAATGAATTTATAAATGTTAAGTGAACCGGTTAAAAGTAACTTTTCAACCTTAATAAACTTTTACGGGTTTTTAAAAGATATTCCCATCGGGTAACAAAAATAAACTAAGTCAACTACAACTTTGACGATTTTAAAATGCTACATGATCAACCGTTTTCAAAAAGGGATTATCAACCCAACTATATTTATAAAAAGCCCAACTAAGTTTTCAAACAAAATTTTCATACCTTAGCCAAATTTTATCAAGTTTTCACCAAGTTTTCAAAATGAAACAAATTATTTTACTTCGTGACATACGAGATCCGGTCAGGACTCATGGGCCGGGTTTGGGGTGTTACAAATAAGAAGGAAAAAAGGGAAATAAGATGAAGGGAAATAAGAAGGAAAAAAGGGAAACGTAGATATGTAAAGGAAAGGAGAAGATGAAGCTGAGGGAAAAAAATGAAAATGGGAAAAAAAAATTTGTAACATCCTGATAATTAGGGGTTATGCATCTTACTTAATTGAATGATGTTGCATGCTTAATTATTAATGAGTGTATTTTGGAAGTTATTTGAGCTTCATTAATTGAGTGAATGCTTAGTGAAACTTTTAATTTCTAATAATTAAGAGAGAGCTAAGAAAGTTAGGCCTTAAGAATTAATGACAAGGAGTTTTAAGCATAAGTTGAGTAATTGGCAAAGTGGTTAGGATGCATGGATGAGTGCTTGAGGGAGAGGTTCGAATCCCTAGCTAGCAAATGGGAAAAATTTTAGTTTTATGTTTCCTTCCCTTTAGTGTCGGCCAAGAATATTCTAGAGTGGATGAGTATTCTTTTATTTTTGGCCATTTGACCATATGAAAAGGAAGCTAAGAACTTATGGTATGGAATCATGAAGGATGATAAGATGAAGGGGGACAAAAGGCATGATATTGGGCAAAGTTTTGGGAGCTTGTTCATGGTCATTTGACCCTGAACCTAGGCGGTTGTAGGGGCTAAAGGGAGTGGTTAATGGTGATAGCAAAATTAAGGTTGATAGGGAAGAAATGTGGAGCAAAAGGGGGAGTATGTTGGCTTCCTTGTTGGCGAATTTTGGTATGGGATTAGGGAGGTTTTAGTTAACCAAAAGGTTGTCAATTATGCATTTTCCTTTGTCCAATATTCTTCTTCTCTTAGCGAAATTGTCTAGTGACATTTGGTACAAGTTTGCTTTGTTTTGGCCTTTGTATTTTGACCAAAATAGGTACCTTTATTTCATCTTTTCCTCTCAAAATTTTACCTTCTTTTGATACCAAAATATTATCACTTTTGAAGACACTTTCTTTTCTTCCTCTCTAGTGCAATTCAACTTTCACCAAAAGCTTTCTCTCATTTTCTTTTCTTCCTTTTTATTCTATTTCTCTTTTCTTTTTCCCTCATAGCAAAACTACCAAATTGCAAAGAACTATCTTTTTCTTCATTTCTTCCCTTGGCCGAATGTGCATAGGTCTCTAAACCTATCTCTTTTCTTTTCTTCATCATCACCTTTTCTTCTTCTCTCTTCTTTCATTTTCATTCTCTTTCTTCTTTCTCTCAAAACCAAAACCATCATATTTGAAACCACCATCTTTTCTCTTCTCTTTTGTTAAAGCCAGAATCATCAATTCCTTTCTTCTTTTGTTCAAGGCCGAACCTTTAAGTGAATCAAAGTAAGGTTTTTGTTTGTCAATAGTTTTCATTATTCCTTTTATTATAATTGATCTAGAAAAATAAATCTTTTATTTTTCTCTCTAAGCCAATCCTTGGAAAGGATTTTTAAGGATCTTGTTGAAGACAACTTTTAAGAAGTGATCTTCGAAAATCTTGAGGGTAAGGATTTTTAATTTCGATCGTATCAATTCTTTTAGAATGGATCACTAATCAACGTTATTTTAGGGCGAATTGAGACTAACAAGATAGGTAAGAAAAGAGCCGTGCGAGTGTTTGGAAGAGAGGAGGTACTCTTTTACCATCAAACTACAAGCGAAGGCGATGTCGGATGTAAGAGACTTTCCACGGTTGTGGACCCTCCGCTAACGAGGATCGGTTATTTGAAGTTGTACGTAAACCGAACCACTTTACGTTGGTGGATTATCAACGGGTTTTGATCCATCTAGTGGAGAAAAACCACAAATAACTGTCGTTCGAGAAACCGAGGGTAAGGATTTAGATCCATCATCAATATGTATAGTTTTGTTAGTAAAAGTTCATACTAACCAAGTGTGATGATTAATTAGGTGTTGACGAGCGAGAGGGTATTGTTCTCACTGTCAGAGGTGTGTAACCTTACATTAAAAATCTCATAGATTTACATATATTTAAATGTGATTATATGACCATGTGTATGATTGTGATTTTGGATACCATTCGGTGGTATACGATATTCGAGTATGTTTACCCCAATATTTTGTTCATTTTGCTATATGCATAAATGTGAGATAAGTATGACTATATTATGATCTCGTGGGGTAAATAGCATGAAAATTTATTGATATGTATGTGCATGGGCATATGGGTATATTTGATAAAGGAGGAAGTATTCGGTGGTTTTACCACATTTCGTGACTTGGTCACATATGTGAATCTGGTGACTTGGTCACGTATATTTGAATCTGGTGACTTGGTCACGATATGTGAATCTGGTGACTTGGTCACATATTTGAAATCTGGTGACTTCACATATTTGATATCCGGTGACTTGGTCACAATTTTGTCTGGTGGCCTTGCCACAAAATTATAAGGCGATGTGCATGTTGACCGCAAGAATCGCCTTCGATGGTGTGTAGCGATGGAGGGTCGATTTAGTAATCCCCACGGTGTGTTGGTTGGTGCGGTGGTGTGTAGCGGATGGATATCTAGGTGGGCGGGCTTGCATTTCATTTCATGTACATAATCATGTAATATTGAATGATTATTATTTGATCCGCTATGAAAATGGGCCTTTGGGCTAAATGTGAGCTAAACGGGCTTTTAAGCTAAATATGAGCTAAATGGGCTTTTGGGCCAAATATGACTTAAATGGGCCTATGAATAAATGTGTTATGAAAATGGGCTTTTAATGTATGTGTTATACATTGAGTTTATGACTCACCCCTTTTTGGGATAAACTTTTAGATGATTAAGTAGAGCGATGGATCGGGTCAACAAGGATTTCGAGGTGGCCAATGCTCAAATAATGAAGTTTGGAAAATTTCCTACTTAAACTTATTAAGTTAATTTTATTATTTAGACTTTATTATGGGTTGCTATTTTTGTAATAAGGCCACTATAAACTATCTTTAATTTTGTGTTTGGATTTACCTTTATTTGCCATGAACAATAACTATTAAATAACTAAATGGTTTTCGATAAATAATAATTCAAAATGTTTTTGTCACTAATATATATATATATATATATATATATATGTTTTAAAGTAATTTCCTTAAATGTGGTTTTCTTTTGATTTATCAATTCCTCCTACAAGTAATGATTTTCTTTTAAAAGCTATAAATTTTTCTTTACAAAATGTTAAGTTAATCTGCTTTTCTACAAAATCATCAAGTTTTTCTTAAACAAAAATGAGAATTAGCTATAGTTTTACTCGAGGAACATACCAAATCCGGTTAGGCTTTTTGGGCCGGGTTTGGGGTGTTTCAAAATTAATACCGTGAAATGGAATGGCTATTCAGTGGTGAGTGAAGGGAATACCTATTCAACGTTTTCCCGTAATAGAGCCTGGAATGGATTCAAGCTGTAATATCATTATAGCCAACCTAACGTTGATTTGGTGGTGGGCCCACCGAATTGGGGGGAATGCATTCCTATTTCCTCAACCAAATATGGTGTTAGGGTTTTTAGGAAACCCTAGGCGTCGTAAACAGTCCTTTTCTCGCGCCCAAGCCACCGGTTACGCCACCATCAACGTGCAGATAGCTTTTTGTCGCCAGAATCTTCGCCTTTGACTTGCACAAAAAAAAGGAAAGAACACATCTAAGGGAAAGAAATGGCAGAAAAATAAGCAAAATAGATTATGTTTCTTCTTTTTCTTTTTCTTTTTAGATTTTTTTCAGGGTTGTAAAAACCCCATAAAATCTGTAAACAATATATATATATATATATATATACACACAAATACAAAAAAAATACAGAGAAATTTATAATCAATCAAAAATGGAAGGTGATTTTTATTTTGTTAAGTTTTTTTTCTTTTCGATTCATGCACATTATATATATAATACTATTAAAAATAAAAATGAGATTACCTTTCGAAAAAGGGCATTTCTCAATGAAGAATCGTCGCGAACGACGGTGCGTGAAGCGCGTTCAAGGGTGGCCGAGATCAAACGATCCGTGATGGCAGAGCATTTCTCTGTGGGCTCTTTTGTTTTTTTTTTTAAAAACCTAACTAAAATGTTTTCTTTACCGATTTTTTGGTTTATAAAGGCTATTAGAACGACGCCGTTTTGGTGCGGTCTATTATTGACCAAAACGGCATCGTTTAAAAGCAAGATCCGCGCGTTGACCCAAAAATTCGGGGAGGATCCTCGTGTTTTTATAAAAAGGGCAATTTTCCACTTTAGCCCCTCCGCAATTTTATTAGTCTTAGTTCAGTCCAATTGGAATTTTTATTTTTTATTAAATTGGCCCTAAATTTACACTTTGTTCCAATTAAGTCCTCGGGCTACTTAAAGGTCAAAATCAAAACGACACCATTTTGGAAAGACGGCATAATTTCCATATTAACCCTTGCAGTGTGACGCGCGTTTTGATTTAGTCCTTTTATATTTGTTTTTATTGCTATTTAATCCCTATTTGTTTATTTTTTAAACCCTTTTTATTTTTATTTCATTCT
This sequence comes from Gossypium rotundifolium, assembly GCA_025506655.1. Taxonomy (NCBI): domain Eukaryota; kingdom Viridiplantae; phylum Streptophyta; class Magnoliopsida; order Malvales; family Malvaceae; genus Gossypium; species Gossypium rotundifolium. The sequence goes on along the minus strand of CP106727.1, from coordinate 31,741,682 downwards.
TAAACTATTCTAACATTACATTAAATTATTTCATTTTATAATTTTTTTTCTCTGTATTACTATTTTATATATATATATATACATTAATTTATTAATAATAAAATTTTTTATGGATTATTTATTTTATATACATATCATTTATATATATATATATATATATGAGATTATTACTAGTTATTATTCATAATTAAGTTATTTTATTAAGTTTAATATTATTTTAATATCATATATTATTTTAAAATATGTACATTAGTTATCATATTATATTTTTATCCTATATATTATACATTATTACATTATATTTCATATGTAACCTTTATATTATTTTATATTGTATATTATTTTATAATTTGTATATTAGTTATATGTTGTACATTTTAAAATTTTGTATTATTATATTATTTATTATTTCTAAAACTGATTTTGTATAAAATTTATTTATGTTATATAACATATATATTTCTATATTGTTTATATGAAATATATACATATTAGATTATTATATTATAAATATAATTTTATGTAAAGCTATATATTATTTTTATTTAACAATATATTTTACTTGTTTTTTATGAATATATGTATATTATTTTAACTACTCCATATCATTTTGCATATTAATTCATTGTTTTATATAATTCATATATTTCTTTTTTATTCCACATCATTTTTTTAAAGCCATATGTTTCTTAATTTACAATATAAATTCATTCTATGTTGTTATTTTATCTTACATGAATGTAAAGCTTTATTCTTTGTTATTTATTGCATTATATCTTATATTTGTTTACCCTTTTTATTTCATTCGTTTATCATTTTTATATTCGCTTTAGAATAATTATTCTATTATTTGTATCACTTATTATTTCGTATTGTTCTTTCTTTAATTATCCATTAGTAGTAATTGTTAATATGATTTGTAATTATGATAATTTTTATTTGGCATAAATGTTGTAATGTATTCATGCAATATCTTACTTAAACAATTATTTTAAAAAACACATTTTGAATTGACCATTTTATTCAAATAGTTTTAAAAAATACGTTGATATCTACTATTTGGGGACTTCGAGAAAAATTGTGCCCTAACTCACTAGGTTTCGATTTTTATCGTTGAACTTAAAATATTAAGTATCCCTTTTCTTTTAAAATTGAAACTTATAAACTTCCAAATCAAAACTTAATCTCAGGATTTCAAAACGTTATATCCTAACTTATTGGATATGATGTTTGTGTTTCAAGGTAAGAATTTTCTAAATAAAGGTAAGCCTAGTTTTGAAGTCATGAGATGTTATATCCTAACTTATTGGGTATAGCATTTTATTTCTTTGAGATAGGTAAGTCTTGGTTTTCTTTCTAATAAAAGGATCATAATTTAAAATTTTTCAAATTTTCAACATTAGGACATGAAATTATCAATTAGGTACCAAATTTTGGGAGTTACGAGGGTGCTAACCCTTCCTCGTACGTAACCGACTCCCGAACCCGTTTTCTTGTATTTTGCAGACCCAAATCAATGTTTTTGAAATAAAATGTTTTATAAGGTGATCCAATCACACCTAAGTAAAAAGGGATTGGTGGCGACTCCCATTTTCGTTTTTAAAAGTCGACCCCCATTGTCGAAACTAATTTTAAGTTTTTATAAAAAAAAAGGGGTCGACTTAAAAAAACAAAAACGGGAGTCGTCACCAATCCTTTTTGACTTAGGTGTGATTGGATCACCTTATAAAATGTTTTATTTTAAAACATTGATTTTGGTCCACGAAATACAAAAAAATGGGTTCGGGAGTCGGTTACATACGAGGAAGGGTTAGCACCCTCGTAACGCCCAAAATTTGCTACCTAATTGATAATCTCATGTCCTAATGTCAAAATTTTGAAAAAATTTAAAATACGATCCTTTATTTGAAAGAAAGCCAAAACTTACCTATCTCAAAGAAATAAAATGCTATACCTAATAAGTTAGGATGTAACATCTCATGACTTCGAAACTAAGATCACCTTTATTTTATAGAAAATCCTTATCTCGAGATACAAAATATTATATCTAATAAGTTAAGATATAACATTATGAATTTTCAAGAATAAGTTTTAATTTGAAATTTATAGGTTTAAAAAGAGGATACTTGATATTTTAAGTTCTACGAAAAATTAAAACCCGATAAGTTAGGGTATAATTTCTCTCAAGTTCCCAAATATCATATATCGTTGTATTTAAGGGCCTTTGAATAAAATGCGTAAATGTTATTAAATGTATTTTTATAAAACAAATGGTTTTGGAGTAAGATACGGCATATATATATTAAAACACCAATTCCAAATTAAAAATCATATTAATAATTAATACTAATATAAACAATTAAAGAAACAATAATATAAAATAACGAATAATGCAGAAATAAAATGACTATACTAAGAAAACATAAAATAATAAACAAATAAAGAATAAAAGATATGAAGTAGTAAATAACAAAAGATAAAAAAACCACGAAATAAACATGAAACTTTACATTTGAAATAAAAAAAGAATCAACAATATGAATAAAATAACAAGCTAATAATAAATAAAACAATAAATGAAAATTGATAAAAGTTTAAATAATAATTGAAAAGAATAAAAAATACAAAATGAAAATTATAATAATAATTATGATAATAATAACAATTATAAAAATAATAATTAAAATGATGTGAGTAAATACGAAAGAAGAAAATATATGATATAATAAAGATAGTATAAAAATAAAATAGTAATAATAATAAATATAATTATAGTAATAATATTAAAATAATAGTGATAAGAATAAATAATAATAACATTAATGAATATAATAATAATAATGATGATAATAGTTGTTATAATAATAAAAATAAAATTAACAATATTAATAATGAAATTAATAATAAAATATTGAAAATTATAAAAGAAATAAAGAAAAGGGCAAAATTGAACTTAAAAACAGGAATCTGGGGTAAAATCAAAAATAAAAATTAAAAGGAGGGACCGATTAGAACACGCGAGTAACCAGGAGGGGCTAAAAGGGAAAATATCCATGCCCTCCAAGACGGTGTCGTTCAAATAAGGGTCTAATTGGAATAGAAATAAATTATAGGGTCAAATTAAAAATAAAAAAATGTGATTGTAAACCAATAAAAAAGCGGAAGGGCTAAAAGTGCAATTAGCCCTTCTGTAGAAAACACGCGGATCCTGAGGCGGGTAGGGTCGGATCGGGTTGGTTAGGGCAAAACGACGCCGTTTTGACATTTAAAGGCCTTAAGCAAAACGACGTCGTTTTCAAGCTGTATATAAGGCCGAATTTTCTGAAAAAAAAAATCATCTCTTCTGTTTCAAAAAAAAGAGAGAGAGGCACTCCGGAATCCTCTGTCCAGGCAATTTTCGACGAGGATTCTGGTGAAACTCCGGCTCCAATGACCACCGCCCACCGCCATCGCCGGCCGCCGAAATTCAAAAAAAGGTTTTTTACTCTTTTTTATTTAATATATATTATATTATATTGTTTTAAAAAAATAAGATAGAGAAAAGAAAAATATTAGAAAATAAAAAAATAAAAATGAAAAGGAATCGCCAAAAAAATCACCTCTGATTTTTATTTCTGTATTTTGTATATTTTTTGTGTGTATCATTTCGTGTATTTCTCCTCGTTTTATAGATTTATGGGGTTTTTATAATCTAGAAAAAAATGAAAAAAAGGAAATATATCAATTCTATTTTGTTTTCCATGTTTGCCATGTTTGCTACTTGCTTCTTTCCCTTTTTTGCAGGTAAAGACGAGGAGATCTCGGCAGTGGAGTGATTTGCGCAAGCTACGGCGCGATTGGCGGCATGACTGAAGGGCTGCTGGGAAAGGCTTGCGACGCTTAGGGTTTCCCAGAAACCCTAGGTCTCTAAAACTATTATAAGTTTGGGCCTTTTTGGGCCGATTTAGGTTCTAGGTCTGTTTAGGGTTTTGGGTATTAGTTTGGGTCAGGGTGTAATTTGGCTAATCGGGTTTGGCAATTTGGGTGATGGATTTTGGGCTATTTAATTGGTTTTGTAAAATGGACTGTAAAAAAATAAACTTGGACATTTATTTTTTATTTTATTTCTATTTTGGTTTGTTTCATAGGCCCGGGCAAAATGGGCCTCTTACAGCTGCCCCTCTTTGCTCATTGTCGTGAAACAAAAATAGAGTAAAGACAATAGAAGGTCCAATTTTTCCGGTCTTTGCCGAGCCTTAACTTCTTAGCCCTCATCTTCTTCAAATGGCTTCCAACTCCACTACAACCTCAACAGTATTGGATTTTCATCTTGATTACAATAAGTCTGATGGCTTCAATCTGCTTCACTACAACTTTAGGAATACCAGATTTGCAATTTTTAGTCTACTCCCTTGTTACATCATGAAGGTAAGACTCGCCATCTTCGATCTACTCCACTACCGATTAGGGAGATAAGATCTACAATCTTCAGTCTGCTTCCTTACTACCTCAAGAAGATGAGACTACAAACTTCAACCTATTCCCTTGCTACTTCAGGGAGATAAGGTTGGTGGTTTGAATCTGCTCCATTGCCGGTACATGGAGATAAGATTCGCCAAATTCGATCTGCTCTTCTACCGCTTTGGGAGATAAGATCTACAATCTTCAGTCTGCCCCACTACTATCTCGAGGGGACAAAATCTGAACCTTTCAATTTGCTTCCTTACTATCTCAGGAAGACTTCAATCTTCAGTCTGCTCCATTACCATATCGAGGGAACAAAATCTAAACTTTCCAATTTGCCTCCTTACTATCTCAGGAAGACTTCAATCTTCAGTCTGCTCCACTACCATCTCGAGGGAACAAAATCTGAACTTTCCAATTTGCTTCCTTACTACCTCAGGAAGACTTCAATCTTCAGACTGCTCCACTACCAACTCGAGGGAACAAAATCTGAACTTTTTAATTTGCTTCCTTACTATCTCAAGAAGACTTCAATCTTCAGTCTGCTCCACTATCATCTCGAGGGAGAGAAGACTGATGGCTTAAATCTACTCTTACGCTTCATAGAGATAAAATTCGCCATTCGATCTTGTTCCACTACTGCTTAGGGTGACAAGATCTACAATCTTTGACCTATTCCCCTGCTGGTTAGGGAGATAGGACTAGTGAATTCACCGATGTTGCTACACTGTCCTTTAGGGGACATGTCCTGTAGACTCGAATGTATTATGGACGACATTTGCATGAATGCAGAATGTCATGAGAATGATCCCTTGTATAATGATTAGGATGCAATGATCGAAATGAATCAAATGCTCCTAATTGGAAGTGTATGCATGAGAATAATCCCTTTTTGGGTTGTCACTACTCATAGTTCATCAAGGTTCTATCACTGATGTGTTACCCTATTTTCTCGTTCAGCTGGTATCTTTGATAGAAAACCCAAAGAAATGATCATATTCTGCTCAGCAAGCTTGCCCTGCTGTTTAGAGTCTGAAACACCCCAAACCCAGCCCACGAGCCTTGACCGGATCTGGTATGTTCCCCGGTGTAAACCGTTTCAAATTCTTTTGTTACTTAGGAAAAAATTGTGTGGTTTGAAAGAAAGATTGTTTTGGGTTGGGCTTGAGTTGAAAACAAGTTTATTTCATTATTAAAATCTATTACTTTAGGTGACAAAACATTTAGGGTTTAGTTCATGATAAATTCACTTAGTCTTTTTTTTAAAACAATATTTTGTAGCAGGATAAGTAGAAGTAAAATAAAATAATTCAACTATGGCCTTATTACGTTAAATAATTCCAAAAATAAATTCAAAGTACTCAAAATAATAAGAGTCCAAAACAAAGAAAAATCAAAACTTCACATGGCCTCCACTAACATCCCGTCAATTCTACCATCACCGATAGTCACCGAAAAGTAATCCCACAAGGGGTGAGTCAAACAGACTCAATGTGTAACCAACACTAAAATTTAACAATTTAGGCATATGTTCACATATTACATGCATATTCATATAACGAAAGGAAATAATGATGCAACCCAAACCCAAACCTATATGCCATCCGCTACACATCACCCGTACCATCCTGCACATCGTGGGGACTACTAAGTCAACCCTCCATCCGCTACACACCATCGAAGGCAGTCGTTGCAGTCGACGTGCTCATCGCCCTTATAAAATTCGTGGTCTTAGGTCACCACATTCAGATATCATGGTCTTAGGTCACCACATTCAGGTATCGTGGTCTTAGGTCACCACATTCAGTTATCGTGGTCTTAGGTCACCACATTCACTTCCCCTTTTCATATAACCCATATGCCCCATATCATATCATGCATTAACATGCCAAATTCTTATTTCACATTCTTATAATGTCATATGTGTGTCGTAACTGATATTTAACATAATCCTAGTAGGAGTAGGAAATGTACCTGAGAACTTTGTACCATGACATGGTACCTTAGCCATATTCACATTCTTATACACATACTTATATTAAACATTGCCATAAAACTTATTAAGGAATAGTGTGGGGTACACACCTGATTCTCTTAACAAATTCGCTGAAATTTCGAAAATCTTGATCTAATGCCTTAGATCTTAAATCTCTACATTCAATCAATCATTTAATACTTAGTAAAGAGCAATTCGGCCATAAATCCAAATCCTAGTAGGATTAGTACACTAAAACTTACCTTGGTGCCAAATCCCGAAATCTTTACTATACTTTTCTTGTATTCGGCCAAGCTTTAAATCACTTTAACAAATTTGTTTCAGCCTTTTTAAACGAAAAAAATAGATCTTAATCAATAATTAAGGCCTTGGCCGAATGTACATATGGACTTACCTTGAAATTCTCAAATCCCGAAATGTTGTAGACTCCCTTCCTTGTAATCGGCTGATCCTTAGATCTATTAACTTGTTAGTTTCGGCTTTTTGAATAAATATGAACTAGATCTAAAACACCAAAAATAGGCCTTGGCCGAATATTCACATGTCTTACCTTGAATCTTTAAATCCCGAAAAGTAGTCTCTTCTCCCTAGTAGTCGACAATAGACAAAATCCCGAAAGCCACCTTCCAAGATTCGGCCAAGATGGAAATACCATTGGGTTAGTTCCTAGATTTTGACAAGTCTATAATTAAAGAATGAAACCCGAATGATAACCAGCTCTTACCCTTAATACAGAAGTCGACTGCTCCTTGTTTGAACCCACAGAGATTCAGCTATAGACTAAGTGTGATCAGCAAATTTCAGCTTTTGTAACTATGAAGAAATCGGCTAATGGTTACCTTGAGGGTTCGGCTTTGATTGAATCAAAAAGGAAAAGAGGATGATGACTTGCAGAGAAAGAGAGAATTCAGCAAAGACTTAGAAAAGAATAAAGAATGAATAATGGCCTAAATTCCCTCCTTTGGCCGAAATTATCACCTAAGGGAGCCCCCCAATCGGCCAACTCTATCAATTTCCTAGTTTTTCTCTCCATCCACAATTATTTCTTCTTTTATCCACTTAAAATAAAAGGAATTTAATCCACACTTGAGCACACCCTTTAGCCGAATTTTAAAGAGAATAAAACTCCTCACTTAAGTTCCTTAGTGCCGTCCACCTCCTTTTCTCCTTGTAGCAAAATAAAATCCTTTATTTCCTTCTCACGTTGCTCGAACCAAGGCCCATTTGCATAGCTTGTATGCCACTTACACGGGCCTTAAGTGGTGCCTCCTAACCACTACTCCAAGCCCATTCTTACGTCAAATTTCTTCTATTAATTTTCTTAAGGCCACCTTGTTTTAGTTTCCTCTTTTAAACTTAACATTTCTAAAACATTTCCTTACATTTCCAAGTTTCCATAAATGTTCACTTTCCTCTTTAAACTTAACATTTCCAAGTTTCCAAAATGTTCACTTTCCTCTTTTAAACTTAACATTTCCAAGTTTCCAAAATGTTCACCATACATTCATAACACATAAGACATGCCATTTCGTATAATTAAATCAAAAATGCATAAGCCCATTTTCGTGGTGTTACGCCTACCCTTAAAATAATTTCGTCCTCGAAATTGCTCGCTAAAATAAATGAGGGTATTGTTGTCGCATTGCCTCTTCCGGCTCCCATGAAGCTTCCTCCGATCCATGATTACGCCACAACACTTTGACTAGGGGCCCGACTTTCTCGTAATATTTTCACGTCTCGCTCCAAGATCCGAATCGGCTCTTCCTCGTAGGATAAGTCCGCCTTAGCTTCACTTCTTCAATTGGTACCACATGAGATGGATCCGATCGGTAGTGACGTAGCATCGATACATGGAATATGTCGTGCATCTGCTTGCAACTCGTGGCAACTCTAGCTGGTATGCCATCGGTCCAACTCGCTTCAACACTCGATAGAGTCCTATAAACCTTGGACTTAACTTCCCTTTGCGACCGAATCTCATCACCTTCTTCCAAGGCGAAACCTTAAGGAATACCTGGTCTCCCACATCAAATTCGATTTCCTTCCGTTTAAGATCTGCGTACGACTTCTGCCTATTAGATGCTTCCTTCAATCGTGTACGAATTATCTCAACCTTCTCTTCAGACTCTGCTACTAATTCTGGTCCCAGAACTCAACGTTCCCCTAATTCAGTCCAACACGTAGGAGTTCGACACCTCTGTCCATACAATGCTTCATACGGTGCCATACGAATGCTAGCTTGATAGCTATTATTGTACGCAAATTTCGCTAGAGGCAAATATTCTTCCCAACTTCCTCTGAAATCCATCACATAGCCCCTCAACATATCTTCTAACACCTGAATTACCCGTTCAGACTGCCCCTCTGATTGTGGATGAAAAGCCATAGTGAAATCCAACTTAGTGCCTAAAGCTTGATGAAGTGCCCTCCAAAACCGAGACGTAAATCTTGGGTCTCTATCCGAAATGATAGACACCAGCACTCCATGTAGCCTCACAATTTCTGCCACATATAATTTAGCAATTTCTGAAGAGAATAATCAACTCTTACCGAGATAAAGTGCGCGGACTTGGTCAGACGGTCCACTATTACCCATACCGAGTCCTTCTTAGTAGGCGTAAGGGGAAGCCCACTAACGAAGTCCATGGTAATTCTTTCCCACTTCCATCGGAACCTCGATTGGTGAAGCAATCCCGATGGAACTTGGTGTTCACCTTTAACTTGCTAACACGCCGACATATTTCCCACTAATTCAAGAACTTCCGCTTAAGATTAGGCCACCAAAATCGCTCCCTTAGATCCTCAGACAGCTTGGTGCCTCCGGATGCATAGCATAAAGGCTACCATGCGCTTCCCAAGAATCCTCTGTCTTAACTCCTCGTCCTTCTACATACGTACCTTTCCTTTGAAGCACAATACTCCTCATCACTAACACCATAGTCCTCTAACTCTCCGCTCGTACTTGTTGTAACTTAACACTTAGGTCCTTATCAACCAACCGACTTTCCTTTACCTCATTCAACCATGTTGGTTTGACTTGCAATTCGCCAGCAGACTTCCATCATCATACAAACTCAAGTGTGCGAATAACGCCCTCAGATCTGACACCACCTTCCGACTTAGCGCATCTGCTACCACATTCGCCTTGCTCGGGTGATACTCTATTGAACAATCATAGTCCTTCAGTAATTCAACCCACCTTTGCTGTCTTAAGTTTAACTCCTTCTGAGTCAACAGATACTTAAGGCTCTTGTGGTCTGTGTAGATTATCGAATTTTTCCATAAAGATAGTACCTCCACACCTTCAAAGCAAAGACCACCGCCGCCAACTCCAAGTCATGGGTTGGGTAGTTAACCTCATGCGGCTTTAACGCCGAGACGCATAAGCGACTACTTTACCATCCCGCATCGAACACGCCCTAATCCCGTGTGCGAGCGCCACATTACACCACAAAATCCTTTCTTGCCTCCGATCAATCAACACCGAGCTTCAGTCAAAACCCTCTTGAGCTTTTCAAAGCTCTCCTGCTGCTTATTCGTCCATACAAAGGGTACTTCCTTCCTTAACAACTTTGTTAAAGGTGCGGCTATTGATGAGAATCCTTCTACAAACCTTCTGTAGTAGCCTGCCAATCCCAAGAAACTGTGAATCTCAGCCACTGACCTAGGTGGTTTCCAATCCAACACCGCTTCAATCTTTCTAGGATCCACCTTTATTCCTTCAGCAGATACCACGTGTCCTAAGAATGCAACCTCCTTAAGCCAAAATTCACACTTGTTGAATTTGGCATGAGCTTCTTTTCCTTAACACTTGCGACAAATCAAGATGCTCATCATGCTCCTCCTCGGTCTTGGAGTATACGAGGATGTCGCCGATGAACACCACGACGAACCTATCCAAGTAAGGTTGAAAAACCTGGTTCATCATATCATGAACGCAGCTGGGACATTTGTCAACCCGAACGACATTACTACAAACTCAAAATGGTCGTATCTTATCCTAAAGGCTGTTTTATAGATATCTGCCTCCTTTACCTTCAACTGATGATATCCTGACCTTAAGTCGATCTTTGAGAACACTGTCGCCCCCTTAATCTGATTGAACAAGTCATCAATCCTTGGCAAAGGATACTTGTTCTTGATGGTCAGCTTATTCAACTGACAATAATCTATGCACATTCGCATAGTTTCGTCCTTCTTCTTCACAAACAAGACCGGTGCTACCCACGGAGACACACTGGGCCAGATAAACCCACGGTCAAGTAATTCCTGAATTTGAGCCTTGAGCTCAACTAACTCTTTTGGCGCCATTCGGTATGGAGCGATTGACACAGGAGCTATTCCCGGTAGCAAGTCTATTCTAAATTCCACCTCCCTATTTGGGGGTATTCCGGGTAACTCCTCCAAAAAAACATCCACGAAGTCCCTTACCGTTCTAACTCCACGAATTCCCCCTTCCTTTGCATCCACAGCACTAACAAAGGCAAAAAATGCCTTGCATCCTTTCCGAACCGTTTTCTCTGCCTTCAATGCCGAAACTACGTTAGACAAGTAGTTTCTTCTTTCTCCTATCATTACTACCACTTCATCTTCCGGGACCTTAGTTCTATTTGTTTAGTCGCACAATCCAACACTACCAAAGGCTCTACTAACCAATCCATACCAAGTATGAGGTCAAATTCTCAAGGGTAACTCCATTAAGTCACCAAAGCTCACTCCCCAATTTCTAGGGATACACTCCAAAGATCTTATCCACCACTACGCTTTGGCCTAATGGGCTTACTACAGTCATCTCCCTATCAGAAAATTCAGAGTCTAGGCCTAGTGTTTCCACTACACTACATGCAACATAAGAATGGGTCTAGCCCACATCAATAAGAGCAAAATAGGGCTTGCCATGAATGAGGAACGTACCGGTTATGACGTTTAGTGCGTCTCCATCCTCCCTCCGGCGTACTGCATAAACCAAACCCGGCTGTCTAGCTTCAACAACACCTCTGCCCGGTGTTTCACATCTTCTACCAGCACCATTTCCTCAGTTGTTCAAACCACGACCTCGTTGAGGCTGTTGTCCACCTCTACCGGCCTGATTAACATTCTGAGCTACTGGATGATTCCCATCTGGTCTCATCAGACAATACTTGATCATATGGTCCTTTGACCCACATCTGAAACACCCACCTATCTTCTTCCAGCATTCGCCTAAGTGTTTCTTCCCACACTGCTCACAAGTACGGTATTGCCCTCTAGTACCCGTTTGCTGACGTCGCGGCCCATCAGCTCTAGACTTTTTCTGAGCATTCTCAGAAGATCCAGATGACCCAAATCCTCTCTTTTGCTTATTCCGGTTCGTGTTCTGCCTCATAGAGTCCTTAATTCCTTCCGCTATCTTAGCTTTCTCTACTAAAGCAGAAAACTCCCGCTCTTGATGTGGAGCGACTAACAACCTCAGGTCATCCCTTAGTCCGTCCTCAAACCGACACACCGCTCATGCTCTATTGACACCACTCCTCGAGCATACCGGCTTAACCTCGAAATTCAACCGTCAGATCACATCGACTTGTTCCTTGAACCAACCCCAAAATGCCTTCCTCTACTCATCAATGTAACGTAGTCCGACATACTTCTTCCGATATGCCACCTTAACATATTCCTGTGTCGATCCTCACCGTGGCACCATCCCGAACTGTTAACCACCATTGATACGCTTCATCGCGAAGATGCCACCATTCCTTTCAACTTCTCCTCAAGAGTCAGATCGAGCTCATCCATAATACGCTCGGTCACCTCCAACCAAGATTCAATTTGACTGGTGCCACACCAGATACTCCACGGAACACCTCACTCTGTTGGCTCGAGTCGCCGGCATGATTTTTAAGCTTCCATATTCCTCCAAAGACCACCACCATTTCAAGAACTCGCAGCCTGACTGCGATCTGATCTTCTCCCGTCTCGATCTTGCTGCTCAACACCAACAACTGGTGGTGGTGGTGGCGGTGGTACCTCATTCTCAGATCCTTGTCCCGATCTAACGGGTTTCGACACGGTCATTCTACCTCGACCGCGTCCTCGTCCATTGCGACCACGTCCCCTAGAGCTCATTTCTACGATCGCGCTTTAGTCTGGTTTAAGAAATTTTATGAATTAGCCCTTATTCCACTGATTATCCACAAGAAGTTTTATGGCAGGAAGTTTAATAGAGGTTATTTCGATCATTCAAAGTTTCAAGTCTTCTACCCTAATTCACAGAAAAGCACATCCATTCCATAGTATCTCACATACACATTCACTCTTCGGACATTCTCGTCTCTCTATCCTGTGGGTATTCTCGTAATTTGTCCTCAGGGGTATTTTTCGTAATTTGTCAAAATAAGGTTCCTTGGTGTTTTTGTCAATAAGGGTATTCTGGAAATTTTGCATTCCTAGGGGTATTTTGGAATTTACAAAACTTGAGGGTTGTTGTAACACCCCAAACCCGGTCTATGCGTTGAGACTAGATTTGGTTTGTTACATGAATCGAGCTATTTTAAAATTTGCAATAAGTTGAAAACTTCAATATAAATTTTAGATTTTTTTAAAAAATAGAAGAGTATTTGAATTAGAAAAACATTAGTTGAAAATCATTGTATTATCAAAAACCTTTAGGAGATTTGTTAAAGAGTTAACAATAACAAAATATTTATAAAAGAATTTCATATACTTGAAAACCCAAATTTATTTTAATAAAGCATCATATAATCATGGCCCATAATTAGAAGTCCAAAGTATAGTTTAAAACCCAACACACATAAAATCCATAAATTATTTATAGAGGCCCTTATTACAATAATCCAAAATAGTAAAAATACTTATTAAAAGTTCGAGTTTAAATAACCCATGTTTTTCAAAGATAGCCTCCACAAAGTCATCCTCGGCCCAAGTCCACGTCAATTTCCATTACCGAGATGGAAAAATAAAAAGGGGTGAGTTACTTAGAACTCAAGTGTAACTCACTTACCACCATTATTGGGCGGATCATCAAGATATTTTGTCGGGCTTGAGCCCAATTACCAATTCAACAATATATCATAAAATAATTAATAATGCATGTAAAATGTATTTCCATCCCAAACCTAATATCCATCCACTAACACCCCGCACCAACCATCACACTGTGGGGATCAAGTCAACCCACCCCGCCATCACACCAATCGTAGGCATCAAGCCTTTTTATAATTGTGGCAAAGCCACCGAACTAGAGCAATAAGCCATTATTGTGGCGAGCCACCGAACTAGATATTTGGCAATCGCCATTCTTCTCTTCATATATCCCACCCATGCAATTATACATGTACTATAAAATATAAAATTTCTTAATAATGCATAACATGGTGGGTTTATCAATAACATTTCATTTGGCCCATAATTATAATACAAAGAATTTGTCTATTTAGCGCTTTAGTGGGCTTTGGCCCATTTACCTAACTAGAGTGTTTTGGCTCAATTTTAACGAACTAGAGTATTTTGGCCCAATTTATCGAACTAGAGTATTTTGGCCCAATTTTAACGAAATAGAGTATTTTGGCCCAATTTATCGAACTAGAGTATTTTGGCCCAATTTATCGAACTAGAGTAATTTGGCCCAATTTTAACGAACTAGAGTATTTTGGCCCAATTTATCGAACTAGAGTAATTTGGCCCAATTTTAACGAACTAGAGTATTTTGGCCCAATTTATCAAACGTCCAATTTACATAATAACGAAAAATTTCTCGGTATGCTGTAATTTTTACGATTTAGACGTTTTTATGTATTTTCGTCAAAATATCAATATTTACGTTTTTACCGATCTAATCGTTTTTACGATTTACTTCATACCGAAATTGACATCCAACCGAGAAAATAATGAGTGTGAAGTTACACACCTCGATACCGTGAGTACTAATCCTTCTCGTTCCTCGGCACCTAAAACATATTTTGATCCGTTAGACAACTATTTCGTAAAATATTCTTAATCGATAATAGATCCAAAATCTTACCCTCTTGATTTTGAATCACTTTGATTTTCGGCTTTTCCTCGTTTATTGATTCACTAGCCGCCGAGAATCCACCAACGATAACGGCTCTAAGTTCATACTACTGAATAATGGACTTCCTTCTAAGATGGCCCGCAACCCGGTGGAAAATCCCTGATCGTCGAAACCGCACTTCGCTTGAATGGGGATTTGCGGATCCGCCTCTTAACGTGACTAACCACCGCCCTTTTCTTCCCTATTTTGAAAGTCTTCAAGATCCAAAGGAATTTTAGTTAGATCTAAAATAATATCAAATAATACTAGAGATTTTAAAGAGTGGGATTTCCTTACCACAATGAAACGTTTCCAACGTTTCCACGATTCCCCCGATCACTTGAGTTCCGATCTCCGTTATTGCACTAAATAATAACGAAAGAAACGTTATTAGAATGAACGTTATATCGATTCAAAAAGTCCTTCAAATCACCATTACTATTCGGCCATAATATCACTAATTAATACTAAAACGAAAAAAAGAACCCCTTACCTATGATCCACGATCGAAAAGAAAGGATTGAGAAAGGTGTTTGTGAGAGTTGGAAAATTCGGCTATGCAACCAAAGAAAAGAGAAAATAATTTCGGTTATGGCACTCTAACATTCGGCCAAAAGAGTGTTTGATGGAGAAACTTTGATTGAAATAATTAGAATATGAGAAAGAGATGGTGATGAGGTAGTTTGATTTCAAAGAGAAAAGAAGAAGAAAAGAAATGGACTTTTAGGACTTAGTGCATTCGCCATGGCAAAAAGAAAAGAAAGGGACTGGTTTTTGGTATGGTTGATTTCTAAGACAAGGAGAATGCAAAAGAAAATTCACAAGATGAATAAAAGTGACCAAATGGTCAAAAGATTTTGGCTTTACCAATTGCAAAATTCGGCCAAAATGAAAGTTGAAAGGAGAGGAATTAAAAATTCTGCACAAAGTGCAAGGAATGACCAAAGAGAGAAAAGAAGTTCTTAGCCAAAACTAACTCAAAAATTAGACTCCTCCCTATACCAAATTGCCGTCCAAAGACATGGTCAATTGGCCATGATTTCTTTCCAAAATTTCCCTTGATAAGTGCCTTATGTTCCCCTATCTTTCCTTAAGTATTTGATTCCATGCCATATATTTTCTATTTCCATAATCCTTTGATACATTAACCAAAAATAATATGGTCAACTCTTACCTTAATTGTCCTTGGCCGACACTTCCTATCTATGTGCGTAAAATTAAAACAAAAATTTCATCTAGGTGCTATACAAGGGATTCAACCTCTTCCTCTTGCTATAACCCATGCGCCAATACCACCATGCCATATGCTCATTTTATGACACTCTTTAGCACATAATTTAACTTAAGTCCTAATGACATTTGTTTCCTTCAATAAATTCTCAATTAATAAATTTTATTCCTTTAAAATCTAAACACCAATTTATGCAATTTAAATACTCGAATTTTTGGGTGTTACAACTCTACCCTCCTTAAAGAAAATTTCGTCCTCGAAATTTACACAGTTGAAAAAGGTGAGGTATTGTTGCCAAATTGCATCCTCTGCTCCCACGTAGCTTCTTCCACTCCGTGGTTACGCCATAGAACTTTGACCAATGGCACGGTTTTCTTCCTTAGTACCTTGACATCTCGGTCTAGGATTTCCACCGGTTCTTCTTCAAAAGACAAATCAATTCACTCCAATTCTTCTACCGGATAATGTGCAATGGATCCGATCTATAACGCCTCAACATGGAAACATGAAAGACATTATGAATTTGATCTAACTCCTGAGGTAACTCAATCGATATGCCATCGACCAACACGCTTCAAAGACACGATAAGGTCCAATATATCTAGGACTTAGCTTGCCCTTCCTTCCTAATCAAGATCTTTTTCCAAGGAGATACCTTCAAGAAAACCCGATCCCCACATTATACTCGATGTCCCTTCGCTTCAGATCTGCGTCGACTTACATCTATCGAGGCTTCTTTCAACCGTGCTCGAATAACTTTTACCTTATCCTCTGCTCTCGGATATCATCTCGGGACCTAACATCATCTTTTTCGCCTAACTCAGTCCAACAAATAGGAGAGCGACACTTACGACCATATAATGCCTCGTAAGGCGCCATCTAAATGCTAGACTGATAGCTGTTGTTATAAACGAATTACGCCAAGGTAGATAATCCTCCCAACTACCCTCAAGTCGATTACACATCCTCTTAACATATCTTCCAATATCTAAATTACTCTCTCCGATCGACCATCGACCGAGGATGAAAAGCCGTCTCGAAATTCAACTTTGTCCCCAAGGCTTCATGCGAGCTTTCGAATCGTGATGTAAACCTAGGGTCCCTATTCGATATAATAGATACAGGTACCCCATGCAACCTCACAATTTCGGATACGCATGATTTAGCCAATTTCGCAATGAATAATCCGTTTAACGGCAAGAAATGAGCGGTCTTCACAACCGATCAACAATTACCCAAACGGAATTTTTCTTAGTAGGTGTTAAAGGTAACCCACTAACAAAATCCATAGTTATCCGCTCCCATTTCCAAAGAGGAATCTTTATCGGTTGTAACAATCCAGACGGTAATTGATGTTCGCCTTCACTTGTCGACAAGTCAAACATTTTCCCACAAACTCGTAATCTCACGCTTCAACCCCGCCACCAATATCATTCACGGAGATCTCGATACATCTTATTTCCTCCGGATGCATAGCATAAGGGCTACTATCGCCTCCGAGAATCGCTTGCTTCAGTCCGAGTCCTTAGGCATGCATACTCTTCCTCGAAAGCACAACACACCTCCATGTTTATTCCAAAATCTTCAATTTCACCGCTTTCAACTTGTCAAGTAAGGGTCCCAACTTCTCATCGATGTCTGCTTTTCCTTGATTTGTTCCAGCCACAGAGGTTTCACCTGAAGTTCTGCTAACAAACTGCCATCCTCATACAGACTCAAATGGGCAAACAAAACTCTTAATTCAGATACCACCTTACGACTTAACGCGTCAGCTACCACGTTAGCCTTTCTAGGATGGTATTCGATGGAGAAATCGTAATCCTTTAACAATTCTACCCATCTTCTTTGTCTTAAATTCAACTCCTTCTGGGTAAGGAGGTATTTAAGACTTTTGTGATCCGTGTAGATTATGGACTTCTCACCATAGAGATAGTGCCTCCAAATCTTTAGAGCAAAGACAACGGCTAACTCCAAATCATGAGTAGGGTAGTTTACTTCGTGTGGTCTCAATTGACGAGAAGCATAGGCCACCACCTTTCCATTTTGCATCAATACACAACCCAGACCCGTGTAAGATGCATCACAATATACAGTGAATTCTTTTCCAGCCTCGGGTTGAATTAAAACTAGAGCTTCATCAGATCTTCTTCAATTTCTCAAAACTCTCTTTGCTTTTCGGTCGAGATATACTGAGCTCCCTTTCGCATAGCTTTAGTTAGGGTGCAACAATCAACGAAAACCCTCTACAAAACGCCTATAGTATCCACCAAACCTAAGAAACTCCGAATTTCACCATCGATGTTGGTGGTTTCCAATCCGAATAGCCTCAATTTTCCGAGGATCCACCTTATTCCTTCTACCGATACTACATGACCAAGGAAAGTCACCTCCTTTAGCCAAAATTCGCATTTACCAAATTTGGCATACAATTGCTTATCACGAAGTAGTTGTAATACTATCCGCAAATGTCTGGTCATGTTCCTCCTCATTTCTCGAATAAACCAATATATCATCTATGAACACTACCACAAACCGGTCTAAATATGGTTGAAAGACTCGGTTCATCATGTCCATAAATGCAATTTGGTGCATTGGTTAATCCAAACAGCATCACTACAAACTCATAGTGTCCGTAACGTGTCCGAAATGCCGCCTTATAAATGTCCGCTTCTTTCACCTTAAGTGGTGATAACCCGACCTTAAATCAATTTTGAGAAAATCAAGCTCCTTTCAATTGATCAAACAGTCGTCAATTCTCGGCAGAGGATACCGATTCTTGATCGTCAATTTATTCAACTGTCTGTAGTCAATGCACATACACATCAATCCATCCTTCTTCTTGACGAACAAGACCGGTGCTCCCCACGGAGACACACTTGGTCGAATGAATCCCGATCCAAATAGCTTCTTGAATTTGAGTTTTGAGCTCACCAACTCCTTCTGCCATTCTATAAGGAGCAATGGACACCGAGTTGTCCCGACAAAAGCTCAATGCCAAATTCTACTTCCGATCCGAGGTATACCAAGAAGTTCTTCGAAATACATCGAGAAATTCCTTCACCGTCCTCACATCATTCACGGATAATTCTTTGGCATCCAAAGCACGAGATAAAGGCTAAGAGTGCTCCATATCCTTTCCGCACCAACTTCTCGACTTTTAATGCGATACCACATTTGCTAGATAGTTCTTTCGCTCACCAATCATTATGACTTCCTTTTCATCCGAGGTTTTTATTGACATTCATTTTTCAAAGACAATCCAATTGCCCGATGATTAACCAACCAATCCATGCCTGAATGAGATCGAACTCACTAAAGGTAGTTCCATCAAATTTGCTAAGAATACTTCCTCTTGGATTTTTAAGGGCACGCTTTTAAATATTTTATTAACCATTACCGATCGTCTAAAGGATCTGACATCGCATCTCACTATCGGTAATTTGATTCTAAATTGTGTTTTCGATATGGCACTAGATACATATGAATGAGTAGAGCCAATATCTAATAAGGCAATAACGGTACATCAAAATGAAGAACGTCTTAGGTTATCACATCCGTGCATTGCCGTCCTCGCGGCGTCTAACTCGCATAGACCACCCCAGTGCCGTCTTGCATCCGCATTTCTCTATTACCATTGCCTCGACCGGTGCACCTTGACCACGACCAGCCCCATTACCACCACGACCGGTCCACGCCCTCTCGATGGTCAGCCGATTACCTCCGGCCGTGTGGCATCATTATTACGGACTTCTTGAGTCGTATCCATTCGTCGAGGATAACTTTTGTACTGATGTTCCATTGAACCGCATTTGTAGCATGCACCCGTTTTCCTCCAACATTCCCCAAAATGTCTTTTCCCACACTCAGTGCAATCTCGACTTCGATTATTTGCTACCGGGGTTCTGCCTTGAACTGATTCATCATTTCGGGGTTTCTTCTGAAATCTCTTTGAAGATCCAGACTGCTGTGTCTCTCTCTTGTTTCGGAATCTTTCTCGGTTCTGCCGTTCTGAGTTCTTAGCCTCTTCGGCTATTTTGGCCTTCTCCACCAGAGTGGAAAAATTTCTAACTTGTTGCGGAGCAATCAGAACCCTCAGCTCATCATTAAGTCCATCTTCGAAACGTACACAACGTTCATGATCTGTTGCTACAATTGTCCGGGCATAGCGGCTCAGACGTACAAACTCAGCTTCATATGCTGCCACGGTCTTACTTCCTTGGACAAGATTCAGAAATTCCTTCCTTCGAGCGTCTACATAACTCGTTCCAACATATTTTCCTTGAAGGCGGCTTTAAAGAATTCCCGCTTAATCGCTATGCGGCTTGATACCTTCTCGAACAAATGAGCCACCACCGACACGCCTCATCTCTTAACAAGGATACAGCTCCTCTCAATTTTTGCTCGACAGTACATTCCATATCATCCATAATCCGTTCCACAGCTTCGAGCCAGTATTCGGCCACATTCGGAGCTACACCAGAGACACCTCTAAAAACTTCTGCATTATTTGCCTTAAGTCGCTCTGAAATTGACCCACGAGTTGTTGGCCCAATTCTAGTTCCAGCGACCCTTTCCAAGACTCGCAACATTGCTTGAGTCAATGCATGATCTTCTTCCATGTGATCGCGTGATCTCGTCTCACTTTCAATTGACGCGGGTGCGTCTACTTCCGGCATATGATTTGGTGCTTCAGTTGTAGCACCTCGGCCTCTACCACGGCCACGTCTACCGCGTTCACGACCACGTCCTCTAGTGCTCATGATAGCTTGTTCGTTTATCTGATTACAAGTTTTATGAATCAGAAATTTTGTTTCGGTGTTTATTAACGATATTTTATGAGATTTGAGATATAAAGTTGTTTTTCGCAACATATCCTATAGTCTCAATCTCTCTGCTTTTCACGCCTAAAACTAGAAGTTCTAGAGTGTTCTTATGATCATATCATAGTAATCATCAAGTAGTAAATACTTACTTGACTTGTCATGGATGCTTGTGGTGCCATATTGATTTTTGAATGATTTCATACGAAATTATTTTTGAACCCAAACCACAATGAAGTTTTTGAAACGGGCTCGATACCACTAAATGTAACACCCCAAACCCGCCTATGCGTTGAGACTAGATTTGGTTTGTTACATGAATCGAGCTATTTTAAAATTTGCAATAAGTTGAAAACTTCAATATAAATTTCAGATTTTTTTAAAAAATAGAAGAGTATTTGAATTAGAAAAACATTAGTTGAAAATCATTGTATTATCAAAAACCTTTAGGAGATTTGTTAAAGAGTTAACAATAACAAAATATTTATAAAAGAATTTCATATACTTGAAAACCCAAATTTATTTTAATAAAGCATCATATAATCATGGCCCATAATTAGAAGTCCAAAGTATAGTTTAAAACCCAACACACATAAAATCCATAAATTATTTATAGAGGCCCTTATTACAATAATCCAAAATAGTAAAAATACTTATTAAAAGTTCGAGTTTAAATAACCCATGTTTTTCAAGATGGCCTCCACAAAGTCATCCTCGCCCAAGTCCACGCCAATTTCCATTACGAGATGGAAAATAAAAAGGGGTGAGTTACTTAGAACTCGATGTGTAACTCACTTACCACCATTATTGGGCGGATCATCAAGATATTTTGTCGGGCTTGAGCCCAATTACCAATTCAACAATATATCATAAAAATAATTAATAATGCATGTAAAATGTATTTCCCATCCCAAACCTAATATCCATCCGCTAACACCCCTGCACCAACCATCACACCGTGGGGATCAAGTCAACCCACCCCGCCATCACACCAATCGTAGGCATCAAGCCTTTTTATAATTGTGGCAAAGCCACCGAACTAGAGGCAATAAGCCATTATTGTGGCGAGCCACCGAACTAGAGGCAATAAGCCATTATTGTGGCGAGCCACCGAACTAGATATTTGGCAATCGCCATTCTTCTCTTCATATATCCCACCCATGCAATTATACATGTACTATAAAATATAAAATTTCTTAATAATGCATAACATGGTGGGTTTATCAATAACATTTCATTTGGCCCATAATTATAATACAACAATTTGTCTATTTAGCGCTTTAGTGGGCTTTGGCCCATTTGCCTAACTAGAGTGTTTTGGCTCAATTTTAACGAACTAGAGTATTTTGGCCCAATTTATCGAACTAGAGTATTTTGGCCCAATTTTAACGAAATAGAGTATTTTGGCCCAATTTATCGAACTAGAGTATTTTGGCCCAATTTATCGAACTAGAGTAATTTGGCCCAATTTTAACGAACTAGAGTATTTTGGCCCAATTTATCGAACTAGAGTAATTTGGCCCAATTTTAACGAACTAGAGTATTTTGGCCCAATTTATCGAACTAGAGTAATTTGGCCCAATTTTAACGAACTAGAGTATTTTGGCCCAATTTATCGAAACATCCAATTTACATAATAACGAAAAATTTCTCGAGGGCGTTTTCATAATTTTTACGATTTAGACGTTTTTATGTATTTTCGTCAAAATATCAATATTTACGTTTTTACCGATCTAATCATTTTACGATTTACTTCATACAAAAATTGACATCCAACCGAGAAAATAATGAGTGTGAAGTTACACACCTCGATACCGTGAGTACTAATCCTTCTCGCTCCTCGACACCTAAAACATATTTTGATCCGTTAGACAACTATTTCAGTAAAATATTCTTAATCGATAATAGATCCAAAATCTTACCCTCTTGATTTTGAATCACTTGATTTTCGGCTTTTCCTCGCTTATTGATTCACTAGCCACGAGAATCCACCAACGATAACGGCTCGGAAGTTCGTACTACTTGAATAATGGACTTCCTTGAAGATGGCCCGCAACACGGTGGAAAATCCCGATCGCCGAAACCGCACTTCGTTTGAATGGGGATTTACGGATCCGCCCTCTTAACGTGACTAACCACCGCCTTTTCTTCCCTATTTTGAAAGTCTTCAAGATCCAAAGGAATTTTAGTTAGATCTAAAATAATATCAAATAATACTAGAGATTTTAAAGAGTGGGATTTCCTTACCACAATGAAACGCTTCCAACGTTTCCACGATTCCCGATCACTTGAGTTCCGATCTCATTATTGCACTAAATAATAACGAAAGAAACGTTATTAGAATGAACGTTATATCGATTCAAAAGTCCTTCAAATCACCATTACTATTCGCCATAATATCACTAATTAATACTAAAACGAAAAAAAGAACCCCTTACCTATGATCCACGATCGAAAAGAAAGGATTGAGAAAGGTGTTTGTGAGAGTTGGAAAATTCGGCTATGCAACCAAAGAAAAGAGAAAATAATTTCGGTTATGGCACTCTAACATTCGGCCAAAAGAGTGTTTGATGGAGAAACTTTGATTGAAATAATTAGAATATGAGAAAGAGATGGTGATGAGGTAGTTTGATTTCAAAGAGAAAAGAAGAAGAAAAAGAAATGGACTTTTAGGACTTAGTGCATTCGGCCATGGCAAAAAGAAAAAGAAAGGGACTGGTTTTTGGTATGGTTGATTTCGGCACAAGGAGAATGCAAAAGAAAATTCACAAGATGAATAAAAGTGACCAAATGGTCAAAAGATTTTGGCTTTACCAATTGCAAAATTCGGCCAAAATGAAAGTTGAAAGGAGAGGAATTAAAAATTCTGCACAAAGTGCAAGGAATGACCAAAGAGAGAAAAGAAGTTCTTAGCCAAAACTAACTCAAAAATTAGACTCCTCCCTATACCAAATTGCCGTCCAAAGACATGGTCAATTGGCCATGATTTCTTTCCAAAATTTCCCTTGATAAGTGCCTTATGTTCCCCTATCTTTCCTTAAGTATTTGATTCCATGCCATATATTTTCTATTTCCATAATCCTTTGATACACTAACCAAAAATAATATGGTCAACTCTTACCTTAATTGTCCTTGGCCGACACTTCCTATCTATGTGCGTAAAATTAAAACAAAAATTTCATCTAGGTGCTATACAAGGATTCAACCTCTTCCCTCTTGCTATAACCCATGCGCCAATACCACCATGCCATATGCTCATTTTATGACACTCTTTAGCACATAATTTAACTTAAGTCCTAATGACATTTGTTTCCTTCAATAAATTCTCAATTAATAAATTTTATTCCTTTAAAATCTAAACACCAATTTATGCAATTTAAATACTCGGATTTTTAGGGTGTTACAGTTGTTTTTGAGAATTTGTTTTCCAAATTAGTGTTGTTGCAAAAATTTTTTGAAGATCGGGGGTCGTTCTAGTAATTTTGTAACTCGGGGGTATTTCGGTAATTTGCAGGTTATGGGGTAATTTCGTAAAAAAAAATTCTTTCCATAATCAAGGTATTTTGATATTTTGTAAATTTAGGGTTCCTTTAAGAAAAGTAGTGAAATTTTGATAAGAACTGTGGGTATTTTGAAAATTTCCATAAACCAAGGGCATTTTTGTAATTTTACCACTATGGGTATTTTTGTAATTTTTTATAAGTCAGAAATATTTTGAAAATTTTCCAAAATAAGTTTTTGCTACTATTCAAGGGGTAATTTGGTGATTATAAAACTAGGGTTTTCATGAAAAAATACGGCTAGTCCCTTTCGGGTTTTAGTTAGGGGTTTAGCCTGTGTATAAATCCTCTTGGTTAGGGTGAACCGAGGCTACGCACCAGGTAGGATTCGAATGGAGAGGAGGTGAGTCACGCGGACTGCTTAAATACTAAGCTCCCACCGAAATCAATCCTAGACATGCGTACCATGATTGCCACACCCTAACTCGGCGACTTAACCACAGGTTTGTTTAATTAGGCATTTAAGTCTTATGTAATTGTTGGGGTAACTAGCCCTAGGGTTTAAGTACTAAATCTCTATTCTATGTTCCATTTCTACCCTTCTACAAATCATAATATAGATCACCCAAGAGATCGGAGTACTTACTTGGTGGACTTCGGGTCGGAGACTTAGTTGGCCATGCCAGAAAATCCTACTTAATTCACAAAAATTCTTTTTGGGCTTAACTTTGAAAACGTTTTGGGCCTTAAACCCAAGGCCGAGAGTTTAAAACTGGGCTCTGATACCAAAATGAAACACCCCAAACCCGGCCCACAAGCCTTGACGGAATCTGGTATGTTCCCCGATGTAAACCGTTTCAAATTCTTTTGTTACTTAGGAAAAACTTGTGTGGTTTGAAAGAAAGATTGTTTTGGGTTGGGCTTGAGTTGAAAACAAGTTTATTTCATTATTAAAATCCGTTACTTTAGGTGACAAAACATTTAGGGTTTAGTTCATGATAAATTCACTTAGTCTTTTTTTTAAAACAATATTTTGTAGCAGGATAAGTAGAAGTAAAATAAAATAATTCAACTATGGCCTTATTACATCAAATAATTCCAAAGAATAAATTCAAAGTACTCAAAATAATAAGAGTCCAAAACAAAGAAAAATCTGAACTTCACATGGCCTCTACTAAGCTCCTGTCGATCCGGCCCATCATTGATCGTCACCTGAAAAGTAATCCCACAAGGGGTGAGTCAAACAGACTCAATGTGTAACCAACACTAAAATTTAACAATTTAGGCATATGTTCACATATTACATGCATATTCATATAACAGATAGGAAATAATGATGCAACCCAAACCCAAACCTATATGCCATCCGCTACACATCACCCGTACCATCCTGCACACCATGGGGACTACTAAGTCAACCCTCCATCCGCTACACACCATCGAAGGCAGTTGTTGCAGTCGACGTGCTCATCGCCCTTATAAAATTTGTGGTCTTAGGTCACCACATCCAGATATCATGGTCTTAGGTCACCACATTCAGGTATCGTGGTCTTAGGTCACCACATTCACTTCCCCTTTTCATATAACCCATATGCCCCATATCATACATATCATGCATTAACATGCCAAATTCTTATTTCACATTCTTATAATATCATATGTGTGTCGTAACCGATATTTAACATAATCCTAGTTGGAGTAGGAAATGTACCTGAGTACTTTGTACCATGACATGGTACCTTAGCCATATTCACATTCTTATACACATACTTATATTAAACATTGCCATAAAACTTATTAAGAAATAGTGTGGGGTAAACACCTGATTCGCTTAACAAATTCGCTGAAACCCCGAAAAGCTTGATCTAATGCCTTAGATCTTAAATCTCTACATTTAATCAATCATTTAATACTTAGTAAAGAGCCATTCGTCCATAAATCCAAATCCTAGTAGGATTAGTACACTAAAACTTACCTTGGTGCCAAATCCCGAAATCTTCACTATACTCTTCTTGTATTCGGCCAAGCTTTAAATCACTTTAACAAATTAGTTTCAGCCTTTTTAAACGAAAAAAATAGATCTTAATCAATAATTAAGGCCTTAGCCGAATGTACATATAGACTTACCTTGAAATTCTCAAATCCCGAAATGTTGTAGACTCCCTTCCTTGTAATCGGCTGATCCTTAGATCTATTAACTTGTTAGTTTCGGCTTTTTGAATAAATATGAACTAGATCTAAAACACCAAAAATAGGCCTTGGCCGAATATTCACATATCTTACCTTGAATCTTTAAATCCCGAAAAGTAGTCTCTTCTCCCTGGTAGTCGACAATAGATAAAATCCCGAAAGCCACCTTCCAAAATTCGGCCAAGATGGAAATACCATTGGGTTAGTTCCTAGATTTTGACAAGTCTATAATTAAAGAATGAAACCCGAATGATAACTAGCTCTGACCCTTAATACAGAAGTCGACTGCTCCTTGTTTGAACCCACAGAGATTCGGCTATAGACTAAGTGTGATCAGTAAATTTCAGCTTTTGTAACTATGAAGAAATCGGCTAATGGTTACCTTGAGGGTTCGATTTTGATTGAATCAAAAGGAAAAGAGGCTGATGACTTGCAGAGAAAGAGAGAATTCGGCAGAGACTTAGAAAAGAATGAAGAATGAATAATGGCCTAAATTCCTTCCTTTGGCCGAAATTATCACCTAAGGGAGCCCCCCAATCGGCCAACTCTATCAATTTCCTAGTTTTTCTCTCCATCCACAATTATCTCTTCTTTTATCCACTTAAAATAAAAGGAATTTAATCCACACTTGAGCACACCCTTTAGCCAAATTTTAAAGAGAATAAAACTCCTCACTTAAGTTCCTTAGTGCCGTCCACCTCCTTTACTCCTTGTAGCAAAATAAAATCCTTTATTTTCTTCCCACGTTGCTCGAACCTAGGCCCATTTGCATAGCTTGTGGCATCACTTACCTGGGCCTTAAGTGGTGCCTCCTAACCACTACTCCAAGCCCGTTCTTGCGTCAAATTTCTTCTATTAATTTTCTTAAGGCCACCTTGTTTTAGTTTCCTCTTTTAAACTTAACATTTCTAAAACATTTCCTTACATTTCCAAGTTTCCATAAATGTTCACTTTCCTCTTTTAAACTTAACATTTCCAAGTTTCCAAAAATGTTCACTTTCCTCTTTTAAACTTAACATTTCCAAGTTTCCAAAAATGTTCACCATACATTCATAACACATAAGACATGCATTTCGTATAATTAAATCAAAAAATGCATAAGCCCATTTTCAGGGTGTTACAGAGTCCCTTCCCTTAAACCTTTGGACATAAAATTTGTACCTCCCACTGCAACTTCGGGAGAATAACATTTGGTTTCTTCCATCCATCCAGTTACCACTCAGAGGTATGGAATTTGTATTATCTTCAATCAACTTGATCTGTTACTCCATTCCTTGGGTGTAATGACCAGATGTATGTACCTGAAATTTGCATGAATGCAGGGTATCTTTTTTTTTCTTAAGAATGATCCCCTTCTACACCTGGGTTGACACTGTTCATTTATTTTTTGAGATGGTATCACCGACAAAATGTCTTGTCCAATAAGAATCTGAAGAGATAATCATCTTTCAATATTTCCAACCCTTAGGCTTGGTGAGTTTTAAGCAATAGTCCTATTTTAGGTTCCTATACTATTTAAAAGCTTCCAGAGTAATATGCGAAACTCCTTTTATGAAAGTATTAGTCAAATAATCATTATTTCAATAGAAAATGCTTGAAAAAGATCACAACAATGGACGTAAAAGGAATTAATCAGGAGCATAGCTCGAAACAAATAAGCTAATCAAAGATAACCAAGGCAATAAAAGAAAATTGATCGGTGTATCTTAAAAGAATAAAGTAATCAAAGATAGCAAATTTAAAATGGGTAAGATAGAAGCTAGGTGCCCCAAATATTGCAGCCTGAGCGTCTCTGTACAAACTCCTTGAGGACCATTTTGAGCTCAATACGTGTTTAGGGGATTCGGAGTACTTTGTCAATGCCCCAAGACGTAGCATACTTCCTCGTTGTTAATTCAAGCATAGCAAGACTATCACATGCCCTATCTTTGATCAAAATTTGAGTCGCCCTTTCCGGGTTTTCGGCTCAAAACCCTTTTGGTCTCAAAGCGCCCTTTGCGGGTTTTCGCCTTGACCTCTCATTTTTCTTCTTCTTTTTTTTGATTTTTTTGAATGAATTTGGGCTCAATACGCCCTTTGCGGGTTTTCACCTTGGCCCTTCTCTTTTCAGGTAAAATCCTTCTTGACTAAACCTAAATTTTCTGGATTAGGCAAGTCTTTGGCATCCATCACGGTCAATATCAATGCTCCTCCAGAACAGGCCTTCTTTACAACATAAGGTCCTTCCCAGTTTGACATCTACTTTTCTCTAAAATCCTTTTGTAAAAGAAGGATCAGGTTCCTCTTGTGGAATTCTCTAGGATAAACCTCTTTATCGTAAGCTTCCATCATCTGACCGTAATGGATAACTTTTAATCTTTTCTTCAATTAGGTTCAATCGAAAAAAATGCTTCCATTCCATAAAACAATGGATAAGATGTTGCCCCGACAAAAGTCCTGGCCAACGTTCGATAATCATAGAGAGTAAATGATAGCTTCTTATACCAATCTTTACAAGTCTTAGTCACCTTTCATCTTTTTTTTTGTTTTTTTCTTTTTGTATTTTTCTTTTGGCAACCTTTGATGCACTGTGATATGCTGCCTGATCTTTGAGCAAACTGTAATCTTTGACTTTATACAGTTATGCATTATTAAACATGATCTTTTCTGGCATTCTTTGTTGGCATTTGACCCTTTTTTTTTTTTTGAAATTTGGTGACTATCAACTTTGCAATATTGGCATATGAAGCAACATTCACCCTCTTAGTGAAGTAATCGATGACCACAACATAATTCAATGTGAACTAGAAGCTTTTAACGAGATCAGCCCTATAACATCCATGCCCCACATATAGAAAAGTTTGTGAAGAAAATAGAAGAGTCACATAAATCTCATTTTCTTCAAATCAATATTTACGGTATAACTGATGCAATCCCCTTCCATGGTAGACCAATAGTGCCCGATCCTCAAGTTTAGCCCGCGTCTTATTAGCCTAGGCATGTCTTGATATGACCATGCGAAAACGTCTTTGAATTCTTGAAAATAACTCAATGATGTCTCGCCTTAGTTCTGTGATGAGCTAGGCTACAAACTTTACCTCTCATAATGTCTACTGACCTTTTGTAGAGTAAGGTCTATTTTTCATCCTGTTCTACCATTATTAACAAATCAGAAGATAAATTACAGTCTCTATCATCTTCAAAGCCCTAAGATCCCCCTAAACACACATCTTACTCGAAGGGAGACTCTGAGTTAGTGGCAGCATTGCTCACATCGTTGATATCTAGAGACCTAGTGTAGGTTCGAAGGAAGATTTCCAAAGAATAAATTATTCAAAAGATGATTATGAAGAATACTTGAAAGAATGTCCAACGAACAAATAAAAGAAGAGAGGAGGAAAAAACTAAGAACAATTGTTTATACAATATGAAATGGAAAAAAATAAAAAAATATTTGCTCAAAAAAAATTCATTTTATTAAAATAAAAATTCTGGACACAAGCCTATTTCACAAAAGGGTTCTTATTGCCTCTAGGCTTAAGGCAACAAGTGTGTTTTGAATATTACTCTAGATCAGCTCTAAAAATATAGGGATCTCTTCCACAGTCCCATTATTCAAAACACTCCGAAGTACGCAAGGGAAAATGCTTGGAAAAATCTAGTTTTTTCTTCAGATACGTCGTTAATATTTGGATTTCCCAATATCAGGTATTGCACTAAAGCCCTGAACTCGATGCATTCTTGGATCCCCTAAGTCTCATAATATTTATCCCTTTATCTAAATGGTTGGGTGACAGATTTTCTGCCCCAGAGGGATCTTCAAATTTGACAATACCTATTTTGTCAACTCTTTCAATCATCTTTTTAATAACGGTGTAGTTTTGATCGAGTGTCCTGTGATTCCTCCATGGTATTCACATTTGCCATTTACGTCATACCATTTGGGGTATGGGGGCCGTATTGGCTCTATATAAAAAGGGGATATGACATGTGCGTCAAACAGAATTTGGTACAAATCTCTATACATGATTGGAATGAGTACGAACTGAGGTTTCTCTAAGTTCGGTCCTGAATTGGGTTCTTGCCTTAGGGAGACTTGATGGCTGATAGTTACCATCATTGGCTGGCTTACTGTAATCGGTTCTAAATGGCCCTTGTTATCCCTTCTCATACTATTCACTTTATTTTCCTTTTTCTTCGGGGCTTTTAAAGTACACTCTCCTTTTTCTTTTATTTCTACCAGTACAACGGTTTGGCTCGATCATCATCTGCGTTAGCACCTGAACCCATCAGGAAGTTCAATAAGGCCGAAGTATCAGTTTGACATTGGGGTCTAATAATGATGGGTACCCCATGCAAATACGCGTCTGGTTGAGTTGGGACAACTATTGGAGAGTAAACGATGTCTTCATCATCATCTACACTGTTATCCATTGAGCCACTCCTTTTTTCAAGTCCTCCGGCTAGTAACTAGGTTAGTGACCTATCATATTCCTTTGAAATTCTAGCATTTGTTCCCGCATTTCTTATTGAATTTTGGTCAATTACCCGTGCATCTTTATTTGCATTTGCTCTATTCTCTCCAACCTTTGTTCCATGTTTTCCAGGTTAACTGAAATATTTTTACCTAATTAGGATCCTTTTGTAAAAGTCTAATGCAAATGATGCAATGTAATGTAAATGCATGGAATGAATGCAAAAGAAAGAGATGCAATGATTCTGAATTCAATTCCATTAGAAAAACTTTTCTAGAAAATAAATTTCTTTACATAAAACGGATTACATATATGGCCTTGACCTTATATTCCAAGCAAAAACATCAATCCATTTCTTCGCAAAGGTCAAATTATAAACTTCTAATAGATGCCTTCATTAGCTCCTTTTTGCTCGATTTGGGCCGCGACTCACTGTTCACTTATTTCCATGATGCTTGTTAGCCTCTTCAAGAAAGTCGAGACGTGATAATTCTCGAATAGTCTTTGTCAATTTGAATCCTTGGGCAATAAAGTCTTGTATTCCTTCACGGACTATCAGTCTTCTCTCGTTGCGTTTACTTGGACCATATTCGGACGACCGTATTATAATCCACTTTATCAAGAAATCCATTTTCTCATGACAAACTCTTCTATTTAGCAATCAAATTTGAATCAAGGCCTCTTTTCTATAATGTGAATGCAATACAATCAAAACAAAAGAGAAAACGTTAGCATAAGAGAAATAAATGACAAAATAGGGCACCTATCTGGGTGACCGCTAGGGTTCAATATAACTTTATCTAGGGTTGGCTCTTAAGGATCACTATATGTCGCTTAGTTCTAAAAGGAGGGTACCTGAACCAGCAGATTCCTCAATCCTCACCCATTATAGGCTCATATGGATCAAGTTCAGTTTAGGGGAATACATTTCCCTATGGCCATGCGGAGGTGAAAATCTCACGAAGACATAGGTACGGATTTATCCCGGAAGCAGTCCACTAGCCCATGCGGAGGTAAAAACCTCACGAAGGCATAGTTTCTCACTCCCACTTAAAAGGTATGACCACAACAGTCGTGCAATGCAATGCAAAGATAAAATTAGAACCACATGCAATAAAGAGGATCATAATTTTTCAAATCAAATTTTTAAATTTGGACAGAAGGACAATAATAATCAATTTTACGGTTTGACTCTTGAAACACCCCAAACCCAGCCCACGAGCCTTGATCGGATCTGCTATGTTCCCTGGTGTAAACTGTTTCAAATTCTTTTCTTACTTAGGAAAGACTTGTGTGATTTGGAAGAAAGATCGTTTTGGGTTGGGCTTGAGATGAAAACAATTTCATTATTAAAATCCTTTACTTTAAGTGAAAAAACGTTTGGGCTTTGTTTTAAAAATAGATTTACTTAATCTTTTAATAAGTAAAAGTTTGTAAGCTTAATAAATAAAAAGAATAAAATAATTCTACTAAGGCCTTATTACATCAAATAATTCCCAAAATTTAAATTCAAAATACTTAAAGTAAAATAGTCCAAATAAAAGAAATCAACTTCACATGGCCTCCACTAAGCATCTGCCGGCCTGGGTCCATCACCGGTCGTCACCGAAAAGTAATCCCACAAAGGGTGAGTCAATGACTCAATGTGTAACCAACACTAAAATTTAATATTTCGGGCATACAATGTCATACATGTTCATAAAGCATTTAAACAATATGATGCAACCCAACCCAAACCTATATGCCATCCACTACACACCACCGTACCATCCTCGCACACCATGGGGACTACTAAGTAACCCTCCATCCGCTACACACCATCGAGGCGATCATTGCGATCGGCGTGCTCATCGCCTCTTATAAAATTCGTGGTCTTAGGTCACCACATTTAGAATTTGTGGTCTTAGGTCACCACATTCAATTTTACGTGGTCTTAGGTCACCACATTCGGTTTAGTGGTCTTAGGTCACCACATTCGATTTCGTGGTCTTAGGTCACCACATTAACTTCCCTTTTCATATAACCCATATGCCCCATATTTCATACACAATATGCAAAATCATCCCTTAATTCACATTCTTATCACTTTTCACATGTTAAAAAATAACATATATTCATATTCCT
Source organism: Gossypium rotundifolium (assembly GCA_025506655.1). Classification (NCBI taxonomy): domain Eukaryota; kingdom Viridiplantae; phylum Streptophyta; class Magnoliopsida; order Malvales; family Malvaceae; genus Gossypium; species Gossypium rotundifolium. The sequence goes on along the minus strand of CP106727.1, from coordinate 31,708,877 downwards.
AGTAGGAGTAGGAAACGTACCTTAGTACTTTGTACCATAGTATGGTACCTTAGCCATATTCACATTCTTATAAACATGCACATTTAATTTAAAACATAGCCATGAACATATTAAAACTTAGGGTAGGGTACACACGGTACCTTAGCCATATTCTTACACTTTCATATTAACACATATAATGAATTAAAACCGTAAATCTATTGAGATTTAGTGTGGGGTACACACCGATTAAACTTAACAATTTCAATTGAAATCCCAAAAATCCAATCTAAGGCCTTAGATCTCAAGTCCCTACATTCGCCAACCTTATTATGTTAGCATAAAGCCTATTCGGCTATAAAACCAAATCCTAGTAGGATTAGTACACTAAAACTTACCTTGGTGCCAAATCCCGAAATCTTCACTATACTCTTTCTTGTATTCGAAAAAACTTTAAATCACTTTAACAAATTAGTTTCGGCTTTTGAATAACTAGATCTAAAACACCAAAAATAGGCCTTGGCCGAATATTCGCATGTCTTACCTTGTGGATTTTAAATCCCAAAATTCACCGAATAACTAGGGAACATGCGGCCTATGGTGTACCTTCGGAAAAGAACTTCTCCTTCTTGTAGTTGACTTAAACAAATCCCGAAAAGATCTCTTCAAAGTTTCGGCAACAAGATATTAATGGGGTTAGTCCTAGATTTCGGCAAATCTTAAAAGAAAAAGGATGAAAATCGAATGATAACTAGTTCTTACCCTTAATACAGAAGTCGACAACCCCTTGTTTGAAGTCTCAAAACTATTCGGCTATCGCCTTGATTTTAGCAAACTTTCAGCTTTTGAAAGATTATGAAAGAAGAAGAGAAAAGAGTTTGAGCAATTTGGTAATGAAGTTTCGGCTACACAAGGTGTATTTTCACTTGGCAAAACAATGAAGAAAGGAGATATTTGCTAGAGAGAATTGACAGAGAGAGTTAGAAGAAAGAATGAATGGCCCTCTTTTCCTTTTATAGCCAAATTACTAACTTAGAATCCTTACTTGGCCATCACTCTTCTATTTTGATAGCTTTATCTCTTTAATTAAAAATTAAAGAATAATCCTCAATTATCTCTTTGAAAATAATCTAAAATAAATCATCATTTATCCACCTATTTAGCCAAGTTTTAAGGAGAATTAAACTCTTCCCTTAAGAGTCCCTATTGCTGTCCATTGCTTCCTCTTTAAGTAATTAAATAAAAATTACTTAAAGTCTTAGCTAGACGCCGTCCACCCCCTTCCCTTGATGAGCCGAATTTAAACTTATTCTATTGGACTCCTTGTGGCCATACGAGGCCCAAATTATCCACCTATGTGGCGCCTCCCTATGATTAGTTTAGCTTTAATAATGAATTGGGCCACAAGCCCAATTCAGACGCAAAAACACTCTCAGAAATTCTCTCCTTGCTGCTCGAACCTAAGCTTGCACACATGCTGGTGGCGTCATTTACTGGGCTTTAAGTGGTGCCTCCTTGTCACTTTTCCAAGCCCCTTTTTGTGTCAAATTTCTTCTATTAATTTTCTTAAGGTCACATTGCCTTAAAACTTATCATTTCTAAGACATTTCCTTACATTTCCAAGTTTCCAAAAACGTTTGTTTCCCTCCTTTAAAATTATCATTTCTAAAGCATTTCCTTACATTTCCAGGACATTTCCCTACATTTCCTTACATTTCCCTACATTTCCTTACATTTTCCTACATTTCCTTACATTTTCATACATTTCCATACATTTCCTTACATTTCCTTACATTTCCATACATTTCCATACATTTCCATACATTTCCATACATTTCCTTACATTTCCAAGGTTTCCAATAATGTTCCCTTTCCTATTTTAACTTGACATTTCCAAGTTTCCAAAATGTTCACTTTCCTACTTGACATTTCCAAGTTTCCAAAATGTTCACTTTCCTATTTTAACTTGACATTTCCATACATTCCCAAGTTTCCAAAAATATTCAAAATACATTCATAACACATAAGACATGTCATTTCATACAATTAAACCGAAAATGCATAGGCCCTTTTCAGGATGTTACAACTTTCTTATTGGTCCCCAGCGGAGTCGCCAAGCCATCGAAACCAATTTTAGGTTTTTATAAAAAAGCGGGTCGACTTAAAAAAACAAAAATGGGAGTCGCCACCAATCCTTTTTGACTTAGGTGTGATTGGATCACCTTATAAAATGTTTTATTTTAAAACATTGATTTTGGTCCACGAAATACAAGAAAACGGGTTCGGGAGTCGATTTCGTACGAGGAAGGGTTAGCACCCTCGTAACGCCCAAAATTTGCTACCTAATTGATAATCTCATGTCCTAATGTCAAAATTTTGAAAAAAATTAAAATACGATCCTTTATTTGAAAGAAAGCCAAAACTTACCTATCTCAAAGAAATAAAATGCTATACCCAATAAGTTAGGATGTAACATCTCATGTCTTCGAAACTAGGATCACCTTTATTTTATAGAAAATCCTTACCTCGAGATACAAAACATTATATCTAATAAGTTAACATATAACATTATGAATTTTCAAGAATAAGTTTTAATTTGAAATTTATAGGTTTAAAAAAAGAGGATACTTGATATTTTAAGTTCTACGAGAAAAATTAAAACCCAGTAAGTTAGGGTAAATTTCTCTCGAAGTCCCCAAATATCATATATCGTTGTATTTAAGGGCCTTTGAATAAAATGTGTAAATGTTATTAAACGTATTTTATAAAACAAATAGTTTTGGAGTAAGATATATATATATATATATATATATATATATATATATATATATATTAAAATACCTATTCCAAATTAAAAATCATATTAACAATTAATACTAATATAAACAATTAAAGAAACAATAATGTAAAATAACGAATAATGCAGAAATAAAATGACTATACTAAGAAAACATAAAATAATAAACAAATAAAGAATAAAAGATAAAAAGTAGTAAATAACAAAAGATAAAAAAAAAACCACGAAATAAACATGAAACTTTACATTTGAAATAAAAAGAATCAACAATATGAATAAAATAATAAGCTAATAATAAATAAAACAATAAATGAAAATTGATAAAAGTTTAAATAATAATTGAAAAGAATAAAAAATACAAAATGAAAATCATAATAATAATTATGATAATAATAACAATTATAAAAAATAATAATTAAAATGATGTGAGTAAATACGAAATAAGAAAATATATGATATAATAAAGATAGTATAAAAATAAAAATAGTAATAATAATAAATATAATTATAGTGATAATATTAAAATAATAGTGATAACAATAAATAATAATAACATTAATGAATATAATAATAATAATCGATGATAATAGTTGTTATAATAATAAAATAAAGTTACCAATATTAATAATGAAATTAATAATAAAATATTGAAAATTATGAAAGAAATAAAGAAAAGGGCAAAATTGAACTTAAAAACAAGAATCTGGGGTAAAATCGAAAATTAAAATTAAAAGGAGGGACCGATTAGAACACGCGAATAACCAGGAGGGCTAAAAGGGAAAATATCCCTGCCCTCCAAGACGGTATCGTTCGAATAAGGGTCTAATTGGAATAGAAATAAATTATAGGGTCAAATTAAAAATAAAAATGTGATTATAAACCAATAAAAAAGCGGAAGGGCTAAAAGTGCAATTAGCCCTTCCGTAAAAAACACGCGGATCCTAAGGCGGGTTGGGTCAGATCGGGTCGGTTAATGCAAAACGACGCCGTTTTGGCATTTAAAGGCCTTAAGCAAAACGACGTCGTTTTCAAGCCATATATAAGGCCAAATTTTCTGAAAAAAATTCATTTCTCTTCTGTTTCAAAAAAACAGAGAGAGAGGCACTTCGAAATCCTCTGACCAGGTGATTTTCGGCGAGGATTCTGGCGAAACTCCGATGCCGATGACCACCGCCCACCGCCATCACCGGCCACCATGCACGGCGGTCGAATTCAAAAAAGGTTTTTTTTTTACTCTTTTTTATTTAATATATATTATATTATACTATTTTAAAAAAATAAGATAGAGAAAAGAAAAATATTAGAAAATAAAAAAATAAAAATGAAAAGGAATCCCAAAAAATTCACCTTTGATTTTTATTTCTGTATTTTGTATATTTTTTGTGTGTATCTTTTCGTGTATTTCTCCTCGTTTTACAAATTTATGGGGGTTTTTATAATCTGGAAAAAATGAAAAAAAGGAAATATATCAATTCTGTTTTGTTTGCCATGTTTGCTGCTTGCTTCTTTCCCTTTTTGCAGGTAAAGACGAGGAGATCTCGACAGTGGAGTTATTAGCGCAAGCTACGGTGCGACTGGCGGCGTGATCGAAGGGCTGCTGGGAAAGGCTTGCGGCGCCTAGGGTTTCCTAGAAACCCTAGTCTCTGAAACTGTTTTAAGTTTGGGCCTTTTTTGGGCCGGTTTAGGTTCTAGGTATGTTTATGGTTTTGGGCATTAGTTTGGGTCAAGGTGTAATTTGGCTAATCGGGTTTGGTAATTTGGGTGATGGATTTTGGGCTATTTAATTGGTTTTATAAAATGGACTGTAAAAAAAAAAACTTGGGCATTTATTTTTTATTTTATTTCTATTTGGGTTTGTTTCATGGGCCTGGGCAAAATGGGCCTCTTACACCTGTTTTTATAACAAAACCTTAAAAATGGTTTCGACATTACTAACTTCAAAAACTATGAAAATAAATTGTAGTAGAAAAAATAAGTTAAAAAATCCTTCATACAATTTTAATAAAAAAAAAGAAGAGAGAGTTTAGAGATGAATAAAAATTGAGTGGAAAATTAAGAGAGATTTGAGAATGTGAAAGAGAGATAGTTGAGATTGAATTGAAAAAAAGAAAGGAATTAGGGGTTTATTTAGAAAAAAAATAGTCGTTAGTGGGGAACAATATTGTGGAAATTGCTTTTAGCTTGAAGCGTTTTTTTTTTTTTACCTAATTTCATAATTTTTTCAAAAATTGGCCTAATTCGATAATTTTTTTTTTTAAATTTAATATTTCCAAGTCTTTCACCCCTTGGATCTGCTTCTCATTTACATCACTGGATCTATTTTTTTTATTCAAGAAGATGATTTAGAGTAAGGGATCCAATAGCAAAGTATCGAATATGGTGCTTTAAACACAAATCTCTTCGTTATTGATCTCTATGTCCGCATTTTTGCTTATTTACTGTTTTGGTAGCTCAGTTCTTTAATTGCTATCATATTTAGACCCAAGTTTTTTAAATGTAAATTAAATTCATTTTACTGATTAAAGGTCCTCTTTTGTGGGTTTCTATGTGGAATTTTGATTATGGCAGGATGCTTAAAACAAGATTTATTGAAAGAGCTTGATAGTGTAATAGGGCTGGTGAAAATTTAGCTAATTTTTTGTTAGTTTTGATTTAATTAACTGAAGAGTAAATTATATCAACAGTCACTCAATTTTGATTTTAATGACAAAATAGTCATTCAATTTTTAATTTAATCAGTAAACTTTTAAAAAATAACAAATGAGTCACTAATTACCATTTCTCAAGACAAACTTAAGGAATTGCCATTTTTGTTACAGAATTAACGAAGTTTCCATTTTCCATCCTTCTCTCTCATTCCCTCCCTCCGCTCCCCTCTCGTCTCCCTCCCCCTACCACTGCTCTCCCATCCCTCTCCCTCTTCCCCACCATTCCTCCCATGCTCTAATTCTCTCCCTCTCCCCCACCGTTCCTCTGCTAACCCTTTCCCTCTCCCCCACTGTACATAAATAGGAAAGGATGAAAGATTGCTCCGTTTACGGAAAATCGCTTCATAATTCCAATATTTTCATGTACAGGTTGGTTGGTTGTTAGAATTAATATTAAATTTTGAATCGAATTTGATTATGAAGGAATCTTGTTTTCTGATGAATTTTTTTTAATTGCAGAGGGAATACACTGTTTTGCAGCAAAAAGTGTAGACAAGAACAGATGGAGATCGATGAAGCCAGAGAAAAGAAAATGAAATTTGGCTAATCTCTTAGAAAATCGAATTCAAAGAGCTCTACGCCCAACAAAATTGTTCGAACAGGCATTTTTATGGTGTCGTAATTACATCTTTGTTTTTTTTTCTAAGCATAGTGATAAATGATAATTGTATCATCATCAATTTTGAAAAAAAAAATGAAAAACAAGATTAGGAAAAGAAATGAAAAAAAGGAAACCTTCAATGAAATTTTGTATTTTCATTTTGTTATTGAGTTTGATGTTTAAGAGGAGTGGATGTCTATAAAGAAGGGGGTATCAAATTGTGCAATTTTCATTAATGAGGGAGAGGGAAATGGACTGTGGGAAAGAGGGAGAGAACCAGAGTAGAGGGAGGATCGGATTAAGGGAGGGATGGTGGGGAAAAGTGAGAGGGATGGGAGAGCAGTGGTAAGGGGAGAGAGATGAGAGGGGGAGGGGAGGGGGCGAGAAGGATGAAAAATGGCAGCTACATTAAGTTTACAACGGAAAATGGACGTTAAAAATGGTTAGCGATGATTGATTTATTATTTTTTATAGTTTAGTAATTGAATTAAAAGTTGAATGACTATTTTTTCATTAAAATTAAAGTTGGGAGATTGTTGGTATAATTTAACCTTAATTAAATTGCTGATTTTTTAAATTTAGGAAAATTTTGTTACATTTAGTAGATGGTACTTTGAAAATCATTGCTTACAAGTAAGGTGGAATTTTGTTTTATTTTTTACTTTTGAGTACTAATTTACAATTGGAGTTTCTATTGCAACATTAATACTTTATGGAGGATTGTTCTTTTTAAATAGGGAACAGCACAAGACATTATCTCAACTTTATCTCTTCTTTTTATTTTTTTTCTTTTGTTTTCTTTTCTTTACATTCCTAGAAAGCAAGAAACTTTTCCCTAAAACCAAACAGTAGATTTAGTGAAACCACTTAGAAAAATCTCTGTTTTTGAGAAAAAATGGAGTCAAAAGAGGAAATGAAATGGGAGATCCATTTAAAGGTAAATGAAGGGTTAAAAGAGATCAGAAATTTGAAATTTTGATAAATTAAAAGAGCAAGAATATAAGATAGATTTGCATGGATGGCGACGATGATAACGATGAGATTGTGGTGACGGTTTGTTGGTTATGAATTTGGTTTGAAAGATTAACTTTTTTTTTTTTTTTTTTTTGTTTTTAAAGGAGTTAAAAGAAAAAATTTTTGTTTTGTAATTTTTTTAAGTGGATATTAAGTTAAAAAAAAAATGCTAATATGACAAGTTTAGTCAACATTTTGATCAAATTTTCTAAAGGCAGTGACTAAGTTCATAAAAAAATTTAGAGTGATCAAAATAACAACAATCTTATTTTAAGGTGAGTAACGGGTAATTTACCAATTTTTAATTTACTCATTTTTGCATTTAGTTCATAAACAAAAAGAATTCATCCTTGGCTTAATCCCATTCTTTTCTATTTTACGTAATTTTTTTCAATTTCTTATTTTGATTCGTTATTTTTTGTTTCTTACTATCTTAATTCGAGTTCAAGAAATCACTCAAGATTCAATTTTATTTTTTTTTTCAATTTCATTTTCATTCTAATAATTCAATATCCGAGTGTCACGGAGTTAGAATTTTAGTCTCGCAATTCTAACGGCTTTAAGCAATTTCTTGGGTTCAAATCTGCCTAAGTGAGTCTAACTCTCGCAAAGTGAAAATTCTCACTAGAAATTCTCCAATGCATCGAAAATTAAAGTGGACTCAACTCAAAGATAAAAAAGTTCAAAAGAACAGAATATGCCAAGAGAAAGTAAAAACATGTCAACTGTTTGAGTAAATGCTCTCAATTAGTATTCACTTACTAAAGAATGGAATAAAATGGATGATTACAAATGAGGGGAAGACCCTCTGTTTATAGTTGAGCTCCCCCAAATCCAATGATACAACTAGCTTTACATCGACGGATGAGCTCAAAGTTTATCTATAATTAAATTATTTATATAATCCCCAAGATTAAAATTAAAATCTTATCAGATTACAATCTTCCAATATTAATTTCCCTATTTACCAAAGTAGCCTTAATCTTCCATAACTACTTCACTGACCTACCAAGGCTTCAAATAAATGGGCTTCGTCACTTGTTCTTCAAATTAGGCCAGTTCAAGTGGGTCAAATGAGACGCTCTTGGTGCAATGGTCTCGAGCTTTGAATCATAGTCAGTGACATTCTCCGTCACCCATTCTCGCAACGCCCTCATCGCATCCTTGGAATGGTAGTGTTTTGGTTTGCCTTAGAACTTTCTGAATCCCTTGGCCGCTTCTAACTAGTCTTTCTATCGGGTAGTCTCGCCCCTAAAAACCTTTTCCTTAGCTTTTGTCATCACCTAGCTTGAACCATTTCACTCGTAGGTGCATATCCTTTGCAAGAACCCATCGCCCTTACTTTCCCCCATCGTGACTTGCCTCGATCGGGATCCTCTTGATTCGTACAACTAGGCTTTGGTGTGCCCACATTGAACATTAGGTTAACCTTGAGTTTTCCCGCCAATTCTGGTTTGTAAGCCCTTCGCTTCCCTGTTACAAAACTCTGCAAGGGCCCCTTCATCTTTGTCCAGTCAATGGTAAATCAATATAAAAAACACTTGATAAGTGTTTGAGATGTACCTCGCTCACAGCATTTACTTATCTCAACTACCCAATTTGCATACTACTTTTTCCCCAAAGTCTGATGCTCAACCACCTCTATTTTAGGTTGTAGATCCGCTGATTACTCAACAGGCTTCATATCTGTTTGTTCCACCTTTAGCATTTTTGAGGAGGTTTTCATGGCATCTATTCTATCAAGTTGATATTCCTCCCATACAAAACATCATTTACGAGCTCGATTACCGACAATACATTGGTCCCAACCCTTATGTCTCGCTTTATCGACATAACACATTGTGGTTGCGGATCATCAAAGATATGAATGTAATTGGAAAAATAAAAAAGACACGCCTTAATCCTATTAAGGAAGTTCAAGACAAGAACAAGGTCGTAACCATCTAAGTGGATTACCTTGAAATTTTCCTTACCATTCCATTCACCAACTTGTAGCTCCATTACTTGTGCTACTCCCACAGTTAGGACCTCTTCAGAATTTACCGTCTCGATCTTCTTAGTTGATTTCCTAATCAAGAGATCAAGTTTACCCCCTACATTCTCCAATATGAACAAGTCTATGTTGGAAAAATTCCTGCTCGAAAGCGGTTTTATTGCACAGTGAAAAATAAAAAAATTTTGATAACCAATTCAGTTTGTGATATTTATATCAATAAACCCTAGACTGAATTCGTACCCGTGTTTTCAGATAGACGGATCCTTTTTCGTTCTCGACTTTCGACCAACCGATCTTCTTCACTATTCTCGCACCACGAATTGGTTTGAGTGTGAGATCAAACAAATCGAATCAAATATAGAACCTAAAATATTTTCTTTACTTTCACTGGGAAAGTAAATCGCTCTTAAATAAAAACTGGTAAACTTGTAATTCTTAGAAAATAGAATTTATTCTTAAAATAAATTTCCACTACTTTTTGTCAGAATAGTAATATTAAAATTTTTAGAGAAACTTGTGTTTTTCTCTTCTTGTTGGTGTGTTTTGAAGCCTACCAGTGCCATCTACTTATAGGGAGAGTTGGTTGAATCTTGGTTGAAGTGGTAGAATACAAATAATATAATTTTGATAGAAAAAGTCTCTAACTCCCTATTATTTAGGGAGAGAGACGACAACTCTAGATGAGAATACTAGGGTTTGTCGTCTCATGTATTCCATATAAGGTGAGTTGGGCCTCTCTTGTACTAGGTCCAATTATATGTGCTTCCTGGACTTTAACCCATCACTTTATAATTTATTTCAATCCAGTAAATATTTTTTTCTATTTCCCAAATTAAATATTATTTGCTAAATTAATTTAAATAAATAAATTTCCCAATTAAATAAATTTCTCAATCCAATTCTAATTTCGTTAAAATCATGACAACTTTACCATAAAAGAATCTATTATAAAATATATTTAACTTTTCTACATTCAATTGATTCACAATGGCTAATTAATTTAAATCTATTTTCAAACTTGAATTATTTAATTAATTAAAATAATAATTTGAAAAATCATAAATTAATTCTCAGGTTATTTCCATACTTAGCGAGAAACCTCATTCATTTTTTAATTTAACCAATTTATCTAACTTTATCATTTCTATTCATTTGATTCATCCTGCAATTCATTTTTTGTTTCAACGAGTTAGCGGAGGGACCAATTGGACATATGCAATTGAGTCTCAAATGATTTATATTTATGTTCCAGCTTTTTACCTATTAATTATAAACTCATTTAGTCATGAAGTCATTCCACTATAGTGTCGTGACTGAGCTCTCCCCAGCAACATACCATTATGAAAGCAACTTGATCAGTGCTTGTCCAATGACCTTATCATAAGTGTGTAACTCTCATGGGATATCCTCAATCTCCTTGGGGTAATATCTGTTCTTCCAATATAATCCTATTTTATCTTATTGTAACAATTACATCTTCCTTCATGAAAAGCAAATTACTATCAAATAGTAATCAAGTTATTCATCACAAAGATGAATGACCCGTGGTCACGTTTACTTTTCATCAACAATGTAATGCCAATAAGAGGATTACCCATGTTTCGGGTTATGAATTCCACTATTATGAATGACGTTACATACTGCAGAAGTCATACACCCAACACACCAGCTTTTAGTTACTTATCTATTCGAACTTAGGCTTTTACTTACATCAAAGTGTATAAGTCACATATACATAGCTCGTCATCCACTCAAGATTTAGGTATGTCACATTATGAATGTCACAATTGAATAAACCCATAAATGCATTCATGGTCTATTCTTCTTGGGGTCCAGTCCGATGTACTGTTAGTCCATTTAGTCACATCTATGTCTTTATCTTCTAGGAGTCATCTGCTCCGATGCCAAAGACAAAGCATCTCTCCAATTGGACTTGATAGACGACAAATTAGTCTTTCAATCGGTTTGCTCATTTCCAATTAGACTAAGGAAATGTTTAGATTCCTCTACTAATATAAGTTGTCTTTTCGTATTACAATTTGACGACTAATACCACTTAGTATCAGTTAAACATTAGACAACCAATGAACAACATTTGCTTCCATTTTGCTTTGCGTGCAAAACCCATATAAGGACAATTATACAAAGTATATCAATAAATTTATTTTATTAAATAATCTATTCAAAAAATTACAAGTTTACAAATGAATATACTACACTCAAAGACAAAAGAGTTCGAAAAACATAATATGCCACAAGAAAGAAAAAGCACGCTAAGTGTTTGAGTAAATTCTCTCAATTAGTATTCACTTACTAAAGAATGGAAGGCAATAGATGATTACAAATGAGGGGAGGCTCTCTATTTATAGTTGAGTTTCCCCAAATCCAATGGTACAACTAGCTTTACATCAATGGACGAGGTCAAAGCCTATCTACAAATAAGGGATTTACATAATCCCCAAGATTAAAAAATCAAATCTTATCAGATTACAATCTTCTAAGATTACTTTCTCTATTTACCAATATAGCCCCAATCTTCTATAAGTGCTTCACTAGGCCACCAAGGCTTTAAATAGATGAGCTTCGTCACTTGTTCTTCGAATAAGGTCAGTTTAAGTGGGTCAAATGAGCTCTATTTAATAGATTGACCTCCATGGGGCACTTTTTGTGGAATGGTCATGGGCTTTGAACTGCGGCCCATGACACGAGCACTCAGCAAACTTTCCACTGAAAAAAACATGAAAAATCACTTAAGTTGGAGATCATGTCTCTTGATTTGACACTAAATCTATACTACCATGAAATCTGTCCAATTTTATTTTCTTTTTTTAACTCACTTAAATTATATTCTTTTTTTCATATTGATACCTAAACTTTTTTTCTATCACAAGTGGTACTTAAACTACTTTTTTTTCTCCAGTTAGTACTTCTGTTAGTCAAACCGCTAAATTATTTAAAAATAAGCTTAACCCATAAATTGGTACTTAAACAATGCATATTTCCCATTTTAGTACCTAAATATTTTTTTTTTTTGTTAAAAGTGGTACTTAAACTACTTTTTTTTTTTCCAAAGTTAGTACCTCTGTTAATTCAATCATTAGTTAAATTGGTATGTCTATTTTTCTTAAAAAATAACCAATTAAAAACTGACACATGGAAAATAAGATAAAATATTATTTTCTCTTTTATATATATTGTTTTTTTAAACCGGACCAATGGTCGAACTGATCAGACCACCAATTCTCCGTTTGATTAGTTCTTTCATTTCAATCAAATAAAGTATTACAAATTCATAAAAAATAAAAAAAATATTTAAAAATAGAGAAAACCAGTACAAATTTATTTATTTTTTAGCTTGGTTCAACTAGACTATATTGATTTGTGAGTCAATGAATACTCAATCTCCCAATTGGAACTTCATTCGATTTCTTGTCCAACCATCCATCTCGATTTGATTCTAATTGATGAAATAAATTTTTTGATCTTGTCAGGTCAAGCAAATAGACAATGAAGTTCAAAAATAGAATTAATTGTCAACATCTCGACCTCAAGAGGGCGAATTTCGAGCATCACTGATATTGCCATACATTATAAAAGAAGAAAGAAAGAAAAGCAAATAGAAAAAATAAAAAGAAAATTAATGTAAAAGAAAATTAAGAAAATGATTAAGAAAATATTTTTTAAGTTTATATGACGGTGCAAATTATTATTGGCTACAATTTTCTTTAACAGATATAACATTTTGTGTAAAATATGTAATAGAAGAATAGTTTAAGTACCACTTGTGACCCCAAAAATTTAGGTACCAAAGTAGAAAAAAATACATAGTTTGGTATCAATTTCTGGGTAAACCTTTTTCAAAAATAGATGTAACGGTTTGACTAACAGAGGAACAAACTTGAGAAAAAAAAGTAGCTTAGGTACCACTTATAATAAAAAGAACTTTAGGTACCAAGATGGAAAAATGATATAGTTTAGGTATCAATTTGAGAGTGTTGTATTTCTTTTTTCATGAGAAGCTAATGGCCCAATATCAATTCTAATCCTCTACACTTTTTGAGATTTATATAAAATGGTTAAATTCTAAATTTAATCCTTGTAGCCCGCTCAAATTTAAAATTTAATCTTTATATTTTAATTTTGACATAATTTGGTATCTCAACTTTTATAATGTTATTAATTAGTCTAAATACTATATTTTAATTAAAATGCTTGTGTGAATTTTTATAATTTGTTAAAACCATTAAATTTTTATTAAATTCAAATCAATACAATGTCATTTTTTATTATATGAATATCAAATGAATTTTTTAATTTCAAAATGTCACACTAAATAAATTAATAGAAGAATTTTAACTGTGTTAAAAATAAACTTAAATTTTTAGACTTGAAAAGGAAAATGACTAAATCCCTTAAAATAAAAATAAAGAATTCCAAATATATTAAAATACAACCACTTAAAAAATACAACATTTAAATTTTTACTCTATAATTTACTTAAAAAAATAAATTATAACTCAATGGAAGATCCCGTCAATCCCAAACATTGAATTGTACAGCATTATGTGGTAAAGGGATCTGAATCATGAATAGCTAGATTCCAATGAAAAAAATCAAAGCTGCTGGCATTGCTTATGGTCATGTATGAACACGCTTCGATTTAGATGAAAAGATTCCTTCATTTTCACTTTTTTCCTTAAGGTTTGCTCATAATTTAGTCCCTCCACCTTTAACCTTTTCTCACTTTTTGGGTGGCTGTTAATCACTTTTGTCCTCTAATTTACAAGCTTTCCAACTAGATAATTCATTTTATCTTTCTTCCACCTATATATTCAACATCAAATAACCTCCGATTAATCATATAAGTTGCTGCTTTATTTTGCAAGACATCAAAAGACAAACAGTGCAGCTAACTAGCAATGGCTATGCCTACATATGCATCGCCACGAGGAGTAGGCATGGTATTGGCTCTGATTGCAGCAGAGGTTGTATCTCCATTGTACGTTAGGAGGAAACATGAGATGCGTTATTATGATTTGAAATTGAGCTCTGGATTTGTTCTTCCAATGGTTTTAGCAGGGCTTCTACTTGCCATTAGGACCACATCGTCATCGTCATCGATGCCAAGTGGAGGTAAAGCTTGGCTAATTCCATCTCCAGATCCAACGTGGGTGTCCAGAATTGGTGGTTCGTCATGGGGGCTAGCTGCTATTTTGGTGATGCTTACGCTTGAGCTATCATGGCAAGAATCTGTCAAAGAATTCGTTTGGACACTACACCAAAACAGACTTTTAGCGGCGTTTTTTATGGCTTTTAGCGGCGTTTTTAAGCGCCACTAATATTATTTGGCGCTTTTGAAAGCGCTTAAAAAACGCCGCTAAAACACGCGCCAAAAAGTTAGCGGCGTTATTGTGAAAAAAACGCCGCTTATAAGTCTTGACTTTTAGCGGCGCTTTTATAAGAAACGCCGCTAAAGACCACACCTTTAGCGGCGCTTTATAAGAAACGCCGCTAAAGCCACACTTTTAGCGGCGCTTTTATAAGAAACGCCGCTACAAGGCCACACCTTTATGGCGCTTTTATAAGAACGCCGCTAAAAACACCTTTAGCGGCGCTTTAAGAACGCCGCTAAAGGCCACACCTTTAGCGGCTTTTATAAGAAAACGACGCTAAAGGTTGGGCCTTTAGTGGCGTTTCTTATAAAAGCGCCGCTAAAGGTGTGGCTTTTTAGCGTTCTTATAAAAAACGCCACTAATTTGCACTGATTTTCGGTCTATTTTTCGCAATATCCTACCTCCCGCATTAAAACCAACCAAAAAGCAGAGTAATTGCATATAATTCCAACCCAAGACAAAGAATAAAACATTTAAATCTCACCAAAAGCATTAAATCTAAACGATACTTCAAATTTAATAAAAGATATATGATATTTATTAATAAATGAAGCATAATTCAAACAATTTTACAATAATGTTAATCGTAACAATGTTAAAAAAATCTTACAACAATAAAACAAATGTCTAAGAGGGCGGCCTCTGCATTACTTCTTGGAACAATCTGATCATAGTCTGCAATGTAGTTGGAGTTCTTCATACTTTTGTTCGCTCGCCTCCCTCCACTTGCCTCCGCTCTAAGTTGAGCGATATGCTCTGCCTCCTTGTCAGCCCCTCCGCTCTAAGCTGAAAAATTTGCTCAGCTGTGCTCGCTTCCATCAGAGATATCTGGTCTTTCAGTCTCTGAACTTCCGCATGAGATTGACTCCCGGAAGGCATGTATTGCCGGGAGCCGGATCCAAAATATTGAGTCGGGGTAACACCTGATCCTTGACATCGAACCCGACCATACCTTGTAAGACCCAAAACATTAGTGATAATTTTGTTATAAATATTCTCAAGATTAACAAAACTATCAATCAAGCAATCGTACCTTCGGGACCCAAAACATCGAAATAATTCATTATCAATCTCCTCGAGATTAACAGAATCTGTCGAACAAACAACCCCTTCATATTCCGCCTTCTTCTCCTTTAGTTTATCCTAATAAATCAATAAAAAAAGTTAGAAACGAAATATATAATAAAAAGGAATAGGACATAACTTAAAATTATAAATTTAAAACTACAAACGATGAATTAAACTATTGTAATTAAACATTATAAATATTTATAATAAATCAAATTTTATTAAGTAAATATACTAAAATTTCTGCAGCCTCGGATGTCATTGGAGATCCATCCTTCTTCCTATGCGTAATGTCAAAAAGCTGAAGGCGTCCAACTTTTGACTCGATTTAAACTTCCTACATTATAGCGTAAAAATATAATTTAATAGTATAAAGTAATTAATATTTGAAAGAAGTAATAAATTATAATACCTCGGCCTCAGCTACATAAGCAAAACTTCTGGAACCTGCCGTGTGTGAATTGTTGTTTCTGTCTGCTGTTTGTTCCAACTTGCTCACGGTCCTACATAATGGAATTTGAATTATGTATATAGTAAATACGATAAACCAAAAAATTATAAGACTTTGAAAGTACGTAATACCTCTCCTTTCTTTGAATTCCAGAATCTAACTTGATCTTCCCATTGGTACCTCAACATTCCCGGTGGGACATTTCGCAATTTTTCGTCGAGGCTTATGTCTTTCTTAAAATATTGTTTTTTTAGGATGCTTTTATTGTCTCTCCATTTTTTACCCAACGTCTTCTTAACATAGTCATCGGAGACCTCTAAAGCAAATTTACCCTAGAAATTTTTTTTTAAAAAAGTTAATATAAATGAAGGTTATAAATTACATTCACCTTTTATTACCTTAATATTATCGAGAGCCTGATTTTTGTTGGCATCAGGCACGTGATGCCATGATTCGTAGTTAATGGGCAACATACTGCATTTTGTGCTATAATGCCCAAATAGCCCGCCAACAATGAGCTTCAGATCCGATAGGTGGCTATGATTGTTTCTCCTTACTTCAACACGCTCGGTAGGCTCTAAGTCGTATAAATCTTTAAGTAATGTACGTCCCAGAGCTCGTCATTCCCACCACCCTCAAATTGAAAAATGATATATTATTATATTAAAATTGAAAATGAATCAATAATAAAATTCAACATGCATGTAAAATAAACTTAACATTACTTTGGAATTGTCCATGCTCGTCATCTATGTCCGCAGACTAAAAGATCCAACAACCGAATCTTGTCCACTATTTACTTCTTCCGGATTTGGAGTATTCGGACAATATTTAAACCTCGTAATCATCTTCTAGGTATTTTCCCTGCAATACACATAAAATAGTTCAAAATTTTAGTAACAAATAACAACAATAATAGGACATTTAAAATAGTTAAATTATATAACATGACCAACATGAAAATTATAATATAACATATAAATAATAAATCGTTAAATCTTAATACATCATATTTCAAATATCTTCGTCCACATCCTGACGAACCCATTGAAATTGTTGATTAGTACTAGGGATATTTTCAGTTAAGTCTTGTTCTGGGAAAGGCAAAGTTTCTGATCTTTCGACTATGTCATCTCTACTTCCACTGCCAATGTCAAACAAGTCTCTAGGGGTGTTTTGAAGTACAACGTACCAACCCTCATCACTTGGATCTTCGGAGTAAAAAACTTGTTTAACTTGAGAAGAAAACACATACGACTCGTCCATCAATTGTTCTCCAGTGTGAATCAATCGAGAGAAATTCACCATTGTAAAGCCATATTGATCGCTTTTAATTCATGAGCCGTATTCACATCACCCAATCACCTCGAAATAAGACAACTTTGCATTTACCGTAATAATCCAACTCAATGATGTCGTAATAAGTCCGTAATATTCCAAATTCCTCGACCGGATTCATCATCCCTAGCACTAGCATAACTTGTAATCGAAGAATTAATAACAATTCCGCAATTTTGGGTTCTCCTCTATCTCTCGCGATACCTTATATGAAATCTGTATCCGTTGATGAGGAAGCCACTATATCTTTTCACTATTCTGTTTGGACCTTGTGTAAGCCATTTAATGTCGTCATTTACTTCATTCCGACTCCAAACCTATTGAGTCGAAAGTAAATCGAGTAATTATGAATGTTATGAGAAAACATTATTAGTTGTCAATGAAAATTTAAATTGCATACCATTTGGCTTAACCATTCATGGAATGATTCTACGAAAAACTTATTAATTTCTTGTCGATTTAATCTTCGGGATCGTGAATGAGCTCTCAATATATGTTTGTACTCACTACGGTAAAAAAAGGTTTTACTTTGTTAGAAGACAAACAAATTATAATTGATGAGTATTTATCAAATTCTAGAACTTACTTCCTAAATGGTTCCATTGAATCGTGATGAAAAGAATGTATCGATGTGCTTGGACCCACGATCTATCGCCTAATTACGCAATTTTGACTTTGCCGATCGGTTCTCAAACTTTGAAATAAATAAGTTCCGCCAAATTATGATCTCGTGAGCCCAAAGATTTCTACTTGGTCTGCTCATTCTTGTTTCAACATCTTCCAAATACCTCGAATGTAAAGTCATACATTCCTCTCGTCAAGTAGCCCTCAAATTGATCCTTCCGGATAACGCTTATTGCGGAAGATGACTTCAATTTGGAAAGGAACCTAAACACGGTATACAACATTATCAAAAGTTGCAACTATTATGGGCATTGAGCTGAATGAAGGAATATTTTGTAAATAAATTACGACCTTTCAATGGGATACATCCATCGATAGAAAACAGGTCCACCAAGAAGTGCTTCACACAGGAGATGAATTAACAAGTGCACCATAATAGTGAAGAAGGAAGGCGTGAATATCTTCTCCAGATTGCATAAAGTCAATGCGGCTCGATCTTGTAGTCTCTCTAATTCTTGAACATTCAAAACTTTACCACAAATGCCTTTCATTATATTAGATGTTCAATTGCGGGATCCGTCACCTTTTTGACATACAAAGACCGCATAGCAACCGGCAAGAAGTCTTGCATCAAGATGTGATAGTCATGCGATTTTAAGCCATATAGTCTTCGATCCTTAAGACTCACACATCGCGATATATTTGATGCATACGCATCCGGGACCTTTATATCCTTCAACACCGTACAGAACACTTCTTTCTTTGTCTTCGACATTGAAAAAATAGCAGCGGCAACCGATATTTCATATTCGAAAGTACTCAGGATGAAGCTCACGCCGAATTCCCATGTGGACTAAATCAAGTCGACTCTGAAGATTATCTTTCAATTTTCCATCGACATTCAAAATAGTCCCAATGATGTTCTTGCAGACATTTTTCTCTATGTGCATGACATCAAGATTATGACGTAAAATCTGATGCTCCCAATAAGGCAACTCGAAAAAAATACTTCTTTTTTTCCACAAGTCCGCCTCATTAGGATCATCCTCTTCATCAGATTCATCATTACATTCATCCCTAGATCTTCTATTTCTTTGTGGGTTGGCCGGTTGATTCATCTTCCCATAAATGAAATTTATATCTTTCAATATTAAGAATATTCCGGATCCACTGGTCTGCGAAGGAGCTGGTCTAAACTCTTCAGTACCATCAAATTGAGCACTCTGAAATCTAAATGTATGATTTTCTAGTAACCACCGACGATGCCCCATGTAAGAGAACTTCTTCCCATTATATAACCATTGTGAACATGTTACGCGCACAACACGGACAAGCATAACGTCCCCTGGTACTCCAACCAGATAAATTAGCATAAGCCGGGAAGTCGTTAATAGTCCACATTAAAGCCGCACGTAGATTAAAGTTCTCTTTTCTCATTGCATCAGATATCGAACACCACCCCATAGTTGTTTTAACTCGTCAACAAGTGGTCGCAAATATACGTCAATATCATTCCTCGCCCTTTCTCTCCGGTATAATCATAGACAAGATAAAAGAAGATTGTTTCATGCAAACCCATGGAGGTAAATTGTAGGAACAAGCACCACAAGCCAATCATCGTACGTTGTGCTCATGAGTTTGTAAGGGTTAAATCCAATGGATGCTAGCCCAAGCCTCACACTCCGAGGATCGCTTGCAAAGCTTGGAAATTTGGAGTCAAAAGATTTCCAAGCTAAAGAATCTGCAGGATGCCTTAACAACCCATCATCTGTTCGTCTATCATGGTGCCACGTCATTGATTCGGCTGTCTTCAACGACATGAAAAGCCGTTGAAGCCTTAGTATTAGTGGAAAATACCGTAAAATCTTAATTGGCTGCTTTCTTGACTGTGTATCATGTTCATCCTCATTACCGTCCTCTGTATTTCTATTAATCCAACGGGGTTGGCTGCATACATGACAGCACTATTGATTTATCCGGTCGCCCCAATACAACATGCAGTCGTTTGGGCAACTGTGAATTTTGTTGTAGCCAAGGCCCAAATCCTTTATCAATGTCTTCATGTCTTTGGAAGATTGAGGGATTTTTGCAAACGGGAACATTTCTTGCAGAAACTCTAACAACATTGTCAATGATTTTTCGGTCCACCCCCCAAACATTTCAAGTGAAAAAGACGAATACAGAATGACAGTTTGGAAAATTTTGATCCCTCATACAGTTCTTCATTCATTTCACCAAGTAACGTGTAGAACCTTGCCGCTTCTTCATTTGGCTGTTCATCCGGTACACTTCTTCTTGTTTCGGTGAAAGTATTTCCACCAAAATTATGATCATCGGTTGCACCCAAGTGAGGTGGAAATGTCCCAAAACCATCACTGCGCATATTAAAAGCATCCCGCAACGTGCCTTCCATGTTATCGTCTCTAACATTCTGATTGAAAGCACTATTAGGATACTCCAGATTCATCGATGAAGATGCTCCTGTAACATTCTGAAAAGGGCCTATGCATTTTGGTCTAATTGTACAAAAAGACATCTTTTATGTGTTTTGGAATAAATTTGGAATGATTTTTGGAAACCTAAGAATGTATGGAAATGTTATGTTGGAAATAGGAAAATGACCATTTTTGGAAACCTAAGCAAATTTGGAAAGTGAACATTTTGGAAACCTAAGTAAATTAGGAAAGTGAACATTTTGGAAACCTGAACATTTTGGAAACCTAGGAAATGTCAAGTTTACAGAGCCACGCGAAAATTTTAGGAAACTTAGAAATGATGCAGAAATGTCAAATTTTAAAGTTTAAAATAGGAAATCTGAGCAAGATGGCCTTAAAAGAAAAAGTTGGTAAAGTTTGACACACAAACAGGGCTTGGAAAAGTGGCTCAAGATGTCATTTAGGGCCTATCGAAATGGCGCCACATGCAAGGGTATTGGGCACAGGTTCGAGTCGCATGGGAAGCTAAAATAAAAGTTCTATTTTCTTTGCAAGGATGGATGAGGTGGATGGCACATAGGCTAATTTTAAGAGCTTTTATCCTTTTAAAATTCGGTAAATAGATAGATAATGATGGATTATTATTGGTATTATTTTTATTAAGAGATAAGGGATAAATAATGGATTTATTTTAGATTATTTTAAGTGATAAATAAGGATTTTAAATTTGGATTATCCGAGGAGATAATTGAGGATTAAATGCTTTTATTTTTAGATAAAGGAGATAATATTATCTTAAGGGAGAGTGGTGGCCAAGTCAAGGACTCTTGGCCTAGCAAATTCGGCTATAAAAGGAGAACCCAAGGTCTTTTTCTCTCATCTTTCCAAGTAGCCGAAAATCCCCTTGCTCTCTCCCCCTCTTTCTTAATTTCTCTTTAAGCAAAATCCATCTCTTCTTCTTCTATTTTCTTCTCCTCTCCTTTGCTATTGTCGAGCCAAAACACTCTTTGATCCCTGATTAAAACTCCATAGCCGAAACTCTGTGACTATAGGCAAGGAAGCAATCAATCAAAGCATTAAAGGTAAGGCTAAGCATTAATCAAGTCCTTTCTTTTTTCTATTTGCCGAAAGAGAAGGGTCTAATCCCTATTTTTGTCTTATGGCCGAATCTATAAGGATCTCTCAGGTTCTTTTACAATAGTTGAATACAAGGAGGAATCTTTAGGGAAATTCGAGGATCTAAGGTAAGATAAATACATTTGGTTAAAGGTTATGATTTATATGTTAAATTAAATTTAACATATGATGCTAGGGATGTCGATAGTCTTATAAGGCAAGGAATCCTTTTCGATTTGGAATTTGTAAGGTAGGTGATATTCGCCAAGGCTTGATTTTTGATATTTAGGATTATTTCCATTATTTCAAAAGCCAAAAAGCGACATGGTTACATGGCTAGTGTTAGCCGATTTCAAGGAAAAGGAATACTAGCAATTTTGGGACTTGATTTACGAGACATCCAAATTCTACAAACAAGGTAAGTAATACAAATCCTACTTGGATTTGGTTTTAAGCAAATAAGTTTGTTAATATATTTTAATGGTTGGCCAAATATAGGAGTAAAAATCTAGATCGGTAGATTGTTCTTCGGGATTTCAAGGAATCTATTAAGCAAATCAGGTGTGTACGCACACTAACTTTCGATATTTCATATGGCAATTATTTTATCATGTGATTATACGTAAGAATATGAATATGGCTAAGTACCTAATGTGGTACAAAAGTACTCAGGTACGTTTCCTACTTCTGATAGGATTATGAAATATGTTATTTTATAACATGTGAATATATGTATATGATTATGAAATTAAGTATGTTATGCATGATATATATTTTTGGGGCATTCGGGATTTATGTGAAAGGGGAAGAAGGTGTTGACTTTGGTCTCACCAACGTTAGAAGGTGTTGACTTCGGTCTCACCAATGATTATATGGTGACTACGGTCACAAATATTTGAATTTGATAACTTCGGTTACATTATTTGAATATGGTGTCTAATGACACAAATTATATGGGCGATGAGCACGTCGACTGCAGCGACTACCTTCGATGGTGTGTAGCGGATGGAGGGTTGACTTAGTAGTCCCACGGTGTGGTGGCGGTACGGGTGGTGTGTAGCGGATGGACCCTTAGGCTTGGGTTGGGTTGCATCATCGTTTTATTTGAATATGAAATTGATATGAACATGTATGCCTGATTTGTTGATTGTTAGTATTGTGTGCACATTGAGTCTGTTGACTCACCCGTTGTGGGAATTATTTTCGATTGATGAACAAAGGATTTGACCGGTAGGTAGACCTTGAGGTGGCCATGTCTCATTTGAAGATTCCATTTAAATTTGGACTTTATTTCATTTAGTTCCTTTAATTTTATTTTGGGTTTTACTTGATGTAATAAGGCCATAAGGCCCAGTGGATTTTCTTTACTTTGCTTTACTTTTTACTATTATATTACTTAACTAAATATGACTAAAGTTAAAGTGATATATATATTTTTATAAACCCTAAAAATTATTCTGTCACCTTAATAAAATTGGATTTACAAGATTAATTAAATGGGTTTCCAATCTAAGCCCAATTCACAACAACATTTTTCTAAATATTTTACAAATTTTCTAAGTAACGAAAATCTTTGAAACCGGTTTACTTTAGGAACATACCAGATTCGGTTCGGGCTTGTGGGCGGTGTGGGGTGTTTCAATTTGGTATCGAGCCAGCTTTTAAACTCTCGGCACTGTGGGCTAAGGCCCAAAACATTTTCAAAGCGAGCCAAATGATTTTCTTTGAAAATAAGCGAAGCTTCGGCATGGCCCCTAAGTCTCGACCCATGATCCACCGGTAAGTACCCCTAACTTTATGTGTGATTCAGTGATTTATGAACTCTATAAGGGTAGAATAGGCATGGAACGTAGAATAGATAGGAACTTGAACCCTAGGATTAGACTACTCAAACACAAACCACATAAGACTTAATACATTGAACCAACCTATGGCTAAGTCAACGAGCTAGTGGTGTGGTAACCTCAGACGCATGTCTAGGATTGGATCCAGAAGAGCCTGGTATTTAAGCAGTCCTAGTGACTTGTAACACCCCAAACCCGGTCTATGCATTGAGACTAGATTTGATTTGTTACATGATTCGAGCTATTCTTAAATCTTTAATGAGTTGAAAACTACAATATTATTTATGAGGTTTAAAATTTGAAGAGTATTTGATTTTGATAAATATTTGAAAACATTAGTTGAAAATCATTGTATTATCAATAACCTTTAGGTAATTTGTTAAAGAGTTAACTATAATAAAATATTTATAAAAGATTTTCATATACTTGAAAACTCAAATTTATTTTAATAAAAACATCATAAAATCATAGCCCATGATTAAAAATTCCAAAATATAGTTTAAATTCCAAACACACATAAAATCCATAAGTTATTTATAGAGGCCCTTATTACAATAATCCATAATAGTAAAAAATATACTTATTAAAAGTTCGAGTTTAAATAACCCTCTTTCGCAGATGGCCTCCACGAAGTCATCCTCGCCCAAGTCCACATCAATTTCCATTACGAGATGGAAAAAAAAATTAAAGGGTGAGTTACTTAGAACTCGGTGTGTAACTCACTTACCACCATTATTGGGCGAGATCATCAAGATATTATCTTTGGCTTGAGCCCAATTACGAAATTCAACAATATATCATGAATTAAAACAATTAAAATGCATGTAAAATGTAATTCCCAACCCAAACCTAATATCCATCCGCTAACACCCCTGTACCAACCATCACACCTGTGGGATCAAGTCAACCCACCCCGCCATCACACCAATCGTAGGCATTAAGCCTTTTTATAATTGTGGCATATCCACCAAACTAGAGGCAAAAGTTTTAATGTGGCGAGCCACCCAACTAGAGGCAATAAGCCATTATTGTGGCGAGCCACCGAACTAGATTTTTGGCAATCCATTCATTCTTCTCTTCATATATCCCACCCCATGCAATTAGGCGTGTATAATAAAGTATAAATTTCTTAATAATGCATAACATGGTGGGTTTATCGATAATCATTTCATTTGGCCCATAAACATAATATAGCAATTTGTCTATTTAGCGGTTTAGTGGGCTTTGGCCCATTTACCGAACTAGAGTGTTTTGGCCCAATTTTAACGAACTAGAGTATTTTGGCCAAATTTTAACGAACTAGAGTATTTTGGCCAAATTTATCGAACTAGAGTATTTTGGCCAAATTTTAACGAACAAGAGTATTTTGGCCAAATTTTAACGAACTAGAGTATTTTGGCCCAAATTATCGAACTAGAGTATTTTACTACCCATTTCACGAAACATCCAATTTACATAATAACAAATAATTTCTCGAGGCGTTTTAAATTTTCACGATTTAGTCGTTTTTACGTATTTTCGTCAAAATATCGGTTTTACGTTTTACCGATCTAGTCGTCTTTACGATTTTACTTCCATACCAAATTTGACATCCAACCGAGAAAATAATGAGTGTGAAATTACACACCTCGTTCTGAGAGTACTAATCCTTCTCGCTCCTCGGCACCTAAAACATATTTTGATCCGTTAGACAACTAATTAGTAAAAATAATCTTAATCGATAATAGATCTAAAATCTTACCTCTTGATTTTGAATCACTTGATTTTCGGCTTTTCCTCGTTTATTGATTCGTTGTCACGAGAATCCACCAACGATATACGGCTCGGAAGTTCGTACCACTTGAATAATGGACTTCCTTGGAAGATGGCCCACAACGGTGGAAAATCCCGGATGTCAAAACCGCTCTTCGTTTGAATGGGGATTTACGGATCCGCCTCTTAACGTGACTAACCACCGCCTTTTCTTCCCTATTTTGAAAGTCTTCAAAATCCAAAGGGATAATAGTTAGATCTAAATAATATCAAGCAATACTAAGGGCTTTAAAAAGATGTGATTTCCTTACCTCAATAAAGCGTTTCCAACGTTTCTACAATTCTCCGATCACTTGAGTTCCGATCTCGTTATTGCACTAAATAATAACGAAAAGCGTTATTAGAATGAACGTTATATCGATCCAAAAAGGCCCTCATAAAACCAATGATATTCGGCCATGACACTAATAATAAATCGAAAATGGAAAAGAACCCTTACCTAATTCCCACGGTTGAAAGGAAAGGATTGAGAATGTTGTTTAATTGATGAAAGATTCGGCTATGTATGATCAAGGAAAAGAAAATAAATTTGGCTTATAGGCACATTAGCATTCGGCTATGAGAGTGTAGATGGAGAGAATTTCGATTGAAAAGAAATAAAATAAAAGAAAAGATGGTGATGATGTTGCTTTGATTTCAAGGAGATTAGGAGAAAAAGAAAAGAAAAAGACAAGCTTTAAGAGAGATGTATATTCGGCAATGGCAAAGGAAAAGAAAAGATTGGCTTTTGGTATAGGTGATTTTCAGCATTCAAAGAAAAGGTACAAACAAGTACTAAAGCAATAAACAAAAATGACCAAATGGTCAAAATAATCAAGGCTTACCAAAGCACAATTCGCCAAGGAGAGATAGGTTGAGAGAATTTGCAAAATTATGCACAAAACTAAAGAAAATGACCAAAACAAAAGACTAAATTTCCTAGCAAACTATCACCAAAATTCGGCTTCCCCTAGCCAAATGCAGTCCATATGCATGGTCCATTGCCATGATTTTGTTTCCAAAATTCTCCCTTGATATGTGCCTTATGTCCCCCTATCTTTCCTTAAGTCTTTGATTCCATGCCATAAGTTAGTTGTTTCCTTAATCCATTGATACACTAACCAAAAATAACATGGTCAACACCTTCCTTATATGTTCTTGGCCGACACTTCCTATCCATGAGCGTAAAATTAAAAACAAAAATTCATTTAGGTGCTATACAAGGATTCAACCTCTTCCCTCTTGCTAGAACCCATGCGCCAACTCCACCTTACCATGTACTCACTTATGACACTCTTTAACACATAATTTAGCTTAAGTCTTAATCACCTTTGTTTCTCTTCAATAAATTCTCAATTAATAAATTTTATTCCTTCTCCAAATTATGCTTTACCTCTCTAGGACTTCAATAAGCACTAAAATAAAAATAAAAGATTGTTCCTTTAAAAATCTAAACACCAATTCATGCAATTTAAATACTCGATTTTTAGGGTGTTACAACTCTACCCTCCTTAAAGAAAATTTCGTCCTCGAAATTTACACGTTGAAAAAGGTGAGGTATTGTTGCCGATTTGCATCCTCTGGCTCCCACGTAGCTTCTTCCACTCGTGGTTACGCCATAGAACTTTGACCAACGCACGGTTTTCTTCCTTAGTACCTTGACATCTCATCTAGGATTCCCAGGTTCTTCTTCAAAAGACAAATCTGAATTCACTCCAATTCTTCTACTGGTATAATGTGCGAAGGATCCGATCTATAACGTCTCAACATGGAAACATGAAAACATTATGAATTTGATCCAACTCGGAGGTAACTCAATCGATATGCCACTTTGGACCAACACACTTCAACACACGATAAGGTCCAATGTATCTAGGACTTAGCTTGCCCTTCCTTCCAAACACGAAGATCTTTTTCCAAGGAGAGACCTCAAGAAACACGATCTCCCACACTATACTCGATGTCCCTTCGCTTGGATCTGCGTCGACTTCTATCTATCCGAGGCTTCTTTCAACCGTGCTCGAATAACTTTTACCTTATGCTCATCTCGGATATCATCTCGGGACCTAACATCATCTTTCGCCCAATTCAGGTCCAACAAATAGGTGAGCGACACTTACGACCATACAATGCCTCGTAAGGTGCCATCTGAATGCTAGGCCGATAGGCATTTGTTATCTGCGAATTCTGCGGTGGTAGATAATCCTCCCAACTACCTCTGAAGTCAATTACACATCCCTTAACATATCTTCCAATATCCGAATTACTCTCTCCGTGACCATCGATGAGGATGAAAAGCCGTCTTGAAATTCAACTTTGTCCCCACGGCTTCATGCGAGCTTTCGAATCGTGATGTAAACCTAGGGTCCCTATCCGATATAATGAATCTGGTACCCCATGCAACCTCACAATTTTGGATACGTATAGTTTCGCCAACTTCGCAATGAATAATCCGTCTGATGGCGGGAAATGGCGGTCTTCGTCAACCGATCAACAATTACCCAAGCGGAATTTTTCTTAGTAGGGTTAACGGTAACCCACTAACAAAATCCATAGTTATCCTCTCCCATTTCCAAAGAGGAATCTTTATCGGTTGTAACAACCCAGACGGTAATTGATGTTACGCCTTCACTTGCGACAAGTCAAACATTTGCCCACAAATTCGAAATCTCACGCTTCAACCACAGCCACCAATCATTCACGGAGATCTCGATACATCTTATTTCCTCCGGATGCATAGCATAAGAACTACTATCGCCTCCCATAGAATCGATTGCCTCAAATCTAAATCCTTAGGCATGCATACTCTTCCTCGAAAGCACAACACACCCTCCGTGTTTATTCCAAAATCCTCAATTTCACCATTTTCAACTTGTCAAGTAAAGGTCCCAACTTCTCATCGATGTCTGTTTTTCCTTGATTTGTTCCAGCCACGAGAGGTTTCACGAGTTCGCTAACAAGCGCCATCCTCGTCTGAGACTCAAATGGGCAAACAATGCTCTTAAATCGAATCTTGCCTTACGACTTAACGCGTCGGCTACCACGTTAGCCTTTCGGGATGGTATTCGATCGAGAAATCGTAATCCTTTAACAATTCTACCCATCTTCTTTGTCTCAAATTTAACTCCTTACGGGTAAGGAGGTATTTAAGACTCTTGTGATCCGTGTAGATTATAGATTTCTCACCATAGAGATAGTGCCTCCAAATCTTTAGAGCAAAGGCAACGGCATTAACTCCAAATCATGGGTAGGGTAGTTTACTTCGTGTGGTCTCAATTGACGAGAAGTATAGGCCACCACCTTTCCATTTTGCATCAACACACAACCCAGACCCGTGTGAGACGCATCACAATAAACAGTAAATTCTTTTCTGGCCTCCGGCTGAATTAAAACTGGAGCTTCTGTTAGAATCTTCTTCAATTTCTCGAAACTCTCTTGTTGCTTTTCACCCAAATATACGGAGCTCCTTTACGCAACAATTTAGTTAGGGAGTGCAAACAATCAACGAAAACCCTCTACAAAAGCGTCTATAGTATCCACCAAACCCAAGAAACTCCGAATTTCACTCTCGATGTTGGTGGTTTCCAATCGAGAATAGCCTCAATTTTCCGAGGATCCACCCTTATTCCTTTGGTGATACTACATGACCAAGGAAAGTCACTTCCTTTAGCCAAAATTCGTATTTACTAAATTTGGCATACAATTGCTTATCACGTAAGTAGTTGTAATACTATCTGCAAATCTTTGGTCATGTTCTTCCTCATTTCTCGAATAAACCAATATGTCATCTATGAACACTACCACAAACCGGTCTAAATATGGTTGAAAGACTCGGTTCATCATGTCCATAAATGCACTTTGGTACATTGGTTAGTCCAAACGGCATCACTACAAACTCATAGTGTCCGTAACGTGTCCAAAATGCCGTCTTATAAATGTCCGCTTCTTTCACCTTGAAATGGTGATAACCCGACCTTAAATCAATTTTGGAAAGCTGAAGCTCCTTTTAATTGATCAAATAGGTCGTCAATTCTTGGCGAGAGGATATTGATTCTTGATCGTCAATTTATTCAACTATCGTAGTCAATGCACATACGCATCGATCCATCCTTCTTCTTGACGAACAAAACTGGTGCTCCCCACGGAGACACACTTGGTCGAATAAATCCCCGATCCAGCAATTCTTGAATTTGAGCTTTAAGCTCAGCCAACTCCTTCGGTGCCATTCTATAAGGAGCAATGGACATCGGCTATCCGGGCAAAAGCTCAATGCCAAATTCTACTTCCGATCCGAGGTATACCGGAAGTTCTTCGGGAAATACATCGGGAAATTCCTTCACCGTCCTCACATCATTCACAGATAATTCTTTGGCATCCAAAGCACAGATAAAGGCTAAGAATGCTCCGTATCCTTTCCGCACCAACTTCTCAGGTTTTATTGCAGATACCACATTTGCCAGATAGTTCTTTCGTTCACCAATCATTATGACTTCCTTATCATCCGGGTTCTTCTCGACATTTGTTTTTCAGCACAATCCAATTCGCCGATGTTTGACCGACCAATCCATGCCGAATGAGATCGAACTCGCCAAAAGGTAGTTCCATCAAGTTTGCTAAGAATACCTCCTCTTGGATTTTCAAGGCACGTCTTTAAATATTTTATTAACAATTCCGATTGTCCTAAAGGACTAATCAACATCATCTCATTTTCGATAATTTGGATTCTAAATTGGTTTCCAGATATGGCACTAGCTACATATGAATGGGTAGAGCCAATATCTATTAAAGCAATAACAGTACATCAAAATAAAGAACGTGCAGTTATCACATCAGTGCATTGCCGTCCTCGTGGCGTCTAGCGCATAAACCGATCCAGTCGTCTTGCATCTCGCATTTCCCTGGACCATTGCCTCGACCCGGTGCACCTTGACCACGACCAGCCCCATTACCACCACGACCTGGTCCACGACCTCTCGGTGGCTGCTGATTACCCCGGCCGCTGTGCATCATTATTACGGACTTCTTGAGTCGTATCCATTCGTCGAGGATAATTTTTGTACTGATGTTCCATTGAACCGCATTTGTAGCATGCGCCCGTTTTCCTCCAACATTCTCCAAAATGTCTTTTCCCACACTCAGTGCAATCTCGACTTCGATTATTTGTTACCGGGGTTCTACCTTGAACTGATTCATCATTCCGAGGTTTCTTCTGGAATCTCTTGGAAGAACCAGACTGCTGTGTCTCTCTCTTGTTTCGGGATCTTTCTCGGTTCTGCCGTTCTGAGTTCTTAGCCTCTTCGGCTATTTTGGCCTTCTCCACAAGAGTCGAAAAATTTCTAACTTGTGGAGCAATCAGAACCCTCAGCTCATCATTAAGTCCATCCTCGAAGCATACTACGTTCGTGATCTGTTGCTACAATTGTTCGGGCATAACGGCTCAGACGTAAAAACTCAGCTTCATATGCTGCCACGGTCTTACTTCCTTGGACAAGATTCAGAAATTCCTTCCTTCGAGCGTCTACATAGCTCGTTCCGACGTATTTTCCTTGGAAGGCAGCTTTAAAGAATTCCCAATTAATCAGTGCGGCTTCAGTGCCTTCTCGAACAGTGAGCCACCACTGATACGCCTCATCCCTTAACAAGGATACAGCTCCTCTCAATTTTTGCTCGACAAGACATTCCATATCATCCATAATCCGTTCCACGACTTGAGCCGATGTTCACCACATTCGAGCTACACGAGCCTCCTCCGAAAACTTCGCATTATTTGCCTTAAATCGCTCTGAAATTGACCCACGAGTTGTTGGCCCAATTCTAGTTCGTGACCCTTTCCAAGACTCGCAGCATTGCTTGAGTCAATGCATGATCTTCTTCCATGTGATCACGTGATCCCGTCTCACTTTCAATTGACGCAGGTGCGTCCACTTCTGGCATATGATTTGGTGCTTCAGTCGTAGCACCTCGGCCTCTACCACGGCCATGTCTACCGCGTCCACGACCACGTCCTCTTGTACTCATGATAGCTTGTTCGTTTATCTGATTACAAGTTTTATGAATCAGAAATTTTGTTTCGATGTTTATTAACGATATTTTATGAGATTTGAGATATAAAGTTATTTTTCGCAACATATCTTATAGTCTCAATCTCTACGATTTTTCATATCTAAAACTAGAAGTTCTAGAGTGTTCCTATGATCATATCATAGTAATCATTAAGCAATAAATACTTACTTGACTTGTTGCCGGATGCTTGTGGTGCCATACTGATCTTTAAAATATCATTGAACGTTTTCATACAGAAATTATTTTTGAACCCAAACCACAGCTAAGTTTTTTGAAACTGGGCTCTGATACCACTAAATGTAACACCCCAAACCCGGTCTATGCATTGAGACTAGATTTGGTTTGTTACATGATTCGAGCTATTCTTAAATCTTTAATGAGTTGAAAACTACAATATTATTTATGGGGTTTAAAATTTGAAGAGTATTTGATTTTGATAAATATTTGAAAACATTAGTTGAAAATCATTGTATTATCAATAACCTTTAGGTAATTTGTTAAAGAGTTAACTATAATAAAATATTTATAAAAGATTTTCATATACTTGAAAACTCAAATTTATTTTAATAAAACATCATAAAATCATAGCCCATGATTAAAAAGTCCAAAATATAGTTTAAATTCCAAACACACATAAAATCCATAAGTTATTTATAGAGGCCCTTATTACAATAATCCATAATAGTAAAAAATATACTTATTAAAAGTTCGAGTTTAAATAACCCTCTTTCGCAGATATGGCCTCCACGAAGTCATCCTCGCCCAAGTCCACATCAATTTCCATTACGAGATGGAAAAAAAATTAAAGGGTGAGTTACTTAGAACTCGGTGTGTAACTCACTTACCACCATTATTGGGCAGATCATCAAGATATTATCTTTGGGCTTGAGCCCAATTACGAATTCAACAATATATCATGAATTAAAACAATTAAAATGCATGTAAAATGTAATTCCCAACCCAAACCTAATATCCATTCGCTAACACCCCCGTACCAACCATCACACATGAGGATCAAGTCAACCCACCCCGCCATCACACCAATCGTAGGCATTAAGCCTTTTTATAATTGTGGCATAGCCACCGAACTAGAGGCAAAAGTCGTTAATGTGGCGAAACCACCGAACTAGAGGCAATAAGCCATTATTGTGGCGAGCCCACCGAACTAGAGGCAATAAGCCATTATTGTGGCGAAGCCACCGAACTAGATTTTTGGCAATGGCCATTCTTCTCTTCATATATCCCACCCCATGCAATTAGGCGTGCATAATAAAGTATAAATTTCTTAATAATGCATAACATGGTGGGTTTATCGATAATCATTTCATTTGGCCCATAAACATAATATAGCAATTTGTCTATTTAGCAGTTTAGTGGGCTTTGGCCCATTTACCGAACTAGAGTATTTTGGCCCAATTTTAACGAACTAGAGTATTTTGGCCAAATTTATCGAACTAGAGTATTTTGGCCAAATTTTAACGAACTAGAGTATTTTGGCCAAATTTTAACGAACTAGAGTATTTTGGCCCAAATTATCGAACTAGAGTATTTTACTACCCATTTCACGAAACATCCAATTTACATAATAACAAATAATTTCTCGGGCGTTTTCGTAATTTTCACGATGTAGTCGTTTTACGTATTTTCGTCAAAATATCGCTTTTTACGTTTTTACCGATCTAGTCGTCTTTACGATTTTACTTCCATACCAAATTTGACATCCAACCGAGAAAATAATGAGTGTGAAATTACACACCTCGTTATCGAGAGTACTAATCATTCTCGCTCCTCGGCACCTAAAACATATTTTGATCCGTTAGACAACTAATTCGTAAAATAATCTTAATCGATAATAGATCCAAAATCTTACCCTCTTGATTTTGAATCACTTCGATTTTCGGCTTTTCCTCGTTTATTGATTCGTTAGTAGAGAATCCACCAACGTATAATGGCTCGGAAGTTCGTACCACTTCGAATAATGGACTTCCTTCGGAAGATGGCCCGCAACCCGGTGGAAAATCCCAGACTGCCGAAACCGCTCTTCGTTTGAATGGGGGATTTACGGATCCGCCCCTCTTAACGTGACTAACCACCGCCCTTTTCTTCCCTATTTTGAAAGTCTTCAAAATCCAAAGGGATAATAGTTAGATCTAAATAATATCAAACAGTACTAAGGGCTTTAAAAAGATGTGATTTCCTTACCTCAATAAAACGTTTCCAACGTTTCTATAAT
The DNA here is from genome assembly GCA_025506655.1 of Gossypium rotundifolium. Lineage (NCBI taxonomy): Eukaryota > Viridiplantae > Streptophyta > Magnoliopsida > Malvales > Malvaceae > Gossypium > Gossypium rotundifolium. The sequence continues at coordinate 31,675,426 of CP106727.1, read as the reverse complement.
TCTCCCGATCACTTGAGTTCCGATCTCTATTATTGCACTAAATAATAACGAAAGAAACGTTATTAGAATGAACGTTATATCGATCCAAAAAGGCCCTCATAAAACCAATGATATTCGGCCATGACACTAATAATAAATCGAAAATGGAAAAGAACCCTTACCAAATTTCCACGGTTGAAAGGAAAGGATTGAGAATGTTGTTTAATTGATGAAAGATTCGGCTATATATGATCAAGGAAAAGAAAATAAATTTGGCTTATAGGCACATTAGCATTCGGCTATGAGAGTGTAGATGGAGAGAATTTCGATTGAAAAGAAATAAAATAAAAGAAAAGATGGTGATGATGTTGCTTTGATTTCAAGGAGATTAGGAGAAAAAGAAAAGAAAAAGACAAGCTTTAAGAGAGATGTATATTCGGCAATGGCAAAAAGAAAAGAAAAAGATTGGCTTTTGGTATAGGTGATTTTCGGCATTCAAAGAAAAGGTACAAACAAGTACTAAAGCAATAAACAAAAATGACCAAATGGTCAAAATAATCAAGGCTTACCAAAGCACAATTCGGCCAAGGGAGAGATAGGTTGAGAGAATTTGCAAAATTATGCACAAAACTAAAGAAAATGACCAAAACAAAAGACTAAATTTCCTAGCAAACTATCACCAAAATTCGGCTTCCCCCTAGCCAAAATGCCGTCCATATGCATGGTCCATTGCCATGATTTTGTTTCCAAAATTCTCCTTGATATGTGCCTTATGTCCCCTATCTTTCCTTAAGTCTTTGATTCCATGCCATAAGTTAGTTGTTTCCTTAATCCATTGATACACTAACCAAAAATAACATGGTCAACACCTTCCTTATATGTTCTTGGCCGACACTTCCTTTCCATGAGCAAAAAATTAAAACAAAAATTCATTTAGGTGCTATACAAGGGATTCGAACCTCTTCCTCTTGCTAGAACCCATGCGCCAACTCCACCTTACCATGTACTCACTTATGACACTCTTTAACACATAATTTAGCTTAAGTCTTAATCACCTTTGTTTCTCTTCAATAAATTCTCAATTAATAAATTTTATTCCTTCTCTAAATTATGCTTTACCCTCTAGGACTTCAATAAGCACTAAAATAAAAATAAAAGATTGTTCCTTTAAAATCTAAACACCAATTCATGCAATTTAAATACTCGGATTTTAGGGTGTTACATGACTCACCTCCTCTTGTGCAGAATCCTATCCAGTGCGTAGCTTTGTTCACCCTAACTCGGAGGCTCGGTGGTGTGGCAACCTCATGCGCATGTCTAGGAATGGTTTCGTGGAAGCTTGGTATTTAAGCAGTCCGTGACTCACCTCCTCTCCACACGAATCCTACAGTGCGTAGCTTTGGTTCACCACGACCAAGAGGGCTCGACCATAGGCTAAACATAACGACTAAAACCCGAAAGGAACTAGCCATGTTTTAAAAAAAAGAGAACAAAACAACAAACCCTAGTTTTTCAAACTTTTAAAACTTTCTTTTAAATCGAGAAAATTATTATTATTATTATTTTACAACATTTTCTAAAACTCTGATTTGTGAAAATTACAAAAATGCCCTTAGGGTGAGATTACCAAAGCATACTTGGTTTATAAAATGTTCAACTACTCAACACTTTACCAAAATTTCATTATTTTATAAACATTCAAAAGCCCTAACTTGTAAAATATCAAAATACCTTGATTTTGGAAAATTACAAAATTGCCCCTAACTTACAAAATTACCAAAATGACCTCGATTTCCAAAATTTTTGCAACTTCATCGTCTGGAAAATAAATTTCTCAAAAGAACCCTCAAAGTTTTGCAACTTCGAAATATCCACGATTTATTAAAATTTTACAATTTACCCCGGTTTGTGGAAAAATTACCAAAATACCCCAAGGTCCAAAAATTTAAAATACCCTCGGTTTCAAAAATTTTCCAAAATACCCAGGAACTTAAAGGACCAAAAATACCTTGTGACAAAATCACCAAGGAATCTTATTTTGACAAATTACGAAAATACCCACATAGGACAAATTATGAAAATACCCCGGGTAGTGGAAAAACAACAAATGAAAACTACAATGTTTCTCGAATGAACTAAGGTTCATAATTGTTTGATGGATGTATGAATGAATGAAAAGACTGTTTGCATGTATGAATCTGAAAGAACCACTCTAAATTCCTTTTCATAAAAACTTCTTGGCGGTTAATCGTGAAACAAAATTTTTAATACATAAAACTTCTTAATTAGATTAAATCGTGACGTTAGAAATGAGTTCTAAGGGCGTTAACTTAGAGATTGTGCCTAGAAAGTATGATAGTTCTTTGAGATCGAGTCTTGAAAGAATAGCGTAGTGTAGTGAGTTAGACTATACGGATGAATGATAGTAAGTAATTTCGAGGACGAAATTATTTTAAGGGGTAGAACGTAACATCCCTAAAAGGGCCTATGCATTTTGGCCTAATTGTACAAAAAGACATCTTTTATGTGTTTTGGAATAAATTTGGAATGATTTTGGAAACCTAAGAATGTATGGAAATGTTATGTTGGAAATAGGAAAATGACCATTTTGGAAACCTAAGCAAATTTGGAAAGTGAACATTTTGGAAACCTAAGTAAATTAGGAAAGTGAACATTTTGGAAACCTGAACATTTTGGAAACCTGAACATTTTGGAAACCTAGGAAATGTCAAGTTTACAGAGCCGCGCGAAAATTTTAGGAAACTTAGAAATGATGCAGAAATGTCAAATTTTAAAGTTTAAAATAGGAAATACGGGCAAGATGGCCTTAAAAGAAAAAGTTGGTAAAGTTTGACACACAAACAGGCTTGGAAAAGTGGCCTGAAGATGTCACTTAGGGCCTATGGAAATGGCGCCACATGCAAGGGTATTGGGCACAGGTTCGAGTCGCATGGGAAGCTAAAATAAAAGTTCTATTTTCTGCAAGGATGGATGAGGTGGACGGCACATAGGCTAATTTTAAGAGCTTTTATCCTTTTAAAATTCGGCAAATAGATAGATAATGATGGATTATTATTGGTATTATTTTTATTAAGAGATAAGGGATAAATAATGGATTTATTTTAGATTATTTTTAAGTGATAAATAAGGGATTTTAAATTTGGATTATCGAGGAGATAATTGATGGATTAAATGCTTTTATTTTTAGATAAAGGAGATAATATTATCTTAAGGGAGAGTGGTGTCCAAGTCAAGGACTCTTGGCCTAGCAAATTCGGCTATAAAAGGAGAACCCAAGGTCTTTTTCTCTCATCTTTCCAAGTAGCGAAAATCCCTTGCTCTCTCCCTCTTTGCGAATTTCTCTTTAAGCAAAATCCATCTCTTCTTCTTCTATTTTCTTCTCCTCTCCTTTGCTATTGTCGAGCCAAAACACTCTTTGATCCCTGATTAAAACTCCATAGCTGAAACTCTATGACTATAGGCAAGGAAGCAATCAATCAAAGCATTAAAGGTAAGGCTAAGCATTAATCAAGTCCTTTCTTTTTTCTATTTCTTTGAAGAGAAGGTCTAATCCTATTTTTGTCTTATGGCCGAATCTATAAGGATCTCTCGTGTTCTTTTACAATAGTTGAATACAAGGAGGAATCTTTAGGGAAATTCAAGGATCTAAGGTAAGATAAATACATTTGGTTAAAGGTTATGATTTATATGTTAAATTAAATTTAACATATGAAGCTAGGGATGTCGACAAAGTATAAGGCAAGGAATCCTTTTCGATTTGGAATTTGTAAGGTAGGTGATATTCGGCCAAGGCTTGATTTTTTGATATTTAGGATTATTTCCCATTATTTCAAAAGCCGAAAACTGACATGGTTACATGGCTAGTGTTAGCCGATTTCAAGGAAAAGGAATACTAGCAATTTTTGGGACTTGATTTACAGACATCCAAATTCGGCAAACAAGGTAAGTAATACAAATCCTACTTGGATTTGGTTTTTAAGCCAAATAAGTTTGTTAATATATTTTAATGGTTGGCCAAATATAGGAGTAAAAATCTAGATCGGTAGATTGTTCTTCGGGATTTCAAGGAATCTATTAAGCAAATCAGGTGTGTACGCACACTAACTTTCGATATTTCATATGGCAATTATTTTATCATGTGATTATACGTAAGAATATGAATATGGCTAAGTACCCTAATGTGGTACAAAAGTACTCAGGTACGTTTCCTACTTCTGATAGGATTATGAAATATGTTATTTTATAACATGTGAATATATGTATATGATTATGAAATTAAGTATGTTATGCATGATATATATTTTTGGGGCATTCGGGATTTATGTGAAAGGGGAAGAAGGTGTTGACTTCGGTCTCACCAACGTTAGAAGGCGTTGACTTCGGTCTCACCAACGATTATATGGTGACTACGGTCACAAATATTTGAATTTGAAAACTTGGTTACATTATTTGAATATGGTGTCTAATGACACAAATTATATAGGCGATGAGCACGTCATTGCAATGACGCCTTGATGGTGTGTAGCGGATGGAGGGTTGACTTAGTAGTCCCCACGGTGTGACTGGCAGGTACGGGTGGTGTGTAGCGGATGGACCCTTAGGCTTGGGTTGGGTTGCATCATCGTTTTTATTTGAATATGAAATTGATATGAACATGTATGCCTGATTTGTTGAATGTTAGTACTGTGTGCACATTGAGTCTGTTGACTCACCCCGTTGTGGGAATTATTTTCAGGTGATGAACAGTGACGGACCGGGCCGGTAGACCTTGAGGTGGCCATGTCTCATTTGAAGATTCCGTTTAAATTTGGACTTTATTTCTGTTTAGTTCCTTTAATTTTATTTTGGGTTTTACTTGATGTAATAAGGCCATAAGGCCCAGTGGATTTTCTTTACTTTGCTTTACTTTTTACTATTATATTACGAACTAAATATGACTAAAGTTAAAGTGATATATATTTTTTTATAAACCCTAAAAATTATTTTGTCACCTTAATAAAATTGGATTTACAAGATTAATTAAATGGGTTTCCAATCTAAGCCCAATTCACAACAACATTTTTCTAAATATTTTACAAATTTTCTCTAAGTAACGAAAATCTTTGAAACCGTTTACTTTAGGAACATACGGATCCGGTTCGGGCTCGTGGTAGGGTGTAGGTATTTCAGTTCCACTAGATGTACACTCTCCATGAAAAACCATTTTTGTACCCCGGACAAAGCCATTAACAACTAGATGTTCGAGACCACTTCACGATAATGCCGCTTAATATTGCAACACGCCTTACATGGGCAAAGAATCATATTCTCTTGGCTTGCATTTTGAAATGTGAAATTCAGAAAAGTTTCTACTCCATTTCGATAGCCATTGCTTACCCTTGACAATTTCATCCAACTCCTATCCATTTCGTAGTTGACAATAAATTACACTGCTAAATTGTTAATAATAATTTATGTAAGTAATGCTATGATCATATATATAACTGAGTACTATGTAAGTTATGTAAATTATGTAAGTTATGAAGTTTGACCTTAACTTAAAATTATGTACTTTATGAAATTTGATCTTAAACTTATGTAAGTTATGAAATTTGATCTTAAAATTAAGTAAGTTATGTATTCTTTAAGATTCATCATACGTGGCATTGTTACTCCTAGGAGGATCCATTATATCTAACGGTGAGATATAAGGCAACCAATCGAGTTTCCAAATTATATACTTTGAATCTTATTTTTATCTATACAAGTATTATGTAAGTTATGAAATTTGATCTTAAACTTATGTAAGTTATGAAATTTGATCTTAAAATTAAGTAAGTTATGTATTCTTTAAGATTCATCATACGCTGCATTGTTACACCTAGGAGGATCCATTATATCTAACGGTGAGATATAAGGCAACCCGTCGAGTTTCAACCTATATACTTTGAATCTTATTTTTATCTATACAAGTATTATGTAAGTTATGAAATTTGATCTTAAACTTATGTAAGTTATGAAATTTTATCTTAAAATTAAGTAAGTTATGTATTCTTTAAGATTCATCATACGCTGACATTGTTACACCTAGGGAGGATCCATTATATCTAACGGTGAGATATAAGGCAACCCGTCGGGTTTCAACCTATATACTTTGAATCTTATTTTTATCTATACAAGTATTATGTAAGTTATGAAATTTGATCTTAAACTTATGTAAGTTATGAAATTTGATCTTAAAATTAAGCAAGTTATGTATTCTTTAAATTATGAAATTTTATGAAATTTAATTATTAATATTATTAGCTAATTATGTATTTAATAAATGTTATATTATTTTATTTTATTTGGTATTTGTATTTAATAAATGTTATATATTTTGGTATTTATAAATAATGTTATTAATTTTTAATGCTTAATTCATATTTTAGAATTGATTTGATTAAAAATAGTGGTTAATATTATTAAGTTTAAATTTTTATGATTTTTAATAGAATAAATTAATAATAAATTGTGAAGTTATTATTATTTTACGTTTAATTTGTCAAATACAATATGATGAATGCAATTTAATTCAAGTTTTAAAGGTTAATTTTATGAAATTTAATTATTAATATTATTAGCTAATTATGTATTTAATAAATGTTATGTTATTTTGATATTTAATTTGGCATTTGTATTTAATAAATGTTTTATATATTTTGGAATTTATAAATAATGTTATTAATTTTTAATGCTTAATTCAGATTTTAGAATTGATTTGATTAAAATAATGGTTAATATTATTAAGTTTAAATTTTATGATTTTTAATAGAATAAATTAATAATAAATTGTGAAGTTATTATTATTTTACGTTTAATTTGTCAAATACAATATGATGAATGCAATTTAATTCAAGTTTTAAAGGTTAATTTTATGAAATTTAATTATTAATATTATTAGCTAATTATGTATTTAATAAATGTTATATTATTTTATTTAATTTGGTATTTGTATTTAATAAATGTTATATATTTTGGTATTTATAAATAATTTTATTAATTTTTAATGCTTAATTCAGATTTTAGAATTGATTTGATTAAAATAATGGTTAATATTATTAAGTTTAAATTTTATGATTTTTAATAGAATAAATTAATAATAAATTGTGAAGTTATTATTATTTTACGTTTAATTTGTCAAATACAATATGATGAATGCAATTTAATTCAAGTTTTAAAGGTTAATTTTATGAAATTTAATTATTAATATTATTAGCTAACTATGTATTTAATAAATGTTATATTATTTTCTTTAATTTGGTATTTGTATTTAATAAATGTTATATATTTTGGTATTTATAAATAATGTTATTAATTTTTAATGCTTAATTGATTTTAGAATTGATTTGATTAAAAATAGTGGTTAATATTATTAAGTTTAAATTTTTATGATTTTTAATAGAATAAATTAATAATAAATTGTGAAGTTATTATTATTTTACGTTTAATTTGTCAAATACAATATGATGAATGCAATTTAATTCAAGTTTTAAAGGTTAATTTTATGAAATTTAGTTATTAATATTATTAGCTAATTATGTATTTTATAAAATCAACTTTAAAACTTGAGTTACACACTAAATAATTATTTCGCTTTCTTTTAGATATCAAAACTTATAATTTTTATCAAATATAAATATTATATTTGACAAACTTAACTATCAAGTTATGCATTAAGTCTATGTTAAAAATTAGTGTTACTCAATTCCATGTTATTTAGAGGTCTTTGGGTTATGGATAAAAGTAAAAATGTTTGTGAAAAGATTTCAACCCTCACAAAATAATATCAAAAAACATAAACAATTTTTAATTAAAATAAAACAAAATAGTTCAAGATTAAGAAATAATATAATAAATCAAATCAAATCAAATTATTACTAAAGGATGTAAAACATTTAAAATTTTCAACTCAATCAACTCACCTCGGATGAAAAGTTTCCGTGCGCTTTCGTTTCCTCAACAATTATTATCGTAATCGATTGGGTCCATTGAACAAGTGATAGTCATTTAAAACCCACTTGAAAAGAAAAAAATAATCATTCAAAGGAAGTAAAAGTAAGGATGACAACAATTAGGATATCCGTATTCTAACCCTTTATTTTCATGCTATCCAAATCCAATAAATACATGGTTTCTTGTTTAAACTTTGCCATCCTCTCCCTACCCCAATAGTTTCAAAGAATACCCGTTCAAATACTTGATTGCAAAGTCAAAGTTTCGACACGTAAACTAATTAATGGGTTCTCTATTATTTTACCTAAATCGATCCCGAAATGGAATTCAAGCAAAAGGATAGTTGTCCAAGGATCTTAAGATGTACTCATAGTAAGATGTAAATGAGACACCGGTGCTCACAAGCTACTCAAGTTCAATTTACAAAAATCAAATTTGTCTCGATCATTAGCAAGTTAGCTTGAGTTATGGTATGAAATGGATTTGAACACCCTAATACTTTAGGTGAGTAATTTGTGAGTCTAATCGGTCTTTCTATTCTTTATTAGTCTTGAAAATCTCAATTCTAACTTAAATTCAAGTTCAACCATAAGTTATCATATTTGAAATTGAGCATAAGAATCGGACTCAAGCGAGATTAATCAATTCTAATAGTAAAAGTTCGAGGTCTAAAATGGAACTCGACTAAACTCAAGCTTAAGCTTATACTTAAGCTTCTTATGGCTTGAGCTTGCCTCGATTCAATAGCACCATAAGCGAGTGCAAGGGCGATAAGCAACAACGAGCTCTGAATTGTCAAAGGATCTTAATGTAAAATAGCAATGACAGGCAAAGGCAAGTTCACAGATAAGATATAATTCAAAAATAAATACTTTAAAGAGATAAATTAATGGCATTTCAACAAAGGTGAAACTAAGTCCGATTTCATTAAAAAAATTACATCATTTTGACATCAATACTAGGGTTTCAGATAGTGGCACCCATTATGGACCTCAATAGTGGGAGGATAAAATCACATCAATGGCGACAAATCGCGCCCCAAATAGCAGTGTAAGGAGAAAAACAGCAATAATAGTCTGCTATTTCAACTAATCTCGTAGCTTTTAAAAAAAATCGATGAGAAGGAGCACTACAGCAAAACAGACTTTTAGCAGCGTTTTTTTTGGCATTTCGCGGCGTTTATAAGCACCACTAAAAGTGTTTGCGGCGCTTTTCTAAGCGCCACAAAAAACACCGCCAATACAACCGCCAAAAATTTTTGCGGACGTTTATGGGGAAAAAACGCCGCTAAAGACCATGACTTTTAGCGGCGTTTGTAAGAAAAGCGCCGCTAAAGACCATGGCCTTTCACGGCGCTTCATTTACAAACATCGCTAAAAACCACGACTTTTAGCGGCGCTTTTTGAAAAACGCTGCTAAAAGTCATGGTTTTAGCGCTTTTCAAAAAACGTAGCTAAAGGTCGTGGTTTTAGCGCGCTTTCCCAAAAATGCCGCTAAAGGTCGAGGTTTTAGCGGCGCTTTCCCAAAAAAAGTCGCTAAAGGTCGAGGTTTTTAGCGGCGCTTATCCAAATCTAAAGTCGTGGTTTTAGCGGCGCTTAAAGTCGTGGTTTTAGCGGTAGCTTTTACAAAAAACGCCGCTAAAGTTCGTGGTCTTTAGCGCTTTTTACAAACGCCGCTAATTTGTACTGATTTCCAAAGTGCAATTTTCAATATTATACCCTCCCGCACTAAAACCAACCAATAACGATATATAATTCCAACCCAAAACAACAAATTTAGCACAAAAATCACAATCAATACATTAATTGTAAATAATACTTGAAATTTAATAAATTAAATTAATGATAACTGAAAATATTGTAACAATAATGTTAAATGTAATAATGTCAAAACTTCTTTACAACGAGAAACTAAATATCTAAGATGGCGGTTTCTGCATTCTTTGAAACATCTCGCATCATATCTTTGAAGTCGGTCTTGGAGCTCTTCGTACTTTCGCTACGCTCGCAAGCATCGATGCTGCCTCTGCCTCCCTCGAGCTATCGCTGCCTCTCTCGTTGCTGCTGTTGCCTCTCTTGCTGCTGCCGCTTCTGCATCCGCTCTAAGCTATTGCTGGAGTTCTTCATAATTTCTTTGAACATCAGCAATTTGCTACCTCTTCTCAACCGTGCTCTCTTGCATCTGAGCTATCTGGTTTTGTAGCCTCTGAACTTCAGCACGAGATTAACCCCCGGAAGGCATGTATTCTTTGAGAGTGGATCCAAAATATTGGGTTGGGTTAACACGAGATCCTTTAAATCGAACCCGACCATACCTTTCAAGACAAAAACATCGGTGATAATTCTATTAAAATATACTAAAGATTAACAGAACTATCGATTGAAGCGATCGTACCTTTTCAGGGACCTAAAACATCGTAATAATTACATTATCAATCTCCTCAAGATTAACAGAACTATCGATCAAAGCGATAACTTCATACTCCGCCTTCTTCTCCTTTAGTTTATCCTAATAAATCAATGAAAGAGTTAGAAACGAAATATATAAATAAGAAAGAATGCAACATAATTTAACATTATAAATTTAAAACTATAAACGATGACTTAAACTATTATAATTAAACATTAGAAATATTTATAAAAAATAAAATTTTATTAAGTAACTATACCAAAATTTACGCAGACTTGGATGTCATCGGAGATCCATCCTTCTTTCTATGCGTAATGTCAAAAAGCTAAACGCGTCCAACTTTTTGACCAGTCGAAGTTTCCTACATTTTAGTAGAAAAAATACAATTTAATAGTATAAAGTAATTAATATTTGACAGAATTAATAAATTATAATACCTCGGCCTTAGCTACACAAGCAAAACTTCTAGAACTCGCTGTAATAATGAATTTACATTTACATCTGCTGCTTATTCCAACTCACTCACGGTCCTACATAATGCAATTTGAATTATATATATAGTAAATACTATAAACCAAATAATTTATAAGATTTTAGAAGTACGTAATACCTCTCCTTTTTTGAATTCCAAAATCTAACTTGATCTTCCCATTGGTACCTCAACATTCGGTGGGACATTTCTTAATTTTTGTCGAGGCTTATGTCTTTCTTAAAATATAGTTTTTTAGCGTGCTTTTATTGTCTCTCCATTTTTTACCCAATGTCTTCTTAACATAGTCATCGAGACCTCTAAATTAAATCTACCTCAAGAAAAAAGTATAAAAGTTAATATAAATGAAAATTAAATTAAAGTATTATAAAATACATTCACGTTTTGTTACCTTAATATTGTCGAGAGCCTGATTTTTGTTGGCATCAGGCATGTGATGCCATGATTCGTAGTTAATGGGCAACATATTGGCATTTCGTGCTAAAATGCCCAAATAGCCTCCTAACTGTCGAGCTTCAGATCCAACAGTGCCCCATGATTGTTTCTCCTTACTTTAACACGATCGATAGGATCTAAGTCGTATAAATCTTTAAGTAATGTACTTCCCCGACCTCTACGCGTCCCACCACCTTCAGCTAAAAAATGATATATTATTATATTAAAATTGAAAAATGAATCAATAATAAAATTCAACATGCATGTAAAATAAACTTAACATTACTTTCAAATTCTCCAGGCTCGTCATCTATGTCCGGCAGAGTAGAAGATCCAACAACTGTTTGCTGTTCACTACTATTAGCTTCTTCTAGATTTGGAGTTTCGCGGACAATATTTAAATCTCGTAATCGTCTTCTAGGCATTTTTCCTGCAATAGACATAAAATAGTTCAAAATTTTAGTAACAAATAACAACAATAACAGGACATTTAAAATAGTTAAATTATATAACATGGCCAACATTAAAATTATAATATTACATATAAATAATAAATCGTAAAATCTTACTAAATCATATTTCGTAAATATCTTCGTCCACATCTTGACGAACCCATTGAAATTGTTGACTAGTACTAGGGATATTTTCATTTAAGTTTTGTTCTGGAAAAGGCAATGTTTCTGATCTTTCGACTATGTCATCTCTACTTCCACTGCCAATGTCGAAGAAGTCTCTAGGGGTGTTTCGAAGTACAACGTACCAACCCTCAAATTGGATCTTCCGAGTAAAAAACTTGTTTAACTTGAGAAGAAAACACATACGGCTCGTCCATCAGTTGTTCTCCAGTGTGAATTAATCGAGAGAAATTCACCATTGTAAAGCCATATTGATCGTTTTTAATTCATGAGCCGTATTCACATCATCCCAATCACCTCGAAATGAGACAACTTTGCATTTGCCGTAATAATCCAACTCAATGATGTCAGTAATAAGTCCGTAATATTCCAAATTCCCCTCGATCGGATTACTGTCCCTAGCACTAGCATAACTTGTAATCGAAGAATTAACAATAATTCCGCAATTTTGGGTTCTCCTCAATCTCTCGCGATACCTTGTATGAAATATGTATCCGTTGATGAGGAAGCCACTATATCTTTTAACTATTCTGTTTGGACCTTGTGAAAGCCATTTAACGTCGTCATTTACTTCATTCCGACTCCAAACCTATTGAGTCGGAAGTAAATTGAGTAATTATGAATGTTATGAGAAAATATTATTACTTGTCAATGAAAATTTAAATTGCATACCATTTGGCTTAACCATTCATAGAATGATTCTGCGAACAACTTTTTAATTTCTCGTCGATTTAATCTTCGAGATCGTGAACAAGCTCTCAATATTTGTTTGTACTCACTACGGTAAAAAAGGTTTTACTTTGTTAGAAGACAAACAAATCATAATTGATGAGTATTTATCAAATTGTAGAACGTACTTCCGAAATGGTTCCATTGAACCGTGATGAAAAAGAACGTATCGATGTGCTTGGACCCACAATCTATCGTCTAATTCTAAAATTTTGACTCTGCCGATCGGTTCTCCGAAACTTTGAAATAAATAAGTTTCATCCAAATTATGATCTGTGAGCCTAGCATTTCTACTTGGTCTGTTCATTCTTGTTTCAACATCTTCCAAATACCTCGAACAGAAAGTCATACATTCCTCTGCCAAGTAGCCCTCGGCAATTGATCCTTTCGGATAACGCTTATTGCGGCAATATTTCTTCAATTTGGAAAGGAACCTAAACACGATATACAACATTATCAAAAGTTGCAAATAAAGGCATTTAGCTGAATGAAGGAATATTTTGCAAATAAAGTAAGACCTTTCAATGGGATACATCCATCGATAGAAAACGGGTCCACCAAGAAGTGCTTCACGCGGGAGATGAATTAACAAGTGCACCATGATAGTAAAGAAGGAAGGCGGGAATATCTTCTCCAGATTGCATAAAGTTAATGCGGCTCGATCTTGTAGTCTCTCAAGTTCTTGAACATTCAAAACTTTACCACAAATGCCTTTCATTATATTTGATGTTCAATTACAGAGTCATCACCTTTTTGACATACAACACCGATAGCAACCTGGCGATAAGTCTTGCATCAATATGTGATAGTCATGCGATTTTAAGCCATATAATCTTCGATCCTTAAGACTCACACATCGCGATATATTTGATGCATACGCATCCGGGACCTTTATATCCTTCAACACCGTACAGAACACTTCTTTCTCCGTCTTCGACATTGAAAAAATAGCAGGTGGCAACCGATATTTCATATTCGAAAGTGCTCGGGGATGAAGCTCACGCCGAATTCCCATATGGACTAAATCAAGTTGACTCTGAAGATTATCTTTGGATTTTCCATCCACATTCAAAATAGTCCCAATGATGTTCTCGCTGACATTTTTCTCTATGTGCATGACATCAAGATTATGGCGTAAAATCTGATGCTCCCAATAAGGCAACTCGAAAAAAATACTTCTTTTTTTCCATAAGTCCGCCTCATTAGGTTCATCCTCTTCATCAGATTCATCATTAGATTCATCCCTAGATCTTCTATTTCTATGCAGGTTTGTCGGTTGATTCATCTTCCCATAAATGAAATTCATATCTTTCAACATTAACAATATTTTGGATCCACCGATCAAGAAGGAGCTAGTCTCGAACTCTTTAGTACCATCAAACCGAGCACTCAAATCTAAATGTATGATTTTTCGGTAACCACCGCGATGCCCCATGTAAGAAAACTTCTTCCCATTATATAACCATTGCGAACATGTTCTGCAAGAGCGTAACACGGACAAGCATAACGTCCTTGGTACTCCAACCGGATAAATTAGCATAAGCCAAAAAGTCGTTAATAGTCCACATTAATGCCGCGTAAATTAAAGTTCTCTTTTCTCATTGCATCGTATGTCTAAACACCAGCCCATAGTTGTTTTAACTCATCAATAAGTGGCTGCAAATAGACGTCAATATCATTCCCCGGCCCTTTCTCTCCAGGTATAACCATAGACAAGATAAAAGAAGATTGTTTCATGCAAACCCATGGAGGCAAATTATAGGGAACAAGCCCCACAAGCCAAGTACTGTACGTTGTGCTCATGAGTTTGTAAGGGTTTAAGGGTTAGAAGTTAAGGGTTAGGGGTTTAAGATTTAAGGGTTTAAGGGTTTAAGGGTTTAAGGGTTAAGGGTTAAGGGTTAGGGGTTTTAAAGTTAAAGGTTAAGGGTTTAGGGTTTAGGGTTTATGTGTTAGGGGTTAGGGGTTAAGGGTTAGGGGGTTTAAGGTTAAGAGTTAGGGGTTTAGGGTTTAGGGTTTAATAAATGTTATATTATTTTGATATTTAATTTGGTATTTCGTTTAGATCCATTATACGTGGCATTGTTACACCTAGGGAGGATCCGTTATATCTGACTCTGAGATATAAGGCAACCTGTCAGGTTTCCAGCCTATATACTTTGAATCCTTTTTTTTTATATACAAGTATTATGTAAATTATGAAGTTTGATATTAACTTAAATTATGTAAGTTATGAAATTTAATCGTCAACTTATGTGATTTACGAAATTTGATCTTAAAATTAGATAAGTTATATATTCTTTAAGATCCATCATACGTGGCATTGTTACACCTAGGGAGGATCCGTTATATCTAACAGTGAGATATAAGGCAACCCGTCAGGTTTCCAGCCTATATACTTTGAATCTTTTTTTTTATATACAAGTATTATGTAAGTTATGAAGTTTGATATTAACTTAAATTATGTAAGTTATGAAATTTAATCGTCAACCTATGTAATTTATGAAATTTGATCTTAAAATTAGGTAAGTTATGTATTCTTTAAGATCCATCATACGTGGCATTGTTACACCTAGGGAGGATCCGTTATATCTAACAGTGAGATATAAGGCAACTCGTCAGGTCTCCAGCCTATATACTTTGAATCCTTTTTTTATATACAAGTATTATGTAAGTTACGAAGTTTGATATTAACTTAAATTATGTAAGTTATGAAATTTAATCGTCAACTTATGTAATTTATGAAATTTGATCTTAAAATTAGGTAAGTTATGTATTCTTTAAGATCCATCATACGTGGCATTGTTACACCTAGGGAGGATTCATTATATCTAACAGTTAGATATAAGGCAACCCGTCAGTTTCGACCTATATACTTTGAATCCTTTTTTTATATACAAGTATTATATAAGTTATGAAGTTTGATCTTAAGGGAAAATTATGTAAGTTATGAAATTTAATCGTCAACTTATGTAATTTATGAAATTTGATCTTAAAATTAGGTAAGTTATGTATTCTTTAAGATCCATCATACGTGGCATTGCTACACCTAGGGAGGATCCGTTATATCTAACAATGAGATATAAGGCAACCCATCAGGTTTCTAGCCTATATACTTTGAATCTTTTTTTATATACAAGTATTATGTAAGTTATGAAGTTTGATATTAACTTAAAATTAGGGGTTAAGGGTTATAGGTTAGGGGTTAAGGGTTATGAGTTAGGGTTTAAGATTTAAAGGTTTAAGGTTTAGGGTTTAAGGGTTAAGGTTTAAAGGTTAAGGGTTAAGGGTTAGGGTTTAAAATTTAAGGGTTTAAGGGTTTAGGGTTTAAGGGTTAAGGTTTAAGGGTTAGGGGTTTTAAGGTTAAAGGTTATAGGTTTAGGGTTTAGTGTTAGGGGTTAAGGATTTAAGGTTAAGGGTTAAGGGTTTAGGGTTTAAGGTTTAATAAATGTTATATTATTTCGATATTTAATTTGGTATTTCATTGAGATCCATCATACGTGGCATTGTTACACCTAGGGAGGATCCGTTATATCTGACTCTGAGATATAAGGCAACCCGTCAAGTTTCCAGCCTATATACTTTGAATCCTTTTTTTTATATACAAGTATTATGTAAGTTATGAAGTTTGATATTAACTTAAAATTAGGGGTTAAGGGTTATAGGTTAGAGGTTAAGGGTTATGAGTTAGGGTTTAAGATTTAAATGTTTAAGGTTTAGGGTTTAGTGTTTAAGGGTTAGGGGTTAAGGGTTAGGGGTTTAAGATTTAAGGGTTTAAGGGTTTAGGGTTTAAGGGTTAAATTTTAAGGGTTAAGGGTTTTAAGGTTAAAGGTTAAGGGTTTAGGGTTTAAGGTTTAGGTGTTAAGGGTTAAGGGTTAGGGGGTTTAAGGTTAAGAGTTAGGGGTTTAGGGTTTAGGGTTTAATAAATGTTATATTATTTCAATATTTAATTTGGTATTTCATTTAGATCTATCATACGTGGCATTGTTACACCTAGGGAGGATCCATTATATCCGACTCTAAGATATAAGACAACCCGTCAGGTTTCCATCCTATATACATTGAATTCTTTTTTTTTCTATACAATTATTATGTAAGTTATGAAGTTTGATATTAACTTAAAATTAGGGGTTAAGGGTTACAGGTTGGGGGTTAAGGGTTAAGAGTTAGGGTTTAAGGTTTAAAGATTTAGGGTTTAGGGTTTAAGGTTTAATGGTTAGGGTTTAAGGGTTAGGGTTTAAGGTTTAAAATATTAGGTTTAGGGTTTAAGGTTTAGGGTTTAGAGGTTAAGGGTTAGAGGTTAGGGTTTTAGGATTTTAGAGTTAGGGGTTTAGGGTTTAGTAATAAATGTTATATTATTTCGATATTTAATTTGGTATTTCGTTTAGATCCATCATACGTGGCATTGTTACACCTAGGGAGGATCCATTATATCTGACTCTGAGATATAAGGCAACCCGTCAGGTTTCCAGCCTATATACTTTTAATCTTTTTCTTTTATCTATACAAGTATTATGTAAGTTATGAAGTTTGATATTAACTTAAAATTAGGGGTTAAGGGTTATAGGTTAGGGGTTAAGGGTTAGGGGTTAAGGTTTAAGATTTAAGGGTTTAATGTTTAGGGTTTAGGGTTTAAAGGTTAGGGTTTAAGGGTTTAAGATTTAGGGTTTATGGTTTAAGGTTTAAGGTTTAGGGTTTAGGACTTAAGGGTTAGGAGTTAGGGTTTTAAAGTTTTAGGGTTTTAAGGTTTCAAGGGTTTAGGGTTTAGGGTTTAATAAATGTTATATTATTTCGATATGTAATTTGGTATTTCGTTTAGATCCATCATACATGGCATTGTTACACCTAGGGAGGATCCATTATATCTAACTCTGAGATATAAGGCAACCCGTCAGGTTTCCAGCCTATATACATTGAATCTTTTTCTTTTATCTATACAAGTATTATGTAAGTTATGAAGTTTGATATTAACTTAAAATTAGGGGTTAAGGGTTATAGGTTAGGGGTTAAGGGTTAGTGGTTATGGTTTAAGATTTAAGGGTTTAAGGTTTAGGGTTTAGGGTTTAAAGGTTAAGGTTTAAGGGTTATGGGTTTAAGATTTAAGGGTTTAAGGGTTTAAGGTTTATGGCTAAGGGGTTAAGGGTTAGGGTTAGGGTTTTAGTGTTTTAAGGTTTTAAGGTTTTAAGGGTTACAGGTTTAGGGGTTAGGAGTTAGGGGTTAGGGGTTAGGATTTAAGGTTTAGGGCTTTAAGTTTTTAGGGTTTAGCATAAACCACAAATACAACAAGCAAATAATTCAATTATTACAATTTAAATATAAAATAATAGAATTCAAATACATGAAAAAGTTATTACTATCTTTTAGATAAGTTTTGTATTCTTTTAGATTAGGTAAGTTGAGATGTTGTGAGGTGCTTAGAAAATAAATATTATTAAATATTATTATTTACTATTATATTGGTTGAAATATGCTATGAGTATAATAATAGTTATATATGTATTAATATTTTAGGAATAATTATATGTTATATTTTGTGTTAGTAATACTAATACATTATAATACATTATTGTATTATGTATTAGTAATATATCAATTTAGTATTGGTTTAATGTCGGGTTTAGGTAATCGATTTCAATTTTTGATAATAGTTATATAATATATTACTATATTATTTTTAAAGCTTAATTTTATATATTTTAATATTTATTATTTTATATATTTTTATACATATATAATTATAGTATTCAAATTATTTGTATTAATTTGATGTTTTTAAAAATTATTTCACTTTATAATTTAATATAATAAAATTATTATTAATTATTTTTCCTATTAATAAATTTTTAATATAAGTATACAATGCTTATGAAACACTTTCAAAAAATATAATAATTTATTTACATTTTATTTTTATTTTAAGTAATATTATAAAATTATATTAATTATTAATACTTATTATGATTGTTCAATTATAAATTCGATATTTTTTGGGGCTTTGGATTGAATTTATCTTGAAGTTAGGTCAGATTGATCTTGAGCTTGAATCTGTTATAGGTTTGAGCTTTCTCGAGATCAAATTTATTACGTGCTCAGATCGTAACGAGTTCAAATTGGTGCGGACGGAAAAATTATATTAATTATTAATACTTATTATGATTGTTCAATTATAATTTTCAAATACACGAAAAGTATAGAGACTTATAGCATATTTCAACCAATATAATAGGTTTTGTAGACACCATAAATTAAGGTTTTCAAATCGATACTAGAGTTTTGTAAAGTCCAAAGTCGACAGTTGTATGATATAGCTAGCATCCATATATAATAGCAAGCATAGACATAAAAAGATGGTCATGGGAATGAGAAGGGTACTCACGATTTGTTCCTAAAGTGCTGAGGGCGAATGAGAATGGCAAATCCAAAACCAAATGCTGGCTTCTGACCAAAACCAGAATGCCCTATGAACACTAAATAATTCCAACACCAAGAAATAAGAGTGCAACTAATTGAAATATAAATATACTTGTATAGGTATCTAATTAAAATATAATTATATTCATATAAGCGTGTATCTAGACACACAACAACTTAATGATCTTCACATATTTGGCATTAGAACACTAAAGCACCATAAAATACCAAAAGGCGAATGCATTACAAGCACATTCTTTATTATAGTTAACTAGAACAAAAGAAAGTAAAATGAAGAACTCAATTATAATGATAGGATAAAGATTAAATGGCCAATAACAAATAACATCGAGCAATCAATAGATTACCATTCACACAATTAATTTAAAAGATGGCAAGAAAAAAACTAATTTAAAAGATGGCTAACTCAATGAAGATACCAACTTAAATTCTTGGAGAGGATAATCCAAATCCAGTTCTTAAAAAAAAACTAACTCAATCAATAAAAAAAAACTTAAATTAAATTTAGAATTTAAGACTCAAAAGATAAACTCAAGTTTATTTGACTTTCGTGTTCAAAATTAGAATTGATTTCAAGAATAACAAAACTAGCTAAATTATTATGCTCATTTATCCATTTAAACCTAGATTACTCAAGCCCGAACTTGAGTTAAGAGTTGGAAATTTTTAATATTACTAATTAAACAAAATTTCTAAATTAGACTCAAACACTAATCGAGTGGAGTATTAGAAGACTCAATCTCCCCTCCCTTAATAGCATGAGATTACCTTCAATATCAATACAGTTCTTAAAATTCTAGTTTTTTTTTAGACTATGCAGTTTTTAGACTATACAATACAGACGGGTCCTCGAATTTGTTTAGGCAAAGAATTCACTTCCAACAAAAATTTTCAGTAACATACCTCTTAAGGATGAAACACTTCCAGAATTTAAGATCGAATCAGTTCTTAAAATATTCATTTCTTAAAAAGTTTTTCAACAAAATCAAGAATGGGGAAAAATTTCACTTCCAAAAAATATTCAAATCAAACTCAATGGCAACCGTATTTAAGATCGAATCAAGTAACATACCTCTTAATGATGAAACAAGAGGTTCCTCGATCAACAAGAAAACTCGATTCCTCCTCGTAAGTGCGCAAAAAGGAAGCGTTGAGTAAAATTAACCCCTAATAAATATTTGAGCAAACAAAATAAAAAGAAAATATTAAACAATCAATCGACGGTAGTGAATCGTACCAAGGTGGTCGAAACTAGAAGGATTACGAGGCCAGAAAGTGACCGGAAATATGACAAGCGAGAAAGGGATTCAAGAAAAAGAAAAAGGAAGAGACCGGAAAGCAAAGCAATAGAAATAGATTTAGGGAGATTGGGGAAGTATTTCGCACCAGAAATCGAAGAAAAAATTTGGGGATTGGGAGGGGAAACGCGAAAGGGGATTAGGGATTAGGGTTTTCGAGAAATTGGAAATTGGGGGAACAAAATAGTCTTAGGCAATTAAAATGGACGGATAAAGAACGACGCCGTTTCAATAGAAAATTTAACCTTATTGCGGCGCTTCCCAATAAACGCCACTAAAAATTTCAAGAAAAAACGCAGTCGTTTTTCTTCCATATTGTGGCGTTTTGGGCTAAAACGCCAGTAATAACATGGACCATTTTTACGGCATTTTTTAAAAAAGCGCCGGTAATACATACTTTTTGCGGCGTTTTCAGCTAAACGCCACTAACGATACTAATTGTGCCACAAAAATGATGTCGTGAAGCTTAATGTAAATATATATTTGCGGCATTTTTTAGGCCACTAAATATAGACTTATAGCGGCGTTTTATGACTAGCGCCACTAATACTTGACAGATATTTGAGGAGTTTTTACGGAATCGCCAGTAAAAAAATGTTTAAACGACGCTGTTTTGCATTGTACTGATATATTTTTGTAGCGTTTTATTCACAAACGCCACTAATTCATACAACAAATTTTCAAACAATGCCGTCTTTGAATCTATTGATGGCTTTTGTGGCGTTTTTGTATAAAACGCCGGTAATTTTTAATATCATTAATTTAATCTATATATTTGTATACTATTATTAATTAATCCAATTACTTATTTTTTATATTTATAAATTTAAAATATATCAGTCATAATAGTATTAGTGCTAATAATAATAAAATAATTTTTATATAAAAAATTTCATAATATCTATTTTACGGTTATATAATAAATTATTTAATATATAAATTAAAAAACTTAAGCCCAATTTCCAGTATATAACCCCAAATCTAAACTTCAAACCCTAATAATATCTAATACATAATCCCAAACTCCAAAGTATATATATAATAATTTTAATATTATAATTCATATTATCTATTTTATAATTATATAATAAATTATTTAATATATAAATTAAGGATAAAAATTTGAACCTATTTTAAAGAAATAAACATTGGGGTAATGGATACATATATCATTCTGGGTTATGGGCATTTTCAATACAATAAAAGGAAGGATTAAACAATGGTTACATTGGATCCAACGACTTAAGATTCTGAGATTCTAGGGATTTGAGTTAGAAGAAACTGATTTTAAGGATTTTGGTTTCGGAATTGAGGGTCATATACCCTAAACCCTAAATCTTAAACACTAAATCTTAAACCCTAAACCCTAAACCCTAAACCCTAAACCTTAAACCCTAAACCCTAAACCCTAAACCTTAAACCCTAAACCCTAAACCCTAAACCTTATATCATAACTCATAAACTATT
Source organism: Gossypium rotundifolium (assembly GCA_025506655.1). NCBI lineage: Eukaryota > Viridiplantae > Streptophyta > Magnoliopsida > Malvales > Malvaceae > Gossypium > Gossypium rotundifolium. The sequence goes on along the minus strand of CP106727.1, from coordinate 31,653,560 downwards.
AACCCTTAACCTTTAACTCTAAACCCTAAACTATAAGCCTTAAACCCTTAAACCTTATAAAACTCTAAATATATAACCCCAAACTCTAAACCTTAAAACATCTTAAACCTCAAACCTTAAACCACAAACCTTTATAAACTCTAAGCCCTAAATGTAACATCCTGATTTAGGGGTTGGTTGTAATTTAATTATTTTCATGTGCTTGCTTGAAAAGAAATGAATACTTTGATTACTAGACATGTTTTAGGGTCTAGTGATAACCTCGGGCTAGGCCTGACTTAGGGCTAGAAGTTTTTTTTTAGTACTTGAGAAGAGGAAGCTAAGTGAAGGAGGCTTTAAAAATTAATTGGTGCGAAGCATGACACAAGAAATCATGTGATGAGGTGGCTTGGGATGCAACCTTAAGGGCTTGGAAGGTGGCGTCAAAGGGGAGCTTCAAGGGAAGAGGTTCGAATCTTGGTAGTCACAAGGAGGTGTGTTTTTATTTTTGGGCTTTTTGGGCGTTAAAGGAAGGGGCTATGTTAAGGAGGTTTCAAAAGGATTTTGTGGGTGATGTTGGGCATGAAAGTCAAATTGGTAAAGTGGCTTGGGGCCTTGGTGAATGTCGCCCAAGCAAGGGGGAGGAGGACTCGAGTTCGAGTCACGGTGATAGCATAGGGGTTTTTCTTTTATTTTTGCAAGTTGGCGCCATGGAGAGGAAGTGTTGACTGAGAATGGGACTTTGGAAGGATAGGGATAAACATCATTTTTTATTTTATTTGAAGAAGAGATTAGATAAAATTTATCAAAAGGGTGAGAGTTGGTAGAATAATGGAGTGTAGGCAAGGGGCTATCTCGGTTTTAGAGTTCTTAGTATGGCGAATGCCTTAGACTCGATTATTGATTATTTTTCTTCTTTTCTCTCAAATAGCTAGCCAAAACTTCCGTCACCTTCATCTCCCTCTTTTCTCTTTGAAGTTGTGAAGCGAAATCACCACTCTCATCTTGTTTTTCTTTTCTCCTCTTCACCATATTTTGTGCCGAAACCTCCAAGCTTTCCTTTTGTCTTGCTTTGGCCGAATAGCAAGAGAGCACAGATTCTTTTTGGGATTTCTTCTTCAAATCGGTCAGTAAGGGGTAAGTGGATGTAACACCCCAAACTCGGCCTAAACGTTACGACCGGATCTGGCATGTCACATGGAAGGAATGTCTAAAAACTGTGTGTTCGTTAAAAAGCTCGTATTCTTTATAGTTGTTGTGAGAAATCGAGTTTAAGTAATTTTGAATAAGAAACAGTTTATTATCATTTTAGGAAAATCCCATATTGATCATTTAATAATAGCGAGAACCAAATTAAAAGTCAAACCAAATAAAATACCCAATGCCTTATTACATAACAAAACCAAATTTAAAAGTAAATTAACCCAAAATAGTAATTGAAATAAAACCCGAAAACATAGTGCATGGCCACCTCGAGTCCACCCAGGCTCTACATCTGCGATCTATGCCTCATCTGCAAATGTAAGGGAAAGGGGTGAGTCACCGAGACTCAGTGTGTAAATCCCCATCCCGATAATAACAAGGCACTTACACATTTGATATGTCAATATGCAAATCATGCAAACCCAACCTAACCAACCGAACTCCTGTGTCTACCCCGTGTGGTCAAAACCACTGGTGGTCAAAACCACTGGTGACCGTAGTCACAAATCATATAAGTGTGGTCAAAACCATTGGTGACCGTAGTCACAAATCATATGGTGAGGCCAACCCACCGTGTGGTCAAAACCACTGATGACAATCCCGTAATCAACATGTGGGGCCAACCCACTGTGGTACCAAACCACTGGGACAAGTCACAATAATCCATGTGTGGTCAAAACCACTGGTGACTGTAGTCACAAATAATATCCGTGTGGTCAAAACCACTGGTGGTCAAAACCACTGAGACTAGTCACAAATAATAAGGAAAGCCGGGCCAACCTACTGTGTGGTCAAAACCACTAGTGACAGTCTAAATCATCCTTCCCCCTCCTCTCATCATACCCATTTTCATGCAATGTTCATCAGTCATAATAATTCGTGTATGCAGTATGACATGTATGCAAATTATATATCAAAGATAAAGTATGAAACGAATTACCATCATAATCAGAATAATAATATACAACATAATCAAGCTAACCAACATCTAAAGGTATAACAGTAATTTTACCTACCAAGGGTATTTTCATAATTTACCCACCAAGGGTATTTTTGTAATTTACCTACCAAGGGTATTTTCGTAATTTACCTACCAAGGGTATTTTCGTAATTTACACACCAAGGGTATTTTTGTAATTTACCCACCAAGGGTATTTTTGTAATTTACCTACCAAGGGTATTTTCGTAATTTACCCACCAAGGGTATTTTCGTAATTTACCCACCAAGGGTATTTTCGTAATTTACCCACCAAGGGTATTTTAGTAATTTACCTACCAAGGGTATTTTCGTAATTTACCCACCAAGGGTATTTTCATAATTTACCCATCAAGGGCATTTTCATAATTTACCCACCAATGGTATTTTCGTAATTTACCTATCAAGGGTATTTTTGTAATTTACCCACCAAGGGTATTTTCATAATTTACCCATCAAGGGCATTTTTGTAATTTACTCACCAAGGGCATTTTCGTAATTTCAGACCTGCAATGGCCTCCCAAGGTCTAATGTTACCCTGAAATGACTCACCACTATTTTCGATCGTCACTAGACTATTGGGCCTAAAACTCGATTTCTACCCATTCGAGCCCACACGCCGTGTCGCCCACCCAACACAAATCTAGCCACGTATATAGGTTCCACCTAGTCTAGTTCACTATATACTATATCATCATACAATTTATTCCAATTGAGCCCACAGCCCATTGGGCCCACTTCGACCCATCGCGCCCAAGCATTAACCCACAAGAATACTCACGATGGCCTCAACTATCGCGTCGAAGCCCCACACGTGCGCCAGCACACTCGTGTGGCTACTATTGCCGTGGATGACACTTCTTGCATTTGCCGCTTACAACTAGAGTAGAGAGTTACACACCGATAGGACTCGGTGTTAAATCGCAGCTGCGACCACTCCACGTGCCCAAACGCCCACCAAGGTCCCTTAACTCTCCTCTGGAATGCTCTTTATATAGCTAGCTCTTCACCTTCCTTCTTTGTATCTTTTCGATGTGGGATCCTTCCACAAGAGAGTTTAAATTCAACTAAAACTCTTACCGTCCAATCCACAAAATAAATACTCCCTTGCTTCTCATGAGATTCGAACCCACGCTCCCTTGTAACATAATCCACACTGCTAGCCACTTTACCAACTAGCTCATTGTGTCTTAAACCATGCGTAACTAAATATAACCCTATGGCCAAGGTCTAAATTCATTTAATAAAAATAATCTAAAAGGAATGCAAACGCTACAACTAGAACCTTGGACCTCCTTCCTTCCTTGTGGCGTCATTCCCTTGTCCTTAAGTGGCGTCACTTTGCCACTACACCACACACTCCACTTGTGTCACTTTTCTCCATATTTTATTCTTAAGGCCTACCTGCCAACTTTCAGGGTTTTTTTCACCTAAAACCAAAATTTCCCCAAAGCTAATATTTGATCCCGAGACTTCATAGAAGCCCCCTAACCTTCCAAAATCACTTATCTAAAAGGTCCAACTTGCACTTAAGCCGATCTCCTATTCTCCAAAAAATTTTAAACCCTACTACGCCTAAGGCCCATTGGGCTCAATCCTACTAGGCCCAATTTCAGGATGTTACAAATCTACCCTCCTTAAAGAAATTTCGTCCTCAAAATTTTCAACTACTAATCAATCACACATCCTAACCCACCACACTACGCTCTTGTTAAGACTGATCTTAATAAAACTAATATACTTTCTAATTAAATCTTGGAACCCCTTCACATAACCAACTATCTACCAATCAAGCAAACATATATTTTCACACATACATACAATTTCTATATCACATCCACACAACGAAGAATAAATACAATCATTCAAAGATATAACTAATATAGTAAAAAGAAAACTTACGGATTTGGTGCTGGGAGACTCGGTGCCATCTTTGTTCAAGCCATAAACAATTTCCCAAAACATTCTAATAAGGTGAACTGGGCTCGATACCATAATTGTAACACCCCAAACTCGGCCTAAACGTTACAACCGGATCGGCATGTCACATGGAAGGAATGTCTAAAAGCGTGTGTTCGTTAAAAGCTCAGATTCTTTATAGTTGTTGTGAGAAATCGAGTTTAAGTAATTTTGAATAAGAAATGGTTTATTATCATTTTAGGAAAATCCCATATTGATCATTTAATAATAAGCAGAACCAAATTGAAAGTCAAACCAAATAAAATACCCAATGCCTTATTGCATAACAAAACCAAATTTAAAAGTAAATTAACCCAAAATAGTAATTGAAATAAAACCCAAAACATAGTGCATGGCCACCTCGAGTCCACCCTCTTACATCTCGCGATCTATGCCTCATCTCGCAAATGTAAGGGAAAGGGTGAGTCACCGAGACTCAAAGTGTAAATCCCCATCCCGATAATAACAAGGCACTTACACATTTGATATGTCAATATGCAAATCATGCAAACCCAACCTAACCAACCGAACTCCTGTTCACCCCTGTGGTCAAAACCACCGGTGGTCAAAACCACCGTGACCGTAGTCACAAATCATATAAGTGTGGTCAAAACCATTGGTGATCGTAGTCACAAATCATATGGTGGATCCAACCCACCGTGTGGTCAAAACCACCGATGACAATCCCATAATCAACATGTGGGCCAACCCAATCGTGGTACCAAACCACCGGACGAGTCACAATAATCTATGTGTGGTCAAAACCACCGTGACCGTAGTCACAAATAATATCCGTGTGGTCAAAACCACCGTGGTCAAAACCATCGAGACTAGTCACAAATAATAAGGAAAGTGGGGCCAACCCATCGTGGTGGTCAAAACCATCGGTGACAGTCTAAATCATCCTTCCCTCCTCTCATCATACCCATTTTCATGCAATGTTCATCACCATAATAATTGTGTATGCGATTATGACATGTATGCAAATTATATATCAAAGATAAAGTATGAAACAATTACCATCATAATCGAATAATAATATACAACATAATCAAGCTAACCAACCTCTAAGTGTATAACAAAGAATTTTACCTACCAAGGTATTTTCATAATTTACCCACCAAGGGTATTTTGTAATTTACCTACCAAGGGTATTTTCAGAATTTACCTACCAAGGGTATTTTCGTAATTTACACACCAAGGGTATTTTGTAATTTACCCACCAAGGGTATTTTGTAATTTACCTACCAAGGGCATTTTCGTAATTTACCCACCAAGGGTATTTTAGTAATTTACCCACCAAGGGTATTTTCATAATTTACCCACCAAGGGTATTTTCATAATTTACCCATCAAGGGCATTTTCGTAATTTACCCACCAATGGTATTTTCGTAATTTACCTACCAAGGGTATTTTTGTAATTTACCCACCAAGGGTATTTTCATAATTTACCCATCAAAGGCATTTTCATAATTTACTCACCAAGGGTATTTTCGTAATTTCGGACCTGCAATGGCCCTCCCGAAGGTCTAATGTTACCCTGAGCGACTCGACTACTATTTTCGGTCGTCACTAGACTATTGGGCCTAAAACTCGATTTCAAATTTCATTCGTGCCCACACGCCGTGTCGCCCACCTAACACAAATCTAGCCACGTATATAGGTTCCACCTAGTCTAGTTCACTATATACTATATCATCATACAATTTATTCCAATTGAGCCCATCAGCCCATTGGGCCCACTTCGCCCATCGCGCCCAAGCAAATTTCAACCCACAAGAATACTATCGATGGCCTCAACTATCGCGTCGAAGCCCCACACGTGCGCATCAGACGCTCGTGTGGCTACTATTGTCGTGGATCAAGACTTCGGCATTTGCCGCCTACAACTAGAGTAGAGAGAGTTACACACCTGATAGGACTCTGGTGTTAAACCGCGCTGCGACCACTCCTGTGCCCAAACACCCACCAAGGTCCCTTAACTCTCCTCTTGGAATGCTCTTTATATAGCTAGCTCTTCACCTTCTTTCTTTGTATCTTTCCGATGTGGGATCCCTCCGTCAGTAGAGTTTAAATTCAACTAAAACTCTTACCATCCAATCCGCAAAATAAATACTCCCTTGCTTCTCATGAGATTCAACCTGTGCTCCTTGTAACATAATCCACACCGCTAGCCACTTTACCAACTAGCTCATTGTGTCTTAAACCATGCGCAACTAAATATAACCCTATGGCCAAGGTCTAAATTCATTTAATAAAAATAATCTAAAAGGAATGCAAATGCTACAACTAGAACCTTGGACCTCCTTCCTTCCTTGTATGCCATTCCTTGTCCTTAAGTGGCGCCACTTTGCCACTACACCACACACTCCACTTGTGTCACTTTTCTCCATATTTTATTCTTAAGGCCTACCCGCCAACTTTCGTGGTTTTTTCACCTAAAACCAAAATTTCTCCAAAGCTAATATTTGATCCCGAGACTTCATAGAAGCCCCCTAACCTTCCAAAATCACTTATCTAAAAGGTCCAACTTGCACTTAAGCCGATCTCCTATTCTTTAAAAAATTTTAAACCCTACTACGCCTAAGGCCCATTGGGCTCAATCCTACTAGGCCCAATTTCAGGATGTTACAGTGGACATGGCTGAATGACTTTTGTTTGAATTATGGTTATGGCCGAATGGCCTATGACTCATATTAATGTGATTAAACCGATTGTAGGGGAGGCCATAGCCGATTGAAGGAAGCTTTCAGGATTTGATTCTCCAAGGTAAGGTGGTAAGCCTATATGGTATTCGGCCATAGGCCACTTTCCATAGACTTGCTTATAGCCGATTTTAACAAAGTGACATATAGGGATTTCGACAGTTTCAGAGGATAGAAGTGGCTTTCCGGGATTTTAATTCGCCTTGGTAAGTAATAGGTAGTTTTGGCCAAAGGCCATTTGTTAAGAATTTATGCCTAATGCTGAAAACTAACATGTGTCATATAAGGATCTCAACGATTTTGGGAATAAGTGCAGTTTAGATTTGGTAGGAGACCAAAATCAGTAACCAAGGTGAGTGTTATTTCGAGTACGACATATCTTTCGGGATTATTAGTATAGCCGAATGGCTATTAAATCTAAAGGGTTAGGTGTTTGCCGATTGTAGGAGCAATACGGGATTACTTTCGAGGATTTCGTTAGTATATTTGGGATTTGCTAGTCTCACGAGTAAACAGGTGTGTAAACTCTTACACACTTTATTAGCATAGACTGTTTATTATGTTGTTGTATAACCTCTCGTGTTGTAACTTTGCCTTGTGGGCATAAGCTTGGATTCCAGGTAAGTCCCCTATTACGTGACCTATGATGTATGTTTGTGTATGCCATCATATGCTGTTGAATGCTATGCTATACATAAATGCATGATATATGGGATTATGATATTTGTTGTGTAAGCATGATGATGGTGGGATTGATGAGAGGAGGGGGATGATCTCTATGGACTGTCACCAGTGGTTTTGACCAAAAGATGGGTTGGCCCCATCAGATTAATTGTGACTTCGGTCACCAGTGGTTTTGACCACATCGTTGTTAAAATGTGACTAAGTCCCAGTGGTTTGGTACCACCAATAGTTTTGAACACATATTGATAAATTGTGACCTATGGTCATTAGTGGTTTTGACCACACGATGGGTTGGCCCCATCACTTGATTTGTGACACTAGTCACCAGTGGTTTTGACCACTAGTGGTTTTGACCACACAGGGTTGTTAAAGGAGTACGGATGGTTAGTTGGGTTGCATGTTTGCATGTCTATTAATAATTTGTGTATGAGTTGCACTTTCGGGTGGGGGATTTATACACTGAGTCTTGGTGACTCACCCTTCCCATAATATCTTGCAGATGAGTAGATCGCGGAGATAGAGCTGGAGAGGACTCGAGGCGGCCATGCTTGTTCTTTGGATTTGGAATTTTAATTGATTCAGTTTAAGTTCATTTATTTTCTAAATTTTTAATTCGGGTTGTAATAAGGCGCTAGTTTATTATTTTGGATGTTTACATAGTTGTTTTACTTTACTTATACTATATTACGTATGAAATTATAAAATGTTAAGTGAATCTGTTAAAAGCAACAATTTCAAATTAAGTAACTTTTACGAAGTTTTCAAAGATGTTACCATCGGTAGCAAAATTCACCCGCTTAACAATAACTCGGATGGCTTTAAAATTTTAAATGACCAAATATTTTCAAAGGGTTTCAACACAACCATGTTTATAAAAAAAAAACAATCCTCCCGAGTTTTATCAAACACTGTTTTATAACCTTAATAGTATTTTCAAATTTTCACCAGAAAATCAAAATCTTTCAAAACATTTTTACTCCGTGACATACCAGATCCTGTCAGGGCTCATGGGCCGGGTTTGGGGTGTTACATTTTTGGTATCAGAGCCCAGTTCAAAACTCGATTGTGGGGGCCCAGGGCCCAAAATGAATTTGGTAGGCCTTTGTGAACTATTATGAAGATGGTTTTGTTCTGAACAGCATGGCATCAAGTCTCCGGCACCTATCCACCCAGGTAAGTATCTCTAACTGTTCTGTGAATACTGGATAAGGGTAAAAGGGTAACTTGGGTACGTAGAATAGACTGATAGGTACTTGAACACTAGGACTAGTCTACCCCAACTACTTCATAAGACTTAATTGCTTAATTAAAACAAACCTATGTCTAAGTCACGAGTTAGGGTGTGATAACCACAAGGCGCATGTCTAGGATTGGTATTCGTGGGAGCTTGGTATTTAAGCAATCACAGGACTCACCTTGTCCCCACTCGAATCCTACCAAAAGCGTAGTTTTGGTCTCACCCTAACAGAGGACTTATTCATGGGCTAAACCCTAACTAAAACCCAAAGGGAATTAGCCGTATTTTCATAAAAACCTTAGCTTTAAAACTCTTAAAATTTCTTTTTAATTGTGTGAGAACTATTGTTTTACAACATTTTTCGAAAAAAAGTCTGATTTGCAGAATTACTAAAATACCCTTAGCGGTAAAATTACAAAAATGCCCTTAGTTTATAAAATTCCCAAAATACCTACAGTTTTAATCAAAATTCTCATTACATATAAAGTACCCAAAAACCTTAATTTGCAAAATATTGAAAATATCATGATTTTGGAAAATTACGAAATTGCCCCTAACCAACAAAATTACCAAAATGACCCGGATTTTCAAAATTTTTGCAACACTATCAACTTGGAAAACAAATTCTCAAAAAGAACCCTCAAAGTTTTGCAACATTTGGAAATACCCCGGAAACGTCCAACTTTACAAAGTTACCCTAGTTTATTACCAAAATACCCCTGAGCTTCAAAATCACCAAAATACCCCCGAATTTAAAAATTTTTCAAAATACCCCAGGAATTTAAAAAGTTCCAAAATACTTTTTGAAAAAATCATTCAAGAACTTATATTTTTGAAAATTCACAAAAATACCCCTGTAGGTTAAAATTACGAAAATACCCCCTGGTAGTGAAATGACGTAAATGCTCCTACACATTAGTTATGGTCTGTGAATGTTGTTTGTGTGATGGATGTACTTAGAACCGGGAGATAAGTCTGGAACTGGAGCTATAAGTAGATTAGATTTCGAAAGAATCACTTCAAAAATTATTTCTCATAAAATTGCTCGTGGGTAAACAGTGAACAGTATTAATAATACATAAAATTCTTAATCAAATAAATGCGAACGAGAAGAATAAGTTTGAGAGGCCGTGGACGTCCTGTCGTGTGGCCATGGTAGGGGTAGGATGACCTTGTCGGAGCCAGCAAGGTCTGGTCATGGGTCTGGAAATGTGATGCCAAATCTACCGACGGCGAAAACTGAGTTTCAATATCAGACCGGTGGTAACGATGTAGCATCCCAAGCTGTACTACGAGTATTGGAATGAGTTGCCGAGGCAGGCGCGGGTGCAGGAGCCCGTAAATCTGTGGTTGAACGACTCGCCAATGTAATGTAAGTGTTTAGAGGAGTTTACGAGTGGCACCCAAAGCAAAGGAGTATTGGTTGGAATTAACAGAGAGGATCATGAGTGACCTGGATTTTACAACTGAGGAAATTAAAGGGTATAATCTCTCTACTTCGGGATGAGTCATATCAGTGGTGGCTCACCGTAAGGGATGGAGCGATAGCGGAGGACCTCACATGGGAGTTCTTTAAGGCTACCTACCAAAAGAAATATATAGAAACTAGCTACGTAGATGCGCAGCGGAAGGCTTTCTTGAACCTGGTTCAGGGTAATAAGATAGTGGCGGAGTATGAGGCCGAATTTCTCCGGTTGAGCAGGTATGCTCGTGGTATTGTGGGTACCGAGCATGAATGTTGTGTCAGATTTGAAGATGGACTGAGAGATGAGCTGAGGATAATGACAGCTCTACAATAGGAACGAGAGTTCGCTATCCTAGTGGAGAAGTCTAAGGTTGCTGAAGGGGTAAGACAGTCAGTTAGGCGGAATTAGGATAGGAGTTGGAATAAGAGGAGCTCCGAATCTTCGAGGTCTTCTGGTAACCAGCAGAAGAGGATGAGGTATGGTGGGTTGGATCAAGTTGCTAGGCTTGCTGCTGCTGCTAATCCTCAATGGTCGTCACGGTGTGCTCGGTGTGGGAAGTCTCACACGGGGGAGTGTTGGAATGGTAATTGGGGATGTTTCGAATGTGGGTCCATGGAACATCGAGTTAGAGATTGTCCAAAAAGGCGCTAGGCCGAGGTCGAGGTCGTGGATCGTGCACCGAATAGGAGGGATAATCAACACCACCGAGAGGTCGTGGTGCGTGAAGAGGAGGTAATGGTGCCATAGGGTCGTGGGCAACAAGGGAGGTACCGGTGGTACCGAGGCTAGGCAACCTGGTTTGGTCTATGTCGCGAGGCGTCGGAGGAGGGCGATGCCCGGACGCCATAATCGTATGTTTTTATCTTTGGAGTACCCTATAGTACCTTAATTGATATTGGCTTAACTCACTCGTACATTGCTAGTAGCGTAGTGAAAACTCGACTTAGAACTGAAGTTACTTCTAGGAAGATGAATGTATTAAGCCCTCAGGTCACTCAGAAGTAAGTAAACTCTATAGGAATGTACCCTAGAACTCCAAGGGTCGGTTCTTGGTCGACTTGATGGAACTACCGCTTTGGGAGTTCAACCTAATCCTCGGGATGGATTGGCTAGTAAAGTATCAGGCTAGTCTGGATTGCGCGGCTAAGCGCATGGTAATGAAGACTGTGGAAGGTGATGAGGTGGTGATGATAGGTAAAAGGAGATTACCTATCTAACTGTTTCGCATTGAAGGCTGAAAAGATGGTTAGGAAGGGTTGTGAAGCATATGTAGTGCATGTCTATGCTTTGGAAGCTAAGCGTGCAGCTGTGAGAGATGTTTGGACCATAAGGGATTACATTGATGTGTTTTTAGAGGAACTTCCGGGTCTACCTCCAGACCGTGAGGTTGAATTTGGTATAGACTTATTACCCAGAACCGCGCTAGTATCTATAGCTCCGTATCGGATGGCACCGAAGGAATTGGTAGAGTTGAAGGCGCAGATCCAAGAATTGTTGGATAGAGGGTTCATCCACCAAGTGTATCGCTTTGGGGAGCTCCAAGCTTTTTGTCAAGAAGAAGGATGGGACAATGAGAATGTGCATAGACTATCGATCAACAATGTCGATAATAAAGAATGTATCCTTTGCCCAGATTGATGATTTGTTCGATCAACTCAAGGGTGCATCTGTTCTCTAAGATTGACCTTAGGTCGTGGTACCATCACCTTAAGTTTAAGGAGGTCGATGTCCATAAGACGACATTCCAGACTCGGTATGGGCACTACGAAGTTTTTGGTAATGCCTTTTGGGTTGACGAATGCACCAAATTTCATTTATGGACATGATGAACCAGTTTTCCAACCCTATCTGGATCGGCTCGTCGTGGTATTCATAGTATTTACATTTTGGTATACTCAAGTCCGAGGAGGAGTATGACGACATCTTCATGTGGTTCTCGCAAGTTCTAAGGGAGAATAATTGTACGCCAAATTCAAAGAAGTGTGAGTTTTGGCTTAAGGAGGTAACTTTTCCGGGCATGTTGTTTCAAATGAGGAATCGTGGTGGATCCCCGTAAGATTGAGGCAGTATTGGAATGGAAACCACCAAAGTCGGTTACAAAAATTTAGAGTTTTTTGGGGTTGGCAGGATATTATAGGAGATTCGTGGAAAATTTCTCCTTAATCGCAGCCCGTTGACTAAACTGCCGAGGAAAGGAGTTCTATTTGTGTGGTTTGAGAAGCAGGAAGAGAGTTTCGATAAGCTGAAGAGGATTTTGACAGAAGCACCAGTCTTGATACACCCCGAGGTAGGAAAGGAATTCACTGTGTATTGTGATACATCGACATCGGTTTAGGTGTGTGTTGATGCAAGAAGGGATGGTGGTTGCTTATGCATCACTAGCTTGAGGCCTCACGAAGCCAACTATCCGCACATGATTTGGAATTGGCTACCGTGGTTTTTGCCTTGAAGATTTAGAGGCACTATCTCAGTATGTGGAGAAGTCGATAGTGTACATGTATCACAAGAGTCTCAAGTACCTTTTGACTCGTAAAGATTTAAACCCGAGGCAATGGAGGTGGATTGAGTTGTTGAAGGACTACAACCGCTCAATCGAATACCATCCGTAAGGCTAATGTGGTAGCCGATGCATTGAGCCGAAAGGCAAGATGGATTTATGAGCAATGTTTGCTCACCTAAGTCTCTATGAGGATGGGAACCTTTGGCGTAATTGCAAGTGAAGCCGCCTTGGATTGATGAGGTCAAAGAAAGGCGATGACCGACGGCTTTGAGTACTCTGAGGATGCAAGTATGAATGGTGAGGCCAAGAGTTCAACTTGGGTAGTGATGGAGTGTTGTATTTTGGGGAGAGTATGTATGCCTAAGATGATGATTTGAGGCAATAATCCTTAAAAAAGCTCATAGCAATCAGACGCTATGCACCTGTGAAGCAACAAGATGTATCGAGATTTAAGGGAGCGCTTTTTTGGTCGAGTCTTAAGTGGGAAGTAATGGCGAGTTGGTGGGCAAGTGTCCGACATGCCAGCAAGTTAAGGCCGAGCATCAATTGCCATCGTGGTATATAATGGTAAAGATCCCACAAAGGAAGTGGGAGGAGATTACTATGGATTTCTTTAGTGGGCTTCCCCTTACGCCTAGTAAGAAAGATGCAGTTTGGGTGATAGTGGACCGGTTGACCAAGTCAGCCCATTTCATACCAGTAAGGGTTGGCTACTCGCTTCAAAGGTTGGCCAAGCTGTATATAGCAGAGATAGTGTGGTTGCATAGAATACTGGTGTCTATTATCTCAGATCGAGATCCTCGGTTTACGTCAAGATTCTGAAAGGCTTTACATCAGGAGTTAGGCACGAAGTTGAATTTCAACACGGCTTTTCATCTGCATTCTGATGGATAATCTGAGAGGGTAATCCAAGTGTTGAAAGACATGTTAAGGGGCTGTGTGTTGGACTTCCGTGGTAGTTAGGAGGAGTACCTACCTTTGATAGAGTTCGCTTATAACAATAGTTATCAAGTGAGTATTCAGATGGCACCGTATGAGGCGTCAGATGGTCGAAAATGCCGTACTCCTACATGTTGGACTGAACTAGAGAGTGATGATGTTGGGTCCAGAGTTGGTGGCGAGAGAGGATAAGGTTAGAGTGATTCGGCTCGTCTTAAGGAGGCGCTTGACAGCAAAAATCCTACGCCGATCTTAAGCGCAGAGAGGTTGAATATGCAAAGGTGATAAGGTCTTCTTGAAGGTATCACCTTGGAAGAATGTGCCGAGGTTTGGCCGGAAGGGCAAGTCGAGCCCTAGGTTCATCTGATCGCATACGTTGTTGAAACGTGTGGGACCGGTTGCTTACCACCTTGAGTTACCAAAGAGAATTGAGCCAGATCCATGACGTCTTCCATGTTTCGATGCTGAGGCACTATTGGTCAGATCCATCACACGAAGGCTTGCTTGTAGAAATTGAGGTGAACGCAGACTTGTCTTTTGAGGAGGAGCCAGATGATTTTGGATCGAGATGTTAAAGTTCTAAGGAGGAAGTCGGTACCTTTGGTAAAAGTGCTGTGGTGAAACCATGGTACGGAGGAGGCCACATGGGAACCTGAGGATGTGATGCGGCAGTAATACCACTAACTCTTCTGATCCAAGTAATTTCGAGGCCGAAATTATTTTTAAGGGGGTAGAACTGTAACATCCTGATTTAGGGGTTGGTTATAATTTAATTATTTTCATGTGCTTGCTTGAAAAGAAATGAATACTTTGATTACTAGACATGTTTTGTGGTCTAGTGATAACCTCTGCTAGGCCCCGACTTAGGGCTAGAAGTTTTTTTAAGCACTTGAGAAGAGGAAGCTAAGTGAAGGAGGCTTTAAAAATTAATTGGTGCGAAGCATGACACAATAAATCATGTGATAAGGTGGCTTGGGACGCAACCTTAAGGGCTTGGAAGGTGGCGCCAAAGGGAGCTTCAAGGAAGAGGTTCAATCTTGGTAGTCACAAGGAGGTGTGTTTTATTTTGGGCTTTTTAAGTTAAAGGAAGGGCTATGTTAAGGAGGTTTCAAAAGGATTTTGTGGGTGATGTTGGGCATGAAAGTCAAATTGGTAAAGTGGCTTGGGGCCTTGGTGAATGCCGCCAAGCAGGGGGAAGAGGACTCGAGTTCGAGTCACTTGATAGCATAGGGTTTTTCTTTTATTTTTGCAAGTTGGCGCCATGGAGAGGGAAGTATTGGACGGCAATTGGGATTTTGGAAGGATAGGGATAAACATCACTTTTTTTCTATTTTATTTGAAGAAGAGATTAGATAAAATTTATCAAAAGGGATGAGAGTTGGCCGTATAGTGGATTGTGGGCAAGAGGGCTATCGATTTTAGGGAGTTCTTAGTAGGGCCGAATGCCTTAGACTCATTTGTTGATTGTTTTTCTTCTTTTCTCTCAAATAGCTAGCCAAAATTCCCATCACCTTTATCTCCCTCTTTTCCTTTTGAAGCTTTGAAGCCAAAATCACCACCCTCATCTTGTTTTTCTTCTCTCCTCTTCACCATATTTTGTGCCGAAACCTCCAAGCTTTCCTTTTGTCTTGCTTTAATTAATAGCAAGAGAGCATGATTCTTTTCGGATTTCTTCTTCAAATCGATCAAGAAGGGTAAGTGGACATGGCCGAATGACTTTTGTTTGAATTAAGGTTATGGCCGAATGGCCTATGACTCATATTAATGTGGTTAAACCGATTGTAGGGGAGGCCATAGTCGATTGAAGGAAGCTTTCGGGATTTGATTCTCCAAGGTAAGGTGGTAAGCCTATATGGTATTTGTCCATAGGTCACTTTCCATAGACTTGCTTATAGCCTATTTTAACAAAGTGACATATAGGGATTTCGACAGTTTTAGAGGATAGGAGTGGCTTTTCGAGATTTCAATTCGCCTTGGTAAGTAATAGGTAGTTTCGGCCAAAGGCCATTTGTTAAGAATTTATGCTTAATGCCGAAAACTAACATGTGCCATATAAGGATCTCAACGATTTCGGGAATAAGTGCAGTTTCGGGATTTGGTAGGAGACCAAAATCAGCAACCAAGGTGAGTGTTATTTTGAGTACGACATATCTTTCGGGATTATTATGTTGTTGTATAACCTCTCGTGTTGTAACTTTTCCTTGTGGGCATAAGCTTGGATTCCGATAAGTCCCCTATTACGTGATCTATGATGTATGTTTGTGTATGCCATCATATGCTGTTGAATGCTATGCTATACATAAATGCATGATATATGGGATTATGATATTTGTTGTGTAAGCATGATGATGGTGGGATTGATGAGAGGAGGGGGATGATCTCTATGGACTGTCACCAGTGGTTTTGACCATAAGATGGGTTGGCCCCATCGATTAATTGTGACTTTTACCACCAAGTGGTTTTGACCACATCGATGATAAATTGTGACTAAGTCCCAGTGGTTTGGTACCACCAGTAGTTTTGACCACACATTGATAAATTGTGACCTATGGTCATCAGTGGTTTTGACCACACGATGGGTTGGCCCCATCACTTGATTTGTGACACTAGTCACCAGTGGTTTTGACCACCAGTGGTTTTGACCACACGGTAGTTAAAGGAGTACGGATGGTTATCCTCTCAACAATCCCACCATCATGACCATAACAATCGTGGCATAATAACACATGATGATGCAAATAACATATGGCATAACATTAATCAATGACATGATAGCATATAACGAGATCCATAATCAGGGGACTTACCCGAAGTCCATGCTCATGCCCACAAGGCATATCTACCGATTTTAATGGCTACAACAATAACACAATAAACATATCATACTAACGAAGTGTGTAAGCGTTACACACCTGACTATTTGCGAATCTAGCGAAATCCCGAAACTACGATCTATTCCCAAACCAATAGAACCCAAAGATCCCAAAATGTTTGCCTCATCCCTTCCTGTATTTGGCCAACACTAAAATCATTAGCAAAGAGGCCATTCGGCTTTACAACCAAATCCCGAAGGGTTAACGCACAACCATAATCCTTACCTTAACACTTTCCAAATACTAGCCGCAACCCGAGGTATGCGAGGCTAATCTTTCCCCTACAATCGGCCAACAGTAACACTTAATCTTTATAGCCTTTGGCTTTTTAAATAACTAAGAGATAGATTGGATCAACAAGAAACCTTACCATTGACTTATTGGAGACGATTGACAGAGAAAAGATGACTCCGATCTACTGCTTCAAAATCCCGGAGATCCTAAAAGAAACCGATTGCATGGTTGATTAAAATCAAGACAAATGCCGAAATTTGGCTTTTGTTTTACACATGTCGACAGGGAAAAGTAAGTGAGAATAGAGGAGATTTGATCACGACAGACTTACCAACTCCAAACCGATTAAGGGAGATCTCTGCTTGATTGATATTCGGCCAAAAATGAGAAGGGGAGAGTTTGAGAGATTTCGGCAATGGCTTAAGAAAACAATTGAGATTCGGCCAAAATAGAAGGAGAGAATGGGAGAAAGATGAATGGTATTCGGCCTTGGTTTAAAGAAAAGAGACTAAAGGAGTTTCGGAAAGAATAAAGAAAAAGAAGAAGGTTTCAGCACAAGAGAGAGAGAAAAGAATGTTGTTGATGGGGTTTTGGAACAAGTATGAGAGAAAAGAAAACAAGTTAATGTGGAGAGGGAGATTCGCCTAGATGCCTAACAGTCAAATGGTGCAACAAGGGAAGAATTCGGCTAGTCTAAAAGGGGGTTTCAGCTTAGCTCACCATCGAATGCCCTATGGCATAAGCTACCCAAAAATGTCACTAGAAATTTCGGCACTCCCACCCTAGTCTCCCAACTGATTACTCTTCCTCAAACAAGAGTCCAGATTTCGGTAAACTCCCTAAATTACTCTTGGCCAACCATTCACATGAGTTTTAATCTCACAAGCTCCTAAATTCTCTCTTCTCCACCAGTTTGAATTAGTTTGATTTAATCAACAGTTATCTGACAAAGTTTGAGCTGAGCCCAACTCCTCCCTCCTTGGCATCAAAATAATAAGTAGAAAACGAGATTTACCATTCAACTTGAGCACTCCTCCCTCAGATATGGCGCCACCAACCAAGGCCCTAAGTGGCGCCTCTTGCCACTCTACCAAGGCTTTACTTGGGTCACAACACACCAGAATATCTTTTAACCACTAACTTCCTTAGCTCCTTATTCCTGAATGCCAAAACAAAAATTTAGCCATGACTCAGGCCTAACCCGAGGTCATGCCTAGACCCCAATACACCCTAAACTAGCACAGTAAGCATATCGTCACATGCAAACACACAAAATGCAGAGACCCCGATTTAAGGATGTTACAGTTCTACCCCCCTTAAAAATAATTTCGGCCTTGAAATTACCTGGTCAGAAGAGTTGGGGGTATTGCTGCCGCATCACATCCTCTGGTTCCCACGTGGCCTCCTCCGTACCATTGTTCCGCCATAACACTTTCGCCAAGGGAATTGACTTCCTATGCAAGACTTTGACATCCCGATCCAAAATCTGTATCGGTTCCTCCTCGAAAGACAAGTCAGAGCTCAACTCAATCTCCGCAATTGGCACAATGTGTGATGGATCTGATCGATAGCGCCTAAGCATCGAAACATGGAAGACGTCGTGAATCTCTCTTAACTCGCCGGTAGCTCAAGTGATAAGCTACCGGCCCTACTCACTTCAAGATCAGATACTACCGATAAACCTAGGGCTTAGCTTCCTTTTCGCCCAAATCTCAACACTTTCTTCCATGGCGATACCTTCGTAAAGACCTTATCACCCATCAGATACTTATATCCTCGCGCTTAAGATCGGCATAAGACTTCGCTTATCCGACGCTTCCTAAGACGAGCCCGAATCACCTTAACCTTGTCCTCGCTTACCACCAACTCCGACCCAATATCCGCTGCTTACCCAATTCGCCCAACATGTAGGAGTACGACATTTCATCCATATAGTGCCTCATATGATGCCATCCGGATACTCGCTGATAACTATTGTTATAAGCGAACTCCGCCAATGGTAGATACTCCTCCCAACTACCACTGAAATCCATAAGGTTTAAATCCTTCTGAGTCAAAAGATACTTCAGACTCTTGTAGTTTGTGTAGACTATCGACTTCTCCCCGTACAAATAGTGTCTCCATATCTTCAGGGTGAAAACCACTGCAGCCAACTCCAAGTCATGTGTCGGGTAGTTACCCTCATGCGGTCTCACCACCGAGACGACACGCCACTACTTTCCTTCCTACATCAAGACACATCCTAAGCCAAGATGTGATGCATCACAAGAGATCAGAATACCTTTCCTACCTCAGGCTGAACCAGAACCGGAGCTTCCGTCAGAATCTTCCTCAACTTGTCGAAACTTTCCTATTGTTTCTCTGACCACACAAATGGAACTCCTTTCTCAATAACTTGGTCAACGGCACCGCAATCGAGAAAAATCCTTCCACAAATCTCCAAAATACCTCGCTGCACCTAGGAAACTCCGAATATCCGCAACCGACCTAGGCGGTTTCCAGTCCAACACTGCCTCAATCTTACGAGGGTCTACTCTAATCCTTTTCACCGACACTACGTGACCTAAGAAAGTCACCTCCTAAGCCGTAACTCGACTTCATCGAACTTGGCAAATAATCGCTTCCTCGAATTTGTAACACTACCCGCAAGTGCATATCATGATACTCTTCAGTCCTTGAGTACACCAATATGTCGTCTATAAATACCACGACAAACTGGTCCAAGTACTGTTGGAACACCCAATTCATCAAGTCCATGAATGCTACCGGTGCATTAGTTAACCCGAACGGCATCACCAGAAACTCGTAATGCCCATACCGAGTATGAAATGCCATTTTATGAACATCAGCCTCCTTCACTTTGAGTTGATGATACCCCAACCTAAGATCTATCTTAGAGAAAACCGATGCACCCTTGAGTTGATCAAACAAGTCGTCAATCCTGGGCAACGAATACTTGTTTTTGATTGTCAACTTGTTCAGCTGGCGGTAGTCTATACACATTCGCATTGTACCATCTTTCTTCTTAACAAAGAGCATAGGCGCTCCCCAAGGAGATATACTCGGTCGGATGAAACCTCTATCCAGTAATTCCTGAATTTGAGCCTTCAGCTCCACCAATTCCTTTGGCGCCATTCTATACGGGGCAATAGACACCGCACAGCTTCCGTAATAGGTCTATATCGAATTCAACTTCCGATTCGGAGGCGCATCGAAAGTTCCTCCGAATACATCAAGAATTCCTTACGATTCGGACACTCTCTACAGTTGCATCCTTGGCTCCCAAAGGACAAACATGCACCATGAATGCCTCACAACCCTTCCTTACCATTTTCTCCACCTTCAGTGCAGAGACCAAATTGGATAAGTAATCCCTTCTATTACCTATCATCACCACCTCCCTACCTTCCATTGTCTTTAACACCATGCGCTTAGCCACAAAATCCAAACTGGCCTGGTACTTCACCAACCAATCCATCCCGAGAATCAGATCGAACTCCCCAAACGACAGTTCCATCAAATCAGTCAAAAACACGACCCCTTGAAGTTTTAGGGGTATATCCCTATATAGTTTACTTTCTTCTACAGAGCGACCTAGAGGGCTTATCACTGTCATCTTCCTAGAAGTAATCTCAGAGTCTAAATTCATAGTTTCCACTATGCTACTGGCTACATATGAGTACGTCGAACCCACATCTATCAAAGCATTATAAGGTAGTCCAAAGATTAAGAACGATAGGTTATGACATCCAGTGCGCCGCCTCCTCTCGATGCCTCGCTAGATAGACCAATCCAGCCGCCTCGCCTCTGCACCACCTACACCTCCGCCTCGATGCTCCACGGCCTCTACCAGAGCCATTACCTCCCCGGCTACACCACGGCCCCTCATGGTCACCGACCATCCCTCCCGATTTGTGTAATGATTCGCTCCCCAAATCAGAACCTAGTCGACCTTCGTGACAATCCTCACTCTTGCTCCATCGATCCACACTCAAAACATCCTCTGTTTCCAGTCCAACATTCTCCTGTGTGAGACTTCTCACACCGAGCACATCGTGGCGACCATTGAGTATTAGCAGCAGTAGGCCTAACAGCTTGATTCGGCCCACTATATCTACCCTGTTTCTGTTGATTCCCTGTAGACCTAGATGATCCGAGTTCCTTTTATTCCAACCCTTGTCCTGATTCCGTCTTACCGACTATTTCACTTCCTTCGCAACCTTGGCCTTTTCCACTAAGACCGCAAACTCTCTTTCCTGCTGCGGAGCAATTAGCAATCTCAGATCATCCCTCAATCCATCCTCGAACCTAACACATCGCTCATGCTCCTTAGCCACGATGCCTCAAGCATACCGGCTCAACCTTAAGAATTCTACCTCAGACCGACATGACTTATTCCCGAACCAAATTTCGTAAACGCCTTCCTCTCAGCATCAATATAATCGTCCCAACATACTTTTTCCGATAAGTCGCTTTGAAATAATCCCAAGTGAGATCATCCATCGCAAGACATTCCCGAACCGTGAGCCACCACTGTATGACTCATCTCGAGAAGCGATACTACCCCTTTTAGTTTCTCCTCAGGCGTCAGATCCAAATTGTCCATGATTCGCTCCATCGCCTCCAACCAATACTCAGCTATATTGGGCGCCACTCCAGATACACCTCAGAATACCTCAGCTCCATTGGTTAGGAGCCGCTTAGATACAGATTTTCAAGGTCCCGTACCTCCACCTGCTCCAGCCACTCTTTCAAGCACTCGTAGCATCGCTTGCGACACTGCATCATCCCCCGTCTGATCCTAGTGCTCAACACCAGCAGCTGGTGGTGGTGGTATCTCATTCTCTGACCCTTGACCAGACCTAACTGGTTCTGATACCTGCCTCTACCATGCCCTCGCACATTACGACCACGTCCCTTAGAACTCATGTCTATAATCAAAATTTAATCTGTTTAAGAAATCTTATGCATTAGTTTCTGTTCCACTGATTACCCACGAATAAGTTTTATGTAACGAAGTTTAGTAGTAGTTCTTTCGATCATTACAAAGTTTTTGTTTCAAGTCTTTTACCCTAATTCAGTGAATCATATTCAATCATCAATAACATCCTCCACCCACACTCCGCTTGTAGGGGTATTCTCGTCATTTCACTACTCGGGGGTATTTTCGTAATTTAACCTATCGGGGTATTTCAATAATAAATCAGGGTTAATTTGGAAATCTTTACAAATCATAGGTATTTCAAAAATTCCAAAAATTGGAGGGGATTTTGGTAATTTCATAAACTAGGGGTACTTTTGTAATTTTACAAATCAGGGGTAATTTGGTCAATTTACAAGTCAGGGGTATTTTGGTCATTTTGAAACCATGGTTTAATTTTAGGTTGTACAAAACAAGGTGGTGGTCCTTTCGGGTTTTAGTTATCGATTTAGCCCGTGAATAAGTCGTCCCGCTTAGAGTGAACCGTCACTACGCACTGTAAGATTCGAGTGAAGAGGAGGTGAGTCACTAGGATCGCTTAAATACCAAGCTCCCCTTGAATCCATTCCTAGACATGCGCACAATAGTTGCCACACCCTTAATCTTAGCGACGTACTCACAGGTTTGTTTAGTTAATATTTAAGTCTTTTTGTTTAGTTGATATTTAAGTCTTATGTAATTTTTGGGTTGGAGTAGGCTATTCCTAGGGTTCAATAACTCCTAACCTACTAATCTACGATCCCAAAATACCAATTTCTTCCACATTCAAATCACACAAGGGTTAGGTATACTTACCTGAGCGGATTGGTGCCGGAGACTCGGTGCCATGCTGTTCAAACCCTATACATTTCCCACAAAACTTTTCAAATCCCTACTTTTAAACATTTTGGGCCTCGAGCCCACAGCTGAGCTTTTGAACTTGGCTCTGATACCAAAATTGTAACACCCCAAACTCGATCAATACACTATGACCAGATCTGGTATGTCACGGAGTGAAAACATTTGAATAAACCAGTTACCGATTGAATTTTATTGAAAATCTGTTGGTTGTTACTAGTTTTTTTTAGAAATCATAAAAAAAATCAAGTGAAATGAGCATGGTCGAGTTGAAACCATTTTCATTTGGAGTTGTTTGAAACTTTAGGTTTGGAATCATCTATGTTAACTTTGTTATTTACCTTGTGAATAATGTTACCCGATGGTAACGTTTGAAAAACCCGATATCGAGCAAATTTTTGAAAGTATCGATTTAATCCCAGTTTTTTAAGCAATATCAAACTATTAATCACATGCATAAGATAGGTAAATTAAAATAAAAGAAGTAAAACCCAAAATAATACTTAGCGGCCTTATTACAAAACCAAAACCAAATTGGAAGAAAATAAATAAAACTGAAATAGTATTTTAAAAGCAAAGCCCGAAACTAGCATGCATGGTCACCTCGAGTCCTCCCCGGCTCCATATCCGCAATCTGCGCCTCATCTGTAAAATATAAGGGAAGGGGGTGAGTCACCGAGACTCAGTGTGTAAATCCCTAACCCGATAGTGCAAGCACTTACGCAAATCATCAGTATAACATGCAAATCATGCAAACCCCATAACCTAACTATCCAATCTCCTTTATCTACCCCGTGTGGTCAAAACCACTGGTGGTCAAAACCACTGGTGACCGTAGCCACATATATATATATATCGGTGTGGTCAAAACCACTAGTGACCGTAGTCACAAATCAAGTGATGGGGCCAACCCATCGCATGGTCAAAACCATCGATGACAATCCCATAATTAATCATGTGGGCCAACCTCCGTGGTACCAAACCACCGGACGAGTCACAATATTCATATGTGGTCAAAACCACCGTGGTCAAAACCAATGGGACCGAGTCACAAATTATAATATCAAAGACGGGCCAACCTGCCGTGTGGTCAAAACCACCGTGACACCCAAATAATTCTTCCCTCCTCTCAACAATCCCACCATCATGACCATAACAATCGTGGCATAATAACACATGATGATGCAAATAACATATGGCATAACATTAATCAATGACATGATAGCATATAACGAGATCTATAATCAGGGGACTTACCAGAAGTCCATGCTCATGCCTACAAGGCATATCTACCAATTTTAATGGCTACAACAATAACACAATAAACATATCATACTAACGAAGTGTGTAAGCGTTACACACTTGACTATTTGCGAATCTAGCAAAATCCCTAAACTACGATCTATTCCCAAACCAATAGAACCCGAAGATCCCAAAACGGTTGCCTCCTCCCTTCCTGTATTCAGCCAACACTAAAATCATTAGCAAAGAGGCCATTGGCTTTACAACCAAATCCTGAAGGGTTAACGCACAACCATAATCCTTACCTTAACACTTTCCGAATACTAGCCGCAACCCGAGGTATGCGAGACTGATCTTTCCCCTACAATCGGCCAACAGTAACACTTAATCTTTATAGCCTTCAGCTTTTCAAATAACTAAGAGACAGATTGGATCAGAAAGAAACCTTACCACTGACTTACTGGAGACGATTGACAGAGAAAAGATGACTCCGATCTACTGCTTCAAAATCCCGGAGATCCAAAAAAAACCAATTGCATTGTTGATTAAAATCAAGACAAATACCAAAATTTGACTTTTGTTCTACACATGTCGACAGGGAAAAGTAAGTGAGAATAGAGGAGATTTGATCATGACAGACTTACCAACTCCAAACCGATCAAGGGAGATCTCTGCTTGATTGATATTCGGCCAAAAATGAGAAGGGGAGAGTTTGAGAGATTTCGGCAATGGCTTAAGAAAACAATTGAGATTTGGCCAAAGTGGAAGGAGAGAATGGGAGAAAGATGAATGGTATTCGACCTTGGTTTAAATAAAAGAGACTAAGGGAGTTTTGACAAGAATGAGGAAAAAGAAGAAGCTTTCAGCACAAGAAAGAATGAAGAGAAAAGAATGTTGTTGATGGGGTTTTGAAACAAGTATGAGAGAAAAGAAAAGAAGTTAATGGGGAGAGGGAGATTCAGCTAGATGCCTAAGAGTCAAATGGTGCAACAAGGGAAGAATTCGGCTAGTCTAAAAGGGGGGTTTCAGCTTAGCTCACCACCGAATGCCCTATGGCATAAGCTACCCGAAAATGTCACTAGAAATTTTGGCACTCCCATCCCTAGTCTCCCAACCGATTACTCTTCCTCAAACAAAAGTCCAGATTTTGGCAAACTCCCTGAATCACTCCTGGCCAACCATTCACATGAGTTTTAATCTCACAAGCTCCAAAATTCTCTCTTCTCCACTAGTTTGAATTAGTTTGATTTAATCAACAGTTATCTGACGGAGTTTGAGCTGAGCCCAACTCCTCCCTCCTTGGCGTGAAAATAATAAGCAGAAAATGAGATTTTTGCTGCTCGAACCTGATCCCTCCCTGCATATGGCATCACCAACCAAGGCCCTAAGTGGCGCCTCTTTGCCACTCTACCAAGGCTTTACTTGGGTCACAACACACCAGGAATATCTTTTAACCCCTAACTTCCTTAGCTCCTTATTCCTGAGTGCCAAAACAAAAATTTTAGCCATGACTCAAGCCTAACCCGAGGTCATGCCTAGACCCCAATACACCCTAAACTAGCACCGTAAGCATATCACATGCAAACACACAAAATGCAGAGACCCCGATTTAAGGATGTTACAATTATTACCTGAGAGGGGTAAAAAAATTGGGGTAAGTTACATAGAACTCAGTGTATAACTCACTTACCTTAGTCCACTGGGCCAAAACCATTTAAGCATTTATTTAGGCCTAAGCCCATTACAATTATAATAATTTAGCATGTATAAAATGCAAGTGATATGCAATTCCCAAAACCAAACCGAAATTTTCATCTGCTACACACCACCGCACTCAACCAAAGAAACCCAGTGGGGAGCTTTAGTCACCCACCCCGCCAACACACCGAAGTAGGCATTAAGCCGTATTTCAAATTTCGTGGACAAGTCACCGGATTCATAGAGTTTACATGGCATTTGCCATTTTTCAGAATTGTGGCAGAGCCAACAAAATATTGTAGCAAAGCTACCAGAACTTCTCTTCTTCAAATAGCCCAACCTATGCAATCATGTATATAATATGCATAACAATCCATTCATATAATTATTCCAACATAAGGCCCATTATAAAAGTTATTACAATCTGGCCCATTTCATATTTTGGCCCACGAAATCTCATATCATAGATGACCCATTTATCAATTATCATATATGGCCCAATTATCAAATATCACATATGGCCCATTTATCGATTATCACATATGGCCCATTTATCAATTATCACATATGGCCCAAATTGTCCAATTATCAAATATCACATATGGCCCAATTATCAAATATCACATATGGCCCAATTATCACTTTTATCGAATTAGCCCGTTAAGGGCAATTTCATAATTTTCATGATCTTAATACCAATTTCAAAACTGTTATCATTAAGATGATAAATATGCTATTCTTCTCGATTTCACTAACTTGTGATTTTATCCACCGATTTATACGATATAGTCATCTAACCCATGAGATACGGTGTGAGATTACACACCTGATTACGGTGAGAACTACACTTTCCCGCTCGTCGATATTTAAACACATATCACGATGGATTAGAACACTAATATTTAATATAAAACTATTCTAATGTTAAGCGATCTAGATCTTACCTTGGAATCTTGAACAACTACTATTTGCGATTTCTCTCCGATCAAAGGTTCAGAACCACGAGTATCGTGGGTACGTACGGCTTTGAATAATTGATTTTCACAGGATGAGGGTCCACAACTCGGTGGAAAGTCTCAAATTCCCGAAACAGTCCTTCTCTTAAACTTAGGGGGAATAGCGAAACCACCCTTCTTTCGAACACTATTTACTGCCCTTTTTGTCCATATCTTGATTGTCTCACAAATATCCTCGTTCCACAATATGACAATCGAGTGATAACGTCCCCTAAAACGAAATCGATTAATAAACCATTTATATCCATATGTCGAGTAATATGAAAATCCTTAATAATCCCTTACCTTAACACCTTAATTCGATTCCAACGATTTATGACGCTATTTAACACTTGAGTTTCGCCCTCCACTAAGTTTCTATGATAGAGAAAAGATTAGAATGAGATATGGTATGATGATGGTCTCAATCCAAAAGGTCATCCCATACCACGATAGATTCGGACAAAAGAAAGGGAAAATAACAATTCCAAAATATTGTACTAGCCATTTACCGATTGATTAAAGTGTGAGTAGAAAGAAAATGATTGAGAAGGAGATATGTGAGTTGTAGAAGATTCTTGTTATGAAGGGAAATTGAAGGAGATGGTGCTTAGTAACATTCGCCATGGTAAAAATAAAAGGAGAAAAATGTTTAAGAGATTTTGTAAGGAGAAAGATATGAAGAAGGGTAAAGGAAAATAAGGTGTTTAGGTTTCGATTCTTTTCAAGAATGGAAGATGAACAAAGAAATGAGTTTGAGGCTTGTGTGCATTCGAAAAAAAGAAAAGAAAAGAGAAAATGGCCTTCCAAGGTCTTGGTGATTTCAGCACTAGGGAGAAATGGTTTAAGAGAATAGGCAAAATAAGACCGAAATGGTCAAAATATGAAATGATTAAAGAAAATCAAAGATATTACCTATTGCTCAAGGTGCATTTAGCTAAGGAGAGGAAATGGAAAGAAAAGTTTTGGAGAAAAGCACAAAAATGTCCAAATGCCAAAATGACCAACTAACACCTAAACCTTACCAAAGCCTTCAAAAATTTCGGTCACCCCCTAGCCCCTAAAACTATCCAAGTACATAGCCTTAAAGTCAAAGTTTGACCACTCCAAACTTTTCAAAACATCTTCCTCGATATGTGCCTTATGTTCCCCCTACATACCTTATTCAAATGATTCCTTTCCCTAAGTTAACACTTGCCTTTTTCCCATGGTCTTCTTGCCATAAAAATTTAATCCCACTCATCCTAATCCTTATCCATGACCGACACATGCTAAGAAAAAGAAAAAATAAAAGCTTTCAAATTGCATGGTAGGAGATTCAAACCTCTCTCCTCAAGTAAACATACATGGGCCAATACCACCTTGCTACTAGCTTATCTTATGCTAGTTTTTGACACTTAAATTTACTTAAACCTCAAAGTCACTTGATCCTTTTCAAATAAATACCCTTACTAAAATTTATTCTAATTCCAAATAATTCTCAAGTCTTCTCAAGACTATACTAATCATGCAAAATTTAATTATACACATGTTAAGCACTAAAACATGCATCATAACAATACTCAAATTTTAGGATGTTACAACATTTATGTTGTTTTTTTTTTTATTTTCCTTAATTCTGGTTTGTTTTGGGCCCGGGCATAAATGAGCTATTACAGCTGCCCCTCTTTGCTCATTGTCGTGTAACGAGAATAGAGTAAAGACTATAAAAAGCCCAATTTTGCCCTGTCTTTACCAAGCCTCGACTTCATGGTCCTCGCCTTTTTCCACTGCAACTTCAATAGTATTGGAAATTCATCTTGACTTCAATTAGTCTGATGTCTTCAATCTGCTTCCTGCAACTTCAAGAAGATGAGATCTTTTGTCTGTAGTCTACTCCGCTATATCTTTAGGGAGATAAGGCTGAAAGTGTCTTTCGATCTGCTTCCTGCAACTTCAGAAAGATAAGATCTTCTGTCTTCAGTCTACTCCGCTGTAGCTTCAAGGAGATAAGGCTGAAAGTTTCTTTTGATCTACTTCCTTTAACTTCAAGAAGATAAAATCTTCTGTCTTCAGTCTACTCCTTGTAGCTTCAAGGAGATAAGGCTGAAAGTTTCTTTTGATCTGCTTCCTTTAACTTCAAGAAGATAAAATCTTCTGTCTTCAGTCTACTCCGCTATAACTTAAGGGAGATAAGGCTAAAAGTTTCTTTTGATCTACTTCTTGCAACTTCAAGAAGATAAGATCTTCTGTCTTCAGTCTACTCCACTGCAACTTTAGGGAGACAAGGTTGAAAGTGTCTTTTGATCTGCTTCCTGCAACTTCAAGAAGATAAGATCTTCTGTCTTCAGTCTACTCCACTGCAACTTCAGGGAGATAAGGCTGAGAGTGCCTTTGATCTACTTCCTTCAACTTCAGAAAGATAAGATCTTCTGTCTTCAGTCTACTCCGCTGCAACTTTAGGGAGATAAGGCTAAAAGTGCCTTTGATCTATTTCCTACAACTTCAGGAAGATAAGATCTTCTGTCTTCAGTCTACTCCACTTCACCTTCAGGGAGATAAGGCTAAAAATGCCTTTGATCTACTTCCTACAACTTTAGGAAGATAAGATCTACAAATTCACCGATATTGCTACACCGTCTGTTGAGGGACATGTCCTGTAGACTCGGTTTAGTATGTTTATGTCACATGACTTAAGATGCTATGATTAGAATGAATCAAATGCTTCTAGCTACATGTAACATGTCATGAATATGATTCCTTTTAAAGGGTTAGGATTAAGACGCAATGATTGGAATGAATCAAATGCACCTAATGAAATTTGCTATGTTACAAAAATGCTATGAGTATGATTCCTACTCTAGGTGTTATCACTCATTTGTTCTTCATTCTTGTTCATCAATCATGCTTTGCTCAACAAGCTTGCCCCAATGTAATTTCTGAACCCATCTCCGCATTAAATCTTGAGAACACAAGGCTGGTTCCATGCTACCACAATTGAAACTTTTTCAATCTGACCTATTTGAAATTTTCTAGGTATAAGGTTTATTTCAACCCATTCCACCACAATTCAGGTTTTCTTAGTTCGTCACACCATTCCTCGATTGTTATGACTTGATGACATCACTTACTTTTATCACATCAACTTATTTACTTTGTCCATTTATCGATCCGACAAAGAATTTAGAGAAATAGTCTTTATCCAGACTCCTCTCTCAAATATATGCACATGGAAATTCTAAACAATTGTCCTGTTTTGGTTCCTTGTCTTATCTAGAAATTTTCAAAGTAATATGTACAACATCTTTTTGTAAAATTATTAGTTCATCAATCATTATTTCAATGCAACACATTTATGAATAATGGGTAATAAATTGATCTAAAAAAGAGTTGAAATTGAATAAATTATCAGAAATACAAAGAAAATTAACTGAGAACATATCTTTGAGAAGAAAAAGAATCCCAAGATAGTAAAATGAATAGGACAAAAATCAGATGCCCTAGATACTGCCGTTTGAACTTCTATATACAAACTCTATGAAGACTTTCTCTGAGCCCAACATGTGTTTAGAAGACCCAAAGTACTTTGTTAATGCCCTGATATGCAACATTCTTCATTTCAATGTTGATTCAAGTGTAGCAAGATGACTTCTTGTCCATTTAGAATTGAGCCGCCCTTTTCGGGTTTTCAACTCAAAACCCCTTTGGTCTCAAGGCACCCTTTGCGGGTTTTCACCTTGGCCTCTCCATTTTTCACTTCTTTTTTTCAGAAACTCAAAGTGCCCTTTGCGGTTTTCACTTTGGCCTCTTCTCCTTTTCAAGCAAAATATTTTTTGACTATGTCAGAGTTCACAAGGTTGGGTAAACTTTTCCCATCCATCTCCGTCAAGATCAGTGCCCCTCCAGAGAAAACTTTCTTTACCACATATGGTCCTTCTCAATTCGGCATCCATTTTCCTCTGGAATCCTTTTGTATGTGAAGGATCTTTTTCAATACAAGGTCCCCCTCATGAAACTCTCTTGGGCGAACTTTCTTATCATAGGCTCGCATCATTCATTTTTGGTACATCTGACCTTGACGAATAGCCCTTAGCCTCTTTTCTCAATCAAATTCAACTGATCATACCTAGCTTGGATCCATTTAGCCTCATCCATCTTTATTTCTGACAAAACTCAAAGAGACGGTATTTCCACTTTAATAGGTAGAACTGCCTCCATCCCATAAACCAACGAGAAAGGCGTTGCCCTAGTAGAGGTTCTGACGAACGTCCGATAAGCATAGAGTGCAAACGGTAGTTTCTCATGCCAATCCTTGTAAGTCTCAGTCATCTTTCCTACTATCTTCTTGATGTTTTTGTTGGTCGCTTTCACTGCCCCATTCATTTTTGGACGATACAGAGATGAGTTATGGTGTTTGATCCTAAATTGACTACAAACTTCTGCTATCGTACTGTTGTTCAAGTTCAATGCGTTGTCTGATATGATCCTTTCGGGCATTCCATATCGACAAATAATCTCCTTCTTCAAGAATTGACTGACTGCTAACTTGGTGACACTAGCATAAGAAGCAACCTTTACCCATTTCGTGAAGTAGTCAATTACCAAAAATATGAACCAATGCCCATTCAAAGCTTTCGGTGAGATTGGTCTAATAACATCCATGCCCCACATGGAAAAAGGCCATAGAGAAGTCATAACGTGGAAAGGTGATGGAGGCACATGAATTTTATCTCCATAGATCTGACATTTATGACATCTCTTCGCATAGTTGATACAATCACCTTTAATGGTAGACTAATAATACCCAAATCACATTATCTGTCTGGTCATTGTGAATCCATTAGCGTGTGTTCCACAAACGCCTTCATGAACCTCTTCCAGGATTTTCTTAGCTTCTACAGCATCAATGCATCTCAACAATACTTGATCTTTTCTCTTTTTGTACAAGATATCCCCGTCTAAAACATAGTTAGAGGCCAATCTTCTTAAAGTCCTTTTCTCATTCTTAGTAGCATGTTTCGGGTATTCACGATTTTTTACGAATCGTAATACATCCTGATACCAAGGGTGATCATATTTTTCCTTTTCTTTCACATTATAAAAATGAGCTGAAACTTCAAAGATACTCATCTAAATAGGTCCATATCCTCTAGTCTGTTTACTTTGATCATAAAAGCTAGGGTCGCCAAGGCATCTGCCATCTGGTTTTAATCGCGTGGAAGATAATTGAAAGTAATGTCATCAAACTCCTCAATCAATCCCAGAACTATTTTCGGTAATCAATTAGTTTGGGATCTCTTGTCTCTTATTCTCCTTTAAGCTGGTAGATTACTAGGGCAGAGTCTCCATATACGTCTGGCACTCTGATCTTACGCTCTAAGGCTGCTTGAATTCCCATGATGTAGGCTTCATATTTTGCCATGCTATTTGTGCAATCAAAATCCAACTTGCATGTGAATGGATAATAATCGCCACTAGGGGATACCAAGATTGCCCCAATTCCATTTCTCACAGCATTTGCCGCTCCAGCAAAGTTTAGCTTTCATGGACAATCTTCAGTATTTGCCACATACATCAGCTCTTCATTTGGGAAATCAAAGCTCAAAGGTTCATAATCCTCCAAAGCTCTGCTAGCCAAAAATTCTGCTGCTGCACTCCATTTTATAGCCTTTTGGTTTACATAAACTATATCAAATTCAGACAGTAAAATTTGCCACCTTGCCATCCTTCCATTCAAAGCAGTTGACCCCATCATATACTTTAATGGATCAAGCTTCGATATTAACCAAGTAGTATGATATAGCATGTACTGCCTTAACCTCCGAGTTGTCCAGATCAAGCCGCAACACAATTTCTCAATTGACGAATATCTCATTTCACAATCAGTGAACTTTTTACTGAGATAGTATATTGCCCTTTCTTTTCTTCCAACTCATCGTGTTGTCCAAGCACACAACCCATGAAGTTATTGAATACTGAAAAATACAGTATTAATGGTTACTAGTGCATTTGATAGATACTATTTGACTTAGTTGAAAGCTCTCTGGCATTCATCGTCCCATACACCTTGGTTGTGTTTCTTGAGAAGACAAAATATGGGATCAAATTTCTCAGTTAATTGTAAAATAAACCGAGCAATATAATTTAACCTTCCAAGAAAACCTCGAACTTCCTTCTGAATGTGCAGTTGAGGCAATTCTTGTATAGCTTTAACTTTGTTTGAGTCAATTTTGATTCTTTTCTCGCTGACCACAAAACCAAGTAATTTCTCTGACCGAGCTCCAAAAGTACACTTTGTCGGGTTGAGCTTCAATTGAAATTTTCTCAACCTTAAAAACCACTTTTTCAGAACCTCAATGTGTTCCTTTTCCATTTGAGATTTAGCAATCATATCATCAACATATACTTCAATCTTTTGTGTATCATGTCGTAGAACAACGTTACTATGGCTCTTTGATATGTTGCCCAACATTCTTTAGTCCGAATGGCATTACTTTATAACAAAAAGTACCCCACAGTGTTATGAAAGTAGTTTTCTCCATATCCTCAGCTGCATCTTGATCTGATTATATCCTGAAATGCCATCCATGAAGGAAAAATGAAAATCCCGCCGTATTATCCACCAACGTGTCAATATGTGGTAAAAGGAAATTATCTTTTGGGCTAGCTTTATTTAAATCCCTGTAATCTACACACATCCGAACCTTTTCGTCCTTCTTAGGGAAAGGAACAATGTTGGCAACCCACTCTGAGTACTTGACCACTTGTAGAAAACCAGCATCAAACTATTTCTAGACCTCTTCTTTTATTTTCAACACTACATCAGGTTTCATCCTTCGTAGCTTTTGCTAAACTGGCTTGCACTTCTCTCTTATGGGAAGGCGATGTACTACAACGTTGGTACTTAACCCAGGCATATCTTGGTATGACCATGTAAAGACATCCTTAAATTATCGTAGTAACTCAACAAGGTCTTATTTTGTCTACTCAGCTATGCGCGTCCCAATTTTCACAACCTTTCCTTCCTCCAATGCTATGTTTTCTACCTTCTCTTCATGTGGTAAAATTTGTTTCTCCTCTTACTTTACCATCCTCAACAAATCTAGGGATAAATCATAATCTTGGTCACCTTCAAAATATTGAGATTCCTTGAAACACATGTCTTGCTCAAAGTGGACCTCTGGATCTGTATTATCATTACTCACATCATTGATATCTAGGGACCTATAATGGGTACCAAAGAATGTACAAAGAACAAATGAATTCGAAGATAACTATTCACATGATATGTATAAGAAATAAAAAATTTGGAATGAAATTAGAAAGTCAAAAGAATAAAACTGAAAGAATATTTGCTCAAGTTGACTATCAAAATGTATTTTATTGAAATAACAATTTCTGAACATGAGCCTATTTCACAAAAGAAATCTTATTGTTCCTAGGCTAAAAACAACAAGAGCGTTCTAAATATTACTCTGTATAATCTCTAAAAACTATAGGAAGTTCCTCTGCAGTCCAATTGTTCAAAACGCTTCCAGGCTCATAAGGGCGAATGCCCAACATGTTTCTTTGTTCAACTTCTTCCTCGTGTATGGCATTGATGTGAGGATTTCCCAATAGCCCTCTTTCAAGGTGAATTATCCTTCTGGATATAAAGGTGTGGGATATATGGGGGAATATCATCAATTCCCACTGGACATCTTCTCCATTCAGACGTGCCTTTCTTCTCTCCTGTTTCTTCTCTGTTTCTC
This sequence comes from Gossypium rotundifolium, assembly GCA_025506655.1. Lineage (NCBI taxonomy): Eukaryota > Viridiplantae > Streptophyta > Magnoliopsida > Malvales > Malvaceae > Gossypium > Gossypium rotundifolium. The sequence continues at coordinate 31,619,322 of CP106727.1, read as the reverse complement.
TTCTTCTCTGTCTAACATCTGGCTTAAAACCCAAGCCAAAACAATCCTCTTTTCTTTCAACATCGTCACTTGAACTTCCCCTTAGAGATGTCTGCCCCATCATTTTCCTGGTAAGGCTCCTTTCCCCACCATCATTTGTAAGCCCATCCTCGTGGTCTTGGATATCTTGGCACCAAAACTTTATTTCCTTCCAAATGAATGTTGCAATGACGAACTCTAAAGACCGAAAAGAACACTCAATGGCCTCTTCATTTGTTTCTACATATGGTATATCATTGGTAACAATCGCTACGATATCTTCCTCCACATTTATAGTAACCAAATGACCATCCGTTACCAGTTTCAGCTTTTGGTGCAAGGATGAAGGCACTGCCCCTGCTAAATGAATCCAAGGTCTTCCCAACAAGCAGTTGTAAGAGGGCTTTATATCCATCACTAGAAAGTCCACCTCATATGTGTTTGGTCTGATTTGCAACAGTATGTCAATTTTTCCCATCACTTTTCTCTCTGTGCCATCAAACCCTCTCACTATGTTCTAGCTGTCTTCATGTGAGAACTGTCTATCGGCAACCTCTTTAGTGTCGACAACGACAAGACTTTCAAGGCTGATCCATTGTCAATTAGCACTCTTGGTAGAGTATATCCCTTACAATGAGTAGATATGTGTAGGGCCTTGGTCGATCCCATACCCCCAAGTGGAATTTCATCGTCACTGAAGGAAATAAAGTTGTTAGCACTTATGTTACTAACTAATCGGTCAAGTTTATTGACAGATATATCTTTAGTAACATAAGTCTCGTTCAGCACTTTCATCAAAGCCTCATGATGAACTTTCGAACTTAAAGTAAAGCTAGCACCGATATGAGAGCCCGTTGTTTACGTAATTGCTCCACCACGCTGTATTCACTATGCTTTAGGAATTTTAAAAATTCTTTAGCCTCTTCTTCCTTTACAGGTACGTTGATAAGGGTATCAAGTCCTTTCTCTGATTCAATTCCCATATTCTTTGATTTTACTGGCTCTGTTCTGACGTTCACCTAGTTGTAATGCCTCCCATTTCGTGTGTAAAATCCTTCTCTTTGAACCTCCTTGAAAGTGCTAGCCGAGTTTTCTACTCCTGGTTTCATCACGTTACAATTGCAATTCCATGGTACCATTTTGTTATCCTTGTAAGGAAAGGACACATGTCTCTTGATTACAACTTTAGGTGCGATTTGTGCTCCGCCTTCTGTATTTCTCTGTTGGGAAACAATGATCCTCGGATAATTGAATTTTTGAGTTGTCAATTCTCCTTTGGTTGCATGTATGTTTCCTCCCTCAGAGCCTTCTTCATAAAACTCCAGCTCCGTATTATTCATGAGGCTTTGTACCAATATTCTAAACTCAACACATTTCTGGATCTCATAAACTTCAGCTTTGTGGAATTCACAATAGTTCCTTGATTCTTCACCTCCTTCCTCGAGACTTTATTTTATCAGTCCCCTTCTTACCATTTCCTTCCACACTATTTTCAACGGAGTTTTTACTTCTGAGACATCTCCTTTAATCTGTCTCACAACATTTTCCCCAATCACATTTATCCCCTTGTCTCCGTGGTTGGGTAATGGGTTCTTCGCATTAGGTGTATCATCAAACTTGACAATCCACAACTTGATGAGCCTCTCAACTACCTTTTTGAATGTAGTGCAGTTTTCTATCGAATGCCCCTATACTCCCGCGTGGTAATCACACTAAGCATTGGAGTCATACCGTTTAGGATATGGGGGCTATAACGACTGTAGATAGTATGAGGACACTACACGTGCATCGAACAAACTTTGATATAGCTCCTTATACGTCATTGGGATTGGCATAAATTAGAGCTTTTCAGAATTTTGTCTAAGGCCTGATTCTTGTCTTGTCGACCCTTGTTGCCCAGCAGTAACTACTTTTGGCTGGCTAACAGTGACTGCTTTGAGTACCCTTTGTTGTATGTACTCGTATTGTTCACCTTGTTGTCTTTTCTCCTAGGAGCAGATCTTCTAGTGGTTTCTCCTGCTTTAATTTTACCACCCCTCATGGCGTTTTCTATCATTTCACCTACCATCACTATATTTGCGAAGCTTTTGGTGGAGCTTCCTATCATATGGGTGATAAAAGGTACCTTTAAGGTGTTGATAAATAGCATAGTGGTTTCCTTCTCCAAGAGAGATGGTTGAACTTGCATGGTAACTTCCCTCCATCTTTGTGCATATTGCCTGAAACTTTCATTCGATTTCTTTTCCATGTTTTGCAACATGATTCTATCAGGCGTCATGTCTGTGACATGATTATATTGCTTCATGAAGGCTTGAGCTAAGTCTCTCCATGAGCTAATATTAGCACGACTAAGTTGATTGTACCACCTAGACGCTGCTCTCGTCAAACTGTCTTGGAAACAATGAATCAAAAGTTGATCATTGTTCACATAACCAGTCATCCGTCTATAAAACATAGTGATGTGGGCTTCAGGGTAACTAGTTCCATTTTACTTCTCAAATTTTGGCATCTTGAATTTATGAGGAAGTACCAGATCTGGAACCAAACTCAAGTCCTTCACATTAATACCATGATGATGATCGTCATTTTCTAGAGCCTTGAACTTTTCCTCCAACCATCTACAACGATCCTCTAATTGCCTTGAGGCTTCAGCTCTTATCCCTTTCCTCTCTACTATATCCAAATCATGGATAACGGGGTTAGCAGGGTTATCTTTTGGGCTGGATCCTAAGCCCATTTGGAAGTTAATGGGTGGTCTGGTATCAGTTTGCCCTTATTGAGGCCTAAATGTGACAGATGGCCTCTAAGGATATTCTTTAGGCTATGCTGGCGCATGTGGTAGGGTAAAACCCAGGGGATTGCCTTCACTCTCTTCTCCAGTAATAGCCATGTGACCCTTTCCTTTTCCATCATGCCACTCATCATTTGGTCCATTTGAGCCATCATGTTCCTTTGAGCCTCCAACATCTGGTCCCTCATCTCTTCTTGAAGTTTTGTCATTTGCTCTCGCATCTGGTCTTGTATGTCTCTTTGGAATTGTTCCAATCTTTGATCCATTTTCTTCAATTTGGCATGTGTACCGTAAGGATGTTCAGCTTCCAGATTTTCCTTCCCTTTTTCTTTCTCTCTCTTTCTGTTATAATTTCAACTAATTAGACTCTCTCTATGAACTTATATGCATATGATATGATGTAATGCAAATGCATGAATGCAAAGAGGCATCGATTCTAAATCAACTTCACTTTAGAAAACTTTATTAGAAAACAAAATCCTTTACATAAAACGAACTACAAATATGGTTTCGCTCTAAGTCCTAAAGTTTTAATTTTTCCAAACAAAGAAGTTAACTCTTGACTACGATCCGATTGTAGCTCATATTTCATGCTCAATACATCAGACTGTGCTGCTAAAGTCTGTAGGTGATCAGCTACCTCTAGACCCTGAACTATAGCTTCAACCATGAGGTAATCCCGACTCCTAACTTGATACTAAGAATGGTAAAGCTCCTCTTTCCAACGCCCTTCTCTAGTTTCAAGAAGTTCAATCCGGAGTTCGCAACTGTGCAATGCTTCTTCTAACTCTTCGATTCTACCCTTCATTTCCTCGATCTTGTTTAGGCTTGACTTTAACTCGATCACGGAATTACGGCTTCGATGGTGATGAAGAGACCATCAAAGTTCAGGTACTCTAACTTTTAATTCTTCTTTTTCACTTCAACTTTCTGACAAACTCTTCTCTAAGACCTCATTTTGCGCTTGTCTTTCTTGAAATTTCCTCTTCCAATAGTCAGCTTTGGCCTTTTCCTCTTGGACCTCTTATTGCCACTATTCCGAAGACTTCCCCAATCCAGCATTCTTCATCGATAGACACATCTTCTTATATTCAGCCTTCAAACTATCTCGATATTCCTTTTCTCCTTTCTTACTTTCTCAGCTTCTGATTTTTTAACATCCACATCTAACCTCAAGTACATCTTTTCTTCTTCTAGCTTCTCTATATTCTTTTCGAGTTCTAAACTTTGCCTCTCAAAGTCTTGCTTTATAATATCTAACTCCGATGGGACTACTTGTAAATACTCCTTCATCGACCGAGCACCCTCCAAACTTGGCCCAGGGATGTTATCATTGATCCTCTTATTCGACCACTCATTATATTTTGGGGTCATCATCGGCCCTCTAGTCAATATCTTCATACGGCGAACTTGCTTCCAAGCCTCAGAAATCTCTCGAATCTTCTTCTTATAATTATCCTCCTTATACGAGAAATCACTTTAAGCTAACCTATATGTCACCAGTACGAGCTGTCTTGCTTTGTATTGCCTTAGAATGAGCAGCGGTGCGTATCCAACAACTCCCCATACTCCAGGCAGAGGTACCCAATCAAAATTTTCACACCGATAAAGGACTTCGTCAGGAACTATCCAAGGGGCTTTCCACTTAACATCTTCCTCTCAGAGATTTTGAAGAATTTCCCTCCATCTTTCTTCTGATATGTCGTCTCTCCTTGTCGTAGTTGTGGCTTCCTTTAAGGGAGAATAACTTTCAGAGAACACTCGGTAAGGAACCTTGTCGACCTTCTAAAAATGGCTGTGAAACCAAACCATTAATAACTGTGTGCATCCAATGAATCTCCCTTCACCAGCTCTCCGACATGCATTCAAAGATCTAAACATCTCGGCTAATATCGCAGGTATAGGCGTGACTCCTTTGTTAAGTCGGTCGAATAAATCAGTCATTGCTTCATCTATATGCCTTAGAGCTTTGGGGAAGATCACCAAACCATAAATACATAAGGCGAAGACGTCGATCTTCTTCTTTTCATCTGGATGTGCTAGGATTAAGTCTCTGAGACTCACCCAGGGTATACATTTACCTTCACCTTTCTCTTGGATTCTAGCTATAACCTACTGTTCACTCATCCCTATGATACTTATCAACTTCTTCATAAAAGTTGGAACATTGGCAGCCCTAAAATAAGCTTTGTCGATTTAGAACCTCGGACAGCGAAACAAGTTCGTATATTCCTCCAGCTTGGGCATTAGATCTACTTCCCCAAAAGTGAAACAGCTATAAGCAGAGTTCCAAAACAAAGTCATAGCCCGAAATAGATGGTTATCTACCTTAATGTTGAGCAAGTAAGGTAGATCACCATAATAACGATAAAACATCTGCTTTGACTCATCATCCCACTAGGTCTATATCTCTTTCAACTATTAGAACTCATTCTGTGTAGTACTAATATGAGTAAAATCCTATAGTTTAGATACATACCCGTCAGTTAAGCTATTCCCTTTCTCTGATTGTATTTGCTCTAACTATGTGCGAACAGGTGCATTATCTCCCACTTTATCAAGGAACTCATTCTCCATAACCAGCTTTCTAACTTAGAAACTGGCCGTGAATCGATACCCCTAAAAATATGAAATAACATGCACAAAAATGAAACACAACGAGTTAGTACCACAGAATAAAATATAAAGCAAGTGAAATAAATGCACACCTATCAAGGTAACTACTAAAATTTGGTATAGCTCTACCTAAGGTGAGTTCTTAGGGTTTGCTATATGCGGTTTAGTTCTAAAGTTGAGGTACCTGAACCCAGATTCCTCGATCCTCACCCATTATAGGCTCATATGGACCGAGTTCAGTTCAGGGGAATACATTTCCCTATGACCATACAGAAGTGAAAACTTCAAGAAGACATAGGTACAGATGTATTTTGGAAGCAGTCCACTAGCCTATGTGGAGGTGAAAACCTCACAAAGGCATAGCTTCTCGCTCCCACTTAAGGGTGTGATCACGACGGTCATGCAGTGCAATGCAAAGAGATATATTTTAAAATCACATAAAAGGATCATGTTTTTTTTAAAAAGAAATCAAAATTTTAAATTCGAACAAAAAGACATGAAATTATCGATTTTATGGCTTGACTCTCCTATTTGTCCCCAGTAGAGTCACCAAGCTGTCAAAACCATTTTTAAAGATTTATAAAAAAAACGGGGATTGACTTTAAAAAAAAAAGGGAGTCACCACCAATCCCTTTTTACTTATGTGTGATTGGATCACCTTGCAAAACATTTTATTTTAAAACATTTGATTTTGGTCCACGAAAAACTAGAAAATGGGTTCGGGAGTTGGTTAGGTATGAGGAAGGGTTAGCACCCCATAACGTCCAAAAATTGGTACCTAATCGATAGAATCCTGTCCAAATGTTTGAAATTTAGTAACATTTAAAATATAACAAAAAAAAACTAAACAATTTGATTTAAAACTTGAGATTTCTTTGTTCCGAAAGAATACAAGCATCACATCCAGCACGTTAGGACACTATATTTTTAAACCCTCGTAACAAAAATCATATCATGATTTACAAAATTTTAGTAAAAGGGTATTTAGTTATTTAGTCAAACGGAAAATCGAAACCCAGCACATTAGGGCACTATTTCTAAATTTATAAATACTAAACATTGCCTTATTTTAAAACCTTTAGGTAAATACAGTAATTTTGCAAAATGCATTTTTATTTTAAAATGATGATCCCTATGAAAATATCGCATTCATGATATACTTAATTTCATATGACCATAGGCAATAAAGGAATAAAATATAAAATCACAATAAAAAAACTACATTAAGGCAGTCTCAAATAAAAAAGACCGAGATATATTAAAGATAGAGTATAAGAAGATGCGACTGGCAATAAAAAATGCTGGATTGGGAAAGACTTCGCAACAGTGGAAACAAGAGGTTCAAGAGGAAAAGGCCAAAGCTGACTATTGGGAGAGAAAGTTTCGAGAGATGCAAAAGAACTTAGCGAAAATTTTAAATGAAAAGGGAGAATTGCAAGCTAGAGTGGCCGAACTTGGACGGTCCCTTCATCACTACCGGAACCGTAATTCCGTGATCGAGTTAGAGTCAAGCCTAAACAAGATTGAAGAAATGAATGGTAGAATTGAAGAGTTAGAATCAGCACTGCACAGTTGTGAACTACGGATCAAGTGTCTTGAAACAAGGGAAGAGCATTTGAAGGAAGAGTTCCATCATTCACATGGTCAAATCAGAAACCGAAATTATCTCATGGGGGAAGCCATAGTTCAGATTCGAGAAGTAGAAGATTACCTACAGACTTTGGCAGTACAGGCTGATGTATTAAGCATGAAGTACAAACTACAGTCAAATAGTAATCAAAAGATAGTTTCGTTATTAGGGAAAATTAAGACTTTAAGACTTAGGGCGAAAGCTTATTTGTAATCTATTTTATGTAAAAGAATTTGTTTTCTGATAAAGTTTTCTACAATGAAGTTGATCAACATTGATGCTTCTTTCCATTCATGCATTTGCATTACATAACATCATATGCATTCAAACCTTTAGAGAGAGTCTAATTAGTTTAAATTATAGGAGAGAGAGAAAGTAAATCTGGAAGCTGAACACCCTTACGGTACACGAGCTAAGTCAAAAAAATGGACCAAAGGATGGAACAATTCTAGAGAGATATTCAAGACCAGATGCAAGAGCAGATGGCAAAGCTTCAACAAGAGATGATGGACCAAATGTTAGAGGCCCAAAAGAACATGATGGCCCAAATGGCCCAGATGATGAGTGGGATAATGGACAAAACAGGATAATGAGGATTTCCCTAGAGGATTTACTCCAACACATATGCAAGTTCAACATGAAGAATATCCCAGAAGGCCACCTGTCAAAATAAGGCCTCAACAAGGGCAAGCTAATACGAAAATGCTGCGAATTTTCAAGTTGGTATGGGATCCAACCCGTGAGACAATCCCGCTAATCCTGTTGTCCCTGATTTAGACATAGTAGAGGAAAGAGGATCAAAACTAAATCTACAAAACAGTTAGAGGATCGTTGTAGGTGGTTGGAGGAAAAATTTAAGGCTTTGGAGAACGCCGACCATTATCAAGGAATTGATGCAAAAGACTTAATCTTGGTCCCAGATTTGGTGCTTCCTCACAAATTTAAGATGCCAGGATTTGAGAAATACAATGGAACTACTTGTCCTGAAGCCCACATCACGATGTTCTATAGACGTATGACAGGCTATGTGAACAATGATCAACTTCTGATTCATTGTTTCCAGGATAGCTTGACAAGAGCAGCGTCTAGGTGGTACAACCAACTCAGTCACGCTAACATTAACTCTTGGAGGGATTTGGCCCAAGCCTTTATGAGGCAGTACAATCATGTTACAGATATGACGCCTGATCGGATCATGTTGCAAAACATGGAAAATAAATCCAACGAGAGTTTCAGGCAATACGCACAGAGATGGAGGGAAATAGCCATGCAAGTTCAACCACCTCTCCTAGAGAAGGAAACTACTATGTTGTTCATCAACACTCTAAAAGTGCCATTTATCACCCATATGATCGGAAGCACCACTAAGAGCTTTACGGATATAGTTATGGTAGGGGAAATGATCAAAAATGCCATAAGAGGTGGCAAGATCGAAGTAGGAGAAACCACTAGAAGACCTGCTCCTATGAAAAAAGAGAACGAGGTAAACAATGCGAGTATGTATAACAAAGGGTACTCAAAGGCAATTACTATTAATCAGCTGAAAGTAATTACTATCGGGCAATAGGGGTCTACAAGACAAGAATCAGGTCCCAAACAAAATACTGACAAAATCTAATTTATGCCAATCCCTATGACGTATAAGAAGCTGTATGATACTTTACTAGAGGAACGTATAGTGTCACCTTTTTATCTACAGCCATTACAACCCCCGTATCCTAAATGGTATGGCTCAAACGCTCAATGTGATTACCATGCAGGAATAACGGGGCATTCGATAGAAAATTGTACTACCTTTAAAAAGCTAGTTGAGAAGCTTCTTAAATTGGGAGTTGTCAAGCTTGAGGACATGCCCAATATGGCGAACCCATTACCCAATCATGGAGACAATGGGGTAAACGAGATTGGGGAGGATCATATAAGAAATACCAAGGGGGATATCTCGAGGTGAAGACCTCGTTGAGGATAATCTGAAAGGAGATGACAAGAAGGGGATAAATAAAATCAAGTCTCAGAAAAAGAAATGAAGAACCCAGGAACTATTGTGAGTTCCACGAAGCTGATGGACATGAGATCCAAGACTGTGTTGAGTTTATGGCATTGGTACAGAGCCTTATGGACAATAAGGAACAAGATTTTTATGAAGAAGGTATAGAGGGAGGAAATATATATGTAATAGAAGGAGAGTGGACTGGTCAAAAAGTCAATCATCCAAGAATTATTATTTCTCGACCAAAGAATACGGGAGGCAGAGCACAAATCGCGCCTAAAGTAGTAATTCAGAGACCTGTGTCCTTTCCTTACAAAGATGACAAGGCCGTACCATGGAATTATAATTGTAACGTGACGACACCGAAAGTAGTAATTGCAGCTAGCACTTCCAAGGAGGTCTAAAGAGAGGGATTTTATACGCGAAATGGGAGGCGTTACGATTCAGTAAACGTTAGAACTGAACCAGCAAAGTCAAAGGACTGCCCATTAAGCTAGAGAAAGAACTTGACACTCTTGCCAATGTACCTGTAAAGGAGGAAGAGGCTAAAGAATTTCTAAAATTCTTAAAGCATAGTGAATTCAGTGTGGTAGAGCAATTGCACAAACAACTGGCTCATATTTCAGTGCTAGCCCTACTTTTAAGTTTAGATGTCAATCGTGAGGCTTTAATGAAGGTGTTAAATGGGACTTATGTTACTAAGGACATATCTGTTAATAAGCTTGACCGATTAGTTAGTAATATAAGTGCTGATAACTTTATTTCCTTCAGTGATGATGAAATTCCACTGGAGGTATGGGATTAGCCAAAGCCTTGCACATCACCACTCATTGTAAAATATATACTCTACCAAGCGTGCTAATTGATAATGGATCAACTTTGAACGTCTTTCCATTGTCGACATTAAAGAGGTTTCCAATAGACAGTTCTCACATAAAGACATGCCAGAACATAGTGAGAGCATTTGACGATATTGAGAGAAGGGTGATGGAGAGAATTGACATACCGTTGCAGATTGGGCCAAGAACATATGAGGTAGACTTTTTAGTGATGGATATAAAACCCTCATACAACTGTTTGCTGGGAAGGCCTTGGATTCATTCTGCAGGGGCAGTGCCCTCATCCTTGCATCAAAAGCTAAACCGGTGATAGATGGTCAGTTAGTCATTATAAATGTAGAGGAAGATATTATAGCGACTGTAACCAATAGCACGCCATATGTAAAGACGAATGAGAAGGCCATTGAATGTTCTTTCCATTCTTTAGAGTTTTTCAACGTAACATTTATCTTGGAAGGAAGTAAAGTCCCAGTGCAAAGATATCCAAGACCACGAGGATGGGTCTACAAATGATGGTGGGGAAAGGAGCCTTACAGGAAAATGATTGGGCAGATACCTCCAAAGGGAGATTCAAGTACCGATGTTGAAGGAGAAGAGAGATCATTTTGGCTTGGGTTTCAAGCCAGATGTTAGACAAAAAAGAAAGGACGTAGAAAAGAAGCAGGAAAGGAGAAGGGCACGCTTGAATGGAGAAGATGTCCAGTGGGAACCGATGACATTCCTGCACATATCCCAGACCTTTGTATCAGGAGGGATAATTCATCCTGAGAGAGGGTTATTGGAAAATCCTCATAGCAATTCCATACATAAGGAAGGAATGGAACAGAGGAACCAGATGGGCATTTACCCTTATGAACCTAGAAGCGTTCTGGACAATTGGACTGCAGAGGAGCTCCCTATAGTTTTTAGGAATTATACAGAGTAATATTCAGAACGCTTTGTTATTTTTTAGCCTAGGAACGATAAAGATCTCTTTGTGAAATAGGCTTATGTTCAGAACTTATTATTTCAATAAAATACATTTTGGATAATTAACTTGAGTAAATATTCTTTCATTTCATTCTTTTGATATCCTAATTTCCTCCAAAATGGTATATTTTTTCATTCATATCATATGAATATTTGTCCTCAAATTTATTTGTTCTTTGTACATTCTTTTGTACCCATTATAGGTCCTTAGATATCAATGACATGAGCGATGATAATACGGACCCAGAGGTCCATTTTGACCAAGACATGTGTTTAGAAGAATCTCAAGATTTTGAAGATGACCGAGATTGTGACCTATCTCCAGATTTGTTAAGAATGGTAAAGCAAGAGGAGAAACAGATCTTGCCCCATGAAGAAGAAATAGAGAATATAACCTTAGAAGAAGGAAAAGTTGTGAAAATTGGGATGCACATGGCCAAGGAGACGAGACAAGATCTTATTGAGTTATTGCGAGAGTTCAAAGATGTCTTTGCTTGGTCATACCAAGACATGCCTAGGTTAAGTACTGATATTGTGGTACATCGCCTTCCCATCAAAGAAGAATGCAAGCCAGTTCAGTAAAAGCTACGAAGGATGAGGCCTGATATAGTATTGAAAATAAAAGAAGAAGTCTAGAAACAGTTTGATGCTGGTTTTCTACAAGAGGTCAAGTATTCAGAATAGGTTGCCAACATTGTTCCAGTCTCTAAAAAGATGGAAAGGTCCGAATGTGCGTAGATTATAGGGATCTAAACAAATCTAGCCCAAAGGACAACTTCCCTTTGTCACATATTGATACGTTAGTGGATAATACGATAGGATTTTCGTTGTTTTCCTTTATGGATGGCTTTTCAAGATACAATCAGATCAAGATACACCCTGAGGATATGGAGAAAACTACCTTCATAACACTGTGGGGTACCTTTTGCTATAAAGTAATGCCTTTCGAACTAAAGAATGCTGGGACAACATATCAAAGGGCCATGGTAACCTTGTTCCATGACATGATGCACAAGGAGATTGAGGTATATGTTGATGATATGATTACCAAATCTCGAACAGAAGAAGAACACATTGAAGTCTTGAAGAAGTTATTTTTGAGATTGAGGAAATTTCAATTGAAACTCAATCTGGCAAAGTGTACTTTCGGAGCTCGATCAGGAAAGTTACTAGGATTTGTGGTCAGTGAAAAAGGAATAGAAGTTGATTCAAGAAAGGTCAAAGCGATACATGAATTACCTCCACCGTGCACTCAGAAAAAAGTCTGAGGTTTTCTTGGAAGGCTAAATTACATTGCTCGGTTTATTTCATAATTAACTAAGAAATGTGATCCCATATTTCATCTTCTCAAGAAACATAATCCAGGTGTATGGGATGATGAATGCCAGAAAACTTTTGACAAAGTCAAACAGTATTTGTCAAATGTACCGGTATTTTCTCCACCTAATCCAAATAAACCATTAATATTGCATTTGTCAGTATTCAAAAACTCTATAGGATGTGTTCTTGGACAACACGATGAGTCAAGAAGGAAAGAAAGGGCGATATATTGTCTGAGTAAAAAGTTCACTGATTGTGAAATGAGGTATTCGTCGATCGAGAAATTATATTGGGCCTTGATTTGGACAACTAGGAGGTTGAGACAGTATATGCTATATCACACAACATGTTTGATTTCCAAACTTGACCCATTAAAATACATGATGGAATCCACTGCCTTGAACGGAAGAATGGCTAGGTGGCAGATTCTGCTATCTGAATTCGATATAGTCTATGTGAATGAAAAGGCTATAAAAGGAAGTGCAATAGCAGAATTCTTGGCTAGTAGAGCTTTGGAGGATTATGAGCCCTTGAATTTTGATTTCCCAAACGAGGAGCTTATGTATGTGGCAAATACTGAAGATTGTTGGTGGAAGCTAAATTTTAATGGAGCATCGAATGCTGTGGGAAATGGAATTGGAGCAGTCTTGGTATCCTCTGGTGGTGATTATTATCCATTTACATGTAGATTGGATTTTGATCAACAAATAATATGGCAGAATATGAAGCATGCATCATGGGACTTCGAGCAGCCTTAGAACGCAAGATCAAAGTGCTAGATGTATACGGGGATTCTGCCTTGGTAATTTACCAGCTTAAAAGAGGGTGGGAGACAAGAGATTGTAAACTAATTAATTATAGAAAGATAGTTCTAGGATTGATTGAGGAATTTGATGACATTACTTTCAATTACCTTCCACGCGACGAAAATCAGATGGCAGATGCTCTGGCAACCTTAGCTTCTATGGTCAAAGTAAACAGATCAGAAGATATGATGCCTATTCAGATGAGTATAGTCGAAGTTCCAGCCCATTGTTATGACATAGATGAAGTGGAAGGAGATGACCATCCTTGGTATTAGAATGTATTGCGATACGTGAAAAATCGTGAATACCCGAAGAATGCCACTGAGAATGAGAAAAGGACCTTAAGAAGAATGGCCACTAATTATGTTTTGGATGGAGATATCTTATACAAAAAGAGAAAAGATCAAGTGCTATTGAGATGTGTTGATGCTGTTGAAGCTAAGCAAATTCTTACAAAAGTTCATGAGGGCGTTTGTGGAACACACGCTAATGGATTCACAATGGCCAGGCAGATAATGAGATTTGGATATTATTGGTCTACTATGGAAGGAGATTGTATCAACTATGCCAAGAGATGTCATAAATGTCAGATTTATAGAGACAAAATTCATGTGCCGCATCACCTTTGCATGTTATGACTTCCCCATGGCCTTTTTTCATGTGGGGCGTGGATGTTATTGGGCCAATCTCACCAAAAGCTTTGAATGGGCACCGATTCATCTTCGTGGTAATTGACTATTTCACAAAATGGGTAGAGGCTACTTCATATGCTAGTGTCACTAAGTCAGCAGTTGGTCGATCCTTGAAGAAGGAGATTATTTGTCGATATGGAATGCCTGAGAGGATCATATCAGACAACGCGCTGAACTTGAACAACAACTCGATAGTAAAAATTTGTAGTCAATTTGGGATCAAACACCATAATTCGTCTCCATATGGACCAAAAATGAATGGGGCAGTGGAAGCGGCTAATAAAAACATCAAGAAGATAGTAGGGAAGATGACGGAGACTTATAAGGATTGGCATGAGAAGCTACCGTTTGCACTCTATGCTTATCGGACGTCTGTCAGAACCTCTATTGGGGCAATGCCTTTCTCGTTGGTTTATGGGATGGAGGCTGTTCTACCCATTGAAGTAGAAATTTCTTCTCTTCGAGTTTTGTCAGAAATAAAGCTAGATGAAGCTAAATGGATTCAGGCTAGGTATGATCAGTTGAATTTAATTGAAGAAAAGAGACTAAGGGCTATTCGTCATGGTCAGATGTACCAAAAACGAATGATGTGGGCCTATAATAAGAAAGTTCGCCCAAGGGAGTTTCATGAGGGGGACCTTGTATTGAAAAAGATCCTTCCTATACAAAAGGATTCTAGAGGAAAATGGATACCGAATTGGGAAGGACCATATGTGGTGAAGAAGGCTTTCTCTGGAGGAGCATTGGTCTTAACCGAAATGGATGGGAAAAGTTTACTCAACCCTGTGAATTCTGACTCAGTAAAATAGTATTTTGCTTGAAAAGGAGAAGAGGCCAAAGCAAAAACCAGCAAAGGGCGCTTTGAGTTTCCAAAAAAAAAAAGAGAGGCCAAGGCGAAAACCCGCAAAGGGCGCCTTGAGACCAAAGGGGTTTTGAGTTGAAAACCCAAAAAGGGCGACTCAAATTTTGAATGAATATGCAGTCATCTCGCTACACTTGAAATGACAATGAAAGGAAGAATGTTGCATATTGGGGCATCAACAAAATACTTTGGGTCTTCTAAACACATGTTGAACTCAGGGTAGTCTTCATAAAGTTTGTATATGGAAGTTCAATCGGTGATATCTAGGGCATCTGATTTTTGTCTTATTTATTGTACTATCTTTGGATTCTTTTTCTTCTCAAAGATATGTTTCATTAATTTTTCTTTGTATTCTTTTTACAAATTTATTCAAATTCTTCTTTGGAGATCAATTTATTTATTAACCATTATTCATAAATGTGTTGCATGGAAATAATGATTGACAAGCTAATAATTTCACAAAGAGAAGTTTTACATATTACTTTGGAAATTTCTAGATAAGACAATGAGCCAAAACAAGACAATTGTTTAGAATTTTATGTGCATATTTGAGAAAGAAGAGTCCTAATAGAGACTATTTCTCCAATTCTTTATCCAATTGATAAGTGGACATGATATCATCAGATTATAACATTTGGAGGTGATGCGATGAACTAAGAAAACCCTGAATTGCAGAGGAATGGGTTAAATTTGAAATAAACCTTATACCCTAAATTTACAAATGGGTCAGATTGAAAGAGTTTTTGATTCTCATAGTGGTAAAGATTGTACAAGCCTCGTGTTTTCAAAGATTCAAGTAGAGTTGACTCGGAAAGTACATGGGGACAAGACTTGTTAAGCAAAACATGATTGATGAACAAAAATGAAGAACAAATGAGTGATAACACCTAGAATAGGAATCATACTCATAACATTTTTGTGTCATAGTAAATTTCATTAGGTGCATTTGATTTATTCCGGTCATTACATTCTAATCCTAATCCCGTAAAAGGAATCATTTTCATGACATGTTGTATTCATGTCACTCATAATACATGAAACCAAGTCTACAGGACTTGTCCTTCGGTGGACAGTGTAGCAATATCGGTGAATTTTCAGATCTTATCTTCCTGAAGTTGTAGGAAGTAGATCAAAAGACATTTTAGTCTTATCTCCCTGAGGTTGCAGTGGAGTAGACTAAAAATAGAAGACTTTATCTCCCTGAGGTTGCAGTTGAGCAAATCGAAAACTGAAGATCTTATCTTCCTAAAGTTGTAGGAAGCAGATCAGAAGATGTTTTAGTCTTATCTCCCTGAAGTTGCAATGGAGTAGACTGAAAATAGAAGATTTTATCTCTCTGAGGTTGCAGTGGAGCAAATCAAAAACTGAAGATCTTATTTTCCTAAAGTTGTAGGAAGCAGATCAGAAGACGTTTTAGTCTTATCTCCCAAAGTTGCAGCTTGAGTAGATCGAAATGTAAGATTTTATCTCCCTGAGGTTGTAGCGGAGCAAATCGAAAACAGAAGATCTTATCTTCCTGAACTTGTAGGAAGCAGATCAAATACGTTTTAGTCTTATCTCCCTAAAGTTGCAGTAGATTGAAGAAAGAAGATCTCATCTTCCTGAAGTTGCAGGAAGCAGATCATAAAGACACTTTCAGCTTTATTTCCCTGGGGTTGCAGTGGAGTTAGAAGCCAAGGTTCCACCGAGGCCTGACAAAATTGGTCCTTTTATAATCTTTGCTCTATTCTCGTTTCACAATAATGAGCAAAGAGGGGCAGCTGTAGTAACCCATTTTGCCCGGGCCCATATACGCTTTAAAAATAAAAAAAAATGTCCATTAAACAATCCTTTTTACAAAGTGGCCCAAGACCAAACAAGCTACCCAGGCCCAATTACATTACACCTTTAGCCCAAACCTATGGCCCAGAAATTTGTTCAGAAACTGGAAACCCTAGGTTTCCAGTTGCGCCGCAAGGGTCAGAAACCCAATCGTCACGCTGCAAGGAATGGAGCCTAATCGTCACAACTGGAGTTGGACCTTCGCACCTTCGCAGCGCCGCCAGTCATTCCGCGATCCACACTTAGCCACCACCCTCTGTCTTCAAACCTGCAAAGGAAAGAAACAAGCAACAGAAAGGAAACAAATCGCAGGCACAAATATGGAAAGATATCTTTTCCTTTTATTTTATTTTATTTTTGGGTATAAAACCCCTGGTAAAAACTTGTAAAGGGGATTTTTTTGGGGGAGAGAAAAAAGAGCAAATACTCAGAGTCTGTTACAGAAAAAAAAGGGTTACTGATATATAAAAAATAGTTTTTTTTTACACTCAAAATTCGGGAGTTGCTAGGAAGTTTGAGAAAATACCGTCGGTGATTTCAACAAGGTGAGTCTCGTTCAGATTGTGTGTTTTTTTCTTATTTTCTATTTACATATATATATATTCAGATCGTGTAACTATTTTTTTAAGAAAAAAGGGAAAAAAAAAGCAACGCGAAAAAGATAAAAAAGAATACCTTTCGAAAGACGGGGAAAAATCAGATTTTTTAACGCCTCCGGCCATCGGCAACGGAGGCGCGTGGCTCATCCCTCTGATGAACAGGAGCACCGGTGAGGAACGAAGGTTCCAGAGAGCTTTTCGATTTTTTTAAGCCTAAACTGAATGCTTTTTTTTTCTAAAAATTAATATTTATAAACGCAAACGAACGGCGCCGTTTCGATGAGGCTGGGTCCGCGCTTCGACCTGAAAACCCGACTAGGGTCCACTTTTTTTAAAAAAATGGGAAAATTGAAATTTCAGTCCTTCCAATCTTTTATCATATTTAATTTCATCCAAATTAACATTTTTTATTTTAAATTAACCCTAAAAGAACTATTTTGTTACAATTTACTTTTTATTTATATATATATTTAAATTAGTATTAAATTATTTATTATATATTTATTTTCATAATTATTTATATATATATTAATTTGTTAATATTATAAAGTACATACATATTTATTATTTTTCATTTAGATATAGATATGCATATTAATTATTACATACCTTTGATAATATAATATTATATTTTTATCATATATTATTTAATGTATTTTGTATATAAAAGAATTAATTTAAATTATATGATATATTTTATTATAATTAATATATTGTACATATATATAATTATTATTTATTGTTTACTAATTATCTTATAAGTATTAAATTATCAATTCATATATAAATTTTACACATATATTAAATTTTTGTTTAAATGTTTAAATATATCGTTCTTTTTTTTTTTTTTGATTAATTATGAAGGTTTCATTAACTACTACTTATTTTATATTGTATGTGTATTGTTTATTATGTTTAAATATGATGCTTTATTTATTCTCGTATATTATTTTATTTGTTAATATAATTTGCATAATTGCAATTGATATTTGTGTTATAATTCCCTATTCACAAACCATTTTATATAAATACCTTTTTAAAAATATTTATTTCAAATGATTTTTAAAATATTGGGATATGTGATATTTGGGGAATTTCGAGAAGAATTTTGCCCTAACTTATTGGGTTCAATTTTTCTCGCGAAACTTTAGGTATTACATATTTCCCTTTTTTAAGAAATTTGAGATTTATCAATTTCAAAATAAAAACTTATTCTAGGGAATTCAAAGTGTTGTGCCTTAACTTACTGGGTTTGGCATTTTGTATTTCGGGGTAGGAATTTTCTAAAATAAAGACGAACCTAATTTCAAAAGTCATAAGGTTCTATACCTTAACTTACTGGGTAAAGTACTTTATTTCTTTGGAATAGGTAAGTCTTGGTTTTCTTTCTAATAAAAAGATCATATTTTGTAATTTTCTTTATTTTCAATATTCGGACATAACTTTATCATTTTGGTACCAATTTTGGGCGTTATGAGGGTGATAACCCTTCCTCATAGTAACCGACTCCGAACTCGCTTTTCTTGTTTTCGTGGACCAAAAAAGTTTTAAAATAAAATGTTTTACAAGATGATCCAATCACACCCAAGTAAAAAAGATTAGTGGCGACTCCCGTTTTTGTTTTTCAAGTCGATCCCACATTTCTAAACCAATTTTAAAATGGTCTCGACAATAAATATATAAATTATAAAATAATATATAATATTTAAATAATAAAATAATACATAGTAGTAAATTAATATATATAAATATAAAAAATGTGAATTTATACTATTAATTAAAATTAATATAAAAAATACATGATGTTAATATGAAAAATAATTTAATATAATATTAGGATGATTTAATAGAATAAAATAGAATAAAATAAGGATTAAATAGCAAGTAAAATAAATATAGAAAGATTAAATTAAAAATGCGTATTATACTGTAAGGGCTAAATGGCAATTATGCGACATTTTAAAAATGACATCATTCTGATTTTAGCCTTTAGGGAACCCAGGGACTTAATTAAAATAAACACAGTATTTCAGGGCTAAATTAAAAAATAAAAAAACTATTTGGACATAATTGTAAATTTTCAAAAATGCGGAAGGGCCTTTAGGGCAATTAGACCCTTAAACAAAAAGACGCAGATCCTCCTCGGTCGGGTCAATGCATGGGTCACAGAGGTTAAAACGACGTCATTTTGGCCTTAAAAGGGAACCCCCAAAACGATGTCGTGTGGATGATTTATAAAAGCCAAAGTTCTGCTTAAAAATTCATTTTTAAAACACTTGAAAAAAAACAAAAGCTGTTTTAAAAAACCTCTCGCCTTTTGGCCCTCGGCCAAGACCCCGACGAAGGTCCGTCACACGTGCCATTATAGACGGCGGCCGAAGGCTAAAAGATTTCAATCTTTTCGCCTAAATCAAAAGGTAATCCCTCTATCTTTATTTTTTTTTTGTACTATTTTGTGTATATATATATAAAAAAAAAAAACAAGCATGAAACATAAAGATAAAAAATGGAATAAAAAATCACCTTCTGCCTTTCGATTTTTATTAATCTCTCTCTGTATATTTTCGTGTTTTTTTTGTCTCCCTCTATTCTTGTCCCCTTTGGTACAGGTTTTCATGGGGTTTTATAACCTGAAAAAATGAAAATAAAAAGGAAATACATATTTTTCCATATTTGTTTCTTTCCCCTTTCACTGCGTTTTCCTTATTTTGCAGGTCAGGCGAGGAGAACGGCGGTGATAGGGCGCGTTGATGGTGGTGTGACTCGCGGACTGAGGCACGATCGAAGGCTGGTGGCTGCGGCGCTTGCACTGGACTCTTGCTTGCGGCGCCTAGGGTTTCCAGAAACCCTAGGCTTCTACTGAGACTGCTTAATTTTTTGGGCTTTTTTGGGCCGTACAAGCTTTGGTCTGGGTAGGGTAGTTAGGATTTGGGTTAAGTGTAATGGGCCACAGGTTTAGGCTAGGTGTTGGGTTCTGTTTTGGTTTTGGGCTTTATAATTGTAAATGGACTGTTAAAAAAATGGATATCTATGTTATTTTTTTTTATTTTCCTTAATTTTGGTTTGTTTTGGGCCTGGGTATAAATGGGCTATTACAATGAGTATATCCACCACTATAATCCCGATTAGATAAAAAATTGTATTGTTAGGCAACATTAAGACAATGAAAAGAGACGTAAAATTCTATTTAGATTTTTAAAATATTAAAATTCTATTCAATTATTTAAATATTATAAAGATGAAAAATTACAATTTAATTTCGGTTCTTTAAAATATTTTTTTCAATTAGATCTTTTATAATTTTAAAATTTTAAATTAATAAAAGTAAAATTGTACTTTAGCCTCCTAAAATGATAAAAATTGATTTAAGCTTTTAAAATTATAAAGATATAGACTATTAAAATGGTGAAAATACATTTTACTATCGTAAAATTTATAATTTAATTTCGACTCCCTACAAACATTTTCTAACTTCACCCCTCACAAGAAGCAAGTTTAGTTCAAAATAATGAATAAAAGTAACAACTAGCAGCTTCATATTAACCAAAAAGTAATTTCTTCCACCATCATCCTAATATAATATAAAAAAAAATTACCTTTTCAACTTATGAGTATCATAAAAAATTTCTTGTCAAGACATCTAGACACTACAAACAAAGAAAAAAAATGTAAAAGCTTTAGTTAAAAATTTAAATTAGGAACATAACATCTTCCATGCTACATTGGACGAAACAGAAGTAAAGAATCACGACGAAAGAAAATATATGAAAATACAAAGCTAATGTCACATATACAACAATATGGAAGCATATTTTAAGCAATTAAAAACTGTAACTATTGTCAATTGAGTCTTAATTCAATGGATATTGGTATTGTTGTCAATGCAAAAGGACGTGTGTTTGAGTACGTTAAAATGCATTATCCTCCTATTTAAGGGTTGGAGAGGGACTATGAGTAGTTTTAGGTATTGTATAAAAAAGAACAGAAATGATAAGAATTTATATTGAGATTAATGTTAAAAACAAAAAGACGAGACTTCCTCTTATTACTTCTAAAAATCATAACATACAAGGCCTTCATCCCCATCTTGGTTCTTCAGCTCTCCACCCTGCAAGGGTGAATTGGTCTCCTTAACGCCACTTCTCTATCCACTTTCTCTATCCACTTTCTCTACCATTATTGATACATTGTATCAACAGTTGGTGTTGTGAACGTGGACTGAACATGCAACTATGGATGCCACCTCTTCTTTTTGCCTTTTGTCAAATAATGTCGACACTCTCTTAATATTATTCCCTTTCATTTCTGAACGTCTTTCATTACCTCCTATGCCCCGTTTGCTACCCCATTTATTACTACTACCGATTTAACAATATCATCATCCAAATGCTGTGTTTTCACTAATCTCTAGATTCTACAATCGCCTTCTTCACTTTGATTTATCATTCTAAAAGAAACAAAAGTATAAGATACTCTTATCCCTCCTTTTTATCTCTCCCCATCTCTATGTATTGAACCCACCACTAGTTTTGCTGTAGATTCTCGATTCTCATGTTTATCACTGAGGTTTATTTTTCGGTAGTTGGAACCCCTTACTCTTTATTGTTTTTAGGTTTTCGTTTTATTTTTTCTATTAATTCATTGTTTTTGGGTTCTTATTCCGACCATCCGTTCTCACCTTAGTTGAATATGTCAATAAGGCTATTTACTCGCCAACTTTTTTTGACACAATTCCCCAACCAAAAACAGTTCCTTGGAGCACTATCATCATCGGTTATATTTGCAGCAATATGCCCCATGAAGCCTTTTTATTTTATTCTCGGATGAAGAGCTGCTCTTATCTCACCATGTTAGAATTAAGTGACCTGAATCCTTGTTTAAATAAAATACAATGGTAAAATAAAATAAAAGAAGTGTAAATAAAAGAAGAATCCCTATAGAATTACACTTCTTTTATTTTATTTTAAATAAGGTTTTTTAAACATTATTGAACTTCATCTATTTGATATTAATTACAATAAGGAGTTTCAATATGGCTTTACAAGCCTATAAATAGACATAGTCTATTCCTCTTGTAATTGATTTGAATTCGACATAGTGAATTTTCTTCTCCTCTGCCCGTGATTTTTTCCTGAATGGGTTTCCACGTAAAATCTACGTGTTCTTTATTTTTTATTTCACTTTTCTTTGCGATATATTTGTCATTACCGACGTTATTTTTTTCACAAATTGGCATCAAAGCTTTCGAGTTTTTTTTATCTCGATCACGGTAATGGCGTCTTTAAAGTATGAAATTCCGCTGTTGGATCGCAACACCAGATTTGCATTGTGGAAAATAAAGATGCAGGTAGTTCTTGCACAGATGGATTTAGAGGAAGCCCTGGTAGGGGTAGATAAGATGCCTTTGACATTGACGGAGGAAGAGAAAAAGCGCAAGGATCGAAAGGCGTTAACACAGTTACATCTGCATTTGTCTAACAAAATTTTACAAGATGTGATGAAGGAGAAGACCGCCGTGACATTATGGAAGAGGCTAGAACAAATATGTATGTCAAAAACTCTAACTAGCAAGTTGCATATGAAGCAACGTCTTTATGCTCATTGTTTGGAGGAAGGTGCGTCTATGCACCAACACTTAACAGTGTTTAAAGAATTTCTTTCAAACTTGGACGCTATGGAGGTTCAGTATGATAAGAAAGATCTAGGGTTGATTCTACTTTGTTCGTTGCCCTCGTCTTATTCAACCTTCAGAGACACGATTTTATATAGCCGTAATTTGCTCACAGTTGATGAGGTTTATGATTCTTTGACCTCGTATGATAGGATGAAGCATCTTATGGTTAAACCCGACTCAGGGAGAGGGTCTTATTATTCATGGGAGACAAGATTCAAATGCTGATGATGATCGTGAAAGGACATAGGAACGGAATCCTCGCGGTAAATCTAAGGGTAGATCGAAGTCTTCGAACAGAGGTAAAACTTGTAACTTCTGCAAAAAGAAAGGGCACATTAAAACTGAGTGCTATAAGCTGCAGAACAAGATTAAAAGGGAGGCTGCGAATCAAAAGGGAAAAAAACCAGAAAATCTGGTGAAGCTGATGTTGTAGAAGACTACAGTGATGGTGAACTTCTAGTCGCTTCTGTCAACAATTCTAAAGTGAGCGAGGAGTGGATACTTGATTCGGGTGCACCTTCCACATGAGTCCCAATCGGGATTGGTTTACAAATTACGAAACAGTGTCTAAAGGTGTTGTTTTGATGAGAAATAATGCTTCGTGTAAAATTGCAGGTGTTGGAACAATTAAGGTTAAGATGTTTGATGGAGTTGTTAGAATACTTAATAACGTACGACATGTTCCAGAATTGAAGAGAAATTTAATTTCGTTAAGTACTCTTGATTCAAAAGGGTACAAATACACAGATGAAATTAAGATTTTTAAGATTTCCAAAGGTTCTCTCGTTGTGATGAAAGGGCAGAGAAAGGCTGTCAAGTTATATGTTTTGCAGGGTTCTATTGTTATTAGTGATGCAGCTGTCGCTTCCTCTT
Organism: Gossypium rotundifolium; assembly: GCA_025506655.1. NCBI lineage: Eukaryota > Viridiplantae > Streptophyta > Magnoliopsida > Malvales > Malvaceae > Gossypium > Gossypium rotundifolium. Next base: position 31,595,822 of record CP106727.1, on the reverse strand, counting down.
CCTTGTCAGATGATGATATTACTAAACTTTGGCATATGTGCCTAGGGCATATGAGTAAGAATGGCATGGCAGAATTGAGCAAAAGAGGACTTCTTGATGGGCAAGAAATTTACAAACTGAAGTTCTGTGAGCACTGTGTTTTTGGTAAGCAAAAGAGAGTTCGATTCACCAGAGAAATCCATAACACGAAGGAAACATTGGATTATATTCATTCTGATCTGTGGGGGCCATCAAGAGTGCCTTCTAGAGGTGGAGCTAATTATATGCTAACTTTTATTGATGATTTTTCCAAAAAAGTTTGGGCATTCTTTCTGAAGCAGAAAAGCGATGTGTTTTCCCATTTAAGTCTTGGAAAAATATGATTGAAAAAAATCAGGAAAATAAATAAAATACCTCCACACAGACAATGGCTTAGAGTTTTGTTCTGATGAGTTTAATAAACTGTGCAAGTTAGAAGGGATTGTGAGACACTTAATAGTTCGTCATACTCCACAGCAAAACGGCGTTGCAGAATGAATGAACAGAATGATCATGGAAAAGGTTTGATGTATGTTGTCAAATGCCAACTTACCAAAGTCGTTTTGGGCCAAGCAGCCTCTACTGCATGCTTTTTATCAATTGATCTCCATTCATTGCCATTGAGAAAAAGACTCCACAAGAGGTATGGTCTAGTAATCCTACTAATTATTCTAATTTAAAGATCTTTGGGTGTCCTACGTATGCTCATGTTAATAATGGAAAATTGGAACTGAGATCCATTAAATGTGTTTTTCTTGGTTATAAAGCTGGTGTAAAATGGTATAAGTTATGGTGTCTTGAAAATAGAAAAGTTGTGATTAGTAGATATGTTGTTTTTGATGAAATTGCTATGCTACCTAACTTATCTCTTAAAGACTCTTCCAATAAAGAAAATAAAAAGCAGGTGGAGCATCAGATTAATATAAAGTTAACTCCTCAAGCAAGTAGAAAATTGATAATAGAGTTACTTCTTCACCACAATACTCTATCACCAAAAATAGAACTAGAAGAGAAATTAAACCTCTAAAGAAGTATGTTGAGGCTTATCTAGTTGCTTATGCTTTAAATGTGGCTGAAGATATAGATGCAAACCAAGAGCCGTCTAATTATTTTGAGGCGGTTAGCTGTGAAGACTCAGAAAAGTGGATGTTTGCTATACAAGAGGAGATGGAATCACTTCATAAAAATAGAACATGGGATCTTGTGAAACTTCTTAAAGGTTGTTTGCTGTAAATAGGTGTTTAAAAAGAAAGAAGGGACTCCAAGAGTTGAAGAACCCAGATATAAATCAAGGCTTGTTGCAAAGGGTTACAATCAAATTCCAGGAGTGGACTTCATAGATGTGTTCTCCCCAGTTGTGAAGCATAGTTTGATTCGAGATTTGCTTGGTATTGTGGCCATGCATGATTTGGAGCTTGAGCAGTTAGATGTAAAACCTGTATTTTTACATGGAAAACTTGAGGAAGATATTTACATGTAACAACCAGAGGGTTTTACAGTCTCAGAAAAGGAGGACTATGTTTGCTTGCTGAAAAAGTCCCTTTACGGTTTGAAAAGTCACCAAGACAGTGGTACAAGAGGTTTGATTCTTTTATGACTTCTCATAATTTTAAAAGAAGTAGTTTTGACAGCTGTGTTTACTTTAAGAAAAATAGTGATGGTTCTTTTGTGTATCTACTTCTTTATGTTGATGACATGTTGATAGCAGCAAAAGATAAAGGAGAGATAAGAAAGGTCAAAGCCCAACTAAGTGAAGAATTTGATATGAAAGATTTAGGACCAGCAAAGAAGATACTTGGTATGGAGATTCTCGGAGATAAAAAGCAAGTAAATTGTACCTAAGTTAGAAGGGTACATTGAGAAAGTTCTTTGCGAGTTCAATATGCAGAGTGCTAAGCTTTATTAGTACTCCTTTAGCGACCATTTCGGACTTTCATCGGCTTTGTCTCCACAATCAGATGATGAGATTGAGTACATGTCACATGTTCCATACTCTAGTGCAGTGGGATCTCTCATGTATGCTGTGGCTTGTTCACGTCCAGATTTATCATATGTAGTCAGTGCAGTTAGCAGATACATGACGAATCCTTATAAAGAACATTGGAAAGCAGTTCAGTGGATTTTAAGATACATACGAGGTACTACTGATGTTTGCTTACAGTTTGGAAGAACTAGAGATGGAGTCATTGGGTATGTTGATGCTGATTTTGCAGAAGACCTTGATAGAAGAATATCTCTCACTAGTTATGTTTTTACAATCGGAGGTTGTGCAATCAGTTGGAAAGCTACCTTGCAAACTACAGTCGCTTTATTTACCACTGAAGCTGAGTACATGGCGATTACTGAGGCTTGTAAAGGAGCTATATGGTTGAAGGAACTCTTTAGTGAGCTCAATGAAGACCTTCAAATCAACACAGTATTTTGTGACAGTTAGAGTGCCATCTTCCTTACAAAAGATCAAATGTTTCATGAGAGAACAAAACACATTAATGTTCAATATCATTTTGTTCGTGATATTATTGCTCGTGGTGATATTGTTGTGAGCAAAATTAGTACTCATGTAAATCCTGCAGATATAATGACTAAGTCACTTCCTATAACCAAGTTTGAGCATTGCCTAGACTTGGTTGGTGTTCATTGTTAAAGGTAAACCATTAAGGTATTTTATGGAAGAGGTGAAGAACTTGTTCGTTGAGAGTTCACGATGAAGAACTTGTTCATTGAGAATTCGTGTCAAGGTGGAGATTGTTAGAATTAAGTGACCCAAACCCTCATTTAAATAAAATACAATGGTAAAATAAAATAAAAGAAGAATCCCTATAGAACTACACTTCTTTTATTTTATTTTAAATAAGGTTTTTTAAACCTTATTAAACTCCATCTATTTGATATTGATTAGAATAAGGAGTTTCAATCTTACTACACTCCTATTAGAATATGGCTTTACAAGCCTATAAATAGACATAGTCCATTCCTCTTGTAATTGATTTGAATTTGACATAGTGAATTTTCTTCTCCTCTGTCCGTGGTTTTTTCCCTAAAGGGTTTCCACGTAAAATCTGTCTGTTCTTTATTTTTTATTTCTCTTTTATTTGTGATATATTTGTCATTACTGATGTTATTTTTTTCACACACCAAACATGACTGTAACACCCTAAACCCGGTCAAAATGTTACGACAAATCTGGATGGTTACAGCAAGGGTAGTTCTAAAACATTTAACGGTACATCGTAACTTGTGAAAAAGTTTTCGTTTTAGTGATTCCATGATAGGGGTAATTTAGAATTTGGTTTGGATATATCTTGCCAACTTCTTATTAGGTTATCTAGAATCTGAAAATGGGTTTATTTCGTAAAGCCGAATTTAGAAAATTTCAGTGAGGTGACAGTTGAAAACAATGTTGAGGAACATGACCTTTTAAAAATAATATTTGTAGTACTAAGAAAAATCCCAAGTTTAATTATTTGTGGCTTGTGATCCATATGTTAATATTTTGGAAAACCGTTAGTTATGTTTTTAAGAAAACCCCATATTTGACAGTTTATAACATATATAATATCAAATTTGAATCAAACCCCAAATTAAAGTCAAAGTGGCCTTATTACAAATCAAAATCCCAATTAAAAATAAACTTCAATAAGAGAACGAGGTGATGAAAGAAACGATAACGCATGGCCACCTCGAGTCTGCCTCGGCTCCAGATCCGCGATCTAGTGATTGCCTGCATAATTAAGCAGAGGGGTGAGTCACCGATACTCAGTGTGTAAATTCTCGTATAACGCAAACTGGGCCTTAAGCCCACAGATGCATATTGGGCCTTAACCCACTCAATATGGTATATATTACATGTATGCAATGCAGCCCAGCCTAATCTAGCCATCCATGTAAACACCCATGGCATTACGCCACTGTGGTTCTTGACCACCGTGGTCCTAGACCACTCGTGACAAAGTCAATGAAATATATAATCGTGGGGCCAACCCACCGTGGTCTTAGACCACCGTGACGATCTCTAATAAGTTTATGTATTCGTGGGGCCAACCCACTGTGGTCCTAGACCACCGAGACAAGTCACTGATATATATATTCATGGTTTTAAACCACCGTGGTTCTTAGACCATCGTGACAATAGTCACTGATTCACGCTTCCCCTTTCATTCAATCCCAATCCCATGCTCATTTTATCATGCTGAAAATGAATGCAACATATTCTCAACTTGTAACAGACAATAATTTCATACAAGTCTTATAATCGAAAGTATCATCATAGCAGAACTTACCGGTGTCTCCAACCTTACCCACAAGGGTATCTTGACTATCAAATAGTCGTTTGACTTCCATTATACAGCTTAAAAACTCAAACAGTAAAGAAGCGTGTAAGTAATACACACCTGATAACGCGTAACACTAAGCTTTCTACGTCGACGCTTTCACTAGCATGGACAACGACTATTTACCTATCCCAGGCAGACATCGGCTTTCTACCACAACCCGGTGGATAATTTCAAACCGCTGACACAACACACCTCTTAAACTTAGGAGCAGGGATTACAGGTCCGCTCCCCACCACAGCTTGACCGTTTATTGTATCCATGAAACGGATTTGATCAGAGGTCAAAGAAAACCTTTGATTGGCTAAACAAAAGATTAGATTAATAACAAAGTAATGAACAAAGGCTCAACACAAAGAACAACAGATGCTCCTACCTTAATCCCAAATGGAGAGAAGTGATTCAGAAATCAACTGATCCTCAAAATTTAGACAACAAAATTCTTGGCTAAAGGAGTTTCCCGGAGTAAGCGCCTCAAACGAGAGAAGAAGAAAAGGAAGAGGGGGTTAACCAAAATATAACACCAACCTAACTAGCCATTCGGCTTTGGCCACAAAAACTGAAAGAAAGAAAAGAAATGGGCAATAAAGTCTCTCATTACCTTAAACAACAGAACCGATTGAAACTTCCTGGCCAAAGATTCCTAGCACCTTGCTTCGAGATGTTTGGCTAACAGGTACAGAATGAAAAAAATAGGTTTAGTTGTTTACAAGAGTAGGTTCGGCTTCACCTTGAAAAGAAAGAATGGAGAGATTGATCATAAGAAAATAAAAGAGAACCTTACCCTGAGCAGAGTTACCGATTGACATCCTAGAAGATTTGGCTATGGGAAACTAGCCGAGAACCGAGAGGAGTAGGAGTGTCGCTTTACTAAAGAAGTAGAAATGAGGGATGAAGGTTCAGTTATGGTGAAAGGTGTAAAAATGAAACACAAAGAAAAGGGGATGAGAAATAGGTTTCGGGTTGAGAAGAAGAAATAGAGGAGAAAGATGAAACACAAAGAAGTGAGATGAAAGTTTTGGTTGTGAGGTTTAAAAGAAATGAGCAAAGGAGAAGAAAAGATTCGGCAAGGGGGTAGCTTCAAGGAGTTTCGGCTAACACATAAAATGGGGAAAAGATGTAAAGCAACAATGATGAGAGAAAGAGAATAGGGAGCTACGATTTTCTTTGGTAAAAAGAAAATAGAAAATGGAGCCAAGTGATCAAAGTGAAAAGAAGAAAGGGAAGTCTCTATGGACGGTTTCGGCTTAATTTCATACTCAAATGACACTAGCTACCAAACAGCACTCACCTCCCTTAATGAACAATGCTAAAATGAAATGAACCAAAGCCTAAAGTCTATGGAATTTTGGCACCCTTAAGCTAGCACTAAACCGCACATGCTCAACAACAAAGGGTCCCCCTCTTTCACCCACTTGACCGAATTCACTCCCCCAAACACCCCAACTTTTGGCCAACTCCACGACCAACACCAACCCACGATTTCCTCCTACTTTCACTCCCCTTCACTCGTTTGAATAAGTTTGACCAATTCAAATACCACAAACACCTCATGACCACCCATTCAAACGGCTTGATTCATTCAACCAACAACCATGAAGAGTCCAGCCGAAAGCCACCTCCTTAGCTCCCTAAGCACAAAAAAAAATAAAAATTAAAGCCTCTAAATACCACTAACGAGACTCAAACTCTTTCCCTCTGTTGCTCCCTTGTGATGCCACACCCCTGCACCTTAAGTGGTGCCTTCTTGCCACTCTACCACAAATCTTCTTGTGTCAACAAACGCAGGAACTTATCCTTAAGACCTACTTCAACCAGCTCTCCCCTAAAGAGCCTAAAAACAAAATTTTCACCAAGGCTCAAGCTTGACCCTGAGCCTTCCCGGGACCCCGAAACATACCAAATTAACAAACAAAACATGCCAAACACACATCAAATATAAAAAATGCAGAGCTATAATTCCAGGATGTTACAATGACTCTTATAGTTATTCCTTTGTCCTCAAAACTTGTGCTCTCTCGCATAACTTTCACATAGGAAAAGTCGTTCATTGCCATTTCATTCGGGGTTTAATCTATTTGTAGATAAGTTAGTCTATAGTTATTATTTATAAAGAAATCGTACAAGAATTATATTTGAATAAAATATAATTAAATAATAATAATTTATTAAAAAATACAAATTTCACTTAAAGTAGAACAATGGAGCAATATCCCTAGGGAACTAGGGTTTGTCGCCCCTTATGTTAAAACTAGGCTTATTTGGGCTTTTCATAATTTGGTATAATTATATGTGTGATCCGTAATTTTATACAACACAATAACTATTTTTATTTTCAAAAATATATATTAATTATTTATTTACTTAGTTTAATTAAATTAATTTTTCAATTAAATTATTTTCTCAACCCAACTCCAATTCCGCTAAAGTCATGACAAATTTGCCGTATTAGAATCTATGTGGAAATATATTTAATCGTCTCATTCAACAAATTCATGATAACTAATTAATTTAATTCTCAATTTGAATTTCAACTATTTAATTAAAATAAACTAAATAATAATTCAAAGATATTAAATTAATTTTAAATAAACTTTTATACTTAGCAAGAAAACCCATTCACTACTATAGTGATACATGCGATATATTTCTCTTATTTTATTATTTTCATTCATTCCTACATTATTGGTTCTACATGCAATTTGTTTCGAGTTATTTGGAGCTAATAGAGGGATCAATTGAACATATATATTGGGGCTCAAATGATTTGTAATTGAATTTCAACTCTTTGCTTATTAATTACAACTTATTTAATCATAGAGTCATTCTACTATAGTACCATGATTGCTATCTCCCTTATTATACACTATTATGAAATGTACTTATTAAGTGCTCATCTAGTGATCTTGTCATATGTGTGTTATGAAAGCTACTTATTTTACTTGGGTCCTATTCGATGTAATATCAGTTCAGTCAGACACATCTGTATCTTTGTTTTCTAAAACTCATCTGTTTTAATACCAAAGAGAAAATATTTCCCTATTTGGACTTGATAGACATCATATTAGTCTTTCAATTGATTTGCTCAATTTCGATTAGACAAGTGTTAGAGTTGTGTGACTCAAATTCCATCACTTGTTAAAGAAATAAAATATAGTGGAAAAATAAGGGACTTGTAGGGGCGAAACTATTGATTTTTCAACCTTTAAATAGATGTAGTCGAAACTCCTCTTGTATCATTCGTTTTTCAACATTAGTGAATTTTTTATCCTTTTCTTGTGGTTTTTCTCCAAAGAGTTTCTACATAAAATATGTGTGTTCTTATTTTTCTTATTTTGTAATCATTTTATTGCCATTATCGACATCAATTATAACAAACTGGTATCAGAGCCAGTTCGGGTTGGTTGTCTCGATCACAGTAATGGCGATAATGAAGTATGACATTCCTTTGTTAGACCGCAACACTAGATTCGTATTGTGGTAGGTAAAGATGCAGGCAATTTTTATGCAGATGAATTTGGAAGGTGCCCTGCTAGGGTTAGATAAGATGTCTTCACATTGATGCCTGAAGAGAAGAAGCGCAAAGATTGTAACATCCCAAAATTAGGCCTAGTAGAATTGGGCCCAATGGGCCTTAGGCGTAGGAGTGTTTATAATTTTTGAGAACAAGAGAACGGCATTATTTCAAGTTGGATTTATTAGGAAGGTGATTTTGTAAAGTTACGAGGTTTCTAGGAAGTTCCGGGTTCAAGTTAGGCTGTAGATAAATTTTTGTGTTTAAGCACTTTAAGGAGAGAAGGCAAGTGACATCAAGGCTTAAGGAAATAAGTGTGCATTTTGCTAGCACAAGAGGAGTTAGTAGTGGAGTGGTGTGGCGTCAAGTGGAGAGCATAAAGGGAAAGGGTTCGAATCCCACCTATTGCATTTTTGATTAACTTTTGTACTTCATTTTCAATGTGTTGGTCATGGATTTAATATGGTAAGAAAGACTTTTTAATTAGGGAAAGAAGACTAAAGATATGGTAAGGAGGAAAGCAAGGGAAAAGCAAGGAAAGAAATTAAGGAAAAAGGTAAAGGAGGGGAACATGTTGGCCAATTTTGTGGATGATGTCTCAGAAAGAATATTTTTGGTTAACACTCATCTTTTTGGTAACGTAGTACATGGTTTTGGTAGGGAGAATAGGGGGAGCCGAATTTCTATAGTCTTTCTTTTTTTTTTTTTTGCAATTTTGGTGCATGAGAGGCTTGTTTCTTTTTAGCATTTTTGAGTTTGCTCTTTGGCAATTTCTTCTCTCACTTGTTGAAAATCTAAAGCCAAAATTGTGCACCTTTCTCCTTTGTTTTGCTGAAACTTTCAAGCCATTCTTTGATGCTACTTATCATTCTCTTAGCCTTGGTTTTGGAAGTTGATTGGTAAGTGGGTGTTTAGGCTGAATATTGGTGGTAAGATGTTACTCTTTATTTCGATGTTTTGCGCCGCTCATGTGATTCTATTTTGTGGTGATGATATCAACTTCTTGCTCTTGTGGAAGGGCCGAATATTGGATGAATACTAGACTTTAGAACCTAGTAGGGAAGGATCACGATTGTGGGGGCAACTAAGAGTGGTTCTTTAGGATATCCAAATAAGGTGTGTAATCTCATACCCCTTCCGAATACATGTTTGAAATGGTGTGTAATCTCACACCTCTCTAAATATTTTCATGAAATGTTTTGTGATTCAGTCGAAAGATCAAAAAATCAAAAACGGCATCTGTGACCACACAGGCGTGCGTATGTTCATATTGAAAACCATATTTTGCAATGAAATAGTTTTTGGTTAGCAGCAGTGACGTGATTTCAAAAAATCATGAAAAAAATAGGAGAAAGGGAATTAGAAAGTGAATAAGGTATAGAATCAAAGCATATTGTGTCTATTTTTATATGAAAGAAAGCAGTAGGAAGAGGAATTTTTATTCGTGATATTTTAATTTTGTGAGACTGGTTCGAATGACTTTGTGGTTCCTGCTACGTCTTGGAAAACTTATTCAAAATTGTACAAAGTGAATTATGAGTTATAATTTATATTTATAGATTCCTTAGTGAGTCTATTTTCAATAAAAACAAGTGGAAGCAACATAAGAAAACTGTACAATGAGAAATTTGAATTTAGGGTAAGAGAGGTCAGAACTGTTGGTCAATGAAATAGGGGAAATTTAATGAATAAAATGTACTAAATGGCTAATCCAAAAATTTTGGAAAAATTTTAGTAAGAATATATATGAGTCTAGTTTCAATGAAAATTTACAGATCTAAATTTTGAGTTTCTTAACTCTAGTTATAGTCAATTTAGTTAATATGACGCAGATGGATAGTTTCAATTTTTTATGCCCCAAATTAGTAGTTAAGTCCGGGTTGCGAAATTACCAAAATACCCTCGATGGGTAAAATTACAAAAATACCTTTGGGTTGTGAAATTTACCGAAATGCCCCTATGGACCGATTTACCGAAATGCCCCTATGAGTCGAATTACGAAAATGCCCCTATGGGCCGATTTACTGAAATGCCCCTATGGGTCGATTCATTAAAAGTATTCAATAGATTAATGGTTCTTATTTATATGTGGATATTTTATGTTATTATATATGTTGCATCTCTACATATTGCATGGGATGGGAAAACTGAATGAAGAGAAGTGTAGCCTGGTGGCGTTGCCACAAATTCTGATAATGGTTATGTGCCAACCTAAATATGGCTTTGTGCCATCGTGATTATGGCTTTGTGGCAAACGTATTTACCTAAGGCTTTGTGCCGATTATATTACCGTAAATGATATTTTGGTGGCTCTGCCACAATCTGTATAGTGGCTATGCCATGCATAATTATGACTTTGGTGGCTCAGCCACAAATATTATAAATGGCAGCTTGCCTATGAATTGGTGTGATTGGCGGGGTGGGTTGACTTGATCCCCACAGGTGTGAATGGCTGGTATAAGGGTGTGATTGGATGGATAGGTTGGGTTGCATACATTGCACACATATATATATATATTGTTATGTAAATGGGTTTAGGCCCAAGATGTTACTAAACGGGTTTAGGCCCAGTGGATGACGGTAAGGGGATTACGCACTGAGTTCTAGTAACTCACCCCTCATTCTTAATCCTTGCAGGTAATACTCAGTGATGTGGACTTGGGCCATGGATGACTCGGTGGAGGCCATACTTTAGAAATGGTGTTCTTGAACTTTAGTAAATTTCATTTTTCGCTTTATTTTATTACTTTTACTATTTTGGATTTTGAAGTTGTAATAAGGCCTCTGGGATATGTTTTATTTAGCATTACGTTTAGACGTACTTAATATCTTGCTTGAAATGTTTTAAATGGGGATTTTCTAAAATCATTATTAACGGTTTTCCAAAAAATTGATTAACAAATGAATTTCATAATAAATATGGACAAATAATTTAACTTGAATTTTCTTTCAAAATTATCAACGCCATTTTCAAAAGTCATGATTTTAAGGTTCATTAGTTCGATTTTTGATTTATCAATCAACCTCTTGAAATGAGTAGTATTTTATCAAATATTTACATTCAAACTTGTTTTCTTAACCATAACCAAATAACACTTATTTTAGTACAAATCATAAGGACTTTATACGTTTTCCTCATTTGACATGCCAGATCCGGTCGTAACGCGTGGGCTGGGCTTGGGGTGTTACAAAGATTGAAAGGATTTAATGCAATTACATCTGCAATGAAATTCTACAGGACTTGTTGAAGGAGAAGATTGTCGCTGTGTCATGGGCAAAGCTAGAGCAGCTATGCATCTCGAAAACCCTAACTAGCAAGTTGCATCTGAACCAGCTTTTTTATTCTCACCATTTGAAAAAAAGATACTTTTGTGCTCGAACACTTAACCATGTTTAAAGAAATTATCTCGGACTTATAGTCATGGAGGTTCAGTGTTGTAACATCCTAAATAATTGAGTATCATTAAGTTGTTAAATGTTGGTTCGAGTTTACTTGGAGTTAGAAAAAAAAATATTAGTTAAGTGTACTTTAATGTAAAGAAATTAGGTAACCTTGAGACTTAAATTAATTAAGTACTAAAAGATGGCATAAGATGAGTAATTGGCAAAGTGGTGATGACACCATAAGATGGATATGAGGGAAGGAGTTCGAATCACCTAGCATGCAATTAGGAATTTTTATTTTTTGCTTTAGCCTATGCATGTGTCAGCAAGGAGATAAGGTTAGGATGAGTTGGATTGTTTTTATTTTGGTAAGAAGATTAAGGTTTTGGAAAGCTAAAGATAAGGGCTTGAATTGGGGGATTATGTTTCTTCAACTTAAGGAAAAAGGAGGGGAAAAAGGCTTAAGTGTAGGAAGATGTTTTGGAAACTTCCTAATGGTCTTTTGACCATTGTATTTGGACGGCATTGAGGCTAAGGGGGATGGCCGGTTTTGGGTTGAGAGGATGGTAAGCTTGGATGTTAGGAGAACTCTTTCATTTTGGTCATTTTGGCTTAAGCAAAGTGTATATTTTTTTTCTTTTCATCTATCTTTCTCTCTAGAATTTTACCAAATACCTTGAGGAAACTATAGCCATTTCTTTTACCATTCTTTCTTTTTGATCATTTGATCACTTCATTGCTAACTATTCCTCCTAGTGCTGAAACCATCATCACACAAAGAAGGCTAATCTTTTTTCTTTTTCCTTCACAAAACCAAATGCATAATTTTTCCAAAACCTAATTCTTCTCTTTTCTTCTCCTTTCTTTCTCTCTTTCTCTCTTGAAACCGAACCATACCATTCTATTTCCCTATTCTTTATTTTCTTCTTCATTACAATTTTCTTCAATTTTTTTTTCATCCATGGCTGAATGTTAATTTATTCTTGTGCCAATAAAATTTCTTTCATTTTCTTTGATCACAACCGATTTTCTTTAATCATAACCGAATTCTTCTTACTCAATTATCTTTCCAATTGTGGACATTAGCGAGATTTTGGAGGGTAGAAACTCAAGGTGATCTTGAGTATTTTTGGAACTTTGGAATCGATTTCAAGAATCAAGGTACGGTGATTTTCTTTTAAGGATTCTTATTCATTATATTAGTATAGTTACTTATTAATTGATTTCATTTTTAGGGTCATAATCGCCGATCGTTTCTCGAGGAACGAAGATAATCGTGGTAAGCCAAATCCCAAATCTTATAAAATGTTAGTCATATTTCAATACTTATAAATCGGGCTAATGATCTTATGTCTTTAGAGACATTCAAGATAGGGCAAAAAAAGGCAGTCCATAGTCTTTGAAAGAGGGGCGGTTTCGTTAATCCCCCTAATTATAAACGAAGGGCTATTTCGGGAATCTGGGATTTTCCACCGGGTTGCGGACCTTCAACCGAGGAGAATCAATTGTTCGAGGTTATTCGTACTCCCGAGCCTTTGTACGTTCGTGGATTCTCATCGGGCAACGAATCAATAGTCGAGGAGAAACCAAAAATAGAAGTGGTTCAAAATCAAAAGGGTAAAGATTTAGATCGTTTATCAATAGTGTATTTTTGATAAATGAAAGTGTTCTAATGGTTCGTATTATGTTTAGGTGTTGACGAGCGAGAAGGTTTAGTATTCACGATATCAAGATGTGTAACTTCACACTTATCTCGGGTTAGATGTCATACCGTAGTATTGAGCAAAATCGTAAAAATGACAAAATCGGTATAATACAAATAATTGGTATTTTGGTGAAATTACATGAAAACGGTTAAAATTGTGAAAATTATGAAAAACGCCCTCGATGAGTAGTTGGTAAAATGTATATTAAATGTCTCATATGTACATGGGCCGAAGATGTGTTAGATCGTAAAATGGGCCGATAAGTATGCTAGTTAGTAAAATGGGCTAAAATCTTTGATAGATAGTTAAATGGGCCGAAATCTCTGCTAGATCGATAAATGGGTCGAAATCTCTGCTAGATCGATAAATGGGCCGAAATCTCTGTTAGATCGATAAATGGGCCGAAATCTCTGCTAGATCGATAAATGGGCCGAAATCTCTGCTAGATCGTTAAATGGGCCGAAAACCCTGACAAATTGATAAATGGGCCGAACTCTTTGCTAGATCGTTAATTGGGCCTAAGATGCTAATTTGCTAAATGGGCTAAATGTTATTTTGTAATTTTTGGGCCTTAATAAAAACTTGAAATATTGACTCATATGTAAATTGGGCCTTTTTGATAAAATCATCATATGTACATAGACTATTTTGCATACATGTTGCATGGGTTGGGATTAACGATGAAGAGAAGAAAGGCCTGTTGCCAAAATCTAGTTCGGTGGCTCTGCCACAAAATAATTAAATGGCTTATTGCCTCTAGTTCGGTGGCTCTGCCACAAATATTTTAATGGCTCAATGCCTCTAGTTCGATGACTTTGTCACAATCTAGTTCGGTGGCTTTGCCACAAATATAAAATGGCTAAATGCCTACGATTGGTGTGTTGGCGGGGTGGGTTGACTTGATCCCCATAGGTGTGATGGTTGGTAGGGGTGGTGTGTAGCGGATGGAAATTAGGTTAGGTGGGAAATTTCATTATTTGCATGCATCTCATTATTTATATTGTTAAACCTATTGATGGGCTCAAGCCCAAAATAATGATTTGATTATCTGGCCCAGTGGATAAAGTAAGTGAGTTATACATCGAGTTCTAAGTAACTCACTCCTCAAATTTTTCATCTCGTAATGGAAATTGGCATGGACTTGGGCGAGGATGACTTCGTGGAGGCCATCTGCAAACATGAGTTTAATAAACTTTGAACTTTTAATAAGTACTTTCTTTAATTTGCTATTTTGGGTATGATGTAATAAGGCCTCTATTAATATTTTATGGATTTGCATGTGGATGGATTTAAATTATGTTTTAGATATTTAATATGGGATTATATTTATCTTATAATGTTTTCTTAAAATACCTTGGGTTTTTCAAACATATGAAATTTCTTTATCTATTTTTAAATTTTAAATATTTTGAACTCTTATAAAAATTACTTTAAGGTTTTGATAATTAAATATTAAATGATGAGATTTTCAACTTATGTTTCTCAAACACATTAAACTTAAAATTATTTCTCTTGGTTTTATTAAACTCTATTTTCAAAAAGGGTTTTGATATACCGTTTCACCTAAATTATTGAGATAGTTCAATTTATGTAACACACCAAATCTCGTCTTAACGCATAGGTCGGGTTTGGGGTGTTACATTTAATAATATCGAGCCGCTTTCAAAAACTTCGGTACCGTGGTTGGGTTCAACAAATAACTTCTAAAATCATGTCAATTATGTTTTAAAGATCAGTATGGCACCACAAGCATCCGGCAACAAGTCAAGAAAGTATTTATTACTTAATGATTATTATGATGATATGATCATAGGAACACTCTAGAACTTCTAGTTTTAGATGTTAAAAATCGTAGAGATTGAGACTATAGGATGTGTTGCGAAAAATAACTTTATCTCTCAAATCTCATAAAACACCGTTAATAAACACTGAAAGAATTTTCTGATTCATAAAACTTGTAATCATATTTAATCGAATTAGTCATCATGAGCACTAAAGGACGTGGTCATGGACGCGGTAGACATGGCCGTGGTAGAGGACGAGGTGCTGCAACTAAAGTACCAAATCATATGCCGGAAATGGATGCACCTGCGTCACTTGTAAGTGAGACGGGATCACAGGATCATATGGAAGAAGAAAATGCTTTGACACAAGCAATGCTGCGAGTCTTAGAAAGGGTCGCTGGAACTAGGATTGGGCCAACAACTCGTGGGTTAATTTTGGAACAACTCAAGTCAAATAATGCAGAAGTTTTTAGAGGAGTTTCAGGGGTAGCTCCGAATGTGGCTGAATATTGGCTTGAAGCTGTGGAGTGAATTATGGATGATATGGAATGCACTGTCGAGCAGAAACTGAAAGGAGTTGTGTCCTTGCTAAGACACAAGGCGTATCAATGGTGGCTTACTGTTTGAGAAGGCACCGAGGCTGCACTGATTACTTGGGAATTTTTAAAACTACCTTCCAAGGGAAATATGTTGGAACAAGTTATGTGGACGCTCAAGGAAGGAATTTTAAAATCTTGTTCAAGGGAGTAAGACAAAGGCGTAGCGTATGAGGTCGAAGTTTTACGCTTGAGTCGCTATGCTCAGATAATAGTGTCAACGGATCATGAACGTTGTGTGCGATTCGAGGATGGGCTGGATGATGAGTTGAGGGTTCTGATTGCCCCACAACAAGTTAGAACTTTTGCCACGCTTGTGGAGAAGGCCAAGATAGCCGAAGAGGCTAAGAACTCAGAACGTCAGAATCGGGAAAGATTTAGAAACAAGAGAGATATAAAGCAATCGGGTTCTTCAAAAAGATTTTTGAAGAGGTCTCAGAATGATGAACTAGCTCAAGGTAGAGCACCTATAGCTAATAATCAAAGTCAAGATTGTGCTGAATGTGGGAAAAGGCATTTTGGAGAGTGCTGGAGGAAAACAGGCGCTTGTTACAAATGCAGTTCAATGGATCACCAGTATAGAAATTACCCTCGACATATGGATATGACTCAGGAAGTTTGTAATATTGATGCACATCCGGACGAAGGTACTCAGCAGCCACCGAGAGGTCATGGACCAGGTCATGGTGGTAATGGGGCTGGACGTGGTCAAGGTGCACCGGGTCGAGGCAATGGCCTTAGAGGTAACACGGATGCAAGACAGCCAGGACTGGTCTATGCAGTTAGACGCCGCGAGGATGGCAATGCACCTGATGTAATAACTGGTACGTTCTTCATCTTCAATGTACTCATATCGCTTTAATAGATATTGGTTCTACCCACTCGTACATTGCTAGCGCCATATCTGAAACTCAGATCTAGAATCTAAAATTACCAATAGTGAGATGACGATGAATTAGTCCTTTAGGACGATCAGTGATTATAAATAAACTGCTTAGAGACGTGCCTTAGAAATTCAAGAAGAGGTATTTTGGCGAATTTGATGGAATTGCCTTTCGGCGAGTTCGATCTCATTCAGGCATGGATTGGTTGGTTAAACATCGGCGATTTGGATTGTGCGAAAAGCGGATGTCAATAAGAACCTCGGATGATAAAGAAGTAATAATGATAGGTGAACGAAGGAATTACTTGGCAAACGTGGTATCGGCGTTGAAGGCAGAAAAGTTGGTACAGAAAGGGTATGGAGCATTCCTAGCCTTTATTTGTGCTTTGGATGCCAAAGAGTTATCCGTGAATGATGTGAGAACGGTAAAAGAATTTCTAAGTATTTTTGATGAACTTTCGGTATACCTCGGATCGGAAGTAGAATTTGGTATTGAGCTTTTGCCCGGAACGGCTCCAGTGTCCATTGCTCCTTATAGAATGGCACCAAAGGAGTTGGCAGAGCTTAAAGCTCAAATTCAAGAATTGCTGGATCGGGGATTTATACGATCGAGTGTGTCTCCGTAGGGAGCACCAATTTTGTTCGTGAAGAAGAAGGATGGATCGATGCGTATGTGCATTGATTACAGACAATTGAATAAAATGACGATCAAGAATAGGTATCCTTTGTCGAGAATTGATGACCTATTTGATCAATTGAAGGGAGCTTCAGTTTTCTCCAAAATTGATTTGAGATCAGGTTATCACCAGCTTAAGGTGAAAGAAGCAGATATTCATAAGACGGCATTTTGAACTCGTTATGGACATTATGAGTTTGTAGTGATGCCGTTTGGATTAATCAATGCACCAGCCGCATTTATGGACATGATGAACTGAGTCTTTCAACCATATTTAGACCAGTTTGTGGTAGTGTTCATAGATGACATTTTGGTTTATTCAAGGAATGATGAGGAGCATGACACGCATTTGCGTATTGTATTACAGCTACTTCGAGATAAATAACTTTATGCCAAATTCAGTAAATGTGAATTTTGGCTAAAGGAAGTGACTTTCTTAGGTCATGTGGTATCAGCTGAAGGAATAAGGGTGGATTCTCGGAAGATTGAGGCTGTACTGGATTGGAAACCACCAAAGTCGGTAGTTGAAATTCAGAGTTTCTTAGGATTGGCTGGTTATTATAGACGCTTTGTTGAGGGGTTTTCGTTGATTGCTGCACCCCTAACTAAACTATTGCGAAGGGAGTTTCGTATATTTGGACTGAAAAACAACAAGAGAGTTTCGAGAAATTGAAGAAGATTCTGACGGAAGCACCAGTTTTAATTCAGCCGGAGGCTGGAAAGGAATTTACTATTTATTGTGATGCGTCTCACACGGGTTTGGGTTGTGTGCTGATGCAAAATGGAAAGGTGGTGGCCTATGCTTCTCGTCAATTGAGACCGCACGAAGTAAACTACCCTACTCATGATTTGGAATTAGCATGATGGTTTTTGCTTTAAAGATTTGGAGGCACTATCTCTACGGTGAGAAGTCTATCATCTACACGGATCACAAGAGTCTTAAGTACCTCCTTACCCAAAAGGAGTTGAATTTGAGACAAAGAAGATGGCTGGAATTATTAAAGGACTATGATTTCTCAATCGAATATCATCCTGGAAAGGCTAACGTGGTAGGCCGACGCGTTAAGTCGTAAGGTCAGATTCGATTTAAGAGCAATGTTTGCTCATTTGAGTTTGTATGAGGATGGTAGTTTGTTAGCGAACTTCAGGTGAAGCCTCTGTGGTTGGAACAAATCAAGGAAAAGCAGACATCAGATAAAAATTTAGGACTTTTATTCCAAAGAGTTGAAAGGGGTAAAATAGAGGATTTTGGTATAAACATGAATGCAGTGTTGTGCTTTCGTGAAAGGGTTTGTATGCCTAAAGACTCGAATTGAGGCAAATGATTCTACGGAGGCGATAGTAGCCCTTATGCTATGCACCGGAGGAAATAAGATGTCGAGATCTCCGTGAATGATATTGGTGGCCAAGGTTGAAGCGTGAGATTTACGAATTTGTAGGAAAATGTTTAACTTGTCAACAAGTGAAAGCGAGCATCAATTGCCATCGGGTTTATTACAACCAAGAAAGATTCCTCTTTGGAAATGGGAGCGAATAACTATGGATTTTGTTAGTGGGTTACCTTTAACACCGCTAAGAAAAATTCCGTATGGGTAGTAGTTGATCGTTTGACGAAGACTGCTCATTTTCTTCCAGTTTATACGGATTATTCATTACAAGAATTGGCTAAGCTGTATGTATCTGAAATCATGAGGTTGCATGGGGTACCAGTGTCTATTATATCGATGGGATCCTAGATTTACATCACGATTTTGGAAAGCTCTGCATGAAGCCTTGGGGACAAATTTGAATTTCAGTACGGCTTTCATCCTCAGTCTGATGGTTAGTCGGAAAGAGTAATTCAGATATTGGAAGACATGTTAAGGGGATGTGTGATCGACTTCAGAGGTAGTTGGGAGAATTTTCTACCATTGGCAAAATTTGCGTATAACAATAGCTATCAGTCTAGCATTCAGATGGCACCCTATGAGGCATTGTATGGTCGTAGGTGCCGTACTCCTACTTGTTGGACTGAATTGGGCGAACGACAGATGTTGGGTCCTAAAATGATATCTGAAACAGAGGAAAAGGTAAAAGTTATTCGAGCACGGCTAAAGGAAGCTTCGGATAGATAGAAGTCATATGCAGATCTGAAGCGTAAGGATATCGAGTTTGCTATGGAAGACCAGGTCTTTCTGAAGATCTCACCTTGGAAGAAAATTTTTAGATTCGGAAAGAAGGGCAAGTTGAGCCCTAGGTTCATCGGGCCATATCGTGTGACGAAGCGTGTTGGTCCAGTGGCTTATCAGATTGAATTACCTCCGGAGTTGGGTCAAATTCATAATGTTTTCAATGTTTCCATGCTGAGACGCTATAGATCGGATCCATCTCATATAGTACCGGTAGAGGAAGTGGAATTAAATTCAGACTTGTCTTTTGAAGAAAAACAAGTGGAAATTATAGACCGGGATGTTAAAGTGCTAAGAAAGAAGATTGTGCCATTGGTCAAAGTTTTATGGCATAATCACGGAGCGGAGGAAGCTACGTGGGAGCCTGAGGATGCAATTCGATAGCAATATCCTCACCTCTTTTAATCAGGTAAATTTCGAGGATGAAATTTTCTTTAAGGGGGTAAAATTGTAACATCCTAAATAATTGAGTATCATTAAGTTGTTAAATGTTGGTTCGGGTTTACTTGGAGTTAGAAAAAAAAATAATATTAGTTAAGTATACTATAATGTAAAGAAATTAGGTAACCTTGAGACTTAAATTAATTAAGTACTAAAAGATGGCATAAGATGAGTAATTGGCAAAGTGGTGATGACACCATAAGATGGACATGAGGGAAGGAGTTCAAATCACCTAGCATGCAATTAGGAATTTTTATTTTTTGCTTTAGCCTATGCATGTGTCGGCAAGGAGATAAGGTTAGGATGAGTTGGATTGTTTTTATTTTGGTAAGAAGATTAAGGTTTTGGAAAGCTAAAGATAAGGGCTTGAATTGGGGGATTATGTTTCTTCAACTTAAGGAAAAAGGAGGGGAAAAAGGCTTAAGTGTAGGAAGATGTTTTGGAAACTTCCTAATGGCCTTTTCACCATTGTATTTGGACGGCATTGAGGCTAAGGGGGATGGCCGGTTTTGGGTTGAGAGGATGGTAAGCTTGGATGTTAGGAGAACTCTTTCATTTTGGTCATTTTGGCTTAAGCAAAGTATATATTTTTTTTCTTTTCATCTATCTTTCTCTCTAGCTGAATTTTACCAAATACCTTGAGGAAACTATAGCCATTTCTTTTACCATTCTTTCTTATTGATCATTTGATCACTTCATTGCCATCTATTCCTTCTAGTGCCGAAACCATCATCACACAAAGAAGGCTAATCTTTTTTCTTTTTCCTTCACAAAACCGAATGCACAATTTTTCCAAATCCTAATTCTTCTCTTTTCTTCTCCTTTCTTTCTCTCTTTCTCTCTTGAAACCGAACCATACCATTCTATTTCCCTATTCTTCATTTTCTTCTTCATTACAATTTTCTTCAATTTTTTTTTCATCCATGGCCGAATGTTAATTTATTCTTGTGCCAATAAAATTTCTTTCATTTTCTTTGATCACAACCGATTTTCTTTAATCATAACCGAATTCTTCTTACTCAATTATCTTTCCAATTGTGGACATTAGTGAGATTTAGGAGGGTAGAAACTCAAGGTGATCTTGAGTATTTTTGGAACTTTGGAATCGATTTCAAGAATCAAGGTAAGGTGATTTTCTTTTAAGGATTCTTATTCATTATACTAGTATAGTTAGTTATTAATCGATTTCGTTTTAGGGTCATAATCGCCGATCATTTCTCGAGGAACGAAGATAATCGTGTTAAGCCAAATCCCAAATCTTATAAAACGTTAGTCATATTTCAATATTATAAATCGGACTAATGATCTTATGTCTAGAGACATTCAAGATAGAGCGTAAAAGGCGATCCATAGTCTTGAAAGAGGCGGTTCGTTAATCCCCTAATTATAAACGAAGGGTTGTTTCGGGAATCTGGGATTTTCCACTGGGTTGTGGACCTTCAACCGAGGAGAATCAATTGTTCGAGGTTATTCGTACTCCCGAGCCTTTGTACGTTCGTGGATTCTCATCGGCAACGAATCAACAATTGAGGAGAAACCAAAAATAGAAGTGGTTTAAAATCAAAAGGGTAAAGATTTAGATCGTTTATCAATAGTGTATTTTTGATAAATGAAAGTGTTCTAATGGTTCGTATTACGTTTAGGTGTTGACGAGCGGGAAGGTTTAGTACTCACGATATCAAGGTGTGTAACTTCACACTTATCTCGGGTTAGATGTCATACCGTAGTATTGAGCAAAATCGTAAAAACGACAAAATTGGTACAATACAAATAATTGGTATTTTTGTGAAATTACATGAAAAGGGTTAAAATTGTGAAAATTATGAAAAACGCCCTCGATGAGTATTTGGTAAAATGTTTATGAAATGTCTCATGTGTACATGGGCCGAAGATGTGTTATATCGTAAAATGGGCCGATAAGTATGCTAATTAGTAAAATGGGCCGAAATGTTTTATAGATAGTTAAATGGCCGAAATCTCTGCTAGATCGATAAATGGGCGAAATCTTTGCTAGATCGATAAATGGGCCGAAATCTCTGTTAGATCGATAAATGGGCCGAAATCTCTGCTAGATCGATAAATGGGCCGAAATCTCTGTTAGATCGTTAAATGGGTCGAAAACCCTGACAAATTGTTAAATGGGCCGAACTCTTTGCTAGATCGTTAATTGGGCCTAAGATGCTAATTTGCTAAATGGGATAAATGTTATTTTGTAATTTTTGGGCCTTAATAAAAACTTGAAATATTGACTAATATGTAAATTGGGCCTTTTTGATAAAATCATCATATGTACATAGACTATTTTGCATACATGTTGCATAGGTTGGGATTAACGATGAAGAGAAGAAAGGCCTGTTGCCAAAATCTAGTTCGATGGCTCTGCCACAAAATAATTAAATGGCTCATTGCCTCTAGTTCGGTGGCTCTGCCACAAATATTTTAATGGCTCAATACCTCTAGTTCGGTGACTTTGTCACAATCTAGTTCGGTGGCTCTGCCACAAATATAAAATGGCTAAATTCCTACGATTGGTGTGTTGGCGGGGTGGGTTGACTTGATCCCCACAGGTGTGATGGTTGGTACGGGTGGTGTGTAGCGGATGGAAATTAGGTTTGGGTGGGAAATTTCATTATTTGCATGCATCTCATTATTTATATTGTTAAACCTATTGATGGGCTCAAGCCCAAAATAATGATTTGATTATCTAGCCCAGTGGATAAAGTAAGTGAGTTATACACTGAGTTCTGAGTAACTCACTCCCTCAAATTTTTCATCTCAGGTAATGGAAATTGACGTGGACTTGGGCCGAGGATGACTTCGTGGAGGCCATACTGCAAACATGAGTTTAATAAACTTTGAACTTTTAATAAGTACTTTCTTTAATTTGCTATTTTGGGTATGATGTAATAAGGCCTCTATTAATATTTTATGGATTTACATGTGTGGATGGATTTAAATTTTGTTTTAGATATTTAATATGGGCTTATATTTATCTTATAATGTTTTCTTAAAATACCTTGGGTTTTTCAAACATATGAAATTTCTTTATCTATTTTTAAATTTTAAATATTTTGAACTCTTATAAAAATTACTTTAAGGTTTTGATAATTAAATATTAAATGATGAGATTTTCAACTTATGTTTCTCAAACACATTAAACTTAAATTATTTCTCTTGGTTTTTATTAAACTCTATTTTCAAAAAGGGTTTTGATATACCATTTCACCTAAATTATTGAGATAGTTCGATTTATGTAACACACCAAATCTCGTTTTAATGCATAGGCTGGGTTTGGGGTGTTACAAGTGTGATAAAGAAGCTTTAGGTTAATTCTACTTTGTCCGTTGCCCGGTCTTATTCAACTTGTAGAGATACGAGTTTGTATAGTTGCAAATCTCTCACAGTTGATAAAATTTATGCTTCCTTAGCCTCGTATGACAAGATAAAACATCTTGTGGCTGGATCTGACTCTCAAGGAGAGGGTCTCACTGTTCATGGGAGACAATAATGAAATATTGATGATAATCATAGAAGGACACATGAATGAAATCCTCATATTAAATCTAAGAATAGATCGAGATCTTCAAACAAAGGTAAAACCTGTAACTTTTGCAATAAGAAAGAGCACATTAAGTGTGAGTGCTATAAGTTACAGAATAAGATCAAAATGGAGGCGGCAAATCAAAAGGTAAAATAACCAGAACAATCTAGTGAATCTGATGTTGTAGAAGACTATAGTGATGGTGAACCCTTAGTTGCTTCTATCAAAACTCTAAAGTAAGCGAGGAGTGGATCCTCAATTTTGGTTGCACCTTCCATATGAGTCTCAATTGGGATTGGTTTACAACATATGAAATAGTGTCTGAAGTTGTTGTTTTGATGGAAAATAATTCTTCATGTAAAATCACAAGTATTGGCACGATCAAAATTAAGATGTTCGATGAAGTCGTCAGAACACTTAGTAACGCACGAAATGTACCAGGATTGAAGAAAATTTTGATTTCATTGAGTACTCTTGATTCAAAAGGATACAAGTACACAGCTAAAAGTGGGGTTCTAAATATTAGCAAGGGTTCCCTGGTTGTGATGAAAGGACAAAGAAAGACTATCAAGTTATATGTTTTGCAGGGTTCAAGTATTACTAGTGATGCAATCATTGTTTCTCTTCCTTGTTAAATGATGATGTTACTAGAATTTGGCATATGCGTCTAGGGCATATGAGTGACAACGACATGACAAAATTAAGCAGAAGAGGACTTCTTGATGGATAAGGTATTATCAAATTGAAGTTCTATGAGCATTGCGTTTTTGGGAAGCAAAAGAGAGTTCTATTCATCAGAGGAATCTATAACACAAAGGGAACTTAAGATTATATTCATTTTGATCTTTGTGGACTATATAGAGTGCCTTCGAGGGGTGGCACTAATTATATATTGACAGTCATTGACAATTTTTCCAAAAATTTTGGAAACTCCTCCTAAACTAGAAAAGTGATGTATTGTCAATGTTTAAGAATTGGAAGACTATGATCGAGAAGCAGATAGGAAAGCAAATAAAACACCTTCGCACAGATAATGGCTAGGAATTTTGTTCTGATGAGTTTAATGACTTGTGCAAATTAGAATGTATTGTGAGACACTTGATAGTTTGTCAAACTCCATAGTAAAATAGCATTGCAGAACAAATGAATAGAATAATCATGGAAAATCATGGAAAATGTTCGATATATGTTGTCAAATGCTTGTTTACCTAAGTCGTTTTGAGCTGAAGCGGCCTCTATTGTGTGTTTTCTTATTAATTGATCTTCTTCCGTTGCCATTCAAAAAAAAAGACTCCATAAGAGATATGGTCTGGTACTCCTGCTAATTATTCTAATTTCAAGATTTTTGGGTGTCCAGCATATGCTCATGTTGATAATGGTAAATTGGAGCCTAGATTTATTAAATGTGTTTTTCTTAGTTATGAGACTAGTGTTAAAGGGTATAAGTTAAGGTGTCCTGAAACGAGGAAAGTTGTAATTAGCAGAGATATTATTTTTTATGAAACTGATATGTTGCCTAACTTACCTCTTAAAGAATCTTCCAATAAAGACCAGCAAAGTTCAAACACACATGTGAAGTAAGCGTAGCTTTAGATTGATCCAGGATTTACAACAGAGTCTACTCCTCAAGTTAGTATAGAAACTCAAAGCAGAGTTGCTTCTTCACCACAGTCAGCACCACAATATTCTATTCCCAAGAACAGACCTAGAAGAGAAATTAAACCACCAAAGAGGTTTGTCGAGGCTGATCTAGTTGCTTATGCTTTAAATGTGGCTGAATATATAGATGCAAATCAATAGTCATCTTCTTATTTTGAGGTAGTTAGTTGTGAATATTTAGGAAAGTGGATAATTTCCATGTAAGAAGAGATCGAATCACTCCATAAGAATAGAACATGAGACCTAGTAATGCTTCATAAGGGTAAAAAGGTTGTTCGCTGTAAATAGGTATTCAAAAAGAAATAAGGGACTCTAAAAGTTGAAGAACCCATGTATAAAGCAAGGCTAGTTGCAAAAGGCTACAGTCAGATTCCATGTGTAGACTTCACAAATGTGTTTTCTTTAGTTGTTAAGTACAGTTTGATTTGAGGCTTGCTTGGTATTATGATCATGTATGATTTGGAGCTTGACTAGTTAGATGTAAAAACAACGTTCTTGCATGGAGAACTTGAGTAAGATATTTACATGCAACAATCAGAGG
This sequence comes from Gossypium rotundifolium, assembly GCA_025506655.1. Taxonomy (NCBI): domain Eukaryota; kingdom Viridiplantae; phylum Streptophyta; class Magnoliopsida; order Malvales; family Malvaceae; genus Gossypium; species Gossypium rotundifolium. The sequence goes on along the minus strand of CP106727.1, from coordinate 31,570,580 downwards.
GTTTTATAGTTTCAAAAAATGACAACTATGTTTACTTGCTAAAAAAGTCCCTTTATGGCCTAAAACAATCACCAAGGCAGTCGTACAATAGGTTTGATTCATTTATGACTACTCATGATTTCAAAAGAAGTAGCTTTGACATTTGTGTTTATTTAAAAAAAACAGTGATGATTGATTTGTATATCTACTCCTTTATGTTGATGACATGTTGATAGCAGCCAAAGGTAAAAGAAAGGTAAGAAAGGTCAAAGCCCAGCTTAGTAAAAAATTTGAGATGAAAGATTTGGGAGTAGCAAAGAAGATACTTGAGATGGAGATTCTTAGAGATAGAAAAGCATGTAAATTGTACCTAAGTCAGAAAGGGTACATTGAGAAAGTTCTTTGCAGGTTGAATATGCAGAGTGCCAAGCCTATTAGCACTCCATTAGTAACCCACTTCATACTTTCATCGGTTTTGTCTCTACAATTAGATGATGAGATTGACTACATGTCATGTGTTCCATATTCTAGTGCAATGGGATATCTTATGTATGCTATGGTTTTCTCACGTCCATATTTATCATATGCAGTTAGTGCAGTTAGTAGATACATGGCGAATCCCAATAAAGAACACTAAAAAGTAGTTCAATGAATTTTTAGATACTTACGAGGTACTATTGATGTTTACTTACAGTTTGGAAGAACTAGATATGGAGTCATTAGGTATCTTGATTCTGATTTTGCTAGAGACCTTGATAAATAATATCTCTCACAGGGTATGTCTTTACTATTGAGGGTTGTGAAATCAATTGGAAAGCCAGTTTGCAAACTACAATTGCTTTGTCTACTACTCAAGCTAAGTACATGACGATTACTGAGGCTTGTAAAGAAGCTATTTGTTTAAAGGTCTCTTTGGTGAAATCAGTAAAGACCTTTTGATAAGGAAGTAGAGTGGATGAATGTGGAAGAGGATCGTAAAGATTGTTCAAGTCACGGATTTGACTTAGGGCTTTAGACAATCGAAAAAAAAACTTGGATTTTCGCACAACCTGAAACACAATCAAATCCAAATAAAATAAAACAAATAAAACAAATTGTTAAAATAAATAAAATAGAATAATAAATCGAATATTGAAACAACAAAGAAGATAATAAATAAGATAGATGGAAAAATTAAAATGAGATATGTAGAAGTCCTAAGAAGCCATGGAAACACGAAGAATCCACAACCCCCTTCAAGCGGCTCAAATTTCCCCTCCAATATAGATAACTTGGCAAGAAAAAGTTTGAAGATGATCCCCACAATTTGAAAAGATTGTTAAAACTCTTCTAAAAGAAACTTAAGAGAAATTCTTGAAAAAGAAAACTCAAAGAGAATTTATTAACTTAAAAGACATGTTAAATAATAATAAATTGAATGATTTGTTTACAATGGTTAAGTATACTAGAACTCTAATTTATTCTAAACAAAAAGTAGTTTTAAACTAAACATTCTTGTTAACATAAAACTCCTAAATAACTTAAAATACTTAATAATTATAAAAAAATACAAAATAAAATAATAAAAATAATAGCTGATAAACACAATATTGAGTTCATACATAATAAAAATTAAGCCTAAAACCCAAACCCAATATGAAACGTCTAGGTTTGTGAGATCGATTGAGGTCCTTGAAGTTAAGTGCCTAAGTTTATTAACATTTTTCACATGGGCTTGTCATCATAGATTGAAAGTTTAGGCCCACGTACAAAATTAGTCCTTTCTAATTCATCATTGCTCCAAAATCCATCATCTTGAAGCTTTAAATTTTCTTCTTGAATTTTTTTGTGATAAAGTCTTGAATTAATAAGTTGATTTTTTTCTTTAGCTGCTTGGATTTAGAATCGTAATTGGGCCTCGAGGGAAACTAAGCCCATCTCTATTATGGCTTTTGAATTGGACTGAGTTGCTCGTATCATTCCCCCTTCCACAAAAGGATTTGTCTTCGAATCTACAATATCAAAAGGAGAAAGGTCAGTGACATTAAAAGTGACACTAACATTATACTCACCGGGAAGATCGATTTGATATGCATTATCATTAATGCGCTTGAGTACTTGAAAAGGTCCATCACCATGTAGGTCCAATTTTATTTTGCTTTTAATTCGAAATCGTTCTTTTTGCACATGGACCCAAACCCAATCACTGGAATTGTAACACCCCTTACCCGTATTCAACTCCAGAACCGAACTTGACTTGATTGAGCATTCGACTTTGGGCTATAAAATTTGTTCCAATTTAAAACATTTTCATTTACAATCGTAACGTCCCCAGTATGGGTCTACGAGACCCTTTACATATACCGGAGATGCTTTGGGACCAAACCGAGGCTTTTAAACACTTAGAAAGTTTTGGCATAAAAACTGGGCCACACGCCCGTGTGTAGAGTGGGACACGCCCGTGTGACATATCACACGCCCGTGATCCATGCCCATGTAGAATTAATTTCTTTCGAACCTACAGGGGTTTTCACACGGCCGGACATACGCCCGTGTTCATGGCCCGTGTGCTCCACACGGCCTAGACATGCTCGTGTGTAAAAACCTGGACATTCTGTATGTAACGTCAGCAACCAATTATGGGCACATGGCTTAGGCATATGCCCGTGTGTCTAGCCCGTGGTCGACACTGAATTGCAACATGAACATGCAGGGGACACACGGCCAAGTCACATGCCTATGGGGTTGACCGTGTGTCACACACTGTCTAGACACACGCCCGTGTGTCTACCCGTGTGGACCAATTCAAGGCTTCCAAGCAAATTAGCCACCCTCATTTGCACATATTCACTCACCATCACATAACATTTCTAAATCATCAATTATAACTCTTGAATTATCATATTTGAATCATGAAAATCAACTCTCCATCCCATATACGAGGGGAACTATTACTAGTACAATTACAATCGACTTGAGGCATCATTTATGGCTATACACAACCAATCTATAAACTCTTTTAGGCCAACACATTTGGATACTTTAACTATGAATTAATTAAACCAAAATAAGATCCCTATGCATGCCATATTTCAAGAAGACTTGAATCTCATACCCAAGTGTCTGCTTGATAGTGTGAAAACATCTCCGACAGTCTCCAACCCGAGCAAGTTAAGTTAACCTATAAGAAATAGGAAAGGAGGAGGAATAAGTAATAATGCTTAGTAAGTTCATATGCAAATAATAATCAAGTATTGACATTCATTAATTATATTCAAGTACAAAGGTATTTTAATGAGATTTACTCTTAAACTCATGGTTACCCATTCAATCGTTTATAATGCTTACTCATTCCATCTCTTATCACATTTTAACCATGTGACAATTATAGCACTCTCATGTATTAGCACATAATTCCTGCATCTATCATCACAATAATCCATGAAACATTTACTTAAACAATTTCTCAATGATCTATTCAGGATAATACCAAACTCTCGATGGTTTCGCACATAGCCCACCATTTAATAATTTATAAGGTGGTATCGCACTTAGCCCACCATTTAACAATTTATAAGGTGGTATCGCACATAGCCCACCATTTAATACTAAGCACGATGGTATCGCACACAGCCCATCGGTAACAAATAATATGGTGGTAATGCACATAGCCCACCATTTTATAATATTGGCGATGGTATCACACATAGCCCATCGCTAACAAATAATAAGGTGGTATCACACATAGCCCACCATTATTACACATTCACGGATATTTATCCACATATATTTTCCTATCTCGAATGTTCATCCGGGAATATCCTCACACACTATCATTCTTAAATAGATTTCTACAATAATCATTTGCATTCATGCAATGCATTAATAAATATAACATATGCAATCAGGATGCATTATTTATACATAATTCACCATGGGTTCATCATATATCGAATTCACCTCAATTGAGTCCTGGCACATAATTGTACCTCTCATGATATAACCACATACTTTCTCATTTTCAACATACTTGTTGAATTGTTCAAAATACTAAAGAATACTCTTGTGACTCATACATATAGTATCATAACAACATCGTACCCCTAATAGGTTCTTACATGAAATATCATATCAATGCCATATCCCCGAAATGGTCTTATACGAAATCTTACACCGAGGCCATATTCCAATTATGGTCTTACACGGGACCTTAATATCATAATATCATGCTATTTGCATTTCCTCTATTCTTAGATTCAATTGAAGACTTTCAATTCTTGACATCTCGTTAAAATGTATTTAATATATTCATAGAGTCAATACACAATTCATACATCATCAAAATATTAAATACTTCACTATAGTTGCATTATGAGCACACGAACTTACCTCGATACCAAAAAGGATAGAAAGGGACCTATTTGTCCATATTTCTTTTTTCTCCCGTTCTAGGTCTGAATCTCGTTTTCTTTGATCTAGAACAATAAAATTTACTCATTTAATCACCACACTAATCAATTCATTTTAAAATTTCTACTTTGGCAAAATTACCATTTGCCCTTAGACTTTGGCAAAATTATGATTTTGCCTCTAGGCTCGTATACCGATTTTCATCCAACTTATTTGCTAATCAAGCCTAGCCGATTCATATTCCCTTCTATAGCAACTCAATATTTCAACTATTACACACATTTACTACTAATTTCACAACATTTACAAAAAGATCCTTTTAAGTGTTTTCATGGTAACACCCTTCACAAAAGTTGTTTCTCATCTCCCTAAAATTCATTTTCTCCCATAAAAACTCAGAAAAAACATAAAATCTCTCATTGAAAGTCCCTATCTTTCAACCATTTAGCATTTTAGTCCCCTCATTAGCTAGCTTAAGCTTTGGGGACTCCAAAAGTACAAAAATTATCAAGTAAAACCATCATAATCACTTACTTGTAAAGAAGATGAGTTGTTGAAAATTTAAAGCTTTCAAAACCCTTTTTTTGCTGATATTTTCGGTGGAAAAATGGTGAAAATGATAGGTGTTATCATCTTTCTTCTTATTTTATTTTAATTTATCAAATAAGTCACCAAAACCCCACTAACCAATTGACCATGTCAATTCTTATCCCTTTGGCCGAATACTACATTAAACAAGGCCTAATTGCACATTAAGGACCTCCCATTAGAATTCTATAGCTATTAGATACTTCAAGCTTGAAAAATTAAACTTTCACACTTTATGCGATTTAGTCCTTTTTCGCAATTATGCGTTCAATCGTTAAAATTAATGTACCAAAATTCTCATGCATCCTTATAAACATGTTAGAACACATAAAATAATATCAAAATAATTTTCCTCCACCTCAAATTAGTGGTCCCAAAACCACTGTTCTGACTAGCCCCTAATTCGGGATGTTACAGGGATCAATGACAATTTGCTTACGCCCCTTCTTAGCTTTGTTGGCTTTTGCTTCATTTGTTTTGGTAATTCATTGTATTGCTTTCTCATGCATGGATTTCACCAATTCAACTTTCTTCTCACCATCTAAATTAGAAATGTTTTCTACAAGCAATGGCACAAGATCAAGTACAATTAGTGGATTAAAACCATAAACGAGATCAAATGGGGAATAGGCAGTTGTAGAGCAAATAGGCCAGTTATATTCAAACTCAACAAATGACAAACAATCTTCCCAATTTTTAAGGTTATTACCCATAAAGCTCATAGTAAAGCACCTAAGACTCGATTGACTACCTTAGTTTGTCCATCAGTTTGGGGGTGACATGTAGTAGAATATAATAATTTATTACCAAGCTTACCCCACAGTACTTTTCGAAAGTGGCTTAGGAACTTTACGTCTCTGCCAGATACAATGGTGCGAGGTATCCTATGTAGGTGCACCACCTCTCTAAAGAATAAGTGAGTCATATAGCATCATCTATTTTGTGATAAGGAATAAAGTGAGCCATATTTGAAAACATGTTAACAAAAACAAATATACTATCTTGACCTTTTTTTGTTAGTGGAAAATCAAGAATGAAATCCATGGATAAGTCTACCCATGGCGAAGAAGGAATCAACAAAGGAGTATAAAGTCCATGAGACATTACCTTAGATTTTGCTTGTTTACAAGTAGTACATTTAGAACATAAATTTTCAACATCCTTTTTCATGTGCAGCTAATAAAAATGTTTATCTAGAATATCTAGTGTTTTGGTGACTCCAAAGTGTCCAATTAATCCTCTACTATGTGCCTCACAAATTAATAACTCTCTCATGGAACATTGTGGAACACATAACCTGTTTAGGCAAAAAAGAAACCCATATACAGGATAAAACTTGTTAAAGGCACTATTTCCACAATTGGAAAAAAACATTTGCAAAATTGATATCGTTTAAGTATAAATCCTTTATATGTTCAACCCTAAGAATTTAGCATTTAATGTAGTTATTAAAGAATATCTACGAGATAAGGCATCAACGACTACATTTTCTCGACCTATTTTATACTTAATTGCATATGGAAATGTCTTCTATGAATTCTACCCATCGGCGTGTCTCTTGGTCAACTTACCTTGTTCCTTTAACCATTTTAGGGATTCATGATCCGTATGGATAACAAACTCATTTGTCAGCAAGTGATGTTGCCAAGGTTGTAGAGCTCGAACTAATGCCAACAACTCCTTGTCGTAAGTTGAGTAGTTTAATTGTGCCCTAGTCAGTTTTTCACTGAAATATGCTATTGGTATTTTTTCATGCATCAACACAGCACCAATTCCAATACTTGAAGCATCACATTCAAGTTCAAAACTATTAGAAAAATCAGGAAATTTAAGAACTGGAATAGAACATAACTTATCATTTAAGGTTTGAAAAGTCTTTTCCTAATCTTCTTCCCACTTAAAACCCACAGCCTTTTTAATAACCTCAGTTAATGGAGTGCCAATAGTGGAGAAATCCTTCAAAAATGTCTATAGAAACTTGCTAAACCATGGAATGGTAACAAAAAATAACAAGAGCTGATAAATACAATATTGAGCTTATATATAATAAAAATTAAGTCTAAAACCTTAACCTAATATGAAACGTCTAGGCTTTTGGGATCAATTGAGGTCTTTGAAGTGAAATGCCTAAGCTTGTTAACATTTTCCACATGTACTTGTCATCATAAATTGAAAGTTTAGGCCCACACACAAAATTAGTCCCTTCTGATTCATCATTGCTCCAAAATTCATCGTCTTGAAGCTTCAGCTTTTCTTCTCTAATTTTTTTCGTGATAAAGTCTCGAACAAATAAGTTGAGCTTTGTCTTTAGCTTCTCGTAATTGGGCCTTGAGGGAAACTAAGCTCAACTTTATTATGGCCTTTGAATTGGACTGAGTTGCTCGTATCACTTTCTTATCAGTATAGTGTTTTGTGATAGTTAGAGTGCCATCTTCCTTACAAAGGATAAAATGTTTCGTAAGAGAACAAAACACATTGATATTTGATATCATTTTGTGCGTGATATTATTGCTTGTGGTGATATCATTGTAAGCAAAGTTAGTACTCACGATAATCCTGTAGATATGATGACTAAGTCACTTTCTATAACCAAGTTTGAGCTTTGCTTGGACTTGGTTGGTGTTCATTGTTTAAGAATACCCCTTTAGAGGTTTTATGGAAAAGGTGGAGAACTTGTTCATTGAGAGTTCGTGGTGAAGAACTTGTTCATTGAGAATTCATATCAAGGTGGAGATTGTTAGAGTTGTGTGACCTACATTTCATCACTTGTTAAAGAAATAAAATACACTGGCAAAATAAGGGGATCTATGGGGGCAAAACTATTGATTTTTCAATATTTAAATAGATGTAGTCGAAACTCCTCTTTAACATTCATTTTTCAAAATTAGTGAATTTCTTCTCCTCTGCTCATGAGTTTTTCCCTACAGGGTTTTCACGTAAAATCAGTGTGTTCTTATTTTTCTTATTTTGTAATCATTCTATTGTCATTATCGACGTTTATTATAACACTAATGACGTATTTAGATTATCTACTAATATAAGTTGTCTTCTTGCACTACGATCCGGCCACATAATGCTAATTAGTATTAGTTTAAATGTTATATAATCCGTGAGTCAATATTTTCTTTTGTAATAGACCCATTTTGCTCGGCCCATTAGAAACCCATCAGAATAAAAAAATAAATAAAATTTAGAGTCCATTTACAAAACCAATTAACAGCAGCCCAACTAATACCCAAAACCCAATTACAAACCAAACTACCCGTAACCCATTACACCCTGACCCAACACTCTTACCCAACACTCAGACCCAACATAGAAATGGCCCAAAAGGGCCCAACACTAAACAATTTTAGAAGCCTAGGGTTTCTGGGAAACCCTAGGCACCGCAAGTGTCCAGCTCCTCACGCCGGAAGCTGACACTAGCCCTCGACCACGCCGTCATCAACACTAAGACAGCTCCTCACCACCGAGATCCTTACCGTTGACCTTCACAAAAATGGAAAGAACACAGCAAAATAGAAAATAATGGCAGAAAATAAGCAAGAACAGATTTTGTATCTATTTTTCTTCTATTTATTTTTGGGGTTATACATCTGTAAACGGAACACAAAAAAAGGGGTGATACACATACGCAGATATATAGAATACTCAAATAATAAAATAAATATAGAGGTGATTTTCGAATATCTGTTTTCGTTTTTCTTTTATTATTATTCTCCGATTTATGCATTTTTTTACAAAAATACAACTAAAATAAAAAGGGGTACAAATATACCTTTCGATTTACGCGAAAAACTAATTTTTCTGGCTTCAGGTTGTCGTGTGAGGTGGCTCGTGGGATGCACACACGGTGGCCTGTTGCCGGAGCCCACACCGGAGTCTAGCCGAGACAGAAGAGAAGAGAGAGCTTTCTGAAGCTCAATTTTTTTTTTGTTTTTTTAGAATGGATGTTAAATGATTTTTTGATTAATTTTTGCTTTATATAGGCCAAAGAAACAACGTCATTTTGATGTGGTCAGTTAATAACTAAAACGACTTCGTTTTAAAGGAGGATCCGCGCGTTGACCCGAAAACCCGAGGAGGATCTGCGTGTTTTTATAAAAAGGGAAATTTACCATTTTTGTCCCTCCGCAATTTTATTAGTTTTAATTTCGTCCAATTTAACATTCTTTTCATTTTTTTAAATTAGCCCTGAAAGTCTGCTTTTGTTTCAATTGGGTCTTTCGGGCCACTTAAAGGCCAATATCAGAACAGGGTCATTTAGGAGACAATGCATAATTGCCTAATAAGTCGCTAAGATGTGACGCGCGTTTTGATTTGATCCCTTTATATTTTATTTTTTAGATTTTTTTATTTCTTTGTTTATTTTAAAAACCTTTTTTTTATTTTATGTTACTTTTTTTAAATTTTTTATCATAGTAAATTTTTTTTTTACTATTTGTATATTAATCTATTAATAGTATAAAGTTTTTTGAGTATTGTTTTTCTTAAATACATATTATTTTTTGTTAAATTATTACTATTTACTATTTTATTTAGTTTAATTATTTATATATATTACATATTATTTTATAATTTATATATTAGTTATTATATTATACATTTTAAAATTTTGTATATTATATAGTTTTTATTATATCATACATTATTTTTAAAATTTTATTTTGGATAAAATTTATTTATATTATATAACACATTTTATTTATATTGTTTATTACATTTGTAATTTTTTATGATTAGTGTATTACATATATGTTTTTATTTAAAATTATTATATACTATTTACTAATCGTTTTTATTATATATAATAATTTATATATATTAAATTATTAAATTATGTATTTGTTATAAATACTCTTATTTTTTATACTTTAATTTTTTCACTTAAAATATTGTTTATATATATATATATTAAATCGTTTTAGAAATCGTCATATTCTTTTATTTTTTAATATTCATTCAACATTTAAATATATCGTTCTTCTTTTATTCGATTTTGTGTATGGAATTTAATATTTATTTCTTGAATTTTTTATATATTTCATAGAGATTTTAATTACCGCTACTTATTTTATATCCCATGTTTATCTATTTATGTTCTTTTAATCGTTTATTATTATGTAACATAATTCTTTATTTGTTCATTTATGTTATATTATTCTTTAATTATTTATTGTTAATATAATTTATAGTTACTGTAAATTGCTATTAAGTATGTACGTTATAATGTATCAATGTAATATCTTACTCAAATCATGGTTTTATAAAAACACCTTTTGAATTGACGCGTTTTATTCAAATAGTTTTTTTTTTAAAAAATACGGTGATATCTAATATTTGGGGACTTCGAGAAAAATTGTGCCCTAACTCACTGGGTTTCGATTTTTATCGTTGAACTTAAAATATTAAGTATCCCTTTTCTTTTTAAAATTAAAACTTATAAACTTCCAAATCAAAACTTATTCTCAAGAATTCAAAACGTTATATCCTAACTTATTGGATATGATGTTTTATGTTTCGAAGTAAGAATTTTCTACAAATAAAGGTGAGCCTAACTTCGAAGTCATGAGATGTTACATCCTAACTTATTGGGTATAGCATTTTATTTCTTTGAGATAGGTAAGTCTTGGTTTTCTTTCAAAGAAAAGGATCATATTTTAAATTTTTCAAATTTTCAACATTAGGACATGATTTTATCAATTAGGTACCAATTTTGGGCGTTATGAGGGTGTTAACCCTTCCTCATACGTAACCGACTCCCGAACCCTTTTCCTTGTACTTCGTGGACCAAAATCAATATTTTAAAATAAAACATTTTATAAGGTGATCCAATCACACCTAAGTCAAAAGAGATTGGTGGCGACTCCCATTTTTGTTTTTTAAAGTCGATCCCCATTTTTTATAAAAAACTTTAAAAATGGTTTCGACAGCTTGTGTAACGACCCGAATTTGGGCCTAGTAGAATTAGGCCTATTGGTCCTTGAGCGTAGGAGCATTTTAAAATTTTTTGGGGAATTTGAGAACGGCATTATTTCAAGTTGGACTTGTTAAGAAGGTGATTTTGGAAGATTATGGGGTTTCTATGAAGTCCCGGGTTCAAGTTAGGCCATTGGAAAAATTTTGGTTTTTGGCTCTTTAGGGGAGAGGGCTAGAGAAGTGGGACTTAAGTTTAATTAAGTAGGTTTGCTAACACAAGTGAGTAAGTGGCACTGTGGTGTGGCGTCACAAGGGAAGTAAGGAGGGTGGAAGTTCGAATCCCACAAGCAGCATATGTGGGTTTTTATTTTATTCTATGGGAGGAGAAGAGGTGGAGTTGGATTAGAACTCTAGAGAGAGAGAGACTTGGTCAAATGGTTTTAATGGGAGGTGGAGAGTGTTTGGTGGAGCAAAAAGAGGAGAAAAATCATAGGTATGGATGAGTGAGGAAGTTGGCTGAATCTTGGGGGTCCTTGTGGTGTGGATTCTGCACTTAGGGGATTCTCTGGTGGTTGTGCCGAATTTGCATAGGAGCTGGGAGGGTCATTTTCTTCTCCCATTTTTGGTTACGAAAGTTTTTCTTTTGGAGCTTTTGTTTCTCATTCTTTTGGTACATTTCTTAACCTTTCGAGACCTTTTTCTCTAAACATCATTTCTTCGTGTTTACTTTCTTTAGCCAAAATCCCAGTCTCTATTATTCTTTTTTTCTCATTTGTTGGCCGAACCTTTTCTTTCTTCTCATCTCATCTTCTTTTCTTGGCTTTTCTTCATAGTCGAATGCACATCTCCCCTTCTCTTCTTCTACCATACTTGCCTAATTCTTCTTTACAAAACCGAACTTCCACATTTTCTCCTTCTTTCTTCTTCTTCAGTTGAGACTTGGCCGAACCTATGGGGAGTTGTCCACTTGCGTAGTTTCTTTTCGATCTCTTCTCTCTTTTCTTTAAGCTGTTAACCACTCTTTCTCTCTTGGCTAATTTTGGGTAAGTCTTTGTTTCACTCTCGTTCTTTTTCTTTCATTATATTCTATTTCTTTGATCAAGCTTGGTATCCTCTCATTTTCATCGGATCCCATTTCTTTCTGTTTTTAGCATAAGCCAAAACACTCTTGCTGGGGGTAGGTGAATTCGTTAGCAACCATCGGGGGCAAATCATTAATCTTGATTTTGGTAAGGTGAAGTTGTTTTAATGCCTTTTTAACTCGATGTTAGTTTTATTCATATGATCCTATCTAGTGAAGTTGGCATCAATTACTTCCTTTCCTATAGGAGAACCGAATGTAGCTTGGATGCTAACCTCGTTGGTGCACCAATGGTTTCTTTTAGGTACTTGTGGTGGTAGCCAGGAAGCAAGGCCGAATTTTAGAACTCTGCAGTGAAGATCACGTTGTGGTAAGTGATTATAGTGGGTTATGGAAATTGGATCTATGAATCTTTTCTGAAGTTGAGGCTAATCCTTGATCGTTATTATTCTAGGGGCAGCGAAGAGTGGTTTCTTGGCAATCCAAATCAGGTGTGTAATCTTACACCCCTCCGAATGCATGCCTACAATGTTCTGTGATTCAGCTGAAAGCCGAAAAGCCAGAAAACCGGCATATGTGACCACTCAAGCTTGCAAATGCTCATAGTGGTAAATCAAAATATGAATAATGACAGTAAGTTTTTGAGAGTGTCACGAGCACTCTCGGGAAATTGAGGCTTTAACGAGCCTGATCGAGTCGAAACGGATCAAATGGGCCTAATGGGCTATCCGGCCTACTAGGGCAAAATTGATGGAAAACTATCAAACGATAGGTTCGATTGTGAAATCTGCAAATCTGAAATCGAAACCATGTGTTTTGGGCCACACGAGCGTGTGGGCCCGTTTGGGCCTAAAATGGATTTTTGGTCCAATAGTCCCGTAGAGACCCGAAAAGGGTCCTATGTCGCTCAGGTGACCATGGGTCTCTAGTACGATCGATAATTGATAAAATTACCAAAATACCCCTAGAAGGTAAATTATCGAAATACCCCTAGAGGGTAAATTACCAAAATACCCTTGGAGGGTAAAATTACCGAAATATCCCTAGAGGGTAAAATTACCAAAATACCCCTAGAGGGTAAAATTATCGAAATACCCCTAGAGGGTAAATGACCGTTATACCCCTAATTATGGTTTGTTAACATGTATATGCTTTATTTACATTTCTGTACGTATGGTGCATTGCATTTATGATATGTTGCATGGGGTGGGATTGATGATCGGAGGAAGTGTAATCTGGTGGCTCTGCCACATTCTGTCTGGTGGCTATGCCACCTATATTCTGTTATTCTGGTGGCTCCGCCACAAATTTTGTGATTGGCAGCTTGTCTGCCATATTGGTGTGTTGGGCTAAGTGGGTTGACTTAGTCCCCATAGGTGTGTTGGGCTGGTATGGGGGTGTGTAGTGGATGGATTGTTATGTTGGGCTGCATACTTTGTTTGCATAATCATGATTATAGGGCTAAGGCCCAAATTGTTACTGAATAGGGCTTCAGCCCAGTCTACTTCTGTATTGAGCTCGGGCCCAGTTAATGACTGATTAGGGGATTACACACTAAGTTCTCATAACTCACCCCTCTGCTTAAACCTTGCAGGTGATCCCCAGCATTGAGGATTTAGAGCAGTGGAGGACTCTATGGTGGCCATACATCGGAGTATTTCTCCCAAACTTTAGTAAATTTTTGTTTTGCTTTATTTTGAGATTTATTTCATTTGGGTTTAGTAGTTTGTAATATGGCCATTGGACTTTAATTTTTCTTTTAAGCTTTCATTTCAATTATATTTAAACTAAAAACAATTAAACTCTGGATTTTCTTAAAATGACTATAATTATTTTCAAAATATCACATTTCCACAATCACTGAATCTGATTTCTGTTATAAACAAAGTTGTCAGAAATAATAATAATAAAGTTTTTACAAGAAAACCATAAAAATAAATTTGAATTTCACAAACAACAAAGCTCGAAGTTTCAAAAAGAATACAAACTTTTAATGAACGCATGAGTTTTTAAACAACCCTTCTATGTGACGTGCTAGATCCGATCATAACGTCTAGGCCGAGTTTAGGGAGTTACATTTTATGGTATCAGAGCTCGATTGTAAAACTCGACTGTGGAATGGGTTCAAAAACATTTCTTTCAAATTTGTTTGAAATATGATTTAGAAAATACGTATATCGAAGTATGGCACACCGAGTCTCCAACACCAAATCCATAAGTCTTCTTACTTTATCTGATGATATGGTGAAATGACTGTAGTTAGTGGTAATATACTGAAACTTTTAGGCATAGGAGTTAAGATTATAGAGACTAAGACATTAGGAAATTTGATTTGCGAGAACAACTCTTATACCTATTTTCCATAAAACACTTGTTAATAAACATTGGAATTGTAACACCCCAAACCCGGCCAAACGCCACGGTCAAATCCGGAATGTCACTGAGGTGGTTGTTCAAAAAAGAATTTGATTTGGAAGTATAAATAACTTAGGGGTTTTAAAACGAATCTCTTTTGTACATTTGATTCGATATTTGGTAGAAATTCCGCGAAGCAATTTGTTTATGTGAAATCCGAATTTCAAAACTTTACTTTAATATCTGAGTTGAAAACATTTTATAACCATGTTTAGATAACAATTCAATAATAATTCTAAGACTTAAAAACCATAACGAAAATCCCAAAACAATTTAAGCGGCCTTATTACAATGAAATCTATCCGAAAAAGTACTTGGAGATATAAAATATATATAATTAAAGAAATAAAAGCAGCTTCTATATGGCCACCTCGAATTCCCTCTAACCCGGTCCAAGAATCATGTATTACCTGCATTGTTTTGGGAAAACAGAGTGAGTCAAACTGACTCAGTTTGCAATTATTCCACATGTTTCCACAAATGGGCTTGGCCTAAAACCACACCAATCCACATACCACACGCAAAGATGTAGAATGTTAACCCACCCCAACCTAGTAACCAACCGCTACACACCCCCGTATCCTGCCACCACACACCAGGGGATTACTAAATTGACCCTCCATCCAATACACACCTCTTTGGCAGTCATGCTGCTCAAAATCCACTTAGTGGTCTAGCCACTGGTCCACTTGATTAAAATCACAAATATCCACAGTGTGACTCGAGGTCATCACCAATCCACGATGAGGCACGAAGCCAACATCAAACCACGATATAGCTCAAGGCTAACATCAAACCACGTACATAAATGTACACCCTTTCCTTCATTAAACATATCCCGGTCCCTGTGCACATACATGATATATTATGATGAAATAACAACATAATCATTATGAACATATCCGACATGCATACACAACAAGCTTACTAAAGTCTCACATATACATATACATCCATCCAAAATTCCAATATAAGAAAGTTATTAACCAGGTACTGGCTTACCCCAATATGGGTAATAGCATCACCACAGTAACTATTTCGGCTACCACACATATTTCATATTATAATTAAAGCAAATACATAAGCGAGGTGTTAATTACACACGAGAACTCAAGAACTAGACTCTCGACCTCCCTAACATCCTCGTTCAAGAGATCATAGTGATCGCTTAACTAAGTCGGGCCGCTACCTACGTACCGGTGGCCAATCCGAATCTATCACGACACCGACCGTTTCTTAAACTTTGGGGTAGGGACTACGTGTCCAACCCCTTTCTCCACTTGGCTGGTATTTGATTCCATGAAATAATATCTTGGTCAGAAGACCTGGTTAACACGTTAAATCGAATAATAGCGAAGACCATAAAAAAATAATGAGAATAGAATACTCCTTATCGAAATCGACCAAATCCCAAAACTATACGTTTGAACCTAAAACCCTGCCGAAATCCCTACACAACCCATATTAGTTTCAGACCAACACTTGTGGTCTAACAAAGTGGCCTTTGGCCGAATATCACAACCTCCTTACCTTAATCAAATCCCGAGAGATCCCTAGCACCCTTAACGTTGGTTAACAGCAGAAGACCCAAAACCTAGCCCACCATGGATTCGGCCAAACACAAGAAACAGGATTAACTTTTAGTTTCGGCAACCCAACAAGAAAGAGCAATATTCAAAATAGAAGAAAACCCCTTACCACAATATTAGAATCGATTGAGAGATTGATAGGAGGTAAACGACAACTCCTCTCTACAGTGTTTTGACAGATTCAAATTTAGTGGTAAAACTTTGAGGAACAATGCAAAATAGAAAGAGAAAAGAAAGGGGTAATAGTGAATGGAGAATTTGACCAAGGTTCCTCTACAAAGAAAGATTATCCGGCTTTTTAGAGAAGAAGTAATAGATGAAAAAGAAGAAGAGAAGGTTGAGGTTAGGAAGTTTCGGCTATGGTGAAAGTAAAGAGAAAGGTTCACTTTGGTTCACCAGGGAGATAAAATTCGGCTTGCAAGGAGATCAAGTGAAGATGATGAAGAGCAGTGAATGGGAAAAAGATGGCAAGAGATTCGGCTAAGAGTCAAAAAGAGAGAAAGAATGCCAAAGATTTTCGGCACAAGGAAAATGAAATAAGAACTAAAGCAAAACCAAATGCCAAAAATGCTACCTAAGGCCAACCTTAATTTGGCACACTAAGCCCCTCCCCAAAACTGAATATGCCTCCCTTTAGAACCCCACATTCGGCCACCACTTCCTCTCTCTCTCAAATCCCTCATTTTCTCCTCATCTTCCTCCACTCTACATATTCAAATTAGTTTGAATGATTCAAACCTTCCACTCCACTCTCCACCACACATTAAAAAACGTTGACCAAGTCTCCCCCCAGAGTTTGCTTGCCTTCCAACACTCTCCCTTCCTTGACGCAAAACACAAAAAAAAAACAAAGCTCCCCCCTTGCTGCTGGCGTGATTCGAACCTCTCCCCCCTTGGAACTCCTTGTGACGCAACACTCCCCCTTGCTCCTAGGCGTTACCTTTGCCACTCCACCACTTCCTTTCTTGTGCCATAAACCCCACATAAAATCTCTTAAGGCCTGATGCCACTAGCTCTCCCTTAAAAACCTTGAACCCAAAATTTTTCTAAGGTCTCTACCTAACCCCAAAGGTTTCTCGAAACCCCCAAACACACTCAAACAACATCCAAAGCATACTAGCACATAGAAATAAATTAAAAAGCGAGACCCCTAAATCCCGGATGTTACAGTTCTACCCCCCTTAAAAATAATTTTGGCCTCGAAATTACCTGGTCAAAATAAGTGAGGGTATTGCTGTTGCATCACCTCTTCCGACTCCCACGAAGCTTCTTCTGAACCATGGTTCTGCCATAACACTTTGACTAGAGGAACTGATTTCTTTCGAAGCACCTTCACATCTCTCTCCAAAATCTAAATCGGTTCTTCTTCATAGGACAAGTCTGGCCTCAACTGAACTTTCTCCACTGGCACCACGTGAGACGGATCTGATCGATAATGACGTAGCATCGACACGTGGAACATATCATGCATCTGTTTCAATTCTGATGGTAACTCTAACTGATAAGCCACTAGTCCAACTCGCTTCAAAACCCGATAAGGCCCTATAAATCTAGGACTCAGCTTACCCTTGCGTCCAAATCTCATCACCTTCTTCCACGACGAGACTTTCAGGAACACACGATCACCCACTGCAAACTCTATCTCTTTCCACTTAAAATCTGTATACGACTTCTGTCTATCAGATGCCTCTTTCAACCACACCCGAATTACTTTAACCTTTTCCTCTGACTCTGCCACTATCTCTGGACCCAAAACATGACGTTCTCCTAACTCTGTCCAACAAGTAGGAGTCAGACACTTCCGCCCATACAGTGCTTCATACGGCGCCATCTGAATACTAGCTTGGTAACTGTTGTTATAAGCGAACTCTGCTAAAGGAAAGAATTCTTCCCAACTACCTCTGAAGTTGATAACACATCCCTTTAGCATATCTTCTAACACATGAATCACCCTTTCAGACTGTCCATCCGTCTGCAGATGAAATGCCGTGCTAAAGTCCAACCTGGTGCCCAAAGCCTGATGCAACGCCCTTCAAAACCTCGACGTAAATCTAGGATCTCTATCCGATATGATCGATACCAGCACTCCGTGCAGTCTCACAATTTTTGCTATATACAGTTTAGCTAATCTCTGCAGAGAGTAATCAACACGCACAAGTATGAAATGAAGCGAACTTTGTCAGCTGGTCCACAATCACCCATACTGAGTCTTTCTTAGTAGGCGTAAGAGGAAGCCCACTAACAAAATCCATGGTGATTCTCTCCCACTTTCATTGTGGAATCTTCACCGGTTGCAACAACTCCAAAGGCACTTGGTGTTTAACTTTGACCTGCTAACACGTCAAGCACTTTCCCACAAATTCTGGAACTTCTCGCTTTAATCCAGGCCACCAAAACTATTCCCGTAGATCCTTATACAACTTACTCCCTCCAGGATGCATAGCATAAGGGCTACTATGCGATTCTCGAAGAATCTTCTGCCTTAATTCCACTTCCTTCGGCATACACACCCTACCACGAAAACACAGAACTCCGTCACTGTTCACACTATTGTCCTCTAACTCCCCACTCTGAACTTGCTGAAGTCGATCACTCAGAACCTCGTCTACCAATTGTTTCTCTTTTACCTGACTTATCCATGTCGGATTCACCTGTAATTTCGCTAACAAACTTCCGTCGTCATACAAGCTAAGATGTGCAAACATCACCCTCAGATCCGATACTATTTTCTAACTTAACGCATCTACTACCACATTTACTTTCCCCGGATAATATTCAATCGAACAGTCGTAATCCTTTAACAACTCTACCCACCTTCGCTGTCTCAAGTTCAGCTCCTTTTGAGTCAGCAGATACTTCAGACTCTTGTGATCCGTGTAGATCACCGACTTCTCTCCATACAGATAATGCCTCCATACTTTCAAAGTGAAAACTACTGCTGCCAACTCCAGATCGTACGTCAGATAGTTAACTTCATGCGGTCTCAACTGCCGAGACGCATAAGCAACCACCTTCCTTTCCTGCATCAGTACACAACCTAACCTCGTATGAGAAGCATCACAATATACTACAAAATCTTTCCCCGCCATAGGCTAAATTAAGACCGGAGCCTCTATCAAAACTTTCTTTAGCTTCTCGAAGCTCTCCTGCTGCTTATCCGTCCAAACAAAAGGTTCCTCCTTTCTCAACTACTTAGTCAAAGGTGCCGCTATTAAAGAGAAACCCTCGACAAATCTCCTATAATAGCTTGCTAACCCTAAGAAACTGCGAATCTCCACTACCGACTTAGGTGGTTTCCAATCCAGTACTACATCAACCTTCCAAGGATCCATCCTTATTCCCTCTGCGGATACTACATGACCCAGAAAAGTGACTTCACTCAACCAAAATTCGCACTTGCTAAACTTGGCGTACAACTTATTCTCCCTTAAAATTCGCAGCACTACCCGAAGATGTGCATTATGCTCTTCCTCTGACTTGGAATATATCAAGATGTCGTCTATGAACACCACAACGAATTGATCCAAGTAAGGTTAAAAAACACGATTCATCATATCCATGAATGCAGCCGGTACGTTAGTCAACCCAAACGGCATTATCAGGAATTCGTAGTGCTCGTATCGAGTTCAAAATGCCGTCTTATGGATATCAGCCTCCTTCACCTTAGCTAGTGATACCCCGACCTCAAATCTATCTTCGAAAAGACCGCAGCCCCTTTGAGCTGGTCAAACAAGTCGTCTATCCTCGGCAGCGAGTATTTGTTCTTGATCGTTAGCTTATTCAACTGGCGGTAATCTATGTACATACGCATAGACCTATCCTTCTTCTTTACGAACAACACCGGTGCTCCCCATAGAGACACACTGGGTTGGATAAAACCGTGATCTAGTAACTCTTGGATTTGGGCTTTTAGCTCAACCAACTCCTTTGGTGCCATCCTATATGGAGCGATGGACACTGGCGCTGTACCTGGCAACAGGTCAATTCCATATTCCACCTCCCGATCCGAGGTAACCCTGGAAGTTCTTCCGAAAAAACATCCACAAACTCCTTCATTGTTCTGACCTCCCCCACAGCTACTTCCTTAGCATCCAAAGCACTAACAAACATCAGGAAAGCCAAGCACCCCTTCTTCACCATCTTCTCTGCCTTAAGAGCAGACACCACGTTAGCCAAGTAGTCTCTTCTCTCATCTATCACCACAACCTCATAGTTCTCGGGAGTCCTCAATGACATGCGCTTAGCAACACAGTCCAAATTTGCATGATACCTTACTAACCAGTCCATACCTAGGATCAAGTCAAATTCTCCGAATGGCAGCTCTATCAAATCCACTGGGAACACTACCCCCTGAACCTCTAAAGGTACCTCCCTAAAGAGTTTGTCTACCACTACTGATTCCCTAAAGGACTAAACACAGTCATCTTCCTAGAGACAATTTCAGAGTTCATATCCGAGGTTCCCGACACCATACTAGCAATGTACGAGTGAGTTGACCCAACATCAATCAAAGCAGTAAAGGGTAACCTAAGAATGAAAAACGTACCCGTGATAACATCTGGTGCATCCCCCTCCTCACGACGCCCCGTCACAGAAACCAATCCAGGCTGTCTTGCATCTGAACTCCCAGTACCTCTGCCTGGTGTTCCGCGACCTCGGCCAAAACCATTCTCTCCACGATTCGGACCCCGACCTCTCGACATTTGTAGACCACCCCTTCCTGGCTACACATACCCCTGACCTACTACCTGAGCGCTATCCACATTTTGAGGACAATTCTTAACCAAGTGAGCCTTGGACCCACACCTGAAGCACTCCTTACTCTCTCCCCAGCATTCGCTTGTATGAGTCCTCCCACAACAAGCACACGGACGGACCTGATTCCTAGTAGCTGGCATAGAAACACGAGTAGAACTCTCAATCCTAGGCTTTTTTAGAAACCCCCCGAAGATCCTGATGGTTTAAAACCCATCTTATTCCTACCTCTATCCTTATCTCTGTTTTGCCTCTCAGTTTGCTTAACCTCTTCTGCTATCCGAGTTTTCTCTACCAAAGTAGTAAAGTCCCTTTCCCATTGAGGAGCTATCAACACGCGCAATTCATCTCGCAGTCCATCCTCAAATCTTACATGCTGCTCAGAATCGTGAGCAACAATCCCCCTGGCATACCGACTTAATCGCAAGAACTCCGCCTCATATCCCGCTACTGACTTACCCCCTTGCACTAGGTTTAGGAATGCCTTCCTCTCGTAAGTCCCACGAACTAGCTCAAGCGCATTTCCCTTCAAACTTTACCTTAAAGTAACTCCAATCTACTTGGTCCGCTGGAGCACCCTCTCTGACGGTAAGCTACCACTGATAGGCCTCATCCCGAAGTAAAGATACAGCACCTTTCAACTTCTCTTCAGTCGTGCAGTCCGAATCATCCATAATTCTCTTGACTGCCTCTAACCAGTACTCCGCCACATTCGAAGCTACCCCAGGAACACCTCAGAATACCTCAGTTGAAACACCCCAAACCCGGCCCATAAGCCCTGACCGGATCTGGCATGCTTCAAGGGAAAGACTATTCAAAACTTATTTGAACTTTGCCAAATACAAGAGTGTTTTTGAAGAAATATTGATTTGTGTTGGGTTCAAATTTTAAACGGTGTTGATTAGGTGTCAAAACATTTGACATTTATTTTTAATAAAAGTTACTTAAACTTTAAAGTGATAAAAATCGTATCCTACAAGAATAATTTAAATGCATGCGTAGATAGTTTCATACTAGTGGCCTTATTACATCAAAGAAAAACCGAAATAAATTCAAAACTTGAATATTAAAAACTAATAAAATAAAACAATCTCTCGAGTTGAGCATGGCCACCATCGAGCTCCATCGATTCGGTCCATTACAGAGTGTCACTGAAAAATAATCCCACAACGGGTGAGTCAAATGACTCGATGTGTAACAACCAACATAAGTCTCAATCAATTTAGGCATGTCAAATCATACATCATAAACATATATAATCAATGATGCAAACCCGAACCCAAACCTAGATAACCATCCGCTACACATCACCCGTACCAACCATCACACCGCGGGGACTACTAAGTCGACCCTCCATCCCCTACACATCATCGAAGGCAATCGCTGCAGACGACTTGCTCATCGCCCTTATAATTTCGTGGCATAGCCACCAGATAATTATTTTGTGACCTAAGTCACCACATTCAGATATTGTGGTATAAAACCACCAGATCACTTCCCCTTAATATATCACCCATATGCCCCATGTCATACAAATCATGCAATAACATGCCTTATTCTTTATTTCACATTCTTATTAATATTCACGGATGGGCCATAACAGATATTCATGCTATCATAACTACAATAGTAGTAAGTTACGTACCTGAGTACTTCGCACCATTGCATGGTACTCATAGCCATATCTTATGTATTCTTATTAACACATTTATCAAAACATAACCATAGATCTATTAAGGCTTAGTGTGGGCTACACACCTGATTCACTTAACGCTTTCACTGAAATCCCGAAACCCGATCTAATCCTCTAGATCCCATGTTCCTACATTTGGCCAACACTAACCTATTTTAGCTTAAGGCCATTTGGCCAAATGATCAAATCCCGAAGGATTATCGCAACCAAAATCTTACCTTGCTGCCGATGGTATTAACAATCAAATCCCGAGATTCAGTAGTCTTTCTCCCTTGGAATTGACTAACACTAAATCACTTGATTTGGTTAGTTTTCGACTTTTGAATAAATAAGAAATAGATCTAAGTCACTAAATATGGCCTTGGCCGAATGTGCATAGTCACTTACCTTATGAATCTTAAATCCCGAAAAGTGTCCCTTGGTTGTGGTATCTGTCGAAATACCCATAAACTCATGTTAGATCCAATTCTAACATTAAATCACAACAAGTAGCCCTTGGCCGAATATCACATAACTTACCTTTAATATTGAAATCCCAAAAGAATCCTTCATAGTTTCAGCCAAAGACATTAAGGGGATTAGAATCTTGATTTCGGCTTTAAGAAAAAGATTGAAGATCGAAAAATAATTGATCTTACCTTTAATATTGAGTTCGACAACACATTTTCTTGACACCACAGAGATTCGGCTATAGGCTTGACGTTGATCACCATTTTGGCTTTTGATCTAGTGAAGGAATCGGCTAGAAGTCACTTTGTATATTTGGTTTTTGATTGGATGGTAAGGGGTTATGGGTTCGGCTTCAACAAGTGACACAAAAGGAGGGATGAAGCTTTAGGGGTACGACAATGGTGAACTAGGGAGAAGGAGGTTTCGGCTTGAACAAATAAAAGAAAAAGAAGACTTTGAGAAAAGTGGAAATTCGGCTAGAGAAAGAGATGGGAAAGAATGCAAAAGAAAATATGAATACTTTACTACTCAATTTCGGCTACCTACTCAAACACTAGCTTCCCCTTGTTTTTCTCCTCTTTTTCCTCTTATCTACTCATTTAAAATAATTTGATTAAAACAATAATTATCACCTCCCTTTAGCCAAATTTTAAAAATAAGAATTTAATCACATCTATAACTCCCCCTCAGTCTCCCAATGTCGTCCATTACTACTCTTTTTGCCGAAAAATAAAAGTCCCAAAATGTTGCTTGTGTCGCTCGAACTCAAGACCTCCTTGCACTGCATGTGGCGCCATTTACCAAAGCCTTAAGTGGCATCTTCCTGCCACTTTACTAAATTGATTTTTATGTCCTATTTCTTCTACAAATTCTCTTAAGGCCTATCAGGCTTAGCTTCCCTTTTTTGAATTTGAAATCTAATAATTTCTAGGGCATTTGTCTTTATTTTAAGGTTCTCAAGAATTCATACAACACATTCAAACACACATAGGCATACTACTTAACATAATTTAGCAAAAATGCATAGGCCATAAATCCTGGATATTACAGTTCTACCCCCTTAAAATAATTTCATCCTCGAAATTACCTGGCTAAAATAAGTGAGGGTATTGTTGTCGCATTGCCTCTTCCGGCTCCTATGAAGCTTCTTTTGATCCATGATTAAGCCATAACACTTTGACTAGAGGAACTGATTTCCTCCGTAACACTTTCACATCTCGTTCCAAGATCTGAATCGGCTCTTCCTCGTAGGACAAATCTGGCCTTAATTCCACTTCCTCAACTAGAATTACATGAGATGGATCTGATCGATAACGACGTAGCATAGAAACATGGAATACGTCATGCATCTGCTTTAACTCCGGTGGCAACTCTAATTGGTATGCCACTGGTCCAACTCGCTTCAATACCCGATATGGTCCTATAAACCATGGACTTAACTTCCCTTTGTGACCAAATCTCAACACCTTCTTCCAAGGTGAAACTTTAAGGAACACTTGATCTCCCACATCAAATTCTATTTCCTTCCATTTGAGATCTGCGTACGACTTCTGTCTATCAGATGCTTCCTTCAACCGAGCTCGAATTACCTTAACCTTCTCCTCAGATTTTTCCACAATCTCTGGACCCAAAACCTGACGTTCCCCTAATTCCATCCAACATGTAGGAGTGCGACACTTTTGACCATACAGTACTTCATACGGTGCCATCCGAATACTAGCTTGATAGTTATTATTGTAAGCAAATTCCGCTAAAGGCAAATATTCTTCCCAACTTCCTCTGAAGTCTATCACATAGCCCCTTAACATATCTTCCAACACTTGGATCACCCGTTCAGACTGCCCGTCCGACTATGGATGAAAAATTGTACTGAAGTCTAATCTGGTGCCTAAAGCCTATGTAAAGCTTTCCAGAATCGAGACGTAAACCTTGGATCCCTATCTGAGATGATTGACACCGGCACTCCATGCAACCTTACAATTTCAGCCATATACAACTTTGCTAACCTCTGTAAGGAATAGTCAACTTGCATTGGTAAGAAATGCGCGGACTTTATCAACCGATCCACTATCACCCACACCAAGTCCTTCTTAGTAGGCGTAAGGGGAAGCCCACTAACAAAGTCCATGGTGATTCTCTCCCACTTCCACTCGAGAATCAGATTGGTGAAGCAACCTCGACGAACTTGGTGTTCAGCCTTAACTTGCTGACACGTTAAACACTTCCCTACAAATTCGGTAACTTCCCGCTTAAGACCAGGCCACCAAAACTATTCCCTTAGATCTCTATACATCTTACTGTCTCCAAGATGCATAGCATAAGGACTACTATGCGATTCCTGAAGAATTTTCTACCTTAGCTCCTCATTCTTCGGCATACAAACCTTTCCCTTGAAACACAATACTCCATCGTCATTAATACCATAGTCCTCCCACTCCCCGCTTTGTACATGCCGAAGCTTAGCACTTAGATCATCATCTGCCAACTGACCCTTTTTCACCTCATTCAGCCATGTTGGCTTAACTTGTAATTCTGCCAATAAGCTTCCGTCGTCATAGAGGCTTAAATGTGCAAACATTGCCCTTAACTCCGTTACTACTTTTCGACTTAGGGTATCTGCCACCACATTCGCTTGCCCGGTGATACTTTATAGAGCAATCGTAGTCCTTCAATAATTCTACCCACCTTCGCTGTCTCAGGTTCAACTCCTTCTGAGTCAGCAAATATTTGAGGTTTTGTGGTCTGTGTAGATTACGAACTTCTCTCCATATAAGTAGTGCCTCCATACCTTAAGAGCAAAGACCACTGCTGCCAATTCCAAGTCATGCGTCGGGTAGTTAACCTCGTGTGGCCTTAATTGTCGAGACGCATAAGCAACTACCTTCCCGTCTTGCATAAGGACACCTTCCAATCCTGTATGGGAAGCATCACAGTATACTACAAAACCCTTCCCTGCCTCATGCTGAATCAAAGCTCTCTTAAGCTTTTCAAAGTTCTCTTGTTGCTTATCACCCATACAAAAGGTACCTCCTTTCTCAACAACTTTTTCAGAGGTGCGGCTATCGATGAGAACCCTTCTACGAACCTTCTGTAATATCCTGCTAATCCCAAGAAACTCTGAACCTCAGCTATAGACTTGGGTGGTTTCCAATCCAATACCGCCTCAATCTTCCGAGGATCCACCCTTATTCCTTCAGCCGACACCACATGTCCTAAAAACGTAACCTCTTTCAGCCAAAATTCACACTTGTTGAACTTGGCATATAGCTGCTTCTCCCTTAACACTTGCAACACAACTCGGAGGTGCTCATCATGTTCTTCCTCAGACTTCGAATACACCAAAATACCGTCTATGAACACAACAACGAAACGGTCCAGATAGGGTTGGAAAACCTGGTTTATTATGTCCATGAATGCAACTGGGGCGTTTGTCAATCCGAACGGCATTACCAAGAACTCATAATGCCCGTACCTTGTTTAAAAAGCTGTCTTATGGATATCAGCCTCCTTCACCTTAAGCTGATGATATCCAGACCTTAGATCTATCTTTGAGAATACTCGACCCCTTAAGCTGATCGAACAAGTCATCTATTCTTGGCAAAGGGTACTTGGTCTTAATGGTCAGCTTATTCAACTGACGATAATCTATGCACATACGCATAGTTTCGTTCTTCTTCTTCACAAACAAGACCGGTGCTCCCATGGAGACACACTGGCCGGATAAACCCACTGGTCAAGCAATTCTTGGATTTGAGCCTTGAGCTCAACCAACTCTTTGGTGCCATTCAGACGGGCAATTGACACGTGAGTCAGCATCTTTAGTAAGCCAATTTCGAACTCCACTTTCCTATCCGGGGGTATTCCAGGTAATTCTTCTAGAAAGACATCCACGAACTCCCTTACGATTCTAACTCCACTAACTCCCCCTTCTTTTACATCTAAAGCACTAACAAAAGCCAAAAATGCTTTACACCCCTTCCGAACCATCTTATCAGCCTCTAAGGCTGAAACTACGTTAGACAAGTAGTTTCTTCTTTCCCTATCATAACTATCACCTCATCCTCCTGGGGTCCTCAACTCAATTTGTTTAGCTGCATAATCCAATACAGCCCGATGCTCCACTAGCCAGTCCATGCCAAGAATAAGATCGAATTCTTCTAAGGGTAGTTCCATTAAGTCGGCGAAAAATACCACTCCCTGAATCTCTAGAGGTACTTTTCAAAATATCTTGTTCACCTCTACAGTTTGACCTAATGGGCTTACTACGGTCATCTCCCTACCAGAAAGTTTAGAGGCTATTCCTAGAGTTTCAACTACTCTACATGCAACATAAGAGTGGGTAGAGCCAACATCAATCAAAGCAAAGTAAGGCTTACCAAATTTAAGGAACGTACCGGTTATGACGTCCGGTGCGTCTCCGACCTCCCTCTGACGTACCGCATAAACCAAACCCGATTGCCTGGCCTCCGTGTTACTAACACCTCACCCGTGTTCCCCGTCCTCTACTAGCATCGTTACCTCTGCCATTCGGACCACGGCCCGTACCGAGGTCAGCTATCCACCTCTTCCACTGGTTAGGACCTTGGCTTCTTGGCCAATTCCCTTATGTTCTCATAGGGCAATCCTTAATCATGTGGTCCTTGGACCCACACTTAAAGCATCCTCCCGTCTTTTTCCAACACTCCCCTAAGTGCATCTTTCCACACTAGGCACAAGTACAATACTGCCCTCTAGTAGCAGCTTGCTGTCCTCGCAGCCCATCAACTCTAGGCCTCTTTTGCTCATTCCTTGAAGGCCCTGATAATTTAAAGCCTCTCTTTTGCCTACTCCGATCCGTGTTCTGCCTCACAGAGTCCTTAATTCCTTCGGCTACCTTAGCCTTCTCTACCAACACAGTAAATTCTCGCTCTTGCTGTGGGGCTATCAATAACCTCAAATCATCCCTCAGTCCGTCCTCAAATTAGACACATCGTTCATGCTCTGTCGACACAATACCTCGGGCATAACAGCTCAGCCTTAGGAATTTTGCCTCGTATTCTGCTACGAACTTATTCCCCTGAACCAACCTCAGAAACGCCTTCCTCTGCGCATCAACATAGCTAGTTCCAATGTACTTCTTCTGATATACCGCATTGAAATATTCCCAAGTAAGATCGCTCATGCAAAGACTTTCCCGAATCGTGAGCCACCATTGGTATGACTCATCACGAAGTAGCGACACTATCCCTTTCAATTTCTCCTCAGCAGTTAGGTCCAAGTCGTTCATAATCTGCTCCGTCGCTTCCAACCAATACTCAACCGTATTGGGTGCCACACCGGATATTCCACGAAAAATTTAGCTCCATTAGCTCGAAGTCGCTCAGGTACCGACTTCCGAGCTCCCATGCCTCCGCCAGCTCTAGCCACCCTTTCCAAAACTCACAAAGATCACCGTGATATCGCATCATCCCCCGTCTGATCCTGATATTCCACATCAGCGACTGGTGGTGGTGGCATCTCATTTTTGGACCCTTGTCCTGACCTAACGGGTTTTGACACGGTCATTCGGCCTCTACCACGGCCATGCACGTTACGACCACGTCCCCTAGAGTTCATGCTTCCGAATCGCATTTATCTAATTAAAGAATTTTATGTATTAGTTTCGTTCCACTGATTTATCACGAACAGTCTTATGTTCAACAATTCTAGGGAGTAGTTCTTTCAATTTCATGCACATACAGTCTCAATTCATTCATTCAATCACATTCATGAACTTGCATTAATTACAGAAAAATGTTGTAGTTGTGATTGTTTGTTGTTTTCCACTACCTAGGGGTATTTCCATAATTTTATCCTATAGGGGTAATTTGGTAATTTTCCAAATTAGGGTATTTGAAAATGTTGCAAAATGGAGACTTTTGGTATCTTTACAAAATTGAAATACTTGGTAAGAAAATTTCAAAGGGTAAAATAGTAATTTTATAAGCTGAGGGTATTTTCGTAATTTTTCAAACCAGGGGCATTTCGATAATTTTTTTTACAAAATATGGTTCTTGGTGACTTTTCAAAACAAGGGTATTTTAGAAATTTTAATTTTGAGGGTACTTTGGTAACTTTCCACACTGAGGGTATTTTGGTCATTTGCACAGGTTAGGGGTAATTTGGTCAATTTACAAATCAGGTGTATTTTGGTCATTTCTAAATCGAAGGCACTTAGAATTTTAAAATCATGGTTTAACTTTGAAATTTCACAAAACAGGGTGACAGTCCCTTTCGGGTTTTAATTATTGGGTTTAGCCTGTGTTTGAGTCCTCTTGGTTAAGGTGAACCGTCACTTTGCACTAGGTAGGATTCGAGCGGTGAGGAGGTGAGTCACTAGGACTGCTTAAATACCAAGCTCCCACTGAATCCAATCCTAGACATGTGCAACAACGGTTGTCACACCTTTAACTCTACGACTCGAGATACTGTGTTTGTTTGGTTTGACTTTAAGTTTTATGTATCTTGGTGTTGAAGTCGACTAATCCTAGGGTTTATTTTTTCATAATCTACTAATCTACGTCCCTATGATTTCCCACATACAAATCACAGAAGAGTTAGGGGTACTTACCTGGTGGACTTCGGGCCGAGGACTCAGGTGCCATGCCAGAAAACCTACTCATTTCACAAAAATTTTCACCAAATTTATTTGGGCTTGATTTTGAAAATGTTATGGGTTTTAAAACCCAAGGTCGAGAGTTTAAAACTGGGCTCTAATACCAAACTAAAACACCCCAACCCAACCCACAAGCCCTGACCGGATCTGGCATGCTTCTAGGGAAAGACTATTCGAAACTTATTTGAACTTTGCCAAATACAAGAGTGTTTTTGAAGAACCATTGATTTGTGTTGGGTTCAAATTTTAAACGGTGTTGATTAGGTGTCAAAACATTTAACATTTATTTTTAATAAAAGTTACTTAAACTTTAAAGTGATAAAAATCGTATCCTACTAGAATAATTTAAATGCATGCGTAGATAGTTTCGTACTAGTGGCCTTATTACATCAAAGAAAACCCAAAATAAATTCAAAACTTGAATATTAAAAACTAATAAAAATAAAACAATGTCTGAGTTGAGCATGGCCACCACTGAGCTCCTGCCGACCCGGTCCATTACTGAGTGTCACCTGAAAAATAATCCCACAACGGGGTGAGTCAAACAGACTCAGTGTGTAACAACCAACACAAGTCTCAATCAATTTAGGCATGTCAAATCATACATAATAAACATATATAATCAATGATGCAAACCCAAACCCAAACCTAGATAACCATCCGCTACACATCACCCGTATTCAACCATCACACCGTGGGACTACTAAGTCGACCATCCATCCGCTACACATCATCGAAGGCGATCATTGCATTTACATGCTCATCGCCCTTATAATTTCGTGGCATAGCCACCAGATAATTATTTTGTGACCTAAGTCACCACATTCAGATTTCGTGACATAAGTCACCATATTCAGATATTGTGGTATAAAACCACCAGATCACTTCCCCTTAATATATCACCCATATGCCCCATGTCATACAAATCATGCAATAACATGCCTTATTCTTTATTTCACATTCTTATTAATATTCATGGATGGGCCATAATAGATATTCATGCTATCATAACTACAGTAGTAGTAAGTTACGTACCTGAGTACTTTGTACTATTGCATGGTACTCATAGCCATATCTTACGTATTCTTATTAACACATTTATCAAAACATAACCATAAATCTATTAAGGCTTAGTGTGGGGTACACACTTGATTCACTTAATGCTTTCACTGAAATCCCAAAAACCTGATCTAATCCTCTAGATCCCAAGTTCCTACATTCGGCCAACACTAACCTATTTTAGCTTAAGGCCATTCAGCCAAATGAACAAATCCCGAAGGATTATCGCAACCAAAATCTTACCTTGCTGCCGATGGTATTAACAATCAAATCTTGAGATTTAGTAGTCTTTCTCCTTTGGAATCGGCTAACACTAGATCACTTGATTTGGTTAGTTTTCGGCTTTTGAATAAATAAGAAATAGATCTAAGTCACTAAATAGGGCCTTGGCCGAATGTGCATAGTCACTTACCTTATGAATCTTAAATCTCGAAAAGTGTCCCTTGGTTGTGGTATCTGTCGAAATACCTATAAACTCATGTTAGATACAATTCTAACATTAAATCACAACAAGTAGCCCTTGGCCGAATATCACATAACTTACCTTTAATATTGAAATCCCAAAGAATCCTTCATAGTTTCAGCCAAAGACATTAAGGGGATTAGAATCTTGATTTTGGCTTTAAGAAAAAGATTGAAGATCGAAAAATAATTGATCTTACCCTTAATATTGAGTTCGACAGCACATTTTCCTGACACCACAGAGATTCGGCTATAGGCTTGATGTTGATCACCAATTTGGCTTTTGATCTAGTGAAGGAATCGGCTAGAAGTCACTTTGTATATTCTGCTTTTGATTGGATGGTAAGGGGTTATGGGTTCGGCTTCAACAAGAGACACAAAAGGAGGGGTATGAAGCTTTAGGGGTTCGGCTTGAACAAATAAAAGAAAAAGAAGACTTTGAGAAAAGTGGAAATTCAGCTAAAGAAAGAGATGGGAAAGAATGCAAAAGAAAAGATGAATACTTTACTACTCATTTCGGCTACCTACTCAAACACTAGCTTCCCCTTGTTTTTCTCCTCTTTTTCCTCTTATCTACTCATTTAAAATAATTTGATTAAAACAATAATTATCACCTCCTTTAGCCAATTTTTTTTAAAAAAAGAATTTAATCACATCTATAACTCCTCCCCCAGTCTCCCAATGCCGTCCATTACTACTCTTTTTGCTAAAAAATAAAAGTCCCAAAATGTTGCTTGTGCCGCTCGAACTTAAGACCTCCTTGCACTGCATGTGGCGCCATTTACCAAAGCCTTAAGTGGCATCTTCCCGCCACTTTACTAAATTGATTTTATGTCCTATTTCTTCTACAAATTCTCTTAAGGCCTATCGAGCTTAGCTTCCCTTTTTGAATTTGAAATCTAATAATTTCTAGGGCATTTGTCTTTATTCTAAGGTTCTCAAGAATTCATACAACACATTCAAACACACATAGGCATACTACTTCACATAATTACAAAATGCATAGGCCATAAATCCTTGGATATTACATCACTCTGCTTGATCAAGTCGCCGACACGGACTTCCTAGCCCTAGAACCCACATTTATTCCCGCCACTCTCTCCAAAACTCACAGCATAGCCTGAGATACTACATCATCTCCTCCCGTCTGATCTTGGAACTCAGCTTCCACAGCTGGCGGTGTCGTTTCATTCCCCGATCCATGACCAGACCCACTGGTTCTGACACAGTCATCCTACCTCTACCACGCCCACGCATATTACGATCTCGCCCCCTAGAACTCATGTCTATTGTCACATTTTAATATGTTTTAAGAAATTTTATGCATTAGCTTTTTTGTTCCACTTATTACCCACGAACAATTTTATGTAAAGAAGTTTAGTAGTAGTTTTTTCGATCATTTCAAAGTTTTCATCTCAAGTCCACTGTCCTAATTCAGAGAATCACATACATTCATCATTAATATCCACCACACATATTCACCACTTTGAGCATTTTGCCCATTCCCAACCCCGGGGTATTTTCGTAATTTATCCTACAGGGTTTTTCGTGATTTTCAAAATATAGAGGTTTCTTGGTAATTTTGGCAAATAGGGGTATTTTGGTAATAAATCGAGGGTAGTTTGGTAATTTTTTTTTACATGTCAAGGATTAATTCGGTAATTTAACAAAAGAAGGGTATTTCGATAATTTTAGAAATCAGGGGTAATTTGATAGTTTTACAAAACTAGGTATTCGGTCCCTTTCGAGTTTTAGTTATAGGTTCGACCCGTTAACAAGTCCTCATGGTTAAGGTGAACAATCATTGCGCACCAGGTAGGATTCTAGAAAAGAGGAGGTGAGTCGCTAGGATTGCTTAAATACCAAGCTCATCCTGAATCCATGCCTAGACATGCGCATGCTTGTTACCACACCTGAACTTTACGACTTGTTCCCGGGTTCAGTGAGATAAGTTAAGTTTTATGAAGTTTAGTGTTGGAATAAGCTAATCCTAAGGTTCAATAGTTCCTAACTTACTAATCTACGATCCCATAATACCCATTAATTCCACATATAAAGCACACAATAGTTAGGAATACTTACCTGGCGGACTTCGGGCCAGAGACAGAGGTGCCATGCCAGAATAAACCTGAAATAGCTTATAGAAATCCATGTTTTAGAAAAACCCGTCTTTCAAAAAAAATGTTTCGAGCCCATAAACCCTCAAAGTTTTGAACCTCGCTCTGATACTAAACTGTAACACCCCAAACTCAGCCCAAACCCCACAGTCGAATCCGGAATGTTACTAAGGTGGTTGTTCAAAAAGAATTTGAGTTGGAAGTATAAATAACTTAGGGGTTTTAAAATGAATCTCTTTTGTACATTTGATTTGGTATTTGGTAGAAATTCCACGAAGCAATTTGTTTATGTGAAATCCAAATTTCAAAACTTTACTTTAATATTTGAGTTGAAAACGTTTTATAACCATGTTTAGATAACAATTAAATAATAATTCTAAGACTTAAAAACCATAACGAAAATCCCAAAACAATTTAAGCGGCCTTATTACAATGAAATCTATCCGAAAAAGTACTTCGAGGTATAAAATATATATAATTCAAGAAATAAAAGTAGCTTCTGCATGGCCACCTCGAATTCCCTCTGACCCGGTCCAAGAATGATGTATTACCTGCATTGTTTTAGGAAAACAGAGTGAGTCGAACTGACTCAGTGTGCAATTATTCCACATGTTTCCACAAATGGGCTTGGTCCAAAACCACACCAATCCACATACCACACGTAAAGATGACGAATGTTAACCCACCCCATCCTAGTAACCAACCGCTACACACCCCGTATCTTGCCACCACACACCAGGGGATTACTAAATCGACCCTCCATCCGCTACACACCTCTTTGGCAGTCATGCTACTCAAAATCCACTTAGTAGTCTAGCCACTGGTCCACGTGATTAAAATCACAAATATCCACAGTGTGACTCGAGGTCATCACCAATCCACAATGAGGCACGAAGCCAACATCAAACCACAATGTAGCTCAAGGCTAACATCAAACCACGTACATAAATGTACACCCTTTCCTTCATTAAACATATCCCGGTCCCTGTGCACATACATGATATATTAAGATGAAATAACAACATAATCATTATGAACATATCCGACATGCATACACAACAAGCTTACCAAAGTCTCATATATAAATATACATCCATCCAAAATTCCAATATAAGAAAGTTACTAACCTGGTACCGGCTTACCCCAACATGGGTAATAGCATCACCACAGCCATTATTTCGGCTACCACACATATTTCATATTATAACTAAAGAAAATACGTAAGTAGTGTGTTAATTACACACCTGAGAACCTGAAGAACTAGAATCTCGACCTCCCTAACGTCCTCGTTCGAAGAGATCACAAGGATCTCTTAACTAAGTCGTTCCGCTTGCCCACGTACCGTGGCCAATCCCGAATCTACGACACTGACCGTTTCTTAAACTTTAGGGTAGGGACTACGTGTCCAACCCCTTTCTCCACTTGGCTGGTATTTGATTCCATGAAATAATGTCTTGGTCAGAAGACCCGGTTAACATATTAAATCGAATAATAGCGAAGACCATAAAAAATACTGAGAATAGAATACTCCTTACCAAAGTCAACCAAATCCCAAAACTATACGTTTGAACCTAAAACCCTGCCGAAATCCCTACACAACCCATAGTAGTTTTCGCACAACACTTGTGGTCTAACAATGTGGCCTTTGGTCGAATATCACAACCTCCTTACCTTAATCAAATCCCGAGAGATCCCTAGCACCATTAACGTTGGCTAACAGTAGAAGACCCGAAACCTAGCCCACCATGGATTTGGCCAAACACAAGAAACAAAATTAACTTTTAGTTTCGGTAACCCAACAAGAAAGAGCAATATTCAAAATAGAAGAAAACCTCTTACCACAAAACCCCTTACCACAATATTAGAATAGATTGAGAGATTGATAGGAGGTAAACGACAACTCCCCCTCTACAGGTTTTGACAGATTCGGCCTAGTGCTAAAACTTTGAGGAACAATGCAAAATAGAAGGAGAAAAGAAAGGGGTAATAGTGAATGGGGAATTTGACCAAGGTTTCTCTACAAAGAAAGATTATCCGGCTTTTTAGAGAAGAAGTAATAGATGAAAAAGAAGAAGAGAAGGTTGAGGTTAGGAAGTTTCGGCTATGGTGAAAGTAACGAGAAAGGTTCAACTTTGGTTCACCAGGGAGATAAAATTTGGCTTGCAAGGAGATCAAGTGAAGATGATGAAGAGCAATGAATGGGAAAAAGATGGCAAGAGATTCGGCTAAGAGTAAAAAAGAGAGAAAGAATTCCCAAAGATTTTTGGCACAAGAGAAAATGAAATAAGAACTAAAGCAAAACCAAATACCGAAAATGCTACCTAAGGCAAACCTTAATTTGGCACACTAATCCCCTCCCCAAAATCGAATATGCCTCCCTTTAGAACCCCACATTCGGCCACCACTTCCTCTCTCTCTCAAATCCCTCATTTTTCTCCTCATCTTCCTCCACTCTACCTATTCAAATTAGTTTGAATGATTCAAACCTTCCACTCCACTCTCCACCACACATTCAAAAACCTTGACCAAGTCTCCCCCCAGAGTTTGCTTGCCATCCAACACTCCCCCTCCTTGACGCAAAACACAAAAAAAAAACAAAGCTCCCCTTCTCACGGGCGTGATTCGAACCTCTCCCCCTTGGAACTCCTTGTGACGCAACACTCCCCCCTTGCTCCTAGGCATTACCTTTGCCACTCCACCACTTCCTTTCTTGTGCCATAAACCCCACATAAAATCTCTTAAGGCCTGACGCCACTAGCTCTCCCTTAAAAGCCTTGAACCCAAAATTTTTCTAAGGTCTCTACCTAACCCCAAGGTTTCCCGAAACCCCCAAACATACTCAAACAACATCCAAAGCATACTAGCACATAGAAATAAATTAAAAAGTGAGACCCCTAAATCCTGGATGTTACAAGTATTATAGACTAATTCATAAAATTCTTAATTAGATTAACTCGATTCAGCAATATGAGTACAAGAGAACACGAAAGGGGTATAGGGGCCGCGGTAGAGTTCGAGGTTCTAGGGCTGGATCCTCAGCATCGGGGCATATGCCCGAAAAGGAGGTACCGACATCGCCAGTGACTGAGACGGGGTCTCATGATCGAGCCGGGGCTGAGGTACTGACTCAGCTAGTTAGGGAAGTATTGGAGGAGGTTAAAGAAATCGGTGAAACACTTCGAGTTGGTTGCGTGGATTGTAAGAAGAAATGAGATCGTAGTTCTCTAGGACCGCAGTCTCGTTCTGTGAAGCATGTTAAGGCACATCCAAACCTTCTGGCTTGCGAATATTGCAAAAGTCATCATCCGAGTGAATGCTGGAGGAGGTCAGGAGCATGCTTGAGATGCGGGTCTAAGGAGCATAGGGCTCAAGATTACTTTATCACCATTAAATCGGGTATGTTTTGGTTGAATGTGGTGTTTGAATGTAGGAAATTTTATGTATGTGTGATAAATACCTATTTGCTTTTGTGGTTAGATAGTTGGTTGTGTGAAGAGGTCTCTAGATTGGGTTAGAAGTGTATTAGTGTTATTGAAATAAGAGTGCACAACGGAAGCATAGTGGGGTATCCTGTGTTGTGTGGCTATTATGTAGATGGAAATTTCAACGATGAAATTTCTTTAAAGGGGTAGATTTTTAACGACCCAAATTTGGGCCTAGTAAGAATTGGGCCTATTGGGCCTTGAGCGTAGGAGTGTTTTAAATTTTTTTGGGAATTTGAGAATGGCATTATTTCAAGTTGGACCTGTTAGGAAGGTGATTATGAAAGATTACGGGGTTTCTATGAAGTCCCAGGTTCAAGTTAGGCCATTGGAAAAATTTTGGTTTTTGGCTCTTTAGGGAAGTGGGACTTAAGTTTAATAAAGTAGGTTTGCTAACACAAGTGAGCAAGTGGCACTGTGGTGTGGCATCACAAGGGAAGTAAGGAGGGTGAAAGTTTGAATCCCACAAGCAGCATATGTGGGTTTTTATTTTATGTTATGGGAGGAGAAGAGGTGGAGTTGGATTAGAACTCTGCAGGAGAGAGAGAAGACTTGGTCAAGTGGTTTGAATGGGAAGTGGAGAGTGTTTGGTGGAGAAAAAAGAGGAGAAAATCATAGGTATGGATGTGTGAGGGAAGTTGGCTGAATCTTGGGGGTCCTTGTGGTGTGGATTCGGCACTTGGGGGATTCTATAGTGGTTATGCTGAATTTGCATAGGAGTTGGGAGGGTCATTTTCTTCTCCCATTTTTGGTTACGAAAGTTTTTCTTTTGGAGCTTTTGTTTCTCATTCTTTTGGTACATTTCTTGACCTTTCGAGACCTTTTTCTCTGAACTTCATTTCTTTGTGTTTACTTTCTTTAGCCGAAATCCCAATCTCTATTATTCTTTTTTTCTCATTTGTTGGCCAAACCTTTTCTTTCTTCTCCTCTCATCTTCTTTTCTTAGATTTTCTTCATAGCTGAATGCACATTTCCCCTTCTCTTCTTCTACCATACTTGCCGAATTCTTCCTTCCAAAACTGAACTTCCACATTTTCTCCTTCTTTCTTCTTCTTCAGTTGAGACTTTGTCGAACTTGTGGGGAGTTGTCCACTTGCGTAGTTTCTTTTCGATTTCTTCTCTCTTTTCTTTAAGCTGTTAACCACACTTTCTCTATTGGCCCATTTTGGGTAAGTCTTTTTTTCACTCTCATTCTTTTTCTTTCATTCTATTCTATTTCTCTGATCAAGCTTGGCATCCTCTCATTTTCATCAGATCCCATTCTTTTCTCTTTTTAGCATAAGTCGAAGCACTCTTTTGGGGGTAGGCTGAATTCGTTAGCAACCATCGGGGGTAGATCATTAATCTTGATTTCGGTAACACCTTTTTAACTCGATGTTAGTTTTATTCATATGATCCTATCTAGTGAAGTTGGCGTCAATTTCTTCCTTTCCTATAGGAGAACCGAATGTAGCTTGGATGATAACCTCGTTGGTGCACCAATGGTTTCTTTTAGGTAATTGTGGAGGTAGCTAGGAAGCAAGGTCAGATTTTAGAACTCTGCAGTGAAGATCACGTTGTGGTAAGTGATTATAGTGGGTTATGGAAATTGGATCTATGAATCTTTTGTGAAGTTGAGGCTAAACCTTGATCGTTTTATTCTAGGGGCAGTGAAGAGTGGTTTCTTGGCAATCCCAATCAGGTGTGTAATCTCACACCCTTCCAAATGCATGCCTGCAATGTTCTGTGATTCGGCTGAAAAAAGCTAAAAAACTGGCATTTGTGACCACTCGAGTATGAGAACGCTTGTAGTGGTAAATCAAAATACGAATAATGACGATAAGTCGTTGAGAGTGTTACGACCACTCTCGGGAAGCTGAGGCTGTAACGAGCCTGATCGAGCCGAAACGGGCCAAATAGGCCCAATGGGCTATCCGGCCTACTGGGCCAAATTTGTTGGAAAACTATCAAATGATAAGTTTGATTGCAGAATCTACAAATTCGAAACCGAAACCATATATTTTGGGTCACACGAGCGTGTGGGCTTGTTTGGGCTTAAAATGGATTTTTGGCCTAATAATCCCGTAGAGACCCAAAAAGCGTCTTGTGTCGCTCGGGGCGGCCATAGGTCTCTGGTAAGGCCACTAATTGATAAAATTATAGAAATACCCCTGGAGGGTAAATTACCAAAATACCCTTGAAGGGTAAATTACCAAAATACCCTTGAAGGGTAAATTACCAAAATACCCCTAGAGGGTAAAATTACCAAAATATCCCTATAGGGTAAATTACCATAATACCCTTAGAGGGTAAATTACCTAATACCCCTAGAGGGTAAAATTACCGAAATACCCATGGAGGGTAAATGATTGTTATACCCCTTATTATAGTTTGTTAACATGTTTATGCTTTATTTACATTTCTGTACATATGATGTATTGCATTTATGATACGTTGCATGGGGTGGGATTGACGATCGGAGGAAGTGTAATCTGGTGGCTCTGCCACATTCTGTCTGGTGGCTATGCCACATATATTATGTTCTTCTGTCTGGTGGCTATGCCACGTATATTATGTTCTTCTTGTGGCTCTGCCACAAATTTTGTGATTAGTAGCTTGTCTGCCATATTGGTGTGTTGGGCTGGGTGGGTTGACTTGGTCCCCACAGGTGTGTTGGGCTGGTACGGGGTGTGTAGCAGATGGAGTGTTAGGTTGGGCTGCATACTTTGTTTGCATGATCATGATTATAAGGCTAAGGCCGAGATTGTTACTGAATAGGGCTTTGGCCCGGTCTGCTTCTGTATTGGGCTCGGGCCCAATTAATGTCTGATTAGGGGATTACACACTGAGTTTTCGTAACTCACCTCTATGCTTAAACCTTGCAGGTGATCCCCAGCGTTGAGGATTTGGAGCTGCAAAGGACTCTGTGGTGGCCATACATCGGAGTACTTCTCCCAAACTTTAGTAAATTCTGTTTTGCTTTATTTTGAGATTTATTTTAATTTGGGTTTAGTAGTTTGTAATATGGCCATTGGAATTTAATTTTTCTTTTAAACTTTCATTTCAGTTATATTCAAATTAAAAATGATTAAACTCTAGATTTTCTTAAAACGACTATAACTGTTTTCAAAATATCACATTTTCGCAATTCATTGAATTTGATTTCTGTTATAAACAAAGTTATCGAAATAATAATAATAATAATATTTTTACAAGAAAACCATAAAAAAATCTGAATTTCACAAACAACAAAGATGGAAGTTTCAAAAAGAATACAAACTTTTAACGAACGGGCGAGTTTTTAAACAACCCTTCTATGTGACATGCTAGATCCGGTCATAATGTCTAGGCCAGGTTTGGGGTGTTACAGCTTGGCGACTCCACTGAGGACATAATAAGAGAGTCAAGCCATAAAATTGATTATTTCCTATCTTTTTGTCTAAATTTGAAAATCCAATTTGAAAAATTATGATCTTTTTTATTGCATGTTGTTCTAATCTTGTAAAGTATTTTTGCATTGCATTGCATGACCGATGTGGTCACACCCTTTTAAGTGGGATTGAAAAGCTACTCCTTCGTGAGGTTTTCACCTCATGCGAGGATAGTGAATCGCTTTGGATACATCCGTATTCTATGTCTTCGTGAGATTTTCATCTCTGCAGCCATAGGAAATGTATTCCCTCAAACCGAACTCGATCCGTATGAGCCTATAATGGGTTAGGATCGAGGAATCTGCTGGTTCGGGTACCTCAACTTTAGAGCTAAACTACATACAAAAAACCTAAGGGCTTACCCTAGGTAGAACTATGCCAAACCCTAGTAGTCACCCAAATAGGTTCCCTATTTTGTTATTTATTTCTCTTGTGCTAACGTGTTCTCTTTTGTTTTGATTGCATTACATTCACATCATAGAAAAGAGGTGTTGATTCAAATTCAATTGCTAAATAGAAGAGTTTGTCATGAAAAAATAGATTTCTTGATAAAGTGGATTATAATACGGTCATCCGAATATGGTCCAAGTAAACACAACGAGAGAAGAATGATAGTCCGTAAAGGAATACAAGACTTTATTGCCTTAGGATTCAAGCTGACAAAGACTCACCATGTCTCAAATTTCTTGAAGAGGCTAACAAGCATTGCGAGGATAAGTAAGTAATGAGTCGTGACCCAAACAAAAAGAAGCTAATGGAGGCATCTGTTAGAAGTTTGCAAGATTTGACCTTTGCGAAGAATGGGATTGATGTTTTTGCTTGGAATATGAAGGCAAGGCTGCATATGTAATCCGTTTTATGTAAAGAAATTTGCTTTCTAGAAAAGTTTTTCTAATGTAACTGAATTCAGAATCAACGCCTCTCTTTCTTTTGCATTCATTCCATGCATCTGCATTGCATTGCATCATTTACATTAGACTTTTACAAAAGAGCCTAATTAGTTAAAAATTATCACAAAAAAAGAGATAGAGAGAGGAGGAAAATCTGGAAATTGAACATCAATATGGTACACGTGCCAAGAAAAAGAAAATGGATCAAAGACTTGAACAGTTCCAGATAGACATGCAAGACCAGATGCAAGAGTGATTGGCAAGGCTCCAACAAGAAATGAGAGACCAAATATTAGAAGCTCAAAGGAACATGATGACTCAAATGACCCAGATGTTGAACGGGGCAATGGATAAAAGAAAAGGTCCCATAGTTAATGTTGAAGATAATGAGGACTTTTCTCGGGGTTTCAGCCCACCGCATGTGCAAACACAACCGAAGGAATATCTTCGAAGGCCATCTGTCACGATTAGGCCTCAACAAGGGAAAAATGACGCTGGAGTGCCCATGAATTTTCAAGTTGGCATAGGATCCAACCTAGGAGATAACCCTGCTAATCCTATTATCCCTGACTTAGATATAGCAAAAAGGAGGGATAAGAATTTGAATCTTCAAGGTAGTTGGAAGATCGTTGCAGAAGGTTGGAAGAGAAGTTCAAGGCTTTAGAAAATATTGATAATCATCATGGAATTGATGCTAAAGTCCTAAGCTTGGTTCCAGATTTGGTGCTTCCTCATAAGTTCAAAATGCCAAAATTTGAGAAGTATAATGGGACCAGTTGCCCTGAAGCCCATATCACTATGTTCTGTAGACGGATGACTGGCTATGTTAGCAATGATCAACTCTTGATTCATTATTTCCAAGACAGTTTGGTGGCGGCAGCATCTAGGTGGTACAATCAACTTAGCCGTGCTAGTATTAGCTCTTGGAGGGACCTATCCCAAGCCTTCATGAAGCAGTACAATCATGTCACAGACATGGCACCTGACAGAATCACCTTGCAAAAAATGGAAAAGAAGTCAAATGAAAGCTTCAGTAGTATGTGCAAAGATGGAGGGAGGTTGCCATGCAAGTTCAGCCACCACTCTTAGAAAAGGAAACCATAATGCTCTTTATCAATACCTTGAAAGATCCATTCATCACTCATATGATAGGAAGTACTACTAAAAGCTTTGCAGATGTAGTGATGGTAGGGAAAATGATTGAAAATGCCATAAGAGGTGGCAAGATTGAAGTAGGGGAAACCATTAAAAGTTCTACTCCTAGAAAAAAGGATAACGAGGTGAATAATACGAGTACATACAACAAAGGGTACTCGAAGGCAATTACTGTTAGCCAACCAAAAGTAATTACGGCTGGGCAACAAGGGTCGACAAGATAAGAATCAGGTGCAAGGAAAAATTTAAAAAGCTATAATTATACCAATCCCAATGACATATAAAGAGCTATATCAAAGTTTATTTGACTTGAACACCAATCCTAAATGGTATGACTTGAACACTTAATGTGACTGCCATGCGGGAATAACGGGTCACTCAATTGAAAACTGTACTACATTTACAAAGTTGGTCGAAAGGTTCATTAAAATGAGAATTGTGAAGTTCGATGATTCATCAAAACCTGATCACTTTAGCAGGGCAATAAATGAGATAATTGAAGAAGGAGACAAGAATGTTGTGACTCTTTGAAAAAGTCAAAAGCGAAGAGGGAATCATGGAATGAAGTTTCCACGCCGTT
This sequence comes from Gossypium rotundifolium, assembly GCA_025506655.1. Lineage (NCBI taxonomy): Eukaryota > Viridiplantae > Streptophyta > Magnoliopsida > Malvales > Malvaceae > Gossypium > Gossypium rotundifolium. The sequence goes on along the minus strand of CP106727.1, from coordinate 31,527,933 downwards.
GAATACTTGGGAGTGTTTTGAATAATGGGATTGTGGAAGAGATCCCCGTAATTTTAGAGCTGATATAGAGTAATATTCAAAACGTGCTTGTTGTCTTAAGCCTAGAGACAATAAGAATCCTTTTGTGAAATAGGCTTATGCCCAAAATTTTTATTTCAATAAAATGCATCTTTTTTTTAAGAAAATATTTTTTCATTCTTTACATTTCATATTGTACATTCTTTTGTTTCTTTCAAGTATTCTTTCATTCTCCATTTATGACCATACAAATGATCATTCTTTTAATCATTTATTCTTTGAAATCTTCCTTCAAACCTACAATAGGTATCTAGATATTAATGATGTGAGCAATGCTGCTACTGACTCAGAGTTTCCTTTCAAGTAAGATGTGTCTTGAAGGATCTCAAGACTTTGAAGATGATAAAGATTGTAGGAATTTGAAGATGATAAAGATTGTAACCTATCTTCTAATTTGTTAAGAAGGGTAGAACATGATGAAAAACAGACCCTACTCTACAAAGGGTCATTGGATTTTATGAGCCTAGAAAAGAGGACATGCCTAGGTTAATAAGACGCGGGCTAAACATGAGGATTGGGCACTGTTGGTATACCATGAAAGGGGATTGCATCAGTTATACTGCAAATACTAAATTAAAGAAAACAAGATTCATGTGACTCTTCCATTTTCTTCACAAATTTTCCATATGTGGGGCATAGATGTGATGGGGCCAATCTCATCATAGCCAATATCGATTCATTGTTGTGGTTGTCATTTACTTCACTAAGATGGTGGAAATAGCTTCATATGCCAATATTGCAAAGTCAACAGTTATTAAAATCAAAATTAAAAAAAATCAGATGCCAGCAAAGAATGCCAGAAAGGATCATGTTTAATAATACATAACTGTACAATGTCAAAGATTACAGTTTGCTCAAAGATCAGGCAGCATATCACAGTCCAGCAAAGGTTGTCAAAAGAAAAATACAAAAAAAAAAAAAAAGAAAGGTGACCAAAGACATGTAAAGATTGGCATAAGAAGCTATCATTTAATCTCTATGCTTATCAAATGTCGACTAGGACTTTCGTTGGGGCAACAATTTTCCCATTGGTTTATGGAATAGAAGTGGTTTTGTCCATGAAAATCGAGATTCCTCTGACTCGAGATTTGATTAAGTCAAGAATTGGATGAAGTAGAATGTCTCCAGTAAATTTGGCTGAAGAAAAGGGTTTGAAAGTATTCATCATAGTTAAAAAATACCAAAATAGATGATGTTGATTTATGTCAAAAATGGATCACCCAAGGGAATCTCATGATGGGGACCTGGTATTGAGGAAGATCCTTCTTATACAAAAAGATTTCAGAGGAAAGCAGATGCCAAATTGGGAAGGACCTTATGTTGTAAAGAAGGCCTATTTTGAGGGAGCATTGATATTGACTTAGATAGATGCCAAAGACTTGCCCAATCCTGAATTAACAATGAAGAAGTATGCTACGTCCTTGGGCTGACAAAGTACTCAAGGCGAAAACCCCCTAAACACGGGTTTTGAGCTCAAATGGTCCTCATGGAGTTTGTACAAAATGAAGAAGTATGCTACGAGACGTACTCATCCCCTAAACACGTATTGAGCTCAAAATGGTCCTCAAGATATCAGTCATATATCTGGGGCACCAAGCTTCTATCTTACCCATTTTAAATTTGCTATCTTTAATTACTTTTTTTTCAAAGATACACCCTAATCAATTTTCTTCTATAGCCTTGGCTATCTTTGCTTACTTTATTCTTTTCAAGATACACTCAATCAATTTTCTTTCATTGTTTTGGTTATCTTTGATTAACTTATTTGTTTCGAGCTATGCTCCTGATTAATTTCTTTCACATCCATTGTTGTGATCTTTTTCAAGTATTTTATATTGAAATAACGATTAATGGACTAATAATACTTTCATAAAAGAAGTTTTTCATATTACTCTGTGAGCTTCTAAATAATATGAGAATCTGAAACAGGACTATTGTTTAGAACTCACCAAGTCTAAGGGTCAGAAATATTGAAAGATGATATCTTTAGATTTTTATTGGATAAGACATTTCATTGGTAACCATTTTGATAAATGACGAGCAATGTTAACCCAAGTGTAAAAAGGGGATTATTCTCGGGAAAAGAAAAATGATACCCTGCATTCATACAAATTTCAAGCATATACATCGGGTCATTACACCCAGGGAATGGTGTAATAGATCAACTTGATTGAAGATGATACAAATTCATACCTCTGAATGGTAACAGAATGGATAAAAGAAACCAAATGTTATTCCCCTGAAGTTGCAATAGGTGGTACAAACTTTATATCCCAAAAGGTACAGTTGAAAGGACTTTGAAATTACATGGGGACAAGCTTGCTGAGCAGAATCTGATCGTTTCTTTGGATTTTCTATCAAAGATACTAGCTGAACGAGAAAACATGGTAACGCATCAGTGATAGAACCTTAATGAACTATGAGCAGTGACAACCCAAACATTAGAAAAAGGGATCATTCTCATGTATTTATGTAAATATCATTCATACACGTCCAATAAGGAGCATTTGATTCATTCTGGTCATTGAGTCTTAATTGTTGTACATTAAAAAAAAAGAAAAAAAGATCATTCTCATGACATTCTACATTCATGCAAATGTCGTCCATAATACATTCGAGTCTACAAGACATGTCCCCCAGAGGACGATGTAGCAACATCGGTGAATTCATCAGTCTTATCTCCCTGACCAACAGGGGAATAGGTCAAAGATTTTAGATCTTGTCACCCTAAGAAGTAGTGGAACAATATCAAATGGCAAATTTTATCTCCATGAAGCAGCGGAGTAGATTTAAGTCATCTCCATCGAGAAAGTAATGGTGTAACACCCCTAACCCGAAAATCATCACCGAAATAGGGTTATAGGTGTTACCAGACAGATCAGAAACATTTATAGAATTAATCATACATGCATTCAACAATATCAAACATGGTGTCCCTTAAGTAGATCATTAAGACCCTAAGCATGCTTATAAACTGAGTCAGGACTAACCGAAACACATAAGTAATTTCATAAACATTTGAAACTTTTCTAACCTACAGGGGACACACAGCCGTGAGGGTAGGCCGTGCCTCACCCACGGCTACTTAACACTCCCGTGTGTCCTCCCCATGGTAGTACACTACCAAAATCAACACGGTTACCAAGCACGCCCGTGTGCTAAGGCCGTGTACTAATAGATCACATACTGCCATTTCTCACACGGCCATCAAGCACACCTGTGTCGAGACTGTGTGCAATTTAAGCCACATTCTGCCAATTTACCCATGGTCTTAGGCACGCCTGTGTGCCTCAACCGTGTGACATTATAGGCCATTTTACAAGGCCAATATGCCACCCACTTAAGGTCTTCCTATAAGCAATATATACCGAAACATAATATGCATATATTACAACCAAAACATATCAAATGGTTCACTTTATCCATACATTCAATACCAATTCCATTCATACCAAATTACAAACTAAATCCTACATCATTTCAAACATGTATCATCCATTTGCTTAACCAAAACCTAACCATTTCATATGCATCAAAACATACTAAATATCTGCTTCATAACTCATTCATTCAAACATTTATCAACTCAAAAACTTGCCAATAAACATGGCCATGCTCACTTCATAAACATATACACCTATCTAGCCTATACATGCCATAATTAGCCATATACATTTTCAAAAGGGTATCAAAATAAGTTTAGTAGTGTGATGACGATCTTTGACAATCCCGAGCCTTCAGTAGCTTCGACGACCTATAAAACAGAGAAAACACACACACAGAGTAAGCTTTCCTAAAGATTAGTAAGTCATATACAAATAAACTTAGCAAAAAAAAGCATATATGCAATTTGATACATTTGCACATCTCATTCACATTATCCTATTCATACATACTTTTCTTCAAAACAAAGTCATATGCATACTTACCATTCATGCATACTTAATGCACATTCAACGCACCTGAATTGGATATTCACTCACTTAATTGATCATAGCTCAGATATACCATTCATATTGCAGACTTGCCCGTTGAACCCTTAGGAACCTAGTAGGATACTTAGAAAGCTCGGAGTAGTAGTACAATGCCAACGCCTTGACGAGGTCTTACATGCACTCGTATATCGATGCCACTATCCCAGACAGGGTCTTACACAATTCAATACGATGTCGATGTCCCAGACATGGTCTTACACATACAGATCATAACGATGCCAACGCCCCGATGTGGTCTTACACGTAAAACTCATATCGATGCCAACGTCCCTGCACGTGGTCTTACACGGTCTTAAAATCAACGCCAACGCCCCGCACGTGGTCTTATATGATAAAATGTAATGCATACACCTATGTCATGACATAGCTAATCCTATCTATTCCTAGGTTCGACGGACTTCTGCTTTATCACTATATTGAACTTATTTCGAATTCATGCACTTAGCATCTCATACTCATTCATTTTCATCGATAGACATATGAATACATATATTCAATTCAATACAGATAAGTTTATTTGCATAGTGACTTACCTCGAATTTGGTTTATCGAACGAAAATGACTACTCGGTTATTTTCGCTTTCCCGTGATCTAAGTCCGTTTTCCTCGGTTCTTGATCTAAACATATTCAAAATTTATCCTTTTATTCACTATTTCATTCAATTAAATCCAAACACATATATTTAGGGCTATTTGCAAGTTAGCCCTCACATTTGCACATTTTATCAATCTAGTCCATTTTACTCAAAACATCAAATTTCACAAGATCAATGCATACAAAAGATTAGCCGAATACATATACATCACAACAAGCCCACATTTCTCATCAAACTTGTAATTTAGTTCCTTAATTTACCATTTTCTCAATTTAGCCCTATTTAACTAAACTCATCAAAACTTCAAGAACATAACATGTTCATCTAGCTCAAATATTTCATTTTTCATTCTCAAACATCACAAAGTTTGCAAAATCATCAATGGTATATTTCACATATATCATCAAAACACAAAATCAAGGCATGGGTTTTGTCTCTCTCAAAGCAACGATTACAAAGACGTAGAAATTATCAAGAACCGAAGTAAAACATACCTTAATCTTGCATAAATAAAGCAGAATGTCCTAGCACATTTCTCTTCTTTTTTCTTTCTTCAATTTCGACACCCAAATATAAGATGATAGCATTCATCTTTTCTTTTGTTTATTATTACAAACATATTATTATTCATTTTACTAAAATATCCATTCAATTAATAAATAAAACAAACATATAACAAGGGCATATTTGCCTTTCATTCACCCACTAATTAAATAGTGGTCTAATTGCTTCCTAAGGCCATCACTTTTATAAAGCCACAACACATATGCACTTTAACATATAGCATGCAAGTTTCGCATTTAATGCAATTCAATCCTTTATTCAAATTAAGCTCACAGACAGATAAATTAACTTATGGAAATTTAACACATGCTTAGTCACATCTCAATGGCACAAAAAATAATATTAAAATATTATTCAGACTCGAATTTGTTGTCTCGAAACCACTGTTCCGACTAGGATATAAATTAGACTGTTACAATTCTCCCCATTTTAGGGATTTTTGTCCCCGAAAATCTTACTGTTAAACAGGGTTGGATATTGTTATCTCATTGAATCTTCAGGTTCCCACATAGCCTCTTCTAATCCGTGTTGATTCCACAATACTTTCACTAATGGAATTTTCTTGTTTCTTAACTCTTTCACTTCACGAGCTAAGATATGGATCGATTCCTCTTCGTATGTCATATCAGATCGGATTTCAATTTTAGATGGGGCAATCACATGTGACGAATCAGACCGATATCTACGGAGCATCGAAACATGAAATACATTTTGAATCTTTTCTAGTTCAGAGGGTAACTTCAATCTATATGCAACAGGCCCAACACGTTCAATGATCTCATACAGTCTGATGAATCTCGGACTTAACTTGCCTTTACGTCCGAATCGAAGCACTTTCTTCCACGGAGACACTTTCAGAAATACTTTGTTGCCGATCTCAAATTCTATACCCTTTTTAAGTCTACATAGGACTTCTGACGATCAGATGTTGCTTTTAAACAATCTTAGATCAGTTTCACTTTTTGTTCAGTATCTTTTATCAAATCGACCCCGTGTAACTTATTCTCACTAAGTTCAGTCCAATATAGAGGTGTACTACATTTACGTCCGTACAAAGCTTCATATGGTGCCATTTTGATGCTCGAATAAAAACTATTGTTATACGCAAATTCAATCAACGGCAAGTATTGTTCCCACGAACCATTAAACTCAAGAACATAGCATCTTAACATATCTTCAAGAATCTGAATAATTCGCTCGGATTGACCATCCGTTTGCAGATGAAAAGCTGTGCTGAAATGTAATTTCGAACCTAAAGCATCTTGCAATTTCTTCCAGAATCGCGATGTGATTCTCGGATCCCTATCTGACACAATAGATAGTGGTACCCCGTGCAATCTCACAATCTCAGAAATATAAAGCTCAGCTAATCTTTCAAGCGAGTAGTCAGATCTTATCGGAATAAAATGGGCTGATTTAGTTAATCGGTCAACTATGACCCATATTGCGTCTTTCTTTCTCAAAGTTAGAGGCAAACCAGAAACAAAGTCCATTGTTACTCTATCCCATTTCCACTTAGGAATCAGAATCGACTGCAGCAATCCCGACGGAACTTAATGTTCGGCTTTCACTTGCTGACAAACAAAGCATTTTGAAACAAATTTAGAAATATCCCGTTTCATACCAGACCACTAGTAGTGTCGTTTCAAATCATGATACATTATAGTACTCTCCGGATGAACAAATAGACAACTATTATGTGCTTCGCTAAATATCATTCGAATCAACTCTAGATTTCTCGGAACACAGATACGATCTTAGAATCTCAAACAACCATCCACAATTTGAAATTCAGATTCAAAATTCACTTCACACTAAGTTCGTTTCGCTAGCAATTCATTATCAGATTTCTGAGCATCACATATCTGTTGTAAGAACAACGGCTTTGCTTTTAATTCAGCTATCACAGAACTATCATCAGACAAATCTAACTGAGCTTTCAGAGTACTTAGTGCAAACAATGATTTTCAACTCAGAGCATCTGCAACAACATTTGCTTTCCCTAGATGATAATCTATCACCAGCTCATAATCTTTTAACAATTCAAGCCATCTTATCTGACGCAGGTTCAAATCTTTCTGGGTCATTATATATTTTAGACTTTTATGATCTGAAAACACATGACATTTCTCACCATACAAATAATGACGCCAAATTTTAAGTGCAAACACAATCGCAACGAGCTCAAAGTTGTGTGTCAGATAATTCTTTTCATGAGGCTTTAATTGTCTCGAACCATAAGCTACCACTTTGCCCTCTTGCATCAAAACACATCCCAGACTGTTTAACGAAACATCACTGTAAACAACAAATTCCTTACCCGATTCTGGATGTACTAACACTGGAGCTTCTGTTAATAGAGTTTTCAATTGGTCAAAACTTTTCTGACATTTATCCGACCATGACATCTTTCTGAAGTAATCTAGTTAACGGAGTGGCTATAGTTGAGAAGCCTTTAACAAATCTACGGTAATAACCAACTAAACCCAAAAACTATGAACTTCGAACACGTTCTTCAGAGGTTTCCAATTTAGAATAATAGAAATCTTGCTCAGATCAACATGAATCCCAGAAGCTGACACAATATGCCCTAGAAAGCTGACCTCATTTGACCAAAATTCACATTTGCTGAATTTTGCGTACAATTGCTTTTCTCTCAAAGTTTGCAACACAATATTCAAATGTTCTACATGTTTATTCTCATCACGTGAGTAAATCAAAATGTGTCAATGAATACAACAACAAATTAATCCGGATACGGTCTGAAAATTCTGTTCATCAAGTCCATAAAGACAGCAGGAGCATTGGTTAGTCCGAATGGCATAACTAAAAACTCATAATGCCCGTACCTCGTTCAAAAAGTAGTTTTCGGAATGTCTGAATCTTTAACTCTCAATTGGTAGTATCCTGATCTCAAATCAATCTTGGAAAACACAGTAGCTCCTTCTAACTAATCAAACAAATCATCAATTCTGGGTAAAGGATATTTGTTCTTTATAGTCACCTTATTCAACTGACGGTAATCGATACACATTCTCATCGTGCCATCTTTCTTTTTCACAAACAGAACAGGAGCACCCCAAGACGAAAAACTCGTTCTAGCAAACCCACTATCAGTCAATTCTTGTAGCTGAGACTTTAACTCTTTCAACTCTGTTGGTGCTATTCTATACTGAGCTATCGAAATAGATGTTGTACTAGGCAACAATTCATTACCAAATTCAACTTCAAAATTAGAGGCAAACCCAGTAACTCTTCAGGGAACACATCAGAAAAATCACAAATAATGGGTACTGATTTAACTTTCTTCTCGGATGCTTTTGAATCGATCACATAAGCAAAATATGATTCATACCACTTTTTCACATAACTCTGAGCTTTCAAACGAATACCATAGTAGGCAATCCATTTAAATCACTAGACTCAATCTGTACAATCTCATCATTCAAACTTGGTAAATCTATAGTCTTTCTTTTATAGTTCACAACGGTATCATGCATAAACAACCAATCCATACCCAGAATAATATCGAATTCATCAAATGGTAAGAGCATCAGATTAGCAAGAAAACAGATATCTCGAAACATTAATGGATAGTTTTTACATACTTTGTCCACAAGGACACTTTTACCTAAGGGGTTCGATACTTTTATATCAAATTCAGTAGACTCTACAGGTAAAGTCTTACCATATACTAAATTCATGCATATGTATGAATGCGTAGAACCAGGGTCTATTAAAGCTATCACAGAAGTATCATAAAGAGTAAAAGTACCCGTTATAACATCAGGCGACGAAGCTTCTTCACGAGCTCGGATAGCATACGCTCTGACAGGCGCTCTGGCTTCGGATCTGACAACATTGTCTTTCATAGTTCTCTGACTACCACTGACATTCTTTACATTCTTTGATGATCGAACTCTCGCAGGTGCATTATCATATCTTGGATTCTGAATAGTCTCTGGTTCATCAGGCTCAGGGCAATCACGGATAAAATGATCAAGCGATCCACATCTAAAGCAAGCTCTGTCATTTAATCTACAGCTTCCTCGATGTCTTTTTCCACAATGTTTACATTCGATTCTCTCAGATTGAACATTACCAACCCTAGCCACTAAAGTTGCTGGGTTTTTGGAACTCATTTGTGATCTAGCTCTATTTCTGTTCAAATGTCCCACATTTTCTCTGGAACGACTTTGATCATCTCTGTATCTCTTCGAAGCAGATTGAAATGATTTATTTCGAAATCTCTTTCTTGTATCTCAAGCTTCAGACTCAGCTCTTCTTTTATCTTTTCTGAGTGCCTCAGCTTTGCATGCTCGGTCAACGAGTACTATGAACTCTTTTATTTGATCCTAACCTGTAATTGAATATATTAATTAAGACCGTATTCAAATCTTTTACACATTATTGCTTCAGATGATACGCATTCACGAGCGTACTGACTCAACCTGACAAATTCCCATTCATATTCTATAACAGTCTTACTGCCTTGCTTTAGTTCTAGAAATTCTTTTTGTTTCTGATCAATGAATCTCTCACTGATATATTTCTTCCTGAACTCAGTCTGAAAGAAATCCCATGTAACTCATTCTCTTGGAACAACAGAAATCAAAGTTTTCCACCATTGATATGCTGTATCTCGAAGTAATGATACAACACACTTTATGCATTCTTCCGGAGTCAAAGACATCTCATCAAATACCTGAATAGTATTTTCAATCTAGAATTTAGCTTTTTTAGCATCATCATTATTGGTAGCTCGAACTCTTTAGCCCCATACTTATGGATCTTGTCAACTGGAGGCTTATTTACCAGATTCAGATATACAATCGGTGGCACAAATGTAGTCTGAGGGGATTAATCAAGGGGGGGTTGCAAAACAACGGTTATTTTCATGAATTGAGTGAACCACTCACTCATCATCTAGAAGAAAACTTGTTTAGCTTCTCCCTCATAACCGCTTGTAGCCGGTCTCGAATCAGAAGGCTCTGTCCCTTGCACGGGAGCAGGCGTATTACTTTTTATGTCGTCAGCTATGACACTTTCGAGATCCATTACTATACAAAAATCACATTTTACACGTCAGGATTCATCACACTATCACAGTTCAAACATATGGCATGTATAGCTAGACTCTGACACGCTATGTTAGTCTGAGAATCGACTAAACCGTAGCTCTGACACAAATAAAATGTAACACCCCTAACCTAAAAATTGTCACCAGAATAGGATTATAGGTGTTACCATACAGATCGAAAACATTTATAGAATTAATCATACATGCATTCAACAATATCAAAAATAGTGTCCCTTAAGTACATCATTAAGACCCTAAGCATGCTTATAAACCAAGTCGGGACTAACCGAAACACATAAGTAATTTCATAAAAAATTGAAACTTTTCTAACCTGTAGGGGACACACGGCTGTCGGGGTAGGCTGTGCCTCACCCACGGCTACTTGACACTCCCGTGTGTCCTCCCCGTGGTAGTACACTTCCAAAATCAACACGGTCACCAAGCACGCCCGTATGCTAAGATCGTGTACTAATAGATCACATACTGCCATTTCTCACACGGCCATCAAGCACGCCCGTGTCGAGGCCGTGTGCAATTTAAGCCACATTCTGCCAATTTACCCACGATCTTATGCACGCCCGTGTGCCTCAACCGTGTGATATTTTAGGCCATTTTACAATGCCAATATGCCACCCACTTAGGGTCTTACTACAAGCAATATATACCAAAACATAATATGCATATATGGCAACCAAAACATATCAAATGGTTCACTCCATCCATACATTTAATACCAATTCCATTCATACCAAATTGCAAACTAAATCCTACATCATGTCAAACATGTATCATCCATTTGCTTAACCAAAACTTAACCATTTTATATGCATCAAAACATACTAAATATCTACTTCATAACTCATTCATTCAAACATTTATCAACTCAAAAACTTGCCAATACACATGGCCATGCTCACTTCATAAACATATATACCTATCTAGCCTACACATGCCATAATTAGCCATATACATTTTCAAAAGGGTACCAAAATAAGTTTAGTAGTGTGATGACGATCCTTAACAATCCCGAGCCTTTAGTAACTTCGACGACCTATAAAATAGAGAAAATACACACGCAAAGAGTAAGCTTTCCTAAAGCTTAGTAAGTCATATACAAATAAACTTGGCAAAAAAAAAAGCATATATGCAATTTGATACATTTGCACATCTCATTCACATTATCCTATTCATACATACTTTTCTTCAAATCAAATTTATATGCATACTTACCATTCATGCATACTTAATGCACATTCAACAAACCTGAATTGGATATTCACTCACTTAATTGATCATAGCTTGGATATACCATTCGTATTGCAGACTTGCCCGTTGAACCCTTAGGAACCTAGTAGGATACTCAGAAAGCTTGGAGTAGTAGTATAATGCCAACGCCCCTGCATTTAGGTCTTACATGCACTCAGATATCAATGCCACTATCCCAGATAGGGTCTTACACAATTCAATACGATGTCGATGTCCTGCATATGGTCTTACACGCATGATCATAACGATGCCAATGTCCCAAATGTGGTCTTACACATAAAACTCATATCGATACCAACGCCCCATACATGGTCTTACACGGGTCTTAAAATCAACGCTAATGTCCCAGACGTGGTCTTATATGATAAAACAGAATAGACACCTATGTCATGACATAGCTAATCTTATCTATTCCTAGGTTCGTATGAGACTTCTCGACTTTATCACTATATCGAACTTATTTTGGAATTCACGCACTTAGCATCTCATACTCATTCATTTTCATCGATAGACATATGAATACATATATTCAATTCAATACAGATAAATTTATTTGTATAGTGACTTACCTCGAATTTGGTTTTCGAACCGAAACGGCTACTTGGTTACTTTTGCTTTCACGCGACCTAAGACCATTTTCCTCGATTCTTGATCTAAACATATTCAGAATTTATCCTTTTATTCACTATTTCATTCAATTAAATCCAAACACATATATTTAGGGCTATTTGCAAGTTAGCCCTCACATTTGCACATTTTCTCAATCTAGTTTACTCAAAACATCAAATTTCACAAGATCAATTCATGCACAAGCTTAGATGAATACATATACATCACATACAAGCCCACATTTCTCATCAAACTTGCAATTTAGTCTTACAATTTACCATTTTCTCAATTTAGCCCTATTTAGCTAAATTCATCAAAACTTCAAGAACATAACATGTTCATCTAGCTCAAATCTTTCATTTTTCATTCTCAAACATCACAAAGTTTGTAAAATCATCAATGGTATATTTCACATATATCATCAAAACACAAAATCAAGGCATGGGTTTTGTAGCTCTCAAAGTAACGTGATAAACCATAAAAGTAACATATTTTAACCCCATATTTGATATGCTTTTGGATGATTTAGCCCTTAAATTATGTAAAAAGGTGCTTTTAATCCTTTTTTTTCATGTTTATACTCAAGAAAGCACCCGAGGATAAAAGGAACACAAATGGGCTTAAAATAGAGTAATTGGGCCTTAGCAAGAAATCAACACGGCCTGGCCCAAAACCTGCACGATCGTGTCTCGACAATTACCTAGAACACGACCCAACTCACAAGTTACACGTGCATCATCTTATTACCACACACGGACGTGCCTAGTGATCTACATGGCTGTGCCCAAATCGATAGAATCAAGGCACGACCTAACCCTGTAATTACACGGGGTGCCATGGGCGTGTCCCCTGCTACAGGAATGAGCAATTTCACTCAAAATTGGATGCTTAAAGCCAAAGAAACATACTCTTAAGTCTACTCAAACACCTTAATAGTAATTCTACTTGAAGGAGATACTTAGGAGCCAAGTATAGCATCCCAAAGCCTATATAAACAACCCAAGGTAGACATTAAAAGTGAGCTTTTTGGCAGAGGCTTTTAGGTCAAGCATTCATCTTTTAGGGAGTCACTTGAAGATAGCCAGTTGATCCATCTCAAGAAGTCGAACTCTATTCAAGACGGAGGATCTCTCCTTCAATTCCTTCAGGGGGTTTTAGGGAGTTCTTATATTTTGTTTATTCTTTACTCTTGAGATGTTTTCGTATTTAGTTATGCACTAAACCCCTCAGATACTTTAAGGGGATGAAACCTATGATGGATTTTGTTATTTGATTTCTAAATTTATATGATAAGTACTTGGTTTGTTCTTAATTTTGTTGCTTAATTTAATCTTGTGTGCTTAGGTGGAGGAGGAATAAACCCTGCCTAAGAGTAGATCTAGCGTAATTGAGCAGAGTTGATTGAGCGCCTAGAGATAGGGTTACGTGATTTTTTCGGATTAGGGTGAAACCTAATATGGGAATCCATTGATCGATTTACTGCTTCCTTAGGGGGTTATTATAAGAGAATGGGAGTTCCACTAATTAACCTATGGTTAGACGTTATTCACCTCGAGAGAGGGTTTAATGTAGGTTAGGGAGTCTCACGGATCAAGCTAAGTAACGAAATCATATGGTTTGGGGAATAAATAATAAGTGAAGTCATAGGTGGATTCTTCTGAGGGTATCGTCTTTATCAACTGAGTTTTCTTAAAGTCTTTCTCCAATTCATTCTTTTTTCTTTGCATTTAGTTTAAGTATTTCGTTAGTTTAATAATCCAATCACTGTATATTTTAGGCTAAATAATAGAAAGAAAGTGAGTAGTAGTAAGGTTCCCTTGGGTTCGATAAGATACTCTTGCCTGAGCTATACTACTGTTCGGTAGGTGCACTTGTCTCTATTGTTGTCGCAGTTAGTCTACAGGTTCGATCACTCTTTTATAAATATTAAAACTCAATGTTTTGACACGATCAAGTTTTTCGCGCCGTTGCCGGGGATATCTAAAATATTAAGAAAGCTCTATTTTTATTACTTTAGCAATTCTTTTTATTTTTAATTTTCTCTTTTATACATATATTTTTGTTTTTATTTTTCTAAAATTTTTTCTTTCTTTTCATATTAGGTACCTCTAGTTTATGACTAGAAGAAATTCGAAAGGACCATTAGAATACGAAAGTGACATTGAGGCTACCACTCGTAGAAATCGCAGAGAAATAAGATGAGCCCTAGACTATCAAAGAGAAGAACAGCAAGGATCCAATCCTACTGAAGGGATGGACGAGACAATCCACCAAATGTGCAAGAACAGAATGCTCCGCGTACTATGTATGATTATGCTAACCCTAATTTGACAAGAGCAGAATCTAGTATTGTTAGGCCCGCTATAGCTGCTAATAATTTTGAATTAAAGCCTAACACAATACAAATGATTCAACAATTTGTTCAATTTGATGTTTTGCAGGATAAGGATCCAAACACTCACATATCTAATTTTTTAGAATTCTGTGATACCTTTAAAATAAATGGCGTTTCTGATGATGCCATACGTCTTCGATTATTTCCTTTTTCATTAAGGAACAAAGCAAAGAAGTGGTTGAACTCGTTACCGCGAGGGTCAATCACCACATGGGATCAAATGACCGAAAATTTTCTTTTAAAATATTTTCCACCAACCAAAACGGCTAAATTTAGGAATGATATATCTTCTTTTGTGCAGAATGACGCAGAAACATTATATGATGCATGGGAAAGATATAAGGATCTCCTAAGGAGATGCCCACACCACGGATTAACTTTGTGGCTTCAAGTCCAAACTTTCTACAATGGTGTGAATTCTCCAACTAGGCAAATGATTGATTCATCAGTCGGTGGAACTCTAAATAATAAAACTCCTGAAGCGGCTTACGATTTTATTGAAGAGATGCCGTTGAACACCTATCAATGGCAAATTACAAGGGCTAAACCGATAAAATTAGCCAGAGTTTTTAACATAGACTCAGTGACAATGTTGTCAACACAAATGGAGTTAATGAATAAAAAGATTGATAATTTATGTTCTTCACGGTACATCCAAATATGCAATGCGAAGCAAGCGAGAATGTGGCGAATTCGAGTACCCACCTTACCAACCAGAGCGTAAAACGAAGCGGACAAACTATATAGGTAGCAATTTCAGATCTAATAATAATCCTTACAGTAACACTTACAATCCAGGTTGGAAGAACCACCCAAATTTTTCGTGGGGAGGACAAGGAAATCAAAGGTAGCAACCTCTTCCAAATTACCAAAATCAACCTTATCCACCAGAAAAGAAGCCGAGTCTTGAAGAGATGCTAAAAAGTTCATGGCAGACACAAATGCCCGTCTCCAAATAACTGATACAACACTTGATAACCAAGGAATATCGATCAAAGAAATCAAGGAACAAGTCAGGGAAATCACCAAGTCAGTGGGACAACTCATAAAGCTTGTTTCATAACGTCAACAAGGACGTTTACCAAGCAACACAAAAATAAACCCAAAAGAACAAATACAAGCCATCACATCTCAAGAGGATACAAAGGTAGACCAGCCCACCTCAGTACAAGGAACAAAGGAAGAAATAGGTAAAATAGAGGTAGCACAAGAAAAATCGGTAATTAAAGAGTACCACCCTCGAATATCTTATCCCGAAGCATTGAAAAGAGATGATTTAGAGGAACAGTTCGATAAGTTTCTAAAACTTCTAAAGAAATTACACATTAACTTACCTCTTCTTGAAGATCTTTTTCAGATGCCCGACTCAAAGAGATTTTTAAGACAGCTCTTAACAAACAAACGCAAAATAGATTAAGATCACCATGTGGAACTTAACGCAACATGCTCAGTAATGCTACAAAACTGACTACCGCAGGAATTAAAAGATCCAGGGAGTTTTACGATTCCATGTTTAATTCGTAGATTAACTATTGATAATGCGTTAGTTGATTTAGGGGCAAGTATAAATGTCATGCCTTATACATTGTTTAAACGACTAGGTCTGAGAAGCCCAAACAAATTAGGATGAGTATCTAGAT
This sequence comes from Gossypium rotundifolium, assembly GCA_025506655.1. NCBI lineage: Eukaryota > Viridiplantae > Streptophyta > Magnoliopsida > Malvales > Malvaceae > Gossypium > Gossypium rotundifolium. The sequence continues at coordinate 31,511,710 of CP106727.1, read as the reverse complement.
AGTTGATAAAACTGTTAGTGTAATATTCGAGATTTAGGGGTTGTGCATTTTTGCTTAAATATATGTAAAAGCATGCTTGTGCGTATTTTGAATGTGTCTTGTGGATTTTGAGAACTTTAGAGTGTAGGTAGGTACCTTAAAAAATATAAGATTTTAATTCTTAAAGGGGGAGCTAGGCAAATAAGGCCTTAAGAGAATTTGTAGGGGAAATTGGACATAAAAGTGGGCTTGTTAAAGTGGCAAGGAGGCACCACTTAGGGCCTTGGTAAGTGACACCTCAAGCAGTGGAGAACGGCTTAGGTTCGAGCACCAAGGGAAGCAAAAGGGGAGTTTTATTTTGTAGCAAGGAGAAACAGAGGTGGACGGCAATGGGACACTAAGGGGATAAGCTTTAGATGTGGTCAATTTCTTTTTAAAAATTTGGCTAAGGTAGGAAGATAAATGTTGATTTATTTCAATTATTTTGAATGAGTGATAAAGAGAAGTTTTAGGAGAAAAAGAAGGGATTAGATAGGGGGAAAGAGAGTTGGCCGAATGGAAGGGTCTAGGTGTGGTATTTTCGGCAAAAGGGAGGAGTATGGCCATTTGCTTCTTTTCTTTTCAATTGTGCCTCTACCGAAATTCTTTCTCTGTTGAAAACCAAAAGTGAATCTTCTCTTCTCTTTTTAGTTTGTCAAAGCTGAAAACATAAGTAAGCCTAGCCGATTTCTTCATCTTTTTCTTCTTCAAGTTGATCACTCTTTCATAAAGCCGATTTGATCATAGCACTAAAAGCCGAAATATCCCTTGTGCTAGCCGAATCTTTATTTATCACCATTGTTGAATTGCTCAACCTTTCTCTTCTTCTTTTCACAATTTTCCAAAAGCCAAAAGTAAGTTCTTCCTAGACAATAGCCGATTGTTCATTAAACTCCAAAAGCCAAAACCAATTGATCAACATCTAGCCTACATAGCCGAATATCTCTGTGGGTTCAAGCAAGGGTGCAGTCGATTTCTGTAGTAAGGGGTAAGGATCAACTGTTGTTTTTCTTCTTTCTTTTCTTTTGGGTTAGCCAAAATTAGGACTCTAATCTCTTTTACAGATCTTTGGCCGAAACTATGAAGGAGGTTTCGGGATTTGGTTATTGTCGACTACAAGGAGGAGATTATTTGGGATTTTAAGGTCTAAGGTAAGCAAGTGAGGTTTTAGGCCGAAGGCCATTTATTGTGTTTAAATGTTAGAATTGGATCTAACATGTACTATATAGGATTTCGACATCTCCATAGCCAAGTGACGATTTTCAGGATTTAGATCCACAAGGTAAGAGAGTGTTAATATTCAGCCAAGGCCATATTAAGTGTTAGTGTCTAGTCGATTCTAACATTGATTGTTAGGGAGGAGTACAATCTGTTCGGTAGACTTTCGGGATTCAGTGAACACGTTAGTAAACTAGGTGTGTAGCCCTACATTGATTCCAGATAAGATTTATGGTATTAATTTAAAACATGTGTTAGTGAAAATATGAAAGATGTGGCTTAAGGTACCATTCAATGGTACAGTGTATCCAGGTACGTTATCCTCTAAAGCTCTGTTAATAGTGTTATGAACATTGAATATGACACATATGTGAATTTGTTATGAATATGAAATAAGGTATATTGCATGATTTCTGCATGGTTTGTATGACGCATGGGGCATATGGGTGATATTGAAAAGGGGAAGTGATCCGTTGGTTTTTACCACAATATCTGGTGACTCATGTCACATAATCTGAATATGGTGACTAATGTCACGTATTACTATCTAGTGACTTTGTCACATTATCTGATGGCTATGCCACAATTATAAAGGTGATGTTTAGTTGACTGCAGTGACTGCCTTCGATGGTGTGTAGCGGATGGAGGGTCGATTTAGTAATCCCCACGGTGTGATGGCGGGTACACGTGATGTGTAGAGGATGGATATTTAGGTGGGGTTAGGATTGTATCATTGCCTATATTTGTTGTGTATGATCTGACATGCCTAAGTCGTTTGGGAGTTTGTGTTGGTTGTTACACGATGAGTCTGTCTAACTCACCCTCGTGGGCTAACATTTTGCGGTGACACTTTCAAGAAATGGGCTGCCTGGCAGGAACTTAGTGGTGGCCATGCTCATCTCAGCATTTATTTAATTTTGAATTTTTATATTTAAGATTTGGATTTATTTCGGGATATGCTTTGTTGTAATAAGGCCATTACCATTAACTATTTTATGCATGCATTTTATTTGATTTTATTATGATACGATTATTATTAAATCAAGGTTTAACAACTTCTCTTGAAAATAAATTTTATATGTTTGACACCTAAACACAAATGATTTTCAATTTAATAGATATCAGACTTCAAGAATAACACCGTTTTCAATTTGAACTCAACACAAACAAATCTTTCTTCAACACCACCCAAATTTTCCAAAGTAACAAACAAGTTTTTGAAATGTTTTTTCTCAGGGAACATACCAGATCCGGTTGAGGCTCGTGGGCCGAGTTTGGGGTGTTTCAGTTTGGTATCAGAGCCCGGTTCAAAACTCAGCCTTGAGGGCTTTTGGGCCCAAAACATTTTTCTATTTTGAAATTGAGCTTTACAAAAGAATGAGCAAGTTTTCTGGCATGGCACCTGAGTCTCCGGCCCGAAGTCCACCAGGTAAGTACCCCTAACCCTTTTGTGATTGGGAATTATAGGGACGTAGATTAGTAGATTAGGAATTATTGAACCCTAGGATTAGTCTACTCCAACACTGAATTACATAAAATTTAAAGTCTAACCAAACAAACCTGTGAGTGAGTCATCGAGTTAAAGGTGTGGCAACCATTGTGTGCATGTCTAGGATTGGATTCAGGGGGAGCTTGGTATTTAAGCAGTCCTAGTGACTCACCTCCTCTCGGCTCAAATCCTACCTGGTGCGTAGTGACGGTTCACCCTAACTAAGAGGACTCAATCACAGGCTAAATTAAATAATTAAAACCCGAAAGGGACTAGTCACCTTGTTTTGTAAAATTCTAAAGTCAAATCGTGATTATAAAAGTACCTTTGATTTAAAAATGACCAAAATACCCCTAACCTGTGCAAATTACCAAAATACCTTTAGTATAGGAAGTTGTTGAAATACCCTCGAATTAAAAATTTCCAAAATACCCTTATTTCGTTAAATCACCTGGATCCATATTTTACAAAAAAAATTACCGAAATGCCCCTAGTTTGAAAAATTACAAAAATACCCTTAGTTTATGAAATTCCCATATTACCCTTGAATCTTCTTACCAAGTATTCCTATTTTGAAAAAAGACCAAAAATCTCTATTTTGCAAAATTTTCAAATACCCTAATTTGAAAAATTACCAAAATATCCCTATAGGATAAAATTACGAAAATACCCTTGGGTAGTGGAAAACAACAACAATGACAACTACAACACTTTTCTGTAATGAACACAAGTTCATGAATGTGATGATTGAATGAATGAATTTGAGACTCTGTGTGTGTATGAATTCGAAAGAACTACTCTTTAGAACTATTGAACATAAGACTGTTCACAATAAATCAGTGGAACAAAAACTAATTCATAAAATTCTTTAATCAGATAAACACAATTCAGAAGCATGAGTTCTAGGGGATGTGGTCATAATGTTCGTGGCCATGGTAGAGACCGAATGACCGTGTCAGAACCCGTTAGGTCTAGTCAAGGGTCTGAGAATGAAATGCCACCACCGCCAGCCGCAAGTGTGGAATATTAGGATTAGACGGGGATGATGATATCACAAAGCGATCTTGTGAGTTCTAGAAAGGGCGGCTGGAGCAGGTGGAGGCATGGGAGCTTGAAAGTCTGTACCTGAGCGACTCTGAGGTAATGGAGCTGAGTTTTTTCGTGTATATCTGATGTGGCGCCCAATATGGTTGAGTATTGGTTAGAGGCGATGGAGCGAATTATGGATGATTTAGACCTATCCGCCGAGGAGAAACTGAAAGGGGTAGTATCGCTCCTCCGCGATGAGTCATATCAATGGTGTCTCACGGTTCGGGATGGTGCTGCCGTAGATGATCTCACTTAGGATACTTTAAGGTGGAATATAAGAAGAAGTACATTAGGACTAGTTACATTGATGCGCAGAGGAAGGCGTTTCTGAGGCTGGTTCAGGGAAATAAGTTCGTAGCGGAGTATGAGGTAGAATTCCTAAGGTTGAGCCGATACGCTCGAGGTATAGTAGCTACGGAGCACGAACAATGTGTCCGGTTTGAGGACGGACTAAGGGATGACCTGAGATTGTTGATTGCCCCACAGCAAGAGCGAGAGTTTGCTGTGTTGGTGGAAAAGGCAAAGGTTATTGAAGGAGTTAAGGAGTCTGTAAGATAGAACACGGACAGGAATAAATAAAAGAGAGGTTTCGGATCATCAGGGTCATCTGGAAATGTTCAGAAGAGACTTAGAACGGATGGATCGCGAGGTCAGCAAGCTGCTATGGGAGGACAGTATCGCACTTGTGCTCAGTGTGGAAAGATGCACTTGGGAAAGTGTTGGAAGAAGACGGGAGGATGTTTCAAGTGTGGGTCCAAGGATCACATGATTAGGGATTGTCCCATGAAAATAGAAGGAGCCACCAATGAAGTCGTGGTCCTAATCAGTGGAAGAGGTGGACAGCAGCCACCGCGGGGTCGTGGTTCGGCTGGTAGAGGTAATGGTTCTAGAAGAGGACGGGGAACACTGGGTAGAGGTGTTGGTAACATAGAGGCGAGACAGCTGGGTCTAGTATATGCAGTTCGTCGGAGGGAGAATGGTACGCACTTGTTGTCATAACGGGTATGTTCATTATCTCTAGATTACCCTTTATTGCATTGATAGATATTGGGTCAACTCATTCATATATTGCTAGTAAGGTGTCTGGAACTCTACATGTGAACTCTAAAACTGTACCTAGGAAGATGACTGTACTTAGTCCCTTAGGGCAATCAGTAGTGTTGGATAAAATCTTTAGGGCAGTACCCTTGGAAGTTCAGGGGGCACAATTTCCAGCAGACTTAATGGAGTTGCCGTTTGAGGAGTTTGACCTAATCTTAGGCATGGATTGGTTAATGAAGTACCATGCAAATGTGGATTGTACGGCTAAGTGTATGTCGTTAAGAACTCCTGACGGCACAGAGGTTATGGTGATGGGCGAGAGACAGAATTGCCTGTCAAATGTGGTATCTGCCCTTAAAGCAGAGAAGATGGTGAAAAAAGGATGTGTAGCTTTCCTGATGTTGATCATTGCCTTGGAGGCTAAGGAAGCAGCTGTAGGAGGAGTTAGAACAGTAAGGGAATTTGTGGACGTCTTTTCGGAGGAGCTGCCTAGGTTACCCTCGAATAGAGAGGTGGAGTTCAAAATTGACTTATTACCTGCATGCAGCTCTGTGTCGCTTGCTTCGCATCTGAATGGCACCAAAGGAGCTAGTAGAGCTCAAGGCTCAGATCCAAGAGTTATTCGATCGTGGATTTATTCAACCTAGTGTGTCTCCATGAGGAGCACCAGTCCTATTTGTGAAGAAGAAGGACGGGACTATGCGCATGTGCATAGATTACCGACAACTGAATAAGCTGACCATTAAGAACAAGTATCCATTGTCAAAGATAGACGACTTGTTCGATCAGCTTAAGGGGGCCGCAGTATTTTCGAAGATAGATCTAAGGTCAGGATATCATCAACTTAAGGTGAAGGAGGCTAATATCCATAAGACAGCTTTCCAAACAAGGTATGGGCATTATGAGTTCTTGGTAATGCCGTTTGGATTGACAAATGCCCCAGCCGCGTTCATAGACATGATGAACTGGGTTTTCCAACCCTATCTGGACCGGTTCATTGTTGTTTTATAGACGATATCTTGGTGTATTCTAAGTTTGAGGAAGAACATGATGAGCACCTCCGAGTCGTGTTACAAGTGTTAAGGGAGAAAAAGCTATATGCCAAGTTCAGCAAATGCAAATTTTGGCTAAAGGAAGTTACATTTTTAGGGCATGTGGTGTCTGTTGAAGGGATAAGGGTGGATCTTCGAAAGATTGAGGCAGTATTGGATTGGAAACCACCTAAGTCTATGGCAAAAGTTCGTAGTTTCTTGGGATTGGCAGGCTATTATAGAAGATTTGTAGAAGGGTTTTCATCAATAGCTGCACCTTTGATGAAGTTACTAAGGAAGGAGGTACCTTTCGTATGAACAGATAAGCAATAGGAGAGCTTTGAGAAGCTTAAGAGGGTTTTGACTGAAGCTCCAGTTTTAATTTAACCTGAGGCAGAAAAAGATTTCATGGTGTATTGTGATGCTTCCCATCAGGATTGGGATGTGTCCTTATGCAAGACGGAAAAGTAGTCGCATATGCATCTCGACAATTGAGGCCACATGAGGTAAACTATCCGATGCACGATCTGGAGTCGGTGGCGGTTGTATTCGCTCTTAAAGTGTGAAGGCACTATCTATATGGAGAAAGGTCAATGATCTATAAGGACCACAAGAGCCTTAAGTATCTGCTAACTAAGAAAGAGTTGAACCTGAGACAGCGAAGGTGGGTGGAGTTATTGAAAGACTACGATTGTTCTATAGAGTATCACCCGGGCAAGGCGAACGTAGTGGCAGATGCCCTAAGTCAGAAAGTAGTGTCAGAGTTGAGGGTGATATTTACACATCTTAGCTTGTATGACGATGGAAGTTTGTTGGCTGAGTTGCAGGTCAAGCCGTCATGGCTGAATGAGGTGAAAGAAGGACAGTTGGCAGATGAGGATTTAAGTACTAAGCTGCTACAAGTACAAAATGGGGAATTGGAAAATTTTGGTGTAAACAATGACGAGTCTTTGTTTTTAAAGGCAAGGTTTGTATGCCTAAGAATGAGGAGTTAAGGCGGAGGATTCTTGAGAATCGTGATAGTATCTCTTATGCTATGCATCCCGGAGGAAGTAAGTTGTACAAGGATTTACGGAACAGTTTTGGTGTCCCGGTCTTAGCGAGAAGTTCTGAGTTTGTAGGGAAGTGCCTAACGTGTCGACAAGTCAAGGTGAACACCAAGTACCGTCAGGATTGCTTCAGCCGATAAAGATTTCGCAATGGAAGTGGGAGAGAATTACCATGGACTTCGTTAGTGGGCTTCCCCTTATGCCTACTAAGAAGGACTCGGTATGGGTGATAGTAGACCGGTTGACGAAATCTGCACATTTTATACCGGTGCGGGTGGACTATTCTCTGCAGAAATTGGCAAAGTTGTATATAGCAGAGATCGTGAGGCTACACGGAGTGCCGGTGTCGATTATCTCGGATAGGGATCCGAGGTTTACGTCTCGATTTTGGAAGGCGTTACATCAAGCTTTGGGCACCAGGTTGGATTTCAGTACGGCATTCCATCCGCAGTCGGACGGTCAATCTGAGTAGGTAATACAAGTGTTGAAGGATATGTTGAGAGGCTGCGTGATAGACTTCAGAGGGAGTTGGGAGGAGTTCTTGCCTTTAGCGGAATTTGCGTACAACAACAGCTATCAGGCAAGTATTCGGATGGCACCGTACAAAGCGCTGTATGGATGGAAGTGTCGCACTCCTACATGTTGGACGGAAATGGGAGAATGTCAGATTTTGGGTCTGAAAATCGTGGCAGAATTGGAAGAAAAGGTTAAAGTAATTGGACACGGTTGAAGGAGGCATCTGACAGGCAAAAGTCATACGCAGATCTTAAGTGAAAGGAGATTGAGTTTGCTGTGGGAGATTACGTGTTTCTCAAAGTTTCACCTTAGAAAAAGGTAATAAGATTTGGTCATAAAGGGAAGTTAAGTCCCAGGTTTATAGGACCTTATCGGGTATTGAAGTGAGTTGGACCAGTGGCATACCAGTTGGAGTTGCCTCCGGAGTTGAGGCAGATGCACGATGTATTCCATGTTTCTATGCTACATCGTTACCGATCGGATCCATCTCATATAATGCCAGTTGAGGAGGTGGAGCTGAGAACAGATTTGTCCTACGAGGAGGAGCCGATTCAGATTTTAAAACGGGATATAAAGGTACTACAGAGGAAATCCGTTCCTCTAGTCAAAGTGTTGTGGCATAATCATGGATCGGAAGAAGCTTCGTGGGAGCCGGAAGAAGCAATGCAATAGCAATACCCTCACTTTTAAGGGGGGTAGAGCTGTAATATCCAAGATTTAGGGGTTGTGCATTTTTGCTTAAATATATGTGGAAGCATGCCTGTGTGTATTTTGAATGTGTCTTGTGGATTTTGAGAACTTTGGAGTATAGGTAAGTGCCTTAGAAAATATAAGATTTTAAGTCTTAAAGGGGGAGCTAGGCAAATAAGGCCTTAAGAGAATTTGTAGGGGAAATTGGACATAAAAGTGGGCTTGTTAGAGTGGCAAGGAGGCGCCACTTAGGGCCTTGGTAAGTGACGCCTCAAGCGGTGGAGAAGGGCTCAGGTTCGAGCAGCAAGGGAAGCAAAAGGGGAGTTTTATTTTGCAGTAAGGAGAAATAGAGGTGGACGGCAATGGGACACTAAGGGGATGAGCTTTAGATGTGGTCAATTTCTTTTTAAAAATTTGGCTAAGGTAGGAAGATAAATGTTAATTTATTTCAATTATTTTGAATGAGTGATAAAGAGAAGTTTTAGGAGAAAAAGAAGGGATTAGATAGGAGGAAAGAGAGTTGGTAGAATGGAGGGTCTAGGTGTGGTATTTTCGGCAAAGGGAGGAGTATGGCCATTTGCTTCTTTTCTTTTCAATTGTGCCTCTGCCGAAATTCTTTCTCTGTTGAAAATCGAAAGTGAATCTTCTCTTCTCCTTTTAGTTTGTCAAAGTTGAAAACACAAGTAAGCCTAGCTGATTTCTTCATCTTTTTATTCTTCAAGTTGATCACTCTTCCATAGAGCCGATTTGATCATAGCACTAAAAGCCGAAATATCCCTTGTGCTAGCCGAGTTGATCACTCTTCCATTGCTCAACCTTTCTCTTATTCTTTTCACAATTTTCCAAAATCTGAAAGTAAGTTCTTCCTAGACCATAGCCGATTGTTCATTAAACTCCAAAAGCTAAAACCAATTGATCAACATCTAGCCTACATAGCCGAATATCTCTGTGGGTTCAAGCAAGGGTGCAGTCGATTTCTGTAGTAAGGGGTAAGGATCAACTGTTGTCTTTTCTTTTGGGTTAGCCGAAATTAGGACTCTAATCTCTTTTACTGATCTTTGGCCGAAACTATAAAGGAGGTTTTGGGATTTGGTTATTGTCGACTACAAGGAGGAGATTATTCGGGATTTCAAGGTCTAAGGTAAGCAAGTGAGGTTTTAGGTCAAGGCCATTTATTGTGTTTAAATGTTAGAATTGGATCTAACATGTACTATATAGGATTTGACATCTCCATAGCCAAGTGACGATTTTCGGATTTAGATCCACAAGGTAAGGAGTGTTAATATTCGCCAAGGCCATATTAAGTGTTAGTGTCTAGTCGATTCGACATTGATTGTTGGGGGAGTACAATCTGCTTGGTGAGACTTTCGGGATTCAATGAACACGTTAGTAAACCGTGTGTAGCCCTACATTGATTCCTAATAAGATTTATGGTATTAATTTAAAACATGTGTTAATGAAAATATGAAAGATGTGGCTTAAGGTACCATTTAATGGTACAGTGTATCCAGGTACGTTATCCTCTAAAGCTCTGTTAATAGTGTTATGAACATTGAATATGACACATATGTGAATTTGTTATGAATATGAAATAAGGTATATTGCATGATTTCTGCATGGTTTGTATGATGCATGGGGCATATGGGTGATATTGAAAAGGGGAAGTGATCTGGTGGTTTTTACCATAATATCTGGTGACTCATGTCACATAATCTGAATGTGGTGACTAATGTCACGTATTACTATCTGGTGACTTTGTCACATTATCTGGTGGCTATGCCACAATTATAAGATCGATGTGCAGTTGACTACAACAACTGCCTTCGATGGTGTGTAGCGATGGAGGGTCGATTTAGTAATCCCCACGGTGTGATGGCGGGTACGGTGATGTGTAGAGGATGGATATTTAGGTGGGGTTGGGATTGCATCATTGCCTATATTTGTTGTGTATGATCTGATATGCCCAAGTCATTTGGGAGTTTGTGTTGGTTGTTACACACTGAGTCTGTTTGACTCACCCCTCGTGGGCTAACAATTTGCAGGTGACACTCAGTAAATGGACCGGGTCGGCAGGAACTTAGTGGTGGCCATGCTCAGCTCAGCATTTATTTAATTTTGAACTTTTATATTTAAGATTTGGATTTATTTCGGGATATGCTTTGTTGTAATAAGGCCATTACCATTAACTGTTTTATGCATGCATTTTATTTGATTTTTTTATGATACGATTATTATTAAATCAAGGTTTAACAACTTCTCTTGAAAATAAATTTTATATGTTTGACACCTAAACACAAATGATTTTCAATTTAATAGATATCAGACTTCAAGAGTAACATCGTTTTCAATTTGAACTCAACACAAACAAATCTTTCTTCAACACCACCAAAATTTTCCAAAGTAACAAACAAGTTTTTGAAATGTTTTTTCTTAGGGAACATAGCAGATCCGATCGAGGCTCGTGGGCCGGGTTTGGGGTGTTTCAGTTGGAATTCTTAGGGGCATTATTGAAGATGTTTTAGTAAAAATCGATAAATTTGTCTTCCCAATAGATTTTGTTGTTTTAGACATGGATGAGGAAAATTCAATTCCTTTAATTTTAGAAAGACCTTTTCTTGCAAATGCCAAGACTAAAATTGATGTTGCCACAAGAGAACTCATACTCAGATAGGAGATGAATCGGTCAATCTTCAAGCTCTTGACTCGGCGAACCACGTAAGATGAAGGTAAGAAAGTCGTTTCAATAGATAATCAAATTATTCAACCTTCATCACAGAAACATCACAAAGCATCAAAAGCGAGCCAACACAAAATCGTATTTATCAACAATTTAGAAGAGCGTAAGATACACACCAAAGAAAAGCCGGATCCACACGAAATAAAACACAAGAACCACCGGAAGAGCTCATAGGGACATCAAATCACTTTAAAATAGAAGATCAAATGTTTGTTGGATAAAGTCGATCCTTACATCGCCAATAGAATCAAGAAATAGGAAGAAATACTCCTTCAGGTACGCGATGTTTTCCCACACGAAATAGTCGAGGTAAGCAATCCAATGTTCAACAATTTCAAGGTAAACACTTCTCGACCTAAACTTTGTCACGAAAATAAAATTTTCAGTAAGAGGGAAAATATTCAAACCTTTAAACCTCCCTAAATTTTCAAAGCCTAAGACAGTCTAGCTTAAAGACTATAAACAAGCGCTTCTCGGGAGGCAACCCAAGCGCTAGCACTTTTTATTTCTCAAAATTATTTTTCTTTTCTTTTCTCTTTTCTCTCTCCACAATCAAAACAAAGATGCAGGTTTCCAGGCCACACGGCCTTACACACGGTCGTGCCCGTGGCCATGTGGACCACCAGGACCACCACACTGACAGAGCAGAGCCGTGCAAGTTAGTCCAACCACCCCCTAACGTCAGGGATCCAACCACCCACAGCATAGGCACTGACAAAAATAGCACGGCCATTCCTCACAACCATGCTAAGATACTGACTTATTTAGATTCCAACCGTGCTCCTATACTGGCTTTTTAGGAACGGGCGTGCAAACTAACAAAACGGGTGTAGAAGGACAACACACCCCATAACACAGCCGTGCGATACGACCGTGTGAATTGACACACCCTCGATACACGGGCGTGGGAACGTGCCAGATTGAAATCTTCTTTAAATCCCTACAGCCCGTCCTCTTTGTCCCATATTCTTCCTTATTCCTTCTTTCTCTTTTCTTTCAAATTTTTCTTCATATTCATAGAAAAGATCTAAGACACTTGAGCAACACAAAGATCATGCCGAAGAAACATAAGCATCATCTCCTCAGAGGAGACCTCATCATGAGTTCATACCGGTAGTTTCACTTAATTGACATGCCAAGGGTCTCAGAAACCTTTTCGGTTCTATTTTTCTTTTCTCGTCTCCTTTATTTTCCTTATCTTTACGTATTTCCTGCTTAAATTAATTTATTTCATATTAGTTTCTTGGTTTTAGGTTCTAAAGGCTGCTTGGGAATCACGCACCATAGTTTTCGAGGTCACATCCAGCTCACGAACCATCCAACAATAAGGACTCCTTAGTCCATTAGTGTTTTCTTTTAATTTCACTCTTCTTCTTAGTCTCCTTCATTTTATTTCCTTAATCCTTAATTATATTATTAGTATAATATTATTACCCTAGATCTCTTGGCTATATCTTCACAAGCTACCTAATTTCTTCATCTAGCAAATTACTTTTCGGTAGCCACTCCACCGGGCCCATAGAAAACACCATCATCGCCACCAAAGACGACCGAGATCATCTAGATTTTAGAGTATTACTTTCCCCACTTATCTTTTTGATTTGGCACATAAATTTCATTATCTATCTTTGTACATTGAGGGCAATGTACATCTTAAGTGTGGGGTAATAGTGCCTAACTTTTGCATAATTCTCAAAACCACGAAATTAGTCTTGATCTTAAGTATTTTTCTCATATTATTAATTAGGATGAAATTTCTAATGATTTATGATTTTATTGATATGTTTTAGAATAAGTCCTAGCTAATTGTGCATTGATAATTAAATTTGAAGAATACTAGAGAATCGAGCATGATAAGTCTACTTTCTAAAAATTAAAATTGATAGGTTGTTGAACCTAATTTGAGTATTACCTTGAAATTTGGAATTTATAAGGATTGATGTCAAAAACACACATAATTTTTGTGAGATTTTGAGCCTTATAGAGCATATATTCTTTTTCGTGCTCACATTATTGATTATGAGTGTGTCAACTTTGAACTATTATTCTAGAACCTACCTCGTTTATACATGTTGAGACCACACTTTTTATTTGATATACTGAGATGATAAAGGCACCTAGGTTTTAACCCATTCACACCACTAAAAAGCCTACCCACATAATTAACCCTTAGTGAACCCCATTGAATCTTAACAACCTTTTTATTGACTCACCCACTAATATTAACCCAAAATCCCTTTATATTTGTTATCAACATTCCTTTGACTACCCCTTTATCGAGATTTGATTTGATCAATTACCGAATTAGGTTATTTCAAAGTTCCTTCTATTATGTTTATTTTAGTTTATTCTTAAAAAATCCAAGTATAGTCAATATTAGTAGTATAATAAAAGAGCTTAGAGCATTTAAAACTCCATTTGTTAAAGAAAAGCTCAGTATTATAGTATTTTCAAAATTTGAGTAATGAAAATACTCTTATAGATACTTATTAGCTTTTCATTCGATGTAAATATTCATATTTAGTTTATTATTTTTAGATTAGGTAATTAGTCAATTCAATCTCGATTTAAACCTCTAGTTTAGCCTGTATCCACACCTTTTAACCCTAGCCCCGTTACAACCTTTATTAAAGACCTTTTGATTTGTGTATCATCTCATATACAGTGGTAGAGATTTGATTTTTAGGCAAGTCTATGGGATTAACTTTTCAGGTTCGACTTAGAGTGCTTATTCTTGAACCTTAAACACCTTTGAGTGATTTGAGTGAATCTTTTGTGAGGATGTCAGTCCTTGTCGATTTTGAATTAAAGGTAAGCACTTAGATAACGGGAGGCACCTATGTTTTCGTACTATAAAGGTATGACTTATCGTAATTGAATCTTTAGGGTTCTTTGAGTTGAATTATCCATGTATAAATTATCTATGAATTATGATGAGACATTGTCGATAGGAATTATGAATTACGGAAAGTTCATTTTAATTGTAAGTTGAGAATTTTGCTTGAGGACAAGCAAATGGTTAAGTGTGGGGTATTTGATAAACCGTGAAAATAACATATTTTAACCCCATATTTGGTATGCTTTTGGATGATTTAGCCCTTGAATTATGTAAAAAGGTGCTTTTAATCCTTTCTTTTCATGTTCATATTCAGGAAAGCACCCGAGGATAAAATGAACACAAAACGGGCTTAAAACGGAGTAATTAGGCCTTAGCAAGAAATCAGCATGGCCTAGCCCAAAACCTGCACTGCCGTGTCTCGACAATTACCTAGAACACGGCCCAACTCACGAGTTACATAGCCATGCATCATCTCATTACCACACACGGGCGTGCCTAGTGATCTACATGGCTGTGCCCAAATCGACAGAGGCACGACCCAACCCTGTAATTACATAGGTGTGTGCCATGGGCGTGCCTCTGCCGCGAGAATGAGCAATTTCACTTGGAACTGGATGCTTGAAGCCAAAGAAACATACTCCTAAGTCTACTCAAACACGCTAATAGTAATTCTACTTGAAGGAGATAATTAGGAGCCAAGTATAGCATCCCAAAGCCTATATAAACAACCCAAGACAGACATTAAAAGGGAGCTTTTTGGTAAAGGCTTTTAGGCCGAAGCATTCATCTTTTAGGGAGTCACTTGAAGATAGCCAGTTGATCCATCTCAAGAAGTCGTAACTCCATTCAAGATGGAGGATCTCTCCTTCAATTCCTTCAGGGGGTTTTAGGGAGTTCTTATGTTTTGTTTATTCTTTACTCTTGAGATGTTTTCGTATTTAGTTATGCACTAAACCCCTCAGATACCTGAAGGGGATGAAACCTATGATGGATTTGGTTATTTGATTTCTAAATTTATATGATAAGTACTTGGTTTGTTCTTAATTATGTTGCTTAATTTAATCTGATGTGCTTAGGTGGAGGAGGAATAGACCTGGCCTAAGAGTAGATCTAGCGTAATTGAGCGGAGTTGATCAGGTGCCTAGAGATAGGGTAACGGGATTTTGCCGAATTAGGGTGAAACCTAATATGGGAATCCATTGATCGATTTACTGCTTCCTTAGGGGGTTATTATAAGAGAATGAGAGTTCCACTAATTAACCTAAGGTTAGACGTTATTCACCTCGAGAGAGGGTTTAGTATAGGTTAGTGAGTCTCACGGATCAAGCTAAGTAAAGAAATCATATGGTTTAGGGAATAAATAATAAGTGAAGTCATAGGTGGATTCTTCCTAGGGTATCGTCTTTATCAACTGAGTTTTCTTAAAGTCTTTCTCCAATTCATTCTTTTGCCTTTGCATTTAGTTTAAGTATTTCGTTAGTTTAATAATCCTATCACTATATATTTTAGGCTAAATAATAGAAAGAAAGTGAGTAGTAGTACTTTTAGGTTCCCTTAGGTTCGATAAGATATTCTTGCCTGAGCTATACTACTGTTACTTGCCTCTATTGTTTTAACTGTCAATCTACAGGTTCAATCACTCTTTTATAAATATGAAAACTCGACTATTTTGACATGATCACAACGATTACAAAAACATAGAAATTATCAAGAATCGAAGTAAAAACATACCTTAATCTTGCATAAATAAATCCGAATGCCCTAGCACATTTCTCTTCTTTTTTCTTTCTTTAATTTCGGCACCCAAATATAAGATGATAGCATTCATCTTTTCTTTTGTTTATTATTACAAACATATTATTATTCATTTTACTAAAATATACATTCAATTAATAAATAAAACAAACATATAACAAGGGCATATTTGCCTTTCATTCACCCACTAATTAAATAGTGGTCTAATTGCTTCCTAAGGCTATCACTTTTATAAAGCCACAACACATAGGCAATTTAACATATAGCATGCAAGTTTTGCATTTAATGCAATTCAATCCTTTATTCAAATTAAGCTCACAAATAGATAAATTAACTTATGGAAATCTAACACATGCTTAGTCACATCTCAATGGAATAGAAAATAATATTAAAATATTATTCAAACTTGAATTTGTGGTCCCAAAACCATTGTTCCTACTAGGGTATAAATTGGACTGTTACAAGTGGAGCAGACTGAAGATTGAAGTCTTCCTGAGATAGTAAGGAAGAGAATTGGAAAGTTCAAATTTTGTTCTCTCGAGATGATAGTAGAGCAGACTGAAGATTGAAGCCTTCCTAAGATAGTAAGTAAGCAAATTGAAAAGTTCAGATTTTGTTCCCTCGAGATGGTAGTGGAGCAGACTGAAGATTGAAGTCTTCCTAAGATAATAAGGAAGTAAATTGGAAAGTTCAGATTTTGTTCCCTCGAGATGGTAGTGGAGCATATTGAAGATTGAAGTCTTCTTGAGATAGTATGAAAGCAAATTGGAAAGTTCAGATTTTGTTCACTCGAGATGGTAGTAGAGCAGAATGGAGATTGAAGTCTTCCAAAGATAGTAAGGAAGTAGACTAAAAGTTTATATTTTGTCCCCTTGAGATAATAGTGGGGCAGACTAAAGATTGTCGATCTTATCTCCCTAAGCGGTAGTGGAACGGATCAAATTTGGTGAATCTTATCTTCCTGATGTAGCAAGGGAGCAGATTTTAGTCACAAGTCTTATCTCCATGTATTGGCAATGGAGCTGTAACATCCTTAAATCGGGGCCCTTGCATTTCATGTGGTTGCATGTGTCTTGTATGTTAGGTATGTTAGTTGGACTATTTTAAGGTCTAGGCTTGAGCCAGGAATAGGTCGGTGTCTCAGCAGAAAATTACGTTTTGGGTTTAGAAGGGGGAGCTATTGACGTTAGGGGTTAAGGGTAATTGGTGGTGGTTTGTGTCGCAAGAGAAGCCTTGGTGGAGTGGCAAGGGAGGCGCTACTTGGGCACAAGGGAGTGACGCCCCATGCATGCTAAGGGAGCCTGGGTTCGAGCAGCAGAATCCCCTTCTCTGCTTATTATTTTGACGCCAAGACCAAGGAGAAGTTGAGTTCAGGATGGACTCTGGTGGAAGAGTGTTGAAGGAGTCAACATATTTGAATGGTTGGAGAAGAGTGAATGTAGGAAGTTTGACTCATTCAAGTTGTTTGAATGAGTGGATGAGAGAAATTCAAGGAGAAAGGAGGGGGACGGCATAGAGTTTGAAGGGGGTTAGGGTGTGTGGCCGAAATTTGAGTGGTGTGGGTGTGTGCTTTCGATTTTGGAGAGTGGTTAGGGGGTGTGCCGAATTTGAGTTGTTTTGGGGTATGATTTTCGGCATTTTGGTGTAAGCTTTATTTTCTTTTTGACTTTAGTTTCTTCCATTCTCTATTGTGCCGAAATCTCTCTCAATTGCACTTTTACGTTTGGTTCTTTTTCCTTCTCTTTCAAAATACCCTTGGCTGAATGTCCTCCTAAACCTCTTCTCATATTTGTTTCTTTTAACTTCATCTCTTCTCTCAATCCTTCTCGTTGTGCCGAAAACACCAAGAGCTTCTTTCTTTTTCTCTCATCTTGTTTTAAAGCCGAAATCATCACCCTCCCTCTCTATTAACACTTTTCTTCTTTTCTTTTTAATCCATAGCTGAGTCACCTTACCATTCTTTTCCCTCTTTCCTTCCAATATTTTGAGGAGCCGAACCATTCTTTCTTCTTGGGGTAAGTTTGTTCTTTTTCTCTCAATTGTGTTTTAAGGCCGAAACTTCCTAAACCCCTTCTCACTTTCCATTTCTTGCAAATCCGAATATGGTGGCTCATGTTTGTATTTTATTTTCTTTTTGTGTTTTCCCTTAATCTCCTTAGGCCGAATCTTTTATTTTTTCTGGATCTCCAAGTCAAATCTCAACTCACATTTTGCAGTGGATCGTTATCACCATCCACTCTTAATCGATTTTGGTAAGTGTTGAGGTAAGGGAGACAATTTCTCTTATTCTAGGTTATTTCTTTTGGGATTTATGCAAAGCTGAATGGCTATTTGATTGACAGTGCTAAGTGTGGCTGAATATAGGAAGGTGTGACGCAAGTTTTAGATTCCCGGGGATTTTCTTGGTTCGTGGTGTAGATCTTGATCTTCCGGATTCATTAATCTAGGTAAGGGATCTATTCATTCAGGTTGATTTTTTTTAGTTACAGTTAGTCTCTGCGTTAACCTAATTTAGTGATAAGGTGTTATGGATCCTGTTACCAGCCAAACATTAGGTGGGGTTAGATTTGAGACCCCAGTCCCTAAGTTCAAAAAGAGGGCAGTGTCGACGGTTCGCAATTGGCCACTAGGTGTGGGCGAACACCTGAGCAACATAGTAGTCAAATAGTGATGGTGTCGAATAATGACAGTACCGACGTAGAGAGCGTCATTTTATGAGTAATCAGGTGTGTAACTCTTACACACTTCATTTGTTAATATGTTATATTGTGTAATTGCTAAAAGCCAAAACCGGTTGAAACGGTATGTTACCCCTGTGGGTAAAAAGCGAGGACTCCAGGTAGGTCCACTCTGTTTGGTTAATGTTGAATGCCTTGTTAAAACCTGTATGTGTCATGCCATGTGATCTCTAATTGTTAAGCAGGATAGTTATGCCATGATAAGTATGTACATTAAGTGGGTATGATGAGAGGAGGGGGAAGGACGATTTAGACTGTCACCAGTGGTTTTGACCACACAGTGGATTGGCCCCGCTCTCGATATTATTTGTGACTAAGTCTCAGTGGTTTTGACCACCAGTGGTTTTGACCACATATTGCTATCTTTGTGACTTATCCCTGTGGTCTAGCACCACCGTGGGTTGGCCCCACATATGGATATGGGATCGTCATCAGTGGTTTTGACCACAAGGTGGGTTGGCCCCACCATATTATTTGTTACTACGGTCACCAGTGGTTTTGGCCACACCGATATTATTTGTGGCTATGGTCACCAGTGGTTTTGACCACCAGTGGTTTTGACCACACGGGGTAGATACTGGAGTACGGATGGTTAGGTTTTGGGATTGCATGACTTGCATGTTAACTTATGAAATCATGACCGAGCGTTGCTATTTTTGGGATGGGGGTTTACACACTGAGTCTCTATGACTCACCCCGATGTTTAATTTTGCAGGTAACTCTTAAATCGCGGATTCGGAGCCGGGGCAGACTTGAGGTGGCCATGCTCATTGTTTTTTAGGTTTTGTTTTAGACTATTACTGTGGTTTACATACTTTAAATTTGGTTTTTAAGTTGTAATAAAGCCGCTAACTTTAATTTGGGGTTTATTGATTTGTTTTACTTCTTTTCCACGAAAGATTTTATATAAATTTAACAAATCTGCATGCCTTAAAATGAGTGTTTTCTAAGGTTGCTCAAACTATCGAGTTTTCTAAAACTTTACCATCGGGTAAAAACCAACAAGTAGTATAAATAAGTTATCACGCTTTCTTTAAAAATTCAATTGGAATTGGTGTTGACAATCAAACTGAAACTATTTCTTCTTTTAAAATGAAACGATTAGCTTTCCTGCAATATGAGACAGTAAGTTTTTTTTTTGAATCAGATGGAAAACAACCGGTTTTAAATAATGACCCCCTTCCAATTTCAAAATTTAATTCTTAACCTATTTTCCTAGAAATCTTTTTCTAATGTGACACACCGGATTCGGTCGTGGAGTGTTGACCGGTTTGGGGTGTTACAGGAGCAGACTAAAGATAGTTAATCTCATCTCCCTGAAGTTGTAGTGAAGCGGATTAAAATGATGAATCCTATACCTCTGAAGTTGCAGTAGGTCGGATTGAATTTTCCATAGAAAGTTTCATCTCCCTGAAGTTGTAGTGGAGAAGACTGAAAACGGTAAATCTTATCTTCCTAAAGTTGCAGTGAAGCAGATTGAAGCCACCAACCTCATCTCCCTAAAGTTACAGTGGAACAGGCTGAAGTCACAAGTTTTATCTCCCTAAAGTTGCAGTGGAGTAGACTAAAATAGCAGATCTGGACTTCTTGAGGTTGCAGTGAAGCAGATCGAAGATATTAGTCTGGCGTCCCTGAAGTTGCAGTGGAGCAGACTAAAAATAGTAGATCTGGCATTCCTAAGATCCAACAAAGCAAATCGAAGATACTAATCTGGCAACCCTAAGTTTGCAGAAAAGTAGATTAAATAGCATATTTGGCATTCCTGATATTACAGCGAAGTAGATCAAGATATTAGTCTGGCATCCCTGAGTTTGCAGAGGAGCAGATTAAAATAGCAGATTTGGCATTCTTGAGATTGCAGCAAAACAGATCGAAGATATCAGTCTGGCATCCCTGAGTTTGCAGTGGAGCAAATTGAAAATAGCAGATCTGGCATTCCTGAGATTGCAGGGAAGCAAATCGAAGATATCAGTTTGGCATCCCTGAGTTTGCAGTGGAGCAGATTGAAAATAGCAGATCTGACATTCCTAAGATTGCAGCGAAGTAGATCGAAGATACTAGTTTGACCTCCTTGAAGTTGCAGCGAAGCGGATTAAAAATAGCTGATATTGCCTTCCTAAAGTTGTAGTGAAGCAGATTGAAGCCATCAGGCTTATTGAAATCAAGAGGAAGTTCCAATACCGTTGAAGTTACAGTGGAGTTGGAAGCCATTTAAAGAAGAAGAGGACCAAGAAGTCTAGGCTCGGCAAAAACTGGGCAAAATTGGTCCTTTTATAATCTTTGCTCCATTATCGTTTCAGGACAATAAGCAAAGAGGGGCAGCTGTAATAGACCCATTTTGCCCGGCCTGTTAGAAACCCATCAGAATAAAAAATTAAATAAAAAAACAAAAATAAAATTTACAGTCCATTTACAAAACCAATTAACAGCAGCCCAACTAATATCCAAAACCCAATTACAAACCAAACTACCCGTGACCCATTACACCCTGACCCAACACTCAGACCCAACACAGAAACGGCCCAAAAGGGCCCAACACTAAAAAGTTTCAGAAACCTAGGGTTTTTGGGAGACCCTAGGTGCCAAAAGCGCCCAGCTCCTCACGCCGCAAGCCGACACCAGCCCTCAGTCACGACGTCATCAACGAGCGGACAACTCCTCGCCACCGAGATCCTCACCGTTGACCTACACAAAAAAGGGAAAGAACACAGCAAAACGAAAAATAATGGCAAAAATAAGCAAAAACAGATTTTGTATTTATTTTTCTTCTATTTATTTTTGGGGTTATAAATCTGTAAACGGAACACAAAAAAAAGCGTGGGTGATACACATAAGCAGAAATATAGAATACACAAATAATAAAAGAAATACAGACGTGATATTTGAATATCTATTTTCGTTTTTATTTTATTATTCTTCTCTGATTTATGCATTTTTTACAAAAATACTACTAAAATAAAAAGGGGTACAAATATACTTTTCGATTCACGCGAAAAAATGATTTTTCTAGCTTCAAGTCGCTGTGTGTGGTGGCGCGTGGGATGCACCGCGGTGGCCTGTCGCCGGAGCCCACACTAGAGTCTGCCCGGAGACAGAAGAGAAAAGAGAGCTTTCTGAAGCTCAATTTTTTTTTTTTTTTTAGAATGGATGTTAAAATGATTTTTTGATTAATTTTTGCTTTATATAGGCCAAAGAAACAGCGCCGTTTTGATGTGGTCAGTTAATGACAAAACGATGTCATTTTAAGAGAGGATTCGCGCGTTGACCCGAAAACCCAGGGAGGATCCATGTGTTTTTCTAAAAAGGGAAATTTACCATTTTAGTCCCTCCGCAATTTTATTAGTTTTAATTTCGTCCAATTTAACATTCTTTTCACTTTTTTAAATTAGCCCTGAAAGTTTGCTTTTGTTTCAATTGGGTCCTTCGGGCCACTTAAAGGCCAATATCAGAATGGCGTCGTTTAGGAGACAAGGCATAATTGCCTAATAAGTCCCTAAGATGTGACGCACGTTTTAATTTGATCCCTTTATATTTTATTGTTTAGATTTTTTATTTCTTTGTTTATTTTAAAAACTTTTTTTATTTTATGTTACTTTTCTTATTTTTATCATATTAAAATCATTTTTTTACTTTTGTATATTAATCTATTAATAGTATAAAGTTTTTGTGTATTGTTTTTCTTAAATACATATTATTTTTGTTAAATTATTACTATTTAATATTTTATTTAGTTTAATTATTTATATATATTACATATCATTTTATAATTTATATATTAGTTATCATATTATACTTTTAAAATTTTGTATATTATATAGCATTTTAATATATCATACATTATTTTTAAAATTTTATTTTGGATAAATTTTATTTATATTATATAACATATTTTATTTATATTGTTTATTACATATGTAATTTTTTATTATTAATGTATTACATATATGTTTTTATTTAAAATTATTCTATTCTATTTACTAATCGTTTTTATTATATATAATTATTTATATATGTATTAAATTATTAAATTATGTATTTATTGTAAATCTCTTATTTTTTATACTTTAATTTTTTTCACTTAAAACATTGTTTATATATATATATAAATTGTTTTAGAAATCGAAATCGTCATATTCTTTTATTTTTAATATTCATTCAACATTTAAATACATCGTTCTTCTTTTATTTGATTTTGTTTATGGAATTTAATATTTATTTCTTGAATTTTTTATATATTTCATAGACATTTTAATTACCGCTACTTATTTTATATCTCATGTTATCTATTTATGTTCTTTTAATTGTTTATTATTGTGTAACATAGTTCTTTATTTGTTTATTCATGTTATGTTATTCTTTAATTATTTATTGTTAATATAATTTGTAGTTATGGTAAATTGCTATTAAGTATGTACGTTATAATGTATCAATGTAATATCTTACTCAAATCATGGTTTTATAAAAAATCTTTTCAATTGGCGCATTTTATTCAACTATTTTTTTTTAAATACGGTGATATCTAATGTTTGGGGACTTCGAGAAAAATTGTGCCCTAACTCACTGGGTTTCAATTTTTATCGTTGAACTTAAAATATTAAGTATCCCTTTTCTTTTTAAAATTGAAACTTATAAACTTCCAAATCAAAACTTATTCTCAGGAATTCAAAACGTTATATCCTAACTTATTGGATATGATGTTTTGTGTTTTGAGGTAAGAATTTTCTACAAATAAAGGCGAGCCTAACTTCGAAGTCGTGAGATGTTATATCCTAATTTATTGGGTATAGCATTTTATTTCTTTGAGACAGGTAAGCCTTGGTTTTCTTCAAAATAAAAGGATCATATTTTAAAGTTTTCAAATTTTCAACATTAGGGCATGCTTTTATCAATTAGGTACCAATTTTGGGTGTTATGAGGGTGCTAACCCTTCCTCATATGTAATCGACTCCCGAACTCATTTCCTTGTACTTCGTGGACCAAAATCAATTTTTTAAAATAAAACATTTTATAAGGTGATCCAATCACACCTAAGTCAAAAGAGATTGGTGGCAACTCCCGTTTTTATTTTTTAAAGTCGATCCCCATTTTTATAAAAACTTTAAAAATGGTAGCTTTCATTTTTTTGTGCGTGCAAAAATCGTTGAGAACAATATACAAAAGATATTATTGATAATGATGGATTTATATTAAATCAATTTTTTCAAAAAATTACAAGTGCATACATGAAATCACTACATCAAGGACACTAAATCCTAACAATTCGATGGCCCTTGCATAAACAACATTTCATAAACATCTCCTATAATGGTTGGAATCCTCTAAGAAATTATTATTACTAGTTGAATGCTCCATTTGTCACAAAAAAATGGTCCCATTTTTACTTTTATGAGTAAAAGAAATAAAGTTTTTTTTTTTAAATCGGGTTGATGATCGAACCGGTCAGACCATCAATTCGTCGATTCGATTAGTCTCATTAAAAATTATTAAAATTTCAAAAAAAAATTTCCAATTCTCAAGTCAACCAGTAATATCCTAACTTATTGGATATGATGTTTTGTGTTTTGAGGTAAGAATTTTCTACAAATAAAGGTGAGCCTAACTTCGAAGTCATGAGATGTTATATCCTAACTTATTGGGTCTAGCATTTTATTTCTTTGAGATAGGTAAGTCTTGGTTTTTTTCAAAATAAAAGGATCATATTTTAACGTTTTCAAATTTTTCACATTAGGGCATGATTTTATCAATTAGGTACCAATTTTGGGCGTTATGAGGGTGCTAACCCTTCCTCATACGTAATCGACTCCCAAACTCATTTCCTTGTACTTCGTGGACCAAAATCAATTTTTTAAAATAAAACATTTTATAAGGTGATCCAATCACACCTAAGTCAAAAGAGATTGGTGGCAACTCCCGTTTTTGTTTTTTAAAGTCGATCCCCATTTTTATGAAAACTTTAAAAATGGTTTCGACAGATTTTCATTTTTTTTTGTGCGTGCAAAAATCATTGAGAACAATATACAAAAGATATTATTGATAATGATGGATTTATATTAAATCACTTTTTTTTAAAAATTACAAGTGCATACATGAAATCACTACACCAAGGACACTAAATCCTAACAATTCGATGGCCCTTGCATGAACAACATTTCATAAACATCTCCTATAATGGTTGGAATCCTCTAAGAAATTATTATTACAAGTTGAATGCTCCATTTGTCACAAAAAATGGTCCTATTTTTACTTTTATGAGTAAAAGAAATAAAGTTTTTTTTTAAATCGGACTGATGATCGAACCAGTCAGACCATCAATTCGTCGATTCGATTAGTCTAATTAAAAATTATTAAAATTTCAAAAAAAAATTCCAATTCTCAAGTCAACCAGTTTAAAGTCCATTTCTGGACTAGTACTCCGACTAGTTCTCTGTCCAACCGGTCTGACCGATTGGTCTAATCCAATTCAAACAATCTTGTAAAAAAATTTCAACTTTTACCTCTCAATCTTTAAATTTTATTATAGATAAAATTTTAAAAATATATTATAATTAATCATTCCCAACCATAAAACAATTTAATTAATAAAATATTTAAAATAACTACCATCAAAGTTCAAAAAATTGAACTTAAAAATAGTTGTAATGAGACTGGAGGAATAATAGTAAATCAGACGGATTGAACTCTAGTCTTGAGATCTAATTTCAACCCAAAATTGTTTCACCATACTTGGCCGCACATAATGTAGAAAAAATGTCAAATGAAATCATTTCTATGTAAATAAATAAATATTGGAGGGGGAAAAGGCAATAAACACTACATAATTGACTGCCATTATAAAAAGGTAGAAGCTAATGTCATGGGTTGCGCATGGGAGCCCACAACCATGGCACATTTGTGCAATCCATCAAGTGGGAAGGAGGTCATTTTTCCTGATCGGACTGGCCCGTTGCTTGAAAATATTGAAGGTCCATCTACAAGCTTGACATATATGGAAATATAATCTTCGAGGATATGCAATCTTAGATATGATATGTAATCTTAGAAGATATGATTTTGTAATCTTAGAGATTTGATTTGTAGATACCTTTTAATCTTAGCCATTAATGTACTTGATCTGTACCGTTGGATTTGGGGAGGCTCAACTATAAATAAAGGTCTATCCCCTCATTGTAAATCACTTGAGTTTTGAGCAATATGAATTCTTGAGAGCATTCACTCAAACTTTTTCTCGTTTTCTTAGCTGTCTGTGGCATTATTCTTATTTTGTTCTTCATTCATCTTTTTTCTATTCTGAGTTGCTTTCGCTTTGGGTTAGTTTTGGGAGGAATTTCGTTGGATCCTCAAAGAGTTGAAGTTAGGCTGACTTAGGCATTTTTGGGAGCAAAAAAATTGCCTAAGGCCACAAGGATCGTGAGGCAAATTTCTATGTCCGTGACAGTTGGTATCAAAGCATAGGTTTGCGAAAGCATTGTTGAAAGATTTCAAAAGAAATTGGTGACTATGAGGCAATGGAGACCCGTGGTAGAGCCCGAAAGGCTAGTCGATCGAGGGACATGCTGTCGAGCTTGGAAAATTGAGTGGTCAATCTCGAGGAGTTTGTTGGTGACATGAAGGAGACACTCGAAGTGGTCCTAACCCATATGGAGGAACTAAGGGAAGATAGCAAGGAATTTGTGTTGGACACTCTCAGATCCACTTTGGACAAATTGACGGTAACGGACAAAGCTCTTTCTAACAGCTCGATTTAGACCCTAGTCAGATCAGTGGTTTTGAGACCAAAAAATCGAGATCAAATTATATTTTAATATTATTTTTGTGTGTACAGTATGTGAATTAGCCTGTGTGAAGATTTTATTGATTGTGTGATTAAATTGCGAAAAGGACTAAATCGCATAAAGTGCAAAATACAGTGTGTTGATTGTTAAGTGCTTAATTGTTGTTGTCTTTATAATAGGATGGCCTTATGAGGCAATTAAACTGCAATTAAGGTTAGTGGGTGGTAATGGACCAAAATAACCTTAATGAATAATTGTTTTATAAGTTAAATAAAATGTTAGTTTGGTAATTTTTAAAATAAGTCATAAGTAATAAAACAAAACACATAAGATGACCATTATCATCTTTCTTAGCGGAATTTGAAGAAGAAAAAGAAGGGTTTATAGCTTTGTGACATTCGGCCATTGTTACTCTTGATTGAGGTATGTTCTTTGATCGGGTTTTGATGATTTTTACGTTTTTGAGATCGTTGCTTCGTGCTCTTTCAAACCCATGCTTAAATTTTGTGAATTGATGATGTTTTTGAAATGTACCATTGATGAACATGTGAGATCTTGAATGTTTGATGGTGGAAAATGAAAGCTTAGTGTTGGTTTAACATAGTTTGTATTGGGATTTTTTAATGAAATTAAGTATTTTGGGCTTAATTGAGAAAATGAGAAGTAGGAGGACTAAATTGTGAAATAAATGAAATGTGTGGGCTTGTATTAGCATGGGAAGAATTCAGCTAAGCTTATGTGAATAGAAATTTGGTGTACTGTGTGATTTGATGAATTAGGGACTAAAGTGTCAAAATGTGAAAATTTGAGAGCTATTTTGTAAAATGGCTTAAATAAGTGTGTGTGGACTAAATTGAATGAATTGGTGATTGAATGAATTGGTGATTGAATGGATTAAATTTGAATGTGTATAGACCAAGAAAAGAGAGGTTCGGATCGAGATCGAGGCAAAGATAAAGTGCTCGATTAATCGACCGTTTCAGTATTTTGACATTCGAGGTAAGTTTGGATATAATACTAGTTGTTAAATTATATCTACGTGATGTGAATTGAATGAATATATGTACATAATTATGAGAACGAAAATTCTATGTGCTAGATTGAAATAAATGGCACTAAGTGTGCGAAATGAGAAATGAGACAAAGATGATTAGCACTGTGTGTGCGAAAAGATAGAAGCTTCGGCTTATCGAATTGGCATTGTGTGTGCGATACCAATATAAGTTTGGTTTTACGTATTGGCACTAAGTTTGCGATAACAAATATGTTTCGACTACGAATTGGCATTAAGTGTACGAGTAAATCAAAAGAATAGCAAAGGTTGATCGAAATGTAAAATCGAGCGGTTGAGTAACATGATTGGTGAGAACTATGTGTTGGCAAAGGTATGTATGATACCTATGTGGTTGGTGAAATTGAAGGTAGATGAATGGAATGTTATGTGAATATTGGATATAGTTGAATTTGTGTATCATTGGTAAATTATCTATATGATGGTTCAATTTGTACATTGATTTGATTTAATGAGTTATTTGTATTGTATCTCGACCTTACTAAGTTTGGAAAGCTTACTGTGTGATTTGTTTATCTATTTTACACTGTCAGTAAAGCTAGCTCAGATCCGAGGATCATCAGCATCTCTATCACACTATTAACAATCTATTTTGGTACTTTTTGAAAGATGTATATAGATGGAATATGACATGTATAGGCTAGAAGTTATGGCATGTGTTGAAATGCTTAATCCTTGCCATGTCATTTGGCTTGGAGGTTGAATGATGTTAAACTTATGAATGAGCTATAAATATGGTATATTTCATGATTATGTGGTTGATGAAAAATGTGGTTTGAAGATGAATTATAGCATATAATATATAATTCTTGATATATATATATATATATGTTTTGAGATGCATAATTGTTACTTTGAATGGACTCATTTGTGATGATATTAGATATGGAAGTAGATAGTATTGTTGATGATTAATTGGTGCATGAAATGGTATGTTTTGAAAACATTTAAAAGCATGAATTGGTATTGCTTTGAAGCTTGTAGGTATGACCCAAGTGTGGGTGACAAATTGGCATTACAAATGGCTTATTTTGCATACATGGTCAAGGGACACAGGCGTGTGTCTCTACTGTGTGGCTCAAAGGCCACTTCGAAGTGTGTCTGGGCAAGTTACATGGCCTTCGTACACGGGCGTGCCTGGTGGCCATGTGACTAAGTCAGTAGCTAGCCTAATTTCACACAGTCAAGGCACACAGGCATGTCTGGTGGCCGTGTGAACAAGTTAGTATGTATAATCTATTTTAGCAAGGCCTGGACACATGGGAGTGTCTGATAGTCGTGTGAGGCACACGGCCTAATTGTACGGGCGTGTGACCTCTGTAGTTTTGAAAAATGTCTAAATTTTTGAAAATTTTTGTCAGACTTTGTTTTGTCCGACCCCTTTCTAATGCATGTTTAAAGTCTCGCAGACCTCGATAAAGGACTGTATTCTCGTATTTGAATATGTTTGATTGACGATTGACTTTGTACCGTGAAATGGATGTGAAATGTTTTAATTATTCGGTAATGCCTCTTAACCCTATTTTGGTGACAATTTTGGGTTAAAGGTGTTACATTTTATTAGTATCAGAGCTACGATTTAGTCGATTCTCGGACTAATGTAGCGTGTGAGTCTAGCTATACATGCCATATATATGGAATTGCGATAGTGTGATGAATTCTAACAGTGAAAATGTGTTTTTATATAGTAATTGATCCTGATCGAGCAGTGGCTGATGATGTTGAGAGTAATGCGCCTACTCCCATTCAAGGGACAGCGCCAGCCACAGCTAGGCCAAATGATAGTATTGAGGAGAAAGGCTAAGCAAGCCTTCTTCCGAATGATGAGTGAGTGGTTTTTAGAATTCATTCAGACAAATCTGGCTACTCCACAACCTCCACCCCCACAAGTATCTATTGTGCCACAAGTGATAGATCCGATCTAATTGAATAAACCTCCCGTGGATAAGATTCGTAAGTACGGGGCCGAAGAGTTTAGGGCCACAGTTGATGACAATGCTGATCGAGTCGAGTTTTGGTTCAAGTATACAATTTAGGTATTCGATGAGATTTTGGTGATCCCTGATGAATGTATCAAGTGTGCAGTTTCTTTGTTGAGAGATATGACTTATAACTGGTGGAAGACGTTGACATTTGTGGTTCTGAGAGAGAGAATCACCTGAGATTTCTTTCAATCTGAATTTCAAAAAGTATATTAGTCAACGATTCATTGATCAGAAACGTTAAGAGTTTCGAGAACTAAAATAGGGCCGTTTGTCAATTATTGAGTACGAGAGAGAATTTGTGAGATTGAGCCAGTATGCATGGGAATGTGTTTCGATCGAAGGTATCATGTGTAAACTCTTTATAGAAGGATTGAATGAAGATATTAAGCTGTTGGTTGGATACTTGACATAAATGAATTTGTTGTGTTAGTTGAAAGAGCTTGCAAAGCCGAAGAGCTTAGTAAGGAAAAGAAGAAAGCTGACTTTGAAGCTCGTGATGAAAGAAAAATATTGATGAGTAAGTCGTCTCAACATTTGACAAAAAAGATTTAGAGATGCAAGCAATCGATCAAATTCTTCTTTTGGACATCCGAGTAGAGATCGTGTGAGACAAAGCATCAGTTCACGAGATCCAATTCCAACTGAATCAAGTGTTGGAAGTGCCAAAAGCAACAAACCTGAGTGTAGACAATGTGGAAGAAGACATGTGGGAGAATGTTGGGAAAATATAATAATCAAACTTGTTATAAATGTGGATCACAAGATCGCTTCATTCGAGACTGCCCAAAGATGACTGAGGAAGAAAATGTTCAGAATGTGAGATCGAGTAATGTGACGGTTAGGGGTAGACCACCCAAAAATGTCGGGAATATGAGTGGAAGCCAAAGAGGGACTATCGATACAACTGTGAGAGCACCTGCTCGAGCTTATGCTATACGTGTACGAGAGGAAGCGTCATCTCCAGACGTTATCACTGATACTTTTACTCTATTTGATACTGATGTGATTGTATTGATAGATCCAGGATCTAGTCATTCATATGTATGTATGAATCTAGTATCAAGTAAGACTCTACCTGTTGAGTCTACTAAATTTTTTATTAGAGTATCGAGCCCCTTAGGCAAGTGTGTTTTGGTGGATAAAGTGTGCAAGAACTGCCCGTTAATGTTTCGGGATGTTTGTTTTCTGGCTAATTTAATGTTGCTACCTTTTTATGAATTTGATATTATTCTGGGTATGGATTGGCTCACTTTGCATAATGCCATTGTGAATTGTAGACGAAAGAGTATTAAATTGAGAATTCAGAATGGTGAGATAGTTCAAATTGAGTTCAGTGATTTGAATGGGTTACCAGCTATTGTATCTTCGATGAAAGCTTTAAACTATGTTGAGAAAAGGTTACGAAGCTTATCTAGCATATGTGATTAATACAAAGGTGTCAGAAAAGAAATTTGAATCGTTACCTGTGGTTTGTGAATTCCCTGATGTGTTTCCTGAAGAGTTACCGAGATTACCTCCTATCAGAGAAGTTGAATTTGGTATTGAATTAGTACTAGGGACTTATCTCAATAGCTCAGTATAGAATGGCACCAACGAAATTGAAAGAGTTGAAGTCTCAGTTGCAAGAGTTAATTGATAGAGGATTTGCATGACCGAGTTTCTCGCCCTAGTGTGCTCCTGTATTATTTGTTAAAAAGAAAGACGGCACTATGAGGATGTGTATTGACTACTAACAGTTGAACAAAGTGACGATAAAGAATAAATATCTGTTACCCCGTATTGATGATTTGTTTGGTCAGTTGAAAGGAGCTACAGTGTTTTTTAAGATAGATTTGAGATCGGGCTACTATCAGTTGAGAGTTAAAGAATCCGATGTGCTGAAAATTATTTTCAGAACGAGGTACAAACATTATGAATTCTTAGTGATGCCTTTCGGACTAACAAATGCTCCTGCAGTGTTTATGGATTTGATGAATCGGATATTCAGACCGTATTTGGATCGCTTTGTTGTAGTGTTTATTGATGATATTCTGATTTATTCCTGTGATGAGACGCAACATATTGAGCATTTGAGAATTGTGTTATAGACTCTGCGTGAGAAGAAATTGTATGCAAAGTTTAGTAAATGTGAGTTTTGGTTGCCCGAGGTTGGATTTTTGGGGCATATGGTATCATCCGCAAGAATACAAGTTGATCCAAGTAAAATCTCAACAATTTTAGAATGGAAACCTTCGATAAATGTGTCTGAAGTCTGCAGTTTTTGGGACTAGTGGGATATTATAGACAGTTTGTGAAAGGCTTCTCGATGATTACGACTCCGTTGACGAAGTTGCTACAGAAAGATGTTAAGTTCGAGTGGTCAGAAAAGTTCCATTAGAGTTTTGAGCAGTTGAAAGCATTGTTGACGAAAGCGTCAGTGTTAGTTCAGCCTGGATCAAGCAAATAATTCATAGTTTACAATGATGCATCGTTAAATGGTTTGGTCTGTGTGCTGGTGCAAGAAGGCAAAGTCATTGCTTATGCTTCAAGACAGTTAAAACTGTATGAAAAGAACTATCCGACGCACGACCTTGAATTGGCTGCGATTGTGTTCGCATTGAAGATTTGGCGACACTACTTATTTGGTGAGAGATTTCATATTTTTACTGATCATAAGAGTTTGAAGTACTTGATGACTCAGAAAGAATTGAATTTGCGACAGAGAAGATGGTTAGAATTGTTGAAAGATTATGAACTTGTGATAGATTATCATCCGAGTAAAGCTAATATTGTTGCTAATGCTTTGAGTCGGAAGTCTATATGTGCTTTACGAGCAATGAATGCTTAGATAGATCTATGTGATGATTCAGTTTTGGTTGAGTTAAAAGTGAGACCAATGTTTGTACGTCAGATTAGCGAAGCTCAGAAAGATGATGTTGAAATGGTAGCAAAACAAGCTCAAGGTGATTTGATTTCGGATTCAGGATTTCAAGTTGATAGTGATGATTGCTTGAGATTTAGAGATCGAATTTGTGTTCTGAATAATTCAGAGTTGATTCAGTTAATTTTGAACTAAGCCCATAATAATCATTTGACTGTGCATTCGAGGAGTACGAAAATGTATAACAATCTGAAACAAGTTTATTGGTCGCATAGTATGAAAAGAGATATCTCTGACTTTGTATCGAAATGTTTAGTTTGTCAGCAAGTTAAAGCTGAACATCAAGCTCCATCCGGTTTGTTACAGGCAATCATGATTCCTAAACAATGTACTTTGTGTCGGGATTGCCTTTATCTCCGAGAAAGAAAGATGCAATCTGGGTGATAGTTGACAGGTTGATGAAATTAGCTCATTTCATTCCAGTGAGAACAGATTTTTCACTCGATAGATTGGCTGAATTATATATTACTGAGATTGTAAGCTTGCACGGAGTGCCACTATTTATTGTATCTGATAGAGATTTGAGATTTACCTCGCTGTTTTGGAAGAAATTGCAAAAGGCTTTAGGCACAAAGTTGCATTTTAGTACTGCATTTCATCCGTAGATAGATGGTCAGTCTGAGCAAATTATTTAGATTCTCGAAGATACGTTGAGATGCTGTATACTTGAGTTCGAAAGTATGCGGGAAAAGCAATTGCCATTGATTGAGTTTGCGTACAACAACAGTTTCCAATCTAGCATTAAAATGGCACCGTATGAGGCATTTTACGGTCGAAGATGTATAACTCCATTATATTGCACTAAGGTGAGTGAGAATAAGATTCACAGAGTTGATCTAATAAAAGAGACTAAGCAGAAAGTGAAAGTGATTCGTGATAGCTTGAAAGCGGCCTCAGATAGTTAGAAGTCTTATGCAGATTTGAAACGAAAAGATATCGAATTCAAAGTTGGTGACAAAGTGTTTTCGAAAGTGTCTCCGTGGAAGAAAATACTTCGATTTGGTGGAAAGTCAAGTTGAGTCTGAGGTTCATCAGACCGTATGAGATCGTTGAACGAGTTGGGTCGGTTGCTTATAAATTGATGTTTCCACCTAAGTTAGAAAAGATTCATAACGTGTTTCATGTGTCAATGCTTCGATGGTACCGATCTGATTCGTCTCATGTGATTATTCCCACTGAGGTTGAGATTCAGTCAGATTTGTCATCTAGTGAAGAACCGATCTAAATTTTGGCACGTGAAATCAAAGAGTTGAGAAACAAAAGAATTTCCTTAGTGAAAGTGTTATGACTCAAACACGGAGTAGAAGAAGCTACATGGGAGCCTAAGAATGTTATGAGAGAGCAATATCCACACCTATTTACTGGTAAGATTTTTGGGGACGAAAATCCCTAAGGGGGGAGACTTGTAACAGCCCAGTTTAGACCCTAGTCAGAACAGTGGTTTCGAGACCACAAATTTGAGATCAAAATAATATTTTATATTATTTTCTGTGTGTACAGTATGTGAATTAGCCTGTGTGAAATTTCTGTGTGAAGATTTTATTGATTGTGTGATTAAATTGCAAAAAAAGGACTAAATAACATAAAGTGCAAAATATTGTGTGCTGATTGTTAAGTGCTTGATTGTTGTTATCTTTATAATAGAATGGCCTTATGAGGCAATTAAACCACTATTAAGGTTAGTTGGTGGTAATGGACCAAAATATCCTTAATGAATAAATGTTTTATAAGTTAAATAAAAGGTTAGTTTGGTAATTTGTAAAATAAGTCATAAATAATAAAACAAAACACATAAGATGACCATTATCATCTTTCTTAGCCGAATTTGAAGAAGAAAAAGAAGGGTTATAGCTTTGTGATATTCGGCCATTGTTACTCTTGATTGAGGTATGTTCTTTGATTGGGTTTTGATGATTTTTACGTTTTTGAGATCGTTGCTTCATGCTCTTTCAAAGCCATGCTTAAATTTTGTCAATTGATGATGTTTTTGAAATGTACCATTGATAAACATGTGAGTTATTGAATATTTGATGGTGGAAAATGAAAGCTTAGTGTTGGGTTAACATAGTTTGTATTGGGATTTTTTAATGAAATTAAGTATTTTGGGCTTAATTGAGAAAATGAGGAGGAGGACTAAATTGTGAAATAAATGAAATGTGTGGGCTTGTATTAGCATGAGAAGAATTCGTCTAAGCTTATGTGAATAGAAATTTGGTGTACTATGTGATTTGATGAATTAGGGACTAAAGTGTCAAAATGTGAAAATGTGAGAGCTATTTTGTAAAATGCCCTAAATAAGTGTGTGTGGACTAAATTGAATGAATTGGTGATTAAATGGATTGAATTTGAATGTGTATAGACCAAGAAAGGAAAGGTTCGGATCGAGATCGAGGCAAATACAAAGTGCTCAATTAATCGACCGTTTCATTTCGACATCTGAGGTAAGTTCGGATATAATACTAGTTGTTAAAATATATCTACGTGATGTGAATTGGATGAATATATGTACATAATTATGAGAATGAAAATGCTATGTGCTGGATTGAAATAAATGGCACTAAGTGTGCGAGATTAGAAATGAGACAGAGATGATTAGCACTGGTGTGCGAAAAGATAGAAGCTTCGGCTTATCGAATTGGCACTATGTGTGCGATACCGATATAAGTTTGGTTTTACATATTGGCACTAAGTGTGTGATGACAAATATGTTTCGACTACGAATTAACACTAAGTGTGCGAGTAAATCAAAAGAATAGCAAAGGTTGACCGAAATGTATAATCGAGCGGTTGAGTAGCATGATTGGTGAGTAACTATGTATTGGCAAAGGTATGTATGATACCTATCTGGTTGGTGAAATTGAAGGTAGATGAATGGAATGCTATGTGAATATTGGATATAGTTGATGTAAGAGCCCAAATTTGCCCGGGCCTATTAGTCAACCAGAATAAGACCAAAACAAACAAAAAAGACAAACAGAATTAAAAACCCAAAAAAATATATAAATAAACAAATTCCAATAACAGTCCACTTTTTTTTTTTTACAAGCCCAAATGCTAATTATAGCAGACCCAATTAGTGGCCCAAATACAAACCCAAATAAACTAAACTAAACCACTACCCAAATTTACCTGCAGCCCAAACTAAAGACCCAAAATTTTGAGGCCCAAATGGCCCAATATCTTAATGTTTCTAGAAACCCTACGGGTTTCTAGAATTGTCCAGTGCCGCATTCCTCAACAGCTAGCCAACGAGCGCCGCAAGCCAAACCACCCCACGTCGCCACCGTATGCCACCCTAGTGCCTACACGTCGTCTCGTACTTGCACAAGAGAATAAAACAACAGAAAAGTAAAGAAAAAAATATTGTATTTTTTTCTTTTATTTTTCTTTTCGGTTATAAAAATCGAAGCAAAAAATTTGTAATTTTTTCTTCACGATTTTGAACACAAAATAGAGAATACAGAAAGAAATTGGAAAAAAGGTGGCTTTCCATTTTGGTTATTTCTTTTTCGTTTCATTTTTGTTTTTAAATCGAGAAAATAAATGAACAAAAAAGGAGGTTTACCTTCGCAAAAGGGACCATCGGAGCCCTCATCTCCTTCTTCGAAATCGAAGCTTGAGATAGGGATTTCGGGTTAGAATCAGATGGCCTTTGGGTCTTGGTGCTAAGCGAGAATAAGGGAGTATCACCACACGCCATCATACACCGTTTACAACGGTGGAATGGTAGTCGGACGGCGTGGGCTCCTGGATCGACAGAATAGCGAGAGGGGGGGCTCTGATTTTGTTTTTTTTAAGGCGGTTAGGGTATTTTGATTCCAACAAAAAGGGGCCGAATTCCTGTTTGGATTTTAGGTTTATTAACCTATTTAAACCGAACGAAACGATGTTGTTTGAAGTTTGATTAAATGGCTTCAAAACGACATCGTATAGGGTGACCCGTTTCGACCCGACCCGATGTCCATGGGATCCGTGCGTTTTTACGGCGATGGTATATTTGCACGTCCAGTCCCTCTATTTTTGTATTGCCATTCAATTAGATTTATTTTATGTTTTCTTTTATTTCTTAATTGGTCCCTATAATTTACGTGTCATTCCGATTCAATCTAGTCCATATGCTGCGTTTTTAATCATGGAAATATTTACTGATTTAGTCCCTGATAG
Source organism: Gossypium rotundifolium (assembly GCA_025506655.1). NCBI lineage: Eukaryota > Viridiplantae > Streptophyta > Magnoliopsida > Malvales > Malvaceae > Gossypium > Gossypium rotundifolium. The sequence goes on along the minus strand of CP106727.1, from coordinate 31,475,587 downwards.
TGTATTTGCATTTCTATTTGATCCTTATGCATATTTAAATGATTTTATTTATTTATAAAGTAGCCTTTTGATTTTTTTTTTATTTTGATTAGGTACTTTCTCAACTTTTGTTCATAATCTTTGCAACTTTTTCTTCTTTTAATTTATTCCTTATCTATTTTTAAAAGATGTTTTAATAAACTATTTTGAATCATTTTATTGATTTTACAAGGTATTAAGTGTTTTTTCTTCCATTTGTATATAATTTATTTATTTTTCATATAAATATTTGATTTGAATGTCCTATTTCTTTGTTTTAATAATTTGCATAACTTTTAACTTAAATACTCCTACGTATTATTACTTTACATATATACATATATAATTTATACTAAAATTATCTCATTTTATGTATACATTATTAATTTCATATTATTTTATGTATTTTCTTTTAAATTTATATGTATATATCTTATTTTTAAATCTATGTATAAATATATAATTTTTCTTTTAAAGATCTTGTTTTGAATTATGTTTTATATGTTTTCAAACACTTTTATATATTATTTTTATACAACATGTTACTTATTTTTTAAGCATATTTGGTTTTAAATTATCGGTTCTCACATTATTTTATGTATACATTTCTTCTTAAACTTATTTATATGTACATTTAGTTTCATGTAAAATTGCTTATATATATTTATTTGATTCTTTTTAATACACGTTTCACAAGTTCATTTACAAATTATTCCATAAATTCATAAACTGTTAATTTCAAGATCCACATTCTTTATTTATTTTAAACACATTTTTAGCATTCAAATTTTGTCTTATTTTCCATCATAAATCTTGTAGAATTATTATTGATTGTCAATATGTTTTTTAATCATGCGGTTATCGTTATTGTATAGTTGTGCGTTAAATTATGTCTATAATTACGTTCATTCTTATAATATTGAGTTTGCATATTACTTCATGCTTAATGCTATGTTCGTGCTACTCGCCATCGTTTTATGTCTCAAATTATAATGTATTCGAGCCATTACTAAGTGTTTCATTTTATTACGCGTATACCAAATAAAATGCATTTTGAGTCGATTTTAAACTTGCTTATTTGAAATTTTTTCAAGATAAGTGTAACACCCCAAACCCGGCCTATGCATTAAGCCCGGATTTTGGCATGCCACACAAATTAAACGTACATTCAAATCATTTAACAATGCAGAAATCAAATTCCAAAATGATTAAGAGAGTGACTTTATCGAAAAATTGAAGTTCATTAAAAACCATAATTAAAAACACAAGAGTTTATCATTTGATCTATAGAGTAATTGATTAAAACTTGGATTTATTTAGTTGAAATATTTCATCAAAAAGTTTTAAAAGACTTTCCTAAGTTTCAGTAACATTTAAGAAAAACCTTTATTTTATACGAGAGTTATAGAAAAACATTTATAAAAACTAAACCAATCCAACTTAGGAAAACTAAAACATAATAAAATCCATAATTAAAGAGGCCTTATTACATCGCCATAAAAATAGTACTTGATAAAATTTATTAAAGAAGTCTTAAAGTTTTATAAACCACCATTTGTAGTATAGCCTCCACACAAAGTCATCTCCAACCCAAGTCTCCATCAATTATTATTACCAGAGAAGGGTAAAAAAATTGGGGTGAGTTACTTAGAACTCAGTGTGTAACTCACTTACCTTAGTCCATTGGGCCAAAACTATTTAAGCATTTATTTGGGCCTATGCCCATTACAATTATAATAATTTAGCATGTATAAAATGCAAGTGATATGCAATTCCCAAAACCAAACCAAAATTTCCATCCGCTACACACCACCCGTACCAACCAGCACACCTGTGGGGAGCTTTAGTCACCCACCCCGCCAACACACTGAAGTAGGCATTACGCCGTATTTCAAATTTCGTGGACAAGCCACCGATTCACAGTACGCCGTATTTCAAATTTCGTGGACAAGCCACCAGATTCACAGAGTTTACATGGCATTTGCCATTTTTCAGAATTGTGGCAGAGCCACCAAAATATTGTAGCAAAGCTACCAGAACTTCTCTTCGTCAAATAGCCCAACCCATGCAATCATGTATATAATATGCATAACAATCCATTCATATAATTATTCCAACATAAGGCCCATTATAAAAGTTATTACAATCTGGCCCATTTCACATTTTGGCCCACGAAATCTCATATCACATATGACCCATTTATCAATTATCATATATGGTCCAATTATCAAATATCACATATGGCCCATTTATCGATTATCACATATGGCCCATTTATCAATTATCACATATGGCCCAAATTGTCTAATTATCAAATATCACATATGGCCAAATATCACATATGGCCCAATTATCAAATATCACATATGGCCCAATTATCAAATATCACATATGGCCCATTTATCATTTTTATCGAATTAGCCCGTTAAGGCAATTTCATAATTTTCATGATCTTAATACCAATTTCAAAACTTTTATCATTAAGGTGATAAATATGCTATTCTTCCGATTTCACTAACTTGTGATTTCATCCACCGATTTATACGATATAGTCATCTAACCCATGAGATACAATTGTGAGATTACACACCGATTACGATGAGAACTACACTTTCCGCTCGTCGATATTTAAACACATATCACGATGGATTAGAACACTAATATTTAATATAAAACTATTCTAATGTTAAGCGATCTAGATCTTACCCTCAGAATCTCAAACAACCACTATTTGCGATTTCTCTCCGATCAAAGGTTCAGAACCACGAGTAAACAATGGTTCGGGGGTACGTACGACTTCGAATAATTGATTTTCGACGGATGAGGGTCCACAACCCGGTGGAAAGTCTCGGATTCAAGAAACAGTCCTTCTCTTAAACTTAGGGGGAATAGCGGAACCACTTCTCTTCCGAACACTATTTACTGCCCTTTTTGTCCCTATCTTGATTGTCTCACAAATATCCTCGTTCCACAATATGAGAACTGAGCGATAACGTCCCTTAAAACAAAATCGATTAATAAACCATTTATATCCATATGTCGAGTAATATGAAAATCCTTAATAATCCCTTATCTTAACACTTTAATTCGATTCAAACGATTTACGACGTTTACGAACACTTGAGTTTCGACCCTCCACTAAGTTTCTACGATAGAGAAAAGATTAGAATGAGATATGGTATGATGATGGTCTCAATCCAAAAAGGTCATCCCACGCCACGTATAGATTTGGCACAAAAGAAAGGGAAAATAACAATTCCAAAATATTGCTCTAGCCACTTACCGATTGATTAAAGTGTGAGTAGAAAGAAAAATGATTGAGAAGGAGATATGTGAGTTGTAGAAGATTCGGTTATGAAGGGAAATTGAAGGAGATGGTGCTTAATAACATTCGGCCATGGTGAAAATAAAAGGGAGAAAAATGTTTAAGAGATTTTTGTAAGGAGAAAGTGATGAAGAAGGGTAAAGAAAAATAAGGTGTTCAGGTTTCGGTTCTTTTCATGAATGGAAGATGAACAAAGAAATGAGTTTGAGGCTCGTGTGCATTCGGCAAAAAGAAAATAAAAGAGAAAATGGCCATCCAAGGTCTTGGTGATTTCGGCACTAGGGAGAAATGGTTTGAGAGAATAGACAAAATAAGACCGAAATGGTCAAAATATGAAATGATTAAAGAAAAGCAAAGATTTTACCTATTGCTCAAGGTGCATTCGGCTAAGGAGAGGAAATGAAGAGAAAAGTTTTGGAGAAAAGCACAAAAATGTCCAAATGCCAAAATGACCAACTAACACCTAAACCTTACCAAAGCCTTTAAAATTTCAGTCACCCCCTAGCCCCTAAAATCATCCAAGTACATAGCCTCAAAGTCAAAGTTTGGCCACTCCAAACTTTCCAAAACATCTTCCTCAATATGTGCCTTGTGTTCCCCCTACATACCTTATTCAAATGATTCCTTTCCCTAAGTTAACACTTGCCTTTTTCCTATGGTCTTCTTGCCATAAAATTTAATCCAACTCATCCTAATCCTTATCCATGACCAAACACGCTAAGAAAAAGCAAAATAAAAGCTTTCAAATTGCATGCTAGGAGATTCAACCTCTCTCCTCAAGCAAACATACATGCACCAACACCACCTTGCTAGTAGCTCATCTTATGCTAGTTTTTGACACTTAAATTTACTTAAACCTCAAAGTCACTTGATCCACTTCAAATAAATACCCTTACTAAAATTTATTCTAATTCCGAATAATTCTCAAGTCTTCTCAAGATTATACTAATCATGCAAAATTTAATTATACACAAGTTAAGCACCAAAACATGCATTATATCAATACTCAAATTTTAGGATGTTACAACTCTACCCTCCTTAAAGAAAATTTCTTCCTCGAAATTTACCTGACTAAAAGTGATGAGGATATTGTTGTCGAATCACATCCTCAGCTTCCCATGTAGCTTCCTCCGCTCCGTGATTACGCCAAAGAACCTTAACCAACGGCACAATTTTCTTTCTTAACATCTTAACATCACGATCTAAGATTTTCACCGGTTCTTCCTCGAAAGACATATCGACCTTAATTCCACTTCTTCTACTAGGTACTATGTGCGATGGATCCGATCTATAGCATCTCAACGATAGAAACATGGAAAACACTATAAATCGACTCAATTCCGGAGGTAAATCAAGTTGATAGGCCACTGGTCCTACACGCTTCATCACACGGTATGGTCCAATGAACCTAAGGCTCAACTTGCCTTTCCTCCCAAATCTGAAAATCTTTTTCCATGGTGAAACTTTCAAAAAGACCTTACCTCCCATCGCAAACTCAATATCTTTACACTTCAGATCCGCGTATGAATTTTGTCTATTCGAGGCTTCCTTTAATCGCGCTCGAATCACCTTTACCTTTTCTTCCGTCTCAGATATCAGTTCAGGACCCAACAACTGTCGTTCCCCAAAGTCAATCCAACAAGTAGGAGTACGACATCTACGACCATATAATGCTTCATAGGGTGCCATTTGAATACTGGATTGATAAATGTTATTATCTGTGAACTCGCTAATGGTAGATATTCCTCCTAACAACCTCTGAAGTCGATCACACAACCTCGTAACATGTCTTCCAAAATCTGAATTACTCTTTCTGACTGACCATCTGACTGAGGATGAAAAGCCTTACTGAAGTTTAACTTTGTTCCCAAAGCCTCATGTAAAGCTTTCCAAAACCGTGATGTAAATCTAGGATCTCTCATCGATATGATGAACCTTTGGTACCCCATGCAACCTCACGATTTTAGATACATACAGTTTAGGCAACTTCTGCAACAAGTAATCCATACGAACTGGTAGAAAATGAGCAGTCTTCATTAATCGATCAACTACCACCCAGACAGAATCTTTCTTAGTAGGTGCTAAGGGTAACCCACTAACAAAATCCATGGTTATCCGCTCCCATTTCCATAGAGGAATCTTTACTGGCTGCAATAAACCCGATGGTAATTGATGTTCGCCTTCACTTGTTGACAAGTCAAACATTTTCCCAATAAATCAATAACCTCTCGCTTTAACTTTGGCCACCAATCATTCTTCACGAGATCCGATACAACTTATTTCCTCCGGGTGCATAGCATAAGGGCTACTATGCGCCTCTATAAGAATCATTTGCCTCAAATCCAATCCTTGAGCATACAAACCCTTCCACGAAAACACGATTACACCATCTTCGTTCAAACCAAAATCCTATTACACCACTTTCACTTGTTGTATTAAAGGACCCAACTTTTCATCGAATAATTGCTTTTCCTTGATTTGCTCTAACCACGAGGCTTCACCGAAGTTTCGCTAGCGATCGCCATCCTCATACAAACCGAGATGAGCAAACATTGCTCTTAACTCCGATACAACCTTTCGCTCAATGCATCTGCTACAACGTTAGTCTTTCCAAGATGATACTCGATTGAGAAATCATAATCCTTTAACAACTCCACCCATCTCCGTTGTCTTAAATTCAACTCTTTTGGGTAAGGAGATACTTAAGACTCTTATGGTCCGTATAAATAATTGACTTCTCACTGTAGAGATAATGCCTCCAAATCTTTAATACAAACACCACCGCAGCCAACTCCAAATCATGAGTAGGATAGTTGACTTCATGCGGCCTCAACTATCGAGAAGCATAAGCTACCACTTTTCCACTTTGCATCAGTACACATCCTAAACCCGTGTGTGATACATCACAGTAAATGGTAAACTCTTTTCTGGCCTCTGGTTGAATCAGTACTGGCGCTTCCGTTAGAATCTTTTTTAGTTTCTTGAAACTTTCTTGTTGTTTATCAGTCCATACATACGGTACTTCCTTCCGCAACAACTTAGTTAGGGGTACAACAATCAACAAAAACCCCTCAACAAAGCGTCTCTAATAACCAGCCAAACCCAAGAAACTCTAAATTTCAGCTACTGAATTCGGCGGTTTCCAATCCAACACAGCCTCTACCTTTCGAGGATCAACTCTTATCCCTTTAGCTGACACTACATAACCCAAGAAAGTCACTTCCTTTAACCAAAATTTGCTTATCTTGCAAAATTTGCAACACAGTGCGCAAATAAGAGTCATGCTCTTCTTCATTCCTCGAATATACCAAGATGTCATCTATGAACACTACTACGAACCGGTCTAAATAGGGCTAAAAGACTAAGTTCATCATGTCTATAAATGCAGCTGGTGCATTAGTCAAACCAAACGGCATCACTAAAAACTCATAATGTCCATAGCGAGTTCGGAATGCCATCTTATGAATATCTGCCTCTTTCACCTTGAGTTGATGATAACTCGATCTCAAATCAATCTTGGAGAAAACTAAAGCTCCTCTTAATTGATCAAACAGGTCATCGATTCTCAGCAATGGATACCTATTCTTGATCGTCAACTTATTCAACTGTCTATAATCAATGCACATGCGCATCGACCCATCCTTCTTCTTGATTTAACAAAACCGGTGCTCTCCACGGAGACACACTTTGGTCGAATAAATCCTCGATCTAGCGGTTCTTGAATTTGAGCTTTAAGCTCTGCTAACTCTTTCGGCACCATTCTATAAGGAGCAATGGACACCAGAGCTGTTCTGGCGTAAGCTCAATGCTAAATTCTACTTCCGATCCGGAGGTAGACCGAGAAGTTCTTTGGGAAAGACATCTAGAAATTCCATCCAAGTACATAGCTCAAAGTCAAAGTTTGGCCACTCCAAACTTTCCAAAACATCTTCCTCAATATGTGCCTTGTGTTCCCCTACATACCTTATTCAAATGATTCCTTTCCTAAGTTAACACTTGCCTTTTTCCTATGGTCTTCTTGCCATAAAAATTTAATCCAACTCATCCTAATCCTTATCCATGACCAAAACACGCTAAGAAAAAGCAAAAATAAAAGCTTTCAAATTGCATGCTAGGAGATTCAACCTCTCTCCTCAAGCAAACATACATGCACCAACACCACCTTGCTACTAGCTCATCTTATGCTAGTTTTGACACTTAAATTTACTTAAACCTCAAAGTCACTTGATCCACTTCAAATAAATACCCTTACTAAAATTTATTCTAATTCAATAATTCTCAAGTCTTCTCAAGATTATACTAATCATGCAAAATTTAATTATACACAAGTTAAGCACCAAAACATGCATTATATCAATACTCAAATTTTAGGATGTTACAACTCTACCTCCTTAAAGAAAATTTCTTCCTCGAAATTTACCCGACTAAAAGTGATGAGGATATTATTGTCGAATCACATCCTCGCCTTCCCATGTAGCTTCCTCCTCCTCAGTGATTACGCCTAAAGAACCTTAACCAACGCACAGCTTTTCTTTCTTAACATCTTAACATCACGATCTAAGATTTTCACTGGTTCTTCCTTGAAAGACATATCTGACCTTAATTCCACTTCTTCTACCGGTACTATGTGCGATGGATCTGATCTATAGCATCTCAGCATAGAAACATGGAAAACACTATGAATCTGACTCAATTCCAGAGGTAAATCAAGTTGATAGGCCACTGGTCCTACACGCTTCATCACACGGTACGGTCCAATGAACCTAAGGCTCAACTTGCCTTTCCTCCCAAATCTAAAAATCTTTTTCCACGGTGAAACTTTCAAAAAGAACTTATCTCCCACTGCAAACTCAATATCTTTACACTTCAGATCCGCGTATGACTTTTGTCTATTCGAGGCTTCCTTTAATCGCGCTCAAATCACCTTTACCTTTTCTTCCGTCTTAGATATCAGTTTAGGACCCAACAACTATCGTTCCCCAAATTCAATCCAACAAGTAAGAGTACGACATCTACGACCATATAACGCTTCATAGGGTGCCATTTGAATACTGGATTGATAAATGTTATTATACGCGAACTCTGCTAATGGTAGATATTCCTCCTAACTACCTCTGAAGTCGATCACACAACCTCGTAACATGTCTTCCGAAATCTGAATTACTATTTCTGACTGACCATCTGACTGAGGATGAAAAGCCTTACTGAAGTTTAACTTTGTTCCCAAAGCCTCATGTAAAGCTTTCCAAAACCGTGATGTAAATCTAGGATCTCTGTCCGATATGATAGACACTGGTACCCCATGCAACCTCACGATTTTAGATACATACAGTTTAGCCAACTTCTGCAACAAGTAATCCATACGAACTGGTAGAAAATGAGCAGTCTTCGTTAATCGATCTACTACCACCAAGACAGAATCTTTCTTAGTAGGTGCTAAGGGTAACCCACTAACAAAATCCATGGTTATCCGCTCCCATTTCCATAGAGGAATCTTTACCGATTGCAATAAACCCGATGGTAATTGATGTTCCGCCTTCACTTGTTGACAAGTCAAACATTTTCCCAATAAATCAATAACCTCTCGCTTTAACTTTGGCCACCAATACTGTTCACGGAGATCCCGATACAACTTATTTCCTCCGGGGTGCATAGCATAAGGGCTACTATGCGCCTCTATAAGAATCATTTGCCTCAAATCCGAATCCTTGGGCATACAAACCCTTCCACGAAAACACAGTACACCATCTTCGTTCAAACCAAAATCCCCTATTACACCACTTTCAGCTTGTTGTATTAAAGGACCCAACTTTTCATCGAATAATTGCTTTTCCTTGATTTGCTCCAACCACAGAGGCTTCACCTGAAGTTTCGCTAGCAGACTGCCATCCTCATACAAACTGAGATGAGCAAACATTGCTCTTAACTCCGATACAACCTTTCGGCTCAATGCATCTGCTACAACGTTAGTCTTTCCAAGATGATACTCGATTGAGAAATCATAATCCTTTAACAACTCCACCCATCTCCGTTGTCTTAAATTCAACTCTTTTTGGGTAAGGAGATATTTAAGACTCTTATGGTCCGTATAAATAATTGACTTCTCACTGTAGAGATAATGCCTCCAAATCTTTAATGCAAACACCACCGTAGCCAACTCCAAATCATGAGTAGGATAGTTGACTTCATGCGGCCTCAACTGTCGAGAAGCATAAGCTACCACTTTTCCATTTTACATCAGTACACATCCTAAACCCGTGTGTGATACATCACAAGAAATGGTAAACTCTTTTCCGCCTCTCGTTGAATCAAGATCTTGCGCCTGTTAGAATCATTTTAGTTTCTTGAAACTTTCTTGTTGTTTATCACCCATACATACGGTACTTCCTTCCGAACAACTTAGTTAGGGTACAACAATCAACAAAACCCCTCAACAAAGCGCCTCTAATAACCACCAAACCCAAGAAACTCTAATCTCACTCATCGACTTCGGCGGTTTCCAATTCAACACAGCCTCTACCTTTCGAGGATCAACTCTTATCCCTTTAGCTGACACTACATAACCCAAGAAAGTCACTTCCTTTAACCAAAATTTGCTTATCTCGCAAAATTTGCAACACAGTGCGCAAATGAGAGTCATGTTCTTCTTCATTCCTCGAATATACCAAGATGTCATCTATGAACACTACTACGAACCAGTCTAAATAGGGCTAAAAGACTTAGTTCATCATGTCCATAAATGCAGCCGGTGCATTAGTCAAACCAAATGGCATCACTAAAAACTCATAATGTCCATAGCGAGTTCGGAATGCCGTCTTATGAATATCTGCCTCTTTCACCTTGAGTTGATGATAACTCGATCTCAAATCAATCTTGGAGAAAACTAAAGCTCCTCTTAATTGATCAAACAGGTCATCGATTCTCAAGAATGGATATCTATTCTTGATCGTCAACTTATTCAACTGCTATAATCAATGCACATGCGCATCGGCCCATCCTTCTTCTTGACGAACAAAATCGGTGCTCCCCACGGAGACACATTTGGTCGAATAAATCCTCGATCTAGCAGTTCTTGAATTTGAGCTTTAAGCTCCGCTAACCCTTTCGGCACCATTCTATAAAGAGCAATGGACACCAGAGCCGTTCTGGGCAGAAGCTCAATGCCAAATTCTACTTCCCGATCTGGAGGTAGACCCAGAAGTTCTTTGGGAAAGACATCTAGAAATTCTTTCACCGTTCTCACACCTTCTACCGATAATTCCTTAGCATCCAAAGCACTGATGAATGCTAGGAATGCTCTATTCCCTTTTCGCACTAACTTTTCTGCCTTCAAAGCAGATACTACATTTTCCAAAAAGTTTCTTCTTTCGCCTATCATTATTACCTCCTCATCATCCACAGTCCTTATTGACATCCGCTTTTCAGCACAATCCAATTGCGCCCGATGCTTCACCAACCAATCCATGCCCAAAATAAGATCAAACTCACCGAAAGGTAATTCCATCAAGTCCGCTAGAAATACCTCTCTTTGAATCTCCAATGGCACATCTCTAAATAATTTGTTCACTATTATCGACTGTCCTAAAGGACTAATTATCGTCATCTCTCTATCGGTAATCTCAGATCTAATATTTAGGTTTCCAAATATGGCACTAGCAACATACGAGTGAGTAGACCCGATATCTATCAAAGTAGTAACAGGTACATCAGAGATGAAAAACGTACCAGTTATCACATCAAGTGCATCACCATCTTCACGACATCTGACAGCATAGACCAATCCTGGCTGTCTTACCTCCGTGTTACCTCTAACACCATTACCTCGACTCGGCATACCCAGTCCACGTCCGTTACCATTACCACCATGACCCGGTCCACGACCTCTTGGTGGCTACTGAGTACCTCTAGCTAGCTGAGCATCAGGGTTACGAGTTCCCTAAGTCGTATCAGTCCGTCAGGGGCAATTCTTAAACTGATGATCCTTGGAACCACATTTAAAGCAGGCACCAGTTTTCCTTCAACATTCTCCGGGATGTCATCTTCCACAATCGGCACATTCTCGACTCTGATTGGAAGTCACAGGTGCCCTAGTTTGAACTGGCTCATCATTCTGTGGCCTCTTTTGAAACCTTTTAGAAGAACCAAAGTACTTAAAATCCCTCTTTCCTCTGACTTTTTCCCGGTTCTGGCATTCTAAATTCTTAGCCTCTTCGGCTATCTTAGCTTTCTTTATAAGCGAGGTAAAAGTCCATACTTGTTGTGGGGCTATCAGTACCCTCAACTCATCATTCAGCCCATCCTCAAAGAGTACACAGTGCTCATGATCAGTCTGCACTATAGTACGAGCATAATAACTCAAACAAAGAAATTCTGCCTCGTAAGCTACCACAGCCTTACTTCCTTGAACCAAATTCAGGAATTTCTTCCTCCGGGCATCTACATAACTTGTCTCGACATACTTCCCTTGGAAAGCAGCTTTAAAGAAATCCTAATTAACCAATGCAACCTCGGTGCCTTCTCAAACAGTAAGCCACCATTGATACGCCTCGTCTCTTAGCAAAGACACGGCTCCTATCAGTTTATGCTCGACGTATACTCTAGATCATCCATAATTCGTTCTACAGCCTCAAGCCAATATTCTACCACATTCGGAGCTATACCAGAGACACCTCTAAAAACTTCTGCACCACTAAACTTGAGTCGTTTCGATATTGATCGGCGAAGCCATCGCCCGCTTCGCCCCACTACTCTTTCTAAGACTCACAACATTACTTGAGTCAAAGCATTATCCTCATTCGCATGATCATGAGATCCAGTTTCGCTCTCAAATGACGCAAGTGCATCCATTTTCGATATATGACCCGACGCTTCAGACGAAGCACCTCGTTCTCTACCACGGCCACGCTCTCACTCGTCCTCTAGTGCTTATAATGACTAATTCGCTTTTAATCGATTACAAGTTTTATGAATCGTAATATTATTTTAGTGTTTACTAACGATATTTTATGAGATATAAGAGATAGGGTTGTTTTCGCAATCAGATCCTATAGTCTCGATCTCTATCGTTTTCAACACCTAAAACTAGAAGTTCTAGAGTGTTCCTAAGGTCTCATCACAATAATAAACATTTAATAAACAAATACTTGACTTGGTGCCAGATGCTCGTGGTGCCATACTACCTTTAAAACATAAAGTCTAGAAATTTAAATTATTTTTAAACAAAAATCATTGTTGAACCCAAACCACAGTCGAGTTTTGAAACTGAGCTCTGATACCATAAAATGTAACACCCCAAACTCGGCCTATGCATTAAGCCCGAATTTTGGCATGCCACACAAATTAAACGTACATTCAAATCATTTAACAATGTAGAAATCAAATTCCAAAACGATTAAGAGAGTGACTTTATCAAAAAATCGAAGTTCATTGAAAACCATAATTAAAAACACAAGAGTTTATCATTTGATCTATAGAGTAGTAATTGATTAAAACTTTGGATTTATTTAGTTGAAATATTTCATCTAAAATTTTAAAAGACTTTCCTAAGTTTCAAGAATATTTAAGAAAAACCTTTATTTTATACAAGAGTTATAGAAAAACATTTATAAAAACTAAACCAATCCAACATAGGAAAACTAAAACATAATAAAATCCATCCACATAATAAAATCCATAATTAAAGAGGCTTTATTACATCGCCATAAAAATAGTACTTAATAAAATTTATTAAAAAAAAGTCTTAAAGTTTTATAAACCACCATTTGTAGTATAGCCTCCACACGAAGTCATCTCCGACCCAAGTCTCCATCAATTATTATTACCTGAGAGTGGTAAAAAAAATTGGGGTGAGTTACTTAGAACTCAGTGTGGAACTCACTTACCTTAGTCCACTGGGCCAAAACCATTTAAGCATTTATTTGGGCCTAAGCCCATAACAATTATAATAATTTAGCATGTATAAAATGCAAGTGATATGCAATTCCCAAAACCAAACCTAAATTTCCATCCGCTACACACCACCCGTACAAACCAACGACACTGTGTGGAGCTTTAGTCACCCACCCCGCCAACACAATCAAGTAGGCATTAAGTCAGATTTCAAATTTCGTGGACAAGCCACCGGATTCACAGAGTTTACATGGCATTTTCCATTTTTCAGAATTGTGGCAGAGCCACCAAAATATTGTAGCAAAGCTACCAGAACTTCTCTTCGTCAAATAGCCCAACCCATACAATCATGTATATAATATGCATAACAATCCATTCATATAATTATTCCAACATAAGGCCCATTATAAAAGTTATTACAATCTGGCCCATTTCACATTTTGGCCCATGAAATCTCATATCATATATGACCCATTTATCAATTATCATATATGGCCCAATTATCAAATATCACATATGGCCCATTTATCGATTATCACATATGGCCCATTTATCAATTATCACATATGACCCAAATTGTCCAATTATCAAATATCACATATGACCCAATTATCAAATATCACATATGGCCCAATTATCAAATATCACATATGGCCCAATTATCAAATATCACATATGGCCCATTTATCATTTTTATCGAATAAGCTCGTTAAGGGCAATTTCATAATTTTTATGATCTTAATACCAATTTCAAAACTTTTATCATTAAGGTGATAAATATGCTATTCTTCCCAATTTCACTAACTTGTGATTTCATCCACCGATTTATACGATATAGTCATCTAACCCATGAGATACGGTGTGAGATTATACACCTGATTACGATGAGAACTACACTTTCCCGCTCGTCGATATCTAAACACATATCACGATGGATTAGAACACTAATATTTAATATAAAACTATTCTAATGTTAAGCGATCTAGATCTTACCTTCGGAATCTCGAACAACCACTATTTACGATTTCTCTCCAATCAAAGGTTCAGAACCACGAGTAAACAATGGTTCGGGGGTACGTACGACTTCGAATAATTAATTTTCGTCGGATGAGGGTCCACAACTCGGTGGAAAGTCTCGAATTCTCGAAATAGTCCTTCTCTTAAACTTAGGGGGAATAGCGGAACCACCCCTCTTTCGAACACTATTTATTGCCCTTTTTATCCCTATCTTGATGTCTCACAAATATCCTCGTTCCACAATATAACAATCGAGCGATAACGTCCCCTAAAACGAAATTGATTAATAAACCATTTATATCTATATGTCAAATAATATGAAAATCCTTAATAATCCCTTACCTTAACACCTTAATTCGATTCCAACGATTTACGACGTTTACGAACACTTGAGTTTCAGCCCTCCACTAAGTTTCTATGATAGAGAAAAGATTAGAATGAGATATGGTATGATGATGGTCTCAATCCAAAAAGGTCATCCCACACTACGTATAGATTCGGCACAAAAGAAAGGGAAAATAACAATTCCAAAATATTGTACTAGCCACTTACCGATTGATTAAAGTGTGAGTAGAAAGAAAAATGATTGAGAAGGAGATATGTGAGTTGTAGAAAATTAGGTTCTGAAGGGAAATTGAAGGAGATGGTGCTTAGTAACATTCGGCCATGGTGAAAATAAAAGGGAGAATTATTTAAGAGATTTTTGTAAGGAGAAACAGATGAAGAATGGTAAAGGAAAATAAGGTGTTTAGGTTTTGGTTCTTTTCAAGAATGGAAGATGAACAAAGAAATGAGTTTGAGGCTCATGTGCATTCGGCAAAAAGAAAAGAAAAGAGAAAATGGCCTTCCAAGGTCTTGGTGATTTCGACACTAGGGAGAAATGGTTTGAGAGAATAGGTAAAATAAGACCGAAATGGTCAAAATATGAAATGATTAAAGAAAAGTAAAGATTTTACCTATTGCTCAAGGTGTATTTGACTAAGGAGAGGAAATGGAGAGAAAAGTTTTGGAGAAAAGCACAAAAATATCCAAATGCCAAAATGACCAACTAACACCTAAACCTTACCAAAGCCTTCAAAATTTCGGTCACCCCCTAGCCCCTAAAATCGTCCAAGTACATAGCCTCAAAGTCAAAGTTTAGCCACTCCAAACTTTCCAAAACATCTTTCTCGATATATGCCTTATGTTCCCCCTACATACCTTATTCAAATGATTCTTTTCCTTAAGTTAACACTTGCCTTTTTCCCATGGTCTTCTTGCCATAAAAATTTAATCCAACTCATCCTAATCCTTATCCATGACCGACACATGCTAAGAAAAAGAAAAAATAAAAGCTTTCAAATTGCATGCTAGGAGATTTGAACCTCTCTCCTCAAGCAAACATACATGCGCCAACACCACCTTGCTACTAGCTCATCTTATGCTAGTTTTTGACACTTAAATTTACTTAAACCTCAAAGTCACTTAATCCACTTCAAATAAATACCCTTACTAAAATTTATTCTAATTCTGAATAATTCTCAAGTCTTCTCAAGACTATACTAATCATGCAAATTTTAATTATACACAAGTTAAGCACCAAAACATGCATCATATCAGTACTCAAATTTTAGGATGTTACAATAAAGCAATATTTGTGTGTTTGGAAATTTGAAAAATTATGCCCTATCGTGTTGGGTGTCAATTTTTCGTTCGACCAAATAACCAAATATCATTTTTAATTGCATATTTTGTAGATCAAAGATGATCTCGGTATCGAGGTATAAATGTGTCATATCCTAACGGGTTGGACGTGATGTTTTTATTCCTCTAGAACGAATGAGTCTTGAGATTCAATTCAAAATTAATTAACATTCTTTAAAAAGAATCATACCTCAAATATTTTCAAATTTTCAACTCAAGGACACCAGTTAATCGATTTGGTACCCATTCTGGGGCATACGAGGGTGCTAACCCTTCATCGTGCGTAACTGACTCCCAAACCCTTTTTGCTATTTAATTTAGTAGACCAAATTTGAAACACCCCACACTCGGCCCACGAGAATGGACCGGATCTGGTATGTTCCTCGAAGTAACCCGGTTCAAAATTCATTCGAATACTTTGAAAACTGTGTGTTTTGAAAGATAGTTTGTTGTGGGTTGGGCTCGAGTTGAAAACAAATTTATCTTATAACAAAAACCTATTTGTTTTAGGTGACAAAATATTTAAACTTTTTTTTTAAATTAAATGGGCTTTTTCTTTGTAAAGCCCTAAATTCATAACATAGTAATTAAAGCAGAAATAAAATGTCACGATGGCCTTATTACATAAAATGAAACCTAAAATAAAATTGTACAAGACTTAAAATAAAATAAAGATTCAAATAAAATTTAAACTTCAAGTGAACATGGCCACCTCAAGTTCTGCAGTCCCGGTCCATTATTGCTCATCACCGTAACATGTTCCCATTAACGGGTGAGTCGATAGACTCAATGTGTAACCAACACCAAAACATAATAGAAATAGGCACACCATACATATCATATTCATATGAAAATTCAAGATAATGATGCAAACCCGAACCCAAACCTATATAGCCATCCGCTACACACCACCCGCATTCATCCCGCACACCAGGGACTACTAAGTCAACCTCCATCCGCTACACACCATCGAAGGCGTCATGCAATGACGTGCTCATCGCCCACTTATAATATTGTGTCATTAGACACCATATTCAAATAATGTAACCGAAGTTACCAAATTCAAATATTTGTGACCATAGTCACCATATAACGTTGGTGAGACCGAAGTCAACACCTTAATATTTGTGACCGTAGTCACCATATAATGTTGGTGAAACCGAAGTCAACACCTTAATATTTGTGACCGTAGTCACCATATAACGTTGGTGAGACCGAGTCAACACCTTCTAACGTTGGTGAGACCAAAGTCAACACCTTCTAACGTTGGTGAGACCGAAGTCAACACCTTCTTCCCCTTTCACATAAATCCCGAATGCCCCAAATATATATATATCATGCATAACATACTTAATTTCATATTCATATACATATATTCACATGTTATAAAATAACATATTTCATAATCCTATCAAGTAGGAAACGCACTGAGTACTTTTGTACCACATTAGGTACTTAGCCATATTCATATTCTTATGTATAATCACATAATAAAATAATTGCCATATGAAATATCAAAGTTAGTGTGCATATATACACTGTACCTTAGCCATATTCTTACACTTTCATATTAACACATATATCAAGTTTAAGCCATAAATCTATTAAGATTTAGTGTAGGGTACACACCGATTTGCTTATCAATTCCTTGAAATCTCGAAAACCCAATCTATTGCTTTAGATCTCAATTCCTATATTTGATTAATCACTTGCTACTTTAATAAAAAACCATTTGACCATAAATCCAAATCCTCGAGGATTAGTATTCTTAAAACTTACCTTGTTGCCGATTTCAATACTAATCAAATCCCAAATCTATGCTATGCTCCTCCTTGTATTCGCCAAGCGCTAAATCTCATCAGGGGTTCGTTTCGGCTTTTTAAACAAACAAGAATTAGATCTAATTATCAAAATAGGCCTTAGCCGAATGCTATAGACACTTACCTTGTGGATTTTAAATCCTGAAACTCACCGAATAACTAGGGAACATGCGACCTATGGTGTACCTTCGGGAAAAGAACTTCTCCTTCCTTGTAGCCTACACTTAGTAAATCCCGAAAGATCTCTTCAAAGTTTCGGCAACCATGAACATTAATGGGATTAGCCCTAGATTTCGATAAGTCTAAAATATAAAAGAATGGAAACCAAACTTGGATCTTACCCTTATTTGAAGGAATCGATTGCACCTTCACTTCAACCTTCAGAGATTCGGCTTAGAGACTTGATGAACAATTGGCTATGATTCCCTTATGTATTCGGTTTCGGTTTCAAAGATGAAAGAAGAGAGGAATAATAGGCTTAGAAGAAATCAGCTAGGAGGCTAAAAGAAAAGAAGAAAAAGAATGGAGGCTCAAGAAGAATATTCGGCAGAGGAAAAGAGAGAGGGAGAATGAATAATGAATGGCCCTAGTCTCATCCTTTTATAGGCGAAATTACTAGGCCAAGAATCCTTAACTTGGCCACCACTCTTCCTTATTTTCCTAATTAAAGAATAATTCTTCATTTATCCACCTATTTAGCCGAATTTTAAAGAGAGTGAAACTCTCTTGTGCAAGCCTTGTGCCGTCCACCTCTTGGCTTCTAGAAGCAAAATAAAACTTATTTTATTTGTTTATGTGACTCAACTCAAGCCCAACACCCTTGCATGTGGGCCATTTCACGAGGCCTTAAGTGGCATCTTCAGCCACTTTTCCAAGTCCGTTAATGGGTCAAATTTCACATACTTTATATTTTAGGTCACTGCCCTAAGTTCCCTTTGAACTTTAAAATTGACATTTCGGGGTCATTTTAAGTTTCCAAAATTTTCATGCTCAAACTTGACATTTCCTAGGTTTCCAAAATGTTTAGTTTCTCTTTTAGCATAGTTTCCAAAATGTTTACTATCCTCTTTGGCTTAGTTTCCAAAATGTTCACTTTCCTCTTTAGCTTAGGTTTCCAAAATGTTCACTTTCCTCTTTTAACTAATCGCTCCATACATTTCCATACATTTCCATACATTTCCATACATTTCCTTACATTTCCATACATTTCCTTTCATTTCCTTTCATTTCCTTACATTCCTTATATTTCCTTACATCTCCTTTCATTTCCTTTCATTTCCTTACATTTCCTTTCATTTCCTTTCATCTTAGGGTTCTTGAAACTCTTCAGAACACATCCAACACACCCACTGATCCCATTATCTCATGAATTACGCACGAACGCATAACCCCTAATCTAGGATGTTACAAAATTTTTTACAATGTGACCCAATCACACCTAAACAAAAAGGTTGGTGGCGACTCTACTCCATTTTCTTTTAAAGTCGATCCCCATTTTTTCAAACCCAAAAAAAATGGTTTCGATAGTTGAATTTGTCTATCATTGGTAAATTATCTATGTGATGATTCAATTTTTACATTGATTTGATTTAATGAGTTAGTTGTATTGTATCTTGAACTTACTAAACTTATAAAGTTTACTGTGTGATGTGTTTCTCTATTTTATAGTGTCAGTAAAGCCAGCTCAGATTCAAGGATCGACAGCATCTCTTTCACACTATCGGCAATCTATTTTGGTACTTTTGGAAAGATGTATATAGATGGAATATGGCATGTATAGGCTAGAAGTTATGGCATGTGTTGAAATGCTTAATCCTTGCCATGTGATTTGACTTGGAGGTTGAATGATGTTGAACTTATGAATGAGCTATAAATATGGTATATTTCATGATTATGGTTGATGAAAAATGTGGTTTGAAGATGAATTATAGCATAGAATATATAATGCTTGATATATATATATATATATATGTTTTGAGATGCATTATTGTTACTTTGAATGGACTCATTTGTGATGATATTAGTTATGGAAGTAGATAGTATTGTTGATGATTAATTGGTGCATGAAATGGTATGTTTCTAAAACATTTAGAAGTGTGAATTGGTATTGCTTTGAAGCTTATAGGTATGACCCAAGTGTGGGTGGCAAATTGACATTGCAAATGGCCTATTTTGCATACATGGTCAAGGGACACGGGCATGTGTCTCTACCGTGTGGCTCAAAGGCCACTTCAAAGTGTGCCTGGGCAAGTTACACGGCCTTGGTACACAGGCGTGCCTAGTGGCCGTGTGACTAAGTCAGTAGCTAGCCTAATTTCTCACGGTCATGGCACATGGGCGTGTCTGGTGGCCATGTGAACAAGTCAGTATGTATGCTCTGTTTTGGCATGGCCTGGACACATGGGAGTGTCTTGTAGCCGTGTGAGGCACATAGCCTAACTACATGGGCGTGTGACCTCTACAGTGTTGAAAAATGTCTAAATTTCTGAAAGTTTCGTAAGACTTCAGTTTAGTTCCAACCTCTTTCTAATGCATGTTTAAGGTCTCGCGGACCTCGATAAGGGACTGTATGCTCGTATTTGAATATGTTTGATTGATGATTGACTTTTTTTCATGAAATGGATGTGAAATGTTCGGTTTTTGGTAATGCCTTTTAACCCTATTTTGACGATAGTTTCGGGTTAAGGTTGTTACACTCTTGAGGCCCTGGTGAATGCCATGAAAGAGGACATTGTTGAGCTTAAGGGGGAGCTCACTATTTGTAAGGCTGCCCTGGGAAGTGGGATGTTGGCTTCGGGATCGAAGTAAAGTCATGTGGATGTTCTAAAACCCGAGAAGTTCAAAGGGGCTAGGTTTACGAGAGAAGTGGATAACTTTATGTAGGAATTGGAGCAATATTTTCGAGAAATTGGCATTAAGGATGATGCCACCAAGGTAAACACTGCTTCATTTACTTTACTAATGTTGGTCTTTTGTGGTGGTGACATAGGTCCACGGATGAGAAACGTGGAGGAATGGCTATTGGGACTTGGGAGGAGTTCCAAAGAGAGTTGACGAAGTAGTTTTATTCGCAGCATGCTGAGAATGAGGCTCGTGCTAAGTTGCGCCATCTTACGCAACAAGGTACCATTCGAGATTATGTTTGGGAATTTAGTGAGTTGATGCTTCAGATCTCAGACTTGAATGATAAGGAAGCATTTTATTGGTTCGAGGATAGGCTAAAATTGTGGGCCAAGCAAGAGTTGCGTCACCTAGGTATCACTAAATTGACCGTAGCCATGGATGAGGCAAAAAATTTCTATGATGTTGGGGGAAGAAAGTTTGATAATAGTGAGTCTTCCAAGCCCAAGTCAAGACCCAAAGGAAATGGTGGGGGAGACAAAGATCAAGTAGAAAGGAATGGCGAAGGGTTAAGGGAAGAAAGGGAAGCATGGAGGGAAAAAAATTGTTGGAAATCTAATTTGCCAAAGGAGTACGTAAAGGTAAAGTCTCATATTTAGCCACCTTGAAGGAAAATGTGGATGAGAAATCCAAGGGGGAAATTCCAAAGGAAGTGAAACAGTTGTTGAAGTCATTTCAAGACGTGATGCCCATGGAGTTGCCCAAAAAGTTGCCACCTAAGAGGGAGGTGGATTACAAGATTGAGTTGTTGCCTAATACTGAGTCGCTAGCAAGGGCACCATATCGAATGTCTCCACCTGAGTTGGAGGAATTGTATATGCAGTTGATGGAAAATTTGGATGCCGGGTTCATTAGACCATCTAAAGCCCCATTTGATGCGCCGATGTTGTTCCAAAATAAGCATGATAGGTCCTTGAGATTGTGCATCGACTATAGGGCCTTGAATAAGATCACTGTGAAAAACAAGTATCCCATTCCTCTTATTGCAGACTTGTTTGATCAACTTGGTAGCGCGAGATGCTTTACTAAGTTGGATTTGTGATCGGTTTACCACCAAGTGAGAGTAGCCGAAGGGTATGAGCCCAAGACCACTTGTGTGACATGATATGGATCTTTTGAGTTCCTTGTGATGTCGTTCGAATTGAAAAATGCTCTGGCCATGTTTTGCACCCTAATGAATAAGGTATTACAACCTTTCTTAGATCATTTTATGGTTGTTTTATCTTGATAACATTGTGGTGTATAGTAAGTCGCTTGAGGAGCATGTGGGACATTTGAGGGAGGTGTTCCAAACCTTGTGGGAAAATGAGCTTTATGTCAAGGAGGAGAAATGCGCATTTGCCCAATGAGAGGTGCCATTTCTAGGCCATATTGTGGGAGGTGGCACGATTCGGATGGATGAAAGCAAGATTTGAGACATTGCCAATTGGGAGCAACCAACCAAGGTAACGAAGTTGCGGTGTAACACCCCAAACCCGTAACCATCGCCGGTCTAAGGTTAAAGGCATTACCGAAAATTGAATCTTTTACGAACATTTCACTTCATAATTTAACAATTCTAATCAAAGTGTGCCTTAAATAGGTCTACGAGACCTTGAACATGCATTAGAAAGGGGTCAGGACTAAACCAAACACATACAAAATTTTTTGAAATTCAAACATTTTTCAAAGCTACAGAGGTCACACGCCTGTGTAGGCAGGCCGTGTGCCTCACACGGCCTCAGACACACCTGTGTGTCTAAGCCGTGGCATAATAGGGCATATATACTGACTTGTCCACATGGCCTGAGACATGCCCGTGTGCCTCATCCGTGGTTGACACTGACTTGCACCACACGGCCAGTCACACGCCCGTGTGTTCAACCCGTGGTCGAAACTAACTTGTTTTGAAATGCAACCACGAGGAACACGGTCGAGCCACACACCCGTGTGCTCAACCATGTGGCAAATATAGGCCATTTACAAGGCCAATTTGCCACCCACACTTTGGGTTATACCTATAAGCACAAATAAGCATCATACCAAGCATCAAATGTGACCAAAACATACCAAATTGACCATCTTTTCTAACCATTCAAGAACATATCAAACATACAAACTTATGTACCATTTATCTCATTATCATCATAAGCATTACTAAGTATAAACCAACTAAAACTTACCAATTCAATATACTAGCCATTTATTCAAAACATAACAACTTTGCATCATAAAACTTACCATAAATTTAACCATCTCATTAGACCAACTATTAACCATCAAACCATACCAACTATGCATCATATAGCATGAACTACTCATTCATATTCATTATCTAGCCATATCAAATGTCTATTTTTACACCTTTCAAAACATAATCAATACTCACTAGACTATACATGCCATACTTTAATATATACACTTTCAAAAAGGTACCAAAATATGATTTGATAGTGTGGTGACGATCCTCGACGATCCCCGAGCCTTCCGTAGCTTTAACGATCTATAAAACAATGCAAACACATACAAAGTAAGTTTTTAAAAGCTTAGTAAGCCACATACAAATAAACTTAACTTATAAACATTCATAAACATAACCAATACAAGGTCATTAATGTATCTCTTTTGATCATAGCACATTCATACATATTTGACACTTGTCTTAACAAGTCTATGCACATATTTCACTTGTGCACATTTACATATACTTACCTTTCATAGTCAATCATAGTATACATTTCAAACGTACCTGAATTGGTTACACATTTCACATGGACTTTCATTTCTCATAATTTCCCTGCTGAACCATTCAGAATCAAATAGGATACTCAGATAACTCAGAATAATCGTACAATGCCAAAGTCCTGGACGTGGTCTTACATGTAATCCAATATTGACGCCACTGTCCCAGACATGGTCTTACATGTAAATCTCAAATCAATACCAACATCCCAGACGTGGTCTAACATTATATCATATATTGGAATTCCTATATCATGACATATGAATCCTATCTATTCCTAAGGTTCGTTTGGGACTTTTCGGACTTTGACACATTGTCGATACTTTCTCAGATTTCACATGTAAATATTCCCTAGCCATTAATCACAATTCAATATAATATGAACATGAATAAATCAACTTAAATACATTTATTTGTATATAGACTTACCTCGTATTCGGATTAAACGGACGGGTTCAACTACTCGTTCACTTTCGACTTTCCTCGATCTAAATCCGTTTTCTTTTGTTCTTGATCTATACATATTCAAATTTAACTCTTTTATTCTCCAAATCATTCAATTCAATCCAAAAACACACATTTAAGGTAATTTACAAATTAGCCCTCACATTTTCACATTTAAACATTTAAGTCCTTATTAAACAAAATAACAAAATACACATAATTTCTTTGTGCCCATGCTTAGCTGAATTTTCACATGCTTCAGATAATCCCACACATTTCATTTATTTCACATTTTAGTCCCCAAAATATTATTTTCACAATTTAGTCCAAATTACTCAATTTCACCAAAAATCCAAAGACAAAACATGTTAATCTAACACATATATTTCATATTTCATCAACTAACATCATAAAGCTCAAGCATTCATCAATGACACATTTCAAAATCATAAACAAATTCGAAAATTAAGGCATGTGTTTTGTAGTATCCGAAGCAACGATTAAAAAAATGTAGAAATTATAAAAAAACGAACTAAAACTAACCTTGAATCAAACTAGATGTTGGCCGAATATCATGGAAGCTTAAAACCATTTTTCTTCTCTTATTTTCGGTGGATGAACACACATAATGGCTTAATTTTAGGCTTTTGCTATAATAATAACTGTATTAAACCATTTACTAATTTAGCCTTTTAATTAACATATAAAATTTATATTCATTAAGGCCATTTATGTCCATTATCTTACATAATGGTTTAATTGCTTCATAAGGCCACCACCTTAATAAAGACATAACACATAGGTACTTTTAACACATAACATGCTAATTTTGCATTTTACGCGATTAGATCCTTTTATCAAATTAAACACACAAACAGATAAATAAAATCACGAAACTTTCACACATGCCTATTCACATATTGAAAGCACAAAAAATAATATTAGGATATTTTTTTGACTCGAGTTTGTGGTCCCGAAACCACTATTCTACTATGGTCTAATCCGGACTGTTATAATTCTTCCCTCCTTAGGGATTTTCATCCCCGAAAATCTTATCGTTAAATAGATTCGGATATTGTTGTCTCATAGTATCTTCAGGCTCCCACGTAGCCTCTTCCACTCCGTGTCAATGCCATAAGACTTTCACTAATGAGATTTTCTTATTTCTCAATTCTTTCACCTTGCGATCTAAAATCTGGATCAGTTCTTCCTCATAAGTCATATCGGATCGGATTTCAATCTCAGACGAAGAAATCACATGTGATGGGTTAGATCTGTATCGACGAAGCATGGATATGTGAAACACATTATGAATCCTTTCTATTTTTGATGGCAACAACAATTTATACGTGACAGGTCCAATACCTTCAATAATTTCATACGGCCCGATGAACCTCGGACTCATTTTGCCTTTTCTACCAAAATGAAGTATTTTCTTCCACGAAGACACTCACAAGGAAACTTTATCACCGATCTCAAACTCGATATCTTTTCGTTTCAAGTCTGCATAAGATTTTTGACGATCTGATGTGACTTTCAGACTATCACGAATCACCTTCACTTTCTGTTCAATTTCTTTGATCAAATCCACCCCGTATATCTTATTTTCACCTAGTTCAGTCCAAAACAAAGGTGTTCGACATTTACATCCATACAAAGCCTCATAAGGTGCCATTTTGATGCTCGACTGAAAACTATTATTATACGCAAACTCAATCAATGGAAAATATTGTTCCCACATACAATTAAACTCAAGAATGCAACATCTCAACATTTCCTCGAGAATTTGAATAATCCACTCGGATTGACCATCCATCTGTGGGTGAAAAGCTGTACTAAAATACAATTTAGTACCTAAGGCCTCTTAAAGTTTCTTCCAGAATCGTGAAGTAAACCTTAGATCTCTGTCAGACACAATAGATAGTGGCACCCCGTGCAACTTCACAATATCAGAAATATAAAGCTCAGCTAACTTATCAAGTGAGTAATCAGATCGTACCGGAATAAAATGGGCTGATTTTGTCAATCTGTCAACTACGACCCAAATTGTATCTTTCTTTCTCAGAGTCAAAAGCAACCCTGAAACAAAATCCATCGTCACTCTATCCCATTTCCATTTGGGAATCATTATCGGTTCTAACAAACCTGATGGTACTTGATGTTCAGCTTTAACTTGATGACAGACTAAACATTTTGAGACAAACTCTGAAATATCCCGTTTCATACCAAGCCACCAATAAAGTTGCTTCAAATCATGGTACATCTTTGTAATTCTCGGATGGACAGATAGATGACTACTATGCGCTTCTTTCAATATCAATTGAATCAGCTTTGGATTCATCGGAACACAAATCCGATCTCGAAATTTCAAACAATCATATTTATCAACTCGAAATTCAGAATCAAAATTCAAATCACATTGAGCTTGTTTCGTTAACATTTCATTATCAACTTTGTGAGCATCACATATTTGCTGTAAAAACAACAGTTTCACTTTCAACCCAGCTAAAACCAAACCATCATCAGACAAGTCTAAATGAGCATTCATCAGACGTAATGCAAATAACGATTTTCGACTCAATGCATCAACAACAACATTTGCCTTACCCAGATGATAATCCATCACAAGCTCGTAGTCTTTCAACAGTTCTAACCATCTTCTCTGTCGTAGATTCAGGTCTTTCTGAGTCATCAAATATTTCAGACTTCTATGATCCGAAAACACATGGCATTTTTCACTGAAGAGGTAGTGACGCCAAATCTTTAATGCAAATGCAATTGCAGCTAGCTCAAGATCGTGTGTCGGATAATTCTTTTCATGCGATTTCAATTGTCTCGAGGCATAAGCTATAACTTTGCCTTCCTGCATCAAAACACATCCCAAACCATTCAACGAAGTATCACTAAAAATCATGAACTCTTTACCCAATTCTAACTGTACTAACATTGGAGCTTCAGTCAAAAAGGCTTTCAATTGATCAAAACTTTTCTGGCACTTTTCAGACAACTCGAATTTCACATCTTTCTGAAGCAATCTAGTCAACGGAGTCACAATCATCGAAAAACCATTTACGAACCATCGATAATAACTAATAAGTCCCAGAAAATTATGTACTTCAGACACATTTCTCGAAGGCTTCCACTCCAAAATAACTGAAATCATGCTCGGATCAACTCGTATACCAGAGGCTGATAAAATATGATCCAGAAAACCAACTTCACGCAACCAGAATTCACATTTACTAAAATTTGCATACAATTGCTTATCTCGCGGAGTTTGTAACATGATTCTCAGATGTTTAGCATGCTTAATTTCATCAAGCGAATAAATTAAAATGTCATTAATGAATACAACAACAAATCGATCTAAATACGGTCTAAAAATTCTGTTCATCAAATCCATAAAAATAGTAGGAGCATTTGTTAGTCCGAAAGGCATAACTAAAAACTCATAATGCTCGTACCTCGTTCTAAAAGTAGTTTTCAAAATGTCTGAATCTTTTACTCGCAACTAGTAATACCTCGATCTCATATCTATCTTTGAAAATATAGTAGCTCCTTTCAGCTGATCAAACAAATCATCAATCCTGGGCAGAGGATATTTGTTCTTTATAGTCACCTTATTCAACTGATGGTAATCAATGCACATTCTCATCGTGCCATCTTTATTTTTTACAAATAAAACAGGAGCACCCCAAGGTGAGAAACTTGGTCGTGCAAATCCTCTATCGGTCAACTTTGCAACTGTGTCTTTAATACTTTCAATTTTGTTGGTGCCATTCTGTACAGAGCTATAGAGATAGGAGTCATTCCTTGTAATAAATCAATACCAAATTCAACTTCGTGTATCGGAGGCAATCCCGGTAATTCTTCAGGAAATATGTCAAGAAATTCATAAACAATTGACACAGATTCAACTTTCTTTTCAGTCACTCTCAAATCAATCACATAAGCAAAACAAGCTTCATAACCCTTTTCATATAACTCTGAGCTTTCAACACTGACATCACAACCGATAATCCATTTAAATCATTAAACTCCATCCGTACCATTTCATCATTCTGACATCTCAAATCAATGGTCTTTCTTTGCAGTTCACAATAGCATCATGCAATGTTAACCAATCCATACCCAAAATTATATCAAATTCATCAAAAGGTAATAGCATCAAATCAGCTGGAAAACAAACATCTCGAAACATCAACGGACAATTCTTGCATACTTTGTCAACCAAGACACATTTACCTAAGGGGTTCGATACTCTAATAACAAATTCAGTAGACTCCACAGGCAAAGTCTTACTAGATACTAAGTTCATGCATACATACAAATGAGTAGACCCTAGATCTATTAATGAAATCATAGAAGTATCATAAAGAGTAAATGTACCCGTAATAACATCTGGAGATGAAGCTTACTCACAGGCTCGAATGGCATAAGCTCTGGCAGGTGCTTTAGCTTCAGGTCTCACAATTGTATCTTTTGCAGCTCTTTCACTACCACTGACATTCCTTGTATTTCAAGAAATTCTACCTCTAGCTGAAACATTATCTGACCTCAAATTCTGTACAATCTCTTGTTCAACAGACTCGACACAATCTCGAATATAATAGTCTAATGATCCACATCTAAAATAGGCTCTATCATTCAATCAACAATTATCCAGATGTCTTTTACACAATGCTTACATCCAGGTCACTCGGATTGAAATTACCCACACTAGCCATCGAAGTAGCTGGAGCTTTAAAGTTCGACTGCGATCTAGCTCAATCTCTGTTTGGATGTCCCACATTAACCTTTGAACGACTATGCTCATCTCTGAATTTCTTTAATGCAGATTGAAAGGATTTACTTGAAAATCTCTTTCTCACATCTCTGGCTTTATACTCAGCTTTTCTTTTATCTTTCCCGAGTGCTTCAGCTTTACATGCTCGATCAACAAGCACCACAAACTCTTTGATTTCCAAAATTCCAACTACAAAATGGATATCTTCATTTAGGCCGTCTTCAAATCTTTTACACATTATTTCTTCAGTCGAAACACATTCCCGAACATATTAACTTTATCTCACAAATTCTCACTCATATTTCAATTTCAGAAACTCCTTTCATTTTTGATCTATAAATCTCTGGCTAATATATTTCTTCTAGAATTCAGACTAAAAGAAATCCCATGTAACTCGTTCTTTTGGAACAATAGAAATTAAAGTCTTCCACCATTGATAAGCTACATCCCGTAACAAAGAAACAACACATTTCACACATTCATCAGGAGTCAATGATACTTTATCAAACACTCAAATTATATTCTAGAGCCAAAACTCAGCTCTCTCAGCATCATCATCACTAGTGGCCCTAAACTATTCAGCCCCATATTTACAGATTTTATCGACCGGAGGCACAACAAAAGTCTAAGGAGGATTGGACGGGGGCGGAGGTTGTGAAACAGCCAGATTTGTTCTAACGTATTGAGTGAACCACTCATTCATCATCTAGAAGAAGACTTGTTTAGCCTCTCCTTCTAACCGCTAGTAGCCGTCTCGAATCAAATTACTCAATTTCACCAAAAATCCAAAGACAAAACATGTTAATCTAACACATATATTTCATATTTCATCAATTAACATCACAAAGCTCAAGCATTCATCAATGACACATTTCAAAATCATCATCAAATTCCAAAATCAAGGCATGGGTTTTGTAGTATTCGAAGCAACGATTACAAGAACGTAGAAATTATCAAAAACCTAACAAAAACTAACCTTGAATCAAACTTGATGTTGGTCGAATATCATGGAAGCTTAAAACCCTTTTTCTTTTCTTATTTTCAGTGGATGAACCCACATAATGGCTTAATTTTAAGCTTTTGTTATAATAATAATAACTTTTTTAAATTATTTATTAATTTATCCTTTTAATTAACATATAAAATTTATATTCATTAAGGCCATTTATGTCCATTATCTTACATAATGGTTTAATTGATTCATAAGGCCACCACCTTAATAAAGACATAACACATAGGTACTTTTAACATATAGCATGCTAATTTTGCATTTTACGCGATTAGATCCTTTTATCAAATTAAACACACAAACAGATAAATAAAATCACGAAACTTTCACACATGCCTATTCACATATTGCAAGCACAGAAAATAATATTAGAATATTTTTTTTGACTCGAATTTGTGGTCCCGAAACCACTATTCTGACTAGGGTCTAAACCGGACTGTTACATACGGTCCTTCCTTGGGTTAGCAAATTACTATCGACGTTTCATTGAAGGCTACTCCAAGATCACTACACCCTTGACGGACTTGTTGAAGAAGGGTAAAGTGTGGGATTGGGACCATCGGTGTGAAAAAGCCTTTAACCAAGCAAAGCAAGCAATGACGAGTGAACTTGTACTCGCTTTGCCAAAATTTTCAAAGGCATACGAAGTACGCATAGATACTTTGGATTATGCGATTGGAGGAGTAATAATGCAAGATGGGCATCAAATTACTTTCGAGAGCAGAAACCTCAATGAGACGGAGCGACGATACACGGCTCAAGAAAAAGAAATGATTGCTGTAGTGCATTATTTACGCACATGGATGCACTATTTTCTGGGTTCCAAGTTCATGGTATTCACTTATAATGTTGCGAGTAGTTATTTTCTAACCTAGAAAAAGTCATCTTCTAATCAAGCTTGTTGGTAGGTTTTCCCAGCGGAGTTTGATTTTAGCGGAATACAAATCAGGGAGTGCCAACACTATGGCTGATGCGTTCTGTTAAAAATAAAGTTTACAACGATAAGCCAACCCGATAGTCCCTTATTGAAGCACATTCGAGAAGGGTTGTCCCACGATCCCACAGCTAAGAATTTGATGGAGCTTGCCAAAGATGGAAAAACGAGGCGATTTTAGCTTGAAGGAGAATTGCTATACACCGGGGACAACGTCTTTGTGTACCTCAATATGGGAATTTGCACAAGAAAGTCATGAAGGAATGTCATGATTCACGATAGGCTGGCCACCTAGGGATGCAACGCACTTTGGTTCTCTTGGAGGATCAGTTTTATTGGCCTTACATGGACAATGATATGAAGACTTATGTGAAAATTTGTTTGGTGTGCCAGCAAGATAAGGTCAAGTTGAAGGCTCCTGCTGGTTTGTTACAAACTTTTCCCATTCTAGAGCATCCATGGAAGAGTTTATCCATGGAATTTATTATGGGTTTGCCTAAATCTGATGGATTTGCAAGTATTTTTGTTGCGGTGGACAGGTTTTTGAAGTATGTAACTTTTATCCCCACAACTAAGGAGTGTCTTGCTGAGGAAGCAGCTCGTTTGTTTCTTATACATGTGGTGAAATAGTGGGGAGTACCACAGTCTATCATTAGTGATCGAGATGGACGATTCACGGGCCGTTTCTGGACGGAGTTGTTCAAGTTAATGGGCTCAGACTTGAACTTTTCCATTAGCATGCATCCACAAACTGATGGATAAACCGAATGAGTGAATGCGTTGTTGGAGACTTATCTTCGGCACTATGTGAGTACTAAAAAAGGGACTGGCCAAAGTTGTTGTATGTGGCCCAATTTTCGTACAACTTACAATGAAGTTTTTGAGATAGTGACAGGGTAATAGCCACTTACACCTAATGCTGTTGCTAATCGTTATGCGGGACCAAATCCAGCAGCTTATCGATTTGTTAGAGATTGGCAAGAGTACAATGATTTAGCTAGAGCTTGTCTACACAAGGCAAGTAAGTTCAACAAGAAGTGGGCGGATCAGAATCGAAGGGATGTGCAATTTCAGGTTGGTGACTCAGTCCTTGCTAAACTACACTTGATTTTGCGACATAATGGTTTGCACAAGGGGCTTGTGCGACGATATGAAGGGCCATTTCGAGTTGTTAAGAAGGTAGGCAAGGTGGCCTACAAGCTTGAGTTGCCTGCAAAGCTCAAAGTCCATCCAATATTACATGTAAGTATGCTTAAGCCATTCCATGAAAATGGGGAAGACCCAAATCGAGGCAAGTCCGAACGAGCACCAATTGGGGTAAAAGTCACCTATGATCAAGAGGTTGAAAACATTGAGGCGGATCGTGTGATAAAACGAAGTACTATCGATCATAGCATGAATACCTAGTCTGATAGAAGGGATTTCCCTTTAGTAAGACAAGTTGGGAACCCGCCAAGCCTTGTGGGAATTCCAAGACAAGATAAATCAATACCATGTGAAGGATGCGACGAGGGCGTCGCTAGAATTGGCGAGGGAGAATGTCATGGGTTGTGCATGAGAGCCCGCAACCATGGCACATTAATGCGATCCATCAAGTGGGAAGGAGGTCATTTGGCCCGATTGGACTGCCCTATTGCTTGAAGAGATTGAAGGTCCATCTACAAGCTTGACATATATGGAAACATAATCTTCGAGGATATACAATCTTAGATATGATAACTAATCTTAGAAGATATGATTTTGTAATCTTAGAGATTTGATTTGTAGATACCTTTTAATATTAGTCGTTGATGTACTTGATCTGTACCGTTGGATTTGGGGAGGCTCAACTATAAATAGAGGCCTCTCCCCTCATTGTAAATCACTTGAGTTTTGAGCAATAAGAATTCTTGAGAGTATTCACTCAAACTTTCTCTCTTGTGTTCTTAACTTTCTGTGGCATTGTTCATATCTTGTTCTTCGTTCATCTTTGTTTAGTTCTGAGTTGCTTTCGCTTTGGGTTAGTTTTTGAGAGGAATTCCGTTGGATCCTCAAAGATTTGAAGTTAGGCTAACTTAGGTGTTTTTGGGAGCAAAGAAATTACCTAAGGCCTCACGGATTGTGAGGTGAATTTCTAAGTCCGTGACACTAGTTTATTGATACTACAAGATTATCAAGATAAAAAAGTAGCACGTCCAAAAGCAAGGCAACACCAGCAATCACGACGTTACCTTTTTTTGGAGGGTTGTCATTCCTCTTCTCATACTCTGAATTATTAGTAAGAGACTTAAAATGATATATATATATATAATCAATCAGTGGGAGAACATATGAATTGGGAGCCTAGGCACTACCATAGCCTCTAGCGGATACTTTTTTGGGATGGAGAGGCCGAAGATTTCCTCTATATTGAGATATTTAATCACGTTACTAGGCAATTTCAATAAATCTGTGAAGGGAAATTTGCATTCCAAAATTAAATATTCCTTTGGTGTTTGTTAAAATAATAAAATTTTTTAAATTTTACAATTTGAACATTGAGTTTGAGTCGAGTTGAATTTTACAATATGAATAATTTAGATAATAGATTGGTATAAATACCCCAATGGTCCTTGTCAATTTTGAAAATGAACAAATTGGTCTCTCTCAACAAAATTACAAAATAATTCAAAATAATTTTAAAATTCAAAATTTTATATTTTAAAAATTAAAAATTCTAAATAATATATAAAGAAATTTAAAATTTTAAAACAATTATTATTTTATTATTTAAAAATTGAATCGAATCAATTTATGATTCAAGTTTATCATAGTAAAGTACTTTTTTTTTATTTTGCTTTGAAGAAGTTTTCAAATATATATGATTTCAAATTTATGTACTCTAACATGAAATTAGTTATATTGTAACAAGATTTTAATTTAACATATTTAATTTTTTAGTGAACTCGAATAATTTCGTTTCGATTTGACTTGACTCAAATTTCATTTCACACGACTCGATTCGAAAAAAGTTCAAATCAAATTAAGATGATAAAATAAGACTCATCAACTCGATCAATTCAAAATTTTTTTACTCGATTCGATCGAACGCTCACCTTTAACTTGAATGATCTCAATAGCGTAATCAGGGCACATCTTCCTTCCCACCCCCAAATGGCAACAACTCAAAATCATGACCTTTCATATCAATAGTCTTCCCAAGGAATCTCTCTAGCCAAAATTCATTGGGGCTCTCCCAAACTTTAAGGTCTCTCCAAATTTTCCACATATTTACAAGAGCTTCGGTACCCTTGAGAATGTCGTCACCAACTAGTTGACAGTGTTCGCAAGTCTGGCGAGGCACTAGCATGGGTGCCACTAGGTGCAAACGCATTGTCTCTTTGGCAATTGAATCAATGTATGGTAGGTTGATTATGTCCTTTTCTTCTACCCAGGAAGAAGTTAGAAAATTTTTTAGGGGTGGAAATTAAATTGTATATTTTACAATAGTAAAAATATAATTTCATCATTTTAATAGCACATATATTTATATTTTTAAAAAATTAAATCAATTTTTTATCATTTGAAAAAAAAATATAATTTTATCTTTATTAATTTAAATTTTATAAATTTTAAAAAGACATAAATAAAAAAAATTGAAGGAAATCGGACCTGCCTGCCCCATTGGCTACCCCTTGCTTCTACCCATCTTTCCTTGTCAATTTCTAGCTTTTTCAACATCTCCAAAATTGCCCATTCCACTGTCACCGTTGAACTTTCGGTTCCTCCAGCTATAAGGTCCTGACACATTATAAAATATTAGCTCTCATCATTATTTTGCTCCTGCCATGAATTAAATAAAACAATAATGCAAGTTTCAAATGATAAATAAAATACTAAATTAATGAAAAATCATGAATAACCTAAATATTTTTTTTTCCTCAACAAGCGGACTACCTTAAATTTCCCCGCAAGAAATAGTAAGTTTGATGTGAATATGCATTTCATTATTGTTGAATCAGGGAAAGAAAGCTAACTTAAAGTAGGCCCACAACCCACTATATGGGTAATTTACCAAAAATATTAATTTTTAAAAAAATTTATTGAAAAAGATCGAAAAAATAATTATTTACTGGAAAGGATCACTTCTCTCGAAAACGCATCTACGTCAACGCGTTTCAGGGGATGCAACAAGAAAACACGTCCACGAGGGAGCGTTTTCTGCCACATCAGCAAAAAACGCTTCCTTGAGGGTGCGCTTTGCTGATGTGGCAAAAACACTCCCCCAAGGACGCGTTTTAGCCCATATTAGGTGTCATCAATTAATATGGAATATAACTTATAAATGAAATCTTTATATAGACCCAAAGTCTCATTTCCCTTATTTTCTTGAGCAATGTGGAATATGAGATATGTGTATATATAGACGTATGAATAGTTTTGAAACTTGTTCCTAAACAATATAAGATTACTTACTCTTTTAACTAACAATATGAGATTAAATGCTACACTATATTTGATATTTTTTTACAAAACGATTTTTTTTTATATTTTGTTAACATTTTCTTATATTATAAAATTATCTTTTGAGATCTTAAATCTTGTTGCATTTTAGAATTGTTAACATATACAAAAGAACTATTAAAAAAGAGAACAAATTGCACATATGAAACTTGTACATGCAATAATCTTATATTCAATTTTAAATGTTTGAAGTTAATATCAATGCAATTCTAATTTTTAAAATAATTTTTCATTATTTAAATTTAGAAGTTTTACTTTTAAAATTAAACTCTATTCTCCATACAGATGGTACATGTAACAGTCCGAATTTGACCCTAATCGGAACGGTGGTTTCGGGACCACGAATCCGAGTCTGATAAATAATTAAATATCATATTTCGTGTTTATTATATGTGAATTAATGTGTGTGAAAGTTTCGTAGAAAGATTTAATCGTTTGTGTGCTTAATTCGATAAAAAGGACTTAATCGCGTAAATTGCAAAAATAGCAAACTATAGTGAAAAGTGCCTATTTGATGATGGTTGATTAATATGGGGCATTAAAAGGGCAATTAGCCCATTTTAAATGGTAGTGGGCGGCAATGGTCAAGAATGACCTTATTATATATGTTTTATATATTTTGTTATAATGGATAAAAAGGTAAATTGTATATTATGTTAATATATCATAAAACATAATGAAAATAAAGCCATCATCTTTTATTTCTTCCTTGGCCGAATATGGAGAAAAGAGTAAGGGTTAGGGAGCTTTGAGTTTCGGCAATCAATTTGCTTGATTAAGATCAAGAGCAAAGAAGAACGGATTTGGATCGGGGAAAGACAAAGGTTATCGAATAGCCGGATTACGCGGTTCGTCAACAGTCGAGGTAAGTCCTTAAGCAAGTATGTGTTAAATATTTAATTATGAACTTATTAAATAATGAAAATTGTAAACTTAAAGCATAAATTTAAGAGATGGCCGAATGTGATGGTATGTTATTGAAGTGAATCGTTTTTTTTTTTTTTAGTGTAATGTGAATAAATAGGTTCGGTTTAATATATGAAAGCATTATGAAATATATAAGAAATGATTGTGATTTCAGTGTTAAGTGATGTGTATGGAAATGTTAAATATATGAAATATTCAGGCTTATTACCTAGTAGGCCTCGTGCCGGTGATTAATATCGGGCTTATTTCCTAGCAGGCCTCGTGCCGGTGATTAATATCGGGCTTATTGCTTAGCAGGCCTCGTGCCAGTGATTAATATCGGGCTTATTGCCTAGCAGGCCTCATGCCGGTGATTAATATCGGGTTTATTGCCTAGCAAGCCTTGTGCCGGTGATTTAGTTCGGGCTGTAATGCCTAGCAGGCTTATTGCCGGTGGTACGTCATAAACAGAGGATTTGAGAGTTAAACAAGTTGAGATGTATATACATAATAGTATGAGCTATAAGCTCGGGAAAAAGGTCAGCTTATTGTATTGGTAAGGAATAAGGCAAGACAGTTTATTTTTAGTTGAGTTATTCGTGATGTGATGAAGCTAATGATTCAAACTGTGTTCTATCTCATGATATTTAGATTATAATTGATTGATAAGATCTATATATATGTGAAATTGAGGTATATACATATATTTATGCTACATGAAGATTCGGCTATAGATATGAAAGGTAGTGAATTTGAAAATATGACATGTCTTCGTAACTTGAAATGTTCGAATGCATATGTTATCCTTATGAAATGGTATTGTATAAATTGATGTGATAAAGTACTATTGATTAGGTTAAATATATGAATAATATTCACCAAGTGAACTTCATATTGAATTAATTATGCTAAATGCCACAAGCATGAAAACTAAATGTTAAGTATATGTTTATGTCATTAATATTGCTTGGGACTTACAAAGCTAGTGAGCTTAATTGTGTGATATGTTCTTCTCTATTTTATAGATTTGGGTAAAGCTACGAGCTCAAGAGGGATCGTCAAGAAAGTCATCCACACTATCACCCCTTTTGGTATTTAATCTTAGTTTTGAATCGAAGGCATGTATAGGTTAGACTAAGGTTTTGATTAAGAATATTCGGTTTTGTATATATATGCATAGCCTTGCGAAAATGGCTATTCCTTTTGGTCAAGTTTAAATTCCTATGTTCTTGTTATAATGGCTTGATTAAGTTATTAAATGAGGTGAGATTCGGTCATGGTTAAATCATGCATGGAAAGTAGTCATATGATATATATATATATATATATATATGTGGTGTGTGGTTATGTGTTTTAGCAATAAAGGAAATGATGAATATTTGATGATGTATAACGTGTAGTATAAATAACAAATAATATGCCTATAATAGGTGGGTGTGTTGCGTTTGGGATAAGCATGACATATTGATATGTTTAGTATTTGTTGTATTTTGATATGTACTATTATATGTTAAATGAGGTTGATATGTATATATTTGAAGTATGATCTTGGCTAGGTGATTTATGTGTTGCTTGTTAATTTGTTTTATTATCAATAGATATGTTAAATCGTGTGTTTCATTATTAATGTAAATTTTGTTCATAGGGAAAGGTACGCTTGTTATATATATAATTTATATGCTTCAATAGTGCTTTCGGTGATACAGTAATGTTGCTATGTTTGTATGTACATCTGATCTTTAAGCAGCATAGATAGTTCGGTTGTTTTAATAGGTATTCATTCGGTAGAAAAATGTATGCAAATTGTTTGTATTAAATGATATTTGATTTATGTCCGATACAAGTATTTAAATGATGAGTCATTTTATATTTTGACTGTATATATATATTTATATACCATGAATGTATAAATTTTATGGATTGGATATTCTCATATTTTGAGTGCCTATAATAAATCTCGTTGTGCATTTTCAAATTCAATAAGTTGAAATGTTATATGAAAAGGAAAAGAGTGCATTGTTGTTCTTAAAGTCTTATGAAGGTCTATTTGGAATTGAGTTTAGTTTGGTAATAGATGTAACCCTAATTCGGCGATGGATACGGGTTAGGGTGTTACATTTTATTGGTATCAGAGCTTATGGTTTAGTTGATTCTAGGACTACCGTAGCGCGTGAGAGTCTAGCTATACATGTCTTTATTGTATATTTTTGATAATGTGGTGACTTCTGACATTTCGAACTGTGTTTTATATAGTAAATGGATCCTGATCCCGATAGAGCCGTAGCGGATGATGTAGAGAGTGTAGCGCCTGACCGTGCACGCGGATCAATGCCAATAGACACTCGACCAGTTTCGGGTAGCCACGAGGGGGAGGCTAAACAAGCCTTCTACCAGATGATGAAAGAGTAGTTTACCAGTTTATTCAGAATAACCCGATCAGACAACAACCTCCACCCGAATAATCCAACTCCAATACCTTCAGCACCCCGACGATAGATCCAGTGAGATCTAGTAGACCTCCTGTTGATAAAATCAGGAAATATGGGGCCGAAGAATTCAAAGCTAATGACGATGATGATGCGAACGGGCTGAGATGTGGCTTGATAATACTATTCGGGTGCTTGATGAGTTATCCTATAATTCTGAGGAGTGCTTAAAGTGTGCTATATCCCTACTTCGGAACTCTGCCTATCATTGGTGGAAAACGCTAGAATCAGTAGTTCTAAAAGAAAAGGTGGCTTGGGACTTCTTTCAAATTGAATTTCGAAAGAAATATATCAGCCAACGATTCATCGATCAAAAACGTAAAGAATTTCTTGAACTGAAACAAGGGCGAATGATTGTGACAGAGTATGAGCGGAAGTTTGTCAGACTTAGCAGATATGCTAGAGAGTGTGTTTCTTCTGAAGCTATTATGTGCAGAAGATTTGAAGTCTGCCTGAATGAAGACATAAAGTTACTTGTGGGCATTCTTGAGATTAAAGAGTTTATGGTACTAGTCGAGCGAGCTTGCAAAGCTGAAGAACTCGAAAAGAGAAAAGAAAGGCAGAATTAGAAGCTAGAGACACTCGTAAAAGATCATTGAGTAAGACATTCCAGTCAGCACCTAAAAAGTTCAGAGATGATTTTAGCCGACATAAAGCTACCTCCTACTTATCTCGACGAGATCGACCCTTTGTGAGCTCTCGACCCACCTCGATGGCTAGTGTTGGCAACGTTCAGTAGGATCAGACTGAGTGCAAACATTATGGAAAATGGCATTCTGGGAGCTGTAGATTTCGTGATCGATCTTGCTTTAAATGTGGATCGTTAGATCATTTTATCAGGGAGTGTCTAATGTTAGCCGAGCAAAATACGACTCAGAATTCAAGACCGAGCAACATGTCAGCACAAGGCAGACCACCCAGACATTCTGAAAATGTAGGTGGCAGTCAGAGAGGAACGAAAGATACTGCAGTTCGATCAGAGGCTCGAGCACCAGCTAGAGCTTATGCTATAAGGACCAGAGAGAATGCTTCTTCCCCAGACGTTATTACCGGTACTTTCACACTTTATGATACTAATGTGATTGCATTGATTGACCCTAGTGCGACTCATTCATATGTGCGTGAAATTCTAGTATCCAGTAAGACTCTACCTCTTAAGTCTACTGAGTTTGTGATCCATGTGTCTAACCCCTTGGGTCGATGTGTACTTGTCGATAAAGTGTGTAAAGGTTGCCCATTGATGATTTGGGATTCCTACTTTCTAGCAGACTTAATGTTGTTGCCTTTCGACGAGTTCGATATAATTTTGGGAATGGACTGGTTAACTTTGCATGATGCAGTGGTGAATTGCAAAAGAAAGATTATTGATTTGAAATGTCAGAATGGTGAGAGCATTCGAGTTGAATCTAATGATTTAAATGGGTTACCTATAGTAATATCATCGATGCTAGCCCAAAAGTATGTGAGAAAAGAATGTGAAGCTTATTTGGCCTATGTACTGGATAATAAAGTGTTTGAAAAATAGATTGAATCTGTACCGATTGTGGGTGAATACCCAGATGTGTTTCCTGAAGAATTACCAGGTTTACCACTAGTACGAGAGATTGAGTTTGGCATTGAATTAATACCGGGGACGACTCTGATCTCGATAGCTCCATATCAGATGGCACCTACTCAGTTGAAAGAGTTGAAAGCACAGTTGCAAGAGTTGACAGATAGGGGCTTTGCACGACCGAGTTTTTCTCCTTGGGGTGCACCAGTTCTGTTTGTGAAAAAGAAAGATGGAACTATGCGAATGTGTATCGATTATCGGCAGCTGAACAAGGTGACAATAAAGAATAAATACCCGTTACCTCAGATTGACAATTTATTTGATCAGTTAAAAGGAGCTTTAGTGTTTTCGAAGATAGAATTGAGATCGAGTTATTATCAGTTGCGAGTCAAAGATACAGATGTGCCAAAGACTGCATTCGGATAAGGTACGGACATTTTGAGTTTCTGGTTATACCTTTTGGACTTACTAATGCACCTGTGATTTTTATGGATCTAATGAATTAAATTTTTAGACAGTTTTTGGATCGGTTTGTAGTAGTGTTTATTGATGATATACTGATCTATTCCAAAGATGAAATTGAGCATGCCGAGCATTTGAGATTGGTGCTACAAACTTTGCGAGATAAACAGTTGTACACAAAGTTTAGTAAGTGTGAATTCTGGATGAAGGAAGTTAGCTTTTTGGGTCACGTCGTTTCAGCATCAGGTATTCGTGTTGACCCGAACAAAATATCGTCTATTCTTGATTGGAAACCACCAAAGAATGTTTCTAAAATTCGAAGCTTTCTGGGACTTACGGGTTATTATCGATTATTTGTGAAAGGTTTTTCTATAATAGCTACCCGTTGACAAAGCTATTGCAGAAAGATGTCAAGTTCGAGTGGTTGGAAAAGTGTTAGAAAAGCTTCGATCAGTTGAAAGCCCTTTTGACCAAAGCTCCAGTGTTAATTCAGCCTGAATCAGGTAAAGAATTTGTTGTTTTTTCTTATGCTTCTTTGAATGGTTTGGGCTGCGTTTTGATGCAGGAAGGCAAAGTCGTAGCCTACGCTTCAAGACAATTGAAGCCGCGTGAAAGAAATTACCCGACACATGACTTAGAACTCGCAGCTATTGTGTTCGCATTGAAAATTTGGCGTCATTACTTATACGGTGAAAAATGTCATGTTTACTCGGATCACAAAAGTCTGAAGTACTTGATGACTCAAAAAGATTTGAACTTGAGACAATGCATATGGTTAGAACTATTGAAAGACTATGAATTAGTAATTGATTACCATCCGGGAAAAGCCAATGTTGTTGCGGATGCCTTAAGTCAGAAATCATTGTTTGCTCTTTGTGCGTTGAACGTACATATGGTTGTGACTGGTGATGGTTTGATCATAACCAAGTTAAAAGCAAGACCGATGTTCATTCAACAAATTTGTGATGCGCAAAGAATTGACAAAGACTTGATTGCTAGACGGGTTCAATGTGAAAATGATGCAGAGTTAGAGTTTTGAATTGATGCAAATTATTGTTTGAATTTCAAAGGCCGAATATGTGTTCCGAAGAATGTGGACTTGATTCAGATGATTTTGAGCGAGGCTCATGATAGTCTATTATCGATACATCTGGGTAGCACTAAAATGTATAATGATTTGAAACAGTTCTATTAGTGGCCTGGCATGAAACAGGATATATCTAAATTTGTCTCGAAGTGCTTAGTTTGTCAGCAAGTAAAAGCAGAACATCAAGTGCCTTCAGGGTTACTTCAGCCGATCATGATACCTGAATGGAAATGGGATAGAATCACTATGGATTTTGTATCCGGATTGCCTACGACACCGAGTCAGAAAGATGCAGTTTGGGTTATAGTGGATAGACTGACCAAATCAACTTATTTTGTTCTAGTTCGTACAGACTATTCACTTGATAAACTTGCTGAGTTGTATGTATCATAGATTGTGAGATTGCATGGTGTACCAAGTTCCATTGTTTCAGATAGAGATCCAAGGTTCACATCGCGGTTTTGGAAGAAGCTACAAGATGCTTTAGGTACTAAACTTCACTTTAGCACAGCCTTTCATCCGCAGACAGACGGTCAGTCTGAGCGAACTATTCAAATACTTGAGAACATGTTGAGATGTTGCGTCCTCGAGTTTGAAGGTACGTGGGAATGATACTTACCTTTGATTGAATTTGCTTATAATAACAGTTTTCAATCGAGTATCAAAATGGCACCTTATGAAGCTCTTTATGGCCGCAAGTATCGTACACCATTGTATTGGAATGAGCTTAGTGAAAACAAGATACACGGGGTTGATTTGATTAAAGAGACTGAACAGAAAGTGGTTGTGATCAGAGATACTTTGAAAGCTGCCTCGGATTGGCAAAAGTCTTATGCTGATTTGAAACGTAAAGACATTGAGTTTCAAGTTGGAGATCAAGTATTTTTGAAAGTTTCCCCGTGGAAGAAAGTACTTCGGTTTGGTCGAAAAGGCAAACTAAGTCTGAGATTCATCGAATCGTATGAAATCAATGAACGTATAGGGCCTATTGCTTATAGATTGAAGTTGCCTGCTGAATTAGAAAAGATACATTACATATTTCACGTTTCGATGCTTCGTAAGTATAGATCAGATCCGTCACATGTGATCACTCCGTCAGAGGTTGAAATTTGATCCGATATGACGTACGAGGAAGAACCAATTTGTATTCTAGCTCGAGAAATGAAAGAATTGAGGAACAAGAGAATTCCATTAGTGAAAGAAATGAAAGAATTGAGGAACGAGGAAGAAGTTACGTGGGAGCCTGAGGATTCAATGAGGCAACAATACCCAACTTTGTTTAACGGTAAGATTTTCGGGGACGAAAATCCCTAAGGGGGGAGAGTTGTAACAGTCTGAATTTGACCCTAATCAAAACGGTGGTTTCAGGACCATGAATCCGAGTCTGATAAATAATTAAATATCATATTTCGTGTTTATTATATGTGAATTAATGTGTGTGAAAGTTTCAGTAGAAAGATTTAATCGTTTGTGTGCTTAATTCGATAAAAGGACTTAATCGCGTAAATTGCAAAAATAGCAAACTATAGTGAAAAGTGCCTATTTGATGATGGTTGATTAATATGGGGCATTAAAGGGCAATTAGCCCATTTTAAATGGTAGTGGTGACAATGGTCAAGAATGACCTTATTATATATGTTTTATATATTTTGTTATAATGGAAAAAAAAAGTAAATTGTACATTATGTTAATATATCATAAAACATAATGAAAATAAAGCCATCATCTTTTATT
This sequence comes from Gossypium rotundifolium, assembly GCA_025506655.1. NCBI lineage: Eukaryota > Viridiplantae > Streptophyta > Magnoliopsida > Malvales > Malvaceae > Gossypium > Gossypium rotundifolium. The sequence continues at coordinate 31,432,331 of CP106727.1, read as the reverse complement.
TATTCCTTGGCCGAATATGGAGAAAAGAGTAAGGGTTAGGAAACTTTGAGTTTCGGCAATCAATTTGCTTGATTAAGATCAAGAGCAAAGAAGAACGGATTTGGATCGGGAAAAGACAAAGGTTATCGAATAGCCGGATTACGCGGTTCGTCGACAGTCGAGGTAAGTCCTTAAGCAAGTATGTGTTAAATATTTAATTATGAACTTATTAAATGATGAAAATTGTAAACTTAAAGCATAAATTTAAGAGATGGCCAAATGTGATGGTATGTTATTGAAGTGAATTGTATTTTTTTTTTTTGTTTAGTGTAATGTGAATAAATAGGTTCGGTTTAATATATGAAAGCATTATGAAATATATAAGAAATGTTTATGATTTCAGTGTTAAGTGATGTGTATGGAAATGTTAAATATATGAAATATTCGGGCTTATTGCCTAGCAGGCCTTGTACCAATGATTAATATCGGGCTTATTGCCTAGCAGGCCTCGTGTCGATGATTAATATCGGGCTCATTGCCTAGCAGGCCTCATACCGATATTAATATCGGGCTTATTGCCTAGCAGGCCTCATGTTGGTGATTAATATCGGGTCTATTGCCTAGCAGGCCTTGTGCTGGTGATTTAGTTCGGGCTGTAATGCCTAGCTGGCTTATTGTTGGTGGTACGTCATAAACAGATGATTTGAGAGTTAAACAAGTTGAGATTTATATACATAATAGTATGAGCTATAAGCTCAGGAAAAAGGTCAGCTTATTGTATTGGTAAGGAATAAGGTAAAACAGTTTATTTTGAGTTGAGTTATTCGTGATGTGATGAAACTAATGATTCACATTGTGTTCTATCTCATGATATTGAGATTATCATTGATTGATATGATCTATATATATGTGAAATTGAGGTATATACATATATTTATGCTACATGAAGATTCGCTATAGATATGAAAGGCAGTGAATTTGAAAATATGACATGTCTTCGTAACTTGAAATGTTCGAATGCATATGTTATCCTTATGAAATGGTATTGTATAAATTGATGTGATAAAGTACTATTGATTAGGTTAAATATATGAATAATATTCTAAGTGAACTTCATATTGAATTAATTATGCTAAATGCCACAAGCATGAAAACTAAATGTTAAGTATATGTTTATGTCATTAATATTGCTTAGGACTTACTAAGCTAGTGAGCTTAATTGTGTGATATGTTCTTCTCTGTTTTATAGATTTGGGTAAAGCTACGAGCTCAAGAGGGATTGTCAAGAAAGTCAACCACACTATAGCCCCTTTTGGTATTTAATCTTAGTTTTGAATCGAAGGCGTGTATAGGTTAGACTAAGGTTTTGATTAAGAATATTTGGTTTTGTATATATATGCATAGCCTTGCGAAAATGGCTATTCCTTTTGGTCAAGTTTAAATTCCTATGTTCTTGTTATAATGGCTTGATTAAGTTATTAAATGAGGTGAGATTCGGTCATGGTTAAATCATGCATGGAAAGTAGTCATATAATATATATATATATATATATATTGTGGTGTGTGGTTATGTGTTTTAGCAATAAAGGAAATGATGGATATTTGATGATGTATAACGTGTAGTATAAATAACAAATAATATGCCTATAATAGGTGGATGTGTTGCGTTTGGGATAAGCATGACATATTGATATGTTTAGTATTTGTTGTATTTTGATATGTACTATTATGTTAAATGAGGTTGATATGTATATAGAAGTATGATCTTGGCTAGGTGATTTATGTGTTGCTTGTTAATTTGTTTTATTATCGATATATATGTTAAATCATGTGTTTCATTATTAATGTAAATTTTGTTTATAGGGAAAGGTACGCTTGTTATATGTATAATTTATATGCTTCAATAGTGCTTTCGGTGATACAGTAATGTTGCTATGTTTGTATGTACATCTGATCTTTAAACAGTATAGATAGTTCGGTTGTTTTAATAGGTATTCATTCGGTAGAAAAATGTATGCAAATTGTTTGTATTAAACGATATTTGATTTATGTCCGATACAAGTATTTAAATGATGAGTCATTTTATATTTTGATTGTATATGTATATATATATATACCATGAATGTATAAATTTTATGGATTGGATATTCCCATATTTTGAGTACCTATAATAAATCTCGTTGTGCATTTTCTAATTCAATAAGTTGAAATGTTATATGAAAAGGAAAAGAGTGCATTGTTGTGCTTAAAGTCTAATGAAGGTCTATTTGGAATTGAGTTTAGTTTGGTAATAGCCATATCCCTAATCCGGCGACGGATACGGGTTAGGGTGTTACAGTACCAGTTGGACATTTATCTATGGTGAAATTGATAACCAAGGGACAAACCGAAAAACTCTGGAGGTAGAAGAGAAGTCATCACCAATGGCTACTTCAATTTAGATGGAAATGGCAGAAACCATGGAACCTATCAGAATGGATCAAACACAGCGACGAAACCATCATGAGATCAAAGCCTCGTGCAGTTGCTCTGACTGACCGGATATGATAAAAGCTTACATTTACCACCTTCTTCGTCATGTATATATACATCTTGACTGGCATAATGGATCTCCACAGCTTACTAAGAAAATTAACCTAGGTAATCTCCTTTTGTTGTTTAATTCTCTGTTCACACAATAATAAACATCGAAAATTTTCGTTGCTTTTCCGACCATCGAGTGTAAACACCCAACAAAACCATGCAATTGAAAATTTTCGGATTTCGTATATAATTCTTTGATCTTCTATCAATGCAGGCATGTTGTAAATAGGGAAGAGGTTGGTCTTCCTGGATGTGTCTAATGGTAAAGGACTTTTGTGATTTCATTCATATATTTTTCCATTTTTGTAGTTTTCTCTGCTTTATTTGTTTATTCTTTATCATGAAAAATGGAATGTTTTTTTTGTACGATTGATCGAATTTTTATTTTTTCTGTGCATAATAGTTACAGCATTTTTATTATGTGCCAAGTGTTAAAAGGTTTATAGAAGTTTAACACTTTGACATGTACGATTATTTGTGTCTAATTAGTATTCTTTTTTCAGCGTTTAGTTGTTTTTCAAATGTCGTGTAATTGTGTTGTATCTGAGTGTTATTAGATCAAAGAACTAGATTGTTGCTGATTTCAGTAATTCTAGATTACAAAGCACCTTATTAATGACATCTTTTTTTAGCATATAAGTCTTATTACCATTTAATTTATTTATTTGCGCAACTAAATTGCCCGCTTACGATAATAAAAGAAATTAATCCAATCAAGTATTTTTAACTAAGCTTTTCAAAATTAGATTAGGAATTGAATTAGTCAAGCCATCAGTATTGATTCTCCATTTAATCGGTCTATTAGCTTTCTCTAGATTACTATTTTGATGGTAACTTGTTTGATTGGCTTGTTCAATCTAGTTTAAACAACATTACTTTTACCCGCAAAAAAAAAAATATCGTATTTAGAAAAAATAGATTATAACACATTAATTATGCAAGTAAAAATATTTTAATAAATTTATAAAAAAATTGACATAAAAATTTAGACAATAATATTTTCCATTATTTAAAATTTAAACTCTAAGTAAAAAAAAATCAAATATAGTGTAGTATTTCATCTCATGTTGTTAGTTAAAAGAGGAAGGAATCCCACATTGTTTAAGAATAAGCTCCAAAACTGTTCATGACTCTATATATACACATATATCATATCCCACATTGCTCAAGAAAACAAAGGAAATGAGACTTTGGGTCTATATAAAGATTTCCTTTGTAAGTTATATTTCCATATTAATTGATGACCTTAAAAAAAATGGTGTTGTCATTTTGAGCATTTATAAAGATTTATTCTCGTAAATTTTAAAAAAAAAAATTAGTCTATTTTTATAATATTTAAAAAATGACCATTTTTGAAAATTTAATTCGAGAATAGTTTTTTTTTTAAGAAAAAAAATGAGCTAAAACGCGTCCTTGGGGGAGCATTTTTGCCACATCAGCAAAGTGTGCCCTCAAGGAAGCATTTTTTGTTGATGTGGCAGAAAACGCTCCCTTGTAGATGCGTTTTCCTGCTGCATCCCCTGAAAACGCGCTGACGTGGACGCGTTTCCGGGGAAAATGGCACGTTCCGGTAAATGATTATTTTTTTGGTCTTTTTCCGTAAATTTTTTTAAATATTGGTATTTTCTGATAAATTAGCCAATTTTGGATAGGTGATATTTCACTATTAATCTATACACTTATATAAGTTATGAATTTAGTTTTATATTTTAATTTCATCAATTTTAGTTAAATCGGTTTATTTTAATTTTGTATTTTTGAAAGTTTTAAATTTCAAATCGGTCCAAACCGGCAACAATTAAATTTGTTTATTCTACTATTAGTATTGTACTATGTGCAAACTTGTAAATTTAGTACATGTTCTCCAAATAACAACAATTAAATTTAGTACTTTTTTAAATTTTGAAATTCCAATTTGATGCAAATGACATACGTTAATTTTGTTAAATGATTTTTGTGAATAATATGTGGAAATATCAAGTTAACATGATATTTTACATATGTGAATATATTTGTCGATCGATTTTAGAAATAGTAAAACTTAATAAATTTAATGGCTATTATTTAATCAAAACTAAAATTTTAAAATTTAAAAGTATAGAGACTAAAATGATCAAATTAAACTACGAGATTAAATCCACAATTTAAGTAAAGTATAGGGACAAATAGTAAAGTTTAACCTTTTAGATATAACACGATGAAATGATATGAATATATATGAGAAAATTAATTAAAATATAAATATAAATTTTATCACTCAAGTATATATCTGGAAACAACGTATCTAGAATACTGAATCGTGCTTAAAAATAACATATAATAAATAATGAAATGTATGGTTAGGTGGTAATAACATTATTAATATATGCGATTGATGGAGGTAATAAAGTGTACATAATGAAAATAAAATGTATAAAAAATTTAAAATAAAGCTTTAATTGTGTGATAAATTTGAGATTTTATTAATCTAATTCGCATGGGTTCAAATCTCACTATAAGTATATTTTATTGACTTACATTAAAATAAAAGACTAAATTATTCTTAAATAATATAATTTATTTTAATTATGAAAATAATATTTTCATAATTTCTTTAACCGAGTAATTTCATAATTTCGCATGGCTCTAATATCAGTTGTTAGAACCGTAAAACAAGATCTAATACAAAACTTAACAAATCAGGATCTATCATGTCAGATAATCAAGAATAAATCAAGAACAAAACTAAATGCGAAAGCGTATCTAAATCCATCGATTTTTTGAAATCTTTGAATCTTATAGTTTTGATCTTCCAAATTAGCACACAAGTAATTTAAAGAATATGTCTCTCTTTTCTAAAGATGGGATATTAGAAAAGGTATGTATGTGTAATTTGGGGACTATTACCGTAATATATAACTTTTGCACATTAATCCTAATTTCTAATCAGCCCATCATCAATTAGAAATTTGTTACTAGAGTATCTATACATATTTGACCCATACTTTATTTACTAACCAAAGCCTAATAAACCTTAACAAAATTAGATCACTTTTAATTTGAACTAATATTGTATGATACTAAATAATTACATTTAATTACTATTATTATATATGTAATATTTATATTTTCAACAATCTCTCACTTGAACCAAATATAAATATATATAATAGCAACGGACAAACGCGAATTGATTTATATCGCATTAAAGAAACTCAATTTACATTATTATAATTTAGTGCATAATTTTAAAGCAAAGAAATTGGGAGCTGTTTAGTAGATTTGAGAAATGTTGGAAACGTGGTATTGTATTTCATGGCTCAGACGAATTTCCAGCCTCTGTTCTTGCACTTTCCGACATTGATTCGAGCTAAATTTTGTGATTTTTTATGTTTCTGATGAAAACCCAATTTTTGATAATGGATGAATATTATTCTTATAGTAATATCCCTATGATTATTACTCTGCTGACTTTTCATGGTTGGCTTTCAATTGAATCCATTGAGATTTAGTAAATCCAATTGTGTTATTTTGGTATTTATTTATTAGAATAAGAATTGTTTTGGTATTTTGGTGGAGTGTTGCACAACTTGTTGGAATATTTGCATGATTTAAGTTTAATGGTTTTGTGCGAATATCATTTATTATTATTTTTGAATCTATCATAGGATTGAATAAATTTGTTAAAGAATTAAAAACAGTTTGGTTTATGGAGAATTGTTTATTCATCAATAATTTGTTTTTTTATACATGTTGGATGTTTTGTATAAATCCAAACAACTTATGTTTTTTTTTAAGTATCATGATATCATAATGATGAAACTGTCTAGTCGATAAAAGAAATTGCTTTTGTTACCATGACTAGCTCATCATTATTTTTATTAAATCAGTAAAAATTAAGGTTTTCATTATGACATTAAAACAACATTATTTTCGGTTATTTCAGAAACTATAGAACAAAAAAATATTTTAGTTTTGAACTTTAACTGTTATGAAAAATTTAAATTTAAATTTGAATATTGATATACTTATATATATTAAAATAATTTAATTAAAATAATAAGTTGTCAAAGTGACCTTTATTATTGAAATTATTTTTAAAAATATAAAAGTTGTGTGCATGTAATTTAAGCTATGTTAATATTGATCAACCCAAAGGAAGATTAATATTTAACAAAATTATATGTGCAACTGTAGTAATAAGCATATGACAATTATTCGGTTTTACATGTGAGCAATAATATCAATCGACCCAAAGGAAGATTTATTGTTCGACATGTTTTTATTGTCAGTATTTGATTACTACAATAAGATATCACTTACAAATTAATATTTTTTTCCAAAGACGAAATATTAACGGAGTGTCCAATATCTTGAGATGAAATTTTCCTTTATTCAAATTATTTTGGTTTAAATTTGAAATATTTTGAAACAAATAAATTTAGATTTTAGCTTTGATATTTAATTAAGGATGTCTAATATTTTAAATAGATTAGTTGAAACAAAATGTCACCAAAGTGACCTATTTTACATAGATTAGTTTATTTATAATATCTATAACGCCCCGAAATTGGGCCTAGGAGAATTGGGCCTATTGGGCCCTGAGCATAGGAGCTTTTTAAAATTTTTTGGGAATATGAGAACGGCATTATTGCAATTTGGACCTATTAGGTGAGTGGTTTTGGAAGGTTAGGAGGCTTCTATGAAGTCCCGGGATCAAACTTGAGCTTTAGGAAAATTTTGGTTTTAGGTGAGTAAAACCCTGGGAGTTAGTAGGTAGGATTTAAGAATAAAATGTTGAGAAAAATAGCACAAAAGGGGTTGTGGTCTAGTGGCAAATGACGCCACATAAGAGACAAGGGAGTGACGCCATAAGGAAACAAGGGGTCCAAGGTTCAAGTTTTGGTGCTTGCATTTCTTTTAGATTTCCTTTTTAAAAAGAATTTGATCAACTTTTTAACGAACAAGCAGTTTTAAACAACCCTTCTATGTAACATGTCAGATCCGGTCGTAACGTCTAGGCCGAGTTTGGAGAGTTATATTTTATGGTATCAGAGTCCGGTTGCAAAACTCAGCTGTGGAATGGGCTTGAAAATGTTTTTCAAATTAGTTTGAAATATGATTTAGAAAATATATAATCGTTACTGGAAGTATGGCACACGGAGTCTCCAGCACCAAATCCGTAAGTCCTCTTACTTTACATCTAATATATGATGAAATGACTGTAGTAAGAAACTACTAGAGTTAGTGGTAGTACACTAGAACTGTTAGCTATAGGAATTAAGCCTATAGAGACTGAAATAGTAGGAAATTCAATCCGCGGGAACAACTCTTATATCTATTTTCCATAAAACACTTGTTAATAAACATTGAAATTATACACTGATTCATAAAATTCTTAATCAGATTAACTTGATTCAACAGTATGAGTACAAGAGGACGTGAACGAGGAACACGGGGTCGCGGTAGAGGCCGAGGTTCTAGGGCTGGATCTTCAGCATTGGGGCATATGCCCGGAAGGGAGGCGCCGTCATCACCAGTGACTGAGACGAGGTCTCATGACTGAGCTGGAGTTGATGTGTTGACTCAGCTAGTTAGGGAAGTATTGGAGGAGGTTAAAGAAATTGGTGAAACACTTCGAGTTGGGTGCGTAGACTGTAAGAAGGAAAGAGATCGCAGTTCTCTAAAGTCACAGTCTCGTTCTGTGAAGCATGTTATGGTACGTCCAAACTTTTCAGCTTGCGAATATTGCAGAATGCGTCATCCAGGTGAATGCTGAGGAAGTCAGGAGCATGCTTGAGATGAAGGTCTAAGGAGCATAAGGCTCGGGATTGTTCCATCACCATTAAATCGGGTATGTTTTGGTTGGATGTGGTGTTTGAATGTAGGAAATTTTATGTATGTGTGATAAACACCTGTTTGCTTCTGTGGTTAGATATTTGGTTGGTTGAAGAGGTTTCTAGATTAGGGTAGAAGTGTATTAGAGTTATTGAGTGCGCAGTGGCAGTGTAGCCTATGTTAAAACCACTGTTAGATAGATGGAAATTTTGAGGACGAAATTTATTTAAAGAGGGTAGATTTGTAATGCCCCGAAATTGGGCCTAGGAGAATTGGGCCTATTGAGCCCCGAGCGAGGAGCTTTTTTAAAATTTTTGGGAATATAAGAACGGCATTATTGCAAGTTGGACCTATTAGGTGAGTGGTTTTGAAAGGTTAGGAGGCTTCTATGAAGTCTTGAGATCAAACTTGGGCTTTAGGAAAATTTTGGTTTTAGGTGAGTAAAACCCTGGGAGTTAGTAGGTAGGCTTTAAGAATAAAATGTAGAGAAAAATAGCACAAAAGGGTTGTGGTCTAGTGGCAAATGACACCACATAAGAGACAAGGGAATAACGCCACAAGGAAGCAAAGAGGCCAAGGTTCAAGTTTTGGCGCTTGCATTTCTTTATGATTACCTTTTTAAATAGAATTAGACTTTAGCTATAGACTTATCTTTAGTTTCGCATGTTTTAAGACTCAAGTGGAGCATATGGCAAGGTGGTGTGGCATCAAGGGAAGTGCAAAGAGGTTGGAGGTTCAAATCCCACACTTGGCAAATCAAAGCTTCTATTTTTGTGTTAGCTGGATGGAAGAAGAAGAGTTCAGTCAGAACTCTGCCTTGGAGGTTGGTAACTTGGTCAAATCATTTGAATGGGTGGTGTGGAGAAATGCAAGGAGAATATCATGGAGTGAATTAAGGAATGGGGATTATGGAAGGAGTTGGCCGAATGTGGGGAGTTGTTGGGGGTGTGCACATTCGGTTTTGGTAAGGGGGTGTGCCGAATTTCTCTAGTTTTCCTTTGCATTTCTTCCATTTTGTGCATTTTTCCCTTAAAGCATTTTAGGTCTATTTTCTTCTTGACAATTTCCTGGTGGCCGATCTTCTTTCTCTTCCTCTTTTCTGCTTTGCTTTTTTACATCATTCTTTACTAGTTACCTAAACACCTTTTGGCCGAACCTCTCCCTTCCATCTCTTCTCACACGTTCTTTCCTCTCATCTTTTCCTTTTGGGTACCACCATAGCCGAATTCTTCTTACACCAATATTTCAGCCTATGTTCTTTCATTATTTTTCATTTCGGTTTATACTCCATAGCCAAATTTTGATGCGTTTGGGTTTGTTGCTTGTGCCGAATCTTTCTTCTCATTTAACTTATCTCTAATCTAAGGTCAATCTATTGGAGGGTTAGCATATCCTCTCGTTGTTCTTCTAACTGTTGGTTTTCGAGAGTTGGTTGGTAAGTAAGGTTGTGGCCGAATATAGGTGTTGGGGTTTTAATATTGGGTTGTTCTTATTCTTGCCGTAAGGCTCCTATGATTTTAAGTTGGATGTGAGTTTTAATGGCTAACACTTCTTCTCGGTTTCAACGTTGCAAGGGACTCGACGGGCTTAAACCAAGGAATCGTTTATACAATTTTCCCTTGCAGTGAAATTCTCGGATTGTTGGTAAGTAATTAGATTGTTAATCAATCTCAATACTTGGAAGAAGTTGTATTAAGGTTTTAGACTAGCTGTTAATTGATTGTATCCTTAGGTGCCTTGGAGAGTATCGTGTTACGTATTTTAAATCAGGTGTGTAATCTCACACCCCTCCGAATGCATGCTTGCAATGTTCTGTGAATCGGTCGAAAGTCGAAAAGTCAAAATCGACATCTGTGATCACTCGAGCGTGCAAACGCTCATAGTGGTAAATCAAAGTACAAACAATGACGGTAAGTCGTTGAGAGTGTCATGAGCATCCTCGCTATATTGAGGCGGTAACAGGCCAAAACGGACCAAATAGGCCCATGGGCTATCCAGCCCACTTGGGCAAAACTGTTGGAAAACTACCAAATAATAGATCCGAATACGAAATTTGCAAATTTGAAATCGAAACCATGTGTTTTGGGCCACACGAGTGTGTGGGCCCGTTTGGGCCTAAAATGGATTTTAGGCCTAATAGTTCCGTGGAGACCCAAAAAGGGTTTCGTGTTGCTCGAGGCGATATTAGGCCTTCGAAAAGGTCGTTAAATGTAAAATTACTGAAATACCCTGGTGGGTAAATTACTGAAATACCCTTGGTGGGTAAATTACTGTTATACCATTAGGGGTTAATTAGTACAATTGTGTGTATTCTGTTTAACTGGTTATGATGGTAATTTATTTCAAACATCATTTTTTTATATATGCTTTGCATACATGACATTCTACACGGGATTGGGATATTGATGATCGGAGGAAGTGTAATTTGGTGGCTCTACCACATTCTGTCTGGTGGCTATGCCACGTATATTCCGTTATTTTGGTGGCTTTGCCACAAATTACATGATTAGCGACTTATGTCGCAACATTGGTGTGTTTTGGCAGGGTGGGTTAACTTTGTCCCCACAGGTGTGTTGGGCTGGTACGGGGGTGTGTAGCGGATGGATTATTAGGTTGGGCTGCATATTTTGTTTGCATGATATTGTTTATAAGGCTAAGGCCGAGATTGTTACCAAATAGGGCTTCGGCCCAGTCTGCTTCTGTATGGGCTCGAGCCCAGTTAATGACTAATTAGGGGATTACACACTAAGTTCTCGTAACTCACCCCTCTACTTTAACCTTGCAGGTGATCCCCAGCGTTGAGGATTTGGAGCTGCGGAGGACTCTGTGGTGACCATACATCGAGTACTACTTCCAAACTTCAATAAATTTTCGTTTCGCTTTATTTTGAGATTTATCTTAATTTGGGGTTTAATGTTGTAATAAGGCCATTGGACTTTAATTTTTCTTTAAAGCTTTCATTTTGGTTATATTCAAACTATAAACTATTAAACTCTGGGTTTTTATAAAACGACAATAACTATTTTCAAAATATCATATTTTCGAAATTCACCAAACTTGATTGTTGTTATAAACAAAGTTTTCGGAAACAAAAAAAAAATAATAATAACATTTTTACAAGGAAACCATCAAAACAAATCTGAGTTTCACAAACAACAAAGCCCGAAGTTTTAAAAAGAATACGATCAACTTTTTAACGAACACGTAGTTTTAAACAACCCTTCTATGTAACATGCCAGACCCGGTCGTAACGTCTAAGCCGGGTTTGGGGTGTTACAATATCAAGATAATTATATGTTTTTGTGATTCATGCGTTTATTAGTTGACCCAAAGGTAAGTTAATATTTGACAAAATTTCAATGACATTTATGGTGATAAATGTGTGATAATTATAAGGTCTTTCATGTGAGAAATAAGTTAGTCCAAAGATTGATTCATTGTTTGGCATAATTTATTATCAATGTTTGATTACTACAACAAGAGTATCGCTTACTTTTAAAATTACTACCCAAATACTCGATATTAATGTTATGTTTCGTATCTTCAGATGAGATTAATAACTATTTTGAATTTATTGTTTACTTAGAATATTGATGTGAGTTTGTTTTTTATCTATTTTGCTCTATATTCAACTAGTTCATCTTTTGCTACCACAATATCTACTAACATAAATTCTATACTCATGATTGGTTGTATGGACATAGACCTTGAACAAAAGGAAGAACAACCTGCACCTTTCACTGTGGCAAGCACCCTTGATGCTAAAAAGGATTTTGAGAGGTGGGATCTTTCAAATCGCATGAATATAATGATCATGAGCACAACACCCCAAAATCTTTTATGGGCACGTAATCTGAAGAGATTATTTAGGCCAAAGATTTCCTTGACAAAATATTTTGCCAAACGATAAGGCTGAAATGACATCACTTCTGAATTCTTTGATGTTTGTGAAGTATAAGGGTCAAGAAAACATAAGAGAGTATATTATAAAGATGTTCCATGCTGCTTTAAGACTTAAGGCACTTAAGATCGAGCTTTCTAATGAATTACTTATTTTTATGGTTTTGGCATCGCTTCCTGCACAGTTCAACCAATTTAAAATTAGTTACAACTATCAAAAGGAGAAATTGACTCTAAATGAGCTTATTTCTCATTGTGTGCAAGAGGAACAAAGGTTGAAATATGTCAAGTCTGAAAGTGTTCATTTAGTCAGTGCCTCTAAAGCAGCTGCAAAACACACCTTATGAACTTTGGACGAGTCAAAAGCCTAGTCTAAAGCACTTACACATATGGGAATGTTCAGTTGAGGCAACGCCTTATAGGCCACATGAAAAGAAATTGGACTCCAAAATAGCACGTAGTTACTTTATTGGTTATTCTAAGAGATCTAGGGGCTATAAGTTTTATGATCTCACAATTAGAAATATTTTTAAGACAGGAACTACAACATTTTTTGAGGATGTTAATTTTGGAGGGAAAAATAAGGTTAGAGACATTGCTTTTGAGGAGGAATTGGATTCTAACTCAGTTATTGCTATCACTTTTGATGATGTTGAAGTTCTCATTCCTATCATTGATCAAGAAGTGAATCCATAACCTCAACGAGATAATGTTGAACAACTCCCTATTCACGATGAGGTAATTATTCCAAAGGAACAAACTCACCAACCTCAAGAACAAGTTCCATTAAGGAGGTCCACAAAAGAGAGGGAAAACGCTATTTAGGATGATTATGTTGTATTTCTCCAAGAACATGAGGATGACAATGGAATGACGAAAAATTATCCAATTAACTTTCATCCGGCCATGAAAAGTTGTAATTCTCAAAAGTGGATTGATGCTATGCAAGAAGACTATAACTCTATGCAAGACAATAAAGTTTGAGAACTTGTCCTATTACCTAAAGGTGCAAAAATAATTGGTTGTAAATGAATATTTAAAACCAAGAGGGATGCAAATGATAATGTGAAGAGGTATAAGGCGCATCTTATAGCTAAAGGATATACTTAGAAAGAAGGCATTGATTTCATTAAAACTTTCTCTCTAGTTTCACTGAAATACTCTTTCAGGACAACCATAGCGCTTATTGCTCATCTTGATCTTGAGTTACATTAGATGGATGTTAATTATGTGTTTTTCAATAACAACATTGAAGAAATAATTTATATGGTACAACCAAAAAACTTTGAGTCAGGAGACCCAAAGAATATGGTTTGCAAATTAACAAAATCCATCTATGGACTCAAACAAGCTTCCCATCAATGGTACCACAAGTTTCATCAAGTAATTATCTCGTTTGGTTTTGAGATGAATATTGTTGATGATTGTGTGTATCACAAATTCAAGTGGTTATCTATATGTTGATGACATTTTGCTTGCCACTAATGATATAGGCTTATTGCACAAAACCATAAGGTTTTTTTTATCTAAGCATTTTGATATGAAAGATCTTGGGGATGCCTATTTTGTTTTTGGAATTTAGATACATTGAGACCGATCTCGGGTATTCTTGGATTGTCACAAAAGAGTTATATTGATAAAGTACTCAAAATGTTTGGCAGGAAAAGTTGTAGACTATGTGACACCCCTGTTGCTAAAGAAGACAAATTTAATATTACTCAATGCCCTAAAAGTAACCTTGAAATTCAGGATATGCAAAAGATTCCCTATGCACTAGTTGTTGAGAGTCTAATGTATGCTTAAGTATGTAAACATCCGGATATTGCATACATTTTGGGCTATTAGGTAGACATTTAAGCAGGGGTGAAGCCAGAAAATTTTCTTAGAGGGGCAAATTTTAATAGTAATTTTTTACGATAGTAAAAATGCAATTTCACAATTTTAATAGCCTATATATTTATAATTTTTAAAGGATTAAATTAAATTTTTATCATTTTTATGGGGGGCCAACATGCAATTTTACCTTTACTAATTTAACATTTTAAAAATCTTAAAGGCTTGAATGGAAAATTTTCCATTTTAAGGGGATCGGGGCCCTTGTCAACCCCCTGGATTCACCCCTATATTTAAACAATTGATAACTCTTGAAAGAGTTATATTTCATTTCTTTAGCCTAGCTAATTGTTTGTACTTGGGTACATTTACTGGCGCTTTAGGACATTTTATTAGTATTTTTATCATTTTCATTAGGAGTTTGGATTGTGTTTACATGTTAGATACTTTTAATTGCAAATGGAAGGGTTATGTTTGACGATTTGGCAAGTAAAGGATTTGGAGAAAGAAATAAAGGAGTGAAGGTTTTTCGGGGCAAAAGGTTGGACGGTTTTCTACCTTGTATGCCATGGCAACTTCAGGAAGATGACCAAGTCAACATTCAGCACATACCGGTCTCAGCCCATGATAATACTCTGGAATGACATATTTTTATGTATTAATTACATATTTATTTTGAGTATGATCATACTAATTTGAGCTATTTATGGCTTTTTTATCTTGTAGGGACTAAATTGAAGGCAAAAGGAAATTTGAGGGCAAAAGTATGAATTTAAAGATAAAATGGGCCAGCATGCGAAATAGGAAAGAAGTGGTGCCAAAAATGTAAAGTGTGGAAGACTTGGGGGAAAATAGCAAAGAAGTGATTTTATAAACAAAAGACTCTATTTAAATTTTAATTATATTAGGATAATTGTTAAGATTATTATTTAGATTTAATTTTAACTTTTATCTTTATTTATCTTTATTTATCTTTTAGAATTTAGATAGGAATAGACTAGGTTTTCTAAGTACTATAAATAGGGGATGGAGTGACATAAATTTCACTCATCTTTTATGTAAAAAGCTCCCTTTCCCAAAAAGCTTAGCCTTTTTTCCTTTCATTTATTCAATAAAATTCCATTTTTATTAAGTCTATTTCTTTCTTCCCAAAAAGCATGAGCCACTAAATTTATCTAGCCAAAGGTTGTCGAGATTCCTAAAAATGGTTCATAAGGCTTAGAATCCATGTTTAGCCTTCTCAATGAGTATTCATCGCTTTTCCGCACTACAGGACTGATGCTTCTGTCCATGCCCCTTCAATAGTGATCTTTTCATCTTGTGCAAAGACGATCACTTTGTATGTTTTAGGAAGGTTGCACATTGGTTTGTTAGCTTACTGCATCAGTGGTTTTCGAGCCTAGGAGACAAAATGGTATGGCATTCGCCATTGAGAAATGATGATCTAGTGTAAGACAGTCACATAAAAACGATAGTTGGCTAGAGTCAGGTTCCTCTAAATCATAACTCTAAAATCTAAGTGGAACTGGTGGTCGTAGGCGTCCTCTTCCACTATAACTAGCTTATTCTATTCAAGAAGGATACCTAAAAGCTGAGGATTGAACCCAAGGAGGATCGAGACAATTGGAGGCTAAAATCTCTCCATCAAAAACTCTCTTTTCTCAACTTTGTTTATCTTTACAATTTTAATTTCAATTTAGGCAATTTCAATTCAATCAAACTTTTAATTTTTTTTATATTTTTTCCAGGTACGCCATTTTTCTTGGGCACGACTTTGCCCAGGATCTCAAGGAATAAGAATTTGTGCAAATCTAGTCCTTGAGGATTTGACCCTACTTCCCTTATACTATTCTTTTTGTTATTTTATAAGCATAGGATATTTTTGGTGCTCACAATGACACATCAAATTTTGGCACTGTTGCCAAGGACTGGTAATGTACTAATCTGGTTTCTTTTGTCTCTTATGAGTAGATCTGCTCCAGGTATTCTTGTGTTTGATTCAGAGATAGACAAGACTACAAGAGCTAATCATAAGGAAACGAAGTTACGAAAAAAGCAATCAGAGGTTGTAGGGACTCAGAGTAACCCACCGCTGGAAATAGAAGCAGATGGGGAGGTTGAGTCTAGGGTTAACGAAAACCCTACTCAAACACTAGAAAGCAAAAGAGTAGGAGTTGATTAACCAGAAGAAGTGATTAATGATAGGGTTAACAAAACCCGAATCTAGCACATTAACCTATGGCTCAAACAATCCGGCAAATGGCCGAAGCTCCAGCAGAATAGCAATCATTATGCATTGCGTATCCTACTATGGATACTGATTTTGAACTAAAGTCAGGATTAATCTAGTTACTGCTGACTTTTCATAGGTTGTAAAATGAAAATCCCCACAAACATCTGAAAGAGTTTCATATGGTTTGTCTTAGCATGAAACCTCAAGGCGTAACTAAGGATCAAATTAAATTGTGTGCTTTCCCTTTCTCCCTAGCAGATTCTGCTAGGGAATGGTTATTTTATCTACCCCTTGGATCTATTACAAATTGGACTGATCTTTCTCGTTTGTTTCTCAATAGGGTTTTTCCAGCATCGCATGCAGCTAAGTTAATAAGGGAGATTTTTTGGATAAGGCAAAAAGAAATAGAGTCTCTTTACGACTATTGGGAGCAATTTAAGAATTTGTGTGCAAGTTGCCCACAACATCGTATAACAGAACAATCTCTACTCCAATACTTTTATGAAGGCTTGAAACCCATAGAGATGAATATGGTAGATGCCGCCAATGGAGAAACATTGGTCAACATGACTCCCCAACAAGCAAGGGACTTGATATCCACGATAGCTGCAAATACTCAGCAATTTCGTGCCAATCTTGAGCCCACTAGAAGGGTTCACCAACTAAGTAATTCAACCTTAGAAGATAAAATTGATAGAATTACTAATATTGTGAATTCTCTTGTTGTAGAAAAAGCAAAACTGGCCCAATAATGTGAAATATGTGCTACACCTAAACATACAACTGATGCATGTCCTAGTTTGTATGATGATACTATGGCCCATTTAGATACTGTGGGGAACTTTCCTGGGCCACCATAAAGGCGATATGACCTATACGCTAATACCTTTAACCCCAAGATGGAAAGACCATCCTAACTTGAGTTATGGGGTCAACCCACGGTATAACCAGCCATACCAACGTCATTTTCCACAATAGTCACGAGATTCAGGTACTTCTCTAGAAACCATGGTCAATAAATTAGCAGCTAATATTCTTGATTTTCAATAGAAAACCGAGGCGTCTATAAGATAGTTGACCACGTTAATTGAGAAAATAAACTCTCAAGGGAAGCTTCCGTCACAAACAAAACCTAACCCAAGACAAAATGCAAATGTAGTGACGTTGCGAAGTGGAAGAGAACTGGAACCAATTCCTGGCAAAAATCTTGCCCAAGATTCCACCCAAGAAAAGCACGAGAACGATGAACAGGTCTGATCGAAACCTCCATTTCCTAAAATTCAACCTCCATTTCCATGACGATTGAACCAATATCAAAAAGGTAAAGAGGGCAAGGAGATCCTCGAAACATTCAAAAATGTCGAGATCAACATACCACTGTTGGATGCCATCAAAAAAATTCCTTGATATGCAAAGTTCCTTAAAGAGCTCTGCACTAACAAGCGAAAATTAACTGGTAATGAAAGGGTAAGGGTTGGTGAGAATGTATCCGCAATGTTATAATGGAAGATGCCAACAAAATGCAAAGATAGAGGCATGTTCGCAATACCGTGCATTATAGGCCACTTAGGAATTAAAAAAGCTATGAGTGATTTAGGGGCCTCCATAAATGTAATTCCTTTTTCCATAAATGTCTATTGTGCATCCCGAAAGAGTCCTCGAGGACATATTAGTGAAAGTCAATGGGCTTTTCTTCCCTGCAGACTTTTATGTGATAAAAATGGAAGAGCATAACACTCCTAGATCTTCAGACATCTTGCTAGGGCGATCTTTTCTTAGCACCACTGTAACACGTAGGTTTGTGCAAGTGTACACAGTCGTTATCAAGTAATAAGTAAGTATCGAGTTATCGTTTCCACAGGGATCGTATTTGTGTGAAGTCACTTAATTTTTAAAATTATATTAACAATTTGGTAAATAAAAACACAATATGATTGAGAAGTGATGATTCAAATTAAATATATTAAACTAAATGCAATGATCCCTAATGCAAATTATCCTAAATATGAAAACTATATGAATGAAATAGTTTTTACCAAAATTAAACACAATTTGCAACAATTATAACATAAATAAACTTGGACAATTATTTTAATTAAACTCAATTAATTATCAACATGCTTAATAACATTTGGAAAAACATTCTATGGCAACTCGATCTTTCATGAGTTTGGAAACCATGTTAGGTCCTTCCGGAATCCTTTACTTAGTAAATACGCATTTTACTGATCCTTATTTACTAAGGGTTTCTTAGCATTCGTGTGAGGTAACAGAGACGTGTTAGGTTTGAAACAGTTTAATCACATAAATCTAAAAACTACGCAAATAACAGAGCTTGGTCAGAGTTGTTATGCAACTTGCAATTTAATCGAGTTAGGATCTAAATTGAGCATGAACATTTTTGTCGTTTGGTCAGGATCGCTCAGCTAATTCAGGTGCATTTCAATCACATATGATCGAAATACAGACTTGATTTTAATTGAAAACATGATCGATTGAGGCACAAACATTATAAGCATGAATCAAATAAATATTATTTAATCAAAACAATCATCCTAGCTTAAATAAAATTAAGCTAACATTGTTGTAAACAAGAACAAAGAACACATAGCAAACATTTTCAGATTAAATCAAAGAAAAGAAAGATTAAACCCAAATCAAAGTGGCTATCACCCAAGACTCTGATCGACGAGGCTCCTTCGCTCCTTCGCTCCTTCACTTTGCTCCTTTACTGATGGCTCTCCAAGGTGGCTGACCAAGAGCTCTTTAAGAGGCTTAATTGCTAAAATCTCTATGAAGAGATGATGCTAGGCGTGTGGAATGGAAAATGCTAAGAGAATTGAGAGAGAAGAGAGAATGATGAAGGATGAGGGATGATGAATGAATGAATGAGGAGGTCTTTGAAACACCGCAAACCCAGCCCATAAGCCCTGACCGGATCTACCATGCTCCTAGGGAAAAACCATTCGAATCTTATTTGATGTTTGTCAAAATTTTGTGTGTCTTTGAAGAACCATTGATTTGGGTTGGGTTCAAAATTAAAAACGGTGCTAAAACATTTAATCTTTATTTTTAAGAAAAATTATTTGAACTTTAAATTGATAAGAATCGTACCATAATAAAACAATTAAAATGCATAAGTAAATAGTTCATACCATGGCCTTATTACATCAAATCAAACCCCAAATTAAATCCAAAATACTTAAAAAGAGAAAGCCCAAAATAAAATAAATAAATTCAGAGCTGAGCATGGCCACCACTTGAGCTCCTGCCGACCCGGTCCATTACTGAGTGTCACCTGAAAAATAATCCCACAAAGGGGTGAGTCAAACAGACTCAATGTGTACAACCAACACAAGTCTCAATTAATTCAGGCATGTCAAATCATACATAATATACATATATAAATCATGATGCAAACCCGAACCCAAACCTAGATAACCATCCGCTACACATCACTTGTACCAATCATCACACCGTGGGGACTACTAAGTCGACCCTCCATCCGCTACACATCATCGAAGGTAGTCGCTGCAGACTACATACTCATCGCCCTTATAAATATTGTGGCATAGCCACCAGATAATTATTTTGTGACATAAGTCACGACATTCAAATTTTGTGACATAAGTCACCACATTCAGATATTGTGACATAAGTCACCACATTCAGATATTGTGGTATAAAACCACCAGATCACTTCCCCTTTACATATCACCCATATGCCCCATGTCATACAATTATGCATTAACCATGTCACATACCTTATTCACATTCTTATAGTTTCACATATATGCCATAACAGATCATATCATACTCATAGTAGGAGTGGGTAAACGTACCTGGGTACTTTGTACCATTGCATGGTACTTTTAGCCACATCTTACATGTTCTCATTATTACATTTATTAAAACATAACCATAAATCTATTAAGGCTTAGTGTGGGGTACACACCTGGTATTAACGCTTTATTGAAATCCGAAACCCGATCTAATGCTTGAGACCCTTAATTCCTATATTCGGCCAACACCACACATTTTAGTTGAAGGCCATTCGGCCAAATAATCAATCCCGAAGGATTTATCACAACTTAAACCTTACCTTACTACCGATTTGCTTACTAATCAAATCCTGAAAACTTTGTGAGGACCCTTCTTGCAATCGGCTAGACACTAAACCACAGAACTAATTAGTTTCGGTTTTTAAACGAAGTAAGACATAGATCTAAGTCACTAAGTATGGTCTTAGCCGAATGTCAGATTCACTTACCTTGCAGATCTAAATCCCGAATTAGCTTCTGGTATTTGTCGAAATCCCTACAGATAAATCTTAGATCCGATCTAACATTTAATCTCAATAAAATGGCCTATGGCCGAATGTTACCATCCACTTACCTAACTCGTCTAAATCCCAAAATCCTTGCTTGCACCTGAAGTTGTCGATATCCCTTGATCACTACAGATTTCGAAAGAATCCCTCCTGAAATCGGCTGCAAGAGAAATCCCGGAAGACCCTTCAAAGTTTCGGCCAAAGAGTTCTAATGGGATTAGTGCTTTTGATTTCGGCCACAAGAAAAAGAAATAGAACGATGATGGTAGAATCCTTACCCTTAATATTGAAATCGACAGTATCCCTTCCTGACACCACTACAGAGATTTGGCTATAGGCTAAGTAGATATTTGACAGATTTTGGCTTTTGAGGCTTATTGAGAAATCGGCTTCAACAAGAGTGAAATGAGAAAGATTGATGATAGGGATTCGGCTTCAATGGAAGAGTATGGGACTTAGGAAGAATCGACAATGGTGGTATTTAGGGAGAGGAAGATTTTGGCTAGAATAAAAGAAGAAGAAAAGAAAAACTTTGGAGAGAAAAAGAGTAAACGAGAAGGAGGCTAATTTGCTAAATGAAATTTGGCTATTCTCCCTTTACTAGCTTGACCGAAATTCCCCTCAAGAGAGTCCCTAGGCTGGCCACACTCTTCCCCTATCTAATCCCTAAATTTTCTCTTTATCATCTTATTCAAATTACTAAAATTAATCCATCATTTATCCCCTTATCTAGCCGAATTTTAAAAAGGATTAAACTCATCCCTTTAATGCCTTAATGGCATCCACTACTGCTCACTCTTGCAGCAAAATAAAACTCTTTTATTTGCTTTCCTTGCAGCTCGAACCTAGGCCCTTGCACCCTACTAGTGGCGTCACCTACCAAGCCTTAAGTGGCACCTCCAAGCCACTTAAACAAGCCCATTTTTGTGTCATAATTCCCGTACAATTTCTCTTAAGACCACATTGCTTAGCTTCCTCTTTTAGATTTAAAATCTAATGGTTTCTAAGGCATTTATCTACATTCTAAGGTTCACAAAATTCATAAAACACATTCATAATTTATCCTGGCATACAAGCACATGCAATTAGGCAAAAATGCACAAGCCCTAATTCCCGGATATTATAGTTCTACCCCCATTAAAATAATTTCGGCCTCGAAATTACCTGGCTAGAATAGGTGGGGTATTGCTGTCGCATTGCTTCTTCCGACTCCCAAAAAGCTTCTTCCGATCCATGGTTGCGCCACAGCACTTTAACCAGAGGGACCGACTTCCTTCGAAGCACCTTCACATCACGTTCCAGAATCTGAATCGGCTCTTCCTCATAAGACAGATCTGGTCTCAGCTCCACCTCTTCAACCGAAACTACGTACCGAAACTACGTGAGATGGATCCAATCGGTATCGACGTAGCATGGAAACATGAAATACATCGTGCATCTGCTTCAATTCCAGAGGCAACTCTAACTGGTATACCACCGGTCCAATTCGCTTCAATACCCAATAAGGTCCTATAAACCTCAGACTTAATTTCCCTTTGCGACCAAATCTCATCACTTTCTTCCAGGGCGAAACTTTAAGAAACACATAGTCTCCCACTGCAAACTCAATCTCCTTCTGCTTGAGATCTGCGTAAGACTTTTGCCTGTCAGACGCCTCCTTCAACCGTGCTCGAATTATGTTAACCTTCTCCTCGGATTCTGCCATAATTTTCGGACCCAAAATTTGACGTTCTCCCAATTCCGTCCAACATGTAGGAGTGCGACACTTCCGACCATACAGTGCTTCGTACGGTGCCATCCGAATACTTGCTTGATAGTTGTTATTGTATGCAAATTTCGCTAGAGGCAAATATTCTTCCCAACTTCCTCTGAAGTCTATCACACAGCCTCTTAACATATCCTCTAACACTTGGATCACTCGTTCAGACTGGCCGTCCGACTGTGGATGAAAAACCGTACTGAAATCCAATCTAGTGTCTAAAGCCTGATGTAGAGCTTTCCAAAACTGAGATGTGAACCTTGGATCCCTATCCGAGATAATCGACACCGGCACTCCATGCAACCTCACAATTTCTGCCACATATAACTTTGCCGACCGCAAAGAATAGTCAACCAAGACGGAATAAAATGCATGGACTTTGTCAGCCGATCCACTATCACCCATACTGAGTCCTTCTTAGTAGGCGTAAGGGGAAGCCCACTAACGAAGTCCATGGTAATTCTCTCCCACTTCCACTGCGAAATCGGTATTGGCTGAAGCAATCCCGATGAAACTTGGTGTTCAGCCTTAACTTGCTAACACGTCAAGCATTTGCCAACATATTCGGTAACTTACCGCTTAAGACCAGGCCACCAAAACTATTCCCTTAGGTCTCTATACAACTTACTGCCTCCAGGATGCATAGCATAAGGGCTACTATGCGATTCTCGAAGAATTCTCTGCCTAAGTTCTTCATTCTTCGGCATACAGACCTTACCCTCGAAGCACAATACTCCCTCGTCATTAATACCATAACCCTCTATCTCTCCATTCTGCACTTGTCGTAACTTATCACTTAGATCCTCATCCATTAACTGACTTTCCTTCACCTCATTCAACCATGTCGGTTTGACTTGCAATTCTGCCAACAGACTTCCATCGTCATACAAGCTCAGATGTGCGAACATTGCCCTCAGATCTGACACAACTTTTTGACTTAGGGCATCTGCTACCACATTTGCCTTGCCCGGGTGATACTCTATAGAATAGTCGTAGTCCTTCAACAATTCCACCCACCTTCGCTGTCTCAGGTTTAGCTCTTTCTGAGTTAGCAGATACTTAAGGCTCTTGTGGTCTGTGTAGATCACTGACTTTTCTCCATAAAGATAGTGCCTCCATACCTTAAGGGCAAAGACCACTGCCTCTAATTCCAAGTCATGCGTCGGGTAGTTAACCTCGTGTGGCCTTAGTTGTCGAGACGCATAAGCAACTACCTTCCCATCTTGCATAAGGACACCTCCCAATCCTATATGGAAAGCATCACAATACACCACAAAATCCTTCCCTGCCTCTGGCTGAATCAAAACTGGAGCTTCGGTCAAGACTCTCTTAAGCTTCTCAAAGCTCTCCTGTTGCTTATCAGTCCATATGAAAGGTACTTCCTTTCTTAATAACTTTGTCAAAGGTGCGGCTATTGATGAGAACCCTTCTACGAACCTTCATTAATAGCCTGCTAAACCTAAGAAACTCCGAACTTTTGCCACAGACTTGGGGGGTTTCCAATCCAAAACTGCCTCAATCTTCCAAGGATCCACCCTTATTCCTTTAGCGGATACCACATGTTCTAATAACGTAACCTCCTTAAGCCAAAATTCACACTTGCTGAACTTGGCGTAGAGCTTCTTTTCCCTTAATACTTGCAACACAACTCGGAGGTGCTCGTCATGTTCTTCCTCAGACTTCGAATACACCAATATGTCGTCTATGAACACAATAAGGAACCGATCCAGATAGGGTTGGAAAACCCAGTTCATCATGTCCATGAACGCGGCTGGGGCGTTTGTCAACCCGAACGGCATTACTACAAACTCAAAATGCCCATATCTTGTCCGAAAAGCCGTCTTATGGATATCTACCTCCTTCACTTTAAGCTGATGATATCCAGACCTCAGATCTATCTTTGAGAAAATCGCGGCCCCCTTAAGTTGATCGAACAAGTTGTCTATCCTTGGCAAAGGATACTTGTTCTTGATGGTCAGCTTATTCAACTGACGATAATCTATGCACATGCGCATAGTTCCGTCCTTCTTCTTTATGAACAAGACCGGTGCTCTCTATGGAGACACACTGGGTCGAATAAACCCACGGTCTAGCAATTCTTGAATTTGAGCCTTGAGCTCAACCAACTCCTTTGGTGCCATTCTGTATGGGGCAATTGACATAGGAGCTGTACCCGGCAACAACTCAATTCCAAACTCCACCTCCCTATCCGAGGGTATTCCTGGTAATTCTTCCGGAAAGACATCCACAAACTCCCTTATGGTTCTAACTCCACTAACTCCCCCTTCTTTCGCATCCAAAGTACTAACGAAAGCCAAAAATGCCTTACACCCCTTCCGAACCATCTTATCAGCTTTTAAGGCTGAAACTACGTTAGACAAGTAGTTCCTTCTTTCTCCTATCATAACTATCACCTCATCCTCTGGGGTCTTTAACTCCATTCGTTTAGCTGCACAATCCAACACAGCCCGATGCTCCACTAGCCAGTCCATGCCAAGTATAAGATCAAATTCTCTGAAGGGTAATTCCATTAAGTCTGCAGGAAATACCGTTCATTGAAGCTCCAAAGGTACTCTCCGATACATCTTATTCACTACTACATTTTGACCTAACGGGCTTACTACAGTCATCTCCCTACTAGAAAGTTCAGAGGCTATTTCTAGAGTTTCAACTACTTTACATGCAACATATGAGTGGGTAGAGCCCACATCAATCAAAGCAAAGTAAGGCTTGCCAAATATAAGGAACGTACCAGTTATGACGTCTGGTGCATCTCCGTCCTCCCTCGACGAACTGCATACACTAAACCCGACTGCCTGGCCTCCGTGTTACTAACACCTTGGCCCGGTGTTCCCCATCCTCTACCAGCATCGTTACCTCTACTATTTGGACCATGACCCTGCTGAGGCTACTGTCCACCTCTTCTAGCCTGGTTAGAACCTTAACTTACTAGTCGTCCCCCTTCAGTTCTCATAGGACAATCCTTAATCATGTGGTCCTTGGACCCACACTTAAAGTATCCTCCCGTCTTCTTTCAACACTCTCTTAATGCTTCTTCCCACATTGGGCACAAGTATGATATTGCCCTCCAGTAGCAGCTTGCTGACCTCGCGGCCCATCAACTCTAGGCCTCTTTTGCTCATTCTTTGAAGACCCTGATGATCCAAAGCCTCTCTTCTGCCTATTTCGATCCGTGTTCTGCCTCACAGAGTCCTTAATTCCTTTGGCTACCTTAGCCTTCTCTACCAATACAGCAAACTCTCGCTCTTACTGTGGAGCTATCAATAGTCTCAAGTCATCCCTCAGTCCGTCCTCAAATCGGACACATCGTTCATGCTCTGTAGCCACTATCCCTCAAGCATATCGGCTTAACCATAGAAATTTAGCCTCGTACTCTGCTACGGACTTGTTCCTTTGAACCAGCCCCAGAAATGCCTTCCTCTGCGCATCAATGTAATGAGTACCGACATACTTCTTCTGGTATGCCACCTTAGCATAATCCTAAGTGAGTTCCTCAGCTGTAGCACCATCCCGAACCGTGAGCCACCATTGATATGACTCATCGCGGAGAAGTGACACCAAACCTTTCAGTTTTTCCTCAGCAGTTAAATCAAGCTCATCCATAATCCGCTCAGTCGCCTCCAACCAATACTCAGCGGCACTGGGTGCCACACCAGATACACCACAGAACACCTCCACTCTGTTGGCTCGGAGTCGCTCAGGTATCGACTTTCGAGCTCTCATGCCTCCACCTGCTCCAGCCACCCTTTCCAAAACCCACAGCATCACCTGTGACACTGCGTCATCCACCATCTAATCCTGATATTCCACATCAGCGGTTGGTGGTGGTGGTGGCATTTCATTTTCGGACCCTTGTCCTGACCTAACAGGCTCCGACACGGTCATTCAGCCTCTACCACGGCCACGCACATTATGACCACGTCCCCTTGAATTCATACTTTCGATTTGCGTTTATCTGATTAAAGAATTTTATAGATTAGTTTTGTTCCACTGATTTATCACGAACAGTTTTATGTTCAATAGTTTTAGGAAGTAGTTCTTTCAATTTCATACACATACAGTCCCAATTCAATCATCTCATTCATGAACTTGCGTTCATCATAGAAAAATGTTGTAGTTGTCATTGTTTGTTGTTTTCCACCACCCAGGGGTATTTTCGTAATTTTATCCTATAGGGGTATTTTGGTAATTTTTTCCAATTTAAGGTATTTGAAAATTTTGCAAGGTAGAGATTTTGGCATTTTTATAAAATTGAAATACTTGGTAAGAAAATTTCAAGGGTAAAATGGTATTTCATACACTAAGGGTATTTTTGTAATTTTACAAGCCAGGGGCATTTCGGTAATTTTTTGCAAAATATGGTTCCTAGTGACTTTTCAAAACAAGGGTATTTTTAAAGATTTCTAATTTGAGGGTACTTCAGTAATTTTCCTTACTGAGGGTATTTTGGTCATTTGTATAGGTTAGGGGTAATTTGGTCAAGTTGCAAATCAAGGGTATTTTGGTCATAAGTCGGGGTCAATTCGAAAATCCTAATAAATCAAAGCACTCTGAAATTTCCAAAACTCAAGGGTATTTTGAAAATTTTCCCAAATCAGGGGTATGGCAGAAATTTTGAGAATCGGGGTCATTTTGGTAATTTTGTAAATCAAGGTATTTATGTAATTTTGGTATTTTGGAAAAAAAATTTAAACAATTTTTTTCTACCAATCCTAGGGGTAATTTGGTGATTTCTAAAACTAAGGTTTTTATAAAAGTATGGCTAGTCCCTTTCGGGTTTTAGTTATTGGATTTAGCCCATGAATAAGTTCTCTTGGTTAGGGTGAACCCTCACTACGCACCAGGTAGGATTCGAGTGGAGAGGAGGTGAGTCACTAGGACTGCTTAAATACCAATCTCCCACTGAAACCAATCCTAGACATGTGCACGATGGTTGCCACACCCTAACTCGGCGACTTAGACACGTATTTGTTTAATTGGGCATTAAAGTTTTATGTAATTCTCATGTTGGGGTAAACTAGTCCTAGGGTTCAAGTACTTAATACACTAATCTACGTCCCAATAATTTCCCACATACACATCACAAAAGGGTTAGAAGTACTTACCCGGTGGACTTCGGGCCGGAGACTTAGGTGCCATGCCAGAAAACCTGCTCATTTCTTAGAAAAATCCACTTTCAAAAGAGAGAAAACGTTTTGGGCCCTAAAAGCCCTCAAGGTCGAGTTTTGAATCGGGCTCGATACCAAAATGAAACACCCCAAACCCGACCCATAAGCCCTGACCGGATCTGGCATGCTCATAAGGAAAAACCATTCGAATCTTATTTGATGTTTGTCAAAATTTTGTGTGTCTTTGAAGAACCATTGATTTGGGTTGGGTTCAAAATTAAAAATGGTGCTAAAACATTTAATCTTTATTTTTAAGAAAAATTATTTGAACTTTAAATTGATAAGAATCGTACCATAATAAAACAATTAAAATGCATAAGTAAATAGTTCATACCATGGCCTTATTACATCAAATCAAACCCCAAATTAAATCTAAAATACTTAAAAAGAGAAAGCCCAAAATAAAATAAATAAATTCAGAGCTGAGCATGGCCACCACTTGAGCTCTTGCCGACCCGGTCCATTACTGAGTGTCACCTGAAAAATAATCCCACAAAGGGGTGAGTCAAACAGACTCAATGTGTACAACCAACACAAGTCTCAATTAATTCAGGCATGTCAAATCATACATAATATACATATATAAATCATGATGCAAACCCGAACCCAAACCTAGATAACCATCCGCTACACATCACCCGTACCAACCATCACACCGTGGGGACTACTAAGTTGACCCTCCATCCGCTACACATCATCGAAGGCAGTCACTGCAGACGACATGCTCATCGCCCTTATAAATATTGTGGCATAGCCACCAGATAATTATTTTGTGATAAAAGTCACCACATTCAGATTTTGTGACATAAGTCACCACATTCAGATATTGTGACATAAGTCACCACATTCAGATATTGTGGTATAAAACCACCAGATCACTTCCCCTTTACATATCACCCATATGCCCCATGTCATACAATTATGCATTAACCATGTCACATACCTTATTCACATTCTTATAGTTTCACATATATGCCATAATGATCATATCATACTCATAGTAGGGTGGGTAAGCGTGCACAGGTACTTTGTACCATTGCATGGTACTTTTAGCCATATCTTACATGTTCTCATTATTACATTTATTAAAACATAACCATAAATCTATTAAGGCTTAGTGTGGGGTATACACCTGGTATTAACGCTTTATTGAAATCCCGAAACCCGATCTAATGCTTTAGACCCTTAATTCCTATATTCGACCAACACCACACATTTTAGTTGAAGGCCATTCGGCTAAATAATCAATCCCGAAGGATTTATCACAACTTAAATCTTACCTTGCTGCCGATTTGCTTACTAATCAAATCCTGAAAACTTTGTGAGGACCCTTCTTGCAATCGGCTAGACACTAAACCACAGAACTAATTAGTTTCGGCTTTTAAATGAAGTAAGACATAGATCTAAGTCACTAAGTATGGTCTTAGCCGAATGTCAGATTCACTTACCTTGCGGATCTAAATCCCGAATTAGCTTATGGTATTTGCCGGAATCCCTACAGATAAATGTTAGATCCGATCTAACATTTAATCTCAATAAAATGGCCTATGGCCGAATGTTACCATCCACTTACCTAACTCATCTAAATCCTAAAATCCTTGCTTGCACCTGAAGTTGTCGATATCCCTTGATCACTATAGATTCCGAAAGACTCCCTCCTACAATTGGCTGCAAGAGAAATCCCGGAAGACCCTTCAAAGTTTCGGCCAAAGAGTTCTAATGGGATTAGTGCTTTTGATTTCGGCCACAAGAAAAAGAAATAGAACGATGATGGTAGAATCCTTACCCTTAATATTGAAATCGACAGTATTCCTTCCTGACACCACTACAGAGATTCAGCTATAGGCTAAGTAGATATTTGACAGATTTTGGCTTTTGAGGCTTATTGAGAAATCGGCTTCAACAAGAGTGAAATGAGAAAGATTGATGATGGGGATTCAGCTTCAATGGAAGAGTATGGGACTTAGGAAGAATTGGCAATGGTGGTCTTTAATGAGAGGAAGATTTCGGCTAGAATAAAAGAAGAAGAAAAGAAAAACTTTAGAGAGAAAAAGAGTAAACGAGAAGGAAGGCTAATTTTCTAAATGAAATTCGGCTATTCTCCCTTTACTAGCTTGACCGAAATTCCCCTCAAGAGAGTCCCTAGGCCAGCCACACTCTTCCCCTATCTAATCCCTAAATTTTCTCTTTATCATCTTATTCAAATTAATAAAATTAATCCATCATTTATCCCCTTATCTAGCCGAATTTTAAAAAGGATTAAACTCATCCCTTTAATGCCTTAATGACGTCCACTACTGCTCACTCTTGCAGCAAAATAAAACTCTTTTATTTGCTTTCCTTGCAGCTCGAACCTAGGCCCTTGCACCCTTCTAGTGGCGTCACCTACCAAGCCTTAAGTGGCACCTCCAAGCCATTTAAACAAGCCCATTTTTGTGTCATAATTCCCTTACAATTTCTCTTAAGACCACATTGCTTAGCTTCCTCTTTTAGATTTAAAATCTAATGATTTCTAAGGCATTTATCTACATTCTAAGGTTCACAAAATTCATAAAACACATTCCTAATT
This sequence comes from Gossypium rotundifolium, assembly GCA_025506655.1. Classification (NCBI taxonomy): domain Eukaryota; kingdom Viridiplantae; phylum Streptophyta; class Magnoliopsida; order Malvales; family Malvaceae; genus Gossypium; species Gossypium rotundifolium. The sequence goes on along the minus strand of CP106727.1, from coordinate 31,402,139 downwards.
TATCCTGGCATACAAGCACATGCAATTAGGCAAAAATGCACAAGCCCTAATTCCGGATATTACAGTCTTATTTATAGGTGACACTACACCAAAATAGACTTTTAGTGGCATTTTAATAAAAATGCCGCAAATATTATACATTAGTGGCGTTTGAAAAAAAACACCGCAAAAATTTGAGCAATAGCGGCGCTTTTCTAAAAACGCCACTAAAGATCTGGGCATTAGCGGCGCTTCCTTAAAAGCGCCGCTATAGATTTGAGCATTAGCGACGCTTCCTTAAAAATGCCGCTAAAAATGCCACAAAAGGTAAGCTTTATATTTTTTAGGTTTAGTGGCTTTTTTAGGAAAACGTTGCAAAAGGTAAGCTTTAGTGGCATTTTTTAATAAAAACGCTACTAGAAAATATATTTTATTTTAGGGTTTATGGTTTGGAATTTAAAGTTTAATGTCTATGGTTTAGAGTTTTAGGGTTTGTGATATAATGTTTATTATTTTGGGTTAAGGGTTTATGTTTTATAGTTTAGGTTTTAGGATTTAAGGTTTAAGGATACTGTTTGAAAATTGAAAAAACATTTGGAATTTACTGAGGTTCATGCCATTTTGTACTACATCCATATTATTTAATATAAGAATATAAAATGTTTTGTACTACACTAACATTGGCCACATGAATTCCCAAAAATTTGGTCTCGGATTATTGTTTAAGGTTTGCGGTTTAGAGTTTAGGGTTCGAGTTTTATGGTGTAGGATTTATGGTTTAGGGTTTGGGGTTTGTTGTTTGTGATTTAGGGTATAATATTTAGGGTCTAGGGTTTATGACTTAGGGATTAATCTTGGATTTTTAGAATATAAATCTAAATAAGATAAATGTAAATTATTATTTTAAAAAATATATATCAAAATGGGTTAAATCCCAAAATCATACATGAACAATGGTTTAGTGTGCAATTGTATACATGAACTTTAATTTGATCCAGATCTTGTAAAATATTAACACAATTATTGATATAATTAATATCATTTTTTATTTATATATTGCATACATAAAATTTATATTTATTCAATATAAAATATATTGATGTATTTATATTTTAAAATAATGTGTATGATTAAATCAAAATTAAAGTTTCAACTATACATTTAAACTACAATTAGAATTTCACATCTAGAATTACACATTAAACCAAAATTCATATATAATTACGAGATGTATCTATATCAAAATTTAGGTGTATACATATAATTAAATGCCATTTATATAAAAATCTAAACAACTAATGCAGACCATACTTTAAAGAATAATGTTGATGTAAAAAGAAAGAAAAAGAAAATCCTAAAAGAGTTGATAATGGTAATTAAATTTTAAAATTTAATAATAAAAATTTAAAATTTAAAACTTAAAAGTTAAAAATTAATATTTAATATTTTAGTTAAAAAGTTCAAATACTCAAAATGTAATAAAAATAAAAATTAAAAAAATGATAATCTCAAGACAAAAATTTTGAAAGAAAAATAAAAAATATAGGTTAGAAATGGAAAAAAATAAAATTGTGTAATAATGGCGTTTTTATAAAAAAATGCCACAAAAAATAGAGTTATAGTGGCATTTAAAAACGCCACAAAAAATAAGCTATCCTGGCGTTTTGCTAAAAAACGCCGCAAAATGTGTATCGTTTTTTCCCTTCTAAAAAACTAAGTTCACTATTCTTGTAAACCCAATTTTTATTTCTCAAACCCTAAATTTACTAAGTCCCCAAAATTTGTATCGTTGCTTCTCATCAGCAGCATTTTCTTTCTTTCTTTTGAATCACAAACCCAACTAACCATGTGGAAATTTCTACAAGCGAACCAAATTTGATATTTTCTTGCAATAAGTAACGAAGTATAAAGTGAGAGATTCTATATATATGATTCTTGTAAGGATTTATACAAGTATCTGTTTCAAAGTGAGAAGAAGATTTGGCAGGGTTTGGGTTTGGGTTTGTCAGAGGAGGAGACTTTCGGCAATTCTCTCTCACTTTCGGACTCTTTTCAACATTTTCTGTCATTCTTTTTAGCTTTGGGTATCCACAGCCATAAAAACACACGCTAGAGTAGGAAGAGAGTTTTTCCAAAAAGAAACCCTAAGTTTTCTCTGGCATTTCGGTTTTGTTATTTTGAAATTATTTGCTTCAACGGAGACTCATTTCGTATCAATCTCTTTTTAGTTTTAGCTCCATGCTTTTTTACTTGTATTTCAAAGGGTTTTTCTTAGGTTTTTGGTTTCTTTAGAAATATTGTTTCGTTCGTCTTTCGGATCTATAGATGTCGGTCTTTCTTGATTACTTTAGACGTTGAAGAGTAAGTAAGTTCTCTCCTTTTTATTTTTTCCTTTCCATTTTTAATTATTTGAAGAAAACTTTTGATAATGCTTATGCTCACATTTTGTTTTGCCTTTCGATGTAAACCAATGGATGCGTAAGATTGTGAGCAATTTATCGATGTTTATTGGATCAAATTTCAACTCATTAGCAATGCCGGATCATTGAACTTGACCCTTTTCTAACATTTTCCTCCAATAACATCATAATGTTTCATGTACTTAGTCAATAATATACCTCATTGGAAAGCTAATTTGAATATGCAACCATGGAAATTGGTGAAAAATTGAATATATATTTTGTTAACCATTTAACCCATTAGGTTTCAAGAGAAAATTGGTCGAGTTTGTGTTCTTGGGGAATCGCTTGCAGGTCTCATATGCTCCTCAATTTGAAAGCCTTGATGACACCAAAGATAAGTTAGAAGGCGTAGAAAAGAAATCATTGCAAGATTGAATTGTATGCTTATACATTACTCTAAAAATTTAGCTTTTTACGTACCTATCTTTTACATATAATTGGAAAAAGAATATCCATGTTTCAAATAGGAACGCCTTCTAATTGTAATTATATATTCTCATGCATGTTATGTTGTTATCTTTGTGATATCACTCAAAGATCTAAAGGGCATCCAGCTTCATCGCATGCTCTCTTCCAATGAGGCTCCATCACTTCCTGCTTCATCTCATCATATTCCTAACCAGATTTAGAGAAGTGGAGTTGATTGGCAGAGGATCTTTTGGTGATTTCTATAAAGCGTAAGTCTATGTCAATTTCTTTTGTTACCATTCTGCCATTCTGCTCTAGTATTTTTGGATTTTTATTTACATTTTGTTATAAGAAAAGAACTTCGCATTTAATGTAATAGTGTTACTCTTGATTGATGTATTATGTTGCATGCATTTTAACTTTATTGTCGGTGTTTAATTTAGGAGTCGCTTGGTCTTTGCTAGGAGTAAATTAGTCGTTTGATGGTAAATATTACCAATGGTACTATTGAAATTAAATATTTTAGAGTCTAACTAAGTTGAAAATACATTGTGTTCCTTTATCTTTTATGTTGTTCCCTTTGCAGCATCCCAAGCTCCTTGTGTCGTTTGCTTTGCCTTCACATAATTCTCCAGTTTATTCATGTTTATTATCGTCACCAACAACTTTGGTTTCTGTTATCCCCACTTTTCAATTGGGGCACTAAAGATCTTCCTCTCATTACCCATACTAAATGATCATTTTACAATCTTCTACTTCCAGTTTTAGCTACCCTCTTTTTCCTCCATTCCGCTGTTGTATGATGTCAAGTTTGATACTTAATTTTCTATGATTTGGGGATTATTTATAGAGGTTCCATTTTGCAAATTTGAAAGTGCATTTTGATTAACTTCCATTTACTTTGATACAGATATCAAATAGGACTTCGTTATACTGGTGGTGCTCTTGTAGAGAGTATATAGTTTTTTGATTTTGGTTATATAACTATGTAGTCAAGAGAAACATTGTGATTTTGTTCATTACAATATTTTTTTCTTTGGAGATTGCATTCAATTCCTTTGTGTAAGTTTTAAATAAAAAATTATTAGGAGTTCACTATTTATGGGCTGACTTCCATTGAAGATGCTGATACGTATTCTTTTTTTCTCTTCTTTTGTGCATGCACGGCCAATACCAACAATTCCAGTTCTTTCAATGTAAGTGCAATTTGTTTCACGCTTGTTGTAATTTATTCAAGCTTCTTGATTTGGTTTGTAAACATTTTTTATTTTTATTTTTTTGTACTGGTATGTGGGTTAAGACTTTCTAAGTATAGGAGTCATTTACATGAAATGGTTGCCTGAAGCAAATACTATGAGAACCTTTCTATTATCAATTTAATATAATCTTTCTTTCCCTTTCACAGCATTGGAGTCATTAAATTACGGATTTCTTGATGTAGGTTTTTAGAACTTGTTAGAGTAGAGGCAAATGGCAGACATTTGTTTTGCATTTTAGCCTACTAGTCTACTTGTAGTTTTAAGTTAAGATTTTACGTAAGCTTGGTGTAGTTGTACCTCAATGTTCTTGATATTATAAGAATCTCTCTGTTATGAATTTATGATAATCTTCCCTTCCTGCAGTATGAAATGGGTAATTGAATTTGGCATTCATTAACTAGTACTTCTAATTATTGTTGTCATTGCTATTAATATACTTTTTTATGCATCATTCACTTATGTAAATGTTTTACCTTGTGATGGAGCGATGAATTCTCTTTGGCTCTTTTCTTGTTAATATTTTCATTTTATTTTAGGGGTTATTTTGTATCTTTTGGGTTTGACCGCTTCTCTGTATCTCCTTTTTCTACTTTACTTATATTTTGTCTCCCTACATTTATTTTCAGGTTTTTGACAAAGCTTCTCACGGTGGATTTTCCTCGACTCTTTGTATGACCAAAGAAGATTATTTTTAGGTATCTCGGTTGCTTTGGGTTATCTCGTTTTCTTCCTGATTTTAGTTCCATGACAAGCCTCGAGATAATGTAAGTTGTATATATGATGGAAATCCTATTTACTTTTACTAGAGTTTGCTTTTGTATTGCGTATATTATGGAGTGACTTGGAAACAGGAACATTTGGCGTTGGCTTTCCTAAGGTGTCTTCTGTGTTAACTGAAATGATGCGATAAATATGCAACGTCGAGTTGGAACCTAAATAATTTCCCATGCCTACAAGGTTCGGTGTTATCTTTTGAAGGATGCGATATATCTGGAGTTCTAGTGCCATGGCTCTATGTGGGATGTGCTTCTCATCATTTTGTTGGGTAAGGCATAAAATTGCTAGAATAGCATTCCTCTTAGTTCACATGGTTAAAATAAATTAGGAAATAAATGATACCGGAACACAACATTGTCCATTCTTGTTTTTGTTATTCATTTTTAGAAATGTACAACATGCTTCTCATAAACTTGTAGTTTTTAATTTGTCTGGAAGTATGGTCCCCTATTGTTGCATGGTCCTCTATGGTTGCTTAACTGCAAAGAATTTTATAAATTTACACATTTTGTAAATGCAACCATTTACTGTAAACATTCTCTCTAACTGTGATTTTTAATGAAATATTAAACGTGAATTATACTTTCTATTCTTTTGTGTTTTAAGTTTGAATCCCTTTTTGATAATTTGACTGGTGACTCATTCATTTTCTCATTTTAACTTTATTATGGTTTGAGCAGCATGTTGAGGACCACCATCTGTATTCTCTAAACTATATGGACTTTGGTGATCCAAAATATGGTATGGAGTGCCGAGGAACTGTGCTACCTCTTTGGAGGTGCAAATGAGAAGGCCTCTACTGATTTGTTTGAAGAACAACCCGACATTTAATTGAAGGAATCACACTAGCTTCTTGTACTTTATAGTATCTTGCTTCTGGTGCATTTTGGCACATGTTTCTTTGTATATAAACTATTATCCTAATGCTTCTTTGTGTGCTGTGATAATAGTGCTGATTTTATTGCATGCTTCTCTTTGATATCTGCTCTTTTTATAATTTTATTTTTTATTTTTATGACCTTGCGGCGTTTAGAAAAGCGCCGCTAAAGATACGACTTTTAGCGGCATTTTTAAGGAAGCGTCGCTAAAAGTCATGTTTTTAGCAGCGTTTTCTATAAAATCGTCGCTAAAAGTCGTGATCTTTAGCGGCGTTTTTTAAAAGTGCCGCTAAAAACCAAGACTTTTAGTGGCGTTTTTATAAAAGCGCCGCTAAAGACCAAGACTTCTAGCGGCATTTTTTTTAAAAGTGCCGCTAAAGACCAGGACTTTTAGCGGCGTTTTTTATAAAAGCGCTGCTAAAAGTCATGATCTTTAGCAGCGTTTTTTATAAAAGCGCTGCTAAAAGTCATGATCTTTAGCAGCGTTTTTTAAAATAAACGCCGTAAATTTTAGCGGCGTTTTCTATAGCGATGCTTTTAGTGGCGCTTTTACAGTTTTAGCGGCGCTTTTAAGGCAAAAAAAAAAGCTGCAAAAAGTCTATTTTCCTGTAGTGTGAGGAGAGGGGGATAGTTTGCTAAAAATAGGAGGTTTCATCTCTTCAAGCATCTTCAAAGGGTGGCCGACCATGAATTGAGGAAATTAGGCTGATTTTTGCTCAATTTAAGTGCCACAAAAACTCAGGATTGAGACTCGGTCAAGTGCAATCTTCAGGCAAATCTCTAATTTCTTCAACATTGCAAGTACCTTGTGCAATTAAACCAAAAAGTGGCTTATGTATACAGCCAAGTGTAGCCGAAAATTAGGTTGACTTTTTCTCCAATTTTGACAGTTTTGTAATCCAACAAAGCTATCAGACCTATCCAAAATAAATCAATAAATTAGAGGACAAAAAATAAAATTTATCCAATTTAATTAATTAATAAAAACTCAAATTATTAATGAAATATCTAAAATGAATATTTAAAAATAATTTTATATTTTATTATTTAATTTAATCAATCATGGCCCACTTCATGTCTTAAAATATAATATGCTCAATTTAATATAAAATAAGCCATTTTATGCATGAAAACTATATAATAAAGCATAAAATCATATTTTAATAATTTATATATCCTAATTTCATATTTTCACATATTTCATTATTTTATTAAACAATTACTTAGTTTTCACAACAAATTTAAGTAAAAAGGTGATAAATTATATAGAAAAAATCCTATATATTTTTCCGTTTACACACCCCCCAAACTTAAATCATTGCTCGTCCCGAGTAATGGTTATGCACAACAAAACGTATTGCTAAGGAAAAATTGCTAATTGTGTGAGCAGCATCAATCTTTGTCCCATACTCATGCATTAATAACTTCATGTTCATAGAACTTCTTTATTAACAAGTAATTCATATGGAAAAGGCATGTAAGGGGGCATAAGGCATGAAACAAGGGAGATGTTTTGGAAACTTTGGGGTGGCTGAACTTTGACTTTTTGGCCAATGTACATGGACGATTTTGGGGCTAGAAGGGGTTGGCCAAATATTGGTAAGGATTAGGAGCTAGTTGGCCAAAAATGCTTTAGCAAATTAGTGCATTATTTTTCTTTTCTCTCCACAACTTCTCTCCCTAGTCGAATTTGAGCAATAGGTAAGTTTTTGTTTCTTTTGGTCATTTCATTTTTGACCATTTTGATATCATCTTTTCTCCCTAAACTCTATTCCTCTTTGTGCCGAAATCATATAGTCTTTGAGTGACATTTTCTTTGTCTTATATTTGGTCAATTATACACCAACCGCAAGACCCTTTCTTTGTTTATCTTTCATCATTGAAAACCGATACATAAACTCTCCATTTCTTCTAATTCTTTTTCTCCTTTCTTCCTTCTTGCAAAAAACTTTTAAACATTTTTCTTTCTCTCTTCCAAAATCTTTCACCATGGCCGAATGTTAATAACCATCTTCTTAGCTGAATCTTCCATTTCTCAAATAATTCTTCTCAATCATTTCTTCTATTCAAACTTTGGACAATTGGTAAGAATCCTCTTCAATTCTTTATTTTTCTTTTTCTTATTGCTGAATCCATATATTGGCTTGGGAGGGTCTTTTTGACCGAAATCATCATATCTCTCTTAGACAAATCATTTTTCGTCTTTATAGTGAAATAGAGGAAGGTCAATTACCATTTTCTCAAAGTTATTTCAGTAATCACTAGAATTCGGATCAAAACCTTCAAGGTAAGAGTTCTTCATGATTTCATGATCATCCTTTATTTATTAAGATGATTAGCAGATGGAAAGGAGTAACCGATTATTTTATATAGGGATTTATTCGTGGATCACTCGGAATTTCATGGTAAGCCTATCTATACCATTTTGTTAGGTCCACACTTTAATAGATTATTGATTTATTGAAGATCTAACGAATGGAGGCTCGTAGTAATGTGTTGAAAAGGGAAATGTAGTGGTGATCTCAAAAGGAGTGGATTGACAATCCCAACTCCTAAATTCAAACGTAGGGCCGTTTAGGTAATTCGAGACTTTCAACCGGGTTGTGGACCCTCTTCTAGTGAAAATCAATTATTCGAGGTTATTCGCAGCTTCGAGCCATTAGGCTGCTCGGGTTTTCCAACGGTTGTGAACCGTCATCCGAGATGTAACCGACAAATAGTAGTTATTCGAGATTTCGAGGGTAAAAATCTAGACCGCTTATCTTAGAATGGATTTATTATAAGTGTTAATGATTTAATTGAGCGTTAAAATATTTTTAGGTGTTGACGATCAGGAAAGTGTAGTGTTTACTGTAATTAGGTGTGTAATCTCACACCATATTTCATGGGATAGATATTTATATTGTGACTAATGGTAAATCGCTTGATTTAGTCACTTGTTAGTGAAATCGGGTAAGATGGCGTAATTATCATTATTTTGGTAGAAACTATAAAAATCAAGATAAAACTGTGATAAATGGGTCAAATGTGATATGTCAGAATAACACCCAAACTCGGCCCACGAGCCACGGTTAATTTAGAATGCCACCGTGGAAAACGTTCAAAAATTTTTGACTTAAAAGTAAAACTTAAAATTTATGGTTGTTTGTAAAACCTCGTATTTTAAAATTCCAAGTAAAACTAAGTTATTACAATTTCTCCGATTAAAAACTTTAACATATATTTTAAAGTGTAAGTTGCTAAATCATAAACTCATTTCCACATAGTAGTTTAATCATCAATCCATAATAAAATAATAACAAATACTATAAGGCCCTTATTACAATAAATGGATACTGAAAATACTGGAAATATAAATTTTATTAAATAAGGAAAACAACTTCTTTGCATCGGCCACCTCGCATCCACTCCAACCCTGGTCCGAGCTTTATGCATCACTGTAAGGTTTGATAAAAATTGGGTGAGTCAAACAGACTCAGTATAGTTATTTCACATGTCTCCACATATGGGCTTGGCCCATATCCACACATCCACATACATACATATGCATCATGAAGCCCAACCCAACCTAGTGCCCATCCATTACACCTACCTTGGCGCACACTTGCCCAAGGCAGTATACGCCACCGATCACCTAAGTGACCCCACATGTCAATATCTATGAGGTGACTCGAGGTCATCCTCAATCCACGGTGATGCACACAGCTATCATCCGCCAGGAGGTGGCACATAGCCAACACCCCACCTTGATGAAGCACATAGCTAACATCAAGCGCCAATGTAGCACAAGGCTAACATCAGACCACGTACATAATGTACACCCTGTCCTTCAATATTCATGTCCCAAATTCCCATGCATATATATCATGACAATAATATCATTTAGATGAGTATTCAACACATGCTTACCACGATTGCACATATTCATCAGTGATAATTTAATATCATAAAGTACTGACCTGATTATTCGATCACCCACCATGGGTATCCACCATCTTAGCCCTTATTTCGGCTACCATTCACATCATATCACACATATATAACAACATACACACATAAACAATCAAGAGAACACTGCAATAACTACACACCTTTTTGGTACAGTCTACTCAATCCCGAAACTCTATTCCTATCGATTTGCTCCTAAGAACCAAAGTCAGAAATCGGTCATCACTTAAACTCATAAAATGGCCTATGGCCGAATACTACAAACCACCTACTTTGCTTAACTAAATCCCGAATCACCACATAACACTTACCTTGATGAATCGAATCCTTACAATCCTCCTTAAGGCTCCTTACCGTTGGCTACACAAAAGAAGCACAATATTATGACTCTTCATACATTCGACCATCCCTTAGAAACCAAGGCCAACCATTGTTTTCGGCATACTAAATGAAGAAGAAGAGAATTCGATTGCTAAGAAAATACTTACTATACTCGAAACGATTGGAAGATTGATGAAAAGGAATGTCGACACCTCCCCCTTAAAGTCTCTAAAAGATTCGGAAACAACTCCCAAATGGAGATGGGGTAATCGGCTATAACAAAATAGGTATAGAACCGAGGTTGAGAAGAAGAAAAGGAGTGTAGATGAAAGTTAGGAGAATTCGGCAATGAAGAACAAAGGTGGAGAGGTTTCGGCTTTCTACTTCGGGTTATTAGACTTGCGACCAAGAGAAGAGAATAGAGTCCCCTTGAGATTCGGCTATGGCTTCACAAGTAAATACAATTTTCGGCTATGGTTCTAAATGGCAAGGGATATTCGGCTATGCAAGAAAGGGTGTAAAATTGGGGTTGAAAGAAAGAAAAGAATAGGTAGAGAGAGTGAAAGGAAATTCGGCACAAAGAGAATATGAGAGGAAGAATTTTCGGTAAAAGAAAATAAAATGAAGAAAAGAATAGCCAAAAGATGGTCACCCCTATTTATACTACACAATTTCGGCACACCTATTTCCTACACCCTTCAAAACTGAAAATTCACAAGCTAAAGAGTCCCACGTTTGGCCATTGCTCATCCCCCTCTCAAATCCCATTTCCTTCTCCTATCATATCCCTTAATTCTTTCCTATCATATCCCTTAATTCTTTCCTATCATATCCTTTAATTCTTTCCTATCATATCCCTTAATTTTTCCCTATCATATCCCTTATTCTCTCCTCATTTATCTCTTATCCTATCATTTAAAATGAATAAAATAAAGTCACAATTTTTCTCCTATCTTTAAAAAAAATTTAAAATAAACCAAGCTTATCCTCATCTTTCCAAAGCCCCAAAGCCGTCCAACACTTCCCCCCTCTTGACGCGAAAAACAAATGCCCACAATGCAATTTCTGCAGCTCGAACCTCCTCCTCCTGAACTCCCTTTGACGCAAGCTTTCTTGCACCCTAGGTGGCGTCCCATGCCACTTTACCACTCGGCTATTTATGTCATATACTCCCCCACAAATTTCCTTAAAGCCTCCTTAACTTAGCTCCCCTTAACTAACACTTAAAACAAAATTTCCTAAAGCACTCTCCTATACCCTAGGGTTTTAGGAACCCTAAAACTCATCCAACCATACACCGAGGCATGATATCACTTGAATTATGCATTAAACCCATAACCCCTAAATCTAGGATATTACATATGCTAAATGGGCCAAATGTGATATGTGCTAAATGGGCCAAATGTGATATGTGCTAAATGGGCCAAATATGATATGCGCTAAATGGGCCAAATGTGATATGTGATAAATAGGCCATATTGTTCGTAATAACTATATGAATGGAATATTGTAATTGGATATGCATATTATATACATGATTTGCATGGGTTGGGATTTTGATGAAGAGAAGTTCTGGTAGCTTTGCTACAAATTATCGGTGGCTCTGCCACAATAAATTACCGGTGGCTCTGCCACAATTTGATATATGGCTTAATGCCCAGTTTGGTGTGTTGGCGGCATGGGTGACTAAAGCTCCCCATAGGTGTGTTGGTTGGTACGGGTGGTGTGTAGCGGATGGAAAACTAGGTTGATTGGGAAATTGTATAACACAAGCATGTTATATATGATATTATGTTATGATTGTAAATGGGCTTTGGCCCAATAAATGCTTAATTGAATTTTGGCCCAAAGGACAATGGTAAGTGAGTTATACACCGAGTTCTAAGTAACTCACCCAGCTTTTCTTTACCTCCTCGTGTAATGATCAATGATGGAGGCTTGGTAGGGGACGACTCAATGGAGGCCATCCTACGAATAATAGGTTATTTAAATTTGAATTTCTTTTTAAGTACTTTTATTATTTTTTCTGCTTTTGTAATAAGGCCTCCGTTAAATTTTTATGGATGTTTTACTTGTGGATTTATTTTATAATATGCTTAAAATACCTAATTGGGATTATTTTACTAAAATAGAAATAAACGTTTTTCTTAAATAAACGTATTTAAAAGGGTTTTATTCTTAAATAGTTTTAACTCGGTAATTTTTCGTAGCAATATTTTTAAATTTTTGTTGTCAAATTACTTTCAATTCTTTAAATTTTCTCAAAATATTAAATCTATTTTTCCTAAATTTAAATTTATAAATTTTTACGACCCAAATTATTAGATTTAGTAATCAAACTTAGTTTCAATAACTCCACGTTAAAATGTTTTTAAAAATCCATTTTCTTTAAATCTTTAAAAGATTAGGTGTATGTTCATTTAGTGTGACATGTCAAATTTGGTCTTAACGCATAGACCGGGTTTGGGGTGTTACAGTCATCTCTAATTTTTGCATATTTCCAGTAAGTTTGTTGTTGATTGTGCATGAACTTACACATATCCATTAGAATTGACAACTCGATTTCCTTAAAGCACCTGCAGAAGTTAGCATAGGAGTTGTAGATTCAGGTTCAACACTTAGGTTGACTGGTTATTCTTCTGGCTCAACCCTTGGTTCAGGGTTTGTAGCTCCTTCAACTGGTTTAGGACTGTTTGGTTCCTCATCAGACTCTTCTTCTTCGATTTGAATCGAATTAACTTCAGTATCAAGTTCATATTTTGATTTCTTGGTATCTAGCTTAGATGGCTTTTCTTGCTCGCCTTGATTCAGCTCATGCACCTTCTCTACTAACCTTTCAAGATCATAATTTGTAATGCACCCTTCAACATATTGCCCCTTCAGATTTGCTTGTGTTTTAACATGGGCCCTTAAGCAAAGTAAAGTGATTAATGATGGGAAATAAGCACTTCCTGTCTTCTTTTTAGCACAATCATGAATCTCCTTGAGAATAATTTTCCCAACATTAATGGACTTTTCTATCAAAATTGCATATAATAAGAGCATCCCTTCCATCGAGATGGTGGAACTATGTGAGATAGGCATAAAACTGTAGAGAACGAAGTAAAATCATACATTTGATACTGGTTTTAGGTATTCCCTTCGACAGGAATGACTCCCATACTTTTTTATAATCCATTGAGATCCCAGATTTGTCACAACATCAAGCACTTATTGAAGAAAATCCCAATTGATATTGCTTATCATAGGGTAGTACTCATCTTCTTCAACATCTGGTAAATTAAACAAATCATTGGTGGATTTCTAAGTAAGAGGTACCTTTTTCTTTCAAACGATGACCTCAGTAGCATCTTGCATAGTCAAACTAGCATAGAATTCTAAAACTAGTTCATCATCGGGAAGTGAACGCGCATCAAAAAATCGTTCCCACTTGATAGCATTGATTTTCTTTCTAATCAGTGTAGGAACAACCATCAAATCATTATTTTTCAAGTCAAAACCTTTTTTCGGCATCATAGGTTGCTGCTTGAAAATTGAATCAAATCTCTCTTTCACTTCTTTATCGATCAAAATTGGGTTTCAAGAGTAGTTTTTGAAGATCTAGTTCTTTTGCGAGACATCGTATCTTTTCCTAAAAATTCGGCAAAGTTTCTGCACAAGGGAGAAAAGAGAAATCGGCAAAGTGGGTAGAACTTGCTACGACAAAAATCTTGCGACGACAAGGATGGTGCAGCGGCGATGACGGTGTTCGACAGCAATGACGGCACTTCGATAATCTCTTTGCGGCGGCAATAAGAGATTTCAGAAAAAGGGGAAGAGAACTAGGGTTTCTTTTAGGATTTGAGGTTAAAGATAAGAGGAGGTTTAAAGATTTTTAGGGTTTAAGTAAATTACATTGAGGGAAATGAAAAATAGTAAAATGAAGAGGGGTTTATATAGGGAAAAATTAGGGCAACATGTAGCAGAAGTTTAGCTACATTAGGGTTACTTGGGCGGCAAGTGTGATGGCAAGGAATGGATTTTTCCCTCCTTTTTGTTGTCTTGGGCCTCAAACTCGATCAGATTTATAAACTTACTCAAGAAAAAAAATCGATTAGTACTTGGGCCAAATTTGACCCCTTTATTAACATAAAATTTAAAATTTAAATGAACAAATAAAACTTAAAATTTTAAATTTTAATTAGAAAATTTCTTCTTAACAAATTACATTAAATTAATTCCCATGAAAGATTGGAAGGGTCATAGCGGTCCGCTTAAGTTCCAATCTCCTTAGATGTAATTAATTAAATGTAATAAGTTAAGAAAATAAGTTCTAATTATTTATTTATGTACAAAACAAGTTCATGAAAAATCAATGGTCTGTTAATTTGAATGAGGATTCAACTCGCTCAACTTTACCATCCTAGTAGTGTTTGAGACGTTGACCATTAACTTTAAATTTACCTCCGTAATTGTTGTACAATTCAATAGCTCCATAAGGATAAACTCGGTAGATGGTATAAGGTCCTTTCCATCGGGATTTAAACTTCCCAAGAAATAACTTCAACCTTGAATTAAACAACAAAACCTTATGACCTTCTTTAAACTCACGAGGTTGTATATGAGTATCATGCCATCTCTTTGATCTTTCTTTACACATTTTGGTATTCTCATAGGAAAACAACCTCAGCTCTTCCAACTCATCAAGTTGTAACATCCTTTTCTCACCGGCTTGCTTAAGATCAAAGTTCAACTGCTTCAAAGCCCAATGAGCTTTATTCTCCAACTCTAATGGCAAATGACATGCGTTTCCAAAGACTAACCGATAATGATTCATTCCTAATGGAGTCTTAAATGTTGTTCGATAGGCCCATAATACATCATCGAGCCGTGGAGACCAATCTTTTTTGTTAGGGCGTACTACCTTTTCAAGGTTACCTTTGATTTCACGGTTCACTCTCTCAACTTGCCCATTAGACTGGGTGATAGGCAGTAGCAATCTTGTGCTTCACATCATATTTTTCAAGCAACTACTTAAGTCATTTGTTCACAAAATGAGAACCTTCCTCACTAATAATAGCTATTGGTGTCCCAAATCGTGTAAACACATGCTTATGTAGGAATCGCATGACTACCTTAGCATCATTTGTAGGGTATGCTTCAGCTTCAACCCACTTGGATACATAGTCCACAGCAACTAAGATGTATTTGTTCCCATACGGATAAGGAAACGGGCCTAAGAAGTCAATGCCCCATATGTCAAACAATTCAATCTCCAAAATGTTTGTCAAGGGCATCTCATCCCTACTTGATATATTTTAAGTCCTTTGGCATTTATCACAGTTCTTCACATAAGCATAACCATATTTAAATAGTGTAGGCCAAAAGAACCCTGCTTGTAAAATCTTTGCTATAGTACGTGAACCACCAAAGTGTCCCCCACTTGGAGATGAATGGCAATGATACAAGATCTCAGCAATCTCACTTTCAGCTACACACTTTCGGATTATATTATCTGCACACTGTTTAAACAAAAATGGATCCTCCCAAAAATAAAACCGACTATCATGAAGGAATTTTTTCCTTTGTTAGCATGTCATTTCTCGAGTAATTATTCCACATAAAGATAATTGGCAAAATCAACAAACCAAGGTGTTTCATGAATTCGACTTACCTCAAATAAGTTTTCAACTGGGAAATTCTCGTTGATGGGCGCACATGATGGTTACCTCGTCTTGTTCTAACCTCGACAAATGATCAGCTATTTGATTTTCTATAACACTCCTTACCCGTATTCAATGTTGGAACAGGGCTCGAGGCATTACTGGACTTATAACATAAGCATTCACACAATTCTGAGTTATAAATTTTTGTCCAAATTAAACCCATTCATATTCAATCATAAAGTCCTTTATACGAGCCTACGAGGCCCAAAGCATGCTTTGGAAGTGGTTCGGGACTAAATTGAGAACTTTAGAAAATTTTACAAAACTTATAAAAGTTTTCATGTTATAGGGATCACACACCCGTGTGGTTCAAGGGACATGCCTGTGTGACCCTGAGACACGCCCGTGCTACAGGCCGTGTTCAAATTAGGGTGCTCTCTGACTTGTGCTACACGGCTGTGCCACACCCTCGTGTGCTAGGCCATGTGGTCAATTTAATTTTCATAATTTTTCATAAAATAGGTGAAGACTTCACACAGCTGGGGCACATGCCAGAGTTCATAGCCGTGTAGCACACACGCCGATACACACCCGTGTGCTCAATTCTGGACATTCTATTTCTCAAAATTAAGGTGCAGGGGACACACGGCCAGATCACATGCCTATGGGGCGGACCGTGTGTCACAAACGGCCTAGACACACGGCCATGTGTCTACCCGTGTGGATAAAAATAAGGCTATTTACCAAGCCATTTTCCATCCTCATTTACACTTACTCTTACTTCATGGCATACTTAGGCAACCAAAACATCCACAACCGTGGTATTAACATCACATCTACATGCTAACCTCGAACATGCATAAACATTAATATCTATTAATACAAGTCATGCAAGTTTCCACATTCATGCAAGGCATCATCATATAAATATACTTATACCAATATTAACCAATTTCAAATGGCCTTATACAAAATGAACTTCTAACCAACATAAGCCAACACATTTGGACAAATCAAATATGACACATAGCAGAATGACCAAGTCCTCTATCCATGCCATAAATCAAAATATTAACATTTAAATGGTACCCAAAATAATGGTTGATAGTATGAATGGATCTCCGACGATCTCCAATCCTAAGCTAGCCTGGTGACACTATAAGATAAGGGAAAGAAAGGGGAGTAAGATATACAACTTATTAAGTTCATATGCAAATAATAAACAACATAAATTATACATTTATCATATGTATAACATAACATGAATCGACATAAATGTCATTAAAACTTCATGAACATAACATACTCAATCATGTTCTTACCAATAGATCATCATATACTGAATCTACTCCCATTGAGTTTTCGTACATACCTACACTAACTCATAACATAATCACATACTTTCTCGTCTTTGACAGACCCTGTTGAACCATTGGAATACTATCGGATACACGGAAAACTTTGCACATAAGTGCCACATTGTTAGCCAATGCTACCACAAATCTCATAACACATATAAGCTCGCTCTCAAGCTATCCTCGGGCCTGCTCACACAAGCTGTAACACCCTAAAAATTCGAGTATTTAAATTGCATAAATTGGTGTTTAGATTTTAAAGAAAAAAATTTTTATTTTTATTTTAGTGCTTATTGAAGTCCTAGAGAGGGTAAAGCATGATTTGGAGAAGGAATAAAATTTATTAATTGAGAATTTATTGAAGTGAAACAAAGGTCATTATGACTTAAGTTAAATTAAGTGTTAAAGAGTGTCATAAGATGAGCAAATGGTAAGGTGGAGTTGGCGCATGGGTTATAGTAAGAGGGAAGAGGTTGAATCCCTTGTATAGCACCTAGATGAATTTTGTTTTTAATTTTCTCGCACATGGATAGAAAGTGTCTACCAAGAGCATATATGGAAGGTGTTGACCATGTTATTTTTGGTTAGTGTATCAATGGATTAAGGAAACAACTAACTTATGGCATGGAATCAAAAACTTAAGGAAGGATAGGGGGACATAAGGCACAAATCAAGGAAGAATTTTGGAAACAATATCTTGGCCAATGGACCATGCATATGGACTGCAATATGGCTAGGGGAGCCAATTTTTGGTGATAGTTTGGCTAGGAATTTTAGTCTTTGTTTTGGTCCTTTTTTTTTTAGTTTTGTGCATAATTTTGCAAATTCTCTTAACCTATCTCTCCTTGGCGAATTGTGCATTGGTAAGCCTTGATTATTTTGACCATTTGGTCATTTTGTTTATTGCTTTAGTACTTGTTTGTGCTTTTTCTTTGAGTGCCGAAAATCACCTATACCAAAAGCCAATCTTTTTCTTTTCTTTTTGCCATTGCTTAATATACACCTCTTAAAGCTCGTCTTTTTCTTTTCTTTTCTTCTATTCTCTTTGAAATCAAAGCAACATCATCACCATCTTTTCTTTTATTTTATTTCTTTTCAATCGAAATTCTCTCCATCTACACTCTCATGGCCGAATGCTAATGTGCCTATAAGCCAAATTTATTTTCTTTTCCTTGATCATACATAGCCGAATCTTTCATCAATTAAACAACATTCTCAATCCTTTCCTTTTGACCGTGGAAAATAGGTAACGGTTCTTTTCCATTTTCGATTTATTATTAGTGTCATGGCCGAATATCATTGGTTTTATGAGGGCCTTTTTGGATCAATATAACATTCATTCTAATAACATTTCTTTCGTTATTATTTAGTGCAATAACGGAGATCGGAACTCAAGTGATCGGGAGAATTGTAGAAACGTTGGAAACATTTTATTGTGGTAAGGAAATCACATCTTTTTAAAGCCCTTAGTACTGTTTGATATTATTTAGATCTAACTAATATCCCTTTGGATTTTGAAGACTTTCAAAATAGGGAAGAAAAGGGCGGTGGTTAGTCACGTTAAGAGGGGCGGATCCGTAAATCCCCCATTCAAACGAAGAGCGGTTTGGCGATCCGGATTTTCCACCGGTTACGGGCTATCTTCCGAAGGAAGTCCATTATTCGAAGTGGTACGAACTCTCGAGCCATTATATGTTGGTGGATTCTCGCGCTAACGAACCAAGAACGAGGAGAAGTCGAAAATCGAAGTGATTCAAAATCAAGAGGGTAAGATTTTGGATCTAGTATCGATTAAGAATATTTTTACAAAATAGTTGTCTAACGGATCAAAATATGTTTTAGATGCCGGGAGCGAGAAGGATTAGTACTATCGGTAACGAGGTGTGTAACTTCACACTCATTATTTTCTCGGTTGGATGTCAATTTCGGTATGGAAGTAAATCGAAAATGATTAGATCGGTAAAACGTAAAAATTGATATTTTGACGAAAATACGTAAAACGACTAAATTGTGAAAATTACGAAAAACCTCGAGAAATTATTCGTTATTATGTAAATTGGATGTTTCATGAAAATGGGCATAAAATACTCTAGTTCGATAAATTGGGCCAAAATACTCTAGTTCGATAAATTGGTCCAAAATACTCTAGTTCGATAAATTGGGCCAAAACACTCTAGTTCTAAATGGGCCAAAGCCCACTAAACCGCTAAATAGACAAATTGCTATATTATGTTTATGGGCCAAATGAAATGTTTATCGTTAAACCCAC
This sequence comes from Gossypium rotundifolium, assembly GCA_025506655.1. NCBI lineage: Eukaryota > Viridiplantae > Streptophyta > Magnoliopsida > Malvales > Malvaceae > Gossypium > Gossypium rotundifolium. Next base: position 31,382,838 of record CP106727.1, on the reverse strand, counting down.
CATGTTTGCATTATTAAGAAATTTTATATTTTATACACGCATAATGGCATGGGGTGGGTTATATGAAGAGAAGAATGGCCGTTGCCAAAAATCTAGTTCGGTGGCTCGCCACAATAATGGCTTATTGCCTCTAGTTCGGTGGCTCGCCACAATAATGGCTTATTGCTCTAGTTCGGTGGCTCGCCATAATTATAAGGCTTGATGCCTACGATTGGTGTGTTGGCGGGTGGGTTGACTTGATCCCCACTGTGTGATGGTTGGTACGGGGTGTTAGCGGATGGATATTAGGTTTGGGATGGGAAATACATTTTACATGCATTATTAATTATTTAATTTATGATATAATGTTGAATTCAGAATTGGGCTCAAGCCCAAAGATAATATCTTGATGATCCGCCCAATAATGGTGGTAAGTGAGTTGCATCTTGAGTTCTAAGTAACTCACCCTTTAATTTTTCCATCTCGTAATGGAAATTGATGTGGACTTGGTAGAGGATGACTTTGTGGAGGCCATACGCAAAAGAGGGTTATTTAAACTCTGAACTTTTAATAAGTATTTTTTTACTATTATGGATTATTGTAATAAGGGCCTCTATAAATAACTTGTGAATTTTATGTGTGTTTGGGATTTAAACTATACTTTGGACTTTTTTAATTATGGGCTATGATTTTATGATGTTTTTATTAAAATAAATTTGAGTTTTCAAGTATATGGAATTCTTTTATAAATATTTTATTATAGTTAACTCTTTAACAAACTACCTAAAGGTTTTTGATAATACAATGATTTTCAACTAATGTTTTCAAATATTTATCAAATTCAAATACTCTTCAAATTTTAAACCACAGAATAATATTGTAGTTTTCAACTCATTAAAGATTTAAAAATAGCTCGATTCATGTAACAAACCAAATCTAGTCTCAATGTATAGACCGGGTTTGGGGTGTTACATTAAGTGGTATCAGAGCCCAGTTTCAAAAACTCGGCTGTGGTTTGGGTTCGTAAATAATTTCGTATGAAATCATTCAAAAATCAGTATGGCACCACAAGCATCCCATGACAAGTCAAGTAAGTATTTACTACTTAATGATTACTATGATATGATCATAGGAACACTCTAGAACTTCTACTTTTAGATGTGAAAAAGCAGAGAGATTGAGACTATAGGATATGTTGCGAAAAACAACTTTATATCTCAAATCTCATAAAATATCGTTAATAAACACCGAAACAAAATTTTTGATTCATAAAACTTGTAATCAGATAAACGAACAAGCTATCATGAGCACTAGAGGACGTGGTCGTGGACGCGGTAGACGTGGCCGTGGTAGAGCCCGAGGTGCTACAACTGAAGCACCAAATCATATGCCGGAAGTGGATGCACCTGCGTCAATTGAAAGTGAAACGGGATCACGCGATCACATGGAAGAAGATTATGCATTGACTCAAGCAATGCTGCGAGTCTTGGAAAGGGTCGCTGGAACTAGAATTGGGCCAACAACTCGTGGGTCAATTTCAGAGCGACTTAAGGCAAATAATGCAGAAGTTTTCGAGGAGTCTCGTGTAGCTCAAATGTGGTTGAATACTTGGCTCAAGGCGTGGAACGGATTATGGATGATATGGAATGCACGGCTGAGCAAAAATTGAGCGGAGCTATATCCTTATTGAGAGATAAGGCGTGTCGGTGGTGGCTCACTGCTCGAGAAGGCACTCGCCGCACGATTAATCGGGAATTCTTTAAAGCCGCCTTCCAAGGAAAATACGTCGAACGAGCTATGTAGACGTTCAAGGAAGGAATTTCAATCTTGTCCAAGGAAGTAAGACCGTGGCGATATGAAGTCGAGTTTTACGTCCGAGCCGTTATGCCCAACAATTGTAGTAACAGATCACGAATGTTGTGTACGCTTTAGGATGGACTTAATGATGAGTGAGGGTTCGATTGCTCCACGACAAGTTAGAAATTTTTCGACTCTTGTGGAGAAGGCCAAAATAGCCGAGGAGGCTAAGAACTCGAAACGGCGTAACCGAGAAAATCCGAAACAAGAGAGAGACACAGAGATCCGGTTCTTTCATGAGATTCCGGAAGAAACCTCGGAATGATGAATCGCCAAGGTAGAACCCGGTAGTAAATAATCGAAGTCGAGATTGCAATCGAGTGTGGGAAAAGACATTTTGGAGAATGTTGGAGGAAAACGGGCGCATGCTACAAATGCGGTTCAATGGAACATCAGTACAAAAATTATCCTCGACGAATGGATACGACTCAAGAAGTCCGTAATAATGATGCCTGTTAGGTCGGGTAATCGGCAGCCACCGAGAGGTCGTGGACCGGTCGTGGTGGTAATGGGGCTGGTCGTGGTCAAGGTGCACCGGTCGAGGCAATGGTCCTAGGGAAATGCGAGATGCAAGATGACTGGATCGGTTTATGCGATTAGACGCCATGAGGACAAGAATGCACGAGATGTGATAACTGATACGATCTTCATTTTTGATGTACCATTATTGCTTTAATAGATATTGGCTCTACCCATTCATATGTAGCTAGTGCCATATCTGAAACCCAATTTAGAATCAAATTACCGAAAATGAGATGATGGTGATTAGTCCTTTAGGGCCGATCGGTAATTGTTAATAAAATATTTAAAGACATGCCCTTGAAAATCCAAGAGGAGGTATTCTTAGCAAACTTGATGGAACTACCTTTCGGCGAGTTCGATCTCATTCGGGCATGGATTGGTGGTCAAACATCGGCGCGAATTGGATTGTGCTTTGAAAAGCGAATGTCGATAAGAACCTCGGATGATAAGGAAGTCATAATGATTGGTGAGCGAAGGAACTATTTGGCAAATGTGGTATCTGCACTAAAGGCGGAGAAGTTAGTGCGGAAAGGATATGGAGCATTCCTAGCCTTTATCTCGTGCTTTGGATGCCAAAGAATTATCTCGTGAATGATGTGAGGACGGTGAAGGAATTTCCGATGTATTTCCAAGAACTTCCCGGTATACCTCCGGATCGGAAGTAGAATTTGGCATTGAGCTTTTGCAGAATGACTCGGTGTCCATTGCTCCTTATAGAATGGCACCAAGGAGTTGGTGAGCTTAAAGTTCAAATTCAAGAATTGTTGGATCGGGATTCATTCGACCAAGTGTGTCTCCGTGGAGTACCAGTTTTGTTCGTCAAGAAGAAGGATGGATCGATGCGTATGTGCATCGACTACAGACAATTGAATAAATTGACGATCAAGAATCGGTATCCTCTGTCGAGACTTGACAACCTGTTTGATCAATTAAAAGGAGCTTCAGTTTTCTCCAAAATTGATTTAAGGTTGGATTATCACCAGCTCAAGGTGAAAGAAGTGGACATTTATAAGACGGCATTTTGGACACGTTACGGACACTATGAGTTTGTAGTGATGCCGTTTGGACTAACCAATGCACCAGCTGCATTTATGGACATGATGAACCGAGTCTTTCAACCATATTTAGACCGGTTCGTGGTAGTGTTCATAGATGACATATTGGTTTATTCGAGAAATGAGGAGGAACATGACCAACATTTGCGGATAGTATTACTGACTACTTACGTGATAAGCAATTGTATGCCAAATTTAGTAAATGCGAATTTTGGCTAAAGGAAGTGACTTTCCTTGGTCATGTAGTATCACCAAGGAATAAGGGTGGATCCTCGGAAAATTGAGGCTATTCGGATTGGAAACCACCAACATCGATGGCTGAAATTGGAGTTTCTTGGGTTTACTGGATACTATAGACGTTTTGTAGAGGGGTTTTCGTTGATAGTTGCACCCTAACTAAAGCATTGAAAGGGAGCTCGTACATCCGGACCGAAAAGCGACAAGAGAGTTTGAGAAATTGAAGAAGATCCCACGAAGCTCGGTTTGATTCAACCAGGTGGAAAAGAATTCACTGCTTATTGTGATGCGTCTCACACGGGTTTGGGTTGTGTGTTGATGCAAAATGGAAAGGTGGTGGCCTATGCTTCTCGTCAATTGAGACCACACAAGTAAACTACCCTACCCATGATTTGGAGTTAGTGCCGTTGTCTTTGCTCTAAAGATTTGGAGGCACTATCTCTATGGTGAGAAATCTATAATCTACACGGATCACAAAAGTCTTAAATACCTCCTTACCCGTAAGGAGTTAAATTTGAGATAAATAAGATGGGTAGAATTGTTAAAGGATTACGATTTCTCAATCGAATACCATCCCGGAAAGGCTAATGTGGTAGGCGACGTTAAGTCGTAAGACCGTATCTGAATTAAGAACTTTGTTTGCCCATTTGAGTCTCAGATGAGGATGGCGGTTTGTTAGCGAGAACTTGGTGAAACCTCGTGGTGGAACAAATCAAGGAAAAAGCAGACATCGATGATGAAGTTGGGACCTTTACTTGACAAGTTGAAAATGGTGAAATTGAAGATTTTGGAATAAACACGGAGGATGTTGTGCTTTCGAGGAAGAGTACGCATGCCTAAGGACTCGAGATCTAAGGCAATCGATTCTACGGAGGCGATAGTAGCCCTTATGCTATGCATCCGGAGGAAATAAGATGTATCGAGATCTCCGTGAATGATATTGGTGGCGAGGTTGAAGCGTGAGATTTCGAATTTGTGGGCAAATGTTTGACTAGTCGACAAGTGAAGGCGAACATCAATTACCGTCTGGTTGTATAAAGATTCCTCTTTGGAAATGGGAGAGGATAACTATGGATTTTGTTAGTGGGTTACCGTTAACCCTACTAAGAAAAATTACATTTGGGTAATTGTTGATCGGTTGACTAAGACCGCTCATTTCCGCCGGTTTCATGCATTATTCATTGCGAAGTTGGCGAAACTATCGTATTCGAAATTGTGAGGTCGCATGGGGTACCTGTATCTATTATATCGGATAGGGACCCTAGGTTTACATCACGATTCGAAAGCTCGCATGAAGCCTTGGGGACAAAGTTGAATTCAAGATGACTTTTCATCCTCACCGATGGTCGATCGGAGAGTAATTCAGATATTGGAAGATATGTTAAGAGGATGTGTAATCGACTTGAGGGTAGTTGGGAGGATTATCTACCATTGGCGAAATCACGATAACAACGACTATCGGTCCTAGCATTCAGATGGCACCTTACGAGGCATTGTATGGTCGTAAGTGTCGTTCTCTATTTGTTGGACTGAGTTGGGCGAAAGATAGATGTTAGGTCCTGAGAAGATATCTGAGACAGAGGATAAGGTAAAAGTTATTCGAGCATGGTTGAAAGAAGCCTCAGATAGATAGAAGTCGTATGCAGATCTGAAGCGAAGGGACATCGAGTATAGTGTGGGGGATCAAGTTTTCTTGAGGGTCTCTCCTTGGAAAAAGATCTTCAGGTTTGGAAGGAAGGGCAAGCTGTGTCCTAGATACATTGGACCTTATCATGTCTTTGAAGCGTGTTGGTCCATGGCATATCGATTGAGTTACCTCGAGTTGGATCAAATTCATAATGTTTTTCATGTCTCCATGTTGAGGCGTTATAGATCAGATCCTTCGCACATTATACCGGTAGAAGAATTGGAGCTGAATTTAGATTTGTCTTTTGAAGAAGAACCAGTGGAAATCCTAGACCGAGATGTCAAGGTACTAAGGAAGAAAATCGTGCCGTTGGTCAAAGTTCTATGGCGTAACCACAGTGGAAGAAGCTACGTGGGAGCCGAGGATGCAATTCACAACAATACCTCACCTTTTTCAACCGTGTAAATTTCGAGGACGAAATTTTCTTTAAGGAGGGTAGAGTTGTAACACCCTAAAAATCGAGTATTTAAATTGCATAAATTGGTGTTTAGATTTTAAAGAACAAAAATTTTATTTTTATTTTAGTGCTTATTGAAGTCCTAGAGAGGTAAAGCATGATTTGGAGAAGGAATAAAATTTATTAATTGAGAATTTATTGAAGTGAAACAAAGGTCATTATGACTTAAGTTAAATTAAGTGTTAAAGAGTGTCATAAGATGAGCAAATGGTAAGGTGGAGTTGGCGATGGGTTATAGTAAGAGGGAAGAGGTTCAATCCTTGTATAGCACCTAGATGAATTTTTGTTTTAATTTTCGCACATGGATAGAAAGTGTCGGCCAAGAACATATATGGAAGGTGTTGACCATGTTATTTTTGGTTAGTGTATCAATGGATTAAGGAAACAACTAACTTATGGCATGGAATCAAAACTTAAGGAAGGATAGGGGGACATAAGGCACAAATCAAGGAAGAATTTTGGAAACAATATCTTGGCCAATGGACCATGCATATGGACGGCAATATGGCTAGGGGGGAGCCGAATTTTTGGTGATAGTTTGGCTAGGAATTTTAGTCTTTTGTTTTGGTCCTTTTTTTTTAGTTTTGTGCATAATTTTGCAAATTCTCTCAACCTATCTCTCCCTTCGCCGAATTGTGCATTGGTAAGCCTTGATTATTTTGACCATTTGGTCATTTTTGTTTATTGCTTTAGTACTTGTTTGTGCTTTTTCTTTTAGTGCCGAAAATCACCTATACCAAAAGCCAATCTTTTTCTTTTCTTTTTGCCATTGCCGAATATACACCTCTCTTAAAGCTCGTCTTTTTCTTTTCTTTTTCTTCTATTCTCTTTGAAATCAAAGCAACATCATCATCATCTTTTCTTTTATTTTATTTCTTTTCAATCGAAATTCTCTCCATCTACACTCTCATGGCCGAATGCTAATGTGCCTATAAGCCAAATTTATTTTCTTTTCCTTGCTCATACATAGCCGAATCTTTCATCAATTAAACAACATTCTTAATCCTTTCCTTTCGACCGTGGAAAATAGGTAAGGGTTCTTTTCCATTTTCGATTTATTATTAGTGTCATGGCCGAATATCATTGGTTTTATGAGGGCCTTTTTGGATCGATATAACGTTCATTCTAATAACATTTCTTTCGTTATTATTTAGTGCAATAACGGAGATCGGAACTCAAGTGATCGGGAGAATTGTAGAAACGTTGGAAATGTTTTATTGTGGTAAGGAAATCACATCTTTTTAAAGCCCTTAGTACTGTTTGATATTATTTAGATCTAACTAATATCCCTTTGGATTTTGAAGACTTTCAAAATAGGGAAGAAAAGGGCGGTGGTTAGTCACGTTAAGAGGGGCGGATCCGTAAATCCCCCATTCAAACGAAGAGCGGTTTCGGCAGTCCGGGATTTTCCACCGGGTTGCGGGCCATCTTCCGAAGGAAGTCCATTATTCGAAGTGGTACGAACTCCCGAGCCATTATACGTTGGTGGATTCTCGCTAACTAACCAAGAACGAGGAGAAGCGAAAATCAAGTGATTCAAAATCAAGAGGGTAAGATTTTGGATCTAGTATCGATTAAGAATATTTTTACAAAATAGTTGTCTAACGGATCAAAATATGTTTTAGGTGCCGAGGAGCGAGAAGGATTAGTACTATCGGTAACGAGGTGTGTAACTTCACACTCATTATTTTCTCGGTTGGATGTCAATTACGGTATGAAAGTAAATCGTAAAACGATTAGATCAAGAAAACGTAAAATTGATATTTTGACGAAAATACGTAAAACGACTAAATCGTGAAAATTACGAAACGCCTCGAGAAATTATTCATTATTATGTAAATTGGATGTTTCGTGAAAATGGGCATAAAATACTCTAGTTCGATAAATTGGGCCAAAATACTCTAGTTCGATAAATTGGGCCAAAATACTCTAGTTTGATAAATTGGGCCAAAACACTCTAGTTCTAAATGGGCCAAAGCCCACTAAACGCTAAATAGACAAATTGCTATATTATGTTTATGGGCCAAATGAAATGTTTATCGTTAAACCCACCATGTTTGCATTATTAAGAAATTTTATATTTTATACACGCATAATGGCATGGGGTGGGTTATATGAAGAGAAGAATGGCGATTGCCAAAAATCTAGTTCGGTGGCTTCGCCACAATAATGGCTTATTGCTCTAGTTCGGTGGCTCGCCACAATAATGGCTTATTGCCTCTAGTTCGGTGGCTCTGCCACAATAATGGCTTATTGCCTCTAGTTCGGTGGCTTTGCCACAATTATAAGGCTTGATGCCTCACGATTGGTGTGTTAGCGGGGTGGGTTGACTTGATCCCCACAGTGTGATGGTTGGTACAGGGGTGTTAGCGGATGGATATTAGGTTTGGGATGGGAAATACATTTTATATGCATTATTAATTATTTAATTTATGATATAATGTTGAATTCGTAATTGGGCTCAAGCCCAAAGATAATATCTTGATGATCCGCCCAATAATGGTGGTAAGTGAGTTGCACATGAGTTCTAAGTAACTCACCCTTTAATTTTCCATCTCGTAATGGAAATTGATGTGGACTTGGGCGAGGATGACTTTGTGGAGGCCATAACTGCAAAAGAGGGTTATTTAAACTCGAACTTTTAATAAGTATTTTTTACTATTATGGATTATTGTAATAAGGGCCTCTATAAATAACTTGTGAATTTTATGTGTGTTTGGGATTTAAACTATACTTTGGACTTTTTTTAATTATGGGCTATGATTTTAAGATGTTTTATTAAAATAAATTTGAGTTTTCAAGTATATGGAATTCTTTTATAAATATTTTATTATAGTTAACTCTTTAACAAACTACCTAAAGGTTTTGATAATACAATGATTTTCAACTAATGTTTTCAAATATTTATCAAATTCAAATACTCTTCAAATTTTAAACCACAGTAAATAATATTGTAGTTTTCAACTCATTAAAGATTTAAAATAGCTCGATTCATGTAACAAACCAAATCTAGTCTCAATGTATAGACCGGGTTTGGGGTGTTACACAAGTCGAACGAGACGTAATTACATGATGCTTTGCTCACACAGTCGTCGGTATCCGTAACATATGTCGGTATACTGATCGTTGTATATCAGAGTTTTAAAATTTATAAAGAGAAAGATCAAACCTAGAAAGTAACTCTGACAACGATTAAAGGCAAGTGTACCTATCGAACAGTAGTATAGCTTAGGCAAGGCCGGATTGTCGAACCCAAAGGAACTAAAAGTACTAATACTAACTTTCTTTTTATTATTTAGCCTTAAAATTATAGTGAAGTTGCTTTAAACTAAATTAAACTAACAACTACTACTCTAAAGACACAAAGACAAAAGAGTGAATTGGGAAATAACTTTAGGAAAAACTCAGTTGATCACGACGATACCGTCAGGAAGAATCCACCTAGACTTCACTTGTTATTTAACCCCTGAATCATATGATTTCTTTACTTAGCTTGATCCGTAAGACTCCCTAACCTATATTAAACCCTCTCTCGAGGCAAATAATGTCTGACCCTAGGTTAATTAGTGGAACTCTCGTTCGCTTATAATAACCCCCTAGAATAGTAGTAAATCGATCAATGGACTCCCATATTAGGTTTTACCCTAATCCCGCAAAATCTCATCACCCTATCTCTAGGCGTGCGATCAACTCCGCTTAATTATACTAGATCTACTCTTAGGCAGGGTCTATTCCTCCTCTACCTAAGCACATCAAATTAGATTAAGCAACATAATTAAGAACAAACTAAGTACTTATCATATAAATCAAAAATCAAATAACAAGATTCATTCTAGGTTCCATCCCCTTCAGGTATCTGAAGGGTTTAGTTCATAACAAAATAAGAAAACATCTCAAGAGAAAAGATAAAACAAAACATAAGAAATCTCTAAAACTCCCTAAAGGAATTGAAGGAGAGATCCTCCGTCTTGAGTAGAACTCCAGCTTCTTGAGATGGATCAACTGCTATCTTCGAGTAATTCCTCAATGAAAGCTCCGCGTAAGGCTTCGCCAAATCACACCCTTAGAATAGTTGCCTTGGGGTGTTTATATAGGCCTTGAGATGCTTTACTTGGCTTCTAAGTATCTCCTTTAAGTAGAATTACTATTAGGGTGTTTAAGTAGACTTAGGAGTATGTTTCTTCACCTTCAAGCATCCAATTCCGTGTGAATTACTCTTTCCCGTAGCAGAGGCATGCCCATGGCACACGCCCGTGTAAGTCGTGGGCAGGCCGTGTTTAGGCTTGCCGATTGGGGCACGGCCATGTAAATCGGGGTTGAGGCCATGTTCTAGATAATTTTCGAGGCACGGCCGTGTGGCTTATAGTCCAGACCGTGTCGATTTCGTGAGTTGGCCCAATTTGGTCTGTTTTGAGCCCGTTTTGCTTTCTTTTTATCCTTGGGTGCTTTCCTGGGTATAAGACATGAAAAGAAAGGGTTAAGAGCAACTTTTTACATAAATCAAGGATAAATCATCCAAAAACATACTAAATGTGGGATTAAAATATGTTACTTTTACGGTTTATCAAATACCCCCACACTTAAGCGTTTGCTTGTCCTCAAGCAAAATTCTCAACTTACAATTAAAACGAACTTTCCAAAATTCATAATTCCTATCGAAAATGTCTCATCATAATTCATAGATAATTTATACATGGATAATTTAACTCAAAGAACCCTAAAGATTCAATCAAGATAAGTCACACCTTTGTAGTACGAAAACATAGGTGTCTCTCCTTATCTAAGTAATTACCTTTAATTCAAAACCGACAAGGATTGACATCCTCATAAAAGATTCACTCAAATCACTCAAAGTGTTTAAGGTTCAAGAATAAGCATTCATAAGTCGACCCTGAAAAGTTAATCCCATAGGCTTGCCTGAAAATCAAATCTCCACCACTGTATATGAGATGATACACAAATCAAAAGGTATTTATTAGTTGTTACAGGGCTAGGGTTAAAGGTGTGGATACAGGCTGAATTAGAAGGTTAGAATCGAGACTTGACCTGAAAAATTACCTACTAGAAATATGTAATAATATGAGTGATTACATCAATTGAAAACTAATAATACTATTATTGATAATTCTATAATGCGAGCTCTTCTTCAACAATTGGAATTTAAACGTATGAGCTGAATTAATCGCGTAACTTAATACTGAATATACTTTGAATTTTTTTTTAAGAACAAACTAAGTATTACATAATAAATGGTAAATGTAACTACTGAACTAATATAATTCGGTAACTTAATCAAATCAAACCTCGATTAAAGGGTAGTCAAAAAGGAAGGGTGATATAAATACAAAGGGTCTTTGGGTTAATGTTAGTGGTTAAGTCAATAAAAAGGGTTGTTAGGATTCAACGGGGTTTACTAGGGGTTAATTGTGAAGGTACGCTTTTTAGTGGAGTAAGTCGGTTAAAACCTAGGTGCCTCTATCATCTTTGTATATCAAATCAAAAAAGTGTGGTCTCAATATGTATAAACGAGGCAATTTCTAAAATAACAGTTTAAAGTTGACACACTAATAATCAATAAAGTGAGCAAGAAAAGAATATATGCTCTATAAGGCTCAAAATCTCACAAAAATTGTGGGTGTTTTTGACATCAATCCCTATAAATTTCAAACTTCAAAGTAATACTAAAATTCAATTCAACGACCTATTAATTTTAATTTTTAGAAAGTAGACTTATCATGCTCAATTCTCCAGTATCCTTCAGATTTAATCATCAATGCACAATTAACTATGACTTACTCTAAAACATATCAATACAAATCATAAATCAACAGAAATTTCATCCTAATTAGTAATATGAGAAAAATACTTAAAAACAAGACTAAATTCAGGAATTTGAGAATAATGCAAAAAGTTTGACACTTCTACCCCCATACTTAAGATGTACATTGACCGCAATGTACAAATATGGATAATGACAGTTAATATATAATCAAAAGATAAGAGGGAAAGTGTCACTTCCTGAATTACAGAAAAGATCCTTGGAGGATATGGAAAGTGTATGGCGTTAGGTGACTTATTGAATTTTTCCTAGTTGTGCATTTGTGTATGTGGAGTGTATAATTTATTCTGCAAAATCACTGGTTAATGATCTTGTTAGGGATGCTTGAATAGTTAGATAGCCAATGGTAAATTTTTGTAATACTAATAAAAGTTCAAATTAAAAACAACTCAAGATAAAAACTTAAAATAAAGAAAATAAAATGAACGATAACGAATTAAAAGGACTCAGAGGTCCTCATCATTGGTTGGGTCCGATGGTGGTGCTGGTGATGAAATGTGGAGGTGTTGGAAAATTTGTTGAAGAGTTGCGTCTAGTCCATCAAAGCACCGAGTGTTTTCAGCGAAGTACAGCTCGAACCGGTTGAGTCGTGTAGATATGTTTGCTAGTGATGGTGCTGCTCAAAACTTATACTAGCTCAGATTCTGTGCTTCTTCTGATGGTGGTGGGACATCGTCAGAATGTCCTTGTCCTCCCCCTTGTTTGTGGGTGTCTTTAGTGTGTACTGAGGGGGGTCGATCCCTCGACGTTGTTTGATTATTCTCATGTGTAGCATCGTTTGGATGCCTTGAGGTACCATGTTGCCCATCAGTGTGATGGAGGTGGTCTGAGCCTCAGTGTCAAGAAGGTTGAAGTGTCGAGCTAGCCTTGTGATGTACGGCCCCATTGATAAAATCCCCTCCTATGTTGGTCTGTCTGATGCTAAATTGCGCATGCAATGAAATATGCCAATTCAAAAAAATGTCCTTCAGACATGCATGATAGGAAGTAAACGTCTTGCTTGTTTATGACGCTGGTGCTCTCTCTGCGTCCTGCGAATATACCTTAGATCTGGGGGAAGTGCCGTCACCTTAGAGCGACTGGGGTCGTAGTTGCTTGTAGTGGGACATAGGTTGCGCCAGCATTCGCGCGGGGTGCAGTGGAGTTTATGGTTCAGTTTGGATAGTGGGTTTTCTTCTATGAATTCTGACGTATAAAGTCTGAGAGTCTCACCGAATTGTGGTACACTCATTTGACGTATTGAGCCTCCTAGCCTAAATTGGATAGCATCCGGTCGTCAAACTAAGTCGTCACTGTTTGCAGTGTGAAGGTGGTGTAGAATTCTAATGTAAGCTCCAAGTATGTGGGCTCGTTGATTGAGAAGAAGTGTTCCCATGGTTCGGTTGAGAGAAGGGCTCGGATATCGAATGTGAGCCCAACTTGCTGCACTGGGTTCCAGTCAATGCGCCTACCGGTGCCTAGGGGTCTATCCCAGATTTCTTTGTACCGTTCTTTCTGAGTTGCTTGCAAAAATCTGAGGAATAGGTGTCGAAGCTTGGTAGAGGCACTTGCAGAGGATGATCCGGGCCCCTTTCTTTTCTTGCTTAGGGCTGATCATTTGATTCGGAATGTTGACATGGTTCCTGAAATTTTGTAATTACATATAAAGCAATTTCTTTTTATCGAGCTTCATCAATAGCATAGCCATCATATGCCACACTAAGTCAAGTAAAATTTGAGAATTTATAATTGTGAGCATGTTAATCCGCAGGAGAAAAATTTTCTCGAGACAATAGTGGGCAGAGCAATGTATGAATTTTAAAATTCAAGAGAAATATAAAATCTAGCAACCAATAAATATCATGGGGACTAAAACAAATTTCCTAAATAAAATCATGATTTTAAACTAAATCTAAACAAAAATCTGAAAATAACGAAGAATGCCATAATGTTTATCAGAGATTAAGTTAAGAACAGGGAACTAGGGATAGTGTGAGACGGTCAACACGAGCGAAGCACGGAGGTGGTGTGGGCTCTGCTACACTAACACGGCGGTGGTGTAGGCATGGCACTTGGTAGCACGGCTGTGGTAAGGGTGTGTGGATGGTTCTCGGGTGGTTTTTGGAGAAAAAGCACCGGTAGGTGGTTTTAGGTGGAGGGGAATTGTTGTGCGGCCTGATTTGAGGAAAGGGGGTTAAAACTAATTTTAGGGTTAGGTTTTGGGGGGATGACAGTTAAATTTTATATATAGAGGGGGGCACGGTCCATCGCCACGCCCGTGCACTTTTGAAAATGCCCGTGCTTTTCGTGATTTTGGGTTTTAGGCGCGTTCAGGTAGATTTTCCACGGTCGTTAACACACCCGTGAGTTTAGTCACACGATTGGTTTGAACGGGCGTGTGTAGCCCGTTCTCTTCAAGTCATTGACCTCGGACGGTTGTAAGACATAGGCATATTCTTCCCGTTGTGTGTAAGTCAGTAGCTTCACATGGTCGTAGGGAACAGCCGTGTGTATCCGGTGCTTGATAAGTCAGTAACCTCGCACGGTTGGAAACCACGACGCGTGCCTAGTATCGCAGCCTGTTGTTGGGAAAGAAATTCTTCTCTATTTATGCACGGTACTGGCACGTCCGTGGTTTATCCCCTTTCTTTCACACGATCATGGGCACGCCCGTGTTCAAGGCCGTGTGAGTTAACACCTGCTCTTTTTATTAGACTAATTTACTATAGAGTTAGATGCTGAATAAAATTAAATGAAAAATAAAATATTAGTAAATTACTGCTCGGTTGCCTCCCGAAAAGCGCTTGTTTATAGTCTTAAGCAAGACTTTCCCTATTTTCGGTTCTAAAAGAGGGTTCATGGAGTAGAAGCTCCTCTCTTATATCTCTAAAATCTTCACCATTATAAATTTTGAGTCAGTGACCATTTACCTTGAATGTGCCCTTAGTGGGGTGAGTTACCTCGATTGTGTCGTATGGAAAAATTATTTTGATCATGAATGGGCCTGATGATCTTGATTTTAGCTTCCCAGGGAATAATTTAAGCCTTGAGTTGTATAGTAGGACCAGGTCCCCTACTTCAAATTGTTTTGACTTCTTTAAACGAGAATAGTGGCGTCGCTTTGTTGCCTATTTGTATAGTTTTGAGTTCTCGTAAGCCTCAGCTCTCCATTCGTCTAGCACGTTCATATGCATCATTCTTTTTTTCCTGCAGTTCTAAGATCAAAATTTAAAAATTTTATGGCCCAAAAAGCTTTGTGTTCTAACTCGAAGGGTAGATGGCAGCTTTTCCCGTATACAAGTTTGTATGGGGATGTCCCTAGAGGTGTTTTAAATGTTATTCTATAGGCCCATAAATTATCATCTACTTTAACTGCCCAATATTTTCTATTTGATTCAACCGTTTTTTCTAGAATGCACTTAAGTTCTCATTTTGCCACCTCAACTTACCCACTAGTTTGAGGATGATATGGAGTGGATGTCCTGTGATATATTCCATATTTTTTTAAGACTTTTTCAAATTGAGTATTATAGAAATGGGTACCCTATCACTAATGATGGCTCTCAGTGTGCCAAATCGAGAAAATAGTTTCTTGAGAAACTTGACTACTACCCTAGCATCATTGCTAGGTAAAGCTTCTGCTTCTACCCATTTTGACATGTAATCGACTGCTACTAGGATGTACTTGTTTCCAAACGAACTAAGGAATGGTCCCATAAAATCTATACCCCATACATAAAATATTTCACATGACAACATATATGTTTGAGGCATTTCATCACATTTAGAAATATTACCTGTTCTTTAGCATCTATCACACGAGGTATCATACCTGTTGGCATCTTTAAATAGAGTGGGCCAATAAAAACCTGATTCGAGAATTTTGTGTGCTGTCTTAATACCACTGTAGTGTCCTCCTGAGGGTCCTGAATGGCAATGCTCCAGGATTTTGCTTGCTTTCACTTTTGTAACGCATCTTCTAATTACCTGATCTGAACATATGCGGAAAAGAAAAGGATCTTCCCAAAAATAAATTTTCACATCAGCAAAGAATCGCTTTTTTTGGTGATGTGTTAATTTCCTTGGCAAGATATTAGCTGCTAAATAATTCGCAATATTTGCAAATCATGGTACCTTAGAATGCTTTATAGAAAAGAGTTATTCTGAAACACCCATACCCGCCCACGAGAATGGACGGATCTGGTATGTTCCTAAAGTAAACCGATTTCAAACATTTGCTATACTTAGAGAAAACCGTAAATTTTTAGAAAAGCTATTATTTTGAGTTGGGCTTAGATTAGAAACCCATTTATTTGATTTTGTAAGCCCATTTAATTAAATACATCCAATGTAGTTCTTAGCATGAAACTTAACAGTAAGCAAACATAAAGTATAATCCACTGGGTCTTAAGGCCTTATTACATCAAGTAAAACCCAAGATAGAATAAAAGTAACTAAAAATAAAATTAAGTCCAAATTAAATGAAATTTTTCGCATGTAGCATGGCCACCTCATGGTCCACCGGCCCGGTCCGTCATTGCTCATCACCTGAAAAATAATTCCCACAATGGGGTGAGTCAATAGACTCAATGTGCACACAATACTAACATTCAATAAATCAGGCATTCATGTTTAAATCATCAAGTCCATATAATAATGAAATTATGATGCATCCCAACCCAATCCTAATGGTCCATCCGCTACACACCACCCGTACCTGCCATTCACACCGTGGGGACTAATAAGTCAACCCTCCATCCGCTACTCTCCACGTTGTGTCATTAGACACTATAATCAAATTTAAACGTTGTGTCATTAGACACTATTGTAACCGAAGTTACCAAAATTTCGCAATGTGACCGTAGTCAACATATTTCGTTGGTGAGACCGAAGTCAACACCTTCGTTGGTGAGACCGAAGTCAACACCTGTTCTCCCCCTTTCACATAAATCCCGAATGCCCCAAAACATATATATTGCATAACTTAAATTCATGTTCATATTCATATATTCGCATGTTATTAAATAACATTTTTCACAATCCTATCAGAAGTAGGAAACATACCTGGGTACTTTTTGCCACATTTGTGGTACATAGCCACATTCACATTATTATTCATATCATATATTAAGATATTTAGCCATATAATATCGAAGGATAGTAAGGGTACACACCTGATTTGCTTAATAGATTCCTTGAAATCCCGAAGAACGATCTACCGATCTAGATCTTTATCTCCTAAATTCGGCCAAATATTAAAACATATTCACAAACCTATTTGGCTTAAAACCAAATCCTAGTAGGATTTGTATTACTTACCTTGTTGTCAATTCAATACTAATCGAATCCCAAATCTATGCTATGCTCCTCCTTGTATTCGCCAAGCACTAAATCTCATCCGGGGTTAGTTTCGACTTTTAAACAAACAAGAATTAGATCTAATTATCAAAATAGGCCTTAGCCGAAAGCTATAGACACTTACCTTGTGGATTTTAAATCTGAAACTCACCGAATAACTAGGGAACATGTGGCCTATGGTGTACCTTCTGAAAAGAACTTCTCCTTCCTTGTAGCCTACACTTAGTAAATCCCGAAAGATCTCTTCAAAGTTTCGCAACCATGAACAAGAATGGATTAGCCCTAGATTTCGATAAGTCTAAAATATAAAAGAAATCAAACCAAACTTAGATCTTACCCTTATTTGAAGGAATCGATTGCACCTTCGCTCAACCTTCAGAAATTCGGCTTAGAGACTTGATGAACAATCGGCTATGATTCCCTTATGTATTCGATTTCAAAGATGAAAGAAGAGAGGAATAATAGGCTTAGAAGGAATCGGCTAGGAGGCTAAAAGAAAAGAAGAAAAAGAATGGATGCTCAAGAAGAATATTTGGCGAAAGAAAGAGAGAGGAGAATGAATAATGAATGGCCCTAGTCTCATCCTTTTATAGCCGAAATTACTAGGCCAAGAATCCTTAACTTGGCCACCACTCTTCCTTATTTTCCTAATTAAAGAATAATTCTTCATTTATCTCTTATTATTCACATATTTATGTGAATAAAACTCCTTTATTTATCTCTTATTATTCACATATTTATGTGAATAAAACTCCTTTATTTATCTCTTATTATTCACATATTTATGTGAATAAAACTCCTTTATTTCTCTCTTATTATTCACATATTTATGTGAATAAAACTCTTCCTTTTCTAGAAACCCATGCCGTCCACCTCATTATTTCGGAAGCAAAAATAAAGCCTTCATTATTTGCTTCTGGATGACTCAAACTCGAGCCCAAAACCTCTTGTATTTGGGCCATTTCCTAAGACCTTAGGTGGCATCTTGAGCCACATTTCCAAGTTCGTTATTGGGGCAAATGTCATGTCTCAGATATTTTAGGGTCACTTGGCCCTAAGTTCCCTTTGGCTCAAATTCGACATTCGGGTCATTTTAAGTTTCCTAAAATTTTCATGACTCAGATTTTCCGTGTTTCCAAAATGTTTAGGTTTCCAAAATGTTCGTGTTTCCAAAACGTTCGGGTTTCCAAAATGTTCGTGTTTCCAAAATGTTCAAGTTTCCAAAATGTTCAGGTTTCCAAAATGCTCAAGTTTCCAAAATGTTCAAGTTTCCTATTTTGGCTTGGTTTCCAAAATGTTCACTTTCCTAATTTACTTAGGTTTCCAAAATGTTCACTTTCCAAAAATGTCTAAGTTTCCAAAAGTGTTCATTTCCATTTCCATTTCCATTTTCATGCATTTCTAGATTTCCAAAAGTATCAAAAATTTATTCATAGTACTTGAAACTTGTCATTTCATACAATTAAACTGAAATGCATAGGCCCTATTCAGATGTTACGCTTCTACCCTCCTTAAAATAATTTCGTCCTCGAAATTACTTCATCGACAACGTACAATCTTTATCACCAAGACTATGCTTACGCTGCAACTCTGATCTTAATAGAACCATCATACTTTCTAGGCACAATCTCTAAGTTCACATCCCTTAGAACTCATTTTCTAACGTCGCGATTTAATCGATTTAAAAGTTTTATACATTAGTACTTGTTTCACTTTATTACTCATGAAGAAATTTTATGAAAAGAGTTTAGGAGTGGTTCTTCGTATTCATACATGCACACGCCTTTTCATCCATTCATACATCCATCAAACAATTATGAACCTTAGTTCATTCAGAGAAACATTGTAGTTTTTCCTTTGTTGTTGTTTTACCACTACCCGGGGTATTTTCGTAATTTGTCCTACTGTGGTATTTTCGTAATTTGTCAAAATAAGGTTCCTTGGTGTTTTTGTCACAAAGTATTTTGGAAATTTTAAAGTTCTCGGGGTATTTTGGGAGAATTTTTGAAATCGAGGGTATTGCGTAAATTTTTGGACCTTGGGGTATTTTGGTAATTTTTCCACAAACCGGTAAATTGTAAAATTTTAATAAATCGTGGATATTTCAGGAGTTGCAAAATTTTGAGGGTTCTTTTGTGAAATTTATTTTCCAAAATGATGAAGTTGCAAAATTTTGGAAATCGAATCATTTTGGAAATTTTGGTAAGTTAGGGGCAATTTTGTAATTTTCCAAAATCACGGTATTTTGATAGTTTGCAAATTAGGTTTTGGACTTTTATAACATAATGAAATTTTGGCAAAACTATTGAGTAGTTGGACATTTTATAAACCAAGGGCATTTTTGTAATTTTACCACTAAGGGTATTTTAGTAAATTTGTAAATCAAAAATATTTCGTGAAAATTTATAAAATTATTTTTTCCAATCAAGAGGGTAATTTAGAAATTTTAAAATTAGGGTTTCCATAAAAATACTGCTAGTCCCTTTCGGGTTTTAGTTATTGGGTTTAGCCTGTGACTAAGTTCTCTTGGTTAGGGTGAACAGTTTACTACGCACTGTAGGATTCGAGTAAAGAGGAGGTGAGTCACTAGGACCGCTTAAATACCAAGCTCTTCTGAATCCACTCCTAGACATCGCACAACAGCCTTACCACACCCTAGCTCGATGACTTAATCACAGTTTGTCTAGTGTATTAAGTCTTATGTATTTGTGTTTGAGTAGACTAATCCTGGGGTTCATGTTCCTATCATGCTATTCTACGCTCCATTCCTTTTCTACCCTTCTATAATTCACATAATCACACAGATAGTTAGGGTACTTACCGGTGGATCATGGGTTGAGACTTAGGTGCCATGCCAGAAAACCTGCTTATTTTTCATAAGATACTTTATAAAGCTTATTTGGGCTCGATTTGAAAATGTTTTGGGCCTTAGCCCACAGGCCGAGAGTTTAAAACTAGGCTCTGATACCAAACTGAAACACCCCATACCCGGCCCACGAGAATGGACCAGATCTGGTATGTTCCTAAAGTAAACCGATTTCGAAACATTTGCTATACTTAGAGAAAACCGTAAATTTTTAGAAAAGCTATTATTTTGAGTTGGGCTTAGATTAGAAACCCATTTATTTGATTTTGTAAGCCCATTTAATTAAATACATCCAATGTAGTTCTTAGCATGAAACTTAACAGTAAGCAAACATAAAGTATAATCCACTGGGCCTTAAGGCCTTATTACATCAAGTAAAACCCAAGATAGAATAAAAGTAACTAAAAATAAAATTAAGTCCAAATTAAATGAAATTTTTCGCATGTAGCATGGCCACCTCATGGTCCACCGGCCCATCCCGTCATTGCTCATCACCTGAAAAATAATTCCCACAATGGGGTGAGTCAACAGACTCAATGTGCACACAATACTAACATTCAATAAATTAGGCATTCATGTTTAAATCATCAAGTCCATATAATAATGAAATTATGATGCATCCCAACCCAATCCTAATGGTCCATCCGCTACACACCACCAGCACCGCCATTCACACCGTGGGACTAATAAGTCAACCCTCCATCCGCTACTCTCCGCGTTGTGTCATTAGACACTATAATCAAATTTAAACGTTGTGTCATTAGACACTATTGTAACCGGTTACCAAAATTTCGCAATGTGATCGTAGTCAACATATTTCGTTGGTGAGACCAAGTCAACACCTTCGTTGGTGAGACCAAGTCAACACTGTTCTCCCCTTTCACATAAATCCCGAATGCCCCAAAACATATATATTGCATAACTTAAATTCATGTTCATATTCATATATTCGCATGTTATTAAATAACATTTTCACAATCCTATCGAAGTAGGAAACATACAGGTACTTTTTGCCACATTTGTGGTACATAGCCACATTCACATTATTATTCATATCATATATTAAGATATTTAGCCATATAATATCGAAGGATAGTAAGGGTACACACCTGATTTGCTTAATAGATTCCTTGAAATCCCGAAGAACGATCTACCGATCTAGATCTTTATCTCCTAAATTCGGCCAAATATTAAAACATATTCACAAACCTATTTGGCTTAAAAACCAAATCCTAGTAGGATTTGTATTACTTACCTTGTTGCCGAATTCAATACTAATCGAATCCCGAAATCTATGCTATGCTCCTCCTTGTATTCGGCCAAGCACTAAATCTCATCCGGTTAGTTTCACTTTTTAAACAAACAAGAATTAGATCTAATTATCAAAATAGGCCTTAGCCGAAAGCTATAGACACTTACCTTGTGGATTTTAAATCCAAAACTCACCGAATAACTAGGGAACATGTGGCCTATGGTGCACCTTCGGAAAAGAACTTCTCCTTCCTTGTAGCCTACACTTAGTAAATCCCAAAGATCTCTTCAAAGTTTCGCAACCATGAACAGTAATGGGATTAGCCCTAGATTTCGATAAGTCTAAAATATAAAAGAAATCAAACCAAACTTAGATCTTACCCTTATTTGAAGGAATCGATTGCACCTTCGCTTCAACCTTCAAAAATTCGGCTTAGAGACTTGATGAACAATCGGCTATGATTCCCTTATGTATTCGATTTCAAAGATGAAAGAAGAGAGGAATAATAGGCTTAGAAGGAATCGGCTAGGAGGCTAAAAGAAAAGAAGAAAAGAATGGATGCTCAAGAAGAATATTCTGCGAAGAAAAGAGAGAGGAGAATGAATAATGAATGGCCCTAGTCTCATCCTTTTATAGCCGAAATTACTAGGCCAAGAATCCTTAACTTGGCCACCACTCTTCCTTATTTTCCTAATTAAAGAATAATTCTTCATTTATCTCTTATTATTCACATATTTATGTGAATAAAACTCCTTTATTTATCTCTTATTATTCACATATTTATGTGAATAAAACTCCTTTATTTATCTCTTATTATTCACATATTTATGTGAATAAAACTCCTTATTTCTCTCTTATTATTCACATATTTATGTGAATAAAACTCTTCCTTTTCTAGAAACCCATGCCGTCCACCTCAATATTCGGAAGCAAAAATAAAGCCTTCATTATTTGCTTCTGGATGACTCAAACTCAGCCCAAAACCTCTTGTATTTGGGCCATTTCCTAAGACCTTAGGTGGCATCTTCAGCCACATTTCCAAGTTCGTTATTGGGGCAAATGTCATGTATTGTATATTTTAGGGTCACTTGGCCCTAAGTTCCCTTTGGGCTCAAATTCGACATTCCGGTCATTTTAAGTTTCCTAAAATTTTCGCATGGCTCAGATTTTCCGTGTTTCCAAAATGTTTAGGTTTCCAAAATGTTCGTGTTTCCAAAACGCTCGTGTTTCCAAAATGTTCGTGTTTCCAAAATGTTCAAGTTTCCAAAATGTTCAGGTTTCCAAAATGCTCAAGTTTCCAAAATGTTCAAGTTTCCTATTTTGGCTTGGTTTCCAAAATGTTCACTTTCCTAATTTACTTAGGTTTCCAAAATGTTCACTTTCCAAAATGTCTAAGTTTCCAAAAGTGTTCATTTCCATTTCCATTTCCATTTTCATGCATTTCTAGATTTCCAAAAGTATCAAAATTTATTCATAGTACTTGAAACTTGTCATTTCATACAATTAAACCTGAAATGCATAGGCCCTATTCAGATGTTACAGCTTCTACCTCCTTAAAAATAATTTCGTCCTCGAAATTACTTAATCGACAACAGACAATCTTTATCACCGACTATGCTTACGCCAAGACTGATCTTAATAGAACCATCATACTTTCTAGGCACAATCTCTAAGTTCACATCCCTTAGAACTCATTTTCTAACGTCGCGATTTAATCTGATTTAAAAGTTTTATACATTAGTACTTGTTTCACTTTATTACTCATGAAGAAATTTTATGAAAAGAGTTTAGAGTGGTTCTTTCAGTATTCATACATGCACACAGCTTTTCATCCATTCATACATCCATCAAACAATTATGAACCTTAGTTCATTCAGAGAAACATTGTAGTTTTTTCCTTTGTTGTTGTTTTACCACTACCCGGGGGTATTTTCGTAATTTGTCCTACAGGGGTATTTTCGTAATTTGTCAAAATAAGGTTCCTTGGTGTTTTGTCACAAAGTATTTTGGAAATTTTAAAGTTCTCGGTATTTTGGGAGAATTTTGAAATCGAGGGTATTGCGTAAATTTTGGACCTTGGGGTATTTTGGTAATTTTTCCACAAACCGGTAAATTGTAAAATTTTAATAAATCAGGGATATTTCAGGAGTTGCAAAATTTTGAGGGTTCTTTTTGAAATTTATTTTCCAAAATGATGAAGTTGCAAAAATTTTGGAAATCGTAGTCATTTTGGAAATTTTGGTAAGTTAGGGGCAATTTTGTAATTTTCCAAAATCACGGTATTTTGATAGTTTGCAAATTAGGTTTTGGACTTTTATAACATAATGAAATTTTGGCAAAACTATTGAGTAGTTGGACATTTTATAAACCAAGGGCATTTTTTGTAATTTTACCACTAAGGGTATTTTAGTAAATTTGTAAATCAAAAATATTTCAGGAAAATTTATAAAAATTATTTTTTTCCAATCAAGAGGGTAATTTAGAAATTTTAAAATTAGGGTTTCCATAAAAATACGGCTAGTCCCTTTCGGTTTTAGTTATTGGGTTTAGCCTGTGACTAAGTTCTCTTGGTTAGGGTGAATTACATTACGCACTGTAGGATTCGAGTAAAGAGGAGGTGAGTCACTAGGACCGCTTAAATACCAAGCTCTTCTTCAATCCACTCCTAGACATGCGCACAACATTACCACACCTAGCTCGATGACTTAATCACGTGTTTGTCTAGTGTATTAAGTCTTATGTATTTGTGTTTGAGTAGACTAATCCTAGGGTTCATGTTCCTATCATGCTATTCTACGCTCCATTCCTTTTCTACCCTTCTATAATTCACATAATCACACGATAGTTAGGGTACTTACCGGTGGATCATGGTTGGAGACTTAGGTGCCATGCCGTAAAACCCGCTTATTTTTCATAAGATACTTTATAAAGCTTATTTGGGCTCGATTTGAAAATGTTTTGGGCCTTAGCCCACAGGCCGAGAGTTTAAAACTAGGCTCGATACTAAATCGAACACACCCATACCCGCCCACGAGAATGGACCTGGATCTGGTATGTTCCTAAAGTAAACCGATTTCAAACATTTGCTATACTTAGAGAAACCGTAAATTTTAGAAAAGCTATTATTTTGAGTTGGGCTTAGATTAGAAACCCATTTATTTGATTTTGTAAGCCCATTTAATTAAATACATCCAATGTAGTTCTTAGCATGAAACTTAACAAGAAGCAAACATAAAGTATAATCCATCGGGCCTTAAGGCCTTATTACATCAAGTAAAACCCAAGATAGAATAAAAGTAACTAAAAATAAAATTAAGTCCAAATTAAATGAAATTTTTCGCATGTAGCATGGCCACCTCATGGTCCACCTACCATCCGTCATTGCTCATCACCGAAAAATAATTCCCACAATGGGGTGAGTCAATGCACTCAATGTGCACACAATACTAACATTCAATAAATCGCATTCATGTTTAAATCATCAAGTCCATATAATAATGAAATTAAGATGCATCCCAACCCAATCCTAATGGTCCATCCGCTACACACCACCAGTACTCGCCATTCACACCGTGGGGACTAATAAGTCAACCCTCCATCCGCTACTCTCCGCGTTGTGTCATTAGACACTATAATCAAATTTAAACGTTGTGTCATTAGACACTATTGTAACCGGTTACCAAAATTTCGCAATGTGACCGTAGTCAACATATTTCACAGGTGAGACCAAGTCAACACCTTCAAGGTGAGACCAAGTCAACACTGTTTCCCCCTTTCACATAAATCCCGAATGCCCCAAAACATATATATTGCATAACTTAAATTCATGTTCATATTCATATATTCGCATGTTATTAAATAACATTTTCACAATCCTATCGTAAGTAGGAAACATACACGGTACTTTTTGCCACATTTGTGGTACATAGCCACATTCACATTATTATTCATATCATATATTAAGATATTTAGCCATATAATATCGAAGGATAGTAAGGTACACACCGATTTGCTTAATAGATTCCTTGAAATCCAAGAACGATCTACCGATCTAGATCTTTATCTCCTAAATTCGCCAAATATTAAAACATATTCACAAACCTATTTGGCTTAAAACCAAATCCTAGTAGGATTTGTATTACTTACCTTGTTGCCGAATTCAATACTAATCGAATCCCAAATCTATGCTATGCTCCTCCTTGTATTCTGCCAAGCACTAAATCTCATCCGGGTTAGTTTCGACTTTTAAACAAACAAGAATTAGATCTAATTATCAAAATAGGCCTTAGCCAAAGCTATAGACACTTACCTTGTGGATTTTAAATCCCAAACTCACCGAATAACTAGGAACATGTGGCCTATGGTGTACCTTCGGAAAAGAACTTCTCCTTCCTTGTAGCCTACACTTAGTAAATCCCGAAAGATCTCTTCAAAGTTTCGCAACCATGAACAGAATGGGATTAGCCCTAGATTTCGATAAGTCTAAAATATAAAAGAAATCAAACCAAACTTAGATCTTACCCTTATTTGAAGGAATCGATTGCACCTTCGCTTCAACCTTCAAAAATTCTACTTAGAGACTTGATGAACAATCGCTATGATTCCCTTATGTATTCGATTTCAAAGATGAAAGAAGAGAGGAATAATAGGCTTAGAAGGAATCGGCTAGGAGGCTAAAAGAAAAGAAGAAAAGAATGGATGCTCAAGAAGAATATTCGCGAAGAAAAGAGAGAGGAGAATGAATAATGAATGGCCCTAGTCTCATCCTTTTATAGCCGAAATTACTAGGCCAAGAATCCTTAACTTGACCACCACTCTTCCTTATTTTCCTAATTAAAGAATAATTCTTCATTTATCTCTTATTATTCACATATTTATGTGAATAAAACTCCTTTATTTATCTCTTATTATTCACATATTTATGTGAATAAAACTCCTTTATTTATCTCTTATTATTCACATATTTATGTGAATAAAACTCCTTTATTTCTCTCTTATTATTCACATATTTATGTGAATAAAACTCTTCCTTTCTAGAAACCCATGCCGTCCACTCACCTTCGGAAGCAAAAATAAAGCCTTCATTATTTGCTTCTGGATGACTCAAACTCAGCCCAAAAACCTCTTGTATTTGGGCCATTTCCTAAGACCTTAGGTGGCATCTTCAGCCACATTTCCAAGTTCGTTATTGGGGCAAATGTCATGTATCAGATATTTTAGGGTCACTTGGCCCTAAGTTCCCTTTGGGCTCAAATTGACATTCCGGTCATTTTAAGTTTCCTAAAATTTTCACATGCTACTCAGATTTTCCGTGTTTCCAAAATGTTTAGGTTTCCAAAATGTTCGTGTTTCCAAAATGTTCAAAATGTTTCCAAAATGTTCAAGTTTCCAAAATGTTCAGGTTTCCAAAATGCTCAAGTTTCCAAAATGTTCAAGTTTCCTATTTTGGCTTGGTTTCCAAAATGTTCACTTTCCTAATTTACTTAGGTTTCCAAAATGTTCACTTTCCAAAAATGTCTAAGTTTCCAAAAGTGTTCATTTCCATTTCCATTTCCATTTTCATGCATTTCTAGATTTCCAAAAGTATCAAAAATTTATTCATAGTACTTGAAACTTGTCATTTCATACAATTAAACTGGAAATGCATAGGCCCTATTCAGGATGTTACATCTCGGCTCCCTTCTTATCTTGTATTTCCAAGTCGAATTACTGTAAGAGTCAAATCTATCGTATGAGTCTGGGTTTTGTATCAGGTTTGTTTAAAAGATAACGAAGAGTTGAATGGTCAGTGTAAACGACAACTTTAGACAATATTAAATACTATCTAAATTTATCAAAAGCAAAAACTACAGCTAGCAATTCTTTCTTTGTGGTGGTGTAGTTTTCTTGTGCGGGTGTTAATGTTCTGCTAGCATAGTAAATTGGCTGAAAATGCTTGTCTCTTCGTTGTCCCAAAATTGCACCTACTGCAAAATCACTTGCATCACACATTAGTTCAAAGGGTAAGTTCCAATCAGGTGCAATTATAATTGGAGCATTTATTAATTTTTCCTTAAGGATATTAAATGCATCTAAACATTCCTGATTGAAATCGAAAGGGACATCTTTTTCTAGTAATTTTGTTAAAGGCTTAGCTATTTTAGAAAAATCTTTAATAAATCTTCTATAGAACCCTGCATGTCCTAAGAAGCTTCTAATAGCCTTAATAGAACTAGGGGGAGGTAGTTTTTCTATGGCTTCAACCTTTGCTCTATCTACCTCAATCCATTTACTAGAAATCTTATGTCCTAACACAATTCCTTCTCTAACCATAAAGTGACATTTTTCCCAATTCAAAACAAGATTTGTTTCCTCACATCTCATTAGAACTCGTTTTAAATTTTTAAGGCAAAGATGGAAAGAATTACCAAATACCGAGAAATCATCCATAAATACCTCCATGATGTCTTCCACGAGTTCGTCAAAAATTGCCAACATGCAATGCTGAAAAGTAGCAGGAGCATTACATAATCCAAAAGACATTCTATGATAAGCAAATGTACCATATGGGCATGTAAATGTAGTCTTCTCTTGATCTTCAGGAGCTATGGGGATTTGAAAAAAGCCGGAGAGTCCATCCAGGAAGCAGTAGTACATATGCCCGGATAGTCTTTCTAACATTTGATCTATGAAGGGCAGAGGAAAGTGATCTTTTCTGGTGACGTCATTCAGCTTCCTATAGTCTATACAGACTCTCCAACTGGTAACTGTTCTCGTGGGAATTAACTCATTCTTTTCATTGGGTACCACCGTCATTCCTCCTTTCTTTGGAACTACCTGCACAGGACTTACCCAAGTGCTATTAGAAATGGATAAATTATTCCTATATCTAGAAGTTTAATTACCTCAGCTTTGACCACTTCTTTCATGTTGGGGTTTAACCGTCTCTGGGGTTGCACACACGGGTTGTATTCTTCTTCCCTTAAAATTTTGTGTGTTCAGAATGCTGGGCTTATTCCCTTGATGTCAAAAATTTTCCAAGCTATGGCTTTCTTGTGTTCTCTTAGTACCCTTAGCAACTCCTCTTTTTCCTTGGGTTCTAGTTTTGAAGAGATGACTACCGGTAGCGTAGAATTGTCTCCGAGGGATGCGTATTCTAAGTGTTTTGGTAACTATTTTAATTCCAATTTGGGTGGCTCTTCGATGGAGGGTATCTATTTTATTTCGTTATCATTTTCAATGCTTTCTTCTTTCATTTGTCTGGGTGACGATGTATTCAAATTCAACTCATCATCTTCATCTTCTCCCCCCTCTTCTTAAGTCAGGCACAGTTCCATCGTGTCGTTATGTATGATTTCCTGTAATGAATTTTGAATGATATGGTCAATAGTATCAATAAAATAACAGGAATCATCCTACTCTTTAGAATATCGCATGGCATCATAAATTTGAAAAATAATTTCTTCATCACCTATCCTCAGTGCGAGTTTGCCATCACCTACATCAATAACAGCTCTAGCAGTGGCTATAAAAGGATGCCCTAAGATTAAAGGAACATTAATATCTTCATCCATGTCTAACACAACGAAATCAACAGGGAAGATAAATTTATCAATTTTTACCAAGACATCTTGTAACAGACCGAATTTGACCCTAGTCGGAACAGTGGTTTTGGGACCACGAATCCGAGTCTGAGAAATATTTTAATATTTTATTTTGTGTTTATTATGTGTGAATTAAAATGTGTGAAAGTTTCGTAGAAAAATTTCATCGTTTGGGTGCTTAATTTGACAAAAAGGACTTAATCGCATAAATTTTAAAAGTCTCAAACTATAATGTAAAGTGCCTATTTGATGATGGATTTTTAAAGTGGAGCATTAAAAGGGTAAATAACCCATTTTGAGTTAGTGGGTGGCTTATGTCAAAAATAACCTTAGTATATATGTTAGTTTTATTTTATATTAAAGGTTAAAATAGTAATTTAATAATTACTTTATAATATGTTAAAATAACATAAACAAAGCCACCATCTTTCTCATTCTCTCATGGCGAATATTGAGAAAGAAAAAGCGGGTTTTTGTTCTTTGAATTTCTGTACTTGGTGTAATGGCCTAAATTCAAGATTATCGAACAATGGTTTCGTAACTATAAATCCGATTTAAAGCGAAATTTATTTTAATATTTTTGAATGAATATTTATATGATAGGAAATATTTTTATAAATATTTATAAAATGTTAGTAATGTGGCATTAAAATTTAGTTAGAGAATTTTAACGTATGGGTAGGTAATTAAATGAAAAGACTAAATTGAAATGAAAGTAAAGGTTAAATTATAGATTAAAAAATTATAAAGGACCAAAATGACAATTATGCCATTTTTAAATGTTGAGTGACATAAGCATAAAAATCTTAAGATTTTTATGTGATAAAATATATTATTATTAGATAATTATGTTAATATAATATTATATTATAAAATAAGGTAAAGAATAAAAGAGAAGAAACAGAGAAGAAAACAAAACAGAGAGCAGGGGAAAGAAAGAAAGAAAGAAAGAAAGAAAAGGAAAAATAGAAAGTTTGAAGCTTGGAGTTTAATTTGGTAAGTTAATTTAGTTTTTTTTTTTTTAATTTTGATGCTTTATAAGTTTTAGAACAAAGTTTTGATGAATTTAAGTTGAAGTTTTTGAAGTTTTAGAGTATTTGAATATAGCATATGATGAATAAAATGATGAATTAGTGGTTTAATTGAAAGGATTTGAAGTTAGAATTGGATAAAGGACTTAATTGTAAAACAAGCTATAAGAAAACAGTTTTGGGACAGCAGCAGTAGAGTAAGTTTGAAAATTCACCAAAAATTATAGAAGTGGAATTAGAAGTTGAGTGAGATATGAAATTAAAGACTATTGAGTCTATTTTCATATGAAAGAAACAAGGAAAGAAAATAGTTCTGTATTTTGAGATATTTAGATTTTTGTAAGACTGGTTCAGAATGAATTCGGGTTCCCCTGTTTTAAATTTAGAAAATCATCAAAAATTGGATAAAAATAATTATGGGCTTAAATTTATATTTTTAGAATTATTAATGAGTCTATTTTCAATAGAAATAAACGGAAACATCATCTGAATCCTGTATGAAAAGATAATTAATTTTTAGTGAAGAAGGGTCAGAACTGTCAAACAGCAGAACAGGGGTAACTTTAAAGAATAAACTGTACTTATGGTCTAAACCAAAAATTCTAAAAATTTTATGGGAAGAAGATATGTGAGTCTAGTTTCAGGGAAAATTAACGGATCTAAATTTTAAGTTCTGTAGCTCAAGATAAAAATAATTTAGTGACTATGACTCAAGTAGACAGTTTTGAATGAACTAAAAATAATAATAGAATTATAGAAAATGCTACATGTGAACATGAAATGTATTGAATTGATGATTGAATTTATTTATTTAGATTCGGAAAACTTAAATACGAAGCTAGATCGAGGAAAAGAAAAAGTCCCGGATTAGTAGATTTTGTGTACGAACAAGTATTGAGGTAAGTTCATGTAACTTGAATTATCTTCTTAAATGCTTGAAATGTATGTTATTGATGTGAATATAATTTGAATGTTCATTGTATGAAGATTGATGAAACATTGATATATTTGATAAAAGTGGAAGAAATCTCAGTTGAATGAAAGGAAAATTCGATGGATCTCTGAAAAGGAATTGACGGTAAAAGGATCTGCCTTGACGGGTGATCCTATCTGATATAGCCCTCCAAAGAATATGTGGAAAATGGATTTAGCCCGACGGGTAATCCGAATTAGGGTCTCAATTTAGCTCGGTGGTAATTGATCCAAACTCATTAGAGTAATTGTCGCTCAGGGATTTAGCCTGGACCGGTAATCCCGACAATACTCTATGAGTTTATATTACAGTGATTTAGCTCGACCGTAATCCCACCGTAAGGATGAGGTTCAAGGGAGTGTGCTCTCTGAAATGGAAATGTCGCACATGAACATGAATTGACGGACTGGATTGTACACTAAAAGTGTACTTGAAAATCCATCGAAATTCGAGTAATTCAACGGGATAAATATGGAAAAATAACAAGAAAATGGAAATCATGATATTGATGAGCTCATCAATCATAGTATTTATATTATTGATATATGGAAATTATTGGACCGACTTGAATATTGAGTTTGTGAATGTTAGGGTAATAATGCATTGAATGGGTATATGAATGTTTATTGCTTGTATTGTAAATATTAGGTAAGTATAATTCTTGTTACATGGACTTACTAAGCACAAAGTGCTTACCCTATTTCCTTTTCCTATTTTGTAGTGTTAAGAGCTCTGAGATCGGATCGGTGGGAGACTCATCACACTATCAACCCCAATATTTCGGTATTTAAAGAAACTTTAGTTTGGAAATGAATGGCATGTATAAGCTAATAAAATAAATGTTAATATGAAATGAATGTAAGGTCCACCATTGGTATGGCTAGCAAACCTTGGTTTGGTATGTGTTGATGTTATCCTATAAATATGCATGAATGTATTTTGAAAATATGTTGAATTGGAATGGTCTCGTTTAGAACTTGCAGAAATGCTAGATATTTATAAATGGGTTATATTGAGTAAAAAAAATCAGTAAACTTGGTATGCCTCGTACCTATTCCGACAACGAATACGGGTAGGGGGTGTTACATTTGTTGGTATCAGAGCTACGGTTTAGCCGGTTCTAGGATGGACATAGCGAATACGGATTAGCTATACATGCCATTTAAATTATTTTTGATAGTGTGATATCTCCCACCATTTAAATTATGTTTTCCTTATAGTAATGTCATCCTGACCGAGCTCAACTGAGGAAGTGGGAGTCATGCTCCGCTTCAAAGACAAAGAGAAGAAACTAGCAGAGAAAGCCCTAGATAGAGGGTCAAGGGAGGAGGCAAAATAGCCTTCTTTCAAATGATGAATGAATGGTTTACCCAAGACATAAGAACTAACCCTACAAAGGCAAAGAAACTCAAGCTCCCCTCCTGTTCCTCCACGGTTCTCGAGATTCCACAGGTACAAGTCTTGAATCACGTAAAAGGAAAAGCTCCAGCTTGATAAAATCCGAAAATATGGGGTAAGAATTTCGAGCAAAGTAGCTTGATGATGATCCCGAACGGGCTGAATTTTGGTTAGAGAATACTACTCGGTTTTGGAGGAATTATCTTGCACGCCGAAGAATGTTTGAAATGTGTTGTTTTCAACGCTAAAAGACACAACTTATCATTGGTGGAATACTAAAGCTTCAGCTTGTTCGAAAGAAGAAATTACATGGAATTCTTCCGATCGAGTTCAAAAAGAAATATATCACCGAGATTCCTTGATCGAAAAAGAAAAGAATTTCTTGAGCTAAAACAGGCAATAGATCAAGATTCGAGTATGAAAGAGAATTTGTTCTGTTGAGTAAATATGCTCGAGAATGGGTACAATGGAAGTCGAAATGTGCAAACGATTCAAGAAGGGTTAAATGAAGAAATTAAGCTACTTATCTAATTCTTGAAATTCGAGAGTTTGCTACATTGGCGAGCGAGCTTATAAAGCGTAAGAATTGAGCAAAGAAAAGAAACAGTGAAAGGGAAGCTCAATTTTAGTAAAAGACCAATAGGAAAATCCCAATTTTCGCTCCAAAGAAATTGAAGAAGTACCAGATCGCTTTACCTCAACCACTGGTATTCGAAAGCAGAACGAGGTTCTCAACGCAATAATCCAAGACCTTCCACTCCATCAAGAACAAAGGTTGGCAGTGTTGGTACCCCTAAGTCGAGATGCCATGATTGTAATAAAGCTCATTTTGGTGAATGTCGATTTAAGAGCGGGGCTTGTTACCGATGTGGTTCTTTTGACCATTTCCTCGAGATTATCCGAAAAGGGGTGAAAAGAAGTGAATATATATCGGGCCAAGTAATCCATCTTTGAGGGTAGACCATCTCGACCATCCCAGAATGTCGGTGGTAGCCGAGGAGCTACAAAGATATGCAAGTAGGCACGAGACACGGCGCCTCCTAGGACATATGTCATGCGTATCGGAGGAGATGCCTCAAAGACTCGATGTTATTATCGGTACATTTTCTTTACTTGATACTAATATTACCGCATTAATTGATCCCGCTTCTACGATTCATATATATGTAAAACTTGCATGCGTTAAAGATTTATCTGTTGAACCTCATCGAATTTGCGTTAAAGTCTCGAACCCTTTGGCCAATCTATTTTGGTGGATAAAATTTGTAAAAATTGTCCACCGATGGTAAGAGGTTATTGTTTCTGGTCGATTTGATGTTACCGCCATTTGATGAGTTTGACGTGATATTGGGCATGGATTGGTTAACTCAAAGATGATGCGAGAGTAAACCGTAAATGTAAATATATTGTGTTGAAGTGTCGAATGGCGAATTACTCGGGTTAAATCTAATCGCATGCAGGGATTATCTGATGTGATTTCGATTATTACTTGCTTTAGGTATGTTAAAAAGGGGTATGATGTTTTTCTTGCTTATGTACTCGACACCAAGGTATCTCGAGTCAAAGATACGAATGATGCTGCTGGTATGCGAATTTTCTGATGTGTTTCGAGAGGAATTACCAGGGTTGCCACCAGAAAGGGAAGTGGAATTCTCTATAGATTTGATTCCGAACTACTCCGATTTCCATAGCTCCGCATCGGATGGCTCCTACAGAAATTAAAGGAATTAAAGACACAGTTGCAAGAACTTGTTGATAGAGGTTTTGTCCGACCGAGTCATTCACCTTGGGGTGCTCCGGTTCTGTTTGTGAAAAAGAAAGACGGGTCTTTGAGATTGTGTATTGATTATCGGCAGCTTAATAAAGTAACTATAAAGAATAAGTACCCGTTGCCCCGGATTGATGATTTATTTGATCAGCTAAAAGGTGCTACTATATTTTCAAAGATTGATCTCCGATCGGGCTACTATCAGTTACGGGTAAAGGAGTCGATGTGCAAAGATAGCTTTCGTAACTGTGTACGGCATTATGAGTTTCGGTTATGCCATTTGGTGACTAATGCACTCGCAGATTTATGGATTTGATGAATCGGATATTCGCACCATATTTAGACAAAGTTCGTGGTAGTTTTCATTGATGATATTTTGGTCTATTCTCGAGATGAAGAAGAACATGCGAACACTTGAGAATTGTGTTGCAAATTTTGCGAGAGAAGCAATTATATGCTAAATTCAAGAATGTGAATTTTGGCTTCGAAGTGGCTTTTCTTGGACATATTGTATCCGCCAAGGCATCGGGGTAGATCCAAGTAAAATCTCACTATTGTCAATCGGAATCCACCAAGACCGTGATTCGAAGTTAGAAGTTTCTTGGGTTTAGTGGTTATTATCGGAGATTTGTACAGGATTCTCTATGATAGCTTCTCCGATGACTCGATTATTGCGTAAAGATGTAAAGTTCAAGTGGATGATGAATGTCGCAGAGTTTCAACCGATTAAAAGATCTACTAACGAAAGCACCAAGAATAGCCTAT
Source organism: Gossypium rotundifolium (assembly GCA_025506655.1). Taxonomy (NCBI): domain Eukaryota; kingdom Viridiplantae; phylum Streptophyta; class Magnoliopsida; order Malvales; family Malvaceae; genus Gossypium; species Gossypium rotundifolium. The sequence continues at coordinate 31,348,232 of CP106727.1, read as the reverse complement.
GCTTCAAGACAACTTAAACCACATGAACGAAATTACCTAAGACATGATATTGAATTAGTCTATTGTATTTATACCAAGATATGGCGGCATTACCTATATGGTGAGAAATGTCATACTTATACTGATCATAAAAGCTTGAAATATTTGATGACACGAAAGATTTGAATTTGAGACAATAGTGGCTTGAATCGATAAAGGACTATGATTTGATTATTGATTATCATCCGTAAGGCTAATGTTGTGGCTGATGCTTTGAGTCGAAAATCTCTTTGCTTTACGAGTTATGAATACCCGTGTCGCCGATCGATGATGGTTCAATCATAGCTGAATTGAGAGCTAAACCGACATTTCTACAAAGAAATATGTGAAGCTCGTAAGAATGATGAGAAGTTACAGTTAAACGGGCACAATGTGAGTCGTGCGATTCAATTTCAAGTTGGGATTGATGGTTGTTTATTATTCGTAGATAGGTATGTGTACCCAAGAATTCGTGAGCTCATACAGAAGATTTTACACGAGGCTCACAATGGTATTATGTCTGTACATCCGGGAAGTAATAAAATGTATAATGATTTAAAGAAGATGTACTGGTGGCCAGATATGAAACGTGATATTTCTGAGTTTGTATCAAGATGTTTGATATGTCAACAGGTCAAAGTAAAACATCAGGTACCTTCGGGGTTACTTCAGTCAATTACTATATCGGAATGGAAATGGGAAAGAATCACTATGGATTTTGTATCGGGATTACCATTGTCTCAGAGGAAAAAAGATGCTATTTGGGTGATTGTTGATCGATTGACAAAGTCAGCACACTTTATTCCGGTACGTATGGATTATTCTTTAGATAAAATGGTTGAACTATACATATCTGAGATTGTCAGGCTACATGGGGTGCCTGTCTCCATTATATCAGATAGAGATCCCCGATTTACGTCTCGTTTCTGGGATAAATTGCAAGAAGCTTTGGGTACTAAGTTGTATTTCAAGATCGCATTTCATCCTCGCATGATGGCCAATCTGAGCGTGTAATTCAAGTATTGGAAGATATGTCTCGATGTTGTACACTAGAGTTTAAAGGTAATTGGGAGAGGTATCTACCTTTGATTGAATTTGCTTACAATAATAGTTATCATCCAAGATTAAAATGGCTCCATATGAAGCTTTGTATGGTAGAAAATGTAGAACACCATTGTATTGGATGAGCTCAAGGAAAAGAAGATACATGGGGTTGATTTAATCCGGAAATGTAAGAAAAAATGAAGGTTATTCGGGATAGTTTAAAAGCGACTTCCGATCGCCAAAAATCATATGCCGATCTTAAACGAAAAGAGATTGAATTTCGTCGGTGACAAGGTATTCTGAAAGTGTCTCCTTGGAAGAAAGTTCTCCGATTCGGTCTAAAGGGTAAATTGAGTCCAAGATTTATCGGCCATATGAAATTATAGAAAGAATTGGACCGGTCGCTATCGATTGGCGTACCACCGAACTCGATAGAATTCATAATGTTTTTCATGTGTCTATGCTACGACGATATCGGTCGGATCCTTCACATGTTATTTCTCCAACTAAGTGGAGATTCAGCGGATATGACTTACGGTGAAGAACCGGTCAAGATATTAGCACGGAAACAAAGGAGCTTAGAAATAAAAAATAAATTTGGTGAAAGTATTGTGGCAAAAGCACGGATTGAGGAAGCGACATGGGAACCGGAGGAGGCAATGAGGAAACAATATCCAAACCTCTTTCTGGTAAGATTTTCGAGGACGAAAATCCTTAAAAGGGGGAGAGTTGTAATGGCCTAAATTCAAGATTATCGGAACAATGGTTTCAGAACCATAAATCCGATTTAAAGAGAAATTTATTTTAATATTTTTGCATGAATATTTATATGATAGGAAATATTTTATAAATATTTATAAAATGTTAGTAATGTGGTATTAAAATTTCAGTAGAGAATTTTAACGTATGGGTAGGTAATTAAATGAAAAGACTAAATTGAAATGAAAGTAAAAGTTAAATTATAGATTAAAAAATTATAAAGGACCAAAATGGCAATTATGCCATTTTTAAATGTTGAGATGACATAAGCATAAAAATCTTAAGATTTTTATGTGATAAAATATATTATTATTAGATAATTATGTTAATATAATATTATATTATAAAATAAGGTAAAGAATAAAAGAGAAGAAACAGAGAAGAAAACGAAATGCATAAAGAGGGAAAGAAAGAAAGAAGAAAAAGGAAAAATAGAAAGTTTGAAGCTTGGAGTTTAATTTGGTAAGTTAATTTAGTCCTTTTCTTTTAATTTTGATGCTTTATAAGTTTTAGAACAATGTTTTGATGAATTTAAGTTGAAGTTTTTGAAGTTTTAGAGTATTTGAATATAGCATATGATGAATAAAATGATGAATTAGTGGTTTAATTGAAAGGATTTGAAGTTAGAATTGGATAAAGGACTTAATTGTAAAACAAGCTATAAGAAAACAGTTTTGGGACAGCAGCAGTAGAGTAAGTTTGAAAATTCACCAAAAATTGTATAAGAGGAATTAGAAGTTGAGTGAGATATGAAATTAAATATTATTGAGTCTATTTTCATATGAAAGAAACAGAGAAAGAAAAGAAGTTCTGTATTTTGAGATATTTAGATTTTTGTAAGACTGGTTTAGAATGAATTCAGGTTCCCCTGTTTTAACTTTAGAAAATCATAAAAATTGGATAAAAATAATTATGGGCTTAAATTTATATTTTAGAATTCTTAATGAGTCTATTTTCAATAGAAATAAATGGGAACATCATACGAATCCTGTATGAAGATATAATTAATTTTAGTGAAGAAGGGTTAGAACTGTCAAACAGCAGAACAGGGGTAACTTTAAAGAATAAACTGTACTTATAGGCTAAACCAAAAATTCTAAAAATTTTATGGGAAGAATATATGTGAGTCTAGTTTCAGGAAAAATTGACGGATCTAAATTTGAGGTTCTGTAGCTCAAGATAAAAATAATTTAGTGACTATGGCTCAAGTAGACAGTTTTGAATGAACTAAAAATAATAATAGAATTATAGAAAATGCTACATGTGAACATGAAATGTATTGAATTGATGATTGAATTTATTTATTTAGATTCGAAAACTTAAATACTGAAGCTAGATCGAGGAAAAGAAAAAGTCCCGGATTAGTAGATTTTGTGTACGAACAAGTATCGAGGTAAGTTCATGTAACTTGAATTATCTTCTTAAATGCTTGAAATGTATGTTATTGATGTGAATATAATTTGAATGTTCATTGTATGAAGATTGATGAAACATTGATATATTTGATAAAAAGTGGAAGAAATCTCGGTTGAATGAAAGGAAAATTCGATGGATCTCTGAAAAGGAATTGACGATAAAAGGATCTAGCCGGACGGGTGATCCTATCTGATATAGCCCTCCAGAAGAATATGTGGAAAATGGATTTAGCCTGGACGGGTAATCCAATTAGGGTCTGAATTTAGCTCGATCTGGTATCAGATCCAAACTCATTAGAGTAATTGTCGTTGTGAGGATTTAGCTTTGGACTGGTAATCCCGACAATACTCTATGAGTTTATATTACTGGGATTTAGCCTAGAATGGTAATCCCACTGTAAGGATGAGGTTCATGAGTGTGCTCTCTCGAAATGGAAATGTCGCACATGAACATGAATTGATTTGGACTGGATTGTACACTAAAAGTGTATTCAAAATCCATCGAAATTCGAGTAATTCAACGGGATAAATATAGAAAATAACAAAAATGGAAATCATGATATTGATGAGCTCATCAATCATAGTATTTATATTATTGATATATGGAAATTATTGGACCGACTTGAATATTGAGTTTGTGAATGTTAGGGTAATAATGCATTGAATGGGTATATGAATGTTTATTGCTTGTATTGTAAATATTAGGTAAGTATAATTCTGTTACATGAACTTACTAAGCACAAAGTGCTTACCCTATTTCCTTTTCCCTATTTTGTAGTGTTAAGAGCTCGGAGATCGGATCGGTGGGAGACTCATCACACTATCAACCCCAATATTTCGGTATTTAAAGAAACTTTAGTTTGGAAATGAATGGCATGTATAAGCTAATAAAATAAATGTTAATATGAAATGAATGTAAGGTCCACCATTGGTATGGCTAGCAAACCTTGGTTTGGTATGTGTTGATGTTATCTTATAAATATGCATGAATTTATTTTGAAAATATGTTGAATTGGAATGGTCTCGGTTTAGAACTTGCAGGAAATGCTAGATATTTATAAATGGGTTATATTGAGTAAAAAAAAATCGTAAACTCCGGTAATGCCTCGTACCCTATTCCGACAACGAATACGGGTAGGGGTGTTACACTTGGAGGCTTGATTTCAAGGTTAGTTTGAATTTAGTTTTGTTAATTTTACGCTTTTGAGATCGTTGCTTCAAACCGTAGTGACCCATGTTAAAAATTTTGAATCTAGGCATGTTTGAGGTTCGGCTATAGATAGATTCATATGGTTTTTGATATTTGATGATGTTAGATAAAAGATAAGTTAAAAATTAGTATTTTATGTATTGGAAATTTTGATGAATTTTTGTTTTTAGGGCCAAATTGTAAAAAATGAAATTTTAGAGGGCTTATTTGCTAAATAATTGAAAGAAAAGGATTTGTATAGTCCCTATACATATTCGCCCTTAAGGAGTATTGAGAAATTTGGTGTATTTTGTGTTTTAGGCAAATAGGACTAAATTGTAAAATTTGAAATAGTAGGGTAAAATGGTAAATTGCCTATTTATGTGCTTAGGGACTAAATTGAGATGAAATGTACTTGAATGAGCTAAATTTTAATGTGTTTTAGATCAAGAGCAAAGAAAACAGATTTAGATCTAGGAAAGACGAAGGTTCTCGAATAAGCCGATTGCATGGTCTATCGACAACCGAGGTAAGTCCTGCGAACATATGTTAAAAGTTTTTTATAAATCTAGTGTATGATGAAATTGGTATAATTATAGTATAAAGTCATGAGTTGGCGAATGTGATGTTAATAAATTGGATTGGTTGAAATTTTATTTAATGTGATATGAATAAGTGCTTTTGGTTTGCTATATGATTAAAATATGTGAAATATAAGTGGTGGTGAATTTAGCACTATGAAATGTGAAATGAAAGATTAACTATAATTACATTCGGCTTTAATGCCTAGCAAGCTTCGTCTTTGATTTATTTCTGCTTTAATGCTCAGCGTGCTTCGTGTCGATGATTTATTTCGGATTTAATGCCTAGTAGGCTTTGTGCTTGATTTATTTCGCTTCAATGCCTAGCGTGCTTCGTCTCGTGATTTATTTCAGCTTTAATGCCTAGCGTGCTTTATGCCTATGATATGCTATAAATGGAGATTCGATAATCAAACAAGGTGAGATATATATATAGTGCTATGTGCTAAAAGTTCGTAAGAATTAGCCTACTAAATTAGTAAGGAATGAAGTGAGCTAAATTTTTATTGTTTAGTTAAAGATCGTTGATGAATGAGACAAAAGTGTTTGTTTTGTGTATAAGTAGAAATAGAAGATCGACGCCTAGATTGGTTCATGTGATTCGAATATACGATATAAGATGATATTCATGTGATTTGATAATGTATGTGTTCATGATGACATAGCAACGATATTTAAATCAAGAGCATTACTAGTATTCAGCTATGTACATTTTTCATAATGAAATATTTATGTTCCATACTATAAGCTTGGGTATTAACATGTTTAAATGTATGTTCATTACGTTTATATTTGCTTGAGACTTACTAAGCTAGCAAGCTTACTCTGTGTGTGTTCTTGTCTACCTCTATTTTATAGATTTTTGATTCAAGCTACTTGGACTCTAAGGATCTTCAAAGAAGTTAACCACACTATCCACTCTCTTTTGTAATCGATAAACTTGGTTTTTAATTCAAAAGGCATGTATAGGTTAGACTAAGTCGTATTACTAATGATACTTAATCGTGTATATATTTATAGCCTTGCTAAAATGGCTACTTATTTTGGGTTAAACTTCATCAATATGCTTGGATGAAATGGCTTGCTCATGCTATTAATGAATGTTTGTATTCGGTTGAAGTTTAGATATTATTGGAAATGTGGTAGGTGATATGAGTGTTATGTATATAGTTGTAAATCTTAACTTAGGTTATTGAATGTTAAATATGGTTGTTACGGTTAGGTGATAATAATGATCTCATAATGAAAATTTGTATATGTAAGTTGATTTGTTAGATTCATTTGTTAATGATAAGTATAGGTAGTTATAAATTGTATGGAAAGGTGGTATGGAAGGTTCGGTCTAGGCATGATTAAATATGCTTATAATTCTATGTTAATTTAGTTTGAGATCTACGTTTATGAATGGTCAATAGTGTACAAATTCGTGACATAGAATTCATGAATTATGGAAGTTTAATTAGTATATTCGGTCTTTGATCATATGCATATATAATGCAAAGTTAATTTGTGTTTATGGCATTAAAAGCTAAGATGATGCGCATTCTGATATATGTAATTGTAAAAGGAATACTATTTCTTAGTTTATAAGTGTGCAAACGGGTGATATATGCATGTAACCATATGATGCTTATTAATATTTTTAACTATAAAGTTTTAATGTGCATTGGTTCGAAACAAGATTGTACATGAGGAATGGTTGCATGAAATGAATGCGTAGGTGGTGGTGCTAAGTAGGTGTTTGTTTTTGTTTTGTGGTTGATTTTATTAAAGAAATGTATATTGATTGATCATTCTGTATTCGTTGATGATTATACGAATATACTTAGAATTTTAATCATCCATATATGTGGTAAGTTAATAAAGAGAGATGTAAGGCAAATTTTAAATTTCATGAAATTGATATGAATATGAATTTGGGTTATATGCTTGAGAAGTATGTATCTAAACATGTATCAATTCTGTTGTTTTTGAATAGGATGAAGTATATTGAATGAAAAGGGTATTACAGTACGAAAGTTATATTTTCTTTGAAAATGCCTCGTAACCCTAATTCGACGACGGATATGGGTTAGGGGTGTTACATTTTATTGGTATCAGAGCTTACGGTTTAGTCGATTCTAGGACTACCGTAGCACGTGTGAGTCTAGCTATACATGCCTTTTTTATATATCGATAGTGTGGTGACTTCTGATATTCGAATCGTGTTTTATATAGTAAATGGACACCGATCCCGAAAGAGTCAGAGCGAATGATATGGAGAGTGTAGCGCCGATCGCACACACGATCGCTTCCGAAACTCTCAACCGCCGGTAGCCACGAGGGGAGGCTAAACAAGCCTTCTATCGATGATGAATGAGTAGTTTACCCGTTTATCCGACTAATTCGATTGTACACCAACCTCCACCCCGAATAATCCAACTCCGATACATTCAAGACTTCGATGATAGATCCGATGAGATCTAGTAGGCCTCCAGCTTGATAAAATCAGAAATTTGGGGTCAAGAATTCAAGGCCAATGATGATGATGACGCAGAGCGAGCCGAAATGTGGCTTGATAACACTATTCGTGTACTAGATGAGCTATCTTGTACTCCGATTTAATGCCCTGAAGTGTGCTATATCTTTACTTGGGACACTGATATCACCGGTGGAATACACTAGTATCGCTGGTTCCGAAGAAAAGTGACGGGATTTCTTCCGAATGAATTCGCAAGAAATATATCACCAAAGATTCATTGATCAAAACGAAAAGAATTTCTTGAATCGAAACAAGGAAGGATGACCGTGATGAATATGAACAGAATTTGTCGCTTAGCAGATATGCTAGAGAGTGTGTATCAACTGAAGCCATTATGTGTAAAAGGTTTGAAGACGGTCTGAATAAAGAGATAAAGTTGCTTGTTGGCATTCTTGAAATTCAAGAATTTGTGACTCTAGTTGAGCGAGCTTGCAAAGCTGAAGAGCTTAGGAAAGAGAAAAGAAAGGCTGAGACAGAAGCTAGAGACATTCGTAAGAGGTCGTCGGGTAAGACTTTCCATTCCACATCTAAAAAGTTTAGAGATGATTTCAGCCGACATAAAGTTACTTCAGATTTACCTAGACGTGATCGACCTCCAACGGGCTCCGGAGCTACCTCGATGGCGAGTGTTGGTAATGTTCCACAGAATCGAGTTGAATGCAAACATTGTGGAAAATGGCATTCGGGAGTTGTAGAGTTCGTGATCGGTCCCCGCTTTAAATGTGGATCCTCGCACCATTTTATTCGAGAGTGCCCGATGTTAGCCGAAAGCGTATACGCACATGTAACTCTAGACCGAAAGATTACATCAAGACGGGCGATCACCTGCATTCGCAATGTAGGTGGTAGTCGAGAGGGACGAAGAACACGAGTTCGATCTCGAGGCTAGAGCTCCAACTAGAGCTTATGTTACTCGAGCTAGGGAGGATGCCGCTTCTCCGGATGTCATTACCGATACTTTCACCCTTTATGATACTACCGTGATTGCATTGATTGATCCCGGTTCGACCCATTCATATGTATGTGAAACTCGTATTCAAGAAGACTATGCCGCTTGAGTCTACCGAGTTTGTGATTCGCGTATCCAACCCTTTGGGTAGATGTGTGTTTGTTAATAAAGTGTAAAGGTTGCCCATTGATGATTCAGATTTTTGCTTCCCAATCGATTTAATGTCATGCCTTTCGATGAGTTTGATATAATTTTGGGAATGGACTGTTAACTTCGCATGATGCAAAGGTGAATTGCAAAAGAAAGCTTATTGATTTGAGACATCGAATCTGAGATCATTAGAATTGAATCCAGTGACTTAGGTGGGTTTCTACGCTTATATCCTCGATGTTAGCCCTAAGTATGTGAGAAAAGGGTGCGAAGCTTATTTGGCTTATGTAATCGGATAATAAATTGTCTCGAGAAATGATTGAATCTGCATCGATTGTATGTGAATACCAGATGTGTTTCTGAAGAACTACCGGTTTACCCCTCAAAGACGAGAGATTGAGTTTAGCATTGAATTAGCACCAGAATGACTCGATCTCAATAGCTCCATATCGGATGGCACCCATCGAGCTAAAAGAGTTGAAAGCACAGCTTGCAAGAGTTAACAGATAGGGCTTTGAACGACCAAGTTTCTCTCCTTGGGGTGCACCAGTTTTTTGTGAGAAAGAAAGATGGAACGATGCGAATGTGTATTGATTATCTAAGAATCAATAAGGTAACTATAAAGAATAAGTACCATTACCTCGAATTGATGATTTGTTTGATCGCTTGAATGGGCTTCAATATTTTCAAGATAGATTTGAGATCGGGTTATTATCAATTGCAGTCGAGATACAGATGTTAAAGACCCATTCCGGACGAGGTACGGACATTTTGAGTTTTTGGTTATGCCTTTTGGGCTTACTAATGCACCTCATTGCTTTTTATGGTTTTGATGAATCGTGTTTTTAGGCAGCTTTTGGATCGATTTGTGGTAGTGTTTATTGATGATATATTGATCTACTCCAAAGATGAAATCGAGCATGCCGAGCATTTGAGATTGGTGCTACAAACTTTGTAAATCAGCAGCTTGTATGCTAAGTTTAGTAAGTGTGAGTTCGGATGAAAGAGGTCACTTTTTGGGACATGTTGTTTCAAAGATCGCATTCGAGTTGATCCGAACAAAATCTCGGCTATACTTGATTGGAAGCCACCAAAAAATGTTTCGAGATTTGAAGTTTTCGACTTGTGGGTTACTATCGACGATTTGTGAAAGGTTTTTCTATGATAGCTACCCGCTGACAAGGTTATTGCGTAAAGATGTCGTTCGAGTGGTCAAAAAGTGTCGTAAAAGTTTTGATCATCTGAAAGCCCTTTGATGAAGCTCCAAGTGTTAGTTCAAATGAAACGGGTAAAGAATTTATTATTTTAGTGATGCTTCTTTGAATGGGTTGGGTTGCGTTTTGATGCGGAAGGCAAGGTTATAGCCTACGCTTGAGACAATTGAAGCCACATGAGAGAAATTATCGACTCACGATTTGGAATTAGCGACCATTGTTTTCGTATTGAAAATTTACGCCACTATTTATTTGGCGAGAAATGTCACATTTATTCAGATCATAAAAGTCTAATGTATTTAATGACTCAGAAAGATCTAAATTTGAGACAACGCAGATGGTTGGAATTGTTGAAAGACTACGAGTTGGTGATTGACTACCATCCAGGAAAAGCTAATGTTGTAGCAGATGCGTTAAGTCAAAAATCATTGTTTGCTCTTCGTGCAATGAACGCATGATAGTTATGTCGGTGATGGTTCGATCATAGCCGAGTTACAAGCAAGACCGATGTTTATTCAAAGAAATTTGTGATGCATGAAAGTTGACAAGGATTTGATTGCTAGTCGAATTCAGCAGAAAAGGTGCGTAATCGATTTTGATTGATGCAAATGACTGCTTGAATTTTAAAAGCCGAATGTGTGTTCAAGAACTCGATTTGATATGATGATTCTCGAGTGAGGCCCATAGTGGTTGATTATCAATACATCCGGTAGCACAAAGATGTATAATGATTTAAAACAGCTTCTATTGGTGGCCGGCATGAAACGGATATATCTGAATTTGTTTCAAATGCTTAGTTTGTCGCAAGTAAAAGTGAACATCAAGTGCCATCCGGACTACTTCACCAATCATGATACCGAATGGAAATGGGATAGAATTACAATGGATTTTGTATCCGGTCTTCCTATGACACCGAGTAAGAAAGATGTCGTCGGGTTATAGTTGATAGATCGACTAAATTAGCTCATTTTGTGCTTGTTCAGATAGACTTTTCACTCGATAAACTTGTTGAATTGTATGTATCGCAGATTGTGAGATTGCATGGTGTACCGAGTTCCATTGTTTCGCATAGAGACCCAGATTTACATCGCAGCTTTTGGAAAAAGTTGCAAGATGCCTTAGGTACTAAACTACATTTTAGTACACCTTTCATCCGCAGATGCATGGCCGATCGAGCAAACTATTCGTAAACTTGAGGACATGTTGAGATGTTGCGTCTCGAGTTTGAAGGTACGGGGAATGATACCTACCTTTGATTGAATTTGCTTATAATAATAGCTTCCAACCTAGTATCAAAATGGCGCTTTATGAAGCCTTGTACGATGAAAATGTCAAACTCGTTATAATCGGATCGAGCTCAATGAGAATAAGATACACGGGTTGATTTGATTAAAGAAATGTAATGTAAGGTAGCTATTATTAGAGGCAATTTGAAAGTCGCCGGATCGTCAAAAGTCCTATGCCGATTTGAAACGCCAAACATTGAGTTTCGTGTCTGAGATCGTATTCTTAAAAGTTTCTCCGTGGAAGAAAGTAATTCGATTTGGTCGGAAGGCAAGTTGAGCCCTAGATTTATCGGACCGTATGAAATCATCGAACGATTGGACCTATTGCTTATAGATTGAAGTTGCCCTCGAGTTAGAAAAGATACATGACGATTTCACGCTTTGATGCTCGGTAAATATAGATCGATCCGTCGATGTCATCACTTCGCCTCGAGATTAAAATCACCAGATATGACGACAAGGAAGAACCGATCCGTATTTTAGCTCTGGAAATAAAAGAGTTAAGAAACAAAAGAATTCCTTTAGTGAAAGTACTATGGAGTCAAGCACAGAGTTGAAGAGGCTACGTGGGAGTCTCGAGGACTCAATGAGGCAACAATATCCGACTTTGTTTAACTGAAGATTTTGGGGACGAAAATCCTAAAGGGGAGAGTTGTAATGAATCGAATTTGACCCTAGTCGAAACGGTGGTTTCGGGACCACGAATCTGAGTCTGAGAAATATTTTAATATTTTATTTTGTATTTATTATGTGTGAATTAAAATGTGTGAAAGTTTCGTAGAAAAATTTCATCGTTTGGGTGCTTAATTTGACAAAAAGGACTTAATCGCGTAAATTTTAAAAGTCTCAAACTATAGTGTAAAGTGCCTATTTGATGATGGCTTTTAAAGTGGAGCATTAAAAGGGTAAATAACCCATTTTGAGTTAGTGGGTGGCTTATGTCAAAAATAACCTTAGTATATATGTTAGTTTTATTTTATATTAAAGGTTATAATAGTAATTTAATAATTACTTTATAATATGTTAAAATAACATAAACAAAAGCCACCATCTTTCTCATTCTCTCATGGCCGAATATTGAGAAAGAAAAGGGGTTTTGTTCTTTGAATTTCGCACTTGGAGGCTTGATTTCAAGGTTAGTTTGAATTTAGTTTTGTTAATTTTACGTTTTTGAGATCGTTGCTTCAAACCGTAACTGACCCATGTTAAAAATTTTGAATCTAGGCATGTTTGAGGTTCGGCTATTGATAGATTCATATGGTTTTTGATATTTGATGATGTTAGATAAAAGATAAGTTAAAAATTAGTGGTTTGTTTTCGCTATGCATTAGATTTACATCCTCAATCCCCTCATCGCTTGCCTTGTTATCTTCGTACAGGATTTGTTTCCTTGGGTCGACTAATTCTTTTCCACTTCTTAGTGTGACTGCTTTTACCTGTTCTGCTCCTTTAGGAAAAATTTCTGCCTATATTTCACAGATCATCTTAGTAAGTAACCCAACCATCTTAGTGAGTTCCTCAAATGACTTTGTAAGTTTTTCAACTGATGCTTGTTGATCTTTAAGGGTTCTCTCGGTATCTTGTAGACGTTTTCTGTCTTCCAATTTTGCTAGCATCTCCTCGAGGATTGGTTTCTTCTCTGATGGATAAGGCTGATTTTGGAAGTTTTGAGGAGGTTGCTGTCTTTGATTTCCTTGATTTCCTTGATTTCCTTGACCTCCCTATGAAAAATTTGGGTGGTTCCTCCAACCTGGATTATAAGTGTTACTATAAGGATTATTATTGTATCTAAAATTATTACCTATATAGTTCATCTATTCGTTCTCTACTCCTGGTTGGTAGGGTGGGTACTCAGGATTCGCCACAGTTCCACTTGTGTCGCACTGCATGACTGGATGTGCCTGTGAAGGACACCAACTATTTAGCTTTTTATTCATCATATCTATCTGTGTTGATAGCATGGTTATTGCATCTAGATTGTAGACTCTAGCTGATTTTGTCGGTTTTGTCCTTATAACCTGCCACTGATAATTATTCAGTGACATCTCTTCAATGAACTCGTATGCTACTTTAGGAGTTTTATTGTTCAGGGTTCCACTGGCGGCTGAATCGATTAGTTGCCTTGTTGAGGGGTTTACACCGTTATAGAATGTTTGGACTTGTAGCCACAAGGGTAATCCATGGTGTGGACACTTTCTCAAGAGATCCTTGTATCTCTCCCATGCGTCGTATAGCATCTCTAAATCCATCTGCACAAAAGAAGAGATATCATTCTGTAATTTGGCCATTTTGGCTGTGGAAAATATTTTAATAAAAACTTTTCATTCATCTCGCTCCCATGTAGTGATTGACCGTGGTAACGAGTTTAACCACCGCTTGGCTTTATTCCTTAATGAAAAGGGAATAATCAAGACGTATGGCATCGTCAGAAACGCCATTTATTTTGAAGGTATCACAGAACTCTAGAAAATTAGCTATATGAGAATTAGGGTCTTCGTCCTCTAAACCATCAAATTGAAAAAATTGTTGAGTCATTTGTATTGTGTTAGGCTTTAATTCAAAATTGTTAGTAGCTATAGTAGGCCTAACAATGCTTGATTCTACTCCTGTTAAATGCGGTTTAGCAGAATCAAACATAGTACGTAGAGCATTGTTATCCCCCACATCTTGTTGTTGTGGATTATTTTCGTCCATCCCTTCAGTAGGATTGGATCTGCCTTCTTGATTTTCCTCTGTGTAATTTAGGACTCGCCTAATTTCTCTACGATTCCTACAAGTGGTAGCTTCAATTTCACTATCGTAATCTAGACAACTGATTGATTTAGCAATTTAGGAACCTCGAATAAAAAACTCCCGAGGCAAATTTATGAGGAGATGTCATTGAACAACTATGAGTGGCAAGTTACAAGGACAAGGCCAACAAAAGCAGCCGAAGTTTTCAACCTCGACGCAGTCACCATGCTATCAAACCTTTTACAACGTCGCAGTCACCATGTGGTTCCTTGCGGTACATTCAATTATGCAGTACAATATGAATAGAGGATGGATGAACAATTTAGAATATCTGCCTTACAACTCGAGCATTGAAAACGAGCAAGTTCACGATATGGGTAACAATTTTAAACCTCAAAATAACCCTTATAGTAGTACTTACAACCCAGGTTGGAGAAACCATCCCAGTCAAAGACAACAACCACACCCACAAGAAAAAAAGCCAAACCTTGAAGAGATGCTAACAAAATTCATAGAGGTGTCAGAAACCCATTTCCAAAATACTGAAATGATATTGAATAATCAACAAGCATCAATTCAAGGGCTTAAGGATCAAATTGGACAACTAACTAAGTTAGTCTCTGAAAGGCGACTTGAAAATTTAACTAGTGAAAAGAGCATGTGAAAGCAGTTACACTAAGGAGTGGAAAGGAGTTAGTTGAAACAAAGAAGAATATACCACACAAAATTGATAAGACAAAGGTTGAGAATGCAATTCCAGTACGTGAAGAAATTAAACCACCGATCCCTTATCCAGTAAAGTTGAAGAAAGACCGCTTAGACGCACAATACGATAAATTTCTTGAACTTTTTAAAAACTTACATATCAACTTACCTTTTGTTGAAGCTATTTCGCAGATGCTGACATACGCAAAATTTCTAAAAGAGCTTCTAACAAATAAAAGAAAGTTTGAAGAGATATCAACAGTGGAATTTAATGAAGAATGTTCAATCATCCTCCAAAACAAGCTACCAACCAAATTGAAAGACCCAAGAAGTTTCACTATTTCCTATTTAATTGGTAGTTTAAACATAAAGAAAGGACTAGCTGATCTAGGTGCCAGTATTAATTTAATGTCTTATAAAATGTTTAAGCAACTTGGTCTCGAGGTACCTAAACCCACTAGGATGAGTTTTCAGTTAACTGACAGATCTATTAAATATCCTAGGGGAATTATCGAAGATATTCTGGTAAAAGTTGATAAATTTATATTCCCTGCCGATTTTGTTGTGCTTGACATGGATGAGGACGTTGAGGTGCCTTTAATTTTAGGATGCACCTTTTTAGCTACCGCTAGGGCTCTCATTGATGTAGGTGATGGTAAACTTGTGCTAAGGGTAGGCGACGAGGAAATTATTTTTCAAATTTACGATGCTATGCAATATTCTAGAGAACAAGATGATTCCTGTTATTTTATTGATGCCATTGATCATTTTATTCAAGATTCTTTGCAGGATATCATACATGATGACACGATGGAACTGTGTCTTACCCAAGATGAGGGGGTTGATGATGATACCTATGAGTTGAATTCTAATACATTTTTTTCTAGACAAACGAAAGAAGAGGGCATTGAAATCAACGACGAACTAAAATAAAAACCCTCTATTGATGAGCCGCCCAAATTATAATTAAAATAGTTGCCAAAACACTTAGAATATGCATTCCTCGGGGACAATTCTATGCTACCAATAATTATCTCTTCAGAACTGAAACCCAAAGAGAAAGACAAGCTGCTACAGGTACTAAAGGAGCATAAAAGAGCCATAGCTTGGAAAATTTTCTAACATTAAAGGGATAAGTCCATCACTCTGCACCCATAAAATTTTAATGGAAGATGAATATAAACCATGCGTGCAACCTCAAAGACGATTGAATCCTAACATGAAGGAAGTTGTTAAGGCTGAGGTAATTAAACTTCTAGATGCTGGAATCATTTATCCTATTTCTAACAGTACTTGGGTAAGCCCTGTGCAGGTTGTTCCAAAGAAATGAGGCATGACTGTTGTAACCAACGAAAAGAATGAATTGATTCCTACAAGAACAGTTACAAGTTGGAGAGTTTCCATTAATTATAGGAAATTGAACGATGCTACGAGAAAAGATCACTTCCCTTTGCCCTTTATTGATCAGATGTTAGAAAGATTATCTGGCCATATGTACTACTGCTTCCTGGACGGACTTTTCGGCTACTTCCAAATTCCAATAGCCCTTGAGGATCAAGAAAAGACAAAATTTACATGCCCATACGGTACGTTTGCTTATCATAGAATGCCTTTTGGATTATGTAATGTTCCTGCTACTTTTCAGCGCTGCATATTGGCCATCTTTGACGAACTTGTGGAAGACATTATGGAAGTATTTATGGATAGCTTTTCGGTATTTGGTAATTCTTTCCATCTTTGCCTTAAAAATTTAAAACGAGTTCTAATGAGATGTGAGGAGAAGAACCTTGTGTTAGATTGAGAAAAATGTCACTTTATGGTTAGAGAGGGGATTGTGTTAGGACATAAAATTTCTAGTAAAGGGATTAAGGTAGATAAAGCAAAGGTTGAAACCATAGAAAAACTACCTCCTCCTAGTTCAGTTAAGGCTATTAGAAGCTTTTTAGGACATGCTGGATTTTATAGAAGATTCATTAAAAATTTCTCTAAAATAGCTAAACCTTTAACAAAATTACTAGAAAAAGATGTACCTTTCAATTTTGATCAGGAATGTTTAGACGCATTTAATATCCTTAAAGATAAATTAATATATGCTCCAGTTATAATTGAACCTGATTGGAAATTACCCTTTGAACTAATATGTGATGCGAGTGATTTTGCAGTAGGTGCAGTTTTGGGACAGCGAAGAAACAAGCACTTTCGGCCAATTTATTACGCTAGCAAGACATTAATAGCCGCACAAGAAAATTACACCACCACAGAAAAAGAATTGCTAGCTGTGGTTTTTGCATTTGATAAATTTAGACAATACTTGATACTATCTAAAGTTGTCGTTTACACTGACCATTCAGCTCTTCGCTATCTTTTAACTAAATCTGATGAAAAACCTCGACTTATAAGATGGATTCTACTCTTACAGGAATTTGATTTGGAAATTCAGGATAAGAAAGGATCTGAAAATCTTGTAGCAGATCATCTTTCTAGGCTTGAAAACCCACATATCAAAGAACTCGATAAGAGTGAGATAAATGACTCGTTTCCTGAAGATCAACTCTTTTCTATAACCGACTCTGAGGTACCTTGGTTTGCAGATATTGCAAATTACTTAGCTGCTAATATCTTACCAAAAAGGTTAACACATCATCAATAGAAGCGGTTCTTTGCTGATGCGAAAAACTATTTTTGGGAGGATCCTTTTCTTTTCTATAAATGTGTAGAACAAGTAATTTGGAGATGTGTTACAAAAGCAGAAGCAAGCAAAATCCTAGAACACTGCCATTTAGGACCTTCAGGAGGACATTACAGCGGGATTAAGACAGCACACAAAACACTCGAATTATGTTTTTATTGGCCTATTCTATTTAAATATGCCAACAGGTATGTTGCTTCATGTGATAAATGCCAGAGAACAGGTAATATCTCTAAACACGATGAAATGCTCAAACATATATGCTATCATGTGAAATATTCGATGTATGGGGTATTGATTTTATAGGTCCATTTCCTAGTTCATTTGGAAATAAATACATCTTAGTAGCAGTGGATTATATGTCAAAATGGGTGGAAGCTCAAGCTTTACCTACTAATGATGCTAGAGTAGTAGTAAGGTTTCTTAAGAAACTCTTCTCTCGATTTGGAGCACCCAGAGTAATTATTAGTGATAGGGGTACTCACTTTTACAATACTCAATTTGATAGAGTCTTAAAGAAATATGGAGTACACCACAGGACAGCTACCCCTTATCATCCTCAAACCAGCGAACAAGTGGAAGTAGCAAATCGAGAACTTAAGTGTATTTTAGAGAAAACAGTAGAATCAAACAGGAAAGATTGGGCATTAAAAGTAGACGATGCTTTATGGGCCTATAGAACAGACTTTAAAACTCCATAGGAACATCCTCATACAAACTTGCCTACGAAAAAGTTGTCATCTACCATTTCAGTTAGAGCACAAAGCTTTTTGGGCTATAAAATTTTGAAATTACGATCTTAAAACTGCAAGTGAAAAAAGGATGATGTTGTTGAACGAGCTTGATGAATGGCGAACTAATGCCTATGAAAACTCACGACTATATAAGGAGGCAACAAAATGACGCCATAATGCTCGTTTAAAACAACCAAAGTAATTTGAAGTAGGAGATTCAGTCTTGCTATACAATTTAAGGTTAACATTGTTCCCTAGAAAGCTGAAATCAAGATGGTCAGGTCCATTCGTAATCAAAACTATTTTCCCCTATGGCACAATAGAGGTAACTCGTCCAAATTATGGCACATTCAAGGTAAATAGCCAGCGACTGAAAATTTATAATGGTGAAGGCTTTAGGGATATAAGAGAGGAGCTTCAGCTCTATGAACTTTCATTTAGAAACGAAAACAGGGAAAGTCTAGCTTAAGAATTTAAACGAGCGCTTCTCGGAGGCAACCCAGCACTAACTTAGTAATATTGTATTTTCAATTTCTAGCACCTAACTACAAACTAACCAATTCAAAAAAGCGCAGGTTTCCCTACTACACAGCCTTGCACACGGGCGTGGCCGTGGCCGTGTGTATTCCATGAATAGGTACATGGGCGTGGCAAAGATGGTGCAGAAATAGGACAATAACTTTCCCCAAGCCAAGGTCTCCGACTAAACGACACAACCGTGCGACTTGGCCGTGGTCAAAACTGCGTAAATACCACAGGCTGAGATAAATCCACACGCCCGTGTACTACAATCGTGGCTGATACTGATTCTCACGCCCGTGCCTCCAAACCATGGTCAATTCTGAGTAATCGACACTGGCGTTTGGTATGCCCGTGCTGCAAGATCGTGGTCGACACTAGTAGAGGACCCTCTCCACGGGCGTGGGAAAAACAAACAAGACAATACACAGCGTAAATGACCGTGTGGCCCAACACGCCCACGGAACATGGGCGTGTGACACCATTAAAATGCGCCTAAATTTAAAAATCTTGAAAAACACAGGCTGAATAAAGGGAACATGGTCGTGGCCCCTAACCGTGTTCCCCACCCTCTATTTAAAGCAGCGAATGCCTGTCTCCCTCAAACCCAAACCTAGCCGTTTCTCTACAAAACCACTACCCCATTCCAGCCACCAGTAAATCCTCCCCTCCCTTGACTTTCCCTATCCCTTATCTCTTTCTCTCTTTTACATACACATAGAAAATTAGTCCACGCTCTGCCGGCAGAATACACGCCCGTCCAAAAATGCGACACAGTCGTGTTCCCCCATCTATTTGCAACACATGCCCGTGCATCACCCCTCAATGCCCGTGCTCCGACCACTACCCCAACCACGTCGCTTCTCTCCAAAAACTCCACCGATCATCTCTCCTTTTTACATTTTCCTCCATTAAACTATTTTATCACTAGAATTTTATTTAGTATTTAGTTAGTTCATTCTTATTGCTTAATATTAGATATATTCACTATTATATTGATTTATCCATTTAGTCCTTGTTTAAATAATGATTAGTACTTATGCAAAATATTAGTTGTTTCTTATCGTGATTTTTATCATTGTTATATTTTTGATATTGTTAAGGTCTTAAATGTTATGCAATATGCCTTGGCTGGAAATGCTACTTGAATCATTGAATATCGGTTGTTTTTAGGACCATAATGTCATCGTCTCGAGGCAAGAAAACCACAGTCCCTAGTTCTAAAAAATGAAAGGGACCCGATTCGTCATTAGTCAGCGCATCCGTCGAAGTGTGCCACCCATTCTTACAATTTCCTCCAGGATCCCAAGAGGACCTTTATAAGATACTTCGCACATGAACCCTCGGCGCAGGGAGGTGTATTGATTGGGTCGCTTTGGAGTATGTCCTACTAGCCGATGACGTACAGGCTCTCCTAACTACCGATCCATGGGACCAATTCTTTAATATCATCAAGCCCACATATCTAGAGCTCACTTTGGAGCTCTGTTCCACGTTCCACCTTCAGACGGTGATGACACGCCATGATGACCTCGGCACGATCCAATTCTGTCTCAAAGGCATTGTACTAGAACAGAATGTACCGCAATCCAGGGCCGCATTGGGACTCTATACCGATGAATTCATGGAGGAACATGATCTTTCGGAGCTCCATGGCCACATCCATAACTCCCTGGCGAGATGTTCGTACAATATAGCCCCCAACTCAGACAATTATGACCCTAGTCGCTCCAAAGCGACACCTCTCGCCCCATCCTTGCGATACTTACACGCCATTTTAGCTCACACATTGACAGGAAGGCGAGAGAACACCGGGGTCGTTAACACACATGACGCCTACTTCCTATGGTGCATGGCAAACGGGTACGTTTTTGACCTAGCCTATTTCATAGCTCGTGCCGTTCAACATCAAATGGAGCAACATAGGAGAGGGGTCATATCTATGGGTCCATACATCACACGCTTGGCTCGATATTTCTGGCTCCTCAACACCGCCACTCAGATCTCCTCACTCACACTGATAGGTTAGATGTCCCCATAGGGCATCAAGACGATGCTACACAGGAGGGTGATCCAACGTCGACGTGGGATCGATCCTCCCCAATATTGGCTAGCACTTACCATCGAAGAGGAGGATCCTGAGGACATTACTGACAATGTCCCACACCCACATGAGGAACCACAACCGAGCCATCGACTAGTTCATGCGGCTACATCACTTTCGGACATCTCTGCACGTCTCACTCAGTTCGAGCATTACTGTACTCAACAATTCAATGACACCACTCGATGATTAGATGGCATTGAGGCAACTCTTCAGTAGATTTGTCATCACTTTCACATATCGCCGCCTCCACCGCCTTGCGATCCAACCAATGATGACGACTTTTGAGTCCTTTTTATTTTTAGCTCTATCTTTATTTTTATTTTTTATTTTTTTGTTTTTTCTTTTATTTGATTCTGATGTACCTTTTTATTATAATTTGCTAGTTCACACCTTTACCTTTTATTTTGTTCAAAACTTTTATTAGTAAAAGTCAAACTTCTTTAATCTCCGACTATCTAATCTTCGAGTAAATATCATAACAAAACCCCAAAAAAGTTACTGATGACTCTACAGTTCTAAAAGGTGGAATGAGCTACTAAGGATTTGGGATATTTTCACATACCTTCACTTTTGCTTAGTTCATCATGCATTTCCTCTACTCCATACCTACAAGTTTCATTCTCAAGGATCCGTCCAAAATTCAGGAAGTTTCACTTCTCTCCCTATCTTATAATTTTATTACTATCTTGCTATTATCTATCTTTGTACATTGCAATGTACATCTTAAGTGTGGGGGGTGAAAATTATTTAGAAAATGTTCCTAACTTTTTTGCATTATTATCAAATTCCTGAATGATATATTGGCTTAAGTAATCTTTTCATATCACTAATTAAAATGAAATTCCTATTGATTTATGATTTTTATTGATATGTTTTAGATTAAGTCATTGATAATTGTGCAGTGATGATTTAAACTTTAGGAGACTAGAGAATCAAGCATGATGAGTCTATTTTCAAAATTAAAATTTTGTTTGGTTGTCTACCTGGATCTAATTATTACCTTGAAGTTTAAAATTTACAAGGTTGTCATCAAAAACCCAAAATTTTTGTGAGATTTTTAGCCTTTTAGAGTATATATTCTTTTCGTGCTCACTTTATTATGAGTGTGTCAACATTGATTTGTTATTCTAGAACTTGCTTCGATTATACATGTCGAGACCACATCTTTGATTTGATATACTGAGATGATAAAGGCACCTAGAATTTAACCCACTTACTCCACCAAAAGCCTACCTTCATAATTAACTCCTATAAACCCCTTTGATCCTAACAACCTTTTTATTGATTCACCCACTAATATTAACCCAAAACCCATCTTGTATTTTTTATCACCATTCCTTTTGACTACCCTTCTATCGAGGCTTGATTTGATCAATTACCTAACTATTTTATTTCAGTAGTTGAGTTTTTCTTATATTATGTATTTTCTTAATTATGTGTTGATAAAAAAATTTCAAAGTATATTCATTATTAGTTCAGTGATTAAGTGAGATTATGCATTTAAATTCAACATCGTGAAGAAGAAGCTCATATTATTAGTATTTCAAGTTTTCAATTTATATAATTATTTAGGATTAGTTCATTTTTCTAGTTTGGTAAATTGTCAATTCAATCTCGATATTAACCCTTCCAATTCAGCCTTTATCCACACCTTTAACCTAAACCCCATTACAACCCTTTTAAAAGACCTTTTGATTTGGGTATCATCTCATTTTATAGTGGTGGAGATTTGATTTCCTAGTAAACCTATTAGATTAACTTTTCATGTTTACTGATGAGTGCTTTATTTTGAACCTTAAACACCTTGAGTGATTTGAGTGAATCTTTAGTGAGGATGTCAATCCTTGTCAGTTTTAAACCAAAGATAATTATTTAGATAAGGGGAAACACCTATATTTTTCGTGCTAAAAACTTATAAATTTGATTGCTTGAATCTTTAGGACTCTTTTAGTTAAATTATCCATGTATAAATTATCTATGAATTATGATGAAACACTATTGATGAATATTATGAATTGAGGAAGTTCGCTTTAATTGTGAATTAAGAATTTTGCTTGAGGACAAGCAAAAGCTTAAGTGTGGGGGTATTTGATCAACCGTAATATGAACATATTTTAATCCCACATTTAGAATACTTTTGGATGATTTATCCCTTTAATTATGGAAATAGGTGCTCCTAATCCCTTGTTTTCATGTTTTATACTCAGAAGAGCACCGGAGGATGAAAACAATGAGAAATGGGCCGAAAATGAAGAAAATGGGCCTAACACAAAATCGGCACGACCTGGGCCCAAGACCACACGGCCGTGCCTTATTAACAGACCAAACACGGCTTGGCCTCGAATTACACGAGCGTGTACCATGGGCGTGTCCCTACCGCAGCAAAGAAGAGCTCTATTCGGAATAGAGTACTTAGAGGCAAAGAAAGCCATTCCAAAAGCCTATATAAACACCCTAGATGCCAACCTTCAATGGGGTGTTCAGCTAGGCGTTCAGCTAGGCCAAAGAGCCAAGCCAGAGAGACTGAATTGTGGGATTAACTCGAAGACAGCCAGTTGATTCATTCAAGAAGCCGGAATCATACTCAAGATTGAGGATCTCTCTTTCAATTCCTTCAGGGGTTTTAGGGTTTTCTTTATTTTTTGTTTTATATTTTCTTCTGAGATGTATTATCTTGTAATTATGAACTAAACCCTCAGATGCCTGAAGGGGATGAAACCTAAGACGAATCTTGTTATTGTTTTCTGAGCTATATGATAAATAGTTGATTTGTTCTTAATTATGTATTCTTACTTCTTGGTTTGATATTTTAGGATATTAATTCAAGTATTGATGTGCTTAGGTAGTGGAGCAAAAGTCCCTGTTTAAGAGTAAATCTAGCATAGTTAAGCGGAGTTTATCGCAAACCTAGAAATAGGATGATGAAAATCTGCCGGATTAGGGTCAAACCTAATATGGGAGTCCATAGATTGAGTTAATGTAATTCTAGAGTTTTTAATTAGAAAGAGGTTTCAATTAATCAACCTAAGGTTAGACATTAGTAGCCTCGAAAGAGGTATTAATGTAAATTAGGGAACCCTATGGATCAAGTCAAGTGAATAAATTTTCTAGTTTAGAATTAAATAACAAGTGAAGTCTAGGGGATTCTTCCTCGGGTATTGTCTTAATCAATTGGTTTTTCCCTCAAGTATTTTCCCCAATTCATTCACTTTGTCTTAGTATCTTTAGCTTAGTAGTTAGTTAATTTTAGATTAAACAACAACTCCTTTAATTTTTAGGTTAAATAATAAAAAGAAAGTTAGTATTAATACTTTTAGTTCCTTTGGGTTCGATAATCCGGTCTTGCCACGAAACTATACTATTGCTCGATAGGTGCACTTGCCTTCATTGTTGTCTTAGTTAGTTTCCAGGTTCAATCATTCTTTTTATAAATTTTTAAGACTCTGACACACGATCAGAATCCTTTCCAACTCTGTCGGCAAAGCTAATCGATATGCCACTAGCCCTATTCTTTCAATAACCTCATAAGGCCCAATAAACGCAAACTCAATTTTCCTTTGCGACCAAATTTTAGAATTTTCTTCCACGGAGATACTTTCAGAAATACTTTTTCACCAACTTGAAACTCAATTTCTTTTCTTTTCAAATCCACATATTATTTCTATCTACCTGAAGCTGCTTTGAAACAGTCACGGATTACTTTTACTCTTTTTTCGGTCTCTCTAACCAAATCAACCTCCTAAATTTGTCTCTCACTGAGCTCGGTCCAGTATAATGGAGTTCGACACTTGCGGCAATACAATGCTTCATAAGGTGCCAACTTAATACTCGATTGAAGACTATTGTTATAAGCAAATTCGACTAATGGTAGATATTTTTCCCAACTACCTTCGAATTCTAAAACATAACATCGGAGCATATCTTCGAGAATCTGAATCGTTATTTCAGATTGACCGTCGGTTTGTGGATGAAATACGGTACTAAAGTTTAACTTTGTACCCAAAGCTTCTTGTAATTTCTTCCAAAATCTAGACGTAAATCTCGAATCTCTATCCGAAATAATAGAAATAGGCACCTCGTGCAACCTAACAATTTCAGCAACATACAATTCAGCTAGCTTATCAAGTGAATAGTCGGTACGTACCGGAATAAAATGAGCTGATTTCGTCAATCTATCAACAACGACCCAAACGACATCTTTCTTTTTCGGAGTCAGAGGCAAACCCGTTACGAAATCCATCGTAATTCTGTCCCATTTCCATAAGGGTACCATGACTGGCTGAAGTAAACCCGAAGGTACTTGGTGTTCAGCTTTTACTTATTGACAAATCAAACATTTCGATACAAATTCAGAGATATCTCGTTTCTGGCCACCAATACAGTTTCTTCAAATCATTGTACATCTTCGTACTTTCCAGATGAACAAACAGACAACCATTGTGTGCTTCATGAAGAATTTTCTGAATAAGCTCAACATCTCTTGGTACACAAATCCTACCTCGAAACATCAAACAATCATCAGCCCCAATTTGAAAATCTAAATCACTAGTCGATTCACACTGAATTCTCTTAGCTTGAAGTTCTTCGTCACACTTCTGAGCTTTACAAATTTTCTAAAGAAATAACAATGTAACTCTCAAATCAGCTAAAACCGAACCATCATCAAATAAAGTCAACCTTGTATTCATAGCTCTCAAGGCAAACAAGGACTTTCTGCTCAAAGCGTGTGCTACTCCATTTGCCTTTCCAAGATAGTAGTCAATTACCAACTCATAATTTTTAGCAACTCAAGCCATCTCCGTTGTCGCAAATTCAAATCCTTTTGAGTCATCAAGTACTTTAAACTCTTATGATAGGTAAAGATACGACACTTCTCACCATACAAGTGATGTCTCCAAATCTTCAAAGTAAACACTATGACAGCCAATTCTAGATCGTGCGTCGGATAATTCTTCTCATACAGTTTCAACTTCTCGAGGCATAGGCTATCACTTTGCCCTCTTGCATCAATACACATTCTAATCCATTCAGTGATGCATCACTATAAATAACAAACTCTTTTCCCGATTTAGGTTGCACTAAAACTGGTGCCTCAGTTAATAATGCTTTCAACTTCTCTAAACTTTACTGACATTTTTCAGACCATTCAAATTTAACATCTTTTTGCAACAACTTGGTCATAGGAGTAGCAATCATTGAAAAACCCTTAACAAATTGCTGATAATAGCCAGCTAAGCCCAAAAAGCTTCTAACCTTTGATACATTTCTCGGCGGCTTACAGTCAACAATTGCCAAAATCTTACTTGGATCAACCTGAATACCATCTCCTGAAACAATATGTCCCAAAAATTTAACTTCTTCGAGCCAAAAGTCACTTTTACTGAATTTAGCAACTAATTTCTTATCTCTCAAAGTTTGCAATACAGTTCTCAAGTGCTCGGCATGCTCAGTCTCATCTCGAGAATAAATCAGAATATCACCAATAAACACAACCACGAATTTATCTAAATATGGTTGTAAGATTTGATTCATCAAGTCCATAAAAATAGCAGGAGCATTAGTTAGTCCAAAAGGCATGACAAGAAATTCATAATGCATATACCTTGTTCTGAAAGCGGTTTTCGGTACATCCGACTCTTTAACTCTCAACTAGTAGTAGCCAGACCTTAAATCAATTTTCGAGAACATTGTTACCCCTTTCAAATAATCAAACAAGTCATCAATTCTTGGAAAAGGATACTTGTTCTTTATTGTTACCTTATTGAGCTGTCGATAATCGATACAAAGTCTCACAGATCCGTCTTTCTTCTTTACAAATAATACTGGTGCACCCTAGGGAGAAAAACTTGGTCTTGCAAAACCCTTATCTGTCAGCTCTTGCAACTAAGCTTTTAATTCTTTTAATTTGGTCGGAGCCATTCTATACGGAGCAATAGATATTGGTGAAGTCCCTGGAACTAAATCAATACCAAATTCAACTTCTCTAATCGGTGGCAACCCAGGCAACTCTTTTGGAAAAACATCCGGATATTCATAAACTACTGGCACTAATTCAGTTTTCAATTCAGACACTTTTGTATTCAACACATAAGCTAGATAAGCTTCACAACCTTTTCTTACATATCTCTGGGTAGACATCGAAGAGATCACAATAGGTAATTCACCCGACTCATCTGAATCAATCCGAAGAATTTCACCATTTTCATATTTCAGTTCAATAATTTTCCATCTAGAATTCACTAGTGCATCATGCAGTGTCAACCAATCCATACCCAAAATAATGTCAAACTCATCAAATGGAAACAACATTAAATCAATTGAAAATAGTGACCTCGAATCATCAAGGGACAATTCGTACAAACTATATCAACTAATTACAAACTCAATAAACTCAAAAGGCAAGCTCTTACTAGCTACCAATTTCATGCAAACATAAGAATGAGTTGATCTAAGATCAATCAATGCAACTACATTAGTATTATAGAGAGAAAAAGTGCCAGTGATAACATCGAGAGATGTCGCTTCTTCGCGAGCACAGATAGCATAGGCTCTAGCAGGTGCTCTAGCCTTGAATCTTATAGTTGAATCTTTAGTTACACCTTTACTACTAGTCGCATTCCTCGTATTGCTCGGGGGTCTCCTCTAGTGGCAGTGTTGTCCGATCTTGCATTCTGAATCTTGTCTTTCTCAGCCATATCAGGGCAGTCCCGAATAAAGTGGTCTTGTGAGCCACACTTAAAGCAAGCTCGGTCATTCATTCTACATTCACCGAGATGTCGCCTACCATAGCGTTGACATTCAGGTAGATTGGATCTAACATTACCAACACTCGCTATCGACGTAGTTTGGGCTTTAGAACCCAAATATGGTTTCCCACGATCTCTATTGGAATACCCAGCTGAAGCACTCAAACTAGCATAAAAATCTCTCGATTTCTTAGACTGAGATTGAAATGACTTACTCATCGACCTTTTTCTTGTATCTCTAGCCTCAAACTCAGCTTTCCTCTTCTCCTTGCTTAATTCTTCAGCTTTACAAGCTCGATAGAATAGCACCAAAAATTCTTTCAGCTCAAGGACTCCAACTAACAATCGGATATCCTCATTCAACCCGTCTTTGAACCTTTTACACATAATAGCCTTGGTGGAAACACACTCTTAGAGCGTACTTACTGAGCCTGAAAAACTCTCACTCGTACTAGGTTACCGACATTCGACCCTGTTTCAACTCTAAGAACTCCTTACGTTTTTGATCAATGAAACGTTGGCTGATATATTTCTTCCTAAACTCATCTTAGAAGAATTCCCAGTTGACCCTCTCTCGGTACTACTGGCACTAGATTTTTCCACCACCGATATGCTGAGTCTCTTAGAAGCAACACAGCACATTTAAGACATTCATCCGGCTTGCAAGATAGTTCATCAAATACCCTAATGGAGTTTTCAAGCCAGAATTCTGCTCTTTCAGAATAATCATCGACATTTGCTCTAAAATCTTTAGCCCTATGCTTTCGGATCTTATCAACCAAAGGCTTACTCAATCTCACAAATTCCATACCTTGTAGAGCTATGGAACTGGCTAAGGAATAAGTGGGGGTGGAGGGGGTTGAGCATTGGATTTGTTCGAACAAACTCCTAATACCACTCGTTCATCATGTGGAGTAAGGCTTCTCTAGCCCATTCTCCTCCTCCCTGACTAATCGTGGGAGGTCTACTTCCAGACGGTGCTACCCCTTGAGTGAGAGCCAGCACATTACTTTCTACTTCATCAGCTACAGCTCAGTCGAGATCCATTTACTATATGAAATCACAGTTTAAAATTTTCAAGAGCCATCACATTATCATAGTTCATATATGGCATGTATAGCTAGACTCTTACACACGCTACGTTAGTCCAAGAATCGACTAAACCGTAGCTCTGATACCACTAAATGTAATAGCCTTACTTGTATTCAACACCGGAGCAGGGCTCAAGGCCTTACCGACTTATCATATAAGCATTCACACAATTCCAAGTTATAATTTTTTGTCCAAATTAAAACCATTCATATTCAATCATAAAATCCCTTATACGAGCCTACGAGGCCCAAAGCATGCTTTGGAAGTGGTTCAAGACTAAATTGAGAACTTTAGAAAATTTTACAAAATTTAGAAAAATTTTCATGTTATAGGGGTCACACGTCCACGTTGTTCAATGGACACGCCCGTGTGACCCTGAGACACGCCCGTGCTACAGGTCGTGTTCAAATTAGGGTGCTCTCTAACTTGTGCCACACACCCGTATGCTAGGTCGTGTGGTCAATTTAATTTTCAGAATTTTTCATAAAATAGGTGCAGACTTCAAACGGCCGGGGCACATGCTCGTGTTCAAGGTCGTGTAGTACACACGGCTAACACACACGCCCGTGTCTCTACCCGTGCGCTCAATTCTGGACATTCTATTTCTCAAAATTAATGTGTAGGGGACACACGGCCAGATCACATTCCTGTGGCCCACGACCCTTGACCGGATCTGGTATGTTCCCTGGTGTAAACCGTTTCAAATTCTTTTGTTACTTAGGAAAAACTTGTGTGTTTTGAAAGAAAGATTGGTTTTGGGTTGGGCTTGAGATGAAAACAAGTTTATTTCATTATTAAAAATCCTTTACTTTAAGTGACAAAACGTTTGGGCTTTGTTTTAAAAATAGATTTACTTAACCTTTTAACAAGTAAAAGTATGTAAGCTTAGTAAATAAAAATAGAATAAAATAATTCCACTAAGGCCTTATTACTTCAAGTAATTCCCAAAATTTAAATTCAAAATACTTAAAGTAAAATAGTCCAAATAAAAGAAATCAACTTCACATGGCCTCTACTAAGCATCTGTCGGCTTGGTCCATCACCGGTCGTCACCGAAAAGTAATCCCACAACGGGTGAGTCAATGCACTCAATGTGTACACAAACACTATGTCCAAATAGATTCGGGCATAATATCACATCACATACATAATCATATAGCGATATAAAATAATAATGCAACCCGAACCCAAACCTATATGCCATCCGCTACACACCACTCGCATTCTCCCGCACACCGTGGGGACTACTAAGTCAACCCTCCTTCCGCTACACTCCATATCGCGGTCTTAGGTCACCGTGTGGTCTTATTTGTGGTCTTAGGTCACCACGTTCAGATTTCGTGGTCTTAGGTCACCACATTCAGATATCACGGTCTTAGGTCACCGTGTTTGTGGTCTTAGGTCACCACATTCACTTCCCTTTTCATATAACCCATATGCCCCATATTTCATACACAATATGCAAAATCATGCCTTAATTCACATTCTTATCACTTTTCACATGTTAAAAATAACATATATTCATATTCCTAGTAGGAGTAGGAAACGCGTTTTTAGTACTTTGTACCATAGTATGGTACCTTAGCCATATTCACATTCTTATAAACATACACATTTAATTTAAAACATAGCCATGAACATATTATGGTACCTTAGCCATATTCACATTCTTATAAACATACACGTTTAATTTAAAACATAGCCATGAACATATTAAAACTTAGGGTAGGGTACACACCTGATTCGCTTAACAATTTCACTTGAAATCCCAAATCGATCTATTACCTTAGATTTTAATGCCTACATTCGCCAACATGGTAATATTTAGCAAAGGCCTATTCGGCCATAAAACCAAATCTTAGTAGGATTTGTGTACTTACCTTAATGCCGATTGAATAAAAAATCAAATCCTGAAAACTTGTATTCTTCCCCCTTTGAAATCGGCTACTCACTAGATCCCTTGAATCGGTTAGTTTTCAGCTTAAAACACATAATAATAGATCTACTACAAAAATAGGGTCTTGGCCGAATATTCATAGTCACTTACCTTAAGGATCTTAAATCCCAAAATTCACCAAATAATTAGGGAACACGTGGCCTATGGTGTACCTTCAGGAAAAGAACTTCTCCTTCCATGATTCGGCCAAGATTAATAATCGAAATTAGTCCCTAAATTTTGATAAGTCTAAAATATAAAAGAATGGAAACTAAACTTGGATCTTACCCTTATTTGAAAGAATCAATTGCACCTTCACTTCAACCTTCAGAGATTCGGCTATGGCTAAATGATGCTCTCACAACTTTCGGCTTTTGGAGAAATTAGAAAGAAAAGAGAAGGAAGAATAAAACTATAGGAATTTCGACAGAGAGAGGAGAATCGCTTAAGAAATTCGCAAAGGAAGAGTGAATGAATGAATGAATGGCCTTCTTTCCTTTTATAGCCGAAATTACTAGGCTAGAGTCCCCTACTTGGCCACCACTCTTCCTATGTGATAATTATCACTTTATTAAAAGGATTAATCCAAAAATTATCTCCTAATTAGCTGAAATTCTAAAGGAAATAAAACTCCTCTTTTAAGAGCCCACATGCCGTCCACCTCTCTGCTTTTTGTAGCAAAATAAAACTTCTTTTATTTGCTTCCTAAGTGACTCGATCCTCGCCCAAATACACTTGCATGTGGCGCCATTTCCAGAGGCCCTAAGTGGCATCTCCAAGCCACTTTTCCAAGCCCAATTGTGTGTCAAATTTCACATACTTTTTCTCTTAAGGCCACCTTACCTTAATTTCCTCTTTTAAACTTTAAAACTCGACATTTCTAAGTCATTTCTAAGTTTTCAAAAATTTTCGTTTGGCTCTTTAAACTTGACATTTCGTTACATTTCCAAGTTTCCCGAAATGTTTACTTTCCCCTTTTGAATCATTTCTAAATCATTTCCTTACATTTCCTAATTTCCAAAATGTTCACTTTGAACTTAACATTTCCTTACATTTCCATACATTTCCTTACATTTCCATACATTTCCTTACATTTCCATACATTTCCTTACATTTCCTTACATTTCCTTATATTTCCATACATTTCCATACATTTCCATACATTTCTTACATTTCCATACATTTCCATACATTTCCTTATATTTCCATACATTTCCATACATTTCCATACATTTCTTACATTTCCATACATTTCCATACATTTCCTTACATTTCCATACATTTCCTTACATTTCCAAGGTTCTAAAATGCACATCACATATCACAAGAAACATGCTATTTCATAAAATTAAGAAAAATGCACACAATGGGATTCAACCTCTTCCTCAAAGTACTTCACTTGATGCCATAACCCTTGCACCTTAGGTGGTGTCCCTTGCCACTTTTCCACATCACTTCTTATTTTTTAACTTAAAACCAATAATTGTCCAAAGCTTTCTTACATCCTAGGATTTTAAAACCCTTAATTCATTTCCAAACACCGCCAAAACCTACTACTCATGAATTATGCACAAACGATAACCCCTAATCTAGGATGTTACAGTTCTACTCTCCTAAAATTAATTTCGTCCTCGAAATTACTTACTAACAACAGACAATCCTTCTCACCGCTTATGCTTACGCTGCACACCTCGATCTTAATAGAACCATCATACTTTCCAGCACAATCTCTAAGTTCTCGCCCCTTAGAACTCATTTCTAACGTCACGATTTAATCTGATTAAGAAGTTTTATGTATTAAAAATTTTGTTTCACCGATTAACTGCAAGAAGTTTTATGGAAAGAATTTTTAGAAGTGGTTCTTTCGTATTCATACATGCACACATCTTTACATTCATACATCCATCAATCAATTATGAACTTTCGCTCATTCGAGAAATGTTGTAGTTTTCATTGTTGTTGTTTTTCCACTACCTGTGGTTTTTTCGTAATTTGTCCTCTGGGGTATTTTTCGCAATTTATCGAAACAAGGTTCCTTGGTGTTTTTGTCAATAAGGGTATCTTGGAATTTTGCATTCCCGGGGGTATTTTGGAAAATTTTAAAATCCGAGGGTATTTTGGTAATTAACCCGAGTGAATTTGTAAATCTTAATAAATCACGGATATTTTGGAATTTACAAAATTTGAGGGTTGTTTTTGAGAATTTGTTTTCCAAATCAGTGTTGTTGCAGAAATTTTTGAAGATCGGGGGTCATTCTGGTAATTTTGTAACTCGAGGGTATTTCGGTAATTTGCAGGGTAGGGGTAATTTCGTAAATAATTTTTTTCCATAATCAAGGTATTTTTGATATTTTGTAAATTTAGGGTTCCTTTAAGCAAAGTAGTGAAATTTTGATAAGAACTGTGGGTATTTGGAAATTTCATAAACCAAGGGCATTTTTGTAATTTTACCACTAGGGGTATTTTAGTAAATTTTTAAATCAAAAATATTTCAGGAAAATTTATCAAAATAATCTTTTCAAATCAGGAGGATAATTTAGAAATTTTAAAACTAGGGTTTCCATAAAAACACGGCTAGTCCCTTTCGGGTTTTAGTTAGGGGTTTAGCCCGTGTATAAGTCCTCTTGGTTAGGGTGAACCGTAGCTACGCACCAGGTAGGAGTCGAGTAGAGAGGAGATGAGTCACTCGGACTGCTTAAATGCCAAGCTCCCACTGAAACCAATCCTAGACATGCGTACCATGGTTGCCACACCCTAACTCGGCGACTCAACCACAGGTTTGTTTAATTAGATATTTAAGTCTTATGTATTTGTTGGGGTACACTAGCCCTAGGGTTCCAATACTTAATCTCTATTCTACATTCCATTTCTACACTTCTACAAATCATAATATAAATCACACAAAAGATCAGAATACTTACCTGATGGACTTCGGGTCGGAGACTTAGTGGGCCATGCCAGAAAATCCTGCTTAATTTACAAAAATTCTTTTTGGGCTTAACTTTGAAAACATTTTGGGCCTTAAACCCAAGGCTGAGAGTTTAAAACTGGGCTCTGATACCAAATTGAAACACCCCAAACCCGGCCCACGAGCCTTGACCGGATCTGGTATGTTCCCCGGTGTAAACCGTTTCAAATTCTTTTGTTACTTAAGAAAAACTTGTGTGTTTTGAAAGAAAGATTGGTTTTGGGTTGGGCTTGAGATGAAAACAAGTTTATTTCATTATTAAAAATCCTTTACTTTAAGTGACAAAATGTTTGGGCTTTGTTTTAAAAATAGATTTACTTAATCTTTTAATAAGTAAAAGTGTGTAAGCTTAGTAAATAAAAATAGAATAAAATAATTCCACTAAGGCCTTATTACATCAAGTAATTCCCAAAATTTAAATTCAAAATACTTAAAGTAAAATAGTCCAAATAAAAGAAATCAAACTTCACATGGCCTCCACTAAGCATCCGACTACCTTGTCCCATCACCGGTCACACCGAAAAGTAATCCCACAACGGGTTGAGTCAATGCAGACTCAATGTGTACACAAATACTATGTCCAAATAGATTCATAATATCATATAGCATAATCATATAAATAATGATGCAACCCAACCCAAACCTATATGCCATCTGCTACACACCACCTGTACCCTCCTGCACACCATGGGGACTACTAAGTCAACCCTCCTTCCGTTACACTCTATATCGCGGTCTTAGGTCACCGCATTCGTGATCTTAGGTCACCACGCTTAGATTTCGTGGTCTTAGGTCACCACATTCAGATTACTGTGGTCTTAGGTCACCACATTCAGATATCACGGTCTTAGGTCACCGTGTTTGTGGTCTAAGGTCACCACATTCACTTCCCCTTTTCATATAACCCATATGCCCCCATATTTCATACACAATATGCAAAATCATGCCTTAATTCACATTCTTATCACTTTTCACATGTTAAAAATAACATATATTCATATTCCTAGTAGGAGTAGGAAACGTACCTTAGTACTTTGTACCATAGTATGGTATTTTAGCCATATTCACATTCTTATAAACATACACATTTAATTTAAAACATAGCCATGAACATATTATGGTACCTTAGCCATATTCACATTCTTATAAACATACACGTTTAATTTAAAACATAGCCATGAACATATTAAAACTTAGGGTAGGGTACACACCGATTCGCTTAACAATTTCACTTGAAATCCCGAAATCCGATCTACTACCTTAGATTTTAATGCCTACATTCTACCAACATGGTAATATTTAGCAA
Organism: Gossypium rotundifolium; assembly: GCA_025506655.1. Classification (NCBI taxonomy): domain Eukaryota; kingdom Viridiplantae; phylum Streptophyta; class Magnoliopsida; order Malvales; family Malvaceae; genus Gossypium; species Gossypium rotundifolium. The sequence goes on along the minus strand of CP106727.1, from coordinate 31,313,571 downwards.
AGGCCTATTCGGCCATAAAACCAAATCCTAGTAGGATTTGTGTACTTACCTTAATGCCGATTGAATAAAAAATCAAATCCCGGAAACTTGTATTCTTCCCCCTTTGAAATCGGCTACTCACTAGATCCCTTGAATCGGTTAGTTTTCAGCTTAAAACACATAATAATAGATCTACTACAAAAATAAGGTCTTGGCCAAATATTCATAATCACTTACCTTAAGGATCTTAATTCCCGAAATTCACCGAATAATTAGGGAACACGTGGCCTATGGTGTACCTTCAGGAAAAGAACTTCTCCTTCCATGATTCGGCCAAGATTAATAATCGAAATTAGTCCCTAAATTTTGATAAGTCTAAAATATAAAAGAATGGAAACTAAACTTGGATCTTACCCTTATTTGAAGGAATCGATTGCACCTTCACTTCAACCTTCGTAGATTCGGCTATGGCTAAATGATGCTCTCACAACTTTCGCTTTTGGAGAAATTAGAAAGAAAAGAGAAGGAAGAATAAAATGAGGAATTTCGACGAGAGAGAGAGAATCGCTTAAGAAATTCGCAAAGGAAGAGTGAATGAATGAATGAATGGCCTTCTTTCCCTTTTATAGCCGAAATTACTAGGCTAGAGTCCCTACTTGGCCACCACTCTTCCTATGTGATAATTATCACTTTATTAAAAGAATTAATCCAACAATTATCTCCTAATTAGCCAAAATTCTAAAGGAAATAAAACTCCTCTTTAAGAGCCCACATGCCGTCCACCTCTCGCTATTTGTAGCAAAATAAAACTTCTTTTATTTGCTTCCTAAATGACTCGATCCTGCCCAAATACACTTGCATGTGGCGCCATTTCAGAGGCCCTAAGTGGCATCTCCAAGCCACTTTTCCAAGCCCAATTGTGTGTCAAATTTCACATACTTTTTTCTCTTAAGGCCACCTTGCCTTAATTTCCTCTTTTAAACTTTAAAACTCGACATTTCTAAGTCATTTCTAAGTTTCCAAAATTTTCGTTTGGCTCTTTAAACTTGACATTTCCTTACATTTCCAAGTTTCCAAATGTTTACTTTCCTCTTTGAATCATTTCTAAATCATTTCCTTACATTTCCTAGTTTCCAAAAAGTTTACTTTGAACTTAACATTTCCTTACATTTCCATACATTTCCTTACATTTCCATACATTTCCTTACATTTCCATACATTTCCTTACATTTCCTTACATTTCCTTATATTTCCATACATTTCCATACATTTCCATACATTTCCTTACATTTCCATACATTTCCATACATTTCCTTATATTTCCATACATTTCCATACATTTCCATACATTTCCATACATTTCTACATTTCCATACATTTCCATACATTTCCTTACATTTCCATACATTTCCTTACATTTCCAAGGTTCTAAAATGCACATCACATATCACAAGAAACATGCTATTTCATAAAATTAAGCAAAATGCACACAATGGGATTCAACCTCTTCCCTCAAAGTACTTCACTTGATGCCATAACCCTTGCACCTTAGGTGGTGTCCCTTGCCACTTTCCCACATCACTTCTTATTTTTTAACTTAAAACCAATAATTGTCCAAAGCTTTCTTCCATCCTAGGATTTTAAAACCCTTAATTCATTTCCAAACACTACCAAAACCTACTACTCATGAATTATGCACAAACGATAACCCCTAATCTAGGATGTTACAGCTTCTACCCTCCTAAAATTAATTTCGTCCTCGAAATTACTTACTAACAACGTACAATCCTTCTCACCAAGACTATGCTTATGTCACACACTCGATCTTAATAGAACCATCATACTTTCCAGCACAATCTCTAAGTTCTCGCCCCTTAGAACTCATTTCTAACGTCATGATTTAACTGATTAAGAAGTTTTATGTATTAAAAATTTTGTTTCACCGATTAACCGCAAGAAGTTTTATGGAAAGAATTTTAGAAGTGGTTCTTTCGTATTCATACATGCACACAGTCTTTACATTCATACATCCATCAATCAACTATGAACTTTCGTTCATTCAGAGAAATGTTGTAGTTTTCATTGTTGTTGTTTTTCCACTACCCAAGGGTATTTTCGTAATTTGTCCTACAGGGGTATTTTTCGCAATTTATCGAAACAAGGTTCCTTGGTGTTTTTGTCAATAAGGGTATCTTGGAAATTTTGCATTCCCGGGGGTATTTTGGAAAATTTTGAAATCTGAGGGTATTTTGGTAATTAACCCGAGTGAATTTGTAAATCTTAATAAATCACGGATATTTTGGAATTTACAAAACTTGAGGGTTGTTTTTGAGAATTTGTTTTCCAAATCAGTGTTGTTGCAAAAATTTTTGAAGATCGGGAGTCATTCTGGTAATTTTGTAACTCTGGGTATTTTTAATTTGTAAGGTAGGGTAATTTAAGTAATAATTTTTTTCCATAATCAAGGTATTTTTGATATTTTGTAAATTTAGGGTTCCTTTAAGCAAAGTAGTGAAATTTTGATAGAACTGTGGGTATTTGGAAATTTCATAAACCAAGTGGCATTTTTGTAATTTTACCACTAGGGTATTTTAGTAAATTTGTAAATCAAAATATTTCAGGAAAATTTATCAAAATAATCTTTTCAAATCAGGAGGTTAATTTAGAAATTTTAAAACTAGGGTTTCCATAAAACCACGGCTAGTCCCTTTCGGGTTTTAGTTAGGGTTTAGCAGTGTATAAGTCCTCTTGGTTAGGGTGAACCGTAGCTACGCACTAGGTAGGAGTCGAGTGGAGAGGAGGTGAGTCACTCAATCGCTTAAATACCAAGCTCCCTCTGAAACCAATCCTAGACATGCGTACCATGGTTGCCACACCCTAACTCCCGGCGACTCAACCACGTGTTTGTTTAATTAGATATTTAAGTCTTATGTATTTGTTGGGGTACACTAGCCCTAGGGTTCCAATACTTAATCTCTATTCTATGTTCCATTTCTACCCTTCTACAAATCATAATATAAATCACACAAAAGATCGGAGTACTTACCTGGTGGACTTCGGGTCGGAGACTTAGTGGGCCATGCCAGAAAATCCTGCTTCATTTACAAAAATTCTTTTTGGGCTTAACTTTGAAAACGTTTTGGGCCTTAAACCCAAGGCCGAGAGTTTAAAACAGGGCTTTGATAAGAAATTGAAACACCCCAAACTCGGCCCACGAGCCTTGACCGGATCTGGTATGATCCCCGGTGTAAACTGCTTCAAATTTTTTGTTACTTAGGAAAAACTTGTGTGTTTTGAAAGAAAGATTGGTTTTGGGTTGGACTTGAGATGAAAACAAGTTTATTTCATTATTAAAAATCATTTACTTTAAGTGATAAAATGTTTGGGCTTTGTTTTAAAAATAGATTTACTTAATCTTTTAATAAGTAAAAGTGTGTAAGCTTAGTAAATAAAAACAGAATAAAATAATTCCACTAAGGCCTTATTACATCAAGTAATTCCCAAAAATTTAAATTCAAAATACTTAAAGTAAAATAGTCCAAATAAAAGAAATCTGAACTTCACATGGCCTCCACTAAGCATCTGCCGGCCCGGTCCATCACTGGTCATCACCTGAAAAGTAATCCCACAACGGGGTGAGTCAACAGACTCAATGTGTACACAAACACTATGTCCAAATAGATTCAGGCATATTATCACATCACATACATAATCATATAGTGGATATAAAATAATGATGCAACCCGAACCCAAACCTATATGCCATCCGCTACACACCACCTGCATTCTCCCACACACCGTGGGGACTACTAAGTCAACCCTCCTTCCTACACTCCATATCGCGGTCTTAGGTCACCGATTCGTGGTCTTAGGTCACCACGTTCAGATTTCGTGGTCTTAGGTCACCACATTCAGATTCATCGTGGTCTTAGGTCACCACATTCAGATATCACGGTCTTAGGTCACCGTGTTTGTGGTCTTAGGTCACCACATTCACTTCCCTTTTCATATAACCCATATGCCCCATATTTCATACACAATATGCAAAATCATGCCTTAATTCACATTCTTATCACTTTTCACATGTTAAAATAACATATATTCATATTCCTAGTAGGAGTAGGAAACGTACCTTAGTACTTTGTACCATAGTATGGTACCTTAGCCATATTCACATTCTTATAAACATACACATTTAATTTAAAACATAGCCATGAACATATTATGGTACCTTAGCCATATTCACATTCTTATAAACATACACGTTTAATTTAAAACATAGCCATGAACATATTAAAACTTAGGGTAGGGTACACACTTGATTCGCTTAACAATTTCACTTGCAATCCCGAAATCTGATCTACTACCTTAGATTTTAATGCCTACATTCTACCAACATGGTAATATTTAGCAAAGGCCTATTTGGCCATAAAACCAAATCCTAGTAGGATTTGTGTACATACCTTAATGCCGATTGAATAAAAAATCAAATCCCTGAAACTTGTATTCTTCCCCCTTTGAAATCGGCTACTCACTAGATCCCTTGAATCGGTTAGTTTTCACTTAAAACACATAATAATAGATCTACTACAAAAATAGGATCTTGGCGAATATTCATAGTCACTTACCTTAAGGATCTTAAATCCCAAAATTCACCGAATAATTAGGGAACACGTGGCCTATGGTGTACCTTCAGGAAAAGAACTTCTCCTTCCATGATTCGGCTAAGATTAATAATCAAATTAGTCCCTAAATTTCGATAAGTCTAAAATATAAAAGAATGGAAACTAAACTTGGATCTTACCCTTATTTGAAGGAATCGATTGCACCTTCACTTCAACCTTCGAGATTCTGCTATGGCTAAATGATGCTCTCACAACTTTCAGCTTTTGGAGAAATTAGAAAGAAAAGAGAAGGAAGAATAAAACTATAGGAATTTCGACAGAGAGAGGAGAATCTGCTTAAGAAATTCAGCAAAGGAAGAGTGAATGAATGAATGAATGGCCTTCTTTCCCTTTTATAGCCGAAATTACTAGGCTAGAGTCCCTACTTGGCCACCACTCTTCCTATGTGATAATTATCACTTTATTAAAAGAATTAATCCAACAATTATCTCCTAATTAGCCAAATTCTAAAGGAAATAAAACTCCTCTTTAAGAGCCCACATGCCGTCCACCTCTCTCGCTTTTGTAGCAAAATAAAACTTCTTTTATTTGCTTCCTAAGTGACTCGATCCTCGCCCAAATACACTTGCATGTGGCGCCATTTCCAGAGGCCCTAAGTGGCATCTCCAAGCCACTTTTCCAAGCCCAATTGTGTGTCAAATTTCACATACTTTTTTCTTTTAAGGCCAACTTGCCTTAATTTCCTCTTTTAAACTTTAAAACTCGACATTTCTAAGTCATTTCTAAGTTTCCAAAAATTTTCGTTTGGCTCTTTAAACTTGACATTTCCTTACATTTCCAAGTTACCCAAAATGTTTACTTTCCTCTTTTGAATCATTTCTAAATCATTTCCTTACTTTTCCTAGTTTCCAAAAATGTTCACTTTAAACTTAACATTTCCTTACATTTGAATACATTTCCTTACATTTCCATACATTTCCTTACATTTCCATACATTTCCTTACATTTCCATACATTTCCTTATATTTCCATACATTTCCATACATTTCCATACATTTCCTTGCATTTCCATACATTTCCATACATTTCCATATATTTCCATACATTTCCATACATTTCCATACATTTCCTTACATTTCCATACATTTCCATACATTTCCTTACATTTCCAAGGTTCTAAAAATGTACATCACATATCACAGTAAACATGCTATTTCATAAAATTAAGCAAAAATGCACACAATGGGATTCGAACCTCTTCCCTCAAAGTACTTCACTTGATGCCATAACCATTGCACCTTAGGTGGTGTCCCTTGCCACTTTTCCACATCACTTCTTATTTTTTTTAACTTAAAAACTAATAATTGTCCAAAGCTTTCTCTTCCATCCTAGGATTTTAAAAACCCTTAATTCATTTCCAAACACTGCCAAAACCTACTACTCATGAATTATGCACAAACGCATAACCCCTAATCTAGGATGTTACACCATGTGTCACACACTGGCCTAGACACAAGCACATGTATCTACCCATGTGGACAAAAATAAGGCTATTTACCAAGCCATTTTCCACCCTCATTTACACCTACTCTTACACCAATTCAATGGCACAATTCATGGCATACTTATGCAACCAAAACATCCATAACCAAGGTATTAACATCACATCCACATGCTAACCTCGAACATGCATAAACATCATGATCTATCAATACAAGTCATTCAAGTTTCCACATTGATGCAAGGCATCATCATATAAATATACTTTATACCAATATTATCCAATTTCAAATGGCCTTATACAAAATGAACTTCTAACCAACATAAGCCAACACATTTGGCCAAATCAAATATGACACATAACAAAATGGCCAAGTCCCCTATACATGCCATAAATCAAAATATTGACATTTCAATGGTACCCAAAATAATAGTTGATAGTGTGAATGGATCTCTAATGATCTCTAATCCCAAGCTAGCTTGGTGACACTATAAGATAAGGGGAAGAAAGGGGAGTAAGCTATACAGCTTAGTAAGTTCATATGCAAATAATAAACAACATTAATTATACATTTATCATATGCATAACATAACATGAATCAACATAAATGTCATTAAAACTTCATGAACATAACATATTCAATCATATTCTTACCAATAGATCATCATATACTGAATCTATTCCCATTGATTTTTTCATACATACCAGCACTAACTCATAACATAATACATACTTTCTCCATCTTTGACATATCCGTTGAACCACTTGAATACTATCAGATACACTGATAACTTTGCACATACGTGCCACATATGTAGCCAATGCTACCACAAATCTCATAACACGTATAAGCTCACTTTCTAGCTATCCTCGGGCTTGCTCACACAAGTTGTCAATCGAGACGTAATTCTGTGGTGCTGCCCAAACAAGCTATCAAGTATCTACAACATATGCCTCTATACCCAGCCACTAGTAGGACGTACAGGACCAGCACCCGGGCCACATAAATCACATAATTACATGGGTTCCTAGTGACATGTCACTTGTATCCTAATCTATTCCTAAGGTTCATCTAGGATTTCTATCTTGCCAAAACTTCGTCAATATGCTCATAGAATCATTCATACAATCAATGTAATATCAAAACATTAAAATACAAATATAACATTGCATTATTAACAGACAAACTTACCTCGATACAAAAATAGTGAAAATGGACCTAATTGTTAAACAATTTTTTTCCCCTGATCTAGGTCCAAACCTCATTTTTCTTGATCTATAATAGTAAATTTAACTCATTTAATACTCACATTATTCAATTCAGTCCAAAAATCATATTATGGAAAAATTACATTTTTGCCCATAACTTTTCAACTTTTTACACTTTAGTCCCTAGGCTCGTAAAATAAAATAGTCAATTTCTTCAAAACTCAAGCCTAGCCGAACCATTTTCATACTTATAACAACCCATATTTTTATTAAATCACACTTCTACTACATATTTTTCAACTTTTACAAATAGGTCCTTTTAGGCATTTTCATCAAAAATCACTTAGTAAAAGTTGTTTATCCAACATCAAATTTTCATAATCTACCATTAAACATCAAAATACACACATGTCCAACATGGGTCAAACCCTAGACCTTGATCATATCTTAAATTAGTGGTAGAAATAGATAGATAGGGTTATAACGAGTTCGAAAATGTAAAGAGTATTAAAAATGGGGCAAGAACGGACTTACAATCGAGCTTGAAAGATGAAAAAACCCTAGCTATGTCTTCCTTATGAATTTTGGCCATGGGAGAAGAAGATGGACAAGATTTTGGCTTTATTTTGTTTATTAATTCATTTAATTACCAAATGATCAAATGCCCTTTCTTTAAAACACCCAAATTTCACCCAAATCATGTCCATTTTTGTTCACCAACTTAACCAATGGTCTAATTACCATCTAAGGACCTCCAATTTAAAATCTCATAGCAATTGGACACCTTTAACATATAGAATTCAAGTTTTACACTTTTTTGCAATTTAGTCCCATTAACTAAATTGAGTGCCCATACGTCAAAATTTTCAAACGAAATTTTCATGAAATCGTTCCATAAAACTGTAGACCATAAAAATATAATAAAAATGAATTTTATTGCATTGAATTTGTGGTCTCGAAACCACTATTTTGACTAAACCCAAAATCGTGTTATTACATTTTCGACACATTTTTTGTCTTGGATCTCAAGGTCAAATTCTTGGTGTAAAAGTATCCAACGAATTAGCCTCAATTTCGCATCTTTCTTCGTGAGCATGTATTTAATGGCCACATGGTCAATAAATACTGTAACTTTGGTACCTATAAGATATGAGCGAAATTTGTCAAAAGCAAAAACTATGGCAAAGAGTTCCTTTTCAGTTACCATATAATTGAGTTGGGCTCCCGTCAAAGTTTTACTTGCATAGTAAATAGGGTGAAACACTTTGTTTCTTCTTTAACCCATCACAGCTCCAACGACATAATCACTTGCATCATACATCAACTCAAAAGGTGAGTTCCAATCAGGTGTAATGATTATTGGGGCAGATTAACCATTTTTTAGATCTTCAAAAGCTTCCAAACATGCTTTGTTGAAATCAAACACTGTATCTTTCTCTAACAACAAGAAAAATGGTTTATAAATTTTTAAGAAATCTTTAATAAACCTTCGGTAAAAATTGACATGGCCTAAGACACTTCTAACTCCTTTCACATTAATTGGGGTCGGTAATCTTTCAATTACGTCCACCTTTGCTTTATCGACTTCAATTCCTCTCTTTGGGATTTTATGCCCTAAGACAATCCCTTCCTTAACCATAAAATGGCACTTTTCCCAGTTAAGGACAAGATTCATCTCTTCGCATCTCTTCAATACCTTAGCCAAATTACTCAAACAAATATCATAAGTGTTACCAAAAACAAAAAAATCATCCATGAAATCATCAACAAAATTTTCAACCATATTAGTGAATATTTCCATCATGCATCGTTGAAATGCTGCAAGTCCATTGTATAAACCAAAAGACATTCGCCTAAAAGCAAACGTACCGTATGGACAAGTAAAGGTTGTTTTATGTTGGTCCTCCGAAGCTACAACTATTTGGTTATATCTTGAATAGCGATCTAAAAATAATAGAATTCATTACCTGCTAGTCGATATAACATTTGATTCATAAAAGGCAATGAAAAATGGTCCTTCTAGGTTTCATTCAAGTTTCTGTAATCAATATAAATTCTCCAACCAGTAATAGTTCTCGTTGTAATCAACTCGTTACGCTCATTTTCAACAATCGTGATTCCACATTTCTTTGGTACACACTGCATCGGACTTACCCACGAACTATCTGAAATAGGATAGATGATTCCTACATCTAACCATTTAATCACTTCCTTTCTCACAACTTCTTTCATAATAGGATTGAGCCTCCTTTGCCCATCAATTCTAGCTCTTTCACCTTCTTCTAAAATAATTTTATGCATGTAAAAAGAAAGACTTATACCTTGAATATCAGCTATGGTCCAACTAATTGCTTTCTTAAATTTCTTTAGAACAACAATTTGTTGCTCCTCTTGATCTTTCATCAGTTCTACTAAAATAATCACAGGCAAAATGGAATAGTCATCTAAATAAGCATACTTTAAATGGGAAGGAAGTACCTTTAGTTCGAGTTTAGGTGGTTCTTCAATTGATAACTTGGCTTGAACAAATTCTCTAACTTCTAACTCCAACAGTTCAAACCTTGTGGATTGAATAAAATTTCTCAGATTGGCTTCCATCAAAGCCATGTTTTCTTCACCTTCTTCATCCTTCAAAGGGTCAAGATCTAAGGCTTTCTCCAATGGATCTTTTTCAAAATTACTTTCTATAGAAACCAAGGTTTCTATCTCTTCCATTACTGAACACTCTTCTGCGGATCAGGAAATTTTATCGCTTGAAGAATGTTAAAGGTTACATGATCATCTTGAACTCGCATGGTGAGTTCACCTTTCTACACATCAATTAACGTTCTTCCCGTGGCAAAGAAAGGTATCCCAAGGATGATCGGTACTACCTTATCTGCTTTAAAATCTAAGATAAAAAAATCAGTAGGAAAAATAAATTTATCGACTCTTACCAAAATATCCTCAATCTTTCCTTCGGATATGCTAAAGATCGATCCACTAGCTGAAGCGTCACAGTTGTAGGTCTTACTTCACCTATCCCTAGCATCTTGAAAATAGACTTAGGCATGAAGTTGATACTCACTCCTAAATCACACAAAGCTTTACCACAGTAAGATTCACCAATGTTACAAGGTAGTAAAGCTTCCTGGGTCCTTCAATTTCGGTGGCAGATTATTCTACAAGAACGCACTGCACTCCTTTGTCAAGGAAACAGTCTCACACTCACTCAATCATTTTTCTTGGACAGTATATCCTTCATAAACTTCACATAATTTGGCATTTGTTCTAAAGCCTCCACCAATAGAATATTGACGTGTAACTGCTTCAGAACATCCAAAATTTCTTGAATTACACCTTATGTTTCTGCTTGTGTTGCTGCAATCTTTGCGAATATAGAGGTGATGGAACTTTCGATTGAATTAGACAAATCTTCTGAGTAGGTAAATCTGTATCCAAAGAAGAAGTTAAAGTATTTGAATTCACTAAGTTAGGATTTACCTTGTCAGTCTTTGCAGATTCTGATTCCTTTGGTGTAGGAATTCAACAGCCGGTTGATTCTTCTCAATGGGCTTATCTTTAACATCAATCAATTAGGATTTCAGAATTTTTCCACTTCGTAATGCCACTTGATCGCTGCAAAATAGTCTAGTTTTAATATTTATAAAATAGTGATCGAACTCAGAGATCGATCATGCGACAACGATAGAGGCAAGCGCACCTATCGAACAGTAGTATAGCTCAGGCAAGAATATTTTATCGAACCCAAAGAACCTAAAAGTACTACTACTCACTTTCTTTCTATTATTTAGCGAAAATATGGAGTGATTGGTTTATTAATCTAAAACAAATGAAATACTTAAACTTAAATGCAAAGACAAAAGAACGAAACTTTGGGAAAAGACTTTGAAGAAAACTCAATTGATAAAGATGATACCTTCAGGAAGAATCCACCTATGACTTCACTTATTATCTACCTTTTCAATTCATATGATTTCTTTACTTAGCTTGATCCGTGAGACTCCCTAACCTATATTAAACCTTCTCTCAAAGCGAATAACGTCTAACCTTAGGTTAATTGGTGGAACTCTCGTTCTTTTATAATAACCCCCTAAGGAAGCAGTAAATCGATCAATGGACTCCCATATTAGGTTTCACCTTAATTCGGCAAAATCTCGCAACCCTATCTCTAGGCGCTCGATCAAATTCGCTTAATTATGTTAGATCTACTCTTAGGCAGGGTCTACTCCTCCTCCACCTAAGCACATCAGATAACTTTAAGCAACATAATTAAGAACAAACTAAGTATTTATCATATAAATCGAAAGAATTAAATAACAAAATCCATCATAGGTTTCATCCCTTGTGTATCCGAGGGGTTTAGTTCATAACTAAATAAGAAAACATCTCAAGAGAAAAGATAAAAAAACATAAGAAATCCCCAAAACCCCTCAAGGAATTGAAGAGAGATCCTCCGTCTTGAGTAGAACTCGACTCTTGAGATGGATCAATTGGCTATCTTGAGACAATCCCTAAAGGAGAAAGGCTTGGCAGAAAACTCTGCTCACTGATCAACCCCTTGAATAGCCGCCTTGGAGTGTTTTATAAACTTTTGGGATGCTTTACTTGTCTCCTAAGTACTCATAATTCAGGTACAATTCGTCCTAGGTGTTTGAGTAGACTTAGGATTACATTTCTTGGGCTCCAAGCATCCTATTCCGAGTGAAATTGCTCTTTCCCGCGGCAGGGGCACGGCTAAGGCACTCCCGTGTAAATTGAGGCTCAGCCTTTGTCTCTATTCTGTTGATTTAGGCACGACCGTGGCATGCCCGTGCAAGTCGAGGGTAGGCTGTGCTTCGAGTCTGTCGATTGGGGCATAGCCATGCAAATTGTGGATAGGCCGTGTTGGGCTTTTTGTCGACGAGACACGGTGGTGTAAATTGGTGACAGGCCGTGTTCTAGGTGGATAGTAAGGCACGGTCGTGTGGAATAAAGCCCAAGCTGTGTCGACTTCTTGGGTTGGCCCAATTTGGTCTGTTTTAAGCCCTTTTCACGTTCTTTTTATCCTTAGGTGTTCTCCTAAGTATAAGACATGAAAAGAAAGGATTAAGAGCACCTTTTACATAAATCGAGGATAAATTCATCCAAAAGCATACTAAATGTAGGATTAAAATATGTTACTTTTATAGTTTATCACCACTGCCTTGATATGTTTTTTACCCAAATTTCTTAGATTCTTAGTATCGCTTGGCAAGGTTCCTTGCGGTCTATTACGAAGCTCCGTAGCTAACTGACCCATTTGGCTTTCCAAATTTTTCAGTGTGCTGCTTGGCTTTGGATCAAAGCGTCATTCTTTTCCATGTACGCTTTCAACAAGTTCTCCAAACCGTTTGATGCCTCAGCTTGAGGTGGTCTTGGAGCTTGCTGATTAAACCCTTGAGATTCGTTGGGTCTATGCTACAATAAGTTTTTGCTCGGTCCATTTCATTGGTTTCTCCAAGAAAAGTTAGGATGATTACGCCATGAACGATTGTATAAGATGGACTAGGATCCTTGTCCACTCCTATTTTGATGTTGGTTCTCCACATAGTACACTGACTCAGGATTTGATGGACAATTCTCAAAAGAATGACCTTCCCCACAATACACATAGGAAACTACTTCAAACAGACTTGGTGGCTAAGATGCAAAATTATTAGCACTATTAGCGGTAAACTACTTTAACATGGAGGAAATAGACGATACCTGAGCTGATACCTAAGTGAGGGCATCAACTTCATGAACTCCGCCACACATCTTCCTAAAGCTGTTTGATTTGTTTGCTATTGATAGTTATTACTCGCGATCCTCTCGATGATCTCATAAGCCTCATTATAAGACTTAGACAGAATTGCACCATTCGATGAAGCATCTACCATCAATCTTATATGTGCATTGAGACTATTATAGAATGTCTCCAACTGGATACAATGAGGAATCCCATGATGAGGAACTTACGAAGTAACTCCTTGAATCACTCCCAAGCTTCATACAAAGACTTGTCATCCAATTGTTGGAAAGTTGTGATCTCGTTCCTCAACTTAGCATTTTTGCTAGGCAGGAAATACTTACCCAAAAATCTCTCTGCTAATTCTTACCATGTAGATATGGAACTTGGTGGTAATGAATTGAGCCATGCTAGTGCTCGATCTCACAACAAGTACAGGAACAACTTCAAACTTAGTCCATCTTCAGTCACACTGACTATCTTGAATGAATCACTCACCTCCATAAATAATCGAAGGTGGAGATGTGGATCTTCTGTGGGCATACCACTAAATTGGCGCACTGTTTGGGGCATTTGACATATCACTGGTTTCAATTCAAATTGGGTTGCCTTAATATCAGGCCTTCTAATTCCTAGATTTAACTCACTGCAAAGTGGCACAGCATATTGTCTGATGCATTGATCCCTATCATCGGCAATAAGGATGGGATTTCGTACATGATTGGCTTTCTTACCTTAGTCTTTATTCTGATTTCCAAGGTCCATCTCGACTTGTCTTTGAGATGTTCATTCACGTCTTCTTTGTCTGAAAGTTCGCTCAACTCCAGGGTCTATAGGAATAAATCGATAATCTGATCTAAGCCCATAAACACCTCAAAAGAAAATAAAAAAAATTAAAAAGAAAGCATAAGTTAGTAATGTTAGAAATAAACCAAATTGGAAGTAAATAATTTCATAGAAAAAATGATTATGGCAACAGTTAACAATCCCCGGCAACAGCGCCAAAAACTTGTAACGCGTAGGTTTGTGCAAGTGTACTCAATCATTATCAAGTAATAAGTAAGTATTGAGTTATCGTCTCCACAGTGATTGTATTTGTGCTAAGTCACTTAATTTTTAAAATTATATTAACAATTTGGTAAATAAAAACACAATATGATTGAGAAGTGATGATTAAAATTAAATATATTAAACTAAATGCAATGCTCACTAATGTTAAATTATCCTAAATATGCAAACTATATGAATGAAATACATTTTAGCCAAATTAAACACAATTTGCAACAACTATAACATAAATAAACTAGGACAATTACTTTAATTAAACTCAATTTATTATCAACATGGTTAATAACATTCGGAAAAACATTCCATGGCAACTCGATCTTTCATGAGTTTGGAAACCACATTAGGTCCTTTTGGAATCCTTTACTTAGTAAATATGCATTTTACTAATCCTTATTTACTAAGGGTTTCTTAGCATTCGTGTGAGGTAATAGGGACGTGTTAGGTTGAAATGCAGTTAATCACACAAATCTAAAACTATGCGATATATGAGCTTGGTCGAGTTGTTATGCAACCTGCAATTTAATCGGGTTAGGATCTAAATTGAGCATGCACATTTCAATTATGTGCCCATCGTCTGGTTAGGATCGCTCAGCTAATTCAGGTGCATTTCAATCACATATGAACAAAATACATACTTGATTTTAATTGAAAACATGATCGATTGAGGCACAAACATTATAACCATGAATCAAATAAATATTATTTAATCAAAGCAATCATCCTAGCTTAAATAAAATTAAGCTAACATTGTTGTAAACAAGAACAAAGAACATAGCAAACATTTTCAGATTAAATCAAAGAAAAGAAAGATTAAACCCAAATCAAAGTGGCTGTCACCCAAGACTCTGATCGACGACGCTCCTTCGCTCCTTCACTTTGCTCCTTTGTTGATGGCTCTCTAAGGTGGCCGACCAAGGGCTCTTTAAGAGCCTTAATTGCTAAAATCTCTATGAAGAGATGATGCTAGGTGTGGGGAATGGAAAATGCTAAGAGAATTGAGAGAGAAGAGAGAATGATAAAGGATGAGGAATGATGAATGAATGAATGAGGGGGTCCTATTTATAGGTGAGGAGAGAGGGATAGTTTGCTAAAAATAGGAGGTTCCATCTCTTCAAGCATTTTCAAAGGGTGGCCGGCCCTGAATTGAGGAAATTGAACTGATTTTTGCTCAATTTAAGTGTCATAACAACTCAAGACTGAGACTCGGTCAAGTGCAAAATCTTCAGGAAAATCTCTAATTTCTTCAACATTGCACGGACCTTGTGCAATTAAACCAAAAAGTGGTTTATGTGGACAGCCAAGTGTAGCCGATTGGATTGACTTGGTCTCCAATTTGGACGGTTTTGTAATCCAACAAAGCTATCAGACCTGTCCAAAATAAATCAATAAATTAAAGGACCAAAGAATAAAATTTATCCAATTTAAATAATTAATTATAACCCAAATTATTAATGAAATATCTAAAAATTAATATTTAAATATAATTTTATATTTTATTATTTAATTTAATCATGCATGGCCCACTTCATGTCCGAAAAATATAATATGCTCAATTTAATATAAAATAAGTCATTTTATGCATGAAAATCGTATAATAAAGCATAGAATCATATTTTAATAATTTCTATGTCCTAATTTCATATTTTCACATATTTCATTAATTTATTAAACATTTACTTAGTTTTAACAACAAATTTAAGTAAAATGTGATAAATTATATAGGAAAAATCCTATATATTTTTCTCTTTACAACCACTAGCACTAAGATCGACGTGCGTAGCAGAACTCTCACGATGGAATTTGATGGGGAGATCATGAAGTTTAATATTTATGACGCTATTAGTCATCCAAGTGAAATCTTGAACGTAAACCATGTCAACATAATTGACTCATTAGTTGATGAAACTTTTGAGTCGACTTATGAATATAAACCTGATATGATATTTGATGATTTTGAATCTATTAATGAATTTTTGTGTCCAACGAACACTAAAATTCTACCTTCTGTTATGCAGACACCAAATTTGGAGTTGAAACTGCTTCCCGAGCATCTTAAATATACATTTCTGGGGGAAGATGATACCTTACCAATCATAGTCTCAAATAGACTCTCCAAGCTCGAAGAAGAAAGTTTGATACAAGTGCTAAAAAACCATGCGGAAGCTATTGGCTGGACCATTGCCAACTTAAAATGGATAAGCCCTTTGACATGCACACACAAGATCCACTTGGAGGAAAACACAAAACCAAAGCGAAAGGCGCAAAGACAGTTGAACCCGAATATGATGGATATGGTAAAAAGGAAATAATTAAGCTACTGGATGCTGACATAATCTACCCCATTTTTTATAGCAGATAAGTAAGTCCGGTACAGGTCGTGCCCAAGAAAATGGGGGTAATAGTAAAGAGAAATGCTAAGGGTGATTTGGTACCAACCCAAGTGCAAAATGGGTGGCGTGTCTACATTGATTACAGGAAGTTGAATTGTTATACTAAAAAAGGCCATTTTCCTCTTCCTTTGATATATTAAATAATTGAATGTTTAGCTAGTAAAACTCACTTTTGTTGACTTGATGGATACTCAAGTTTCTTCCAAATCCCAGTTGCACCAGAGGACCAAGAAAAGACCACTTTTACATGCCTATTCAGCACATTTGCGTACAGAAGGATGCCATTCGAACTTTGCAACGCACCGGCTACCTTCTAAAGATGCATGATGAGTATATTTTTTGAATATGTGGAAAACATTATCGAAGTTTTTATGGATTATTTCACTGTGCATGGGAATTGTTTGGTTGAATGCCTTAAAAACCTCACGATAATTTTAAGTAGGTGCATAGAATTTAATCTTGTCTTGAATTATGAAAAGTGTTATTTTATGGTAGACAAAGATTTGATTCTAGGACATATAGTTTCAGCTAAGGAAATTGAGGTCGATAAGGCCAAAAATGACATTATAAATTCTTTGCCATATCCCTCTACTGTAACAGAAATACATTTTTTCCTTGGCTATGCACGGTTTACAGGCGTTTATAAAGAACTTTTCAAAAGTAGCTGAACCACTGTGCGAATTATTGTAGAAAGATAAGAAATTTAAGTTTGGCCAAAAATGTAAGGAAGCTTTTGACACACTCAAACAGAATTTGGTTTTCTCTCTTATAGTACAAGCACCAGATTGGAACTACCCCTTTGAAATTATGTGCGATGCAAGCGAGCATAGTATGGGCGCCGTGTTGGGGCAAAAGATAGACAAAGAGCCCCATGTCATTTGTTATGCCTCAGAAACCCTATATGCTACGCAAAACAACTACACCACCAAGGGAAAAGAACTCTTAGCTATTGTATTTGTTTTGGATAAATTTTGATCTTATTTATTGGGATCTAAAGTGATTATTTTTTCTAACCATGCAGCTCTTAGGTACTTGATCGAAAAGAAGAAAGTGAAATCGAGGCTCATTAGATGGATTTTATTGCTTCAAGAATTTGATATTGAGATTCGAGATAAAAAGGGATGCAAAAACTTGGTGGCTGACCACTTGAGTAGGTTAAAAACACCTTATGATAACATTCCTATTAAGGATGAGTTTATTGATGAAAGCTTATTTTCGACCGAGGCGCATTTCTCATGGTATGTAGATATGGTAAATCTCCTAGCCATAGGTTCATTGCCTACTGGGTTAGCATGTTCCGTGAAGGACAAGCTTAAACAGGAAGCTCGATATTACATTTGGGATGACCCATACTTATGGAAACACTGTCCAGACCAGATAATAAGAAGATGTGTTCCAAAAACCGAGGTAGCTTCTATCCTTACTTTTTGTCATACAGAAGCTTGGGGAGGTCACTTTTGACCTAAAGGGACTGCTCATAAGGTATTGGAGTGTGGGCTATACTAGCCCACAATTTTTTGAGAAGCATATAATTTTTGTAAGTCTTGCGATAAATGCAAACATACAGGTAACATCACTAAATGAAATCAAATGCCCATATCCCCGATTCATGTATGTGAGATTTTTTATGTGTGAGGCATCAACTTCATGGGACCATTTATTTCCTCATTTAGAAATATATAAATAATTCTTACAGTAGACTATGTTTCTAAGTGGATAGAAGTAAAGCATACTGGCAATGATAATGTTAAAACTATTGTGGAGTTTTTAAAATGAACTATTTTTTCTAGGTTTGGGACACCTCGAGCCTTGATCAGCTATCGTGGAACCCATTTTTGCAATAAAATCATATAGGCACTCATGAAAAAATTCAAAGTTCACCATCGTATAGCTACAGCCTACCATCCCTAAATAAACAACCAAGTAGAAGTCTCGAACAGGGAAATCAAGTCTATTTTGGAGAAAACAGTTCGATCTAACCGAAAGGATTGGAGTCTTCGGCTAAATGACGCACTTTGGGCTTATCAAACAGCATATAAGGGACCAATTGGCATGACCCCATATCGGCTTGTTTTTGGCAATGCTTGCCATCTTCCGGTAGAATTGGAACATAAAGCTTATTGGGTTATACGACAATGTAACATAGAATTAGAACCCGTAGGGAGGGCAAGGAAATTAGACATTCAAGAATTAGAGGTAATTCGTAATGATGCCTAGAGAATGCTCATATTTATAAAGATAGGAAAAAATTGTTCCATGACAAGAAAATATCTCGGAATCATTTCTCGATAGGAAAAAAAATGTTACTTTACAACTCTGTGTTAAAGTTATTCCCAGGTAAGCTTCGATCTCGATGGCAAGGACCTTTTATTGTAACCGAATTATTCACACATCGTGCAGTTGAAATAGAGAGTGAAGATTCAGGAAAGCGGTTCACATTCAATGGCCAACGGTTGAAGCCATTTTACGAGAATTTTCAAGCCCAAACGGTTGAAAAAATTTTGCTAAAACCTCCATAGAACCATTCAGGGCGTCAAGCTAACGACGTAAAACAAGCGCTAAATGGGAGGCAACACAATTTTTATTTTTAATTTTTATTTTTAATTTTATTATTTTATTATCACTTTAATTTGTTTAGAAAATAATTAATTTCTCTTCTTCTATCTAGGTAAACCGAAGTGAAAATAAAGAAAAAAAGGAGAAAAAAACTCAAGAATTGGCATGCTTTCATAAAACAGCCCTTATCCTATCCCTATTCCAACCAGGAATAACACGTCCCTACTTCAAAACTACCCAAAACCTGCCTCTAAACAACCACCCCATAGCCACACACTCTTTCTACTACTCTTCAAACCCTAAAAAAATTTTCCTATTTTTTACCCATAAAAATCCACCAGTCGCCACACCTTCTCCCTAACCCCCACCACCTATTTTTCCACCACCATGGTTAAGACCAGAAGCCGTGCTGTCGCTAAACCCTTCTTCGCCGTCAACAGCCACCGACGCCGTTTTTGGTGCCTTAACACGTCAACCTAGCCGAACCACCCTCCCCATCTCCTTCTCCTCTATAAGACAATGCCGCCCTATCCCCCTCTTCTCCTATGCACGTCAGACCCTCTTCCTCTTATCCTCCGTGTGCCGCACCTACCCCATCCCCATCGCCTCCACATGATAGTGCCGCACCATCTCCCTCTCCTCTACACAATGAACCACTTACACTTACCCTTCTGTCACCGTTGCCCCCATCATTCGCTTCACACGGACTGTCGCCACCACCATGTTTGGCTCCCGACACCTCTCGATGTCGGCCTCGTTGACGACCTCTTTTGGCCTAACCAGCAATGACATTCGATGATTCCACCTCTGACAGTCACGAATGGCCCACACATTTCGACGCCTCCAAGAGTCACCACAGCCAACGCCCATTACCTACCCGTGGCAAAACCTACCGATCTCGAGTAAATATTTTTTCATCATAATTCCATTTAAACGATAATTTAACATTTGATACCACTATCAATCGGGATAGGTATGATCGATTACGACATAAATAAATAGTGCCTTGCAAATGTTTATCACTATCTATTTTGAATGCTTTGCATATTGACATTGATGTTATCGATTATTTTCACAATATTGGTTGGGTTGGAAATTTTGATATCACTCATTATGCTTATTATGAACTGGTTTTGGAATTTTATTCCACCTTCCATTTTCAGCGGCATAGCCAAATCTCATTGGACACACCTGGCATTATAACATTTTTATTGCTTGGTACCACACACAGTTTGTCCCTCACTGATTTTAATATTTCATTGGCTTTTATAATAGAGGATTATGATATGTCCACTGATTATGGGAACAGTTTGTGTACTTTTCCAGCAAACTTCAAGGCTGTCGAGGCCTTTGCATTATTAACAGATAATACCAAAACCATGTATAGCCCTAAAATGTCAAAAGATTTATGGTTTCGTAACCCTGACTTATGTTACATACATCATTATTTGGCTTATAATTTCTCAGGACAAAAAGATACACCTGCTACTGTCTTGAATACGAAATTATTCTTACTATAATATATATACACCGGTTGTCTGATAAATTTGGGCTATTGGTATGCTCTTCAATTTGAACATATTATAAAAGCAAAGTGTCCTCTAATTTTAGGCTCTTTTATTACACAACTTTTATTCTCTTTGCATGGCCCTAATGCTCCTATTTCAGACTTACATGTTGCTTGCCAAGCTGATCCATTAGATGATCGCTGCCTTAACTTGATGGGATTGCTTCTTGGCACTCATTCTTCCTTTCGTTTTGTCCCTCCAGGTGTCCAATATTCACCAACTGAACGAATCTTTCGGCAGCAATATCAGCACGAGGTACCCAATCAAGATCGACCTTTAATAACCATTGAGCAACGATTGGAGTGCATCGAGGCACGACTCGACACCTTCGACCAATAGATAACTGATCTCATTACAGCTCTGCGTGAACGAAAGTAACTACATGGGGATTTTTTCTAAACTTTTTTTCTCTTTTCCGCCTATTTATTTCTTTTCTTTCACATCGGGGGTAACGTGTTTTAAGTAGGGGGAGGCATTTCTCATTATTTCTATCATTTTATCTATTTCTTTTATTGTTGTGTTATTGTTGCTACTGCCTTGTGCTCATTTCTGCCTATATTTATTTTTGTTGGAATATTCTGCCTCTTTTCATGCCTAAGATTTTAACCAGAAATTGCCCACTGTTTGACCTACGAGCATGATTCTTGTCTACTAAGTTAGTTATGATTTTTCTAGTTTGATTTTGTCTCCCCTGTTTTATTTCTATTAGGCTAAAATAATTATAACTAATAAAGTTAACCCTATCTTGCTTATAGTAAAATCGATTAAGTCTAAATAGAAAGAGAACACGAAATACAATTGCATGCTAAAATTATGTTCATGACTGTTAGGTGGTTGCTGAAACTTATTTTTGACACTTGATTGTTATTCCGAGTCTTCCAAAATTAAAATTTTGTTTCATGATAATAATAAATTTTGATGTCTCTGTGGTTATGAGTGCAGCTTAAAATCGTGACTAGCTGAGTAACCGGGGTAGGGTGATTGGGTTGTCATCCTACTTCGCTTAAAAAGGTTCAATATATTCTTAAGAAAAAACATATATAAATATAATAAATTAGGAGTACGTTGGGCTGAGTAACTGGGGTGGGGTGCTTGGCTATCATCTCTCTTCGCGTCAAAAGGTTCTATATATTCTTAAGAAAAAACAAAGATGTATTAATAATAAGATTGCATTTGTGGACTAAATGTGGAAACAAATAAGGTGTCTTGGTAAGTTCAGTAATTTACCTAATTTTGATGAAATAATCCAAGTCGATTTTAATTTTTGTGTGATCAAATTGGAATACTTTTTCAATTTTACTTGGAGCAAGCTAAAGGTTCTCTTTATTTGCATATGCATTAAAGCCTAATTTTTATAAAACTTTGGAGTGATATTTCTTTCATGGCAAAATCTAAATTTCACAGTGGATAGGAACCATACTTGAGGGCAAGCATGGGCTAAGTAGGAGAATTTGATAATACTCTGGAATGACATATTTTTTATGTATTAATTACATATTTATTTTGAGTATGATCCTACTAATTTGAGCTATTTATGGTTTTTTATCTTGTAGGGACTAAATTGAAGACAAAAGGAAATTTGAGGGAAAAAAGCATGAATTTAAAGACAAAATGGGCCATCATGCGAAGTAGGAAAGAAGTGGTGCCGAAAATGTAAAGTGTGGAAGACTTGGGGACAAAAATGCAAAGAAGAGATTTTATAAACACAAGACTCTATTTAAATTTTAATTATATTAGGATAATTGTTAAGATTATTATTTACATTTAATTTTAGTTTTTATCTCTATTTATCTTTATTTATCTTTATTTATGTTTTAGAATTTAGATAGGAATAGACTAGGTTTTCTAAGTACTATAAATAGGGGATGGAGTGACATAAATTTCACTAATCTTTTCTGTAAAAAGCTCCCTCTCCCAAAAAGCTTAGCCTTTGTTCATTTCATTTATTCAATAAAATTCCATTTTTATTAAGTCTATTTCTTTCTTCCCAAAAAGCATGAGCAACTAAATTTATCTAACCAAAGGTTGTCGAGATTCCCCAAAGAGGGTTCATGAGGTTTAAAATCCACGCTTAGCCTTCTCAATGAGTATTCATTGTTTCTCCGCACTACGGGACGGCGCTTTCGTCCATGCCCCTTCAAAAGTGATCTTTTCATCTTGTGCAAAGACGACCGCTTTGTATGTTTTAAGAAGGTTGCACAGTAGATTCATTAGCTTACCGCATCAGTGGTTGTCGAGCCCAAGAGGCAAAATGGCATGGCATTCGCCATTGAGAAGTGATGATCTAGCGTAAGACAGTCCCACAAAAGCGATGGTTGGCTAGAGCCAGGTTCCTCTAAATCGAAAGTCTAAACTCTAAGTGGAGCTGGTGGTCGTAGGCGTCCTCTTCCATTATAACTGGCTTATTTTGTTCGAGAAGGATCACCTAAAAGTCGAGGATTGAACCCAAGGAGGATTGAGACAACTAGAGGCTAGAATCTCTCCATCAAAAACTATTTTTTCTCAACTTTGTTTATCTTTACAATTTTAATTTCAATTTACGCAATTTCAATTAAATCAAACTTTTAATCCTATTTTTTTATTTTTTCTAGGTACGTCGTTTTTCTTGGGCATGACTCTGCCCAGGATCTCGAGGAACAAGAATTTGTGCATATCCAGTCCTTGAGGATTCAACCCTACTTTCTTATACTATTCTTTTCATTATTTTATAAGGATAGGATATTTTTGGTGCTCTCAACGATGCATCAACCCAACTCTACTTGTACTAGAAAAATCTGCCTAAAGAAGAGGAGAAGATATCATGGGTTTTTGAACTTATCCTAGGAAGAAATGCTTATAAAAAAGCAGAAGGAGGAAGCCCTAAGGGTGGAGATCCAGAGGCAACAATAGAGGGTAGTGGCTGAATAGAGAAGGAAAGAGGAAGCTGAAGGCAGTCCCTCTCAACCACCACAGGACATTGTGCTACTAGATTGCAGATTGGTTTAGCGACATCCATCTTCCTAAGTTCTTTCATTATTTCTTATTATGTTCTCCCATAAATTTATTTGATCGAAATGATGTTATTTTGAACTTGAATTTTACTCGCCAACCCATCAATTAAATCTCATAGGGTTGAGATTACATGATGCAACTTTTATTTTCTTTAATGGTTGAAGCATATATTTAATTTAATCTACTATTTTATTCAATTGCTTTTATTTCCTAACTGTATGCATACATTCTCTAGACATAGATGATGTGTAGTATGCCCATAAAGTGAATTTAATTCTGAAAATGTTGGATTAGTTAAACTGAAATTGAATGATACAAGTGGGTATTCGACTGAATACCTACAGTAGACTCTAGACATAATGCAGTGTTTATATAGAATAAAGACAAAACAGTGCAAGGTGTCATGCTAAGGCCTATAGACACAGGCCAGGTAACTTGAGATCTTGCTTTCGAAAGAAGCAGGTCACTTTAGGTCTCTTCTAAGTAGTAGGTTAAGTACGATTTTGCTGAGGAATTATTGAAAGTAAGGGCAGATTCTTAGTAATCTCAACCTTCCAATCAACATTGTAAACCTTCTATCATTTTCCATAGTATCTTTTCCATAGCATTCTTAGTTATTTATTTATTCACTCGCATTTTATTCACATAACAATTCTCATAATTGCCATTGTATTTTTACTCTTGTTTTGCCTTAACATTTTCCAATATTAGTCAATATATATTTTGCACTTATCCTTATTATTTTAATTTACCACTGCGTACTTAACTCGATTTTTCCATAACATTAATCATTATCATAACTTGACCATTTCTATACCTAATTCGATCCCTGTGGAGACGATCTCAGTTATCACTTTATTACTTGATTCGACGTGTATACTTGTACAATTTGCATATCATATTCACACATGACAACAACCTTGGTATGGACCATTGGATAGCAACCAAAATGGTTATAAGGTATCTTCAGAGAACAAAAGATTACATGCTCACATATCAAAGGTCTAGTAAGTTAGAGACCATCAAGTATATAGACTCCGATTTTGATGGAATATTAACGCAAAATTTTGTCACTAGGGTGCAAATTGTGAAAATAATTAGTAGTCCTTTATTCTAATAACAACAAGAGCACATCAAAGTCAAAGCACATAGACTTTAATTTCCTGGTTGTTAAATTAAAAATTTAGAATGGTTAGGTGCCTATAAAGCATTTTGGGACAAACTTCATGAATGCGGACCCGCTTACTAAAGGACTACACTTAAGGTTTTATAAAAACACACTACTCAAATGGGTGTAATTTCATTTCAGGATTCAATTTTAGTGGGCATTTGTAATTTTAAATGTTTTTCTGTTATAGAAAAATTTTCAGTTATTTCAGTTTACGAATATTAAGTTTATTTTCTATAGAAATAAAGTTTATTTGGTTTATTCACACTATGGTTTTGGTAAGGCTTGATCTCACTAAGGTTTAAGGAAGACCAGTTGGGAATAGACATGTTTGGATCATATTGCATGTAATTTCCAAGCTATACATCCATACTTGATCTATGCCATTTTGTTGTGTTAACATACATGATCAGGGATGGATTTAGTTACGATATATGTAACGAAAGTTGCCTTGGTTCTATGTTAACATAATTAATGGATGAGATTGTTTGGAATACCTTTTGGATATGATAGTAAAGTTTTGAACTCATAAGATTATATAATGACATGTAATTATAGAGTAATTAATATATATGTGGTCCAAATGGGAGATTGTTGGAAAATATGGGCATCACATATATAATAATAGTAATTACATGTTATTATTTACTATCATAAAATATTAGCCCAAACTAAAAGTGATCTAATTTGGTTAAGGTTTATTGAGCTTTAGTTATTAAATAAAGTATGGGTCAAATATATGTAGATACTTTAGTAACTAATTTCTAATTGATGATGAGCTGAATAGAAATGAGTGTTAATGTGCAAAAGTTTTATATTAGGATTATGGTCCCCAAATTACACATACGTAATTTTTCTAATATCCCATCTTTAGAAAAAAGAGAGACACCTTCTCTAAATTACTTGTGTGCTAATTTGGAATATCAAAACCATTAGATCCAAAGATTTCAATAAATCGATGGACTTAGGTACGCTTTCGCATCTTGATTTATTCTTGATTTCTTATATAATAGATCCTGGTTTGTTAAGTTTTATATTAGATCTTGTTTTATGATTCTAATATGGTTGACTCGTGACATTAACTCAGTCAAATACTTAAATAATAGTATAGATGATATGATATGTGAATCTATATGATACAAACATAAATTTCAACGTGTTGAATTTATTACCAATCGAGTGTTTCAACTCGTAGTTTTTCTTCATATATCTTTTAATCTAATGTTTCATGAATGGACCAAGCATATTGAAGTCGATTGTCATTTTATTCATGGAAAGATTCACAAAAACTTATATCCACAAGCTATGTCAAAACATGATATCAATTGGGAGATATATTTACAAAAACTCTTTAATGTAACATGGATTAATAATAAACTAGGCATCATCAATATCTATACTCCAACTAGAAAAGGAATGTTAAAGAATGTGTAATATTTCTATAATAAATTATGTTTAGAATAAGCCCTGCCCTTTTATAAAATATTCAATACAATAAATTCATTACCCTTTTCTTCCTTTCGTTCTATAATATTCTTTCAAAGAGGAACAAAAAGTTTTGTACAGTGAAAGCGAAATGGGAAGAAAATGGAGAAACCTGAAGCAAACCAATATCTCCCTTCAAAGCCTAAACTTTGAACATTTGTTGCCGCTTCCCGTACACATCTAGGCTTCTAGATCTTGGTGGAGACCTTGGGCCCACTACTGCCTCTCCAAATGAAGACTCGCTTGAACCATCCATCAAAGCCAAATTACACTCTAACAAAGTAAGGCAGCAGCAATGGACTAGGTGATGATGAATAATCTTTTTCTAAACCATTTGAGAGATTTTTGCTTTATATTTCCACCAACATTAATGTCGTTGGGTAGGTAAGTGGTGAGTGGATGTATCCATTAAAACAAAACAAAGAGTGTCGTAACCATTTTTTGACAAAATGGGAATCGAACTTGGGTTTTGAAAATGATAAAACGGGAGTCGCCACCGATCTTTATTCGGGTGTGATCGGGTCACCTTGTAAAACGATTGTTTTTAATAAATAGTTTGATTTATCAAAACAACGATTTTGGTCTACGAAATCCAGAAAAATGAGTTTGGTAGTCGGTTATACACGAGGAAGGATTAGCACCCTCGATACGCCCAAAATTGGTACCAAATTGATTGATCAACGTCCTAACGTTGAAAACTTTGAAATGGTTCAAAAAAACGATACTTTTTGTTTCCATAAAATTGAAGGAATTAGAGGGGACGTTAAGGCTCTCTTATTTTCGAAGAGATAAAGCATCATGTCCAGTAAGTTAGGGCACAATACTTTAGACTCCCGAAACTAAGCTCGCCTTTGAAAACTTGGTTTTACATTTGAAGAGGATTTCTCGTCATTTTTCCAACGAGAAAACAGAACCCAGTAAGCTAGGGCTTGATTTCTCTAGAATCTAAATTAGGAATATTGTCTCTATTTTTGAAGAAAGAAAAGAAACTTATCTCGAAATATCTAGATGTTGAGTCTAGTAAGTTAGGGCGCGACATTTCGAATTTCCGAGATTAAGTGTTTTGTTTAAGATTTGAATTACGATTTTTTTACAAGGGATATTCCATTGTTTAGCTTAAAATGAGAGAAACCGGAACCCAGTAATTTAGGGTTCGATTCACCCGAATCGCTAACATGGAAATATTGGTCATTATAAAGATTGAGATGTCGAAAAATAGTGAGATGACGATGAGAGTATAAGTAGTGGTAAAGTGGAAGTATTACGATAATAGTAGAAACAACGATGAGATAATAATAATAATAACATGATAATAATAAAATCGATAAACAAAATGATAAAGAAAAGGTATATATGCGTATGGGATAGTAATTAATGAGAATAATAATAAGGTTAACATGATTTATGATATACATAAAAATAATAATGGTGACAATGGTAATAATAGAAAATAATAATAGCAATAATATATATAAATATAAAGATATATTGATAGTGATAATAAATATAATAATATTAGTGATGATAATGATGATATATAGAAAATAATGAGTAAAAAAAATAATAAACGAATAAATATAGATATACATATATATGGAAAAATAATAGTATAATAATAGTGATAATAACGATAATATAATAATAAAAATAGATAATAATAATGATAATGAAACAAAATAATAATAATAATAATAAAATAATCTATAATAATAAAAATAAAAATATTAAATAATAGTAAAAGTGGTAAAAATTGCAAAATAATTGAAAAATGGGCCAAACTGCATTAAAAACAAAAATTTCGGGTCAATTCGTAAATAAAGTAGAGGTTCAGGGGCTAGAAAAGCACGCGCATAAAAGGAGGGGGCTAAAGAGGCAATTTTCCCCAGTGAATAAAACGCAGCGTTTGAGGGAGGGACTGAATCGCAAACCATGTGAAATCTCTGGGTCAATATTGCAATAATGGGAAACTTGATTTTAGAAACTAAAAATGTGGAAGGGCTGATTGCACAATTTCCCCTGGTTTAAAAACATTCGGATCCTGAGGCGGGTCGGGTCAACACGCGGATCCCTGGGGGTGAAACGACGTCGTTTTGGGGGTTAAAGGCCAGCCCTAAAACGACGTCGTTTAGAAGGGCTATTTAAGGTGGAAAATGTTGAAAAAAAAATCATTTATGCCTTGTGTTTAAAAAAATTGGTCTCTCTCTATTCTCTGCGAGTCCGAGAAAAAAATGGGGAGGGGTCGGTGCCGCTCCGGTCACCGTCGCACCAGCGCTGTCGCTCTGGCCACCGTGTACGATGGCCGAAAAAGGCAAAAGGTATATTTTTTTTTAGTTTAGAAGAGCTCTATTTATATGTATGTTAAAAAAAGGCGTGAAATAATCAAAAACTCTCGAAAATAACAAGAAAAGATTACCTCCTTTCGGCTTTTGTATTCTTTGATTTTTAGTGTTTTTAATGTTTTCTGCACTTTCGTTGTTTTACTTGACTCACTACTTTTTGATTTTCTTTTTCTTTGCTTTGAATCTGTTCGCTTTCTCTGCTTTTTATTGATGAAAAAAAAATTTCTCTTACAATGAAACTAGATTGGCTTTTATAGCCATTGTTACAACTTGTATATTGTAATGATGTCTCTGCTCTTCGCAGGTGCAAGTGGGACGGTGGAGATACGACATGGGCGGTGGCAACAGGCAGTGGCAGGCAACAGAGGCCAAAATAGATGGGACGGCGCCTAGGGTTTTGTAATTTTTTTGGAAAAATTACTTTTTTTGGGCCTATTTCGGTTGGGCTAGGGTATTGGGTTAATTGTATTTTTATTGATTTGGGTTGGGGGTAGATTGGGCTAATGATTTGGGCCTCGGGTTATTGTTTGGGTCTGGGTTGATGGGTCAGGTGGGTTGGGCAAAATTGGGCTTACAACAGCTGCCCCTCTTTGCTCATTTTCGTGTAACGGTAATAGAGCAAAGACATAAGAAAGACCAATTTTGCCCGGTCTCGCTGGGCTTTAGCTCCTTTGGTGCACTTTTCTTCAGGTAACCTTATTCCGGTCTATCGTATCTTGTCATTTCGATCCACTCCACCGTTGCTTCAGTGAGATAGGACCTGTAGCTTCAATTTGCTCCCCTGCAATCTCAGGGAGATAGGTTTAACTGTCTTTTATCTGCTCCACTGTAACTTTAGGGAGATAAAACTCGATGTTTTCGATATGCTTCCTACAACTTCAGGAAGCCAAATCTACTATTTTCAATCTGCTCCTGCGACATCAGGAACGCCAAGCTTGCTAACTTCGATCTACTCCCCAGTGTACGACCCGGGGCTCAACTCACCTCTCGTACTATGAGTTGATTTTTTTTGAAGAATAGAGATCAAAAAATATCTCAGCGTGTGACCCGAGGCTCAACTCACCTCTCGTATTATGCGTTGATTTTTGAAACAAACAGAATTTAAAAATAGAAATTGAAAATACCTCGGCATATGACCCGAGGCTCAACTCACCTCTCGTATTATGAGTTGATTTTTTGAAACAAACAGAAATTGAAAAATAGAAATTAAAAATACCTCGGCATGTGACCCGAGGCTCAACTCACCTCTTGCATTATGGTCAATTTTGAAAAAGAAATTGAAAACAGAAATTAAAAATACCTCGGTGTGCGACCCGAGGGTCAACTCACCTCTCGCATTATGAGTTGATTTTTGAACAGAAATTGAAAGACAGAAATTAAAAATACCTTGGCGTACGACCCAAGGCTCAACTCACCTCTCGCATTATGAGTTGATTTTCCAAACAAACAGAATTTAAAAAATAGAAATTGAAAATACCTCGGCATGTGACCCGAGGCTCAACTCACCTCTCGCATTATGAGTTGATTTTTGAATAGAAATTGAAAAACACTTCAGCGTATGACTTGAGGCTCAACTCACCTCTTGTATTATGAGTTGATATTTTGTAAAATAAATATTGAAAAACACCTCAGCGTGTGACCTGAGGCTCAACTCACTTCTTGTATTATGAGTTGATATTTTGCAATCAGAATTTCAAAACATATCATCTGGTGGAACTCGGATGTCTTCTTTTTCCTTGGTTCGGTACAGCTATCGTCAACTTCTTGCTTTACTGGTGTACCTGTATGTGTCATGCATGAGGTTATCATGATATGCACGTATTTGTCTTAAATGCTTTTATGCCTACATGATTATGCCATGTGCCCTGGGCTTGTTTGTCATATATCTCTCTTCGTCATGACTTTCATGATGACCTGTATTCATTGCTTTGACTCTTGACTTTTCTTTCAGGTTTTGTACCCATCCTCAAGTTTTACGAGTAATCTGCATTTCTCGTATATTACCCTTTTGCCCCTCTGTTGAGCTTTGTCCTTGCTTTGATGCTCTTGTACTTACCAAATTCTCATTTAGGTAATGCTCAACATTCCTTTTGTTTAGAGTATATAATTTCAATATTTATCATTTAAATGGAGCCAAACATGAGCTGCATGAAAATGGCAAAGTAGGTATGAAAAGGATACCTCACATTCATATTTATTTCAAAAACCATAAGCAAAGAAAATTGACAAGGAATATTCCAATAAAGAAAACATTATGAAGAAAGGATAGCTGGTTCAATTGTCGCAAATGCTCTAGATATCCAATGCATGAACTTCTCCACATTTCTTCATCCTGGATCTTTTCGAGCAAAGCTCCTTGTGTAGAAGATTTTGAGCTTCCGAGTCTGCTTCAAATATTATAATCTCGACATTTGACTCTCTGTTCAAATCATCTTGCTCTTTATGCTCTTCATGTGGCCTCCTTCATTAGGATGTCCTTTCAGATTTTCATCCTAATCTTTTGTTTATCAAAATGCCCTTTCGAGTTTTCATCTTGATCTTTTTTTTACCAAGACGCCCTTTTCGGGTTTTCATCTTGATTTCTTTTTTTTTTAGGCATAACACTTTTTCACGGCATCTGAGTTCATTGGATTGGGTAACTCCTTCCCATCCATCTCGGTGAGAATCAAAGCTCCACCTGAGAAAGCCTTCTTTACAACGTATGGCCCTTCCCAATTTCGTGCCTATTTTCCTCGAAAGTCTTTTTGTATTGGGAGAATCTTTCTCAGTACAAGTTCTCCCTCGTGAAATTCTCTTGGCCGCACCTTCTTGTCATGGGCCGTGATCGTTCTCTTCTGGTACATTTGTCCATGGCAAATCGCCTTCAAGCGTTTTTCTTCGATAAGATTTAGCTGGTCATATCGAGCTCGAACCCATTCTGATTCTTCTAGCTTCGACTTCATTAAGACTCGTAGAGAGGGGATCTCAACTTCGATGGGCAGTATAGCTTCCATTCCATGGACCAGAGAGAAAGGAGTTGCTCCCGTAGATGTACGCACAGATGTGCGATATACATACAAAGCGAAAGGTAGCTTCTCGTGCGAGACTTAATATGTCTCGGTCATTTTCCCAATAATCTTCTTAATATTTTTGTTAGCATCTTCTACTGCTCTATTCATCTTTGGGCGATAGGGTGAGGAGTTATGATGCTTTATTTGAAATTGCTCACACACTTCCTTCATCATCTTGTTGTTTAGATTCAAAGCATTGTCCGAAATGATCCTTTCAGGCAAACCGTATCGACATATGATTTCTTTCTTTAAGAACCTGCAAACTGTGATCTTCGTCACATTAGAAAATGAAGTGACTTCTATCCATTTTGTGAAGTAATCTATGACCACAAAAATGAATCGATGTCCATTAGAAGCTTTTGGGGAAATTGGCCGTATAACATCCATGCCCCACATAGAAAAAGGCCACGGAGAAGTCATGACATGAAGGGGTGAAGGGGCTACATGAATTTTATCACCGTAAATTTGACATTTATGGCACTTTCGCGCTAACTAATGCAGTCACTTTCCATTGTCAGCCAGTAATAACTTAGTCTCATAATCTGCCTAGCCATAGTAAAACCATTGGCATGCGTTCCACAAGTTCCTTCATGGACATCTTCAAGTATTTTTCTGGCTTCAACAGCATCCACGCATCTCAGGAGCACTTGATCTTTTCCTCTTTTGTATAGGATGTCCCCATCGAGAACAAATCCCACCGCCATTCTTCTGATTGTTCTTTTATCATTCTCATTTGCTTGCTCGGGATATCTTTGATTCTTGACATATTCTAAGATATCGTGGAACCATGGTCGTCCATCTGCCTCTTTTTCAATGCTAAAACAATGTGCAGGGATCTCATATATGCTCATTTGGAGAGGCATTATTTCTATTTCTCTATTTACTTTGAACATTAAGGCCAAAGTGGCCAGGGCATCAGCCAATTGGTTATCTTCTCGTGGGAAGTAATTAAAATTCACTTCTTCGAACTATTTGACCAACTCGCAACAAGATCTTAATATTTGACCAACTTCGAATCTCTCACTTCCCAATCTTCACGAATTTGGTAAATCACCAACGCTGAGTCCCCGTACACTTTCAAGATTTTGATGTTTCGTTCAATGGCTGCACGAAGTCCCATGATGCAAGCCTCATATTCTGCAACATTATTGGTACAGAAGAAATTTAATCTGGCAGTGAGCGGATAATGGTTCCCCTCTGGTGATACTAGGACTGCTCCAATCCCAATCCCCAATGCATTTGATTCACCGTCAAAGCTCATCTTCCATGATTTCTCTTTTGACGACTCATACTCTTTTTCTGTAATGCACATCAAGTCTTCGTCTGGGAAATCAAATCTCAATGGCTCGTATTCCTCTGTTGTTCAAGTTGCTAAGAAGTCAGCTATCGTGCTCCCCTTTATCGACTTTTGACTCATGTATATGACGTCGTTCTCTGATAGTAGGATATGCCATAGTGCCATTCTCCTTGAGAGTGCAGGTGATTCCATCATGTACTTTATTGGGTCCAGCTTTGAAATTAACCACGTCGTATGATACAACACATATTGTCTGAGCCTTCGAACTAGCCAGACCAAAGCACAACAGAATTTTTCAATTAACAGGTGTTTTGCTTCATACTCTGTGAACTTCTTACTGAGATAGTAAATTGCCCTTTCTCTTTTCCCTGACTCATCATGTTGCCCTAGCACGTAACCCATTGAGTTTTCGAACACAGTCAAATACAATATTAATGGTCTCCCGGGAGTTGGTGGTACTAGCACCGGGGGGCTAGACAAATACTATTTTATTTTACCAAAAGCCACTTGGCCCTCCTCGTTCCATTCTCCAGGATTGTGTTTTCAAAGGAGTCGAAAAATTGGGTCACATTGGTTGGTAAGTTAAGCAATGAATCGAGCGATGTAGTTCAACCTCCCTAAAAATCCTCTGACTTCTTTTTGTGTATGAGGAGGTGGTAATTCTTGTATGGCTTTTATCTTATCTGGATCAACCTCAATACCTCTCTCACTGACAATGAAGCCTAGTAATTTTCCCGAGGTAGCCCCAAATGTACACTTGGCTGGATTAAGCTTCAGCTGGAACTTTCTTAGTCTTTCGAACAACTTCTTGAGGTTCTCAACATGCTCTCTTTCCCCCCAAGATTTGGCAATCATATCATCAACGTAGACTTCTATTTCTTTATGCATCATGTCATGGAACAACATCACCATAGCCCTCTGATATGTTGCCCCGACATTCTTCAATCCAAATGGCATCACCTTGTAGTAGAATGTTCCCCACATCGTCATGAATGTAGTTTTCTCCATATCTTCAGGAGCCATCTTTATTTGGTTATAACCAGAAAATCCATCCATGAAGGAAAACAATGAATGCCAACGTATCAATGTGTGGTAAGGGAAAATTATCTTTAGGACTTGCTCAATTCAGATTGTGATAATCTACGCACATTCGTACCTTGCCATCTTTTTTCGGTACTGGGACTATGTTAGCTACCCATTCTGGGTATTTGGCTACTTGTAGGAAGCCAGCATCAAATTATTTCTTGACTTCTTCTTTTATCTTTAACAGCATTTCAGATCTCATTCGTCTTAGCTTCTGTTGAATGGGTTTGCATTCTGGTTTTAGTGGGAGTCTATGGACCACTATATCTTCGTTCAACCCTGGCATATCCTGATACGACCATGCAAATACATCTTTGTACTCACGAAGCAAGGCGATCAGATCATGTTTGGTCTTCTCTGAAATGGAGGTCCCAATCTTCACTTCCTGCCTCTTTTCTTCATTTCCCAAATTTATTGTCTCAACAGATTCTTGATGGGTTAGAATCTGTTTATCTTCTTATTCTATCATTCTTAATAAGTCAGGAGACGAGACATAATCTTCAGCATCTTCCTCAGCTTCGCATTCTCCTACACAAATAGCTTTCTCAAAATTGATTTCAGGACTTGTAACGGATTGTTCATGTCGTTGGTATCTGAGCACCTGAAAGGTGAATGGAAAAGAGAACTATAGAGGAGCATCAAAGTATTGGAACCAAACAAATATAATGTTATGACATGATATGAGGTACATGTAAGGGCAAGCTATGAGAAAAGAGAATAATTGTGAAGTTTACAAGAATGAAAAGACTATGACAAAATGCATCTCCATTAATGTTCATTTAAATGATAAAGAGCAAACATAAGCTCTTACAAAAGAATCCCACTATTACTTGGGGCAAACAAAAAGAGAGTTAACATTGAGCATTACTCTGGAGAAGACTTAGAAACTACAAGAAGATCCACAGCAGTCCAATTGTTCAAAATGAATCCAGGAGGACAAGGGCGTATCATTGAAACATCTTCAATTGCATCATCCCCTTTGTCAACAACATTTATACCAACGTTCTGGAGACCCCTTTCAATCCATAACATCGTGCTTTGTGTATTATCTCATCCTGGGTACATCATTCCTGCAGATGTAAATGTTTTTGACAAAGGAGGATACGCTATGGGCTCCCATTCCAAATCCTAACCTGAGGCTCTTGCAATCCTCCTTTCTTGATCTTTCTGCAACTGTTGTCTTCTTTGTCAAATATCCGGATTGAATCCTAAACCGCATCGAGCCTTGTGATTTACTGGTTTTAGTACTCTAACCATCCCTTGCTGATTTCTTCCCAAACCTTTCTTCGCTCGAGCTCCCTTTCCCACAGTCAGCTTAATTCCCATCTCGATATTCCTTGACAGCTTGAGTGTCAGAATGCTATTTCCTTCGGCAATAAATGTAGCATTGATAAATTTGAAGGAATAGAAGGAACATTCTACTGCATCTTTGTTTACTTCGATGTAGGGTGCGTCAGCAGAGACGGATGCAACAGTGTCTTCTTCACCAGCAACTGTGATCAATCGGCTATCCATGATAAACTTTACTTTTTGATGGAGAGATGAAGGAACTGCCCAAGCAGAATGGATCCAAGCCTCCCTAAAAGGCAATTATACGAGGGCGTGATATCCATGACCTAGAACTCGATATCATATGTACATGGGCCTACTTCTAAAGGAATTTCAATCTTTCCCATGACCTCTCATCGTGTCCCATCAAATGCCCTTACTGTGGAATGACAAGGCCTTAGATAAGACATATCAACTGGCATTCTAGAAAGCGTGGCCAAGGGCATGACATTGAGTACAGACCCGTTGTCAATAAGCACATTCGGTATTATATAGCCTTTGCAACTGGTTGTAATGTGCAATGCTTTTACAGAGCCCCTACCATTTGGTGGTATTTCGTCATCACTGAAAGAGATGAAATTATCCGCATTCAAGTTGTTCACCCACCTATCAAGCTTTTCAACAGATACGTTGCTCGCCACATACGCTTGATTTAACACTTTCAGCAAAGCATCCCGATGTGGCTCTGAATTCAACAGTAGGGATAATACTGAGATTCGAGCCGGTTTCTTGTTCAACTGCTCCATGACGTTATATTCACTGTGCTTGATGAACTTTAAGAATTCATGTGCTTCCTCCTTATTCATAGGTCTTTTAATTTTTTGCTCAGATTGTATTTCAACATCAACCTCAGCATCATGCATTGGCGCCTTTCCTTTCTGATTCGAGTCAACGACTTTCTTCTTTGGTTCGACCACCTCAGGAGAATAACATCTTCCACTGCGGATAAAGTGCCCTACTTCGCTAACACTTCCAGTCGTAGCTTTGGATTTTTCACCTTCAAGCATGATAATGTTGACATCATATTTCCATTGTAACACCCCAAACCCGACCCATTCACTACGACCGAATTTGAAATGCCACTGCGGAAAACGTTTGAAACAAATTTGAACTTAAGGATAAAACATGAAAATTTTGTTAAGTTTAGAAAACAGTGTTCATTAAAATTCTTAAGTAAGGTGTGGTGTTTATAAAAATATCCGGATTAAAAATTTAGCATATATAGATTTAAATAAAAATCATTTGCAAATAATTCCTCAATTGTCAATCCAAAATAAAACCTCAAAATTTTTTTGCTTCCCTTGCATCTTGAACCCATGACCTGCACCAAGCCCCTTTAAGCTTTAACGCCCCAAGCCACTTTGCCAAAGCACTTTTTGTGATATAAACTCTTCCCAATTTCTTTTAAAGCCTCATTCCTAGCTCCCCATTGTCTTAATGCCAAAAGCTAAAAATAAAACACCACCGCTCTTGTCAGTGTTTGAACCAAGGCCCTTGTTGGCGTTATATCCAGGCCCTTAAGTGGCGCATGGAAGCCACTTTGCCAAGGCATTTCTTATGCCATAAATCCCCAACAACTTCTCTTAAACCCTTTGTAGCCTAGTCCCCTTTTTGACGCAAAAATAAAAGCCTCTGATGCGCCCCGCGTTATTCGAACCTCTTCCCTCCTACGCAAGCCTCTAAGGCCCCTAAAGTAGCGTCCCAAGCCACTTTACCAAGCCCAAGTTAATGTCCATAAACTCCTGAAATTTTGTTTAAGGCCTCCTTCACCCAGTTCCTTATTTTAGACTTAAAATCCAACATTTTCTCAAAGCTTTCCCCTTCAACCTTGGGTTCTAAAAACTCCTAAAACATACTCAACCACACTTAAAGCCTACTAACACTTGAGCTATACTCCAAGCGCATAACCCTAATCTAGGATATTATAGTTCTACCCTTCTTAAAATAATTTCGTCCTCGAAATTACTTACTAACAAACATCCGTACATCCTAACTTACCACACTTATTCCACTGCTGCGCACTCTGATCTTAAAGAAGTATCATACTTTTTAGACACATTCTCTAAATTCATAACCAAAGTTCCATACACTTCACCAGCAACATAAGGACGACCTAACTTAACCACAAACAAGACAATTGAGGGTGTTCCAGAAATAAGAAACTTACTCGTTGTCACCTCTGGCACATCTTCCTCCTCGCGACGGCCGACTGCATAAACCAACCTTGGCTGCCTTGCGTCTGCACCTTCAGCATCTCTGTTTGG
Source organism: Gossypium rotundifolium (assembly GCA_025506655.1). NCBI lineage: Eukaryota > Viridiplantae > Streptophyta > Magnoliopsida > Malvales > Malvaceae > Gossypium > Gossypium rotundifolium. The sequence continues at coordinate 31,275,920 of CP106727.1, read as the reverse complement.
TGCTCCATGACCTCGGCCTAAACCATTTCCCCCATGGTTTGGACCACGACCCCTTGTCGCTTGCTGACCATCTCTACCTAGCTGCACATAACCTTGGCCTGTTGTCTGAGCCCTATTTGGATCTTGAGGACAGTCTTTAATCAAGTGAGACTTAGACTTACACCTAAAACATTCTCGCTTCCGATTCCAACACTCATGACATGATACCTTCCACACCGAACACACGGACGGTCTAGATTTTCCATAGTCGGCTTAGCAACACGAATGCAATTTTAACCTCGGTCTTTTCTCAAGACCTCGATGATTCAGACGATCCAAAATTCCTCCTATCCGGTTCCTATCCTTATCTACATTACGTCTCACCGAGTCCTTAATCCCTTCAGCTACCTTAGCCTTTTCGACTAACACAGCGAACTCCCGTTCCTGATGAGGAGCTATCAACAACCTCAGGTCGTCCCTTAATCCGTCCTCGAACCGGACACATCGCTCATGCTCCGTAGCAACTACCCCTCGAGCATATCGGCTTAACCTTAAGAATTCAGCCTCGTATTCCACTACGGACTTGTTCCCTTGAACCAGCCCCAGAAACGCCTTCCTCTGCGCATCAATATAATGAGTACCGATATACTTCTTCTGGTACGCTGCCTTAACATACTCCCAGGTGAGATCCTCCGCAGTGGCACTATCCCGAACTGTTAGGCACCATTGATATGCCTCGTCGCGAAGCAGCACCACCATTCCTTTCACTTTCTCCTCAGCAGTCAGATCCAACTCATTCATAATTCATTCCGCCGCCTCCAACCAATACTCAGCAGTACTGGGTGCCACACCAGATACTCCATGAAACACTTCAGCTCCATTGGCTCGGAGTCGCTCCGGTACAGACTTCCTAGCTCTCATATTTCCACCTGCTCCAGCCACCATCTCAAGAACCCTCAGTACCACCTGCGATACTACATCATCCCCCGTCTGGTCTTGGTGCTCAACACCAAAAGCTGGTGGTAGTGGCGGTGGTACCCCATTCTCAGATCTTTGACCCGACCTAACGGGTTCCGACACAGCCATTCTACCTCTACCGCGTCCATGACGACCTCGTCCTCTAAAACTCATGTCTAACGTCGTGATTTAGTCTGATTTAAGAAATTTTATGCATTAGAAATTTTGTTCCACTATTTATCCACGAGCAATTTTATGAAATGAAGTTTCCAGAAGTTGTTCTTTCGATCAATCAAAGTTTCAGTTCGAGTTCACTACTCTAATTCAAAGAATCACATTCACAATCACATTCATAATGGAGATATCTTCATTTCTCAACAAGGCCACATTCTTTCAGTGGTATCCACCACCCACATTCACTATTCAACATTTTGTTCTGGTTCTATCCTGTGGGTATTTTGTAAATTTTCCCAAATCGAGTATCTTGATATTTTGAAAACTAGAGATTTTGGTATTTTTGTAAAATTATTTTAACAAAAGTTGAGGGTAGTATGGTAGTTTTACAATCAAGGGTATCTTTAGTAATTTTACAATACAGGGGCATTTTTGTAATTTTGTAATTGAGAGATATTTTGGAAAAATTTTCACAATAATCTTTTACTACAATTAAAAGGGTAATTTAGGGATTTTAAAACTAAGAATTTCATAAAACTGTATGGCTAGCCCCTTTCGGGTTTTAATTATCGGGTTTAGTTGGTGAATAAGTCCTCTTGGTTAGGGTGAACCGTAGCTACGCACCAGGTAGGATTCGAGTAAAGAGGAGGTGAGTCACTAGGACCTGCTAAGTACCAAGCTCTTCTTGAATACCAATCCTAGACATGTGCACAATGGTTGCCACACCTTAACTCTCTGTGACTTACTTCACAGGTTTGTTTAATAGTCCTTAAGTCTTATGCATGTGTTTGAGTGCACTAGCCCTAGGGTTCAATAGTCCTAATATTCTAATCTACGAGCCCAAATAAGCCCATAACAGTTCACACAAACAAATCACTTCAATAGTTAGAAGTACTTACCTGGTGGACCTCGGGCCGGAGATACAGGTGCCATGCTAGAATAACTTGAAAAATTTCTAAAAAGCCCATTTTTTTCGAAAAGCCCATTTTTGAAAACATTTTTGGGCCCCATAACCCTCAAGCCGAGTTTTGAACCGGGCTCTGATACCAATTTGTAACACCCCAAATTCGGTCCATTCACTACGATCGAATTTGAAATGCCACTACGGAAAACGTTTGAAACAAATTTGAACTTAAGGATAAAACATGAAAATTTTGTTAAGTTTAGAAAACAGTGTTCATTAAAATTCTTAAGTAAGGTGTGGTGTTTATCAAAATATCCGGATTAAAACTTTAGTATATATAGATTTAAATAAAAATCGTTTGCAAATAATTCCTCAATTGTCAATCCATAATAAAACATAATAATAAACTTAATGAAAAACACTTAAACAGACTTTAAATACTTTTAGGGGCCTTATTACAATAATTGAATAATCAAAGTACTGAAAATATAAATGCTTAATTAATTAAAAATATCTTTCTGCATGAAAATCTGCTTCTGCATGGCCACCTTTGTATCCACTCCAACCCGGTCCAAGCTTTACGCATCACCTGAAAGGTTTAAAATATTGGGTGAGTCAAACCGACTTAGTGCATAGTCATTTCACATATCTCCACATATGGGCTTGGCCCATATCCACACAGTCCATACACATAAATATGCAATTATGAAGCCCATCCCAACCTAGGGTCCATCCATTACACCTACCTTGGTAGACCCCCTGCTTAAGGCCGTGGCTAATCCACCGATCAACCAAGTGATCCCACATATCTTACCCTGGCAGACCTGCTGCTCAAGGCCGTGGCTAGGCCACCGATCCCATAGGGATCCCACATATCAACCAGTCCACGGTGATGCACACAGCTATCAACCACCGAGATGGGCACTTAGCCAACACCTCCCTTGATGAAGCACATAGCTAACATCAAGCGCTAATGTAGCACGAGGCTAGCATTAGACCACGTACATAGTGTACATCCTTTCCTCCAATAGTCACATCCCAAGTCCCATGCATATATATATGTACCATGGCAACATATTACTTGAAACAAATATACATCACATGCCATCACATTTTTATACATTCATCAATAATCATTTATTATCGTAAATCACTGACCTGATTATCCAATCACCCACCACGATATTCACAATCTTAGCCCTTATTTCGGCTATCATTCACTTTATACACATACATGAAATAACACATATAACACATATAAACATTCAAGAGACAGTGCGATAACTACGCTTTGATTAGCACAATTGACTAAATCCAAACCCACGCCTAACGATTTGCACCTTTGCGATTGTAGAACTCCTTCCTACACCACCTAAGTCAGAATCGGCTAACATTATATACCAAAATGGCCTATGGCCGAAAATCACTACTGCCTTACCTTACGGATCTAAATCCCAAAACCGCTCCTTGTCTTGAAAGTTGTCGAACTCCCTACTTAACCTCTGTTAGATTCGGCTTAACAATAAATCTAGGGAAAAATGGCCCTTGGCCGACTAACACATACCACTTACCTTGATGCTTTCGAATCCCGAAGAACTCCTTACTGCTCCTTAATATTGGCTACACAAAAGACACATAAAATAGCTTAATGGACATTCGGCCATCCTTAGATCAAGGCCTGCACACTTGATTTCGGCAAACTAAAAGAATAGGAACCCAAATCGATTGCTAGAATAGAGAATACTTACCCTTACACGCTTACCACGAGACCAAAAGCAAGAGATTGATGGTACTGCCCTTGTAGATTCAGCCTCAAAGATTGTGAAATAGAAAAGAGAATAAGAGGTTGAAAGATTCGGCAATAGTGACTAATATTAGAGAGGTTTCGACTTCAAAGACTCGCAACAACGAAGAGAAAATAAAGTACCTTGAGATTCGGCTACAAGAGAATAAGTAAGGAATTTGGGTTGGAAGAAAAAATAAAGAAGAGGAGGAGAGGGTAGAACAATTTTGGCAAGAAGAATTTAGAATGGAAAAAAAAAGAAATATCAAAAGGTGAGCACCCCTATTTATACTACACACTTTCTCCTATTTTTATCTCTTTAACACATATTCAAAGTGAATAAAAAAACTAAATCCATACTTAATCTCTTCTTTATCACCTTAATAAAATAAAATAAAATCCATCTCATTATCTCCTAATCACCTATTCAAAATTCTAAAATAAATCAATTATCCTCCACTTAATCTCCTATTCTATCTACTAATCTACCTATTTGAATAAAAAAACAACAATTATCCTACCTTATTGCAGCAAAATTTTAAAAGGATTAAACAAGCATTATCCTTATCAAATTGAAGATCCCAAGTGTCAGTCCACGCTCCTTCTCCCTAACGCATGTAATGCAAAATAAAACCTCAAAAATTTTTTGCTTCCCTTACGTCTGGAACCCATGACCTGCACCAAGCCCCTTTAAGCTTTAACGCCCCAAGCCACTCTTCCAAAGCGCTTTTTGTGATATAAACTCACCCTAATTTCTTTTAAAGCCTCCTTCCCTAGCTCCCCCTTGTCTTAACGCCAAAAGCTAAAAATAAAAACACCACCTGCTACCGCCATGTTTCGAACCAAGGCCCTTGTTGGCGTTATATCCAGGCCCTTAAGTGGCGCATGGAAGCCACTTTACCAAGGCATTTCTTATGCCATAAATCCCCAACAACTTCTCTTAAACCCTTTGTAGCCTAGTCCCTTTTTGACGCAAAAATAAAAGCCTCTGATGTACCCCGCGTTACTCGAACCTCTTCCCTCCTGCGCAAGCCTTCAAGGCCCCTAAAGTAGCATCCCAAGCCACTTTACCAAGCCCAAGTTAATGTCCATAAACTCCTGAAATTTTCTTTAAGGCCTCCTTCGCCTAGTTCCTTATTTTAGACTTAAAATCCAACATTTTCTCAAAGCTTTCCCCTTCAACCTTGGGTTCTAAAAACTCCTAAAACATACTCAACCACACTTAAAGTCTACTAACACTTGAGTTATGCTCCAAACGCATAACCCCTAATCTAGCATATTACATCCATGGTACTGCTTTGTTGTCCTTGTAAAGGAAAGGAGATGGGACTTCAATCACTACATTTGGTTGGACTTCCTTCTTCTTGACCTCATAATAAATCACCAGAGGCCGATCGGCACTATAAGGGATAGCTGATGGTTAATTATCAGAGGCGCATATTTCTCCTTCATCAGCCTCTTCTATTCTGTTGAAGATCTCAACCTCATTATTGTCCATCATGTCTTGAAGTAATTTTTTGAATTCCTCACAAGACTGGATGTAATGCCCTTCTATACCATGGAAGACACAAAAACTTTGACCTTTTGTACTTTCTTCCTTGAAACTTCTGTTGAGTGGACAGAACAAACCCTTCTCAATCATTATTTCCCATACCTTCCACAAAGGTGTCTTTATTTCGGCAACACAACTTTTGGCTCGCCACCCGTCCTCCTTCGTCACCATACTCACGTTCCCTTCAGTATGGTTAGGGAGCGGGTTTTCAGCCATATTACTAACACCATCAAATCGTAAAATTCCTGCATCAATAAGACCTTGAACCCTTCTTTTAAAGGCTAGATAATTTTTTATAGAATGCCCCTAGTTTCCAGCGTGGCACATGCAACTAGCATTAGGATTGTACCATTTTGGGTATGGAGGTTTCAAGGGTGCCATATAATGTGGGGATATTAATTATTTTTCTAGTAATTTTGGGCACAGCTCTCCATACGACACAGGGATAGGGGTAAATTGGGGTTTTTCAGGATTGGGTTTTGTCGGTCTTTATTCATTTTTGGGTTGGCTTTAAGCAGGTATAGTATTTGGTGGGAATATAGTGAATGGTCTTTGGTTATTTGTGGTGTAAACGGGGTAAGGAGAAGGTGCTTGATAGTAGGGGCTTTGAGGAGGAAAATAGAAGTTTGGAGGTGGGCGGTATTGAGGTTGTGATTGGGTTGGGTACGGATTAGAAGCATAGTGGCTCGCAGTCCCTACCATATGAGTTTCTGCCTCTTTTTTTCTTTATCGATGCTGCCCTTTTTGAACTTCCGGGGCCTTCCATCCTTCCACTTTTGATGGAATTTTCTATAAGTTCCCCAGATATTACAATATTGGAGAAGTCTTTTGTGACGTTTCCTACCAACTTATCATAAAACGGCGCTTTCAAAGTGTTGATAAAGAGGACCGTTATCTCAGTTTTGGTTAATGGGGGTTCTACTTGGGTCGAGATATCTCTCCATCTTTGCGCATATTGTCTAAAAGTCTCCGTCGGCTTCTTTTCCATCATCTGTAATGTTAGTCGATTAGGCACCATGTTGGAGACATGCTTGTATTGTTCACAAAATGCTGATGCTAGGTCCTTCCATGATCGGATCCTTTCTCTGCTGAGTTGATTATACCATCGAAGGGTCGATCCAACCAAGCTATCTTGAAAACAGTGTATTAGCAATTTGTCTTCATTCACATAACCAGTCATCTTCTTACAAAACATGATAAGATGCCCCTTTGGACATCTCGTCCCATCATATTTTTTAAAATCTGGTACTTTAAATTTCGGAGGCAGAACCAGATTGGGCACCAAACTAAGCTCATTGGCACTCAGTGCAGAGAAAACTTCAGTACCTTCTATTGCCTTGAGCCTTTCTTCCAAGCTCCTGTACTTATCATGATCATCTGTTTCAACCTGGCTATTTCTACTGGATCATCTAAATCTGGAACAATTGGATCAGCAGGACTAGCCCCGGGGTTCGATGCGAATATACCTTGCCCTAGATGAGCAGGTGGTACGGGTCATTGCTCCAGGCCTGTGGGTTCCCCTTGAGAATATCCTTTTTGCATTACACGGATGTGAGGTGGAGTGAATCCTGGGGGATGGCCTTCACTCTCTTCTCCGGTACTAACTGCAGGGCCTTTCCCTTTGTCTGTTATCACATTCATCATCAAGGTCATTTGGGCCATCATGTTCCGTTAAGCCTTTAACATCTGGTCCCTCACTTCTTGTTGGAGTTTTGTCATTTGTTCTTGCATCTGGTCCTGGAAGTCCTTCTGGAATTGTTTTAACCTTTGATCCATTTTCTTTGACTTAGCACGTGTACCGTAAGGGTGTTTATTTCCAGATTTCTCTATCTCCCCTTCTTTTTTCTTCTGTTATAACTTTAACTAATTAGGCTCTTTTTATAGACCAAAATGCATATGATATGATGCAATGCAAATGCATGAATGCAAGAAGAAGGCATCGATTCAGATTCAACTTTATTTTAGAAAACTTTATTAGAAAACAAAACCCTTTACATAAAACAGACTACAAATATACTTTCGCCCTACGGCCTAAAGTTTTGATTTTCTCAAGCAAAGAGATTAGCTCTTGGTTACAACCCAGTTGTATCTCATATCTCACGCTCAATATGTCAGCCTCTACAGCCAAAGTCTGTAGGTGATCAGTTACCTCTCGAATCTGAATTATCGCTTTACCCATAAGGTAATCCCGATTTCTGACTTGCTCACAAGAATGGCGAAGCTCCTCCTCCCAGTGCCTTTCTCTTATTTCCAGAAGCTCAATCCGGAGTTCATTACGGTGTAATGCCGATTCTAGCTCTTCAACCGTATCTTTCATTTCCTTGATTCTGTTCAGACTTGATTTTAGTTTGCTTTCTGAGTCTTTACTCCGGTAGTGGTGCAGAGACCGTCCAAGCTCAGTTATTCTAGCTTTTATCCCCTTTTTCTCCTTTTGATTTTCTGTCATGCCCTTCTCTAAGGCTTCTTTTTGCGTTTGCATTTCTTGAAACTTTTTTTCCCAATTACTAACTTTGGCTTTTTCCTCTCGGATCTCTTGTCGCCACTGCTCCGAAGTTTTTCCTAATCCAGCATTTTTTATCATTAGACGCATCTTCTTGTATTCAGCCTTCAAACTATCTCGATCTTCCTCTACCTTCTATTTTTCCTTTCTAAGTTTCTCGGCCTCCGATTTTTGACCGTCCACCTCTAATTGGAGGAGTCTTTTCTTCTTCCAGCTTTTCTATCCTTTTTCCAAGCTCTGAACTCATCCGTTCAAAATCTTGTTTCACAATCTTTAATTCTGATGGGACCACTCGCAAGCATTCTTTTCTCGATCGAGCGCTCTCTGGATTTGGCTCAGGGACATTATCATTAATCCTTCTAATCCTCCATCTGCTGTACTTTGGGGTCGCCATCAGGCCTGAGGATAACCTTTTCATTTTAATCTGATTCCAGGCACTAGAGATCTCTTTAACCCTTTTCTTATAGCTCCCCCTTCATATGAGAACTCGCATTGAGCCAACCCGTATGTCGTTGGTATGAATTATCTTGAACCATATTGTCTTAGGACCAGTAAAGGGGCATATGTAGTGGTACCCCAAATTCCTAGTAGAGGAACCCAGTCGAAGTTTCCACAATGATAAAGGATCTTATCGGGAAACATCCAAGGAGCCTTCCACTCAATGTCGTCTTCTTGAAGGTTTTGAAGGAGTGCTATCCAGTTTTCTTCGGACACGTCTTCTCTCCTAGGCATAGCTACTATCTCTTTCAACGAGGAGCAATTCTCCGACAAAAATTGATAAGACACTTTCTCCACTTTCCAAAAATGACTATGGAACCGGGCCAATAACAACTGCACATATCCAATAAATCGCTTTCACCTATTCTCCGACATGCATTCAAGGATCTAAACGTTTCGGCCAAGATGGCAAGAACAGGCGTGACCCCTTTGTCCAATCGGCTGAACAGATCAATAACTGCTTCGTCAATGTGTCTTAGGGCTTTTGGGAAGATCACCAGACCGTAAATACACAAGGCCAAGATGTCAATCTTTTTCTTCACATCAGGAAATGTTAGGATCAAGTCCCTCAAATCTATCCAAGGTATGTATTTACCCCCGCCTTTCTTTTGCATTCTAGCTGAGACCCATTGTTCGCTCATTCCCATGATATTCATCAATTTCTTCGCAAAATTTGGGCCATTAACCGCTTTGGAATAAGCTTTATCAACTTGAATTCTCGGACAACATAGCAAGGTCGTGTATTCCTCTACTGTGGGAACCAAATCTACTTTCTCGAATGAGAAACAGCTATAAGCAGCATTCCAGAACTGAGTCATTTCTTAGAAAAGGTGCTTATCTATTTTGACATCAAGCAGGTATGGTAGATCGCCGTAGGTACTATAAAACAACTGCTTTGCCTCATCATCCCACTGGGCCTTGCCTCATCATCCTACTGGGCCCATATTTCTTTCAACTATCAGAGTTTATTCTGCGTGACACTGATATTGGTGAAATCCCGTAATTCTGACACATATCCCTCACCTAAGTTGTCCCTTTTTCTAATTGGCTTTGCTCGACCATGTCTTGCGGTCGCATTGTCTTCTACTTTATCAAGGAATTCGCTTTCCATAACCACTTCTAACTCGAACCGACCGTGAATCGATGCCTCTTAAAATGAAAATGACATGCGGAGAAATAAAACATCATCAATTAGTACCACAGAATGAGATATAATGCATGTAAATACACAAATGCCTATATGGGTAACTACTAAGGTTTGGCATAGTTTTGCTCGGGGTGGGTTCTTAGGCTCTTTACATGTGGTTGAGTTCTAAAGTTTGAGGTACCCGAACCAGTAGATTTCTTGATCCTCACCCATTATAGGCTCATATGGATCGAGTTCGGTTCAGGGGAATACATTTCCCTATGGCCATGCGGAAGTGAAAACTTCATGAAGACATAGGTACGGATGTATCTCAAAAGTAGTCCACTAGCCCATGCGGAGGTGAAAACCCCACGAAGGCATAGCTTCTCGCTCCCACTTAAAGGTGTGAGCACAACGGTCATGCAATGCAATGCCAAAGTATTTACAAGACCCAAAATTGAAAGTGCATTAAAAGAAGCATTATTTTTCGAAACCATTTTCCAATTTTAATCAAAAGGACAAAAATCAATCAATCTATGGCCTGACTATTGATGTCCCCAGTGGAGTCACCAAGCTGTCATAACAATTTTTTGACAAAACGGGAATCGAACTTGGGTTTTGAAAATGATAAAACGGGAGTCACCACCGATCTTTATTCGGGTGTGATCGGGTCACCTTGTAAAACGGTTATTTTTAATAAATATTTTGATTTATCAAAACAACGATTTTGGTCTATGAAATCCAGAAAAATGAGTTCAGGAGTCGGTTACGCACGAGGAAGGATTAGCACCCTCGATACGCCCAAAATTGGTACCAAATTGATTGATCGACGTCCTAACGTTGAAAACTTTGAAATGGTTCAAAAAATGATATTTTTTATTTCCACAAAATTGAAGGAATAAGAGGGGACGTTAAGGCTCTCTTATTTTCAAAGAGATAAAGCATCATGTCCAGTAAGTTAGGGCACAATACTTTAGACTCCCGAACTAAGCTCACCTTTGAAAACTTGGTTTTACATTTGAAGAGGATTTCCCATCATTTGTCCAACGAGAAAATAGAATCCAGTAAGTTAGAGCTTGATTTCTCGAGAATCCAAATTAGGAATATTGCCTCTATTTTGAAGAAAGAAAGAAACTTATCTGAAATATCTAGATGTCGAGTCCGATGAAGTTAGTAGCGACATTTCGAATTTCCGAGATTAAGTGTTTTGTTTAAGATTTGAATTGTGATTTTTTTACAAGGGATATTCCATTGTTTAGCTTAAAATGAGAGAAACCGGAACCCAGTAAGTTAGGGTTCGATTCTCCCAAATCGCTAACATGGAAATATTGGTCGTTATAAAGATTGAGATGTCGAAAAATAGTGAGATGACGATGAGAGTATAAGTAGTGGTAAAGTAGAAGTATTACGATAATAGTAGAAATAACAATGAGATAACAATAATAATAACATGATAATAATAACAATCGATAAACAAAATGATAAAGAAAAGGTATATATGCATATGCGGGTAGTAAATAATGAGAATAATAATAAGGTTAACATGATTTGTGATATACATAAAAATAATAATGGTGACAATGGTAATAATAGAAAATAATAATAGTAATAATATATATAAAGATATATTGATAGTGATAATAAATATAATAATATTAGTGATGATAATGATGATATATAGAAAATAATGAGTAAAAAAACAATAAATGAATAAATATAGATACACATATATATGGAAAAATAATAGTATAATAATAGTGATAATAACGATAATATAATAATAAAAATTGATAATAATAATGATAATGAAATAAAATAATAATAATAATAAAATAATCTATAATAATAAAAATAAAAATATTAAATAATAGTAAAAGTGGTAAAAATTGCAAAATAATTGAAAAATGGGCCAAACTGCATTAAAAACAAAAATTTCGGGTCAATTCGTAAATAAAGTAGAGGTTTAGGGGCTAGAAAAACACGTGCATAAAAGGAGGGGGCCAAAGAGGCAATTTTCCCCAGTGAATAAAACGCAGCGTTTGAGGGAGGGATTGAATCGCAAACCGTGTGAAATCTCTGGGTTAATATTGCAATAATGGGAACTTGATTTTAGAAACTAAAAATGCGGAAGGGTTGATTGCACAATTTTCCCCTGGTTTAAAAACACGCGGATCTTGAGGCGGGTCGAGTCAACACGCGGATCCTAGGGGTGAAACGACGTCGTTTTGGGGGTTAAAGACCAGCCCCAAAACGTCGTCGTTTAGAAGGGCTATTTAAGGTGGAAAATGTTGAAAAAAAAATCATTTCTGCCTTGTGTTTAAAAAAAAAAAATTGGTCTCTTTTGTTCTCTGCGAGTCCGGGAAAAAAATGGGGAGGGTCCGTCTGAGCTCCGATCACTTGTCAGCGCCAATTGCCAAATCGCTCAAAAGGTATATTTTTTTTTAGTTTAGAAGAGCTCTATTTATATGTATGTTAACAAAAGGCGTGAAATAATCAAAAACTCTCGAAAATAACAAGAAAAGATTACCTCCTTTCGGCTTTTGTATTCTTTGATTTTTAGTGTTTTTAATGTTTTCTGTACTTTCATTGTTTTACTTCGGCTCACTGCTTTTTGATTCTTTTTCTTTGCTTTGAATCTGCTCGTGTCTCTGCTTTTTATTGATGAAAAAAAAAAATTTCTCTTACAATGAAACTAGATTGGCTTTTATAGCCATTGTTACAACTTGTATATTGTAATGATGTCTCTGCTCTTCGCAGGTGCAAGTGGGACGGTGGAGATGCGACATGGGCGGTGACAACAGGCAGTGGCAGGCAACAGAGGCCAAAAGCAGATGGGACGACGCCTAGGGTTTTGTAATTTTTCTGAAAAATTAGTGTCTTAGGCCTATTTCGGTTGGGCTAGGGTATTGGGTTAATTGTTTTTTTTTTTTTTGATTTGGGTTGGGGGTAGATTGGGCTAATGATTTGGGCCTCGGGTTATTGTTTGGGTCTGGGTTGGTGGGTCAGGTGGGTTGGGCAAAATTGAGCTTACAACAAAGAGAATGTGTTGAGATACAAAAAGTTGAGAGAGAGCTGAGTTTGGAGTCATAAATTACTCAAAAACTATGAAGCAATTGGCTTAACGAACTTGGTACAATTGTAGAGCACACATGACTTCTCAATGTATTGTCAAGGAAAATGAATGCTACTGTTTTTTTAGGTTTAGGTTTAGGTTTATTCTTGCTATTCTAAAATAACCCTTCTTCCTCTGTTAGTAGAGATTTTCATTTTGATATTTTTCCGATTCGTGGTTATTCTATCGAAAAAAATAATAATATGAAAATCACAGATATAATAAAAATAATTTTATATATTAAAGATTAATTCATATTTAAATTTATTTTATTTTATTAAAACTTATTTAACTTCAATTATTATTTATTTGCTTTTGATCAATTTGAGTACTCAAACTATTGTCTCGCTACCCCACAGTTTAACACCGGGTCCAAAAAAATGCCCCAAATCAGAATCTAACACATCAGCAACAAGCTGGCCTTTTTTATAAAATAACCCCAAAAATTAATTAATTATTTAAATAACTTATTTTTTGATAAATTATAAAAATAACTCAAAATCTACAGTAAAAGTTGATAGAGCCAAAGTGTTTGGCACCACCAGCATACCACATCAATAATTTACATTAAAAATTATTTTTTTGGTGGAACCATGTAAAATAACGCCACTTATATAAATATTAGAGCAATACTGTAAATTTTAAAAGTATGAAGGTTTAAATAATTTTACCTTTTTTTAGTGGAACCAAATAAATTGAGGCCACCAAATTTCAAGAGAGTATAGACGGTCTCCTACGTCCCTATTGAAGCAGGTAAAGGGTTTTTTTTTTTTTTTTCATACACCTTTGATTTGTCTTTTTCATTTCTTTTTTTAAGTTTTATTTATTTACTTTTTAAGATTTTATTTATTTTTATTTATTTATTTTATTTATTTGTTTATTTTTTTATAAAATCTTAAATATTTATTTGAAATGTTTTATAATATTAATTTCTAAAATTTTAAATATATAATTTTTAGATTAGTTTATAAAAATTTAAATATTATTTTTAAAATTTTAAATATATTTTTAATAAATAAAACATTTAAATATTTTAAAGATATGACATTTCAAATTTATTATTTGTTTTATAATATTTTAAATGTATATTTTAATTTTCAAATTTTTATAATTTTTAAATTATGATTTTTTAATTATTTTTAAAGATATTCAAACTTTTTAAATTCTATTTAAAATTTTTAAAAATAATATTTTATTTAAAAAGTGAAAATTGATTTAATTAGAAAAATAAAAATTATTTATTTGTTAAGAAAAGAATTTATATGTTAAAAAATTATGGCTTTTTTAAAAATATGTATTAAAAAGTAAAATTTTAAATTAAAAATTAAAATATATATTATAACTGGTCACATCTTGTCAGTGGCATCAACAATGTAACAAGTTATTAGCCTAATTATTAGTTAAAAAAAAAAAAAAAAAAGGAAGAAGAAGATGAACGTCTTATAAGAAGGTTGGGTTTGGTCCCCCTTAAAATATTTGTAGAAGGAAGAAAGAAAAGAGGAAAAAAAAGTAAGTTATTTATAGTTTTTATTTTGTATTTTTATATTTTATAATTATTGTAATATAATAATTAATTATATTATATTTATGTATTTTTTTTTAAAATATGTAGATATCAAAATGTCTTCTAGAGTAAATACGGATCACACTTCATCGAGAATCAACGAAACAGTAAATTAATTATAAATTAAATAAAAAATCATTTTAGTTTCTCGTTTTTTTCTTGTTAAGCGCTACTTTACTCAACGTGTTTTGATTGTATGAAATTGATCTCTATTTGGGGGAAAGGATTGTATGAAGCAGTGACGTCATGTCATCTGTATCCCTTTCTAATAGTTTTATACCACATTAGTATTTTCATCCTGAAAAAATCAAATCCAAATTAAAATCCTAAAATTCAGGATGAAAATATTGATGTGGCATAAAACTATTGAAAAGGGATACAGATGACATGGCGTCACAATTTGATACAATCATTTCTCCTCTATTTGGTTGTTTTTATCCCTTCTTAACTCCTTTTTGCATGAAATTGATCTCTACATGTTAGTTATAATTTTTTTAATTTAGTACATATTCATAAATTTAAATATTAATTCTTTTTAATATGATGACCTTTCTGCTTAATTTTGCATTGTTACTGTGCTTGGTTCCATTTGTGGGGTACAAAAAAGTTATATTTGTCTTTAACGAGTGAATATATATATTTTTATATAAAAGTTCTCGTATGTAAGATAAATTTTTGAGTTTGAATATGCCTAGTTTATATTATATGTAAAACTCTATGTATTATTATAGATATCGGTTCAATAAAAATAAATCTTTTTTTTATATTTATCCATACCATCTATGTTTTTTCAAGACATTATTGTTTTTTTATGTACTTTTGTAGTTATATAGTTGCCTTTAGTTTTTATGCTTAACTATGATTAGAACATAATAATCACATTTGATTTCTATGTGTTTTTATTAATATTTTATGACAAATCTTCATTTTATTATTAATATTTTATTACTTATTTAATTTAACTTAAATAAAAATAATTAGAATGGCTACAATGGTATAGTATAAGTATAACGTTTTTGTTTTCTCAATCTTTCAATTTTAATCTTCAATATATAATTTTATGTTTAAATTATATAGATAATTGATTTACCATATTTTTATAAAAATTTTACCATACAGGATGGGTATCGGGTTTTGAGGTCGCAGTTTCATTTTCCCAAGTAAGATCCGACGAGCGGATCATACCATACTTACAATTGGCGGGATTTAGGGATGTCGCATTGATACGAAGGTTTGACTTGATGGCGAACTTAATATCCGCCTTGGTTGAGCTATGGTGTATAGAGACCTACACCTTCATTATGTCGTGCGGAGAGTGCACTATCATATTGGAAGACGTCGCTATGCAACTTGGGTTACGACTTGACGATGCTATGGTCACGGGTCGAAGCAAAGTGTTGGAACCTTCAGTACTATGCCACAGATTGCTTGGACGGTCCCCTAGTGATGGGGAACAGAATTTCACATGTTTGACATTGGCATTGTTGAAAGAAAATTTTAAGGAGTTATCGAGCAGTGCCACTAAGCAAGAGGTGATGTGTGCTGCTCGAGCCTATATTATGCAGCTGATCAGGGGGTACTTATGCTGAACAACATGTCTAACAGGGTCTACTTAAAGTACTTGCCTTTATTGGAGGATTTCTCTCGTGCCGATAGTTACAGCTAGGGATCAACAGTTTTGGCCGTATTGTACTATGACCTTTGCGAGCAACAAAACATGGGGTTAGTAACATGGCTGGTTGTCTGGGTCTACTACAGTCCTGGGCTCTATACAAGATGCCGTTTCTAGCGGCTGTTAGGCACCAACCATATTCGTGGCCACTTATAAATAGGTAAAAACAAAATTATACTTAACATTTAACTACTCATAAGTGTGGTTAATATTTTCCAAAGTTTAACTGTTAACGTGTTTGTTTCGATTTTAGATGGGCCACGTCTCCGAGAATTGGTGCAAGCCAAACATTAATCATTTATCGCCAAATGATAGAGGCACACGCCACAGAGAAAGTAATATATATTAATATGGTTTAAGTAACGTTGATTTAACTTATCCACTTGCAGTATGTGATGTGACTTGACTCATTATGTTATATTGTGTAGTTCTTGTGGATGTCGTATTCTGTACTGAAAATTGCAACCCTTATTCCTCAGTGGGTTCACGCCGAAGCCCATATGTGGTGCATTAACACGTCAGTGCTCAGCTTCTCAACCGTTGAATGGTACAACGGTGATCGAGTTATGCGACAATTTGGGTGTAGACAATTTGTGCTAGTCGAGCCACAACAATTTACTGATGTCCACGGTAATACCATGAGGGGAAACATACAACAGATTGGAGCATGGAACATCAATGTTATGTAGCACTATGGAATGCCCGATACGTTAGGTGGCCTGAGATGCACTCCTGTATGTTTGACTTCAATCCCTCGACTGAATACATGCAGTGGTACATGACTTGATGGCGCGTTTATTTATATGGTGGACAACTTATGATAGTACCATGTCACGGCTACAGACGTGGAAATCAACCTATGGGGGAGCTAGAGGATCAACATATGGTAAAGCCTGACTCTAAGAACCAACCTTTGAACACATCAGACCAATAGGTTGGCATTTTTTGTGATGAGTCACAGAGCAGTTTATATCACTCCGGACATGGGCGGTTCGAGTTTATTTCACCCAGAGCAACCACCGATATCATTTGATATGTTTGGACATAACATGTACTCCACCCACCTCAGGCCACGTTCGATCTAGCTGTCGATACTCTTGATGTGTAAAGTACACCCCAGTGTCCACCCCAATGTCCACCCCGTCAACGAAGGCCGTAAACCGTTATATCCCAAATGACGATACCACTCTGGTTCTTTCTAATTTTGAGTTATGTAAATTTCAAGTGTTATGTAATATTTGTTGTATTGGTTTAGAATTTTTAATATCTTTTAAAGTATTAAAAGTTGCAACTGTTAATTTAAAATAAAAGCTTAACACTAAACAATACAAACTTTATTTCCAAAAGACCATAAAATGCAAACATCGGGTGCAACATTTAATTTCTTTCAGACCGTGAAGATTGTCCAGTGTAGACGTTTCCATGGGGACATTTGCTCGATTGTGGCCAAATGTTCCACATATGGTGCAATGCTTTGGATCGACCTGTTCTCTTATATCCATGTTATGCCAAATCCTCATTGTTGTCGATCGACCTTTGACTCTTCTACGTAGCGATCGATCTGGCAACATCTCGAACGCAGGCGATTGCACTTCTCATGTCAATACATCCCTTAAAAGGGGGAACTCGTTACCCCAAATACGCAATATACATTAAAGTGTTTACACATCGTCGATATATTGTTTGACATTCAAACTGTAAGTAGCACACACTGCAACCACATGCACACATGGGTACCGTAGTGTTTGGAACATCCTATACTCACACCGCCTGTTTCGGAGATCAACTTCGTAGGACCGTGGCGGGAATCCAACCGACGACCGATGTACTCTATCACTCGAAAAGCTTCCAAATTTCAGGAATATAGTTCTACATTCATCGACCTAGCCCTTTAAGCGTTCTCTTTCATTGCATCCTTGATTTTTCAACATACACGTGTCGTGCCTCCAACTATTTTTCTTGTTTCAACCCCATTTTTGGCATTAAGGTTACTAGCCTATAAATGTGGCTGAAAAAATTGATGAAATTGGCAAGTGACACGTACGCCTCAAAACGGAGTTAACGGCCTCAACGAGGTTAGTTGTCATATGACCATATCAGTACCCCTCGTCAAAACATTGAGCCCATTTCCAAGGCTCCATGCTACCCAACCACTGTCTGAGAGAAGGTTTGGACCCCCATATCAGTCTCTGACCTCGCCAACTTATATCTGAACCGGTATGCTTCCAACTTGTATCCTACGTATGTATTCCGATAAAACGCGTTACCATCCCAATTAGGAAATATACTCAAAATATTTACAAATGCGAATTTAAATACGATATTTTTACCCATGTTCACAATGTTTGCGCTAGTCTTTGTTCTTGTGCTCGTTGTGGAAGTTGACAGCGATGTGACGAATACAATAGACGGACCTCCACGAAACCTCAGATTGCCAAATTGTAGCAAGAAAAACCTTCGATCTGTCGGAGATAATGCAAATTTTGTCTTGCCTGACAACATGCCTCCACAAGTTTCGAATGAAATATGCCCACGATTCAGAGTTCTTCGACTCCACGATGGCGAAAGCGATCGGTAGTACATTTTCGTTACCGTCTTGTGCAACCGCAATCAGAAGTATCTACGTGTATTTTCCAAAAAGCCATGTTCCATCAACTTGCACTAGTGGTTTGCAGTGGGAGATGACCCTAACACATGGATTGAAAGTCCAGAATAGTCGACGAAAAACTCTCTCCAATTCCATTTGTCCATTCGAGTCTCTATAAGGCAACGTTTGCAAGTCCACGACAGTTCCTAGGATGTACTTCACCATCGCTGAAATCCAACCTGAAGTTCATTGTATGACTCATCCCAGTCGCCGCACAATTATTGCATGGCCATTTTTTTCGCCCACCAGGCTTTCTTATACGACGCTCTGTACTAGAATCGAGCTTGCATGTCTGCAATCAATGTCAACACAGGAATGATTGGGCTATCTTTTACTAGTGGCATGATGCAGTTGTAAATACTTTTGGCATCCAATTTTCGGTGGTCTTGAGACATATGTGTGACAGTACATGTATGATGCTCTTTTAATTTTCATATTTGCCACTGTTGAGTCCTTTGTATAAATGCAGCCCGAACCCCCAACTACACCCATCGCCGGCTCTCCAACATTCCCCAACATATAATGTCGGTGTAGACTTGGAAACCTTGTAATCAATCTACAACTTCATGTTGTACTATTTGATGGAAAACACACAGTCCGCCTTGTTCTCGAACCATTGCCTAACGAAAAACTCCTCGAACTATGAATTTAACGCCAATATATGAGCAGGTACTATATTGGCGTACTCAGGAAACTCGGATGCATGTGATGCATCTGGATCAACGTCCAACATGTAGCCCTCAGGTTCATTTCGTAAAACATGCCATGACTCGGGTTACTAAATGAAGGGCAGCGAACATCTTCAACCTCCTCCGGGCCTTCATCATCGATATGGTCCGGAGCCTCATCAACATCGGGGTCACTAAAATCTTCAACGCTCTTGATCAGAAACTTCACCATTATTGGTCATTTCTCCGACATCTGCCTATGTGCTTATTATCACCCTCGGATGTAATTATAGACGGGACTGGGGGGTAGGGTTGTTATACGAACTCCCATTATAATTTGGATTTCGGTATCTGCGATGTCCCTTCGCATTCTAACTGGTCTGTCCATCCGACATTAAGATCAAATTCAAATTCGCGATGTTGACTTCTTGGACTAACATTCTCAATAGGCTCTAAATCTACTAACTCAGCAAATAATTCAACTAGTTGGGGGTTCTCACTACCAGTCGACCACCATATTTCCATCATAGTGCCCGAGTCATCATCATCTACCAGTTGCATCTCACAAAATTTCAATAGATCTATAGAGATTGGAAACTTGTAAAATAATCTGGACATCGCCCTTCTACAACAGATAGCTATTTTTGCACTGATCTTCCTTTTCATTTCTACTAGCTTCACATCTTTTTTGAATCGCTACCCTACTATTTGACAACCTTGAAATACACAATCAACATCACCTTCTATAATTTCACCATAAAAAAGAATGTACACAAAAAACATATCATTACTCTTCTTCAACAGAATTTTTGAGCTCTCCTACTAAATACAACAATTTCACTATTCTATATATGCTAGAGAACCAAGAGGTGGAGCTCTAATGGCTCCACCAAAATAAAATATTAAATATTAAATTTTTATATTTAAAAAATTAAAAAAATTATACTTGTAATAAAGTGGTGGAGCCATTCTAAATGGCTTCACCAAATAAAATATTAATTTTAAAATTTTAAATATAATTTAAAAAACGTTTGAATATCTTAAAAATAATTTAAAATTAATAATTTATAAAATTATATTTAAAATTAAAAATTATTTAAAATATGTATTTAAAATATTATAAAATAAATAATAAATTTGAAAGGTCATATCTTTAAAAATAATATATTTAAAAATATTTAAAAATTATAAAACAAATTTTAAAAATATTTAAAAAACATTTAAAATATTATAAAACAAATAATAAATTTGAAAGGTCATATCTTTAAAATATTTAAATATTTTATTTGTTAAAAATATATATTTAAATTAAAAAATAATTTTAAAAATATATATTTAAAATTAAAAAATATTACAAAACATTTCAAATATATATTTAAAATTTTATATAAAATAAATAAATAAAACTTAAATGAAAAAATAAAACTTAAATGAAATGAAAAGGACAAATCAAAGGTGAATGAAAAAAAAATTAACCTTTACCTATTTCAATAGTAGGAGACAGGCTATACTCTCTTTGAATCTGGTGGTGCAGTGTTATTTTACATGATTCTATCAAAAAATTAATTTTTTAATGTAAATTGTTAGACATGACATGTTAGTAAAGCCAAACACTTTAATTTCACCAACTTTTATTGAGATTTTAAATTATTTTTTGTATTTTATCAAAAATGTTATTTAAGTAATTAATAATTTTTTAAGATTATTTTTATAAAAAGCCAGCAAGCTGTAATTTTAATATTTACTTATTTAAAACAAACTAGGATTATAATTTTAAAAAGTAAAAATATGATTTTACTCCTTTACCCCTTTCTTCAACCCTATATCTCCCTCTCCCTCTCCCTCACCATAGAAGCTGTAAATTGCAGCTTCATGAAAATTAATTCATCTTTCAAAGCAAAGAAATTACTCTACTGTTCAGATTGAGAAAAAAATGTTCATTCCGTCTGATAAGGACCGATTTGAGTTAACAGGTTCCAATCTCAGTGTCATTAAAAAATTGGAAATCAGAAGCAAAAGAGCCATTCATAAGAGCAAGACAAATATAGCAACAATACAAGATTCTATCAAATAACCAAGATACAACATTACTTTGATTTCCTTGGTGAAGCCAACAACACTTGGTATATATTCAATTTTATTTCTTCAGAAATGTATGATGCTGTATGTATTGTCAACTTCTGTAGAGCTCCACCATTCTTTAGGATATACTTTGCCTTTTCAATACAGCCTCCACTGCCTCCAAAGTCTTAAATTTCAATCGCCTCAAGGCACTTTCTAAGGTTGAGAGGTGAGACAGAAAAATAAAAACCCTATGTTTTACAATTTCTGTCGTGAGGAAGAGGGAGATATAAGGTTGAAGCAAAGGTAAAAAACACTTTAAAGGAGTAAAATCATATTTTAACTTTGTTATATTCTTTTAAATATTAAAAATACAGCTAACTAGTGACGTGTCGGATTCTGATTGAAACTGACAAAAAAAGAAGTCCATTCTCAAAAGGGACTGCTGATAACGCTTAAACATTTGGTTTAGCATTGATATCTTATTTCTTTCTCCAAGAAGATGGTTCCATTTACGGAATCTTATCCTACTTCTGCAACCACAAAATCATCTCAATTCCAGATTTATTTTTTTATTTCTTAAAGAAAAATGCTTACAGCTTAGCACAAGGCAGAGGGCGAGGAAGAGTCAAAACCAGAAAGGAAAATGAAAGAGAACGGGGTTTCATCGTAGTTGGCAAACTGTTTCCTTAAATATAGTGTCAATCGAAGGCAAAGCTATATATGAGTTGCCACATTCAAACAAGCGCCCACAACTAATGGTCATTTCTGCTATCTTCAATCCATAAACAAAGAATCAGATGTTAGAAAACAGAACCTTATATGAAGATCAAAACTTGCACCGAGGAAATATTATTTGAAAACCGTAAGGACACACCAGTCATATGCAACAGGGAAGTGGTATTGACAGAATTTACTGATGAAATGGTTTGACAGATTTTTCCAACAAGCACTGCGAGCCCACAGTGAGTTATATATCATTTGCCTATCTAAGTAAATCTTACAACAATGGCTTTCACTGCCATAGAAATCTGAAAGTTGATATAGTACTTGGAAACTGAAAACTAACCAATCAATCTGACAAATCATTTCTACTATGTCAGTTTACCTGGTCCACCTAGTTACAGCTAATAAAACGAATCAGCTTAAACCACGCAGTGATGTAAGTCCCAAAGCACTGCTCACCTTGAGAGAAAGAAATATCAGATAAAGCATTATAAGGCCCAATCCTAATATCTTGCTAGGTCTCATGTCATTTCGAGGCAAAACTATAAGTGCCCAGATTAGTCCAGACATGAGAAAGCCCATGGTGTAAAACAAGCTGCTATCTTGAGGAACCGAGTATGAGGAAGGACTCTTTGACGAAGCTCCAAGCAGCAATGAGATGCCCAGACCAACAAGTGTGTTGAACATAGGACCTGCATAGCAGCCAGACATCGCAATCTGCACACTATCACCACCATTCATTGCCAGTGCAACATTTGACACCAAATCACCCATTGAATTGCCCCAAGCCAGAAAAGTTACTCCAAGAATGGATGGATTAATTCCAAATATCACACCAAATGCTACCAACAAAGCAACAAGCTCATTCGCAATCATATAAAACCAGACAATGCTCATAAAAATCCCCAAATACCCATGGAATTAAAAACCTCTGAGGCGGATGATCAGATGCAGTATGCTTACTTGCAAGAATACCAAGTGTGCAACCAGCTGCAACACTGAGACACGATGTGATCACTCGACTCTCAGAGCCCACATCACCTTTGCTATTCCACAGAAATGCTAACAGAACAGGAGCCAATGAAACACTAGCCACAGCATATGGTTTTGACCATGATTCGTAATCAACTAGAGGAATTGTTAGCCTCCTTGGAACTGTCAGCGGCAACTCCAGGAGTGATAATAATTTAGAGCAAGAGAATGGTGACTCATTAGTTTCCATGCCCTCTTCAGTCCAACCCCATGGAGGCCTGTCTTCAGCTAATGGACTGGCTTTCATGAAGTGATTGGAATATATAGCAACATTTGAAGCCCACATCCATTGTGGCAGGGAACTAGGTAGATGGGGTGGATCATTTCCAGTGTCCACGTCCAGCAGATAACTATATGGAAAAGTATCCTCTTCGTTTCCTTGTGAAAACAGATTTCCTCGGAGAGGAAGCAATGGTGTAACAACATCCAATTTCAACCCCCCAGTATGTTTCCACAGAATCTCATTTGCAACCACAGAAAAAGCATAAATCACATAGATCATGACAAATGCAATGGCACCCCAAATACTCACCTTGCCAATTATCAATATCATTGTAAGTGACATAAGTGTAAAAAGGAAGAAACAGATATCCCTAATGAAGCATCTTTTATCAATCTGAACCCCGGTCCCCGCTACACAAAGGGAGACAGCCCCTACAACAACACAAGTAACAAAAACACCACCACCTAACACGCTATTAAGACCCACTCCACCTGTATCCGTCCCCAAAAATGCAGCTATACTTGCAAACACATCCGGTGCCCCATTTCCCAACGGAAGGAGTGCAACCCCAGCAACAGTTGGAGGCAACATAAGCAGATATGAAAGCTTCTCCAATGAACGGCAAAAGTAGTCCGCTGCAGTGTTACCCAAAAGATAAAACAAAGAAACAAGCCAAACTCCCAATATCAAATAGCCCACTATCCTAAATTCTCCACAACCACAATAGAAGAACTTAATGTAATCAAAGAATCCATCTGAAGAACACTGTGGATTCGATTTCAGGAACTCACATTGATTAGCAAAACCCTGATGATTATTCAATCCGGTACAGAAAACAGGATGGCTCAAGCTTACATTAAACTCATTCTGCTGGCCCTCCCAAAAAGCTAAATTTGACGAACTGGCATCAAGTTCGCTAATTTTTCGACGAATTATACCGACGTGATCAAGTACGGTTCTTTGATTCAAATTATAATTAATAAGCCCAGACGATTGGCTAATGTGAGGGTTTCTTAAGAAATCTACCCGGGTGTAAAAAAAGAAAAGTAGAATAATGGCAGATAATCCATTGAAAATCCCATGAAATTTGGGACTTTTTGAAACATAAAGACAATTATTACTCATAAATAAAATCTCTTTATCTAAAATAAAACAACAAGCTTTTGAAAAACTCCTACAAAGTGAATTAGGCTAGGGTTTTCAGCTAAGGAACTAGGAAACCCCAGCCTTTGAATTCAGAAGAGAAAATGAATATGAAATTTAGGATACTTACCGATGACCCCAAGATTAAAGAGGAAATGGAATTTAATGGCTCTTTCTGGGACAGTTTTTCCAACGCAGAAGTTCGTTGACAATAATAATAATCAGGGAATTTTTGAAAAAAATAATTTGGAGAAGAAGTTGGTTAGAAATTTCTCATGACTGCTATTTTTTCCTTTTTTTTTTATCACCCTTTATTTATATTAATATATACTATTCTTTAATGACTGCTAATTTTTTCTTACATTTTATAAAATTTAAAAGTTATTTTATTTCAATTAAGAAAAACTATTTTACTCGTGTTAATTTTATGCTTTGTTAATAAGACAATCATGGTTTGCAAAATCCAATCAGTTTCACTAATTTAATATTCAAAATTCTAAAAGATGAATTTGAAAAATTAATCAGAATTTTTAAAAATATTCTACGTAAATTTTATGTGTTTATATCTTTAATTCTTTAAATAATATAATTCTACAATTCAAATATATATATATATATATACTAATTAAATGAACATTGGTATAATTAATAATAAAATTCTACTAATTTTGATAAATAATTTAGAGAATAAAATGTTTTAAAAGTAATGAAAATATAGAAAACAATTGATAATAAAATAAAATTAAATTAATATATAACATCATTAAAATTAATATAGAAATTTGGAACTAAAATAAAAAAAATTGTAATATTAAAATGAAGTAATAAGAGGACAAATTTAATGTTATATTACCTTTGTCGAAACCATTTTTTTGTTTGGAAAACGGGCCGACTTTAAAAAGAAAAACGGAATAGCCACCAATCTTTTTTTTAAAAGTGCGATTGGGTCACTTTAGAAAATATTTTAGCCAACAAATTTTAAGAAAACGGGCTCGAGTCGATTCAGTTCGAGGAAGGATTAACACCCTCGCAAGATTGATTAATGTCCTTAATATCGAAAATTAGAAAAGGTTTTAAAATATGAATCCCTTTTAAAAAATGTTTGGATAACCCGCATTGGATATCGAAACTTTCTTGTTCCGAAAAGTTGAAATATCACATCCAGCACAATAGGACACGATGTTTCAAACTATCGATACCAAGATCATTTCATGATTTCCCAAATTCATGTCTTGCAATTTAAAAAGGGTATTCCACTATTTGGCCAAACTAAAAACCGAAACCCAGCACGATTGGGCACGATTCTTTGAATTTCCAATCATGAAATACTGCCTTTATTTAAGAAATCCCGGTCAAAACCTATGAAGGATATTTGGTCGTTTGGACGAATAGAAAATCGAGACTCAGCACGATTGGGCACGAATCTCTCGGACTTTCGAACACGAAACATTGCCTTATTTTTAAAAAATGGATCAAAATCTTTAAAGGATATTTAATTATCCAGACAAACGAAAAATTGAAACCCAAAGACGATTGGGCACAATTTTTCGAACATCCAAACACTAAATATCACCTTTACGAAACCTTTTTTAAGTTTTTGAAAAAAAAAAAAAATAAAAACGTGGAAATGTAGACACGATTAATAGTGGATGACAATAATGAACACAAAAGGAGAAAAATAAACCATAATAATAATACTATCAATGTAATATAACACCAATAATAAATAATTAATAATGAATATAAAAATCATGGTTAAGATATTAATAGCAATAAAAAAAGGTAGTAAAAGAAATAAAGGTATATTGATAATCATAAAAATAATAGATGTAAAAGTAATAATATATAATAAAACAATTAAAGTAAACCATAATATATAATAATAGATATATAGTATGTAATAAAATATAAAAATAATAAAAGTAATATAGGAAAACGTTAGTAATAGAATAATATAATGATAAATGTAATAATAAGTATAATATAGTAGTAATAATATATATGCGAATAATAGTGAAGGGAAAAAATAAAAACAGAATAAAGTGGTAAAAACAAATACTAATAATAGAATAGCATAATAATAAATGTAACATTAATAACAAATATAATTATGGTAAAGATAAAAATGATGTTAATAATAGTAAGGGTAGTAATAATGATATAAAAATAAACAATAATATAGGTAATAATAATAATTATAATAGAAAGATTGAGACTAAAAATAGTAATGGTAATGACAATCATAAATATTATAATAATAATAATAATAATAATAATAATAATAATAATAATAATAATAATAATAATAATACTAGTAAGAAAAAAACAATAATGAAATAATGTTAAGAGTAACCCAAAAAAAATGGAATTAATAACTCAATAATAATGAAAATAATAAAGCTCAAATCAACCAATTTAATGGCAAAATAGTAAAATAAACAAAAGGGACTAAATTGGATTGAAATTCGAAGTTTTGGGGTAAAATCAGAGGTAAAATAAAGGGGAAGGACCGAAACGCGATGCGCTCGCAACCTAGAGGGACCAAAATAGCAATAAACCCCCTTTGAAACACACCACCTGAGCGCGGACTAAATTGACGTAGCGAGCAAGATTCGAAGCCGAATTTAAAATAAATAAAAGCTGGAAATAGGCCGCAATTGAAACAGCAGCGCGAAAGGGAGGACCAAACGCGCAATTCTCCCATTTAGGGAAAAAGCCGCGCCGACCCAATGATGGGTCGGGTTTAGTGAGCGGGCTAGTCTCTCCACATCTCAAACGGTGCCAGTCTTCATCAAGGTTAAAACCCTTCTTCTTGTGCAGCATTCATTTTATAAAAAAAACCCCAAATAAAGCTTTTTTTCATTTCTTTTTTCAGTTTCAAAAAAACCAGGAGACCCCCTCCCCCCCCATTTCTTCCGTTTTACAGATTAAAGAACACAAAAAAAAAAAACCTTTCCTTTCCAGAACATTGTAACCAAATACAAAAGAGGAAAAGGAAAACTCCAAACGCCGCCCCCATACTCTCCTCTCAGCAAACCCTCATAGCAATTAGGGCTATCGCGAAAGCCAGGTGACAATGATCGAAGAGTCCACTAAAAACCCTCTCGTTCCCCTTCCCTTTTTCATTTTAAAAAACCTTGTTTGTTTTTCGAAGGTTAGTGGAACTAACTAGTGAAAATCGGAAAGGGTTTTTAACACCCTTATTTCGCATGCAACAAGAAGGAAAAGAAAAACAAATCGAGATGGATCTGAAATTCGAAAAGAATCGAAATCAGAAGTCACCTTCAAAAATTGCTTGCTGATTTCTCTCTTTGTTTTTTTTTTTTACTTGTGTTTAGGTATGTAGAAATTGAGTATACTGCATTTTCTATTCCAAAAAAAAACGTCCCTTTTACATTATTTCGAAGGCCTTTATAGCCTGTTTTACAACCTATTATCCCTATTTTATAGGTGCGTGGTGGAGAGGGGCTCCTCACACGGACGTGGCTTAGTGGCAGAGGCTCACACGACTCGAGGACTATTACAACGCCATTCTGTTAGGGTTTCCTTTTAATTTATGTTTTTGTTAAATTTTGGGCTAAAACTTTAGGCCGTTTCTAACTT
Organism: Gossypium rotundifolium; assembly: GCA_025506655.1. Taxonomy (NCBI): domain Eukaryota; kingdom Viridiplantae; phylum Streptophyta; class Magnoliopsida; order Malvales; family Malvaceae; genus Gossypium; species Gossypium rotundifolium. Next base: position 31,247,996 of record CP106727.1, on the reverse strand, counting down.
TGATTTTTATTTGGGCCCTGGTCTTTGAAATTGGGCCTTACAGCTGCCTCTCTTTGCTCATTGTCTTGTAACGAGAATAGAGCAAAGACTTTAAAAGGGCCAATTTTGCCCCATCTTGTTGAATCTCGACTTCTTGCTGCTTACTTTCTTCAGATAGCTTTATTCCATCCACTGTATCTTTAGGGGTATAGAAATTTTGTTTCGATCTGCTCCACTCCTGTTTAGTGGAGATAAGATCTGCTATCTTCAGCTTGCTTCCGTATTGTTTAGGGAATTAAAGCTATAATCTTTGATCTGCTCCACTCCTACTCAGTAGAGATAAGATCTGCTATTTTCGATCTGCTCTACTCCTGCTCAGTAGAGATAAGATCTGCTATTTTTCGCCTGCTCCACTCCTGCTCAGTGGAGATAAGGCTATCATCCTCGATCTGCTCTACTCCTACTCAATAGAGATAAGATCTACTATCTTTAGCCTGCTCCACTCCTGCTCAGTAGAGATAAGGCTATAATCTTCGATCTTCTCCACTCCTGCTCAGTGGAGATAAGCTCCGGTGTTTTCGATCTTCTCTACTCCTGCTCAGTTGAGATAAGATCTGCTATCTTTAGCTTGCTCCACTCCTGCTCGGTGGAGATAAGGCTATAATCTTCAGTCTGCTCCATTGCCGATACATGGAGATAAGACCCATCATCTTCGATCCGCTCCACTCCTGCTCAGTGGAGATAGGATCTGCTATCTTCGATCTGCTCCACTCCTGCTCAGTGAAGATAAGATCTGCTATTCTTTAGCCTGCTCCACTCCTGCTCAGTGGAGATAAGGCTATAATCTCCAGTCTGCTCCATTGCCGATACATGGAGATAAGACCCGTCATCTTCGATCCGCTCCACTCCTGCTCAGTGAAGATAAGATCTGCTATTTTTATCCTGCTTCACTCCTGCTCAGTGAAGATAAGGCTAGAATCTTCAGTCTGCTCTACTCCTTCTCAGTAGAGATAAGATCTGTTGTCTTATGTAACTCCCATCAATTTTGCTACATTGTCTTCTGGGAATCTAACTGTAGAATTAATTTCATGGAGTCTATGCTTATGCCTAATGATTAGAATGCCATAAAAAATGCTCCTAACAATAAGTATTATGAATGTTATAAATGGATGCAAAATGTCATGAGAATGATCAATTTTTAACACATGGGCTGTCATTGCTTGCTATATATTAAGGTGATCCCTGACGTATGCCTTCTTCATTCAGTTGATACTTCTAAAGGAGAATCTGAAGATACCGTCACCGCTTAAACCCTTATATCAAGTGCTCCGAGCCCTTTAAGCCTGGTTAGTTCTAAATAATTGTTCTGTTTCGGATTCTTGTATTATTTAGAGACTTTCAGAGTAATACACAAAACTTCTTTTGTGAAAGCATTATTAGTTCAGTAATCATTACTTCAATATGAAATGCTTGGAAAAAGATTATAGAAATGAATAGAACTGCAATTTATTCGGGATAAAACCCGTGAAGAATAGATTGAGCAAAGAAAACGAATTCTACTAAGGTACAAAAATGAGTAAGAATGGCATTGATGCCCTAGATATCACAGCCTGAGCTTCTCTGTACGTACTTCTTGAAGACCATTCTGAGTTCAACATGTGTCTAGGAGATCCGTGGTACTTTTTCGATGCCCCAAGACATAACATACATCCTCATTGTTAATTCAAGCATAGTGAAACTATTGTATGCCCCATCACGAGTTGGTCCTAATCTGAGTTGCCCTTTTCGGTTTTCGACTCAAAGCCCTTTTGGTCACAAAGTGCCCTTTGTAGGTTTTCGTCTTGGCCTCTCCGATTTTTTTAACTCAAGACGCCCTTTGGGGGTTTTCACCTTGGCCCATTTTCAAGCGAAGTACTTCTTGACGGAATCTGCATTAACTAGATTTGGCAGACTTTTGCCGTCCATCTCAGCTAGTATCAATTCCCCTCCTGAAAAGGCCTTCTTTACAACATAGGATCCTTCCCAATTAGGCATCCATTTTTCTCTAAAGTCTTTTTGCATAGGGAGGATCTGTTTTAATATCAAGTCTCCCTCATGGAATCCCTTGGGGCAAACCTTCTTATTGTAAGCCTGCATCATCCGCTTCTGGTACATTTGACCATAGCGAATGGCTCTTAGCCTCTTTTCTTCAATTAGATTCAGTTGATCATATCGGGATTGAACCCATTCTGCCTCGTCCAACTTCAGCTCTGACAAAACTTGAGAGAAGGAATTTTAACTTTAATAGGCAAGACTACCTCCATCCCATAAACCAATGAGAAAGGAGTTGCCTCGGTAGAGGTTCTAACCAATGTTTGATAGGCGTAGAGGGCAAGCGGTAACTTTTCATGCCAATCCTTGTAGGTCTCAGTCATTTTCCCCACAATTTTCTTGATATTTTTATTAGCTGCCTCAACTGCGCCATTCATTTTCGGGTGATATGGCGACGAGTTATGGTGTTTAATGTTGAACTGATTGCAGGCTTCCGCTATCGCGCTGTTGTTCAAGTTCAAAGCATTGTTAGATATGATCCTTTCCGGCATACCGTAACGACATATGATCTCTTTCTTCAAAAACTTGCTAACTCCCATCTTCGTGACATTAGCATATGAAGTTGCCTCTACCTATTTGGTGAAGTAATCAATAACCACAAAAATGAAACGATGTCTATTAGAAGCTTTCGGTGAGATCGGCCTAATGACGTCCATGCCCCACATTGAGAAAGGCTATGGAGAAGTCATAACATGTAGAGGTGAAGGTGGCACATAGATTTTGTCTCCATAAATTTGACACTTATGGCATTTCTTAGCATAATAGATGCAGTCTCCTTCTATCGTAGACCAATAATACCCGAATCTCATTATCTACCTGGCCATTGTAAATGCATTGGCATGCATTCCGCAAACCCCTTCATGGACTTCTTCTAGGATTTTCTTAGCCTCTACAGCATTGACGCATCTTAGCAACACTTTATCCCTCCTCTTTTTATACAGGATCTCTCCATCTAAGACGTAGTCACTGGCAAGTCTTTTTAATGTTCTCTTATCATTTCTAGTCGCTTGATCGGGATATTCACGGCTCTTCACATATCACAGAATATCATGATACCAAGGGTGATTATCTTTCTCCTCCTCTTCGTCAATATTGCAACAGTGAGCCGGAGTCTCGTAGATGTTTATTTGAATGGGCTTCATACCCTCTTGTTCATTTACTTTGATCATAGAAGCTAATGTGGCCAAGGCGTCAGCTATCTAATTTTCATTACGCGGGAGGTAAAAGAATGTAATATCATCAAACTCCTTGATTAGCTCCAAAACTAACTTTCGGTAACTGATCAACTTGGGATCTCTTATTTCTCATTCTCCTCTGAGCTGATATATTACCAACGCGGAGTCTCCATATACCTCTAGCCACTTGGCTTTGCGGTCTATGGCAGCTCAGATTCCCATGATGCATGCTTCGTATTCTGCCATGTTGTTTGCGCAATTGAAGTCCAACTTGCAAGTGAATGGATAATGCTCTCCCTTTAGGGATACCAGGACTGCCCCTACTCCATTACCAACGGCATTTGACCCTCCCTCGAAGTTCAACTTCCAAGGATGATCTTCTAGGGTATCTTCCTCAGTCGCTGCTACAAACATCAGATCTTCATTAGGAAAATCAAAATTAAGAGGCTCATAATCATCTTCACATAGACTATGTCGAACTCAGAGAGCAAAATTTACCATCGAGCCTTCTTCCATTCAGGCGCTTGACTCCATTATGTACTTAAGAGGGTCTAGTTTAGAGATTAACTAAGTCGTATGGTACAGCATGTATTGTCTCAACCTCCAAGTTGTCCAGACCAAAGCACAACATAATTTCTCAATTGGCGAGTATCTCATTTCACGCTCAGTAAATTTCTTGCTGAGGTAATATATCGCCTTTTCCTTCTTCCCTGTCTTATCATGTTGGTCGAGTACACATCTCATTGAATTATCGAACATCACCAAATACAAAATCAATGGTCTATCAGGACTGGGAGGCATTAACACTGGGGTATTGGACAAATATTGTTTAATCTTATCAAATGCCATCTGGCATTCATCGTCCCAAATGCCTGAATTGTGTTTCTTAAGAAGACGAATATTAGATCACACTTCTCATTCAATTCGAAATAAACCGAGCGATGTAATTCAATCTTCCTAGAAAACCTCAGACTTCCTTCTGAGTGTGTGGTGAAGGCAATTTTTGTATAGCCCTGACTTTATCTGGGTCAACCTCAATTCCTCTTTCACTGACCACGAAACCAAGCAGTTTCCCTGACCTAGCCCCGAAGGTGCATTTGATTGGATTGAGCTTCAGTTGAAATTTTCTCAACCTCAATAATATCTTCCTTAGAACTTGTACATGCTCATTTTCTGTTCGGGACTTTGCGATCATGTCGTCGACATAGACCTCGATCTTCTTGTGCATCATGTCGTGAAACAAGGTTACCATAGCCCTTTGGTATGTTGCTCCCGCATTCTTTAACCCAAATGGCATCACTTGGTAACAAAAAGTTCCCCATAAGGTTATGAAGATGGTCTTTACCATGTCTTCAGGATGCATCTTTATTTGATTATATCCCGAGAAACCGTCCATGAAGGAGAAAAATGAATATATCCACCAAGGTATCGATGTGAGGCAGTGGGAAGTTATCTTTCGGGCTGACCTTGGTTAAGTCTCTGTAGTCGACGCACATTCGTACTTTTCCATCCTTTTTAGAAACAGGGACAACTTTGGCTACCCATTCTAAGTAATTCACCACTCGTAAAAACCCAGCATCAAATTGCTTCCTGACTTTTTCCCTTATCTTTACTGCAACATCGGGTCTTATCCTTCGGAGCTTCTGTTGAACCAGCTTACATTCTCCTTTTATGGGGATACGGTGTATCGCAATGTCAGCACTCAACCCAGGCATGTCTTGATATGACCATGCGAAGACATCTTTGAACTCAAGCAGAAGTCTAATAAGGTCCTGCTTTGTTTCCTTGGTTATGCAGGTGCCAATTTTCACTTCTTTCCCTCTTCTCGGAGCATATTTTCAATTGTCTCTTTGTGAGGTAGAATCAGCTTCTCTTCCCGCTCTACCATCCTTAACAAATCTGGGGACACACTACAATCTCCGTCATCTGTAAAGTCCTGAGGTTCCTCTAGGCACATGTCTTGCTCATCAGGAAATTCTGGGCCCGTAATAGTGTTGTTCATGACATCGATATCTGGGGACCTATGGTAGGTATGAAAGAATATTCAATAAAAATAAATTTAAGAATAACTTATTTATGCATTATGGTTATGAATGGAATAGAAAAGAAGCAAAAGAATAACTATACGGTATGAAAGAAAATTACACTTTTATTGAAAGTAAATATGCTTGAACATGGGCCTATTTCACAAAAGATTCTCATTGTTCTTAGGCTTGAAATAACAAGTGTGTTTTGAACATTACTCTGTTTTAGTCCAAAAAACTACAGAAATTTCTTCCGCAGTCCAATTGTCCAGAACACTTCCAAGCTCATAGGGGCGAATACCTTCCGAGCTTCTTTTCTTCGGATTCTCTTCAGTCACTGCATTGATACTCAAAACTCTAATCATATACTCAGCTGTTTCCTTATTCACATTCTTCAGTCCTGAATGGATGATTCCTCCCGACACGAATGTATTAGATCTATGGAGAAAGGTCATTGAACCCCACTCGATCTCTGCATCATTCAGTCGTGCCCTTCGTCTTTCACGTTTCCTCTCCAACTCCTCCTTTCTCTATCTGGCATCTGGCCTATGCCCCAGACCAAAGCGGTCATGCTTGTCAACCAATCCTGGCACTCTGACCGGCCCTTGGAGATATTTTCTGAGTCTCTTCCCCGGTAATGCTCCTCTTCTTTTTGTCAGCTGTAGGCCCATCCTTATTACTTCAGAGATTTTGGGCACCGGGATCTTACTTCCTTCATTGATGAAAGTTGCATTTACAAACTCCAACGACTTGAAGGAGCACTCTATAGCCTCCGTATCATTCTCTATGTGCGGTGTATTACTAGTAACGGATGCAATGATATCCTCCTCCGTATTTATGGTTATCAATCGGCCCTCTGTCACCAACTTTAACTTTTGGTGCAATGATGATGGTATGCCTCCTACTGAGTGGATCCAATGCCTCCCCAATAAGCAATTATAAGAAGGCTTGATGTCCATCATAAGGAAATCTACGTCATAGGTATTTGGCCCAAATAGGAGGGGTATCTCAATTCTTCCCATTACTTTCCTTTCGGTGCCATCGAATGCTCTCACTATATTTTGGCATGCTTTCATATGAGAGCTATCTACGGGTAACCTGTTCAGTGTAGATAGGGGCAAGACATTCAGTTTGACCCGTTGTCGATTAATACCCCTGGTAATGTATATCCTTTGCATCGGTAGTGATATGCAAAGTCTTGGTGGATCCCATGCCCCCTAGTGGTATTTCATCATCACTAAACGATATGAAATTGTCTGCGCTTATGTTGCTAACGAGGCGGTCTAGTTTGTTTACCGAAATGTCATCAGTAATATAAATCTGGTTTAGCTCTTTCATTAGCACACTACAATGTCCTTCTGAGTTTAGAAGTAAAGCCAGTACTGATGTGCGTGTCGGCTGCTTGTGTAACTGTTCCACAACACTATACTCACTGTGATTTAGGAACTTCAATAACTCTTTGGCCTCATTCTCTATCACTGGTTCATTAACCATTGACCTTGTTTTCTCTTCTCCCCCTGATTATAGAGGATTCAGCTTCTAGGTTGGGCGAGCTGACCGAACTCTCTTTCCGAAAATTGTCACAGTGCAATTGTAATTCTAGGGTACCCTCTTGTTATCCTTATAAGGAAAAGTCACGGGTTTTTGAATTACAACCCTCAGTGTATCCTTATAAGGAAAAGTCACGGGTTTTTGAATTACAACCCTCGGTGCCACTTTCACTCCTGCTTCGTCGACCCCTTGTCATGTGATAATCACTACTAGGTGGTTGACCTTAGGGATCCTCTCTGCAGACCCACCCTCTGTGGCGCATACATCCTCTTCTTCGGAAAAGTCAAAGAACTCCAGCTCTTTATTATCCATTAACCCTTGTACTAGGGTTCTGAATTCATTGCACTGCTGGATCTCATGGCCTTCCTTGTTGTGGAACTCACAGTAGTTCCTTGCATTTTGGGATTCGCTTCCCAACTCCTGCAAAACCAGACCTCTTTTCCACATCTCTCTCCAAACCTCCCTCAATAGAGTTCTTATCTCAGCAATCGTCTGTTTGATTTTCCTCCCCATGCACTTGACTATTACGTTTACCCCATTATCCGTATGGCTGGGTAACAGATTTCCTCCACCAGGTGCATCGTTGAACTTCACAACACCTGTCTTGATAAGCCTTTTGACTAGCCTTTTGAATGAGGTGCAATTTTCTATCGAGTGTCCTACGACATCTGCATGGTATTCACACTGAGCGTTCACATCATACCACTTAGGATATGGAGGTTGTAGCGGCTTCAAGTAGAAAGGGACCATGATATGTACATTGAATAGAGTTTTATACAACTCCTTATACGTCACGAGTATGGGAGTAAACTAAAATTTCTTTGTATTTTGCCTTGTGTTGGGCTCTTATCTTGGCGAGGCCTACTGGCCCATAGCTACCACTCTCGGTTGACTGACAGTAATGGGTTTGGGATAACCCAAGCTTACATTACCTACTTCACTTTCCCTTTTCTTCAGAGCCACTCTTCTTGTGCTCTCTCCTGCCTCTATTTTCCCACACCTGATCATGTTCTCTATCATCTTGCCGGACATCACCATGTTTGCGAAACTCTTAGTTGCACTCCCTAACATGTGATTAATGAAAGGTGCTTTCAGGGTATTAATGAAGAGCATAGTCATCTCTTTTTCCAGCAGTGGTGGTTGGACTTGTGTAGTAACTTCCCTCCACCTCTGAGCATATTTCCTGAAACTTTCGTCTGACTTATTCTCCATGTTTTGTAGCGTGATCCTATCAGGTGCTATATCAGTTACGTGGCCATAATGTTTCATGAAGGCCCGTGCTAAATCCTTCCATGATTTGATTTGAGTACAACTCAACTGATTGTACCATTTAGCCGTGACTCCAGTTAGACTATCCTGGAAACAGTGAATCAACAACTGGTCGTTGCTGACATATCCCGTCATTTTCTGACAGAACATTGTAATGTGTGCCTCAGGGCAACTGGTCCCATTATATTTTTCGAATTCAGGCATATTAAATTTTGGTGGGAGTACCAGATCAGGGACCAAACTCAACTTTTTAGCATCTACCTCGCTTTGGTAATCAGTACTTTCCAATGCTCAAAACTTCTCCTTCAACCACTTGCATCGGTCCTCAAATTCTTTTGGGAGTTTCGCACTTGTTTTTCCCTCTTCTGCTGAGTCATCAAAATCGAGGACCATCGGTTTTGTCAAAATGACTCCTAGGTTGGAGCTCAAGCCTGCTAGGAAATTTACCAGTACTGGGGTATCAGATTGGTACTGGGGTTTGATATTAACTGACACCCTTGGTGGTTGCACTTTGGAACCTACCGGGGCTAAGCTTGGAGGATAAGCAGAATCTTCATTATCATCTCCGGTATCGACCATAGGCCTCTTTTCTCTTTCAGGTCCTTCAGTCAACAACTATGTTAACTGTCTCATCATACTTTTCTGGGACTCCAACATTTGATCCCTCATGTCCTCTTGGATCTTAGCCAACTGTTCTTGCATCTGAGCCTGCAGTTGGTCTTGCATCTCCTTCTGCATCTGTTCTAACTTTTCTATCCTTTGATCTATGCTTTTGTTTTTTCCGAGTACAGTAGCGGTGTTCAAGGATAACTATAATATGATCTCTAGTTAATAGGGTTGTTTTGTGATATTAAATGCATATGATGCGATGCAATGCAAATGCATGATATGAATGCAAAAAGACGTCAATTCTGATTCAATTTCTTATAGAAAACTTATTTAAAAACAAAACCCTTTACATAAAACAGAGTCACATATACGGCCTAGCCCTTATACCTAGAGTTTTAACTTTCTCAAGAAGGCTAGCTAGCTCTTGACCCTGGTCTGACTTTGACTCATATACTACACTTAACACATCAGCCTAAACCGCTAAGGTTTGTAGATGATCGATCACTTCTCATATCTGAACCACGGCTTCGCCCATAAGGTAGTCTCTTTCTCTGACTTAGTTCTGAGATCGTTGAAGTTGTTCTCCCATCGCTCGTTATTTGTCTCCAATAATTGGATCCGGAGCTCATTATTTTGTAGCGCCGTTTCGAGCTCTACCACATTTCCTTTCACCTCCTCAATCTGGTTTAGGCTTGATTCCAACTTCACCGTAGAGTTACGGCTTCAACACAATGCCCTTTTTAGTTCTGCTACTCGAGCTCTTAACGTCTTATTTTTGCTTTGGCTCTCACCCTCAGTCTTTTTTAGAGTATCCTTTTGAGCTTGAGCCTCATGAAACCTCTTCTTCCACTGATCGACCTTAGCCTTCCTCTTCTTGAATTTCTTGACGCCATTGTTCGAAGGTTTTACCCAACCCAGCAGTCCTTATCGATGTATGTAATTTCTTGTAGTCAGTCTTCAAACTGTCTAAATCTTCTTCGGCTTTCCTTTTCCTTTTCTCAGTTTCTCAGCCTCTGATTTCTGGATGTCAATGTCTAACCTTAAATGCACTTTGTATTCTTCCAATTGCTCTATCCTTTTTCCTAACTCCAAATTTTTACTTTCAAAGTCTTACTTCAAGATTTCCAACTCGGAAGGGATTACCTGCAGGTATTCTTCTATCGGTCGAGCACCATCTTATGTCGGTCTGGGATATTATCATTTACTCTCTTATTTCGCCATGCATTATATTTGAGGGTTTCCATTGGACCTACAATAACTCTTTTCATTCAATAAATCTATTTTCAAGCATTAGCAATCTCTCGAACCTTTTTCTTCTAATTATTCCCCTTATACAAGAATTCAAACTGAGCTAGCCCATGCGTCGCCGGTATAAATGTCTTGATTGGTATTGCCTCAGCACAAGCAAAGGAGCATACCCAACGACTCCCCAAATTCCTAGCAGAGGAACCCAATGATAACTCTCGCATCGATAGAGAATTTCGTTGGGAATGAACCAAGGACCTCTCCATTCAACGTTCTTTTCGTGAGATTCTGAAGAAGCGCTATCCAGCTTTCTTCTGATATGTCATCTCTTCTAGGTGTAGCTGCCAACTCCTTTAATAGGGAGTAATTCTCATAAAAAACTCAATAAGAAACCCCATCTATCTCCCAGAAATGGCTATAGAACCAGACCAGTAATAGCTACGCGCATCCCATGAATCTACATTCACTTGCTCTCCGGCACGCGTTCAAAGATCTAAACGTTTCAGCAAGAATTGCTGGTATCGACGTAACCCCTTGTCAAGACGATCGAATAAGTCGATAACTGCTTCATCTACATGTCTCAAAGCCTTGGAGAAAATTACCAAGCCGTAGATACTTAAGGCGAAAATGTCAACTTTCCTCTTAATATCTGATGTGCCACCATCAGGTCCCTCAAGCTCACCCAAGGAATGCATTGCCATTCACCTTTTTGTTGGATTTGTGCCATGACCCACTGTTCGCTCATCCCAGTGATACTCATCAGCTTCTTTACAAAAGTCGGTGCATTAGCGGCCCTGAAGTAAATTTTGTTGACCCGAACCCTTTGATTGCAAAGTAAAGCCGTATATTCTTCCACGGTAGGCACCAAGTCCACTTCCCTAAATGTGAAACAGCTATAAGCGGGATTCCAATATTGAGTCATAGCCTGAAATAAGTGTCTGTCCACTCTGATGTCGAGTAAGTAGGGTAGATCACCATAATTAAAGTAGAAAAGCTGCTTGGTTGCTTCGTCCCAATAGGACCATATATCTCTTAATTCTTGGAGCTCATTCTGTGTCACACTAATGCGAATGAAGTCCAATAATTCAGATGTATACCCCTCGGTCAGACTATCCCCCTTCTAGAGTTGTGTTTCTCTGACCATATACGCACTGCAGCATTATCCTCTACTTTATCAAGGAATCCGTTCTCCATAACAAGCCTCCTAAATTAGTAACCGAACAAGATTCGACGCCCTTTTTAATATGATATGATATGCAAACATGGCAAAAATAAAACAGGTTAATAATGAATAATAGCAACCAAAACAAGCAAAAAATGTCAAACCACTGTATGGGTAACCACTAAGGTTTAGCATGGCTCTACCTAAGGTAGGCTCTTAGGGTTCAGTATATGTGGTTTAGTTCTAAAGGAAAGGTACCTGAACCAACAGATTCCTCGATCCTCACCATTATAGGCTCATATAAATCAAGTTTATTTCAGGGGAATACATTTCCTTATGGCCATGCGGAGGTGAAAACCTCACGGAACCATAGGTACGGATGTATCCCGGAACCAGTCCCCTAGCCCATGCGGAGGTGAAAACCTCGTGAAGGCATAGCTTCTCACTCCCACTTAGAAGGTGTGACCACAACGGTCATGCAATATGAATGCAGTAATATCCTATGGGTTTCAAACCACAACAAACATATGACGCGATACAAACTCATGCAATGAAAAAACGAAATTAAAAATTTTATTTTCGATAAAAGGACATTAATCAATCAATTCTATGGCTTGACTCTCTTACTGGTCCCCAGCGGAGTCGCCAAGCTGTCGAAACCATTTTTTTTGTTTGGAAAACGGGCCGACTTTAAAAAGAAAAACGGAGTCGCCACCAATCTTTTTTTTAAAAGTGCGATTAGGTCACTTTAGAAAATATTTTGGCCTACGAATTTTAAGAAAACAGGCTCGAGAGTCGGTTATGCACGAGGAAGGATTAGCACCCTCACAACGCCCAAAATTGGTACCGTATTGATTGATTAATGTCCTTAATATCAAGATTTTAAAATATGAATCCCTTTTAAAAAAATGTTTGGATAACCCGCATTGGATATCGAAAAATTCTTGTTCCGAAAAGTTAAAATATCACATCCAACACGATAGGACACGATGTTTCAAACTATCGATACCAAGATCATTTCATGATTTCCCAAATTCATGTCTTGCAATTTAAAAAGGGTATTCCACTATTTGGCCAAACTAAAAATCAAAACCCAGCACGATTGGGCACGATTCCTTGAATTTCTAATCATGAAATACTGCCTTTATTTAAGAAACCCCGGTCAAAACCTATGAAGGATATTTGGTCGTTTGGATGAATAGAAAATTGAGACCCAGCAAAATTGGGAACGAATCTCTCGAACTTCCAAACACGAAACATTGCCTTATTTTCAAAAAATGCGATCAAAATCTTTAAAGGATATTTAATTATACAGACAAACGAAAAATTGAAACCCAGCACGAGTGGGCACAATTTTTCGAACATCCAAACACTAAATATCACCTTTACGAAACCTTTTTTAAGTTTTTGAAAAAAAACAAAAATAAAAATAAAAACGTGAAAATGTAGACACGATTAATAGGGGATGACAATAATGAACACAAAAGGCAAAAATAAACCATAATAATAATACTATCAATGTAATATAACACCAATAATAAATAATTAATAATGAATATAAAAATCATGGTAACGATATTAATAGTAATAAAAAAGGTAGTAAAAGAAATAAAGGTATACCGATAATCATAAAATAATAGATGTAAAAGTAATAATATATAATAAAACAATTAAAGTAAACCATAATATATAATAATAGATATAATAGTATGTAATAAAATAAAAATAATAAAAGTAATATAGGAAAACGTTAGTAATAGAATAATATAATGATAAATGTAATAATAAGTATAGTATAGTAGTAATAATATATATGCGTAATAATAGTGAAGGGAAAAAAATAAAAGAATAAAGTGGTAAAAAACAAATACTAATAATAGAATAGCATAATAATAAATGTAACATTAATAACAAATATAATTATGGTAAAGATAAAAAGTGATGTTAATAATAGTAAGGGTAATAATAATGATATAAAAATAAACAATAAAATAGGTAATAATAATAATTATAATAGAAAGATTGAGACTAAAAATAGTAATGGTAATGGCAATCATAAATATAATAATAATAATAATAATAATAATAATAATAATAATAATAATAATAATAATAATAATATACTAGTAAGAAAAAAAAATAATGAAATAATGTTAAGAGTAACCCAAAAAAAATGGAATTAATAACTCAATAATAATGAAAATAATAAAGCTCAAATCAACCAATTTAATGGCAAAATAGTAAAACAAACAAAAGGGACTAAATTGGATCGAAATTCAAAGTTTTGGGGTAAAATCAGAGGTAAAATAAAGGGGAAGGACTGAAACACGATGCGCGCACAACCTAGAGGGACCAAAATAGCAATAAACCCCCTCTGAAGCACAGCACCTGAGCGTGGACTAAATTGACGTAGCGAGTAAGATTCGGGGCCGAATTTAAAATAAATAAAAGCTGGAAATAGGCCACAATTGAAACAACAGCGCGAAAGGGAGGACCAAACGCGCAATTCTCCCATTTAGGGAAAAAACGCGCAGATCCAGTGATGGGTCAGGTTTAGCGCACGGGCCAATCTCTCCACATCTCAAACGGTGCCATTCTTCATGAGGGTTAAAACCCTTCTTCCTGTGCATCATTCATTTTATAAAATAAAAATAAAAAACCCCAAATGAAGCTTTCATTCATTTCTTTTTTCAGTTTCGAAGAAACCAGGAGACCCCCATTTCTTCCGTTTTGCAGATTAAAGAACAAAAAAAAAAAACCTTTCCTTTCCAGAACATTGTAACCAAAAACAAAAGAGGAAAAAGAAAACTCCAAACGCCGCCTCCATGCTCTCTCGGTCACCAAACCCCTCATAGCGATTAGGGTCATCATGAAAGGCGCGGTGATGGCGGTTGAAGAGTCCACGGTAAAACCCTCTCGTTCCCCTTCCCTTTTTCGTTTTAAAAAACCTTGTTTGTTTTTCGAAGGTTAGTGGAACTAACCAGTGAAAATCGGAAAGGGTTTTTAACACCCTCTCCTTATATTTCGCATGCAACAAGAAGGAAAAGAAAAACAAATCGAAATGGATCTAAAATTCGAAAAGAATCGAAATAGGAAGTCACCTTCAAAAATTGCTTGCTGATTTCTCTCTTTGTTTTTTTTTACTTGTGTTTAGGTATGTAGAAATTAAGTATACTACCTTTTCTATTCAAAAAAAAAAAAAAATCCCTTTTACATTATTTCAAAGGCCTTTATAGCCTGTTTTACAACCTATTATCTCTATTTTACAGGTGCGTTGTGGAGAGGGGCTCCTCACACAGACGTGACGAACGTGGCTCAGTGGTAGAGGCTCACACGACTCGAGGACTGTTGCGGTGCCGTTCTGTTAAGGTTTCCTTTTAATTTTTGTTTTTGTTAAGTTTTGGGGCTAAAACGTTGGGCCGTTTCTAACTTTGATTTTTATTTGGGCCCCGGTCTTTGAAATTGGGCCTTACAACCTTATAATCAATTAAATAATATTAGAATCTCTTTTTAATGCTATTGTTGTTCGAATATAATTTGACTTCTAACTTATTATTACTAATTATCTCCATTTGCTACTTGATTGAATGTGTTTAACTATTTGATATTATTCTTTAATATTAATTAAGTGATAATTAATAGATGAAATAAAACTCAATTTTACATCAATCTTTCTTTTAATTGATTTAACATGGTACTTTGCGTCTCATAAACTTAAATTAAATTATAATTAGATTTAAATATCAATTAACAAATTTAAATTATATTATATAAATTACTTAAAATATATTTAAAATTTATTTTCATATATTAAAATATTAATAATGAGTTACAATAAAGTGTTTTAATATTTTTATTATAATTTAAGTTGATACATTTTATATATCATAATATTATAAATTTAAATATTATTTAAATGTATATTATTTACTTTATAATATAAAATCTACAATAAACATTTTATCCTTTCAAAATATTTTTAACAAAATTACTAAACATTTAAAGCTTAAATCAAAATTTTCGATATCGTTAAAATTTGTAATTATCACACCTTTTTTTTTTTTTTTGTATTTGCTATATCCGGTTTACGATAGTGTTTGGGATTTGTGACTATCCTTCTTAATAATGTTGTCTCCAAAATTTAAATTTACATTCCTTTGAGAATGTAATGAGTTTTACCATTGCACCCAACACTTAATAGTGATCACACACACTACTTTAAGTTAACATTATATTAATAGTTAGATGTCAATACAATTTGTAATTATCACAATACATAAATGAAAACTAAAACTTCTAAATTAAATTATAATTATTTTTAGGTGTCAATCTAATGATATGGTAAAAGAAAAGAGTATTTTTATTTATTCAAAATTTTGTCTAAACTCATGCTTATATATATATTATAGATAGATAATATTTCAAACATTCATTATACATTACAAATTCAATTAAAAGATTAACAAAGCTAATTTTATTGACTCTAAAACTTGGAATGTTTTAAAACATTATTCAAAGACCAATTCACTAAACTAAAGTCAAAGTAGTTACAAAACATTAAAACATTCCAATCCATAATTCAAATATTAAAAACATTACAATCCTTAATTCATGATGCGAAATCTTGTGACTAAATTTTGAGTCTACAAACAATCAACTCAAAGATCATGATTCTTTCTCCTTTTAGATGTGCATTTATTTTTATTGTGGTGTGTTTAGTTTTTTTTTTTTTGTCTCACACTATATTATTTAATCTCACCGTCACCGTTATTTTTACACTAACTGCAGATAAACGTATTACCTATCCAAAAGGGGCCTGAGTAACTTTTGGACCAAAATTCTTGGATTGGAAATTTCCATCAATAACTATATGACAAATAAATGGAAAATAAAGAATTAAAGATTAAGAAAAGAGACAAAAGATGATAGACAAATTGATGAAAAAAAAAGAAGATGAAGGGTGTTGATGGCAAATAGTTGGATAGATAGTTTAGTCTCCTTCTGGTGAAGTTGCACCAACAAAAAATTATATTGACCATTGATCAACCTTCCCAATTGACTTGAATTATGCAAGTTGAAATTATGATGAACCTCTTCTACAATCTTGAAAAATTGAAGCAAAAGTTTTATCAAGAAAAAAAGAAGAAACTAGTCGCGTAAGAAAATCTCTCTTTAGAGTATTTTATTAATAAAAAATCAAGTAAAACACATATTATGGTGGCTGGCAATACTTAACTATTTATAAGCATGTCTAAGTCTTACTTGAACCCTAAGTAATTACTAAACCTAAGGGTGAGCTTTCAATTAAATCAAATGAAAATTTTCTAGATTAGTCGAGTTGATGAATCCTATTTTATGATTCTAACTTGATTTAAAAATTTCTTAAATCGAGTTGAGTGAGATGAAATTCGAATCTAATCGAATCAAATATATTTGTTTGAGTTAAATTTAAAAAATGACTTTAGTGTTATTTTTTTATGTAATATTTTAATTTTTTTAAGTTTTTAAACGTGACCATACAAAGGAAAATTAAAATAAACAAGTCAACAAATAAAAACAACATAACATGAGTCCAAGTAAATAGCAACAACAACACAACAAGATTATAATAGAAAAAAAATTAGCAAAAGTTCAAAATACAACAATAAACTACACCAGTCCAAACAACAAAACAAAAAATAAAAAACAACACAACAAAAGTCCAATAAACCAGCAACAATAACACATCAGTTCAAAAAAATACACAATAGCTTAAACTTTTTTCTTCAAACACCATTTTTAAACTTGAAATATCCAAGAAAATTATTGAATGAGTCATTAAATAAAAAAATGTTTCCAAAATAAATTAAATAAACATTTAACTTTATAAACTAATGCTAAGTATACTACCTTCTTGATCTTTGGGTATTTTGGATAAGTCTAGCAAATTTAAAAATAAAAATGTTAGTAAAATTATAGGAGTGCTTACTAATATAAATAACATAAAAGCTTATTTTATGAATCAAAATTAATATATTATCATCTTTCATGGTTTGAAGTTCATCAACATACTCTTCAAAATTGATAAGATCTTTATATTTCTGAAGCCAATCTTATGTGCAAACCAAAGCCTCGACCATAAGAGCAGTTTGAGAACTTCTAAAACTATCGAGAACACGTCTACCTATGCTAAATGCACTTTCTGAGGCAATTGTTGAGATAGGAATAGAAAGAATATCTTGAGCCATTTGTGCAAGAATAGGGACTTTGGAACTGTTCATTTTCCACCACAATAATAAATCAAATGAACTTGAATTGTTTACTTTGCCCTCCTCACCCAAATACTTATCCAACTCAGATTTACTTTCTAGTCCAACTTGTTTCTTTTTCTTAAGGTATTTTTACTTGGCCAATCCCGTTTGCATTTCTAATTGATCTATTTCCATTGAATTCAAAATATTTTTTGAAAAACTAGATCTACCTTCAAACAATTGAATTTTCCTGACATTAGGAGAATACACATTGAACAAGCAATGCAATTCTTTATCAATTTTTTCATAATGTCATTAGCAACATTAGGAAAAAGCAAGTTGACCCCAAAGTCCAAAAAGTTCATTTTACATCATAGATCAAAGAAAACTCCCAAGTAAACCAGCAAGTTGATCTTGTTTCCTTCACCTCCAATACCTATTATACTTATCCCTTATTTTGGAAGTCATAGAAATTATGTCTAATTATCCACAATTTTGCCACCAATCAAAAAGATAATGCACATTCGTCAATATTTCAAAAAGTGAATGTTAGGTGACATGCAAAGACCTAGACACCTTCATTGTAAGATGATAAAAAAGTTATAACACTTTTATAACTCTTCGAACAATTTTCCAACCATCAAATGTAGGTACATCTTCAGAAGTGAGGTTAAGGAAAAATTTATAACAATCACCTACATATTGAAAAACCCCTAATCCATCTCCGTCGTCGGATTAATGTTACAGAGTATTACAATCAAATTTTAAATATTTAACATTACATAGAAACAAATATTCTAATAAAGTTGTAAATAATCAAATCACATTCACATTCAATTTATAATAACCATGCACTTACGAGCTTTAAACCAATTTTACGGGGCCCTAAAAATAGTTTGAAACATTTTGGGATCAATTCGCAACAAAACAAAAAAATTAGGAAATGTTGAAAATTTTGAAAACAGGGCTCACACGGCCATGTCGCTAGGCCATGTGACATAACCCAGGCGGTGTGGATATTCAAAGTCTGGACACATGGTCGTGTCCCAGCCCATGTGTCTGTTAGTGTGTATGTTCGAATTAAGGCCACACGACCGTGTCGTAGGCCATATGCCTAACCATGTGTGCATTTGATGTTGGGTCACACAGCTGTGTCACTAGTCATGTCTCAGACCCTGTACCAAACTGTTTTAGGACACATGGTCGTGTCACGGGCTGTGTTTGTGTGCTAGATAGTGAGAAAACTGCACCTGAAAACATTAAGACACACGACTATGTAGGGTGACCATGTGTGACACATGGCCGTGTGGCAGCCCGTGTCCCAGGCCGTGTATACCAAAATTTGCTTCAAAAACAAGGCAAACTTTACACCTAACTTGGCCATCAATACAAACCTAAAAGTGATCTTAACATATCACCAAATACACCTAAAAAAAAGTCAAAACATACCAATTAAAACAACATAAGTGCCTAACCAATATGCCATCATTGACACCACATTTCATACATTAAATAACATTTAATATCATTCACCATATCATACATAATATACATATCCAAAAAATGCCAAACTCATAAAGCAAACTCATTGTCGAAACCATTTTTAAGTTTTTTTAAAAAACAGGGATCGACTTTAAAAACGAAAATGGAGTCGCCGCCAATCCCTTTTTGCTTAAGGGTGATTGGATCACCTTATAAAACATTTTATTTCAAAACATTGATTTTGACCTACGAAATTCAAGAAAACGGGTTTGGGAGTCGGTTACGTACGAGGAAGGATTAGCACCCTCGTAACGCCCAAAATTGGTATCGAATTGATTAGTTATTGTCCTAATGTCGAAAATTTGAAAAGATTTGAAAACATGATTTCTTTAAAAACTTGAACAATTTGAATAGGAACCTGAGATTCCTTTATTCCAAAAGAATACAAACATCACATCCAGCACGTTAGGACATCATGTTTTAAACCCTAATAGCCAACATCATCTCATGATTTACAAAATTCATTAAAAGGATATTTAGTTATTTAGTCAAACGAAAAATCGAAACCCAACACGTTAGGGCACTATTTCCCGAATTTCTAAACACAAAACAATGCCTTATTTAAGAAAAACTTCGGATAAAATGTAGTAATTAAAGGAGATATATATTTTTAAACAAAGATTTAAAAAATAACATTAAGTTATTACAAAAATGCAATTTACTAAAGTTACGTGTCATACTAACAATTAGCACTAACATAAACAATTAAGTAAAAGAATGACAAGCAATAATAATAATGTTAAGGTAAATAAAGATAATGGATTTTTTTAAATGAACAATCAAAATAAAAAATATAGAGTAGATAATAGAAATTTTAAAGAATCTATGAAAAATTAAAAAAATATTCACAAGATTAAATTCATGTATAAAAATAATAATATAAGGTAAATAATATACTCAAAACAATTAATGAATATTATAACAATTTTTAAAAATAAAAAATAAAATGATATGGATAAATAAAAAAGTTAAAAAACGATAAGTCAACCTAACTCCCGCAATATGAGGATTCAACGAAATTCCTCCACTAAAATCTAACTCGAACGGAAGCAACTCAAAAAGAAATGAAGATGAGCGAAGAACAAAATAAGAACAAGCCACAGAAAATAAGAATGCAAAAGAGAGAGAAATTTGAGTGAATGCTCTCAAGAATTTTTATTACTCAAAACTCAAGCCTTTTACAATGAAGGGAGAGGCCTCTATTTATAGTTGAGCCTCCCCAAATCTAACGGTACCGATCAATTACATCAATGGCTAAGATTAAAAGGTATCTACAAATTAAATCTCCAAGATTACAAAATCATATCTTCTAAGATTGCATACCATATCTTCTAAGATTGCATATCGTATCTAAGATTTGCATATCATAACTAAGATTGCATACCATATCTTCTAGGATTGCATATCATATCTAAGATTTGCATATCATATCTAAGATTGCATATCCTTGAAGATTGTGTTCCCATATACGTCAAGCTTGTAGATGGACCTTCAATCTTTTAATGGGTCATTTCGATCGGGCCAAATGATATATTTTTGAATGGACTTGGACTTTGTTTTATTATATTGGGTTTATTATTTTTGTATGGGCTCGGACTAAATTGGCCTATTACAGTTGCCCCTCTTTGCTCATTTTCGTGTAACGAGAATGGAGCAAAGACTATAAAAGGACCAATTTTGCCCGGTCTTGCTGAGCCTTAACTTTTTGATCCTCATCTTCTTCAAGTAGTCTCTAACCCAACTGCAACTTCAAGGAGATTGAATTTGTAGCTTTAATCTTATTCTACTACAACTTTAGGGAGATAAGACCTGCTCTTGTAGATTTAATCCATCCTACTGTAACTTCAGGAAAGTGAGACTAGTATCTTTGATCTTGCTTCACTACAATATTCAGGAAGACAAGATCTGTTATTTTTAGTCTGCTCCGCTGCAAACTCAGGGAGGCAAGCTAATATCTTTGATCTGCTTCCTACAACTTCAGGAAGATAAGATCTGCTGTCTTCAGTCTGCTCCGCTGCAAACTCAGGGAGGTAGGCTAATATCTTCGATCTGCTTCCTTCAACTTTAAGAAGATAAGATCTGCTTGTCTTCAGTATGCTCTACTGCAACTTCAGGGAGGCAAGGCTGACATTTTTATCTATTTCTTGCAACTTCAGGAAGATAAGATCTATGTCTTCAGTCTGCTCCATTGTAACTTCAGGGAACCAGGCTAATATATTCGATCTGCTTCCTGCAACTTCAGGAAGATAAGATCTGTTGTCTTCAGTCTGCTTCGCTGCAACTTTAAGGAGACAAGGCTGACATTTTCGATCTACTTCCTGCAACTTCAGGAGGATAAGATCTGCTATCTTCATTTTGCTTCAGGGAAGCAGGCTAATATCTTCGATCTGCTTCACTGCAACTTCAATAAGGCCAGATCTACTTATTTTTAGCCTGCTCCACTGCAAACTCAGAGAGACAAGATGGGTGTCTTCGATCTACTTCAGTGCAACTTCAGGAAGGCTAGATCTACTATTTTCAATCTACTCCACTGCAAACTCAGGGATGCTAGACTGATGTTTTCGATCCAGTTCACTGCAACTTCAGGAATGCCAGATCTGTTATTTTTAATCTGCTCCACTGCAAACTCAGGGATGCCAGATTGGTATCTTCGATCTGCTTCACTGCAATCTCAGGAAGACAAGATCTGTTATCTTCAATCTGCTCCACTGCAAACTCAGGGATGCCAGACTGGTATCTTCGATCTACTTCACTGCAATCTTAGAAAGACAAGATCTGTTGTCTACAATCTACTCCACTACAAACTCAGGGAGACAAGGTTGATGTCTTCGATCTGCTTCCTGCAACTTCAGGAATACTAGATCTGTTATCTTCAATCTGCTCCACTGCAAACTCAGGGAGATAATATTTGATGTCTTCGGTTTGCTTCCTACAACTTCAGGAATGCCAGATCTGCTACCTTCAATCTACCTTACTACATTGTCCTCTAGAGGACATAACCAGTAGAATGGGTATATGCTTATGCCTAATAATTAGGATGCCTTTATCAAAATGAGTTAAATGCTCCTATTTAGACATGCTATGATATATGAATGCAAAAATGTTATGAGAATGATTCCTATTTCAGGTGTCATCACTTATTTATTCGTCAAGGTTTCATCTTCGTTCCTCACGAAGCATCAATCATATTTTGGTCAAATAATTTGCCCCATGGTAATTCTGAGTCCACTCCACTTGAACCTTGGGACATAAAGTTTGTACCTCCCACTGCAACTTCAGGGGAATAACACTTGGTTTTTTCCATCCAATCTGTTACCACTCAGAGGTATAGAATTTGTATCATCTTCAATCAATTTGATCTGTTACACCATTCCCTGGGTGTGATGACCAAATGTATGTGCCTGAAATTTGCATGAATGCAGTGTATCATTTTTTTCCCAAGAATGATCCTCTTTTACACTTGGGTTGACATTGCTCGTCATTTGTCAAGATGGTATCACCGACAAAATATCTTATCCAATAAAAATCCGAAGAGATAATCATCTTTCAATGTTTCCAAATCTTAGGCTTGGTGAGTTCTAAATAATAGTTCTGTTTCAGGTTCTTATATTATTTAGAAGCTTCCAGAGTAATATGCGAAACTCTTTTTATGAAAGTATTATTAGTCCATTAATCGTTATTTCAATATAAAATGCTTGAAAATGATCACAATAATGGACGAGAAAGAAATTAATCAGGAGCATAGCTCGAAACAAATAAGTTAATTAAAGATAACCAAGGTAATAAAATAAAATTGATTGAGGTGTATCTTAAAAAGAATAAAGCAAGCAAAGATAGCCAAGGCCATAAAAGAAAATTGATTGGGGTCTATCTTTGAAAAGAATAAAGCAATCAAAGATAGAAAATTTAAAATGGGTAAGATAGAAGCTAGGTGCCCCAGATATCGCAATTGAACGTCTCTGTACAAACTTCTTGAGGACCATTTTGAGCTCAATACGTGTTTAGAGGATCCGGAGTACTTTTCCAATGCCCCAAGACATAGCATACTTCCTCATTGTTAATTCAGGCATAGCAAGACTACCACATGCCCTATCAAAATTTGAGCCGCCCTTTTCGAGTTTTCGGCTCAAAACCACTTTGGTATCAAAGCTCCATTTGCTGGTTTTTGCCTTGGCCTCTCCTCTTTTTTTTTTTTTTTTTGAATTTGAACTCAAGGCGCCCTTTGTGGGTTTTCACCGCCTTTCCCTTTCGTAAAATACTTTTTCTTGAATCAATTCACCGGATTGGGCAAGTCTTTGGCATCCATCTCAGTCAATATCAATGCTCCTCCAGAACAGGCCTTCTTTACAACATAAAGTCCTTCCCAGTTTGGCATCTTTTTTTCTCTGAAATCTTTTGTAAAATAAAGATCAGGTTTCCCTCGTGGAATTCTCTAGGATAAACCTCTTTGTCGTAAGCTTGCATCATCTGGTCGTGATGGATAACTTTTAACCTTTTCTTCGATTAGGTTCAATTGGCAAAAATGCTTCCATTCCATAAACCAATGGATAAGATGTTGCCCCAGCAAAAGTCCTGGCCAACGTTCGATAATCATAGAAGATAAGTGGTAACTTCTTTATGCCAATCTTTACAAGTCTCGGTCATCTTTCGTACAATCCTTGTTTTGTTTTTTTGTCCTTTTTCTTTTTGGCTGTCTTTACTGCTCTAAGATAAGGCATCTGATCTTTGAACAGACTACAAACTTTTGACTTTGTCCTTTTTGGCATTCTTTGTCAGCGTTTGATCTTTTTTTTTATTGAATATGATGACTATCGACTTTGTAACATTGGCATATGAAGCTACTTCTACCCTCTTAGTGAAATAAACGAAGAACACAACAATGAATCGATGTCGACTGGAAGCTTTTGATGAGATTGGCCCAATGACATCCATGCCCTACATATAGAAAATTTGTGAAGAAATGGAGAAGGCACATGAATATTGTCTCCTTAAATACGGCATAGCTGATACCATTCCCTTCTATGTAGATTAACCGTACCCAAACCTCATGATTAGCTTGACTATTGTAAAACCATTAGCATGTGTCCTTCTAATATCCTTATGGACCTCTTTTAAGATCTCAACATACCCGTGTCTTAGTAGTCCAGGCATGTCTTGATATGATCGTGCAAAAACATATTTGAATTCTTGAAAATAACTCAATGATGTCTTGCCTTATTTCTGTAGTGAGCTAGGCTACAATATTCACCTCTCATAATATCCACTGACCATTTGCAGAGTAGGGTCTATTTTTCATCTTGTTCTACCATTATTAAGAAATCAGAAGATAAGTTACAATTTATGTCATCTTCAAAGCCCTGAGATCCCTCTAGACTCATATCTTACTTGAAAGGAGACTCTGAGCCAGTAGCAATGTTGCTCACATCATTGATATCTAGAGACCTATTGTAGGTTCGAAGGAAGATTCCAAACTTTAAATGATTCAAAGAATGATTATTTGTATGGTAAAAAAATGAAAGAATACTTGAAAGAAAGTCCAAAAAGCAAACAAGAGAAAAAAACTAAGAGTAATTGTTTGTACAGTATGAAATGGAAAAAATAAAAGAATATTTGCTCAAAAAAGATGCATTTTATCGAAATAAAAAATTGGACACAAGCCTATTTCATAAAAGGGTTCTTATTGCCTCTAGGCTTAAGACAACAAGCATGTTTTGAATATTACTTTAGGTTAGCTCTAAAAAATATAAGGATTTCTCCCACAGTCCCATTATTCTAAACACTCCCAAGTATGGAAGGGTGTGGAAAGTTTGTTCCCTGATTCCCTCTTCGCTTTTGACTTCTTCAAGGAGTCACAACTTTCTTGTCTCCTTCTTCAATTATTGCATTTATTGCCTCGTTAAAGTGATTAGGTTCTGATGAAACGTCAAACTTCACAATTCCCATTTTAATGAACCTTTTGACCAACTTTTTAAACGTAGTACAGTTTTTAATTGAGTGACCCACCATTCCCGCGTGGTACTCGCATTGGGCACTCTCATTATACCATTTTGGGAACGGAGGTTGCACGGGTTCCGAGTAGTTAGAAAATACCACATGCACATAAAAAAGATTCTAATACAGCTCCTTATATGTCATCAGGATGGGTGTGAACTGGAGCCTTTCTGCATTTGGCCTCGAATTGGATTCCTTCCTTGAAGAGCCTTGATAGCTAGCGGTTACAGCCCTCGGCTGGCTTACAGTGACTGATTTGGGATGCATGCTTAAGATACTCACTTCATTTTCCTTATTTTTTGAGGTTGATCTTTTGCCACTTTCTCCCATGTCTATTCTCCCACTCCTTACTACATTTTCAATCATCTTGCCAGACATTACTATATCTGAAAAGCTTATGGTGGCACTTCCCAACATATGGTTAACGAATGGGGCTTTTAGAGTATTGATGAAAAGCATTGTGGTCTCCTTTTCTAAAATGACGACTAAACTTGTAGGGCGACTTCCCTCCATCTTTACGCATACTACCTGAAACTTTCATTTGATTTTTCCTCCATGTTTTGTAAGGTGATTCTGTCAGGCGTAATTTCTGTCACATAATTGTATTGTTTCATAAATGCTTGTGCTAGGTCTCTCTAAGAATTAATCCTAGCACGGCTTAATTGATTATACCATCTGGACGCTACGCCCACTAAGCTATCTTGGAAACAATGGATCAACAATTGATCGTTATTAACATACCCAGTCATCCGTCTACAGAACTTGGTAATATGAGCTTCAGGGCAGCAAGTCCAATTGTACTTCTTGAATTCTGGCATTTTAAACTTGTGAGGAAGCACCAAATCTAGAACCAAACTTAGGTCCTTAGCATCAATTCCATTGTGATTATCAGCATTTTTCAAGGCCTTGAATTTTTATTCCAACCATTTACAATAGTCCTCTAACTGCCTTGGCAATTCAGTTCTTACCCCTTCTCTCTCTGCTATATCCAAATTAGGGATAACATGATTAGCTAGGTTATCTCCTAGGTTAGAACCTAAGCCAACTTGGAAGTTTATAGGCACTCTAGTATCAACTTGACCTTGTTGAGGCCTAATCGTGTCAGATGGCTTTTGAGGAGGCACCTCAGGTTGTATCTGTACATGTGGTGGGGTGAAACCCAGAGGATAGTCTTCATTATCCTCTCCAGTATTAGTCATGGGACCTTTTCCCTTGTCCATTGCCCTACTCAGTAGCTGAGTCATTTGAGCCACCATATTCCTTTGGGCTTCCATCATTTGTTCCCTCATATCTTGTTGAATTTTTTCCAACTGGTCTTACATGTCTCTTTAGAATTGTTCGAGTCTTTGGTCCATATCTTTCGTCTTAGCGCGAGTACCGTAAAGATGTTTAGTTTCCAAATTAACTTTCTCTCTTTCTCTCTTTTTTTTTTAAAAATAACTTTAACTAATTAGGGTCCTTTTGTAAAATTCTAATGTAAATGATGCGATGCAATGCAATGCAGATGCATGGAATGAATACAAAAGAAAGAGAGGCGTTGATTCTGAATTCAGTTACATTAGAACAACTTTTCTAGAAAATAAATTCCTTTACATTAAACGGATTACATATGCGACCTTGCCCTCATATTCCAAGCAAAAGCATCAATCCCCTTCTTCGCAAAGGTCAAATCTTGCAAACTTCTAATAGATGCCTCCATTAGCTCCTTTTTGCTTGGGCCGCGACTCATTACTTACTTATCCTCGTAATGCTTGTTAGCCTCTTCAAGAAAGTCGAGACGTGGTAATTCTCGAATAGTCTTTGTCAGCTTGAATCTTTGGGCAATAAAGTCTTGTATTCCTTTATAGACTATCAATCTTCTCTCGTTGTGTTTACTTGGACCATATTTGAACAACCGTATTATAATCCACTTTATCAAGAAATCCATTTTTTCATGACAAACTTTTCTATTTAGTAATCAAATTTGAATCAACACCTTCTTTCTATGATGTGAATGCAATGCAATCAAAACAAAAGAGAATACGTTAACACAAGAGATATAAATAACAAAATAGGGCACCTATCCGGGTGACCACTAGGGTTCAATATAGCTTTATCTAGGGTTGGCTCTTAAGGATCACTATATGTGGCTTAGTTCTAAATAGAGGGTACCTGAACCAGCAGATTCCTCAATCCTCACCCATTATAGGCTCATATGGATCGAGTTCAGTTCAGGGGAATACATTTCCCTATGGCCATGCGGAGGTGAAAACCTCACGAAAACATAGGTACGGATGTATCCCGGAAGCAATCCACTAGCCCATGCAGAGGTGAAAACCTCACGAAGGCATAGTTTCTTACTCCCACTTAAAGGAACGACCACAACGGTCATGCAATGCTATGTGTGCAAGAAAATAACCATCATATGTAATGACACAAATAAATGCAACAACAGGATCGTAATTTTTCAAATCAAATTGTCATATTTTCAAATTGATTGTTCAAATTTCCGACAAAGGACAGAAAATAATCAATTTTAACGGCTTGACTCTTTTATTGTGTCCCCAGTGGAGTCGCTAAGCTGTCGAAACCATTTTTAAGTTCTTTTAAAAAAAGGGGATCGACTTTAAAAATGAAAATAGAGTCGCCACCAATCCCTTTTTACTTAGGTGTGATCGGATCACCTTATAAAACATTTTATTTCAAAACATTGATTTTGGCCTACGAAATTCAAGAAAATAGGTTCGACAGTCGGTTACGTACGAGGAAGGATTAACACCCTCGTAACGCCCAAAATTGGTACTGAATTGATTAGTTATTGTCCTAATGTCAAAAATTCGAAAAGATTTGAAACCATGATTTATTTAAAAACTTGAACAATTTGAATTGGAACTTGAGATTCCTTTGTTCCGAAAGAATACAAACATCACATCCAGCACGTTAGGGCATGATGTTTTAAACCCTCATAGCCAACATCATCTCATGATTTACAAAATTCATTAAAAGGATATTTAGTTATTTAGTCAAACGGAAAATCGAAACCCAGCATTTTAGGGCACTATTTCCCGAATTTCTAAACACAAAACATTGCCTTATTTAAGAAAAACTTTTGGATAAAATGTAGTAATTAAAGGAGATAGGTATTTTTGAACAAATATTTAAAAAAATAACATTAAGTTATTACAAAAGTGCAATTTACTAAAGTTACAATTCATACTAACAATTAGCACTAACATAAACAATTAAGTAAAAGAATGACAATCAATAATAATAATGTTAAGGTAAATAAAGATAATGGAAAAATAAAATTTAAAATGAACAATCAAAATAAAAAAAATATAGAGTAGATAATAGCAGCTTTAAAAGAATCTATGAAAAATTTTAAAAAAATTTATTCACAAGATTAAATTCATGTATTAAAATAATAATAATAATAATAATAATAATAATAATAATAATAATAATAATAATATAAGGTAAATAATATACTCAAAACAATTAATGAATAATATAACAATTTTAAAAAATAAAAAAGTATAAAATGATATGGATAAATAAAAAAGTTTAAAAAATGCATAAGTCACTTAACTCCATAATATGAGAATTCAACGAAATTCCTCCACCAAAATCTAACTCAAATGGAAGCAATTCAAAAAGAAACGAAGATGAGCGAAGAAAAAAATAAGAACAAGCCACATAAAATAAGAATGCAAAAGAGAGAGAAATTTGAGTGAATGCTCTCACGAATTTTTACTACTCAAAACTCAAGTCTTTTACAATGAAGGGAGAGGCCTCTTGTAACACCCCAAACCCAGTCTATGCGTTGAGACTAGATTTGGTTTGTTACATGATTCGAGCTATTCTTAAATCTTTAATGAGTTGAAAAACTACAATTTATATACAGGGTTTAAAATTTGAAGAGTATTTGATTTTGATAAATATTTGAAACATTAGTTGAAAATCATTGTATTATTAAAATCGTTAGGAGATTTGTTAAAGAGTTAACAATAAAAAGAATTATTTATAAAAGAATTTCATATACTTGAAAACCCAAATATATTTTTTTATAAAGCATCATATAATCATAGCCCATGATTTAAAAGTCCAAAATAAAGTTTAAATTCCAAACACACATAAAATCCATAAGTTATTTATAGAGGCCATTTATTACAACATTCCAAAATAGTAAAATAATTATTAAAAGTTCGAGTTTTAAATAACCCATATATAGCAAGATGGCCTCCACTTAAGTCATCCTCACCAAGTCCACATCGGCCTCCATTACCGAGATGGAAAGAAATTAAAGGGTGAGTTACTTAGAACTCAAAGTGTAACTCACTTACCACCATTATTGGGCCGATTGTCAAGATATTATGTCGGGCTTGAGCCCAATTCGTAATTCAACAATATATCATGAATTTAAAATAATTAATAATGCATAAAAAATGTAATTCCCAACCCAAACCTAATATCCATCCGCTAACACCCCTGTACCAACCATCACACCCGGGGATCAAGTCAACCCACCCCGCCATCACACCAATCGTAGGCATTAAGCCTTTTTATAATTGTGGCATAGCCACCGAACTAGAGGCAATAAGTCGATATTGTGGCGAAACCACCGAACTAGAGGCAATAAGCCGATATTGTGGCAGAGCCACCGAACTAGAGGCAATAAGTCGATATTGTGGCAACTGGCCATTCTTCTCTTCATATATCACACCCATGCAATTATACATGTACTTTAAAAATATAAAATTTATTAACAATACATAATATGGTGGGTTTATCAATAACATTTCATTTGGCCCTTAATTAAAGCGATTTGTCCATTTAGCAATTTAGTGGGCATTGGCCCATTTACCAAACTAGAATATTTTGGCTAAATTTTAACGAACTAGAGTGTTTTGGCCCGATTTATCGAACTAGAGTATTTTCACCATTTTCACGAACTAGAGTAATTACGGCCCATTTTCACGCTTACGGCCCATTTTCACTAACTAGAGTAATTACGGCCCATTTTCACGAACTAGAGTAATTACGCCCATTTTCACGAACTAGAGTATTTACTTAATAACAATTAATATCTCGAGGCGTTTTCGTAATTTTCACGATTTTGTCGCTTTTACGCAATTTTGTCAAATATCATTTTTTACGCTTTTACCGATCTAATCGCTTTTACGATTTACTTCCATACTAAATTTGACATCCAACCAAAATAATGAGTGTGAAAATTACACACCTCGATACACGTGAGTATTAACCCTTCTCGCTCCTAAGACCTAAAACATATTTTGATTCGTTAGTCAACTAACTCGTAAAATAGATCTTAATCGATATTGGATCCAAAATCTTACCTCTTGATTTTGAATCACTTCGATTTTCGGTTTTGCCTCGCTTATCGATTCACTAGTCACGAGAATCCACCAACGAATAACGGCTCCGAGGTTCGTACTACTCAATAATGGACTTCTTTCTAAGATGGCCCACAACCCTGTGGAAAATCCCGGACCGCCGATACCGCTTCTTCGCTTGAATGGGGATTTACAGATCCACCCTCTTACGATAACTAAACACCGCCTTTTCTTCCCTA
Organism: Gossypium rotundifolium; assembly: GCA_025506655.1. Lineage (NCBI taxonomy): Eukaryota > Viridiplantae > Streptophyta > Magnoliopsida > Malvales > Malvaceae > Gossypium > Gossypium rotundifolium. The sequence continues at coordinate 31,217,556 of CP106727.1, read as the reverse complement.
TTTTGACGGTCTTCAAGATCCAAAGGAAATTTTAGTTAGATCTACAATAATATCAATAATACTAGAGATTTTAAAGAGTAGGATTTCCTTACCAAAATGAAACGCTTCCAACGCTTCCACGATTCTCCGATCACTTGAATTCCAATCTCGTTATTGCACTAAATAATAACGAAAGAAACGTTATTAGTATGAATGCTATATCAATCCAAAAGACTCTCAATAACCAATGATATTCGCCATAAAATCACTAATCAATAAATCGAAAATGGAGAGGAACCCTTACCTACTTCCCACGATTGAAAAGAAAGATTAAGAATGATGTTTAATTAATGGAAGATTCTACTATAAATGATTAAGAATGAAAAAAATAATTTTGGCTTATAGGCACACTAGAATTGACTAAGGGAGTGTGGATGGAGAAAACTTGATTGAAATAATTAGAATATGAGAAAGAGATGGTGATGAGATAGTTTGATTTCAAGGAGATTAGAAGGAAAAGAAAAGAAAATATGAACTTTAGGTCTGGTATATTCTACCATGGCAAAAGAAAAGAAAAGATGTTTCTTTTGGTATAGATGATTTCGCACAAGAAGAAAAGGCACAAAGATTTGGCTATCAAGATAAGCAAAAGGAATGACCAAATGGTCACAAAATTTTGGCTTTACCAAATGCAAAAATCGCCAAGAGGGATGTTGAAAGGAGAAAACAAAGAAAAATCTGCACAATGTGCAAAGAATAACCAAAGAGAAAAGAATGAGATTTTAGCCAAACTAACAAAATTTTGGCTCTCCTCCCTTACCAATATTGCCGTCCAAAGACATGGTCAATTGGCCATTATTTCTTTCCAAATTTTCCCCTTGATAAGTGCCTTATGTTCCCCCTATCTTTCCTTAAACCTTTGATTCCATACCATATGTTAGTTGTTACCTTAATCCATTGATACACTAACCAAAAATACATGGTCAACACCTTCCTTATGTGTCCCCTTGCCGACACTTCCTAGACATGAGCAGAAAATTAAAAGCAAAAATTCATTTAGGTGCCATACAAGGGATTCGAACCTCTTCCCTCTTACTTGAACCCATGCGCCAACTCCACCATGCCATATGCTCATTTTATGACACTTTTAGCACATAATTTAGCTTAAGTCTTAATCACCTTTGTTTCACTTCCATAAATCTCAATTTAATAAATTTTATTTCTTCTTCAAATTATGCTTTACCCTCTCAAAGACTTCAATAAGCACCAAATTAAAATAAAAGATTTTCCTTAAAATCTAAACACCAAAATTATGCAAATTTAAATACTCGATTTTTAGGTGTTACAACTCTACCCTCCTTAAAGAAAATTTCGTCCTCAAATTTACTCAGTTGAAAAAGGTGAGGTATTGTTGCCGAATTGCGCCCTCTGGCTCCCACGTAGCTTCTTCCACTCCGTGGTTACGCCATAGAACTTTGACCAACGGCACGGTTTTCTTCCTTAATACCTTGACATCTCGGTCTAGGATTTCCACTGGTTCTTCTTCAAAGGACAAATCTGAATTCACTCCAATTCCTCTACCGTATAATGTGCAAAGGATCCGATCTATAACGCCTCAATATGGAAACATGAAAGACATTATGAATTTGATCTAACTCCGGAGGTAACTCAATCTGATATGCCACTGGACCAACACGCTTCAGCACACGATAAGGTCCAATATATCTAGGACTTAGCTTGCCCTTCCTTCCGAATCTAAAGATCTTTTTCCAAGGAGATACCTTCAAGAAAACCCGATCTCCCACACTATACTCGATGTCCCTCCGCTTCAGATCTGCGTCGACTTCTGTTCATCTTGAGGCTTCTTTCAACCGTGCTCGAATAACTTTTACCTTATCCTCTGTCTCAGATATCATCTCGTGACCTAACATCTGCTTTTCGCCCAACTCACCCAACAATAGGAGAGCGACACTTACGACCATACAATGCCTCGTAAGGTGCCATCTGAATGCTAGACTGATAGCTGTTGTTATACGCAAACTCTGCCAGTGATAGATAATCCTCCCAACTACCCCTGAAGTCGATTACACATCCTCTTAACATATCTTCCAAAATCTGAATTACTCTTTCCGACTGACCATCAGACTGAGGATGAAAAGCCGTACTGAAATTCAACTTTGTCCCCAAGGCTTCATGCAGAGCTTTCCAGAATCGTGATGTGAACCTAGGGTCCCTATCTGATATAATAGATACTGGTACCCCATGTAACCTCACAATTTCGGATCGTAAAGTTTCGCCAATTTCTGCAATGAATAATCCGTACGAACTGGCAAGAAATGAGCAGTCTTCGTTAACCGATCAACAATTACCCAAACGGAATTTTTCTTAGTAGGTGTTAACGGTAACCCACTAACAAAATCCATAGTTATCCTCTCCCATTTCCAAAGAGGAATCTTTATCGGTTGTAACAATCCATTTGGTAATTGGTGTTCGCCTTCACTTGTCGACAAGTCAAACATTTTCCCACGAACTCAGAATCTCACGCTTCAACCCTCGCCACTGTCATCGTTTCACGGAGATCTCGATACATCTTATTTCCTCCGGGATGCATAGCATAAGGGCTACAATGCGCCCCGTAGAATCAATTGCCTCAAATCTAGATCCCTAGGCATGCATACTCTCCTCGAAAGCACAACACACCCTCCGTGTTTATTCCAAAATCCTCAATTTCGCCATTTTCAACTTGTCGCAGAAAGATCCCAACTTCTCATCCGATGTCCTGCTTTTTCCTTGATTTGTTCCAACCACGGCTTCACCAAGTTCGCTAACAAACCGCCATCCTCGTCTGCACTCAAATGGGCAAACAAAGCTCTTAATTCAGATATCACTTTACGACTTAACGCGTCACTACCACGTTAGCCTTTCCGGGATGGTACTCGATGGAGAAATCGTAATCTTTTAACAATTCTACCCATCTTCTTTGTCTTAAATTCAATTCCTTCGGGTAAGGAGGTATTTAAGACTCTTGTGATCCGTGTAGATTATTGACTTCTCACCATAGAGATAGTGCCTCCAAATCTTTAGAGCAAAGACAACAGCAGCTAACTCCAAATCATGAGTAGGGTAGTTTACTTCATGTGGTCTCAATTGACGAGAAGCATAGGCCACCACCTTTCCATTTTGCATCAACACACAACCTGCACCCGTATGAGAGCGATCACAATAAATAAAGTGAATTCTTTTCCACCTCGGGTTGAATTAAACCGAGCTTCGTCAGATCTTCTTCAATTTCTCAAAACTCTCTTCTTTTTTCTCCAGATATACGGAGCTCCCTTCGCAATGATTTAGTTAGGGTGCGAAGAATCAATGAAAACCCTCTACAAAGCGTCTATAGTATCCACCAAGCCTAAGAAACTCAATTTCACCATCGATGTTGGTGGCTTCCAATCCGAATAGCCTCAATTTTCGAGGATCCACCTTATTCCTTCTACCGATACTACATGACCAAGGAAAGTCACCTCCTTTAACCAAAATTCGCATTTACCAAATTTGGCATACAATTGCTTATCACGAAGTAGTTGTAATACTATCCGCAAATGCCGGGTCATGTTCCTCCTCATTTCTCGAATAAACCAATATATCATCTATGAACACTACCACAAACCGGTCTAAATATGGTTGGAAGACTCGGTTCATCATGTCCATAAATGCAATTGGTGCATTAGTTAATCCAAACGCATCACTACAAACTCATAGTGTCCGTAACGTGTCCGAAATGTTTGTTTATAAATGTCCGCTTCTTTCACCTTAAGTGATGATAACCCGACCTTAAATCAATTTTGAGAAAAGCAAGCTCCTTCAATTGATCAAACAGTCGTCGATTCTCGGCAGAGGATATCGATTCTTGATCGTCAATTTATTCAACTGTCGTAGTCAATGCACATACGCATCGATCCATCCTTCTTCTTGACGAACAAAACCGGTGCTCCCCACGGAGACACACTCGGTCGAATGAATCCACGATCCAAGAATTCTTGAATTTGAGCTTTGAGCTCACCAACTCCTTCTGGTGCCATTCTATAGGGAGCAATGGACACCGGAGCCGTCCCTGCAAAAGCTCAATGCCAAATTCTACTTCCGATCCGGAGGTATACCGAAGTTCTTCAGAAATACATCGGAAATTCCTTCACCGTCCTCACATCATTCACGGATAATTCCTTGGCATCCAAAGCACGATAAAGGCTAGGAATGCCCGTACCCTTTCCGCACCAACTTCTCCGCTTTTAATGCAGATACCACATTTGCGATAGTTCTTTCGTTCACCAATCATTATGATCTCCTTATCATCCGGGTCCCATCGACATTCGCTTTTCAAAGACAATCCAATTACCGATGGTTAACCAACCACCATGCCTGAATGAGATCGAACTCACGAAAGGTAGTTCCATCAAATTTGCTAAGAATACTTCCTCTTGGATTTTTAAGGCACGTCTTTAAATATTTTATTAATACATCGATCGTTCTAAAGGATGATTCGCTATCTCATTTTCGATAATTTGATTCTAAATTGATTTCAGGATATGGCACTAGATACATATGAATGAGTAGAGCCAATATCTATTAAGGCAATAACAGTACATCAAAATGAAGAACGTACAGCTTATCACATCAGTGCATTACCGCTCTTGGCGTCTAACCGCATAGACCAGTCGGTTCTTGCATCGCATTTCTCTATTACCATTGCCTCGACCGGTGCACCTTGACCACGACCAGCCCCATTACCACCACGACGGTCCACGACCTCCTGGTGGCTGCTGATTACCTCGGCGGTTGTGCATCATTATTACGGACTTCTTGAGTCGTATCCATTCGTCGAGGACAACTTTTGTAATCGATGTTCCATTGAACCGCATTTGTAGCATGCACCTGCTTTTCCTCCAAATTCCCAAAATGCCTTTTCCCACACTCAAGGCAATCTCGACTTGATTATTTGTTACCGGGTTACGCCTTGAACTGATTCATCATTTCGGTTTCTTCCGAATCTCTTGGAAGAACAGATCATTGTGTCTCTCTCTTGTTTCGGATCTTTCTCGCTTACGCTTCGAGTTCTTAGCCTCTTGGCTATTTTGGCCTTCTCCACCGAGTCGAAAATTTCTAACTTGTTGTGGAGCAATCGTAACCCTCACTCATCATTAAGTCCATCCTCAAACGCATACAACGCTCATGATCTGTTGCTACAATTGTCCGGGCATAGCGGCTCACGTAAAAATTCACTTCATATGTCATCACGGTCTTACTTCCTTGGACAAGATTCGAAATTCCTTCCTTGAGCGTCTACATAGCTTGTTCCGACGTACTTTCCTTGAAAGGCGCTTTAAAGAATTCCAGTTAATCAAGCAACTTCAATTTTCTCGAGCGGTGAGCCACCACCGATACGCCTCATCTCTCAATAAAGATACACCTCTCTCGCTTTTGCTCACCGTGCATTCCATATCATCCATAATCCGTTCCACGACTTGAGCCAAGATTCGCCACATTCGAGCTACACCGAGACTCCTCCGAAAACTTCGCATTATTCGCCTTAAGTCGCTCGAAATTGACCCACGAGTTGTTGGCCCAATTCTAGTTCCAGTGACCTTTCCAAGACTCGTAGCATTGCTTGAGTCAATGCATGATCTTCTTCCATGTGATCGCGTGATCCGGTCTCACTTTCAATTGACGAAAAGGCCCACTTCGCATATGATTTGGTGCTTCAATAGTAGCACCTCGGCTACTACTACGGCCACGCCTACAAGGCCCACGACCACGTCCTCTTATACTCATGATTGCTTGTTCGCTTATCGATTACAAGTTTTATGAATCGAAATTTTGTTTGGTGTTTATTAACGATATTTTATGAGATTTGAGATATAAAGTTGTTTTTCTAACGTATCCTATAGTCTCAATCTCTACGGTTTTCATATCTAAAACTAAAAGTTCTAGAGTGTTCCTATGATCATATCATAGTAATCATTTAAGCAAGAAATACTTACTTGACTTGTTGCTTGGATGCTTGTGGTGCCATCTTGATCTTTAAAATACCATTGAGCATTTTCATACGTAAATTATTTTTGAACCCAAACCACGGTAGAGTTTTTGAAACCGGGCTCGATATACCACTAAGTGTAACACCCCAAACCCATCTATGCGTTGAGACTAGATTTGGTTTGTTACATGATTCGAGCTATTCTTAAATCTTTAATGAGTTGAAAAACTACAATTTATATATGAGGTTTAAAATTTGAAGAGTATTTGATTTTGATAAATATTTGAAACATTAGTTGAAAATCATTGTATTATTAAAACCGTTAGGAGATTTGTTAAAGAGTTAACAATAAAAGAATTATTTATAAAAGAATTTCATATACTTGAAAACCCAAATATATTTTTTATAAAGCATCATATAATCATAGCCCATGATTTAAAAGTCCAAAATAAAGTTTAAATTCCAAACACACATAAAATCCATAAGTTATTTATAGAGGCCATTTATTACAACATTCCAAAATAGTAAAATAATTATTAAAAGTTCGAGTTTTAAATAACCCATATATAGCAAGATGGCCTCCACGAAGTCATCCTCATTTAAGTCCACATCGGTTTCCATTACGAGATGGAAAGAAATTAAAGGGTGAGTTACTTAGAACTCGAGTGTAACTCACTTACCACCATTATTGGGCCGATTGTCAAGATATTATGTCGGGCTTGAGCCCAATTCGTAATTCAACAATATATCATGAATTTAAAATAATTAATAATGCATAAAAAAATGTAATTCCCAACCCAAACCTAATATCCATCCGCTAACACCCCTGTACCAACCATCACACCTGGGGATCAAGTCAACCCACCCCGCCATCACACCAATCGTAGGCATTAAGCCTTTTTATAATTGTGGCATAGCCACCAACTAGAGGCAATAAGTCGATATTGTGGCAATCGCCATTCTTCTCTTCATATATCCCACCCATGCAATTATACATGTACTTTAAAAATATAAAATTTATTAACAATACATAATATGGTGGGTTTATCAATAACATTTCATTTGGCCCTTAATTAAAGCGATTTGTCCATTTAGCAATTTAGTGGGCATTGGCCCATTTACCAAACTAGAATATTTTGGCTAAATTTTAACGAACTAGAGTGTTTTGGCCGATTTATCGAACTAGAGTATTTTCCCCATTTTCACGAACTAGAGTAATTACGGCCCATTTTCACGAACTAGAGTATTTACGGCCCATTTTCACGAACTAGAGTAATTACTACCATTTTCACGAACTAGAGTAATTACGGCCCATTTTCACGAACTAGAGTATTTACGAATAACAATTAATATCTCGAGGCGTTTTCGTAATTTTCACGATTTTGTCGCTTTTACGCAATTTTGTCAAATATCATTTTTTACGTTTTACCGATCTAATCGTTTTACGATTTACTTCCATACTAAATTTGACATCCAACCAAAATAATGAGTGTGAAAATTACACACCTCGATACCGTGAGTATTAACCCTTCTCGCTCCTCGGCACCTAAAACATATTTTGATTCGTTAGTCAACTAACTCAGTAAAATAGATCTTAATCGATATTGGATCCAAAATCTTACCTCTTGATTTTGAATCACTTGATTTTCGGTTTTGCCTCGCTTATCGATTCACTAGCACGAGAATCCACCAACGAATAACTATCCGAGGTTCGTACTACTTGAATAATGGACTTCTTTCTAAGATGGCCCACAACCCAAGTGGAAAATCCGGATGCCGATACCGCTCTTCGTTTGAATGGGGATTTACAGATCCACCCTCTTACGATAACTAAACACCGCCTTTTCTTCCTATTTTGATGGTCTTCAAGATCCAAAGGAAATTTTAGTTAGATCTACAATAATATCAATAATACTAGAGATTTTAAAGAGTAGGATTTCCTTACCAAAATGAAACGTTTCCAACGTTTCCACGATTCTCCGATCACTTGAATTCCAATCTCGTTATTGCACTAAATAATAACGAAAGAAACGTTATTAGTATGAATGCTATATCAATCCAAAAGACTCTCAATAACCAATGATATTGACCATAAAATCACTAATCAATAAATCGAAAATGGAGAGGAACCTTACCTACTTCCCACTATCGAAAAGAAAGATTAAGAATGATGTTTAATTAATGGAAGATTCGGCTATAAATGATTAAGAATGAAAAAATAATTTTGGCTTATAGGCACACTAGAATTGACTAAGGGAGTGTGGATGGAGAAAACTTCGATTGAAATAATTAGAATATGAGAAAGAGATGGTGATGAGATAGTTTGATTTCAAGGAGATTAGAAGGAAAAGAAAAGAAAATATGAACTTTAGGTCTTTGGTATATTCGGCCATGGCAAAAGAAAAGAAAAGATGTTTCTTTTGGTATAGATGATTTCGGCACAAGAAGAAAAGGCACAAAGATTTGGCTATCAAGATAAGCAAAAGGAATGACCAAATGGTCACAAAATTTTGGCTTTACCAAATGCAAAAATCGCCAAGAGGGATGTTGAAAGGAGAAAACAAAGAAAAATCTGCACAATGTGCAAAGAATAACCAAAGAGAAAAGAATGAGATTTTAGCCAAACTAACAAAATTTTGGCTCTCCTCCCCTTACCAATATTGCCGTCCAGCACATGGTCAATTGGCCATTATTTCTTTCCAAATTTTCCCCTTGATAAGTGCCTTATGTTCCCCCTATCTTTCCTTAAACCTTTGATTCCATACCATATGTTAGTTGTTACCTTAATCCATTGATACACTAACCAAAAATACATGGTCAACACCTTCCTTATGTGTCCCTTGCCACACTTCCTAGACATGAGCGAGAAAATTAAAAGCAAAAATTCATTTAGGTGCCATACAAGGATTCAACCTCTTCCTCTTACTTGAACCCATGCGCCAACTCCACCATGCCATATGCTCATTTTATGACACTTTTAGCACATAATTTAGCTTAAGTCTTAATCACCTTTGTTTCACTTCCATAAATCTCAATTTAATAAATTTTATTTCTTCTTCAAATTATGCTTTACCCTCTCAAAGACTTCAATAAGCACCAAATTAAAATAAAGATTTTCCTTAAAATCTAAACACCAAAATTATGCAAATTTAAATACTCAGATTTTTAGGGTGTTACACCTCTATTTATAGTTGAGCCTCCCCAAATCCAACGGTACAGATCAATTACATCAACGGCTAAGATTAAAAGGTATCTACAAATTAAATCTCTAAGATTATAAAATCATATTTTCTAAGATTGCATACCATATCTTCTAAGATTGCATATCATATCTAAGATTGCATACCATATCTTCTAAGATTGCATATCATATCAAGATTGCATACCATATCTTCTAGGATTACATATCATATCTAAGATTTGCATATCATATCTAAGATTGCATATCCTTGAAGATTGTGTTCCCATATACGTCAAGCTTGTAGATGGACCTTTGATATTTTAATGGGTCATTCCGATCAGGCCAAATGATATATTTTAAACTGGACTTGGACTTTGTTTTATTATTTTGGGTTTATTATTTTTTGTATGGGCCCGAGCTAAATTGGCCTATTACACTCATATTCACCCACAACCTATGTACAAGCATTTGCATTAGAACAAAACATATGAAAAAATTTTACAAAGCAACGTCGTATACCAATAACTTTCTTTAAAAAAAAACTACACATCAACATGACTGTTTCATAATATCAACATCATAGGTACATGCCAAGACTCAAAAGAATCCTTTACCAACATTAAGTTTAGGATTATCGTTAGAAGTTGAGTCAATAATCAAAGATAAGTACGTAACCTACACACAGAGGAATGATCAAAAGCTAAATAAATTTCATTAAACCACAAGAACTAAACATACACTTAATAGCCATAATTCATGTTTTCAAAACATATAATGTTCTTTACCACATACTATATTACAAGAAATATATGTATCAATTATCATCTCTTCCCATTATAGCTCTTTTTTCCAAACTCATTCAATAAATCAATTTTTTGTAATCGACAATCATACCATTATGGGCACCCGATGCCTAATAGATATAACATAGTAAAGTTTTGCGCCCAGTGCGAGTCAAATATACTGACAATAATTGTGCCTTGCACTAGTCGGTTAAACCGATAATGTTTTGCACCCAGTGCTGGTTGGATAATCCGACAATAGTTGTGCCCTGCACTAGTCTGAAAAACTGACAATGTTTGGCATCCAGCGCTGGTCGGATATACCGACAATATCATATGTGTGCCCAACACTAGTTGGTTATACCAACATTACAAATATTTCAGTGTGCCCAACACTAATCAGTAAAATCGACAAATACATACGTAATTAATATATCTCCACAATCTCTCATTTCATAAATCAACCTTTTGCATCAAATGACTATGATTAATTTTTTGATCTATTCCATAACAATATATATATATATATATAACTCCATAATTCTTCACTTCGCCTACTAAATTGATTACATGTATATAATATAATTAGATATCGAGTAACAATTAAATTAATTAGAGTAAATAAATAGAGTTCGAGTTCAAGGACTATGAACTTACCTTGATAAAACCAACTCCACACAAGACCAACTATTACTTCGTTACTTTGGCTTTTCCCCTATTAACTCCCGATTGGTTCTTTTCTTGATCTGAATTCAACAGTTTAATCTAATTATTCCCCATTTAAACATTTTAACCTCTAAAATCATATAATTATCTCTTCAATAATAATTACATAATTACCCCCAAACTTTTATTTTGAGTACAATTTAATCCTCAAAATCTAAAATCTCAATTTATATACCATGAAATTGAATTCAATCAGCTGAATACTTCATGACTTTTATATAGTTCCAAAACAACTGAAATTTACAATTTAATCCTTACATTTTCCACTTTATAACATTTAAATTCTAAAATTTAGAACTAGCAAGAATTCCTATACAAAATAACCAATTTAAACCATAAAACTTGTGAACTCATCTCCCTCCAGTTCAAAGGTTGTTTATATTCAAACAAAACAATCCCTAACCTTCCATAATTTAACAAATAAATCCCTAGGTTAACTTGGTTAAGCTACAATAATCACAAAAACACCAAATTTATTAACAACGAGGGCCTAATTCACTTACATGCATCCACAAATAGCAACCAAAGCTTCAATCACTCTACAATTGTGTTTCTCTCTTTTCTCAGGGTGAAGAACCAAAAACAAAATAGTGATGACCATTTGTTTTTATTTATTTATTTTCTTTCTTTTAGTTTAACTTAATTACTATTTTAAAAATTTAAATTACTAAATTTACAACAAAACCAATCATACACATCCACTATCTTAATATTTGGTGTTATTATCCTCTAAGTCCTTTAAAGTTCCTTTTTACATCAATTTATCACATTTACCAGTAAACCTTAACTTTTACATCTTTTACACTTTAGTCCTTTATACTAAATTAGCTATTTAAAATTTTGAATTTCATAACCAAATTTTTATACTACGTTCAAGGCATCATATAAATACTAATTAATTAATAAATATTGACTCACTAGCCAAAATTGTAATTACATAATCTTTACTTCCGACACCACTGAAAACGAGTCGTTACAATTCTATCCCATTTATGAAATTTTGTCCCTGAAATCTTCCTGGAAAGAGGTGGGGATATTGTGATTTCATCATTTTTTCCGATTCCTACGTCACTTCCTCAACACTGTGAATACGCCACAATAGTTTTACTAGTAGAACACACTTGTTTCATAATTCTTTTACTTCATGAGCCAAGATTTTGATTGGTCCTTCCCCGTATGACAAGTCAGGCTGAATTTCAACTTCTTCAGCCAAAATAATGTGAGACGAATACAAACAATATCTTTTAAGCATCAACACGTGAAAAAATCATGCATTTTCTACAATTCTGCAGGCAATGCCAATAGATACGCAACGAGTCTAACTTTTTCAATAATTTTATATGGTCCAATAAAATGAGGACTCAACTTCCCTTTTCGACCAAAACACAATATTTTATTCCACAGAGGTACCCTTAAAAAGACTTTATCACCTACTGTGAACTCAACGTCTTGACGTTTCAAATCCGTGTATGATTTCTATCTATCGAAAGTTTCTTTCAATCTATCCCGAATCAATTCGACAATTTTTTCTGTCTCCTGAATCAATTTCGGCCCAACCACTTTCTTTTCACTTAACTCTGGCAAAAAAATAGGTATGTGACATCTGTGACCATATAAGGCTTCATACAGAGCCATTTGTGTAACACCCCTAACCCGTATCCATCGTCGGAACAGGGTTATAGAGTATTACTAAAACTTTTCAGAATATTTTCAAATCAATCATGTAAATCACTATTCATTAATCGAGATTGTTATGAACATCCCTTAAATGGACCCTCGAGGCCCAATACGAGCATTAGAATCGAGTTGGGACTTATTCAGAACCTTTAGGAATTTTTCACAAAATTTTAAAATTTTTCTGTTGTGTAGGGCTCACACGCCCATGTGACCCTTAGACACGCCCGTGCCTTAGGCCGCGTCCAATTTAGGTTGCTCTCTGACTTGTGCAACACGACCATACCACACGCCCGTGTTCAAGGCGTGTCATACACACGACTGAGACACACGCCCGTGTCTCTGCCCGTGCGCACAATTCTATGCATTCTATTTTGAAATTTTGAAATACACGGGACACACGGCCAGAGCACATGTAACAGCCCAATTTTGGGAATAGTTGGAACAGTGGTCTCGGGACCACTGATTCGAGGTTGAGGAAAATTATTTTAGTATTACTTTATGTGTTATGGTATTAATATATGGTTATATGGAAATTTTAGTGCTTTAATTTTAACAATAGCATGTTTAATTATGAAAAAGGACTAAATCACATAAGATGCAAAAGTTCTATTTTATAAGGTAGGGGTACCTAATAGCCATAGAATGTAATTTGGAGGATTTTAAAGTGAAATTAGGCCATATTGAGGGTGTTGGCCGGTCATAGGAAGCTAGGGGGACAAGAGCATTAATTTTAGTCAATTTTGGTGACATTAGGTGATAAAGGATGAATAAAAAAATGCTAAAGAGGAAAGATATCATTTTCACTATTCATTCTTCACCTCCACCAAAAATTTCAAGCTTAGGGGTTTTGAATGCTTTAAAATTTCAGCCAAGTTATCTCCCTACAAGTAAGTGATTTTACAGGTCTTTCTTGGTGATTTTTATGTTTTTGGAGTCCCTAAAGCTTAAGCTAGCTAATGAGGGGACCAATTTGCAATATGGTTGAAAGTATAGGGACTTTCCATGAGAGTAGTTATGTTGTTAGCTGAGTTTTCATGGAAGAAAATGAATGTTAGAGAGGTGAGAAACAACTTTTGTGAAAGGTGTTAGCATGGAAACACCTAAATAGGACTTGGATGCAAAGATTTAATTTGTGTCATAAATACATGGAATAGTTGGAATTTTGAGTAGTTGTAAGAGAAATAAATGTTCAACTAGGCTTGTTTATTGAGAAAATGTGTTGAAAAATAAATTACGAGCCTAGGGGTAAAATCGTAATTTTGCCAATGTACAAGGGCAAAATGATCATTTTTTCCCAAGTGTAGAATTTGAGGTATTATGATCATAGAATGATTTAAATGAATGAATTTCATTGTTATAGATCAAGAAGAGCGCAGAATCAACCTTGACAGTGGGAAAGGCAATGTGATCGAGTAAATTGCTAATTAACACGTTTTGCACCCAAGTAAGTTTATGTGTAAACAATGCATATTATTGTAAACATTATGTTGCTAATTAGTGTATGGCATGATTGATAACATATGTGATTCCAGTGGATTGAATGATTATCGTATGAATGATGAAATAATCATATAAATGTGTAAAGACAACGCTTGATGGTGGGCTAAGTACGATAGCACCTTATTGTTTAATTACGATGGGCTATGTGTGATACCATCATCTATTTACCATTTGGTGGGCTATGTGCGTTACCACCTTAACTAATCTTTTGGTGGGCTATGTGTGATACCACCGTAACTAATCTTTTGGTGGGCTATGTGCGATACCACCCTAATGAAGGCCGATGGTGGGATAAGTGCAAAACCACCGAGTAATTTGACTTGAGTGATTGAGTTAGATATAGAGATGAATTGTAATATGTGACCTTGTGATCTAAGTGCAGGGGAACTTGTTAATGAATGTATGTGGTATGCTTGTGATATAGTTGAAATGTGGGAATGGAGTAAGTGAGTAAGCATGATCATGAATGTAGATTGTTTCTTGCTTAGTATATTAAGCTATGAAATTGTTGATTACATGTTAAAATGTTATATTGTTTACATGTAAACTTACTAAGCTTAAAGCTTACTCCCCTTTCTTTCCCTTGTTTTATAAAGATAAAGAGTCGAGCCAGGATACGTCGATAACCAGGAGTCCGCCCACACTATCTGCTCACCTCGGTATATTTGGACTTAGTGATTTTGTGTTTGGCATGTATAGGGGCTAGACTAGTTAGATTATTTTGTTATTTTGGCCAAAAATGTATTGGCTCTTGCTAAGACAATTATTTTGTAAATTGCCAAGGTTGATGGCTCACATTATCATTTATGAAATTATGAGTTACTTATGGGAATTTATATTGAAATCATGAATGGTTTATTAGTATGATGAATAAAGTTATGAGCTAGGGGAATGTAAAGATCTTGGCAAATAGCCTCGTTCTCGTCCACATGGATAGGCACATGGGCGTGTGTCTAGACCATGTGTGACACACGGTCAGCCCACGGGCGTGCAACTTGGCCGTGTGTCCCCTGCATGTTAGCATCTTAAGTCAGGATAGACCACGGACTAACCACACGGGCGTGTCTAGGCCGTGTGAAATTAGTCAGTCTCGACCACGGGTGGAAGACACGGGTATTTCTTGAGGGTACACGGGCGTGTCTTATTCCACATGGGCGTGTACCCTAGCCGTGGGACTTTGGAAGAATGATAGGGTTTTTAGGCATGGTTTGGGCACATGGGCGTGTGAGACTACATACGGGCGTGTACTCCCTGTTTAGTTGAGAAAGAAATTTTATGGATCGTAGGAGTTTCTGATATAGTCTCGAGAGCCCTTGTAATTACGAGTAAGGTCTCATAAGTTAAAAATGAAGTTGTTGTAGAGACTCAAGTAGAGTAGTCGCATTGAGCCTAAATGGCAATCAAATAGTTTTGTACAGTAACGCCCTGTGCCAGATTCTGGCTGGGATTACGGGTAAGGGGTGTTACATTTAGTAGTATCAGAGATATGGTTTAGTCAGTTCTAGGACTACCGTAGCGTGTGTAGGAGTCTAGCTATACATGCCATAAGCGTATGATGATAGTGTGGTGGCTTATGATAATTTTAAATTTGTTCTATGTAGTATATGGATCCCAATCAGTCGGCTGCTAATGATGTAGCTAGTAATGCGCTGGCTTTCGTGCAAGGGACCGCGCCTTTGCAGAGTGAACCCGAGACTAGGGGTCAAGGAGAAGAGGCTCGGGAAGCCTTTCTTCAAATGATGAGCAACTGGTGCACTGAGTATGTACGAGCAAACCCCAATGCCCAACCTCCTCCTATACCTCAGCCCACACATGCGGGTTCCCAAGGTATAGAAATGGTGAGGACAACTAAGCCCTCGGTAGACAAAATTCGGAAGTAAGGGGCTAAAAATTTTTGAGCTAATATAAATGATGACCCCAAGCAGAGTTTTGGCCTAAGAACTCAATGAGGGTTTTTGATGAACTCTCCTGTACACCTGAGGAAAGCTTAAAGTGCGTTGGGTCTTTGCTGAGGGACTCGGCATACCATTGGTGGAAAACGTTGACCTCGATGGTTCTTAAGGAGAGGGTAACGTGGGACTTAAGTATATAAGTCAACGGTTTATGGATCAAAAGCGGAAGGAATTCCTTGAGCTGAAGCAAGGAAAATTGACTGTGGCGGAATATGATCGTGAATTTGTTCGGCTCAGTAAGTACGCACAAGAGTGTGTGTCCACGAAAGCTATCCTATGCAAGAGGTTTGAAGATGGGTTGAATAATGATATCAGACTCTTAGTCGGGATTTTAGAGCTAAAAGAGTTTGTGGTGTTAGTGGATAGGGCCTGTAAGGCCGAAGAATTGAGTAAGGAAAAGAAGAAGGCCGTGAGTGAGGCCCGGGACACGAGAAAAAGACTGATGAGTAAATCTTATCAAGTTTAATCTAAGAGGCCCAATGAAGTGAACCCTCGGGCGACTGCATCAGTCGGGTATTCGCAAAGGGACCGAGGCAATAATTACTCGGGTTCAAGAGTTCAGGCCACCTCGATGGCAAGTGTGGGAAATTCAAAGTCCAGATCGGAGTGCCCAAGTTGTGGCAGACATCACACTGGGAGTGTTGGGGAAATAATTGAAATTGTTGCAAATGTGGTTTCCCCAACCATTTCATCCGAAACTGCCCTAAAAGAGATGATAAAGAGAAAAAGCAAGAGGTGAGATCAAGCAATGTATCCTCTAGAGGTAGGCTACAAAAGAACCTGGGAGGTGGGACTAGTGGTAAAGATGTAACACGAGATTCTACTATTAGGTCAGAGGGCCGAGTGCCAACAAGGACCTATGCTATTCTCACTCGAGAAGAGGCATTATCGCCAGATGTAATAACGGGTACTTTTTCTCTTTATGGCACCTTTGTTATTGCTTTGATTGACTCGGGGTCAACCCATTCTTATATTTGTATGAGATTGGCATCTAGTTTGAATATGACTATTGATTCTACTAAATTTGTGGTAAAGGTGTCCAACCTGTTAGGAAAACATGTGTTAGTGGACAAGGTTTGTAAGAACTGTCCCTTGACAATTAGGGGTCATTGTTTTCCGGAAAACCTTTTATTGTTGCCATTTGATGATTTTGATCTAATTCTTGGTATGGATTGGTTGAATACCCATAGTGTTTTAGTGAATTGTGGTAGTAGATTCATTGAATTGAAATGTGAAAATAGAGATGTTATTCGAGTTAAATCAGGTGAGTCAGATAATTTACCGATGATGATCTCTTCCTTAGTGGCTGAGAAATATTTGAGAAAAGGATGTGAGTCATATCTTGCTTTTGTACTGAACACCCAAGAGTCTGAAGCGAAGATTGAAACATTGTCGGTTGTATGTGAGTATCCGAATGTATTCCCAGAAGAGTTACTTGGATTACCTCCAATTAGAGAGGTCGAGTTTGGAATTGAGTTAGTTCTTGGAACGGCACCTATTTCTATTACCCCGTATAGGATGGCATCGTTGGAGTTGAAAGAGCTGAAGGTTTAGCTGCAAGAGCTGACGGATAGGGGTTTTGCAAGACCTAGCTATTCACTGTGGGGTGCCCCAGTACTCTTTGTAAAGAAGAAAGATGGGTCGATGAGATTGTACATAGACTATAGACAGCTCAACAAAGTAATTGTGAAGAACAAGTATCCTTAACCTAAGATAGATGATCTATTCGATCAACTGAAGGGAGCTACGGTGTTCTCCAAGATTGACCTGAGATCCAGTTATTACCAATTGAGGGTTAAGGAGTAAGATGTTCCGAAAATGGCATTTCGACGAGGTATGGCCATTATGAGTTTCTGGTCATGTCATTTGGTTTAATGAATGCTCCTGCGATTTTTATGGACTTAATAAATCGTGTCTTCCTACCATATTTGGACAAGTTCGTAGTTGTTTTTATTGATGACATATTGGTTTACTCCCAAGATGAAAGTGATCATGCGGAGCATCTGAGGATCGTCTTATAGATTTTGAGAGACAAGCAGTTATATGTCAAATTTAGTAAGAGCGAGTTTTGGCTTCAAGAGGTTGGATTCTTAGGACACATTGTGTCGGGTAAGGGTATTAGAGTTGATCTAGGAAAGGTCTCGGCTATTGTAGAGTGGAAATCGCCGAGGAATGTGTCAAGTCAGAAGCTTTTTGGGTTTAGCGGGGTACTATAGGCGATTCGTGAAAGGATTCTCTATGATTGCTAATCCAATGATGAAACTGTTGCACAAGGATGTCAAGTTTGAATGGACTAAAAATGCCAACAGAGTTTTGAGAGATTGAAAATGTTGTTGATAGAGGCACTAGTTTTGGTACAACCTGAGTCAAGAAAAGAGTTTGTGGTCTACAGTGACGCATCGTTAAATGGTCTCGGTGTGTTGATGCAAGAGGGTAAGGTAGTCGCTTACACCTCGAGACAGCTAAAACCACATGAGCAAAATTACCCGACTCATGATTTGGAGTTAGCTGTAATTATTTTTCCATTGAAGATTTGGCGACATTATTTATATTGTGAGAAGTGTCGAATCTTCACAGATCATAAGAGTTTGAGGTATTTGATGAATCAAAATGAGTTAAATTTGCGGCAACGACAATGGCTTGAATTATTGAAGGACTAAGAGCTAGTGATCGATTACCACCCGGGGAAAGCGAATGTAGTTGCGGATGCTTTAAGTAGAAAATCCTTGTATGCTTTGAGAGCCATGAGCACGAGTTTGTCATTGTCTGATGATGGTGCTATACTAGTTGAGTTGAAAGCTAGTCCACTATTTGTTTAACAAATATGTGAAGCTCAAAGGAATGATAATGAGATACTAGCTAAAAGAGCTAAGTGTGAATCAGGAGCCGATTCTGAATTTCGGATAAGTTCGGATGGTTGCATAATGTTCCATGATAGAATTTGTGTACCCAAAGATGACGAGTTAATCTGAAAAATTTTACAAGAGGCACATAGTAGTTATTTGTCAGTACACTCGGGCAATACGAAAATGTACAATGATCTGAACAAATTCTATTGGTGGCCAGGAATGAAAAGAGACATCTCGGAGTATGTAACAAGATGTCTAATTTGTTAACAAGTGAAAGCTGAGCATCAAGTGCCTTCGGGATTACTTCAACCAGTGATGGTTCCCGAGTGGAAGTGGGATCAAATCACCATGGACTTCGTGACGGGGTTGCCTTTGACTCTGAAAAAGAAAGATGATGTATGGGTTGCTGTTGATAGGTTAACGAAGTCGGCTCACTTTGTACCTGTGCCTGTTGATTATTCGCTGCAAAAGTTAGCTAAGTTGTATATTGCGGAGGTAGTAAAGTTACATGAAGTGCCTATATCTATTATCTCAGATAGAGACCCGAGATTTACTTTGAGGTTTTGGAAGATGTTGCAGGAGGCCTTGGGTACAAGATTGAACTTTAGCACTGCATTCCATCCTCAGACTGATGGTCAATCTGAGAAAGTGGTCCAAGTTCTTGAGGATATGCTCCGATGCTGTGTGTTAGACTTCGAAGGTAGTTGGGAAAGATACCTACCCTTGGTCGAATTCGCTTACAATAATAGTTATCAATCGAGCATATGGATGGCACCGTATGAAGCCTTATATGGTCGTAAGTGTCGGACTCCCTTGTATTGGATCGAGCTGAGTGAGAAACAAATACATGAGGTTGATTTAGTTAAAGAGACTGAAAGAAAAGTGAAGGTTATTCAAGATGGTCTGAAAGCTGCTTCAGATCGACAAAAATCATACACGAATTTGAAAAGAAAAGAAATTGAGTTTCGAGTGGGTGATAAGGTATTTTTGAAAGTGTCTCCGTGGAAAAAAATATTGAGATTTGGTCGAAAGTGTAAATTGAGTCCGGATTCATAAGGCCGTATGAGATTATCGAAAGGATTGGGCCAGTGGCATATCGGTTGGCTTTACCGGAAGAGTTAGAGAAAATCCACAACGTGTTTCATATATCAATTTTAAGGCGTTATCGTTCCGATCTTTCGCATGTGATTCCTCCAACAGAATTTAAGATACGACTGGATATGACATATGAGGAAGAGTCGATTAAAATCTTAGCTCGAGAATTGAACAGTTGAGGAATAAAGACATAGCCTTAGTAAAAGTGTTGTAGGAAAGACACGGTGTAGAAGAGGCTACGTGGGAACCGGAAGAAGCCATGAGAGAGCAATATCCAAACCTCTTTACAGGCAAGATTTTCGAAAGAAAAAATCCCTAAAGGGGGGGAGAGTTGTAACAGCCCAATTTTGGGAATAGTCAGAATAGTGGTCTCGGGACCACTAATCCGAGGTTGATGAAAATTATTTTAGTATTACTTTATGTGTTATGGTATTAACATATGGTTATATGGAAATTTTGGTGCTTTAATTTTAACAATAGCATGTTTAATTGTGAAAAAGGACTAAATCGCATAAGATACAAAATTTCTATTTTATAAGGTAGGGGTACCTAATAGCCATAGAATGTAATTTGAAGGATTTTAAAGTGCAATTAGGCCATATTGAGGGTGTTGTCCAGCCAGAGGAAGCTAGGGGGACAAGAGCATTAATTTTAGTCAATTTTGGTGACATTAGGTGATAAAGGATGAATAAAAAAAGGCTAAAGAGGAAAGATATCATCTTTCACTATTCATTCTTCACCTCCACCAAAAATTTCAAGCTTAGAGGGGTTTTGAATGCTTTAAAATTTCAACCAAGTTATCTCCCTACAAGTAAGTGATTTTAGAGGTCTTTCTTGGTGATTTTTATGTTTTTGGAGTCCCCAAAGCTTAAACTAGCTAATGAGGGGACCAATTTGCAATATGGTTGAAAGTCTAGGGACTTTCCATGAGAGTAGTTATGTTTTTAGCTGAGTTTTCATGGAAGAAAATGAATTTTAGGGAGTTGAGAAACAACTTTTGTGAAAGGTGTTAGCATGGAAACACCTAAATAAGACTTGAATGCAAAGATTTAATTTGTGTCATAAATGCATGGAATAGTTGGAATTTTGAGTAGTTGTAAGAGAAATAAATGTTCAACTAGGCTTGTTTATTGAGAAAATGTGTTGAAAAATAAATTACGAGCTTAGGGGCAAAACCATAATTTTGCCAATGTACAAGGGCAAAATGGTCATTGTTGCCCAAGTGTAGAATTTGATATATTATGATCATAGAATGATTTAAACGAATGAATTTCATTATTATAGATCAAGAAGAGCGCGGAATCATTTGTGGGCTATGTGCATTACCACCATAACTAATCTTTTGGTGGGCTATGTGTGATACCACCCTAATGAAGGCCGATGGTGGGCTAAGTGCGAAACCACCAAGTAATTCGACTTGAGTGATGGAGTTAGATATAGCGATGAATTGTATTATGTGACCTTGTGATGCTAAGTGCAGGGGAACTTGTTAATGAATGTATGAGGTATGCTTGTGATATGGTTTAAATGTGGGAATGGAGTAAGTGAGTAAGCATGATCATGAATGTAGATTGTTTCTTGCTTAGTATATTAAGCTATGAAATTGTTGATTACATATTAAAATGTTATATTGTTTACATGTAAACTTACTAAGCTTAAAGCTTACTCTATTTTCTTTCCCTTGTTTTATAGAGCTAAAGAGTCGAGCCAGGATACGTCGATAACCAGGAGTCCGCCCACACTATCTGCTCACCTCGGTATATTTAGACTTAGTGATTTTTTGTTTGGCATGTATAGGGGCTAGACTAGTTAGATTATTTTGTTATTTTGGCGAAAGATGTATTGCTCTTGCTAAGACAATTATTTTGTAAATTGCTAAGGTTGATGGCTCACCTTATCATTTATGAAATTATGAGTTACTTATGGGAATTTATATTGAAATCCTGAATTGTTTATTAGTATGATGAATAAAGTTATATGCTATGACCTAGGGGAATGTAAAGAACTTGGCAAACAGCCTTGTTCTCGTCCACATGGGTAGGCACACAGGCGTGTGTCTAGACCATGTGTGACACACGGTCAGCCCACGGGCGTGCAACCTGGCCGTGTGTCCCCTGCATGTTAGCATTTTAAGTCAGGATAGACGAAAGACTAACCACACGGACGTGTCCAGGCCATGTGAAATTAGTCAGAGTAGACTACGGGTGGAAGACACGGGCATTTCTTGAGGGTACACGGGCGTGTCTTATTCCACATGGGTGTGTGCCCTAATCGTGGGACTTTGGCAGAATGATGGGGTTTTTAGGCATAGTTTGGGCACATGGGCGTGTGAGACTACACACAGGCATGTGTGTCTTCTAACACGGCATGTACTCCCTGTTTAGTTGAGAAAAAAATTTTAATGGATCGTAGGAGTTTTCGATATAGTCTCGAGAGCCCTCGTAATTACGAGTAAGGTCTCGTAAGTCGAAAATGAAGTTGTTGTAGAGACTCAAGTAGAGTAGTCGCATTGAGCCTAAGTGGCGATCAAATAGTTTTGTATGGTAACACCTCGTGCCCGATTCAGCAGGGATTACGGGTAAGGGGTGTTACACCACATGCCCATGTACCAGACCGTGTGTCACACACGGCCTAGACACACGCCCGTGTATCTACCCATGTGGACAAAATAATACCATTTTCTAGCCTCATTTCTTACCCAAATTTTCCATTTTTCCTTCACCAACACTTACAAGTATAATCCAAACAATTACAAGTATAATTCAACTATAACATATATCAAAACATAATATATTAGCCATTCTAATGGCTAAGTTTCATTCATCATTTACACACCATCATTTGATTTAGTTAGCCTATAAATGCCATTAACAAAATAAGATTTTCATGTATACCAAAATGATAGACTGATAGTGTGATGATTTGCTCCGACCAATCTCCAACCTTTATGAGCTTTGAGTACTATAAAATAAGGAAAATAAAACCTAGTAAGCATATTATGCTTAGTAAGCTCGTCTAACATAAATTAAGCTTACCATTACGTTCAATATATTAGCCATACAAAACATGCTCTCCAATTATTTGGTAATTTACTTGTTCGCACTTACTCAACCAACAAGTTAGTCATAACATATCAATATGCATAGATGAGCTCATCATGCTATATTTCACATTCCATCTTATGCTTCTCATATTACAATATACACTTTATCCGTTAAATCTTTGAATTTTCTATGGATATTTCAAGTAGTACACTCAAGGTATACAATTTCATTATCCATCAATTCATGTCCAGTAGTACCTTATAGGTACACTCTCGAGCCACATATCGACAACAGAATTACTAGTCTAGGCTAAATTCTAGCTGTTGCATATACTCTAAGGGCTTTGTCGGATTACCAGTCCAGGCTAAATCCTTTATATGTTAAAGAATTCCCTATAGAGTTCACTTTAGATTACCAGTCCAGGCTAAATCTAGTCAATTAGGATTACCAGTCCAGGCTAAATCCTAATTGAAACATATGCTCGAGAGACTCATTTCGGATTACCCGTCCGGGCTAAATTCATTCTGTAACACATATAGTTTTATCAGGGAAATCACATTTATCCATTGGAATTCAATATTCATACAGAATTTTACCCTTTATCAATAAATTTTCCATCATATACCATTCCATCCATTAAAATTTTCATACACTTCATACATACAATTTCATACAACATATTCAATGTAATATAGCATTCAAAACATTACATTTTTATGTTCATTTAGGTTATACGAACTTACCTTGATATTTGTTCGTAACTAAAATCTACTAATCTGAAATCTTTTCCTTTCCTTGAACTAGCTCTTTGTTTGGTACTTCCGGATCTATATAAATGAGTTTAATCATCAATTCAATCCATTTCATATTCTATTGGACTCAATTTACAATCTAGGCAAAAGTACCATTTTGCCCCTATACTTTTGATTAATTCCAATTTCGTCCCTAAGCTCAGAAATTGAAAATCATGCAATTTAATCATTATTCCAAGCCTAACCAAAATTCTAATATAACTTTTACAGCACATGTATTCTCAAAATTTTAGAATTTTCCATGGTTTTACTATTTTTCAATTTAGTCCCTAAATCAAATTTCCATCAAATTTCCCTTTATAAAAGTTGTTTATCTATCAACAACTTTTCATTTTCTACCATAAAATTTTAAAATTCAGCATGTTCATCCATGGAAAATTTTCTATACTTTAATATCTATTCAAATTAACCCCCAAATAGAGAAATTAAGCTTTCTCGATCTCAAAAATATAAAAATTACTAAAAACGGGACATAGGAACTTACCAATTTATGCCTTGAAAGCTTGTTTTCGCTTCCCTAGGGTTTCGATGGAAATATTTGGGGAAGATGATATGAAAATAAGATGATATTCCATTTAATTAATTATCATCTTTTAATTTTTCTCATTTCCAATTTAGTCCTTAGCCTTTTCTAATTTTTCCATGGATGATTCACCAAAAATATCTACATATTTTTCATCAATGGTCTAATTACCATTTAAGTACCTCAAGTTTTGAATTCCATAACTATTTAATCCTTATGGCTACTAGAATTCAAATTTAACATTTTATGTAATTTAGTCCTTTCTACAATTAAGCACCTAATTGATAAAATTTTCTTATCAAAATTCTCATACAATCTTTCTACCACATACTAATCATTTCATAATGTTAAAATATTTTATCTTTTCGGCTCAAATTTGTGGTTACGAAACCACTATTCTGACTTCACTAAAATTGGGTTGTTACAACTCTCCCCCCTTAAGGATTTTTGTCCTCGAAAATCTTACCAGTAAAGAGATTAGGGTACTGCTTTCTCATGGTATCCTCTGGCTTCCAAGTAGTTTCTTCGATTCCATGTTTTTGCCAATGAAATTTTACCAAAGCCACCTTTTTATTTCTCAAATCTTTTGTTTCCTATGCTAGATTCTTTACCTGTTCTTCAGTATTTGTCATATCAGGCTGAATCTCAACTTCTATCAGAGAAATAACATGTGAAGGATCTAATAGATACAGTCGTAACACTGATACATGAAAGACATTATGGATTTTATCAAGCTCTGGTGGCAATGCTAATCTATAAGCAACCAGTCCAATTCTTTCAATAATTTTATAAGGCCTGATAAATCTTGGACTCAATTTTTCCTTCCAACCAAATCGAAGAACTTTCTTCCAAGATGATCCTTTTAAGAATACCTTATCAACAACTTCAAATTCTATTTCTTTTCTTTTGAGGTCGGCATAAGACTTTTGTCTATCAGAGGCTGCTTTCAAACTATCTCAAATCACCTTTACCTTTTCTTCTGTTTTCTGAATTAAATCAACTCCAAGAATCTTCTTTTCACTAAGCTCTATCCAATACAATGGTGTTCTACATTTCGACCATACAGAGCTTCATATAGTGCCATTTTAATACTGGACTGAAAACTATTGTTATAAGCAAATTCAATCAAAGGTAAATATTTTCCCCAATTACCTTCAAATTCAAGTATACAACACCGTAACATATCCTCCAAAATCTGTATAACACGTTCAGATTGACCATCTATTTGAGGATGAAATGCAGTACAGAAATGCAACCGTGTACCCAGTGCTTCTTGTAATTTATTCCAAAATCTGGATGTAAACCGGGGATCTTTATCAGAAATAATAGAAACTGGCACCCCATGTAATCTAATAATTTCATAGACATATAATCCAACCAATTTATCTAAAGAAAAATCCAAACGTACCGGTATAAAGTGTGCAGACTTTGTCAACTGGTCGACAATCACCCAAATAGAATCTTTCTTCCTCGGAATCAATGGTAATCCCGATACAAAATCCATTGTAATTCTTTCCCATTTCCACTCGGGTATAACAACTGGCTGTAATAACCCCGAAGGCACCTGATGCTCAGCTTTCACTTGTTGACATATCAAGCATTTGGATACTAATTCAGAAATATCTCTTTTCATTCCTGGCCACCAGTACATCTTTTTCAAATTACTGTACATTTTATTACTACTGGGATGAACAGACATTGTACAATTGTGGGCTTCCTATAAAATTTTCTGTACCAACTTTGAATTCTTTGGCACACACAATCTATCTCTAAAGAATAAACAACCATCAGATCCAATCTGAAATTCTGAATCAGGATTCAATTCACATTGTTCCCGTTTTGCTTGTAAATCAACATCATTTTTCTGGGCTTCAAAAATTTGTTGCAAAAATAATGGTCTAACTTTCAATTCAGCCACAATAGAACCATCATCAAAAATAGACAACCGGGTATTCATAGCTCGTAAAGAAAATAAAGATTTTCTGCTCAAAGCATCAACAACAATATTGGCTTTACCCGGATGATAATCAATCACAAGATCATAATCTTTTAACAGTTCAAGCCACCTGCGTTGTCTTAAGTTCAAGTCTTTCTGTGACATCAAATACTTCAGACTCTTGTGATCAGTGAAGATATGACATTTTTCACCATATAAATAATGTCACCAAATTTTTAATGCAAACACAATAGCTGCTAATTCAAGATCATGTATCGGGTAATTCTTTTCATGTGGTTTTAGTTGTCTTTGAAGCATAGGCAATTACTTTACCTTCTTGCATCAAAACACAACCTAAACCATTTAAAGATGCATCACTATATATCACAAATTCCTTACCCAATTCAGGCTGTACCAACACAGGTGCTTCAGTTAATAAAGCTTTTAACCTGTCAAAAATTTGTTGACATTTATCATTCCACTCGAACTTCACATCTTTCTGCAACAGTCAAGTCACCAGAGAGGCTATCATCGAAAACCCTTTAACAAATCTCCGATAATATCCAGCTAAACCCAGAAAACTTCTAACTTCTGACACACTCTTTGGTGTATTCCAATTGACAATTGCTGAAATTTTACTCAGGTCTACCTTGATACCTTCAGCAATATAATATGTCCAAGAAATCTAACTTCCCGTAGCCAAAATTCACATTTACTGAACTTGGCATACAACTGTTTCTCCCGTAGAGTTTGTAATACAATTCTCAGATGATCAGCATGCTCTTTTTCATCTCGGGAATAGACTAAAATATCATTAATGAATACCACCACAAACCTGTTTAGGTACGGTCTGAAAATTCTATTTATCAGATCCATAAACACTGTCGGTGCATTAGTCAGCCCAAATGGCATCACTAAAAACTCATAGTGGCCATACCTGGTTCTAAAAGTTATTTTTGGAACATCTAAGTCCTTTACCCATAACTAATAATAACCCGAGCGAAGATCAATTTTTGAAAATCAGATAGCCTTTTAACTGATCAAATAAGTCATCTATTCGAGGAAACGGGTACTTATTCTTTATTGTAACTTTATTCAGCTGCATGTAATCAATACATAACCTCAGAGATCTATCTTTCTTCTTCACAAATAAAACCGGTGCACCCCAAGCTGAGAAACTGAGTCGAGCAAAGCCTCTGACAATTAATTCTTGTAATTGTGCTTTCATCTCTTTCAACTTAGCAGGATCCATTCTGTAAGGTGCTATTGATACTGGTGTTGTTCCTGGAATAAGGTCTATAGAAAACTCCACTTCTCTTATAGGTGGCAAAACAGGTAATTCTTCCGGAAACACATCTGGAAATTCATACACTACCGGCACTAACTGAATCTTTGACTCAGTTACCTTTGTGTCCAACACATAAGCAAGATAAGCGTCATATCCCTTTCTAATACATTTTTGTTGTGTTATTGCTAAAATCACATTAGATAACCCATCTAATCTATTAAATTCAACATGGAGTAACTCACCACTCTGACATTTCAACACAATGTATTTCTGTTTACAATTCACTATTGCATCATGCTGGGTTAACCAGTCCATTCCCAAAATTACATCAAACTCATCAAAAGGTAGTAACATCAAATCAGCTAAGAAGAATTTACCCTTTACATCAATGGACAATCTTTACAAACTTTATCCACCATCACACATTAACCTAGAGGATTTGAAACTTCCACCACAAATTCAGTGAATTCAATCGGTAAATTTTTAACATTTACTAATTTTATACATATATATGAGTGTGTGGAATCAAGATCAATTAAAGCAATAATACAGTGCCAAGTAAAGAAAATGTACCAGTAATGATGTCTAGGGCAGAGGCATCCTCTCTTGCATGTATAGCATAGGTTATTATCGGTGCTCGTGCTTCAGATTTAACTTTGAATCTTTTGTAGCACTTCGGCTACCACCAATATTTGCAGGGTGTCGAGGTGGTCTACCTCTAGAGACAGTATTACTCAACTTTGGAATAGTTTGACCTCTTTTTCCCTCTCTCCGAACAATCTCTAAGAAAATGATCAAAAGAACCACATCGGTAGCAAACCCCAATTTTTAGACGACATTCCACAAAATGTAATTTATTGCAGTAGTTACATTTCGGCTTTGGATTTCCAACACTTCCAACACTGGTTACTGATGGGGACGATGATCTTGGGTTAAAGCGTTGAGAACCCCGCTCTTTTTCAAAATATCTAACAGATACGGTAAAACGATCTTGATATCTCTTTAATTTCTTTGAAATAGATGATTGGGATTTTTCCATAGATCTCTTACCAGAAACCCGAGCTTCTCTTTCATCTTGTTTCTTTTCTTTTCTTAATTCTTTTGCTTTTAATGCTCGGTCAGCCAGTACTGCAAATTCTCTTATTTCAAGAATACAAATCAACTATTTAATATTTTCATTCAGCCCTTCTTCAAATCGTTTGCCCATTTCAGCCTCAGTCTGAACCCATTATTGAGCATATTTACTCAATCGAACAAATTCCCGTTCATATTCTGGCACTGTCATGTTCCCCTGTTTAAGTTCTAAGAATTATTTTCTTTTCTGGTCCAATAATCTCTGACTTATATATTTCTTTCTAAATTCTGTTTGAAAGAACTCCCATGTAATGTTTTCTTTTGGAGCGATAGAATTTATAATTTTCCACCAATAATAGGTTGTGTCCTTGAATAAAGAAACTACACATTTCAAACAATTGGCTGGTGAACAAGACAATTCATGTAATACCCATATAGTATTCTCCAGCAAAAATTTAGCCTTTTCTGTATCATCAACTGTAGTAGCTCTGAATTCCTCAGCCCTATATTTTTTGATTTTATCAACCGGAGCCTTACCAATTTTAACTGATTCAATACCCTATGGTGTCTCAGAAATTGGTTAAAGAGCAAGTGGGGGAGGTTGCTGAACAACAGGAATTGTTCTTATATATTCTGTAAACTATTCATTTATCATTTGAAAGAATGCAGCTTTACCCACATCATTTCAGCCTTTAGACTCGGGCCTTCTACTACTAGACATAGCTCTTTGTACGGAAGCTTGAGCAGTACTTTCAGCTTCCTTAGAATCAGCTCTAAGACATTTACTATAGGAAAAATACGTTTAAAAATGGTCAAGAGATACCACACTATCACAATTATATAATGGCATGTATAGTTCAATTCATACATGCTACGTTAGTCGAGAATTGACTAAACCGTAGCTTTGATACCAATAATTTTAACACCCTTAACCCGTATCCATCGCCGGAACATAATTACAAAGTATTATCGAAATTATTCAGAACATTTTCAGATAAATCATATAAATAACTATTCATTACTCGATTTTGTTAAGAACGTCCCTTAAATGGATCCTCGAGGCCCAATACGAGCATTAAAATCGAGTTGGGACTTATTCGGAACCTCTAAGAATTTTTCGCAAAATTTTAAACTATTTCTGTGGTGCAGGGCTCACACGCCCGTGCCTTAGGCCGTGTCCAATTTAGGTTGCTCTCTAACTTGCACCACACAGCCATGCTACACGCCCGTGTGCTAGGCTATGTGGTTAATTCATTTAATTTGAATTAGGTGCAGGCTTCACACGGCCATGACACACACCCGTGTTCAAGGCCGTGTCACCCACACAGTTGAGACACAGCCTGTGTCTCCTCCCGTGTGCTCAATTCTGAGCATTCTATTTTGAAATTTTTAAATATAGGGACACACGGTCGGACCACATGCCCATATACCAGATGTGTGTCACACACGATGTAGACACACCCGTGTGTCTACCCATGTGGACAAAATAAGCCCATTTTCTAGCCTCATTTCTCACCCAAATTTTCCATTTTTCCTGCACCAACACTTACAAGTATAATCCAACCAATTACAAGTATAATTCAACTATAACATATATCAAAACATAATTTATTAGCCATTCCAATGGCTAAGTTTCATTCATCATTTGCACACCATCATTTGATTTAGTTAGCCTATATATGCCATTAACAAAATAAGATTTTCATTTATACCAAAATGATAGACTGATAATGTAATGATTTGCTCCGACCAATCTCCAACCTTTACGACCTTTGAGCACTATAAAATTGGGAAAATAAAACCTAGTAAGCATATTATGCTTAGTAAGCTCGTATAACAAAAATTAAACTTACCATTACATTCAATATATTAACCATACAAAACATGCTTTCCAATTATTTTGTAATTTACATATTCACACATACTCAACCAACAAGTTAGTCATAATATATCAATATGCATAGATGAGCTCATCATGCTAGATTCACATTCCATCTTATGTTTCTCATATTACAATATACACTTTATCTGTTAAATCTTTGAGTTTCTGATGGATATTTCAAGTAGTACACTCGAGGTATACAATTCATGTCTAGTAGCACCTTATAGGTACACTCTTGAGCCACATATTAGACAACAGAATTACTAGTCCAGGCTAAATTCTAGCTGTTGCATATAATCTAAGGGCTTTGTCAGATTATCAATCCAAGCTAAATCCTTTATATGACAAAGAATTCCCTATAGAGTTCATTTTGGATTACCAGTCCAGGCTAAATCCAGTCAATTAGGATTACCAGTCCAGGCTAAATCCTAATTGAAACATATGCTCGAGAGACTCATTTCGGATTACCCGTCCGGGCTAAATCCATTCTGCAACACATGCAGTTTTATCAGGGAAATCGCATTTATCTATTGGAATTCAATATTCATACGGAATTTTACCCTTTATCAATAAATTTTCCATCATATACCATTCCATCCATTAAAATTTTCATACACTTCATACATACAATTTCATACAACATATTTAATGTAATATAGCATTCAAAACATTGCATTTTTATGCTCATTTAGGTTATACGAACTTACCTTGATATTTGTTCGTAACTAAAATCTACTAATCCGAAATCTTTTCCTTTCCTCGATCTAGCTCTTTGTTTGGTACTTCCGGATCTATATAAATGAGTTTAATCATCAATTCAATCCATTTCATATTCTATTGGACTCAATTTACAATCTAGGCAAAAGTACCATTTTCCCCCTATACTTTTGATTAATTCCAATTTCGTCCCTAGGCTCAGAAATTGAAATTCATGCAATTTAATCCTTATTCCAAGCCTAACCAAAATTCCAATATAACTTTTACAGCACATGTATTCTCAAAATTTCAAAATTTTCCATGGGCTTTACCATTTTTCAATTTAGTCCCTAAATCAAATTTCCATCAAATTTTCCTTTGTAAAAGTTGTTTATCTATCAACAACTTTTCATTTTCTACCATAAACTTTTAAATTTCAGCATGTTCATCCATGGAAAATTTTCTATACTTTGATATCTATTCAAATTAACCTCCCAAATAGAGAAATTAAGCTTTCCCGATCTCAAAAATATAAAAATTACTAAAAACAGGACATAGGAACTTACCAATTTATGCATTGAAAGCTTGTTTTCTCTTTCCTAGGGATTCCATGGAAATATTTGGGGAAGATGATATGAAAATAAGATGATATTCTATTTAATTAATTATCATCTTTTAATTTTTCTCATTTCCAATTTAGTCCTTAGCCTTTTCTAATTTTTCCATGGATGATTTACCAAAAATATCTACATATTTTTCATCAATGGTCTAATTACCATTTAAGGACCTCAAGTTTTGAATTCCATAGCTATTTAATCCTTATAGCTACTAGAATTTAAATTTGACATTTTATGCAATTTAGTCCTTTCTACAATTAAGCACCTAATTGATAAAATTTTCTTATCAAAATTCTCATGCAATCTTTCTACCACATTACTAATCATTTCATAATATTAAAATATTTTATCTTTTCGACTCGGATTTGTGGTTACAAACCACTGTTCCGACTTCACTGAAATTGGGCTGTTACAATTTGGATGCTCGATTGAAAGCTGTTATTGTACACAAATTCAGCCAAGGGTAGATAACGTTCCCAACCTAATTCAAAATCAATTACAAAAGCTCGAAGCATATTTTCCAGTATCTGAATAATTTGCACAGACTGTCCATACATCTACGAGTGAAAAGCCATGCTAAAATTAAGTCTCGTACAAAGTGCTTCATACAGTTGTTTCCAAAACCTTGATGTGAATTGGGGATCCTAATTCGAAATAATTGACATTGGCACTCCATACAATCTAACAATTTTTTGAATGTATACATCAGCTAACTTCGGAAGTGACCAGTCAGTTCTAACGACAATAAAATGAGTCGATTTTGTAAATCGATCAACTATCACCCAAACAACATTTTTCTTACTCAAAGATAACGGTAACCCGATTATGAAATCCATCGTTACGCTCTCCTATTTCCATTCAGGGATCTAAATAGGCTGAAGTAGTCCGATGGAAACTTGATGTTCTGCCATAACCCATTTATAAGTTAGACATTTATCCACAAATACAACTCTCAAAGGTCACGATACATTTTCCCTTTTCATGTGGGGCCACCAATACAACTCTCAAAGGTC
Organism: Gossypium rotundifolium; assembly: GCA_025506655.1. Classification (NCBI taxonomy): domain Eukaryota; kingdom Viridiplantae; phylum Streptophyta; class Magnoliopsida; order Malvales; family Malvaceae; genus Gossypium; species Gossypium rotundifolium. Next base: position 31,184,905 of record CP106727.1, on the reverse strand, counting down.
ACAATACATATTCCAATCGAGCATATTGAACAATTTTTCTCTTTACAACCAACTTGTCATCCATTAACTGTGTTTCTCTAATCTGATCTAATAACATTGGTTTGACTTTCAACTCAGTTAGTAATCTGCCATCACTATTAATGCTGAGTTGAGCGAACATTGCTCGTAACTCCAGTATAGTCTTTTTACTCAACACGTCTGCTACTACATTAGCTTTACCAGGGTGGTAATCGATAACACAATCATAATCTTTCAAAAGCTCGACCCAACGACGTTGTCTTAAATTCAAATCCTTTTAAATTAGGAGGTATTTAAGACTTTTTTTATCAGTGAAAATATTACACTTTTCACCATACAAATAATGTCTCCAAATTTTTAGAGCAAAGACTATAGCGACTAGCTCTAAATCGTGCGTCGAATAATTACGTTCATGCATTTTTAGCTGTTGGGATGCATACATAATTAATTTTCCCTCTTGCATCGAAATATAGCCTAAACCACTCAACGAGGTATCACTATATACCACAAATTCTTTTCCCGATTCTGGTAAAGTTAGAATTAGCGCCTCAGTCAACATCCATTTTAGTTTCTCAAAACTTTCCTAGCACCATTAGCTACAAATGAACTAAACATTCTTTTGCAATAGTTTTTCATTTACAAAGCTATCTTTGAAAATCTTCTATCAAATCATCAGTAGTAACCATCTAAACCAAGGAAACTACAAACTTCAGACACAATCCTCAATGCTCCCCACTGCAAAATAGTCTCAATCTTTTTAGATCAATGCGGATCCCGTATGTGAAAATGACATGCCCCAGAAATACAACTTCAAGTAGCCAAAACTCGCATTTACTCAGCTTCCCGTAAAGTTGTTTCTCTCACAAAACTTGTAGAACAATTTTGAGATTTTGCTCATAATGAACCTCTGTTTTCGAATAGATTAGAATGTTTTCAATATACTACTACAATTTGATCCAAGTAAGGTTGAAAAATGTGATTAATGAGATCCATGAATGTCGCAAGAGCATTTGTCAACCCAAATGGCTGATAAGAACCCGATCTCAAACTAATTTTGGAAAATATTTAAGTCATTGATACGAGGTAGAGGATACCAATTCTTAATTGTCAACTTGTTCAATTGCTGATAGTCAATACAAAGAGGCATCGCGCCATCTTTCTTCTTAACGAATAATACTAGAGCTCCCTAGGGTGATATACTAGGGCGTATATAACCACGTTCCATTAAATCTTGCAATTGGACCTTCAGTTCTTTCAACTCTGTCAGCGTCATACGATAAGAGGATATCGACATCGGATTTGTACTAGGGAACACTTTGATTGAAAATTCAACATCCCGATCAAGTGGTAATCTCGACAATTTCTCAAGAAACATATCGAAAAATTCACATACAATTTGAATTTTACCGATTTTACTATCCCCAACCTTTAAGTTAATAACATAAGCTAGAAAAGCTTCTCAACCTTGCTTCAATAATTTATTGGCTCTAATCGACAAGATAATCTGAGTTAAACCACTCGTTTTAATATCATTAACCTCTATAAACTCACTATTCGAACCCTAAACTAAAAACCTCTTTTTTCAATAGTCAAGAATCACTCCACGTTCGATTAATCAATCCATACCCAAGATTACGTCAAAATCACCAAAAGGCATGATTAATAAATCTACTGGAAACGTCAAATTTTGTCTTTTTTTAGTGGGCATCGTTTACAGACTTGATCCACCAACATTGTTTGATCTAACAGACATGATAAAAACATAGCTACTCTTAACATCTCAAATTTCATACTCCCAGATTTGACCAGATCAGTATTAACATATGAATGAGAAGAATTAGATCTATCAAAGTATAAACAGGTGCAGAGAATAACAGAAAAATACATGCTATAACATCAATAGCATCTCCCTCATCACGTGTCCAGACAACATAAGCACAAGTTGGCGCTTTGACCTCAAGTTGATGAGCAACTATTTCATTCCATTTTCTTAATCCACTCCTCAAAATTGATCCACCTCTATTGGACCCTCGACCCCTAACTATTGAGGCAACTCTCTTTGAAACATAAAGTGTATCATTTTCGTTCTTCGGGCACTCACGAGCAAAATGTTCTAGTGATCCACATCGAAAGCAACCCTTTGTCAATTTCAACATTTTCCCCAATGTTTCTTCCCACAATGTTCACAACTCGGCACCTCCGAGGGTCTATTCGGTCCTTTCACATTGGCAACAAAAATTGTAGGTTGATGATCTCGCACTCTGTTTAATGTAGCTGATCTTGCAACTATATTCCCATGTTTCCGAGTCTCTTTGCTTCATTTTGGTATTGAATATGAACTAGTAGTCCCGAAATGTTTCCCATAACACAAGAAGGTTCAAATTTCTTGCTTAATCCCAAAGATTACTCTACCTTTTTTTCCCATTCAGACAGATCAGCAAACTCCTTAATCTCTAATGTAAGTAATTGAGTTTTTATTTCATCCAGCATTACATGTAGGAAGCGTTTATAGCTTGCTTCTTCAATAGGAACAAGTTCCATCGCATACTTGCTAAGTCGCATATACTCTCATTCATAATCTACCACAGATAAATCTTCTTGCTTCAACAAAAAAATTCTTGTTTTCTATCTTCAAGATATAGTTCTTTGACATTCTTATTTTGAAACTCAGTTTGAAAGAACTTCCAATCTATAGCTTCCACAAAAAGAGTCATGTAATAATTTACCAACATGTATAGGCTTCCCATTATAGTAGTGAAACAACACAGATAACACTCTCTCGGGAAGTGCACTCTAGTTGTTGAAGAACCTGAGTTGTTGATTCCAACCACATTTCAGCCATTGACGGATCAACTACTTTTAACCCAACAAATTCTGTAGCACCATACCTTCTCAATTCTTTAATGAGAGATCATTTACGCAGATGCGGGCATCATCGAAGGAGTAATTCCCGCTACTTTCTGAAGAGCTTCAACAATAGTATATAGTATATTTGTATCACATTGCCCTTCATTAGTGCCTCTATTGGCACTTGTTTGTTGAGCACCATCTGATTGAATACTCAGTGTTACCGACTCAGTTTCATCTAATTCCTCGATAGTATCATCATCAATATTAATTTCTTGATCTACTACATTATTAAATTCATCCGACATCTTTTAACTATAAAACAGAAATAATTATAATTAGCATCCAAATACCAACTCAATCTCGACTCGACTTTGACATGTACTTCTAGACTCAATTTTGAGCTCAATTTAGTGCAAGAATCGGCTAAACCTATAGCTTTGATATCACTAAATGAAACACTCCTAACCCATCTCTATCCTTGGATTAGGGTTACGGAGTATTACAATAAGATTTTAAACATTTAACATTACATAGAAACAAATATTCTATAAAATTGTAAATAATCAAATCACATTTGATTTATAATAACCATGTAGTTACAAGCTTCAAACCAAGTTTACGGGGCTCTAAAAATAGTTTGGGAACATTCTGGGATCAATTCACAACAAAACAGAAAAATTAGGAAAAGTTGACAACTTTGAAAACAGGGGTACATAGCCCTGTGACATAGCCTGGACCGTGTAGACATTTGAAATCTAGACACATATTCGTGCCCCAACCCATGTGCATATTCAAATTAAGGCCATATAACCATGTCGCAAGCCTTATGCCTAATCGTGTGTGCATTCGATGTTGGGTCACACAGCAGTGTCACTAACCTTGTCCTAGATCGTGTAACAATCTTTTTTAGGACACATGGCCGTGTTGCAGACCGTGTGAAAACTGCACCTGAAAACATTAAGACACATGGTCGTGTGGGGTGACCATGTGTGACACACAGTCGTGTGGCAGCCCGTGACCCAGGCAGTGTGTTCCAAATTTGCTTCAAAAATAAGCCAAACTTTACACCTAACTTGGCCATCAATAAAAAACCTAAAACCAACCTTAACATATCACCAAATACACTTCAAAACAAGTCAAAACATACCAAATAAAAACAACCTAAATGTTAACCAATATACCCTCATTGACACCACATTTCATACATTTAAAAACATGAAATATCATTCACCAAATCACACATAATATATCTAAAAATGCCAAACTCATAAAATATAATCATATTCATCAACAACCTATGTACAAGCATTTGCAGTAGAACAAAATATATGAAAAAAGTTTACAAAGAAACATCATATACAAATAACTTTCTTTAAAAATAACTAAACATCAAAATGACCATTTCATAATATTAACATCCTAGGTACATGCCAATACTCAAAAAGAATACTTCACCAATGTTAAGTCCGGGATTATCAGTAGATGCTAAGTCAACAATCAAAGATACGTACATAACCTGCAAATAGAGGAATGATCAAATACTAAATAAATTTCATTAAACCAAAAGAACTAAACATACACTTAATAGCCATAATTCATGTACTCAAAACATATAATGTTCTTTACCACACACTATATTACAAGAAATATATGTATCAATTCTTAACTCTTCCCATTAAATCTCTTTTTCCAAACTCATTCAATAAATCAATTTTTCATAATCAACAATCATACCAATATTTGAACCCGGTGCTTGACGGATATACTATAGTAATTTTTTGCGCCCAGTGCTAGTCGAATATACTGACAATAATTGTGCCCTGCACTGGTTGGTTAAACAGACAATTTTTATGCCTAATACTGGTTGAATAATTCGACAATAGTTGTGCCTTGCACTAGTCGGATAAACTGACAATGTTTTACGCCCAACGTTGGTTAGATATACCGACAATATCATATGTGTGCCCAACACTGGTTGGTTATGCCAACATTACAAATATTTTAGTGTACCCAGCACTAATCGGTAAAACCAACAAATAAATATGTAATTAATATATCTCCACAATCTCCCATTTCATAAATCAACCATTTGCATCAAATCACTATGATTAACTCTTTGATCTATTCCAGAAACATATATCAACTTCTCATTCATCACTCAACCATTTTGAGCATATGATATACCGTTGAAAAGGTCTCATAGAGTAGAATATGAAACCATAAAATTATGATTCAACTCTCCACCTTTACCTATTGAGAATATGCCTCAAAGTTCTCATAAAAAATACAATTTTTCCAACAATCCCCTACATGAATGAAAATTAATAGTTTTATAACCAAACATTGACTTGATGCCGTGATAGAATTTATGATCGATAGTTGCATAGGATAGTTAGGTATCCACCCTTGAACCTTCCCCTACGAACGTATATTTACTTTACTTGCTAACCAGTAGACGTGATGTCCTTGAACTATTCTACCTTTTGTGCAAACGATGATATACCTCACACAACTCCCTAGCAAGGCTTTAGTTCTTATGGGTATGTTCATATAGCCGTGAACATCTCCTGGTTATGCAAGAGTTTGAGAGAACTATGCCCCAATAGTCTCCTTGAAATGTTCCCATTTCACTCTCACATAGGTGACTTATGTTGTTTGGCTCACCGAAACACACAATGGTCATTAAAAGCATTTCTTAACCTATCATATTTTTAGTCACTGTTTACATCACAAGAATGAACTTGGGATAACTACCCCCATAGTGACCTTACAAGGTCAATGCAATAGTTTATCCCTTTGAACCTAGATATTGGGATCTCCTGAAACACCCCACACCCGGCCCACGAGCCTGAACCGGATCTGGTATGTTCCTAAAGTAAACCGATTTCAAAATCTCTTTCGATACTTAGAGAAAATTGTAAATTTTTGGAAAAACTATTATTTTCAGTTGGGCTTAGATTGGAAACCCATTTATTTGATTTTGTAAGCCCATTTAATTAAATACAACCAATAAAGTTCTTAGCATGAAACTTAACAATAAGCAAACATAAAGTATAATCCACTTGGGCCTTAAGGCCTTATTACATCAAGTAAAACCCAAAATAGGATAAAAGCAACTAAAAATAAAATTTAAGTCCGAACTAATTGAAATTTTCCTCATGTAGCATGGCCACCTCATGGTCCACCTACCTATCAAATCACCGCTCATCACACGAAAAATAATTCCCACAATGGGGTGAGTCAAGACTCAATGTGTACACAATACTATCAATCAATAAATCGGGCATTCATGATTAAATCATCAAGTCCATATAATAATGAAATTATGATGCAACCCAAACCCAATCCTAATGGTCCATCCGCTACTCTCCACCCGTACCTGCCATTCACACCGTGGGGACTACTAAGTCAACCCTCCATCCGCTACTCTCCACGTTGTGTCATTAGACACTATAATCAAATTTAAACGTTGTGTCATTTGACACTATTGTAATCGAAGTTACCAAAATTTCGCAATGTGACCGTAGTCAACATTTTTCGTTGGTGAGACCGAAGTCAACACCTTCGTTGGTGAGACCGTAGTCAACACCTGTTCTCCCCCTTTCACATAAATCCCGAATGCCCCAAAACATATATATATAGCATAACTTAATTTCATGTTCATATCCATATATTCGCATGTTATTAAATAACATTTTTCACAATCCTATCGGAAGTAGGAAACGTACCTGGGTACTTTTGCCACATTTGTGGTACATAGCCACATTCACATTATTATTCACATCATATATTAAAATATTTAGCCATACAATATCGAAGGATAGTAAGGGTACACACCTGATTTGTTTAGCGATTCCTTGAGATTCCGAAAAGCTAGATCTAAAGTTTAGATCCTTAGTCCCTACATTTGATTCATCCTTTATTACTTAGCATAAATTCTATTTGGCTATGATATCCAAATCCTAGTAGGATTTGTAAAAGAAACTCACCTTTGCCGATTTGGTGTTTACACAAATCCCGAAAAACTTCATTTTTCCTTTACTTGTTGTTCGGCCAACCTTAAAACTTCACAAAAATTAGTTTTCGGTTTTCTAATACTTATGGATCTAATCTAGGTAATCTCATGAACCTTGGCCGAATGTTTTAGTGGCTTACCTTAGAGATTCCAAATCTCGAAAGTTCCCTTTTTGTCTTGAATATCTGTCGAAATCCCTAAAGATCATAGGTTAGATCTGATCTAACTTTAAATAGTTGCAATTGGCCTTTGACCGAATATGTCTTACCTTAATTCCTTGATTTTGAAATCCCGAAACTCCCTCCTTTTGTATTCGGCCATGAGACATAGAAAAGGTTATTTCCTTGTTCTTGATTAAAAGATTTAGAAGAACAAAAATTAATTGTTCTTACCTTAGATCCTTGCTCTTTATAATTGATGATGGTAGAAACCTAAGTGATCATGGTGGATTCGGCCATGAACAAGAATGGGGATTAGTATCTTGATTTTGGTAAAAAGAAAAGAATAGAAGTTGACTAATCACAGATCTTACCCTTTTTGTTGTTGTGAATGATTTCTCCTTTACTTAGAATCGACAGGGATTCGGCTTTGATAGTAGAAACAGAGGAAAAGAGAAGAAAAGAAGATGGTATTTTGTTCAAGGAGAATTGGCAAAGGGAGGAGAAGAAAGCTATGAAAATTTCGCACACACTAGGAAAGATGAGAGAATGGCCTTGATTTTCCTCTTTAACTGAAATTGATATCCCAAGAGTCCTTGACTTGGCCACCACTCCCCACAAGTGATAATATTAACATTTAATTATCACTTTAATTAAATTAGAGTACTTTATCCATCCTTTATCTCCTTATTTATTTTATTAAAAGAAATTCATTTACTTAACACTTAATTAAACGAGTTTTAACCGAAGTGAAATTCCTCTTATTCAACATGCTTGTGCCGTCCCACCTCCTAGCCTTGGAAGCAAAATAAGGCCTTCATTATTTGCTTCTGGATGTCTCAAACTCGAGCCCAAAAGCCTCTTGTATTTGGGCCATTTCCTAAGGCCTTAGGTGGCATCTTGAGCCACATTTCCAAGTCCGTTATTGGGTCGATTTCATGTACTTATATTCTTGGGGTCCTTGGCCCTAAGTTCCCCTTGGGCTCTTAAATTGACATTCGGGGTCAATTTTAAGTTTCCTAAAATTTTCATGGCTCAGTAACTTGCCATTTTCTTACATCCTCGGGTTTCCAAAATGTTCAAGTTTCCAAAATGTTCAAGTTTCCAAAATGTTCGAGTTTCCAAAATGTTTAGGTTTCCAAAATGTTCAAGTTTCCAAAATATTCAGGTTTCCCAAAATGTCCAAGTTTCCAAAATGTTTAAGTTTCGAAATGTCTAAGTTTCCAAAATGTCTAAGTTTCCAAAATGTCCATTTCCATTTCCATTTTCATTTTCATTTCCATTTTCATTTCCATCTCCATTTTCATTTCCATTTTCATGCATTTCTAGGTTTCCAAAAGTATCAAAATTTATTCATAGTACTTGTAACTTGTCATTTCATACAATTAAACCGAAATGCATAGGCCCTATTCGAGATGTTACGCTTCTACCCTTAAAAATAATTTCGTCCTCGAAATTACTTACTATCGTTCATCCGTATGGTCTAACTCACCACACTACGCTATTGTTTGCAAGACTCGATCTTAAAGAACTATCTTACTTTCTAGGCACATTCTCTAAGTTCACAATCAAGGTTCCATATACTTCATTAGCAACATAAGATCGAACTAATCTTATAGCGAGAAAAGTAATGAAGTATAATCCATAAATAAGAAACTTACTTGTTGTCTCGTGCTGCGCGTCACTATCCTCGCGACTGACGGTATCGCATAAACTAATCTTGGTCGCCTTGCTTCGAACCTTCAACATCTCCGCTTGGTGCTCCACGACCTTGGCGGAACCATTACCTCATTACTCGAACCACGACCCGTTGAGGTCATGGTCCACCTCTACCGGTGCAGCTAGCATTCGAACTACCGGTGGCTCTCATCGATTATTTGGGACAATCCCTAAACATATGGTCCTTGGACCCACACCTAAAACATGCTCCTATCTTTTCCAACACTCCCTAGATGCCTCTTTCCACAATACTCACAAGGATGAATCGCCACTGCATGTACGACTTGTTGATCCTTGGGCCCATCAGTTCTAGGCCTCTTATTCCCCGATGATCCAAAACCTCTTTCCGGCCTATTTCGATCAGTGTTCTGCTTGATGGAATCCTTAATTCCCTCGGCCACTTTAGCCTTATCCACCAAAGCAGAGAATTCCCGCTCTTGATGCGGTGCTATCAACAGTCTTAGATCATTCCTCAGTCCGTCCTCAAAACGGACACGGCGTTCATGCTTTCGATTGCCACTACCCTCGAGCATAGCGGCTCAATCTCAAAATTCGCCTCATACTCTGCGACGGACTTACTCCTTGTACCAACCTTAGCCTTCCTGCAATTTTAAACCGAGACCAATCCACATCAACCAATCCAATTCAACATATTTTCATAATAGATTCATGTAATTTTTATAAGATAACATCAACACATACTAAACCAAGGTTTGCTAGCCATATCAATGGTGGACCTTACATTCATTTCATATTAACATTTATTTTATTAGCCTATACATGCCATTCATTTCCAAACTAAAGATTCTTTAAGTACCGAAATCTGGGGTTGATAGTGTGATGAGTCTCCCACCGATCCGACCTCAGAGCTCTTAACACTACAAAGCAGGGAAAAAGGAAATAGGGTAAGCACTTTGTGCTTAGTAAGTCCATGAAACAAGAATTATACTTACCAAATATTTTCAATACAAGCAATAAACACTCATATATCCATTCAATGCATTATTACCCTAACATTCACAAACTCAACATTCAAGTCAGTTCAATAATTTCCATATATCAATAATACAAATACTATGATTGATGAGCTCATCAATACCATGATTTTCATTTCTTTGTTATATTTCCATATTTATCCCGTTGAATTACTCGAATTTCGATGGATTTTCGAAGTACACTTTAAGTGTACAATCCAGTCCGTCAATTCATGTTCATGTGCACATTTCCATTTCAGAGAGCACACTCCTTGAACCTCATCCTTACATGGGATTACGGTCGAGCTAAATCCTATAATATAAACTCATAGAGTATTGTCGGGATTACCAGTCCAGGCTAAATCCCCTGCAACGACAATTACTCTAATGAGCTTGGATCTGAATTACAGTCCGAAGCTAAATTGACCCTAATTCGGATTACCCGTCTGGCTAAATCCATTTTCCACATATTCTTGGAGGGCTATATCAGATAGGATCACCCGTCAGCTACATCCTTTTACCATCAATTCCTTTTCGAGATCCATCGAATTTTCCTTTCATTCAACCGGATTTCTTTCCTTTTATCAAATATATCAATGTATCATCAATCTTCATACAATGCTAGAAAAGCCTTCCTCTCGCTCATCTCAGATACTGGTTCCCACATATTTCTTCCGAAAGGCCTCTTTAACAAATTCCCGTGTCGATTTTCACTATGGTACCATCACGAGCAGTCAACCACCATTGATCGCCTCATCGCGAATAACGCCACCATCCCTTTCAACTTTTCCTCCGAGTCAAATCAAGCTCATCCATGATCGCTCCGTTGCTTCTAACCAAGATCACTCGGTATCTTGGGTGCCACATGGATACTCCTCAAACATTTTCGCTCTATTAGCTCGAGCCGTTCAAGTACCGACTTTCGATTTCCTCTATTTCCTCCTCTGCACGGCCACCAATTCCAAAACTTCATGAGCGACTGCGACCGACCTCTTCCCGTTGAGCCTGTTTGCTCAACATTAACAGTGGGGTGGTGGTGGCGGTGGCATCTCATTGTCGGACCCTTGACCCGACCTAACGGGTTCCGACACGGTCATCCTTCCTCTTCCTCGACCACGACAACCACGTCCTCTAGAGCTCATTTTCTAGCGTCGGTATCTGATTAAGAAATTTTATGGATTAGTTATTTGTTCCACTTATTTATCAACGAAGGAGTTTTATGAAAAGGGATTTTAGAGTGGTTCTTTCGTATCATACAAACACACAGTCTTTTCTATTCATTCCATTCATCCATCAAACAAATATGAACTTCCGTTCATTCAGAGAAACGTTGTAGTTTTTGTTGTTTGTTGTTGTTTTCCACTACCCGGGGGTATTTTCGTAGTTTTGTCCTACAGGGTATTTTCGTAATTTTTCCGAAGAAAAATGTTTCTTGGTGTTTTTGTCAAAAAGTATTTTGAAGATTTCGAAGTCTTGGTAATTTTGGAAAAATTTCAAAATTTGGGGTAGTTCGGTAATTTTCGACCTCGAGGGTATTTTGGTAATTTTTCACAAATCTTGGTAAATTTGAAAATTTTAATAAATTTTGGGGTATTTCAAAGTTGTAAAACTTTGAGGTTCTTTTCAAAGTTGTTCTTTCAAAGATGGGGATGTTGCAAAATTTGAAAATTAGGGCCATTTTGGTAATTTTGTAAGTTAGGGCAATTTTGTAATTTTTCCCAAAATCATGGTATTTTGGTATTTTACAAATTAGGGTTTTGAATGTTTATGAAATCATGAAATTTTGGTAAAGTTGTTGAGTAGTTGAACATTTTACAAACCGGGGCATTTTGGTAATTTTATTTGCTAAGGGCATTTTTGTAATTTTAAAATCGGGAGTTTTTCAGAAATGTTGTAAAAATAATTTTCTCAGATTTTAAAAGGAAGTTTTAAAAGTTTGGAAAAACTAGGGTTCGTTGTTTTGTTCTCTTTTTTTTTAAACATGGCTAGTTCCTTTGGGTTTTAGTCATTATGTTTAGCCTATGACCGAGCCCTCTTGGTCGTGGTGAACAAAGCTACGCACTGCGGGATTCGTGTGGAGAGGAGGTGAGTCACGGATTGCTTAAATACCAAGCTCCCACCGAAACCATTCCTAGACATGCGCAGAGGTTGCCACACCATCGAGCCTCTCGAGTTAGGGTGAACCGAAGCTACGCACCAGGTAGGATTCCTGCGAAGAGGAGGTGAGTCACTAGGACTGCTTAAATACCAAGCTCTTCCGGATCCAATCCTAGACATGCGTACAAGGGTTACCACACCCTAGCTCAATGACTTAGCCATAGGTTTGTTTAGTGCCTTAAGTCTTATGTACTTGTGTTTGAGTAGTCTAATCCTAGGGTTCAAGTTCCTATCATCTATTCTACGTTCCATGCCTTTTCTACCCTTATATAAATCACAGAATCACACATATAGTTAGGGTACTTACACGGTGGATCAATGGTCGAGACTTAGGGCCATGCCAAAAGCCCGCTTAAAATAAATCATTTGGCTCGCTTTGAAAGCGTTTTGGGCTCGAGCCTGTGCCGAGAGTTTAAAACACAGCTCGATACCAAATCGAAACACCCACCCGGCCACGAGCCCGAACAGGATCTGGTATGTTCCTAAAGTAAACCGATTTCAAAATCTCTTTCGATACTTAGAGAAAATTGTAAATTTTTGGAAAAACTATTATTTTCAGTTGGGCTTAGATTGGAAACCCATTTATTTGATTTTGTAAGCCCATTTAATTAAATACAACCAATAAAGTTCTTAGCATGAAACTTAACAATAAGCAAACATAAAGTATAATCCACTGGGCCTTAAGGCCTTATTACATCAAGTAAAACCCAAAATAGGATAAAAGCAACTAAAAATAAAATTTAAGTCCGAACTAATTGAAATTTTCCTCATGTAGCATGGCCACCTCATGGTCCACCGGCCCGGTCCGTCACTGCTCATCACCTGAAAAATAATTCCCACAATGGGGTGAGTCAACAGACTCAATGTGCACACAATACTATCAATCAATAAATCAGGCATTCATGATTAAATCATCAAGTCCATATAATAATGAAATTATGATGCAACCCAAACCCAATCCTAATGGTCCATCCGCTACTCTCCACCGCACCTTCCATTCACACCGTGGGACTACTAAGTCAACCCTCCATCCGCTTACTCTCCACGTTGTGTCATTAGACACTATAATCAAATTTAAACGTTGTGTCATTTGACACTATTGTAACCGGTTACCAAAATTTCGCAATGTGACCGTAGTCAACATTTTTCGTTGGTGAGACCGAAGTCAACACCTTCGTTGGTGAGACCGTAGTCAACACCTGTTCTCCCCCTTTCACATAAATCCCGAATGCCCCAAAACATATATATATAGCATAACTTAATTTCATGTTCATATCCATATATTCGCATGTTATTAAATAACATTTTCACAATCCTATCGAAGTAGGAAACGTGCACAGGTACTTTTGCCACATTTGTGGTACATAGCCACATTCACATTATTATTCACATCATATATTAAAATATTTAGCCATACAATATCGAAGGATAGTAAGGTACACACGATTTGTTTAGCGATTCCTTGAGATTCAAAAGCTAGATCTAAAGTTTAGATCCTTAGTCCCTACATTTGATTCATCCTTTATTACTTAGCATAAATTCTATTTGGCTATGATATCCAAATCCTAGTAGGATTTGTAAAAGAAACTCACCTTTGCCGATTTGGTGTTTACACAAATCCAAAAACTTCGTTTTCCTTTACTTGTTGTTCGCCAACCTTAAAACTTCACAAAAATTAGTTTTCGGTTTTCTAATACTTATGGATCTAATCTAGGTAATCTCATGAACCTTGGCCGAATGTTTTAGTGGCTTACCTTAGAGATTCCAAATCCCGAAAGTTCCCTTTTTGTCTTGAATATCTGTCGAAATCCCTAAAGATCATAGGTTAGATCGATCTAACTTTAAATAGTTGCAATTGGCCTTTGGCGAATATGTCTTACCTTAATTCCTTGATTTTGAAATCCGAAACTCCCTCCTTTTGTATTCGCCATGAGACATAGAAAAGGTTATTTCCTTGTTCTTGATTAAAGATTTAGAAGAACAAAAATTAATTGTTCTTACCTTAGATCCTTGCTCTTTATAATTGATGATGGTAGAAACCTAAGTGATCATGGTGGATTCGACCATGAACAAGAATGGGGATTAGTATCTTGATTTTGGTAAAAGAAAAGAATAGAAGTTGACTAATCACGATCTTACCCTTTTGTTGTTGTGAATGATTTCTCCTTTACTTAGAATCGTGAGGATTTGGCTTTGATAGTAGAAACAGAGGAAAAGAGAAGAAAAGAAGATGGTATTTTGTTCAAGGAGAATTCGACAAAGGGAGGAGAAGAAAGCTATGAAAATTTCGGCACACTAGGAAAGATGAGAGAATGGCCTTGATTTTCCTCTTTTAATCTGAAATTGATATGCCAAGAGTCCTTGACTTGGCCACCACTCCCCACAAGTGATAATATTAACATTTAATTATCACTTTAATTAAATTAGAGTACTTTATCCATCCTTTATCTCCTTATTTATTTTATTAAAAGAAATTCATTTACTTAACACTTAATTAAGCGAGTTTTAACAAAGTGAAATTCTCTTATTCAACATGCTTGTGCCGTCCCACCTCCTAGCCTTGGAAGCAAAATAAGGCCTTCATTATTTGCTTCTGGATGTCTCAAACTCAGCCCAAAAGCCTCTTGTATTTGGACCATTTCCTAAGGCCTTAGGTGGCATCTTGAGCCACATTTCCAAGTCCGTTATTGGGTCGATTTCATGTACTTATATTCTTGGGGTCCCTTGGCCCTAAGTTCCCTTTGGCTCTTAAATTGACATTCGGGGTCAATTTTAAGTTTCCTAAAATTTTCGGCATGACTCAGAACTTGCCATTTTTCTTACATCCTCGTGTTTCCAAAATGTTCGGGTTTCCAAAATGTTCAAGTTTCCAAAATGTTCAGGTTTCCAAAATGTTTAGGTTTCCAAATGTTCAAGTTTCCAAAATATTCAGGTTTCCCAAAATGTCCAAGTTTCCAAAAATGTTTAAGTTTCCAGAAATGTCTAAGTTTCCAAAAATGTCTAAGTTTCCAAAAATGTCTAAGTTTCCAAAAATGTCCATTTCCATTTCCATTTTCATTTTCATTTCCATTTTCATTTCCATCTCCATTTTCATTTCCATTTTCATGCATTTCTAGGTTTCCAAAAGTATCAAAAATTTATTCATAGTACTTGTAACTTGTCATTTCATACAATTAAACTGGAAATGCATAGGCCCTATTCAGGATGTTACATCTCCAGTCAACTAGGTAGGGTTTTCCTTCACATAATGCCTTTTATTTTCATGGGCTTTAGTCACATTCCTTTTGATGTTTTAACAACATGATCTCGTTTTAAGCCTTTGGTTAGCGGATTCATAATGTTATCTTTTGATTTTTCAAAATCAATAGAGATAACTACGTTTGAGATCATTTATTTAACGGTATTGTGTCGATGACTTATATGTCTCAACTTACCATTATACGTTACGGTAGCAAGACACCCCCCACACTTTCAAGTGGTTGTAGGATGATTTCCTACCTTTCCATAACTCTTGTGGTGCCTTGTCCCTTTTCTTGTGGGGTATCTTATTTAAAAAGGTAATTAACTCATAGAAACGCTCCCCCCACATTTCATGTGATAACCCTGAGCTTTTTAGCAGTGCGTTCATCCTTTCCTTTAGAGTTTGATTTTCTGCTCAGCTACTCTATCTGAGGAAAGTATAGTGGTGTTATTAAGTTGCGAACAATATTCAAATGATTCAACATATCCACCACCACGATCACTTAATCTTTTTATTAAGTTAGTTTTCAACTTCTTACTTATAGAGACTAAAATTCTCTTCGTCTTAGCTTTTAAGCAAATATACGTAACAATGGAGGTAATAAACATTTTTATTCCTTCCTCTCGTTTAAACAAGCTTTACAAGCATTTCTATGTAACCACAACATTGGCCTTACCCGGATGATAATCAATAATCAAATCATAGTCCTTTATCGGTTCAAGTCACTGCTACTGTCTCAAATTCAAATCTTTCGTGTCATCAAATATTTCAAGCTTTTATGATCAAGATAAATATGACATTTCTCACCATATAGGTAATGCCGCCATATCTTCAGTGCAAATACAATAGCAGCTAATTCAAGATCATGTACCGGGTAATTTCGTTCGTGTGGTTTAAGTTGTCTTGAAGCATAGGCTATTACTTTACCTTCTTGCATCAAGACACAACCTAAACCATTTAATGAGGCATCACCGTAAATAACAAATTCCTTACCGGTTCAGTCGCACTAATCTTGGTGCTTAGTAGATCTTTTAATCGGTTGAAACTCTGCGACATTCATCATCCACTCGAACTTTACATCTTTACGCAATAATCGAGTCAACAGAGAAGCTATCATAGAGAATCCTGTACAAATCTCCGATAATAACCATTAAACCCAAGAAACTTCTAACTTCAGATCGGTCTTGGTGGATTCCATTGACAATAAATAGATTTTACTTGGATCTACCCTGATGCCTTCAGCGGATACAATATGTCCAAGAAAACCAACTTCTCGAAGCCAAAATTCACATTTACTGAATTTAGCATATAACTGCTTCTCTCGCAAAATTTGCAACACAATTCTCAAGTGTTCTGCATGTTCTTCTTCATCTCGAGAATAGACCAAAATATCATCAATGAAAACTACCACGAACCTATCTAAATATGGTCTGAATATTCGATTCATCAAATCCATAAATACTGCAGGTGCATTAGTCAGCCCAAATGGCATAACCAGAAACTCATAATGCCCGTACCTGGTTCTGAAAGCTGTCTTTGGCACATCTGACTCCTTTACCCGTAACTAATAGTAGCCCAATCGGAGATCAATCTTTGAAAATATAGTAGCACCTTTTAGCTGATCAAATAAATCATCAATCCGGGGCAACGGGTACTTATTCTTTATAGTTACTTTATTAAGCTGCCGATAATCAATACACAATCTCAAAGACCCGTCTTTCTTTTTCACAAACAGAACCGGAGCACCCCAAGGTGAATGACTCGGTCGGACAAAACCTCTATCAACAAGTTCTTGCAACGTGTCTTTAATTCCTTTAATTTCAGAGGAGCCATCCAGTGCGGAGTTATGAAAATCGGAGTAGTTCCGGAATCAAATCTATAGAGAATTCCACTTCCTTTCGGTGGCAACCACGGTAATTCCTCCGAAACACATCGAAAAATTCGTATACCATCGCATTTGCACGTATCTTTGACTCGAGATACCTTGGTGTCGAGTACATAAGCAAGAAAAGCATCATACCCTTTTTAACATACCTTTGGCGGTAATAATCGAAATCACATCGATAATCCCTCCATTCGATCGATTTAACCTCGAGTAATTCGCCATTCGACACTTCAACACAATATATTTACATTTACGGTTTACTCTTGCATCGTCTTGAGTTAACCAATCCATGCCCAAAATCACATCAAACTCATCAAATGGCGGTAACATCAAATCGGCCAGAAACAATAACCTCTTACCATCGGTGGACAATTTTTACAAATTTTATCCACCAAAATAGATTGGCCAAAGGGTTCGAGACTTTAGTCAGAAATTCATGAGGTTCAACAGATAAATCTTTAACGCATGCAAGTTTTACACATATATATGAATCGAGAACCGGATCAATTAATGCAGAATATTAGTATCAAGTAAAGAAAATGTACCGTAATAACATCGGTCTTTGAGGCATCTTCTCCGCACGCATGACATATGTCCTAGAAGGCGCTCGTGTCTCCTGGCTACTTGCAATATCTTTGTAGCTCCTCGGCTACCATGACATTACTGGATGGTCGAGATGGTCTACCCTCAAAGATGGATTACTTGGCTTCGATATATATTCACTTCTTTTCACCCCTTTACGGACAATCTCGAGGAAATGGTCAAAAGAACCACATCGGTAACAAGCCCGCTCTTAAATCGACATTCACCAAAATGAGCTTTATTACAATCTGGCATCTCGACTTAGGGTACCAACACCGCCAACACCGTCACCGATGGAGTGGAAGGTCTTGGATTATTGCGTTGAGAACCTCGCTCTCTGCCCGAATACCCAGTGGCTGAGGTAAAATGATCCTGGTACTTCTTTAATTTCTTTGGAACAGAAAATTGAGATTTTCCCATTGGTCTTTTACTAAAAAATCGAGCTTCCCTTTCAGTCTGTTTCTTTTCTTTGCTCAATTCTTACGCTTTATAAGCTCGCTCGCTAATGTAGCAAACTCTCAATTTCAAGAATTCGATAAGTAGCTTAATTTCTTCATTTAACCCTTCTTGAATCGTTTGCACATTTCACCTCCATTGTACCCATTCTCGAGCATATTTACTCAACCGAACAAATTCTCTTTCATACTCGAATCTTGATCTATTGCCTGTTTTACTCATGAAATTCTTTTCTTTTTCGATCAAGGAATTTCGACGATATATTTCTTTTGAACTCGATCGGAAGAATTCCCATGTAATTTCTTCTTCCGGAACAACTGAAGCTTTAGTATTCCACCAATGATAAGCTGTGTCTTTTAGTAGTGAGACGGCACATTTTAAACATTCTTCTAGTGTGCAAGATAATTCTTCCAAAACCCGAGTAGTATTCTCTAACCAAAATTCAGCCCGTTCAGGATCATCATCAACTGCTGCTCGAAATTCTTCGGCCCCATATTTTCGGATTTTATCAACTGGAGCTTTCCTTTCTCGACAGATTCAAGACTGCACTGTGGAATCTCGGGACCGGTGGAGGAACAGGAGGGAGCTTGAGTTTGTGCAGCCTTGTAGGGTTAGTTCTTATGTCTTGGGTAAACCATTCATTCATCATTTGAAAGAAGGCTATTTTGCCTCCTCCCTTGACCCTCTATACCGGCCTTCTCTTGCTAGCTTCTTCTCTTTGTAATTTGAAGCGAGAGCATGACTCGACTTCTTGATTGAGCTCGATATGGGATGACATTACTATAAGAAAACACAATTTAAATGGTCGGAGATATCACACTATCAAAAATAATTTAAATGGCATGTATAGCTAATCCGTATTCGCTATGTCCGTCCTAGAACCGGCTAAACCGTAGCTCTGATACCAACAAATGTAACACCCTTTACTCGTATTCGATATTAGAATAGAGTACAAGGCATTACCAGAGTTTACAAGTTTTTTTTTACTCAATATAGCCCTTTATAAATATTTAGCCTTCCGCAATTTTAAACCGAGACCAATCCACATCAACCAATCCAATTCAACATATTTTCATAATAGATTCATGCAATTTTTTATAAGATAACATCAACACATACCAAACCAAGGTTTGCTAGCCATACCAATGGTGGACCTTACATTCATTTCATATTAACATTTATTTTATTAGCCTATACATGCCATTCATTTCCAAACTAAAGTTTCTTTAAGTACCGAAATACTGGGGTTGATAGTGTGATGAGTCTCCCACTGATCCGACCTCCGAGCTCTTAACACTACAAAACAGGGAAAAAGGAAATAGGGTAAGCACTTTGTGCTTAGTAAGTCCATGAAACAAGAATTATACTTACCAAATATTTTCAATACAAGTAATAAACACTCATATATCCATTCAATGCATTATTACCCTAACATTCACAAACTCAACATTCAAGTCGGTTCAATAATTTCCATATATCAATAATACAAATACTATGATTGATGAGCTCATCAATATCATGATTTTCATTTCTTTGTTATATTTCCATATTTATCCCGTTGAATTACTCGAATTTGATGGATTTTCAAAAGTACACTTTTAGTGTACAATCCAGTCCGAATCAATTCATGTTCATGTGCACATTTCCATTTCAGAGAGCACATTCCTGAACCTCATCCTTACGTATGGATTACTATCCGAGTTAAATCCTCAGAATATAAACTCATAGAGTATTGTTGGGATTACCGGTCAGCTAAATCCTCATAGCGACAATTACTCTAATGAGCTTGGATCCGAATTACCAGTCCAGCTAAATTCAGACCCTAATTCGGATTACCCGTCCGGCTAAATCCATTTTCCACATATTCTTCGGAGGGCTATATCAGATAGGATCACCCGTCCGCTACATCCTTTTTACCGTCAATTCCTTTTCGAGATCCATCAATTTTCCTTTCATTCAACCGGATTTCTTTCCTTTTTATCAAAAATATCAATGTATCATCAATCTTCATACAATGAACATTCAAATTATATCCACATCAATAACATACATTTCAAGCATCTAAGAATATAATTCAAGTTACACGAACTTACCTCGATACTAGTTCGTATATAAAATCTACTAATCCGGGACTTTTCCTTTCCTCGATCTAGCTTTGTATTTGAGTTTTCCGGATCTAAATGAATAAATTCAATCATCAATTCAATACATTTCATGTTCACATGTACCATTCATTATAATTCTATTACTATTTATAGTTCATTCAAAGCTGTCTACTTGAGTCATAGTCACTAAATTATTTATTTTTCGAGCTACAGAACTCCAAATGAAGAACCGTTAATTTTCCTTGAAACTAGACTCACATATCTTCACACCATAAAATTTTCATAATTTTGTCTTAGCCAATTAGTACAGTTTATTCATTAAAGTTTCCCTGTTTCATTGTTTGACAGTTCTGCTATCTCTTCACAAAATCTCAGATATCTCACTGTGCAGAAT
This sequence comes from Gossypium rotundifolium, assembly GCA_025506655.1. NCBI lineage: Eukaryota > Viridiplantae > Streptophyta > Magnoliopsida > Malvales > Malvaceae > Gossypium > Gossypium rotundifolium. Next base: position 31,164,351 of record CP106727.1, on the reverse strand, counting down.
TAAAATAATGTTTTCGTTTGTACCATAAAAAATAGACTCACTAAGAATTCTAAGAATATAAACCACTCCCCATAATTATTTTTATTCAATTTTTATGATTTTTCAAAGTCAGAACAGGGGAACCCGAATTCATTCTGACCTTGTCTCACAAAACCTATTATATCTCATGATTTACAATTCTATTGCTTACAACGTTTCTTCCATAAGAAACTAGACTCAATAAGCTTTAATTTCATATTTTGTTAATCTTCTAATTCAATTTTTACAATTTATGGTAATTTTTCAAAGTTAGTCTACTGCTGCTGTCCAAAACTGTTTTAGTGCAAACTGCTTATTACCAATTTCCCCTAAACTTTCAATGAATGATAATTTCGTCCCTACTCAATTAACCTCTCAATTGAGCTTATTTTTCTCAATTAACACTTTATTCTATCACTTTAAACTACCTTATAACCTTTGGAAATCATAATTTCAGTAATAGACTTTAATTCCAAACACTTTCATAATTAGGTCCCAAAAATCAATTTCTATTGAAATTACCTAATAAAATCATCTCTTAAACGAATTAAGGCTTAAATTTCATGCTATTTCATCATAAACTTACATAAACCAACCATGGTGGCTTTCAATTTCATCCATGAAATCAAAGACTGATGAATTTAATAGTAGGACCTAGTTGTAAAAGTCTTTAAAAACACAAAATTACAAGAAATAGGCAAGGATTCACTTACTTGGTGCAAAATTATGATATACCAGCTTAGATACCCTCCTATGGCGTTTTTAGCTGATGAGAGTGAAGAAAAATGAAGAGATTTCTAGATATCCCTATTTAGTCCTAGTTTTATTTAGCAAATTTTGTTATTTTCCCATTTTACCCTTATTTCTCCTTATTTTCTTGCTGATTTCATACCCTTGCCGTCCAGCCCAATTAGACCTTGGGTCTATTTTCCTTTAAGCCCTCTTTCTTTTATCCTTTAAACTATTTAATCATTTTTCATAATTTTGTATTTATTACAATTTAGTCCTTTTCATTTAATTACATACCCAAACGTTAAAATTTTCTAACGAAATTTTACTACCACATTAATAACATTTTATAAATATTTATAAAAATATTTCCTACTCAATTTTATGAGATCAAGGTCTCGATACCTTGTTTTACCCAATTCCTTCAATAATTCCTTTTTTCTAACTAACCACTAAATCGGTAAAATTTTTCTATCGATATTTTAATACGATTTTCCTATCATATAAATATTCATGCAAAAATATTAAAATAAATTTCTATTTAAATCGGATTTATGGTTGCGAAACCATTATTCCGATAACCTTGAATTTAGGCCATTACATTTCTGTGGTCTTAGGTCACCACAGTCAGATTACTGTGGTCTTAGGTCGCCACATTTAGATATCATGGTCTTAGGTCACCGTGTTTGTGGTCTTAGGTCACCACATTCACTTCCCCTTTTCATATAACCCATATGCCCCCATATTTCATACACAATATGCAAAATCATGCCTTAATTCACATTCTTCTCACTTTTCACATGTTAAAAATAACATATATTCATATTCCTAGTAGGAGTAGGAAACGTACCTTAGTACTTTGTACCATAGTATGGTACTTAGCCATATTTTCCACATTCGTATAACATACATACATATTAAACAGTGCCTTAAACTTATTAAGAAATAGTGTGGGGTACACACCGTACCTTAGCCATATTCTTACACTTTCATATTAACACATATAATGAATTAAAGCCGTAAATCTATCAAGATTTAGTGTGGGGTACATACCTGATTCGCTTAAGGTTTCCAATCCAAATCCTGAAAAGCTCGATCTAATGCCTTAGATCTTAAATCTCTACATTTAATCAATCATTTAATACTTAGTAAGCCATTCTACCATAAATCCAAATCCTAGTAGGATTAGTACACTAAAACTTACCTTGGTGCCAAATCCAAATCTTCACTATACTCTTTCTTGTATTCGCAAAGCTTTAAATCACTTTAACAAATTAGTTTCGCTTTTGAATAAATATGAACTAGATCTAAAACACCAAAAATAGGCCTTGGCGAATATTCGCATGCCTTACCTTGTGGATTTTAAATCCCAAATTCACCGAATAACTAGGGAACACGCTGACCTATAGTGTACCTTCTGAAAAGAACTTCTCCTTCCTTGTAGTCGACACTTAGTAAATCCCAAGAGCCTTCTTTCCAAGTTTTGACTAACACAATAATGGGGTTAGATTTCCTAGTTTGGCTTTAATCTTAGAAGAAAAGAATGGAAATCGATAACTCACCGACCTTACCCTTAATCTTTGTAATCGATGCCCTTGTCTTGAGTCCTCAAAGATTCTGGCTTAAGACCTAGAGAGTAGTCACACAAGTTTCGCTTTTGGAATATTGAGAGGAGAAGAATGAATAAGAAAAGAATAGTTGCTTAAGAGAATTGACAGAGGTTATCAAGGAAGAGAAAATAATGTTGAATGGCCTCTCTTTCCTTTTATAGCCAATTTACTACTCGAATCCCTTACTTGGCCACCACTCTTCTATTTTGATAACTTTATCCTTTGAATTATCACTTTATTAAAAGAATTAATCCAACAATTATCTCCTAAAAATAATGATAATTAAATCTATTATTTATCTCCCATTTAGCCAAAATTCTAAAGGAAATAAAACTCCTCTTTTAAGAGCCCTCATGTCGTCCACCTCTCTGCTCTTTGTAGCAAAATAAAACTTCTTTTATTTGCTTCCTAAGTGACTCGATCCCTGGCCCAAATACACTTGCATGTGGCGCCATTTCAGAGGCCCTAAGTGGCATCTTCAGCCACTTTTCCAAGCCTGTTTGTGTGTCAAATTTCACATACTTTTTCTCTTAAGGCCACCTTGCCTTAATTTCCTCTTTTAAACTTTAAAACTCGACATTTCTAAATCATTTCTAAGTTTCCAAAATTTTTGTTTGGCTCTTTAAACTTGACATTTCCTTACATTTCCTAGTTTCCGAAATGTTCACTTTTCTCTTTGAATCATTTCTAAATCATTTTCCTAGTTTCCATAGATGTTCACTTTCCTCTTTGAATCATTTCTAAATCATTTTCCTAGTTTCCATAAATGTTCACTTTCCTCTTTTAACTTAGCATTTCCAAAATGTTCACTTTCCTCTTTTAACTTAACATTTCCAAGTTTCCAAAATGTTCACTTTCCTCTTTTGAAACTTAACATTTCTAAATCATTTCTTACATTTCAGTGACATTTCCTACATTTCCTTACATTTCCCTACATTTCCTTACATTTCCATACATTTCTTACATTTCCATACATTTCCTTATATTTTTATACATTTCCATACATTTCCATACATTTCCATACATTTCCATACATTTCCATACATTTCCTTACATTTCCATACATTTCCATACATTTCCTTACATTTCCAAGGTTCTAAAAATGCACACCACATTTCACAGTAAACATGCTATTTCATAAAATTAAGCAAAGATGCACACAATGGGATTCGAACCTCTTCCCTCAAAGTACTTCACTTGATGCCATAACCCTTGCACCTTAGGTGGCGCCCTTGCCACTTTTCCACATCACTTCTTGTTTTAACTTAAAACCAATAATTGTCCAAAGCTTTCTCTTCCATCCTAGGATTTTAAAAACCCTTAATTCACTTCCAAACACTGCCAAAATGTACTACTCATGAATTATGCACAAACGCATAACCCCTAATCTAGGATGTTACACGTCCGATTTCACCGGTCACTGTAGAACTTCCAGAATATAAAGACTGCCGATTCTTGTACCTTTTAACAAAATTAGAGCTCCATGATATGCTTTAATGCCGCTCAACACGATGTTGATTTTGCTTCCTTTCAAGTCTAAAATACTCAAGGAAATAGGATTCTTTCGTAAATTAAGTACATACCTGACATCTGAGAGTGCCCTAATTATCCTATCGTGTATCCTAATTTTAACAGTACCAATACCAATTACCTTACTAGATGAATCGTTTCCCATGCGCACAACTTAACCTTCAACCAAACTGTATGTGGAGAACCATTTTCTACTAGGACACATGTGGAAAGAACATCCCGAGTTTAGGATCCATTCAGACGTAAGCTTGGAGTTATCGCTCGTTGACACTAACAAGAAATCATCACCGCTTTCATCGGCCAAATTAGCACTAGCTACATCTTCCTCATTACTCTCAGCAGCTCTTTTATTTCGCAGTTTATAACAATCTGCTTTGACGTGACCTAACTTTTTACAATAGCAACATATTTTGTCTCGCTTCTTTGATGCTACCAAAATGGAAGCTTGTTTATCTGTCTTGCTATCCGAACCAAACTCATTATCGAGTTTTTCTCTACTTAACAAATAACCCTTCACATCTTCGAACTAGAGTTTGTCTCTGCCATAAATTAGGGTCTCCTTCAAAGACTTGTATGAAAGGGGTAAAGAGCATGATAATAGCATAGCCTGATCTTCATCGTTAATCTAAACCTCAACATTATTTAAATCATTTAAAAGAGTAATGAATTACTGATGTGAGCTTTAAGAAGCTCACCTTCGTTCATGCGAAACGTAAATAGACATTGTTTCAACACTAAACGGTTAGCCACAAACTTATTTGTATAAAGAGTTTTTAACCTTTTCCACAAGGCGGATGAGGTCTTCTCTATCAATACTTCCTACAATACCGTATTTGCGAGGCACAACTAGATTGTAGACAAGGCTTTTTCATCAAGCTCTTCCCATCCTGTTTGATTTAAATTCTCAGGTTTTTTTCCCAGTAACAACCTTTTTCAAGCCAGTTTGAACTAGAATTGCCATCATTCGAACTTGCCACAGATTGAAATTTTTGACACCATCGAACTTCTCAATTTCAAACCTTGTTGCTACTATGTCTGAACAAGTTGATCTACGAAAATTGAACTAGCTCTGATACCATTTGTTGGGGATCGACCCAATTAAGCAACAAATAAAAAATAGCGGAAGAAATTAAAAAATTGAGCACACAAGTTTAACGTGGAAAAACCCCTCCAAAGAGGATAAAAAACTACGGATAAAGATAATTTTACTATAATGGCAAAAGAACGAAGAGCACAAAAGATGAAGATAAAAATTAAACCCCGAAAACCTGAAAAAAACCTTCAAAACGTAAACACAAAATTCTCTAAATGTGTTATGAGTTCTAATATCTAATGGGTGTTTTTCTAATGTTGTAAAAAATCCTATTTATAGGCTAAATTCTTTGGTCAAATAATAATAAAATAATCTAGACTAATCAGAGTTTAATTGAAACAAATAAATAAAGTTTAACTGAAAGATTATTTCTTAAATTTGACTAAAATAAGAGTTATACCCAACATTCGAAAGAAAATGACAATTGAACATGCATGGTAATATTTAGAATTTTATTTCAGTTAAGCTTAAAAAATAGGGTGGGAAAACACAGTGCAAATTTAAAACTAAAATCACAAAAATAGTTGAAAAAAAGTTTACTAGCTAGTAGAAAAAAAAAAGTAGACAGGTATACTAATAATAATAACAACAAGAAGAACAAAACAAAACAAAAAATGTTGAAAACTCTAAGTGCATGAAGGGCTCAAACACTGCCATGTCTCTTTCTCGTCGGTCGACTTAACCCTTTCCAATCTCTAGTGGCCGCCATCGCAAAGATATCATTAATTATATTTTCTTGTAGTTACTATTACAAGACCGGTAAGAATATGAAAGGTTAAGATGTAACTCACCAGTGTCAAGGTTTTCGATGATAGTGTCTTCACTGTATTTGGTTTTGTTCCTGATTTGAGTTGGATGGAATGACACTGTTGTGATCCAAGCCCAGGAAATCCTAGGATCATGTTATGTGTACTGTGTAGCTTTCTTCCATTGTTCAAGAACAGTAAAACTGCTTTGGGATGTCCTGCGAATAAAGAGCTTTTTAAGTTTTAACACATTTTGTCAGGAAAATGTAAAAAACACTCAATTTTTTTTTAAAAATGTATTTATTTTTTGCACTCACTTGAGTATTTAAACTTTTAAAATATATTAAAAAGACCCTTAAACTTTTTACAAAAAAAAAAGAAATTAAGCCCTGCTTTTTTTTACACTCAATTAAGTATTTGAACTTTTAAAATGTATTAAAAAAGTCCTCAAATTTTTTCCAAAAAAATAATTAAGTCCCTGCTCTTTTTTACACTAAATTGGGTACTTCAGCAGCCCCTAATTTTTTTCCAGTTAAAATCATCGCGTATCACAACTATAACGTGACATGTAAGAAAAAATGATAAAAATAAAAATCAATAAATGTTATAAAAATTATTAAATTTTAATAAAAACTATAAAAATTAAAATTAGAAAATTTATAAAATTTATAAAATATATAGAAATATAGAAAATAAATTATAAAATTTTATAAAGTCGTAAGAATATTATAAAAATGTAAAGAAATATAAAATTAGTAAAAATTTATAAAATTTATTGTACTAGAAGAAGCATTTTATAAATTTTTATAACTTTTATTAATTTTTATTTTTATCATTTTTCACCACATTTCATGCTGTGTTACAACACATGATGGCTTCAACTAAAAAAATTAAGGGTCATTCATTAACTTTAACAGTTAATGGTTAAAGTTAATGGTTAAAGAGCCTTTTGATACATTTTATAATTTTTTTATGATTTTTATAATTTGTTTAATTTTATTAAAATTTAATATTTTTATAACTTTTATTGATTTTTATTTTTTATATTTTTATCACATGTCACGTCATGATTGTGACATAGAGTGATTTTAATTGAAAAAATTAGAGGTAGTTAAATTTAACGGTCAACTATTAAAGTTAATGGTTAAAGGGCCTTTTTAATGCATTTGATAGTTTAAGTGCCCAATTCAATGAAAAAAATTAACGGCATAATTACTTTTTTGAAAAAATTTGAGGGCTTTTTTATGTATTTTGAAAGTTTGAGTATCTAATTGAAAGAAAAAAAATCAGAAACTTAATTGCTTTTTTTGAAACATTTTGAGAACTTTTTTTATTCATTTTGAAAGTTTAAATATCCAATAATTATAAAAAAGAAAAATAGAGACTTAATTATTTTTAAAAAATTTGATTTCTTACCCTTAAAAGGTAAAAGAAAAAGAAAAGGAAAAAAACATGGGCATTTACTTGCGAACTGACCTGCTACTTCGTCATCTAAATTGGCAGCGAAATCATTGATGTGTCTTGTGTAAGATTAAAAGATAACTTCTCAAGCATGCTTATGGCTAATTTGAGAAAATGATAGACGTAAAGGGAAAAAAAAAAAAACTCAAATTGGAAAATTGGGTGGGTTTGATACTTTGATTCGATTTAGAGATTTTAATTTTGGGGGAAAATTGGAAAATAGTCTAGCTGTTTAGGACTTTTGGAAGGGAAAAAACCTAAAACGAGGTAGTTTTAGTAAAATTAAAATAATAATATAAATTTAAAAATTAAAATGATATAGTTTGTCATTCGAATTATTCGAATTTGAAAATTCAACTCAACTCGAACTCAAAAAATTGAAAAAATTGAGTTTATTCGATTAAATCAATTTAAATCATTTGAATTTTGAACTTTTTTCGATTTTCTTAAGTCGAATTAAATTTTGATCACCCCTAACTAAAACTCCAAAGACTTAGTCAACTATATTGTAGAATAAGTAACATAAACCTCCATAAACCTAGTCAAGCTCTTATTAATATAAAATATAGAGAATTTGAAATAAATAAATCTAAAAATATAAAACTTAATAAATACATTATTGGCTGATATATAATCAAAATTAATATTTAGAATTGAACCCAAAATGACTTAAAATCTAAACAAAATCTAAAACTCGTCATTCTTAAAATTCTACTCATGCAATCTTCACTAAAATAATCATATCTTGAGCTTCTAAATTCAAAATAAAGTGATTCAAACTACATTTTGAAGCTAAGAGGCAAATCTTTCACCAGTCAAAAGATATCTCAACCCAAAAATGCTTAAATCACATGCAAAAATGTGTTGCAAGTCGACTAATCTTTCATACTTACATTCTATCAAAAATTCTTTTTTGTTTCTTTCAAAATCCAAAACCAATCATACAAAGACACGTGGCATTCAAAATTTTTTTTCACTTTTACCCAATGAGAATGTAAATCAAATGGTGTTAAAGCTTTGGGGGCACGTTGGTACATGCCAGAATAGTATATATACTAAATTGAACATTTTCTTTTTATAGGCACTGTTTGCAAATAGGATAATGAAGAGTAAATTATTGTACTAAAAAATCACACTAGGTTTAATTCCCAAGAAAGTTTGGAGGGGTCACAAATGGTATCACTTAAAACCCAATTTCCTAGACAAAATCTTCCTACAATATAATTTCATAGCACAATAAATCCATACAATTATACCATGCGAAATATTGAAAGATAAATAAAAACAATAAAGAACACAAAAATTTAACGAGGTTAGAAAAATTATGTCTACATCCTCAAGCACTACCAAATATATTTCATTAAAAAAAATATAAGTGAAAATTTATAAATAAGATAAGAAAAATGGCCTTATAAAGAAACTAACAAATTTTTGGGATGATTCAAAGGTGGAGAAACAACCCCTATTTATAGTAGCACAAACTCTCCACAACCTTGTATTCTGTAGATGTGAGATTGTGCTATTTCAACAAATCTCCACCTTAGCATATCTCCACATCTTCAATCTCCTTGCAAAATAACATTTGATAGTGTCTTCAAATTTCAATCTTCAAGTTTTAACATTGATCAAGTCCAAATATAGTTGGAACTTGATCACAGTCACAACCTTAGTTATCATATCGGCATGATTCTTAATGGTTGAAATTTTCTAGATCCTTACTCCACCTTCTTCTAGAATCTTTCCTACAAAATGATACCAAACATCAACCAAACATCAATGTCCTTCGTCTTTGCGTGATAAACTTGATTATTTGCTAATTGAATAACACTCTGACTATCTCAATGTACTTTGACATGCTTCTACTTAATATCTAGTTCACCAAGAACCCTTGAAGCCAATTTAGTTCTTTTATAGCCTCTATGATTGCCATATACACTGATTCTGTGGAAGATAAATCAATTGTTGACTATAAAATAGGCTTCCAACTATTAGTGCCTTTGTAAAGGTATACATGTAACCAATAGTTGTTCATTATTTGTCCAAATCATCAGCACAGTCTGAATCATAATATCTAACCACACTATAATTATCTTCCTACTCAAAAAAATTCCAATATCCATTGTATTTTGGATATATCGCAAAATCCATTTCACAGCTTGCTAATGCGTCTTTCCTAGATCATACATATACCTACTCACGACCCCAACTGCTTGTGAAATGTCAGGTCTTGTACATACCATAACGTACATTAAATTACCAAAAACATTTGCATATGGTATCTTTGACATGTATTCTTGTTTTGAATCATTCATTGGAAACATAGAGGCATTAAACTTAAAATGAGGAGCACGAGGAATGATAACAGGTTTTGACTTTTCATTCATGCCAAAACGCTTTAGCAATTTTTTGAAATATTATTTCTGAGTCAAACAAAACCTCTTCAAGCTTCTATCTCGAGTTATCTCTATGCTAAGAATCTTTTTTCTTCTTCTAGATCATTCATCTCAAACTCCTTTTTCAAATGTATCTTTAGCTTCTCAATCTCTATTTGACTTTTGGAAGTTATCAACATATCATCAACATAAAGAATAAGATATATCGAGGAACCATCTTAAAGCTTGAGAAAATACACACAATGATCATATTTGCTTCTTGTGTACTTCTGTTTTGTCATAACTTGTTAAATCGCTTGTACCGTTTCCTTAGAGATTGGTTTAAACCATATAATGATTTTTCAAGTTTATGCATTAAATTTTCTTTTCTAGAAACCTTGAATCCTTCTGACTAAGTCATATAGATTTTCTCTTCCAAATCTCCATGTAAAAAAATAGCTTTTACATCCAACTAAACTAGTTCCAAATCCAACTATGCCACCATAGATAATAAAATTCTAATAGAGGAATGCTTCACAACTGGAGAAAATACCTTATTGTATTCAATTCCCCTCTTCTAAGCATAATCTTTCGCCACCAATATTGCTTTGTAGCAAACATCATCTTGGCCAAGAAATCATTCTTTCTTTGCAAACACCTACTTGCATCCAATTGTCTTATTTTCCTTTGGTAAACTAGGTAGTTTCCAAGTCTGATCTTTATGAAGGTGTTGCATCCATTCATTCATGAAAATCATCCACTTTTCTTCTTCTTGACTCTGAAAAACTTCATTAAAAGTGGTAGGAGTGTCATCAATTATAACTGGGAAAGCATAAGGCACCATATCAGCAAAGCAAGAAGGCTTTCTAATTATTCTCCCTAGCTTATTAGTTGCAATTCATTTAAGCTGTTGTGGAAGTTCTTAAGTCCAAACCTCCTCTTCACTAGAGTCTCCTTCTTCCACAGGATCTTTCCTACTAGACTCCCTTTTACCATAGGAGAATCATTAACTTCTACATTTGCTGGAGTCGCCACTTTTCAAACTCCACTTGCTTATGAGTATCATCTGACTACCCATTTTGCACCTTTGAAAACATTATAGATTCATCAAAGGTGACATTCCTACTAAATATAATTTTCTTTTTTTCTAAACACTATATGCGAAAACCCTTTTTATGCCAAAAGTGATCCTTAAGAACACTGCTTTTGTTTTTGCTGTTGGATCCAACTTTGATTCTTTAAATTATAGTATGTAGTAGAACTAAACACATATAAGGAATCATAATCTATAGCGGGCTTTACACTCCATTTCTCTAATGGTTTTTTCACTTCAATTGTAGTAGATGGTAGGCAATTAATGAAATAACATGCATATGTTATAGCATCAACCCAAAACTCTCTACCCAATCTAGTATCGAATAGCATGCATCAAAATTTCTCCAGCAATATTCGATTCATGTGTTTTGCCACCCCATTCTGTTGTGGTTTAGATTTGAAAATAAAGTGCTTGATAATACCTTCATCTTCACCAATCTTTGCAAATGGATCATTTCTATACGCTCCACCATTGTTTGTGCGAAGGTGCTTGATCCTTTTACCCGTTTGAGTTTCCATCATCTTTTTCCACTTAAGGAAAGCTATTAATACTTCATCCTTTGTCTTAATTGTATACAACACACTCTTGTAGAATAATCATCAATAAAAGTAACATAATAATGTTTTCATCCCAAAGAGCTTGTTTTAGATGGACATCAGACATTTGAGTGAACGTAATCCAAGATACCTTTAGTATCATGAGTTGCAGACCCAAACTTCACCCTTTTTTGCTTCCCTTTGATGCAATGCTTATAGAAATCCAGTTTATAAGTTCTTACTCCTTTCAATAATCCTTGATTTATGAGTAAGTTCAAAGATTTTTCACCTGCATTCCCCAAGTGCATATTCCATAGCTTAAGTGCTTTTAACTCTCAATTTTTAGTTGATATCGCAACAACTGTCCCATTAATTATACTACCCAGATAATGGTACATATTAATATTCCTACTAACCTCCTTTATCACCGCACGTACACCATAAATAATCTTCATTACACCATCTTTAACTTTCACTTTGAAACCTTTTGATTCTAAGGTTCCCATAGAAATGGGATTCTTCATCAAACCTGACACATAATGAACATCATGTAAAGTTATGATTGATTCATCATGATTTCTCAATTGAACAAAACCAATCTCATATGTGGTAAGAAGAGTATTATTTGTTGTATAGACATCTCCACCATTTAGTTCTTTAAAATCAAATAACCACTCTAAATGAGGATACATATGATAGCTACAAGCTGAATCCAATATCTATATATCAAAACGGCTAGTTACTGATGTAACAAGTGAGAGATATAAGTTTTTATGATCACACTCAGCTACATTTAATTCTGCTATAACTTTCCTTTATAAGATTTACCCTTATTTTTCAAATTTGGGTAATCTTTCTTCCAGTGTCTTATTTCTCGATAGAAAGCACACTCATCTTTACTTAGTTTCCCCTTTGACTTGAATATTCCCTTCTGTACTTTACTCCGAGTGTGTGAACAATCTCGAACTACCAAAGCTTCTGTATCTCTAGTTAATTTTTGTTTCTTTTCCTTCTTTCTTAGTTTATAATTATATAAAGCTACACACATTTCACTAAGAGATACATCAGCCTTTCTGTGAAGTAGAGTAGTTTCAAGGAATTCAAACTCTTTAGGAAGTGGCCCCAACAACATCAAAGCCAAATCTTTATCTTTGAAAGGTTCATCAATATTCACCAGATTAATGACTAATTGATTAAAACTAGTGATGTGATTATTCATAGTGGTACCTAAAAAATAAGTGAAACAAAACAACTTTTTCCTTATGTGGAGTTTATTTTGACTGTTTTTCTTCAAAAAAAAAGTTTCTTCTAGTGCCAATAACAACTTAATTGCAAAAGTTTCATTTAAGAAAGCATACCTCTACTCTCGAGAAAAGCACGATTGAATTGTACCACATGTCTAGATATTTCTGAAAGAGAACACCTAGAACCTCACTTTGCCACATACCGAAATGACCCGTGCCATCGAAGATCTCCACTGCCGATCTCACCCACATGGACGATGTTGGGCTATTGATGTTGTAGATGTGGATCATTTTGGATTGTCCACCATTTTAGCTATAATATTTCAATATGCTCAAGGAAATCTTTGTTGATGTAGGAGATCAGTTTAAACTACAACCATAAAGCATACTTTGAATAACCTTCGGCTCTGATACCCCTTGTTATGCGAATAGGGTAAAAAAGGAGTAAATTATTGTACTAGAAAACCACACTAGGTTTAATTCCCAGGAAAGATTAGATGGGTCACAAACAGTCCTACTTAAAACTCAACCTCCTAGATAGAATCTCCTACAATGTAATTTAATAGCACAATATATCACTATAATTGTACTCTACAAAATATTGAAAGATAACTAAAAACAATAGAGAACACTCGAAAGTTCACGAGGTTTGTCAAATTATGCCTACGTCATTTAACACTACCAGATATATTTCATTATAAAAAATACAAGTGAAAAATAAAAAATGAGAGAAAATTTACCTTATCAAGAAAATGACAATTTTGGGATGATTCAAAAGTGGAGAAACAACCCTATTTATAGTACCATAAACTCTCCACAATCTTGTATCTTTTAGATGTGAGATTATGCTATTTCAACAGGTACCACATTACACATTAAATTAAAGCCAAGGGCTAATTGTGAATTAACCCTTTTTTAAACTACATACAATTATAAAACTTATAACATTACTTAAACATATATATTTTTATTTTCTTCTTATATTTCTCTTTTGTCTATTTATAAATAAACATAAATAAAATAGGTAAAAACTTAAAATAAATCAAGATAAATTTATTTACAATAATTTAATTATTAAAAATAAACTATTATTAATTAAGTATGGTAAATAAATTTTTACATTTCATGTCTAATAGAATTTATTCATAAATTTAAAAGAAAAGAAAAAGAATTTTATAAATTTAATATAAATGAATATATTTTAATAATTTAATTACTAAAATAATTTAAATTAGTATAGAAATTATTATATATTATTGCATTTTATAAAATTAATGCAATTAAATAAATTCTAATTAATTATAAATCTTAAAAGTAGTTTAATTATAACATCAATTATTATTTAGGGTTTTATTTGATACATTATTAGCGAAGTTTTTAGACTCCAAGCAGATTGAGCATGTGACAAGTGTCATATTAATTTATGTAATTAGCTTCTTTTTTTTTACTACATCCTATAATACACTTGTCAAATCCTTAATTCACTTGTGAAGTTTAAAACACTCTATTGGCGGTGTATCAAATAATTTTCCTATTATTTGTATTTATCTATAAAAAAATAAAGATTAAAATATGCCTTAGGTCCCTGTACTTTTCATAAATTTGAAATTAAATCTCTATATTTTTGTTTTCAAGAATTTAGTCCATCTACTTTCCAGATTTCAAAATTCAAGTCCAATTGTTAATGCTATTAATTTTTGGGTAAATTACACCAACAGTCACCCAACTTTGGGGTAGCTGACAAAACAGTCACCTAGGTTTCATTTCAGTCACTCAACTTTTGAAAAGTTACAAAACAGTCTTTTTTGCCGTTTTCCATCACAGACATCACGGCAATGTGACATGGCAGGTGACGACGTCGTTGGTGTCAAAAAATCGTCCAGCTGGCAGGTTACTGTCAACAGCACAGCCCTACCAATAGCATTTTAGGGTTAAAGAAAAAAAAGAAGAAAAAAAAGAAGAGGAGAAAAAGAAGAAGGAGGAGAAGAGGAAAAATGGCAAGATCTGATAATTTTATATATAATACCATTCGTCTCATAAAATTTTATGCTATTTAGCACTAAAAAAAACCTTTAACAGAGAAAAATAAGAAGTCTTTTCTCGATGTCTGAATCTAGGGGCTGCTCAATCGTAATTTCAACTTTCCACATTTCTACTAGAATGACTGCGGTTTTAGCTTACCCCATTATTTACAGCATTATTTTATTACCGCCGCGAGCCCGTGTTTGAAAAATTCACATCATCGTAAATTCATCACCAAAACCTGAAAATGTCAACCCCATCAATCTCCTCGGTCAAACCATGGAAACATTTACCTATAAATAACACTTTCCATTCTCCTCAACTTCAAAAAAATAAGCTAATTTGCAAATTACAATGTCTTCTTCCATTGTTTATCTATTAAGCCTTGCTTTCCTTCTCCAAATAGCTTTTGGAGCAGATCTTTTCTTCCATATTTGTTCCAACTCTGGGAATTTCTCCGCCTATAATGATCCTTATGAAGCCAACTTAAATGTGCTCACTGGCTACCTCTCTATTCAAGCTCTTCCCTCAGGGTTCGATCTTGGTTCCATAGGTCAAAACCCCAACCAAGCTTATGGTCTTGCACTTTGTAGAGGTGATGTGTCGACCTCGGGCTGTAAAACCTATGTTTTGGAAGCAGGCAGTGAAATACAGAAATGCTGCCCTTACGACAAAGGTAGGTCAAAACCCTAACCAAGCTTATGGTCTCGCACTTTGCAGAGGCGATGTGTCGACCCCGGACTGTAAAACCTGTGTTTTGGAAACAGAAGTGAAATACAGAAACGCTGGCCCTTACGACAAAGGTGCAATCATTTGGTATTACAACTGTCTTTTCAAGTACTCAAACATGGCGTTCTTTGGCCATGTTGATAACCAAAACAAGTGCTACATGTAATTTCCCTCCGGATTCAGACATGGAGCAAAGACATATTCTTTTCTTCTTGTTCTTGTTCTTGTTCTTCTTCTTCTTCTCTGTTAGACGGCTTTTTTAGTTTTTTATTTTTTTAATTTCTTCATCCAACGTGGCAACTTAACTGGCCACATCCACTAGTTAACTTGCCACATCAGCGGTTCTGTTAAGACACTAATGGAAACTTTTAGTCAGTGACTGTTTTGTCACTTTTTTATAACGTTAGTGACTATTTTGTTATTTTTCAAAAGTTAGGTGACTGAAATGAAACCTAGGTGACTATTTTGTTAGCTACCCTAAAGATAAGTGACTGTTGGTGTAATTTACTAAAAATAATTTAAATTAGTATAGAAATTATTATATATTTATTGCATTTTATAAAATTAATTCAATTAAATAATTTCTAATTAATTATAAATCTTAAAAGTAGTTTAATTATAACATCAATTATTATTTAGGGTTTTTATTTGATACATCATTAGTGGAATTTTTAGACTCCACAAGCGGATTGAGCATGTGACAAGTGTCATATTAATTTATGTAATTAGCTTCTTTTTTTTATTACATCCTATAATACACTTGTCAAATCCTTAATTCACTTGTGAAGTTTAAAACACTCTATTGGCGGTGTATCAAATAAATTTCCTATTATTTGCATTTATATATAAAAAATAAAGATTAAAATATGCCTTAGGTCCCTGTACTTTTCATAAATTTGAAATTTAATCTCTATATTTTTATTTTCAAGAATTTAGTCCATCTACTTTCCAGATTTCAAAATTCAAGTCCAATTGTTAATGCTATTAATTTTTGGGTAAATTACACCAACAGTCACCCAACTTTGGGGTAGCTGACAAAACAGTCACCTAGGTTTCATTTCAGTCACTCAACTTTTGAAAAGTTGCAAAATAGTCCTTTTACTGCTTTTCAATCACGACGCCACTAAAAGTGACATGGCGTGTGACATCGTTGGTGTCAAAAAATCGTCCAGTTGGCCGGTTATTGTCAACAGCATAGCCCTACCAATAGCATTTTAGGGTTAGAGAAAAAAAGAAAAGAAGAAGAAAAAGAAGAAGAAGAAGAAGGAGAAGAGGAAAAATGGCAAGATCTGATAATTTTATATATAATACCATTCGTCTCATAAAATTTTATGCTATTTAACACTAAAAAAAACCCTTTAACAGAGAAGAAGAAGAAGCCTTTTCTCGATGTCTGAATCCAGGTGCTGCTCAATCGTAATTTCAACTTTCCACATTTCTACTAGAACGATTGCAGTTTTAGCTTACCCCATTATTTACAGCATCATTTTACTGCCGCCGCCGGAGCCTGTGTTTGAAAAATTCTCATCATCATAAATTCATCACCAAAACTTGAAAATGTCAGCCCCATCAATCTCTTCGGTCAAACCCTGGAAACATTTACCTATAAATAACACTTTCCATTCTCTTCAACTTCAAAAAAATAAGCTAATTTGCAAATTACAATGTCTTTTTCCATTGTTTATCTATAATCCTTGCTTTCCTTCTCCAAATAGCTTTCGGAGCAGATCCTTTCTTCCATATTTGTTCCAACTCTGGGAATTTCTCCGCCTATAACGATCCTTATAAAGCCAACTTAAATGTGCTCACTGGCAACCTCTCCTTATCAAGCTCCTCCCTTAGGGTTCAATATCGGTTCCATAGGTCAAAACCCCAACCAAGCTTATGGTCTCGCACTTTGCAGAGGTGATGTGTCGACCTCGGACTGTAAAACCTATGTTTTGGAAGCAGGCAGTGAAATACGAAAATGCTGCCCTTACGACAAAGGTAGGTCAGAACCCTAACCAAGCTTATGGTCTCGCACTTTGCAGAGGCGATGTGTCGACCTCGGACGGTAAAACCTGTGTTTTGGAAGCAGGAAGTGAAATACGTAAACGCTAGCCCTTACGACAAATGTGTAATCATTTGGTATGACAACTGTCTTTTCAAGTACTCAAACATGGTGTTCTTTGGCCATGTTGATAACCAAAACAAGTTCTACATGTAATTTCCCTCCGATTCATACATGGAGCAAAGACATATAGTCTTTTCTTCTTGTTCTTGTTCGTGTTCTTGTTCTTGTTCTTGTTCTTGTTCTTCTTCTCTGTTAGATAGTTTTTTTAGTTTTTTTATTTTTTTTCAATTTCTTTATCCAACGTGGCAACTTAACTGGCCACATCAACTAGTTAACTTGCCACATCAGTGGTTGTAACATCCTGAAAAGGGCCTATGCGTTTTGGCCTAATTGTACAAAAAGACATCTTTTATGTGTTTTGGAATAAATTTGGAATGATTTTTGGAAACCTGAGAATGCATGGAAATGTTATGTTGGAAATAGGAAAATGAACATTTTTGGAAACTTGAACATTTTTGGAAATGAATCAAAAATGGAAACCTGAACATTTTGGAAACTTGAACATTTTGGAAACCAAACCAAAATAGGAAACTAAACATTTTGGAAACCAAACCAAAATAGGAAACTAAACATTTTGGAAACCAAGCCAAAATAGGAAACTAAACATTTTGGAAACTTGGAAAATCTGAGCCATGCGAAAATTTTGGAAACTTAAAATGACCCTAATGTCGAATTTTGGAGCCCAAGGGGAACTTAGGGCCAAATGACCCTAAAATATAAAGTACATGAAATTTGACCCAATAACGGACTTGGAAATGTGGCTCTAAGATGCCACCTAAGGCCTTAGGAAATGGCCCAAATGCAAGAGGTTTTGGGCTCGAGTTTGAGTCATCTAGGAAGCAAATAAAGAAGTTTTATTTTGCTTCCATGAGTGGGGAGTTGACGGCACAAGGGAATCTAAGAGGAGGAGTTTTATTTCGGTTAAAACTTGATTAATAAGTGATAAATAAGGGATTTTAAATTTGGATTATCTGAGGAGATAATTGATGGATTAAATGCTTTTATTTTTAGATAAAGGAGATAATATTATCTTAAGGGAGAGTGGTGGCCAAGTCAAGGACTCTTGGCCTAGGAAATTTGGCTATAAAAGGAGAACCCAAGGTCTTTTTCTCTCATCTTTCCAAGTAGCCGAAAATCCCCTTGCTCTCTCCCCCTCTTTGCCGAATTTCTCTTTAAGCAAAATCCATCTCTTCTTCTTCTATTTTCTTCTCCTCTCCTTTGTCATTGTTAAGCCAAAACCCTTTTCTTTTGATCCCTGTTAAATCTCCATAGCCGAATCTCTGTGACTCTAGGCAAGGAAGCAATCGATTAAAGGCATCAAGGTTTCTACAATTACCGAATATAAGGATCAAGGATCTAAGGTAAGGAATATAAATATTCGGTCAAGGTTTTGATTATGTCTCAATATTAAAATAAATCTGACATGAAGTTATAGGGATTTCGACAGATATTCAAGACAAGGGAAACTTTCGGGATTTGGAAACTATAAGGTAAGTACATAGATCCAATCGCCTAGGGTTATATTGGTATTATTTTCCATTTACTCAAAAGTTAGAAACCCACATAATTACCCGATTTAGTGACTAGTCGATTTAAGGAAGAGTATCTTGTCAATTTTCGACATTTGATTTACAATCTTTCTATTCGGCAACAAGGTAAGTAATACAAATCCTACTAGGATTTGGTTTTGTTTTAAGCCAAATAGGTTTATTAATGTGACTTATATGATGGCCGAATATAGGAGTTAATGATCTAAAGTTAGATCGGGTTTTCGAGATCTCAAGGAACCTTTTAAGCAAATCGGTGTGTACCCTTACTAACCTTCGATATTTCATATGGCTATTATTTTAATATATGAATGTGAATAAGAATGTGAATGTGGCTATGTACCACAAATGTGGCAAAAAGTACCTGTGCACGTTTCCTACTTCGATAGGATTGTGAAATATGTTATTTTATAACATGCGAATATATGTATATGAACATGAAATTAAGTTATGCATAATATATAAACTTTTGGGGCATTCGGGATTTATGTGAAAGGGGAGAGTAGGTGTTGACTTGGTCTCACCAACGAAGGTGTTGACTTCGGTCTCACCAACGAAATATGTTGACTACTACACATTATGAAATTTTGGTAACTTCGGTTACAATATTGAATAGTGTCTAATGACACAACGATAAATGTGATTATAGTGTCTAATGACACAACGTATATGGGCGAAAAGCCTTCGATGGTGTGTAGCGGATGGAGGGTTGACTTAGTAGTCCCCACTGTAAATGGCGTGTACGGTGGTGTGTAGCGGATGGACCATTAGGATTGGGTTTGGGTTGCATCATAATTTCATTTTATATGGATCGATGATTTGAACATGAATGCTGAATTGTTGAATGTTAGTATTGTGTGCACATTGAGTCATTGACTCACCCATTGTGGGAATTATTTTTCGGTGATGAGCGTTGATTTGACCCAGGTAGGAGGACCTTGAGGTGGCCATGCTACATTTGGAGATTTTATTTTATATGGACTTTATTTCATTTGGTACCCTTAATTATATTTCTTTTGGGTTTTATTTGATGTAATAAGGCCATAAGGCCCAATGGATTATTCTTTATTTTACTTTACTTTTAAGTATTGTGCTAAGAACTATTTTGGACGTAATAAATCAAATTGGATTTACAAGTTTAATAAAATGGGTTTCCAATCTAAGCCCAATCCACAACAACATTTTCTAAAAATTATTTTGCGAATTTTCTCTAAGTAACGAATGATTTTGAAATCGGTTCACTTTAGGAACATTCCAGATCCGGTCCATTCTCGTGGTCCGGGGGTTGGGTTGTTTCAGTTTGGTATTAGAGCCCAGTTTTAAACTCTCGGCCTGTGGGCTAAGGCCCAAAACGTTTTCAAAGCGAGCTAAATGAATTTTCTTTGAAAATAAGCGTGCTTCGGCATGGCCCCTAAGTCTCCGACACATGTAGTCCACCGTAAGTACCCTAACTATATGTGTGATTCGTGAACTGCTTAAGGGTAGAAAAGGCATGGAACGTAGAATAGAATGATAGGAACTTGAACCCTAGGATTAGACTACTCAAACACAAACACATAAGACTTAATGTACTAAACCAACCTATGGCTAAGTCACCGAGCTAAGGTGTGGTAACCCTTGTACGCATGTCTAGGATTGGATCCGAAGAGCTTGGTATTTAAGCGGTCCTAGTGACTCACCTCCTCTTGCAGAATCCTACCAGTGCGTAGCTTCTTGCTCACCCTAACTCGGAGGGCTCAGGTGGTGTGGCAACCTCATGCATGTCTAGGAATGGTTTCGGTGGGAGCTTGGTATTTAAGCGATCCGTGACTCACCTCCTCTCCACACGAACCTTGCTCAGTGCGTAGCTTTGGTTCACCCCGACCAAGAGGGCTCGGACATAGGCTAAACATAATGACTAAAACCCGAAAGGAACTAGCCATGTTTTAAAAAAAGAACAAAACAACAAACCCTAGTTTTTTCAAACTTTTAAAACTTTCTTTTAAATCTGAGAAAATTATTTTTACAACATTTTCTGAAAAACTCCTGATTTGCGAAAATTACAAAAATGCCCTTAGTGGTAAAATTACCAAAACGCCCTCAGTTTATAAAATGTTCAACTACTCAACAGCTTTACCAAAATTTCATTATGTTATAAAAGTCCAAAAACCCTAATTTGCAAACTATCAAAAATATCGTGACTTTTGGAAAATTACAAAATTGCCCCTAACTTACCAAAATTTCCAAAATGACCCCGATTTCCAAAATTTTTGCAACTTCATCGTCTTTGGAAAATAAATTTCTCAAAAGAACCCTCAAATTTTGCAACTTCTAAAATATCCCGATTTATTAAAATTTTACAATTTACCCTTTGTGGAAAAATTACCAAAATACCCCCAAGGTCTAAAAATTTCTGAAATACCCTTGGATTTCAAAAATTTTCCAAAATACCCCAGGAACTTAAAAGGACCAAAAATACCTTGTGACAAAATCACCAAGGAACCTTATTTTGACAAATTACGAAAATACCCCTGTAGGACAAATTATGAAAATACCCCCGGGTAGTGGAAAAACAACAAATGAAAAACTACAACGTTTCTCTGAATGAACTAAGGTTCATAATTGTTTGATGGATGTGCGAATGAATGAAAAGACTGTGTGCATGTATGAATACGAAAGAACCACTCCTAAACTCTTTTACATAAAATTTCTTCGCGAGTAATAAAGTGAAACAAAAAATTTTTTTTTAATACATAAAACTTCTAAATCAGATTAAATCGTGACGTTAGAAATGAGTTCTAAGGGACTTAAACTTAGAGATTGTGCCTAGAAAGTATGATAGTTCTTTAAGATCAGAGTGCGCAGCAATAGCGTAGTGTGGTGAGTTAGACTGTACGGATGAACGATAGTAAGTAATTTTGAGGACGAAATTATTTTTAAGGGGGGTAGAACTGTAACATCCTGAAAAGGGCCTATGCGTTTTGGCCTAATTGTACAAAAAGACATCTTTTATGTGTTTTGGAATAAATTTGGAATGATTTTTGGAAACCTGAGAATGCATGGAAATGTTATGTTGGAAATAGGAAAATGAACATTTTTGGAAACTTGAACATTTTTGGAAATGAATCAAAAATGGAAACCTGAACATTTTGGAAAGTTGAACATTTTGGAAACCAAACCAAAATAGGAAACTAAACATTTTGGAAACCAAACCAAAATAGGAAACTAAACATTTTGGAAACCAAGCCAAAATAGGAAACTAAACATTTTGGAAACTTGGAAAATACAGAGCCGCGCGAAAATTTTTAGAAACTTAAAAATGACCCCGGAATGTCAAATTTTGGAGCCCAAAGGGGAACTTAGGGCCAAATGACCCTAAAATATAAAGTACATGAAATTTGACCCAATAACGGACTTGGAAATGTGGCCTGAAGATGCCACCTAAGGCCTTAGGAAATGGCCCAAATGCAAGAGGTTTTTGGGCCTGAGTTTGAGTCATCTAGGAAGCAAATAAAAGAAGTTTTATTTTGCTTCCATGAGTGGGGAGTTGGACGGCACAAGGGAATCTAAGAGGAGGAGTTTTATTTCGGTTAAAATTTGATTAATAAGTGATAAATAAGGGATTTTAAATTTGGATTATCTGAGGAGATAATTGATGGATTAAATGCTTTTATTTTTAGATAAAGGAGATAATATTATCTTAAGGAGAGTGGTGGCCAAGTCAAGGACTCTTGGCCTAGGAAATTTAGCTATAAAAGGAGAACCCAAGGTCTTTTCTCTCATCTTTCCAAGTAGCCGAAAATCCCTTGCTCTCTCCCCTCTTTGCCGAATTTCTCTTTAAGCAAAATCCATCTCTTCTTCTTCTATTTTCTTCTCCTCTCCTTTGTCATTGTTAAGCCAAAACCCTTTTCTTTTGATCCCTGTTAAATCTCCATAGCCGAATCTCTGTGACTCTAGGCAAGGAAGCAATCGATTAAAGGCATCAAGGTTTCTACAATTACCGAATATAAGGATCAAGGATCTAAGGTAAGGAATATAAATATTCAGTCAAGGTTTTGATTATGTCTCAATATTAAAATAAATCTGACATGAAGTTATAGGGATTTCGACAGATATTCAAGACAAGGGAAACTTTTGGGATTTGGAAACTATAAGGTAAGTACATAGATCCAATCGGCCTAGGGTTATATTGGTATTATTTTCCATTTACTCAAAAGTTAAAAACTGACATAATTACCCGATTTAGTGACTAGCTGATTTAAGGAAGGAGTACTGTCAATTTTCGGCATTTGATTTACAATCTTTCTATTCGGCAACAAGGTAAGTAATACAAATCCTACTAGGATTTGGTTTTGTTTTAAGCCAAATAGGTTTATTAATGTGACTTATATGATGGCCGAATATAGGAGTTAACAGATCTAAAGTTAGATCGGGGTTTTCGAGATCTCAAGGAACCTTTTTAAGCAAATCAGGTGTGTACCCTTACTAACCTTCGATATTTCATATGGCTATTATTTTAATATATGAATGTGAATAAGAATGTGAATGTGGCTATGTACCACAAATGTGGCAAAAAGTACCCAGGTACGTTTCCTACTTCTGATAGGATTGTGAAATATGTTATTTTATAACATGCGAATATATGTATATGAACATGAAATTAAGTTATGCATAATATATAAACTTTTGGGGCATTCGGGATTTATGTGAAAGGGGGAGAGTAGGTGTTGACTTCGGTCTCACCAACGAAGGTGTTGACTTCGGTCTCACCAACGAAATATGTTGACTACGGTCACATTGCGAAATTTTGGTAACTTCGGTTACAATATTGAATAGTGTCTAATGACACAACATATAAATGTGATTATAGTGTCTAATGACACAACGTATATGGGCGAAAGCCTTCGATGGTGTGTAGCGGATGGAGGGTTGACTTAGTAGTCCCCACGGTGTAAATGGCAGGTACGGGTGGTGTGTAGCGGATAGACCATTAGGATTGGGTTTGGGTTGCATCATAATTTCATTTTATATGGATCGATGATTTGAACATGAATGCGAATTGTTGAATGTTAGTATTGTGTGCACATTGAGTCTGTTGACTCACCCATTGTGGGAATTATTTTTCGGTGATGAGCAAGGACGGACCGGCGGAGGACCTTGAGGTGGCCATGCTACATTTGGAGATTTTATTTTATATGGACTTTATTTACATTTGGTACCCTTAATTATATTTCTTTTGGGTTTTATTTGATGTAATAAGGCCATAAGGCCCATGGATTATTCTTTATTTTTACTTTACTTTTAAGTATTGTGCTAAGAACTATTTTGGACGTAACAAATCAAATTGGATTTACAAGTTTAATAAAATGGGTTTCCAATCTAAGCCCAATCCACAACAACATTTTCTAAAAATTATTTTGCGAATTTTCTCTAAGTAACGAATGATTTTGAAATCGGTTCACTTTAGGAACATTCTAGATCAGGTCCATTCTCTGGGCCGGGGGTTGGGGTGTTTCAGTGGTTCTGTTAAGACACTAACAGAAACTGTTAGTCAGTGACTGTTTTGTCACTTTTTTATAACGTTAGTGACTATTTTGTTATTTTTCAAAAGTTAGGTGACTGAAATGAACCCTAGGTGACTATTTTGTTAGCTACCCTAAAGATGAGTGACTGTTGGTGTAATTTACTAAAATAATTTAAATTAGTATAGAAATTATTATATATTTATTGCATTTTATAAAATTAATGCAATTAAATAATTTCAAATTAATTATAAACCTTAAAAGTAGTTTAATTATAACATCAATTATTATTTAGGGTAATTATTTGATACATCATTAGTGGAATTTTTAGACTCCACAAGCGGATTGAGCATGTGACAAGTGTCATATCAATTTATGTAATTAGCTTCTTCTTTTTTTACTACATCCTATAATACACTTGTCAAATCTTTAATTCACTTGTGAAGTTTAAAACACTCTATTAGCGGTGTATCAAATAATTTTCCTATTATTTGTATTTATATATAAAAATAAAGATTAAAATATGCCTTAGGTCCATGTACTTTTCATAAATTTGAAATTTAATCTCTATATTTTTATTTTCAAGAATTTAGTCCATCTACTTTCCAAATTTCAAAATTCAAGTCCAATTGTTAATGCTATTAACTTTTGTTAAATTTGTTTGTGTGACATTTTGAAATAGGAAAAATGCTCACTTGATAGAAATATAACTAAAAAAATAACGTTATAATAAACATGAATTTAACAGAATAATGTTAATAGTGTTAACAATCGGACTTGAATTTGAAATCTAAAAAGTAGGGAACTAAATTCCTAAAAATTAAAGTACATAGTCTAACTTCCAAATTTACCACGAGTGTAACACCCCAAACCCGGCCCATGAGTCCTGACCGGATCTGGTATGTCACGGAGTAAAATAGTTTGAGTCATTTTGAAAGATTGGTGAAAACTTGGTAAAATTGGGCTAAGGTATGAAAACCGGGTTTGAAAATCTAGTTGGGCTTTTATAAACATAGTTGGGTTGATAGACCCTTTTGAAAACATTGATCATGTATCATTGTGAAATCATCAAAGTGATAGTTGATTAGTGAATTTTGTTACCCGATGGTAACTTCTTTGAAAACCCGTTAAATTTTATTAAGTTTGAAAAGGCTACTTTTTACTGGTTCAATTAATATTTTTAAAATTCCGTTTGTAACATAGCATAGGTAAAATAAAACAGTGAACAAACATCCAAAATAATAATAGCGGCCTTATTACAATCCCAAAATACAAACTTAGAAAATAATAATTCTAACTTAAGCAAAGTAAAAATAAATCCAACGACAAGCATGGCCGCCTCGAGTCCTCTCCGGCTCCATCTCCGCGATCTACTCATCTGCAAAATGTTAAGGGAAAGGGGGTGAGTCACCAAGACTCAGTGTGTAATCCCCCACCCGATAAAGCAACTCATACACAAGTCATTAATAAACATGCACATGCAACCCAACCTAACCATCCATACTCCTTAACTACCCCGTGTGGTCAAAACCACTGGTGGTCAAAACCACTGATGACTTAGAGTCACAAATCAAATGATGGGGCCAACCCATCGTGTGGTCAAAACCACTGATGACCATAGGTCACAAATAATCAAGTGTGGTCAAAACCACTGGTGGTACCAAACCACTGGGACTTAGTCGCAATTTATCAATCGGCGTGGTCAAAACCACTGATGACCATAGGTCACAAATAATCTGATGGGGCCAACCCATCTTGTGGTCAAAACCACTGACGACAGTCCATATTTCATCCCCCTCCTCTCATCAATCCCACCATCACATGCTTTTATAACAAATTTTCATAAATAATATCTTAACATTTAATCATCATGTGATGGCATGCAAATCATATATCAAAAATCATAAGTTAGGGGACTTACCCGGAATCCATGTTCAAGCCCACAAGCATATCATAGAACACTACCAAAATTTATACACAAGGCTATATTATAGTAAGTTTATTAATAAAGTGTGTAAAGAGTTTACACACCTGCTTCTACCGGAATTCTTAAATCCCAAAGATCCGATCTACGTCACTAGATCTCTTGTCCTATAATCGACCAAAAAGCATGGTTAGGGACTTAGGCCTATTCGGCCAAACCAAGTAATATCAGAGGCTCTTTTACGGCCTTACCTTTGAACGGATTTGATTTCCAAACAAATCCCGAAGCCTAAATTAGTCCTAAATTCATGATACATGTTAGTATTGGCATTTAACATAAACTTTTTAATTGAAAGGCCCTTGGCCGAAAGTGCTTACCAACTTACCTTGGAAAATAAATCCCGAAAGCTTCCCTCTTTTAACCGATTGAAGAAAAAGAGCACCCTTTGCTTTGATGTTCGGCCAAAGCTACACCAAATAGGGGGAGTAGATTCGGCTAAGGAAAACAAAAGAGATGCTGGAATTTTGAATAATTTTGGGCAGTTTGTCTAAGGGAATTTTGGCAGCAAGGTGGTAGGGGTTCGGCTAATGAAGGAAGAAAAAGGAGAAGGAAAAGAAGTAGGGGTTCAAGGAGGGTTTCGGCTTGTAAAAGAAGAAGAAAAGAAGCTGGAATTTTAGCAATATAAGCAGAGGAAATTCAGCAGCAGCTATGGAGAAAAGAAAAGAGAAAATTGAAGGACTTTTGGCACCCCTCTGCTGTACAAAAATCAACTTTGAACAGCCCTCCAAAAAGTCCAAATTTCAGCAAACACCCTCTATTTTGTGATAATTTTTCAGCCTTGAATTATCACAATTAATCTAGCTTTATCATACTTTTTAATCTTCTAATCCCCTCAACAATTTAATAGCAAATAAAACACTATTAGTTCCCCCCTTCTAGCCGATAATAGACAAAAAAATAAGCTTAATTAAGAGTCCTATATGTGCCATTACTCTCCTTCACGCCAGCAACAAAGAAGGATTAAAATAAAAATCAAAGTAAAATAAAATCAAAGTCTTTGCTTCTTGGCTCGAACCAATGACCGACATAAAGCAATGACCCCTCTTTAACACGCCCTAGGCCACTACTCCCAATTTGACTTTCATGTCAAATATCCTCATGATTTAAATATAAGGCCTTCATACCTGGCCCCCTTTCTTTTAACGCCACCAGCCCAAAAAACAAAATCTCTTCCTTGCGTCCCTTGCGTTTCGAACCGAGACCTTCGTGCCAACACCCTTAAGTGGCGCCCCAAGCCACTCCGCCCACCTGCCTTTCATGTCAATAAGCCCCCGATTTAATTATAAGGCCTTCCTAGGCCTAACGCCTAAAAAGCCCACAAGGAAAAAACATTTCCCCTTATTCGCCGAGGCTCGAACCTCCCCTAGCAACCCTCTTAGGCGCACCAAGCCACTTGTACCAAGCCAAATCTTGTGTCATGCCTCTCCCAATTTTATTTAAACCCTATCTCCACCTAGCTCCCTTCTTTTAAGTACTTTATAAAAGATTTTTTTAATTCCAAATCCAACCTAAATCGGGTTATTTCTAGACCCTAAATCATGCCAAATAAAATCATATTATTGATTTCTTTAAGCACACATGAGAAATTTATTTAAATTACAAATAACCCCTAATTCGTGGTGTTACAGTTCTACCCCTTAAAAATAATTTAGTCCTCGAAATTACTTACTAACGAATAGTCGTACATCTTAACTCACCTACTATGCTTATGTCACAGACTCGATCTTAATAAAACTATCTTACTTCCTGTGCACAATCTCTACCACATCCTCGACGCAATGGCATCCTCTATAACTCATATCTAACGATGCGCTTTAATCGCTTAAGAATTTTATGCATTAGTATTTCACTTGATTATCCGCCAAGGAATTTTATGGCAAGAGTTTAGGAGTGGTTCTTTCGTAATCATACATGCACACAGCTTCCCACTACCCGGGGTATTTAGTAATTTGTCCTACTGAGAGTATTTTCATAATTTTTCAAAAATACAGGTTATCGGATGATTTTATCAAAAATTATTTTAAAACTCTTAATTTCTCGGGATATTTTGAAAAATTTTAAAATTCGGGGGTCTTTCGGTGACTTTGAAACTCAGGGGCATTTTGGTAATTTTTCACAAATCAAGGTGAATTTGTAAAATTTGATAAATCAGGGATGTTTCAAAAAGTTGTAAAACTTTGGGAGTTATTTTTTTTAAGAATTTATCTTCCATTTTGATGGTGTTGCAAAAATTTTGAAAACCAAGGTCATTTTGGTAATTTTGTCGATTAGTGGTAATTTTGTAATTTTCTAAAATAATGATGGTTTCGATATTTTGCAAAGTAAGGTTTTTGGGCACTTTTATATATAATGGAAATTTTGTTTGTAACTATGGGTATTTCAGAAATATCATAAATCAAGGGCCTTTTTTTGTAATTTTACCCCTAAGCGTATTTTAGTAATTTTTCACATTCAGGGCATTTTCTCAAAACAACTTCCAAAAATTGGGTTCTAAGTGATTCTATAAAAGAAGGATATTTTTAAAATTTCTTTTTGAAAAATTTCATACGGAGCGTATTTTGATAATTTATAAGCCAGGGGTATTTTGGTCATTTTTCAAACTGAGGGGTATTTTGGTCTTTTTTTTTACTAAAGTTTTATTTATTTCCAAAATCAAAACGGCTAGTCCCATTTGGGTTTTAGTTATCAAGTTTAGCCTGTGAGCTCGTCGTCTCAGCTAGGATGAACCGTTACTACGCATCAGGTAGGATTCGAGTGAGTAAGAGGTGAGTCACGAGGACTGCTTAAATACCAGGCTCCCACCGAATCCAATCCTAGACATGCATATAACGATTGCCACATCTTTTGCTCAGTGACAACTCACAGGGTTTGTTTAGGGAATTTATTAAATCTTATGCAATATCTGTTGGAGTATGCTAACCCTAGGGTTCAACAGTTCTACTCTACGTTCCCATTTTACTCTTCTACCCTTCATCAAAAGAATTCACAGAAATTGATAGAAGTACTTACCTGGGCGGATAGGTGCCGGAGACTCGGTGCCATGCTGTTCAAGCCAAAACAGTTCCTCAAAACATCATAATAAGGCCTACTAGCAAAAACCAAAACATTTTGGGCCTTGGGCCCCCACAGTCGAGTTTTGAACCGAGCTCTGATACCAAAAATGTAACATCCCAAACCCGGCCCATGAGTCCTGACCGGATCTGGTATGTCACGGAGTAAAATAGTTTGAGTCATTTTGAAAGATTGGTGAAAACTTGGTAAAATTGGGCTAAGGTATGAAAACCGAGTTTGAAAACCTAGTTGGGCTTTTATAAACATAGTTGGGTTGATAGACCCTTTTGAAAACATTGATCATGTATCATTGTGAAATCATCAAAGTGATAGTTGATTAGTGAATTTTGTTACCCGATGGTAACTTCTTTGAAAACCCGTTAAATTTTATTAAGTTTGAAAAGGCTACTTTTTACTGGTTCAATTAATATTTATAAAATTCCGTTTGTAACATAGCATAGGTAAAATAAAACAGTGAACAAACATCCAAAATAATAATAGCGGCCTTATTACAATCCCAAAATACAAACTTAGAAAATAATAATTCTAACTTAAGCAAAGTAAAAATAAATCCAACGACAAGCATGGCCGCCTCGAGTCCTCTCCGGCTCCATCTCCGCGATCTACTCATCTGCAAAATGTTAAGGGAAAGGGGGTGAGTCACCAAGACTCAGTGTGTAATCCCCCACCCGATAAAGCAACTCATACACAAGTCATTAATAAACATGCACATGCAACCCAACCTAACCATCCATACTCCTTAACTACCCGTGTGGTCAAAACCACCGGTGGTCAAAACCATGATGACTTAGAGTCACAAATCAAATGATGGGGCCAACCCATCGTGTGGTCAAAACCACTGATGACCATAGGTCACAAATATTCAAGTGTGGTCAAAACCACTGGTGGTACCAAACCACTGGGACTTAGTCGTAATTTATCAATCGGTGTGGTCAAAACCACTGATGACCATAGGTCACAAATAATCTGATGGGGCCAACCCATCTTGTGGTCAAAACCACTGACGACAGTCCATATTTCATCCCCCTCCTCTCATCAATCCCACCATCACATGCTTTTATAACAAATTTTCATAAATCATATCTTAACATTTAATCATCATGTGATGGCATACAAATCATATATCAAAAATCATAAGTTAGGGGACTTACCCGGAATCCATGCTCAAGCCCACAAGCATATCATAGAACACTACCAAAATTTATACACAAGGCTATATTATAGTAAGTTTATTAATAAAGTGTGTAAAGAGTTTACACACCTGCTTCTACCGGAATTCTTAAATCCCAAAGATCCGATCTATGTCGCTAGATCTCTTGTCCTATAATCGACCAAAAAGCATGGTTAGGGACTTAGGCCTATTCGGCCAAACCAAGTAATATCAGAGGCTCTTTTACGGCCTTACCTTTGAACGAATTTGATTTCCAAACAAATCCCGAAGCCTAAATTAGTCCTAAATTCGTGATACATGTTAGTCTTGGCATTTAACATAAACTTTTTAATTGAAAGGCCCTTGGTCGAAAGTGCTTACCAACTTACCTTGGAAAATAAATCCGGAAAGCTTCCCTCTTTTAACCGATTGAAGAAAAAGAGCACCCTTTGCTTTGATGTTCGGCCAAAGCTACACCAAATAAGGGGGAGTAGATTCGGCTAAGGAAAACAAAAGAGATGTTGGAATTTTGAATAATTTTGGACAGTTTGTCTAAGGGAATTTTAGCGAAGGGTGGTAGGGTTCTGCTAATGAAGGAAGAAAAAGGAGAAGGAAAAGAAGTAGGGGTTCAAGGAGGGTTTCGGCTTGTAAAAGAAGAAGAAAAGAAGATGGAATTTTAGCAATATAAGCGGTGGAAATTCAGCAGTAGCTATGGAGAAAAGAAAAGAGAAAATTGAAGGACTTTGGGCACCCCTCTGCTGTACAAAAATCAACTTTGAACAGCCCCCCAAAGAGTCCAAATTTCAGCAAACACCCTCTATTTTGTGATAATTTTTCAGCCTAGGATTATCACAATTAATCTAGCTTTATCATACTTTTTAATCTCCTAATCCCCTTAACAATTTAATAGCAAATAAAACACTATTAGTTCCCCCATTCCAGCCGATAATAGGCAAAAAAATAAGCTTAATTAAGAGTCCTATATGCTACCATTACTCTCCTTCACGCCAGCAACAAAGAAGAATTAAAATAAAAATCAAAGTGCTGCTTCTTGGCTCGAACCAGTGGCCTGCAACAACAGCAGCCCTCTCTAACACGCCCCAGGCCACTCCTCCCAATTTGACTTTCATGTCAAATATCCTCACGATTTAAATATAAGGCCTTCATACCTGGCCCCCTTTCTTTTAACGCCACCAGCCTAAAAAACAAAATCTCTTCCTTGCGTCCCTTGCATTTCGAACCCGAGACCTTCGTGCCAATACCCTTAAGTGGCGCCCCAAGCCACTCTGCCCACCTGCCTTTCATGTCAATAAGCCCCCTGATTTAATTATAAGGCCTTCCTAGGCCTAACGCCTAAAAAGCCCACAAGGAAAAAAAAACATTTCCCCCTTGTTACTGCCGAGGCTCGAACCTCCCCCCTAGCAACCCTCTTAGGCGCACCAAGCCACTTGTACCAAGCCCAATCTTGTGTCATGCCTCTCCCAATTTTTATTTAAACCCTATCTCCACCTAGCTCCCTTCTTTTAAGTACTTTATAAAAGATTTTTTTTTTAATTCCAAATCCAACCTAAATCGGGGTTATTTCTAGACCCTAAATCATGCCAAATAAAATCATATTATTTATTTCTTTAAGCACACATGAGAAATTTATTTAAATTACAAATAACCCCTAATTTAGGGTGTTACAACGAGTGCAGGGACTTAAGACATATTTTAACAAAAAATAAATGAGTAATGAATAAGAAGAAAAAGAATACCAATCCAAAACTTAAAGATAACATTATTGGGAAGGACAACACCGAACCTCGAACTATAACATCAATAAAAAATATACACGATTACTATTCGTAAAACATTATAGAAGTGTCATGGTTAGAGGTTGAGACGTAAATTTTATTTATTTTTTCTACTTGGTTGGTGACGCCTCTTGACGTACCAACTGTAACACCCCTAACCCATATCACGTCGCCTGAACAGGGTTATGGAGCATTACCAGACAAACGGAATAGAAAAACCATTCAAATCATACATTAATAAAAACATACTCAAATTTAATTCAAATACATCCATAATGTTCCTTAATCGAGCCATCGAGGCCTTAAAAATACTAAAGAAACAATCCGGGACTGAATCAAAAACATTTGGAAATTTTATGAAAAATTTGAAAATTTTGGTTTGCATGGGTCACACGGCCGTGTGACATTCGAAATAGGGACATATGGATGTATCCTAGCCCATGCCCATGCCTGTGTAACTCACTGACTTGGGTCACACAGCCAAGCCACACGCCCGTGTCCCAGGCCGTGTACCCCTCGAAATGACCTCACACGCTTGTGTGCTATGCCATGTGCTAGGTCATGTAACTGCCTGACTTGTATTCCTTAAACCTATAGGACACGGACGTGTGCCACAAAATGAACCTTAAAACACAAGTTTACCATTTCAATTTGCTTGGACCTTAAAAACTCAAATACTAACCAAAATACCAAATCAAAATGACATTAATCGGGTCAAAAACACATCAAGACCAACCTAATATGTGCCTAACCAATGTACCCTCATTGCTACCACAATTATATACAACTTTACCACAAAATAAACATTAATTCAATCCATCAACTCATTCAAGCAATACCAAATCAATATACCTAACAAAGTTACCACAATCACAACAATTCAAATATATATATGCCACATATACTAGCATAACAATTTATACCTCATTCTCATGCAATTTGCAAATTGGTTATTTGCACAAAATATCATTCATAATATTTAGTTAAGCCAAACATGAACAAAAATAGCACAAAAGCCTATACATGCCATATAATCTGAATTAAGCGTTTAAAAACTACCGAGATAAGCTGGATAGTGTGACTTGAGTGACGGTCCGATCGTCCAACCTTCCGAAAATCCACAATGACATTAAACAACACAAATAAGCTTAATGAAGCTTAGAAAGTTTAACAAGTTAAACGATAAATCTTACCGAAATAACTATATTAATTAAAATAATAATCATCTAAGAGAACTCCCTACCATTCACAACTTCAATCGATAAATACATCTGTATTCAGTTCAGTATGAAATAAATAACATATCTTTCAAATTCATTAAACAGATTACCTTACTGAGATTTTTCATTCGAAGAATGACTTATGGGTAAGAGTACATTGTCAACAGAAGCTTATAGAGCTGATCCTCCCGAATCCACCAATAGAAGCTCGCTAACAGAAGCTCGTAAGAGCTGAACAGAAGCTTGTAAGAGATGATCCACCTGAATCACGCCAAACAGAAAGTAAAACACGAGAATTTGCAACAAATGCTGAACCTCAGTTTACTTGGGTAATATGTTGATGTCTCCCTCTAATACCATCTCCACTCCAAACCCCTGTCATACACCGAAACACGAATGTACTCAAATCCTGCGTTCAATTCAAACCGAATATCAAATTCAATATTATAATTCAAACAATCATTCGTTTCCAACATTAGGCTATATATATAATACCAATCACTAATTAATAAAAATGTTAATTTTTAACCATACGAACTTACCTGGATTGAATTGTAGTTATTGTAAAAGTTTAGGGACTATTCCGCTATTTTTCCTTTTCCACGAGTATCAACGGGATTTTGATATGGAAGCTTCTAAGCTTAACCGATTGCAAAACATCCAAAAATGGTGAAAATTCCTTTTGGTTATGGCAAGAAGATGAAAAAGATGATAATTTTAACTTTTGTTTATTAAACATTAATTTATTTACCAAATTACCTAATTACCCGTAATTAAAACCTTTAAAAAAATAACAATTTAAAAACCCATTATGGTCCATTAATAATCAAATGGGCTAATTATTATTTATGCCATTTCTTGTTTCAATATTAAGCTGTTAAATCTATGGAATTCAAGACTTACCAAAATTTGCACCTTTCTTAATTTAGTCCTTTTCTTTTAATTAATTATCTAAACGTTAATATTTCTAAGCCAAATTTTCATACAACTATAATAACTCTACAAATATTCTAAAAACAATATTTACAAGTCAATACGACAAAAATTTATGTCCTGAAATCATTGTTCCGTCACCATTGAAAATTGGGATGTTACAACTCTCCCCCTTAGGAAATTCCGTCCTCGAAATAGCTACCTGAGAATAGATTTGGATATTGTAGTTTCATTGATTCATCATTTCCCAGGTAGCTTCTTCTACACCATGACGATGCCACAAGACTTTTACTAACGGGATTGTTTATTCATCAGTTCTTTGACTTCCCGAGCTAAAATTCTCATTAGTTCCTCCAAATACGTAAAATCTGCCTGTAGCTCAATGTCACTATGAGGAATCACATACGAAAGATTAGATCTGTACCGTCTCAACATCGATACATGAAACACATTATAGATTTTCTCGAGTTCAGAGGGCAAAGCTAATCTATAAGCTACAGGGCCGATTCTTTCAACAATCCTGTATGGTCCGATAAATCTTAGACTCAGCTTTTCTTTCCTGCCGAACCGTAACACTTTCTTCCACAGAGAGACTTTTAAGAATGCCTGATCAATAATAGCAAATTCTATATCTTTTCTTTTCATATTCCGTACAATTTTTGATGATCAGATGCAGCTTTCAAACTATCTTGAATAATTCGAACTTTGTCTTCTGTTTCTCGGATCAAACCAAGTCCCACCATTTTAGATTCACTCAATTCTGACCAATACAATGGTGTTTTGCACTTTCTCCCGTAAACAGTTTAAACGGTGCCATTTTTATACTGGATTGATAATTGTTATTATATGAGAATTCAGCTAACAGTAGGTACTTTTCCCAGTTACCTTCAAATTCGAGTATACAACATCTCAACATATCTTCCAAAATCTAAACACTCCTTCTGATTGCCCGTCAGTTTGAGGATGAAATATTGTGCTAAAACTAAGCTTAGTGCCTAGAGCCTCATGAAGTTTGCTCCAAAATCTTGATATAAATCTTGAATTTCAATCTGAAATAATAGATGTCGAAACTTCGTGCAATCTTACAATCTCATATATATATAATTCTGCTAATCTTTCAAATGAGAAATCTGTTCTGACTGGAATAAATGTGTCGTTTTAGTCAATCTGTCAACAATCATCCAGATCAAATCTTCTTTCTTAAAGTTACAAGTAATCCAGATACGAAATCTATTGTAACTCACTCCCACTTCCATTCAAGAATCATAATAGGTTGCGATAAACCGAATTTTCGATTTTACGCTTTCACCTCTCGACAAATCATACATTTAGCTACAAATTCACAAATTTATCATTTCATACCCAGCCACTAGTATATCTGTCTCAAGTCACAATACATCTTCGTGCTAACTAGATGAATAGAGTATGTACTACTATATGCTTCAAAAAGAATATCATTTTTCAAATCTAAATTACTCGAAATGCAAATTCTATCACGATAACGCAATGTATCACTATCATCAACACTGTACACTGAACTCAAATTATTCTAAACCATCTATCGTTTCAACACCAAGTTTGGATTTTCGTTTTGCGATTCTCAAATTCATTGAAGAAATAGGGGTTTTGTTCTCAACTCTGTTAATATAGAACCATCTTCATTCAGAACTAAATGAGCGTTGAATGCTTGAAGTGCAAACAATGATGACTTTCGACTGAGTGCACCCGCAACTACATTAGCCTTTCCAAGATGATAATCAATAATCATATCATAATCTTTCTATAACACCCCAAACCCAACCTAGACGTTATGGCTGAATCTGAAGGAGTCACATGAAATGGGTTGGAAAACCGTTGTCGCTAAGTTCAAATCTTTCTGGTTCATTAGCCTTTATCGCTTTTATTCATTTCAAAGCTTTCTTTTATTTGGCCATTTGGAGAAAAAACGTGTTTTTAGCGGAAGCTTATAAAATCGTTAAGTTTAGGAAAAATCATTTGATATTTTTAGAAATCATGTTTTTAGATAAAAACCGTCATAGTGAAAAGTAAGTTAAATCTAAAAACCCAAAACCAAATCCAAACAATTTAAAACAGTCCAAAGAGCCTAGAAAATACAAAATCTCAAATCGTAACACAAAACTTAAGTAAAAACTAAAACAAATAAAACAGTCGTGGTGTGTGGTCACCATTAAGTCCTCTGCAGCATCGATCCGCATAAGACTGTGGGTTACCTGTAAGACAAATAGAAAAGAGTGAGTTTACGAAAACTCAGTGTGTAACCCCACAGAATTAAGCATGCACATAATAAAAAATCAGAATCAAACAGATGCAGATTTGGGCTTAAGCCCATTACAGATACAGATATAGATACAGATAAAGATATACAGATTAGAATCAGATATCAAATGTCCTACCCCTATCCTTTACATATATTCTTCGACCATCCCTACACACCATGTGGGGTTTACAACACCCACCTACCCCTACACACCACATTGTACTGATACGGTACATAACAGATCAAGTGCAGCCAAGCTGCCAGAATATAGGCAATAAATGCCTTTCAAACACTTCCTCCATATATATATATCATCCCAACCCCAATATCAATACAGAATATTCAGTTTCAGACATACAGATTAACCATGCTTACATGCTTACATACAGATATAACATGCAAATACTATCATACTCAGTATAGAATATCAGTCAAATAGATCATATAGTTTAGGGTTTTGTTAGCCCTTATCGACCCTACAGTAGGCCCACAGTCGTTTGGGGCGACCCATGCAACCTAGGGAAAATTACAAAAATTTTGGGCCCATATGCCCGTGTAGGCCCACACGCCCAAATTGGCCTACCTCGTGTGGATCACATAGCCTAACCCACTTATCACACGCCAGTGTGGGCCCACATGCCTAATTTGATCTAGCCCATGTTGCCCACACGGCCAAACTCCAGCCATTACATGGTCGTGTCTTGCGCACGGCCTGGCCTACGTCGATCACACGGTCCTATCATCGCACATCGCCTACCACACGATCGTGTGGCGTCGACAGAGGGTTTTTAGCTTTCGCTAAATCTCATTTTTCTAAGTTTCGGGTATACAAGTGGTATTGATTTGATGCAAAAACCTTCACGAGTCACACAGCACCTAAAGTTTCTAAATACAACATTAAATTAACCGTGAAGAATGATACCAAACCGAACTATAACAAAAAAGAAAACTCTCAAATATTCCAAAATCCTTACTTTCAAATGGAAACCAAAATTATCGCACAACAAGGGTGCCGAATAACAGCTCTAGCCCCTTGATTTGCCCCTAAACCACAAAATCGAAGCCAATCAACCAATAGATTCATTAACACATCAAAAGCCACATATACCACACTTACTAGAAATGCACCAAAACCGCCAGGATGCAAAAACAAGATAATTTGCACAAAGTGGAGGTGACAGAAACGAAGGAAAGACGAGTACAAAGGAAAATTTGCAAAGAAACTAAAACAGAGAAGTAGGAATATCAAGAGTCTATTAAAAGAGAGAGAAAGTCATTTTTAAAAAATAAAAAATAAAAATAATAAAAATCAAAGATAATATTCCAATTCCCTCATATCTCTTCCACTAACCTCACTAACTCAACCAACTTCACAGAAACCCAACTCCACTGAAACTCTTCCAATTAACTGAGAAAAAATAAACTCCCTTGCTCGCGTGGGGATTTGAACACAGGACCTCCACACAACACATAGACTCCCTTACCACTTGAACCAACAGGCTCATTCTGATATGGAACTACAGGAAATTTAATATAAGCCTATTAAATAGAGATAGGGTTTAATTCCAAAAATAACAAAATTTTCTAAATACAAGGCTTGAACTTGGGACCTCTCACACACACTCAGAACACTAAACCACTGAAGTAGAAACACATTTATGTCAAGATTTCACAGAATAGAAATTTTGGGGCGTTACAACTCTACCCCCTAAAAGAAATTTTAACCTCGAAACTTATCTGATCAAAGCAGATAAGGATACTGCTGACGCATCGAGTCCTCAGGTTCCCAAGTTGCCTCATCGGTGCTATGATTCCGCCACAGCACATTTACTAAAGAAATGGACTTCCTCCTCAGAATCATAACATCGCGTTCCAGAATCTGAATCGGTTCTTCCTCAAAGGTCAAGTCCAGCCTAACCTCAATCTCCTCAATCGAAACGACATAGGATGGGTTAGAACGATACCGCCTCAACATCAAGACGTGAAACACATCATGAATATGGTCTAACTCAGGGGATAGCTCCAACTGATAAGCAATCGGTCCCACTCGTTTTAGAATCCGATACATCACAATAAACCTAGGGCTTAGCTTGCCCTTATGATTGAATCTCAGAATCTTCTTCCACGGAGAAACCTTAAGAAACACGAAGTCCCCCATAGAATACTCAATCTCACGTTTCTTCAGATCTGCATAAGACAACTATCTGTCAGAAGCCGCTGTCAGTCGATCTCGAATTAGTCAAACCTTATCCTCAGTTTCAAAAACTAACTCAGGACCCAAAACTCGTCGTTCGCCCAACTCAATCTAACACAACGGAGTACGACACTTACGACCATACAGATCCTCGTAACGTGCCATCTGGATACTAGACTAGAAGTTGTTATTATAAGTGAACTCAGCTAACGGTAGATAATCCTCCCAACTACCTCGG
The DNA here is from genome assembly GCA_025506655.1 of Gossypium rotundifolium. Lineage (NCBI taxonomy): Eukaryota > Viridiplantae > Streptophyta > Magnoliopsida > Malvales > Malvaceae > Gossypium > Gossypium rotundifolium. The sequence continues at coordinate 31,125,139 of CP106727.1, read as the reverse complement.
AAGTCAATCATGCAACTCTGAAGCATATCCTCCAGTATCTGAATCACCCTCTCAAATTGACCATCGGTCTAAGGATGAAACGCAATACTGAAGTCCAATCTCGACCCCAGAGCTTCATGCAACTTCTTCCAGAACTGAGATGTAAAATGAGGATCTCTGTCAAAATGATCGACACTGGAACCTCATGCAGTCTAACTATCTCGGAGATATACAACTTTGCCAACTTCTGAAGAGAAAAGTCCGTTCGAACTGAAATAAAGTGAGTAGACTTGGTCAATCGATCCACGATGACCTAAACAAAATCTTTCTTAGTGGGTGTCAAGGGAAAGCCACTAACGAAATCCATAGTCACTCGTTCCTATTTCCATAAGGGAATCTTGACTGGTTGTAATAAACCCGAAGGCAACTGGTGCTCAGCCTTAACTTGCTGGCATGTCAAACATCGAGCCACAAAGTCAATAACCTCACGCTTCAAAGCCCACCAGTATAACTCACAAAGGTCGCGATACATCTTATTACCGCCGGGATGTATAGCATAAGGGCTACTATGCACCTCCCTCAGAATCGACTACCTCAGATCCACATCATTTTGTACACAAATCTGACCATGGAAACAAAGTACGCTATCATTATTCACCTAAATTTTGAAGTGCTGCCACTCTCAACCTGATGGAACCATAAACTCAGAGATTCATCCCCCAACTGCTTATCTCGAATCTACTCAATCCAAGTCGATTTAACTTGAAACTTGGCCAATAGACTCCCATTATCAAACAGACTAAGGCGAGTAAACATCGCCCTGAAATCAGGCATCACCTTACAACTTAGAGCATCGACCACCATATTGGCCTTACTAGGATGATACTCTATCTTGCAGTCGTAATCTTGGAGCAGCTCAATCTATCGATGCTGTCTAAAATTCAACTACTTCTAAGTAAGGAGATACTTAAAACTTTTGTGATCAGTGTAGATGATACACTTCTCACTATACAGATAGTGCCTCCAGATTTTCAATGCAAAGACCACTGCAGCCAACTCAAGATCATGCGTCGGATAGTTCCCCTCGTGTGTCTTAAGTTGACGAGACGTATAATCCACAACCTTACCATCCTGCATCAGAACGTAACCCAAACCAACATGCGACACATCACTATACACTACAAACTCCTTTCCAAATTCAAGCTATATCAGAACAGTAAATTGAGTCAAAATAGTCTTAGTTTCTCAAAACTCTCTTGCTGTACATCAGTCCAGACAAATGGGGCACCCTTACGTAAAAGCTTAGTCAATGGAGTTGCAATCAGAGAGAACCTCTCGACAAATCAACGATAATATCCCACCAAACCTAAAAAACTGCAGATTTCAGACACATTCTTGGGCTGTTTCCAATCCATCACAGCCTCAATCTTCCTAAGATCGACACAAATCCCCTCTACAGAAACCACGTGCCCCAGAAAATTTTCTTTATGCAGTTAGAATTCACACTTGCTTAGCTTAGTGTAAAGTTGCTTCTCACGTAGAATCTGAAGCACTACTCTAAATGGTCATCATGCTCATCTTCAGTCTTAGAGTAAACTAGAATGTCGTCGATGAAGACCACGACAAACTGATCCAAATAGGGCTAAAATACTCGGTTCATCAGATCCATAAATGCAGCCAGTGCATTTGTCAACCCGAAAGGCATAACTAGGAACTCATAATGTCCATAACGAGTCTTAAATGCCATCTTATGCATGTCCACCTCTTTAACCCTCAACTGATGATACCCTTAACGGAGATCGATCTTAGAGAATATATAAGCCCTATAGAATTGATCAAATAAGTCATCGATCCTTGGAAGTGGATACTTATTCTTAACGGTTAGCTTTTTCAACTGCCGGTAATCGATACACATCCTCATGGTCCCATCCTTCTTCTCAATGAATAGAATTTGTGCTCCCTACGGAGATACACTAGGATGAATGAAACCACGATCCAACAACTCTTGCAATTGAGCCTTAAGCTCTGTAAGCTCTTTCGATGCCATACGGTAGGGAGAGATGGGCATCGGAGCTGTACCTGAAAGAAGCTCGATCCCAAACTCAACCTCTAGGTTCGGAGGTAATCCTGTAACTTCTTAGGAAAGACATTTAGAAAGTCTTTTACTGTTCTGATGTTCCCAACAGAAGAGTCCCTAAAACCCGAAACACTTACACAGGCCAAGTACGCCTCACAACTTTTTCGGAGTAGTTTTTAACTACCAGTGCGGTGATCACATGCGACAGATAGTCTCGATGCTCTCCGATTACAACCACCTCTTCATCTCCCTCAGTTTTTAGAATGACCCTCTTAGTCACACAATCCAGACTAACCCGGTGCTTGACCATCCAATCCATACCCAGAATCAGATCGAATTCCTCAAATGGCAACTCCATAAGATTAGCCAGAAATACCGTCTCTTGCACTACTAGGGGAACGTCCCTATACAACTTGCTAACCTGAACAGACTGCCTAACGGACTCAATACAGTAACCTGACTTGTAGTGCTCTCAATCAAAATCCCCAGGTTTCCAAATACAGTACTAGCTATGTATGAGTGAGTAGACCCTATGTCTATCAAAGCCAAATTAGGTACATCAAATATAAAGAACGTAACGGTGATGACGTTAGGAGCATCTCTATCCTCTCGGTGTCGAGCAGTATAAACCAAAGCAGGCTACCTTGCCTCAGCCTGACCAGCACCTCTGCCCGGTGTTCTCTGCCCTCAGCCCATACCATTACCACCCCTGGTCTGACCACGGCCCCTAGATGGCTGCTAAACTATTCTCTGTGGCTACACGGGACTTGATGCCGGAGCTTGCACCTGATCAGCCCTCAGTGGACACTATCAAATACGGTGCTCAAGGGACCCATACCTCAAACAAGCCCCAATCCTCCTCCAAAACTCACCTAGATGGCGTCTCCCACAATCACTGCATGGCTATAACCCAGTAGGAACAACAGAATCAATAGGGGCCGCCACTCTAACTGGCCCATTAGATTTGGCCTTTTTCTTAGGCCTCAGAAAAAACTAGAGCGCTCCAAATCCCTTTTGTTCTTACCTTTATCTCTGTCCCTGTTTTGGCGCTCCACATGCTTAACGTCCTCAGCAATATTAGCTTTCTCCATCAGAACAGCAAACTCTCGCTCCCTCTTTAGAGCAATCAGAACCCTCAGGTTATCCCTCAATCCATCCTTAAAACAAATACACCTCTCATACTCCAATGTCACTTTACCTCGAGCATAGCAGCTCAGCCTCAGAAATTCGGCCACAGATCACTCACCTTGCGTGAGGTTCAGAAACTCATGCCTGCGAGCATCAACGTAGCTGGATCTCACATATTTGCTCTAAAATGTAGTCTTAAAGAACTCCCAAGTCAGATGGTCGGCTGAGTGTCCTCTTTAACTGTCAACCACCACCGATATGCTTCGTCGCAAAGCAAGAAGACTGCACCCTTCAATTTTTGCTCAGGGGTACAGTCCAAATCATCAATAATCCTCTCTGCGGCCTCCAACTAGTACTCAGCCACATTAGGGGCGACTCTTGTAACACCCTTAAATAACTTAGCTCCATTGGATCGAGTCACTCAGTTATCGACCCTCGACCCCCAGATCCAAAATTGGGTCCAACGATCTTCTCCAATATCCTCAACATGGATTGGGACAGTTCGTCATCCTCACCGGTCGACTCTGAGACCTAGTCTCAGTAGAAAGTGACACCGGTGTCTCACTAGTGTCCAAATCTAGCATGCTCCCCAGAGATGAGGACTCAGCTCGAGCCCCCTATGGCCTCTACCTCGGCCTTTAATACCACGTCCACTGATACCTCGTACGCTCATTATCTAATCGAGTTGATCTAAATTAAGATTTTTATCATTAGTTCAATATTTATTAATAAATGTTTTATGCAAAAAGTTTTAAAAGTTCAATAATGTTTTCGTAAGTTTCAGTTTCCATTTGTTTTACTGTAGTTTCAGAAAGTACTAACTATAGTGTTTTTAGAGTATGATCCTTACAGTATTTCAAATAAACTATCTAATGTTTAGAATACTTACAAGATCAGCACTGGAGACTCGGTGTACCATATTCTCAATCAAAGTATTTTTAACCCATTTGGAAACCAGTTCTTTGAAACATATTTTGGAACCCAAAAATCCATAGTCGAGTTTTACAACCTAGCTTTGGTACCACTAAATGTAACACCCCAAACCCGTCCTAGACGTTATGGCCGAATCTGAAGGAGTCACATGAAATGGGTTGGAAAATCGTTGTCCTTAAGTTCAAATCTTTCTGGTTCGTTAGCCTTTATTGCTCTTATCAGTTTCAAAGCTTTCTTTCATTTGGCCATTTGGAGAAAAAACGTGTTTTTAGTGGAAGCTTATAAAATTGTTAAGTTTAGGCAAAATCGTTCGATATTTTTAGAAATCATGTTTTTAGATAAAAACCACCATAGTGAAAAGTAAGTTAAATAAAAAAACCCAAAACTAAAGCCAAACTGTTTAAAACAGTCCAGAGAGTTCTAGAAAATACAAACTCTCAAATTGTAACGCAAAACTTAAGTAAAAACTAAAACAAATAAAACAATTTTGGCGTGTGGTCACCGTTGAGTCCTCCGTAACATCGATCCACCTAAGGTTGTGGGTTACTTGTACAGACAAACAGAAAAGAGTGAGTTTACGAAAACTCAGTGTGTAACCCCACAAAATTAAGCATGCACACAACAGGAAATCAGAACAGACAGATGTAGATTCGGGCTTAAGCCCATTACAAAGACAGATACAGATATATAGATCAGAATCAGATATCAAATGCCCTATACCTATCCTCTACACATATTCATCGACCATTCCTACACACTATTTGGGATTCAAAACACCTACCCAAATTTCTACACACTACATTGTCGATCGACGGTACATAACAGTCAAGTCTTGAGATAAGTTTGCTAAAATATAGGCAATAAACGCCTTTCAGATCACTTCCTCCATATATATATATCATCTCAACCCCAATATCAGATACAGAATATTCAGTTTGAGACATACAGATTAACCATGCTTACATACTTACATACAGATATAACATGCATATACTATCATACTCAGTACAAAATATCAGTCAAACAGATCATACAATTTAAGGTTTTGTTAGCCCTTACTGACCCTACAGTAGGCCCACAATCGTTCGGGGACACCCGTGCAACCCTAGGAAAAATTTTAAAAATTTGGGCCCATATCCCAGTTTGGGCCCACACTCCCAATTGGCTTAGCCCGTGTGGACCACACGGCCTGGCCCAATTATCACACGCTGATGTGGGCCCACACGCCTAATTCTATCTAGCCCGGGGGCCCACATGGCCACACTCCAACCATCACACGGCTGTGTCTTGCACACAGCCTGGCCTACATCAATCATATGGCCTACCACACAGCCGTGTGGCATCGACAGGGGGGTTTTCAGCTTTCGCTGAATCTCGTTTTTCTGCATTTTGGGTACACACTTGGTATCGATTTGATGCAAAAACCCTCATGAGTCACACAACACCTAAAATTGCCTAATACAACACCAAATTAGCCGTTAAGAATGATACCAAACTGAACTATAACGAAAAAGACAACTATTAAATATACCAAAATCCTTACTTTCAAATGGGAACTGAAATTATCGCACAACAAGTGTGCCGAATAGCAGCCTCCAGCCCCTTGATTTCCTCCTAAGCCACAAAACCGAAGCCAATCAACCAATAGATTCATAACATATCAAAAGCCATGTATACCACACTTACTAGAAATGCACCAGATCCACCAGAATGCCAAAACAAGATGATTTGCACAAAGCGGAGGTGACAAAAATGAAGGAAGGACGAGGACAAAGGAAAATTTGCAAAGAAACCGAAAAAGAGAAGTAGGAATGTCAGAAGTCTTTTGAAAGAGAGAGGAAGACATTTTTAAAAAATAAAAAATAAAAAAATAAAAATCAATGATAATATTCCAATTCCTTCATATTTCTCCCACTAACCCCACTAACTCAACCAACTTCACAGAAACCTAACTCCACCGAAACTCTTCTAATTAACTGAGCAAAAATATACTCTATTGCTCTCGTGGGGATTCGAACACAGGACCTCCACACAACACATAGACTCCCTTACCACTTAAACCAGCAGGCTCATTCTGATATGGAACTACATGAAATTTAATATAAGCCCATTGAACAGAGATAGGGCTTAATTCCAAAAATAACAAAATTTGTTAAAGACAAGGCTTGAACTTGTGACCTCTCACACACACTCAGAACACTAAACCATTGAGCAGAAACACATTTATGTCAAGATTTCACAAAAATAAAGATAGAAATTTTGGGGCGTTACACTTTTAGTAACTCTAACCACTGTCTTTGTTTCAAATTTAATTCTTTTTGAGTCATCAAATACTTTAAACTTTTGTGATCTGTGAACATGTGACATTTGTCGCCGTATAGATAATGTCTCCAAATCTTTAAAGTAAAGACAATCACAGCCAACTCAAGATCATGAGTAAGATAATTCTTTTCATGCGACTTTAACTGACGAGAAACATAAGCTACTACTTTCCCTACCTATATAAGCACACAACCCAAACTGTTGAGAGATGCATCACTAGAAACAACATATGCTACTCCAGATTCAGGCTAAGTCAACACTGATGCTTCCGTCAACATGTTCTTCAACTAATCAAAACACTATTGGCACTTATTGGACCAAAGAAACTCAATATTTTTCTATCATAATCTAGTCATTAGTAAAGTAATAATCGAAAATTTTTTAACAAAACGTTGATAATAACCTGCTAAACCCAGAAAACTTCGCACTTCTGAAACATTTTTTGGAGTTTTCCAATTCATCACAGTAGAAACTTTACTCGGATCAACTTGAATCCCATCAGCTGATACTATATGACCCAAAAATCCAACCTCGCGAAGCCAAAATTCACATTTACTAAATTTTGCGTACTACTACTTTTCTCTCAAAGTTTGTAGTACGATTATCAGATGTTGAGCATGCTCGGATTCTGTCTTGGAATAGATCAATATATCATCAATAAACATAACAATGAATCTATCCAAACGAGGTTGAAAAAATCGATTCATTAAACCCATAAAAGCAGTAGGGGTATTAGTCAAACCAAATGGCATCACAAGAAACTCATAATGATTGTAACGAGTTCTGAAAGCAGTCTTTGACACATCACAATTTTTAACCTTCAATTGATAATACCTTGATCTGAGATCTATCTTCGAGAACATGGTAGCACCTTTCAATTGATCAAACAAATCATTGATATGTGGCAAAGGGTATTTATTTTTAATTGTGACTTTGTTCAACTGTCTGTAGTATATACACAATATCAAAGAACTATCTTTCTTTTTCACAAACAATACAGGTGCACCGCAGGTAGACACACTCGGTCGAATAAACCCTCGGTCTAATAACTCTTGAAATTGTGCTTTTAATTCAGCTGTTGCCATATGGTACGGTGATATTGATATCGGTGCAGTTCTAGTAACCAAATTTATCACAAACTCATCTTCACAATCAGGAGGTTTACTCGGTAACTCTTCAAGAAATACATCAGCGAACTCACTAACAACTGGTAACTGATCTAGCTTCGATTCTGAATCTCTAGTATCAAGAATATATACTAGAAATGCTTTGCTACCTTTTTATATCAATCTCTGAGTATGAAAAGCTGAAATAATTCTAACATCTTTTGGACTTTCAGACTCAACTGAAATTATCTCTCATGTCTAGCATTTCAAACCAATCTATTTTTGTAGCTTCGATTCTGTATCTCTAGTATCCAGAATATATACTAGATGTAATGGCCCATTTTTGCTCGGGCCCATACAAAAAACCAAAAATAATAAATCAAATAAATGTCCCTTTTACAGTCCATTTACAACCCAAACAACCTAGACAATTAACTCTAACCCAATTAACAGGCTTGATAGGCCCAATTCTTTTCAACATTTCCAGCTTCTGGAAAATCGTAGCAAGGGCCTTGCGCCGCTACCTCCATATCAACCCTTCACCGCCAGACATCACACCGCCATTGGCGCGTGAATCGCGCCCCCATCTTCATCGTTCACCTGCAAAAGAAAAGAAACACAGCAGAAATAGCAAGCATAGCAAGATAATATCTTTGTATTTATGATTTTGGATTTATTTTCAGGCTATAAAAAGCCAAATCGAAACTTGTAAATGGGGGATTTTTTTTGAGATACGGGGAATATACCACAAATTTTTTTTACAAATATACAATCGAAAAAGATCAACAAAGTTTTTTTTTTTTTTTCTTCCTTTTTCTTTTTTTTCCAAATCTGTCATTGCATGCTTGTACAAATACTTTTATATTTTAAACTATATAAATATAAGTGTTAAACTCTAAAAAAAAAAAGGATAGAAAAGCTTACTTTTTGGAACAGTGGCCGGCGGCGGCGTCACGTGGTCTGGCGACCGGACATTGGCCGGCGTTTGATCGGATGGAGAGGGGAGAGAAAAGAGTTGAGAGAGTTTTGAGGGTTTTTTTAGGGAGAAGAAGAAAATGAAATTTTGGGCTAAAAAGTGCTATTTATAAACCTGTGAAACGGCGCCGTTTTGAGAATCATTTTCGGAGGCCAAAACGACGTCGTTTTGAGCTTCCAACCCGTGACCCGACCCATTAAGCCCAGGATCTGCGTGTTTTCTTGCGGAAGGGCTATTTGCGCTTTTAGCCCTTCTGCATTTTTGGTTTTTAATTGAGCTTTCTTTTGTTTTTAATTTTTCCCATAAATTTTATCCCGAGTTCATTTTAGTCCTGAGCCAAGTGCAGCATTTTGGAGGGAGGGAATATTTTCCCCTTTAGTCCCTTCATGTCATTCACTCATTCAAATAGGTCCCTTTCTCTTTTATTTTTTTTAAATTTGCCCCAAATATCTGTTTTAAGTTCAATTTAGCCCTTTTTTTATTTTCTTTTATTATTATTACTATTATTATTTAATATTTTTATTATTACTATCAATATTATTAGTTTCATTATTATTGAATATTATTCTTCTTATTATTATTTTTATCACCGTTATTATTGCCACTTTCATTATTTCTATTATTATTTCTTTTTACATTAACATATATTATTATTGATATTACTATTATTATTACTATTATTTTTATTTTTATTAATATGCTTTTATTTTTATTACTACTATCTTTTTATTATTATTACTATTAATTTTCATATCATTACTATTATTTTATTATTACCCATATTATTTTTATTTTTACTATTACTCTTATTATTGTTTTCATTATTATTATTATCATTATGATTATTATTACCCTTATTTATTTTTTTATTACTAATATTTATTTGTTAACACATTTTCATTATAATTTATTTTTTGTAACTATTATTATTATTATTATTGTCTTTAAATTATTTTATATAGTATTTATTTATTTACTTGATTTACCATTTGCTATCATTTTCCTTTGTTCATCTATTCTTTTTCCTATTATTTCATATAGATTGCTAATTTTAAATTCTATTTTATTGTATTTTGTTTCGCTTTTATTTTTGTTATTTACATTATTATCCTGTTTTATTCTATTATGTATTTGTATTATAATTCATCTTCCATTCTATTACGGCCATATCACATTTTATTTGAGACATTACAATTCGTTTTGAAATAAGTAAACATTTCGCATTCTAAGGTTCGAAAGAAATCGTATCCTAACTTACTGGGTTTCGATTTTTCTCATCGAATCTAAAGAACCTATTATTTTCTTTTTAAAATCAAAGCACATGGGTTAAATAAAGACTTATTTTCGAGAATTCAAAATGTTGTGTCCTAACTCATTGGATATGATATTTTGTTATCTCGAGATAAGGATTTTCAAAATCAAAGGCAATATTTTGTATTTGGGGAATTTTGAGATATTGTGCCCTAACTTACTGGGTTTCGTTTTCTCATGTGACCCAAATAATTGAATACCCTTCTTAATTTTAAATGTACGAGTTTTAAATGGCGAAAGACAAGCTTAGTTTTGAGGATTCGAAATGTTGTATCATAACTCACTGGGTATGATATTTTATTCCTTTGAAATAAGCAGATCTTAGTATCTGATTTAATTTATTTAATTTTTTTAACAAAAAGGGATCGTATTTTAAAATATTTTCAAATTTTCGACATTAGGACATCAAATAATCAATTAGGTACCAATTTTGGCGTCACGAGGGTGCTAATCCTTCCTCGCGTGTAATCGACTTCCGAATCTGTTTTTCTAAATTTCGTAGACCAAAACTATCTTTTTAACGATCAATCATAAGGTAATCTGATCATACCTAAACAAAAAAGGATCAGTGGGGACTCCCATTTTTGTTTTTTAGTCGATCCCTATTTTTCATAAAAACTTTAAAAATGGTTTCGACAAAATGCTTCGCTACATTTTTGTATCAATCTCTGAGTATGGAAAACTGAAATAATTCTAACATCTTTCGGGCTTTCAGACTCAACTGAATTATCTCTCCTGTCTAGCATTTCAAATCAATCTATTTCTGTCTACAGTTTACCACAGCATCATGCCCACAACATCATGCAACGATAACCAATCCATACCCAGAATAATATCAAATTCCCGAAAGGGTAACAACATCAAATCGTCAGGAATTCACAGCCCCTAACTTTCAATGGCCAATTACGAAAAACTAAGTTAACTATCACATTCTAACCTAGTGGATTAGTAACTTGAATATCATAATCAGTAGATTTAACAGGTAACTTCTTTTCCGTTACTAATGCAGTGCAAATATAAGAATGAGTTGAACCAGGGTCAATCAATACATACACAGTTACATCAAAGAGATAGAAGATACCAGTAATCACATCGAGCAGTAGCTTCCTTCCTGGCTCGAATGGCGTAGGTGCGAGCAGGTGCTCTAGCCTCTGACCGAATGACAGTGTCTTTCATTCCCATTTGAGTAGTCCCACTAACACTATTCTGGCCCAGACGTCTACTTTTTTGAGAGGTAGACATTTGCTTTTCTTTCTAATCTTCATCCTATTTTGACGATTTAGGAAAATTTTGAATAAAATTATCAGTCGATCCACATCTATAACAGGCTCCCGATTTACCTTTACACTCGCCAAGATGATATTTCCCACAAAATCTACAATTGGGCTTTGGAGCATTTTGTACACTTCTCACACTATCAACTAGTTTAGTAGGTGCTCTGAAATCATGTTGAATTCTCTTATTTTTGTTCGGATGCTCAGACACTGAGGTAACTCGGCTAAAATCATCTTTAGCATTTTTGGCCGATGATGCAAAAAACGACTTGAAAGAACCTCTCTTGTGAAATTATCGAATCCATCTATCCTGTTGTATCTTATGGTTGTACACTTCTTCTATTTTCTGTGCACAATTAGATAAGGCAAAAAATTCTCATATTTCATTACCTTCGATCATCATTCGATTTCATCATTCAGGCCATCTTCAAATTGGATACACATCTCTTATTCGGTAGGTACAATTTCTCGGGTATATTTACTGAGATACACAAATTCTCTCTCGTATTCAACTATCGATCTATTTCCCTAACATAACTCAAGAAATTCTTTCTTTTTCTTGTCTAGATATCTTTTCCCGACATACTTCTTTTTAAACTCAGTCTAAAAGAATTCCCAGGAAATTTTCTCTTTAGGTACCATTATTACAATCGTAGACCACCAATTATACGCTTCCTCTTTTAATAACGAAATAACACATCTAAGAAAGTCATCAGGAGAACAAGCCATTTCTTCAAAAACCCGTAAGATATTCTAAAGTCAATACTTAGTTTTAACCGATCATCCTCTAATCTGCCCCAAAATTCTTCAGTACCACACTTTCTAAGTTTCTCAATCTAAATACGCCGACTAGGTTCAATCACTGAAGGAGGTGGAGGTGCAACCGGAGGTACAATAGGTGGTATAATAGGGGGTACAATAGGGGTGGAGGTCGTTGAGCTAGATTTTTCATTTACATAAATTCGCTGAACCACTGTTTCATATACCCAAAGAACATATTTTTAAGCTCATGTTCTTGAGCTAGAGGAATCGGAACATTACTACTAGTCTAATGATCAAAAGTTGGTACGTTACTATTAACCTCATCATTGTTAGCACGATCAAATCCGTCTGATATCTTTACAATCTATAAGAAAACGAAGGTTAGATCGGGTCAAACACATCACACTATCGCAGATTTCTATGGTATGTTATTCTAGGCATTTTACACGCTACGTTTAGATCAAGAATCAACTAAACTGTAGCTCTGATACCACTAAATGTAACAACCTAACCCGTATTACATCGTCAAAACAGGGTTACAGAGCATTACCAAACAAACGGATAGAAAAACCATTCAAATTATACATTAATACAAACATACTAAAATTTCATTCAAATACATCCATAATGTTTCTTAATCGAGCTCTCGAGGCCCTAAAAATACTAAAGAAACAATCTTGGATTGAATCAGAAACATTTGGACATCTTAGGAAAAAGTTGAAAATTTTTGTCTGCAAGAGTCACATGGCCGTGTAACTCATACGGCTGAGACACATGCTTGTGTTTCAGTAGACATTTGAAATAGGGACACACGACCATGTCTTAGCCCATGTCCATACCCGTGTAACTCACTGACTTGGGTCACATCGCCAAGCTACACACCCATGTGCCAAGCCGTGTACCCCTCAAAATGACCTCACACACCCGTGTGCTAGGCCATGTAACTATCTGACTTGAATGCCTTAAACCTACAAGGGATACATGGCCATGTTGCATGGCCATGTGCCACACACGGCTGAGACACACGCAGTGTGGCCTCAAAATGAACCTTAAAGCACAAGTTTACCATTTCAAATTGCTTGGACCTTAAAATTCCAAATCAAAATGACATTAATCGAGTCAAAAACACATCAAAACCAACCTAATATGTGCCTAACCAATGTACCTTCATTGCTACCACAATTATATACAACTTTACCACAAATTAAACATTAATTAAATTCAACAACTCATTTAAGAAATGCCAAATCAATATACCTAACAAAGTTACCACAATCACAACAATTCAAATATATATATGCCACACATACTAGCATAACAATTATACCTCATTCTCATACAATATGCAAATTGGTTATTTGCAAAAGATATCATTCATAATATTTACATAAGCTAAACATTAACCAAAATAGCACAAGAGCCTATACATGCCATATAATCCAAATTAAGCATTTAAAAAACTACCAAGATAAGCTGGATAGTGTGACTTAAGTGCTGATCCAATCGTCCAACCTTCCAAAATCTATAATGACATTAAACAACACAAATAAGCTTAATGAAACTTAGTAAGTTTGATGAGTTAAATAATAAATCTTATCGAACTAACTATATTAATTCAAATAATAATAATCATCTAAGAGAACTCTCTGCCATTCACAAGTCAATCGATAAATACATCCGTTTTCAGTTTAGTATGAAATAAATAACATATATTTCAAATTCATTAAACATATTACTTTACTGAGATTTTCCATTCGAAGAATGACTTAAGGGTAAGAGTACATCGTCAACAGAAGCTCATAGAGCTGATCCTCTAGAATCCACCAACATAAGCTCGAAAGAGCTGAACAGAAGCTCGTAAGAACTTAAAAGAAGCTCGAAAGAGCTGAACAGAAGCTTGTAAGAGCTGATCCACTTGAATCATGCCAAACAGAAAGTAAAACGCGAGAATTCGCAACCAATGCTGAACTTTAGTTTACTTGGGTAATATGCTAATGTCTCCCTCAATACCATCTCCACTCCAAACCCCCTTCATACACTGAAGCACAAATGTACTCAAATTTCGCGTTCAATTCAAACCGAGTATCAAATTTAATATTATAATTCAAACAATAATTCATTTCCAACATTAGTATATATACCTATCACTAATTAATTCAAATGTTAATTTTTAACCGTGTGAACTTACTTGGACTAAATTGTAGTTGTTACAGAAGTTTAGGGACTATTCCATTATTTTTCCTTTTCCACGAGTATCAACGGATTTTGATATGCAAGCTTCTAAGCTTAAATGATTGCAAAGCATCCAAAAATAGTGGAAATTCCTTTGATTTCAGCAAGAAGATAAAAAAGATGATAATTTTAACTTTTGTTTATTAAACATTAATTTATTTACAAAATTACCTAATTACCCTGAATTAAAACCTTTAAAAAAATAACAATTTAAAAACCCATTATGGTCCATTAATAATCAAATGGGCTAATTATTGTTTATGCCCTTTCTTGTTTCAATATTAAGCTATTAAATCTACGGAATTCAAGACTTACTAAATTTTTCATCTTTTTCAATTTAGTCCTTTTCTTTTAATTAACTATCTAAACGTTAATATTTCTAAACCAAATTTTAATACAACTATAATGACTCTATAAATATTCTAAAACATATATTTACGAGTCGATACGATGAAAATTTGTGGTCCCGAAACCACTGTTCCGTCACCACTGAAAATCAGGTTGTTACACCAATATTCAGAGTAGAAATCTTGCACAAAAGATATAAGAAAACAATATCCACAAGTGTACGTGTCAGGTTGTAATATAGTTTACAACAGAATAGGTGAGTACTCCTAGGATTGTACCTAAGGGAGGTGAGCACTAAATTAATCTTAACTTAAACATAAATAGGTCTAATTAATATTCTAATCAGATTATAGTACGAAAGATCAAAAAGAGAAGAGTTTAATGAACTATCCTAAAAGCATAAAAAAAATTAAACAAACGAAAGGCAAGAAATCAAATAAGGAAATATATATATCAAATTTGGGCATGGTTGATTAGCTCGCTTCGGTAATCTTAAGCAACTGTCGTCTTGAGTTTTCTTGTTCAATCAACTAGTCAGTACCCCAGTAGGATCTTCCAATATATCTACTGAAATACTAAGTCGGTAAGGACTACTTATCTACTGATCTCACAGTCTAGACTAGTTCAAGGTTAAGGTGTTCACGGATAGGCCATGCCAATTTTGGGTTAATTCCTACATTGATGACTTCCTAGGGTTGTTAGGCCTAGGGTTTAGGTTTTTCTTGTCTTGAACAGCTGATCCATTACGAAATCCCTACAAAAT
Source organism: Gossypium rotundifolium (assembly GCA_025506655.1). Lineage (NCBI taxonomy): Eukaryota > Viridiplantae > Streptophyta > Magnoliopsida > Malvales > Malvaceae > Gossypium > Gossypium rotundifolium. The sequence continues at coordinate 31,109,928 of CP106727.1, read as the reverse complement.
AGTTAATTATTCATACCTCTACTCGGTAATCCCCTAAAGGAGGATTAGTTCCTCATGGATCTAATAAACAATATGAACTTGAATAAAAGAATGAATATAAAGAACGATTTCAAGAATAAAGTTTAGAAGAAGCCTGATTATATTAAATTAAAGCGCAGAATCTTCACAGAGTTTGAGAATAGTTTCAGAATCTGATTTCTTCCTGAAAATAAATAACAAGAATGGAAATAAAGTCTAAACCTTAAAAGAAAAGAAAAAATAAAATCTAAAACTAAGAGAAAATTATACAAAGGAAAAATGTGTCCATAACATGTCTTAGCTGAGCCTATTTATAGACTTAGGATGGTTGTCGTCCTTAATCCTAGGTCAGCTGACGTTCTTGAGCTTAAAATTGGATTATGCAAACCAAAACACCCCTGGCTTGTATTAATTTCCCATACAAAGGCGATGCCGTGACACACCAGGCCCTATGTCGCGACATTGAGGCCAATATGCTCAGCTTCAAGGTGTCTTCAGGGGTATGTCGAGACATCCTCAGGCTATATCACAACATTGAAAACAATCTTGGATTTCTTCAGCTCTGCTCCCTATGTTGCGACATCTAATGTTCCGTGTTGCAACCTAGTGACCAGTATTGAGTTATTATGCCTTCTAATGGTCTCCTTGCACACTTACAAAGTGTATTAGCTCACCTTTAGGCCTTTTTCGATCCCTAAGGTCAATAAAAGACTCGAATAACACATGTTATTACACTTAACTAAACTTACTGAAAAGTAATTAAAACATAACTAAAATGCTTATGTCCAAGCTCTTAAAGTGTAAAAACTGGTTTAATCTACTACACCGAATTACGACAGATTAGTTGGGTGAGAGAAAAGAGAGGGAAGAAAAGAATGATGGAAGGAAATAACAAATGGGAAAAGAAACGAGAAAGAGAAGAAAGAAAAGAAATTATGAAGAGGAGAGAGAAAAATATATAAGATGAAATTATTTATATAGATTTAATATATTCTTACATTTGAAGCTTTGAAATAATTTTTAAATATTCAATTTTTGGGAAATAATTTTATTTTTTTAGTGAATTACAATAATAGGGTAAAGCCCGAACAACTAACGCAACTAGCGCGATTTAAACCCATGCCACACCTGAGACGATGAACATATTTAACCATCAGACCATCACATGAGGTTCATTTTCATTTTATTTTCAAATACAGTGTATTTACAATTATTTGACTGCACGTGAATGTTGAGTCAAATTAGAATTTGTATCTGATTAGTTAAGAAATATTATAAAATTTATTTTGTTATTATGAATTTTTGCAAAAATTAATTTGTTATTAGTTGTTTTATTTAATGTTTAAAAATATGTTTAAAGAGTATTCTTTAAAGCGCTTTTGTTTTATTTTTAAATGCATTTAAAGGAGTTGTTTTATTTTTCATGTAATTATTTATTTATTTGTTTATTTGTTTGTCCATTTAGTTTCCATATCTCATTTGTAAGGAAACTTTTGTTTTTTATTTTATTTTATATTATCAAATGATGTATCTATATTTCAAAAAATGATGAATCTAAAATGATATATTTGTATTCAAGTATTTACTTAGGGTTTTGCTCTTAAACAATAATAAAAATAATTTCAACAATTAAAATTATATAAAATATTAATAGCTTAAAATTTTAAAATTAAATAAGTAATTATTATTTAATTATATTTAGAATATAATGATTAATTAGAAAAATTATAAATCATCTGCGTAACCAAAAGCTAATTCTAATAAATATAAAGCATAATGACTTATTTGACTTTTCAACTTTACAAAAAAAAAATTATTTTAACTGCTTATTTAATTTTTCACATTTTTAGCCATTGTGTTTTTCTTTGGGTCAAATTACCTAATGAATGAAAAAGTAAACATTTAATTAATTTTTAAATTTTAAAATTTTAAAATCATTAAAGTTTTAAAAAATAAATTTACTTTTTTTAAGTTTTAAAATTTAAAATTAATTAAATGCTGACATGCCATCTACATTAGAATTCACGTGTATGCTATGTTAGCAAAGTTAACAAACATGAACTTTTTTATCTATTTTGAGATGATTTGACAAAAAATACAAATTTAAGGACTAAAAAAGATGATTTTTTTTTTGGAAATAATTTGTTTGGTTTATTATTAAAGGTCTAGATTAAAAAGTCCAATAAAAAAATTGAAGCAAAATTAAAAAATATAGCAACAAAAACAAAATAAAACTAAAACAACCTCTAGAAACTTCATAAAAAAAAAAGCACTTTAGATTATCGGTGATACCAAATGGCCGAACCCTTCCTGACCAAAACAATCGTAGAGAACGTGATAGGAGAGGAGATTGAGGTTATCTTTGAATGGATAGATGAAATCCTCCATCCAAAGAGCAGGACCTAATATGTAGAAACTCATGGCAGTTGCATGAGTCGGAGGTTCGATGCTGCTAAATTTATGGCTCTTAAATGTGCATCTTCAACCCAGAAACAATCTTCTAAGCTTTTCATCCCTTCTTTTGCCATTGCATGCGCGACAGTGTTTCCTCCTCTAGCTATGAAGTTAAAACGATATATTAAGAAGCTTCGAGATAATGCTTTCACATCCCAGGTAATCGGTCTAATTTCATAATAGTAAAAGAGGTTAAAAATTAAATGAAAAACTAAAATAATTTTTTTATAAAATTGGAGGACAAAAAAAATTATTATGCCTAAATATAACACATGTTATAAATACTCATAATACGAAAAAGTTAAAAAATTACAAAGGAAAGGACCTGATTGGAGCAATATGATAATATAGGGACTTATTTAAAATGTTTTAAAGTTTAGGACTTATTTAGAGTATCACCCATGATTTGGTATAATAAATAAAAAAATCAGATGAGAGAGCCACCTCATGAAAAAGACAAGAACATTACGTGTGATCCATTGCATAAGAGGATAAAGTAATGGACAAAATTTATAAATATAATCTTGTACATCCCCCATACGTCACGGCTCTTTTCAGATCATAGGCCGAAAAGGCCTCAATCTGTCTCAGTCCTCTACTTACGGTACTCTTCTCTCTCTCCTTCCACATCAACTTCAACATTTTACGTTCTTTCTCTTCCTTTGGTACTCAAGAAAAAGCAAGGTAATAGAGATCGAGTTCATCATGAATTATTAAAAACCTTTCCTCTGTTTTTGTATATATTTCGGTTGGATTTTGAAGGAAACTTCTTTTTTTCCCTTTTTATTTTGTGTGTGTGTAATTGCAGAGATGGGTTTTTCAAGGAAAGAGTATGGGTTCTTGAGCGAGATCGGATTGAGTTCTGGCAATTTGGGATGTTTTGTGAATGGCACCTGGAAAGGAAGTGGCCCTGTGGTTTCTACAATTAATCCTGCCAATAATCAGGTTCTATTTTTAAGAACGTTTTGTTTTTTCATGCTAGATAAGATGGGTTTATTATTAATTGTGGTGAGACTGATGGATTTCTGAGAAAATAACATACATTCAATCTCATCGTATTTTTCCGACTTGGATCCTCCTCTATAAATCTTAAAATAAACCAATGTTAAGACTTGCGCTTCTATTGAGTGGCAGTATTCTTGGTTTTAATTTTTAGATTTTACTCATATGCTGCAGGTTTTCTCTTATTTTTGCTTCTGCATTTTAAAGATAATAGTAATGTTTTACAAACACACTTGCTAGTTACTGAGTACTAAACTACTTGATCCAGGCATTTAGAAACTATTAGTTTCTTCACTCCTATAATTTTAGTATTATTTCAATGTTGCTTTTGCAGAAAATTGCCGAAGTTAGTGAGGCTTCCATCCAAGACTATGAGGAAGGGATGCAAGCTTGCAGTGAAGCAGCAAAGATTTGGATGCAGGTAAGATGGACGGATACCATACTCTTAAACTTTATATTTCGGTTGGAAATTTACATTTCTTAATGCCATTTTTACTTCGATGAACCTTTTATGCTTTATTTATTGTTTCAGGTTCCAGCCCCTAAGAGAGGTGACATAGTTCGACAAATAGGTGATGCATTGAGATCCAAACTACAGCAGCTTGGCCGCCTTGTTTCTCTTGAGATGGGAAAAATTCTTCCCGAAGGAATTGGGGAAGTTCAAGTATGTTATGCAGCCTTGTCACTGTTATCACATTGGTTTCTTTGCATATAATATGTCATAACGTAGCCCATATTGAACTACATGAGCCATTTAGCATTTGGTTGAGTTATTTTAAATATTTTCTTCAATCTTCACATGACTCAAGAGAGAGGTACTTTTTGTTGGGAATCTGTCAATTTCCATTTTCTGCCAAAAATAAAAGAAATTCTTTTATTAATAGTCAAAGCAATGCAGCAAGAAGACCTTGCTTCTAGACTTAAGGTTTTCACTGTGTGTAGTTTGAATTCACCAAATCTTGTAACAGTACTATTTTCTGATATTTCTCTTTTAAAGCAAGTACTTTCCTTTTTCTTTTATGATTTCCACCATTCATGGAGAACATGAAAATTTTCAAGAGTTCTTCTGGAGCGGTAATGCTGTAATGTACTAAGATGTATAAGTGTTATCGAATTGCAGGTGGAAGATTGTTAGTCTGCCATATCTTAGGCGTTTTTGTTGTTTTTCTCATTCTGTCCCACATTAGCTTTCATGATTGGATTTCCTGTCTTGTTTTTTATTGAGTGGATCAATTCTGTTGTTTTACTGGTTCATTGTCCAAATTTGTAAAAATGCATGAAAATTATGCTAACCATAACTATATATAACTATATATATTCTGTACCTATGTAACCGTAAAATGCTAATCTTGCAGGAAATCATTGACATGTGTGACTTTGCTGTGGGTTTAAGCAGGCAATTGAATGGGTCCGTAATACCTTCAGAACGTAAGTGCATAAGTCCATTAGTCATCATTACTTTATACATCCTCTTGTGTTTGGTTTCTGGATTGCTTGAATTCTGTTTATGAACTTGTGCTGAATTAACTTTTGCTGGAATGTTGAAATTTGCATGTTTACTGCTGTTGGCGTTTTCTTATCTGTAATGATTGCCATTAGTTTGGATTTTATATTAAATATAGTATAAAACTGCTACTGATATGATACAATTTAGTACAGTAATATATATATGTATGTATGTATGTATGTAGATATAGATGGTAGGAATTTGTCCTAAAATGATTGGTTCTGTTGTTAACAGGTCCAAATCACATGATGTTGGAGGTGAGCTACTGGTTAAACATTTTTAACTTGGACTCCTAGACCAAGTCCGAGAAGAAAATTGATGTTTTGCTCTTGTATTCTGGGAACAGATGTGGAATCCCCTTGGAATTGTTGGTGTAATTACGGCATTTAATTTCCCTTGTGCTGTTCTTGGTAAGTTGCATTTCCTTTATTTATAAACTATGCATTTTTGCTGCAGGGAGGCTTAAAACTTTTCTGGCATAACTGATACCAGAATAGCTGTGTGATTCTTTTTATATTGCTTAATTTTGTTGCTTCTGGGATTTTATTTAATTGGATTCATTTCTATGGACCAACGTTTAAGATAATTGATTTCTTCCTCTTAAGAATTTGTCTTAATGATAGGCATTGAATCAAATTATTAACTGAACTTTCTGTATTTTAATAGTTCTAATTACAAATTTTGCGTTGTGTAGGATGGAATGCCTGCATTGCACTGGTGTGTGGAAACTGTGTTGTTTGGTAAGGCCAGATGTCAATGTTTTCCCACTTATTATGTTTCCACTTTTTTGGGGAATGTTGAATCCTTCAGCTCATATATATATTCTTAGTGGGTCCATTATGCCTTTTCTAACCAATTGTAAATTCCAGTTATATTTGCTTATAGAATCAGGTATAGCAAGTACTATGCCTTTTGACGAGTAACGACGAATTTTCTTGGTTCTCGTTTTCAGTGTTGAATTTACCTTTTGGCATTTATTTATAGCTTTTATGTGCTTGCTTCCTTTGATGGAACTTCTAATCATGCCGTAGTAAATTCTACTGATTTAGTTCACACTAATAATTGTATGTACTTCATTCCTTTAATTGAACTATAAATTGGTTCAATGCTGTAGTGCAATAATGAGATATTTACATTGGAAGATCACAAAAACTTTGATGATTCCACATCTTCTATTGATGTGTTGGCCATGGTGATTAGCAGTGTATATTCTATGAGATACAATCCTATTGCATAATCTGATTTCCTTGAAAAGATTTCTACTTAATAAGTGTCTCTTCATTAGTTAGCATAATTTGCTTTAAACAGATTTAGGTTCTCTTTCATATATTAACTTATTAAAACTGGTATGAATTGTAGGAAAGGTGCTCCAACCACTCCTCTGGTTACAATAGCAATGACAAAATTAGTGGCTGAAGTTTTGGAAAAGAATAACTTACCTGGTGCAATTTTCACATCATTTTGTGGCGGTGCTGAAATTGGGGAAGCAATTGCAAAAGATCAACGCATTAATCTAGTTTCATTCACGGGGAGTTCGAAGGTACTTCTATCCCGTGCCTATTTGATGGAATTATGTTATTACTTATTGTATTTTGAATGACAGAATAGGATGTTTTATGTTTATGTTGTGGCTTACTAATTTGTTAAAGATACATTTAAAATCTGATGTTTTTGCCTATCAATTAACAAGAACTTTTATCTCCATATCTATTAGATACATGAATACTTTTATTACACTAATATTTTAATTTATATTTCACATTCTACCTGCAGGTGGGTGTAAAAGTACTACAAACAGTAAATGAGAGGTTTGGTAAATGCTTGCTTGAACTAAGTGGAAACAATGCAATAATTGTCATGGATGATGCTGACATAAAATTAGCTGTTCGGTCTGTACTATTTGCTGCTGTTGGTACTGCTGGTCAGCGCTGTACCACATGTCGTAGACTGGTACTTTTTAATTAAGTGAATCTTCTGGATTGTGATACATAAATATATATTTATATCGAGTCTTTAAACCTGCCAGCGATTTTCCTGTTTTCTGTTTGCTTGTATTGAAGCTTCTTCATGAAAGTATATATCGGACTGTAGTTGACCAGCTACTTGATGTGTACAAACAAGTTAACATAGGGGACCCATTAGAAAAGGGTACCTTGCTTGGGCCATTGCACACTTCTTCTTCAAGGAAGAACTTTGAGAAAGGAATAGAGATAATCAAGTCACAGGTGCGTTCTTCATTTATTTGTAGTTTCACTCTTAAACTGTGTTCAACACATGTCTAAGGTTTCTGCTATCTTCTATAAAATACCTCGTCTTGAAGCTTGAATCTAATTTTTGAAGAATTCATTGGCACAATCTTTCACATAATTTTTATGGGTTCCATGGACTTGCATGAAATGTTCTGAAAGACATCTTATGGTGTTAAAGCAGATGACTATATTTATAATCTTACTTTGTGAATTAATGAATATCTGTAGCTTCAATGTTCCAAACAAGATCCCATAAATTGTTGACTTTCAACATTGTTCGGCTACCTTGAAACTCCCAGCATGGAGATTAATGCGCTGACTTTATGTATGATTTTGTTTGATGAACCTAGAAGCTGACGTGGTCAGAATTTCAATTGTTTCGTATTTTGGCTGTCATGACCTTATTCTATCTTGTGATGCTTCCTAGGGGGGAAAGATTCTTACTGGTGGCGGTATAATAGAGTCTGAGGGGAACTTTGTGCAGCCCACAATTGTTGAGATTTCTCCAGATGCTGATGTTGTTAAAGAAGAGCTGTTTGCACCAGTTCTTTATGTCATGAAATTTAAGGTCGCCTTGTTTTTCAATATTCTAGGAGACACTTTAAACAAAGTCTGTCATGTTTTAGTGTTATGCAATGAGCTGCTGTTTGAAACCTTGACTAATTTTGCAGACTTTGAAAGAAGCAATTGAAATAAACAACTCTGTTCCTCAAGGATTGAGCAGTTCCATCTTCACTAGTAAACCTGAATTCATTTTCAAATGGATTGGGTGAGTCTCTCTGCCCGGTGTCTCAATAAGTTATTCAATTTCTACTCATTCAAAAGCTTTCTTACTAATCAAAATATGTGTATTAACAAGATGAAACTTTAGGTTGTTAGATAATATTGCTATGGAATTATGATATAGAAACCTTGCTTCTCACATGCAGGCCACAAGGAAGTGACACTGGTATTGTCAATGTGAACATACCAACCAATGGGGCTGAAATAGGTGGTGCTTTTGGTGGTGAAAAGGCCACAGGAGGAGGCCGTGAAGCTGGCAGTGATTCTTGGAAACAATACATGCGACGGTCAACCTGGTAAACATGATTATGAAGTCCAATTCCTTGTTTATTCTTGTTTCTTTCATTGCTATATATTGAATAAGTGTGATATACAAAGACGAGACCAGCATTTTGGTTATCTTCAAAAGTGGGGTTTCGGTGTTTGATATTCTTCCATTAACATTCTCTTTGGCAGCACAATAAACTACGGGAGTGAGTTACCGCTGGCACAAGGAATCAATTTCGGCTAGGAATGCAGACATGGTTAAAGCACAACCGTTTTCATATAGCATTGAACTTCTCTTTCGCCCATCTTTTAACTCTTATTATGTATGTACTTTTGAAATGCAGGGTGAGGCCTAAGGAAACAAATTTGCATTCCTGCAAAATCAACTCCCAGACCTTTTATGCTCTACATATAGACTGAGATTTGGTTCACATAATTGTCGCTGAAAACCATGAATAGTAACATAATAATGAAAAGAGGCATAATGAAGAAATCAATGATTCCTAAAACACACTTGTTACGAAAATCAGGTGTAGTGTCTGTGCTGTAATAATTCTTATAATAGAAGCACATTATTGATCTTGTGTCATGGGTTCTAGCCCCGTGACACTTGCATCTTCTTTGGCTTTTTCGCATCTTATTCCGAAACTTCTCTTGTTTTAATATCAATTCTACGTTTCTTTTACTGATTCTTTTAATTTCTTACGCATTTGCATTACTGTCAACTCTCATCTAAATGTGTCTGGGTGCCATTCTACCTATTTGGAATCTAGGTAGCAAATGAACTGAGCTTGAATCAATATCGCATTAAGCTTGTTCTTGATGTCTACTAAATGTTTCATAATTTTGTGTTTAATTGTTAAAGATTATGTAGCATTGGATATGGTACATAATATTTTTGATTAGAATAAAATAGTACTTGAGCAGGTGCAATAATAAATCTTTGTTTAGGACTTATCGTTTTCTCTTTGTTGGGTTTTTTATGAACAGTTATCTATTATCTAACTTTTTCTAGATGTTTTTTATCTTTATCCATAAGGCCTACTAAGAAAATTAGCAACTATATTGTTAGTTTCCTTTATATAAATAACTTCAAAATTAAAATGTCATAATTCATTATATCATTTAATTCTTCATGATACAGTTTTTAAACTTTTGTTAGTTAGAAATTGTTTAACTATTTGATTATCAGTTTTATAATAAAATGTTCAGGTGCTAAATATATTAAGAATTTTTTATTTCTTTTTATTGCAAGTAATTCTTTTTCATAGATAGCATAATTTATTTCATTCGGTTTAAATTTTCTCAAATTGTATTCACAAATTAATTCTTCATTATTTATAGTTTTGGTTTTAACACATCCTCAATTTTGTCTCTAGAATTAATTTATCACATTGTTTAGGTAAATAAACTTTAAGAATATAATTTATCTCAGACTTTATCTTTTGATAATATCTAAATCTTTTTAGACCATTCAAAAGTTTTGTCCTTTTAAACTCATCTAATTTTTAGATAAGTTAGGAAAAAATTTCTACCATAATTAATAATTTTTAAAATTGTTGAAACTGTTTTTTGTCAAGAATATTTTTAGGAAATTTTTTATTTTTTACTATAATATGATCTTGGAGTTTAAGACCATCAGCAAATAGTATTAATCTTAAGAATTCTATTTCAGTTTTTTCTAATTCAATTTTCTTAGGACTTAGTATTATTTCATGTTTTATGAATTCTCTAGATATAATATTTAAATATTTTTATGATTTTTAATATATCTGAAAATATTAAAATATCATCTATATAAACAACATAGAATTTTTTATATTTTTTGAATATAGAGTCCATCCATCTTTGGAAGATTTGTGGTGCATTACATAATCCAAATGACATTAATTTCCATTGGTAATGTTCATTGGGAGCACTAAAAGTTGTTAATGGTTTGGATTCTTTTGTTAACATGATTTATCAGAATCTTGATTTACAGTTAAATTTACTAAAATATCTTGCTTGTTTAGTTTGATTTATTAAAACTTCTTTTCTTGGAATAAAATAACCATCAAAAATAGTATTTTGATTTAATCTTTTATAATTAATAACTATTCTAACTTTTCCTCTTTTTATTTCAGATGGTTTCTTACCATAAAAGCGGGATTAGAATGTGAACTATTAATTTCTTCTATTAATTCTTTTTCTAACAATTCTTTTATTTGTATATCAAATTCATCTATATTTTGTTTAGTATAGATCATCGGTTTTACTCTAATAATTTTATTAGGATTTTCTAATTTAATAGTACAATATCTAGGACTATTTTTCATAACTTTAATGGTTTTCACTAAAATTATTTTCTAATATTTTAAACAACCAATGATTTGTTTCAAGTTGTTTAACATGTTCTTTCTTAGATGGTGTAAAATCTTTATCACGAATAAATTTATGATTATCCACTAAAGGTATTTCTACTTAAGTTTTTTCAATAGTTAATATAACAATTTTTATCAAAAGAAAATGGTAAATGTTGATATATAAAATTATTACCTAATAATATATCTCTATGCATTTCATGAAAACATAATATTTTAGGTATCACAAGTCTTACATTATTTATGTAGATCGGTATATTTTTCGCTTTAAAAAGAATTAAAGTTTCATTATCTACTCCAACAGCTTTTATTGGATTTCTCAGAAGTTCTCATTTTTCTGATGGAATAGCATTTTCTCTAAGATACTAGTTGTAGCTTCAGATCTAATAAAGCATTTAAATAATATGAATTATATTCTCTAAATTAAAATGTAATTTCAATATAAGTATAATATTTCCAGGTTGAAAATGAGAAAATGTAATAAGATCCTTTTTTCCAAGTTTCATTTGTTGAATTATTGGTTTTTCTTTAACTTTTGTATCTTTAGATATTTTATCTAATTTATTAAGAAAATGAATCATTTTTAATTCGATAGGTAAATATTGCTTTTTCTAATATTTTATATTTTGAGTATGTTTGTTAATAGATCTCAAAAATCATCTTTTGAAGATTTGAATCTATTTTCCTTTTACCATAAGGATCTTGTTTATCAATTTCCTTAGGTTTTGGTATTTCATAATCATATGGATCTGTTTGTTCAGTATCCATGTGTTCTGGAATTTCTATATTTTCTTCTGTTGAAGTATTTTCTTCATCAGAATTATGACTAGTAACATTTATATCTACATTAGAATTATTAGAACTACTACTACTTTCTCGTAGTATCATATTTTAACATATAGTGGTAATTATATTTTGTAAATAGATCTTTATGTTTTTCATAAAGTTCTTCTATTAATTTTAAATATTCTATTTGCTCATTTTTGTCTTTTGTTTTAGAAAATTAGTTTTCCAATGTTCTATAAGAGTTTTATAAGATTCAAAATCATATTTTTCTTGTTTATTAAATTTTTCTCTTTTTGTTTTTTTTATTATTTTTATAGGTAGAAGATTCATCCAAGAATCGTCTTCATCCGATAAAGCTAAAATAGCATTACTATTACTATAATATAAAGGTCCTAAGTCTAAATCAATCTATATTTTATTAATAACTTGGTCTAATTTATTATTAACATCGATAAACGTTCTTTAGATTTGTTATTCAAATCTAAATCGATTCTTCTCCCATATTATCTACTTTTCTTCTATTTTACTAACTTTATTATATATTTTATTAAAATATATAGATGTCATATCTATTAAACTATTGATACCTTTACTAAGAGACGAAACATTATTTTCATTCTTAGAGTCAATATGCATAGTATGATTACAAATTTTATCTTTATATAAACAATCCATTTCTTCCATATTATTTATCTCTGGTACCTAAGACTTTCTGTTATCTTAAATGTCTTCACACAACGCCTACAACGTCCCACACGGACTCAAACGGAAAAAGAAGACAGAAAAATAGATATATGGGTTTTAAGATAAATAATAGTGAAATAAACAGAATTGAAGATAAAAGATAGAAACTTACAATGACTACTACGATATTAGAACTCCAGAAATCGTTACTCCGGGGCTCCTCTGATACCAATTATTGGGGGGAGGGAGGGTATATGCACAAACGGAAGGCTATATTAATATCGTAGGATTTTATTTTACAAAAGAAAAGTAGGTATTTTACAAGGAATTTACAAGAGGATGATCAAGAAAGGTTTCTTTGATTTCTTGAGCAAGAGAGTACACAAAAGAAAACCAAATTTGATATTTTTCTCGATGCCTTGTTTAGGCTACAACAATGCCTACAAATTCTAAACTCTAATTCATTTACAATTGAAATCTGAACAATATCCTGATAAGGATAACTTAATGTTGGCTTCATGATTTCTTCCACGTAGCCTTCTTGATTTGATAGTTGCTTCCTTAGTCTTCCATCAAAATTGTTGTGGTTGTTTTCACATTTGTAGTGCATTAATGGTTGCTTCCATCATGCTTGCATCATATTTGTTTTATTCCTTTATGGATGGTGATTTCCTTCTTTTTAAGTCACCTCCAAAATTAAATGCTCCTTTTTTGAATGTCATTGTTCCACGTGTTGTGTTTTGTCGTTATCCTTCTTGGATATTTCTGAGATTCATCTCCTCGATTGCATCGAGATGTAATGACTTTGGTGAAGGAACTAGTGTATTCCAGCTTTCCCACGTGTCTTTGATCTCCGTAGCTTTCGGATAATCATCGATTTCCATATCAGCTATCTTTTTTAATAACTAAAAGGCTTCTTTATTTCTTTCTTCCTGGGCTTTTCCAGTGTCATAGGCTAGAATTCTTTTACTATCGGTCCATAACACATAAATATTTTGTTGAAGTAGATACTAGGCCTTGGTCATTAAATCAATTCCGGCTTGGATTTGATAATTAGAAAAATCATTATAACACTTGTTAATGGTTTTTGCTAAGTGTTGATTATCTTCATTTACTGCTGAGAGGGATCTTCCCTAAAGCATTGATCGAATAGTCCAAATTTGATATGGCTGATAAAATTTTTCTTTTTCAGGAATACCAATAAAACTATTTATTTCTATATGAAAATAATAGACAAAATCATCTATATTAGTAAAATTTATTAATCTAGATTTTACTATAGTAGGAAAATCTTTTAATATATGAAAAGAAAGATTTTGGACTGTTATTTCTTTAACAAATCCCCATTCAATACTTTTTATATCAAATGGTTCATGATCAAGCCTGAATTTGATAGTAGAAAATTGTTCTCCTATATCATTAGTAAAACATAAGCTTATAAAAATATTTTGAAAAAGTTTCTTTATATTGAGCTTGCTTTGGTTGCAAATATCTCTATTTATTTTTGAAAAATATCTTGTGATAGAATTTGTCTACATTTATTATATAGACATATTCTAAACATTTTATCAATAATAGGACTGCTTTGTTCCTTTATTAATAAAATATTGGAATATATCAAGAATATTATTTATCTCCTTAATATCCATATATTCTATTAGGATCTCGTCCCAATCTCTATATAAAATGAATTTTAGTAATAAATCATCGATTCATTTTCTTTAGTTGTTTTTCAACTAAGAAATTTAAAAATTGTATAAGAGCTCTTCTAAAGTTTACTCTTTGTTCAAGAATATGGGTTTTTCTATATTTTGTTTATAAAATTATACTATTCTAAAGGTAAACCTGGATTATAAAAATCTTTTATTTCAAGAATTTGTTGTTTTTTCAACAAATTTTCATTTCTTTATAATTTCAAAGATAGCTTTTTGATATACTGAATAAGGATCCTGAGAAAAATTAAAATAACTCACCGGGTTTGGTGATTGTGTTCCAAATGGTTGGCTTACCATTGGATGTGATACATAATATCCTTGATTAGGATAAAATGGTACTTGAGCAGGTGCAGTAATAAATCCTTATTTAGGACTTATCGTTTTCCCTTTGTTGGGTTTTTTATGGACAGTTGTCCATTCTCCAACTTTTTCTAAACTTGTTTTCCCTTTGTTGGGTTTTTTATGGACAGTTGTCCATTCTCCAACTTTTTCTAGAGGTTTTTTACCTTTATCCATAAGGCCTGCTAAGAAAATCAACAATCATTAGTACAAATAAATTTAGGATTTTCTAATAATGATATATCTATAGAAGTTTTTTCTAGAGATAAAGAAACTGATTTTTTATTAATAGAAAATGGTAAATATTGATTTATAAAATTATTTCCAAGTAAAATATCACCATTCATATCAGGAAAACATAATATTTTTGGAATTATAAATCTAGTATTATTAATGTAGATTGGTATATTTTTTTTTTGCTTTATAATAAATAGTAGTTTTATTACCATTTATCCCATTAATATTTATTGTCTTTTTACTGTGTTTCCAATTTTCTTCAGGATACTACACCAAAACAAACTTTTAGCGGCGTTTTTAAGCACCACTAATAGTATTTGCGACACTTTTGAAAGCACCGCAAAAAATGCCACTAAAGGAAGTGCCGCAAAAGTTAGCGGCGTTTATTGTGAAAAAACGCCACTAAAAGTCTTGGCTTGTAGCGGCGCTTCTCAAAAAAACGCCGCTAAAGGTGGGGACTTTTAGCGGCGTTTTTTAAAAAGTGCCGCTAAAGGTGGGGACTTTTAGTGGCGCTTTTTTAAAAAACGCCGCTAAAGGTGGGGACTTTTAGCGGCACTTTTTTAAAAAACGCCGCTAAAGGTGGGGACTTTTAGCGGCGCTTTTTTAGAAAACGCCGCTAATTTGCACAGATTTGCAATGCTCTTTTTTTCTAATATCCTACCCTCCCTGCATTAAAACCAACCAAAAACAGCAACAATTGCATATAATTTCAACCCAAGACAGCAAATAAAACATTTAAATCTCACCAAAAGCATTAAATCTAAACGATACTTCAAATTTAATAAAAGATATATGATATACAAGCTCCAATTAAATTACTAGTACAATTCTTACAATAATAAATGAAGTATAATTCAAACAATTCTTACAATAATGTTAATTGTAACAATATTAAAAATCATCTTACAACAAGAAAAGAAATGTCTAAGATGGCGGCCTCTGTGACTGCTGGAACAACTTCATCATAGTCTGAAGTTGTTGCTGGAGTTATTCATACTTTTTGTTTTGCTCTGCCTCCCTCGCCTCCCTCGTTGCTGCCTCCGCTCTAAGTTGAGCAGTATGCTCGCCTCCTCATTCTTGCCTCCGCTCTAAGTGAGAAATTTGCTCACCGTGCTCGCTTCCATCTGAGATATCTGGTTTTTAGTCTCTCGAACTTCAAAGACGAGATTGACTCCGGAAGGCATGTATTGTCGGAGTGAATCCAAAATATTGGGTCTGGGTAACACGGATCCTTGACATCGAACCCGACCATACCTTTTAAGACCAAAAACATTAGTGATAATTACATTATAAATATACTCAAGATTAATGTAAGTATCAATCGAAGCGATCGTACCTTTTCGGGACCCAAAACATCGGTAATAATTCTATTATCAATCTCCTCGAGATTAACAGAACTATCGAGGCAAGCAACCGCTTCATACTCTGCCTTCTTCTCCTTTAGTTTATCCTAATAAATCAATTAAAGAGTTAGAAACGAAATATATAATAAAAAGGAATGTAACATAACTTAAAATTATAATTTTAAAACTACAAACGATGAATTAAACTATTGTAATTAAACATTATAAATATTTATAATAAATCAAACTTTATTAAGTAAATATACCAAAATTTCTCCAGCTTCGGATGTCATCGGAGATCCATCATTCTTCCTATGCGTAATGTCAAAAAGTTGAAGGCGTCCAACTTTTGACCAGATGAAGCTTCCTACATTATAGTAGAAAAAATAAAATTTAATATTATAAAGTCAATATATTAAAGAAATAATAAATTATAATACCTCGGCCTCAGCTACACGAGCAAAACTTCTGGAACCTGCCGTGTGCATGAATTTTTGTTTTTGTCTGCTGCTTGTTCCAACTCGCTCACGGTCCTACATAATGGAATTTGAATTATGTATATAATAAATATTATAAACCGAAAAATTTATAAGACTTTAAAAGTACGTAATACCTCTCCTTTCTTTGAATTCCAGAATCTAACTTGATCTTCCCATTGGTACCTCAACATTCCCGGCGGAACATTGCTTAATTTTTTTTCGAGGCTTATTTCTTTCTTAAAATATTATTTTTTCAGCGTGCTTTTATTGTCTCTCCATTTTTTACACAAAGTCTTCTTAACATAGTCATCGGAGACCTCTAAAGCAAATCTCTCCTGAACAAAAATAGTTTAAAAAGTTAATATAAACGAAAGTTAAATCAAAGTATTATAAATTACATTCACGTTTTGTTACTTTAATATTATCCAGAGCCTGATTTTTGTTGGCAGCAGGCATGTGATGCCATGATTCGTAATTAATGGGCAACATATTGGCATTTCGTGCTAAAATGCCCAAATAGCCTGCTAACAGTCGATCTTTAGATCCAACAGGCTGACCATGATTGTTTCTCCTTACTTTAACACGCTTGACAGGCTCTAAGTCGTATAAATCTTTAAGCAAAGTACGTCCCCGACCTCTGCGCGTCCCACCACCTTCAGCTAAAAAATGATATATTATTATATTAAAATTAAAAAATGAATCAATAATAAAATTCAACATGCAAGAAAAATAAACTTAACATTACTTTGAAATTCTGCAGGCTCGTCATCTATGTCCGGCAGAGTAGAAGATCCAACAACTGTTTGCTCTACACTATTTGCTTCTTCTAAATTTGGAGTATTGTGGACAATATTTAAATCTCGTAATCGTCTTCTAGGCATTTTTCCTGCAATACACATGAAATAGTTCAAAATTTTAGTAACAAATAACAATAATAATAGTACATTTAAAATAGTTAAATTATATAACATGACCAACATTAAAATTATAATATTACATATAAATAATAAATCGTAAAATCTTACTAAATCATATTTCGTAAATATCTTCGTCTACATCCTGACGAACCCATTGAAATTGTTGGCTAGTACTACGGATATTTTCATTTAAGTTTTGTTCTGGAAAAGGCAAAGTTTCTGATCTTTCAACTATGTCATCTCTACTTCCACTGCCAATATCGAACAAGTCTCTAGGGTGTTTGAAGTACAACGTACCAACCCTCATCAGTTGGATCTTGAGTAAAAACTTGTTTAACTTGAGAAGAAAACACATACTACTCGTCCATCGCTTGTTCTCCGTGTGAATCAATCGAGAGAAATTCACCATTGTAAAGCCATATTGATCATTTTTAATTTCATGAAATGTATTCACATCGGGCCAATCACCTCGAAATAAGACAACTTTCCATTTGCCGTAATAATCCAACTCAATGATGTCGATAATAAGTCCGTAATACTCAGATTCCCCTCGACGGATTATCATCCCTAGCACTAGCATAACTTGTAATTGAAGAATTAACCACAATTCCATAATTTTGGGTTCTCCTCAATCTCTCGCGATACCTTGTATGAAATCTGTATCCGTTGATGAGGAAGACACTATATCTTTTCACTATTCTGTTTGGACCTTCTGAAAGCCATTTAACTTTGTCATTTACTTCATTCCGACTCCAAACCTATGGAATTGAAAGTAAATCGAGTAATTATGAATGTTCTGAGAAAACATTATTACTTGTCAATGAAAACTTAAATTGCATACCATTTGGCTTAACCATTCAATCTTCGGGATCATGAACGAGCTCTTAATATTTGTTTGTACTCACTACGGTCAAAAAGTTTTACTTTGTTAGAAGATAAACAAATTATAATTGATGAGTATTTATCAAATTCTAGAACTTACTTCCGAAATGGTTCCATTGAATCGTGATGAAAAAGAACGTATCGATGTGCTTGGACCCACGATCTATCGTCTAATTCTACAATTTCGACTTTGTCGATCGGTTTTCCGAAGCTTTGAAATAAATAAGTTTCGGCCAAATTATGATCTGTGAGCCCAACATTTCTAGTTGGTCTGTTCATTCTTGTTTCAACATCTTCCAAATACCTCTAACAGAAAGTCATACATTCCTCTGCCAAGTAGCCCTCGGCAATTGATCCTTCCGGATAGCGCTTATTGCGACAGTATGACTTCAATTTGGATAGGAACCTAAACACGATATACAACATTATCAAAAGTTGCAACGAAAGGCATTGAGGTAAATGAAGAAATATTTTGCAAATAAAATAAGACCTTTCAATGGGATACATCCATCGATAAAAAATGGGTCCACCAAGTATTGCTTCACGCGGGAGATGAATTAACAAGTGCACCATAATAGTGAAGAAGGAAGGCGGGAAGATCTTCTCCAGATTGCATAAAGTCAATGCGGCTCAATCTTGTAGTCTTTCAAGTTCTTGAACATTCAAAACTTTACCACAAATGCCTTTCATTATATTTGACAGTTCAATTACAGAAGCTGTCACCTTTTTCGACATACAACACCGCATAGCAACTGGCAGTAAGTCTTGCATCAAGATGTGATAGTTATCCGATTTTAATCCATATAGTCTTTGATCCTTAAGACTCACACATCGCGATATATTTGATGCATACGCATCTGGGACCGTTATGTCCTTCAACACCATACAGAACACTTCTTTCTCCATCTTCGGCATTGAAAAAATAGTAGGCGACAACCGATATTTCATATTTGGAAGTGTTTGGGGATGAAGCTCACGCCGAATTCCCATGTGGACTAAATCAAGTCGACTCTAAAGATTATCTTTCGATTTTCCATCGACATTCAAAATAGTCCCAATGATGTTCTCGCAGACATTTTTCTCAATGTGCATGACATCAAGATTATGGCGTAAAATCTGATGCTCCCAATAAGGCAACTAAAAAAAAATACTTTTTTTTTCCACAAGTCCGCCTCATTAGGATCATCCTCTTCATCAGATTCATCATTAGATTCATCCCTAGATCTTCTATTTCTTTGCGGGTTGGTGGTTGATTCATCTTCCTATAAATGAAATTCATATCTTTCAACATTAAGAATATTTCGGATCCACCGGTCTGTGAAGGAGCTTCTCTGAACTCTTCAGTACTGTCAAACTGAGCACTCTGAAATCTAAATCTATGATTTTTCGATAACCACTGACGATGCCCCATGTAAGAGAACTTCTTTCCATTATATAACCACTGCGAACATGTCTGCGCAGCACAACACGGACAAGCATAACGTCCCCTGGTACTCTAACCAAATAAATTAGCATAAGCCGGGAAGTTATTAATAGTCCACATCAAAGTCGCACGTAAATTAAAGTTCTCTTTTCTCATTGCATCGTATGTCTGAACACCAGCCCATAGTTGTTTTAAATCTTCAACAACTGGCTGCAAGTAGACGTCAATATCATTCCCGGGCCCTTTCTCTCCAGGTATAATCATAGACAAGATAAAAGATGATTGTTTCATGCAAACCCATGGAGGCAAATTGTAGGGAACAAGTACCACAGGCCAAGTACTGTACGTTGTGCTCATGAGTTTGTAAGGGTTAAATCCATCAGATGCTAGCCCAAGCCTCACACTCCGAGGATCGCTTGCAAACCTTGAAAATTTGGAGTCAAAAGATTTCCAAGCTAAAGAATCTGCAGGATGCCTTAATAATCCATCATCGGTTCGTCCATCACGGTGCCATGTCATTGACTCGGCTGTCTTCGACGACATGAAAAGCCATTGAAGCCTTGGTATTAGCGGAAAATACCACAAAATCTTAACTGGCTGCTTCCTTGATTGTGTGTCGTGCTCTTCCTCGTTACCATCCTCTGTATTTTTATTAATCCAACGGGATTGACCACAGACATGACAGCACTATTGGTTTATCCGATCGCCCCAATACAACATGCAGCCATTTGGGCAACTATGAATTTTATTGTAGCTAAGGCCCAAATCCTTAATCAGTTTCTTCATGTCTTTGGAAGATTGAGGGATTTTCGCAAACGGGAACATTTCTTGCAGAAACTCTAACAACATTGTTAACGAGTTTCCGATCCATCCTCCCAAACATTTCAAGTGAAAAAGACGAATACAGAATGTCAATTTGGAAAATTTTGATCCCTCATACAGTTCTTCATTCATTTCACCAAGTAATGTGTAGAACCTCGTCGCTTTTTCATTTGGCTGTTCATCAGGTACACTTCTTCCCCCTTCGGTGAAAATATTTTCACCATAATTATATTCATCGGTTGCACCCAAGTCAGGTGGAAATGACCCGAAACCATTACTGCGCATATTAAAAGCATCCTACAACATGCCTTCCATGTTATCATCTCTAACATTCTGATTGTAAGCACTATGAGGATAACCCAGATTCATCGATGAAGATGCTCCACTAGATGTACACTCTCCATGAAAAATCTATTTTTTGTACCCCTGGACAAAACCATCAACAACTAGATGTTCGTAGACAACTTCACGATAATGCCAATTTATATTGCAACACTTCTTACACGGGCAAAGAATCATATTCTCTTGGCTTGCATTTTGAAATGCAAAATTCAGAAAAGTTTCTACTCCATTTCGATAGCCGTTGCTTACCCTTGACAATTTCATCCAACTTCTATCCATTTCGTAGTTGTTGAAGTCTAAAGTTGACAATAAATTACATGGCTAAATTGTTAATTTATAATTTATGTAAGTAATGATATGATCATATATATAACTGAGTACTATGTAAGTTATGTAAATTATGTAAGTTATGAAGTTTGATCTTAAAATTATGTAAGTTATGAAATTTGATCTTAAACTTATGTAAGTTATGAAATTTGATCTTAAAATTAAGTAAGTTATGTATTCTTATATGCATGATTTTAGTCATATTTATACCATATTTTAACAATTAAATATTATATTTTGTTTATGTTATTTTTTATATCGCACTGTACCTTTAATTTTAAAAAATAATACACGGAGCTTGTAAAAATCTAAGCGGCATGATTAGATAGCAATTTAGAGGTTGTTCAAACACTATTAATAATAAACAACAATATTAAACAGCAATATAGACAGAAATTCTTTAAAATTCATTATACGTGGCATTGTTACACTTGGGAGGATCCGTTATATCTTACGTTGAGATATAAGGCAACCCGTTAGGTTTCCAACCTATATACTTTGAATCTTTTTTTTGGACAAGAATAGAACAAACAAGATATATACCAACCAAGCGGATAATAAACCAAAATTTAGATGCAATGAGCTTTGGACAAATTCATCATGATATAAGCATTCGATTTGAATTTTAAACTAAAATGTACCTTAATAATTTCAAGAAGATGGTCTACTCCACTCTCACGAAGAAATAGGGGCTGCAGTCATCAGTAAGAAATACAAAAGATTAATAATCTTGAGTAACAATTGGATATCTAATGTTTTTCTATCAAATGAATATAAATCAGCAAAATGAATATAAATAAGAATAATCTTGATTTCATACATTAAGTTATTACCAAAAATCCAATCCGATAGTTGCGGGAGCGCGAGGAAGTAGTAATGGCTGAAATACAAACAACACATGAATTAACAAATACTATTGATTAATTACAAAATGCTAATTAAAATTTGGAGTTTGGACCAATGCCTATCCTTGTTTTATTAATAATATTTTGAAGCTAGTTGTGTTATTGATCATGAATATTGTATTATTGCCAGTCTAATAGTGTTAAAAGAAAATATATAAATTTAAATATAAGTAACCAAATTCAAAAAAGAAATGCAAGTTTACTACACCATAATGCGAATGCCGTCAGACTAATAGTACAACCATCTAGTCTAGGATCAATTCAGCCTGTAATAACTTAAAATCATATGTTTCTAGTTTAGACTAATAGTAGGTCAACTATAGCTAGGTGGACAGTTTGTACTAGGCTGTTGTTTGTTTACAATTTCACTTCAATATCGTTAACATGAGAGATTTATTCTTGGAAGAAGCAAACCGACAATGCACTCATGATGATGAATCTAAGATAACAATATAGTAAAATGAAATTTATATTTGCATCCTTGAGAAGTGCATAACATGAATAGATACAGATAGATTTACTTTTACTGTGATGTTCATTCAACCAAAATATAATAAAAACCAGTATCCAACGATACCAACAATACCAACGATAAGTGCTAATGAATCTTATATTGCGAAAAAAGGGAAAAATCAATAACCTTGATTAACAAGCTCGGTACATAGAGGCGTAACTTTGGTAAAAGGTACCAACTTATGTTTCTCTCGCCAATAATTTGGCTAAATATCGCCATTGTTAGATTGTAAGTTAACATTGATGATAACAATGATAAAGTAAAACCATATCTAGATAAAATATCGCCAATAATTTAGCTATTGACATTTTATAATTAAATCGAGTTCAAATTAATCAGATTAAATTTTAAAATCAAATTAAAATTATCTTAGTTTAATGCTTTGGGACTATAAAGTGAAAATAGTTGTACATAGTAAAGCATATTAGAAAGTGCAATGTGATTGTGATTTCATTGAATAGTAAAAGCATATTAAGAACATGGAAACAAAAATGATAAGAATCACTTCAAGACTTACCAATCCAATGTTTTACTTTGAGCCTCAATCAAATCTTCTATCTACCCCACAAAGAGCTCTATAAATCAAAAGAAGAGGCATTAGACCTGTTTCTATTGAGGTAAGTTTTATAAATTCATCAATAGATACAACATCAATGTTGCAACTAACAATTTTCATAGCCGAAGTCAGCATTAGTCAACCAAGTAGTATGATGTTACAATTAATTTAGGAGGAAAGTATAATTGTATCACCTACTTAGACTAATTTTCAAGTTTCATAAAATATAATTACCGAATTCAATCAATCTTCGTAATGTAAAGAGAGAAAATTATAGCAATTTAAACACCTCAATTAACAACATATTTAGACCTCAATTACAGCAATAAAACATCTCAATTTCCAGCAAATAAACTATTTAAATTACAAGATTTGAACAGGATTCAATAGTTTACAAAAGAGCGAAACAACACCAAAATGTACTTTGGTTGAGAATCGGAAATTCTTTAAGTCATTGGACAACTCAGAAAACATAATCAAAACCGGATGATATTATATATTAGCTCAATAAATGTTGAGTAGAACTGAGTAAAGAAAAAGGGTATGTGAAAGAACAAATGAAAAAGAATAGGTCTTATTGAACAATGGAGTGTAACCAAGATTTCAAACAATGGGAAACTCCCATAAATACCTCTGCAGTCCTATAGGTATCTCAGTCCTTAATCGTTTGACGCAGTTGAGTTTACATATGATGAAGAATCTTTCTGATGGTATACCACTATGCAAAGACTTTAACACTTCAATTCACAAAGCAGCTTAAATACTTCAATTGCAATGATTTAAAACTTCAATTTATAGCATTTAAATTGAGCAGCAAAAAAGGGATATATATTCACAAATTGGAAAAATGAACAGGATGAAATACCTCTAAAATTAGATGTTCGAATGAGCTCAAGCTGAGTATCAACCTCTAAATTTTACAAGTTAACTGTAAATAAAAATTGTCAATTAAACTTACCACTGCATCACTTTAACACTTCAATTCACAGCAGTTAAATACTTCAATTGCAACAGTTTAAAACTTCAATTTACAGCATTTAAATTGAGCACCAAAAAAGGGATATATATTCACAAATTGGAAAAACGAACAGGATGAAATACCTCTAAAATTAGATGTTCGAACAAGCTCAAGTTGAGTATCGACCTCTAAACTTTACAAGTTAACTCAAATAAAATTGTCAATTAAACTTTCAAATAAAAACATCAATGTAAAATTTTCTACCTCCAAATTATTAAATGAAATAGAAATAGATTGAACAAAATTTCGATAAAAACATCAACAGAAAAATTTCTAGCTCGAAATTATTAAACAAAAACAAAAACAGAAATAGATTGAACAAAATTTCAGATAAAAACATCAATAGAATAGCATCACCAGAAATTATTAAGAGCTTCTTGTCTACCTCGAAATTATTAAAGAAATAGATTGTACAAAAATTATTCACCAGAAATTATTCAGATAAAAACATCAGCAGAAACAGAAATAGATTGTAGAAATATTTCTACCTCAAAATTATTAAAGAAGAGATTCGTGTCTCAAAACTTACCTCAAATAGATTAAACCACAAGATTTATTAAGAGCTTCTTCTTCTTCTTCTTCTCTCGATGAGAAATGCTTTTTCAACGTCGAAATGAACAAGAACAAAGGTGTTTTGTTTTTTTTTTCCGAATAAAAGATGACAAACGAGAAGGGGATTCAAGAAAAAAGAAACTAAAGGTGCAGCTTTTCTTTTACTGTAAAAAAAAGGAAGAGACTGGAAATCAAGCAAAAGAAATGAATTTAGGGAAAGTAATCAGATTGGGGAAGTATTTCGCACCAGAAATCGAAGAAGGATTTGGGGATTGGGAGGGGAAACGCGAAAGGGGATTAGGGATTTCGGGAAATTAGAAAATGGGGGAACAAAATAGTCTTAAGCAATTAAAATGGATGGAAAAAGAACGACGCCGTTTCAGTAGAAAATTTAACCCTATTGCGACGCTTTCCAATAAACGCCACTAAAAAATTCCAAAAAAAACGCAGTCATTTTTCTTCCATTTTATGGCATTTTGGGCTAAAACGCCAGTAATAACATGGATCATTTTTGCGGCATTTTTTTAGAAAGCATCGATAATACATACTTTTTTGCGGCGTTTGTCATAAAACGCCACTAACGATACTAACTGTGCCACAATAATGACGTCGTTTTTTATTAAATATGAAGACATTTTGCGGTGCCGCTATAAGTCGGCTTTAGCGGCATTTTTTATAAAAGTGCCGCTAATTTTTTTCAATTTTTATATTGTAATAAAATCGACGTCGTTTTTGTTTTGAGATAAAAATATTTTGTGGCGTTTTTTATAAAGGCGCCTCTAAATTTTTCCAATTTTTATATTGTAATAAAAACGACGTCGTTTTTGTTTTGAGATAAAAATATTTTGTGGCGTTTTTATAAAAAACGCCGCGAAAGGCTGACTTATAGCGGCATTTTGATAACAAACGCCGCTATAAGTCGGGTTGTAGCGGCGTTTGTTATAAAGGCGCCGCTAAATTTTTCCAATTTTTATATTGTAATAAAAACGACGTCGTTTTTGTTTTGAGATAAAAATATTTGTGGCGTTTTTGTGAAAAACGCCGCTAAAGGCTTATTTATAGCGGCGTTTTTGTGAAAAACGCCGCTATTGTTTAATCTTTTGCGGCGTTTTAATGTTAGCGCCGCTAATGTCTAAATTTGGCGGTGTTTAATATAAAAACGCCACTAAAAACGCCGCTATAAGTCAGTTTTGCTGTAGTGGAAATAACATTCTTTTTACAACTACTGGTTGTAGCTCCTGTATCTAATAAAGCATGTAAAGAATATGATTTATATTCTTTATTATGTAATCTAATTTTAATGTATGTATTTTTTCGTGGTTTAATAATATCTTCTATTGAAGATTGTATATCTTCCATTCTAGTGTTTCTAGAATTTCTACTAGGTGTAGTAGGAAAAATAGGAATATGAACTATTTTCATACCTATTGGTGTAGAAGTATTTACATTTTCCTCATCTTCCTCTAGTTGAGAATTAGAGGGTAAAACTAAATTATCATCTGTATGAGTAATCAAATTATTTTTAAAATATAACTTATCTCCAAATGACATATATTCTATAGTACTTACTGGTTTAGAAGTACTTGCATTATTGGTTTTTCCTATCATCCAATCTTTTGGAATTGATAAGTCTTTCAAATGTAATAATTTTGGTTGAATTTCTGTAGTAAACTTATTAGGCTCAAAAAATTCAATTATTTTATTATTTATTTCTTTTATTTCTACCTCTGCCGTATTAGTATATTCATTAATAGAAGTCCAGCTGATTGCTAAATCTTCTACTAAATCACTAATATCAGAATTTTTTGTCTGAATTCTAAGATGTAGACACTCTTCTATTAGAGGATCTGTGATGGATATAAAGTAATTTGGTTTAACTTTAAATCCTATAACTCCTGTATGTAAATTAGATTGAATTTCTCCAATAAGTGCTTTTATTGGATTTTCAAATCTTTTATCTAATAATACTGCTATAATAGGAACATCATGACCTCTTCTAAATAAAACTCTAATTGTTATCATAGTTATTCCTAAATGTATATATCTAACTCGAGGATATTTTTCTAAATCCTCTTTATTTTATCTTTAGTAAATAATGGGATTTCATTAATTCGCATTTAGTATCGTTAGCTTAATTGTGTTACCGCTAATTTTTTCTATATGTATTTGTGACCATATTTTAAACTTAGATATTTTATAAATTTCTTCTTTAGAAATACGATTTTATTAATTTTCTCTATTATTTCATCGAAAAAGCTGCTTTCTTCTCGATTAAATTTTCTAATTTAATATCCTATTGTTCGATTTAGGAATTTCTTCTAATTGATTATTAGAACTGCTTCCTAACATAAAAATATATTCTTCGTGATTTGTATCGAGTCTGTTTTAAATTAATTAGTATAATATTTCAATAGGATTTATTTCCTCACTAAAACATATTTCTAAATCTTGTTCTTCAAGATTTTAATTATTTTCTAGCATTTTTTCCTTTGTTAGGACAATTTGTTGCTATGTGACCTTCTTCATCACATATAAAACATTTACATATTTGTTTTTTAGTATTATTAGAAGTTTTCTCCTAACAAATTTTTCTTTTTATTATTATTACGAGTATAATTTTTTATTCTGGTTTCCATCTAGCTAATTTAAATTTTTTGTGTTTTTTATAGGTTTTCGGACGTATAGGATTACATCCAAACTCCCATTCATTTTCTAACATCTTTGTACAATATCTATGACTTAATTTATTTTTGACTTGTTTAGCAGCTTTTCTTTGTAAACAATGTTATATTATTCTTCTTTAGCAAAATTAATTCTATTACCTATAGAATCTATATTTGCTAAATCCATTCCAGTATCATTACTATCTTTTACGATAAAAGAAGCATATTTATTTATGCAAATTTCATCCCAAGGTGGTGGTAATTTATGAAAATATTGGTTTTTCCAAAAATCTATACTATCATTTTTAACTTTTGATATTCATGAAGAAATTTTTAGAAAATTCTTCTAAATATCTTATATCATATAATTTTAATTTTGATGAATAGTGGATTGACTATCCTAATCTTTTTTATTAGTGTTACCACAAAATTCTGTTTTTAGAATTAAAGTTAACCCTTTTAGTAAATCTTTAGGAGTACTTATTTGATTAATAAGTTGACCCTTTTGTTCTTTTCCTTTGTTGGATTCTTCCCAACGTCTAAGAAATTGTAGAACATCTCCTTGGAATGTTCCTACAAAGTAGTTTAAAATTTTTTCTTTTGACCAAACTGTGCTGTTGTTGTTTACAACAATAGTCATTGATTGTGCCCAATCATCTATGGTTTTTTCATAGTCTGATAAAGGAATATTAGTTAAGTCTAAATATACTCCTCATTGAGCAACATTTCTTTTATTTAAATCATCAACCTTATATGGTGTAGGTGTAGGTTGACTAGTTTCTCCTGGGTTTTTAGATTTTATTTAATTAGTAGCTATAATTTCTCTTTGATTACCTAATATTCTTATTGTGTTTTCAACATTTTCATAATTTTTATTAATAGATCTCAAATAATCATCTGTTTGAAGATCTGAATCTATATTTCTTTTACCATAAGGATCTTGTTTATCAATTTCCCTAGGTTTCGGTATTTCATAATCATATGGATCTATTTGTTCAATATCCATGTGTTCAGGAATTTTTATATTTTCATCTTCTTCTATTGAAGTGTTTTCTTCCTCAGAATTATGACTATTAACATTTCTATCTACATTAGAATTATTAGAACTACTACTACTTTCTCGTAGTATCATAATTTAACATATAGTGATAATTGTATTTTGTAAATAGATCTTTATGTTTTCATAAAGTTCTTCTATTAATTTTGAATATTCTATTTGCTCATTTTTGTCTTTTGTTTTAGAAAATTGGTTTTCCAATGTTCTATAAGAGTTTTATAAGATTCAAAATCATATTTTTCTTGTTTTTAAATTTTTCTTTTTTTTTTTCTTTATTATTATTATTATAGGTAGAAGATTCATCCAAGAATCGTCTTCATCCGATAAAGCTAATATAGCATTACTATTACCATAATAAAAGGTCCTAAATCTAAATTTGAATCTATATTTTATTAATAACTTGGTCTAATTTATTATTAACATCGATAAAAGTTCTTTAGATTTGTTGTTCAAATCTAAATCATTACTTCTTCCATATTATCTACTTTTCTTCTATTTTACTAACTTTATTATATATTTTATTAAAATATATAGATGTCATATCTATTAAACTATTGATACCTTTACTAAGAGCCGAAACATTATTTTCATTCTTAGAGTCAATATGCATAGTATGATTACAAGTTTTATCTTTATATAAACAATCCATTTCTTCCATATTATTTATCTCTGGTACCTAAGACCTTTTGTTATCTTAAACGTCTTCACACAACGCTTACAACGTCCCACACGGGCTCAAACGGCAAAAGAAGACAGAAAAACAGATATATGGGTTTTAAGATAAATAACAGTGAAATAAACGGAATTGAAGAGATTTTAATGTGTTCTTTCAATCTAAAGTTAAAAATTGCGGGTAAAAATAGGTATGGTATGAAAATATTAATGAACGATAGATATAAACCGGTTTAACAACTTATTTTTACTTTTAGGTGATAGATATAAGAATAATAAAAAAATATATAAATGCTAAATCATATTATACAGGATCGATCAATACAAGCTGTGGAATTTGAATTTGACATTTTTTCAATTTGGTATTCAAAATTTTTTGTGCAATTTAGTATTTATATCTGTTAACTGTTATATAACTTACTCAAAACATTAATGGTGTTAATTTTTTTATGAGGTGGCACACATTGTCAATGAATGACTAACAGAACATAGTATAGTTGACATATGATGTTATTATAATTTTAGAATTTCAGACGTAGAAAATACATAAAAATTTTATTTTTAATTTTTAATTTAAAATTAATTTTCTTCGATGTATTTTGAGAAATTCTAAACAGAATTTAATCATTGAAAATAAGAAATTCACTTTTTCATCCGAAGTTAAATCTTAATACAACAAATCATTTATCTTCTTCGGTTTTCTTTGCAATCAAAGAAAGGAATTAAATCAAGTAAAATTTATATTTTATCTTGAGCATTTATCGAACCATTTTTTTTGGAAAATGGCCCGACTTTAAAATAGAAAATGGAGTCGCCACCAATCATTTTTGAAGTGTGATTGGGTCACTTTAAAAAACATTTTGGTCTGCAATTTTAAGAAAATGGGCTCGAAGTCGATTCGCATACGAGGAAGGATTAGCACCTCATAGCGCCCAAAATTGGTACCGTATTGATTGATTAAAGTCCTTAATATCGAAAATTAGAAAATATTTTAAAATATGGAAAAAATGTTTGGATGACTCGTATTGGATATCGAAACCCTCTTGTTCCGAAGAGCTGAAATACCATATCCAGCACGATAGGACACGATGCTTCAAACTCTCGATCCCAAGATCATTTCATGATTTCCAAAATACATGTATTGCAATTTAAAAGGGTACTTCACTATTTGGCTAAACTAAAACCGAAACCCAAAGACGATTGGGTACGATTCCTTGGGTTCCAATCATGAAATATTGCCTTTATTTAAGAAACGCGATAAAAGAATCTTTGAAGGATATTTAGTTGTTTGGACAAAGAAAATCGAAACCCAAAGACGATTGGGCACGAATTTCTCAAACTTCCAAACACAAAACATTGCCTTATTTTCAAAAATATGATCAAAATCCTTTAAGGGCATTTAGTAATCTAGACGAACAAAAAATCGAAGCCCAAAGACGATTGGGCACGATCCTCGAACTTTCAAACACAAAATATTACTTTTGTGAAACCCTTTTATGACTTTTAGGAAATAAAAATAAAAAATGAAAAATGTCGAAATGTAAATACGATAATAACAAGGGATAATAATAGTAAATACAAATGGGGAAAGAAAATAAACGATAATGTTATAATAGCAAAAATAATATGTGACAAGTAAAACAAATAGTAATACTTATAATACTATCAATGGGACTAATGAATAAAGTAAAAAGATAAATTTAATAAAAAATAATAATATTAAAATAATAGTACTAATAAAATAGTAGTAAAAAAATATATTGATAATAAAATGTAGATATGATAATAATATACAAAAAAAGTAAGCAAAATAATATATATATATATATATATATATAATTATAGTGAATATGATAAAAATAATAAAATAGAAGCAATAATAGTATATACATGTATAGTAAAAAAGTAACTGAATAGTATAAATAGTGACAATAATAATAATAATAATAAATAATAATAGATGTAATACATATATAATAAAATATAATAAAATAACTTTAATAATAATAATAATACATGTGAATAGGTAATCGATAATAATAAATATAGTACTAAAATTAAATATGATTATAGTAATAAAAATTAACAATAATAATAATGGTAAAACAAAATGAACAAGAATAATAGTAATCATGTTTACATTAATAGTCATAATAATGGGAAATAATAGTAGTAAAAACAAAGTAATAATATTAAAATAAATCGTAATAATGAAAAAAAATATTGTAATATTGATAAAGGAATAATAATAACGAAATGAAAATAAGAGGAAAAAGATAATAATAAAAGTAATATTAGTAATGGTAAATACAATAATAATAAAGAGAAAAAAGAAATAGTAATAATAGTCAAAATAATATTAAAATTAATAAAAGGGCAAAAAATGATAAAATCGCGATTCGCGCCAAATAATAGGGACCAAAACGTAATTATTCCAAGACCTAAATGTCAGGCTGGAATGCGGACCAGATCAAGTGGTGTAAAAAGTTTAGGGAAAATTTTAAAAGCGAAAGGATTCAATTAAAGGCGCATAAAGGGGAGGACTTAGCATGAAAATTTCCCATTTTGCCTTTAATGCATTAAAACTAAAATCCCAACACTTCTTCCATTTCTTTTCGTTTCAAAAAAAGGTTCGGACATTTCCTTCCCTCCTTTTCTTTCATTCTTGTTTTCTAGGGTTTGAAAAAAGAAACTTTCTCCTTTGCTCTCCCCCCTCTCGAGGCCCAGATCCCGCCAGGACCAACCAACCTCCTCTCGATCTCTCTTCTTAAGTTTTATTTTATTGTTTAAAGCTTTTGTAAAAACAAACCCAAAAAAAAAAAAAACAAGTATGGACAAACAACAATAGATTCGGAAAAAAAGTAAAAATAGACCTTTGTCAATCTTTTATTTTGTAGTTGTATCTAAAGTGGTATATTGCCTCTGTGTTTTGTAAAATCATCCCCCTTTTTTACAATGAATATCTATGGCTTTATATAACCATATTTACAACTATTTGTTGCTCTATTTTCTTCTATGGTGAGCGTGGGTAGCGTGATGACTCGGCGTTGGTGGTGGAGAACGTGGGTAGTGGAGGCATGGTGGCAATGGGAGGCTATGGTTTCTTCTCTTGGTCTATTTGGAAATCTATGGTTAGGTTTCCTAGTTGGGTTAGGGTTTTTTATTTTGGCCCGTTATTGGATTATTTATTGGGCTCTAGGCAAAAAATTGGGTCCTATAATTGCCCTCTTTGCTCGTTGTCGGTAACGAGAATGGAGCAAAGACTTTAAAGGACCAATTTTGTCCGGGCTTCTTGAGTCTTTGACTTCTTAATGCTTCTTTTTCAAGTAGCCTCATTCCATCCATTGCATCTTGAGGTGTAGGAATTTTGTTTCAATCGATCTTTAGCTCCCACTCTCTGCTTTCGGTGGAGATAGGATTTGCTATGTTTAATCTGCTTCACTCCTCGCCGAGGAGATAAGGTTTGCTCTTCGATCTACTTTACTCTTGCTCAGTAGAGATAAGATCTGTTATCTTCAATCCGCTCTACTCCCTTTCAGTGGAGATAGGATCTGCTATCTTTAGCCTGCTCCACTCCTACTCGGTAGAGATAAGGCTTCAATCTTGATCTGCTCCACTCGCCAAGTGAAGATAAGGCTTCATCTTCGATCTGCTGTCCTCGTGAAGATAAGATCTGCTTTTGATCTGCTACTCTCTGCTAGAGAGATAAGATCTATACTTTCACTTGTTACCCTCTCGCTTAGGGAGATAAGGCTTTAATCTTCGATCTGCTCCACTCTTGCTCGGTGGAGATAAGATCTCGCTTTTGCCTGCTACCCTACTTGCTTAGGAATTGAGGCTCAATGTTTTCGACTGTTCCACTCCCGCCATGGGATAAGGTCGATATTTTCACTGCTACCCTACCGCTTGGGAATTAAGGCTCATCGACTTCGATCTGCTCCACTCTGCTCAATGGGATAAGATCTCGCTATTTTGGCCTGCTACCCTACTGCTTGGGAATTGAGGCTCAATGTTTTCGACTGTTCCACTCCTGCTCAGTGGGATAAGGTCTGATATTTTCGGCCCGTTACCCTACTGCTTAGGGAATTAAGGCTCAATGTTTTCGACCTGTTCCACTCCTGCTCAGTGGGATAAGGTCTACTATCTTTAGCCTGTTACCCTACTGCTTAGGGAATTAAGGCTCATCGACTTCGATCTGTTCCACTCCTGCTCAGTGGGATAAGATCTGCTATTTTTGGCCTGCTACCCTACTGCTTAGGGAATTGAGGCTCAATGTTTTCGACCTGTTCCACTCCTGCTCAGTGGGATAAGGTCTGATATTTTCGGCCCGTTACCCTACTTCTTAGGGAATTAAGGCTCATCGTTCTCGATCTGTTCCACTCCTGCTCAGTGGGATAAGATCTGCTATTTTTGGCCTACTACCCTACTGCTTAGGGAATTGAGGCTCAATATTTTCGACCTGTTCCACTCCTGCTCAGTGGGATAAGGTCTGTAATTTTCTGTAACTCCCATCAATTTTGCTACATTGTCCTATAGGAACCTACCAGAGGATTAATTTCATGGGGTATATGTTTATGCCAAATGATTAGGATGTCATGAAAAATGCTCCTAACCATGTGTATTATGAATGTTATGAATGAATGCAAAATGTCATGAGAATGATCCATTTTTAACACTTGGGCTGTCATTGCTTGTTGTTTACTAAGGTGATATCCCTGACGTGTGTCTTCTTTGTTCATTGATACTTCTAACAACTAATCAAGATGTTGTCCTTCTTAGTCCCTTTTCTCAAGTGCTCAGAGCCCTTTAAGCCTGGTTAGTTCTAAATAATTGTCCTGTTTCGGATTCTTGTATTATTTAGAGACTTTCAGAGTAATACACAAAACTTCTTTTGTGAAAGCATTATTAGTTCCACAATCATTATTTCAATGAAAAATGCTTGGAGAAGATCATAATAATGGACCAGAAAGAAATTAATTAGGAGCATAGCTCGAAACAAATAAGATAGCAAATGCAATCAAGAAGGAAATTTATTGGTAGTGTATTTTAGAATGAGCAAATTAAGAATGGGTAAGATGGCAATTAGGTGCCCCAGATATCGCCGACTGAGCTTCTTTGTTCAAACTCCTTGAGGACCATTTAAGCTCAATATGTGTTTAGGGGATTCAGAGTACTTTGTCGATGCCCCAAGATGTAACATACTTCCTCATTGTCATTTAAGCATGGCAAAACTACTGTATGCCCCATCATGATTTGATCTCAACTTGAGCCGCCCTTTTCGGGTTTTCAACTCAAAGCCCCTTTGGTCTCAAAGTGCCCTTTGCAGGTTTTCACCTTGGCCTCTCCGTTTTTTTTTTGGGGATTCAAGATGCCTTTGTGGGTTTTCATCTTGGCCCACTTTCAAGCAAGTACTTCTTGGTGAGTCGCATTAATTGGATTTGGCCAACTTTTGCCGTCCATCTCGGCTAGCATCAAAGCTCGTCGAGAAAAGGCCTTCTTTACAACATAAGGTCCTTCCCAATTAGGCATTCACCTTCCCAAGTCCTTTTACATATGGAGGATCTGTTTCAATACCAAGTCTCCTTCATGGAATACTCAGGCGGACTTTCTTATTGTAAGCTCGCATCATCCGCTTCGTCAGAGTTGACCATGGCGAATGGCTCTTAGCCACTTCTCGATCGATTTGATCGGTCATCACAGAGAGTGAACCCATTCTGTTTCGTCCAACTTCGATTCAACAAAATTTAAAGAGTAAGAATTTTAACTTAGATGGGCAAGACTGTATCCATCCATAAACCAATGAGAAGGGTGTTGCCCCGGTGGAAGTTCTCGCCAACATATAGAGGGTAAATGGTCCATCATCTTTCAAAATACCTTTTTTTTTTTATGGTTTCTTTCTTTTTTCTTTTGTTTTGTTTTTTTTTTTAAATTCAAACTTGAACTCGAAGTTGAAATTAAACTTGATGATTGACCCTATAACTTTGTTATAGGAACCGAACCTCACTCTCTTAGTGGAATAGTTGACAATCACGAAAATGAATAGGCGTCAACTAGATACTTTTGACGAAATCATCCCCGTAACATTTATGCCCCACGTATAGAAAAAGCATATAAGTCATGTCTTCTCAATTTGGCATTTACGGTAACACTGACAAAATCTCTCTTTCATGGTAGCCTCATCGTGCCTAGGCATATCTTGATGCGGTCATGCAAAGACATCTTTGAATTCTTTGAATAACTCGATGGCGTCTTGCTTTGTTTTAGTGGAGGGCAATGTTTGATCTTCACTCCTTTCCCGGACTCACAATGTTCATGACCCTTTGTACGATAGAGTCTATTTTCATTTTGTTTTCCCATCCTTAATGAGATCGATGGGTAAGTTGTACTCTCTGACATCTTCAAAATATTTAGATCCTTTTAGACCCATATTTCACTCAAAAGGAGTCTGTAACAGCGTTGCTCATGTCCCGATATTTGGGTACCTATTGTAGGTACGAAGGCAAATTCCAAAGAATAAATGGTTCTTAAGATGATTATTCATAATCATGAAGAAAATGAAAGAACATTCCAAAGAACAAAAGAATATATAGTATGACATGGGAAAGAAATGAGAAAATATTTGCTCGACATGAAACACAAGACATGCATTTTTATTGAAAATAAAGATGTTTGAACATGAGCCTATTTCATCAAAGATTCTTATTGTTTCTAGGCTTGAAACAACAAGTGTGTTTTGAACATTACTCTGTTTTAGCTCTAAAAATTACGAAGTTTCCTTCACGGTCAATTATTCAAAACACTTTCAGGCTCGTAGGGTAATGCCTCCTAGGTTTCCTTCATTCGATCTCTCCTTGAATATGGATTTGATGCTCAAGGCTTTTAACATGTCTTGGCCGTTTCTTCATTTGTCATCCCGGTTTAGGAGGATAATTCTTTTGATATGAATGCCTTCGATGGAAAAGTAATTGATCTCCATTTGACCTCGGCGTCTTTCTCTCTTGACTCACTTCCTATGGTACACACTTTTTCCCTTCCGAAAGTCAAAGAACTCCACTCTTTATTATCCATTAACCCTTGTACTAAGGCTTTGAATTATTTGCCTTCTTGGATCTTATGGCCTTTCTTATTATGGAACTCACAATAGTTCCTTGTATCCCGGATTTGCCCTTATATCTTGTCTGATTAAACCTCTTTCCACCATTCTTCTCGGACCTCTCTCAACGGGGTTCTTATTTACGCAATGTTCAACTTGATTCTTTTCCTGCGCTCTCGATTATCGCATTCATCCCATTATCAATGTGACTGGGTAATGGATTTTCTACAACAGACGCATCATTGAACTCCACAATGCCCATTTCGATGAGCCTTTTGACTAGCTTTTTGAAAGGAAAGCAATTCTCTATCGGGTGCCCCACTATCCCTGCATGGTATTCACATTGAGTGCTTGCATTGTACCATTTAGGATATGGGGGTTGCAGCGGTTCTGAGTAGACAGGGGCTACTACGTGTGCGTCTAATAAAGTTTTATACAACTCCTTATACGTCACCGGTATAGGAGTAAATTAGAATTTCTCAGTCCTTTGCCTCATGTTGGGCTCTTGTCTTGGTCGGGCCTGCTGGCCCACAGCTACCGCTCTCGGTTGGGTAATAGTAATAGGTTTAGGATAACCCGAGCTTATATTTCCTACTTCACCTTCCTTTTTCTTCGGTGCCGCTCTTCTTGTGCTCTCTCCTGCCTCTATCTTCCCACACCTGATCGCGTTTTCTATCATCTCGCCTGACATCACCATGTCTACGAAACTCTTAGTCGTGCCTCCTAACATGTGGTTAATGAAAGGTGCCTTCAAGGTATTGATGAAGAGCATGGTCATTTCCTTTTCTAGTAACGGTGGCTGGACCTGCGTAGCGACCTCTCTCCATCTTTGAGCGGACTTTCTAAAGCTTTCACTTGGCTTTTTCTCCATGTTTTGCAACGTGATCCTGCCAGGTGCTATATCGGTCACATGGCCGTAATGCTTGATGAAAGCCTGCGCCAAATCTCTCCACGATTTGATTTGGGTACAACTCAACTGGTTATACCATTTTGCTGCAGCTCCAATCAGACTATCCTGAAAGCAATGGATCAACAACTGGTCATTGTTGACATATCCTGTCATTCTCCGACAGAAAATCGTAATATGGGCCTCGGGACAGCTAGTCCGTTGTACTTTTCAAACTCTGGCATCTTGAACTTTGGAGGAAGTACTAAATCTGGGACTAGACTCAGCTTCTTAGCATCCACTTCGCATTGGTGATCAGCACTTTCCAATGTTCGAAACTTCTCCTCCAGCCATTTGCATCGATCTTCGAACTCTTTTGGAAGTTCTGCTTTTACTTCCTCCCCTTCTGCCACCTCATCGAAGTCTGAGACTATTGGTTTTACCAAATTGACTTCGGGGTTAGAGCTCGAGCTCATGGGAAGTTTCCAGTGTCGAACACCGGATTGGTGCTGAGGTTTGATATTGACCGATACTCTTGGTGGTTGCACTTGGGAACTTGTCGGAGCCAGGCCCGGAGGGCAAGCAAAATCTTCATTATCTTCTCCAGTATCGACCATAGGCCTTTTTCCGTTTCCAGACCCTCCAGTCAACAACTGTGTTAGCTGGCTCATCATGCTTCTCTGGGATTCCAGCATTTGATCCCTCATATCCTGTTGGATCTTGGCTAACTGCTCTTGCATCTGAGCCTGTAGTTGGTCTTGTATCTCTTTCTGCATTTATTTTAACCTTCCATCCTTTGATCCATTGCTCTCGTCTTTTTCTGAGTGTAATAGCGGTGTTCCAGGATAACTATAATATGACCTCTAGTTAATAGGGTTCTTTTATGATATTAAATGCACATGATGCGATGTGATGCTATGCAAATGCATGAAATGCAATGTAAATGAATGAATGCAAAAATAAGAGGCATTGACTCAATTCGATTACATTAGAAAAACTTTACTAGAAGATAAATTCCTTTACACAAAACGGATCGCATACACGACCTTGTCCTTATAGTCCAAGTGAAAACATGAATCCTTCTTCGTAAAAGTCAAGTCTTGTAAAATTCTAATAGATACTTCCTCTAACTCCTTTTGCTTGATCCGGACCGCTACTCCTGTTCACTTGTTAGTTTCTTCAAAAATGCCGAGACGTAATAATCTTCGAATATTCTTGTCAACTTGAACCCCTGGGTGATAAGGTCTTGTATTCCTTCACGGACTATAAGTCTTCTCTCGTTGTATTCACTTGGACTATATTCGGATGACCATATTATAATCCACTTTATCAAAAATCCATTTTCTTATGACCAACTTTTCTATTTAGTAATCGAATTTGAAATCAACACCTCTTTTCTATGATGTGAATGCAATGCAATCAAAAGCAGAATAAAACTCGTTAGTATAAGAAAAATAAATAACATAGAACATATCGGGGTGACCACTAGGGTTTGACATGGTTCTACCTAAGGTAGGCCCTTAGGTTTTCTACATGTGGTTTAGTTCTAAAGAAAGGGTACCGAACCAGTGATTCCTCAATCTTCACCCATTATAGGCTCATCTTGATTGAGTTCGATTCGAGGAATACATTTCCCTATGGCCATGCGGAGGTGAAAACCTCATGGAACCATAGGTACGGATGTATTCCTAAGAAGCGATCCCTAGCCCATGCGGAGGTGAAAACCTCACGAAAGCATAGATTTTGCTCCCACTTAAGGGTGTGACCACAACGGTCATGCAATATGAATGCCAAAATATTCTATGTCTCTCAAACCAAAGCAGACATATGACGCGACACAAACTTATGCAACTGAAAAAGGAAAAAATTTTATTTTTGATAAAAAGGACATTAATCAACCAATTTTACGACTTGACTCTCTTATTGTCCCCGATGGAGTCGCCAAGCTGTCGAAACCATTTTTTTTGAAAAACGGGCCGACTTTAAAATAGAAAATGGAGTCGCCACCAATCATTTTTGAAGTGTGATTGGGTCACTTTAGAAAACATTTTGGTCATGAATTTTAAGAAAATGGGCTCGAAGTGATTACGCATGCGAGGAAGGATTAGCACCTCTCACGCCCAAAATTGGTACCGTATTGATTGATTAAAGTCCTTAATATCAAAAATTAGAAAATATTTTAAAATATGGAAAAAATGTTTGGATGACTCGTATTGGATATCGAAACCCTCTTGTTCCGAAGAGCTGAAATACCATATCCAGCACGATAGGACACGATGCTTCAAACTCTCGATCCCAAGATCATTTCATGATTTCCAAAATACATGTATTGCAATTTAAAAAGGGTACTTCACTATTTGGCTAAACTAAAAACCGAAACCCAGCACGATTGGGTACGACTCCTTGGGTTCCAATCATGAAATATTGCCTTTATTTAAGAAACGCGATAAAAGAATCTTTGAAGGATATTTAGTTGTTTGGACGAACAGAAAATCGAAACCCAGCACGATTGGGCACGAATTTCTCAAACTTCCAAACACAAAACATTGCCTTATTTTCAAAAATATGATCAAAATCCTTTAAGGGCATTTAGTAATCTAGACGAACAAAAAAATCGAAGCCCAGCACGATTGGGCACGATCCCTCGAACTTTCAAACACAAAATATTACTTTTGTGAAACCCTTTTTTATGACTTTTGGGGAAATAAAAAATAAAAAATGAAAAATGTCGAAATGTAAATACGATAATAACAAGGGATAATAATAGTAAATGCAAATGGGGAAAGAAAAATAAACGATAATGTTATAATAGCAAAAATAATATGTGACAAGTAAAACAAATAGTAATACTTATAATACTATCAATGGGACTAATGAATAAAGTAAAAAAGGTAAATTTAATAAAAAAATAATAATATTAAAATAATAGTACTAATAAAAATAGTAGTAAAAAAATATATTGATAATAAAATGTAGATATGATAATAATATACAAAAAAAAGTAAGCAAATATATATATATATATATAATTATAGTGAATATGATAAAAATAATAAAAATAGAAGCAATAATAGTATATACATGTATAGTAAAAAAGTAATTGAATAGTATAAATAGTGACAATAATAATAATAAGAAGAAATAATAATAGATGTAATACATATATAATAAAATATAATAAAATAACTTTAATAATAATAATAATAATACATGTAAATAGGGTCTTGATAATAATAAATATAGTACTAAAATTAAATATGATTATAGTAATAAAAATTAACATAATAATAATGGTAAAACAAAATGAACAAGAATAATAGTAATCATGTTTACATTAATAGTCATAATAATGAGAAATAATAGTAGTAAAAACAAAGTAATAATATTAAAATCAATCGTAATAATGAAAAAAAATATTGTAATATTGATAAAGGAATAATAATAACGAAATGAAAATAAGAGGAAAAAATAATAATAAAAGTAATATTAGTAATGGTAAATACAATAATAATAAAGAGAAAAAAGAAATAGTAATAATAGTCAAAATAATATTAAAATTAATAAAAGGGCAAAATGATAAAATCGCAGTTCGCGCCACTAATAGGGACCAAAATTCCAAGACCTAATTATTCCAAGACCTAAATGTTTAGGGAAAATTTTAAAAGCTGGATGCGGACCAGATCAAGTGGTTGTAAAAAGTTCAGGGGAAATTTTAAAAAGCTGAAAGGATTCAATTAAAACAAAAACGAACGCAAAGGGGAGGACTTAATCAAAAAACCCTAAAACTAGAACTCTATTTGTTGCATTGCTTTTCTTCTCCCTTTTTTCGCAGTATGATGACGTGGGCGTGACTCGGCGTTGGGGTGCGCTTGATACTTGCGCTACCGATCAAGCTGCTAGGGTTTCTTCTACATTACATTTGGATTTTGATGGTTGTGTTTTTGGATTGAAATTTTGGTTTGGTGCATTTAGGCTTGTATTTATTGGGCCCAGGCAAGCAATTGGGCCTTACAAGCACGTCTAATGATTTTCTTTATTTGAATTTCTTTTCCTTTTTATAAACCATTGAAGGAATAAATTGTGTTTTATTATTCAAATATCAAGTTTTAATATTTGAAATCCGAAATATGTTATTATTTTAAACAGTGTATTGTGATTGGGTTAAGTTCTTTTTAATTTTAAAGAATTTGGTAACCAATTAAGAATTATTTTTTGATTTTCCTTGAAAATTGTTTTATGAGTGTTCAAAACTAATTTGAGGGTTCAAAATAAGTATTTAACTTGGGTATTTTTGTATTATTCTTCGAAACCAAGTTGAGAGATTTCAAATTTGATTTCATGCTTTGATAAGTTTTCATTGATATGATTCAAAGTTATAATATAATTTGGAACTCATTTTGATTTTAAATAATTAGTTTATTTTAATTTATTTGGTAGCACACTTTTAAGGTATTTGAGTTTTTGGGGAGTGCACTAAGAGGATTGAGATTCTGACTATGATTGTAGACTAAGTCAAGAAACATATTTTTTATTTGAAATTTAATATACATATGTACTGCATATATTGTTATTGTCTTTTGAACTCATGTCATTGTCGTCTGCAATTCTTTTATGTGATATACAAGCCCTGATTTTGGTTTGGCAACAATAATCGGGTGATTTTTGAAGAACATGAATTACGGAACCACTTTCAAACTCATGTCGCTGTTGCCATTTGCGTTAAATATGTATGTATGTTGCTTTAAATCGCCTATCAAATATGTATGTGATTGTCTTAACATGTGTCAAATTTGTTTGACTTAGAAATTATATATGTATTTTGGTGTCATTTGTTTTATATATGTAATTCATATGTATGTGTTTGTATGCAACTTGGTATTAAGTATAGGCTTGTAAATGGGTGTTTTTGCATACCTAAACATGGATTTGATTAGTGCAACAATTGATCTAGACTCTAAGTCTTTATTGCATAGTATAGAAATTGAGATAGGTGATTTAAGTCAAAAGCAAGGAGTGGTATAGAGACAGGTGCGGTTGGTGGGGCTAATTATTTTAGCGGTATAAGGGTTAATGAAAATAATATAGTTAAGTCCCAAAGTTTAGAAAATGATGAAGATGAGGCCTCTAATGGTATAAAGGAGTTAGAGGGTGGGTCTAATGATGAGGATGAAGAGATAAGAGGGATAAAGGAAAAATATAAAGCCTTTAAAGAAAAAAAAAAAAACAGAGAACTAGTGGATGACCTTCAACCTGAACTAAAATTTGAAGACCCCACTAGTGAAATTGAGAGGAAGAAACCAAAAGGAAGGAATTAAATGATGTAGAAGCATATTCTGGTAGGTTTAGTGGAGATGACAATGACTATTTGGGGTCCTTTGATTTGGATAGTTATGAAACTAATTCAGATGGTGAGTTAGCTTATAAGAAAGGGAGAAATGTCTTATTTGATACATCGACTACAATACCTAAATTCCATCTTGGAACTGATTTGGGTAGTTATAAAACTGATTCAGATGGTGAGTTAGCTTGTATGAGAGGGAGAAATGTCTTATTTGATACATCGACTACAATACTTAAATTCCATCTTGGAATGAGTTTTAATGATAGTACTCAGTTCAAGAATTCTTTAGCAGCTTATGCTATAGCTAAGAGAGTTGATATTAAGTACATTAAGAATGAGAAGTTTAGGACTAGAGCAAGTGTAAATCTGTTGGTTGTCCTTTTCTTATATATGCTGCTAAGGATAGTACTGATGGATTTTTCAAGATTAAGACATTTGCAAAATGTTCTGTGACATTTTGAAATAGTCGAGCCAGCTATAAGTTTGTTGGAAGGAATTTTGTTAGTAAGTTGAGAGTGCTACCTCAATTAAAGCTAGTTCAGATGTAAAGGCTTGCAAAAGAGGAGTTAAAGGTAGACTTGCAAATAAGTGTATGTGGTAGATCTAGGGCATGAGCCTTAGAACAAATTAAAGGTAGAGTGAAGTTTGAGTTTAACTGTTTGTATGCTTATGCTTTTTCTTTAAGAAAGACAAATCCAATTGCTATTATAGAACTAATAGTTGAGCGACCTACTATTAATCACACTTTAAAATTTAAGAGAATGTATGTTTGCTTTACAAACTTGAAAAATGGGTTTAAGCAATTTTGTAAGTCCATTATATGTTTAGATGGATGTTTCTTGAAAGGGTTTTACAAAGGTGAGATTTTATCGACTGTGAGCAAAGGTGAGAATGATCAAATATACCCTACTGCATGGGCTGTTGTTGAGGGAGAGAATAAGGAAACATGGGGTGGTTCCTTGAAAATTTGCAATCAAGTCTACAATTGGGTGATAGTGATAGATTCACCATAATGAGTGATATGCAAAAGGAAAGATAATTATGCAAACCAGAGGTCACATGGTCATGTAACTCACTGTGCCCATGTGAGTAAAAAAGTCCAATTTTACCATAAGTCACACAGCTGTGTGGATAGGCTGTGTAACAAACTGTACCCATATGGATAAAATTTGACCATTTCTATAGTACCCACATGACTATGCCATCAGCCTGTGTCTCTCATTGATTTGCCACAAATCATAGTGGCAGATTCGATATTTTTCAGCACTTAACGTACTTGTTTTCTAAGCATTTTAATATGCTTTATTGCATTTTCACACTTTTTAGTTTATGATTAAAATAGTACAAAATAAGCCTTTTTACGTATTATTTTGAGTTAATCGACCTAATCGGGCCAATATCGGCCTTAAGGTGGTTTTAACGAGTTACTTGAGTGTGCAGGACACCCAATTTTAGGCCCAAGAGCATAAGGAATGGAAGTTGAGTCGTAACACAAGCTTTTGGAGTTGGAACACAACCGAGCTAACAAGGAAAATTATATTCAAAGTTGTGTGTCGCAACAAATAGAAGCTTGTGTCACTACACAGGTGCGATGTGAGACCAAAAATAAGCAAGGGTGTTTCTGTCCGTACAATATATCTTTTTATGTAATTAAGGCTGGTGTTTACCCTAACTAGGGATGCTAAACTCTCCTTGAAATAGCTAAGTTGTGGAAAGCTTTGGGGACTTTTTGCCACATTAGTTTTAGGATTTTTTAGTAGATTTAGGTTAGTTTAGGTTTTAGTTTATTTTTC
Source organism: Gossypium rotundifolium (assembly GCA_025506655.1). Classification (NCBI taxonomy): domain Eukaryota; kingdom Viridiplantae; phylum Streptophyta; class Magnoliopsida; order Malvales; family Malvaceae; genus Gossypium; species Gossypium rotundifolium. The sequence goes on along the minus strand of CP106727.1, from coordinate 31,065,942 downwards.
TAAACATTTTTATTTCTTGTTTTTTGGCTTGGATTCGATTTGAATTGAAGCCTCTACAATCTTAATATTTCAGTACTCTTCTTTTATTATTTGTTTGCAAATGCCAAAATCTCGAGCACTGTCAATGGATTTTTCTTTCTGAGCACTCCACGATATTATATAGACAATTTCAATCTTTTCCCTTTTATATTATTTGTGTTTTTGCATGACTAATCTAATCATAGAAAAGATGGTTTTTGAGACGATGAGTGGCTAAATCTTTAGGGAGATTAATGAGTGGATGTGGGAGTGATTAATGAAAGAGTTAGGGTTTTTCGAATATGATTAATGAGTATAAATACATTTGTTCTTAAATACTAGGCTTGACGATCCTAGGAAGTAATATATGTAAACGGATCGAGAGACAAGGATACTGAGTAAATCGTGTATTTATCCCAGTCAGAAAAGTGATGTCGAGAGGTAAGCATGTACTAGTTGATTAGTTAGGCAGTAGATGCCGAGAGGTAATACTGTGTAGGTAATAATTAATTTTCTCAGAAAAACCCTAAGTCTGAAGTTGATTACAACCATGGAAGCGAGTTAGTCTTTTGTCTATTATTCGAGTGATTTTTGATTGTTGACGTTATTTGCTTAGTTATGAATTTTAATTTTATTTCTTTATCTTAATATTTATTATTGATTTTCATAATATGATTTTTAATAAGTACTGTTTAAACCTATTTCTGTAGATAATAATATTTTTACATTTAATTCAACCTTTCTTGGGTACGATCCTCGGAATACTTCCCGTTGTTCCATTGTAACACAAAATTATATTACAATTTGACATGTTTGCTTGTAGATACCACATTGATTTTATATATATATATATATTTATTTGCATGATTTATACTCAAAAGATTCGCACGTTTGGAGGCGATCAAGTTGTAAGCGACATTTTTGGGGAGGTTTCAGTATTGAATCTGAATTTATTTTTTTGCAGTTAGTAGGATAAATAGGAACATTAAAAACTATAGATACGATATTTACTTTCTTTTTTTTGTTTATTAATTTTAAACTTACTAAAAGTACCAAAAATATTTTTTTTCTAATTTCAATTTATGACTCGAAGTAAAAACACTCCAATTCAGCCATATCCTGATTTGGAGAGACTGTTGAGATGCAACCATCAATTCAATGAAAAACGATCCACCTGTTGTAACTGATTTACCTTGAGAGAATCCTCTACTTGATGATCCACTCGAACCACAAGCCCAGATCCAAGAAGAGCTACTGATGGCTCAAAGAACATTGCGTGAGTATGCACTACCAAAACTCGATGATGTACGAGGCAACATTGAACGATTGATGATCAACGTTAATAATTTTGAGATAAAGAAAGACAATGATTCAAATGATCCAAATTACATTGCAGTTCTAAGGGAACATGGTAGAGGATCTGAACAAGCACCTGAAGTGATTTCTCTAGCTATGTGACATATTCAGATACAATGGGGTAATTGATGATCAACGCTAATAATTTTGAGATAAAAAAGATAATGATTCAAATGATCCAAATTACATTGTAGTTCCAGGGAACATGATGGAGGATCTGAAGAAGCACTTGAAGTGATTTCTCCAACTATGTGACACATTCAGATACAATGGGGTAATTGATGATGCAATGCGTCTTCGATTATTTCCCTTTTCTCTATGTGACCATGCTACTGATTGGTTAGATTCATTCGAACCGAGTTCCATTACTACATGGGATGGATTAGTGGAAAAATTTTTACATAATTTTTTTGGATTAGTAGATCCATTCAGCTTCACCGAGAGATCGCCAACTTTAAGCAATTTGAAGATGAAAATTCATATAAAGCTTCGGAACGATTCAAGTCACTATTGAGAAACTGCCCCTATCATGAAATGCAAAAGTGGATCTAAATGCAAATATTTTATAACAATTTAGAAAACAATCTAACATCGACTTTGGATGGAGCATCCGGAGGTGCTTTAATGAACCATAAATATAAGCGAGCATTTGATGACATGGCTATGAACTCGTATATGTGGCCAAACGAGAGGTTCACTTACAACCAAAAACCACAAGCGACAAAAGCTACCCAAAAAGTGGACGCTTATCAGATCATTTTAGAGAAGTTGAACCAATTGGAAGTGACAGCTAAACTGACCATTACAAAGCCAACCTCACACTTCGAGCAAAACTCGAATCATCAACCAGATGAAGTTAACTACATGGGTAATAGGGGTAGAAATCCCTATTTTAATATGTACAACCCCGGCCGGAAGGATCATCGGAACCTAAAATGGGAGGATCTCAAGAAGGCATAAATCAAGTGCAAAACTGAGCAATTCTCCATTTCCAACCTCCATATATACAAAGACCTCAATATCGATCCATGGGGAACAACCATATTATATGTGGTCAACGACTGATAGGATAGAGGGTGAGATATAGTCAATGAAGACGGACATCCGACAAGTACAATTTGAGTGTACTTTAACTAGAAAAAAATTGACAGATTTCAAAGAAAGTATCCAAAACCAAATGAACCAAATGATAGAAATTGGTACTAGAATCCAGAGCAATACGAAAAATGTTCCTCGGAATAAGGGAAAGGAGCACGTAAATGCTATCACTTTGCGATTTGGTAAGAATCTTAACGATATTAAAGCTCCTTTTCAAATAGACGAGGATTTACAAGAATCTGTCTAGGAACCCATGGACGAAAAGAAGTTTGATGAGCCGATCGGACAAGTGACAGAACTGGTGGCTGAACTACTAATAAAGAACTCCGCAATCACGAAAATACCATTTTTGCCGAGGATTGAGGAAAAATGGAAGAGAGATGAAGCAAATTTTGTAAGTTTCTTGAACTTATTAAAATCCCTTAATGTTAATTTACCCATGTTAGAACTGATCGATAAAATACCAAAATATGTCAAGTACTTGAAAGAAATTATGTCTAGGCATAAAAAGATTTAAAAGGGAGAACAAATTGACATTGACGCCTCTTGTAGTGCTATTATTGCCAAGAAGATACCCTATAAATTGAAAGATTCAGGTAGTTTTACAATTGCTATAAAAATAAGGGACGTTTATTTTAGTAAGGCCCACTGCGATTTAGGAGCCAGTATTAATTTAATGCCCATATCAATTTATAGAAAACTCGGATTAGGGGAGTTAAAGAACACTTCAATAACACTACAATTAGTCGATAGGTCTTTAGTATACCCAAAAGGTGTACTTGAAGACGTATTGGTTAAAGTGATGAAATTTATCATCCTGGTCAATTTTGTAGTCCTTGAGTTTGAGGAAGATCAATAGATCCCCATACTATTGGGTAGGCTATTTTTGGCAACTTCTAGATCAACCATTATCTTGAGAAAAATGAATTAACAATAGAAATCGATGGTGAACTAGAAGTATTTAAATGTGGCAAAGATTCCCAAGATGATGGATTAGAAAAACAAGTAAGGAATGGATGTTTTGCATTATTCTATGTAACCCCTAGTTGCCTTGATTGACGGTATGTTTTAAGTGTAATATGTGTAGGAAAACATGGTCTGAAGGAACAAGACAATTGGAAGGATCCAGCCATAATAGACCTCCAATGGATAGAGTGCGATGATTGAAAAAGGAATAAAAAGTCTACGCCAGATAGTAACGGGTTACCGGACGAGTCCGGTAGTCACACTTAATTTTAATCGTCACAAATTACCTTTTTAAATATGTAATTTTTTATTTTCCGGATTTTTGATGATTGTAATTATGAGTTTTAATTTTTATTAGGATAGGAAATAATTTAGTTTAAGGCTTCCTCTATATGCATAATAGCCCGATCCGCTACTCTTTGGCCCAACCCTAGTGTCGTCCCTCAGCACATACTCTTATACAACCTGAAATAAGAAATAACTTTAGTAAGATCATAAGAACTTAGTGAGATAATCATTAAATACATATTTCATTATATCAAAGTATGATAGATGCTTCGCATGCCCTTCATGTGTCCTTTGACTTTTCCTTATTCCTTCTGGCGGTTACTTCACTAAGATTTCCTTTAACAGACTGTATTTACTCTTTTCTATTTTATACATTTTTCTTCCTCTGATTGTCTTTGAGGATTTATCTTCCTTTCATATTCATTAATCCTTCACTCCACTAGGCTCTAGATTTGAGATCCAAACTCAAATGACCTTTTCTTTCCTTTGAGCGTACTATACTTACAATCCCATCACTTTTTATGTCCCTTTTTAAAATCTTATTTTTATATAGTCCTTAACCACTTTATTTTCCTTATTAGTAGACTTAAAATCTTATTTAGTACGTACTGATTTTACCGCTACTTTTGGGTGAGGTAGACTACGCCAATACTTCACATAGAGTTCGCCCAAATCTTCCTTACTTTAGGGTACTATCTATACATCCCTATAACACATATCTCGGATTCTCCACCTATTCTGGCACCCTCTAGCTTCACTGTTTATTTCATGTTACTATGCAAGGTTCATCAATTCATTTAGATACGGTGTCTTTCTTTTAGAGTTTTCTAAATACTCAGTTCTTTCTACTTGTACCATACACTATCTCTTACACTTACCATACTTTTAGAGTCCTATCTTTACTTTGCCTTGGAGGACCATTCATGTCATTTTTTCCTAATTCCTTACACACCATTCATTCAAAAATTTTTGTGAAGGCATTCCTTCATTTAAATAGTCGTAAAGGCTTCATTTGTATTTGCTACAAGGGCTTTCCTTTACAGAGTTGCCACCAAGGCATCCTGTCCTTAGTTTGCACCACAAAGGCGTTCCTTTTTAGATATAGCCATGAAGGCTTCTTTTACGGAGATTGCCACAAAGGTTTTCCTTTCCAGAGTTTTCCATAGAGGCTTTCCTTTGATAGAGATCACCACAAGGGCATTTCTTTTCAAATATTTACCACAAAGGTGTTCTTTAAGAGGTTCGCCATAAAATCTTACCTTTCTAGATTTTTGTCACAAAGGTTGTCCTTTAACAGGTTCACCAAAAAGGCTTACTTTTCCAGAGTTTTGCCACAAAGGTTGTCCTTTAACAGGTTTGTCACAAAGTCTTACCTTTCCAATTTTTTTGCACAAAGGCGTCCTTAAACAAAGATTGCCACAAAGGTTTTTCTTAGCGTCCTTAAACAGAGATTGCCACAAAGGTTTTTCTTCTTCTAGTGATTTAGGTAATAGGGATTTCCTAGACTCACACTTAGTAAAGTTTTCCCCTCATCGTCCTGAGACACACAAAGAACCACATTAGGTTATAATCTTCCTTAAATTTTCCCATATGATGCCATAACCCATCAGTTACTGTCTTACACAATATGGTCTTCTTTCCATATGATGTCATAACCTACCAGTTACAGTCTTACAAGATATGGTCTTCTTTTCATATGATGCCATAACATACTAGTTACGGTCTTACATGATGTGGTATTTTATCGGATGTTTAACATCACAGTAATAATGTGCAAGCATACATTGTCGATGCAAGTATAGTAGACAGATATGAGTCTGTAGGATATCAATCCCATGAGGATGGTTGTCTTTTGTCTATCAATGTCAGTGCAATAAATAGATAGAAACGAGATAAATTTGAGAGTAGTTGTCGAAGTAATAACTTGAAAAAAATAAGATAAAATATGATAATGTTAACCTGGGATCCCTAACGTGAATATTCAATAGAATACTAAGTGCTCACAAGGTATAAAAGGATAGGTGATTGTCAATACATTAAATTGCAATGAATATCTTACCAAACTTAACTTCTATATTTAATCTAAGACTTAAACATGTGCATTAACCACACCTTCTGATGATGGTAATGGAACACTATTAAGAAAAAGTGGATTAAATTCCTCTAATCCTCAAGCAACTTTCGTTGTCATGTTTGTTAGCTTGAACTATACTGCACTTTCTAGTGTCAGTGACCGCAATAACACTTGAAACACCCCACACCCGGCCCACGAGAATAGACCGGATCTGGTATGTTCCTCGAAGTGACCCGGTTCAAAATTCTTTCGAATACTTTGAAAACTGTGTGTTTTGAAAGATAGTTTGTTGTGGGTTGGGCTCGAGTTGAAAACAGATTTATCTTATAACAAAAACCCATTTGTTTCAGGTGACAAAATATTTAAACTTATTTTAAATTAAATGGGCTTATTCTTTGTAAAGCCTTAAATTCATAACATAGTAATTAAAGCGAAATAAAATGTCACGATGGCCTTATTACATAAAATGAAACCCAAAATAAAATTGTACAAGACTTAAAATAAAGTAAAGATTCAAATAAAATTAAACTTCAAGTTTGAACATGGCCACCACAAGTTCTCGCCATCCGATCCATTATTGCTCATCACGAAACATGTTCCCACAATGGGGTGAGTCGATAGACTCAATGTGTAACCAACACCAAAACATAATAGAAATAGGCACACCATACATATCATATTCATATAAAATTCAAGATAATGATGCAAACCCAACCCAAACCTATATAGCCATCCGCTACACACCACCTGTACCTGCCATTCACACCGTGGGGACTACTAAGTCAACCCTCCATCCGCTACACACCATCGAAGGCAGTCGCCCATATACGTTGTGTCATTAGACACTATATTCAAATAATGTAACCGGAGTTACCAAATTTAAATATTTGTGACCGTAGTCACCATATAACGTTGGTGAGACCGAAGTCAACACCTTCTAACATTGGTGAGACCGAAGTCAACACCTTCAAACGTTGGTGAGACCGAAGTCAACACCTTCAAACGTTGGTGAGACCGAAGTCAACACATTCAAACGTTGGTGAGACCGAAGTCAACACCTTCTTCCCCTTTAACATAAACCCCGAATGCCCCAAAAATATATATTATGCATAACTTAATTTCGTGTTCATATACATATATTCGCATGTTATAAAATAACATATTTCATAATCCTATCAGAAGTAGGAAACGTACCTGGGTACTTTTTGCCACATTTGTGGTACTTAGCCACATTCACATTCTTATACATATTCATATATTAAAATAATAGCCATATGAAATATCGAAGGTTAGTAAGGGTACACACGGTACCTTAGCCATATTCTTACACTTTCATATTAACACATATATTGAATTAAAGCCGTAAATCTATCAAGATTTAGTGTAGGTACACACCGATTTGCTTATCAATTCCTTGAAATCCCGAAAACCCGATCTCTCGCTTTAGATCTCAATTCCTACATTTGATTAATCACTTACTACTTTAATAAAAAAAACCATTTGACCATAAATCCAAATCCTAGTAGGATTAGTATTCTTAAAACTTACCTTGTTGCCGATTTCAATACTAATCGAATCCCGAAATCTATGCTATGCTCCTCCTTGTATTCTACCAAGCACTAAATCTCATCGGGGTTAGTTTCGCTTTTAAACAAACAAGAATTAGATCTAATTATCAAAATAGGCCTTAGCCAAAGCTATGACACTTACCTTGTGGATTTTAAATCCAAAACTCACCGAATAACTAGGGAACACGCGCCTATGGTGTACCTTCTGAAAAGAACTTCTCCTTCCTTGTAGCCTACACTTAGTAAATCTGAAAGATCTCTTCAAAGTTTCGGCAACCATGAACATTAATGGGATTAGCCCTAGATTTCGATAAGTCTAAAATATAAAAGAATAGAAACCAAACTTGGATCTTACCCTTATTTGAAGGAATCGATTGCACCTTCACTTCAACCTTCGAGATTCGACTTAGAGACTTGATGAACAATCGGCTATGATTCCCTTATGTATTCGGTTTCAAAGATGAAAGAAGGAGGAATAATAGGCTTAGAAGGAATCGGCTAGGAGGCTAAAAGAAAAGAAGAAAAGAATGGATGCTCAAGAAGAATATTCGGAGAGGAAAAGAGTGAGGGAGAATGAATAATGAATGGCCCTAGTCTCATCATTTTATAGCCGAAATTATTAGGCCAAGAATCCTTAACTTGGCCACCACTCTTCCTTATTTTCCTAATTAAAGAATAATTCTTCATTTATCCACCTATTTAGCCGAATTTTAAAGAGAATTAAACTCTTCCCTTAAGAGTCCTTATGATCTTCTAATTAGCCGAGTTTTAAAGAGAATGAAACTCCTCTTTTGCAAGCTTGTGCTGTCCACCTCTTGGGCTTATAGAAGCAAAATAAAACTTATTTTATTTGCTTCTTATGTGACTCGAACTCAAGCCCAACACCCTTGCATGTGGGCCATTTCCTGAGGCCTTAAGTGGCATCTTCAGGCCATATTTCCAAGCCCGTTATTGGATCAAATTTCATGTACTTTATATCTTTAGGGTCTCTTGGCCCTAAGTTCCCCTTTGGGCTCTAAAATTCGACATTCCGGGGTCATTTTTAAGTTTCCAAAAATTTTCGCGCGGCTCTGTATTTTCCAAGTTTCCAAAATGTTTAGTTTCCTATTTTGGCTTAGTTTCCAAAATGTTCACTTTCCTCTTTTAGCTTAGTTTCCAAAATGTTTACTTTCCTAATTTACTTAGGTTTCCGAAATGGTCACTTTCCTATTTTACTTCGGTTTCCAAAACTTAACATTTCTAAAGCATTTCCTTACATTTCCATACATCTCCTTACATTTCCATACATTTCCATACATTTCCATATATTTCCTTACATTTCCATATATTTCCATACATTTCCATACATTTCCATACATTTCCTTACATTTCCTTTCATTTCCTTTCATTTCCTCTCATTTCCTTTCATTTCCTTTCATTTCCTTACATTTTCCTTATATTTCCTTACATTTCCTTTCATCTTAGGGTTCTTGAAACTCTTCAGAACACATCCAACACACCCACTGATCCCACTATCTCATGAATTACGCACGAACGCATAACCCCTAATCTAGGATGTTACAACACTTCCATGCTAAAACATTCAAACTCAAAGATTAAACAGTAGAAGCAAGATTAAATAAAATAACATTTAACCTAGAAATCATGTGTACTTCCGTACAAACATGAAATAGAAAGTAGTCACCATTGTTTAGAAAAGAAATTTAAAATAAACAAGTGGAGAGTACTACTCCTAGTAAATCTCAACTTGATCTCTCAACTCCCTCTTATGTTGCACTCAGGGCTCATCGTCAAGAGCTAATCTGCATCCCTTTCACGTCAGTTCACCCGTAGGAGGCTTAAGCCGCCATAGCTGAAAAGCTTCAAAAGATAGGTTGAAAAAGATAATATCCCCCAAAAAGCCTATTATTTTATTCCTTTTCATGTGAATATTAATATTTATCCAAATAGCACAGGTGTCCTTTCTTCAGAATCATGCTGCCTCTGTACGTACAAATTGGTTGTACCAGACTGGACAGACTCACACCTTTTTGTTCTTACCCGAACAGCTGTCAGGTGCGGTGACAATTTTGGACGTAATCTGGAAATTCTCATGCAGTGACATTGGTACCAAAACATGACAAAATTAAGGATAAATAGGTTAAGATCCACCGAGTTATAAAATTCAATTTATTGAATTGAAATGGTAAAATATGTGCTAAAGGTAAGTAAATGGGGACAAATTAACCAACAAGTAAGGAGAAAACATATGTTCTTTCTAGTACTATCAGTATTCTTTCCATATGATGCCATAATCCACCAGTTATAGTTTTACACGATATATTTCTTCAGCGCCATGGTCATGGACTTATCCTTCTAGAGATTCATGTTTTTAGTCCTGATGGACCCCTTTAATGACTTTAGAGACAAACACAGACTCTTCATACTTAGACCCATGTACTCATCATATCTTGACTTACTCATAACAGAAACATTAACACATTTCCATTATCCAAACACAAGCATCATTTAACATCAAAATTTATGTTTCATACTTTGACCACGAAACTTCATGCTATCCATACATGCAATTTCATAAATCTTATGTTCCTCATCAGAGTCATCACATCATACTTTACTAGTTTTTATTTCACAATTTGGTTACTTAGCATAGAAGTTTCTAGAAGGCATATTATACATGCATGAGTCAGTTTAGGGACTCACTTGATAACTTTAGAGGCAGTTTAAACTTCAGATCTTGCCTTTCATTGTGAAATGAACAGTTTAGGCTCTATATCCATCATTCAGCCAGATGCTACAACCTCCTATGCCTTGGTAAATAGAGACACTTTGTTTGAACCCATTTAGGTAACCTCTATCATCACTTTAGACCCAGATGTATCACTAAACCTTATTTCTCAAAGCATACTTAAAAAGCTATGTTCTCGTGTCAAATAGAGTCATGAAATGTACCTTGATGGAAGAGGAAATAACTAACAAAAATTGGGGTTTTAGACTCATCTTAGAGAGATGTTTCCATATGCTTTTAGCCCTAGTTCTTAAGGAGAAAGATAACTCTCCCTTAACTTAACCCGAATATCCTTTTAACTTAACTCAAGTCTTTATGGGAACTTCGTAAATGTCACATCAATATTGAGCTATCTTATCCAAAATTTTCCACTTCTAAGAAACTTTTTCGATTACTCCCTTAGCCTTTAACCTTTTTATTCACATTAGATTAATTCCTAACCAGCACCTCGCACATTGGCTAGCATGGGACCACATTGGTGACTAGATATACTATATCACTGGCATGGACTCATACCATATAACCATTCCTTTCGTAATTACCACTTCTATTTCACTTATCATCATAATCTGACTGGGAGTCCTTTTCTATTTATTTTCATGTCAGAGTCCGCCCATTCTATATGACGAAAAGGGCTTTTGGGCGAACACTACTTCGCCAATAGTATTTCTTTATACTATGCACCATATTCATATATATATATATATTCTTACCAGTACTCCTTGATTCGTCTTACTTACCTTTCTTCAAAATTAATCATAAGTTTTGTTCTTTTAGAATATCCTATATGATTAAAATCTGCCAAACCAATTTCACTAAAAAAAAAAAATTTTGCCAAACCAGGGCACCACTAGCACACTCAGAAAGTCTTTGCACTTAATCAAATCCTAACATTGGGCACTTGAAACTTACCCTTAAGCCTTACTTTTATAAAAAATACTTAAATAGTCAGGACTTTGCCGGGCGTGATGTTTCATGTATGCTCACCAAAAACTAATGGACAATTTTTTATCAACTTATTCACCACAGTATTCTGACCCAAAGGATTTGTTATTAACACATTCATTTTAGAGTATAATATTTCAAAACTAAGACCCTACCTTAGTACAAATATATGAATGAGTAGACCCTGGATCAATCAAAGCATAAATACTATTACCATGAAAAGAAAAATTACTAGTTATTACTTCAGGTAGATCAATATCCTCCTTAGCTTTCATCAAATAAGCTCTTACTGATGCTCCAAAACTTGAATTACTAAGATTTTTCCTTTATGCCCCCTTTACTGAACCAGATTTATCTGTCATTCTAAATCTACTCTCATGTTGAATCTTTTGAGGGCTTTTGACTAATTATTTAATGCTTAATTCAATCTTAGATGGGAAATATTTAACCATATGATCTCTAGATTTACATCCAAACATGCTCCTAAACGCTTCCTGCATTCACCACCATGATTCCTACCACAATATTTACATTCACTCTTAATCATTCTAGAACCACCAGAACTTGCCATAGAAGTAGCTAGTCTACTGAATCCTTCATTTTGAAACTTGTAAAATGTGGATCTTTTCTTGAAGTTTAAAAATTTGATCTCTAAGTTTCTTAAAACCTGTTGGTGATGGAGGACTTGACCTACCTCTCTTCATCTTATCTCTTTCAAAATTCATGTTTCTATCTCCAATGATCGATTCCATCTTATGGGCATTTACTGTCATTGTTGTAGGTGTTTTACACTCAACTGCTGCAGTATACAAATTTCATCCCTTAGTCCCCATTCAAATTTATCACACATTTCTTTTTCAATTTGAAACATGTTCTTTGCATAGAGACTAATTTTGAGAAATTCTCTTTCATATTCCATAACTGTCATTCTCCCTTGCCTTAGATGCAGAAAATCTTTCTTCACCTATTCAATATACATCTAATTAACATGTTTTTCTCTAAAATTTTTTGAAAGAAATCTCAATCAATCATTTGTTTAGGAGTCAACTAAATAAAGTTTCCTACCATTGGTAAGCTTCTCCTTCTAACAACGATATAACACATCTAAGAATACCATCAGAAGTACATTTTAATTCCTTTATTACCCTACAAAAATGAGATAACCACTGCTTAACCACAATGGGATCATCATCTTTATCACCAAGGAACTCATAGGCACCTCTTTTCTAGATTTCTCTTATAGAGTCAACCTTAAGTGGATCCATAATAGGTACTAAGGAGCAGGGCGTGTTGGGCGAACCACTTCAGGTTGTGGTTGTTGTGGTTGTTGTGGTTGAGGCTCTTGATTATTTCCCATAAATTGATTGAATAATTGTGTCATCATTGTGAAAAACACATTCATGAATTCATTTCCTAAATTTCCCATATTATTATTATTATTAGTAGCTTGTTCTTGTGTAAGCATATGACTTTTCATCTCTTCACTCGTGGCCTCTCTAGACCCGCCAGACATTTCCTTATATCACTACAAAAGAAATTCTAACTTAATACACAACATTAAAGACTAAGCCAGAGGCATACTATGCATGATGGAGTGTGACACAACCATTAGTTTTTCAAGAATCGACTAAACTTTAGATTTGATACCAACTTGTAACACGCCAAACCTAACCCTTTAGGAGGATCAGAGTACGGCGTGTCACATTAGAGAAATAATCTATTTTCAAAACTATTTTTGGCGTATACTTTGTAAAACTAGGATTCTGTATTAAACATTTAATAAAATAATAAAATAAGGTGTAAGTGTAAAATGAAAAATATATAGGATTTTTCCTATGTAATTTGTCACCTTTTACTTAAATTCGTTGTTAAAATTAAGTAATTGTTTAATAAATTAATGAAATATGTGAAAATATGAAATTAGGACATAGAAATTATTAAAATGTCATTTTATGCTTTATTATATAATTTTCATGCATAAAATGGCTTATTTTATATTTATTTGAACATATTATATTTTTAAGATATAAAATAGGCCATGCATGATTAAATTAAATAATAAAAATAAAATAATATTTAATAATTTATTTTAAAATATTTCATTAAAAATTTGGGTTGTAATTAATTATTTAAATTGGATAAATTTTATTCTTTGGTCCTTTAAATTATTGATTTATTTTGGACAGGTCTGATAGCTTTGTTGGATTACAAAACTCGTCCAAATTGAAGACCAAGTCAACCCAAATTCGACTACGCATGGCTGTCCATTTGAACCACTTTTTGGTTTAATTACACAAGGTCCTTGCATTATTGAAGAAATTAGAGATTTGCCCAAATGTTTACATTGGACAGAGTCTTAGTCCTGAGTTATTATGGTATTTAAATTGCTTAAAAATCAAGCAAAAGTCAGCTCAAATTCCACTAATTGTGGCCAGCCACTCATGGGAGAAGTTGGACGAGACTAAACCCAGATATTTTTAGCAAACTACCCACCTCTCTTCACCTATAAATAAGACCCTTTCATTCCCTCATTCATCATCCCTCATCCATCGTCATTCTCTATTTTCTCTTAATTCTCTTTAGCATTTTCCATTCCCCAGGCCTAGCATCATCTCTTCATAGATATTTTAGCAATTAAGCCTCTTAAAGAGCCCTTGGTAGCCACAAATCAACCTTTTCTCATTAATTCATCGACATCGGGCTTGGCCCATTTCCACGTATGTTCACATAACATACCAATCCACGTGTCATATTGGGCTTGGCCCATTTCCATAGCATCTCATAACGGAACAATGCAACATGAAACCCAACCCAATCCTAAGGTCCAACCGCTACACACCCCTTATCCAACTTTACCACACACCGGGGACTATCGAGTCACCCTCTCCTTTTTCCTCCAAAAAGGCAACCAATGCCATCCACGATGTAGCGTATAGCCAACATTAAACCACGATGGAGCACACCGCAATCCATCAACCCACGATATGGCATAAAGCCGATATCAATCAAGGTAACCACGCGAACTAAATCGCAAAGGTCCACAACGCGACCTCACTCAACGCCAATCCACGATGTAGCACAAAGTCGACATCAACCACGCATCAAGTACACCTGCATTCTTCTTTCAAAAACCCACCCATGCACATGTAACATAATATGATGTTTGAGATGATGCATGTACATGATATTCGAAATATAAGCATGCTCACATAGTTAAAATCAATTATCACATATTAGCCAATTTGCTACTAACTCGGTCGTCATCATACCCCTTTAGGTATCCATTACACATATGGCAATCAGATTAATTAGTAAACATATAGCACAACAAATCCGGAAACAATGGTCTAACTACACACCTTATAACCTCAAGCTCTAAACCTCGATCCCGACGCTATCGTTTAGCGAGACTACCGTTATCCGCCTATCGTTTTCGTTGCCGCCCACACCCGGTGGCCAATCTCGCATGCAAAAACCGATCTCTTTTGAACTTCGGATGGGAGCTTTCCTTTCCCTCTTGATGGAACTCGCATCCATCGACGATACTTAATCAGAACCACACGATTAATCAACAAAGTCATAATCTACTATTAATGAATCTAAGTTACTTACTACTCATCCTTACCGAAATAAATTGAAATCCCGAAGGCTTCCTTTGCTCTTGTCGATTTGGTCCTAAAAGATCATAGCCACCACTCGGTCAAAACAAAAACATAAACAATGGCCTAAGGCCGAATTCCAATGGATCACTTACCCTTTCTACTTGGATCCCAAAACACCAATGGTCTCAAGAAGTTGCTTGAAAATCCCTGTTACACAATATTAGAATCGGCTAATCCCAAAACCCATGGAAAAGGCCCCTTTGGTCGAATACTTACCACCCTTACCTTGTCTGTCGAAATCCCAAGAGAATCCCTTTTAGCTCCTTGGTGCTTCCCTTAGAATCGAATGGAGGAGAACTAGGAGAGATCACCCTTGTCGATATTCTACCAACCACACTAGGTTATCAAAAGAAGATTTTGACAAGGGTTGAGAGGATGCTTAGAAGAGTATAGTTTTGCTATCAAGGGATTAAAAGAAAATAATAGAAATATTTGACTAAAAGGCCAAAGGAGAAATCGGCAAGGGTTAATGTTGTTTGGGAGGATTTTGGTTAAAAAAATAAGAGAACTCCCCTAGAACATTCTGGCTAGGCACACAAGACTATGGTGACCAAAATACACCAAATGATGACTAAAAGAATTCGCAAATGGTCAAAAGAAATTCAAAAGAGGGCTGCCCATTAAATAGGAAATTGCACTTGCTTCCCCTTGAAGACTCCACATTCGGCTACCACCTTCAAGAGCTCCTAACCGCTAATTCAAATTAATTTGAATTAAACAACTCCTTCACTATATTATCCATATTTATCTCTTTACCAAATCAAAACAATAACCCACTAATGACCATTATCTCTAATTTCAACTAAAATAATCCTCTAATTATCTAAAATAATAAAATAATCAAATGCTTATCACCTCCTACCAAATTAATTCAAAAGCTAAACAACTCCCATTAAATCTTATCTTCATCCATTCAAAAACAATTTGAATGGTTCCACTATTATCCCACTTAGTCGCCTAACACTTATCAACCATCGCCCAACAAGAATTACACTTCAAATGCAACACCCATGTGCCGTCCACACCTTCAAATTGTCGCCAAAAGAATAAAATAAAATTGAACTCCAAAACGCAACTCTCTTGGTTCAACTCGAACCACTCTTTTCACACCTCTCCTCCAACGCCTGTGCCACTTTCGGCCACTTTGATTTTTATGCCATAAAGCCCCAACATTTATCTTTAAACCCTTCTTACCTCAAATTTATCACCAAATAACAAAAATAAAACGCCAAATGTCAGCCGCCCACTCGAACCAAATACTTGCTCTTCTTCTTCGCCTAAGTGGCGATGAGTGCCACTTTGCCATTGGACTTCCATGTCCACCAAGCCACACCATTAATTTTAAGGCATACTTAGCCCATCCTTGACGCACAAAAATAAAACAAAATTGTCGCCCAAAGAAATCAACCCTGCTCTCTTAGGCGTCACCTTCCAAAGCCCCAAGCGGCGCCTCCACGCCACTTTGACAGTCCCTTTCTTGTGTCCTAAACTCCATAAAATTATTTTTAAGGCCTTCCCCCTATTTCCCTTTAGACCCTAAAATCAAAAATTTTCCAAAGCCTTCCCTTTCATCCAAGCATTCTTAAACCTCTAAAACACATCCAAAACACCCAAAACCTTCCAACACTGGAATTATACCCAATTGCCTAGCCCCTAAACCGTGGTGTTACAATTCTACCCTCCTTAAAATAATTTCGTCCTCGAAATTACTTATTACCGAACAACTATAACTCGCTATTCTATGCCTCTGCAAGACTCGATCTTAATCTATCATACTTCCCGACCACGCCTCTAAGTTCACAACAAAATTCAAAACACCTCTCTTAGCAACACGAAAAGGCTAATTCACAAGCAAGCAAAGCAATCAAAGCATGTACCAAAGCAAAGGAGCTTACCCGCTATCACATCCTTGGTTGACTCGACCGAACCATTCCTTCCATGGCTTGAACCACGACCTCTCGTCGCCGAGGACAATTCTTAACGGATGTGCCTTAGATCCGACCGAAAGTATTCTTTACTATTTTCCCAACACTCTCCTAAATGGGTTCTCCCACACTTAACACATGAATGATTCCGATCACCGGTACAAGTGCACATCTGAGGTTCTCGGTCCTTGGTCTTTTTCGGACATTACCAAACGATGCTGATGGTCCAAAACTTCTCTTGTTCTCGTTCCTACTCTTCTCTCAGTTTTCTCTTATAGTTTTCTTAACTTCTTCAGCAATCCGAGCTTTCTCCACCAGAATGGCGAAGTCTCTTTCTCTCTGCGGAGCAATCAACTCCCGCAACTCATTTCAGAGCCCATCTTCAAATCGAACACTCCTTTCGTAATCGTAGCCACGATTCCTTTAGGCGTCTCGACTTAGTCGCACAAACTCGACTTCATACTCCGCTATCGACTTACTTCCTTGTTCCAGTTGAACGCTTTCCTTTGTGAGTCCAAATAAGCGGCTCCTACGCATTTCCTTCAAACTTAGCCTTAAAGTAATCCCAATCCAATCGATCTGCCAGACACCTTGTTTGACGTTGAGCCACCAACGATAAGCTTCTTGCTATGGCAACGAAACAAATACTCTTCACTTTTTCTTCATTGGTGCAATCCAAATCGTCCATGATTCTTTTGATCGCTTCTAGCCAATACTCGCTACATTCGAGCTACTCGACACTCCTCTAAAGATCTCATCCGCTCGATCTCACCTTTCCGATACCGACTTTCGAGTTTCATTTCCTCTACTAACTTCCGCTACTCGCTCTAGCACTCGCAACATGGCCCGCGGTACTACGTCATCTTCTCCTGTCTGATCTTGCTCCTCTACGTCTCATCAAGGCAGACTTCACTTTCTCGACCCATGGCTGACCCTATCGGTTGCCCGATCTCGCCATTCTACCTCTATCGCATCCCCTAGAACTCATCTCTATCATCTTGATTTATCTGATTAAGAAGTTTTATGCATTAGTAATTGTTCCACTATTTAACCATGAGCATATTTTATGAATGAAAGATTTTAGAAGTAGTTCTTTCGATCACACAAGGTTCCAGTTCAAATTCGCTATTCTAATTCAGAGAATCACTTTCACACTCATCAATAGAGCCACCTTCATTTCACAATGAAGCCACATTCCTTCCTCAATAGAGGCACCTTCAGTGGTATCTACCACACACATTCACTATTCGAACCTTTCTGCCCGTTTCTACCCCAGGGGTATTTCCGTCATTTTGTCCTATAGGGACATTTTTGTAATAAACCAGGGAAATTTTAAAACTTAATAAACCAGAACATTTTGAAATTTCCACATCGGGAGGGCATTTCTAAAAATTTGTCAAATTTAGAGATACAGCAGAATTTTGGAAACCAGGGGTATTTTAGTAATTTTGTCAACCAAGGTGATTTTGTAAATTTCAAGAGTCGGGGTATTATTTTGAAATACAAAAATTTGGATACTTTTGCAAAGTGAGAGAATTTTATTAAAGTTGGGGTTAACTCGAAATTTTGAAAGTCGTGGGCATTTTAGTAATTTTCAACATGTGGGTATTTTTGTAAATTTTCCCAAATCGGGGTATATTGATATTTTGAACACTAGAGATTTTAATATTTTGCAAAGTGAAAATCATTTTAAAAAAGTTGAGTGTAGTGTGGTAATTTTATAATCTGAGGGCATTTTGTAATCTTGCCACTAGGGCATTTTGGTAATTTTGGTAAATCGAAAAAACATTTTTTTTCAAAACCAGATTTAGGGTTTACAAACCAAAAAGGGTAAATTTAAAATTGTAAAACCAAGAATTTTAAAACAAAGAAGGCTAATCCCTTTCGTGTTTTAAGAATTGGTTTAGCCTATGAACAAGTCCTCTTGGTTAAGGTGAACCAGTAGCTACGCACTGTAGGATTCAAGTGGAGAGGAGGTGAGTCACGCTGACCGCTTAAATACCAAGCTCCCACCAATACCACTCCTAGACATGCGCACAGGTTGCCACACCTTAACACGGCGACTTACTTCACAGTTTGTTTAGTAACCTTAAGTCTTATCCACATGTTTGAGTAGACTAGCCTTAGGGTTCAACCGATCCTAATTCACTAATCTACTGAGCCCAACAAAGCCCATAACAGTTCATATAACAAATTACTTCACAAGTCTCAAGTACTTACCGTGGACTCGGTAGAGGTACAAAAGCTATGCCGTAAAATCTGAAAAATTTCTTAAAGCCCATATTTTGAAAAGCCCATTTGAAAATATTTTTCAGCCCAAAACCCTCAAAGTCGAGTTTTGAACCGGCTCGATACCAATCAGAACATCCCCAAACTCGACCCACGCGTCTTGACCGGATCTGGTTATGTCACTGTGGAAAATGTTGAAAATCTTTGTCTTTAGAATAAAACTTGAAAATCTTGTTTATTTCAGGAAGTAATTCCATTAAAACTATTAAATAATATAAGCTTAGTTTGAATTAAAACTTTATTATGTTTTATTATAATATAAAATATTTGGAAAAGATATATCTAAGTATAATATAAACTTCAATAATCATAAATAGAACACTTTAAATAAAAGTGGCCCTTATTACAAAAATAATGAATTCAAGTACTTCAAATTAAAATGCATAAAGAAAATGTTTAAAACGTCCTTTGCATGGGCCACCTCAGATCCACTCCAACCCGTCCGATCATTCTCATTACTGCGATGTTGGATAAATAATTGGGTGAGTCATACAGACTCGAGTGTGTAATTAAAACCACTGATATCCACCCACATGCTAGCCACAAATCAACCCAATTATCAAATGCAACATATAAATATAATCATTTAGACATTACCACAATCTGGGCTTGGCCCACATTCAATCCACATTCAAGTACTGGGCTCGGCCCTTTTCTCATTAATCCATCGACATCGGGCTTGGCCCATTTCCACGTATGTTCACATAACATACCAATCCACGTGTCATATTGGGCTTGGCCCATTTCCATAGCATCTCATAACGGAACAATGCAACATGAAACCCAACCCAATCCTAAGGTCCAACCGCTACACACCCCCTTATCCAGCCTACCACACACCAGGGGACTATCGAGTCACCCTCTCCTTTTCCTCCAAAAGGCAACTAATACCATCCACGATGTAGCGTATAGCTAACATCAAACCACGATGGAGCACACAAGAATCCATCAAGCCACGATATGGCATAAAACCGACATCAATCAAGGTAACCACGCGAACTAAATCGCAAAGGTCCACAACGCGACCTCGGCCGGCGCCAATCCACGATGTAGCACAAAGTCGACATCAACCACGCATCTCAAGTACACCCGCACCTTCTTTCAAAAACCCACCCATGCACATGTAACATAATATGATGTTTGAGATGATGCATGTACATGATATTCGAAATATAGGCATGCTCACATAGTTAAAATCAATTATCACATATTAGCCAATTTGCTACTAACTCGGTCGTCATCATACCCTTTTAGGGTATCCATTACACATATGGCAATCGCATTCATTAGTAAACATATAGCACAACAAATCCCGGAAACAATGGTCTAACTACACACCTTATAACTTGAAGCTCTAAACCCTCGATCCCGACGCTATCGTTTAGCGAGACTACCGTTATCTGCCTATCGCTTTCCGTTGCACGCCCACACCCCAAAGGCCAATCTCGTGCAAAATCGATCTCTTTTGAACTTGGATGGGAGCTTTCCTTTCCCTCTTGATCGGCACTCGCATCCATCGACGATACTTAATCGAACCACACGATTAATCAACAAAGTCATAATCTACTATTAACGAATCTAAGTTACTTACTACTCATCCTCATCAAATAAATTGAAATCAAGGCTTCCTTTGCTCTTGTCGATTTGGTCCTAAAAGATCATAGCCACCACTCGGTCAACACAAAAACATAAACAATGGCCTAAGGTCAATTCCAATGGATCACTTACCCTTTTACTTGGATCCCAAAACACCAATGGTCTCAAGAAGTTGCTCGAAAATCCTGTTACACAATATTAGAATCGGCTAATCCCAAAACCCATGGAAAAGGCCCCTTTGGCCGAATACTTACCACCCTTACCTTGTCTGTCGAAATCCCAAGAGAATCCCTTTTAGCTCCTTGGTGCTTCCCTTAGAATCGAATGGAGGAAAACTAGGAGAGATCACCCTTGCTGATATTCGGCCAACCACACTAGGTTATCAAAAGAAGATTTTGACAAGGGTTGAGAGGATGCTTAGAAGAGTATAATTTCTGCTATCAAGGGATTAAAAGAAAATAATAGAAATATTTGACTAAAAGGCCAAAAGAGAAATCGGCAAGGGTTAATGTTGTTTGGGAGGATTTTGGTTAAAAAAATAAGAGAACTCCCTAGAACATTCGGCTAGGCACACAAGACTATGGTGACCAAAATACACCAAATGATGACTAAAAGAATTCGCAAATGGTCAAAAGAAATTCAAAAGAGGGCTGCCCATTAAATAGGAAATTGCACTTGCTCCCCTTGAAGACTCCACATTCGGCTACCACCTTCAAGAGCTCCTAACCGCTAATTCAAATTAATTCCGAATTGCCTAGCCCCTAAACCGTGGTGTTACACTTGGTCCCACCTTGGAGAGCCATCAACAAAGGAGCAGAGCGAAGGAGCCTCATCGATCAGAGTCTTGGGTGACAGCCACTTTGATTTGGGTTTAATCTTTCTTTTCTTTGATTTAAACTAAAAATGTTTGCTATGTGTTCTTTGTTCTTGTTTACAACAATGTTAGCTTAATTTTATTTAAGCTAGGATGATTGCTTTGATTAAATAATATTTATTTGATTCATGCTTATAATGTTTGTGCCTCAATCGATCATGTTTTCAATTAAAATCAAGTCAGTATTTCGTTCACACGTGATTGAAATGCACCTGGATTAGCTGAGGATCCTAACCAGACGACGGCTTGCGGACACATAATTGAAATGTGCATGCTCAATTTAGATCCTAACCTGATTAAATTGCAGGTTGCATAACAACTCTAACCTAGCTCTGTTATCTGCAGAGTTTTTAGATTTGTGTGATTAAACTGTTTCAAACCTAACATGTCCCTGTTACCTCACACGAATACTAAGAAACCCTTAGTAAATAAGGATCAGTAAAATGCATATTTACTAAGTAAAGGATTCCTAAAAGACCTAATGTGGTTTCCAAACTCATGAAAGATCGAGTTGTCATGAAATATTTTTTCGAATGTTATTAAGCATGTTGATAATAAATTGAGTTTAATTAAAGTAATTGTCCTAGTTTATTCATGTTATAATTGTTGTAAATTGTGTTTAATATTGCTAAAATATATTTCATTCATATAGTTTCTATATTTAGGATAATTTGTATTAGGATCATTGCATTTAGTTTAATATACTTAATTTTAATCATCACTTCTCAATCATATTGTGTTTTTATTTACCAAATTGTTAATATAATTTTACAAATTAAGTGAGTTAGCACAAATATAATCCCTGTGGAGACGATAACTTGATACTTACTTATTACTTGATAACGACTGTGCACACTTGCATTAACCTACACGTTACCATTGCCAGGGATTGTTAACTGTTGCCATGGTCATTTTTTTTTGAAATTATTTACTTCCAATTTGGTTTATTTCTAACATTAATAATTTATTCTTTTTAATTTTTTGATTTTCATTTGAGGTGTTTACGAGCATAGATCGAATTATCGATTCACTCCTTGTAGACCCTGAAATTGAGCGAACTTTCAACAAAGAAGATGTGAACGAACAACTCAAATACAAGTCGAGATGGACCTTGGAAATCAAAATCAAGACCAAGGTAATGAAGCCGATCGTGTATGAAATCCCATCCTCATTGCTGATGATAGGGATCGATGCATCAAAAAATATGCTTTTCCACTTTTCAGGGAGTTAAATCCAGGAATTAGAAGGCCAGATATTGAGGCAACCCAATTTAAATTGAAACCAATGATGTTTCAAATGCTCCAAATGGTGGGCCAATTTAGTGGTATGCCCACGGAAGATCCACATCTCCACTTTCGATTGTTTATAGAGGTGAGTGATTCATTCAAGATAGCTGGTATGGCTGAAGACGCAACGAGGTTGAAGTTTTTTTCGTACTCGATGCGAGATCGAGCATGAGCATGACTCAATTCATTGCCACCAAGTTCCATATCTACATGGCAAGAATTACTAGAAAGACTTTTGGTTAAGTATTTCCTGCCTAGCAAAAATGTCAAGTTGAGGAACGAGACTACAACTTTCCAACAATTGGATGACGAGTCTTTCTATGAGGCTTGGGAGCGATTCAAGGACTTACTTTGTAAGTGTCCTCATCATGGGATTCCTCATTGTATCCAGTTCGAGACATTCTATAATGGTTTCAATGCACATACAAGATTGATGGTAGATGCTTATGCGAATGGTGCAATTTTGTCTAAGACTTATAATGAGGCTAATGAGATCATCGAGAGGATCACGAGTAATAACTATCAATGACCAAAAAATTGAACAGCTTCAGGAAGACGTGTAGCTGGAGTTCATGAAGTTGACGCCCTCACTTCGTTATTAGCTCAAGTATCGTCTATTTCTCTATGTTAAAACAGTTTACCGTTAATAGTGTGTAACTGCTCGGTTTAGACCCTAGTTAGAATAGTGGTTTTAGGACCACAAATCTGAGGTCAAAAAAATATTTTAATATTATTTTTGGTGTTTATAATATGTGATTGAGTATGTGTGAAAATTCTGTGTGAAAATTTTATCGATTGTGTGCTTAATTATGAAAAAGGACAATCGTATAAAATGTAAAAGCTGTGTGCTGATTGTTAAAGTGTCTAATTTGTCATGGATTTCTAAATGAGGATTCCTTATGTTGTAATTAAACCATTAACATGGTTAGTGGATATTAATGACCTTGTGTACATATGTTTTATATGTTAAATAATAAGGGTAATATAGTAAAATGTATATTATTATGTTAAATGAAATAAAAGCATGAAAAATAAGCCATTATCATCATCCATCTTGCTGAAATTTGATAAAGAAAAAGAAAGGAAAAGAGGGGTTCAACCATTTGTGTCTTTGATTAAGGTATGTTTTAAGCTCGGTTTTTGATAATTTCTATGTTTTTGTGATCATTGCTTCGTGTTCTTTCAAACCCATGCTTTAATTTTAGAATTTGATGATGATTTTGAAATATTCCATTGATGAATTCATGAGATTTGTGATAGTTGATTGTGAAATATGAAAGATAGGTGAAAGATTAACATGTTTTGTCTTTGAATTTTTGGTGAAATTGAGTAATTTGGACTAAATTGTGACAATAATATTTTGAGGGACTAAAATGTGAAATAAATGAAATGTGTGGGCTTGTACGAACATAGGGAGAATTCGGCTAAGCATAGGTGGAATGAAATTTTGTGTATTTTGTGATTTTGTGAAATAGGGACTAAAGTGTTAAAATGTGAAAATGTCTAAATATGTGTGTTTGGACTAAATTGAATGAATTGGTGATTAAATGAGCTAAATTTGAATATGTATAGACCAATAAAGGAGAGATTCGGATCGAGATCGATGCAAAGACAAAGTAATCGATTGATCGTCCAGTTTCGATATTTTGACATTCGAGATAAGTTCGGATATAATACAAGTTGTTTAATTTATATCTATGTGATGAGAAATGAATGAATTATATATTTAATGAAATAGAAATGTTAAATATGAAATTGAGTATTGAGGCACTATGTGTGCGTAATTAGAAATGAGACAAAGATGATTGGTACTGTGTGTGCGAAATAGTAGAAGCTTCGTCTTATTGATTTGGCACTGTGTGTGCGATACTGAGATAAGTTCGGTTTAAAGTACAGGCACTAAGTGTGTGATGACATTTATGCTTCTACTACAAAATTGGCGCTAAGTGTGCGATTAAACCAAACGAATAACAAAGGTTGATCGAAATGTAATATCGAGCATTGAATAGCATGGATGGTTAATAATTATGTGTTGGCTAAGGTATGTATTGAACCTTTGTGCTTGATGAAATGGTGTATGGATTATGAATGGTTGAGTGAGTATATTAGCTATGTGATGAATTAACTTTGTATATTGTATTTGATTTATTAAATTGTATGTATTATATTACGAACTTACTAAGCTTTAGAGCTTACTGTGTGAATTGTTTCTCTGTTTTACAGTGTCAGTAAAGCTAGCTTGGATCTGGGAATCATCAGCGACTCAATCACACTATTGGCTAACTATTTTGGTACTTTTGAAAGATGTGTATATTGAATATGGCATGTATAGGCTAGTTAATATGGCATGTTTTGAAATGTTTGAACTTGCAATGTGATTTGGCTTGGAAGTTGAATGATGTTAGTTTTTATGTATGAGCTATGGAAATTATGAATATAGCATGAGGTAGTGAAAATGGAAATGGTATGTTTCATGCTTAAATGGTTGATGAGTATTGTGGTTTGAATGTGAACTTGTGCCATGGATTATATGGTGCTTGAATTATATGCTTTAGTATATGAAATTGGTATTTTTGAATGAATTTAATTGAGTGGAAATTGAGTATGGATATGGATGGTATAGTTAGTGACTAATTGGTATGAGTATTGGTATGTTTTGGTTGCCATTTGAAGTATAAATGCATCTGATTTGAGGCTTGTAGGTGATCCTAAGTGTGGGAGGCAAGTTTGGCCTTGTAAATGACCTATAATTGCCCACACGGTTGATCACACGGGCGTGTGGTTCGATCGTGTTGTTTAAGTTTGCCAATTGAAACAAGTCAGGCTCGACCATGGTCTGGACACACGGGCGTGTGACTGGCCGTGTGGTGCAAGTCAGTGTCGACCACGGGTAAAGTACACGGGCATGTCTCAGGCCATGTGGACAAGTTAGTATGTATGCCCTGTTTTGCCACGGCTTGGACAAACGGGCATGTCCGAGGCCGTGTTAGGCACACGACCTACCCACACGGGCGTGTGACCTCTGTAACTTAGAAAAATGTTTGAATTTCAAAAATTTTCATATGTGTTCTATTTAGTCCTGACCCCTTTCTAACATGTGTTTAAGGTCTCATAGACCTCATTAAGGGACTATAAGTTTATATTTTGATATGTTTCAATGATGATTGACTATATGTTGTAAAATGTTATGAAATGCTTGGAACTTATCGGTAATGCCTCTTAACCCTAATCTGGCGACAGTTACGGATTATGGCTGTTACATAATGCTAATAATTTTGTAGCTCAGCCACCAAGTCCGTTTGAAGTAGTTTCCTATGTGTACTGTGGGAAAGGTCATTTTTTTGAGAATTGTCCATCAAATCCTGAGTCAGTGTACTATGTGGGGAACCAATATCAAAATAAGAGTGGACAAGGACCCCACTCCAACTTCTATAATCCTTCACGGCATAATCATCCTAATTTTTCTTGGAGCAACCAAGGAAATGGACCGAATAACAACTTCTTACAGCATAGAACCAACCAATCTTAAAGGATTAATCAGCAAGCTCCAAAACCACCTCAAGCTGAGGCATCAAACAGTTTGGAGAACTTGTTGAAAGCATACATGGCAAAGAATGATGCTTGGATCCAAAGCAAAGCAACAACATTGAAAAATTTGGAAAACCAAATGAGTCAATTAGCTATAGAGCTTCGTAATAGACCATAAGGAACCTTGTTGAGCGATACTGAGAATCCAAGAAATTTGGTTAAAGAACATATCAAGGTAGTGGCATTATGAAGTGGTAAATTTCTAGAACCCCGATTGATTGATGTCGAAGATAAGCCCGTTGAGAAGAATCAACCAGCTATTGAAATCCCTACACCAAAAGTGTTAGAATTTGCAAAGGCTGACAAGGTAAATCCTAACTTAGTGAATTTAGATACTTTAACATCTTCTTTGGATATAGATTTACCTATTCAGAAGAGTTATCCGATTCAATCGAAAGTTCCATCACCTCCATATCCTCAAAGATTGTAGCAACACAAGAAGAAGCAAGATGTGCAATTGAAGAAGTTTTTGGATGTTCTAAAGCAATTACACATCAATATTCTGTTTGTGGAGGCTTTAGAACAAATGACGAATTATGTCAAGTTTATGAAGGATATATTGTCCAAAAAGAAATGATTGAGTGAGTATGAGACTATTGCCTTGACAAATGAGTGCCGTGCATTCCTGCAGAATAAACTGCCATCGAAATTGAAGGACCCAGGAAGCTTTACTATACTCTGTTTTAATGTGGTAAAGCTTTGTGTGATCTAGGAGCAAGTATCAACTTGATGCCTAAGTCTATTTTCAAGATGCTAGGGATAGGTGAAGTAAAACCTACAACTGTGACGCTTTAGCTAGCGGATCGATCTTTAGCATATCATGAAGGAGTGATCGAGGATGTTTTGGTAAGATTTGATAAATTTATTTTTCCTGCTGATTTCATTATCTTAGATTTTGAAGCAGATAAGGAAGTGCCGATCATCCTTGGGAGACCTTTCTTAGCCACAAGAAGAACGTTAATTGATGTGCAGAAAGGTGAACTCACCATGCGAGTTCAAGACGATCAGGTAACCTTTAACATTCTTAAAGAAATGAAATTTCCCATTCGATAGAAGAGTGTTTGATTATGGAAGAGATCGAAACCCTGGTTTCTATTGAAATTAATTTTGAAGATCCATCGAGAAAGCCTTAGATCTTGACCCTTTGGAGGATGTAGAAGGTGAAGAAAACTTGGCTTTGATGGAAGCCAATTTGAGAAATTTTATTCATCCACACGGTTTGAACTGTTAGAGATAGAAGTAAGAGAATTTATGCAACCCAAGTTGTCAATTAAAGAACCACCTAAACTCGAACTAAAGGTATTTCCTTCCCAGTTGAAATACATTTATTTAGGTGATTGTTCCACTTTGCTTGTGATTATTTCAGTAGAACTGACGAAAGATCAAGAGGAGAAACTAATTGCTATTCTAAAGAAATTTAAGAAAGTAATTAGTTGGGTCATAACTGATATTCGAGGTATAAGCCCTTCTTTTGCTTGTATAAATTATTTTAGAAAAAGATGAAAGAGCTCGAATTGATGGACAAAGGAGACTCAATCCTATGATGAAAGAAGTTGTGAGAAAGGAAGTGATCAAATGGTTAGATGTAGGAATCATCTATTCTATTTCAGATAGTTTGTGGGTAAGTCCGGTGCAGTGTGTGCCAAAGAAAGGTGGAATCACTATTGTTGAAAATGAGCATAGCGAGTTGATTCCAATGAGAACTGTTACTGGTTGGAGAATTTTTATTGATTACAAAAATTGAATAAAGCCACTTAGAAGGATCATTTTATGTTCCTTGTATGGATCAGATGTTAGATCGACTGGCAGGGAATGAATTCTATTATTTTTTAGATAGCTATTCGGGATATAACCAAATAATTGTAGCTGTGGAGGACCAACATAAAACAAATTTTACTTGTCCATATGGTACGTTTTCTTTTAGGCGAATGTCTTTTAGTTTATGCAATGCACCTGCAACATTTCAACGATGCATGATGACAATATTCACTGATATGGTTGAAAATTTTGTTGAAGTTTTCATGGATGATTTTTCTGTTTTTGGTAACACTTATGATATTTGTTTGAGTAATTTGGCTAAGGTACTAAAGAGATGTGAAGAGACGAATCTTGTCCTTAACGGGGAAAAATGCCATTTTATGGTTAAGGAAGGGATTTTCTTAGGGCATAAAATCTCAAAGAGAGGAATTGAAGCTGATAAAGCAAAGATGGACGTAATTGAAAGATTACCAGCCCCAAATAATGTGAAATGAGTTAGAAGTTTCTTATGCCATGCCAGTTTTTACCAAAGGTTTATCAAAGATTTCTTGAAAATTTCTAAATCATTGTGTTTGTTGTTAGAGAACGATATAGTGTTTGATTTCAACAAAGCATGCTTGGAAGCTTTTGAAGATCTAAAAAAATGGTTAATCTCAGCCCAAATAATCATTACACCTGATTGGAGCTCACCTTTTGAGTTAATGTGCGATACAAGTGATTATGCCATTGGAGCTGTGATGAGTCAAATAAGAAACAAAGTGTTTCACCCTATTTACTATGCAAGTAGAACTTTGATTGTAGCCCAACTTAATTATACGGTAACTGAAAAGGAACTCTTTGCTATAGTTTATGCTTTTGATAAATTCCTCTCATATCTTATAGGGACCAAAGTTACAGTATTTACTGACCATGCGGCCATTAAATACTTGCTCACGAAGAAAGATGCAAAACTGAGGCTAATTCATTGGATACTTTTACTCCAAGAATTTGACCTTGAGATCCAAGATAGAAAAGGTGTCAAAATCAAGTAGCTGATCATCTGTCGAGGTTGGAGCAAGAGGAGGTAACTCGATCATGTGTGCCTATCAACGAGAATTTCCCAGATGAACACTTATTTGAGGTAAGTCGAATTCATGAAACACCTTGGTTTGCTAATTTTTCCAATTATCTTGCATGTGGAATAATTCCTCCAGAAATGCCATACCAAAGGAAAAAATTCCTTCATGATAGTCGGTATTATTTTTGGGAGGATCCGTTTTTGTTTAAATAGTGTATAGATAATATAATCTGAAAGAGTGTAGCTGAAAGTTAGATTGCTGAGATCTTGTATCATTGCCATTCATCTCCAAGTGGGGGACACTTTGGTGGTTCACGTACTGCAGCAAATATTTTGCAAGAGGTTTCTGTTGGCCTACACTATTTAAAGGTGCTCATGCTTTTGTGAAGAACTGTGATATATGCCAAAGGACCAGAAATATATCAATGAGGAATGAGATGCCCTTGACAAACATTTTGGAGATTGAGTTATTTGATGTATGGGGCATTGACTTCTTAGGCCCGTTTACTTCTTCGTATGGGAGCAAATACATCTTAGTTATTTTGGACTATGTATCCAAGTGGGTTAAAGCTGAAACTGAAGCATACCGTACAAATGATGCTAAGGTAATCATGTGATTCCTACATAAGCATGTGTGTACACGATTTGGGACACCAAAAGCTATTATTAGTGATGAAGGTTCTCACTTTGTGAACAAATGGCTTAAGTGGTTGCTTGAAAAATATGATGTGAAGCACAAGATTGCTACTGCCTATCACCACCAGTCTAATGGGCAAGTTGAAAGAGTGAACCGTGAAATCAAAGATATCCTTGAAAGAGTAGTACTCCCTGGCAGAAAAGATTGGTCTCGAAGGCTCGGTGGTGCATTATGGGTCTATCGAACATCATTTAAGACTCTGTTAGGAATGACTCCTTATCGGTTAGTCTTTGGAAAGGCATGTCATTTGCCATTAGAGTTGGAGAATAGAGCTCACTGGGCTTTGAAGCAGTTGAACTTTGATCTTAACCAAGCCGGTGAGAGAAGGATGTTACAACTTGATGAGTTGGAAGAGCTGAGGTTGTTTTCCTATGAAAATGCTAAAATGTGTAAAGAAAGATCAAAGTGATGGCATGATAGTCATATACAACCTCGCGAGTTTAAAGAAGGTCAGAAGGTTTTGTTGTTTAATTCAAGGTTGAAGTTATTTCCTGGGAAGCTTAAATCTCGATGGAAAGGACCCTATACCATCTACAGAGTTTATCCATATGGAGCTATTGGATTATACGACAAAAATGGAGGTACGTTTAAAGTTAATGGTCAACATCTCAAACACTACTAAGATGGTGAAGTTGAGTGAGTTGAATCCTTGTTCAAATTAATAGACCCTTGATTTTTCATAAACTCGTTTTGTAAATAAATAAATAATTAGAACTTATTTTCGTAACTTATTACATTTAATTAATTCTATCTAAGGAGATTGGAACTTAAACGGGACCGCTGTGATCCCTCCAACCTTTCCTGGGAATTAATTTAATGTAAATTGTTAAGAAGAAATTTTCTAATTAAGATTTAAAATTTTTAAGTTTCATTTGTTTTGTTTAAATTTTAAATTTTTATGTTAATAAAGGGGGTCAAATTAGGCCCAAGTACTAATCAATTTTTTTTTTCTTGAGTAAGTTTGTAAATACAGTCTGAGTTTAAGGCCCAAGACAGCAAAAAGGAGGGAAAAATCCATACTTTGCCACCACTCCCATTACTTACCACCTAAGTAACCCTAATGTAGCTAAAATTTCACTACATGTTGCCCTAATTCTTCCTTATATAAACTCATCTTCACTTTACTATTTTTTATATCCCTCAAAGTAATTTGCTTAACCCTAAAAATCCCTAAATCTCTTTCTTGTGCCGCTAGCCTCAAATCCCAAAAGAAACCCTAGTTTCTCTTCCCTTTTTGTCGAAATCACCTATTGCTGCCGCAAGAAGATTGCCAAAGCACCAATGTTACTACCACACATTGCCTTTGTCGCAGTTACACATCGCCGTTACTGTCGCACGCTATCGTTGTCGTCGCACCATCCTTGCCGTCGCAAGATTTTTGTTGTAGTAAGTCCTCACCCACCTTGCCGATTTCTCTTTTCCCCTTTGTCCAGAAACATTTTCAAATTTTTAAGAAAAGATACCATGTCTCGTAAAAGAACCAAATCTTCAAAGACTACTCCTAAAAACCCTATTTTGATTGATGAAGAAGTGGAAGAGATATTTGATTCAATCTTCAAGCATCAACCTATGATGCCGAAAAAAGGTTTTAACTTGAAGAGTAATGATTTGAAGGTTGTTCCTATACCTATTGGAAAGAAAATCAATGCTCTCAAGTGGGAACGATTTTGTGATGCTCGTTCACTTCCCGATGATGAACTAGTTCGAGAATTCTTTGCTAGTTTGACTATGTAAGATGCTACTAAGGTCATCGTTCGAAAGAAAAAGGTACCTCTTACTTTTAAATCCATCAATGATTTGTTTAACTTACCTGATGTTGAAGAAGATGAGTACTACCCTATGATGAACAATATCAATTGGGATTTTCTTCAACAAGTGCTTGATGTTGTGACAAATCTGGGATCCCAATGGATTATAAGAAAGTGTGGGAAGCCATTCTTGCCGAAGGAATACCTAAAACCAGTAGCAAATGTATGGTTTTATTTTGTTCGCTATAGTTTTATGCTTATCTCACATAGTTCCACCATCTCGATGGAACGGATGCTCTTGTTATATGCAATTTTGACAAAAAAATCCATTAATGTTGGGAAAATTATTCTCAAGGAAATTCATGATTGTACTAAAAAAAAGACAGGAAGTGCTTATTTCCGTCATTAATCACTTCACTTTACTTAAGGGCCCATGTTAAAACACAAGCAAATTTGAAGGGAAATATGTTCAAGGGTGCATTACAGATCATGATCTTGAAAGGTTAGTATAGAAGGTGCATGAGCTGAATCAAGGCGAGCAAGAAGAGCCAACTGAGCCTGATACCGAGGAGTCAACAAAGGAAACTGAAACTAAAGCTAAGTTAGTTATAGACATTGAAGAAGAAGAATCTGATAAGGAACTGAATAGTTCTAAACCGGTTGAAGGATCTGCAACCCCTGAACTAGAGGTTGAGCCAGAAAAAGAAACAGTCAAGCTAAGTGTTGAACCTGAATCTACAACTCCAATGCCGACTTTTGCAAGTGCTTCAAAGAAATCAGAGTTGTCAATTATGATGGATATGTGCAAGTTCATGCACAATCAACAACAAACTTACTAGAAATATGCAAAAATTAGAGATGACTCAATTTGAAATACTTTTAAGAATATCTCTAATACTTTTGTTCCTGAATTCCTAGATGCTATCTTTGAGACATGGACGGAAGATACTGACTGTGCAAGCAGAGCTGAAGAAGACAAAGGAAATAAGTTAGAAAAATAAAAGAGGGAATTCTTGTCTTGCTATTTATTTAATTATTTTTAGGTCTTTAGGAATTTATTTATTTCGTAATTAGGATTTAATTTTCTACAGAATAAAACATAGCAAGCATGAACAAACTTAACACTTCTTTAGAAAGAAAAAGACTAAGTGAAGTGGTAATGGGAATGAACATGTCTAGGATTGAGTTATTAGGAAAGACTTGGTATTTAAGTAGTCTTAATGACTCACCTCTCTTACTTTACAACCCTACCTGGTGTTCAGTTTTTATTCATTACTTTGTTCTTGCAATGAGGACATTGCTTCTTTTTAAAAGGGGTAAGGCAAATAAAAATTGCTCAAATTTTTAATTTTCAAGTATGTTTCAATCATTTCTTTCATAAGTATGTTTTAATAAATGAATGTTTAGAGACATTTTTTTTTAATGAGAGAGTTTGTATACAAGTATGAATGATGATTTTATCTGAGTGAAAGTATGTTATCATGAAGAATGGAATGCTTGTATGATCTTAGTCTTAGTAATGTTTGCCATGAAAACTTAGTTTCTTTTGAGATTAGACATGCATGAAGGTTTATATCTTTAAAACTGACTTAGTAACTTTCTTGAGGTGAAATCCTAGGGGACATAAAAATATAAAATGATATAGGCACTATTTCTTTGGATCGTTTGAGCCTTTTCAAGCCAATCTTATGATATTAGACCCTTGAAACTGTAATTTTGAGCTTAAAGGTCTATTTTTTGCAATGAACCTACATTATAAGCCACATTACCATCTTTTTAAGTTATCCTAATTTTGTGCACCCATCTTAACTAAAGTTGTCTTGGTAATCAACATTTGAGGAAATTTTCAAAAAGATGTATGTGCTCATGCTTAAAAAAAAAAAAGAGACGAAGAAAGAGCGAAGAAAAGTTTGCTCAGTCTCCAAAAAGGAAAAATGTATGAACTTGAGTTCAAAATAAGTTTGGGGGTGTTCAAAAGTTGCAGTTAAAGAAAAAGGCTATATTTCAAGAAATCCAAGACAAAGTTAAAGGTTAAGATTTTGAAATCGAAATGTCTCATCTCTTAAAAATCCCTACCTTTAACCGAGCCCCATTACAACCTTATAAAAGACATATTGATTTGATGATTATGTCACCTACATTAGTGGAGAGGAAGTACTAAATTCAACATATGAAGATCATAAATAAGCCTTATGATTGTTTGCTTGATTGATAAGAAATTATGTTGAATGAAGAATGTTATCTATGGCTGTGACATACATACAAACTATGATTTATGTTGGCATATTTTGAAACTTAGTATAAAATTCTATAAATGTTTGCATATAAATTACTTGTTAATAAAGAAGATCTATGAACATGAAGTTATTAATGCATGATTATGGGCCAAAGATTGATGCTGCTTACATAGTTAGCAATTTTACCTTAGCAAGACCTTTTTGCTGTGCATAAACATTACTCGGGACGAGCAATGATTTAAGTTTGGGGGTGTGTAAACTGAAACATATATAGGATTTTCCTATGTAATTTGTCACCTTTTTACTTAAATTCGTTGTTAAAACTAAGTAATTGTTTAATACATTAATGAAATATGTGAATATATGAATTAGCACATAGAAATTATTAAAATGTGATTTTATGCTTTATTATATAGTTTTCATGCATAAAATGGCTTATTTTATATTTATTTGAGCATATTATATTTTTAAGACATAAAATGGGCCATGCATGATTAAATTAAATAATAAAATATAAAATTATATTTAATAATTCATTTTAGAATATTTCATTAATAATTTGGGTTGTAATTAATTATTTAAATTGGATAAATTTTATTCTTTGGTCC
Organism: Gossypium rotundifolium; assembly: GCA_025506655.1. Lineage (NCBI taxonomy): Eukaryota > Viridiplantae > Streptophyta > Magnoliopsida > Malvales > Malvaceae > Gossypium > Gossypium rotundifolium. Next base: position 31,031,516 of record CP106727.1, on the reverse strand, counting down.
TTTAACTTATTGATTTATTTTGGACAGGTCTGATAGCTTTGTTGGATTACAAAAATCATCCAAATTGAAGACCAAGTCAACCCAAATTCGGCTACACATGGATGTCCATTTGAACCACTTTTTGGTTTAATTACACAAGGTCCTTGCATAGTTGAAGAAATTAGAGATTTGCCCAAAGATTTACATTGGACCAAGTCTCAGTCCTGAGTTATTATGGCATTTAAATTGCTTAAAAATCAAGCAAAAATAAGCTCAAATTCCACTAATTGTGGCCGTCCACTCATGGAAGAAGCTATAAGAGACTAAACCCAACTATTTTTAGCAAACTACCCACCTCTCTTCACCTATAAATAAGACATCTTCATTCCCTCATTCATCATCCCTCATCCATCATCATTCTCTCTTTTCTCTCAATTCTCTTTAGCATTTTCCATTCCTCACGCCTAGCATCATCTCTTCATAGAGATTTTAGCAATTAAGCCTCTTAAAGAGCCCTTGGTCGGCCACCTTGGAGAGCCATTAGCAAAGGAGTAGAGCGAAGGAGCGAAGGAGCGAAAGAGTGAAGGAGCCTCATCGATCAGAGTCTTGGGTGACAGCCACTTTGATTTGGGTTTAATCTTTCTTTTCTTTGATTTAAACTGAAAATGTTTGTTATGTATTTTTGTTCTTGTTTACAACAATGTTAGCTTAATTTTTTTAAGCTAGGATGATTGCTTTGATTAAATAATATTTATTTGATTCATGCTTATAATGTTTGTACTTAATCGATCATGTTTTCAATTAAAATCAAGTATGTATTTCATTCACACTTGATTGAAATGCACCTGAATTAGCTGAGTGATCCTAATCAAACGGCTACTTGTTAACACATAATTGAAATGTGCATGCTCAATTTAGATCCTAAACCGATTAAATTGCAGGTTGCATAACAACTCTAACCAAGCTCTATTATCTGTATAGTTTTTAGATTTGTGTGATGAAACTATTTCAAACATAACACGTCCCTGTTACCTCACACGAATACTAAGAAACCCTTAGTAAATATGGACCAGTAAAATGCGTATTTACTAAGTAAAGGATTCCGAAAGGACCTAATGTGGTTTCCAAACTCATGAAAGATCGAGTTGCCATGGAATGTTTTTCCAAATGTTATTAAGCATGTTGATAATAAATTGAGTTTAATTAAAGTAATTGTCCTAGTTTATTTATGTTATAATTGTTGCAAATTGTGTTTAATTTTGCTAAAATCTATTTCATTCATATAGTTTGCATATTTAGGATAATTTGTATTAGGGATCATTACAATTAGTTTAATATACTTAAATTTAATCATCACTTCTCAATCATATTGTGGTTTTATTTACCAAATTGTTAATATAATTTTACAAATTAAGTGACTTCGCACAAATACAATCCCTGTGGAGACGATAACTCAATACTTACTTATTACTTGATAACGACTGTGTACACTTGCTCAAACCTACGCATTACAAAGAACCCATGTGGCATATAAGCTTTAATAAGATCATTTCCATTGTATGAAATATAAAACTAAAAAACCATTTCATATCTCAAATGAAGCTTCATTAAAACATAGTTTATCAACATAGGTTTCGAGTACAAATTATTTTCAAAATACAATCAAACATCACCTCTATCATAATGTATAATACAAAACAATAGAAGTCTCACAGCAGTAGATGTCCTCTGGCGTTGTCTAAGAGAATGTCTCCATTCAACAATTAGACTGAGAAGGAAAGAAAAACAGGGTAAGTTAAAAAGAACTTAGTGAGTTCTAGAATAAATCTTATCATTAATTAGTAATACTTCAAGCAAATCACATCAAAGAGTTAAATACAATCACATAGTTCGCCAGATGGCGAGTACCATACATAGGCAGTCTATAAACTATTTTACTATTGCTTTTGGTGCATACACTACGCCCATATAACCATACAGATAAACCTTTTCAATGTCAACCATGTACCCAAATCGTTATTCAGATTATATCATATATTCCATTCATATTCCTTTGTTTGCATCATTAGTCATGATTTTCCAATCTAGTTTGCAACATACATTTGCCCTACTAGAGGCTACACAACTATTTTCATGTATCGCGATCAGCCAGTTCAATGTATATTCCATTGAAGGCACTGCCATAAATATCTGTCCTTAATATCATTTCCATAATTCAGACCATATCATTCTTGTCAAAAGCAGAATGTAGTGACTTAAGCATGAAGAATGATTCTTACACTTTAACACAAACATTACCGACTCAGATTGACAACTCTGAACAACCACTTTTCATATACCCACATTTCACCTTTAAAGAGCATAAGTACTTACCTTACACGAAATATAAAACATGAATACCACACACATGGAAGTATGAAGGAACTCACCAAAAATACAACAAAGTCTATATAGTAAGACCTTTGCCTTTATCACTCGGACCTTTTACAGTGTCTTAAACTAAAATATAAATAATTAAACTTACTAGAACATTACACCATTAAACCCAAACATGCATGCAAGCAACATTAACATTTAACCTAGAATCAAGAAGCTTCCTTTGTTACATACTAATATGATACTTATGCATGCAGAGTTAAAAAAATATGTAAATAACTATAAAAATAACCTAGGGTTCATCAGTATTTACCAAAGAGCTAAAACAAACGTAGGAGTTGGCTAAATATAATGAACCGAACTTCAGACAAGTTTTTGGACTTAAGCTTTTTAGAGAATGTAGATGTAACACACCCTAATCCCGAACGGTCGCCAGAACAGGGTTACGAGGCATTACTGAACATATCAGACAAGTTATGAATAATTCATAAATAAAATAACATTCATAGTATAATTGAATAACTATGTCCCTATAATGAACTCTCGTAGTCTAAAACATTAAAAGTGAAATGGGACTCGTTCAAGTACTCCGAAATTTTTTTTTATAAATTTTGACAGCATTTCTACTTATTTTCACATAAAATCCCCTGCAATTAAAACCGTATCCATTTCAAACATAACCAATTCAACCAATTCATTTCACATACTCATTTTCTATTCTAAATACCTTCTAATTAAACTCAATCAATATAATATCAATTTAAATTTATCAATGAACTAATTAAATTGAAATGGATAAACTTCTTTCATTATAATTCTTAGACTTGTAATACTAACATTTTTAAGCATTTATATTCAAAACATAATAACCTTTATACACATCCTATGTACATGCCACATTACCAAAAGAAAATATACATCACCAAAAGTTTGCTGAAGTCGGGCCTGGCTTTGGATGTTTGGTTCGATTTTGACTTCTACAACTCAAGCATGGAAACAACAGTCTGTTGAGTATGCATATACTCAGTGGTAATACTATAATTCAATTTATAATTAAATACATTAAATCACACACATACTTTTACATTACAATTATCATCACTTAATGAACAATTTAATCTTTTTTATGTTATTTTTGATTATATATATACCATTCTTATTTCTTTATTTCAATTCTCACCTTTCATATATGCCATATCATTCAAATTTAGTTTTATCAATAAATTTTATTCATTTGTCCCTATTAACTTGACTCGGACTCGGCGGATACACGGATTCCAACCAACACACCAGTACGACACATTGTGCCTTAACGGTACACAATACCTAAACAGTAACTAATAATGGTAGCAGCAACAGTAACAGTAATAGTATTCAACACACAAAGTACTGAATCTGTGATAATGGTAACAATATTTGACACACAAAGTGTTGAATCGTTAATAGTAACAGTAGTCGACACATAAGTGCCTGATCAGTAAGTCGGCAAAAACCCGTACTCTTCCATATCCTATGGCATGCCAACTATATCCGACTAGCCCTACTAGTTAATAGGGTATTTAATTCACTTTTCAGTATAATTTCCATCTTAGTTCAGTATCAATTATAATTTCCTTATTTCAATCAGTTTCATAGTATTGCAGTAATTCATTACTTCAGTAATTTCATAATTCAATGCAGTACACATAACAATATTTAGTAACTTCACAATTCAATTCAATACTCAAAACAATATTCAGTATTCCATAATTCAGTTCAGTATTAGTCTCAATTTCAATACCCAATTATAAATTTATCATTTTACTAAACACTTACCTTTAAATACTTACCACACATAATTAGTAAATTAAATACATAATAATGATAAAGTTTGAATTATAGTGATACAAACCAAAATTCTCTCCAGATTTAATCCTCGACGATCTTTTCTTTTCCTTTTTGGGCCGATGCTTCAGCCTTGATATTAGCAAGTTAAACTTCAAGCTTTAAGTCCCTAGTTTTTCCTTTTTTGTTCTTTCTTTCTTTCCTTTCCCCTGTTTCGTATGCTCTCTGTTCTTTCTCCTTTCTTTTTCTTTTGTTTCTTTATTCTTTCTTTTATTTCTTTAGTTTCTTTATTCACTCAATTTTATTTACTTATTGTTTTAATTACATAATAATTAATATAATATCAATATAAAATATCTTATGCTTAAATTTTAAGTAAATCAATTATTTAATTACATTTGTACATATTTATATTAGTCAATTGTATAATTTAATCACCATACATTTGTCTTTATTTTAATTTATTTATCATATAAAAATCTTATAATATAATAACTATAAAATATCTTTTCTTATTATTTAAGAAAATATATAAGTATTTTACAAGTGTATAAATACAAACATTACACATGTATTTTATCATCACCATACACTTGGCATATTTTGATTTATTTAATAATATAATATCATTATAATTTAATCATCATAAATTCATATAATATAAATTATATTTAAATATCATTAATTATATAATTAAAAAATAAAATCTTAGATTTTATTCCCTTTATGTCATTCAACTATGCTAAATGGCTTAATTGCCATTTTAGCCCTTTTACTTTCTTTTAATCTATAATTAGACTTTCACTCTTTATTAAATTTGATCCTTTTCCTAATTACTTTAAATTAAGCTAAATTCACTAAATAAAAATCTTATTAAACACACTATTAAACTCATAATTACTCCTAATAATTATTTACTAACTCGGTTTAATAAGACGGAGGCTCGATAACACACTTTTTCGGTGCCCACGAATTTTGGGTCGTTACAGTAGAGAAATTCAAGAAGAAGATGGATGCAAACAAAATGTAAAGTTTATCAGAAGACACTAATATCCTTATATACCTAAGCATGGAAACAAGGTTTAGTGGAAGGATCAGATTATTCTACTAACACTCTTGATTTTTGTGATTAAGTGCACTTATCATCATTTAAGTCTTATCAGCTACAGTATCTTAGTTCCATTCTAACCAGTTCTCACTTAGCTAACTAAATTGTCTTATTAAAATAATAAATAAATCTATTAACTAGAAACTTAATGAATTCGCCTAAACTCCTGGGATGGCATATACTCAATAGAAGAATCCGCCAACCACAGATCTCGCTAAAACATGAAATCCGCCAAAAGATAGGATTTTCTAATTGGTGCATACACAAAATACTATACTTAGACAAAACTAACATTTTACTTTCTCAGAGCTATGCTTAATACCATAACACTATAAGCAGTAACTAAATACAGAGACTTCGCTGGGCGGGCTATTACATTCGCACTCAAATTTGGCGACACTACTTATATGTCGAGCGATGTACCATCTACACAGACCATAAGAGCCTCAAGTACCTTCTTACACAGAAAGAACTAAACTTACGACAAACAAGGTTGATAGAACTGCTGAAGGACTACGACTGAGAGATAGAATATCATCTATGAAAGGCAAAAGTGGTTGCAGATGCCTTAAGTAGAAAGTCGATGAGTAAACTACGAGCTCTATTCACAGTTTTGAGTGTGATAAGTGATGGGGGACTACTCACAAAACTGCAAGTAAAAGCAACCGTCTTGCAACAAATAAAGAAAAAGTAATCCATATATAAGGACTTGGTGAGGTGCATTCACCAAGTAGAGTAGGGAGGATAGGAGACTTCGCACTGAATGAAGAAGGGATACTTTATGTTCGAGGGAGATTATGCGTACCCTATGATAAAGAGCTTGACATGCGATCCTTACTAAAGCTCACAATATCCCATACACAATGCACCTAGGGAGTAATAAGATTTATTGTGACCTCTGCGATCTATATTAGTAGCCTAGTTTAAACCAAGCTGTCATAGACTTTGTGGCGAAGTGTTTAGTCTGTTAGAAGGTGAAAGTAGAGCATCAATTTCCCTCAGAATTACTACAACCACTCAAAGTTCAAGAATGAAAATGGAAAATGATCACTATGGAATTTTTTTAGGCTAGCCCCTGACTTCGACAAAGAAAGATGCAATATGAGTGATTGTGGATTGCCTCACAAAAAGTTTGCACTTTTAAAAGTTCACACAAACTATACATTACAAAAACTAGCAGAACTATACATAGCAGAGATAGTACGACTCCATGGCATACCAACTTTCATTACCTTTGATCGATATCCTCGATTCACTTCAAGATTTTGGAAAATTTTGTAAGAAGCTCTAGGTTCAAAACTTAAATCTAATACTGCTTATCATCCACAAATAGATGGTCAATCAGAGAGGATGATACAAGTATTGGATAACATGGTGCAAAGTTATGTGTTAGAGTTCGCAAGAAGTTGGGAACGTTATTTGTCTTTGGTAAAGTTCGTATATAATAATAGTTATCAATCAAGCATCCAAATAGAACTCTTTAAAATGTTGTATGGAAGAAAATGTAGAACCCCCTTGTGTTGGGCATAACTGGACGAAAGACGAATAGTTGGACAAGAGCTAGTTCACGAAAAAGAGGATAAAGTAAAGATGATATGCGAACAACTAAAAACAACTTCAGATAAACAAAAATCCTACGCTGATTTAAAATGATGAGACATTGAGTACCAAGTATGAGAGAAAATGTTCTTGAAATGGAGGAAAGTTTTAAGGTTTGGGCAAAAAGGGAAATTAAGTTCAAGATTTTTCGATCCATATGAAGTGGTTGAAAGGATTAGTCTGTTAACTTATCAACTCAAGTTGTCACCAGAACTTGAGTGAATCCATGATGTTTTCTATGTGTCCATGCTAAGAAAATATCGTGTGGACCCATCCCATGTTGTGTTAGTAGATGAAATTGAGGTGCGACATGATCTAACATACGATAAGGAACCAGTAAAAATTATAGCTCACGAGGAAAAAGGCTTGCAAATCAAGAGAGTTCTTTCAGTCAAAGTGTAGTTGAGAAACCACAAAACTAGTGAAGCCACTTAGGAAATTGAGGAAGCAATAAAGCATCACTATCCTCATCTGTTCTGACTTAGACAATTGGATGAAACTTTTAAGAGAGGGAGAGTTGTAACATCCCAGAATAGGGCCTAGGAGTTTGAGGCTTGGCAAATAGGTTTACGCCAATAGGCCTGGCGAGTTGGTGTTCACCATTAGGCCTGGCAAGTTGGGGTCACCAATGGGCCTAGTGAATTGGGGTTGCAAATAGGCCTAATGAGCTATGATTATTGTTTTGGGTTGAAAGTAAAAGGTAGGAGTAGTTAAAGGGTATATACCAAAATTTGGAGGACAACTTATTTTTCTCTTCGTAACACCATCCATGCATGTAACTTTTTCCTACTTCTACTATGACTAGGATATCCTAAGAACATGAGAACACTTAGTACCTATAAATTAAACCCTTCCCATTGGAAATTCATATTCTTTTGAATGATAAAATTCTCTCAGATCTCTTCATCGATTATCTTATTGTCAATTTTCTACCAAGAACCTAGAACTTAGCTCTTAAGATCTAAGGTAAGACCCTATTTCTCTATTTTTGTTGATGTTTTGAAGTAATTAAGAATGGTTCGTGACAAAAGGGAACTAAGTTTGCCAAAATATTGGTATGTGCGAACTTCACTTTTGTTTATGTATGAGTTTTCATGAGCTTTGACTGTTAATGACTTGTGTATGTTTGTGAAATTAAACTGACATAATCATCTACAAGCAAAGATAAAGGAAAAACAAAGCTTGCCTAAAGTTTTCAACAAACTAATGAGTGTTCAGGAATCACCACATGTATGTGCGAACCATAGTGTTAATCAAGAGCTTAGGATTTTGACCTAAGTTATGAGAGTAATTATTTCCTAAAATCTATTTTGTGAATATGTTAAATATGTGTTTTTATGAACAGTGATATGCAAGCAATATATTACAAGCTAGATATGAATTGTAACCTGCAAGCTCTGCATGACTTGAAAGCTCTATGTTTAAGTAAATGTTTTGAAATTATAATTTTCTAAATTTGTTGGATATAATGGCATGCCATAAGATTGTGAGTACTCACCTTATGTTTTGTGTTTTGGGTGAAAGGCCCTAGATTAGGTTAGGGAGATAAGGGAATGTCAGGCTAAGCTCCATTCAATGGGACATGTTGGTGTGTTTGGAGAGTGCTTAACTTTATCCTACACTTATGGGACATGTTAAGACTCATTGAGTCATTTTGAGGCATTATAAGGAGATCCGCTTATCCAACAAGAAAAAAACATGTGAATAAGATTGTGTTTTCCAAAATATTATGGTTACTATTTTAAGCTATCTGACAGCGAGTATCTGCGTGCCACACTTCATGTAAGTATGGTGAACCTAGTTCGCAGTTTAGTGACTTTTCCAAAGCTTTTGTTTAACTTATGTTTGTGTGTGCTATGTGGTTATTCTTTCCTATATATTCATTGAGTTCGCAAGAGCTTATACACTCCTTTCTAAACATTGTAGATAGTTAGATCGCATGATGAGTAGCAGCGAGGCGAGTGATCCAAGCAAAGCATAAACACTGGAAAGGTAGTACAAGCGAACTCTAGACATAGCGACAATGTGGGTTTCTGCTTGGGCTTAGAGATATCTTTCTGTTAACTTCGCCGTTTGTACTAGGACTTTTTATTTTTATGTTTTCTTATGTTTTTAGTTATGTTTCTAATTGCGAACCAATAATATTTTATATACATATTTTAATTCTAAGTATATGAAAATAGTCCAAGTTTGGTTGATGCTTTCTTAATTTACAAGTTCATACCTAAGTAATTAAACTCTAAACATAGTGTTCGCCATAAGCAATAGCATGATGTAATCAATCTGAAAAACTTATATTGAGCTCGTTAAGGTTGCTATGAGACAGGGTTGGCGAACTGTACATAGCGCAAACCCTAAGAACTAGTGAACTAGTTTTCTGGAACCTTAATAAATTTTGATACATAGAATAGGAGGAACCATGCGAACTGAGTTTGTAGTATCTAAACATGTACGGGTAGTTTGCAAAACATACCATGTTTAAATGAGTCTTACACTACAAGAACTTAGAATGTGCGAGCTATAGTAGGAGCGAACCTTGATGTTGAGCTGTGCATTTTGTTTACTTGAACTTAGAATTCCACCTAATTAAAAAGATAGTTTAAGGGTATTAATGAAAAATTCTTATATGATATTCTGCTACATATTATTAACTTAAGCATATTTTGTATCTTAACTTGTGATGTGATAGAGGTTAGGTTGGTTGTTAGTGGAAAGTCACTTAGATGGCTAATGTGGCATTCCATAGCTCAGGTTCGGCAACTGAACTGGCTATAAGGTTTTACAATCAACATCCATGTTACCTCTACTAGTCTATTCGCATTCGCCTCCTTTTAAGCGGCGTAAAGTTCATGCACAATCGAAAGGTACATCGAATTGTTCGGGATTGCACATAAATTCTCCCATTGATGAAACTGAATTGTCTCCCATGTCTCCCTTTGCAATGCCCTTATCAATTTGAAACCTCGCTCTTGCAGAGGGATTTTTTGTTAGACTGCTTGAAGGTTATTACTGAGCTCCCTTTCTCAGATGTGGGCATGGTTATCCGCTACGGATTCACTGTCAGAAAGGTTGCTATGCATGGTTTTAAGGATATGGAACAGGGGATCGACAAGAAACTCACAAAATCTTGAAGAAAGGGGTTACGAATAGTGATTTGGCTGGTTATGATGGCTTGGAGGGTGTAGCTACTGGTAAGAGCAATATATAGAGGCCATCTAGGACTTTACTTACAGTGCAAACTTCTTGAATATCTTTGAAGATCGCATCGAACCGAGAATGGAAACTTGCCAAAAATGGCTTTATGTTGCGTTATGCCCCCCTTTGTGGCGCGACATATAGGCCATTTTTGGTAGCACGACATGTGTGTATGTCACATCATAGGGTGTCTATGGCACGACATGACAATGTATCGTCATGTTTTCAATTTTGAGATGGTTGTGTCACACCATATGGTTGTTATGTGACACCATGGCTTTGATTTGGCCTCTCCGAGACTTGTAAAAAGGCCTCGGTTATATGTACTTGCACCCAACTAAAATCTAGCTCCTCTGTTGCTCACAGAAGCCTATTTCCTTATACTTCTAACATCAAATAATGAGTCTAGTTCCTAATTCTAACAAATTAAAAACAAACTAATATACAATATTTACAATTTTTTAAGTTCGATAGGTTAAAATCTATGTTGTGCTACCGAACTTGTTCTACAATTCCTTGAACTTCACCATTGAATTCATCCATCATTCTCAATCATCTTGGATCTCCCAATCAATTTTTATATTGTTAGGATCTCTTCCTTTATCTTGTTCCTTTGAATTACACTTACCTACATCAATACAACTGAAAGGATACCCTCGATCGAGGCTATTAGGAGTAAATTGAATAAAGCACAACACTCCTCCCCTAGTTATCCCTTACTTTGGGAATTGTATCCACATTTGAACACTTCTATCTCGTCATTGATTTTTATAATTAGCTCATTTTGTTTGATATCAATTGTCGATTTAGAAGTGGCCAAAAATGGCCTACCCAACAGAATGGGCATATCCCGATCTTCCTCAAAGTTGAGGACTACAAAGTCAACAAGGATTATGAATTACCATACATTGACCAATACATCCTCGAGTACACATTTTGGATGTACCAAGGATCTATCGGCTAGTTGTAATTTTATCGATGTGTTCTTTAGTTCCCCATGTTTTTGATAGATTGATAGGGGCATTAAATTTATGCTAGCCTCTAAATCGCATAGGGCCTTGCTGAATTATAGATCCCCTATATTTATTGAAATAATAAAACTACCTGGATCTTTCAACTTCAGGGGAATCTTTTTAGCAATTAAATCACTACACGAGGTGTTAATGACAATTCACTTGCCCTTTTTCATCTTTCTATGATGTGTCATAGTTTTCTTTAAATACTTGGCATATTTATGGATTTTATCGATAAGCTCTAAGAGTGGTAGATCATTGAGGGATTTAAATAAATTTAGAAAACTTAGAAGTTTTGCCTCATTTCTCTTTTGCTTATCCTCTAGCTGTATCAGGAATGGTACCTTTCTTGTGCTCAGATTTGTGATTACCAGATCAAAAACTGGTTCAGCTATCTTCTTAATAAACTCATTTAACTTTGCTTTCTCCTTCATGGGTTCACTAACCTCTTCAAGAACATTCTTCTCTTCGTGGATGGGCTCTTTTGGCTTTTCAAGTGTCTTCCTCGATTGTAAGGCGATCGTCTTTACATGTTCCTTCCCATCTCTCTAAGGATTGTTTTTCGTGTTACTAGGGATGCTCTGGCCATTTTACTTTTGAAACATAGTCATTAATTGACTCATTTGGTTGCAAAGGCTGTCCATTTAGGATTTGAGTCGTCCGCATATAGCTTGGACTTGTCGAATGTTCATCTTTATTGTTTGCATTCCCCCTCTAGTCCATCGAACTTCAACCACATGTAGCATGGTCATTCCCCACGATTCTTTGTTGTAATGATGGAGATTGGTAAGGAGAGTTTTGTTAGTTTTGTGCTTGATTTGTGTAACAACCCGATTTTGGGTCTAGTCAGAACAGTGGTTTTGGGACCAAAATTCCAACGTAGAAATTCATTTTTATTATATTTCTATGGTCTATAGTTTTATGGGATGATTTTGTGAAAATTTCGTTTAAAAATTTTGACGTTTGGGCACTCAATTTAGTCAAAAGGACTAAATTACAAAAGATGTAAAACTTGAATTCTATATGTTAGAGGTGTCCAATTGCTATGAGATTTTAAATTAGAGATCTTTAAATGGTAGTAAGACCATTGGTTAAGTTGGTGGACAAAAATGGACATGGTTTGACATGTTTCTAAAGTTTTTCATTAAGGGTATTTTGGTAATTTGGTTATTAAAAGAATTAAAAAGGAAAAATAAGCCAAAATTTCATTCATCTTCTTCATGCTATAGCTGAATGTCTCAAGAGAAGCCATGGCTAGGGTTTGGCCACTTCCAAACTTGATTGTAAGTCCGTTCTAGTCTTGTTTTTAATGCTCTTTACATTTTTAAAGTCGTTGTAACTCGATCATTCTATTTCTACCATCAATTTGAAGAGATGTCAAGGTCTAAAATTTTACCCATGATGGATTTTTTATTTTGATGTCTGATGGTAGAAAATGCATGTTTGGTGTATGATAAACAACTTTTGCTAAGTGATTTTTGGTAAAAATGCCTAAAAGGACTTATTTGTAAAAGTTGAAAAATGAGTAGTAAAAGTGTGAATACATGAAAAATGTGGGTTGTTATGAGCATGATATAGGTTCAGCTAGGCTTGGGTGTAATGAAATTGAATGAAAATCATTTTACGAGCCTAGGGACTAAAATGTAAAAATGTTAAACTTTAGAGGTAAAAATGTAATTTTGCCATAATGTGATTTTGGGCTGATATAATGATTAAATAGGTTAAATGTACTATTATAGATCGAGAAAAATGAGGTTTAGAGTTAGAACAGGGGAAAATAAATATTTGACAATTTAGTCCTTTTTGTCATTTCTATGCCGAGGAAAGTTCGTATGTAAATAACGCAATGTTATATTTGTATGTTAATGTTTTGATATTGCTTGAAATGTATGATTGATTCTATGAGCATAATTGATAAAAGTTTGACAAGTGAGAAATCCTGGTTGAACCTTAAAAATTGGTAGGATACGAATGTCATGACATTAGGGTTATTTGAGATTACGTGTAAGACCATATCTAGGATATGACATCGATATGAGACTTCGAGTAAGACCATAACTGGGCTATTGGCATCGATAAGAGATCCCATATAAGACCATATCTGAGATATAGCATTGGTATAATATTGTGTGTGCGAGATTCCCGAGTATCCTTTAGTATTCCAAGTGGTTCAATGGGAAATTCAACAAGTATGTCAAAGTTGTGAAAGGTTATGATTATGTTGCGAGTTGGTACGAGCATGTACATAAAACTCATTTACTAATGAGCTCGATATGTGATGAATCCCTCGGTAAGGTTATGAATGAGTAAGTTGTGCTTATGAAGCTTAAATGACATTTATGCTGATACGTGTTATGTAATTCATATGATGAGCTATTAGTATATGATAATTATGTTGATATGTGTTATGTTGATATTAAATGACATTTATGTTCATATGACATTTATGAAGTTTTAATGACATTCATGTTGATATATGTTATATTATTCATATGATGAGTTATAGACAAGAATGTGATTAAGTAAATTATACTCATGAAGTTTAATGACATTCATGTTGAAATATGTTATGTTATTTATATGATGAGTTGTTGGTAAGATTGGGATTACATAAGTTGTGTTTATGAAATTTTAATGACATTTGTGTTAATATTTGTTAAGTTATTTGTATGTCAAATGTATGAATAATGTTTTGAATTATTTGCATATGAACTTACTAAACTATATAGCATACCCCCTTCCTTTCCAATGTCTCATAGGGTCATTGAGCTAGCTTGAATTGTAGTTCACCGGAGATCCTATCACACTATCAAGCTATCATTTTAGGTATAAATGAATTCAAGTATTTTAAGTCTATGGCATGTATAGGGACTTAGTCATTTGTTAAATATGTCATTATGATTGTAGCCAATGTATTGGCTTGTGATTGTCAAATGCTTGTTTTGATAATTGGCCATGTAGATTGGTTTATTTGGGCTATCATGGTCGTAAGCCTAAGTATATATATGTGTGTGTGTGTGTGTGTGTGTGTGTGTGTGTGCTAATGACTTTGGTGATATGGTCATGGTATGCTTGGTGAATGATAGAAATGTTATTTATGACATGAATGTGAGATGTTTGAAAATGTGGTCTATTGATGAAATGATAAAGTGGTGTACAACTAGGCATCTTGAGAGTAGTCAATTGTGACCTAGTAAATGTTGTGAGTATGATAGATGTGGATATTATGTTGGTCATAATTGTGATGTATGTGTCTTGAATTGGTGTAAGTGTATGTGTGTACAAGGGTGGCAAATGGCTTGGTAAATAACCTTTAATTTGTCCACATGAGTAGACACACGGGCGTGTGTCTAGGCCGTGTGTGACAAATGAGCGTGTGTCTAGGCCGTGTGTGACACACGGGCGTGTGTCTAGGCCGTGTGTGACACACGGTTTGCCCCACGGGCATTTGTTCCGGCCGTGTGTCCCCTGCACCTTAATTGTTGCAAAACAAGATGTCCAGAATTGAGCACACGGGCAGAGACATGGGCGTGTGTCCCAGCCGTGTGTGCTACACGGCCTAGCATATAGGTGTGTGCCATAGTCATGTGGCACAAGTCAGTGAGCACCCTAATTTGAACATGGTCTGAAGCACGGGAGTGTCCCCGGGTCACACAGGTGTGTCCCTTGGACCACACGAGCATGTGAGCCCTGCATCTAGCAAAAAAATTCTAAGTTTTGTAAAATTTTCTATAGTTCTCGGTTTAGTCCCGAACCACTTCCAAAGCATGTATTGAGCCTCGTAGGCTCGTGTAAGGGACTTTATGATTGAATATGAATGTTTTTAATTTGGACGCAAATTTATGACTCGAAAATGTATGTTTGCTTGTGTTTAAGTCCAGTAATGCCTCGTACCATGTTTCGGCGTTGAATACGGGTAAGGGGTGTTACAATTTGCACCTAATTGGTTGCTATGTACCTAGCTTTTTCCAATTGATTTTCAAAATTTGGCTCAGCTCTCGTCGATTTGACAATCGACTCCAAACGGTTAAGCTTCTTTAATATCTAATGATATCTACCATCTTCGTCAATAGTTTTCACCATTGGAGGCTTTCGTTTTGTACATGAATATTTTGTTTGGCCATATGTATGAATTCATAGCCATGTCATCTATGATTTTGTAGGCTTGTTCGTACGTGTGGAACATGAGAGATCCTCTGGCCGTTCTGTTTAGGCTGGATCTAATGTTACCATCAACACCATTATAAAATATTTGGATCTAGAGCCACGTTTTTAGGCTATGGTGTGGGCACTTCTTGAGCATTGACTTGTAGTGTTTCGATGCTTCATATAAGGATTCACCTTCATATTGTTTAAATTGGCAATTTCTCGCCTAAGCTAAATGGTCTAACTAATCGGGAAAAATTATATAGGAATTTTTATGCTAAATTGTTCTACGTGGTAATGGAACCTAGTTTTAACAAGTCTAACTAATTAGTCTTATTGTCCAACAATGAGAATGGAAATAACTGAAGATACACAGCATCATCGAATACCCCATTGTACTTGAAGGTGTCAAAGAGTTGAAAAAATCGCTTCAAGTATTGGTTTGGGTCTTCCACCATGTTTCCTTTAAATTGTAGTGTGTTCTAGATCGTCTGAATAGTGGCCACTTTTATCTCAAAATTATTGGCGCTAATCGCCGGCCTTTCTATGTTGCCTCACGCCACATCGAGTGTTGGTAAGGTATACTCACGCAACGTCCTTTGATCCACTGAGACTTCTTTCCAGATATTTACTTGTCGTTCTTGTGGATCTTCAAATAGCGTATTTTCCTAGGGTAAATTAATTATCACAGGTGGATCGATGTTCATTGACTAATGAGTGCGCCTGAGTAGTTTCTCCAAATGTAGATGCGGTTCAATTGGGGTGCTGGAGCTTCGAGTAAAAAAACAACAAAAAAATCTAAAGAAAATTAAACAAATAAAAATAAATGAAAAAAATTAAAAATTTTGTATTTATAGGCTTTAATGTTACTATTTATCTTATTAGTTCTAAAGATATTTCCTAGATCTAATGCTGAAACCTCCCCAGCAACAGCGCCAACAACTTGACTGCCTATAAATGTGCTATCGTTTATAGCAAAAATATCACACCAAAAATATAAGAAATTAAACCAGCGGTGTCCGTAAGTATACGGGTCAAATTGTAATATAGTATATGTGTACAAAGAAACACAAGAAGTATTCCGAGGATCGTACCCTAAGGAGGATGGAATAAATCTATTGAAAACCTCTTTACAATAATAAGTCTAAATAGCAATAATTAAATCTTATATTATGATGAACCATAAAATAGATGAATATGAGAAATTAAATAAGTAAGTAAAATAAGTAATAAAATAAACAAAGAACTAGATCGATAAAACCAATCAATAAGATTAACTCGTTTCAGGGTTTTTAATTAACTTTAGATTAGGGCTTAAGGGTGGATTAGCTATTGATTAACCAATTATTACCTCTCGACCTCTAACTAATTAATCAATTGGTTGATACACGCATATCTCCCGACCTCACTTTCTCAACTAGGAAAATTACTATTTACTCGGCCAAACTTATCTCCCGATCTCATTTAACCTATGATTACTTCCTAGGGTTTAGGAACATGCATGTAATCTATACCAACTAATCCTCTCAAAAAACCCTAAATCCTTCATTAATCACGTCCCCATCCATTTTGTAATCACGTCCCCATCCACTCGTTAATCTCCCCTAACGGATTTAACCACTCATGTTATTAATAATCTTAATCTCAATGGAATAAAAACATGTAAAAACCCGATGAAACCGAAAGATAAAAGAGATTAGAATAATCCTAATTTTGATGTCGATTAGAGTGTAGAGTAATGAATCTCTTGATTAGAATAATCAAATATCATTGCTTGCGAAGAAGAAATAACTAAAATAATTTGATTAAAACAAAGAACTCTTGGATCAAAACTGATCCCAAGAGAAAAGAACAAGAGTTTTTGAAAAATCAAAAGAAAACTTAATCTAATCTTAATCAAAAGAAAACTTAATCTAATTTTACTCCTAAAGTACTAGGGTTTTTTTAAGGCGTCCAAGATGACTTAGTTACATCAAACCCCCAAGTTTTTTTATAGGAATCTTGGCAGCCCGAATTAGGTCTTTGACACGTCCTAGGTCTTCGTATAAAGGTGATTGTGTGGATGGAAATTGTAACATCCTCAAAGTGGGCCTACTCATTTATATGATAGTCTAATATGATAAGTTGGGATTGTAAAGGTTGGGCTGACTTTTTGATTAAATATATGGATTAGAGTTTAAATTAAGTGATATTTTGGGCTTTTAAAAAAAATTAGGTTAGGTGGCTAATAATGGTGTTAGCTTATAATTTAAGAAGATGGTTAATTAAATGACAAGCTGGGCTTGTGGCTCAAAGAATTAAAGTGCATTAAGTGGGCATAAGGTGGCGCCATAAGGGGGGAGGAATTTGGGCCCTTGTGTGGCCGTTTGGGCCCTAAAAGATGGGTCAAATTCGGCACTTAAATGGGAACGGGGTGGAGGGCAATTAGGCTACCTTTTAGGAGTTATTTCTTTTATTTTAACTGTTAAAAAGTTGATAATTAATAAGGAGTTGGATTTAAGGTGGGCTCTCTTAAAGGTAAGATAAGGATTGAGTTATCGATGAGATGAAGGCTATCGGAGAGGGGAGAGTTGGTCAAATTCCAACTCTGTGTGTGGGTATGCCAAATTTCTCTATAATAGGGAGTAGTATTCTTCAATTTTGGTATTCTGAAACCCTATTCTTCTCTCATTCTCTACCGAAATTTCCAAGCCTTCTCTACAGTTTCTCTTTTTCTTTTTCTAAAAGCCGAATTCCTTTGTTCATACCCTTATCTCCCATAGCCGAATCTATAAGTGAGATCTCTATTTTCCCGAAAGTGCACCATAAGCCGCATACTCCTTAGTAATTTGGTAAGTTTCGGGATTTTATTCTATACGATTTCACTCTTTCTTTTCATTCAAATCTAACTTGAAACACTTATTTAAGGCCTGTCGATTTTCCCTCTCTGCTTTTAGTAGCCGAATCTGTCTCATTAAAAGTCTCCTGTGCCGATTTGGTGGAAAAGCCGAAGGTAGGAAGGTGATGTTTTCCTAGGGATTTTCGGGATTCAACAAATAAGGCTCTACGTTAGGGATAATAGATTTTCAGGTAACTGGTGTGTAATACCTCCCCACCATCTAGATCTGCCTAATATTGTATGTTCATGTGTTTTATATGTTTTGATAAATGCCGACATCTCGGTTTATTGATGCAACCCCAAGGAGGGTAAAAGCGGATCCTCAGGTTAGTAAATAATCTGTTAAATGTTATAAGTAAAATGCTTGTATGTGATTGCATGGGTTGGGTTGATGAAAGGAGGAAGTTATACGTTATATGTGTAGCGGCTAATGCCGTGAATTGTTATATGGGCTTCGGCCATTAAATGTTATACGGGCTTCAGCCATTATATGTTATAAGGGCTTCGACCATCATATGTGGATGAGCAGCATGACTGCCATCATAGTGTGCAGTGGTGTGGGTCGATTGTAGAAATCCCCAATGGTGTGAATGGTTGGTACGGGGGTGTGTAGCGGATGGAAACCTAGGCAAGCAGGTTGGGCCTTGCATATTAATTGCTATTAATTTTATTATGATTATTACACTGCTTATTTTGTTTAATGGGCTTAAGGCCCAAACTCTAGTGGTGCATGAGGGTTGCACATCGAGTCTCGTGACTCACCCTTTAATTAACATTTCGGTGATACCTAGTGATTCTGGACCGGGCCGAGAGGAACGCAAGGTAGCCATACGTAAGAATATGTAGATTTGGCAAAAGAGACTCAAGTTTTATTTTATCTTTTAATTAATGGACTTCAAATCTGTTGTAATAAGGCCATGGGCTATTATGTTTTATTATGGGCTTCTATTAGTTTAAGTCGTTTAAGTTTTTATTTTAATTAAAAATGCATGTATTTAAGTTTGGATTTTTACTCTACTTAAGCATATTCTATATAAAACATATTTGGGCTTTTCTAAAATACGACATGTTTCGATAGAATTTTTCTTGGTGACATACTAGATCCGGTTGTAGTGTATGGGCCGGGTTTGAGGTGTTACAAATTGGTATCAGAGCCCGGTTTAGAACTCGACTCTTGGGGTTTTTGGGCTTAGAAATGTTTTTTTAAAATGGGCTTTTGAAAGATAGAAGTTTTAAGTAAAGGTTTGTTAGCTCAGCATGGCACCTGCGTCTTCGGCCCAAGTCCGCCAGGTAAGTATTCTAAACTCCTTGTGTGATATATATATATATATGTATGTGGGCTTAATGGGCTTTATGGGACGTATACTAAGTTAGAATTAGAACTTGATGGACTCTAGGCTTAGACAAACGAATTCTTAAAATTCATAAGACTTAACTTGATTAAACAAAACCTGTAAACAAGTCACAAGACTAAAGTGTGGTAACAAGCATATGCATGTCTAGGAGTAGATCCGGAAGAGCTTGGTATTTAAGCAGTCCGAGTGACTCACCTCCTCTTCACAGGAATCTCACCTGGTGCATAGTGATTGTTCACTTTAGCCATGGCAGGGTGTGGCAATAGGCATATGCATGTCTAGGAGTGGATTCAGGGAAAGCTTGGTACTTAAGCAGTCTTAGTGACTCACCTCCTTTCCACTAGAATCCTACCTGGTGCGTAGTGACTATTCACCCTAGTTACGAGTACGTGTTGATAGGCCAAACTACAATTAAAACCCGAAAGGGACCACCACCTGTTTTTCACAAAAAAAATTAAAATATCCTACTTTGAAAATAATACCTATGATTTGCGAATATACCCCGATTTACAAAGTCAACAGAATCTTTCCTTAGGAAACAAAAACACCAACAAAATATTCTTGAATTGAAAAATTACCAAATTACCATTGAGTTGTAAATGACCAAAATACCCCTGATTTCATAAATTACTAAAATAACCCCAGATTTGTAAAAATTATCAAAATACCCTTAAATTTGCAAAATTACCGAAATACCTCTGAGTTGAAAATTACCAAAATACCCTTATTTTATAAAATCATCAAGGAACCTCATTTTGAAAAAAAATTTATGAAAATGCCCCTATAGGATAAAATTACAAAATACCCCTGGGTAGTGGAAAACAACAACAATGACAACCACAACACTTTTCTGTAATGAATGCGAGTTCATGAATGTTGATGATTGAATGAATGAACTTGAAACCAGTAGTGTGTATGAATTGAAAGAACTACTTTTTAGAACTATTAATCATAAGACTGTTCGCGATAAATCAGTGGAAAGAAATAATGATTCATAAAATTTCTAATCAGATAAACACGAATCGGTAGAATGAGTACAAGGGGACGAAGACGCTTCAGATGCGAATAATGGTGTGTACCCTACCATAGTATACTAAGTGTTTATTTTGGCTTTAGAATTAGAGTGCGCAGCGAAAGTCTAGTGGTGAGACTTAAATAGTTCTAGTTAGTTGGAAATTTTGAGGACGAAATTTCTTTAAGGGGGTAGAACTGTAACATCCTCAAAGTAGGCCTACTCATTTATATGATAGTCTAATATGATAAGTTGGGATTGTAAAGGTTGGGCTGACTTTTTGATTAAATATATGGATTAGAGTTTAAATTAAGTGATATTTTGGGCTTTTAAAAAAAATTGGGTTAGGTGGCTAATAAATGGTGTTAGCTTATAATTTAAGAAGATGGTTAATTAAGTGACAAGCTGGGCTTGTGGCTCAAAGAATTAAAGTGCATTAAGTGGGCATAAGGTGGCGCCATAAGGGGGAGGAATTTGGGCCCTTGTATGGCCGTTTGGGCCCTAAAAGATGGGTCAAATTCGGCACTTAAATGGGAACAGGGTGGACGACAATTAGGCTACCTTTTAGGAGTTATTTCTTTTATTTTAACTGTTAAAAAGTTGATAATTAATAAGGAGGAGTTGGATTTAAGGTGGGCTCTCTTAAAGGTAAGATAAGGATTGAGTTATCAGATGAGATGAAGGCTATCGAGAGGGGAGAGTTGGTCAAATTCCAATTTTGTGTGTGGGGTATGCCAAAATTTCTCTATAAATAGGAGTAGTATTCTTCAATTTCGTATTCTAAACCCTATTCTTCTCTCATTCTCTACCAAAATTTCCAAGCCTTCTCTACAATTTCTTTTTTCTTTTCTAAAAGTGAATTCCTTTGTTCATACCCTTATCTCCCATAGCCGAATCTCAAGTGAGATCTCTGCTTTTCAGAAGGTGCACCATAAGCCACATACTCCTTAGTAATTTGGTAAGTTTCAGGATTTTATTCTATGCGATTTCACTCTTTCTTTTCATTCAAATCTAACCCGAAACACTTATTTAAGGCCTGTCGATTTTCCCTCTCTGCTTTTAGTAGCCGAATCTGTCTCATTAAAAGTCTCCTGTGCCGATTTGGTGGAAAAGCCGAAGGTAGGAAGGTGACGTTTTCTTAGGGAATTTTAGGATTCGACAAATAAGGCTCTACGTTAGGGATAATAGATTTTCGCGGTAACCAGGTGTGTAATACCTCCCCACCATCTAGATCTGCCTAATATTGTATGTTCATGTGTTTTATATGTTTAGATAAATGTCGAAATCTCGGTTTATTGATGCAACCCCAAGGAGGGTAAAAGCGGATCCCTAGGTTAGTAAATAATCTGTTTAAATGTTATAAGTAAAATGCTTGTATGTGATTGCATGGGTTGGGTTGATGAAAGGAGGAAGTTATACGTTATATGTGTAGCGGCTAATGTCGTGAATTGTTATACGGGCTTCGGCCATTAAATGTTATACGGGCTTTGGCCATTTTATGTTATAAGGGCTTCGGCCATCATATGTGGATGAGCAGTATGACTGCCATCATGGTGTAGTATGTGTGTGGGTCGATTGTAGAAATCCCCAATGGTGTGAACGGTTGGTACGGGGTGTGTAGAGGATGGAAACCTAGGCAAATAGGTTGGGCCTTGCATATTAATTGCTATTAATTTTATTATGATTATTACATCGCTTATTTTGTTTAATGGGCTTAAGGCCCAAACTCTAGTGGTGCATGAGGGTTGCACATCGAGTCTCGCGACTCACCCTTTAATTAACATTTCGGTGATACCTAGTGATTCGGACCGGCCGGAGAGGAACGCAAGGTGGCCATCTGTAAGAATATGTAGATTTGGCAAAAGAGACTCAAGTTTTATTTTATCTTTTAATTAATGGACTTCAAATCTCGTTGTAATAAGGCCATGGGCTATTATGTTTTATTATGGGCTTCTATTACTTTAAGTCGTTTAAGTTTTATTTTAATTAAAAATGCATGTATTTAAGTTTGATTTTACTCTACTTAAGCATATTCTATATAAAACATATTTGGGCTTTTCTAAAAAACGACATGTTTCGATAGAATTTTTCTTGGTGACATACCAGATCCGGTTGTAGTGTATGGGCCGGGTTTGAGTGTTACAGAAATAGCCTTGAAGTACTTGGGCACCACGTCAAGGCTATAGCGCGACACGACAAGCAATTTGTGGCTTCCTCGGTTCGTTTCATGCTTTGACAGCTCAGGAAGCTTGTGCATCACTCGTCCCTTACTCTTACATCAATTGGGCCTATAATTCATCATCCTACACACTCAATTACACAAATTAGCACTACCTAAGGCCCGTGTTGGCCTAATAGGTCACAACACTCACAAAATGGGTTAAAAACACTTATTTTACTAATATTTAATCCTAACTACTAAGTACCGAAAACATAATATTAAATACTAAAATGGCTAGAAAACAATCTCCTTAAGTGCAAAAATAGACCGGAATTACTACTACATTTGACGGCAAGTTAGTGGTATTACAATATTAACCATCTACCTACCCCTTGTTATGGAGGACTATATTGTTCAAACTGCCCATCACCTACTAAGGGACAAGCCCTTTTCTGGGACTGATACTGACGTACTGGAACCTGGTGGTCATATGGTGGGGAGGTTCATTTAGGAAATAGGATTGGTGGGTTGTTTGTGCTACTGGATTGGCTTGATCAATATCTATTTGATCACCCTCCGTGAAGCAATGAATCATTTCATATTGTTGGGAAATGTGCCCATGTTATAGTAAACATGTAACTATTTTCTATTTATTTGAACGATGAATAAATAAATAAAGTTAATTTCACATTTCACTATTATGTCTTTTATATTTTGCATGCATAGCAAAATTGTGAGAAGCAAATATTAGCTCATTGACTATCTAAAGTTCAAACTGAAGATAAATGACATTATAAAAAATGTTTACATTGTGAGAAAGACAACTTACTTCAGTAGATAATCTAAATGAGTTCGTAATCCCATAAAAGAATCAAAGTGAGCATTTGATTCAAAAACTGAAAAGGGTTATTAGGTCGTCTACAATTCCAATTGGAGAGATGGCTAGTCTTGGCTATCGGAGCAATTGACTCCACAAGTAGAGACATAGATGTATTCATTGGTAGAATGATACATTTGACTGGACCCAAGATGAATTAATTTTGAATCTGTTTGTGAATTAATTCACTTGTGATGTTCATGGTGTGATTTACCTAAATCCTGAGTTAGTCACTGACCATGTGTGTGCAACTCATGTGCTTTGATATAAGTGGAAGCTTATGCTCTAAAGATGATTGACTCTATAGCCGGTATGTTGGGTACATGACTTGTGTATGGCATCGTTTTACTAGCAACAATGGAGTTCATAGCTCAATTAAAGAGTTAATAATATCCTCTCATTCGTATTGTGTGGATTGATAAATATGGAACGTGGCCACGGGTTACTTGTTCTCAAACGAGTAATTTATCACAGTCATTTGTTGACAGTGATCATATTAATCATTAAGAAGACACAATGATGACAATGAGATAAAATAGAATTGTATTGAGTGAACAGATTTAACTCAAATGAATTAAGGATATCATATAAGGGTAACATACACATGGCGAGGTCATTAGACAGAGTAGTTGGATGGATTGCTTTCGTAAAGAGTATACAATACGGAGTTTTCAATCATGGTACTTGTTATGGACTCACTCCATGATTAAGTAATTGTGAATTATCAGAACGATGCTTTTAGACATAATTGCAATCACTAGAGCCTAATTGTATGTCTGATCGGTCCCTTTGCTGGCTCAACAAAAGCTCGATCGGACTGCATTTGAATCAGAAGAAAATTCTACGACTTTAGGAATAATTTAGTTGAGTCGATGTATTCGATGTGGAATTAAATTAGGTGGTCGTGAGAATTGTTCAACTAGAGAATTTTATTAAAGAATTTTCTTGAAAAATTAATTTGGAAAATCTAAGTGATTTTAGGAAAATTTTATTCAGATCAAGTAAAATTAAATTAATCAAATCAATTAAAATTAATATGATATTTTTGGAAGTTAATTTCCAAGTCATACAATTGGCCCAATGGGTAATTAAACTTGAAAATTAGACCTAAGATCGTAAATTGGGCCTGGGAGCCCAAAATCGAGACCAATACCCAAAAGTGGTCAAACTGAGCCTAGAATGTCAAACTGAGCCAACGGTCCAACCGGTGGCTAGACCTAACCGGTCAGGTCGTCACTGACCTAGACCGACCAATAGCAGCCGAACCAGCTCAAGATGCCGTAAGGGTGTCACACCTGCATTACCAAATACGGCAGTATCGACAACTGCAACAGTAGCATCCCGGTGGTCGTTGACAGTTGGTCATCAATGGTTGAGCAGTGGAAAAGTTACATTCCTATTGGAATTCTACCGTAGAATTTGATTTCAGATTAATTATTCTAAAAATAATATTATTTTAATAGTTTAATATTAAATTTAATTTAATACTTATCTTAATAGTATCTTAATAGCATTTTATCTACAAGTTAAACATTCTATTATTATAATAGGATTTAATATTAAAGTGATTAAGTTTAATCATAGTTGAACTCTCTAAACCCTCCCCCTATAAAGAGAGCCTTGGGTTATTATGTATCTAATTTACAACTTGACCCAAAAGTTTAGAGAAATTACAAAATTACCCCACTGGTAATTTTTTTAAAAAATTTTCTAATTCGAAATGAGCCCACACTCAGTAGATGTGAGCTTGAGGACAGTGGAGAAGACTACTCGGTTGAAGCGCTCATCCTAGACAAATTGAAAAGTTACAATTTTGATTAAGTGTTTATTACTTTAGATATCGCAACCAAGATCTTATTTTGGAAAAATTTTAAAACTCTGGTTTTTCCCTAAGTTTATTTTTCACTGCATTTTCCAAACCCGTTTTTCCAACACATATAACTAAGACAACTTCTCCAGGGAGTTTCCAATGATGTGGGCTCGAAAAAACTTATGTGTAGTTTCCACTAGGAAAGCCTGAACAGTTAGAGTATCAGAAACACCATTTATGATCATTATTGTTACATTAAACCTCTTCATGAAATCTTGAAGGGATTCGTTCTCTTTCTGTCGGATGGACATAAGGTAAGTAGGCGACTACTACATGGTTTTGTTGGCTAAAAATTTGCTCATGAATAACCCAGCCAATTCAAAGTTTTTGGTGGATCTCGAAAGGAGTAATGGGTACCATTGATGGCCAATACTAGAAAGGGTTGTGGAGAAAGCCTTACATTTCACAACATTAGAGGCTCCAAGAATATTCATGTGGTTGTTGTAATGAGCTAAGTGGTCCTCTAGGTCACTAGCACCAATATAAGACAACTTAGGGAACTTGAAAGAAGTAAAAAGGTTATGATTCAACATAGAATGGGTCAAAGGTCCGTTAGCATAGCTCCAGGAAACTTCCTCAGGCGTAGAACCTTTAGCTTATTGCAAGAACTCCAATTTGGGGGCTACAATTTGTTCTTCAATATAAATAAACTTGTTTTAAGGTTCATTCTCTGAACAATTAATAAGTTGAAGATCTTATACAATTTCATTATCATTATGATTCTTCTTACGTTTTTCAACAGTAGACTATGCCGTACCTTCTGGTTCTAGTGGAATGGGCAAATCACTAGGTCTGATAACATTATTGGTTGTGCATAACTTCGCGATCAACCATTCATTGTAGGTATTTTGCTTATCAAGTTGGCATTAAAGCTCTTGTTGTTCCTAGAACTGATGTTGTTAAACCAGAAGTTTGTTCCTCCATAAGTCACATTTTTTCTTACATCTCAGTGACGTGGTGTTGAGAGCCAAGGAGATGTTGTTGGGAAACTTGATTTAGAGGATTAGTCGCAACAATAGAATGAGATTAGGAAGCCAAACAAGAGAGAATTTTCTTTATGTGGTCATTTTTGGGATCTTGCGAGGTAGCAAGGGATGATGGAGTGTTGGGAAATGAAGGGGAGACTATAGTGGTTGGATTAGCTGAGGGAGAATTAAGGGCATTTAGGAGATGGCTCAAGGCTTCCATGAGGTCCATGGCTGGGAGAGTTGACATTTTGGTTTGGGTTGGGGAAGTTCAATATTGGTGGCGTCATTGTCATTCATTGGAGTGGAGGAATTGGCAAGGTTGATGTTATTGTTTTTGTTGATGGGGTTGTGGGTAGCATAATTTTGATTATGAGTCATTTTCAATCCATGCTCATCGCACCAATTGTTGGTACTAGGTACAGTAAGAGAGGTTGATAAAGAAGATCAATGAGAAGATCACAGTGGTGCAATGGAGGTCAGTTCACCTAAAGAGGCTGAGAGTCGTAACAAGGACAAAAGAATAGGCTGACCAATGACATGATTGCTTGGAGTAACTTGTGCTAGGGATTATAAGAAAGGTTCCCTTTTCCATTAATATGATATGGTAGGATATACATTTATCCCCACAAAATGCGTAAAGGTTAATCATGTCCGTATATCATAAGAATTTATGAGTACAAGGTAATTATACCTAAATAGACTCCTTATTGTCTTGAAATTGTGTTCACACTCAAGTATAGGTGGGTGTCTTCTTACTTGAGCAGGTGGTTGAAGATGGGTGGTCTGCGGTTGTACTACTTTAGGTGGAGTACTTAATGCCAAAGTCAGCAATGTGTCTGGTAGTGACACGTGTTTGAGTAGCGATGACACGTGTTTGAGTAGCGAAGGTCATGTATAACAATGAGAAAGAAAATTTATTGATATATTCCATTCAAACATGCAAGGCATGCAAGGAATATGCTAAAAAAATCACGGAACATAAAAAAAAATATATAAACCCGTCAAAAAGTATTTTACTAACCTCCTTGTTGAGAAGAGTTAGTTATAAGTAAGTTAACATTTTAAAGCTGAATAAAAAATTATTTTCTAAAATAAATTATAATAAAAGAGGAAATCTAAGAAAAGCAACCATAGACACAAATTAGATATTTTCTATTATTATAGTTAGATGAGAAAGAAAATTTATTGAGATATTCCATTCAAAAATGCAAGGAATATGCCAAAGAAATCATGGAAGGTAAAAACAAAATAATAAACTCGTAAAAGAATATTTTACTAATCTCATTGTTGAGAAGAATTAGCTATAAGTAAGCTGTTATGTATAATGTAAAAACATTTTAAAGCTAAATAAAAATTATTTTCTAAAATGAATTACAATAAAAGAGGAAATCTAAGCAAAGCAAAGATATTTTCTATTGCTATAGTTAGATGAAAAAGAAAATTTATTAAGATATTCCCTTCAAATATGCAAGGAATATGCGAAAGAAATCATGGAAGATAAAAACAAAAATGCAAAGCCGTCAAAAAAATATCGAGCGAAGGAGATAATTATGGAAGAAGTAATTAAGGTTTAAAAATCAAGAAACTGAAACGATAATAGGTATTTAGTAAGAGGCATTCGTAAGAAGTTTCCATATAACAGTAATAGTAAATATGATGCCAGGCTAAAAGCTTTCCTTTATTCCAAATATTGAATATTGAAAATTGAAAAGGTGTTTCCTTTTGGTGCTGAGATAGTATTTAAGGTGAAACGGATGTTTTAGTGATGAAAATAACGTAACTCTTCCATTTTTTTTAAAAAATTCAGTAGTTTTATTTCATCCTTACTTTTTGGCATTCTTATTTTACTCTCATTTAATTGGAAATACTTATTTCTTATTTTACCCTCATTTAATTGAAATGGTGTATTCCAACCCTATTAAATTTATAAAACTCTTTTGAGAATTGATTCTATATAATATATAGACTACCCCTTTCCAAGCAATTCAACCAAACATAACTGAAAAATCATTTATTTTTAATTATTGGCCGGGCGATTTATGTCTTTAATCAACTCATTTATTTTAATCATTGGCAGCATGATTTATGTCTAATTTGTTGCGCCGTTTTTGCCGTTGCATTGTGTTCTCTTTTGTCAGCTTTTGTTTCTTCTATTTGCGTAATTGTTGCTTTCTTCATTTTCTTTCAATAAAATAGACTTCTATTGAGGAAAAAATTACTAATCCTACTCTTAGGCTTAATTTGAATGGACGGTGTGTTTACTTCTGGTGAGATTAAAAATAACGGTGGCGATAAGATTAGTTACTGTAGCGATGAGATTGGATTCTGTAGCAGTGAGATTAGAAACAGCGGTAGAATGTGTGTTTGGATTCAAATGCAACTGTAGGCGGTGATGTGAGAATAAAAAATAACTTTTAAGGACATCATATTAGAATTGATATATAATAGAAATTTTTTAAATTATTTTACTTTTATAAATTATTAAAATATGTGAATTTATAAATTTATTTAATAAAATATTAAAATGTATCTTCCAATATTTTATTATAAATATTTTAATGAATTATATAATCAATTTAAATTATTTATTAGATAAAATGATAATTATTTTTAATTTTTATAGTTAAATATTCTTTTATAACAATGATAAATATTATTTTCACAATTAATAACATTATAGTTGGATCAAATTTTGAAGTATCTAAACGGATTATTTTTAATAAAAAATATAGTAACATAAGATATAACAAGTTTCATTATTACTAGAAATTACGTTATGATACAAAATGTTTTTACAAATATGGATTCATTAAACTAGTTGCAATGATTTCCTTTAACATCGCGATTTCAAGGTCACTTTCAATGCTAGAAGAACTCGATTCACCTCTATCAAAATGGCCTGAAGAGACTGGCATGCCAGGTATATTCTCAAATTGTCGAAAATCCTCATCATTTGAACAAGCATGTCTTCGAATGTAATTATTGTAACACCCCTAACTCGTAACCATCGCCGGACTAGGGTTAAAAGGCATTACCGAACCATTGGAACATTTCACATTCACTTAACGACACAAAGTCAATCATCAATCACACATATTCAAATACGAGTATATAGTCCCTTATTTAGGTCTACGAGACCTTAAACGCATGATAGGAAGAGGTCGGGACTAAACCAAACATTTATAAAAGTTATTGGAAATTTAAACATTTTTCAATACTGCTAAGGTCACATGCCCGTGCAGTCAAGCCGTATGCCTCACACGGCTACCAGACACACCCATGTGTCCAGGTCGTGCCGAAATAGAGCATACATACTGACTTATTCCCACAGCCACTAGACACACCCATGTGCCATGGCCGTGTAAAATTAGGTTAGCTATTGACTTGATCACATGGCCACCATGCACGCCCTGGGCCTCGACCGTGTACCATGTCCAGACACACCTAGAAGTGATCCTTTACCCACATGGCAGGACACACGCCTATGTCTCTTGGCCATGTATGCAAAATAGGTCATTTGTAAGGCCAATTTGCCACCCATACAAGGGTCAACCAACAAGCTTCAAAATAATACCAATTCATACTTTCAAATGCATTCAAACATACCATTTCATGCACCAATTAATCATCAATAATACTACCTACTTCCATACCTAATATCATCACAAATGAGTCTATTCAAAGTAACAATTGTACATCTCAAAACATATATATATATATATATATATATATATACATATATATATGTATCAAGCATTATGTAATTCATGCCATAATTCATCTTCAAACCACATCTTTCATCAACCATAAAGTCATGAAATATACCACATTCATAGCTCATTCATAAATTCTACATCATTCAACTTCCAAGCCAAATCACATGGGAAGGATTAAACATTTCAAGACATATCATAACTTCTAGCCTATACATGCCATATTTCGACTATATACATCTTTCCAAAAGTATCAAAATAGATTGCTGATAGTGTGATAGAGATGCTAACGATCCCCGGATCTGAGCTAGCTTTATTGACACTGTAAAATAGAGAAACAATCACACAGTAAGCTTTCAAAAGCATAGTAAGTTCGTAACATAACACATTATACCAAAAAAACCCATCACATAGATTATTTCGCAATTACATATATCATACCATCCAAAGCTAATATGTTCAATTAACCTTCCATAAACTCATTCATAGTTTCATCAACCACATAGGTTCCGAACATACCTTAGCCAACACTTAGTTGTTGATTACATATGCTACTCAATACTCACTATTTCACTTCGATCAACTTCCATTCCTTCTTCGGTCCAATCGCACACTTAGTGTCCCAAATCGTTAGCCGAAGCTTAATTAACATCACACACTTAGTGCATCTATATCAAACCGATCTTAAATCGATATCGCACACTTAGTGCCAACCACAGAGCCGAAGCTTATATTATTTTGCACACACAGTGCCAATCAACTCGGTCACATTTCCAAATACGCACACTTAGTGTCACATAACTCGAGCCCTCACATAGCATTCACAATTCAATAATATCATACCATTCATCTCATAACATTAAACATAGTTAAACACACATATTATGTCCGAACTTACCTCGGACGTCGAAATACCGAAACGGTCAATTAATCGAGCACTTTGTCTTTGCCTCGATGTTGATCTGAACCTCTTATTTATTGGTCTATATACATTTAAATTTAACCCATTCAATCACAATTCATTCAATTTAGTCCACACACACTTATTTAAGGCATTTTACAAAATAGCCCTCACATTTTCACGTTTCAACACTTTAGTCCCTATTCATAAAATCACAAAATACACAAAATGCTTACTCACACAAGCTTAGCTGAATTCTTTCCATGCTAATACAAGCCCACACATTTCATTCATTTCACATTTTAGTCCTCCAATTTACACTTTTCTCAATTTAACCCACTTTACTCAATTTCACCAAAAATCCAAATACAAACTATGTTAACCCCTTATCATACTTTCATATTTCATCAACTATCAACACAAAGCTCACATGTTCATCAATGACACATCTCAAAATCACCATCAATTTACAAAATTAAAGCATGGGCTAGCTAGAGCACAAAGCAACAATTACGGAAATGTAGAAATTATAAAAAACCGAAGTAAAACATACCTTCAATCAAGCTCAAATGTTGGCTGAATGCCCTAACTTAGTGTTCTTTCTTTTCTTTTCTTCAATTTCGGCACAAACAAGATGATAATGGCCATCTTTTATGTTTTATTATAACATATATATCATTATTTATTAAGTTACCAATTTAACCTTTTAATAATCAATTATAAGTTTTCATACACTAAGGCCATTTTTGTCTATTAACCAACCACTATATTAAAAATGGTTTAATTGCCTCATAAGGCCTCATCATTAAATAGCCATAACATATAGACACTTCAACAATCAACATACAGCTTTTACACTTTATTTGATTAAGTCCTTTTTCACAATTCAACACACAGTCGATAAAATTTCCACACAGAACTTTCACACAGGCTATATCACATATAATAAACACCAAAAATAATATTAAAATATTATTCTAACCTCAAATTTGTGGCCTCAAAATCACTGTTTTGACTAGAGTCTAAATCGGGCTATTATAATTATGGAAAACCATTGTTGTTATAACTATTAAAACTTGCTTGTTGAATGAATAACTTGGAATATCTCTTAATATTGGCCATTTCTTTTTCCACACTCCAAATGTTCGTTCAATCACAGAGCGTAAAGAAGAATGGGCATGATTAAAGATTTCTTTTTTTCCAGATACTCGATGATTACCTCGACGAAAATCAGGTAAATGATATTGTTCCCCCTTTATGGACTAGAAAACATGCCATTTATGGATATCCTGAATCCACAAGATAATATTTTCCAACAAAAAAAAAGTAAAACATAATATCAAGTTTAAAAATAAATTAAAAATTTTAATATTGTTTTATGTAAAGATTAATTAAAAAATTAAAGTTCAACCTGGTGAAGGGTGTGGAAACTTTAACTCTTGTTTTCTAAGTGCTTGCAAAAAAATTCTACTGTCATGTGTTGTTCCTTCCCAACAAGGAAATGCAAAAATAAAGCACATGTTGAAGTCACAAACTGCCATAATATTTTGATTTGGTTTGTAACACCCCTTACTCGTACCCTACGCCGGAATCGGGTATGAGGCATTATCATACTTAACTTGCTCAAACATACAACATCGAATCATAAAATTTCATCTCAACTCGAAACTTTTCATTCGAGATCATAACATCCCTATTATAGGTCTACGAGACCCTAAACATACATACGGAATGGTTCGAGACTAAACCAGAAACTTTTGAACACTTAAATTTTTTTGCTTAAAATAGGGCCACACGCCCATGTGGTGAGGGACACGCCCGTTTGGGTAGGTCGTATGGTCACACACGCCCATGTCCTTAGTCCGTGTGGATTTTATTTTTCATTTCGAACTTGCAGGGGTTTTCACACGCCCGTGTCCCTCACACGGCCTAGACACGCTCGTGTCTTAGCCCATGTGTAAAAACCTTGACATTCTATTTCTGACATCATCATTTCTATAGGGTCACATGGCCAAGGCACATGCCCGTGTCCTTAGACCGTATGTCAAATTAAATTCCTAATTTTAGGTGCAGACTTTACACAGCCTGGGCACACACCCATGCTCTATGGCCGTGTCTTTCACACGGTTGAGACACACACCCGTGTCTCAGCCCATGTGGTTACTACTAGGCATACTGACTTGCCAACATAGCATGCAGAGGTACACACGGCCTATCAACACGCTCATGTTGCTGACTGTGTACGACCTAGACACATGCCCGTGTGTCCACCCGTGTGGACAATTATAAGGCTAACCAACAAGCCAATTGTCACCCTGAAAAACAACCACACATATACCATTTCATTTTGATACACACTACACAATCATAAGGCACTTCTAATGCCCAAAATCAAGACATCCATACATAGGTTTACACTACATTCATCATGCATATTCTTTACTCATTTATCATCCAATCACACAAGCATGCACTTCATGAACATCATTACCATTGAATATATAAAACTTATCCAGTATTGACCAATTTCCAATGGCCATTTGCAAAATGAATTGAATGACATTAATAGCCACACATTAGCTAACCAATATGACATAACACAAAAATAACTAAGTTCCTATACATGGCATACTCAAAATTAATCAAAATTTGCTATACCAAAAAAAGAAGTTGATAATGTGATTCCAAACTCCGACGTCCTATGATTCCCGAGTTAACTTGGCGATACTACAAGGAAAAGGAAAATGAGAGGGGCAAGCTTAAAGCTTAGTAAGTTTGCATGAAATAAATAGCAATATATAGGCTTATGATAACATTCATACATGACATCGAGTAACAACTCAAATTCTCAAGCACATTGCCATAACTTACTCATGCTCATTCTTACCAATTACATATCTCATATCGATCATATTTCTCGCAAGATACTCACATGTACCTGTATCACTTCATCACATAACTTTAGCACTTTTATTCTCATGAGCATATACCTATCTCTTTGCTATCTCTAACATAAACTTAGTTCTTTACCCGTTGAACTACTTGGAATATCGAAGGATACCTAATATCATCATACATGTAACACGATGCTAATGACATATCCCAAATATGGTCTTATATGGGATCACATCTCAATGCCGATGCCATATCCCAGATATGGTCTTACATGAGATCTCATATCTCGATGTCGATGCCATATCCCAGATATGGTCTTCTACGAGATCGTATATCGATGTCGATGCTATGTCCCAGACATGGTCTTACAGAGATCTCTCTTTGGTGTCGATGCCATGTTTTAGACATGGTCTTATACGAGACCTTCTTTATCTCATGTTGTGACAATGGTATCCTTACTATTCTTAATGTTCAACCGGGGCTTTAAATCAACATAATAGCATTATACTTTCATCGAGGCATCATTAATCAATTTCATAGAAGTGCTAAACATTTATCATGATATCAAGAAATTAAGAATATAATAGCATTATGTAGCTTTTATTTCATACAAACTTACCTCGGTAACAAAATATGCCAATTTGCAAATCTAGTCCGAAACCTTGCCTTTTCCTCGGTCAAGGTTAATTCCACATTCTTCTGGATCTATAATAAAAAAATTCACTCATTTTAATTACCACATTAATCAAGACATGTCAAAAATTATACTTTGGCAAAATTACCATTTTTTTCCCTAATCTTTTACAAAATTATGATTTTCCCCGTAAATCGATTCTAATCAAAATTCTTCCTTTAACAAGCCTACCTGAATATTTATTACTCTTATAGTAACTCCCAATACTCATTATTTCACACATTTACCACCTATTTTACAACCTTTACAAAAAGGTCATTTTAGATGTTTTCATGGAAACACCTTTCACAAAAGTTGTTTATTTAACAACTAAGACTCATTTTCTTCCATAAAATTTTAGAATTCAACACTAATGCTCTCATGGAAAAACCCTAGGTTTTTAACCATTTTGCAAAATAGTCCCCTCATTAGCTAGCTCGAGCTACAAGGGTCTCAAAAGTATAAAAATTATCAAAGACCATTAAAACACTTACTTGCAAGGAGAAAAGCTTGGCTGAAATTTTTGAGTTCTCAAACCCCTTATTTTGCTAAAATTTCGGTGGAGAAGATGGAGAGAAAAGATGATCTCTTTTCTTTTCTTTATTTTATTATTACAAGTCAATTTAGTCACCAAATCTCCACCTACCCTTGAAAAATCTCATCTTCTTGTCCCCTATGGCTGGCCACTCTATTTCTAAGGGTCTAATTTCATATTAAAGACCTCCAATTAAGGTTCTATAGCTATTTAACACTCTAGCTTGTAAAATAAAACTTTCATACTTTATGCGATTTAGTCCTTTTTCAAAATTGAGCATGAAATCGCTAAAAATTAATGCACCAATTTTTTCATGCACTATTACAACTCATAAAATAATATTAAAATAATTTTCTTTAACCTAGGATTAGTGGTTCTGAAATCGCTATTCGACTAGCCCTAAATCGGGTTGTTACATGGTTCACCTTTCCGTCCGATATATGGTATTTGACAAGAAGGCGAAATGCATGGTTTTATGTGTGTTCCATCTATGGCCCCAATACAATCCTTTAAAATAAATACAAGAAATGAGATAAAAGTTAGAAATAATTTATATTTTAAAAATATAAAGACTATGTAAATTTTACCTTAAAGTGAGGCCAATATCTTATATCATGTCGAATATGGTTCGGTACTTCCTCAAATTGACCTTCAGTGGGTTTAATCGTGTCTATTCTCATTCGACCAAATATATGCAACATATTAGTAAAAATTCGACTAACAGTTTCCCCAGATCATTGCATCGTTCTGTTGTATTTAAATTTGATTCTCTATTTCCAAGAGTGTACAATAATAATGCTAACTTCTCCATCGCCGATACTTTCCCATGCTTTAAGCCATAATTTGTATGCAAATCATGCAACAAGCTTTGAAATAAATTTTTTGGCATCCTAAAACTATTCATGCAACGATCATCATACCCATTTAATACTTCATCCACCCATATTTGACCTGTATAATTTGAATCCATATACGGTTGCATAGTGAAATAAGTTTCATGGTGTACAAATACACTGCTTAACACATATTCTTCCTCTTCATGACAATTTTTATGCTTAACTTGTGTAACAATTGTGGCTATTCTTCGTTGAGCTTCTTCACTTAATTCAGGGGTATCATAATTCATATCAAAACTATTATATATATTGTTAAATTCATCCATAACTTGAAAAAGTAATCAAATGAAAATAAATTAATATTTTGTGACATTCTATACAACACAGAAACTTGAATAAAGGCATAGCATAAAAATACCAAACATAAAAAAATCATACAAGGCCTTAGGGTGCATGCAAAATCGTGGTTGAGCAAGATAGATGCTCTACGCAAAGATGTACAGGCTTTGCATCTTGAATCTCAAGATATGGATTGGTTGTTTTGTTCTAACAATCCATTATTTCCTGAGTTTGCAACTGTGAGCTTACCAGTTGATTTTAAAGTCCCAAAAGAAATGTTCGCGGGTAGAAAGGACCCTTGAGCACATCTTATGCAGTACAATGATTATATAAATGTGTTGGAAGCTTCTGATGCTACGAAGTGTAAAACCTTCTCAACATCCCTTAAGGAAAGTACAAAGGATTGGTATTTATCCCTCCCGCAAGGTTCCATTCAAAGTTTTTCACAGTAAGGCCAGATGTTCTTGGGGATATTTCATGCATATAGGACGATAATGAGTACTACTATGGATTTGATATCTGTTAAGCATAGAAAAGAGGAAAGCTTGCATAATTATATCAAGCGTTTTCATGCGGCGACGTTAAATACAAAAAATTTGAAAGATCAGTGGGTTATTGATGCTTTTATTATGGGAGTCTTGAATGAGCGTATGGAATATTCGTTCAATGATAACAGGCCGCAGAGCTTGGCAAATTTTTATGAAAGGGTTCACAAGTTTGGTGAGGCAAAAGACATCAAGAGAGCAGCTCGTGATACATTCTAAAGAGATGATAGGTATTTGAGGAACAGATAGGGAGTTCACGACTATCAAGGTTTATCTTCTCAGGCTCTATGTATACAAGGTGGGGGACAACAAAAGGGACAATCACAAAATGATTCATCTAGATCATTCCAAAGGTCTCAGCCTGACTACTGCGAGAAGGTACCCTCATTATGGTAAATTTTAGAATTATACTCCTTTGAATGCTATGGTGCCTATATCCTTATCTAGGTAAAAAGTTTGGGCATCTTGCCAACTCTACCTATGAGGCACAATGCAAGAAGATCAAACTCGAGGAACTAATGTACTTTTCATGAATATGAGGGACATAAGACTAAGGATTATTCTTCATTGAAAGATGCTATCAAAGAAGCAGTTAAGAATGGTGACCTGAAAGATTTTGTAGCTCAAGATAGTGGTCAACCAAGAAAGAGTTCAAAGACCAAAGCTAAGGGTAAATAGAAAGTGAGAGAAACTATTCATATGATAATTGAACAGATAAAGATTGGGCGACTTCTAACATCAAGAGAAAGGCTCACCTTAGGAGTGTTATGTCAGTTAGCTCGCCAAAGAGGTTGCATCAACAAGAAGTATGGAAGGTGAAATTTGGTAACGAAGATGAAGAATTAGTTTGTGATGAGGAGGGAATGATCTGATGGTTGTGCCAGCAGCTATTGCAAGTTTCGAGGTAAAAAGAGAATTAATGGATAGTGGCAGTGTTATAGAGGTGTTAACTTGGAAGGCTTATTAGAAAATGGGGTTTGAAGGAAAAAAACGTTAAAAAAGGCGAGTCCATTGTATGGTTTCGTGAACTATTCTATTAAGGTAAAGGGTTGTATCACTTTACCTATTACATTGGGGAATGGTGAGCATACCACAACAGAGTATGTTCAATTTTTGTGGTTGATCATCCCACGGCATGCAATGCTATTTTCGGGCGTCTATAATAAGAATGGCTAAGATGATGATTGCAAATTTTTGCATGAAGATTATATTTCCTACAAGAACAGGGGTAAGATTCATGCAATCTAATTAGTGAACATCCAGGCATTGCCACATGTTGTCGGTAAAGCAAACACGCGGACACATTCAGTGAGGACAGTTCTCGCAACAAATGAGTGTGGGTAATCAGGTTATGGATTTATACAGTTTGGATGCAATAAATGATGAGAGATTTAAGAAACCAAAGGAAGCAGAAACTATGGAAACTTTACAATTATTCTATGATAACATGGACAGAGTGGTGAGAATTTCATCAACATTGGCAACAAAGGAAAATAAGGATTTGGTTCAAAGTTTAAGAGCAAACTCTGATGTTTTGCATGGCCAACTGCAGATATGCCTGGGATGGATCCTCAGATAATTGTTTATAGGTTAAATTTTCTCCCTGAGTTTAAATCGGTTAAAGAGAAGAAAAGAAAGTTTACTTCACAAGTTGTTGAGGTAATAAGGTAGGAAGTGGGGAAATTATTATTAGCAAGGTTTATTAGAGAGGTCACGTATCCTAATTGGGTCTCAAATGTAGTGATGGTGAAGAAGGATAATGGTAAGTGGAGAATGTGTATTGACTTTACCAACCTTAATAAAGTTTGTCCTAAGGATAGTTTTCCCTTACCATCGATCGATAGGTAGGTTGATGCGTCATCGGGGCATAGAAAATTAAAGATATTTAATGTTTGACGAGGAGGGTCATGCTTAATAAAATTGTTTCTAGGATGGCTGAAAAATGTTTACCCTTCTTTAAAGCTTTGAGTATTTCCTTTTCTTGGACTAAAGAATGCCAGATAGCCTTTGAAAAACTTAAGTCCTACCTTACATCTCCACCATTGTTGATGTCACCTCGTGTAGGAGAGACTTTGTATATTTATTTGGCGATCTCAAACGAGACAGTTGCAACTATTTTAATTAGGGAAAAGGAAGTTCGTCAGTTCCCAATTTATCATGTTGGCAAGGTATTGCAAAATGGGGGGCAAAGATACTTGAAAATTAAAATAACTTATTTTTGCTCTAATTGTTGCAACTCTTAAGTTACGACCCTACTTTCAGGCTCATTCCATTATTGTCATGATGAATCAACCTATTAATGACATAATGACAAAGCAACCTAAGTTTCTTTGAGTTAGCAGATTTAAAATCACAACTCCTAAACAGCCTGATTACCTATGTTCACAATTGATATTATAAAGTTTAGCTGATTTAAGATCGCAACTCCTAAATAGCTCGATGACCTACGATCACAGGTGATATTATTAAAGTTAGCTTATTAAGATCGCAATCTAAGTTTATTTGAGTAGCTAATTTAATATTGCAACCTTTAAATAGTTCGTTAATATACGTTTGTATGGTTAAGGATTCAATGATCTCAAATAATAACCTAAGTATAACGGGTTCAAAGTTATGAATGATTTTCTTTAAGTTAATCATTTTGGTAACTTTCATTACTTAGTGTATTTATGTTAGCAATATGGCTACGCAGTAGCTTAAAATAATTCAGCAACTAAACACATCACTACATCAACGAGAATGAAACTAAGATTTTCATTTTTGATTCAAAAGCAACAAGAAAAATAAAATAAAGATAATTAAATCATGAATTACTATTTGTCCCTAAAGGGTTAGCTAACACTTCATCTTGTTCTTCACTATGCCCCTTATGTTTATTTCCTTGGCCTTTATTCA
Source organism: Gossypium rotundifolium (assembly GCA_025506655.1). Lineage (NCBI taxonomy): Eukaryota > Viridiplantae > Streptophyta > Magnoliopsida > Malvales > Malvaceae > Gossypium > Gossypium rotundifolium. The sequence goes on along the minus strand of CP106727.1, from coordinate 30,991,823 downwards.
TAAAAGTGACACTAGCACCAATGGGATCTTCAAAAAGAGCTTGTCTCGGCAGGATCACCAACGAGGTAAAAACTAGGTGAGTTTTTTCCATTCTGCTGCCAATTCCTCCCAAGCTATTCCAGAGGGAAAATGGACGTTAAAATCCAGATGATTACTAGTTAGCTCACTAAGAGCATCAAAATTTACTCTTCCAGCATCAAAAGGGCGGCCAATTATTGAGCATGTAACAAAAAAGTAGCCTTCAAATTTGGCAAGTATTATTGTAGACTTTGCATGGTTTCCTTCTTGTACTTCTCCATAGTCTCCTCGTGGCTCTTCGTTAAGTTAGCCATAGCATTTTATATTCTTCATCCATTTTCTTAAGCCAGCTTTTAATGCTAGTTTATCTACTCACTCACCAGCAATCTCTCCATGTAATTTCTCAACATCTTTCTCAACAACGACAATACATTCTCTTAGCCTTCGATTTTATTCTAACAGTCTCTTATTCTCTTCAACCAAAGTAGCATAATATTCGCGTGCCTGTGTCGGTGCTTCCATAGTGGACTGATATATATTTTCATTCTCCTTTTTTCTAATTTCTGCCTTGTTCATGCCTTCAACAAGCCCCAGGCTAGCCACACATGCTTCATTCAACATCACTTGTAAGAAGACTGCCAACTTTTGTAGTGAAGGCTTCCTTGTTTCACTGGATGGCTTACCTGATTCATTTGGAAAAAAAAAGCCCTTTTGTTTCTTTGGACAAGAGATTATTTCATTGCTTCATCATTTCATCAGGGCTGAAGGGAAACTTCTTTGCGCTAAGTTGCTCACACCAAAGAAACAAAATCCCTGATTAACCACCAGAAGTATGGAATTTCACAAAGCCATTATTGGGCCATGAGTGATAATGACCCGAAAACCATCATCATTAATTGGCCTTGGTGGTGGTGGGAGTTAATGAGAGAAATCATAGGAGTTATAGAAGGAGCTACGGTAATAAGAGCAGGGATTAACAAATGCTTCAAGATGATCCCCCTCTTTTTTTTCGACGATGCTCTTCTCTAGGGCTACTTTCGTCTTCACTACTTAAAACTATGTTGGTAGCCCCTGCAATAGTTTTTCGTCTCTTCCTCCCAAAATTGGTACCAAATTGATTAATTAATGTCCTGACGTCAAAAATTTGAAAAGATTTTAAAATACGATCCTTTTTGTTAGGGAAAACTTGAAGAAATTAGGCCTGATATCGATACCTGCTTATTTCGAAGGAACAAAGTATCATACCCAGTGAGTTAGGATACAACCTTTCGTGTCCTTGAAAATATGCTTATCTTTCGACATTCAGTACTCGTACATTTAAACTTAAGAAGGATACTACATTATTTGGGTCAAACAAAAAATCGAAGCCCAGTAAGTTAGGGCACTATTTCTCAAGATTCCTGAATACGGAATATTGCCTTTATTCTTTTGAAATTCATATCTCAAGATGAAAAATATCACACCCAATAAGTTAGGGCGCAATGTCTCAAATTCCTAAGAATAAGTTTTTTATTTGAAATATTGTCCATTTGAATTTAAGAGAAAAAGGGGTACTCGGTTGTTAGGTTTCAACGAGGAAAACCGGAACCCAGTAAGTTAGGGCACGATTTCCTCGAAACCCCTAAACACGAGTATTGCCTTGCTTTAAAAACTTTGAGTAAAATGATTCTAAAACTTAAAGATGTTAAAACATGACTTCTTAGCTTAATAAAATGCGATGGAATAATGACATATGACGTAGAGTAATTGTTTACAAATGAAATACAATGCTATTGAATCTCAAACAACAAATAAATATAAAATGAGAATTAAAACACACATAATGGCAATAATTATCAAACATTGGATCAATGATAAGCAAAATAATAAGAATAATAAAATATGTACACCAACAATATTACCAAAATCAATAGAATAATTTTAATACTAATTATGCAATTCTTTAAAACAAGAAACATAAAAATATTTGAAGTTAAACATTTATATAATAAATAAAAAAATATTCGAATGATATATAAAAGTAATTGGAGTAAATAAATACATAATTTTAAAATAAGATCTTTAAATGAGCAATTATATTTATATAAAATAAAATATATACATAGATGAATTTAAAAGAAAAACATGCATAAAAAATATGAAATTAATAATAGATACAATTATAACAATAATAATGTCACAAGTAGTAATAATAATAATAATATTTAAATGATAAAAATGTAGCAAAAATAATTAAAGAAAATAAAAAATAAGAAAAAAAGGACTAAATTAAAATGAAAGCAGGAATTTGGGGCAAAAATTGAAAATGAAAGAGAATCAAAGGACTCAAATGAAATGCGCGTAAACGATCAGGGATTGAACTAGCAATTATTTCTGATCGTGAAAACGTTGCGTTTAAGAGGACTAAATTGAAAATGTAGCAAACATTAAAGGCCAAATTAAAATAAAATAAAACTAGATTAAAAGGAAATAAAATGTGAAAGGGCCGAAAGAGTAAATATCCTATTCAAACAAAACGCGCGGATCCTTCCCCTAGGTCGGGTCAGTGCGCGGGTTGAAGCTATGAAATGACGTCGTTTCGGGTTTAAACGACCCACGCCGAAACGACGTCGTACGAGTCGGCTTTAAATAGCAAAATCAGTTTTTAAAAAAAAAAATTTTACATTGTTTCATAAAAAAAAAACGCTCTGAAAACCTAGCTCTAGCCCTATTTTCTTTTTCCTTAGTCGAAACCAGATCCCCTCTCAGTCGCCTTCGAAACTCTCTGCTAGCCCGACGGTTGAACTCCCTGGCGTTCCGTCATACCACCATTGTATTCGGTGGTCGAGGTTGCGCAGAGAGGAGCCTTTGATGCTCCGTTTTCGAACCCGACTACGACGAAAGAATGGGCTCTTCGATGCGGCGTAGGTGGGTTCAAGTAACGTTTTTCTTTTCTTTTTTTTTTGTTATTCGTTTACAAAGATTCAAAAATAAAGAAAATAGAATGACAGTAGATAATATTGGAAAATAAAAAGGAAATCAACCTTTAAATTTTTGCTTTCGATCTCTTTTTTTGATTTCGTGTATTCTCTGTATTAAAAAAATCGTAAAAAGACCCCTACAACTGTTTCTCTTCCATTTTTATAACCGAATTCAAAAATTAAAAATTGAAATAAAAAATACAATTGTTTTTCTTGCTGCGTTGGTCTTTGTTTGTTTTCGTAGGTACAAGGCCACGTACGGAGGCGTGGACATGGCATGTACGGAGGCTGTGCGCTGGCGTGGAGGAGCGGGCAGTGAAGGCTCACACGTAGAGGCACACGCGCAGCGTTGGAAGCCTCTGGAATTCTCTAGGGTTTTTGAAACCTTCAAAATTTTGGGCCATTTGGCATTGGGCTTGCTCTGTTATTGCGCCATTTGGGTTTTGCAAATTTGGGCTCTGTTGGGTTTTGATTGGGTTTTATTTGTGTTTGTGTTTTAATGGTTTTAGGCCTACTGTAATTTAATGGACTCTGGACTTTATTATAATAATAATTTTTTTGGGTTTTTTAATTTGGTTTTGTTTTGGCTAATGTTTTGTTTGGATAATGGGTCCGGGCAAATTTTGGGCCCTACAGCTGCCCCTCTTTGCTCATTGTCATGTAACGGGAATGAAGCAAAGACTTTAAAGAGGGTCAAATTTTCCTAGTCTTGTAAGATCTTGACTTCTTGGCACTTCTTTTCTTCAAGTAGCTTTATTCTATCCCACTGCATCTTCAAGGGCATAGGAACTAGCGCTTCAATCTACTCTAATGTAATTTCAGGGAGAAGAGATTTGTAGCTTTGATCTTCTCCACTGGAACTTTGAAGAGATGAGAATTCAGAGAGAAGAGATTCGTAGCTTTGATCTTCCTACTGAAACTTCTCAAAAATGAAAGTTGATCCTCAATACACTCAGGGAGAGGGATTTGTAGCTTCGACCTACTCCACTAGGACTTCAAGGTGATAAGAATTCAGAGAGAAGAGATTTGTAACTTCAATCTTCTTATTGAAACTTCTTGAAATAAAGTTGAATCCTCGTTGTAAACTCAAGGAGACGGGATTTGTAATTTCAATCTATTCCGCTGGGACTTCAAGGTGATAAGAATTCAGAGAGAAGAGATTTGTAACTTCAATCTTCTTACTAAAACTTCTCGGAAATAAAGTTGGATCCTCGTTGTAAACTCAAGGAGACGGGATTTATAATTTCAACCTACTCCACTAGAACTTCGAGAAGATTGAAATTCAGAGAGAAGAGATTCGTAGTTTCAATCTTTTCTACTGAAACTTTAAAGAAATAAGGATTGATCCTCATTGTAAACTCAGGGAAGAGGGATTCGTAGCCTCAACCTACTCTACTGGAACTTCGAGGAAATAGAAATTCAAAGAGAAGAGATTTGTAGTTTCAATCTTCTTTGCTGAAACTTCAAAGAAATGCGACTTGTATGGCTTCGATCTATCCCTGCAACTTTAGGACTGTCAGATCTGCTATCTTCAATCTGCTTCACTCAGGAAGGCAAGATATTCAAATTCACCGATGTTGCGACAACGTCTTCTAGGGGACCTATCTTGTAAAATCAGTTTTGTGTTTATGCTTATGCGAAATGGTTAGAATGCAATGATTAGAATGAATCTAATGCTTCTAACTAAATGTATTATGGATGACATTTGTATGAATGTAGAATATCATGAGAATGGTCTTTTTACAAAGATTAGGATGCAATGATTGGAATGAATCAAATGCCCCTAAATAGATGTGTCTTATGGATGACATTTGTATGAATGTAGAATGTCATGAGAATGATTTCTTACAAAGATTAGGATGCAATGATCGGAATGAATCAAATGCCCCCTAAATAAATGTGTCCTATGGATGACATTTGTTGAATGCAGAATGTCATGAGAATGATTCCTTACAAAGATTAGGATGCAATGATCAGAATGAATCGAATGCTCCTAAATGTGTTTTGCATGAATGCAGAATTTCATGAGAATGATCCCTGCTTAAGGTGTCATCGTTCATTGTTCATCAGGGTAATATGCTACCCTCTTGTTCGGTGGTATTCTTGTTAGAAAACCCGAGAAAACAAATATCTTGCTCAACAGACTTGCCCCACTGTAACTTCAAGGTTCATCTCATTGTGACTTAGGGGTATAGGATCTGAATCTCTTCCCATCTATCCCACTGCGACCTTGAAATGTAGGATTTGTTTCTTCTTCAATCCATCACATTGCTATTCAAAGGTATGAGATTTGTATTATCTTCTATCTATCCCATTATAACCCAGGGGGTATAGGGCCTGTAGCTTGTTCCATCAACTGATCACTCCTCGGGTGACCCAACCAGATGTGTATATATGATGCTCGCGTGAATGCAAAATATCAATTTTTCTTCGGAGAATGATTCCCATTTTACACTCAGGTTAATGATGCCCATTTTTCGTCAGGATTGTATCACCAACTATTTTTAACAGAAAATCCAATGAGACAGCCTCAACTTAGACTCTTCCTTAATCTTGGTGAGTTTTAAAACAATAGTCCTATTTCAGTTTCTTGTATTATTCAAAGAGTTTCTAGAGTAATATGCGAAACTCATTTTATGAAAATATTATTAGTCCACTAATCATTATTTCAATGGAAAATGCCCTAAAAAGATCATAACCATGGATAAGAAGGAATTTGATTAGGAGCATAACTCGAAACAAATAAGCTAAGAAAAGATGGCAATCACAATTAAGAAAGAAATTTATTGTGAACATGTTTTGAAAAGAATAATATAATCACAAAAAATGGGTAAAACAGACACTAAGTGCCCCAGATATCGCAGCCTGAGCTTCTCTGTTCAAACTTCTTGAGGACCATTTTAAGCTCAATATGCGTTTAGGGATCCGAAGTACTTTGTCGATGCCCCAAGTCATAACATACCTCTTCATTGTTAATTCAAGCATAGCAAGACTACTGTATGCCCCCTTTGATCAAACTTTGAGCCGCCCTTTTTGAGTTTTCAACTCAAATCCCCTTTGGTCTCAAAGGGCCCTTTTTGGGTTTTCACCTTGGCCTCTCTTTTTTTTTTCTCTTCTTCTTTTTTTTGGATTCATCGGATTGGGCAGGTCCTTGTCATCTATCTCAGACAATATCCATACTTCCCCAGAATAGGCCCTCTTTGCTGCCTAAAGTCCTTCCTGATTTGGCATCCTCTTTCTTCTAAAGTCCCTTTTGCATGGGAAAAAAATCTTCTTCAAAGCCCTATCATGAAATTTTCTAGGGTGAATCATTTTTGTTGTAAGCTCGTATCACCTGACCATGAAAGATAGCTTTTAACATCAACTGATCATATTGAGATTGGATCTATTATGCCTCATCCAATTTCAGCTCTGATAGAATTTTGACTCCAATGGGCAAAACCAATGAGAAATGTGTTGCCCTCGTGACAGTCTTGGCCAAAGTTTGATAAGCATAGAGGGTAAATAGTAACTTCTGTATGCCAATCCTTACCAGTCTCAATCTTTTTATGATCTTTTATTTTTCTTTTAGTTGCCTTTGTTGTACTGTGATGTGGCAGTTGATCTTTAAACAGGCCGTAAACTTTTGACATTGTGCGTTTAAATGTGATCTTTTTGACATTTTTTTCAGTATTCTTTCTTTTTTTTTTCTTTTTATTCTGATGACTATCGACTTTGTAATATTGGCATATGAAGTGACTTTTACAATCTTAGTGAAGTAATCGACATCCACGAAAATGAATCGATGTTGGCTAGAAGCTTTTGATGAGACTGGCTTGGTAACATCCATGCCCCATATATAGGAAATCTTATTTCTACATTGAGCTAGGCTTTGATCTTCATCTCCTTCCTTAGCTCGCGACGTAAGATCTGTTTTTCATCCAGTATTAACAAATTAGAAGATATGTTACAATTTTCGTCATCTTCAAAGTCTTGAGATCCCTTGGACCAATATTTCATTCAAAAAGGTAGTTTGTAACAACGTCGCTCATGTCATTAATATCTGGGTACCTAGGTACGAAGGCAATCCAAAGAATAAATGATTCTAAGGATAATTATTTTTATGGTATGGTTATGAAAGAATATTCTCAAACACAAAAGAATGTACAGTATGAAATGTAAAGAATAAAAAAATATTTACTTAAAGAGATGCATTTTATTGAAATAAAAATTCTAGACACGAGCCTATTTCATAAAATGACTCGTATTGCCTCTAGGCTGAAGCAATAAGTGTGTTTCGAATATTACTCTAGATTAGCCTCAAAAATACATGTCTCTTCCACAGTCCTATTGCTCAAAACACTCTCAAGCTCATTTATTTCTACATTTGGCGTGTCATCTAATTTCACAATACCCATGCCGATGAATTTTTCCACCAATTTCTTAAAAGTAAGGTAATTTTCTATCGAATGCCCCGTGACCCCCGCGTGGTACTCACACTGGGCATTTGGGTCATACCATTTTGGATATGGAGGTTGCATCAGTTTCAGGTAGTGAGTAGCCATCTCATGTGCATCAAATAGGCTTTGATACAACTCCCTATATGTCATCAGAATTGGTGTAAACTGGAGTTGCTTTGCACTGGATTCTCGTCTTGATAAGCCCTGATGACCAGTTGCCACAACCCTTGACCTACAGTGACTCTCAAGCTGTTCACTTCATTTTCCTATTTCTCGGGGCTGATCTTTTGGCACTTTCTCCAGCATTTATCTTTCCACTCTTTATGGCATTCTCAATCATTTCTCCAGTCATTACAATGTCTAAGAAGCTTTTGTAGTGCTCCTTAGCATGTGAGTGATAAACGGGGCCTTCAGTGTATTAATAAAGAGCATTGTGGTCTCTTTTTCTAAAAATGGTGGTTGGACTTGGATGGCAACCTCTCGTCACCGCTGCGCATACTGTCTAAAACTTTCATTTGCCCTTTTCTCTATGTTTTGAAGAGTAATTCTGTCGGGAGTCATGTCTTTATATGACTGTACTGTTTCATGAATGCTTGAGCTAAATCTCTCCATGAACCAATTCTAGCACGACTCAGTTGGTTATACCATTTGGCTATTCTCCTACCAAGCTATCCTGGAAGCAATGGATCAATAGTTGGTCATTATTAATGTACCCCATCATTCTTCCACAAAACATAGTAATATGAGCCTCGGGGAAACTTGTCCCATTATACTTATCAAATTTAGGCATTTTGAACTTGTATGGGAGCACCAAGTTAGGGACTAAGCTTAAATCCTTGGCGTCAATTCCATAATAGCTATCAACACTTTCTAAAGCTTTAAACTTCTCCTCCAACCGTTTATATCTATCTTCTAGCTATCTTGGCAATTCTGCTTTTGTCCTTTCTCCTTCAGCTATTTCATCCACATTAGAGATATTAGCCGTGATTGGATTATCTCCTGAACCTAAGCTAGTTTGGGGGTTTACTGAAGCATCAACTTGGAATTGTTGAGTCCTGATCGTGACAAATGGCCTTTGTACAGCCACTTCAGGTAGTGTTTGCACGTGTGGTGGAGTAAAATCAGGGGGATATTGATGATACTCAGTGTTCCCCTCAACATTAACCATGGGGCTCTTTCTTTTATCCATAACCCCCTTCAACAGCTGTGTCATCTGAGTCATCATATTTTTCTGCCATTCCATCATTTTATCCATCATATCCTGCTGGATCTTAGTAAGTTGCTATTGCATTTGCAGCTGAAGTTTATCCTGCATCTCCCTTTGGAGTTGCTCAAGCTTCTCTAGTCTCTGATCCATATCTTTCATCTTGGTTCGGGTACCGTAGGGATGTTTGGTTTTGCCGGTGTCCAGGTTAATACTGAAATAACTTCAACCAATCAGGGTCTTCTCATGAAATCTAATGCATATGGTGTAATGTTATGAAAACAGCGTAATGCAAATGATGTAATGCACATGCATGCAATGCAAATGTATGGAATGAATGCAATGCAATCAAAACAAAAGGAAACACGTTAGTGCAAGAGAAATAAACAACATAGAACACCTGACCGGGTGACCACTAAGGTTTGGTGTGGCTCTATCTAGGGTAGGCGCCTAGGGCTGCTATATGCGACTTGGTTCTAAAGAATGGGTACCTGAACTAATATATTCCTCGATCCTCACCCATTATAGGCTCATACGGAACGGGTTCGATTCAGGGGAATACATTCCCCTATGGCTGCACGGAGATGAAAATCTCACGAAGACATAGGTACGGATGTATCCCGAGAGCGATTCACTATCCTACACGGAGGTGAAAACCTCACGAAGGAGTAGCTTCTCACTCCCACTTAAAAAGGTGTGACCCGGCGATCATGTAATATGATGTAAAAATATTTTACAAGACTCGAACCATAACAATCAAATGAGATGACACAAGCAAATGCAAATAAAAGGATCGTAATTTTTCAAATCAAATTTTCAATTTTCGACAAAAGGATAGAAATTAATCAATTTTACGGCTTGACTCTCTTTTGTTTCCCAGTGGAGTCGCCAAGCTGTCGAAACCATTTTTTTATCGATGTTTTGAAAAACGAGAATCGAATTTAAAAATATGGAAATGGAGTCGCCACCGATCTTTTATTTAAGATGTGATTGGATCACCTTGAGATGAATTATTTTAATAAAACATTTTTATTAAAACAATAATTTTGGCTTACGAAATCTAAGAAAATAGGTTCGGGAGTCAGTTACGCATGAGGAAGGATTAGCACCCTCACAGCGCCCAAAATTGGTACCAAATTGATTAATTAATGTCCTGACGTCGAAAATTTGAAAAGATTTTAAAATACAATCCTTTTTGTTAGGGAAAACTTGAAGAAATTAGGCTTGATGACGAGACCTGCTTATTTCGAAGGAACAAAGTATCATACCCAGTGAGTTAGGATACAATATTTCGTGTCCTCGAAAATATGCTTATCTTTCGACATTCAGTACTCGCGCATTTAAACTTAAGAAGGATACTCCATTATTTGGGTCAAATAAAAATCGAAGCCTAGTAAGTTAAGGCACTATTTCTCAAGATTCTCGAATATGGAATATTGCCTTTATTCTTTTGAAATTCTTATCTCGAGATGATAAAATATCACACCCAGCAAGTTAGGGCGCAATGTCTCAAATTCCCGAGAATAAGTTTTTTATTTGATATATTGTGCATTTGAATTTAAGAGAAAAAGGGGTACTCGGTTGCTAGGTTTCAACGAGGAAAACCAGAACCCAGTAAGTTAGGGCACGATTTCCTCAAAACCCCCAAATACGAGCATTGCCTTGCTTTAAAAACTTTGAGTAAAATGATTCTAAAACTTAAAGATGTTAAAACATGACTTCTTGCTTAATAAAATGCGATGGAATAATGACATACGATGTAGAGTAATTGTTTACAAATGAAATACAATGCTATTGAATCTCAAACAACAAATAAATATAAAACGAGAATTAAAACACACATAATGGCAATAATTATCAAACATTGGATCAATGATAAGCACAATAATAAGAATAATAAAATACATACACCAACAATATTACCAAAATCAATAGAATAATTTTAATACTAATTATGCAATTCTTTAAAACAAGAAACATAAAAATATTTGAAGTTAAACATTTATATAATAAATAAAAAATATACAAATGATATATAAAAGTAATTGGAGTAAATAAATACATAATTTTAAAACAAGATCTTTAAATGAGCAATTATATTTATATAAAATAAAATATATACATAGATGAATTTAAAAGAAAATACATGCATAAATAATATGAAATTAATAATAGATACAATTATAACAATAATAATGTCACAAGTAGTAATAATAATAATATTTAAATGATAAAAATGTAGCAAAAATAATTAAAGAAAATAAAAAATAAGAAAAAAAGTACTAAATTAAAATGAAAGCAGGAATCTGGGGCAAAAATTGAAAATGAAAGAGAATCAAAGGACTCAAATGAAATGCACGCAAACTATCAGGGATTGAACTAGCAATTATTCCCGATCGCGAAATCGTTGCATTTAAGAGGACTGAATTGAAAACGTAACAAACATCAAAGGCCAAATTAAAATAAAATAAAACTTGATTAAAAGGAAATAAAATGCGAAAGTGCCGAAAGAGTAAATATTCCATTCAAACAAAATCGCGCTCCTTCCCCAGGTCGGTCAAGTCTGGCGGTTGAGGCTACAAAACGACGCCATTTCGAGTTTAAACGATCCATCTGAAACGACATCGCATTTAGTCGGCTTTAAATAGCAAAATCAGTTTTTTTTTTTAAAAAAACATTTTTACATTGTTTCATAAAAACAAAAAACAAAAAAACGCTCTGAAAACCTAGCCCTAGCCCTATTTTCATTTTCGTTAGCCGAAACCAGATCCCCTCTCTCAGTCGCCTTCGAAACCCTCTGCTAGCCCGACGGTTGAACTCCCTGGCGTTCCGTCGCACCACCATCGTATTCGGTGGTCGAGGTCGCACAGAGAGGAGCCTTTGATGCTCCGTTTTTGAACCCGACTACGACGATGGAATGGGCTCTCCGGCACGGCGTAGGTGGGTTCAAGTAACGTTTTTTTTTTTTTTTTTGTTATTCGTTTACAAAGATTCGAAAATAAAGAAAATAGAACGACAGTAGATAATAATGGAAAATAAAAAGGAAATCAACCTTTAAATTTTTGCTTTTGATCTCTTTTTTTGATTTCGTGTATTCTCTGTATTAAAAAAATCGTAAAAAAGGACCCCCTACAACTGTTTCTCTTCCGTTCTTATAACCGAGTTTAGAAATTAGAAATCGAAATAAAAAATACAATTGTTTTTCTTGCTGCGTTGGTCTTTGTTTGTTTTCGCAGGTATAAGGCTGCATATGGAGGCGTGGACGTGGCACGTACGGAGGCTATGCGCTGGCGTGGAGGAGCAGGCAGTGAAGGCTTGCGCGTGGTGACGCGCGGCGTTGGAAGCCTCTGGAATTCTCTAGGATTTTTGAAACCTTCAAAATTTTGGGCCATTTGGCATTAGACTTGCTTATTAGGCCATTCGGGTTTTGCAAATTTGGGCTCTATTGGGTTTTGATTGGGTTTTATTTGTGTTTGTGTTTTAATGATTTTAGGCCTTCTATAATTTAATGGACTCTAGACTTTATTATAATAATAATTTTTTTGGGTTTTTTAATTTGGTTTTATTTTGGCTAATGTTTTATTTGGCTAATGGGCCCAGGCAAATTTTGGGCCCTACACTTAGACTCACCTTTCTTTCCCAATAGTATAAGAGCCAATTCATCAGTTGCCTCGTGAGGCCACGTGAACTATGCAGGAAGAACCCTGATGGTGTCTGCCCCATTATCCGCGTCAACTTGTCTCCATCCATTAGGGCTTAAACTCAAAAGGCAGTACCGAAAAATATTTTACGGTCAATATTTCTTTTTAATCTGGCACGTAGCCTTGGCAAAGCCTGTAAAATTGTCCCCAGCGTACTTCTAATTTAATGTCTCACTTTCTCAAGTATATATCTTTGTTAGGCGGTGACCACTCAGTGGGGAAACCAAAGCCATTATTAAGCTTGTATGTGACTCAAATAAATTTGCAGCGATTAAGGCGAAGATTAGAGCATTTGTTGTTGATAATAGTCTTCACATCTTTGCGAAGAAGGAAGTAAAAGAAACCATTCGAACCCCTTCGGTTATAGGCTTCCAGTTGGTATATCCTTTAAAATACGACAATCTAAGAGACTTCATCGCGCCAGCCACATTCGATAAAGTACGCTAAACCAACCACCAAGAAAAGTTAAACAGTTGGCAAGGAGCTATCTTATAATCATCAAGAAGATGACAAATGAAAGGATAAAGGAGTAAATGAAATCCTGCTTCCAACACATGTAGGGGAAGTAAAAAGCAATCATTACTAGTGTCACTCAAACAGTGCGATCCTTCAAGAATAGAAAAATCATAAGCAAAGTTCAAAATTTTAATTCCTCGCGTGGCCAAAACTCGATGCATTTATTCTTCCTTTGTGGTACAAACATAAGCTTTGGTCTCTACAACATTTCTTGCCTCCCAGTATCGTGAAGGATCACCAAAAATAACACGACAACTACCTTTAGTTCTAGCTATATTTTATTGATGAAACAGAAAGAAAAGCTAACAATACGGTGAGAATTTTAGAAAGACTACCTCTAAACTATTCTTCTCAACTACGATTCCTATTCAAATATATTTTTTAAATTTGGACAGTATAATTTTTATGGCTCTCTTAACCTCCTTTTAAAAGAAAATTTTCCTCACTTTTCAACAATTCAAATGCTTAGGAATGAGAGAGCAATTAACTATAAATAGCTATATTTTTCTCTACACGTGGCGAGCTATATGACGTACGATGAAATATTAAACGTGCTCAGTAAGTTTTGTTTATGTCACTTCTATTCTAACCAAATCAAATTCCAACTAGAGTCACTTTATGACTCTTTCAAACCAGATGGGGGAAAATTGTTAGGATAGTTACCATTGTTGGCCCAAAAACCCGAATGGGTTTATGCCAAATCCTATTGAGCTCGCAGATCGAATTTGTAGGTTGAGCTCGTAGATCAAGCTTGCTCTCCTGCGAAGTTACACGTGCATGAGATCATATAAACATATATTAGGTCTAAAGTAGGATACGTGTCTATATGTATGAAGCCTACCTAAGATGTCATATTAATGAAAAGTACCCATATCATATAAATATACAAACACCACCATCTCTCTCCCTCCAAATTCATTTCATTATTTTCCAAAATTTAATCAATGCACCGCAGTTACTACTTCCTTCTGCCACTATCGTTCATTGACCACCAACCAAAAATTCTCCAAGAGCTTTGCCTTGATGTCTTCTTCCATATTTTCCATTTTGTTTTTCCTAAAAATCCTTTAGAACTAAAAATTTCACAATCAAAATTTTATTTTTATAGCTATTTTAGTTATCAAAAGCTAAAAGATGTGTTGAAACCCATTGGAAAGTTGAAACCCAAAAACTTTTTTCTCTTTGAAACCCAATTTTATCTGTATAAAGTCTGAGTTTGAAATCCATGAGAGAATAAACAATATTAAAAAAAAAAAAACCAAAGCTTGGAATTCAAACTGGTTACAACCCCCGTAAAATTAAACTCTTCCTTACACATCTTATTGATTATAATGAAAGCATCTTTTTCTAAGATGACATTTTGATGTCTCAAATCTACTGCAATCTTCAAAGCATGGAGACATGCAATGGTTTCAATCAGCATATGAGTAGAGAACAAAAAGAAGAAAAGTTTTTATTCATTATAATGAAAGCATCTTCTTCTAATATGACATTTTGATGACCCAAATCTACTGCAATCTTCAAAGTATGGAGATATGCAATGGTTTCAATCACCATATGACTAGAGAACTAAAAAAAGAAAAGTTATGTTGAGATGGGTAGAGAAAAAGAGGACGTGAGATGAGTAGAAAATGAAAAAAAAGAATTTGGTATATTTCTAGAACCATTCAATAGCGCTATTCATTGGGGTGACACTAAATTGCCATTTGTTTTTATGGAATTAGCCTGTAATGTTTTTTTAATGGAATAAGCTTTACAGTAAATCAAACAATTGAATAACTTTGCTGTGTTGAATAAGATATGAAAGGTATGCCATTCATGTGAACCAAAAATAGTCTTAGTTGTTATTTAAAACTTATATTAGCTTTTAGATTCTTTTGGCTACATCAATCGGTCACACTGATAAATTTTACCTAATGCCATCAGTACTCATAGGTTGACTACTTATTGGTGCTTAAAATTAGTATCTTCAATTTCTATTTTTTAAGTGGTTACCGTCAATCCTGTGAATTTAATCTTTGAAATACTCTCCCAACAAGTATTTCATTATTAATTTATTACTTAATCGACAACTGTATACTTGTTTTAAAAGAGACTTCAAAATTATTTTATTTTATAACAATGTACAGAAACTCCACTCTATTGGGTTTGAGAGGGCATAAATGTTTAGCGTACACTTAAAAGGAAAAACTGTTCAACAAAAGAAAACATACCTACTATAATATTTACTCAGTACATTTACTTCTCATTCTGTTGCTACAGTTACAAACCAAACTAAACCAATTTCCAAATACGACAGTTTGTAATTTAGAACAGTAAAGTTCTTACATATTAAATATGAACGGAGAATGCAAAGTAACTCCAATGTCCGCAGTTCGGATTTTCCTGTAATGTTGTGATAAGACGAATGGCTAGAATCAATTGTCAAAATCCAACAAAATAGATATGTTGATTCAAATTCTTCATGCTATAACCCTCCCCTTTACCAGATTCTACCATTTCCTTCAGATTTGCAAAATAATCATATTTTTGGAGGCCAAGCAATAAGTCATCGATCTTTGTAAGAAAGATTGGATAGGCAGGCACATAAGAACCACATAAAACTATAAAAGCATATTACAACCCGATATAATGAATTCTTGAAAATGTTAATGAAGAGAAAGATGTTGGGAAGGACAAGTTTTGGCATTGCCGTAGGCAAGACAATTACAAGGCATATGATGCTACAACTACAAAAAATTGACCGCTTTAAGACAGCCAAACAAATGGGAGGGAATGTGTATATAATGTTGTGCCTTCACCAGATATAATGGTTTATGAGAAGAGAAGCCAGGTGATTGAAACCAATCCCAAGAAAAAAAAAAATTCTATAATACAAATTAACCATTATGTATAGCTTCAGCGTTAAGTACTTACCAGTTACAGTTCATCATGTTTTCTGACTGCTTCATCTGCAAAAGCCCAAATATGGAACGAAAAAAGTAAAGACAGAAAGAAGTCAAGACTGACACTAACTTATATTTGTTACTCCGTATTACATATCATTATATGCTTGATATTAGCCTATCTCAGTTATAAATCATGGATCTGGCAAGTAAATTGACCAGAAAAGGGGAGCAACTGGACGAGAGCTAACCTGAAGGTGCCTCTTTGAAGAAAAATGCAATCTCCCTTTCAGCTGATTGATGGGAATCAGAACCATGTATACAGTTCTTTTCTAAATCTATCCCGCACATTGCTCTAATGCTGGACACAAAAGAAACAGCCAACAAAATGACAGATTACTTGGGGGGTCAAGTTACCATAAATTTAAATTTCGTCTAGGATGAAGATCTCCTTCAAAGTTGGCAAGGACCAAAATCTTGTTAGGTAACGGGAGGACAACTATTCTTTGTCAAATAAAGTAGATGACACAAGAAAATCATTAGACAATACCAGTATAATGACAAAGCACAACCAATAAGTGTTAGGTGCATTGCATTCCCAGGGAAAGAATTCAAGTTCCAATTCTGAAGAACACATGATTGAGAAGGACAGCCACAAACCATATAAGGATTAATCTTCTTGAACCATAAAATGGACAAAGCATAAGATGAAGAAACATGTATAACCTATGAGGATGAGTAATTTTGGCCTTGCCGGCATCAGTGGGTCCAATCAAATCTCGCCAATGAGCAACCGCATCTTCCTTCTCTAAAATCATAACTAACACCGGACCACTGTCAAACATGAATGTCAGTGAAAAACGTGAGATCGACTAGCGGGCTAACATGTTACTAAAATTTGCAGACTGGTATGATAAATAGTTATAAAAACATATTTGAAAGATGAGAGATCAACAATGGTCATCTTATTTATAAGAAGATTAAAGCATGTGCTGCATCAAGACATCTCTTGGCTCTGCAACTTGAAAAACAAAACAAATATAATACTACCAAAACATTCAAAAGAATAAAAGCAGGGTCTAATAAGACTTGAAATTCAGATAAATGAATTGAATAATCATAAAGAAAAGCATAAACATAAATATCTTCCTTTTCACATGCTCAACATTTTTACAATTTTTTGTTCTTTTTCCGTTCCATCAAAAATGAAAATGCATGGAGAATTTACAATCAGAAAGTGTATGACACCGTCAACATATATAATAAAAGCATGACTGGTTCTGTCTATGAATTAACAACATTAAGTGAAAACAAATGCAGAAATTTTGCAAATCCAAGTAATTCAAAAACAGCATTGAGATTTGAAGTAACACTATTGAATCAAGACAAAAAAGAAAGAAAAAATAATAACCTAGTCATGTATCTGATAAGATCAGTAAAGAAGATCTTGGAAGAGTGCTCGGCATAAAAATTAGCCGCATCTTGTTCATCAAGTTGAATCACCATTTCCTTACTGATTTCGAAACCTGATTCCAGAATAACTTGTTTTATTCTGTTAGTATAGTTACCAGATAATCCATCTGGCTTTATTATGCCTAAAGTTCTCTCCTTTTCACCTCTTCCAGTACTTGAATAACATCTACGGTATTAGTTTCAAATACAGGTTTAGAAGAATCCAAAAAAAAAATAGCAGATATGCGGCAAAATTACTCCAAAATTAAATATAGAAGATGTACCTCAAGACTATTATTAACATCGAAAAGAAGAAAAATCTGGTCAGAAATTGAGTCATTTGCAGATAAAACCTGTGAAACAGAAAATAGAGGAAAATCTAATTAAAATGATTTTAACAAATAACAGATAAATATAATAATTTCGAGAAATGATATCCATTTTCTAGATCAATTAATGTGTTTTCTTCTAAAGGGGACTTACCAGAAGCTTATGTTCTTTTTCTCTCTACCAAGAAGAGGAGCGGGAAAATGAAAAAGAAAGAAAGGTGTAAGAGACTTTGGTGTGAAATTAAATTCGAAAAAATATTGGTCCGAAGAAGTTCAGATGCGATTAATCTCATTTATAGCTGTTTAACCGTCGAGGTCACCGTTTACAGAAATAATAACGATTTTGATTTCTCGTAAATGACAATGTCTTTTCTCTGAAAATTTTGGTGCTGAAAAATCCATTGCGGAGAAGTTAATTCCTAAAAAAAGTTCGATTCAGAGAAGAAGATAGGGATTTGAATAATGGCATGATGATCTATTTGGCTTCAGAGCAGCTTAAGTCGTGGAGAGATAAACTTATCGACCAATCCTCGAAGGATGCCTCTAATTGATTGGAAGGAAAAGAAGATTTTGATATCCTGGACGGAGACATTCAGAAATCATTTGTGAATCGAGTGCTTTCTATAACTTTTTCGGATAGGATTCATCAATTCTCATTCAAGGTTTGGAGCATGCCGTGATTTTAAAATTGTTTGTTCATAATATTGGGTTTTCAGTTTACAAAATAAATTATATAATCCGTGGAGACCTTCAGCGACCCTATATTTGATGGATATTGAAAATAGATATTTTCTAGTTAAATTTTAAAATAAGTTGGATTGTGAAAAGGTCCTTGGATAATTTTTATCAATACTTGAAGGTTCAGCTGGGACGTTAATTTTTGACCCTACACAGGCTTATCCAAGAGTTGTGATGGATTTTCTGGCTTACTCGGTTACTTGGAAATGGTTAGAAAAGTGGTCAAGTTGGATATGAACACTGATAGCAGAGCTAGGGGACATTTTGCTAGAATGGCTGTTTACGTTGATTTGGGTAAGCCTTTGGTTTCCCAAATCTTGATCAATGGTACAAAACAGAATGTGGAATATGAATCTTTATCTACAATTTGTTTTCATTGCGAGCGATATGGTCATGTGGAAAGCTCTTGCACCTTTAGGAATTCTGGTTCCACCAGTAAGAAGAATGTTGATCCGCATGAAGAGACATCGAAGGTTCGAAACACGATCATGGACAGTTTGGGGAAGGATGAAAATTACGGGCCGTGGATGATCGTTGAAAGGAAATCAAGGCGGAAATTTAGAGAGAATGTGAGAGGTAGGGGAATTTCTAAGAAACGCAACAAAATTTTTCATGGGAACAACACTCGATTCAAAATCGTTGGATCCCAACGGGTGTCACTGAAGGAATCAATGGAACAAATTGCTGAGAGCTTATCAGCCTTTTCCAATGCCAATTTAGACTCTGTGTTGTCCAATAAATTGGATGGGCATAATGAGGGAGGTAATCTCCCTGGGCAGTAAGGTTTTATTTCTTTAAGTTTCTTTTGGTTTTAAATGTTTTATTTCTTGAACTTTGGGATTTGTTATATTTTATTTTGTTTAGTTTTTAATCATTTTATTATGGTATTAAATCTAAAAAATTTTACATGGAATTATCAAGGGTTTGTTAGCAGGAATTTTATTCGTGCCTTTCGGGAGTATTATGAGGAACACAGGCCGGATATTGTTTGCTTGGTTGAACAGAGGGTGAATGGTAAAAAGGCCAATGTTATTATTGAGAAATTGGGTTTTAATTACTCGCATCGGGTTGATGTCGTGGGTTTTTCAGGTGGTATCTGGGTGGGGTGGAAGGATTTTATTCAAATTAAAATAATTCGAAACCATCAACAAATTATTTTTTTACGTGTTGATAATTTTATTCTCAATAAATCTTTTATCATTTTTTTTTTTTGTGTATGGTAGTTTAGATAGATCAAAACGGAAGCTCCTTTGGGAAGGATTACAATCTGTCACCCAAAATAATTCTATTCCTTGGCTAATTATGGGAGATTTTAATGTCATTCTATCTCCTGTTGATAAGAAGAGCCCTTCTACCGTAGGTAAGCAATGTGATCTATTTGGTAATTTTGTTGATTCTTGTGAGTTGCAGGATTTGGGGTATAGTGGACCTCCTTTCACTTGGCAACAAGGTGGTACTTTAGTCAGACTGGATCGAGTTTTAGCAAATGGCGCTTGGATGACTACTTTTCCGCAATGTTTAGTACACCATCTCACTCGCATCAAGTCGGATCATCGGCCTCTCTTACTGTTTACTAGACCGGATCTTAGCATTCCTAAAGGTAGACATTTCAGATTTTTAGCAGTATGGACGAAGCATAATGATTTTCCCAATTTTGTCAGAGATAAGTGGAATTTTGCAGGTAATGTGGTTGATTCCTTAAATAACTTTACTTTTTCTATTAAAGATTGGAACAGGAATGTGTATGGTTTTTTGGGTAATAAGCGAAACCTCATGAGATCACTCAACAATATTCAAAAGGCTTTAGAACATTCTACCTCTACTCATTTAGCTAAAAAAGATATGGAAGTTCGGGATGAGTTGGAAAACGTCCTTGACCATGAGGATTTACTTTGGAGACAAAAGGCTCGATATGATTCGATGCAATTGGGGGATCGAATACCAATTTTTTTCATAGTCGTAGAGGTTAAGAGAAGGAAATTGATGATGATTCACTTAACTAACTAAAATCACGACAAAGGCAAGCACACCTATCGAATAACAGTATAGTTATGGTGAGTCGAGAATATCGTATCCACGAGGACTAAAAGTACTAGTAATTACTATCTTTTTATTATCTAGCCGATAAATTGAATGAGTTTTTTTTAATCTAAAAAATTATCTAAACTAATTATTAAGACGCCACAGAGAATTAAGTAAGAAAATATTTGAATAAACCAATGAGAGAGACAATACCCAGGAAAGACTCCACCTAGACTTCACTTATTATTCTGAATTTGAATTAAACGATTTATTCACTTGCCTTGGTCTGTAAAAAATCCCTAAATTATATTAATATCTCTTTCGAGAGTAAAAATAATTGACTCTAGGTTGATTAATTGAAATCTCTTTCTAATTAAAACCCCTATTGTCCCATTAACTCGATCTATGGATTCCCCTATTAGATTTGATTCTAATCCGGCAGATTTATGTCATCCTATTTCTAGGATTGCATGCAACTCCACTCAATTATGCTAGATCTACTCTTAAATAGGGAGCTTTGCTCCACTGAATTAAGCACATCAATCATGAATTAATATCCTGAAAACATTAAAACATGGAATAAGTACACATTATTTATTATGTAATTTAGAAATTAAATAACAAAATCCATCATAGGTTTCATCTTCCCTAGGTAACTAGGAAATTTAGTTCATACTTTGAAAGGAAAACATCTTAAAATTAGGAAAACAACAAAACATAAGGAAATCCAAAAACTTCTAGAGAAGTTGGCTAGAGATCTTCAATCTTGAAGGAGATCTTACTTCTGAGTTGATTTTGATGGTGTTTTTCAAGTAATTTCTTCGTCCTTCTCTGCGTGCTCCCCTAGGTCTTCTTCTATTGTGTATTTATAAACTTTAGAATGCTCAGAAACCCTAAAAATTAGCTTTTTTACGTGTTAGGGAAATAGGGTTTTAAATCGACACGAGTTGGTACATGGGCATGTGGCCAACCCATGTTGAAATGCCCAAGCCGTGTGGTTCCTGAATAAAGCTTTTTTTGTCCTATTTTGGCCCGTTTTTCTCTCTTTTCACTTCCCTATACTCACCTAAGTATAGAA
Source organism: Gossypium rotundifolium (assembly GCA_025506655.1). Classification (NCBI taxonomy): domain Eukaryota; kingdom Viridiplantae; phylum Streptophyta; class Magnoliopsida; order Malvales; family Malvaceae; genus Gossypium; species Gossypium rotundifolium. Next base: position 30,970,481 of record CP106727.1, on the reverse strand, counting down.
ACATAAATTTAAAGGATTAGGAGCATAATATTCACTAATTCACATAATAAATCATCCAAAAACATCCTAAGCATGGGATTAAAACATGTTACTTTTATGGTTTATATCATAACCTTATGTATTGACAATGGGGAATGGTGCTTTGACCATGACATCATAGAGAATAAGGCAGTGGAATTCTTTAGAAAACTTTATGGTGAGGCTCCCTCCGTCTTGAGAGATATTCTTATAATGCCTTCCCCTGTCTTAATCCTTTAGAGATTTCTTTTCTGGAGATAGTTATCACTAATGAGGAGATTAAAAGGGCATTGTTCGATATGGTTCCATTGAAAGCCCCTGGAAGTGATAGCTTCCATGCTCATTTCTTTCAGAGCCAGTGTGATTGTAACATCTCGGTTTAGACCCTAGTCAGAACAGTAGTTTTGAGACCACAAATCTGAGGTCGAGTAATATTTTAATATTATTTTTTATGTTTATGGTATGTGTTATGGCCTGTGTGAAATTTTTGAGTCAAGATTTTATTGATTGTGTGCTTAATTAGCAAAAAGGATTTAATCGCATAAAGTGTAAATTGCTGTGTGCTGATTGTTAAGTGCTTAATTATTGTTGTCTTTATAATGAGGAGGATTTAAGATGCAATTTGACCATAATTGAGTAAAGTGGATGGCATAGTGATAACATATATGTTTTTATATGTTAAAATTATAAGTTAAAATTTATATTATATTATAAGGTTATAATAAAAACAAAAGAAAATAGATAGTGGAATGTTCATCTTGGTTCCACCAAAATTAGAAAGAAAAGAAGAGAGAAAGCTTGTTAAATATCCGGCACTTGCACAAACAAATTAAGGTATGATTTGGTTTCAATTTTTGTTAATTTCTACATTTTTGTAATCGTTGCTTGGTGCTCTAGCTAACCCATGTTGTAATTTTGTGAATTGATGATGTTATTGTGATGAGCCATTGATGAATGCTTGAGCAATGTGCTAGTTGATAGTGAAATATGAAAACTTGGTGTTGGATTAACATAGTTTGAATTGGGATTTTTAGTGAAATTGAGCATTTTAGACTTAATTGAGAAAATGAGTAATTGAAGGATTAAATTGTGAAATAAATGAAATGTGTGGACTTGTAAGAGTATAGTGAAAATTCAGCTAGACAAGGGTACAAGAAAATTATGTGTATTTGGTGATTTAATGAATTAAGGACTAAAGTGTTGAAATGTGTAAATGTGAGGGCTATTTTGTAAAATGCCCTAAATATGTATGCGTGGATCAAATTGAATGAATTTGTGATTGAATGGATTGAATTTGAATGTGTATAGACCAAGAAAGAAGAGGTTCGGATCGAGATCGAGGCAAAGATAAAGTGCTCGATTAATCGACCGTTTTGGTATATCGATGTCCAAGGTAAGTTTGGACATAATACATGTATTTAATTATGTTTAATGTTGTGAAATGAATGGTATGAATATATTGAAATGTGAATGTTATGTGAAGGCTTGGGTTATATGGCACTAAGTGTGCGTATTTGGAAAGGTGATGAGATGATTAGCACTGTGTGTGTGAAATAATAAAAGCTTTGGCTTTGTGGTTGGCACTGTGTGTGCGATACCGATTTAAGATCGGTTTGATATGGATACATTAAGTGTGCGATGTTAATTAAGCTTCGGCTAACTATTTGGGCACTAAGTGTGCGATTGAATCGAAGAAGGGACAAAAGTTGATCGAGGGGAAATAGTGAATAGTGAGTAGCAAATGTAAATTGACAACTAATTGTTGGATAAGGTACGTTCAGAACCTATGTGGTTGATGAATCCATAAATAAGATCATGAAATGTTAAATAAGTATCTTAGCTTTGGATGGCATTATATATACCTACATAGATGTGAAATAAATCTATGTGATGATTTGTTTTGGTTTAATGTGTTATGTTTCGAACTTACTAAGATTTTGAAAGCTTACTGTGTGATTTGTTTCTCTGAAAAAATTGAGAAATTGAGTTGTATGAATAGTGAGTAACTATGTGTTGATCAAGGTATGTTTGAACCTATGTGGTTGATGATAGATTTAAGAGTTGAATGAATAGATATTTGAGTATGTGGTTGAGATTGATAATGTGCTTAGTTGTGTCATTATATATGTGATGGTTGGATAGTATAGTTAGTGAGTAACTAACTATTGGCAAAGGTAGGTATGATACCTATGTGGTTGGTGAACTTGAAAGTAAATGAATGGAATGTTATGTGAGTATTGGATAAAGTTAAACTTTTGTACCGTTGGTAAATTATACATGTAATGGTTAAATGTGTATATTGAATTGGTTTATTGAGTTAATTATTTTATAATTAGAACTTACTAAGCTTTGGAAAGCTTACTGTGTGATTTGTTTATCTAATTTTTGCAGTGTCAGCAAGGCTAGCTCAGATCTGGGGATTGTCAGCATCTCTATCACACTATCGGCAATCTATTTTGGTACTTTGGAAAGATGTGTATAGTTGAATTATGGCATGCATAGGCTACTAGATAAGATATGTCCTGAAATGTTTAATCCTTTCCATGTGAGTTGGCTTGGAAGTTGAATGATGTTGAACTTATGAATGAGTTATGGAAATGGTATATTTCATGATGGTGTGGTTGATGATAAGATGTGTTTGAAGAAAGTTTATGACATGGATTACATGATGTTTGGTATGTTCATGTTTTGATGTATAATTGTTACTTTGAATGGCTTAAACTGTGATGACAATGAGCATGAGAGTAAATGGTTTAGTTGGTGATTGGATAATGCATGAAATGATATGTTTGAATGCCTTTGAAAGCATGAATTGGTATTGTATTGATGCTTGTAGGTATGATCTTATTGTGGGATGGAAATTTGGCTTTACAAATGGCCTGTTTTGCCTACACGGTTATGGCACACGGGCGTGCCTATTGAACGTGGGTGAAAGTCAGTAGCCAGCCTGAGTGTACACGGCCTTAGTACACGGGGTGCCTGGTAGCCATGGAGCCAAGTCAGGATCGACCACGGCCATGGTACATGGGCGTGCTTGGTGGCCATGGTGTTAAGTTAGATTCGACCACATGGAAGACACATGGGTGTGTCTAGCGACCGTGGGAGACACACGGCCTGCCTACACGGGAGTGTAACCCCTGAAATTTTGAAAAGTTTTAAATTTTGAGAATTTTTGTATGTGTTCCGATTTAGTCTCGACCCCTTTCTAACACGTGTTTGAGGTCTCAAAGACCATATATATACTTGTGATTGAATATGATTGATTGATGTTTGACTTTGTGTCGAGAAATGGTAGTGAAATGTTCTGAATGTTTGGTAATGCCTTATAACCCTATTCTGGCGACGGTCTCAAGTTAGGGGTGTTACATTTTATTGGTATCAAAGCTACGGTTTAGTCGATTCTTGGACTAACGTAGCGTGTGTGAGTCTAGCTATACATGCCATATTTGAAATTGTGATAGTGTGATGAATTTGACAGATGAAAATGTGTTTTCATATAGTAATGGATCTCGATCGAGCAGTTGCTAATGATGTAGAGAGTAATGCACCTGCTCCCGCTCAAGGGACAGCCCCAGCCATATCGAGGCCAAATGAAAGTAGTGAGGGAGGAGAGGCTAAGCAAGCCTTCTTCCGTATGATGAGTGAGTGGTTTTCGGAGTTTGTTCGAACGAATTCGGCTGCTCCACAACCTCCACCCCCACAAGTACCTATTCTACCACAAGTGATAGATCCGATTCGACTGAATAAACCTCTAGTGGATAAGATTTGAAAGTACGAGGTCAAGAGTTTAGGGCCACATCCAATGATGATACTAAGAGAGCTGAGTTTTGGCTCAAGAATATAATTCGGGTATTCGATGAGATGCCATTGACTTCTGATAAATGTATAAAATGTGCTATTTCATTGTTGAGAGATGCTGTGTATAATTGGTGGAAAACCTTGATATCCATGGTTCCAAGAGAGAGAATTACCTGGGATTTCTTTCAAGTTGAGTTCAGAAAGAAGTATATCAGCCAATGGTTTATTGATCAGAAACGTAAAGAGTTCCTAGAGCTGAAATAGGGCCGCTTGTTAGTTACTGAGTATGAGCGAGAATTTGTGAGATTGAGTCGATATGCACGAGAATGTGTTTCGACTGAAGCTACTATGTGTAAACGCTTCATAGAAGGTTTGAACTAGGACATCAAGTTGTTGGTTGGGATACTTGATATAAATAAATTTGTTATGTTAGTTGAAAGAACATGCAAAGCTAAAGAGCTCAGTAAAGAAAAGAAGAAAGCCAACTCTGAAGCTCGTGATGAAAGAAAAAGATTGATGAGTAAGTCATCTTAACCTTCGAAGAAGAAATTTAGAGATGCAAGCAATCGTTTAAATGCTTCATTTGGACATCTGAGTAGAGATCGTACAAGACTAAGTGTTGGTTCAAGAAATCAAACTCCAACTGAATCAAGTGTTGATAATGCTAAGAGTAACAAACCTGAGTGCAGGCAATGTGGAAGACGACATGTGGGAGAGTGTTGGGGCAAGTACAACAATAGAGTTTGTTATAAATGTGGATCCCAATATCATTTTATTTAAGATTGTCCAAAGATGGTTGAGGAAGAAAATGTTCAGAATGTGAGATCGAGTAATGTGACTGCTAGGGGTAGACCACCCAGAAACACAAAAATGTTAGTGGGAATCAAAGAGGAACTACATATATGACAGTGAGATCAGAGGTGAGAGCACCTGCCCGAGCTTATGCTATACGTGCACGAGAGGAAGCATCATCTCCAAACATCATTACTAATACTTTTAGTTTATTTGATACTAATATGATTGCATTAATAGATCTAGGTTCAACTCATTCCTATGTGTGTGTGAATCTAGTATTGAATAAGACTCTACCTGTTGAGTTTACTTAATTTGTGGTTAAAGTATCGAACCCTTTAGACAAGTGTGTCTTAGTGGATAAGGTGTACAAGAATTGCCCATTGATGTTTCGGGATGTTTGTTTTTCGGCTAATCTGATGTTGTGACCATTCGATGAATTTGATATTATTCTGGGTATGGATTGACTCATTTTGCATAATGCTATTGTGAATTGTAAAAGAAAAATTATTGAATTGAGAAGTCAGAATGGTGAGATAGTCTGAATTAAATCCAGTGATTTGAAAGGGTTACCAACTGTTGTAACTGCGATGAAAAGTTTAAACTATGTGAGAAAGGGTTGCAAAGCCTATCTAGCATATGTGATTGATATAGAAGTGTCTGAAAAGAGAGTTAAAGAATCTGATGTGCTGAAAACTACTTTCAAAATGAGGTACGGATATTATGAATTCTTAGTGATACCTTTCGAACTAACGAATGCTCCTGCAATGTTTATGGATTTCATGACTCGAATATTCAGATCGTTTTTAGATCGCTTAGTTGTAGTGTTTATTGATGATATTCAGGTTTGTTCTTATGATGAGACACAGCATGTCGAACATTTGAGAATTGTGCTACAGACTCTACGTGAGAAGCAATTGTATGCTAAGTTTAGTAAATGTGAGTTTTGGTTGCGTGAGGTTAGTTTCTAGGACTAGAGGGATAATATAGATGGCTCGTGAAAGGCATCTCGATGATTACGACTCCGTTGATGAAGTTGTTATAAAAAAGATGTTAAAATTGAGTGGTCAGAAAAGTGTAATCAGAATTTTGAGCAGTTGAAAACGTTGTTAACAAAAGCGCTAGTGTTAGTTCAGAATGAATTGGGCAAAGAAAATTAAAGTTTACAGTGATGCATCATTGAATGGTTTGGGCTGTGTGCTGATGCAAGAAGGCAAAGTTATTGCTTATTCTTCGAGGCAGTTAAAACCACATGAAAAGAACTATCCTACGCACGACCTTGAATTAGCATCGATTGTGTTTGCATTGAAGATTTGGCGTCACTATCTATTTGGTGGGAAATGTCACATTTATATCGATCATAAGAGTTTGAAGTAATTGATGACTCAGAAAGAATTGAATTTGCAATAAGGGAGATGGTTGTTGAAAGATTATGAACTTGTGATTGATTATCATCTGGGCAAAGCTAATGTTGTTGCTGATGCCTTGAGTCAAAAGTTTTTATGTGCCTTGCGAGCTATGAGTACTCAGATAGATCTATGTGATGATGATTCAGTTTTGGCTGCCGATGTTTGTACGTCAGATTTGTATTACCCAGAAAAGTGATGATGAAATGATAGCAAAATGAGATCAATGCGATTTGAATTCAGATTCAGAATTTTAAGTTGATAGTGATGATTGTTTAAGATTTAGAGATCAGATTTGTGTTCCGATGAATTTAGAGTTGATTCAGTTAATCTTGAATGAAGCTCATAATAGTCGTTTGAATGTGCATCCGGAGAGTAAGAAAATGTATAATAATTTGAAATAGCTTTATTGGTATCATGATATGAAAAGAGACATATCTGACTATGTGTCGAAATGATTAGTTTGTCAGCAAGTTAAAGCTGAATATCAGGTCCATCTGGTTTGTTATAGACTTTGTGTCGGGATTGCCTTTGTCTCTGGGAAAGAAAGATGCAATCTGGGTGATAATTGATAGATTGACGTCAACTCATTTTATTTCGATGAGAATAAATTATTCACTTGATTGATTGGCTGAATTATATATTACTGAAATTATGAGATTTATGGAGTTGAAGAGGCTACTTGGGAGTCTGAAAATGTTATGAGAGAGCAATATCCACATTTATTTATTGGTAAGATTTTCGGGGACGAAAATCCCTAAGGGGGGAGAGTTGTAACAGCCTGGTTTAGACCCTAGTCAAAGCAGTGGTTTCGAGACCACAAACCCGAAGTCAGAGTAATATTTTAATATTATTTTCTATGTTTATGGTATGTGTTATGGCCTGTGTGAAATTTCTGAGTGAAGATTTTATTGATTGTGTGCTTAATTAGCAAAAAGGACTTAATCGCATAAAGTGTAAATTGTTGTGTACTGATTGTTAAGTGTTTAATTGTTGTTGTCTTTATAATGAGGAGGATTTAAGATGCAATTTGACCATAATTTAGTATAGTGGACAGCATAGTGATAACATATATGTTTTTATATGTTAAAATTATAAGTGAAAATTTATATTATATTATAAGGTTATAATAAAAGCAAAAGAAAATAGATAGTGGAATGTTCATCTTGGTTCCACCGAAATTAGAAAGAAAAGAAGAGAGAAAGCTTGTTAAATATTTAGCACTTGCACAAACAAATTAAGGTATGATTTGGTTTCGATTTTTGTTAATTTCTACGTTTTTGTAATCGTTGCTTCGTGCTCTAGCTAACCCATGTTGTAATTTTGTGAATTGATGATGTTATTGTGATGAGACATTGATGAATGCTTGAGCTATGTGCTAGTTGATAGTGAAATATGAAAACTTGGTGTTGGGTTAACATAGTTTGAATTGGGATTTTTAGTGAAATTGAGCATTTTAGACTTAATTGAGAAAATGAGTAATTGAAGGATTAAATTGTGAAATAAATGAAAATGTGTGGGCATGTAAGAGTATAGTGAAAATTCGCTAGACATGGGTACAAGCAAATTTTGTGTATTTGGTGATTTGATGAATTAAGGACTAAAGTGTTGAAATATGTAAATATAAGGGCTATTTTGTAAATACCCTAAATATGTATGCGTGGATCAAATTGAATGAATTTGTGATTGAATGGATTGAATTTGAATGTGTATGACCAAGAAAGGAGAGGTTCAGATCGAGATCAAGGCAAAGATAAAGTGCTCGATTAATCGACCGTTTTGGTATATCGACGTCCAAGGTAAGTTCGAACATATACGTGTATTTAGTTATGTTTAATTCTGTGAAATGAATGGTATAAATATATTGAAATGTGAATGTTATGTGAGGTCTTGAGTTATATGGCACTAAGTGTGCGTATTCGAGAAGGTGATGAGATGATAGCATTGTGTATGCGAAATAATCTAAGCTTCGCTTTGTGGTGGGCATTGTGTGTGCGATACCGATTTAAGATTGGTTTGATATGGATGCATTAAGTGTGCGATGTTAATTAAGTTTTGACTAACTATTTAGGCACTAAGTGTGCGATTGAACCGAAGAAGAGACAAAAGTTGATCGAGAGAAAATAGTGAGTATTGAGTAGCAAATGTAAATTGACAACTAAGTGTTGGATAAGGTACGTTTAGAACCTATGTGGTTGATGAATCTATAAATGAGATCATGAAATGTTAAATGAGTATATTAGCTTTGGATGGCATTATATATACCTACATAGATGTGAAATAAATCTATGTGATGATTTGTTTTGGTTTAATGTGTTATGTTACGAACTTACTAAGCTTTTGAAAGCTTATTGTGTAATTTGTTTCTCTGAAAAAATCAAGAAATTGAGTTGTATGAATGGTGAGTAACTATGTGTTGATCAAGGTATGTTTGAACCTATGTGGTTGATGATAGATTTAAGAGTTGAATGAATAGATATTTGAGTATGTGGTTAAGATTGATAATGTGCTTAGTTGTGTCATTATATATGTGATGGTTGGATAGTATAGTTAATGAATAACTAACTGTTGGCAAAGGTAGGTATGATACCTATGTGATTGGTGAAATTGAAAGTAAATGAATGGAATGCAATGTGAGTATTGGATAAAGTTGAACTTGTTTACCATTGGTAAATTATACATGTGATGGTTAAATGTGTATATTGAATTGGTTCATTGAGTTAATTATTTTATAATTTGAACTTACTAAGCTTTGGAAAGCTTACTGTGTGATTTATTTCTCTGCTTTGCAGTGTCAGGAAGGCTAGCTCGGATCCAGGGATTGTTGGCATCTCTATCACACTATCGGCAATCTATTTTGGTACTTTGGAAAGATGTGTATAGTTGAATTATGGCATGTATAGGCTAGTAGATTAGATATGTCCTGAAATGTTTAATCCTTGCCATGTGAGTTGGCTTGGAAGTTGAATGATGTTGAACTTATGAATGAGTTATGGAAATGGTATATTTTATGATGGTGTGGTTGATGATAAGATGTGTTTGAAGAAAGTTTATGACATGGATTATATGATGTTTGGTATGTTCATGTTTTGATGTATACTTGTCACTTTGAATGGCTTAAATTGTGATGACAATGAGCATGAGAGTAAATGGTTTAGTTGGCGATTGGATAATGCATGAAATGATATGTTTGAATGCCTTTGAAAGCATGAATTGGTATTGTATTGATGCTTGTAGGTATGATCTTATTTTGGGATGAAAATTTGGCCTTACAAATGGCCTGTTTTGCCTACACGGTTATGGCACACTGGCATGCCTATTGACCGTGGGTTAAAGTTAGTAGCCAGCCTGAGTGTACACAACCTTAGCACACGGGGGTGCTAGGTAGCCGTGGAGCCAAGTTAAGATCGACCACGGCAATGGTACACGGGCGTGCTTGATGGCTGTGGAGTTAAGTCAGATTCAACCACGGGGAAGACACATGGGTGTGCCTAGCGGTCGTGGGAGACACACGGCCTACCCATACGGCGTGTAACCCCTGAAATTTTGAAAAGTTTTAAATTTCTGAGAATTTTTGTATGTGTTCGGTTTAGTCTCGACCCCTTTTTAACACGTGTTTGAGGTCTTGAATACCTCAATAAGGGACTATATACTTGTGATTGAATATGATTGATTGATGTTTGACTTTGTGTCGTGAAATAGTAGTGAAATGTTTTGAATGTTTGGTAATGCCTAATAACCCTATTTCGGCGAAGGTCTCGAGTTAGGGGTGTTACAGTGATATCCTTGGAAATGATGTGTGTCAGTGGGTTAAAGATGTCTTTCTAGGAAATTGATTGAGCAGGATTTGAATAACATGTTGATTGTGCTTTTACCTAAAAAAGAGAGTCCTGAGGATTTTAGTCACTTTCGGCCTATTAGCTTTTGTTCTGTTCTTTATAAGTTGGTGATAAAAGTGATTGCATCTGGTTTAAGGTAATTTTTCCTAATTTGATCTCTCAAGAACAAGCTGGATTCATAGCTGGACGAAACATTTCTGATAACATTATATTAGCACAAGAAGTCATTCATTCTATGAGGTATAACCGGAAGGGAGGGAAGTGGATGGCTACTAAGCTGGATTTGGAGAAAGTTTATGACAGAGTTAGTTGGGATTTCAAAAGTGCCTCCTTATTAGCGGTTGGGATTACTCCTTTTTTATGTAATGTGATTATGTCAGCTATTTCTTCATCTACCATGCAAATTCTTTGGAATGGAGTGCCTACACAGAAGTTCAAACCGATTAGAGGAATCCGTCAGGGATGTCTTCTCTCGCACGATCCCTTTGTGCTATGCATGGAATGGTTGGGCCATTTTTTTCGATCTGAAATGGAAGTTAGTAATTGGGACCCAATTCGTCTTTCTCATACGGGACCTGCAGTTTCTCATCTGTTCTTTGCTGATGATTTTGTAATTTTTTGCAAAGCTTAGCTTGACGAAGCATGGTTATTGGATAGCTTCCTTTCTCAGTTTTGTGAGATTTTGGGTCATAAAATCAGTGTTAGAAAGAGTAATATTTTCTTTTCCAAGAACACTGGAGTTGATCTTCGTAATCAGATTAGTCAGCTGTTCGGATTTCAAGAAGTTCAGAATCTTGGCACTTATTTAGGTGTTCCTCTTTCGCACGATAGGGTAACCAAGAATACTCTGAACTTTTTTGTTGATAAGTCTAGGCAGAAATTGCAAAGTTAGGATGCCAAGAAGTTATCTTTTACAGGAAGATTCACCATAGCTCAATCGGTACATCTTTCCATCCCTAATTATTTTATGCAATCGTTGATGATTCCGAAAGGTGTTTATGCTGATATTGAATGATTGGTTAGACAGTTTATTTGGGGATGCACAAATGGGCATTATAAAATGGCCTTAGTGGGATGGGATTCTATTTTTCAACCACGGGCTCGGGGTGGACTTGGCTTTAGACATTTGAATGACCAAAATTCGTCCTTCCTTATAAAGATTGGGTTTAGCCTTGTGTAACATCCCAAAATTGGGCCTAGTAGGATTGGGCCCAATGGGCCTTGGGCGTAGGAATGTTTACAATAATTGAGAATAAGAGAATGGCGTTGTTACAAATTAGACTTATTAGTTAAGTGAATTTGGAAGGTTATGAGGTTTCTATGAAGTCTCGGGTTCAAGTTAGGCCATAGGAAGAATTTTCATTTTTGGACTTTTAGTGGATATGGCTGATGGAAGTAGGACTTAGGAATAAATGGGTGCATTTAGGAGACACAAGAGGAGCTTGTGGCTTAGTGGCAAGTGGTGTGAACTGGTTGATGGGAGAACTAGGGTTCGAATCTCATGGAAAGCAAGGGAGTTTTATTTTTACCAAAAGGAGAAGAGATGATAAGGAGACAAGTGGAGGGATTCATGGAGGAAATCATGGAGATGGAGAGGAGATTGAGGTGATGGAGAGGGGATTGAGGAAGAAAATAAGGCATGGTGGCTAAGGAAATATGGTAAGGAAGAATGGATGGAAGGGAATCAAAAGAAAAGGGCAAATAAGGGGAACATGTGGCCTTTTTCAAGGGAAGTGTTATGGAAGGTATGTTTTGGCCAACTTTTGACCATTATGGTCATGTATGTGGACGATTTTGGGGGGAAAGGGAGGTAGCTGAATTTTGATTCATCATTTGGTAGAATTTTGGTGTTGTTAGGAAAAAATCACTTTTGCACTATTTTGTGTGTTTCTCCAAACTCCATCTTTTTCTTTGTGCCGAATTTACAAGCCATTAGTAAGCATATTTTATTCACTTCTTCCTTGGGTGCCGAAACCTTAATCCATCTTTCACCATTCTTCTTATTGCCGAAATACTCACATTTCTCTTTGGTTCATATCTCTTTTGGTGTTGACCGAAACACTCCAAACACCCTGATACATCTTCCCCTTTCTTTTAATCATTTCTACTCATTTATGTTGACACTCACATGTTTGATCAATCGAGTTATAGTGGAAGGCCAAAACTTTGACCCATCCGTAGCCATTGTACAATCGTTAGAAATCGAAACTAATATCGTTAAGGTAAGGGATTCATCATGGTTCTTTTTGGATCTTTTCGTTGACCGGTTATTTTGCTTAACGAGATAGTGGTTGTGACTAATTGATTATATTTTTAGGGACTAAATTGCTCGATCTATCCCTCGTAATAAGAGACTCGGATTGTTGGTAAGTGATATAGATTGTTAATCAATCGCAATACTTGGATGAAGTTGTAAATTGGGTTTGGACTAATTGTTGACCGATTGTACTTTTAGGTGCCGCGAAGAGTATCGTGTTATGGATCTCGTAATAAGGTGTGTAATCCCGTACCTTCCGTATACATATCTGAAATGGTGTGTAATCTCACACTTCTCTGAAGGTTTGTATGAAATATTCTGTGAATCGGTCGAAATACCGAAGAAAACTAAAAATCCACATCCGTAATCACTCGGGCGTGTGTATGATCGTAGTGGTAATTATATTTTGTAATAAAACAGTTTTGGTTTGAAATAAGAATGTGTTTTGAAAATCACAAAAATAGGAGAAAGGGAATTAGAAAGTGAATGAGATATCAAATAAAATCTTACAGTGTCTATTTTGTTAAGGAAGAAACGGAGAAGGAAAAGGAATTTTATATTCTGAGATATGTTAATTTTAGTGAGACTGGTTCTGAATGATTTCGTGGTTCCCTGATCTATCTTGGAAAAATCATATAAAATTATACAAAGTGAATTATAGGATATAATTTATATGTATGGATAGTGAGCCTATTTTCAATAGAAACAAGTAGGATCAGAATATGAAAATCGTACAGTGAGATATTTGAAATTAAGGAAGGAGAGGTCAGAATCGTTGGACAGTGAAATAAGGGAAACTTTAAGGAATAAACTGTACTAAATGGTTAAGCCAAAAATTCTGGAAAAATTGTAGTAAGAAGATATATGAGTCTCAAGGAAAATTTACGAATTTAGATTTCGAGTTTCCTAACTCAAGTTATAGTCAATTTAGTCAGTAAGACGCAGATGGACAGTTTAAATTTTTATGCCCAAATTAGTAGTTAAGTTTGGATTGCGAAATTACCAAATTACCCTTAGTGGGTAATATTACCAATTTATGAAAATGCCTCTATGGGCCTAATTACCGAAATACCCTTAGTGGGTAAGATTTTTGAATTACCAAAATGCCCCTAAAGGGCCAAAATATGATATTGCTTAATGGACTGAATTGACATATTGCCTTATGGGCCGATCTGATATTTTGCTATATGAGCCAATTTGATATGTGACTAAATGGGCCAAACTGATATGTGACTAAATGGGCCGAATTGATATGTGACTAAATGGGCCAATTTGATATCTGACTAAATGGGCCGAATTGATATGTGATTAAATGGGCCGAATGGATATGTGATAAAATGGGTTGATTTGATATATTGCTCTAATGGGCCAATTTTGCAAAGTGTTATTGGGCCAATTTGTTTCTCATAAATTTCTAAATTTTTAATTATTGTTATTATATTTGTAAATATCATTATTTGATATGTATGATGCATATACGTGAATTGCATGGGATGGGATAGTGATGAAGAGAAGTTTTGGTAGCTTTGCTACATAAATCTGGTAGCTCTGCCACAAATCTGAAAAATGGCAATGCCATGTAAATTCTGTTAATCTGGTGGCTTGTCCACAAATTTGATATAAATGGCTTAGTGCCTACATTTGGTGTGTTGGCAGGGTGGGTGATTAAAGCTCCCCACAGGTGTGTTGGTTGGTGCGGTGGTGTGTAGCGGATGGAATACTAGGCTTGGTTTGGGAATTGCATTTTATATTCATGTTATATTCATTACATTATTATTATTGTATGTGGGCTTAGGCCCAAATAATTGCTTAATGAGATTTTGGCCCGATGAACAACGGTGAGGGATTTCACACCGAGTTCTCGTAACTCACCCCCTTTCTCTTAACCCTTGTAGGTAATGCTCAATGGACGTGGACTTGGGCCATGGATGTCTCGATGGAGGCCATACTTGAAATGGTTCATATTGAACTTTAGATTTCTATTTTCGTTCACTTTACTATTTTGGGTTTTATGTTGTAATAAGGCCTTTGGAGTATTTTATTATTTTCTTTATGTTTGATATACTTATTATTTTGCTTAAATTGTTTTAAAAGGAATTTTCTAAAAAATTAAATAAAGGTTTTCCAAAATATATTAACAAATGATTTTCATAACAAACTTTTACAAATGATTTAACTCGAAAATTCTCTTTCAAATTATCGGCGACATTTTCAAAAGTCACGGTTAAAGTTCACTACCTCGATTTTTGACTCATCAATTAACCTCTAAAAAATACTTGTATTTTATCTACGTTTCCGCAATGTTTTCATAATGTTTCTGCAACTCTATTTTCAAACGTCATATTTTCGTAAATCGTTTATTTCAAATATGTTTTTGCAACCAAAAAGGTTTTAAAAGATCACTAGTTCAAATATCGATTCTTCAATTAGCTTTTCAAAGATTAGTAGCATTTTTATCAAATATTTCTAAACAAACTTGTTTTCTTCAATTTCACCTATTTTAGTACGAATCACAAGATCCTTTATACGTTTTCTTCATTGTGACACACCAGATTCGAGCCTAACTTCTAGGCCGGGTTTGGGGTGTTATATTTTATGGTATCAGAGCCTAGTTTCAAAACTCGACTGTGGTTTGGGTTCAAAAGCATTTTTCGAAAGGTATTTGAATTTTAATTTATAAATGCATGTTCTAAAGGAAGTATGGCACCAGGGGTATCCGGCATAAAGTCAAGCAAGTACCTGTTACCATTATGTAACTATGATTATTGTGATATCATTGTAGGAATACTTTAGAACTTTTTAGGTATTGAAACTATAGAGATTAAAACTATAGGATGCGTTTGCGAAAACAACTTTACTTCCTATACTCCATAAAACATTGTTTAATAAACATTGAACATCATATTGATTCATAAAACTCTTAATCAGATTAAATCGACTTAGTGAACATAAGCGCTAGAAGATGTGGACGTGGTGGACGTAGACATGGTAGACACCGAGGCATGTTTCCGAAAGGGAGACGTTGGCATCGCCAGTGGCTGAGACGGGATCTCATGATCGGGTTAAGGTTGATGAGCTGACTCAGATAGTTAAGAAAGTATTGGAGGAGGTTAAAAGAATCAGTGAGGCACTTCGAGTTGGGTGCGTGGACTATAAGAGGAAAAGAGATCGTGGTTCTTTAGGGTCGCAGCCTCGTTCTGTGAAGTGTGTCAAGGCACGTCCAAACTTTTCGGCTTGCGATTATTGCAGAAGGCGTCATCCGGGAGACTGTTGGAAGAGGTTAGGAGCATGTTTGAGATGCGGCTCTAAGGAGCATAAGGCTCGGGATTGTTTCATCACCATTAAGTTAGGTATGTTTTGGTTGGACATGACGATTGAATGTAGAAAATTTTAGTTATAAGTGGTAGATAACTACTTGCTTCTGTGGTTAGATGTTTGGTTGTGTGAAAGAGGATTTAAGATTATGTTAAAAGTACATTAGTGTTATTTAGATCAGAGTGCGCAGTGAAAGCATAGTGGTGTGTTTAGAGTGATGCGTTTAGTAGTTGATTGGAAATTTCGAGGACGAAATTTCTTTAAGGAGGGTAGAATTGTAACATCCCAAAATTGGGCCTAGTAGGATTGGGCCCAATAGGCCTTGGGCGTAGGAATGTTCACAATAATTGAGAATAAGAGAATGGCGTTGTTACAAATTAGACTTATTAGTTAAGTGAATTTGGAAGGTTACGGGGTTTCTATGAAGTCTCGGGTTCAAGTTAGGCCATAGGAAGAATTTTCATTTTTAGACTTTTAGTGGATATGGCTAATGGAAGTAGGACTTAGGAATAAATGGGTGCATTTAGGAGACACAAGAGGAGCTTGTGGCCTAGTGGCAAGTGGTTTGAATTGGCTGATGGGAGAACTAGGGTTCGAATCTCATGGAAAGCAAGAGAGTTTTATTTTTGCCAAAAAGGAGAAGAGATGATAAAGGAACAAGTGGAGGGATTCATGGAGGAAATCATGGAGACGGAGAGGAGATTGAGGTGATGGAGAGGAGATTGAGGTGATGGAGAGGGGATTGAGGAAGAAAATAAGGCAAGGTGGCTAAGGAAATATGGTAAGGAAGAATGGATGGAAGGGAATCAAAAGAAAAGGGCAAATAAGGGGAACATGTGGCCTTTTTCAAGGGAAGTGTTATGGAAGGTATGGTTGGCCAACTTTTGACCATTATGGTCATGTATGTGGATGGTTTTGGGGGAAAGGGAGGTAGCTAAATTTTGCTTGGTCATTTGGTGGAATTTTGGTGTTGTTAGGCAAAAATCACTTTTGCACTATTTTGTGTTTTTCTCTAAACTCCTTCTTTTGCTTTGTGCCGAATTTACAAGCCATTAGTGAGCATATTTTCTTCACTTCTTCCTTGGGTGCCGAAACCTTAATCCATCTTTCACCATTCTTCTTGCTGCTGAAATACTCACATTTCTCTTTGGTTCATATCTCTTTTGGTGTTGACCGAAACACTCCAAACACCTTGATACATCTTCTCCTTTCTTTTAATCATTTCTACTCATTTGTGTTAACGCTCACTCGTTTAATCAATCGAGTTATAGTGGAAGGCTAAAAATTTGACTCATCCGTAGCCATTGTACAATCATTAGAAATCAGAACTAATATCGTTAAGGTAAGGGATTCATCATGGTTCTTTTTGGATCTTTTCGTTGACCGGTTATTTTGCTTAATGAGATAGTGATTGTGACTAATCGATTATATCTTTAGGGACAAATCGCTCGATCTATCCCTCGTAATAAGAGACTCTTATTGTTGGTAAGTGATATAGATTGTTAATCAATCGCAATACTTGGATGAAGTTGTAAATTGGGTTTGGACTAATTGTTGAATGATTGTACTTTTAGGTGTCGCGAAGAGTATCGTGTTACGGATCCCGTAATAAGGTGTGTATTCCCGTACCTTCCATATACATATCTGAAATGGTGTGTAATCTCACACTTCTCTGAAATTTTGTATGAAATATTCTGTGAATCGTTCGAAATACCGAAGAAAACCAAAAATGGGCATCCGTAATCACTCGGGCGTGCGTATGATCGTAGTGGTAATTATATTTTGTAATAAAACAGTTTCAGTTTGAAACAGTGACGTGTTTCTGAAAAATCACGAAAAATAGGAGAAAGGGAATTAGAAAGTGAATGAGATATCAAATAAAATCTTACTATGTCTATTTTGATAAGGAAGAAACGGATAAGGAAAATAAATTTTATATTCTGAGATATGTTAATTTTAGTGAGACTGGTTCTGAATGATTTCGTGGTACCCTGATTTGTCTCAGAAAAATCATATAAAATTGTAAACAGTGAATTATGGGATAAAATTTATATGTATGGATTCCTTAGGGAGCCTATTTTCAATAGAAACAAGTGGGAGCAGTATATAAAAACCGTACGGTGAGATATTTGAAAATAAGGAAGGAGAGGTCAGAATTGTTGGACAGTAAACAAGGGAAACTTTAAGGAATAAACTGTACTAAATGGTTAAACCAAAAATTCTGGAAAACTTTTAGTAAGAAGATATATGAGTCTAGTTTCAAGGAAAATTTACGGATTTAGATTTCGAGTTTCCTAACTCAAGTTATAGTCAATTTAGTCAGTAAGACGCAGATGGACAGTTTAAATTTTTATGCCCAAATTAGTAGTTAAGTTTGGATTGCGAAATTACCAAATTACCCTTAGTGGGTAATATTACCAATTTATGAAAATGCCTCTATGGGCCGAATTATCGAAATACCCTTAGTGGGTAAGATTTTGAATTACCGAAATTCCCCTAAAGGGTCGAAATACGATATTGCGTAATGGACTGAATTGACATATTGCCTTATGGGCCGATCTGATATTTTGCTATATGAGCCAATTTGATATGTTACTAAATGGGCCGGATTGATATGTGACTAAATGGGCCAAATTGATATGTGACTAAATGGGACGAATTGATATGTGATTAAATGGGCCGAATGGATATGTGATAAAATGGGCCGATTTGATATATTGCTCTAATGGGCCAATTTTGTAAAGTGTTTTTGGGCCAATTTGTTTGTCATAAATTTCTAAATTTTTAATTATTGTTATTATACTTGTAAATATCATGATTTGATATGTATGATGCATATACATGAATTGCATGGGATGGGATAATGATGAAGAGAAGTTTTGGTAGCTTTGCTACATAAATCTGGTGGCTCTGCCACAAATCAGAAAAATGGCAATGCCATGTAAATTCTGTTAATCTGGTGACTTGTCCACAAATTTGATATAAATGGCTTAATGCCTACATTTGGTGTGTTGGTGGGGTGGGTGACTAAAGCTTCCCACAGGTGTGTTGGTTGGTACGGGTGGTGTCTAGCGGAAGGAATGATAGGCTTGGTTTGGGAATTGCATTTCATATTCATGTTATATTCATTACATTATTATTATTGTATGTGGGCTTAGGCCCAAATAATTGCTTAATGAGATTTTGGCCCAGTGAACAACGATAAGGAGATTTCACACTGAGTTCTTGTAACTCACCCCCCTTTTCTCTTAACCCTTGTAGATAATGCTCAGTGACGTGGACTTGGGCCATAGATGTCTCGATGGAGGCCATACTTCAAAAATGGTTCATATTGAAATTTAGATTTCTATTTTCGTTCACTTTACTATTTTGTGTTTTATGTTGTAATAAGGCCTCTGGAGTATTTTATTATTTTCTTTATGTTTGATATACTTATTATTTTGCTTAAATTATTTTAAAAGGGAATTTTCTAAAAAATTAAATAAAGTTTTTCCAAAATAGATTAACAAATGATTTTCATAACAAACTTTTACAAATGATTTAACTCGAAAATTCTCTTTCAAATTATCGACGACATTTTCAAAAGTCACGGTTAAAGTTCACTACCTCGATTTTCGACTCATCAATTAACCTCTAAAAAATACTTGTATTTTATCTACGTTTCCTCAATGTTTTCATAATGCTTCTGAAACTCTATTTCCAAACGTCATATTTTTGTAAATCGTTTATTTCAAATATGTTTTTGCAACCAAAAAGGTTTTAAAAGATCACTAGTTCAAATATCGATTCTTCAATCAACTTTTCAAAGATTAGTAGTATTTTTATCAAATATTTCTAAACAAACTTGTTTTCTTCAATTACACCTATTTTAGTACGAATCACAAGATCCTTTATACGTTTTCTTCATTGTGACACACCAGATTCGAGCCTAACTTCTAGGCCGGGTTTGGGGTGTTACACCTTGTTTCTAAAAGTGATGTGCTTTGAGTGCGCGTTCCCCATTCCATGTATGGTTGAAAAGATCAGTTTCCAGAATTTATTAGTAGGAATTAGTGCTCAGATTAATGGAGGTCACTTTCTAAGATATGGCCGCTTATCTGCGAGAATTTAGTTTGGTCTCTGGTGATGGTGCCAATGTTCACTGTTGAAAAGACCTATGGATTCCAGGTATGGGCCCTTTAATCTAAAAAATTCCATCTTTTGCTAACCTTGATTTGGATTGTTGTGTTAGAGAGATGGTCAATTTTGATGGAAGCTGGAACTTGGACCTGTTTCGTTTCTGGGTTTCTGAAGAGGTGATTAGCAGGATTACTAGTATTCCCCCTTCACATCCAAATTTTGGTTCGGATAGAGTGATATGGGCTTGCTCAGCATCAGGAGTTTTTTTAGTTCGCAATGCTTATTGGTCATTGAAAGAGGATACGTGGAACTCTCAAGAGGAGCATTGAAAGATTTCTTGGAAGTATCAGGGTCCGCAGTGAGTAAGAGTATTTCTTTGGTTGGCTTTTAAGTAAAGGCTTCTTACTAACTCAAAAAGTACCAGACGGGGAATTAGTCATAGCAATTCTTGTACCATATGTGGGCATGACTTTCAGGATTTGGCCCACGTTCTTCGAGATTGTCCTTCCGCGAAAGATGTGTGGTTGCTTGTGATTCCAGATCAGCTAAAACAAAGGTTTTTCTCTGATACTTTTCAGGATTGGCTTATTCTTAACCTTTGTTTCCATGAAAGATTGCAAGGAAGTGGTATCATTTGGTCATGTCTGTTTGGATTAATTGCTTGGCGTATCTGGAAGAATAGGAATTTATTCATCTTCCAGTATATTTCTTAGATAGCAACTAAAGTGCTGAAAGTCTCTAGTTGTTAGGCTCGTCAATACGAATCACATCGTGGTGGCCACAAGAATAATACTAAAATTTCAAATCTCACGAATAATTTAGATGACACCTGGGTGTACTTATCCACTGATGGGGCAGTGAGCAGAGATTCAGGGTATGCTGCAATAGGAGGTGTGGCTCGAGGTCATGATGGAAATTGGATAGTGGGATTGACTCGATTCTTAGGTGTATGTTCTCTGTTTGAGGCTGAAGTTTGGGGTATCCTAGATGGAATCCTTATTGTTGTAAATAGAGGTTATAGATGGATCATCATCATGACTGATAACCTTAAAGTCTGTAACACCCCAAACCCGGTCAATACACCACGACCGAATCTGGTATGTTACAGGGAAAAAGTTTTTGAGAGGTTTAGGTTTGAGTATAAAAGTTTGAGGAAAACACTTCGCTAAAATTTTGTATTTGAAGAAAACCCGAGTAGGTTTGATTGAGATTTGATGATGTATTTGAAAACCCAGAAATTTTAAAAACTTACTCCGATGGATAGACAAAACAGGTTTATCTTGTTAAGAAGTTTGAGTTGTTTATCATTGTTACAAAAACATTCCTGCCTTAGTGGAAAATCGTGTTTAAGTTAGAAAACATTTGAGTTCTTCTTTATTCCAAATCTTAGTGTGATACCCGGTGGTATAGTTTAAAATGTCGCTTTTGTAGTTTTGAAATCGTTATCTTTCCAAATTTTAGCACATTTTAACCCAATTAATTTGTTAAGGCATATTAAACATTTACTTTAAGCATAAACAAGCAAACCATAATTTTAAAAGGCCTTTACAACCCAAAATAAAACCACATAGAAATAAATAACTAATGTACCAAATTTTATAAAGTCTGAGCAAATCCTTTATTAGCATGGCATGAGCACCTCGAGTCCATCCCGGCTCCATGTCCGCGTCTATGTGCCACCTGAAATGTCAAAGGAGAGAGTGAGTCGCAAGACTCAGTGTATAAATCCCTCTCCCGGTACAACATGCCAACACACATATCATAACAAAATAATGCAAGTAATGCACCCAATCCTAACCAACCATATCACCTTTTCTACCCCGTGTGGTACCAAACCACTGGTGGTGCCAAACCACTGGTGACCCAAAGTCACGATATCCATACTGTGGTACCAAACCACTGGTGACCCGAAGTCACAAATAATCCAATGATGGGGCCAACCCATCGTGTGATACCAAATCACTAGCGATGATCCGTATCTCATAAGTGGGGCCAACCCACGGTGGTGTCAAACCATAGGGACGAGTCGCAATGAGGTGCCAAACCTCCGGTGTCCCAAAGACACAATGTGATACCAAATCACTTTGGCCGTAGTCACAAATCCAATGATGGGGCCAACCCATCGTGTGATACCAAATCATCAAGGTCAATCCCAGATAATCAAGCGTGGGGCCAACCCATCGTGGTACTAAGCCACCAGGACGAGGCGCCGAGGTGCCAAACCTCTGGTGACCCAAAGTCACAAAATACGTGGTACCAAACCACTGGAGGTGCCAAACCTCTGGTGTCCCAAAGACCCAGTGTCCCAAATCGTGCAATCATGCTATCATGCTCACATGCTCAACATGGCATCTCAATGAATATACACCCATAATCATGATATCGTATATCATCACATATTTCATAATGAAACGGACTTACCCGAATCCGTATCCATACCTCAATGGGTATCAAAATAGTCAACCACACTGTTTCATTTACACAAACCGGTTATCACATTACTTAGTTAAGATAGTGTGTTGGTTTACACACCTGAATAGCGAAGATGTTAATCCTAAGAATCGGTTCACGTCCCTTGATCACCTCGACAACCCCGAGTCTACAATCGCCAACAAGAGATTAATACCTAAACCATTCGGCTATAACCAATTAAACCAGAAGGGTATATCGATTAACCCTTACCTTAACTTGATTTGGTTTCCTACCAAACCCGAACTGACAATGGTTCTTCTTTGAACAATCGGCACACCCTAAAGAAAAATGGTTAATCTCTTAACAGCCTTACATAACAAAGACTAAATGAATAATCTAAAAGAAAACTACTCTTACCACCACTTACCGTTTGCTTATCAGATAACAAGGCTCCTCCCACTTGTTCCCAAAATCCGAATGTCCTATAAAGAGATTGGTCTACACATTAGATCAATATCCTTCAACCAATAACAAACCGGCCTTCATTTAAACCACAAAATATAAGAACGAAAAGGAAAAATGTCCATTCGCCAAGCTCTTACCCACTACCAATCGATTGAAACCAAAGACCTAACAACACCCAATATTCGCCACCAAACACCACTAGGAGAGAAGAAAGATTCGGCTAACACCCTTTAATCAAGGTGGAAAGGAGGTTCGGCCTAAGTGTTTAACACATACCTATGCTCGGTTTTGAGTGGAAAGAAAAGGAGTAGAGATGAGAAGAAATGAAGGTTACGGCACACCACAAGAGATGAAGAGAAAATAATGGAGAAAAATCAGCTAAAGCTCTGAGAAGAAGAAAGAAATAAAAGATTGAATAGAGAGGAGGGTATGTTCGGTTTTGAACAAGAAAAAGAATTGGAGAGAGTGTTTTGGAGATGAAAGCTTTGGCTACCAATGCTCAACAACGAAAGAAAAAAAAATATGGAAAAAAGAAAGACAATACCAAATTCGGTTTACACAAATGGAAAAGAAAGGAAAAAGAGAGAGGCATTCGGCTAACAACAAAATTGAAAGATACCAAGTAGTTTCGGCAAGGGTAAGGGTGTTGAAGCTTTGGTTTAAGGAGAACAAAAGAAAATGAAAAGAGATGAAGCACTTGGGGTTTCGATTTCAAGAATGCAAAACAACATGGGTGAAATTGACACCAAAAGACCAAAGGAGAGACTTGTTTGACACTAGCTAAAACCAAAATGCACTAATTGCCAAAATGACATTTCAAGACTCTCCTCCCCAACTTGCCAACCGCCAAACTCCCCAAACACTCCTCAAAACCGCCAACCTCCCCCCATTCACTCCCAAACCACCAATTCAAATAACTATGACCAAGTCTTCCTCCTATTTTCACTCTCCACCCACCGTTTGAAAGAGTTTACAAAGTCCAAGGTAGAGTTCAAACTTCCTACAACTCTTCCCTTCATGCCGTCAAAATGGATGCAAAAGTGTGGGATTTTCGCAGCTTGAACTCAGGACCTCTTCCTCCTGCAGTTGACGCCAACCACACTCTCCATGTGGCGCATGTCTTGCCACTCCACCAACCCCTTTGTTATGCCACAATTCAACAAATAAAATATATAACCCCCAACTCCTTCAGCTCCTATCACCTAAAGCCCAAAACTAAAATTTTACCACCTACTTAGGCTCACTCCTAGCCTACAACTAAGCCCCGAAACTACACAAACAACAACATAGCAAGCCATTAACATGCAAACAATGCCAAAATAAATAGCCCTTAACCCGAGATATTACGTTCTACCCCTTAAAATAATTTCGACCTCGAAATTACACAGTCGAAGAGTTATGGTATTCTTGCCTCATCGTATCCTCGGGTTCCACGTCGCTTCCTCCACGCCATGATTCCGCCAAAGAACCTTAACCAAGGGCACGGACTTCTTACGCAGAACTTTCACATCCCGATCTAAAATCTGCATGTGCTCTTCCTCCATGGTCATATCTGGTTTACCTCAATTTCTTCCACTTGTCACCACGCACGATGGATCTGAGCGATAACGCCGAAGCATCGAAACGTGGAACACGTCGTGAATCTGACTTAGCTCTGCTGGCAACTCGAGTTGATAAGCAATTGGTCCCACTCATCTCAGTACCTTATATGGCCCAATAAACCTCGGACTTAGCTTGCCTTTCCTCCCGAACCTTAATACTTTCTTCCACGATGAGACCTTCAGGAAAACCCGATCTCCCACAGCAAACTCAATATCTCTCCGCTTAAGATCGGCATAGGACTTCAGTCGGTCCGAAGCTTCTTTCAATCGAGTCGAATCGACAACCTTGCCCTCGATCTCAGCAACCAACTCTGGTCCCAACAACTGACATTCACTTAACTCCGTCCAACAAGTAGGTGAGCGACACTTCCTTCCGTATAACGCCTCATATGGTGCCATCTTGATGCTCGCTTGGTAATCGTTGTTGTAGGCGAACTCACTAACGGTAGATATTCCTCCCAACTACCCCGAAATCCAATACACACCTCGTAACATGTCCTCCAAAATCAGATAACCTTTTTCGCCAATTTCGAAAGAGTAATCAACCTAACCGGGATAAAATGTGCAGATTTCAATAATTGGTCCACTATCACCCATACAGAGTCTTTCTTAGTAGGTGTAAGAGAAGCCCACTAACAAAGTCCATGGTGATTCTCTCCCACTTCCACCGCAGAATCTTTATCGGTTGAAGCAATCCCGATGGTACTTGATGTTCACCTTGACTTGTCGACACGCCAAGCACTTCCCTACAAACTCAGAACTTCCTCTTAAGTCTAGGCCACCAAAATTGATCTCGCAAATCTCAGATAATTTACTTCCTCCAGATGCATAGCATAGGGGCTACCATGCGATTCCCAAGTATCTTTGCCTCAACTCCCGATCCTTTGGCATACGACTTTACCTTTGAAGCACAATACCCTTTGCCACGCTTATACCAAAATCTTCCAATTTCCCACTGTACTGCCAAGCTTTTCATTCAGATCTTCATCTACTAACCGCTCTCTTTCACTTGACTTAACCATGTCGCTTAACTTGCGCTCGCCAACAAGCTTCCATCATCGTAAAGACTAAGATGTGCAAACATCGCCTCAAATCGACACCACTTTTCGACTTAGAGCGCCGCCACCACATTCGCCTTGCCGGGTGGTACTCGATAGAACAATCGAGTCTTTCAACAACTCTATCCACCTTCGCTGCCTCAAATTCGCTTCTTTTCGAGTCAGATATTTCGACTTTTGTGGTCCGTGTATATCACCGACTTTTCCCAGATAAATAATGTCTCCAAACCTTAAGAGCAAAGACTACAACCGCCAACCCAAGTCATGCGTCAGTAATTAACCTCGTGCGGTCTCAATCGCCGAGACGATACGAACTACCTTTACGCCTTGCATCGTAACACATCCTAATCCCGTGTGAGAAGCATCACAATACACGACAAATCTTTTCCCGCCTCAGTCGGATCAAAACCGAGCTCTTAAAACTTTCTTGAGCTTCAAAACTCTCTTCGCTTATCACCCCACACAAAAGGTACTTCCTTTCTCAATAATTTCGTTAAAGGTGCGATTTTGATGAAAATCCTTCGACAAATCTTCAGTAATATCCGGCTAATCCCAAGAAACTGCGAACCTCAGTTACGGACTTAGGTGGTTTCCAATCTAGTACAGCCTCAATCTTCCGAGGATCCACCCTAATCCCTTCCGCAGATACCACATGACCTAAAAAT
Source organism: Gossypium rotundifolium (assembly GCA_025506655.1). Lineage (NCBI taxonomy): Eukaryota > Viridiplantae > Streptophyta > Magnoliopsida > Malvales > Malvaceae > Gossypium > Gossypium rotundifolium. Next base: position 30,944,736 of record CP106727.1, on the reverse strand, counting down.
GGAACTTCTTTCAGCCAAAATTCACACTTGCTGAATTTGGCGTACAATTTCTTCTCCTTAAAACTCGCAACACAATCCGTAGATGCTCATCATGTTCTACTTCGGACTTAGAATACACCAAGATGTCGCCTATGAATACCACGGTTTAACCGATCCAAGTAGGCTGGAAAATTCGGTTTATCATATCCATGAACGCAATCGGGCGTCATTAATCCGAATGGCATTACCAAAAATTCATAATGCCCATATCTAGTTCAAAAGCAGTCTTTTGATATCCGCTTCTTTCACTTTAAGTCGATGATACCCGACCTTAGATCAATCTTTGAGAATACATGACTCCTTCCGATCGATCAAGTCATCGATCATTGGCAAAGGATACTTGTTCTTGATGGTCGGTTTATTCAACCGCATTAGTCTATACACATCCTCATCGATCCCTCCTTCTTCTTCACGAATAGGACCGTGCTCCCATGGAGACACACCAGTCGAATGAATCCACGATCAAGCAACTCCTAACTCGAGCCTTAAGCTCAACTAACTCCTTGGTGCCATTCTATATGGAGCAATAGAACTGCACCGCTCTGCAATAAATCAATCCCGAATTCTACTTCACGATCCGGAGGCAAACTCGAAGTTCTTCCTAAAAACATCTACAAATTCATTCACGGGCCCCGACTTCATTAGCGCTACTTCCTTAGCCTCCAAAGCACTCACCAACATCGTAAAGGCTTCACATCCCTTTAACAATCTTTTCGCGCTTTAAGAGCGGATACTACATTAGATAAGTAGTTCCGCTCTCGCCCATCACTACAACTTCCTTGTCATCAAAAGTTCTTAAGGACATTCTCTTAGCAAAGACAATCCACATTTACATGGTACTTCACAAGCCGCCCATGCCTAAGATTAGTCGAATTCTCAATGGCAACTCCATTAGATCACTTAAATCGTATCCTTGAACTTCTAAAGGCACTTCCTTAAAAGTTTGTCTATTTCTACCGTCTGCATCCTAAAGGACTAAGTATACCATCTTCCTAGGTACGCCGTAAGTCACATGCAAAGTCCCAGATACTTCACTAGCGATATAGGAATAAGTTGACCCTATATCTATTAAAGCAACAAAGGCAACCGTAAATCGAACGCATGCGTGATAACATCAAAAGGCCATCGCTTCTCTCGCTGACGAATCGCATACACCAAACCTGGTTGTCTCGCCGAGCTACCACGCCTCTCAAGTTCGCGTCCTCTACCGTAACCATTGCCCTTCCATTTGGGCCACGACCTCTTATCTGCTGTCTTGCCCACTTCCCACCGATTAGCACCTCGACTTGTTGGACGATTCTTTTTCGAGTTCATTGGGCAATCTTGATCATGTGATCCTTCGAACCGCATTTGAAACATCCGTGGTCTTTTTCCAACATTCTCCGAGTGCGTTTTCCCACATTGAGAACAAGTACGATTTTGTCCTCCGGCAGATTGACGACGTCGCGGTCCTTCATTTCTTGATTTCTTCAAAATTCGAGACGACCCCGAGGACCCAAAGCTTCTCTTATTCTTGCTCGCCTCTGTCCTGCTTCGCCTCTCGATCCTTTAGCCTCTTCGATAATTCTCGCCTTTCCACTAAGATTGCAAAATCTCTTTCACGGTGTGGAGCAATCATCACTGCAATTGCCTCTAAGTCCATCTTCAAATCGATACACCGTTCATATTTCAGAGCCACTATCCCTCCGCATAACGGCTAAGTCGCAAAAATTTTGCTTTATATTCACTATCGACTTGTTTCCTCGACCAAATTCGAAATGTCTTCCTCGGGAGTCAATGTAGCTAGCTCCAACATATTTTCCTTCGAATTTAATCTTAAAATACCCCCAATCCGACGATCCACGTGGGTACTCTCCTTTATAGTGAGCCACCAACGGTAGGCTTCATCACGGAGAAGTGAAATAGCACCTTTCAATTTCTCTTCATCACTGCGTCTATATCGTCCATGATCCTCTCGATCGCCTCCAACCAATATTCAGCTACATTAGGGGCTACTCTAGATACTCCTCCGAAAACCTCACTCCATTCGATCTAAGTCTCTCACCATGCACTTTCGAGACCCATTTCAACTATTCTCGCTACTGTTCTAAAACTCAAAGACAGACTTGTGATATCACGTCACCTCCTTCATTTTGTTCTTGAAAGTCCACCCCAACATCCGGTATGAGCTTCATTCTCGAATCTTGACCAGATCGAATCGTGGTTCAAACAGATCATCCTTCCTCTTCCATGTCCACGATGACCACGCCCCTAGAACTCATGTCTACTACGTGTCTTATCTGTTTTTACGATAAAGACTTATGTATTAGAGTCTTTTCACTTCTTATTAAAGGAAAGTTTTATGAAATGATATTTAGTAGTTTTTCCGTAGTAGCACACAAACACCTAAGGTCCATGTCTCTAAAGTATAGTTTAAGTTTAAACTATCATACATATCACATATCGATAAAGTACATACCGATGGATCCGGGTCGAGAACTCGAAAGTGCCATGCTCTTATAAAAATCATTTAACTTAAGAAAACTTTCAAAAGTCATTTGGGCCAACTTTTGAAAATGTTGTGGGCTTCAAAACCCAAGGCCGAGAGTTTAAAATTGGGCTCGATACTAAGTGAAACACCCCAAACCCGCCCAAAAGCCTAACCGGATTTGGTATGTTCCTCGAGTAAAACTTTAGCGGAATATCGCTTTGTTCAAGAAAACTTGATGATTTTAAGTAAAACGGATTAACTTAAAGATCGAGTTGGGCTTAATTGAAAAATAGATTTGTATTTTCTTAAAACATATATATATATATACTACGACAAAAACCTTTTAAATAATTTATCGAAAACCATTTAGTTATTTAATTGATAATTGTTCATGGCGTAATTTAAAATAAATCCAAACACAAAATCTAAAAGTAGTTTATAGTGGCCTTATTACAAAAATAGCAAACCCAAAATAAAGTCTAAGTAATAAAATTTAAATTAATAAGTTTAAGTTGGGAAATCTCCACAATACTTGATACGATTGGCCACCTCGAAATCCTTCTCAATTCGATCCATCGCACTATGAATTATCTGAAAAGTTTATCCCACAAAAGGGGTGAGTCATAAACTCAATGTATAACACATACATTAAAAGGTCCATTTTATCATATGCTTTGAGTCTAAAAATTTCACATATGGCCATAGGCCCATTTAACTCATGTTTAGCCCAAAGGCCCATTTAGCTCATATTTAGCCCAGGCCCATTTCATAGCAGATCAAATAATAATCATTCAATATTACATGGTTATGTACATAAAATGAAATGCAAGCCCGGCCCACCTAAATTTCGCTACACACCACCCGTACCAACCAACACACCGTGGGGATTACTAAATCAACCCTCCATCCGCTACACACCATCGAAGGCAGTTGTTGCAGTCAACATGCACATCGCCCTTATAATATTGTGGCAAAGCCACCAAAACAGATGTGACCAAGTCACCGATCAAGTCCAATTTCAAATACGTGACCAAGTCACCAGATTCACATATGTGACCAAGTCACCGGAGCCAAATATACGTGACTCAAGTCATGGAGTCAAATATGTGACCAAGTCACCGAGTCAAATATTTGACCAAGTCACCGTAAATGTGGTAAAACCACCGAATACTTCCTCCTTTATCAACAATACCCATATGCCCATGCACATACATATCAAATCGATTTTCATGCTATTTACCCCACAAAACATAATATAATCATACTCATTTTATATTTATGCATATAGCAAAATAAATGTAATATTGGGGTAAATATACTCAATTTTGTATACCAATGATTGGTATCCACAAACAAACATATTGTCATAAAAATCACTTTTAAAATATAGATCTATGGAAATTTTAATGTAAGGTTACACACCTAGTGACAAGTGAGAACAATACCCTCTTGTTCACAACACCTAATTGATTAACACGCTTGGTTAGTATAAACTATTGTTAACAAAACTATACTTATTGACGATGAATCTAAATCCTTACCTCTGATTCTCGAACGACGATTATTCGTGGTTTTTTCCACTAGATGGATCAAAACCCACCGATATTCCACCAACGTAGGGTTCGGTTATACGACTACTTCAAAAACCGATCCTCGTTAGCGGAGGGTCCACAACCCGTGGAAAGTCTCTTACTCCCGATCGCTCTTCGTTTGTAGTTCGATGGTAAAGGAATACCTCCTCTCTTCCAAACACTCAGACGGCTCTTTTTTTACCTATCTTGTTGATCTTAAATCGCCTCTAAAATAACGTAGATTAGTGATCCATCTAAAGAAATTGATATGATCTAAATTAATAACCTTACCTTGATGATTTGAATGGTCACTACTTAGAAGTTATCTTCAACAAAGATCTTTGAAAAATCTTTTCAAATGATTCGCCTAGGAAAGAGAAATAAAAGACTATGATTCTAAATTTGCCAAAGTAAAAAGAAATGATGAAAACGATTGACAAAACCTTACTTTGAGTTCTTCAAGGTTCAAATTTTGAATAAGAAAAAAGAATATGATGATTCGCCTTAACAAAAGAGAAGAGAAATGGTGGTTTCAATATGATGATTTTGGTTTTGAAAGAAAGAAGAAAGAGAATGAAAAGAGAAGGAAAAGAGAAGGAAGAAAAGAGAAAAGGAGAAGAAGATGATGATGGTGATTTCTCAAGTGAAAAGAAATGTGTTTAGGAACCTTTGCACATTCGGCCAAGGAAGGAGAAATAAGGAAATTGGTTCTTTGAACTTTGTAGTTTCGATTTCAAAAGAAAATGGGAGAAAGAAAATAGTATTTGGTTCAAACACAATTGAGGGCTAAATCAAAAGCAAAATTGTACCAAAGTGCCTAAGGTACATTCGGCCAAAGTGGAATTTTTGGAGAAAATTGGTCATAAAAAGAAAGCCAAAACAAAAGAAATTTTTTACCTAAACTCAATGACCAATTCGGCTAGGAGAGAAACTATTGGAGAAATGAGAAAGATGGACAAACAACAAAAAATGCAAGACTTTTGGCCAACTTTCCCTAATGGCAAAGCAAAAATTCGCCAATCAATGCCAACATTATCCCTTTTTCCTCCTTGTTTCTTCCCGATCAACTCTTGATTTGCTATCAACAATAAACCACTCCCTTTAGCCTTTCATGCCGCTCTAGGTTCATGGTCAAATGACCATGAACAAACTCCCAAAACCTTGCCCCATATCATGCCTTTTGTCCCCCCTCATCTTATCATCAACTTATGATTCCATACTATAAGTTCCTAGCTTCCTTTTTCACATGGTCAAATAGCCAAAAATGAATGAATGCTCATCCACTCTAGAACATTCTTGGCCGACACTTATAGGGAAGAAAACAAAAAATAAAATCCTCCCTTATGCTAGCTAGGAGATTCGAACCTCACTCCTCAAGCACACATCCATGCATCTTAACCACCTTGCCAATTACTCAATTCATGCTAAATCCTCTTATCATTAATTCTTAAGGCCTAACTTGCTTAGCTCTCTCTCTAATTAATAGGAATTAAAGTTTTACTAAGCATGCTCTTAATTAATGAAGCTCAAATAACTTTCAAAAATACACTTAATAATAATTAAGCATGCAACTTCATTCAATTAAGTAAGATGCATAACCCCTAATTATCAGGATGTTACATGCCTAATAACCCTATTCCGGCGACGGTCTCGAGTTAGGGGTGTTACAGTGATATCCTTGGAAATGATGTGTGTCAGTGGGTTAAAGATGTCTTTCTAGAAAATTGATTGAGCAGAATTTAAATAACACGTTGATTGTGCTTTTACCTAAAAAAGAGAGTCCTAAGGATTTTAGTCACTTTCGGCCCATTAACTTTTGTTCTGTTCTTTATAAGTTGGTGATAAAAGTGATTGCATCTGGTTTAAGGTAATTTTTCTTAATTTGATCTCTCAAGTACAAGCTGGATTCATAGCTGGACGAAACATTTCTGATAACATTATATTAGCACAAGAAGTCATTCATTCTATGAGGTATAATCGGAAGGGAGGGAAGTGGATGGCTACTAAGCTGGATTTGGAGAAAGTTTATGATGAGTTAGTTGGGATTTCAAAAGTGCCTCCTTATTAGTCGTTGGGATTACTCCTTTTTATGTAATGTGATTATGTCGACTATTTCTTCATCTACCATGCAAATTCTTTGGAATGGAGTGCCCACACAGAAGTTCAAACCGATTAGAGGAATCCGTCAGGGATGTCTTCTCTCGCACGATCCCTTTGTGCTATGCATGGAATGGTTGGGCCATTTTTTTCGATCTGAAATGGAAGTTAGTAATTGGGACCCAATTCGTCTTTCTCATACGGGACCTGCAATTTCTCATCTGTTCTTTGCTGACGATTTTGTAATTTTTTGCAAAGCTTAGCTTGACCAAGCATGGTTATTGGATAGCATCCTTTCTCAGTTTTGTGAGATTTTGGGTCATAAAATCAGTGTTAGAAAGAGTAATATTTTCTTTTCCAAGAACACTAGAGTTGATCTTCGTAATCAGATTAGTCTGCTGTTCATTTCAAGAAGTTCGTAATCTTGGCACTTATTTAGGTGTTCCTCTTTCGCATTTATAGGGTAACCAAGAATACTCAACTTTTTGTTGATAAGTCTAGCGAAATTGCAAAGTTAGGATGCCAAGAAGTTATCTTTACAGAAGATTCACCATAGCTCAATCGGTACATCTTTCCATCCCTAATTATTTTATGCAATCGTTGATGATTTCAAAAGGTGTTTATGCCGATATTGAATGATTGGTTAGATAGTTTATTTGGGGATGCACAAATGGGCATTATAAAATGGCCTTAGTGGGATGGGATTCTATTTTTCAACCACTTGCCTGTGGTGGACTTGGCTTTAGACATTTGAATGACCAAAACCGTCCTTCCTTATAAAGATTGGGTTTAGCCTTATGTAACATCCCAAAATTGGGCCTAGTAGGATTGGGCCCAATAGGCCTTGGGCGAGGAATGTTTATAATAATTGAGAATAAGAGAATGGCGTTGTTACAAAATAGACTTATTAGTTAAGTGAATTTGGAAGGTTATGAGGTTTCTATGAAGTCTCTGGGTTCAGTTAGGCCATAGGAAGAATTTTCATTTTGGACTTTTAGTGGATATGGTGATGGAAGTAGGACTTAGGAATAAATGGGTGCATTTAGGAGACACAAGAGGAGCTTGTGGCTTAGTGGCAAGTGGTGTGAACTGGTTGATGGGAGAACTAGGGTTCGGATCTCATGGAAAGCAAGGGAGTTTTATTTTTGCCAAAAAGGAGAAGAGATGATAAGGAGACAAATGGAGGGATTCATGGAGGAAATCATGGAGATGGAGAGGAGATTGAGGTGATGGAGAGGGGATTGAGGAAGAAAATAAGGCATGGTGGCAAAGGAAATATGGTAAGGAAGAATGGATGGAAGGGAATCAAAAGAAAAGGGCAAATAAGGGGAACATGTGGCCTTTTTCAAGGGAAGTGTTATGGAAGGTATGTTTTGGCCAACTTTTGACCATTATGGTCATGTATGTGGACGATTTTGGGGGAAAGGGAGGTAGCTGAATTTTGCTTCGTCATTTGGTAGAATTTTGGTGTTGTTAGGAAAAATCACTTTTGCACTATTTTGTGTGTTTCTCCAAACTCCTTCTTTTCTTTGTGCCAATTTACAAGCCATTAGTGAGCATATTTTCTTCACTTCTTCCTTGGGTGCCAAATCTTAATCCATCTTTCACCATTCTTCTTATTGCCAAATACTCACATTTCTCTTTGGTTCATATCTCTTTGGTGTTGACCAAACACTCCAAACACCCCGATACATCTTCCCTTTCTTTAATCATTTCTACTCATTTATGTTGACACTCACACGCTTGATCAATCGAAGTTATAGTGGAAGGCCAAAACTTTGACCCATCCGTAGCCATTGTACAATCGTTAGAAATTGAAACTAATATCGTTAAGGTAAGGGATTCATCATGGTTCTTTTTGGATCTTTTCGTTGACCGATTATTTTGCTTAACGAGATAGTGGTTGTGACTAATCGATTATATTTTTAGGGACTAAATTGCTCGATCTATCCCTCATAATAAGAGACTCGGATTGTTGGTAAGTGATATAGATTGTTAATCAATCGCAATACTTGGATGAAGTTGTAAATTGGGTTTGGACTAATTGTTGACCAATTGTACTTTTAGGTGCCGCAAGAGTATCGTGTTATGGATCTCGTAATAAGGTGTGTAATCCCGCACCTTCCGTATACATATCCCGAAATGGTGTGTAATCTCACACTTCTAAAAGTTTGTATGAAATATTCTGTGAATCGGTCGAAATACCGAAGAAAACCAAAAATCGACATCCGTAATCACTCAGGCGTGCGTATGATCGTAGTGGTAATTATATTTTGTAATAAAACGATTTTGGTTTAAAACAGTAACGTGTTTTTGAAAAATCACAAAAAATAGGAGAAAGGGAATTAGAAAGTGAATGAGATATCAAATAAAATCTTACAGTGTCTATTTTGTTAAGGAAGAAACGGAGAAGGAAAAGGAATTTTATATTCTGAGATATGTTAATTTTAGTGAGACTGGTTCTGAATGATTTCGTGGTTCCCTGATCTATCTTGGAAAAATCATATAAAATTATACAAAGTGAATTATGGGATATAATTTATATGTATGGATTTCTTAGTGAGCCTATTTTCAATAGAAACAAGTAGGATTAGAATATGAAAATCGCATGAAGAGATATTTGAAATTAAGGAAGGAGAGGTCGAATCGTTGGACGGTGAAATAAGGGAAACTTTAAGGAATAAACTGTACTAAATGGTTAAGCCAAAATTCGAAAAATTGTAGTAAGAAGATATATGAGTCTCAAGGAAAATTTACTGATTTAGATTTGAGTTTCCTAACTCAAGTTATAGTCAATTTAGTCAAGAAGACGCAGATGGATGCTTTAAATTTTATGCCCAAATTAGTAGTTAAGTTTGATTGCGAAATTACCAAATTACCCTTAGTGGATAATATTACCAATTTATGAAAATGCCTCTATGGGCAGACCATCGAAATACCCTTAGTGGGTAAGATTTTGAATTACCAAAATGCCCTAAAGTAGAAATATGATATTGCTTAATGGATCGGATTGACATATTGCCTTATGGGCTGATCTGATATTTTGCTATATGAGCCAATTTGATATGTAACTAAAAGGGCCAAACTGATATGTGACTAAATGGGCCGAATTGATATGTGACTAAATGGGCCAATTTGATATGTGACTAAATGGGCCGAATTGATATGTGATTAAATGGGCCGAATGGATATGTGATAAAATGGGTTGATTTGATATATTGCTCTAATGGGCCAATTTTGCAAAGTGTTATTGGGCCAATTTGTTTGTCATAAATTTCTAAATTTTTAATTATTGTTATTATATTTGTAAATATCATGATTTGATATGTATGATGCATATACGTGAATTGCATGGGATGGGATAGTGATGAAGAGAAGTTTTGGTAGCTTTGCTACATAAATCTGGTAGCTCTGCCACAAATCTAAAAAATGGCAATGCCATGTAAATTCTGTTAATCTGGTGGCTTGTCCACAAATTTGATATAAATGGCTTAATGCCTACATTTGGTGTGTTGGCGGGGTGGGTGATTAAAGCTCCCCACAGATGTGTTGGTTGGTACGGGTGGTGTGTAGCGGATGGAATACTAGGCTTGGTTTGGGAATTGCATTTTATATTCATGTTATATTCATTACATTATTATTATTGTAGTGGGCTTAGCCCAAATAATTGCTTAATGAGATTTTGGCCCAAGTGAACAACTGTAAGGGATTTCACATCGAGTTCTTGTAACTCACCCCCTTTCTCTTAACCCTTGTAGGTAATGCTCAATGACGTGGACTTGGGCCATGGATGTCTCGATGGAGGCCATACTTAAAATGGTTCATATTGAACTTTAGATTTTTATTTTCGCTCACTTTACTATTTTGGATTTTATGTTGTAATATGGCCTTTGAGTATTTTATTATTTTCTTTATGTTTGATATACTTATTATTTTGCTTAAATTGTTTTAAAAGGAATTTTCTAAAAATTAAATAAAGGTTTTCCAAAATATATTAACAAATGATTTTCATAACAAACTTTTACAAATGATTTAACTCAAAATTCTCTTTCAAATTATCGGCGACATTTTCAAAAGTCACGGTTAAAGTTCACTACCTCGATTTTGACTCATCAATTAACCTCTAAAAATACTTGTATTTTATCTACGCTTCGTAATGTTTTCATAATGTTTCGCAACTCTATTTTCAAACGCATATTTTCAGAATCGTTTATTTCAAATATGTTTTTGCAACCAAAAAGGTTTTAAAAGATCACTAGTTCAAATATCGATTCTTCAATCGCCTTTTCAAAGATTAGTAGCATTTTATCAAATATTTCTAAACAAACTTGTTTTCTTCAATTTCACCTATTTTAGAACGAATCACAAGATCCTTTATACGCTTTTCTTCATTGTGACACACCGATTCGAGCCTAACTTCTAGGCCTTAGGTTTGGGGTGTTACATTTATGGTATCGAGCCTAGTTTCAAAACTCGGTCAGGGTTTGGGTTCAAAAGCATTTTTCAAAGCTATTTGAATTTTAATTTATAAATGCATGTTCTAAAGGAAGTATGGCACCACGGGTATCCGGCATCAAGTCAAGCAAGTACCTGTTACCATTATATAACTATGATTATTGTGATATGATTGTAGGAATACTTTAGAACTTTTTAGGTATTGAAACTATAGAGATTAAAACTATAGGATGCGTTTGCGAAAACAACTTTACTTCCTATACTCCATAAAACATTGTTTAATAAACATTGTACATCATATTGATTCATAAAACTCTTAATCAGATTAAATCGACTTAGTGAACATAAGCGCTAGAAGATGTGGACGTGGTGGACGTAGACATGGTAGAGGCCGAGGTGCTAGGGCTAGATCTTCGACACCGAGGCATGTTTCTGAAAGGGAGACGTTGGCATCGCCAGTGGCTGAGACGGGATCTCATGATCGAGTTAAGGTTGATGAGCTGACTCAGATAGTTAAGAAAGTATTGGAGGAGGTTAAAAGAATCAGTGAGGCACTTCGAGTTGGTGCGTGGACTATAAGAGGAAAAGAGATCGTGGTTCTTTATGGCCGCCTCGCTCGTGAAGTGTGTCAAGGCACGCCCAAACTTTTCGCTTGATTATTGCGTATATGCCATCCTAAGACTGTTGGAAGAGGTTAGGAGCATGTTTGAGATGCGGGCCTAAGGAGCATAAGGCTCGGGATTATTTCATCACCATCAAGTTAGGTATGTTTTGGTTGGACATGACGATTGAATGTAGAAAATTTTAGTTATAAGTGGTAGATAACTACTTGCTTCTGTGGTTAGATGTTTGGTTGTGTGAAATAGGATTTAAGATTATGTTAAAAGTACATTAGTGTTATTTAGATCAGAGTGCTCAGCGAAAGCATAGTGGTGTGTTTAGAGCGATGCTTAGTAGTTGATTGGAAATTTCGAGGACCTAAATTTCTTTAAGGAGGGTAGAATTGTAACATCCCAAAATTGGGCCTAGTAGGATTGGGCCCAATAAGCCTTGGGCGCAAGAATGTTCACAATAATTGAGAATAAGAGAATGGCGTTGTTACAAATTAGACTTATTAGTTAAGTGAATTTGGAAGGTTACGGGGTTTCTATGAAGTCTCGGGTTCAAGTTAGCCATAGGAAGAATTTTCATTTTTAGACTTTTAGTGGATATGGCTAATGGAAGTAGGACTTAGGAATAAATGGTGCATTTAGGAGACACAAGAGGAGCTTGTGGCCTAGTGGCAAGTGGTTTGAATTGGTGATGGGAGAACTAGGTTCAATCTCATGGAAAGCAAGAGAGTTTTATTTTGCCAAAAAGGAGAAGAGATGATAAAGGAACAAGTGGAGGATTCATGGAGGAAATCATGGAGACGGAGAGGAGATTGAGGTGATGGAGAGGAGATTGAGGTGATGGAGAGGGATTGAGGAAGAAAATAAGGCAAGGTGGCTAAGGAAATATGGTAAGGAAGAATGGATGGAAGGGAATCAAAGAAAAGGGCAAATAAGGGAACATGTGGCCTTTTCAAGGGAAGTGTTATGGAAGGTATGGTTAATAACTTTTGACCATTATGGTCATGTATGTGGACGGTTTTGGGGAAAGGAGGTAGCTAAATTTTGCTTGGTCATTTGGTAGAATTTTGGTGTTGTTAAGCAAAAATCACTTTTGCACTATCTTGTGTTTTTCTCTAAACTCCTTCTTTGCTTTGTGTCAATTTACAAGCCATTAGTGAGCATATTTTCTTCACTTCTTCCTTGGGTGCGAAACCTTAATCCATCTTTCACCATTCTTCTTGTCTGAAATACTCACATTTCTCTTTGTTTCATATCTCTTTGGTGTTGACCAAACACTCCAAACACCTTGATACATCTTCTCCTTTCTTTTAATCATTTCTACTCATTTGTGTTAACACTCACTCGTTTGATCAATCGAGTTATAGTGGAAGGCTAAAAATTTGACTCATCCGTAGCCATTGTACAATCGTTAGAAATCAGAACTAATATCGTTAAGGTAAGGGATTCATCATGGTTCTTTTTGGATCTTTTCGTTGACCGGTTATTTTGCTTAATGAGATAGTGGTTGTGACTAATCGATTATATCTTTAGGGACAAATCGCTCGATCTATCCCTCGTAATAAGAGACTCAGATTGTTGGTAAGTGATATAGATTGTTAATCAATCGCAATACTTGGATGAAGTTGTAAATTGGGTTTGGACTAATTGTTGAACGATTGTACTTTTAGGTGTCGCGAAGAGTATCATGTTACGGATCTCGTAATAAGGTGTGTATTCCCGTACCTTCCATATACATATCTGAAATGGTGTGTAATCTCACACTTCTCTGAAATTTTGTATGAAATATTCGTGAATCGGTCGAAATAATCCGAAGAAAACCAAAAATCGGCATCCGTAATCACTCAAGGCATATGATCGTAGTGGTAATTATATTTTGTAATAAAACAGTTTCGATTTGAAATAGTGGACGTGTTTCGAAAAATCACGAAAAATAGGAGAAAGGGAATTAGAAAGTGAATGAGATATCAAATAAAATCTTACTATGTCTATTTTGATAAGGAAGAAACGGATAAGGAAAAGAAATTTTATATTACGAGATATGTTAATTTTAGTGAGACTGGTTCAATGATTTCGTGGTACCCTGATTTGTCTCGTAAAAATCATATAAAATTGTAAACAGTGAATTAATATCATTACCACAAACAATAGTACGGGTACTTACAGGCGGATTGGTGCTGGAGACTCGGTGCCATGCCTTTCAAACCATACTTTTAAAATGAATACTCAAAACTATAGTTTTAAAACATTTTGGGCCTCGGGCCCACAAACCTTTGAACTTGGCTCGATACCACAAATGTAACACCCCAAACCAGTCAATACACCACGAAGAATCTGGTATGTTACAGGAAAAAGTTTTGAGAGGTTTAGGTTTGAGTATAAAAGTTTGAGGAAAACACTTCGCTAAAATTTTGTATTTGAAGAAAACCCGAGTAGGTTTGATTGAGATTTGATGATGTATTTGAAAACCCAAAAATTTTAAAAACTTACTCCGATGGATAGACAAAACAGGTTTATCTCGTTAAGAAGTTTGAGTTGTTTATCATTGTTACAAAAACATTCTGTCTTAGTAGAAAATCGTGTTTAAGTTAGAAAACATTTGAGTTCTTCTTTATTCCAAATCTTAGTGTGATACCCGGTGGTATAGTTTAAAATGTCGCTTTTGTAGTTTTAAAATCGTTATCTTTCCAAATTTTAGCACATTTTAACCCAATTAATTTGTTAAGGCATATTAAACATTTACTTTAAGCATAAACAAGCAAACCATAATTTTTAAAAGGCCTTTTACAACCCAAAATAAAACCACATAGAAATAAATAACTAATGTACCAAATTTTATAAAGTCTGAGCAAATCCTTTATTAGCATGGCATGAGCACCTCGAGTCCATCCGGCTCCATGTCCACGTCTATGTGCCACACAAATGTCAAAGGAGAGAGTGAGTCACAAGACTCAAGTATAAATCCCTCTCCGGTATAACATGCCAACTCACATATCATAACAAAATAATGCAAGTAATGCACCCAATCCTAACCAACCATATCACCTTTTCTACCCGTGTGGTACCAAACCACTGGTGGTGCCAAACCACTGGTGACCCAAAGTCACGATATCCATCTTGTGGTACCAAACCACCGGTGACCAAGTCACAAATAATCCAATGATGGGGCCAACCCATTGTGTGATACCAAATCACTAGCGACGATCCGTATCTCATAAGTGGGGCCAACCCACGGTGGTGCCAAACCACAGGGACGAGTCGCAATGAGGTGCCAAACCTCTGGTGTCCCAAAGACACAATGTGATACCAAATCACTGGTGACCGTAGTCACAAATCCGATGATGGGGCCAACCCATCGTGTGATACCAAATCACTGGCGTCAATCCCGTATAATCAACTGTGGGGCCAACCCACTGTGGTACTAAGCCACTGGGACGAGGCGCGAGGTGCCAAACCTCACGTGACCCAAAGTCACAAAATACGTGGTACCAAACCACTGGAGGTGCCAAACCTCTGGTGTCCCAAAGACACAGTGTCCCAAAGACACGGATATCATACTCCCCCTCCTCTCATATCACCCAATCACATATCATACTAGATGCAAAATCGTGCAATCATGCTATCATGCTCACATGCTCAACATGGCATCTCAATGAATATACACCCATAATCATGATATCGTATATCATCACATATTTCATAATGAAACGGACTTACGAATCAGTATCCATACCTCAATGGGTATCAAAATAGTCAACCACATTTGTTTCATTTACACAAACCGGTTATCACATTACTTAGTTAAGATAGTGTGTTGGTTTACACACGAATAGCGAAGATGTTAATCCTAAGAATCGGTCTCGTCCCTTGATCACCTCGACAACCACGAGTCTACAATCGGCCAACAAGAGATTAATACCTAAACCATTCGACTATAACCAATTAAACCAGAAGGGTATATCGATTAACCCTTACCTTAACTTGATTTGGTTTCCTACCAAACCCGAATGAAAATGGTTCTTCTTTGAACAATCGGCACACCCTAAAGAAAAATGGTTAATCTCTTATGACCTTACATAACAAAGACTAAATGAATAATCTAAAAAAACTACTCTTACCACCACTTACCGCTTTCTTATCGGATAACAAGGCTCCTCCCACTTATTCCCAAAATCCGAATGTCCTATAAAGAGATTGGTCTACACATTAGATCAATATCCTTCAACCAATAACAAACCGCCTTCATTTAAACCACAAAATATAAGAACGAAAAAGGAAAAATGGCCATTAAGCCAAGCTCTTACCCACTACCAACCGATTGAAACCAAAGACCTAACAACACCCAATATTCGCCACCAAACACCACTAGGAGAGAAGAAAGATTCTGCTAACACCCTTTAATCAAAGTGGAAAGGAGGTTCGGCCTAAGTGTTTAACACATACCTATGCTCGGTTTTGAGTGGAAAGAAAAGGAGTAGAGATGAGAAGAAATAAAGGTTACGGCACACCACAAGAGATGAAGAGAAAATAATGGAGAAAAATCGGCTAAAGCTCTGAGAAGAAGAAAGAAATAAAAGATTGAATAGAGAGGAGGGTATGTTCGGTTTTGAACAAGAAAAAGAATTGGAGAGAGTGTTTTGGAGATGAAAGCTTTGGCTACCAATGCTCAACAATGAAAGAAAAAATATGGAAAAAAAGAAAGACAATACCAAATTCGGTTTACACAAATGGAAAAGAAAGGAAAAAGAGATAGGCATTCGGCTAACAACAAAATTGAAAGATACCAAGTAGTTTCGGCAAGGGTAAGGGTGTTGAAGCTTTCGATTTAAGGAGAACAAAAGAAAAATGAAAAAGAGATGAAGCACTTGGGGTTTCGGTTTCAAGAATGCAAAAACAACATGGGTGAAATTCGGCTTACCAAAAGACCAAAGGAGAGACTTGTTTGGCACTAGCTAAAATCGAAAATGCACTAATTACCAAAAATGACATTTCGGCACTCTCCTCCCCAACTTTCCAACCGGCCAAACTCCCCCAAACACTCCTCAAAACCGGCCAACCTCCCCCCATTCACTCCCAAACCACCAATTCAAATAATTATGACCAAGTCTTCCTCCTATTTTCACTCTCCACCCACCGCTTGAAAGAGTTGACAAAGTCCAAGGCGGAGTTCAACTTCCTACAACTCTTCCCTTCATGCCACAAAATGGATGCAAAGTGTGGGATTTTCGCACTTGAACTCAGGACCTCTTCCTCCTGCAGTTGACGCCAACCACACTCTCCATGTGGCGCATGTCTTGCCACTCCACCAACCCCTTTGTTATGCCACAATTCAACAAATAAAATATATAACCCCCAACTCTTTCAGCTCCTATCACCTAAAGCCCAAAACTAAAATTTTACCACCTACTCAGGCTCACTCCTAGCCTACAACTAAGCCCCGAAACTACACAAACAACAACATAGCAAGCCATTAACATGCAAACAATGCCAAAATAAAATAGCCCTTAACCCGGGATATTACAAAGTCACTCAGAATTTGACTGCTTTGGTTTTGGAAGA
Organism: Gossypium rotundifolium; assembly: GCA_025506655.1. NCBI lineage: Eukaryota > Viridiplantae > Streptophyta > Magnoliopsida > Malvales > Malvaceae > Gossypium > Gossypium rotundifolium. Next base: position 30,927,934 of record CP106727.1, on the reverse strand, counting down.
CTTAGGGATTACTGTGCTTCGACAAACTCAACGCATCATGCAATCGGAAGGGGAGTGGAAAATCAAACACATTCCAAGAAATCTGAATTTGGCAGCAGATCGTCTTACTAAAATTAGTTTGAGCTGGAAATCCAACTTACAAGTCATTGATAAGGCTCCTAAAGAAATTTTAGTTTTACTTCAAGAAGATAAAGCTAATGGTTATTTTATGTAGTTGATGTTATTCATCTTTCCTTTTCACCAAAAAAAAAAAAAAAGACTACTTAATAATTTTAACCATATAGAATGCTAATTAAAATCAAATTTAGGCTAGACCCTAAATCACAAAGGGCTTTGCTAAAATATCAAATCTTTATCTCTATTGGGATTGTAAAGCTACCGGGATCATTTAACTTTGGGGTATCTTTTTTGCGATTAGTGTGCTACATGAGGTGTGAATGTCAATTTGCTCGTCCTTTTTCATTTTTCTACGTCGTTTCATGATTTCCTTTAAATACTTGGCATATTTTGGGATTTTATCAATAAGTTCTAATAGAGGTAAATTGACATCGAGAGATTAAATGAATTAAGATAATTTATAAAATCTACCTTGTCTCTCTTTGTTTGTCCTCTAGTCTTGTAGGGAATGGTACCTTCGTTGTGTTTGGTTTTACTATTACCAGATCAGACTCTGGTTCGGCTACCTCTTTATTTGGTTCATGGTGCTTGGTTTGCTCCTCTTTTGTGGATTCGTTGACCTATTCAAGAACCTCCTCCTTGTAACAGCCCAATTTTCAATAGTGTTGAAAACAGTGATTCGAGATCACTAAATCCGACAAGTGAGTTTGAAAATTTTATTATTTAAATATTATTTATGAGTCAAGTATAATTTTAGAAAACTTTTGAATTAGTAATTTGTGATTTAAAAGAATTTATTAGGTTAAGTGGTTCCGAAAACAAGGTATCAAGACCTTGATTTCATAAACTGAGCTGTAAATATTTTTATATATATTTACGGAGTGTCATTAAGTTAGTATTAAAGTTTCGTTAGAAAATTTTAACGTTTTGATAGTTAATTAATTAAAAAGGACTAAATTGAAAAAGGTGCAAAACTTGCCAGAGTGATAAAATAGCCTAAATGTTAAATGAGGAAGGACTTAAGGAGCAATTATGCCTAAAATAAAGGCATGAGGTGGCATAAGCAGATAAGAAAACAAAAATCATGTGATTAAAGGGCAAAATTATAAATTTTGTGAAATTAACTTAAATAAATTGAATTCTAAACTTTTCTAGGCTATTCTTCTTCAATTTATCAACCAAAAATGCCATATAGGAGAAGGTTTTAAGATGGTTTTATTTATTTTACTTCATGTGAGTTCAATTCTTGCCTTTTTCTTGTAATTTTTGTGTTTTTAAGACTTTTGCAATTAGGTCCAACTATCTAATTCATTAGTTTTTGATTTTATGGGTAACTTTCAAAGTTACCATTGATGAGTTCTGGATTTATGATGAATTAACATGGATTTGAGGCTTTAATTTTGTTGTATGATGATCTTATCAAGTAATTTTAATAGAAATTAATTTTAGGACCAAATTGTGAAAAAGATTAAATCTTAGGGTTCGGTATTAAATTCTATTTATCAAAGGCTGTGTAATAGCTTATAATATTTAGATAAAATGTTAATTGAGAAAAATTAGCTCATTTGATGGGTTAATTGGTGAGGGACTAAATTGTAAAAACTATAAAAGTTGGGTTAATTGTGTAGTTTTAAAAGTTAAGGGGTATTAATTGTGAAGTAAATTGAATTGAAGTATATGTTAATGAATGAATAATTTTACATTTTAGATCAAGAGCCCATAGATCAACAAGAAAAAGGGAAATTAATAGAATAGTCCCTAACTACTACAAATTCCACAATTAGCCCAAGTAAGTTTGTTTGGTTAAATTTTAATGTTTATTTACTAAATGATGAATGTTATTATGTAATTAGTCATATTTTTGTTGTTGAAAATACAAATTATTGTTAAATTGTGAAATCGAATTGAATGATTCAATTGAGTAAAACGCGGGATTGAGTACAATCGTTTTGTGACAAAGGATGATTTGATAGATAAGACCATGGTTGGACCATGACAGTGTTTATGTGTAAGACCATAGTTGGGCTATGACATTAATGTAAAGGATGAATTGACGGATAAGACTATAATTGGGTTATGGCACTATAAACGTAAGACCATGGTTGGACCATGACAGTGATTATATGTAACACCATAGCTGGGCTATGGCATTCTGATGATAAGACCATAAATGGGTTATGGCACTACGAATGTAAGACCATGGTAGGACCATGGCAACATATATGTAAGACCATAGTTGGACTATGGCAAAAAGAAAATGATGTACTCATATCCGTAAGTCATTCTTCGATTTAGTAAGAATTGGTAAAAGACTTATGTGATTGGAATTTGAAAGATTTATTGATTATTATTGTTATTAATTTGAAGGAAGTGCGTTCATTGATTTCTATTGTGTTTGATAGGAAGAATGTATGATTTTTTTGCAATTTAATTTATTATATTGAGTTCGGTAAGATCATTGTTTAACTTAATGAACTTACTAAGCTTCGATAAGCTTACTCGTGTTGTTTAATGTTCTTGTAGATTAACGTGAAATTGGAGGATTGGATCAGCACATCGAGCCACACTATCCAACTTGCTCTTGGTAGATTTTTTTTATACATACTATGGTTTATATGGCATGTATAGGGATTGATATGATTTTAAGTAAAGTTGGTTTGTAATATTATGATGTATACTTTGTTTAAGTTTCGAATTAACTTATATAAGTATGAATTAAACATGCATGAGGTTTGTTTAAAATGGTCAATTGATGGTTAATTAATAGGTACAATGAGGTATAATTTAACTTAGTAAATTTAGTAAAATATGCATAAATGTGTATATGGTTGATTTGGTAAGATTGGATATTTGAATATATGTAATGATATGTTAGTTATTAGACTTGATAGTGGTTTGAATTGAAGATCTTATTGTGTTTTGTTAATGTGTAAATGGTTTTGCCTAGGTTGATACCAAGATTGGGTGAGAAAAATGGCCTTAAAAATGGCTGATTTTCATCCACATAGGCATAGATAAGGGCATGTGTCTCAGCCGTGTGTGACACATGGCCATGCGCACGGGCATGTGGTTTGGCCGTGTGTCTCCTGCACCTTAAAATTTCGAAATAGAATGCTTTGGTTTTAGCACACGGCCTAGCACACGGGTGTGTGATTAGCCGTGTGACCCAAGTCAAAGGGTTACACGGGCAAGGACATAGGCTAGGACACGACCGTGTGTCCCAAGTCGAATGCCCACACGGCCTAAGACATGGGCGTGTCTCTTGGCCGTGTGAGCCACATGGCTGGCCACACGGGCGTGTGTCCCCTGTTCCAAAGAAATGTTTTTTTTTAATTTGGGAAAAATTTTCTAAGTATATGGTTTAGTCCCGAATCACTTCTAAGGTGTATTTTGGGTCTCGAGGGCCCATCTAAGGGACAATATAAACATTATACAATTGATTCTTAATATGATTAATAAAGGTAGAGAAATGTTCATATTTATTCTGTAAAGTCCGGTAATGTTCTATAACCTTGTTCTAGTGACGGATAAGGGTTAGGGTGTTACACTCCTCTTCATGGATGGGTGTGATCGACGACTTTAATGCCTTGCCCGATCGCAATGTGATTTATTTTACGTGCTCCTTTCCATCTCTCTGAGGGTTATTCTCCGTGTTACTAGGGAGACTCTGGTCATTTTGTTTCTATAACATTGTCATCAATTGGCTCATTTGTTCGTAGAGTTTATCTATCCGAGATTCGAGTAGTCCATATGTCATTTGGAATTTTAAAATGTTCGTCATTATTGTTTGCATCTTCCCCTCTAATCGATCGAATCTTTAACCACATACAGCATGGTCATTGCCCACGACTTGTTGTTGCAATTGTGGAGGTTGATAAGGAGGATTTTATCGAGTTTGAGCTTGATTCGCGCCTCCTTGGTTACCTCCCACTTGAACTTTGGATGATCCCTCCTACTAGGATTGTAGGTATTTGAGTAGGGGCCCTAACCCCTATTATTTATGTAACTTGTCACCTCCAGTTGGTTCTCGTAGTGTGGCTCCACTCTTGTCGGCTTGACTGGTGTTTTCAAAAGATTAATCTTGTCAAGAATTCATTTGAATCTTTTATCATTTTCTTTGCTCATTGTTTTCATCATTAGAGGTTTAGATTTGCACATGGCCCTCTCATTTAGCCAAATGTACAAATTCATGGCCATGTCTTTTATGATTTTATAGGCCCTTTCGTAAGTATATAAAATGAAAGATCCGCCAGATGCTCCATCTTAGCTAGATTTGATGTGTCCATCAACATCGTTGTAAAATATTTGGATCTAGAGCCACGCTTGTAGTCTATGTTGCAGGAACTTCCTTAGCATTATCTTGAAACACTCCCACTCCTCTTACATGGATTCACCTTTAAATTGTTTAAAATTAGTAATCTTCCGGCCAGGGTGAATGGTTCGACTGATTGGAAAAATTTTGTGGAGAAATTTTTCTGCTAGATCGTTCTATGTGGTGATTGAACTTGGTTCTAAAGAGTCCCATTGTGTTATCACATAATGAAAATAGGAATAACCAAAGATTTACAGCATCGTCGGATACCCCGTTATATTTGAAGGTGTTGTATAGTTGATGGAACCGCTTCAAATGCTAATTCGGATATTTAATTATGTTCCTTTTAAACTTTAGCGTGTTATGGATCATCTGGATAGTGGTCGTCTTTATCTCGAAATTATTGGCGTTAATTGTCTGCAGTTCTATGCTTCCTCATACCGCATCTAGCGTAGGTAAGGCATAGTCGCACAACGTTCTTTAAGCCATTGGGACTTCTTCCCTGTTATTGCCTTGTTGTTCTCGTGGATCCTCAAATAATAATTGTAGGTGGATCGGTCTTCATGGTTGGACAGTTACGTTTGAGTAGTTGCTCTAGATTTGGATGTGGTTCAATCAGAGTGCTTAAGCTTCGGGTCATAAACAACCTGACAGAAAATAAAAATAAAAAATAAAAATAATTAGACAAAAATTAAAATCATATCTATAGGTCTTAATGTTCCTACTTACCTTATTGATTGTAAATTTTTTTTTTCAAAATTTATTGACAAAACCTATCCGGCATTGGCACCAACAACTTGACCGCCTTTTAGGGTTGTTAAATATCACACCAAAAATATAAGAGTTAAGAACCGTGGCATTCACAAGTGCACAACTCAAATTGTAATATAGTTCAGTACAACAAAATACTTTGGAAGTATTCTGAGGATCATACTGAATGGAAGATAGAATAAATAATGAAAATGTTTTTACAATAATAAGTCTAAGTAGTACTAATTAGTTCCTATATTATGATGAACTGTAAAATAAGTTAAAGGAATGAAAATAAAATAAATAATGAAAAGAAAAAAAATAAACAAATGAAATAAATCGATAAACCAATCAAGAAGATTAACTCGCTCCAAGGTTTGTAACTAACTTCGAATTAGCATTTTAGGGTTGATTAGCTACCAATTAATCAATTATTACCTCACGGCCTCTAATTAACTAATCAATTGGTTGATACTTTTTTATCTCTCAACCTCACTTTCTCAACCAAGATAAATTATAATTTACTCGGTTCGACTTATTTCCCGACCTCGTCTTGCCTACGATAACTTCTTACGGTTGTCAATCCTAATGGTTTAATCACATGTAATTCATAAAAACTAATCCGTCTTAAGAAACACTAAATCCTCTGTTAATCACATTCTCATCCACTCGTTAATCTCCTCTAAGGGATTTAACCACTCATGTTATTCATAATCTAAACTCTGATTGAATAAATCATGTAAGGAACACAATTGATTCGGAAGAGAAAAAAGAATTGAATAATTGTGGATATAATATCGAATGGAGAACATAGTAGTAATTCTCTTTGTTGGAATAAAGAAATAAAATTAATTCAAAAGAACATAAACTAAAATACTTGAATAGAATAAATAAACTCTTAAACCAAAATTGATTTCAAGAGGAAAACAAGAAAGTACCAAAAAGCTAAAAAGAAAATAAAACTAAATCTACTTCTAAACTACTAAGGTTTTTGAAGGCATCGAAGCCAACTTGGATACGTTCAACTTTTAATACCCTATTTATAGAAGTGTTGGTAGCCCAAATTAGGTTTTCAGCATCTCTTAGGTCTTCGTATAACTTAGATTGTGTGAACGAAAATAACCCCATATATACTTGGGCAGTATGTCGATGTATGCCGCGCCTCACCCCTTGTGTGGCGCGACATGACACCCAAACTTTGCCTTGTGTTGTTCGTTTGATGCTTTGACATACCAGGAAGCTTGTGCATCACTCGACCTTTGCTTCCACATCAATTGAACCTTTATGTGTTTATCTTACATACTGAATTGAACATATTAGCACAACCTATGTCCCGTGTCGACCTATTAGGTCACAACACTTACAAAATGTGTTAAAAACACTTATTTTCTTAGTTTATAATCCTAAGGCCAAATTATCAAAAACATAATATAAAATCCTAAATTGCCTAGAAAATAATCTCCTTAAGTTCGAAATTGATCCAAATTGACTACTATATGTGACAACAGGTCAATTAACACATTAGGAAAGCTAATTTCATGGTTGACATGTTGAGCAAGAAAGTTATGGTTGAATTCGGGCAATGTTTACCCAGCTTAGCATTAGCAAATATGGTACCCTCTTAGCTGAGTTGAGAATCAAACAGGTGTTGTTTGATTAGATTAAAGACGCACAACATGTAGATACCAAGTTGACTAAGAAAAAGAAATTATTCAATAAGGCATGGTTGAGAGTTTCAGTATAGATGATCATGGTTGTCTAAGATTTTGTAACAAAATTTGTGATCCAAATGTTGTTAATTTAAAGAAATTAATACTTTACGAAGCCCACAATAGTCTCTTTTCTATGCATCCTAGCAGAACGAAAATGTGTCGTGACTTGTGAGAAATGTATTGATGGCCCGGTATGAAAAGAGAGATATTTGAATTTGTCGCCAAATGTATGACTTGTCAATGAGTAAAGGAAGAACATCATGTTGCCACTAGATTGCTTCAGCTTATCTCAATTTCTTAATGGAAATAGGAGTGTATTACGATGGATTTTTTAATTGGTTTATCGTTGTTTTCAAGCAAAAGAAATGTCATTTGGGTGATAATTGATTGATTAATGAAGTTAGCCCATTTTCTAGCAATTAGAACATAGTGGTCACTTCCAAAATTGGTTGAAGTCTACATTCGAGAGATAGTCAAATTGCACAGTGTACCTACGTCTATTATCTCTGACCGAGATTCGCGCTTTACCTCAAGATTCTGGAAGCATCTATATGAATCTTTAAGTATGAGATTAAATTTTCGCACAACTTTTCATTCTCAGACAGATGGCCAATCAGAATGGGCATTCAAATATTAGAATATATGTTGTGATCCTGTGTAATTGATTTTGAATCAGGCTGGGAATGTTATTTACCTCTATTTGACTAATAACAATTTTTAGTCGAATATTCCAGTGGCTCTGTATGAAGCATTATACGGTCGAAGGTGTATAACGCCTATTTGCAAGTTGGATTTGAGTGAAAGAAATATAATGGGCCGGAATTGATTAAGGAAATTGAAAATACAATTAAACTGATCAATGACATATTAAAAGTGACTTTTGATAGGCAAAAATCATAAGTTGACTTGAAATGAAGAGAGATAAAATATTAGATGGGAGATAAGGTATTTCTAAAAGTTTCTCCATAGAAGAAAGTTCTTCGGTTTGGTCATAAAAGGAAGTTGAGCCCCAGATTCATCAGACCATAAGAAATTGTCAAAATGGTTGGACTAGTAACATATCAACTAGCATTACCAACGAAATTACAAAATATTCAAGATGTGTTTCATGTATTGATGCTCAGAAGAGAATGTTCTGATTCTTCTCATATTATTTTGACGAAAGAAATTAAAAGTCAACCTGAACTCTCCTTTGAAGAAGAACCAGTTGAAATTCTAGCTCGGGAAGTTAAAGAGCTGAGAGTGAAAGTATTATGGAGAAGTCATAGTGTGGAAGAAGAAACTTGGGAACCCGAGGAATCAACTAGATCTCAAAATCATCACCTCTTTCCAAGTAAATTTCATGGGAAAAATTTCTTAAGAAGGGAAGAATTGTAATGACCCAAAATTCAATGGTGTCAAAAACTACAATTTTGGGACCTTATTTCCATAAACTGAGCCCATAAATATTCTTATTAATGTTTACAAAGTTATGTTATTGGTGAATTGAATTTTTTGTAGGTAATTTTGATTAATTAGTGATTTCTTTAGGTACAAGGGCTAAATTGAAAAAGTGATAAAATTTCAATTACTTGGGATTTTTATTAATTGGAAATGGGTTAAGGATTAAAGTAGCAATTATACCACTTAGAAAATTTAATTGGACGGTGGCTTATAATTTTATAAATACTAAGTTATAAAATTTTATAATTAAAATTATAATATGGTAATAATATTATAACAAATAAGAAAACATAGTGGAAGGAAAGAGAAACATTTGCTCCTTCCATATACAACCAAAATAGGAGCAATAAAAAGAGAAGTTCGACCTTAAAGGTTACAATGTGGAAGTTTTAATAACTAGCGTCAACCCAGATTCCTCAAAAAAAAAAAAGGGAAAAGATAAAGTCGTCGACAAATAGATCAAAGTTTATGGTTTGTATTTCTATGACTCAGAACTTACATAATTTTTGCATTTTCATGTTAGTCTATATCATACATTATTGAGTTAAGTCATTAAGAATAATTTGAATTTACTTGATGTAATTGAAATTTGATAATGAAATAAAGACTAAAGTGAATAGAATAGGAAATTTTGATTTTATTGATATTAGATGAATAGCATGATATTGAATTGTGGTATAAAGGGGAATATAAAAGGTTTACTATTGATGACCGAAATTTAATAGTTAAAGAAGGTGATGGGGCCAATTATAATGAGTCGAGAAAACCATTGTTGCAGACAATCTAGGGTGGTAGGTCATCATTATCGGCAACTTGAAATGATAGAATTGAATCGAAAAACCATAATTGCTAGGCAATCTAGGGTGCTAAACCTTCATTTATAGAAATTTGGGCTGGTAGGTTATCATTAGCGAGCAACTCTATAACACCCCTAACCCATCTCCATCACCGATTTAGGGTTACGAAGCATTACCTTACAATCAGAAACATTTAAACATCATATCATTCAACAAGTTAATTATATCATAAACCATTCATTCACACACATATTGTCCATAAATTAAGCCCTCGAGGCCCAAAAAATAGCTTAGAAACAATTCGAGACAAATTTGAAACAATTTGGAAAGTTTAGGAAAAAGATGCAAAATTTGAAAACAGGGGTCACACAGTCGTGTGGCCAGGTTGTGTGACATGGCCCTAGGCCATTTAACTTTAAAAATAGGGACACACGCCGTGTTTCAACCCGTGTCCTCACCCATGTAACTCACTAAGTAGGGTCACACATCCACGTCACACGCCATGCTGTGAAACTTTCGAAATAGGAACACATGACCGTATTCCAGCTTGTTTCCTCACCCGTGTAACTCACTTAGTAGGGTCACACGACCGTGTTGCATGCCCGTAAGCTAGGCCGTGTGTTAGCCCATGTAGCTCACTCACTTGAACCCTTTGAAATCTTAAGATGACACACGACCATGCCGCTAAGTCGTGTGCCTTACACGGCTGAGTCACACGCCCTTGTCCCAGGCCATGTGAACCCATAATTTACCTAAAATCAAAACATTTTAAAACCATTTCATGCATAAACATTCAAACCAAGTGTGTACACCATCAAAGGATCAAAACACAATCTAAAGCATGCATAAACATACCATTTCAAGCATCCTAGATCACCTAACCAATATGCCATTCAAAGGCACCACATTTTTGCATCCAAACATCATTTACCTAATCATGTCTATATGCTACATTTCATGCATACAAACCTAGTTCATATATGTGCTAAAACATACCACATATCATGTAATATCCCGAATTATGGCTTATGCATAATTGCTTAATTGAGTGTGAAAGCATGCCTTTGTATGTATGAATGTGCATTTATGAATGTTGTGAACTTTAGAATAATAGGAAATTGCCTTAGAAAAATTTAAGATTTTAAGTCTAAAATAGGAAGCTAAGCAAGGTGGCCTTAAGAAAATTTATAAAGGAAACCTGACACACTAGTGGGCTTGGCAAAGTGGCAACAAGACGCCACTTAAGGGCCTAGCATGTGACGCCACCTACATGTGCAATTGGGCTTGTGTTCGAGCCACAAGGAAAGTAATAAGGAGTTTTATTTTTTCGACATTAAGGGGGGAAGTGGACGGCATTAAGGAAAAAAAGGGAGGTGTTTTATTTTTGTTAAAATTCGACAAATAGATGGATAAGTGATGGATAATTATTGGTAATTTTTTTTAGTGATAAGAGATAATGTGATGGCTTGTTTTATTTGATAAAGTGATAAAGAGTTAAAATAGGAGTTAACTTTGGAATTTGAGGGGAAGAAGGTTGCTAGCCGAAATTGTGAAGCAAGTGATCATCTTTTGTATTTTTTTCCCATTGCTTGTGCCGTTTTTCCCTTGTGCAAAAAGCCATTTGTGTTTCATTCCTCTTCTCTACTTGTTCTTGGCCGAATCTATATCCCTTTCCCCAATACTCTTCTTTTATTTTGTTAGCCGAATCCTCTCTTCCTCTCTTCCTTTCTTTCATAATTCTTTTAAAAACAAAAACCTTGATCTAGTTCTCTCCTATGGCCGTATAGCTCAGTAATAAAAAGGGGGAGGTGCTGTCGATTTCTTCAAGTAAGGGTAAGATCCAAATTCAGTTTCCATTCCTTTATATTCTTAAAACTTATCAAAATTTAAGGACTAATCCCTGTTATTAATCTTGGCCAAATTATGGAAGGGAGTTTTCGGGTTTTAGTAGTCATTGACTACCAGAGGAGATCTTTCGGGACTTTTAAGGATCTAAGGTGAGTCAATTGGTCAAAGGCCATTAATCATATTTAAGTGATTGAAAATTAGATCTAATATATGAGTCTATAGGGATTTTGACAGAGGTATACAAGGATTTTGGGATTTGAGAATTACAAGGTAAGTCCATATGAACATTCGACCAAGGCCTATTTTGACACTCAAATCTATTTCTTACATGTTTAAAAGCCAGGGACTAACCTATAAAGTGATTTGGGTGCTAGCCGATTGCAAGGATAAAACATTACAAAGTTTTCGGGATTTGAGTGATAAGCAAATCGGCACCAAGGTAAGTTTTAGTGTACTAATCCTACTAGGATTTGGATTTATGGCCGAATGGCTCTCTACTAAGTATTATATGATTGATTAAATGTAGAGATTTAAGATCTAAGGCATTAGATCAAGCTTTTCGGGATTTGGATTGGAAACCTTAAGCGAATCAGGTGTGTACCCCACACTATCTTTTAATAAGAATTATGGCTAAAATTTAATATGAGCATGTTTATAAGGATGTGAATATGGCTAAAGTACCATGCTATGGTACAAAGTACTCAGTGCGTTTTAATCCTACTAGGACTATGAAAAATATCTGTTAAGGCACACATATGAAACTATAAGTATGTGGTTTAAGAATTTGGCATGTTTTGTATGACATGGGCATATGGGATATTATGAAAAAGGGGAAGTGAATGTGGTGACCTAAGACCACAATATCTGAATGTGGTGACCTAAGACCACGATATCTGAATATGGTGTCTCATGACACAAAGTATGTATCTGGTGGCTATGCCACGAACTTTATAAGGGCGATGTGCACGTCGACTGCAGCGACTGCCTTCGATGGTGTGTAGCGGATGGAGGGTTGACTTAGTAGTCCCCACGGTGTGAAGGATGGTACGAGTGATGTGTAGCAGATGGCATATAGGTTTGGGTTTGGGTTGCATCATTATTTCCTATCTGTTATATGGATATGCATGTAATATGTGAGCATATGCCTAAATTGTTAAATTTTAGTGTTGGTTACACATTGAGTCTGTTTGACTCACCCCTTGTGGGATTACTTTTCAGGCAACGATCAGTGATGGGCCGGGTCAGCAGGAGCTTAGTGGAGGCCATGTGAAGTTCAGATTTTCTTTGTTTTGGACTCTTATTATTTTGAGTACTTTGAATTTATTTTTGGGAATTATTTGATGTAATAAGGCCATAGTTGAATTATTTTATTTTACTTCACTTATCCTGCTACAAAATATTATTTAAAAAAAAAAGACTAAGTGAATTTATCATGAACTAAACCCTAAATGTTTTGTCACCTAAAGTAAAGGAATTTAATAATGAAATAAACTTGTTTTCAACTCAAACCCAAGTTTTTCCTAAGTAACAAAAGAATTTGAAACGGTTTACACCGGGGAACATACAAGATCCGGCCAAGGCTCGTGGGCTAGGTTTGGGGTGTTTCAATTTGGTATCAGAGCCTAGTTTTAAACTCTCGGCCTTGGGTTTAAGGCCCAAAATGTTTTCAAAGTTAAGCCCAAAAAGAATTTTTGTGAATTAAGCGGGATCTTCTGGCATGGCCCACTAAGTCTCCGACCCGAAGTCCACCAGGTAAGTACTCCGATATCTTGTGTGATTTATATTATGACTTGTAGAAGGGGTAGAAATGGAATGTAGAATAGAGATTTAGTACTTGAACCCTAGGGCTAGTTACCCCAACAATTACATAAGACCTAAATGCCTAATTAAACAAACCTGTGGTTAAGTTGCCGAGTTAGGGTGTGGCAACCATGGTGCACATGTCTAGGATTGGTTTTGGTGGGAGCTTGGTATTTAAGCAGTCCGCGTGACTCACCTCCTCTCCACTCGAATCCTACCTGGTGCGTAGCCTCGGTTCACCCTAACAAAGAAGACTTATACACGGGCTAAACCCCTAACTAAAACCCGAATGGGACTAGCCGTATTTTTTTATAAAACCCTAGTTTTATAATCACCAAATTACCCCTTGAATAGTAGCAAAAAAACTTATTTTGGAAAATTTTCAAAATATTTTTGATTTATAAAAATTACAAAAATACCCCTAGTGGTAAAATTACAAAAATGCCTTTAGTTTATGAAAATTTTCAAAATACCCACAATTCTTATCAAAATTTCACCACATTGCTTAAAGGAACCCTAAATTTACAAAATATCAAAATACCTTGATTAAAAAAATTACGAAATTACCCCTAACCTACAAATTACCGAAATACCCTCGAGTTACAAAATTACCAAAATGACCCCCGATCTTCAAAAATTTTGCAACAACACTAATTTGGAAAACAAATTATCAAAAACAACCCTCAAGTTTTGTAAATTTCAAAGTATCCTTGATTTATTAAGATTTACAAATTTACCAGGGTTAATTACCAAAATACCCTCAGATTTTAAAATTTCCCAAAATACCCTCGGGAATGAAAAATTACCAGAATACCCTTATTGACAAAATCACCAAGGAACCTTATTTTGACAAATTACGAAAATACCCCTGTAGGACAAATTATGAAAATACCCTTGGGATAGAAACGGACAAAAATGTCCAAAGAGTGAATGTGTATAGGAGATACTAAGGAATGGATGTGCTTTTCTGTGAATTAGGATAGAAAACTTGAAACCTTGAATGATCGAAAGAATCCCTACTAAACTCTTCTCATAAAACTTCCTCGCGAATAATCAGTGAAACAATGGCTAATGCATAAAATTTCTTAATCAGATTAAAGCACGGTAGTAGAAATGAGCTCCAGGGGACGTGGTCGTAATGTACGAGGACGCGGTCGAGGTAGAATGACCGTGTCGAAACCCATTAGATCGGGACAAGGATCTGAGAATGAGTTACCACTGCCACCACCACCACCATTGTTGGTGTTGAGCGAAGATCGACGGAGAAGATGTTGTATCGAAGGTCAGGTCTGAGTTTTGGAAATGGTGGTCAGTCTTTGGAGGAAATATGGGAGCTCGAAATCAGTGCAGTGACTCCGAGCCAACAGAGCTAAAGTGTTCCGTGGAGTATCTGGTGTGGCACCCAGTACAGCTGAATATTGGTTGGAAGCAACCGAGCGAATTATGGATGAGCTCGATCTGACCCCTGAGGAGAAGTTGAAAGGGATGGTGGCACTGCTACGTGATGAAGCGTATCAATGGTGGTTAACAGTTCGGGATGGTGCCACAGCTGAGGATCTGACCTGGGAATATGTTAAGGTAACATATCAGAAGAAGTATGTCGGCACACGTTATATTGATGAGCAGAGGAAGGCATTTTTGGGGTTGGTTCAGGGGAACAAGTCAGTAGTAGAGTATGAAGCTGAATTTCTGAGGTTAAGCCGGTATGCTCGAGGAGTAGTAGCTACGGAACATGAGCGGTGTGTCCGGTTTGAGGACGACTAAGGGATGACCTGAGGTTGTTAGTCGCTCCACATCAAGAGCGGGAGTTTTCTGCTTTAGTAGAGAAAGCTAAGATAGCGGAAGGAATTAAGGACTCTATGAGGCAGAACACGGACCGGAATAAATAGAAGAGAGGATTTGGGTCATTTGGAACATTTGGGAATGCTCAGAAAAGGCCTAGAGTTGATAGGTCGAGAGGTCAGCAAACTGGTACTGGAGGGCAATATCGTACTTGTGAGCAGTGCGGGAAGAAACACTTAGATGAATGCTGGAAGAAGATAGGTGGATGTTTTAGATGTGGGTCAAAGGACCATATAATTAAGGACTGCCCGAGGAAACTGGATGGGAATCAACCAGTAGCTCAGAATGTTAATCAGGCCGGTAGAGGTGGACAGCAGCCTCAGAGAGGTCGTGGTCTGAATGGTAGAGGTAACAATACTGGTAGAGGACGTGGAACACCGGGTCAAGGTACTGCTAACACTGAGGCAAGACAGCTGGGTTTGGTTTATGCGGTTCACCGGAGGGAGGATAGAGACGTACCGGACGTCATAATCAGTACGTTCCTCATTCATGGCAAGACCTATTTTGCTCTTATTGATGTGGGCTCGACCCATTCTTATGTTGCATGTAGTGTAGTTGAAACACTAGGCATAGCCTCTAAACTTTCTAGTAGGGAGATGACTGTAGTAAGCCCATTAGGCCAAACTGTAGTGGTGGATAAGATCTTTCGGAGTGTATCCCTAGAAATTCAGGGAGTGAGCTTTGGGATGACTTAATGGAGTTACCCTTCAGAGAATTTGACCTCATACTTGGTATGGATTGGTTAGTAGAGCACCGGGCCGTGTTGGATTGTGTGGCTAAACGAATGGAACTAAGGACCTTGGAAGATGAAGTGGTAGTAATGATAGGAGAAAGAAGAAACTACTTGTCTAATGTAGTTTCAGCATTGAAGGCGGAGAAAATGGTTCGGAAAGGATGCAAGGCATTTTTGGCCCTTATTAGTGCTGTGGATGCGAAGGAAGGGGGAATTCGTGGAGTCAGAATGGTAAGGGACTTCGTGGATGTTTTTTCGAAGGAGTTACCCAGAATATCCCCAGATAGGGAGGTGGAATTTGGAATAGACTTGCTACCGGGAACAGCTCCTGTGTCAATCACTCCATACTGAATGGTGCCAACAGAGTTAGTTGAGCTCAAGGCTCAAATTCAGGAATTACTTGACCGTGGGTTTATTTGGCCCAGTGTGTCTCCGTAGGGAGCACCAGTCTTATTTGTGAAGAAGAAGGACGAAACTATGCGAATGTGCATAGATTATCGTCAGTTGAATAAGCTGACCATCAAGAACAAGTATCCTTTGCCAAGGATTAATGACTTGTTCGATCAGCTTAAGGGGGCGGTAGTGTTCTCAAAGATCGACTTAAGGTCAAAATATCATCAGTTGAAGGTAAAGGAGGCGGATATCCATAAGACAGCCTTTAGGACAAGATACGACCATTTTGAGTTTGTGGTAATGCCGTTCGGGTTGACAAACTCCCCAGCCGCGTTCATGGATATGATGAACTGGTTTTTTCAACCTTACTTGGATCGGTTCATCGTTGTGTTCATCGATGACATCCTCGTATACTCCAAGATTGAGGAGGAGCATGATGAGCATCTCCGAATTGTGTTGCAAGTATTGAGGGAGAAGAAGCTTTATGCCAAATTCAGCAAGTGTGAATTTTGGCTTAGGGAAGTTACTTTCTTATGGCATGTGGTGTCTGCCAAAGGAATAAGGGTGGATCCTAGAAAGATTGAAGCAGTGTTGGATTGGAAACCACCTAGGTCAGTGGCTGAGATTCGCAGTTTCTTGGGATTGGTAGGCTACTACAGAAGGTTTGTAGAAGGGTTTTCGTCAATAGCCGCGCCTTTGACAAAGTTGTTGAGGAAGGAAGTACCCTTTGTATGGTCGGATAAACAACAGGAGAGCTTTGAAAAGCTTAAGAAGGTATTAATGGAAGCTCCAGTCTTGATTCAGTCGAGGCAGGAAAGGATTTTACGGTGTATTGTGACGCTTTTCATACAGGTTTGGGTTGCGTATTGATGCAAAATGAAAAGGTAGTCGCATATGCATCCCAACAGTTGAGGCCACATGAGGTTAACTATTCGACGCATGACTTGGAATTAGCAATAGTGGTCTTCGCTCTTAAGGTATGGAGGCACTACCTTTATGGCAAAAAGTCGACGATCTATACAGACCACAAGAGTCTCAAGTATCTATTATCTCAGAAGGAGTTGAATCTAAGACAGCGAAGGTGGGTGAAATTACTGAAGGATTATGACTGTTCTATAGAGGATCACGCGGGCAAAGCAAATGTAGTGGCGGATGCTCTAAGTCAAAAAGTGGTGTCGAATCTGAAGGCAATGTTCGCACACTTGAGTTTGTATGATGATGGGAGCCTGTTGGCAGAATTGCAAGTCAAGCCGACATGGTTGAATGAGGTGAAAGAGGGACAGTTGGTTGATGAGGACCTAAGTGCTAAGCTACAGCAAGTTTAAAATGGAGAGCTGGAAGGTTATGGTGTTAATGACGAGGGAGTATTGTGCTTCAAGGGTAAGGTGTGTATGCCTAAGGATAAGGAACTTAAACGAAGGATTCTTCAGGAATCGCATAGTAGCCCTTATGCTATGCATCCTAGAGGCACTAAGTTGTAAAGAGACTTGAGGGAGCAGTTTTGGTGGCCTGGTCTGAAGCACGAAGTTACTGAATTCGTGGGGAAGTGTTTAACGTGTCAGCAAGTTAAGGCTGAACACCAGGTTCTATCGGGATTGCTTCAGCCAATCATGATTCCGCAGTGGAAGTGGGAGAGAATTACCATGGACTTCGTTAGTGGGCTTCCCCTTACGCCTACTAAGAAGGACTCGGTATGGGTAATAGTGGATCGTCTGACCAAGTCCGCGCACTTTATCCCAGTAAGAGTTGATTATTCTCTTCAGAAATTGGCTAAATTATATGTGGCAGAAATTGTGAGGCTACATGGAGTTCCGGTGTCCATCATTTCGGATAGAGACCCAAGATTTACGTCTCAATTTTGGAGGGCACTTCATCAAGCTTTAGGCACTAAGTTGGATTTCACTACGGATTTTCATCCACAATCAGACGGGCAGTCTGAACGGGTAATCCAGGTGTTAGAAGATATGTTGAGGGGCTGTGTGATGGATTTCAGAGGAAGTTGGGAAGAATATTTGCCTCTAGTGGAATTTGCATACAACAACAGCTATCAAGCTAGCATTCGGATGGCACCGTATAAAGCGTTGTATGGTCGGAGGTGTCGAACTCCTACATGTTGGACGAATTGGGAGAACGACGAGTTTTGGGTCCAGAGATTGTGGCAGAATCAAAGAGAAGGTTAGTGTAATTTGGGCTCGATTGAAGGAAGCATCCGATAGACAAAAGTCGTACACAGATCTCAAACGGAAGGAGATTGAGTTTGATGTGGGAGACCAAGTATTCCTTAAAGTTTTACCTTGGAAGAAGGTGATGAGATTTGGTGGAAAGGGAAGCTAAGCCCAAGGTTTATAGGACCCTATCGAGTGTTGAAGCGATTTGGACCAGTGGCATATCAGTTGAGTTGAAGTAGATGCATGACGTATTCCATGTGTCCATGCTACGTCACTATCGCTCGGATCCATCTCATGTGGTACCAATTAAAGAGGTGGAGCTAAGGCCAGATTTGTCCTATGAAGAGAAGCCAATTCAGATTCTAGAACGGGATGTGAAAGTGTTACGGCGGAAATCAGTACCCTTAGTCAAAGTGTTATGGAGAAATCATGGATCGGAAGAAGCTTCGTGGGAACCAGAAGAGGCAATGCGACAACAATACCCTCACTTATTTCAGTCAGGTAATTTCGAGGATGAAATTATTTTAAAGGGGTAGAATTGTAATGTCCCAAATTATGGCTTATGCATAATTGCTTAATTGAGTGTGAAAGCATGCCTTTGTATGTATGAATGTGTATTTATGAATGTTGTGAACTTTAGAATAATAGGAAATTGCCTTAGAAAAATTTAAGATTTTAAGTCTAAAATAGGAAGCTAAGCAAGGTGGCCTTAAGAAAATTTATAAAGGAAACCTGACACGCTAGTGGGCTTGGCAAAGTGGCAATAAGGCGCCACTTAAGGGCCTAGCATGTGATGCCACCTACATGTGCAATTGGGCTTGTGTTCGAGCCACAAGGAAAGCAATAAGGAGTTTTATTTTTTCGGCATTAAGGGGGGGAAGTGGACGGCATTAAGGAACTAAAAGGGAGGTGTTTTATTTTTGTTAAAATTCGGCAAATAGATGGATAAGTGATGGATAATTATTGGTAATTTTTTTTAGTGATAAGAGATAATGTGATGGCTTGTTTTATTTGATAAAGTGATAAAGAGTTAAAATAGGAGTTATGAGGAGAAGAAGGTTGCTAGCCAAAATTGTGAAGTTAGTGATCATCTTTTGTATTTTTTTTCCCCATTGCTTGTGCCATTTTTCCCTTGTGCAAAAATAATTTGTGTTTCATTCCTCTTCTCTACTTGTTCTTGGCCGAATCTATATCCCTTTCCCCAATACTCTTATTTTATTTTGTTAGCCGAATCCTCTCTTCCTTTCTTTCATAATTCTTTTAAAAAACTGAAACCTTGATCTAGTTCTCTCCTATGGCTGTATAGCTCAATAATAAAAAGGGGGAGGTGCTGTCGATTTCTTCAAGTAAGGGTAAGATCCAAATTTAGTTTCCATTCCTTTATATTCTTAAAACTTATCAAAATTTAAGGACTAATCCCTGTTATTAATCTTGGCCAAATTATGGAAGGGAGTTTTCGGGATTTAGTAGTCATCGACTACCAGAGGAGATCTTTCGGGACTTTCAAGGATCTAAGGTGAGTCAATCGGTCAAAGGCCATTAATCATATTTAAGTGATTGAAAATCGGATCTAATATATGAGTCTATAGGGATTTCGATAGAGGTATACAAGGATTTCGGGATTTGAGAATTACAAGGTAAGTCCATATGAACATTCGGCCAAGGCCTATTTTGACACTCAAATCTATTTCTTACATGTTTAAAAGCCGAAGACTAACCTATAAAGTGATTTGGATGCTAGCCGATTGCAAGGATAAAGCATTACAAAGTTTTCGGGATTTGAGTGATAAGCAAATCGGCACCAAGGTAAGTTTTAGTGTACTAATCCTACTAGGATTTGGATTTATGGCCGAATGGCTCTCTACTAAGTATTAAATGATTGATTAAATGTAGAGATTTAAGATCTAAGGCATTAAATCAAGCTTTTCGGGATTTGGATTGGAAACCTTAAGCGAATCAGGTGTGTACCCCACACTATCTTTTAATAAGAATTATGGCTAAAATTTAATATGAGCATGTTTATAAGGATGTGAATATGGCTAAAGTACCATGCTATGGTACAAAGTACTTAGGTACGTTTCTTAATCCTACTAGGACTATGAAAAATATCTGTTAAGGCACACATATGAAACTATAAGTATGTGATTTAAGAATTTGGCATGTTTTGTATGACATGGGCATATGGGATATTATGAAAATGGGGAAGTGAATGTGGTGACCTAAGACCACAATATCTGAATGTGGTGACCTAAGACCACGATATCTAAATATGGTGTCTCATGACACAAAGTATGTATCTGGTGGCTATGCCACGAACTTTATAAGGGCGATGTGCACGTCGACTGCAGCGACTGCCTTCGATGGTGTGTAGCGGATGGAAGTTTGACTTAGTAGTCCCCATGGTGTGCAGGATGGTACGGGTGATGTGTAGTGGATGGCATATAGGTTTTGGTTTGGGTTGCATCATTATTCCCTATCTGTTATATGGATATGCATGTAATATGTGAACATATGCCTAAATTGTTAAATTTTAGTGTTGGTTACACATTGAGTCTGTTTGACTCACCCCTTGTGGGATTACTTTTCAGGTGACGATCAGTGATGGGCCGGGTTGGCAGGAGCTTAGTGGAGGCCATGTGAAGTTCAGATTTTCTTTGTTTTGGACTCTTATTATTTTGAGTACTTTGAATTTATTTTTGGGAATTATTTGATGTAATAAGGCCATAGTTGAATTATTTTATTTTACTTCTACTTATCCTGCTACAAAATATTATTTAAAAAAAAAGACTAAGTGAATTTATCATGAACTAAACCCTAAATGTTTTGTCACCTAAAGTAAAGGAATTTAATAATGAAATAAACTTGTTTTCAACTCAAGCCCAACCCAAAACAATCTTTCTTTCAAAACACACAAATTTTTCCTAAGTAACAAAAGAATTTGAAACGGTTTACACTGGGGAACATACCGATCCGGTCAAGGCTCGTGGGCCGGGTTTGGGGTGTTTCATATCACCATTACCAAGCCATTCAAACATAGAATAAGAGCCTTATTTACAAGCCTTAACAAGTGACCAAAAAATGACAACATTTGGTAAACATTAAAGTGCACCAACAAAACATAATTTTCAAGACCTAAACATAACAAACCACCATTAGACAAAAATCCTATTCATGCCATTATAAACCTTGGCCAAAACATTCAAAAACTACCAAAATGTTTGCTGGATAGTGTGATAAGTCTCCAAACCAAATTGAGCTTCCAACCAAATTGAGCTTCCGATAATCTATAAAACAAAAGGAAAACAACTACATAAGCAATAAATGCTTAGTAAGCTCGTATAAACCAAAACATAACTTACCATTTCATTTGCATAATATAAAACATAAGTATAAAATCAATCCAAACCATAAGCTTAGCATAAGCGTATACAACATTAACAAAATCACAAGTTAGAACTCTTATACATGGTTCAAATGAATTCATCTATAAAAAGTAGATTTGCACATATAAACTTATCATTTAGTTCATAATTCCTTTTCATAAGTTCATGATACATTCCATTTGAAAAATTACCATGTATTTCCTTTTCATATTCATTGAACCATCAGAATTACATCGAATACATGGGAAAGCTCACACAAAGTGTGCTTTTACATATAAACGTAACCTTCCTTTTACATCATTGCTCATACGAGCTATGAAATGGGCCCACTCACACGAGCTATGGGTCAAAATGTAAGCTACATGATGCTACTCATGTGAGATTTGGAGAATTCAAAACAAATGCAGGACCTCAGCCATCGATAGAACATTCAAGACCAGCACCGAAACATGAAATCCTTAATGAAATGTCATTTGTATCCTAAGCATTCCTAAGGTTCAACGGGGACTCAATATCCTTCAATTCGTCAATAGCATTGATACGTTTATATATTGATTCATTTACATCTAATTAACCTAACAACCATTCAATTTAAACAACATTTAAACAATTACCGTTTATACTAACTTACCTCAATGATTAGGGGCATAGGAGTTGGATCAACTAATCCGAATCTTTAGCTTTTCCTTGATCTAAGTTCGAACATGGTTTATCTTGATCTAAATAGATAATTTCAATCAATTAACTGCTTCTAGTATTCACTTTAATCAACATTTCAAATTTATAAAAATTACCAATTTGCCCCTAACATTTTAACTTTTCACGATTTAGTCTTTAAGCTTATAAATTAAAATCTAGCCATTTCAACCAAAATAAATTTTAACCATAGATTCAAAAGACTTTGAAACAACCCATATCAACACAATAAAACCCTAGAATTTACACTTTTAACAATTTAATCCATAACTCCAAAATTCATCAAAAATCAATTAACAAAACTTGTTTATTTTTCAAAAATGACTAATAATCTATCAATTAACATCTCAACCTACAAAAAAACATCCATGGCATAACTTTCAGCCTTTAATAGTTTTGCAAATAACCCTTGGGTTCACTAGATTTATCTAAAACGATCTCAAAAACATAAAAATCATTAAAAATGGGGCTCAAAATCACATACATGCAAGATGGAAAGCTAGCCAAATGCTTAAACTGCAACAACCCATTTTTAGTGAAATTAGAACAGTGGTGTCGAGACCACAAATTTGATGAGTAAATTGTTATTTTAGTATTATTTTAATGTTTATGGGATGTTAATAAGGTTATATTAAAATTTCGTTAGGAAATATTGATGTTTGTTATTAATTAAGTGAAAAAGACTAAATCGTAAAAGGTACAAAAGTAGAGTTCTATTAGTTAAATATGTCAAATAGCTATGAAAATTTAATCTAAGGGACTTGAATGGTAAATAGACCAATTGCGTTAATAGTGGATATTTATGGACTTGGTTTTGTTGAATTTATGAATATTTTTAAAGGGAAAATAAGTAAATGGGTAAATAATGGTTAAATTAAATAAAAAAATATTCATCATCTTCATTTCATCTACCCTAACCACTTTTTAGACATTGAAGACGGGGAGCATTCGGTTTCTACCTTTACCTTGCATGGTATGATTCTAAGTCTCATTTTAATGATTTTTATGTTTTTCAGGATCAATTTGTAAAACTGTTAAAGAATGAGGGTTATGTCATGAATGTTCTTGCATGATTCTTGATGTTTAATTATAGATTATAATTCCTTGTTGATAAATAAACAAGTTTTGTAAAGTGATTTTTGATCAAAATGTCATTTAGGGACTTATTTGTAAAAGTAGTAAAATTTCATTTTAAATTTGTGAAATGATGGTTTGTATGGATGGTTTAAGTCCCTAGAGAATTCATCTAGCTTTAAAAGAGGACTAAAATGTTTAAGTTTCAATTTATGGGCTTAAGGACTAAATTATGAAAAGCTAAAATATTAGGGGCAAAATAGTAATTTTGTAAAATGTGAATTGTGGACTAAATTGAATGCTAGGGATATTAAATGAATTAAAATTTTCTATTTAGATAAAGATAGACCACGTACGGATCTAGATCGGGGAAAACCTAAAGCCTCGAATTAGTCTATTACGTTCCTACGACTCAATTGTTGAGTTAAGTTTGTATGTATGATTACTACATTCATGTTATTCAATTGTATGTTATTATGTATTTATAATGCTATTATTCAATGTATATCCAAAGAAATGTCATGACGGTTATCGAGTCCTAGTTGAACCTTAGGAATTCGTAGGATACAAATAACATGCATTAGGGATTTCATGTTTCAAGTGCTAGTCCCGATGGCTAAGGTATTGCATTTGTTGCGAAAAATACATGGCTCGTGTGAATAGCATCATGTAGTTTACATTTTGACCCACAACTCGTGTGAGTTGGCCCATTTCACAGCTCTTGTAAGCTTTCTCGAGTATCCAATGATATTCTAGATAGTTCAAGGGCAAGAAAACGGATTAAAAAGGTAAGTTACCAAATGAAATATTGCATATGCTCATGAAAAGGTGAATGAATCAAATGATATGTGTTCATGTGAAAATGGATTACCTTATGTTTCATTCAAGCAAGTTATGTAATAATGCACTAACTTGTGTATTGTTGATGATGATGCTTAGGCTTGTGCGAAGCTTGTGGTTGGAATATATTATGCTTATACTTAATGTTATTTAGATGAAATGGTAAGTTATGTTTCATGTTCTACGAACTTACTAAGCATTATGTGCTTACGTATTTTTCTTTCCTATGTTTTATAGATTATCAAAAGCTCGATTGGTTTGGAAGCTCGTTGGAGATCTATCACACTATCCAACATAAATATCGGTAGTTTTTGATGTTTTGGCCAAGGTTATAATGCCATGTATAGGTGGACTTATAATGATGTTTAATTGAATGCCTAGATGTTAATTTGGTATGTAAATGTTATCTTGGTTTGGTGCTCTTGATGCCTTGATGGTTGATGTTGAAAATAGCTTGATTTTAGGAAAATTCATGTCCATATGGCTTGGGACACGGATGTGTGACTCAGCCGTTTGTGACCCCTGTAGTCAAATTTTTCTAACTTTTTCTTAAACTTTCCAAATGTTTCCAATATGGGCCTAAATATTTTCTAAGGTATTTCTAGGGTCTCAAGGGCTCGATTAAGGGACAATAAGTATGTGAATGAATGCATTATAATATCTTTTCAATGAAGTATGAAATGCATGTTTTAATGTTTTGTTTGTACATTAATGCTCTGTAACCCTAATTTGGTGACGGATACAAGTAGGGGTGTTACAAAAACCTTATATCAATGGTGGTTTTTTTATGGTAAAATGAAATGGGGAAAAAGATGAGCTTAATTCTTTAAGTTATTTGAACTTTATTTAGCAAATTACTATTTTAACCTTTAAAAAACTATTAATTACCCATATTTATCTACTAGCACTTAAATTGGTATATATACCACTCAAGTCCTTTAGTTTAAGATTTCAAAGCTATTGGATCCTTTTAACTAGTAGAACTCAACTTTTACCCTTTTTACGATTTAGTCCTTTTTACTTAATTAATCATGCAAACATCAAAATTTCTTAACGAAATTTTAATACGACCTTAATATAATCTCAAAGACATTAAAATAATAATAAAATAATATCTCGCTCATCAAAATTGTGGTCTCAAAAACATTATTATCGATATCATTGAAAATGGGCTGTTACAACTCTCCCCCCTAAAGAAATTTTCATCCCAGAAAATCTTACCAGAAAATAGGTTCAAGTAGTGCACTTTCATAGCTTATTTCGGTTCCCAGGTAGCTTTTTCAATTATGTGACGTTGCGAGAACTTTAACTAAATCTATTCTTTTGTTTCTTAACTCTTTAACTTCCCGAGCTAAAATTCTGATCGATTTTTCACTCTATGGCATATCCGGCTGAATCTCAACATTTATAGGTGAAATCACATGTGAAGGGTCTGATCGGTACCATCGTAACACTAACACATGAAACACGTTATGAATTTTCTCTAACTTTGACGGTAATGCCAATCAATATGCCACTAGTTGAATTCTCTCGATGATCTCATACGACCTGATGAATCGCGGACTAATCTTCCCTTTTCAGCCAAAACGAGAACTTTTCTCCAAGGTGATACTTTAAAAAAAAATACTCTCGCCAACTTGAAATTCTATATATTTTATTTTCAAATCCGCATAAAATTTATGACGGTCAAAAGTAGCTTTTAAACTGTCACATATTACTTTGACCTTTTCTTCGCTTTCTTGAGTTAAATCAACATCGAATAACTTTTTCTCACTCAGCTCAGTCCAGTATAACAGAGTTCTACATTTTTTACCATAGAAAGTTTCATATAGTGCCATTTTAATACTCGCATGATAACTATTATTGTAAGCAAATTCAACCAACAAAAGAAATTTCTCCTAGTTACCTTCGAACTCTAAAACACAAAATTTGAGCATATCCTCGAGTACTGGAATTACTCATGTAACACCCCAAACCCGGTCAACACACCACGACCGAATCTGGTATGTTACAGGGAAAAATCGGGTTTTGGTGAAGATAGGTTTCCGTTTAAATGGTTGATAAAACCCTTTGGTAAACTTCATACTTGCAGAAATCTTGGGCATGATTGTTTGAAGACTGATGTTTTGATTGAAAACTAGGGAATTTCGAAAACTTAATCGGTTATGAAGTTAAAAACACGTTTATTTCGTTTAGACATTCAAGTCGTTCCTATTGTCACTAAAACACTTTGACTTAGTAGAAAATCGAGTTTAAGTTAGAAAAACATTTGAGTCCCCTTTATTCCAAATCTTGGTGTGATACCCGATGGTATAGTTTAAAATATCGCTTTTGTAGTTTTGAATTCGTTGTCTTTCCAAGTTTTAGCACATTTTAACCCAATTAATTTATTAAGGCATATTAAAAATCTACTTTAAGCATAAACATAGCAAAACATAATTTTAAAGGCCATTTACAACCCAAAATAAAACCAAATAGTAATAAATAAGCTAATGTACCAAATTTTATAAAGTCTGAGCAAATCCTTATTTAAGCAAGGCATGAGCACCTCGAGTCCATCCCGGCTCCATGTCCGCGTCTAAGTGTCACCTGAAATGTCAAAGGAGAGAGAGTGAGTCGCAAGACTCAGTGTGGAAATCCCCCTCCCGATAATACAACATGCTAACACACATCATAGCAAAGCAATACAATTAATGCACCCGTTCCTAACCATCCATTACACCTTTTCTACCCCATATGGTACCAAACCACCGGTGGTGCCAAACCACCGTGACCCAAAGTCACGATATCCATAATGTGGTGCCAAACCACCGGTGACCAAGTCACGAATAATCCAATGATGGGGCCAACCCATCGTGTGATACCAAATCACTAGCGACAATCCCAGTATCTCATAAGTGGGGCCAACCCACGGTGGTGTCAAACCACGGGGACGAGTCGCAATGAGGTGCCAAACCTCGGTGTCCCAAAGACACAAGCAGTGATACCAAATCACCGGTGACCGCAAATCCACAAATCCGATGATGGGGCCAACCCATCTTGTGATACCAAATCATCAAGGCGTCAATCCCGTATAATCAACTGTGGGGCCAACCTACCGTGGTGCTAAGCCACTGGGACAAGACGCTGAGGTGCCAAACCTTTGGTGACCCAAAGTCACAAAATATCATTTGTGGTACCAAACCACTGGAGGTGCCAAACCTCTGGTGTCCCAAAGACACAGTGTCCCAAAGACACGGATATCATACTCCCCCTCCTCTCATATTACCCATACATGTCATACTAACTCATGTACAATATGCAAATCATGTAATTCATGCCAACATGTCCAATATTGCATCTTATAGCACATATATCATGGATCATCATATTAGACGTAACAACAATAGAACTCGTAATGCTACGGACTTACCCGAATCCGTGATCATACCCTATCGGGTATAAAGACAATCATCACTTTTTCACTTGTTACAACACAGGTTATTTACTTATTACTAAGAAATCAGTGTGTTAGCTTACACACCTGGAATAGCAAAGGTTTTAATCCTAAGAATCGGTCTACGTCCCTTGATCGCCTCGATAACCCTGATCCTACAATCGGCCAACAAGGGATTAACACTTAAACCATTCGGCCAAAATAGATAAACCAAAGGGTATATCGATTAACCCTTACCTCTGCAAATGGTTCGGTTTCCAACCAAACCCGAACCAACACTGGTTCCCTCTGATAATCGGCCTCCTCCTAGAAAGAAAATGGTTAATCCCTTAACAGCTTGACTTAATGAAGACTAAATGAATAGTCTAAAAGAACTACTCTTACCACCACTTACCGATTGCTTCACCGAGAAATAAGGCTCCTCTCAACTGTTCCCAACTCCGGATGTCCTATAATAAAATTGGTTTACACAATAGATTAATACCCTTCAACCAATAACAAAATCGGCCTTCATCTAAACCACAATATATAAGAACGAGAGAGAGGAAAAATGGCCATTCGGCCAAGCTCTTACCCACTACCAGCCGATTGAAAACTAGCACCCAACAATAACCAATATTCGGCCAACAAAACACCACTAGGGGAGAAGAAAGATTCGGCCTAGGTGTTAACACTCCTACTTTCGGCTTTGTGTGAAAAGAAAAGAGAGTATAGATGAGAAGAAATGGGTTGATATTCGGCTAAGAATCGGTTGAAAAGAAAAAGGAGATGGAGAAGAAAGCCTTGGCTTCACACCAAGGAAGGTTCGGCTAAAATGGTTTTGGGAAAGAAGAAAATAGAATGATGAATGGAGGGGTGCTTTCGGTTCAAAGAAAAAGAGATGGAGGATAAAGTTTTTGGAAAGATGTGTTACGGTCAAGAAGGGAGAGAAAAGAAACTAGTTTCGGCTTCAACAATTGGAAAAGAAAGGGAGAGAGAGATGAACATTCGGCTACCAAGGTTTTCAAATGAGAAAAGAGAAAAGAAAATGTGGAGAAGAAAGTGTTGTAGTTTCGGCAAGTGAAGGTGCTTGAGGTTTCGGTTTACACAAGATGCAAGTGGAAATGGGAACAATATTCGGCCACACACACACTAAGTAAAAAGATGCAAAGCAATTTGGCAAAACGACACTTGGACTTTCGGTTTAAGGAAAACAATTGGAAAAAGATGAAGGCACTTGGGGTTTCGGCTTGCTTTGACCAAAGAGTGAATTTGCTTCCCAAAAATGCTTTTTGACCGAAAAACACAAAATGAAGAAGGAGTTTTCGGCACTCCCACTCTCTCACAACACTTACCAACCGGCCACTCATTTCCCTCCCCTAAAATCTCTCTAAATCCGGCCAAACCCCCCCAAACACTCCCAAGCCACCAATTCGAATTACCTTGACCAAGTCCTCCTCCACAATTTGCTCTCCACCCATCGTTTGAATGAGTTGACATAGTCCATGGTAGAGTTTGAACTACCAACAACTCCTCCTCCTCAAGCCGTTAAAATGGAACAAAAAGGGAGCACTCTGCAGCTTGAACTCAAGACCTCTCCCCCTTGCACTTGACGCCACACACAAGCTCTAAGTGGCGCATGCTTTGCCACTTGACCACTCCTTTTCTTGTGCAACAATTCACCAAATAAAATACATAAGACCCAGCTCCTTCAGCCCCAATCACATAAAGCCCAAAACAAAAATTTCTCCTACCACTCGAGCTTACACCTAGCGTATAACTAAGCCCCAACAACATCAAAATAACAACATAGCACATGCAGCAAAGCCAAAATAAAATAGCCCTTAACCCGGGATATTACAGTTCTACCCCCTTAAAAATAATTTCGACCTCGAAATTACCTGATCAGAAGAGTTGCGGGTATTGATGTCTCATCATATCCTCGGGTTCCCACGTAGCTTCTTCCACGCCATGATTCCGCCAAAGAACCTTAACCAAAGGCACAGACTTCCTACGCAGAACCTTCACATCCCGATCTAAAATCTGTACAGGCTCTTCCTCTATGGTCAAATCTGGATTCACCTCGATCTCCTCCAATGCTACCACATGTGACGGATCGGAGCGATATCGCCTAAGCATCGAAACGTGGAACACGTCGTGAATCTGACTTAGCTCTACTGGCAACTCGAGCTGATATGCTCTCGGTCCCACTCGCTCCGATTACCTTATACGGCCCAATAAACCTCAGACTTAGCTTGCCTTTCCTCCCGAACCTTAATACTTTCTTCCACGGTGAGACCTTCAGAAAAACTTGATCTCCCACAGCAAATTCAATATCTCTCCGCTTAAGATCGGCATAGGACTTCTGCCGGTCCGAAGCTTCCTTCAATCGAGCCTGAATCAACTTAACCTTGTCTTCGGTCTCTGTAACCAACTAGGGTCCCAACAACTGACGTTCACCCAACTCCGTCCAACACGTAGGTGAGCAACACTTCCTACCATACAACGCCTCATATGGTGCCATCTTGATGCTTGCTTGGTAACTATTGTTGTAGGCGAATTCAGCCAACGGAAGATACTCCTCCCAACTACCCCTGAAGTCCAAAACACACCCTCGTAGCATGTCCTCCAAGATCTGTATAACCCTTTCCGACTGCCCGTCAGTCTGCGGATGAAATGCCGTGCTGAAATCCAATCCGTACCCAAAGCCTGATGCAACGCTTTTCAGAACCTTGACGTAAATCTGGGATCCCTATCCGAGATGATCGATACTGGCACCCCGTGCAGTCTCACTATCTCTGACACATACAACCGCCAACCTCGAGTGAGTAATCCACCTCACCGAATAAAGTGAGTGATTTAGTCGGTCGATCCATAATTACCCAAATCTGAATCCTTCTTGCTCGGTGTAATCGGTAATCCAGTGAAATCCATAGTTATCCTTTCCCACTTCCATCGAGGAATCTTCATTTGGTGAAGCAACCACGACGACAATCGATGCTCGGCCTTGACTCTGACATGTCGACACTTCCTACAAACTCATCACTTCCTTTTTCGACCCGGCCACCGTAATTCTCTCGAGATCCCTATACATTTTGCTACCTCCGGATGCACAATAGTAGGATCGCTATGTGCATCTGAAAAATCTTGCCTTAACTTCGGTGTCTCTCGGCATACAAGCCTTCCCACGAAAACACAAAGACCCTAACACTAGACAAATCAGTAACCCTCCAAACCATCATTACGCACATGTGTCCTCTGCGCACTCAAAATTTCATCCATCAACTGCTTTTCTATGATCTACTCAACCCAAGAAGGCTTAACCTGCAGCTCTGCCAGAATACTCCGTCGTCATACAAACTCAAGTGGGCAAACAACGCTCTCAAATCCGAAACAACCTTACGGCTCAACGCGTGCGCCTGGCGTTAGCCTTGCGAATGATACTCAATTGAGCGGTCGTAGTCTTTCAAAGAACTCAATCCATCTGCTGCTGTCTCGATTCAAGTCTTTACGAGTCGGAAGGTACTTGAGCTCTTATGATCCGTGTAGACTATCGATCTCTCTCCGTACAAGTAATGCCTCCATATCTTCAAGGCAAAGACTACAGCCGCCAACTCTAGATCGTGCGTTGGATAATTGACCTCATGTGGCCTCAATTGCCGAGATGCGTAAGCCACAACCTTTCCTTCTGCGCATCAAGACACAACCCAAACACAGATGTGATGCATCGCAATAAACTGCGAATTCCTTTCTAGCCTCAGGTTGAATTAGAACCAGAGCTTCTGTCAAAATCTTCTTCAACTTATCGAAGCTCTCCTGCTGCTTCTCAGTCCAAATGAACGGAACCCCTTTACGTCTAATATGATCAACGAAAACCCAGAAACATTTTAACCCATATCTTCAGGCTCTTATGAGTCAGATTTTAACTCAATCCATCTGCGCTGTCTCAGATTCAAGTCTTTCCGAGTCGGAAGGTACTTCAGGCTCTTATGATCCGTGTAGACTATCGATCTCTCTCCGTACAAGTAATGCCTCCATATCTTCAAGGCAAAGACTACAGCCGCCAACTCCAGATCGTGCGTTGGATAATTGACCTCATGTGGCCTCAATTTGCCGAGATCGTAAGCCACAACCTTTCCTTCTGCATCGACACAACCCAAACTCATATGTGATGCATCGCAATAAATCTGCGAATTCCTTTCCAAATTCGGGTTGAATTAGATTCGAGCTTCATCAAAATCTTCTTCAACTTATCGAAGCTCTCCTGCGCTTCTCGGTCCAAATGAACGGAACCCTTTTCTTAATAATTTAGTCATCGGTAGCTGCGATCAACGAAAACCCTCTACAAATCTTGGTAGTATCACCCAAACCCGAAAACTCGAATCTTAGCTACTGACCTAGGCGGCTTCCAACCCAAAACTGCCTCAATCTTTCGAGGATCCACTCTAATCCCCTCAGCCGATACTACATAACCCAAGAACGTCACCTCCCTAAGCCAGAACTCTCATTTATTGAACTTCGCATAAAGTCATTTCTCCCTCGAATCGCAATACCACCCAAAATCGCATCATGTTCCTCCTCGGTCCTTGAATATACCAAGATGTCGCCGATAAAAACCACTATGAATCGATCTAAATACTGTTGGAACACCCTATTCATCATATTCATGAAGGCTGCCGGCGCATTAGTCAACCCAAATGGCATAACTAAGAACTCAAAGTGCCTATACCGAGTACGAAATGCCATCTTGCAGATATTCGCCTCCTTCACCTTTAACTGGTGATACCCCGACCTTAAATCAATCTTCGAGAAAACCGACGCACCCTTCAGCTGATCAAACAAGTCATCTATCCGAGGCAGCGGATACTTGTTTTTGATCGTCGACTTATTCAGGTTAGCGGTAGTCTATACACATCCGCATAGTACCATCTTTCTTCTTGACAAAGAGTATCGGCGCTCCCCAAGGCGAAACACTTGGCCTGATAAAGCCTCGGTCCAACAACTCCTGGATTTAAGCCTTAAACTCCACTAACTCTTTAGGCGCCATCCTATACGGAGCAATAGACACCAGCTCGATTCGGGTAGCAGATCTATCCCGAACTCTACCTCACGATCCGGTGGCAAACACGAAGCTCCTCAGAAACACATCAACAAATTCCCTAATCGTCCAACCGTCTCCACAATGAGACTCTTTAGCCTCCAAGGCATACACATGCACCACATATGCTTCACGTACTTTCGACCATCTTCTCGGCTTTGAGTAGATACCACATTAGACGAGATAATTTCTCCTATTACCGATCGAGCTGCCTCATCACCCTTAGTTTTTCGGAACCATGCGCTTAGCGCGCAATCCAACTTCGCTGGTACTTAACCAGCAGGTCCATCCGAGAATCGGATCGAACTCCCCAAAAGGCGCTTCATCGGATCGATACAAACACTACCCCTTGGAGTTCTAGAGGTGCGTCTTTATATAGCTTATCTACAACTACTGAGTGACCTAGAGGGCTTATTACGGTCATACGCCTAGAAGATATCTCGAGTCTAAATCCATGGTCTTCACTATGCTACTTGCAACATATGAATGCGTCGAACCCACATCAATCAAAGTAGTAAATGGAGAACAAAAGATTAAAAACGTACCGGTTATGACGTCCGGTGCGTCCCCTCCTCTCGGCGCCTCGCCGCATACACTATCGGGTATCAAGACAATCATCACTGTTTCATTTGTTACAACACAGGTTATTAACTTATTACTAAGAAATCAGTGTGTTAGCTTACACACCTGGAATAGCAAAGGTTTTAATCCTAAGAATCGGTCTACGTCCCTTGATCGCCTCGACAACCCTGATCCTACAATCGGCCAACAAGGGATTAACACTTAAACCATTCGGCCAAAATAGATAAACCAAAGGGTATATCGATTAACCCTTACCTCTGCAAATGGTTCGATTTCCAACCAAATCTGAACCAACACTGGTTCCCTCTGATAATCGGCCTCCTCCTAGAAAGAAAATGGTTAATCCCTTAACAGCTTGACTTAACGAAGACTAAATGAATAGTCTAAAAGAACTACTCTTACCACCACTTACCGATTGCTTCACCGAGAAATAAGGCTCCTCTCAACTGTTCCCAACTCCGGATGTCCTATAATAAAATTGGTTTACACAATAGATTAATACCCTTCAACCAATAAAAAAATCAGCCTTCATCTAAACCACAATATATAAGAACGAGAGAGAGGAAAAATGGCCATTCGGCCAAGCTCTTACCCACTACCATCCGATTGAAAATTAGCACCCAACAACAACCAATATTCAGCCAACAAAACACCACTAGGGGAGAAGAAAGATTCGGCCTAGGTGTTAACACTCCTACTTTGGCTTTGTGTGAAAAGAAAAGAGAGTATAGATGAGAAGAAATGGGTTGATATTCGGCTAGGAATCGGTTTTTCTTGGAAAAGAAAAAGGAGATGGAGAAGAAAGCTTTGGCTTCACACCAAGGAAGGTTCGGCTAAAATGGTTTTGGGAAAGAAGAAAATAGAATGATGAATGGTGGGGTGCTTTCGGTTCAAAGAAAAAGAGATGGAGGATAAAGTTTTTGGAAAGATGTGTTACGATCAAGAAGGGAGAGAAAAGAAACTAGTTTCGGCTTCAACAATTGGAAAAGAAAGGGTGAGAGAGAGATGAACATTCGGCTACCAAGGTTTTCAAATGAGAAAAGAGAAAAAGAAAATGTGGAGAAAAAAGCGTTGTAGTTTCGGCAAGTGAAGGTGCTTGAGGTTTCGGTTTACACAAGATGCAAGTGGAAATGGGAACAATATTCGGCCACACACACACTAAGTAAAAAGATGCAAAGCAATTTGGCAAAACGACACTTGGACTTTCGGTTTAAGGAAAACAATTGGAAAAAGAAGAAGGCACTTGGGGTTTCGGCTTGCTTTGACCAAAGAGTGAATTTGCTTCCCAAAAATGCTTTTTGACCGAAAAACACAAAATGAAGGAGTTTTCGGCACTCCCACTCTCTCACAACCAACCGGCCACTCATTTCCCTCCCCCAAAATCTCTCCAAATCCGGCCAAACTCCCCCCAAACACTCCCAAGCCACCAATTCGAATTACCTTGACCAAGTCCTCCTCCACAATTTGCTCTCCACCCATCGTTTGAATGAGTTGACATAGTCCATGGTAGAGTTTGAACTACCAACAACTCCTCCTCCTCAAGCCGTCAAAATGGAACAAAAAGGGAGCACTTTGCAGCTTGAACTCAAGACCTCTCCCCCCTTGCACTTGACGCCACACAGAAGCTCTAAGTGGCGCATGCTTTGCCACTTGACCACACCTTTTCTTGTGCAACAATTCACCAAATAAAATACATAAGACCCAACTCCTTCATTTCAATCACATAAAGCCCAAAACAAAATTTCTCCTACCACTCGAAACACCCCCCAAACCAAAATAACAACATAGCACATGCCCAAAATAAAATAGCCCTTAACCCGAGCCTCTGAAACACCCCAAACCCGCCCACGACCTCGACTAGATCTGGTGTGTTCCTTAAGAAAACCGGTTCAAATTCGTTTGTTCTTTGGAAAACTTTGAGTGATTTTGGGAGAAGAGTTGAGTTGGGTTCAAAGTGGAAACATAGCTAATTTTGAAATCAGGGATTTATTAAAATTTTGCTTTTATATTAAATAGGCATGCCGATTTTTGTTTTAAAGTTTTACCTTTACAATAAGAATCAAGCGAGTTTAAGTGTCAAAACATTTAAAGATTTTTTTTTTTATAAAATGGTTTTAACTTCGCTTTAACATTAATCATATCGTTATAAAGGAATTAAAGTGCATGCATAAAACAGTTCATACTAAGGCCTTATTACATCAAAAACAAACCCAATAATAAATTTAAAGTACTTAAATAAAATAAAATGTCCACATAATAAAATTCGTGCTGAGCATGGCCACCACTAAGCTTCTGCCGACCCGGTCCATCACTGATCATCACTTGAAAAATATTCCCACAATGGGGTGAGTCAAACAGACTCAATGTGTACATCCAACACTAAGTCCTAATGATTCAGGCATATCAAATCATACATATATATATTACAATTTACATTTAATGATGCATTCCCGAACCCAAGCCTAGTTACCATCCCTACACATCACCCGTACCAACCTTTACACCGTGGGGACTACTAAGTCAACCCTCCATCCGCTACACACCATCGAAGGCAATTCTTTGCAGTCGACGTGCTCATCACCCTTATATATTGTGGCATGGCCACCAGATAATTATTTTGTGTCATGAGACACCACATTCAGATAATGTGACCGAAGCCACCACATTCAGATATCGTGGTATAAACCACGAGATCACTTCCCCTTTTCAAATTCACCCACATGCCCCATGTCATACATATCATGTAATATAATGCCTTATTTCACATTCCTATCATATTCACATACATGGCACATTCCACATATTCATATCTTGTATTAACTTAAAGTTAAAGTTACGTACTTGAGTACTTTGTACCATAGCATGGTACCTTAGGCCACATTCACATTATTATAAACACATATATTAAAGCATTGCCATACATCTATTAAGAGTTAGTGTAGGGTACACACCTGGTATACTTAGCAAATTTACTGAAGTCCCGAAAACCCGATCTAATGTCCTAGATCTTTAGTTCCTTGTTGCCGATTTGACTACTAGTCAAATCCTGAAACTTGTAGTGTTTCCTCCTTATAATCGGCTAATCACTAGATCCATTGACTTGGTTAGTTTTCATCTTTAAACAAATAAGAAATAGATCTGAATTACCACTATGGCCTTGGCCGAATACATATGTCCACTTACCTTGTGATTTAATTCCCGAAATTGATCCTTACTTCCTTAATGATGTTGAGTTTCCTATAGACACATGTTAGATTAAATCTAACATTAAAACACAATAGAATGGCCTATGGCCGAATCTTATATTCACCTACCTAGGATATTGAAATCCCAAAAATAGTCACTTGGCGTAGATCTTGAGATTCCGAATGATCTCCTCCTTGTAGTCGACAACTACCGAAATCCAAAAAGACCCTTCAAGGTTTCAGCCAAAGAATTCTAAAGGGGTTAGATTCCTATATTTCAGTTAAAGAGATTGAAAATCAAATAACAGTTGATCTTACCTTTAATACTATAGTCGATGGCACCCTTGTTTACACCCACAAGGATATTCGGCTATGGGTAGATGATGGTGACTCAAGTTTCGACTTTTGAAGAATCGAAAGAAGAAGAAGGGGTTGAGACTTGTTGAGATTTAGCTTAGATGCCAAGAGGAAGGTTCGCCAATTGGGAGGAGAAGAGAAGGGATACTTAGGAGAATTCGGCAATAGTAACCTTTGGGGGGAAAGATTTGGCTAAAACTAGTTAGAAGAAAAAGATGAAAACGATGAGATAGGTATTTTTTTGAAAAGAAAAGAGAATAGTTGCGAGAGAGAATTGACGGGGGCTTCAAAAAGAAAAGAATGTAGAATGGCCTCACTTTTCCCCCTTTTGTCGAAATTACTAAGCCTAGAGTCCCCTATTCGGCCATCACTATCATATCCCTTGTTTTCCTCTTTATCTCCTCATTTAAAATTTAATAAAATAATCCCACATTTATCTCTTATCTTGGCTGAATTTTAGAGAGAATTAAACTCATCCCTTTAGTGCCTTGGTGCCGTCCACTACTGCTCAATCTGCAGCAAAAATAAAAACTCTATTTGCTTCCCTTGTGACTCGAACCTTGGCCCATTTACACCTACTTGTGGCGTCATTCCCAGAGGCCTTAAGTGGCACCTCCAAGCCACTTTTCCAAGCCCAATTATGTGTCATGTTTCACATCCAATTTCTCTTAAAGCCCTACCAAGCTTAGCTCCCTTTTTAAAACTTAAAATACGATATTTTCTAAATCATTCTCCTATATTCTAGGGTTCCCAAAATTCATAAAAACACATTCATACACACAAAGGCATGCTTTCACATTCAATTAAGCAATTATGCATAAGCCATAATCCAGGATATTACAGTTCTACCCCCTTAAAATAATTTCGTCCTCAAAATTACCTGGCTAAAATAAGTGAGGGTATTATTGTCGTATTGCTTCTTCCAGCTCCCATGAAGCTTCCTCCGATCCATGATTGCGCCATAACACTTTGACTAGAGGCACTGTCTTCCTCCATAGCACCTTCACATCTCGTTCCAAGACCTGAATCGGCTCTTTCTCATAGGATAAATCTAGCCTTAGCGCCACCTCTTCAACCGAAACCACATGGGATGAATCCGATCGGTAACGACGTAGCATAGAAACATGAAATACATCGTGCATCTGTTTCAATTTCGAAGGCAACTCCAACTGGTTTGCCACTAGTCCAATTCGCTTTAATACTCGATAAGGTCCTATGAACCTTGGACTTAGCTTCCCTTTTCGACCAAATCTCATCACCTTCTTCCAAGGCGAAACTTTAAGAAACACTTGGTCTCCCACATCAAATTCTATTTCCTTCCGTTTGAGATCTGCGTACGACTTCTGCCTATCAGATGCTTCCTTCAACCGTGCCCAAATTATCTCAACCTTCTCCTCGGATTCAGCCACAATCTCTGGACCCAAAACTCGATGTTCTCCTAATTTTGTCCAACACGTAGGAGTTCGACACTTTCGACCATACAACGCTTCATACGGTGCCATCCGAATACTAGCCTGATAGCTGTTGTTGTAGGCAAACTCTGCTAAAGGCAAATATTCCTCCCAACTTCCTCTGAAATCCATCACACAGCCCCTCAACATATCCTCTAAGACTTGGATTACTCGTTCAGACTGGCCGTCCGACTGTGGATGAAAAGCCATACTGAAATCCAATCTAGTACCCAAAGCTTGATGTAGAGCTTTCCAAAACCAAGACGTGAACCTCGGATCCCTATCCGAGATAATCGACATGGCACTCTGTGCAACCTTACAATCTTCGCTACATACAACCTTGCTAACTTTTGTAGGGAGTAGTCAACCCGCACTGGAATAAAATGTGCGGACTTTGTCAGCCGATCCACTATCACCCATACCGAGTCCTTTTTAGTAGGCGTAAGGAGAAGCTCACTAACGAAGTCCATGGTAATTCTCTCCCACTTCCACTGCGGAATTTGTATGGCTGAAGCAATCCCGAAAAAACTTGGTGTTCAGCCTTAACTTGCTGACACGTTAAGCATTTGCCAACATATTCGGTAACTTCCCGCTTAAGACCAGGCCACCAAAATTGTTCCCTTAGATCTCTGTACATTTTACTACCTCCAAGATGCATAGCATAAGGGATACTATGCGATTCTCGAAGAATTCTTTGCCTAAGTTTTTCATCTTTCGGCATACAAACCTTACCCTTGAAGCACAATACTCCCTCGTCATTCATACCATAACCTTTCAACTCCCCATTCTGCACTTGTCGAAACTTAGCCCTTAGATCTTCATCCGCTAATTGACTTTCCTTCACCTCATTCAACCATGTCGGCTTAACTTGCAGCTCTGCCAGCAGACTTCCATTATCATACAAGTTCAGATGTGCAAACATCACCCTCAGATCCGACACTACCTTCCGACTTAGGGCATCCGCCACTACATTTGCCTTGCCCGGGTGATACTCTATTGAACAATCATAGTCCTTCAATAGTTCCACCCACCTTCGCTGTCTCAGATTCACTCTTTCGAGTCGTGAGATACTTAAGGCTCTTGTGGTCTGTGTAGATTACCGACTTCTCTCTATAAAGATAGTGCCTCCACACCTTAAGGGCAAAGACCACTGTCGCCAATTCCAAATCATGCGTCGGGTAGTTAACCTCATGTGGCCTTAGTTGTCGAGACGCATAAGCAACTACCTTCCCATCTTGGATTAACACGCATCCCAATCCTGTATGAGAAGCGTCACAATACACCATGAAGTCCTTTCCTGCCTCAGGCTGAATCAAAACTGGAGCTTCAGTCAAAACCCTTTTAAGCTTTTCAAAGCTCTCCTGTTGCTTATCTAACCAAACGAAAGGTACTTTCTTTCTTAGCGACTTCATCAAAAGTGCGGCAATCGATGAGAACCCTTCCACAAACCTTCTGTAGTAGCCTGCCAATCCCAAGAAACTACGAATCTCATCCACAAACTTAGGTGGTTTCCAATCCAACACCGCCTCAATCTTCCTAGGATCCACCCTTATTCCTTCTGCAGACACCACATGTCCTAAGAACGCAACCTCATTAAGCCAAAATTCACACTTGCTGAATTTGGCATAGAGCTTCTTTTCCCTCAACACTTGCAACACAATCCGTAGATGCTCATCATGCTCTTCTTCAGACTTAGAGTACACAAGAATGTCGTCGATGAACACAACGATGAACCTATCCAAATAGGGTTGGAAAACCCGGTTCATCATATCCATGAACGCGGCTGGGGCATTCGTCAATCCAAATGGCATTACCACAAACTCAAAATGCCCATACCTTGTCCGAAAAGCCGTCTTATGGATATCTGCCTCCTTCACCTTAAGCTGATGATATCCCGACCGTAGATCTATCTTCGAAAATACTGCTACCCCCTTCAGCTGATCGAACAAGTCATCGATCCTTGGCAAAGGGTACTTGTTCTTGATGGTCAGCTTGTTCAACTGACGATAATCTATGCACATACGCATAGTTCTGTCCTTTTACTTCACAAACAAGACCGGTGCTACCCATGGAGACACACTGGGTCGAATAAACCCACGATCAAGCAATTCTTGGATTTGAGCCTTGAGCTCAACCAACTCCTTAGGTGCCATTACATGCGGGCGATTGACATAGGAGGCGTGCCGGGTAGTAAGTCAATTCAAACTCCACCTCCCTATCCGGGGTATTCACAGTAATTCCTCCTAAAAACATCCACAAATTCCCCTACGGTCCTAACTCCTCTAACGCCCTCTTCCTTTGTCTCCAATGCACTAACGAAAGCCAAGAATGCCTTGCATCCTTTTCGAATCATCCTATCCGCCTTTAATGTCAAACTATGTTAGACAAGTAATTCATTCTTTCTCCTATCGTGACTATCACTTCATCCTCTGGGGTCCTTAACTCCATTCGTTTAGTTGTACAATCCAACACAGCCCGATGCTCCACTAGCCAGTCCATGCCAAGTATGAGGTCGAATTCTCCGAAGGGTAGTTCCATTAAGTCAGCAGGGAAAACTACTCCTTGAATCTCTAGATGTACACTCCGAAAGATCTTATCCACCACTACAGTTTGGCCTAATGGGCTTACTACAGTCATCTCCCTATTAGAAAGTTCAGAGGCTATGCCTAGTGTTTCAACTACACTACATGCAACATAGGAATGGGTCAAGCCCACATCAATCAAAGTAAAATAAGGCTTGCCACAAATAAGGAACGTACCGGTTATGAAGTCCGGTGCGTCTCCATCCTCCCTCCGGTGAACCGCATAAACCAAACCCTGCTGTCTAGCCCCAGTATTACTAACACCTCTGCCCGGTGCTCCACGTCCCCTTCCAGCACCATTACCTCTACCATTCGGACCACGACCTCGCTGAGGCTGCTGTCCACCTCTACTAGCCTGATTAACATTCTGAGCTACTGGTCGATTCCCATCTGGTTTCATAGGACAGTCCTTAATCATATGGTCCTTGGACCCATACTTAAAGCATCCTCCCATCTTCTTCCAACACTCCCCTAAGTGCTTCTTCCCACACTGATCACAAGTATGATACTGCCCTCTTGTACCAACTTGCTGACCTCGCGGCCCATCAACTCTAGGCCTCTTGAACATTCCAGACGATCTGGCGGCCCAAATCCTCTTTTTCGCTTATTTGGTCCGTGTTTTTGCCTTACGGTGTCCTTAATTCCCTCGGCTACCTTAGCTTTCTCTACTAATCAGAAAACTCCGCTCTCGATGTGGAGCGATTAACAACCTCAGTCATCCCTTAGTCCATCCTCAAATCGGACACATCGCTCATGCTCGTAGCCACTACTCCTCGAGCATCTGGCTCAACCTCGAAATTTAACCGTACTCTACTAGGACTTGTTCCCTTAAACCAGCCCCAGAAAAGCCTTCCTCTGTGCATCAGTGTAACGCGTGCTGACATACTTCTTTTGATATGCCGCCTTAACATATTCCCAAGTAAGATCCTCAGCTGTGGCACCATCCCGAACTGTGAGCTACCATTAATATGCTTCATCGCGTAGCAGTGCCACCATTCCTTTCAGTTTCTCCTCAAGAGTCAGATCCAACTCATCCATAATTCGTTCTGTCGCCTCCAACCAATACTCAGCCATACTGGGTGCCACACCAGATACTCCACGGAATACCTCAGCTCTGTTAGCTCGGAGTCGCTCGGGTACAGACTTTCGAGCTCTCATATTTCCACCTGCTCCAGCCACCATTTCCGAACTCACAAAGACACTGCGATCTTGCATCACCCGTCGATCCTGTTGCTCAACACCAGCGGTGGTGGTGGCGGTGGTGGTACCTCACCCTTGGACCCGACCCGATCTAACGGGTTTGAAAGCGATCATTCTTCCTCGACCATGTCCTCGTACATTACGACCATGTCCCCTAGAGCTCATTTCTGCGATCACACTTTAATCTGATTTAAGAAATTTTATGCATTAGTATTTTGTTTCACTGATTATTCGCGAGCAATTTTATGAAAAAGAGCTTAGTAGTGGTTCTTTCGTTTATTTAGAGTTTTCGTTCAAGTTTTCTACCCTATTTCAGAGGAGTACATTCATTCAAACATTCATTCAGTATTACCTATCACACACATTCACTATTCAAACATTCTTGTCTATTCCTATCCTAGGGGTATTTTTGTTATTTGTCCTACATGGGTTTTTTGGTAATAAGTCGGGGTCAAAATAAAAAGAAATCTCTAGAATCAAAGGTATTTCAAAATTTGCAAAACTTGGGGTTCTTTTTGAGAATTCGTTTTCCAAATCGATGTTGTTGCAGAAATTTTGGAAATCGAGGGTCATTTTGGTAATTTTGTAAAATAGGGGTAATTTCGTAAATTTCCAAATCAAGGTACCTTAGAATTTTGTAACGATAAAGTTTTTGGATATTTTTGCAAAATCAAAAATTGTTATTGAAATCGGGGGTAGTATGGTAATTTTGGGAAATCAAGGGCATTTTAGTAATTTTACCACTAGGGGTATTTAGGTAATTTTGTAAATCGAAAATATTTTGGAAAATTTTTGAACTAAGTTTTGCCACAACTTAAAGGTGTAATTTGGTGATTTTAAAACCGAATTTTTATGAAAATACAGCTAATCCCTTTCGGGTTTTAGTTATTGAGTTTAGCACGTGAATAAGTCCTCATGGTTAGGGTGAACCGTAGCTACGCACTGGTAGGATTCAGTGAAGAGGAGGTGAGTCACTAGGACTGCTTAAGTACCGAGCTCTTGGGATCCAATCCTAGACATGCACACAATGGTTGCCACACCTAACTTCGGCGACTTAGTCACGTGTTTGTTTAATTAGGCTTTAAAGTTTTATGTAATTGTTGGGGTAACTAGTCCTAGTGTTCAAGTACTTAATATACTAATCTCGTTCCATTTATACCCATCTACAAGTCATACTATAATTCACACAATAGATAGGGGTACTTACAGTGGACTTGAATTGGAGACTTGGGTGCCATGCCGGAAAACCCGCTCAATTTTGCAAA
This sequence comes from Gossypium rotundifolium, assembly GCA_025506655.1. Taxonomy (NCBI): domain Eukaryota; kingdom Viridiplantae; phylum Streptophyta; class Magnoliopsida; order Malvales; family Malvaceae; genus Gossypium; species Gossypium rotundifolium. Next base: position 30,884,891 of record CP106727.1, on the reverse strand, counting down.
ACTTTCACAAAAATTCATTTGGGCCTAAATTTTAAAACATTGTGGGCTTTAAACCCAAGGCCGAGAGTTTAAAACTGGGCTCTGATACCAAGTTGAAACACCCCAAACCCAGCCCACGAGCCTCGAGTAGATCTGGTGTGTTCCTTAAGAAAAACGGTTCAAATTCGTTTGTTCTTTGGAAAACTTTGAGTGATTTTGGGAGAAGAGTTGAGTTGGGTTCAAAGTGGAAACATAGCTAATTTTGAAATCAGGGATTTATTAAAATTTTGCTTTTATATTAAATAGACATGTCGATTTTTGTTTTAAAGTTTTTACCTTTACAATAAGAATCAACTGAGTTTAAGTGTCAAAACATTTAAAGATTTATTTTTTTATAAAATGGTTTTAACTTCGCTTTAACATTAATCATATCGTTATAAAGGAATTAAAGTGCATGCATAAAATAGTTCATACTAGGGCCTTATTACATCAAAAACAAACCCAAAATAAATTTAAAGTACTTAAATAAAATAAAATGTCCACATAATAAAATTAAATCTTTGAGCATGGCCACCACTAAGCTTCTGAGGCAGGTCCATCATGATCATCACAAAAATATTCCCACAAGGGTGAGTCAAGCAGACTCAATGTGTACATCAACACTAAGTCCTAATGATTCGGGCATATCAAATCATACATATATATATTACAATTTACATTTAATGATGCATTCCCGAACCCAAGCCTAGTTACCATCCGCTACACATCACCCGTACCAACCTGCACACCGTGGGGACTACTAAGTCAACCCTCCATCCGCTACACACCATCGAAGGCGATCATTTGTAGTCGGCGTGCTCATCGCCTTATATATTGTGGCATGGCCACGGATAATTATTTTGTGTCATGAGACACCACATTCGAGATAATGTGACCAAAGCCACCACATTCAAATATTGTGGTATAAACCACCGATCACTTCCCTTTTCAAATTCACCCACATGCCCCATGTCATACATATCATGTAATATAATGCCTTATTTCACATTCCTATCATATTCACATACATGGCACATTCCACATATTCATATCTTGTATTAACTTAAAGTTAAAGTTACGTACCTGAGTAATTTGTACCATAGCATGGTACCTTAGGCCACATTCACATTATTATAAACACATATATTAAAACATTGCCATACATCTATTAAGAGTTAGTGTGGGGTACACACCTGGTATACTTAGCAAATTTACTGAAGTCCCAAAAACACGATCTAATGTCCTAGATCCTTAGTTCCCTGTTGCCGATTTGACTACTAGTCAAATCCTAAAACTTGTAGTGTTTCCTCCTTATAATCGGCTAATCACTAGATCCATTGACTTGGTTAGTTTTCGGCTTTAAACAAATAAGAAATAGATCTGAAATACCACTATGGCCTTGGCCAAATACATATGTCCACTTACCTTGTGATTCAATTCCCGAAATTGATCCTTGCTTCCTTAATGATGTCGAGTTTCCTATAGACACATGTTAGATTAAATCTAACATTAAAACACAATAGAATGGCCTATGGCCAAATCTTATATTCACCTATCTAGGATATTGAAATCCTGAAAATAGTCACTTGGCGTAGATCTTGAGGTTCCGAATGATCTCTTCCTTGTAGTCGACAACTGCCGAAATCCAAAAAGACCCTTCAAGGTTTCGGCCAAAGAATTCTAAAGGGGTTAGATTCCTATATTTCGACTAAAAGAGAGATTGAAAATCAAATAACAGTTGATCTTACCTTTGATACTATTGTCGATGGCACCCTTGTTTACACCCACAAGGATATTCGGCTATGGGTAGATGATGGTGACTCAAGTTTTAGCTTTTGAAGAATCGAAAGAAGAACAGAAGGGGGTTGGGACTTGTTGCGATTTAGCTTAGATGCCAAGAAGAAGGTTCGGCCAACTAGGAGGAGAAGAGAAGGGATACTTAGGAGAATTCGACAATAGTAACCTTTGTAGGGAAAGATTTCGGCTAAAACTAGTTAGAAGAAAAAGATGAAAATGATGAGATAGGTTTTTTTTTTGAAAAGAAAAAGAGAATAGTTGTAGAGAGAATTCGACAGAGGCTTCAAAAAGAAAAGAATGCAGAATGGCCTCACTTTTCCCCCTTTTGCCAAAATTACTAAGCCTAGAGTCCCCATTCGGCCATCACTATCATATCCCTTATTTTCCTCTTCATCTCCTCATTTAAAATTTAATAAAAATAATCCCACATTTATCTCTTATCTTGGCTGAATTTTAGAGAGAATTAAACTCATCCCTTTAGTGCCTTGGTGCGTCCACTCTTACTCAATCTGCAGACAAAAATAAAAACTCTATTTGCTTCCTTGTGACTCAAACCTTGGCCCATCTACACCCTTGTGGCGTCATTCCCAGAGGCCTTAAGTGGCGCCTCCAAGCCACTTTTCCAAGCCCAATTGTGTGTCATGTTTCACATCCAATTTCTCTTAAAGCCTACCAAGCTTAGCTCCTTTTAAAACTTAAAATACGATATTTTCTAAATCATTCTCCTATATTCTAGGGTTCCCAAAATTCATAAAAACACATTCATACACACAAAGGCATGCTTTCACATTCAATTAAGCAATTATGCATAAGCCATAATCCAGGATATTACACCATCAGTCTGTGGATGAAACACTGTACTAAAATGCAGTTGGATACCCAGAGCTTCACGTAACTTACTCCAAAATCGAGACGTAAATTGTGGATCCCTATTAGAGGTAATAGATACCGGTACATCGTGCAATCTAACACTATCAGAAACATACAATTCATCCAATTTCTCAAGTGAATGATCCATACGCACTGGAATGAAATGTGCAGATTTTGTCAAATGATCCACAATGACCCATACAACATATTTCTTTCTCGGTGATAAAGGCAATCCCGATACAAAATCCTTTGTAACACGTTCCCATTTCCATTCTAGAATCATAACAGGTTGTAACAAACCAGAAGGTACCTGATGCTCGGCTTTAACTTACTGACAGATCAAATATTTTGATACAAACTCTAAAATCTCTCGCTTCATACCTGGCCACCAGCACAACTATTTCAAGTCACCATACATTATATTACTAACAGGATGAATCGATAAGTTACCATTGTGAGCTTCCTGCAAAATCTTCTGAATAACATCATAATTTCTCGGAACAAAAATTTTATTTTTGAAGTACAAACTATTTTCTGAACTAACATAAAAGTCTGAATCAGGTGTCGAGTCAATCTACTTCTGTTTTGCGATCAATTCAGTGTCACTTTTTTGAGCCTCACAAATCCGTTGCAAAAACATCGATCTAGATTTTAATTTAGCTATGATGGAACCATCATTAGTCAACATCAACCGTGTGTTTAAAGCTCGCAAAGCAAATAAATATTTTCTACTTAAAGCATAAGCAACAACGTTAGCTTTTCTCGGGTGATAGTGAATGATCAAATTGTAATCTTTTAGCAATTCAAGCCATCTACGTTGTCTTAAGTTTAGATATTTTTATGACATCAAATACTTCAAGATTTTATGATCCATAAAGATGTGACACTTTTTTTCATACAAATGGTGTCACCAAATATTTAAAGCAAATACAATAGTTGCAAGCTCTAAATCATGAGTCGGGTAATTTTTCTCATGTGGTTTCAACTGTCGAGATGCATAAACCACTACTTTGCCTTCTTGCATCAAAACATAACCCAAACCATTCAATGAAGAATCACTATAAATTATGAATTCCTTACCAAACTCTAGCTGAACCAACACAAGGGCTTTGGTCAACAACATTTTTAATTGATCAAAGCTTTGTTGACACTTTTCTGACCATTCAAACTTGATGTCTTTCTGAAGTAGTTTCGTTAACGGCATAGCAATTATCTAAAATCCTTTAACAAATCTTCGATAATATCTGGCTAAACCTAGAAAACTTTTGACTTCTGAAACATTTCTCAGAGGCTTCCAATCATTATAGTCGATATTTTACTCGAGCCAGCTCTAATATCGTCTGCCAATACTACGTGTCCCAAAAATCCAACTTCTCGGAGCCAACACTCACATTTTCTAAACTTAGCAAACAACTATTTTTCACACAAAGTCTATAAAACAATTCTCAAATGTTGGGCATGCTCTTTTTCATCTCGAGAGTAAATCAGAATATCATCCATGAGCATAACTAAAAATTTGTCTAAATATAGCCTGGATATTTTGTTCATCAAATCCATAAACACAACAGGTGCATTGGTCAAACCAAATGGTGTAACAAGAAATTCATAATGTCCATATCTGGTTTTAAAAGCAGTTTTCGACACATCCAAGTCTTCAACTCGTAACTGATAATATCCAGAACGGAGGTCAATCTTTGAAAATACTGTCACACATTTCAACTGATCAAACAAATCATCAGTACATGGAAAAGGATATTTGATCTTGATCGTGACTTTATTGAGTTGTCGGTAGTTGATACACAATTGCATAGACCTGTCCTTTTTCTTAAGAAAAAAATAGGAGCACCCCAAGGAGAAAAGTTGGGTCGAACAAAGCCCTTATCCATCAACTCTTGCAATTGTGCTTTTAACTCTTTCAACTCTATAGGTGCCATTCTATACGAAGCTATCGATATCGGAGATGTTCCTGGTATTAAGTCAATAGCAAACTCAACCTCTTTGATTGACGATAACCCTAGTAACTCTTCTGAAAACACATTTTTGAAATCACATACATTCGAAATTGACTCAAGTTTCAATTATGAAACCCTGGAATCAAATATGTAAACTAGATACGCTTCACAGCCCTTTCTGACATATTTCTGTGCTAACATAGATGAAATAACATTAGATCTACAATATGATCTATTTGATTCAATTTGGATCCTTTCACCGTTCCGACACTTTAACACAAAATGCTTTCTTCTACAGTTCAAAACAACATCATGCAGAGTTAACCAATCCATACCAAGAATCACATCAAACTCATCAAATGGCAACAACATCAAATCAGGCAGAAAGTTGCAATCTCGAACCGTCAAAGGACATATTTTACCGAATTTATCAACTAACACATACTGACCTAAAGAATTCGTTACTTTAACCACAAATTTAGTAGAGTCAAAAGGTATTTTTTTATCCGACACTAAATTTGTGCATACATTTGAGTGCGCTGACCTCGGGTAATCAAAGCATTAACATCGGTATCAAAGATAGAAAATGTACCAGTGATTACATCAGGTGCTGAAGCTTCTACTCGAGCCCGAATCACATAAGCCCTAGCTGGTGCTCGTGCCTCAGATTTAACAATAGAACCTTTCATTCCACTTTGACTGTTACCTATATTTCTAGTATTTTGGGGTAGTCTCCTCTCGCAGCCATATTACTTGAACGAGTATTTTGAACCTTCTCTTTATCCTTAAGAATCCTATTAAAGCTGATGAACGATTGTGAAATTCTTTTGGTTTCTTCTATGGAGATGAGAATGACTTTCCCATAGGTCACTTTCCTCTATCACAAGCCTCAGAATTGGCTTTTATTTTTCCTTTACTGAGTTATTCGGCCTTATGTGCTCTATCAACTAGAACTACAAATTTTTTTAGCTCAAGAATCCCGACTAACAACTTAATATCTTCATTCAGACCGTCCTCAAACCAAGTACACATAACAGTCTTTGATGGTATACACTCTCGAGCATATTTACTGAGTCGCATGAATTCTCTTTCATACTCGGCTACTAGACATATGACCCTATTTCAAATCCAAAAATTTACGTTTGTTGTCGAGAAACCGTTGGCTAACATATTTCTTTCTAAACTCTGTCTGAAAGAATTCCTAATTCACACGGTCTTTCGGTATTATTGCAATCAATGTATTCCACCACTGATATGCTGAGTCTTTCAGTAATGATACAACATACTTTAAACATTCTGCAGGTGTATAGGATAATTCATTGAAAACCCTCACTGTGTTTTCTAACTAGAACTCGGCCTTTTCTGAATCGTCTTTGGCTGTACCATGGAAATCTTTAGCCTCATATTTTTGGATTTTATCAACTGAAGGCTTGCTTGCACGTATTGGTTCCAAACCCTGAGGAACAACGGGGTACAGGTGGGGGTGGAGGTTGATGGAGCTCTAAACTAACTATTATTTTGACAAAGGCAAGCGCACATGTCGAACAGTAGTATAGCTATGGTGAGTCTGGAATATCATATCCTCAAGGACCAAGAGTACTAGTATTAACTATCTTTTTATTATTTAGCCTAATAATTAAAGGGGACATATTTTTAATCTAAAATTTAACTAACTAATTTAACTAACTATGAGCGCGACAGAGAGTAAATTGGGAAAATACTTTGGACAACTTATATGAGATGGATGACACCTAAGGAAGAATCCACCTAGACTTCACTTATTACTTTTGATTCATGTGATTTTTTCACTTGACTTAATCCGTAGAAATCCCTTAATTATATTAATACCTCTTTAGAGGCTACTAACAACTGAATCTAGGTTGATTAATTGAAATCTCTTTCGATTAAAACCCTATTGTCACATTAATTCGATCTATGGATTCCTATATTAGGTTTGACCCTAATCCGGTAGATTTTTGTCGCCCTATTTCTAGGGTTGCAATCAACGCTGCTAAATTGTGTTGATCTACTCTTAAACAGGGACTTTTGCTCCACTGAATAAGCACATTCGACTTGAATCAATAACCTAAATTATCAAAACAAGAATAAAACTCACAATTAAAAATAAGCACAAGTATTTATCTCATAAATTAAATAATAATAAGATCTGTCATAGGTTTCATCCCTTAGATATCTAAGGGATTTGGTTCATACTAGAAGAGGAAAACATTATAAAAGAGGAAAAACAACAAAATATAAGAAAACCCAAAAACTTCTAAAGAACTTGATGGGAGATCCTCAGTCTTGATGGGAATCCTTCTCCTAAGCTGTTCCTAATGATTGTCTTGGAGTATTTTCTCCTTCTACTCGGCGTCTATTCGACGTCCTGTTTAACTCCTCTTTTAGGCTACCCCCTAGGGTGTTTATATAGGCTTTGAGATGCTTTACTTGGCCCACAAGTATCCTACTTGAAAAAAATCTTCCTAGTTTCGGCAGGGACATGCCCGTGGTGGACTCCTTTAGCCATGTTCGATCTTACTCACCACACACGACCGTGTGATCTGCTCGTGGTCGATAGTCTAGGCCGTGTGATCTGTTGTAGGCCCATTTGTCCTTTTTTGGCCTGCTTCTTGTTCTTTTCGACTCCCTAATCTCCTGAGTATAAAATATGAAATTAAGAGATTAAGAGCATCGAATTCATCAAATCTAATGAATATTCATCCAAAATTAAGCCAAGAATGAGGTTAAAATATGTGTAAATTACGGTTTATCAAATACCCCCACACTTAAGCTTTTGCTTGTCCTCAAGCAAAATTTTCAACTCACGATTAGAACTAACTTCTCTCAGTTCATAATTCTCATGAATAGTGTCTCATCATAATTCATAGATAATGTCTACATGGATAATTTAACTCAAAGAGTCCTGAAGATTCAAACAATAAAAGTCATATAGTTTTGTAGCACAAAAAATATAGATGGTTCCCCTTATCTAAATAATTACCTTTGATCCAAAACTGACAAGGATTGACATCCTCACTAAGGATCCACTCAAACCACTCAAAGTGTCTAAGGTACAAGATAAGCACTCATAAGTCAAATATGAAAAGTTAATCCCATAGGCTTGCATGAAAATCAATTCTCCACCACTATAAAATGAAATGATACACAAATCAAAAGGTCTTTAAAGGGTTGTAATGGGGGTTGGGTTAAAGGTGTGGATATAGGCTGAATTAAAGCATTAAAATCGAGATTAAATTAAAAAATTACCTAGCTAGAAACTGTTAATGAATAATTACATCAATAACACGAGCTTCTTCTAAAGATGTGAATTTAACTGTTTAAGCTCATAGAACATAGAACTAATGATGAATAAATTTTCCAATGTTTTTTTTAAGAATAAGTACATAAAAAAATGAATTCAACTATTATAATTAGGCAACCAATCAAATCAAATCTCGACAAAAGGGGAGTCAAGAAAATGGTATAAACAAGTTAATAACGGGGTTTCGGGTTAATATTAGTGGTAAATCAAGAAACGATTGATTAGGCTAAAAAGTGGATCACTAAGGATTAATTACGGAGGTAGGCTTTTTATGGAGTAAGTGGGTTAAATCCTAAGTGCCTTTATCATTTCAGTATAACAAATCACAAGTGTAGTCTCGACATGTATAATCGAAGTAAGTTCTAGAATAACAAATCAATATTGACACACTCATAATCAATAATGTGAGCAAGAAAAATATATGCTCTAAAAGGCTCAAAGTCTCACAAAAATTATGGTTTTTGATTTCAACCTTGCAAATTTCAAATTTCAAAGTAATATTCAAATTTAGGTTAACAACCTAGCCAATTTTTAATTTTGAAAATAGACTTATCATGCCTGATTCTCTAATATCATAAAGTTTAAATTATCAATGCACAATTAACTATGACTTAATCCAAAACATATCAATAAAAATCATAAATTAACAGAAGTTTCATTCTAATTAGTAATATGAGAAAATTACTTAAGACAAGATATCATTCAGGGATTTAAGAATAATGCAAAAAAGTTAGGAAATTTTGAAATTCACCCCCCACACTTAAGATGTACATTGCCCTCAATGTACAAAGATAGATATTCACAATATAGTAAGAAAATCATAAGGTAGGGAGAGAAGTGAAACTTCCTGAAGTTTGGGTGGAGTAAAATAAAAGAAACAGGGGAAATTTGGGCCGAGCTAGAGGAGGAGGCGTCGGTGGTAGTGGTTACTAGGGTCATGGTGTGGTGATTCCCAAGCAGCCTAAAGAACCTAAATAAACAAATTCAAAATATAATAATATAGATTTAGCACAAGAGAGATAAAGAGAAGGAAAATAAAGAGAAGGAAAATAAAGGAGAAGAGAAAAGAAAAAAAAAGTAAATGGACTCAAAGGTCCTTGTCCTGTTGAGTTAATGAAGTGGCCAGCATGAACTTATGTAGATCGGTCTCACAGGGAAACTATGCTCGGATCCTTTTGTTTCTTCGACATGGTGACGATGGTGTAGATAAAGAGTGAGGGGAAGGGAAAATGAAGGAAAATGAGAGGGGAAAGCTTCAAGGTGTATGGAAGAAAAGAAAATTAGGGAGTAGGTGAGAAGAGGAGGGTTTTAAATAGAAATCTGAGATCTAGTACATCCCCACGCTCATGTGTCATGGCGTGTTAGGTCGCACGACCGTATCACATGGCCGTGTTATGGCTCGTTCGTTTCTCCCACGCCTGTGTGGAGGTTTCTATGCCCGTGTATTTTAATCAATGTCAGCCACGGCTGCATCGCACGGCCGTGGCATTTTACCATAGCCCGTGTTTGGGGAAAATTTTATCCTATTGCCACACGATTATGGCCACGCCCATGTACCTACTTGTGGTGCCCACACGGACACGGCCACGGACGTGTGGGTATGGAAAACCTGTGCCTAAACATGGAAAGAAATAAACTAAACTAATTAGTAGGGTTAGTGCTTGGGTTTCCTCTAGAGAAGTGCTTGTTTAAAGTCTTAAGCTAGACCTACCCTTCATTTGCATAATCATGGTGGTTTGAGGAGTTGAAACGCTCACCCTTCTATCGATTCTATGATCACTATATAGTTCGAGTCGAGTAGTGTTTACCTTAAAAGTGCCGAACTTAGGATTAGTTACCTCGACTATACCGTATGAGAGGACATTGAGTACCTTAAAAGAGATTTCTTCGTTTGTATTAAGGTCTAAAGTGGTGATTCGAGGGTCTGTCTTATCCAACAATACCTGATCCCTGATTTGAAATTGGTATGTCCCATCTTTAAGTTTGTCATAGAGTTGCCTCGGTTTTGCTTCGTGTATTCCTAGTTTCTCCTTGAAATGTGTCTTCCACTTGTCTAGTTCATCGATCTGAAGCCTTCGTTCCTCATGAGTTATTTCTTTGTAAGCACGAGGTCTAGGATCTGGCTCAGTTGTGTAATTTCATGGTGCTTCCTAAAAGAAGGTTGAACCAAATGGTCATTAATAGAATTTATGTTCTTACCTTTATTACTCGATGTCCTAGCCGAGTCAAGAGCCCGAAGAGTGATCGTTTCATCACCTACACAAACTGTGAGTTCACCTGTACTAACATCAATTCTAGCTTTAGCAATTGCTAGAAAGGGTCTTCCTAAAATTAAAGGAACATTGTTGTCCTCATCCATGTTTAAAACAACAAAGTCTATTGGGAATATGAATTTATCAATTTTTACTAGTACATCCTCGATTATACCCCTAGGAACTCTAATAGTTTTATCAGCCAATTGAATGCTCATCCTAGTTTGTTTGGGTTTCCCGAGACCTAGCTGTTTAAACATTTTATAAGGCATAACATTGATGCTTGCCCCTAAATCAGCTAAAACATTATCAACAGATAAAATACCAATTAAGCAAGGAATTGTAAAACTCCCGGATCTTTTAACTTTTGTGGTAGTCTATTTTGTAAGATTGCAGAGCACACTACACTTAGCTCCACATGCGACGCCTCGTCTAACTTCCATTTGTTTGTCAAGAACTCTTTTGAAAATTTCCTTGAATTGGGCATCTACGAAAGAGCTTCAAGAAATGGTAAGTTAATACGTAATTTTTCAAGAGTTTAAGAAATTTACTGAATTGTTCATCTGTGCGGTCTTTCTTCATCCCATTGGGGTATGTCATGAGGTTGGTACTCTGTAATTACCGATTTTGGTTGATCATGGCCTACCTCAACCTTACCTTCCTCTACAACATTCTCTTGCCTCAATTTTGGCTCATCTAACCCTTCACTATCGTGAGCAGTAATGGCATGAAGTTGCTTTTTTGGGTTAGTTTCAGTGTTGCTTGGCAAGCTACCTTGTGGCCGTTCAGATATGAGCTTAGCGAGTTGTCCTAATTGGTTCTCGATCCCTTGAATCGATGCTTGCTAATTTTTGAGTGTTGTTTCGGTGTTTTGGAAATGGGTTTCTAACACCGGGATAAATTTTATTAGCATCTCCTTAAGGTTTGGCTTTTTCTCTTGTGGGTAGGCTTGCTGTTGAAAGCTTGGAAGGGGTTGTTGTCTCTGATTTCCTTTGCCACCCCATGAAAAGTTTGGATGGTTCCTCCAACCTGGATTGTAAATGTTACTATAAGGGTTATTTTGGGGTTTAGAATTATTACCCATATAGTTCATCTGTTCGTTTTCTATACTAGGCTTGTAGGGTGGGTATTCTGTATTATTTGTCCCTCCTCTATATGTATCACATTGCATCACTGGGTGTACCTACGAAGAACCACACAAACTATTAATCTTTTTATTTAATAGTTTTACCTGATTTGATAGCATGGTTACTGCGTCGAGGTTGAAGACACTGGTGGCTTTTGTTGGCTTTGTCCTCGTAACTTGCCACTGATAGTTATTCAGTGACATATCTTCAATGAATTCGTAGGCAGCCTCATGTGTTTTGTCGTTCAGGGTATAGCCAGCGGCTGACTCGATTAATTGCCTAGTTGAGGGGTTCACACTATTGTAAAAGGTTTGAACCTGTAGCCATAATGATAACCCGTGGTGAGGGCACCTTCTTAGTAGATCCTTGTATCTCTCCCATGCATCGTAAAGTGTTTCTAAATCCATCTGCACAAAAGAAGAGATATCATTCCTCAACTTAGCCGTTTTAGTCGGTGAAAAATATTTTAATAAAAATTTTTCGATCATTTATTCCCATGTAGTGATTGATCCCCGTGGTAACGAGTTCAACCACTGTTTAGCTTTGTTCCTCAATGAAAAAGGAAACAACCGAATGTGAATGGCATCATCAGAAACGCCATTGATCTTGAAAGTGTCACAGAATTCCAAAAAAATTACCAAATGATTGTTTGGATCTTCATCCTGCAAACCATCAAACTAAAAAAATTGTTGTATCATCTATATAGTGTTAGGTTTCAGTTCAAAATTATTTGCAGCAATAGCCAGTCTAACAATACTTGATTCAGTTCCTGTTAAAGTAGGTTTTGCATAATCATACATAGTACGAAGAATAGGATTTTGATTCACCGGTTTGCGGCAACTATAGGAGGTAGCGGATTGTTATTAGTCATCTCTTCGGTAGTATTGGTTTCGTCTTCTTGCTCTTCTTCTATGTACTATAGGCTTTGCCTTAGTTTTCTTTAGTTTCTGCGAGCGGTAGCTTCTACATCACTGTCAAAAATCAAGGGTCCTGACGGGTACCTCCTAGTCATAAACTAGAATTACCTACGAAATCAAATAAAAGAAAAATTAGTAAAGTCAAAAATAAAATAAATATAATTTGCAAATAAATAAAATGGCTAAAGTAATAAAAATTTAGTTTTCCTAATATCTTAGTCCCCAGCAACGGCGCCAAAAACTTGATGGAGCTCGAAACTAACTATTATTTCGACAAAGGCAAGTGCACCTATTGAATAGTAGTATAGCTGTGGTGAGTCCGAAATATTTATCCTCAAGGACAAAGAGTACTAGTATTAACTATCTTTTTATTATCTAGCCTAATAATTAAGTGGGATTTATTTTCAATCTAAAATTTAACTAACTACGAGCGCGACAGAGAGTAAATTGGGAAAACTTGATAAACCGTAAAAGTAAAATATTTTAAGCCCACATTTAGCATACTTTTGGATGATTTAACCCTTGAATTATGTAACTTGGTGCTCTTAATCCTTTTTTTTTCATGTTTTATACTCAGGAGAGCACCGGAGGATGAAAAGAACGAGAAACTGGCCTAAAACGGACCAAATTGGGTTAAAATGGAAATCGACACGGCCTGGGCCCAAGACCACAGGGCCGTGCCTCCCTAATTTACTCTAACACAGCCTGGACCCCAAAACACACGGGCGTGTCTCTTCAACAGACTCTACCACGACCTGAAATTGAAATAGACGGGTGTGTCTCTTTAGCAGACTCGACCACGACCTAAAATCGATTCACACGGGCGTGTGCCATGGGCGTGTCCCTGTCATGACAAAGAGAAGTTTCTCTCGGATTAGAATATTTAAGGGCGAAGAAACATATTTTGAAGCCTATATAAACACCCTAAGTATAACCTAAAAGGGGGGAACCCAAGGCTTTAGTCAGGGGGCGTCCAGCTAGGCCAAAGAAGGAAGATTTGTGGAGATTTACTAGAAGATAGCCAGTTGATTCATCTCAAGAAGCCATAATTATACTCAAGATGGCGGATCTCTCCTTCAATTCCTTCAGGGGGTTTTAGGGATTTCTTATGTTTTATTTTATCTTTTCTTTTGAGATGTATTCCTTTATTATTATTATGAACTAAACCCTCGAATACCTGAGGGGGATGAAACCTAAGATGAATCTTGTTATTGTTTTCTGAACTATATGATAAATATTTGACTTGTTCTTAATTATGTGTTCTTAATTCTTGTGTTGATATTTCCTGGATATTAATTCAAGTACGATGTGATTAGGTGGAGGAGAAAAAGTCCCGGCCTAAGAGTAGATCTAGCATAATTAAGCGGAGTTGATTGCACGCCTAGAGATAGGGTGACGAGATTTTGCTAGATTAGGGTAAAACCTAATATGGGACTCCATAGATGGAGTTAATACGATTTTAGGGGCTTTAATTAGAAAGAGATTTCAATTAATCAACCTAGGGTTAGATATTAGTCACCTCGAGAGAGGGATTAATATATGTTAGGGAATCTTACGGATCAAGTCAAGTGAATAAATCGTCTGGTTTAGTGTTAGATAACAAGTGAAGTCTAGGTGGATTCTTCCTTGGGTGTTGTCTTAATCAATTGGTTTTTCCTCAAGTTATTTTCCAAATTTCATTCTTATTTGTCTTAGAATTCTTTAGTTTAGTAGTTAGTTAATTTAGATTGAACAACAAATTCCCTTAATTTTTAGGCTAGATAATAAAAAAAGAGTTAGTATTAGTACTTTTGGTTCCTTTGGGATTTGACATTCCGGTCTTGCCTAAACTATACTACTGTTCGATAGGTGCACTTGCCTCCATTGTTGTCTTAGTTAGTTTCCAGGTTTGATCATTTTTTATATAAATTTTAAGACTTGACAAAACAACGGTCAAGTTTTTGGCGCCATTGCCGGGGAACTGAAATATTAAGAACGCTTAATTTTTATTACTTTAGCCATATTTTATTTTTGCAATTAAATTTTATTTTTGCTTTTCTAAATGTTCTTCTTTTGCTCCTTTAAGGTACCTCTAGTTTATAACTAGAAGGAACCCAACAGGACCTCTACTTTACGATAGTGACATTGAAGGTACCGTTCGTAGAACTCGCAGAGAGATAAGGCGAAGCTTAAACTACATAGAAGGAGAGCAAGAAGCCAAAATTAATACCACAGAAGAGATGGCTGAAAATCATCCACCACCTCCAGAGGTGGCCGAACATCACGCTTCATGTACTGTGTATGATTATGCTATAGTTTAATAGGAATGAAGTCAAGTATTGTTAGGCCCACTATTGCTGCAAATAATTTTGAGCTGAAACCTAACACTATACAGATGATACAATAGTTTGTTCAGTTTGATGGTTTGCAGGATGAGGATCCTAACACACACTTACTGAATTTTCTAGAATTCTGTGATACCTTCAAAATAAATGGCATTTTTGATGATGCCATCCTTCTTGATTATTTCCCTTTTCTTTGAGGAATAAAGCCAAAGCGTGGTTACATTCTCTTCCACTAGGATCAATCACTACATGGGATCAGATGACCAAAATTTTTTTATTAAAATATTTTTCGTCGGCCAAAATAGCCAAGTTAAGGAATGATATCTCTTATTTTGTGCAGATGGATTTAGAGACACTTTATGACGCATGGAAGAGATATAAGGATTTGTTGAGAAAGTGTCCATACCACGGATTACCATTATGGCTATAGGTGCAGACTTTTTACAATAATGTGAACCCTTCAACAAGGCAATTAATCGATTCAGCTGTGGACGAAACTCTGAACAACAAAACTCCTGAAGTAGCCTACGAATTTATAGAGGAGATGTCATTGAATAACTATCAGTGGCAAGTTACAAGGACAAGGCCAGCCAAAGCAGCCAGAGTTTTCAACCTCGATGCAGTAACCATGTTACCAAATCAGGTAGAGTTGCTACATAAAAACTTTGATGGTTTATATGGTTCTTCGCAGGCACATCCAGTTATGCAGTGCGACGCAAGTGAAGGCATGGTGAATCCTGAGTACCCACCCTACGGACAGGGCATGAGGAGTGAACAAATGAACTATATGGGTAATAATTTCTGATCTAACAATAATCCTTATAGTAATACTTATAATCCAGGTTGGAAAAACCACCCCAATTTGTCATGGGGTGGCCAAGGAAATCAAAGGCAACAACCATCTCAAAACTTCCAACAACAGACCTACCCACAGGAAAATAAGCCAAACCTTGAAGAGATGCTGATAAAATTCATAGCAGCTTGAAAAACTTTCCAAAAGGTAGAAACAAAACTTGAAGTATTGTCACAGGAGCTCAAGGATCAAATAGGGCAACTTGCTAAGTAGATCTCTAAGAGACCACATGGAAGACTACCGAGCAACACCGAGACCAACTCAAGGGAGCAAATTCAAGCCAAATAGCTCAAGACAGTGAAGGGTTAGACAAGCCCAATTTAAGAGAAAAGAGTGCGGTAGAAGAAGGTAAGGTTGAGGTAAAACCAAAACCGGTAATCAAAGAATACAAACCGCACATACCATATCCCGAAGTAATAACGAAAGACAACATAGAGGAACAGTTCGGTAAGTTTCTTAAACTTTTAAAGAAATTACATATTAACTTACCGTTTCTTGAAACTCTTTCGCAGATGCTAGATTCGAGCTATCGATAAATAAGCGAAAGATAGGCGAGGAATCACATGTGGAACTGAACTTAGTATGCTCAGCAATATTGCAAAATAAACTACTATGAAAACTAAAAGATCCAGGGAGTTTTACAATTCCATGCTTAATTGGTAGTTTATCTATTAATAATGCGTTAGTTGATTTAGGGGCAAGCATAAATGTCATGCCTTATAAATTGTTTAAACAACTAGGTCTAGAGAAGCCCAAACAAACTAGGATGAGCATTCAATTAGCTAATAAAACTATCAGAGTTCCTAGGGGTATAATTGAAGATGTACTTGTGAAGATTTATAAATTCGTATTCTGGTAGACTTTGTCATTTTAGACATGGATGAGGACAACACGATACCTCTAATTTTTGGAAGACCATTCTTAGCAACTACCAAGACTAAAATCGATGTCGATGCAAGTGAACTCATACTCTGTGTCGGTGACGAGATAGTTACTCTTCAAGCCCTCGATTCAACTAGAACATCGAATAACCAAGGTGAGAAATTAAATTCTATTGATAACCATCTGGTTAACCCCTCTTTTCAGGAAGCACCACAAAAAAAACACAACTGAGTCCGGTCCTAAAACTTGTGCCAACAAGGAAATAACTCACAAGGAATAAGGGATTCAAATCAATGAACTAGAAGACGAGAAGACATCTTAAAGAAGAACTAGGGTTACACGAAGCAGAACCGAAGCCACTTCATGAGACGCAGACAAGTTCAAAATCGGAGATCAGGTACTATTAGAAAAAGCAGACCCACGAATATCTCCACTTGATCCTAACACAAGTAAGGAAATCCCTTTTAAGGTAATCAATGTCTTCCCATACGGAACAGTCGAGGTAAGTAATCCCATGTTTGGCACTTTGAAAATAAATGCTACTCGTCTTAAACTCTATCATGATAATGGAACTGATAACATGAAAAAGGATTTCTCACTCCTCAAACCACCATAATCATGCAAATGAGAGGAAAGTCGAGATTAAGACTTTAAACGAGCACTTCTCGGGAGGCAACCCGAGCACTAACCCTATTTATTGTTACATTTTCCTTTTCTTTTCTTTTCTTCTTTTAGCACCAAATTATAAACGTATTGACATGGCGGAGATGGTATGACCAAAAGTGCAGATTTTGCTCCCATCTTTGCCGAATTTGCTTCTTTGTTCAATCATTTTTGTTTTAGTAGTAGTTTAATGTCCTCTTGAATTCTTAAGCATTATTTGTCTTTCTTTTGTTGTTTTGCTTCTTTCTCCTTGTTTTAGCGAACCTAGCAGCCATTATCATCTTTTTTCTCTTTTGGAAACCTTGTTAGCGAATGCCTCTCCCACCTTCATTGTGTTAAATCTGAAACCAGCCTTGTGTTTTTCTTTTCAATTTTAGCCAAAAGTTCTCTTCTCTCTCCCTTTCTTCTCCTGTTGCTTGTAAACCGAAACTAGCCTTCTTCTCTCCCTTTTTGACCGTAACACACTTCACCAAAAACCTATATCCTCCATCTTCTTCTTCATCATCAAACCAAAGTAACCCCTCCACTCATCTCGCTTTATTTCTTTTTGTTCCAAAACCATTAGCAGAATCTTTCTTCTCTTCTAGTGGTGTTTGGTGGCGAATAGTGGGTGTTGGTAGGTCTTGGTCTCCAATCGGTTGGTAGTGGTAAGAGTGGCGAATGGCCATATTTCCACAATGTGTAGACCAATCTCTTTATAGGGCATTCCTTGCACATTGTAGGATTGGGGTTGTCGAGGCGATCAAGGGACGAGACCGATTCTTAGGATTAACATTTTCGCTATTCGTGTGTGTACCATGGCCGTGTCCGTGATTGGGTGATATGAGAGGAGGGGGTATGATATCCGTGTCTTTGGGACACTTGTTTTTGGGACACCGAGGTTTGGCACCTCCAAAGTGGTTTGGTACCACAATGATATTTTGTGACTTTGGGTCACGGAGGTTTGGCACCTCGTACACCAAATCTTACGCCATGATTTGGTATTAACATGGCGAGAGATGGTATGAGTTAGAACGAATCAATTTTCAAGTCATGGACTCAACCACCATGCCACGGCCGTGCGTGGCGGTAGTGTTATACACCGAGTCTTGCGACTCACTCTTTTTGTGAGTTCATACGGGCATGGCAAACTAAACATGGGCGTGGGAAAAATGATATGCCCAACAACACGTCTACCCATCAGGTGGCAACCGAACTTTAAAATTTTCGGTTTTCAAATACCAAGCAGGCGTGGCAACGAACTATAATATCCGGGTTAAGGGCTATTTTATTTTGGCATTGTTTGCATGTCATATTCAATGACTTACCAAGCACTCCCATTTTGACCTAGCGTGTTTTCTCCAACTTTTAAACGGAACAGGCGTGGGGAAGTGCACTCATGGACTTGAAACACTATTTAAATCACCACCCGTGAACCATCCAACAATAAGGACTCTACAGTCCATTCATCTTTTCTGTTAATTTTATTTTATTTTCTATTTTCTTTCCCTTTATTTTTCTTGTCCTTAAATACATAATTAGGTTATTTTAAATGTGTCATAATAATTCTTGGCTAATTCTTCACGAGCTCCCCAATTTCTTCATCTAGCACAGGAACTCGAGGCACCCCCTCCAAATCAAGTTTCCACACTTCCAACTCAAGGAATCCATCCAACAATTCAGTAAGTTTCACTTCTCCCCATATCTTTTGATTTTCTTATTATATGAATATTATCTGTCTTTGTACATTGAGGACAATGTACATCTTAAGTGTAGGGGGTGAAAGTTTATTTAGAAAAATGCCTAACTTTTTGCATTATTCCCAAGTCCCTGAATGTTATCTTGTCTTAAGTAATTTTCTCATATTACTAATTAGTATGAAATTTCTTTTGATTTATGATTTTTATTGATATGTCTTAGATTAAGCCATAGTTAATTATGCATTGATGATTTAAACGTTAAGATACTAGAGAATCAAGATAAATCCATTTTTCAAGAATCAAAATTTTTTTTCTAGGTTGTTGAACTGAATTTGAATATTACCTTGAAGTTTGAAATTTACAGGGATTGATGTCAAAAAATCAAATTTTTTTTTGAGATTTTGAGCCTTATAGAGCATATGTTCCTTTTCATGCTCACTTTATTGGTTATGAGTGTGTCAACATTGAATTCTTATTGTAGAACTTGCCTCGATTATACATGTTAAGACCACATTTTTGATTTGATATACTGAGATGATAAAGGCACCTAGGTTTTAACCCATTCACTCCATTAAAAGCCTACCTTCATAATTAACCCCTAGTGAACCCCTTTGATCCTAACAACCCTTTTTATTGATTCACCCACTAATATTAACCCAAAACCCCACTCGTATTTGTTATCACCACTCTTTTTGACTACCCTTATATCGAGATTTGATTTGATCGGTTGCCTAATTATTTTATTAGTAAATTCATCATTTGACTTGTTCTTAAAAAAACACAAAGTATATTCATTATTAGTTCTATGTTCTAAGAGATTATATAACATCTTGAAGAAGAAGCTCGCATTATTAGTATTTTAAATTTTCATGTAATGTAATTATTCAGGTTATTAGTTCATTTTTCTAGTTAGGTAATTTGTCAATTCAATTTTGATTCTAACCCTTCTAATTTAGCCTTTATCCACACCACTAACCCAAGCCCTATTAAAACCTTGTTAAAGACCTTTTAATTTGTGTATCATCTCATATTATAGTGGTGGAGATTTGATTTTCAGGCAAGCCTATGGGATTAACTTTTCAGGTTTGACTTATAAGTGTTTCTTCCTGAACCTTAAACACTTCGAGTGCCTTGAGTGAATCTTTATTGATGATGTCAATCCTTGTCGATTTTGAATCAAAGGTAATTATTTAGATAAAGGGAGACACCTATGTTTTCGTGCTACAAATATATGACTTAGAATTATTTGAATCTTTGTGTAACATCCTGAAATTGGGCCTAGTAAGATTGGGCCCATTAGGCCTTCGGCGTAGGAATGTTTAAAATTCTGAGAACAAGAGAATGGCATTATTGCAAATTGGACTATTAGTTAAGTGATTTTGGAAGGTTACGAGGTTTCTATGAAGTCTCGGGTTTAATTGGGCCTTAGGAAAAATTTGGTATTTTAGCACTTTAAGGAGATGGAGTAAGTGACCTTAAAGTATATGGAAATAATTGATTAAATAGCTAGCATAAAATGATCTATTAGTAAAGAGGCTATGGCGTCACTTGTAGCACCTTGAGGGAAGGAGTTCGAATCACTTTGGGTGCAATTTGACTTTTATTTTTGCTTCCCTTCCTTATGTGTCGGTTAAGGAATAAATATGGCAAGGGTGGACTTCATTATTTTGGTAAGGTGGCTAAAAGAATAAGGCAAGGTTGAAGTTGGGGAAAGGAATCATGAGAAATAGGTAAGTAAGGGGGATAAGGGGCTTATTTTGAGGATGGCGTTTTGGAAAGTTTGGGTAGCCAAACTCTTATCCTAGGGGGGATGAATGTGGACGGCTTGGGGCTAGGATGATAGCCAATTTGGTGCTTGATGTTTTGGTTAAAACAAAAGTGATAGTTTTGGACAAAATATCAATGCATCAATTATTTCTTTTTCTCTCAAAACTCCCTCTCCTATGATTATGATCAATGGTAATTGGTAAATTTTGGTTATTTTGGCCTATTCTTCATTGACAATTTGGTATCATTTTCTTTTCTTCCCAAACTTCTTTGTCCTCTTTTTACCGAATCCATGCAACCTTGAAGAGACTTATTCCATTTCTTTTCTTTGCCGAATGCATACAACTTGTAGACCATTTCTTTGTTCACTCATCATCCTTGAAAACCAAAACTAATCCATCATCTTTCTTCTTCTTTTCTTTTAGCAAAAATCCTTCAAGCATCACTTTCACTCTAATATTTTCACCATAGTTAAATCTTCCATCTTTCATTGATCTTCTTTCCATTCGAGTTGTCATTTGATAAACCGTAAAAGTAACATATTTTAATCCCACATTTAGTATGCTTTTGGATGAATTTATCCTTAATTTATGTAAAAAGGTGCTCTTAATCCTTTCTTTTCATGTCTTATACTCAGGAAAGCACCCAAGGATAAAAAGGACGCAAAGCGGGTTTAAAATGGACCAAAGTGGGCCAACCCAAGAAGTCGGCACGGCCTGGACTTCATGCCACACGGTCGTGCCCCAATATTTAGATTGCACATGGTCACACCCTAATTTACACGACTGTGCCTCATCGACAAAAAGCCCAACACGGCCTGGACTTCATGCCACACGGCTGTGCCCCAATTGGTAGACCCGAAGCACGATCTCTACCCAGATATTGCACGAGCGTGTCATAGCCGTGCCTAAATCGACAGGATGGAGACACGGGCTGGACCACGATTTACACGGGTGTGTCAAGGCCGTGCCCCTGCCGCAGAAAAGAGTAATTTCACTCAAAATTGGATGCTTGGAGCCCAAGAAACGCAATCCTAAGTCCACTCAAAGACTTAGGACGAATTTTACTTGAATTACGAGTACTTAGGAGCCAAGTAAAGCATCCCAATGTATAAACAATCCAAGGCAAACAAAGTCATCAGGTTTTAGCAGAGTTTTCTGCTAGAGCTTTACTCGTTTATGGAATTACTCGAAGATAGCCAGTTGATCCATCTCGAAGAGTTGGAATTCTACTCAAGACGGAGGATCTCTCCTTTAATTCCTTCAGGGGGTTTTAGGGATTTCTTATGTTTTGTTTTGTCTTTTTTCTTGAGATGTTTTCTTATTTTATTATGAACTAGATCCTTCAGATACTTGAAGGGGATGAAACCTATGATGGATTTTTTTATTTGATCTATTGGTTTATATGATAAATACTTAGTTTGTTCTTAATTATGTTGCTCAATTTAATCGATGTGCTTAGGTGGAGGAGGAATAGACCACCTTGAAGAGTAGATCTAGCATAATTAAGTGGAGTTGATTGGGCGCCTAGAGATAGAGTTACGAGATTTTACCGAATTAGGGTGAAACCTAATATGGGAGTCCATTGATCGATTCTTTGCTTTCTTAGGGGTTATTATAAGAGAACGAGAGTTCCACTAATAAACCTAAGGTTAGGCGTTATTAAACGAGAGAAGGTTTAATATAGGTTCTGGAGTCTCACGGATCAAGCTAAGTAAAAGAAATCATATGAATTGAAAGTTAGATAATAAGTGAAGTCATAGGTGGATTCTTCCAGGGTATCATTTTTATCAACCGAGTTTTCCAAAGTCTTTTCGATTTATTCTTTTGTCTTTGCATTTAGTTTAAGTATTTCATTAGTCTTAGATAAGTTAATTAATCACTCCATATTTAACGCTAAATAATAGGAAAAAAAGTGAGTAGTAGTACTTTTAGGTTCCTTGGGTTTGATAAGATATTCTTGCCAAAGCTATACTACTGTTCGACAGGTGCACTTGCCTCTATCGTTGTCATAGTTAGTATACAGGTTTGATTATCCTTTATAAATTTTAAAACTAGACTGTTTTGCAACGATCATCATTCATCTCTTGAACAATCATGCTTTAAGTTGGAGATCGTGTATTGTTCTAGCCAAAGTGAAACGGTGGTAATTGGATCCAATATCGATAAGGTAAGGGGGTTCGTTTTTGGATTTTTCGTTATATCTCTATTCGGCTATGTTGTAAATCGGATTGAAGTTTTGACTAATTGACTATATGTTTTAGAGACAAATCACTCAATATATTTCTACCTTTGGATACAGTGGTAAGTGATTCAAGTGTAAGTGATATGAAATCTTTTAGAAATCCGAGGCTAACTTTTTGTTGGTATTGTTCTAGGTCAACGACGAGTGGTTCGTTAGGAAATTGAAATCAAGGTGTGTAATCCATTACCTTCCAAAAACATTCTTGAAATGGTGTGTAATCTCACATCTCTCTGAAATTTTGTATGATATGTTCTGTGATTTGGTCGAAATACCAAAAAAAATTGGAAATCGGCATCCGGGATCACTCGGGGCGCGTAGGTTCATAGTGGTAACCATGCTTTTGTAATAAAATAGTTTTGGTCAGTTAGCGTGATGTGATTTCAAAAATCATGAAAAATAGGAGAAAGGAATTAATAAGTGAATAGGATATCAAATCAAATCTTACTGTGTCTATTTTGATAAGGAAGAAATGGAGAAGGAAAAGAATTTTATATTCGAGATATGTTAATTTTAGTGAGACTGGTTCGAATGATTTTGTGGTTCCCTGATCTGTCTTGGAAAAATTGTATAAAATTGTACAAAGTGAATTAAGAGATATAGTTTATATTTAAATATTCTTTAGTGAGTCTATTTTCAATAGAAACAAGTGGGAACAATATATGAAAACTGTACAGTGAGATATTTGAATTTTAGGTAAGAGAGGTCAAAATTGTTGGACAGTGAAACAAGGAAAATTTTAAGGAATAAACTGTACTAAATGGTTAAGCCAAAAATTTTGGAAAAATTGTAGTAAGGAGATATATGAGTCTAATTTCAAGGAAAATTTACGAATTTAGATTTTGAGATTCCTCACTCAAGTTATGGTCAATTTAGTCAGTATGATGCAGATGGCCAGTTTCAAACTTTTATACCCCAAATTAGTAGTTAAGCCTTGGTTATGAAATTACCGAAATACCCTTAGAGGGTAAATTACCGAAATAACCTTAGTGGGTAAGATTACCGAATTACCCTTAGCGGGTATGATTTCTAAATTACGAAAATGCTCTTATGGGTCGAATTATGGAAATGCCCCTATTGGGCCAATTTGTAAAGTGTTAATGGGCCGAAATACGAAATTGCTTAATGGGCTGAATTGACATATTGCCTTATGGGCCGAATAGACATATTGATTAATGGGCCAATCTAATATATTTTGTTATGTGGGCCAAATTGATATATGATTATATGGGCCGATCTAAAAATATGCAAAATGGGCCAATATGATATTTGCTTAATGGGCCAACTTTGATAAATAGTTATAATGGGCCATAAAATTTGTAAAGAATATCTGAATACATCATTGTGAATTATTATGCATTATATACATGATTTTCATGGGTTGGAATTTTGATGAAGAGAAGTTCTGGTAGCTTTGCTACAAATTACTGGTGGCTCTGCCACAATAAATTACCGGTGGCTCTGCCACAACAAATTACCGGTGGCTCTGCCACAATAAATTACCGGTGGCTCTGCCACAACAAATTACCAGTGGCTCTGTCACAACAAATTACCAGTGGCTCTACCACAATAAATTACCGGTGGCTATGCCACAATTTGATATATGGCTTAATGCCTAGTTTGGTGTGTTGGCGGGGTGGGTGACTAAAGCTCCCCACAGGTGTGTTGGTTGGTACGGGTGGTGTGTAGCGGATGGAAAACTAGGTTTGGTTGGGAAATTGCATAACACATGCATATTATATATGATATTATGTTATGATCGTTAATGGGCTTTGGCCCAATAATTGCTTAATTGAATTTTTGGCCCAGTGACAACGGAAAGTGGGTTACACATTGAGTTCTTGTAACTCACCCCCTTTCTTTCTTAACCCTTGTAGGTAATGCTCAGTGACGAGGACTTGGGGCCATGGATGACTCGGTGTAGGCCATACTTCAGAAATGGTTTTATTTAAACTTTAGTTTCTTACTTCGTTTACTCTATTACTTTACTATTTTGGGTTATGTGTTATAATAAGGCCTTTGGATTATTTTATTTTGCTTTATGTTTGACTTGTTTATATTTTACTCAAATTATTTTTTAAATGGGATTTTCTAAAATCATAATAAAGATTTTCCAAAATCGATTAACAAATGAATTTCAAAATAAACTTTTACAAATATTTTTAATACGAAAATTTCTCTCGAACTATCAACGATATTTCCAAAAGTCACGATTTTATAAAATTATTACTTCAAATTTAATCGATCAATCTTGAGGTTAGTAGTATTTTATTAAATATCTCAAGTCAAACTTGATTTTCTTGATTTTAACAAATCAACATCTATTTTTGTACGAATAAAAAGGATCTAACATGTTTTTTATCTCATTTGACATGTTTTCTTTATACATTATCGAAAAACTTTTTAGTGTGACACACCGAATTCGGGCCTAACTTCTAGGCTAGGTTTGGGGTGTTACACTTTGGGAATCTTTGAATTAAATTACCCATGTATGAATTGTTTATGAATTATGATGAAACATTGTTGATGAGAATTATGAATTGTGGAAAGTTCGTTTTAATTGTAAGTTGAGAATTTTGCTTGAGGACAAGCACAAGCTTAAGTGTGGGGGTATTTGATAAACTGTAAAAGTAACATATTTTAGGCCCACATTTAGCATACTTTTGGATGATTTAAGCCTTGAATTATGTAATTTGGGGCTCTTAATCATTTGTTTTCATGTTTTATACTCAGGAGAGCACTAGAGGATGAAAAGAATGAGAAACGGGCCTAAAATAGACCAAATTGGGGTAAAATGGAAATCGATATGGCCTGGGCCCAAGACCACATGGCCGTGCCTCCATAATTTACTATAACACGGCTTGGACCCTAAAACACACGGGCGTGTCTCTTCAGCAGACTCAACCACGACCTAAAATCGATTCACATGAGCATGTGCCATGGGAGTGTCCCTGTCGTGACAAAGAGAAGTTTCACTAATATTAGGATATTTAGGGGCGAAGAAACATATTCCGAATCCTATATAAACACCCTAAGTATAACCTAAAAGGGGGAACCAGGGCTTTAGTCAGGGGGTGTCCAGCTAGGCCAAAGAGGGCAGATTTGTGAAGATTTACTAGAAGATAGCCAATTGATTCATCTTAAAAAGCAAAAATTATACTCAAGATGGCGGATCTCTCCTTCAATTCCTTCAGGGGGTTTTAGGGATTTCTTATGTTTTGTTTTTATCTTTTCTTTTGAGATGTATTTCTTTATTATTATTATGAACTAAACCCTCAGATATCTGAGGGGGATGAAACCTAAGATGAATCTTGTTATTGTTTTCTGAACTATATGATAAATATTTGATTTGTTCTTAATTATGTGTTCTTAATTCTTGTGTTGATATTTCCTGGATATTAGTTCAAGTATGATGTGCTTAGGTGGAGGAGCAAAAGTCCCTGCCTAAGAGTAGATCTAGCATAACTAAGCAGAGTTGATTGCGCGCCTAGAGATATGGTGACGAGATTTTTCTGGATTAGGGTGAAACCTAATATGGGAGTCCATAGATCGAGTTAATGCGATTCTAAGGGTTTTAATTAGAAAGAGATTTCAATTAATCAACCTAGGGTTAGACGTTAGTCGCCTCGAGAGAGGGATTAACATATGTTAGGGAATCTTACGGATCAAGTTAAGTGAATAAATTGTCTGGTTCAATGTTAGATAACAAGTGAAGTCTAGGTGGAATCTTCCTTGGGTGTCGTCTTAATCAATTGGTTTTTCCTCAAGTTATTTTCCAAATTTCATTCTTCTTTGTCTTAGAAGTCTTTAGTTTAGTAGTTAGTTAATTTAGATTGAACAACAAATTCCCTTAATTCTTAGGCTAGATAATAAAAAGAGAGTTAGTATTAGTACTTTTGGTTCCTTTGGGATTCGACATTCCGGTCTTGCCTAAACTATACTACTGTTCGATAGGTGCGCTTGCCTCCATCGTTGTCTTAGTTAGTTTCCAGGTTCGATTATTATTTATATAGATTTTAAGACTCAACAAAACAATGATCAAAATACTTTGGACAACTTATATGAGATGGACGACACCTAAGGAAGAATCCACCTAGACTTCACTTATTACTTTTGATTCATATGATTTATTCACTTGGCTTAATCCGTAGAAATCCCTGAATTATATTAATACCTCTTTCGAGGCTACTAACAACTGACTCTAGGTTGATTAATTGAAATCTCTTTCTAATTAAAACCCCTATTGTCGCATTAATTTGATCTATGGATTCCCATATTAGGTTTGACCCTAATCTAACAGATTTTTGTCGCCTTATTTCTAGGGTTGCAATAAACTCCGTTTAATTGTGTTGATCTACTCTTAAACAAGGACTTTTGCTCCACTAAATAAGCACATTCGACTTGAATCAATAACCTGAATTATCAAAACAAGAATAAACTCACAATTAAGAATAAGCACAAGTATTTATCTCATAAATCAAATAATAATAAGATCTGTCATAGGTTTCATCCCCTTAGGTATCTAAGGGATTTAGTTCATACTAGAAGAGGAAAACATCATAAAAGAGGAAAAACAACAAAACATAAGAAAACCCAAAAACTTTTAAAGAATTTGATGGGAGATCCTCAATCTTGATGGAAATCATTCTTCTAAGCTATTCCTAACGGCTGTCTTGGAGTATTTTCTCGTTCTACTCGGGGTCTATTCGACGTCCAGTCAAACTCCTCTTTTAGGCTGCCCCCTAGGGTGTTTATATAGGCTTTGAGATACTTTACTTGGCCCACAAGTATCCTATTCTGAATAAAACTCTTCCTAGTTTCGGCAGGGACATGCCTGTGGTAGACTCCTTTTGCCGTGTTTGATCCTGCTTGCCACACACGACCGTGTGATCTGCCCGTGATCGATAGTCCAGACTGTGTAATCTGATGTAGGCCCATTTGTCCCTTTTTGGCCCATTTCTCATTCTTTTTGACTCCCTAAGCTCTCCTGAGTATAAAACATGAAATTAAGAGATTAGGAGCATCGAATTCATCAAATCTAATGAATATTCATCCAAAATTAAGCCAAGCATGGGGTTAAAATATGTGTAAATTACGGTTTATCAGAGGTCGTTGAGCCAACAGGTTCATTCTTACAAACTCTGTGAATCATTCAGACATCATCTAGAAGAAATGTAACACCCCAAACCCGGTCAACACACCACGACCGAATCTGGTATGTTACAGGGAAGAATGTATTTGAGAGGTTTCAGGTTTAAGTTTAGGAGTTTGTTAAAATCATCTTGCTAAATTTTTACTTGAAGAAAATCTTGGGGATGACTGTTTTAAAATCGATGGTGCATTTGAAAACCCGATAATTTTGAAAACTTAATCAGATATGTAGGTAAAACAAGTTTATCTCATTTAAAAAAATCAATTAATCCTTGTTGTTGCTTAAAAACATTTTGACTTAGTACGTGAATGCATTCAAGTTGGAGAACATTTGAGTTTCATTTATCTTGAATTACGATTGTGTTACCCGATGGTAAAATTTAAAACATATAAACTTGGTTTGAAAACCTTATCTTTACAAATTTTAGCCAAATTTTAACCCAATAAATTATCAAGGCATATTTGAAATCCAATCTAAGCATGTAAATAACAAAACATAAGTTTAAAAAGGCCTTTTACAATCCAAATGAACCAAATGAAAAACCAGTCAAATAAAGTACCAAGTTTAAATCAATGCGACTCTGAATTTATCCATGGCATGGGCACCTCGAGTCCATCCCGGCTCCATGTCCGCGATCTATGTGTCACCTGAAATGATAAGGGAGAAGGTGAGTCGCAAGACTCAGTGTATAAACCCCTCTCCCAGTATATGCAACATGCTAACACACATCATAACAAAGCAATACAATTAATGCACCCGATCCTAACCATCCGTAACACCTTTTCTACCCGTGTGGTACCAAACCACTGGTGGTGCCAAACATTGGTGACCTAAAGTCACAATATCCATAGATGTGGTGCCAAACCACTTTGGTGACCCAAAGTCACAAAGATCCATCTATGGGGCCAACCCACGTGTGATACCAAATCATGGCGACAATCCGTATCTCAAAAGTGGGGCCAACCCACGGTGGCGTTAACCACGAGGACGAGTCGCTATGAGGTGCCAAACCTCGGTGTCCCAAAGACACAAGTGTGATACCAAATCACTTTGGTGACCGCGATCACGAATCAAATGATGGGGCCAACCCATCGTGTGATACCAAATCACTAGTGTCAATCCATATAATCAGCCGTGGGGCCAACCCATCGTGGTGCTAAGCCAACACAGGACGAGGCGGAGGTGCCAAACCTCTGTGACCCAAAGTCACAATAATCAATCTATGGTACCAAACCACTGGAGGTGCCAAACCTCAGGTTTCCCAAAGACACGGATATCATATCCCCCTCCTCTCATATCACCCAATAACATATCATACTAATGCAAATCGTGCAATCATGCTATCATGCTCACATGCTTAATATGACATCTCAAAATACATACACCATAAATCATGATATCACATATCATCACAGATCTCGTAATGAAACGGACTTACCCAAATCCGTATCCATACCTCATTGGGTATTATATCAGTCAACCACACTGTTTCACTTACACAATCAGGTTATTAACATATTACTCAGTAAGAAGGTGTGTTAGTTACACACCTGTTAACACGCAAGCTTAACCCAATGAACCGATCTAAATCCCTCGATACCCTGCTCCTATAATCGGCCAACATGAGATTAGCCACTTAAACCTTTCGGCCAAAACCATAAAACCAAAGGGTTAACATTTACCTTGCAAATGGTTTGGTTTCCTACCAAACCCGAACCAACAATGGTTCTTTTGTCAATCGGCCTCCCCTAAACACAAACCATTAGCCTCACAAATCTTTTGCATAACAAACTCTAAAAGAAAGACCATTAAAGCAATCTCTTACCACCACTTACCCCACGCTAACGAGAGAAGGAAGACTCCTCTTGCTTGCTTACGAAATCCAAATGCCCTATCTGAAATGTTTAATCAAACAAGTTAACTCCTTTCAACCAACCAACATCGGCTTATCAAACCGAATCAACAACAAACAAGAGGAAAAGATGGCCTTTCATTAAAACTTACCTTCCTCAACCCGATTGAACCACCACCCGATATTATCACCACACACAAGAATCGGCCACAAGACCACTACTAGGAGAGGAAAGATTCGGCCAAAGTGCAAAACTTAATAAGAAAATGATTCGGCCAAGGTGTATAACACTCCTATGTACGTCTTTGTGTGGGAAGAAAAGGGAGAGTAGAATGAGAAGAAACAGAAGTTACGGCAATGGGGTTAGAGAGAAGGAAAAGGAGGTTTGAAGGGACAAGTTGAGAGGGTTTCGGCTTGAGAGAAATGGGAAGAACAAATGGTGACAAACGGCTAACAAGTTTTGGAAAAGAAAGAAAATAAAAGGTGAAGAGAGGGATGGTGCTTTCGGTTTGAAAGAAGAAGAAATAAAGGAAGGTCTTTTTGGAGAATAGAGTTTCGGCACAAGCTTAAAGAGAAAGGCAATGCACGTATGGGAAGAAGGGGATACTAGCTTCGGTTTACACAAGATGTAAATGAGAAGAAATGGGAACAAACATTCGGCCACACACACCAAGTTAAGAGATGCAAAGCAATTTTTGGCAAAAAGATGCTTGGACTTTCGGTTTAAGGAGAACAAAATGGAAAAAAAAGAAGAAAACACTTGGGGTTTCGACTTGATTTGACAAAAGGAGAATTTACTTCAAAATGCTTTTGACCTAAAATGCACAAAATGAAAAAGGAGTTTCAGCACTCCCACTCTCCCACATACCAAACCGTCCACTCCCTCCAAAATCTCTCCAAAATCTGCCACAACTCCCCAAACACTCCAAGCCTCCCATTCAAACTAGTTTGAACTAGTCTCCTCTTAAATTCACTCTCCACCCACCATTTGAGCGTTTGACTTGGTCCAAGCGAGTTTGAGCCGCCTACAACTCCTCCCTCCATGCCGTCAAAATAGAAACCAAAATGGAGCACTCTGCGGCTTGAACACGGGACCTCCTCCCGCAAGTGGTGTCACACACAAGCCTCAAGTGGCGCCTATCACGCCACTCCACCGACTTATTTGTTATGCTAAAATTCACCTAAAGATATTTATAAACCCCGACTCCTTGACTCCTCCCACCTAAGCCTAAAAGCAAAGATTTTTCCTACCACTGCTTACACCTAGCTTATAACTAAGCCCCAAAAACATCAAAACACAACAACATAGCACACCATGCACATACAACAAAGCCAAAATAAAATAGCCCCTAACCCGGGATATTACAGTTCTACCCCCCTTAAAAATAATTTCGGCCTCAAAATTACCTGATCAGAAGAGTTGCGGGTATTGCTGTCTCATCATATCCTCAGGTTCCCACGTAGCTTCTTTCACGCCATGATTCCGCCATAGTACCTTAACCAAAGGCATAGACTTTCTACGCAAAACCTTCACATCTCGATCTAGAATTTGCACAGGTTCTTCCTCCATGGTCAAATCTGGATTTACCTCGATCTCTTCCATTGCTACCACGTGCGATGGATCTCGAACGATACCGCCTAAGCATCGAAATATGGAATACGTCGTGAATCGACTCACTCTGCGGCAACTCAAGTGATATGCTCTGAGTCCCACTCGTCTCGATTACCTTATCATTGATAAACCTCGGACTTAGCTTGCCTTTCCTTAGAACCTTAACACTTTCTTCCATGGTGAGACCTTGAAAAACTTGATCTCCCACCGCAAATTTAATATCTCTCCGCTTAAGATCGGCATAAGACTTCTGCCGGTTCGAAGCTTCCTTCAATCGAGCCTGTATCAACTTAACCTTGTCTTCCGTCTCAGCAACCAGCTCTGGTCCCAACAACTGACGTTCACCCAACTTTCGATCCGGCCGCGTGGGTGAGCGACACTTCCTACCATACAACACCTCATAAGGTGCCATTTTGATGCTGGCTTGGTAACTATTGTTGTAGGCGAACTCACCTAATGGTAGAAACTCCTCCCAACTACCCCTGAAGTCCAGAACACAACCTCGCAACATGTCTTCCAAGATCTGAATAACCCTTTCCGACTGCCCGTCAGACTGCGGGTGAAATGCCGTGCTGAAATCCAACCGCGTACCGAACTGGTGCAACGCTCTCCAGAACCTTGACGTAAATCTGGGATCCCTATCCGAGATGATCGATCTTGGCACAGTGTAGCCTCACTATCTACGACACATACGACAGCTAACCTTTAAAGTGAGTAATCCACCCTCAAAAAATAAAATGAGTGATTTAGTCAGACGGTCCACAATTACCCAAACTGAATCCTTCTTGCTAGGTGTAAGAGGTAATCCAGTGACGAAATCCATAGTTATCCTCTCCCACTTCCTTGTGGAATCTTCCTTTGGTGAAGCAACCACGACGAAGCGATGCTCGACCTTGACACATGACATGTCAAGCACTTCCCCACAAACTCATTCACTTCCCTATTCAGACCCGGCCACCAGAACTGCTCTCTGAGATCCCTATACATTTTGCTACCTCCAGGATGCATAGCGTAGGGGCTGCTATGTGCATCCTGAAGAATCTTCTGCCTTAACTCAATATCCCTCGACATACAAGCTCTCCCCTGAAAACACAGCACTCCATCACTAGACAAACTGTAACCCTCCAAACCACCATTCTGCACTTGTGACCTCTGCGCACTCAAAACCTCATCCATTAACTATTTTTCCTTGATCTGCTCAACCCAAGTAGGCTTAACCTGCAGCTCTGCCAGAATACTCCCGTCGTCATACAAACTCAAATGGGCAAACATCGCTCTTAAGTCCAAAACAACCTTACGGCTCAACGCGTCTGCCACCACGTTAGCCTTGCCCGGATGATACTCAATCGAACAGTCATAGTCTTTCAGCAACTCAATCCATCTGCGCTGCCTTAGATTCAAATCTTTCTGAGTCAAAAGGTACTTCAGACTCTTATGATCTGTGTAGACTATCGATCTCTCTCCGTACAAGTAATGTCTCCAAATCTTCAAAGCGAAAACTACAGCTGCTAACTCCGGATCGTCGTCGGATAATTGACCTCATGTGGCCTCATTTGTTGAGATCGTAAGCCACAACCTTCCTTCTGCATCATTTTACAACCCAAACATATGTGATGCATCGCAATAAGCTGTGAATTCCTTTCCGCCTCGGGTTGAATTAGAATGGAGCTTTAGTCAAAATCTTCTTCAACTTGTTGAAGCTCTCCTCTTGTTCTCGGTCAAATAAGCGGAATCCTTTTTCTTAACAATTTGGTCATTGGTCTGCGATCAGCGAAAATCCTCTAAAATCTTGGTAGTATCACATAAGCCCGAAAACTTGAATCTCGATTCTTGACCTAGGCGACTTCCAATCTAAAACCGCCTCAATCTTTCGAGGATCCACTCTAATCCCTCGGTGACACTACATGACCCAAGAACGTCACCTCTCTAAGCGAACTCGCATTTACTAAACTTTGCATAAAGTTGTTTCTCCTTAAAATCGCAACACAATTCGCAAATGTGCATCATGCTCCTCCTCGGTCCTTGAATACACCAAGATGTCGCCAATAAAAACCACGCATTTAACCGATCCAAATCGGTCATTGAACACTCTGCACCAATGCTCCTCGGTCATCATATAAAAACCACATGAATCTTCTTTGGAACACTCTATTCATCATATCCATGAATCTTTGCCAAAACGCATGACTAAGAACTCATAGTGCCCATACCGAGTCTGAAGCGCATCTTGCGATATATCGCCTCTTTCACCTTTAACCGGTGGTACCCGGACCTTAAATCGATCTTGAAAAGCGCGCGACCTTGGTGATCAAACAAGTCATCTATCCGGGCGGGATACTTGTTTTGATCGTCGACTTATTCAATTGGCGGTAGTCTATACACATCCGCATTGTCGTCTTTCTTCTTGACAAAAAGCACCGACGCTCCCAAAGCGAAACACTTGGCACGATAAAGCCTCGATCCAACAACTCTTGGATCGAGCCTTAAGCTCTACTAACTCTTTGGGCGCCATCCTATCACGGAGCAATAGAACCGGCGCGATTAAGATATGATCTATCTCGAACTCTACCTCACGATCGGTAGCAAACCCGAAGCTCCTCGAGGAACACATCATAAATTCCCTAATTGTTCGGACCTCCCCACAAAGAGACTCTTTAGCCTCCAAGGCACACACATGAACCACATATGCTTCACATTCTTCACGACCATCTTCTCGGCTTTGGAGTAGACACCACGTTGGATAAGTAATTTCTTCTATTACCGTCGGGACTACCTCATCACCCTTAGCATTGTTTTAAACCATGCGCTTAGTCGCGTAATCCAACTTCTTTGGTACTTAACCAACCGATCCATCCCGAGAATCGGATCGAACTCCCCAAACGGCAGTTCCATCAGATTAGCCACAAACACTACCCCTTGGAGTTCTAGAGGTACATCTCTATACAGCTTATCTACAACTACAGAGTGACCTAGGGGGCTAATTACGGTCATCTGGCTAGAAGATATCTCGAGTCTAGATCCATGATCTTCACTATGCTACTTGCAACATATGAATCGTCGAACCCACATCAATCAAAGCGATAAATGGAGAACCAAGGTTAAGCGTCTCGATTATGGCGTGCAGTGCGTCGCCTCTTCTCGGCGCCTCGCTGCATACACTAGCCCCATTATCGGCCTCGAGAACTACGCACCTCACACGGTGCTCCACGGCCCCGACCGAACCATTACCTCCTCTGCCATTACCACGACCCTCTGCGGTGGTGGTCCATTATTCTTGGCCGAGTACGGCCACGACTCTCGGGTGAATCCTAGCCAACTTACGGACGGTCCCTCACACAGTGGTCCAGTGAGCCACACTCAAAACATCCTCTACCACCAGGTCAACATCCTCCCAATGAGCTTTCCCACAGCGGTTACTGCTGCGGCGGTCCCTAACTAGCAGCAACAAACCTACCAGACTGATTCGGCCCACTCGGTCTAGCCCTTTTCTGAGCATTACCTGACAACCCAGAAGACCCAAAACTCCTCTTATGTCGGTTCTTATCCATGCCTTGCCTCAGACTCCTTAATACCCTCGGCTACCTTAGCCTTTTCAACCAGACGAGTAAATTCACGCTCACGCTATGGAGCAATCAACAACCTTAATTCATCTCGCGAGGCCATCTTGAGACTAACACACCTCTCGTGTTCGGTAGCCACCATACCCCTAGCATACCGACTCATTTGAGGAACTCGCCTCGTACTCGACGCAGTTTACTCCCACGAACTAACCTCGAAATGCTTTACATTTGCTCATTAATGTAGTTAGCTCCAACGTGCTTTTTACGATAAGCAACCTAAAATAGTCCCAAGTCGGATCTTCGCTAAATATTGTCCCGAACAATGAGGCACCAGGTATGACTCATCTCGAGAAGTGATACTATCCTCTTTAACTTCTCTTGTTGATCGGTCCAGATCGTCCATGATCCGCTCTATCGCTTCGAGCCAATATTCAGCAGTGCTGGGAGCAACACCAGAGACACCTCGAAAAACTTCAGCCCCGTTTGCTCGAAGTCACTCAGGCACAGATTTTCTAGCTCCTGCGCCTCCACCTACTCCGACTACCCTTTCTAGAACCCGACGCCGCTTTGTGACACTCGTCGTCCCGATGCATTCACGAAACTCACCACCTCTGGCGGTGGCGATGCAGTATCTCATTCTCGACCCTGACCCGGAACCTACGGGTTCAGAAACTATCATCCTACCTCGACCACGTCCACCTCGTGTACTCATGACTAAAATCTTGTCTGATTTAAAGAATTTTATGCATCAGTAATTATTCCACTGTTTAAAAGCAAAGTCTTATGAATATTAGAGAAGCTTGTTTTCGCAACTCCACAGAGTCCTATCAGTTTCAGTTTCTAAGGTAATCCACTATTGCTAGTCACCACTCACATCAACATCAAAATCACAAGCAATAGTAAGGGTACTTACAGGCGGATGGTCTGCTGGAGACTCGGTGCCATGCCTTTCAAACCATATTTTTAAAGCCAAAACACTTTAAAACCGAGTTTAAAACATTTTGGGCCTCGGGCCCACAGTAAAACCTTTGAACTTGGCTTTGATACCACAATTGTAACACCCAAACCGGTCAACATACCACGACCGAATACGGTATGTTCTGAGGGAAGAATGTATTGAGAGGTTTGGGTTTAAGTTTAGGAGTTTGTTAAAATCATCTTGCTAAATTTGTACTTGAAGAAAATCTTGGGGATGACTGTTTTAAAATCGATGGTGCATTTGAAAACCCGATAATTTTGAAAACTTAATGGATATGTAGGTAAAACAAGTTTATCTCGTTTAAAAAATCAATTAATCCTTGTTGTTGCTTAAAAACATTTTGACTTAAATGCGTGAATGTATTCAAGTTGGAGAACATTTGAGTTTCATTTATCTTGAATTACGGTGTGATACCCGATGGTAAAGTTTAAAACATATAAACTTGTAGTTTGAAAACCTTATCTTTACAAATTTTAGCCAAATTTTAACCCAATAAATTATCAAGGCATATTTGAAATCCAATCTAAGCATGTAAATAACAAAACATAAGTTTAAAAAGGCCTTTTACAATCCAAATGAACCAAATGAAAACCAGGTCAAATAAAGTACCAAGTTTAAATCAATGCAACTTTGAATTTATCCATGGCATGGGCACCTCGAGTCCATCCGGCTCTATGTCCATGATCTATGTGTCACTGAAATGATAAGGAGAAGGTGAGTCGCAAGACTCGATGTATAAATCCCTCTCCGGTATATGCAACATGCTAACACACATCATAACAAAGCAATACAATTAATGCACGATCCTAACCATCCGTAACACCTTTTTTACCCCGTGGTACTAAACCACTTGGTGGTGCCAAACCACTTTGGTGACCCAAAGTCACGAAAGATCCATCTGTGGGGCCAACCCGTGTGATACCAAATCACTTTGGTGACAATCCAGTATCTCAAAAGTGGGGCCAACCCACGGTGGCGTTAACCACGAGGGCGAGTCGCTATGAGGTGCCAAACCTCTGGTGTCCCAAAGACACAAGTGTGATACCAAATCCTTTGGTGACCGATCACGAATCAAATGATGGGGTCAGCCCATGTGTGATACAAATCTCTAGCGTCAATCCATTATAATCAACCGTGGGGCCAACCCTTTGTGGTGCTAAGCCCTTTGGGGCGAGGCGGAGGTGCCAAACCTCTGGTGACCCAAAGTCACAATAATCAATCTGTGGTACCAAACCACTGGAGGTGCCAAACCTCTGGTGTCCCAAAGACACGGATATCATATCCCCCGCTCTCATATCACCCAATAACATATCATACTAATGCAAATTGTGCAATCATGCTATCATGCTCACATGCTTAATATGACATCTCAAAATACATACAACATAAATCATGATATCACATATTATCACTCGTAGATCTCGTAATGAAACGGACCACCTTTGTTTCCGTGATCGATAGTCGGCATAACCCAACGTGTACCCTACTCGATGTAGGCCCATTTGTCCCTTTTGGCCCCCCAAAAACACAAACCATTAGTTCTCATTCTTTTTTTTGACTAAAGGCTAAGCTCTCCTTTCAGTATAAAACATGAAATTAAGAGATTAGGAGCATCTAGAATTCATCAAATCTAATGAATATTCATCCAAAATTAAGCCAAGCATGGGGTTAAAATATGTGTAAATTACGGTTTATCGAGAAGTCGTTGAGCCAAAATGCTTTTGACCGGCACAAAATTCATTCTTACAAACTCTCCCCCAAAATCTCTCAAAATTCGTACAACTGAATCATTCACTCTCCACCCACCATTTGAGCATCATCTAGAAAATAGAAACCAAAATGCTTCTTTAGCCTCCTCCTCCACACACAAGGTGGCCCTCGAGATTTGTTATCACCTAAAGATATTTATAAACCCCAGCTGCCTCAGCCCCCAAAAACATCACTACTATTAGAAGCTACTCTATGACCAGAGGCTTGCGCATTACTTTCAACCTCATTAGAATCGCCTCGGTTGGATTACATTTTATCTATATGAAACATAGTTCAATTTGAGTTAGGAGTTATCAAATTATCATAGGTTATATAATGACATGTATTTCTACACTTCATACACGCTACGTTCAGTCCAAGAATCGATAAAACTTGGCTCTGATAACACTAAATGTAACACCCCTAACCCATCTCCATCGCCAGTTTATGGTTATGGAGCATTAATGTACAATCTAAAACATTTAAACATCATAACATTCAACAAGTTAATTATATCATAAACCATTTGTTCACATGCATACAATCCCTAAATCGAGCCATTGAAGCCCTAAAAATATCTTAGGAACAATTTAGGACTAATTTGAAACAATTTGGAAGGTTTAGGAAAAAGATGCAAAATTTGAAAATAGGGATCACACCGTCGCGTGGCTGGAACGACGGAAATGTGAAAGTTTACACAATCGCAACAAGTAATAAAGTGACAAGTAAATATCGAGTTATTGTAACCACAGGGAATGTGAAAAGAATTATTTATGAATGCAATTAAAAACACTTTGGTGAAATTTTTTTTTATTTGAGGAGGTGATTAAAAACTAAGATTTTAACTAAGTAAAATAAAAATAAAATAAAAGTTTCAATGCATGGTTTCAAAAGAAGATTTTAATCAAGATGACAATTGTGCTAGATTAATTACATTTCTTAACTTAGAATTACAAAACTTATGTTCATGTTTTTACAAATAAATTCACGACAACTTGGTAATTTGCTAACTTATGAACATACTCACCTACCAAAATCCATTTATCTCTTGACTATATCTCTATGTCAATTCAACCGATTAAACAAATTTTAATAAGAAAATGTGTTAATGCACATACATACTAATGGAATTAAAATAATCTCTAGTACATATCTCTAAGCCAATTAAAATAGTTAATTCAATCTCATAAGCACATAAAAGATTACGTGAGGTAACAATGTATTCCTACCCTGAAATGGTTTAATCACAATAATCTTGCAAGTTATGCAAGGCTAATGTATCGTTAGATTCTATTGCTAATTTAACCCTCAGCTACCTTAGATGATTAAACATGCACTGATTAAGTATTGTGTCAATTTATTACAATTTCAATCCATTTAAATAATTAATTCATTAGTTACCTTACAATTGTAATGCAAGAATAATTTAGTCATGATTTTACTTAATCAAACATGTTACCAAGGCCTGTAACAACACAAACACAATTGTAATAAATTAAGTGGACAAAATGCAATCTACCTAACACGAATTAAATTTATTAATTAGATTAAATATATCAACATCACAATTATTCATAGACATGTTCATAACAACAACAATAAAATTAAAAGGATAAGGAACAAGAATCAACTCCAGTGTTTCTCTAAGGCTTGACTAGTTTGCTCCGCTCCTCCTTCTCCACTTGTTCTTATTAAACTGAGACTTCCACGAAAACTTGAATGTTGCTCCAAATGGTGGTTGAAGGACTCTTTTTCAAGAGGTGATATCAGCAAGGGAATGGGGAAGAAAATGAAGAATAATGGGGGATTGAAAAGAGTAGTGAGAGAGAAATGAAGAATGAAAGGTTTTGAGGTGTGTTTGAGTGACCAGCCAATGGGGTATTTGATAAACCGTAATTTATACATATTTTAATCCCATATTTAGCATACTTTTGGATGACTATTCCCTGAATTGTGGAATTTGGTGCTCCTAATCCTTTAATTTCATGATTTATACCTAGGAGAGCACCGGAGGATGAAAAGAATGAGAAACGGGCTGAAAACGGAGAAAATGGGCCAAAGTACAAATTGCACACAGCCTGGGCCCGAAACACAAGGCCGTGCCTCTTTAGCAAATCTGACCACGGCCTAGCCCCGAATCATATGGGTGTGTCCCTACCGCAACAAAGAAGAGTTCCATTTGGATTAGGGTACTTAGAGGCAAAGGAAGACATTCCAAAAGCCTATATAAACACCCTAGAGGCCAACCTTCAAGGGGACATTCATCTAGGCCAAGGAGCCAAGCTAGAGGGCCAGAATTGTGGGATTCACTCAAAGAAAGCTAGTTGATTCATCCTAGAAGCCGGAGTCATACTCAAGACTGAGGATCTCTCCTTCAATTACTTTAAGGGTTTTAGGGTTTTCTTTATGTTTTGTTTTATATTTACTTCTGAGATGTATTCTTTTATGATTATGAACTAAACCCTTTAAATACATGAGAGGGATGAAACCTAAGATGGATCTTGTTATTGTTTTTGAACTATATGATAAATACTTGATTTGTTCTTAACTATGTGTTCTTAATTCTTGCTTTTATATTTCAGGATCCTAATTCAAGTATTCATGCCCTTAGACAGAAGAGGAATATTCCCTGTTTAAGAGTAGATCTAGCATAGTTTAGCGAGTTGATCGCAACCCTAGAGATTGGATGACCAAAATCTGCTAGATGAGGGTCAAACCTAATATGGGAGTCCACAGATCGAGTTAATGCAATTCTAGGAGTTTTAATTAGAAAGAGATTTCATTTAATCAACCTAGGGTTAGACGTTAGTAGCCTCGAGGGAGGTATTAATATAAATTAGGGAATCCTACGGATCAAGTCAAGTGAATAAATCGTCTGGTTTAAAGTTAGATAACAAGTGAAGTCTAGGTGGACTCTTCCTCGGGTATTGTCTTAATCAATTGGTTTTCCCACAAGTATTTCCCCAATTCCTTCCCAGTGTCTTAGCATCTTTAGTTTAATAGTTAGTTATGTAACATTCTAAAAATCTGAGTATCGATATGTTGTATGTTTTGGGGTTTAGCTTGTCAATGATTAAATTTTGTGTGTTTAATATAGCCTTAAGAAGGCACAGAATTATTCGAAAGTAGAATAATTTTTAGTAATGAGAATTTTATTGAAGTGGAATAAGTGATCCTGATGCTTAAGGTAATTTAAGTGTAAAAAGCTAGCATAAGATGAACCAGTAGCAAGGTGGTGTTGGCGCATGAGTGGTTGCTTGAGGGGAGAGGTTCGAATCCCATGGATAGCATTTTGGTGACTTTTTTTTTCACCTATATGGCATGTGTCAGTCAAGCCTTACTTATGGTAAGGTTGGACTAATTCTATTATGGAAAGTAGACTAAGGGAAAAAGGCAAGTGTTAACTTAAGGTAAGGAATCAAACGGTTTTGGTATGCAAGGGGACATAAGGCTTGAAATAAGGAAAGGTGTTTTGGAAACTTTTGAATGGCCTTCTTGACCATGAATGTGGACGGCAT
The DNA here is from genome assembly GCA_025506655.1 of Gossypium rotundifolium. Classification (NCBI taxonomy): domain Eukaryota; kingdom Viridiplantae; phylum Streptophyta; class Magnoliopsida; order Malvales; family Malvaceae; genus Gossypium; species Gossypium rotundifolium. Next base: position 30,843,805 of record CP106727.1, on the reverse strand, counting down.
AAGGGGCTAGGGGGATGGCCAATTTTTGGTGTTAGTTTGGTAGGATTAGGTCCTTGATGAGCACATTTTCCATTTGGTCATTTGGTGCTTTTATCAAATTTTTTTCTCTCTAATTTTCCCTCTCCCTAGCCGAATGTGCCATAAACTTTGAGTAAGCAATTGTTTCTTTTTGCCATCTATTTTGACCATTTTAGTCTTAGGTTGTTCATTCTCTCCAAACCTTTTTCTTCTCTTTGTGACCGAAACCACAAAGCCATCAAGGACCATTTCTTTTCTTCTCTTTTTCCTTTTTATTGTCGAATGCATTTTGGTCTCAAAGTTTCTTTTTGATTCATCTTCCATCCTTGAGAACCAAAATACAAACCTCTCATCTCCATTTTCTTTTCTCTTCTCTCTATTCTCTTTTCCTCTCCATTTTATTTGCCATTCAAACACATCCTTCCTTCATTTTCATTCCATGGCCGAATGCTTGTAACCATCCCCATAGCCGAAATTTATTTTCCTATCTATTATATCATAGTCGAATGTCTTATTCTTCTTTGACCTTGTTCTCAATCAATTCTTTCATTAAGCTTTGGATGATCGTAAGATAGTGGAGGGCTGAACCACCATCTTGTCAAGTCATCTTGAAAGTTATTCAAGTTCGGATCATATTTAGCAAGGTAAGAAGGAACTCTTCAAGGATTTTTGATCACTCTCATTTTTATCAATGACTATCATTGGGATTTGTTATAACTAAAAGTTTTCACGTATAGGAATCATTTGGAAATCACTCGAGATTTTAAGGTAAGCCGAGTTCGCCCTTTTAAGCCATTAGTATTAAAATTTTTGATATATTGTAGGACTAATAATCCTTTATCAATGGAGGCAAGCAAGATAAGGACAAAAAGAGTTGTTAATAGCGTTTGGAAGAGGGGTGGTTCCGCTATTCCCCCTAAATTCAAGTGAAAGGCTATTTCGGGAATCCGAGACTTTCCACGGGTTATAGACCTTCATTCGAGGAGAATCGATTATTCGAAGTTGTTCGTAATTCGGAGCCATTAGCGGTTCGAGATTTCCCATTGGGTTGTGAACTGTCAACCAGGGTGAACCGACAAATAATTGTCATTCGAGATTTCGAGGGTAAAGATCAAGATCGTTTATCAATAGTATAGTTTTTATTAAATATTAGTGTTCTAATCAAGCATGATAAATATTTAGGTATCGACGAGCGGGAAGGTATAGTTCTCACCGTAATCAGGTGTGTAACTTCACACTTATCTCATGGGTTATATTATACCGTAAGCATAGAATAAAAATTGTAAAATCAGTAAAATTGGAAAATATGAAATATTAGCACTTTTTGTGTGAATGCATGAAAACGGTATTAAAGTTATGGAAAAATTACGGATTTGCCCTTAATGGGCTATATTGTAAAAAAATGACATTTTGGGCCTAATAGATTATTTTTGATAAGCTGGCCAAGTGAGAAAATTTTGAAAAGGGCCTCATATGTTAAATAGGCCAAAATTTGCTTGATCGTTAAATGGGCCAAAATTTGCTTGATCGTTAAATGGGCCAAAATTTCTATGTTGACTAATGGGCCAAATTGATAACTTGTAATATGGGCTTTTTGTTGAAATTTACCTTATATTGTTATGCATTATCTATATATACATGACAGCATGGGTTGGGGTAATTGACGAAGAGAAGAAAGGCCTGTTGCAAAAATCTAGTTCGGTGACTCTGTCACAATCTAGTTCGGTGGTTCTGCCACAAATATTAAAATTGGCTTAATGCCTGCTATTGGTGTGCTGGCGGGGTAGATTGACTTGATCCCCACAGGTGTGTTGGTTGGTACGGGTGGTGTGTAGCGGATGGAAATTAGGCTTGGTTGGGAAATGGATATCACATGCATTATTTTTATATTGTACATTTGTAAATGGGCTCAAGCCCAACTAATTGCTTAAATGGTTTTGGCCCGATGAACACGGTAAGTGGGTTACACATTGAGTTCTAAGTAACTCACCCCATTTTCTTACCCTTCTCGGGTAATAATAATTGATGAAGGCTTGGGTGGGGATGACTTCGTGGAGGCCATACTACGAATGATGAGTTATAAAACTTTGAATTCTTTTAAGTATTTTTATTTAAGTACTATTTCAATTGCAATGTAATAAGGCCTCGGTATTATTTTTATGGATTTTTATGCGTGGATGGATTTTAATATGTTTTAGTTACTTAAATGGGGTTGTTTAATTTTTTTATAAATGTTTTCTTAAACTTGCGTATAAAAAGGGTTTTTTTCTTAAATATCACTCACTCATAAAATTTTGTGAAAACTCTTTTATAAATTTATTTCAACCAATTATTTAAGTTTTTAACCAATTATTTCTTTGAAAATTAAATTGTAAACTCTTATGTTTTAAAATCATGGTTTTCAAATAAATCTCGATTTTTGATAAACTCCATCTTCAAAATAGTTTTGAAGAATTGTTTTCATTAAAAGCATTGATGACTGGACGTAAGTTCGAATTGTGTGGCATGCCAAGTCTGGTCTTAAACGCATAGGCCGGGTTTGGGGTGTTACATTTTATGGTATCAGAGCCAGTTTTAAAACTCGGCTGTGGTTTGGGTTCAACAATAATTTTTATGTAAAAACTGAATAAACTTCTAGATTTTATGTTTTAAAGGTAGTATGGCACCATGAGTATTCGACACCAAGTCAAGTAAGTATTTGTATATTAAATATTTATTATTGTGACATGATCATAGGAACACTCTAGAACTTCTAGTTTTAGGTGTTGAAAACTGTAGAGATTGAGACTATAGGATGTGATTACGAAAACAACTTTATCTCTTATATCTCATAAAATATCATTAATAAACACTAAAATAGTATTCTAATTCATAAAACTTGTAATCAGATAAAACTGAATTAGTCTCAAGTCAAGTGGTACCGAGGTTTTTAGAGGTGTCTCGGTGTAGCTCTGAATGTTGCGAATCTTGCTCGAGGTCAGAGAACAAATTATAGATGATCTAGAGTGCACCGTCGAGCAGAAACTGAGAGGAGCCGTGTCCTTGCTAAAAGACGAGGCGTATCAATGGTGGCTTACTATTCGAGAAGGCATCGAGGCTGCATTGGTTACTTGGGATTTCTTTAAAGCTATTTTTCAAGGGAAGTACATCGGGACAAGTTATGTAGATGCCCAGAGGAAGGAATTCCTGAACCTGGTTCAAGGAAGTAAGGCAGTGGCGACTTTTACGCGAAATTTCTTCGCTTGAGCCGTTATGCTCGCATAATAGTGCCGATTGATCATGAGTGTTGTGTACGCTTTGAAGATGGGCTGAATGATGAGTTGCGGGTACTAATAGCCCTACAACAAGTATGGACTTTTACCTCGCTTGTAGAGAAAGCCAAGATAGCTGATGAGGCTAAGAATTCAGAATGCTAGAACCGGGAAAGAGTCAGAGGCAAGAGGGATTTTAAGTACACAAGTTCTGCTAAAAGGTTCTAGAAGAGGCCTCAAAATGATGAGCCAGCTTAAGCTAGAGCACCTGTGACTACCAATCAGAGTCGAGACTGCGCTGACTATGGGAAGCGACACCCCGGTAATGTTGGAGAAAAACTGGTGCCTACTATAAATGTGGTTCCAAGGATCATCAGTATAAGAATTGCCCTCGACGGACTAATACGATTCAGAAAGCTCGTAACCCTGATGCTCAGCCAGTTAGAGGCACTCAGCAGCCACCGAGAGGCCATGGGCCAGGTCATGGTGGTAATGGTGTTGGTCGTGGTCAAGGTGCACCGGTCAAGATAATGGCTTAAGAGGTAACGAAGAGGCAAGACAATCGGGATTGGTCTATGCAGTCCAGCGTCGTGAAGATGGCGATGCACCTGATGTGATAACTGGTACGTTTTTCATCTTTGATGTACCTGTTATTGCTTTGATAGATATTGGGTCTACTCACTCGTATGTTGCTAGTGCCATATCTGGAAACCTAAATATTAGATCTGAGATTATCGATAGAGAGATGACGATAATTAGTCCTTTAGGATAGTCGGTAATAGTGAATAAACTGTTTAGAGATGTGCCCTTGGAAATTCAAAGAGAGATATTTCTAGCAGACTTGATGGAATTGCCTTTCGGTGAATTTGATCTTATTTTTGGAATAGATTGGTTGGTGAAGCACCGGGCAGAATTGGATTGTGCTGAAAAGCGAATGTCAATAAGGGCTGTGGATGATGAGGAGGTAGTTATGATTGGTGAGCGAAGAAACTTTTTGGCAAATGTGGTATCTGCTCTAAAGGCAGAAAAGTTGGTGCGAAAAGGTATGGAGCATTCCTAACCTTCGTTAGTGCTTTGGATGCCAAGGAATTATTGGTGGAAGGTGTGAAAATGGTGAAAGAATTTCCAGATGTCTTTCCCGAAGAACTTTCTGGTCTACCTCCAGATCGGGAAGTAGAATTTGGCATTGAGCTTTTGCCCGGAACGGCTCTGGTGTCCATTGCTCCTTATAGAATGGCGCCGAAGGAGTTAGCGGAGCTTAAAGCTCAAATTCAAGAACTGCTAGATTGGGGATTTATTCGACCAAGTGTGTCTTCGTGGGAGCACCAGTTTTGTTCGTCAAGAAGAAGGATGGGTCGATGCGTATGTGTATTGATTATAGGCAGTTGAATAAATTGACGATCAAGAATAGGTATCCATTACCGAGAATTGATGACATGTTTGATCAATTGAGAGGAGCTTCAATTTTCTCCAAGATTGATTTGAGGTCGAGTTATCATCAACTCAAGGTGAAAGAGGCTGACATTCATAAGACGGCATTTCAGACTCGTTATAGACATTATGAGTTTTTGGTTATGCCGTTTGGTTTGACCAATGCACCAGCTGCATTTATGGACATGATGAACCGAGTCTTTCAACCCTATCTAGACCGGTTCATGGTGGTGTTCATAGATGATATCTTGGTATATTCTAGGAATGAGGAAGAGCATGATTCACATTTACTCATCTTGTTGCAAATTTTGTGAGATAAGCAACTTTATGCCAAATTCAGTAAGTGTGAATTTTGGTTGAAGGAAGTGATTTTCTTGGGTCATGTGGTGTCATCCGAAGGAATAAGAGTTGATCCTCGGAAGGTAGAGGCTGTGTTGGATTGGAAACCACCGAAGTCAGTGGCTGAAATTTGAAGATTCTTGGGTTTGGCTGGTTACTATTGACACTTTGTTGAGGGGTTTTCATTGATTGCTGCACCCCTAACTAAGCTGTTGCGTAAAGGAGTACCGTATGTGTGACCGTTAAACAACAAGAAAGTTTCAGAAATCAAGAAGATTTTGACTGAGCGCCAGCTTTGATTCAACTGAGACCGAAAAAAATTTATCGTTCTCGTGGTGCGTCACACACGGGTTTAGGAAGTGTACTGATGCAAAGTGGAAAAGTGGTGGCTTATGCTTCTTGTCAGCTGAGGCCGCACGAGGTCAACTATCCTACTCATGACTTGGAGTTGGCTGCGGTGGTGTTTAATTTAAAGATTTGGAGGCACTATCTCTACGGTGAGAAGTCAATCATTTATACGGACCATAAGAGTCTTAAGTACCTCCTTACTCAAAAGGAGTTGAACTTGAGACAATGAAGATGGGTGGAGTTGTTAAAAGATTATGACTTCTCAATTGAGTACCATCCTAGAAAGGCTAACGTTGTGGCAGACGCGTTGAGTCGTAAGGTTGTATCGGAGTTGAGAGCAATGTTTGCTCATCTCAGTTTGTATGAGGATGGCAGTCTACTAGCGGAACTTCAGGTGAAGCCATTGTGGTTAGAACAGATCAAGGAAAAGTAGTTATCAGATGAGAAGTTGGGTTCTTTAGTGCAACAAGTTGAAAGTGGTATAATAGGGTACTTTGGATTGAACAAGGATTGGTGTGCTATGTTTTCGTAGAAGAGTTTGTATGCCCATAGATTCGGATTTGAGACAAATGATTCTTCGAGAGGCGCATAGTAGCCCTTATGCTATGCACCCCGGAGGAAATAAGATGTATCAGGATCTTCGTGAGAGTATTGGTGGCCAGGGTTGAAGCGGAGGTTACTAATTTTGTGGGAAAATGCTTGACTTGTCAACAAGTGAGGGCGGAACATCAATTACCATCGGGTTTATTGCAACCGATAAAGATTCCTCTATGTAAATGAGAGCGAATAACGATGGATTTTGTTAGTGGGTTACCCTTAACACCTACTAAGAAAGATTCTGTTTGGGTGGTAGTAGATCGATTAACGAAGACTGCTCATTTTCTACCAGTTCATACGGATTACTCGTTGCAAAAGTTGGCTAAGCTATATGTATCTGAGATTGTGAGGTTGCATGGGGTACCAATGTCTATTATATCGGACAGGGATCCCAGGTTTACATCACGGTTTTGGAAAGCTTTACATGAGGCATTGGGAACAAAGTTAAACTTCAGTACGGCTTTTCATCCTCAGTCAAATGGTCAGTCAGAAAGAGCAATTCAGATTTTGGAAGACATGTTACGAGGTTGTGTGATCGACTTCAGAGGTAGTTGGGAGGATTTTCTATCGTTGGCAGAGTTCGCGTATAATAACAATTACCAATCCAGTATCCAAATGGCACCTTATGAAGCGTTATACGGTCATAGGTTTCGTACTCCTACTTGTTAGACTGAACTGGGAGAACGAAAGTTGATGGGTCCTAAACTGATTTCTGAGACGGAAGAAAAGGTAAAGGTGATTTGAGCGCGGTTAAAGGAAGCTTTGGATAGACAAAAGTCGTATGCGGATCTGAAGAGTAAAGATATTGAGTTTGTGGTGGGAGATCAGGTCTTTCTGAAGTCTCACCTTGGAAGAAGATTTTCAGATTTGGAAGGAAGGGCAAGTTGAGCCCTAGGTTCATTGGACCGTCTGTGTCTTTGGCGTGTAGGACCAGTGGCCTATCGCCTTGAATTACCTCCGGAGTTGAGTCGATTCATAGTGTTTTCCATGTTTCTATCTTTGAGGCATTATAGATCGGATCCATCTCACATATTACCAGTAGAAGAGGTGGAATTAAGGCGGACTTGTCTTTCGAGGAAGAACCGGTGAAAATCTTAGACCGCGATGTTAAGGTGCTAAGAAAGAAGATCGTCTTTTTAGTTAAGGTTCTTTGGCGTAATCATGGAGCGGAGGAAGCTACGTGGGAGCATGAGGATACGGTTAGGCAACAATTTCCTCGCCTCTTTTAACCAGGTAAATTTCGAGGACGAAATTTTCTTTAAGGAGGGTAGAGTTGTAACATCCTAAAAATCTGAGTATCGATATGTTGCATGTTTTGGTGTTTAGCTTGTGAATGATTAAATTTTGTGTGTTTAATATAGCCTTGAGAAGGCATGGAATTATTCGGAAGTAGAATAATTTTTAGTAATGAGAATTTTATTGAAGTGGAATAAGTGATCCTGATGCTTAAGGTAATTTAAGTGTAAAAAGCTAGCATAAGATGAACTAGTAGCAAGGTGGTGTTAGCGCATGAGTGATTGCTTGAAGGGAGAGGTTCGAATCCCATGGATAACATTTTGGTGACTTTTATTTTTGCACCTCTATGGCATGTGGTGGTCAAGCCTTACTTACGGTAAGGTTGGACTAATTCTTTTATAGAAAGTAGACTAAAGGAAAAAGGCAAGTGTTAACTTAAGGTAAGGAATCAAAAGGTTTTGGTATGTAAGGGGGACATAAGGATTGAAATAAGGGAAGGTGTTTTGGAAACTTTTGAATGGCCTTTTTGACCATGAATGTGGACGGCATAGGGGGCTAGGGGGGATGGTCGGTTTTTGGTGTTAGTTTGGTAGGATTAGGTGCTTGATGAGCACATTTTCCATTTGGTCATTTGGTGCTTTTATCAAATTTTTTTCTCTCTAATTTTCCCTCTCCCTAGCCGAATGTGCCATAAACTTTGAGTAAGCAATTGTTTCTTTTTTCCATTTCTTTTGACCATTTTGGTCTTTGGTTGTTCATTCTCTCCAAACCTTTTTCTTCTCTTTGTGACCGAAACCACATAGCCATCAAGCACCGTTTCTTTTCTTCTCTTTTTCCTCTTCATTGCCGAATGCATTTTGGTATCAAAGTTTCTTTTTGATTCATCTTCCATCCTTGAGAACCGAAATACAAACCTCTTATCTCCATTTTCTTTTCTCTTCTCTCTATTCTCTTTTCCTCTCCATTTTATTTACCATTCAAAACATCCTTCCTTCATTTTCATTCCATGGCCGAATGCTTGTAACCATCCCCATAGTCGAAATTTATTTTCCTATCTATTATATCATAATCAAATCTCTTATTCTTCTTTGACCTTGTTCTCAATCATTTCTTTCATTAAGCTTTGGATAATAGTAAGATAGTGGAGGGCCGAACCACAATCTTGTCAAGTCATCTTGAAAGTTATTCAAGTTCGGATCATATTTAGCAAGGTAAGAAGGAACTCTTCAAGGATTTTTGATCACTCTCATTTTTATCAATGACTATCATTGGGATTTGTTATAACCGAAAGTTTTCACGTATAGGAATCCTTTGGAAATCACTCGGGATTTTAAGGTAAGCCGAGTTCACCCTTTTAAGCCATTAGTATTAAAATTTCCGATATATTGTAGGACTAATAATCCTTTGTCAATGGAGGCAAGCAAGATAGGGACGAAAAGAGTTGTTAATAGCGTTTGGAAGAGGGGTGGTTCCGCTATTCCCCCTAATTTCAAGCGAAGGGCTGTTTCGAGAATTCGAGACTTTCCACCGAGTTGTGGACCCTCATTTGAGGAGAATCGATTATTCGAAGTTGTTCGTAGTTCGGAGCCATTAGCGGTTCGGGATTTCCCATTGGGTTGTGAACTGTCAACCGAGGAGAATCGACAAATAATTATCATTTGAGATTTTGAGGCTAAAGGTCTAGATCGTTTATCAATAGTATAGTTTTTATTAAATATTAGTGTTCTAATCAAGCGTGATAAATATTTAGCTATCGACGAGCGGGAAGGTATAGTTCTTACCGTAATTAGGTGTGTAACTTCACACTTATCTCATGGGTTATATTATACTGTAAGCATAGAATAAAAATCGTAAAATCAGTAAAATTAGAAAATAAGAAATATTAGCACTTTTTGTGTGAATGCATGAAAACGATATTAAAGTTGTGGAAAAATTATGGATTTGCCCTTAATGGGCTATATTGTAAAAAAATGACATTTTGGGCCTTATGGATTATTTTTGATAAGCTGGCCAAGTGAGAAAATTTCGAAAAGGGCCTCATATGTTAAATGGGCCAAAATTTGCTAGATCGTTAAATGGGCCAAAATTTGCTAGATCGTTAAATGGGCCAAAGTTTGCTAGATCGTTAAATGGGCCAAAATTTCTATTTTGACTAATGGGCCAAATTGATAACTTGTAATATGGGCTTTTTGTTGAAATTTACCTTATGAATATATTGTTATGCATTATCTATATATACATGACTGCATGGGTTGGGGTAATTGACGAAGAGAAGAAAGGCCTGTTGCCAAAATCTAGTTCGGTGACTCTGTCACAATCTAGTTCGGTGGCTCTGCCACAAATATTATAATTGGCTTAATGCCAGCTATTGGTGTGTTGGCGGGGTGGGTTGACTTGGTCCCCACAGGTGTGTTGGTTGGTACGGGTGGTGTGTAGCGGATGAAAATTAGGCTTGGTTGGGAATTGCATATCACATGCATTATTTTTATATTGTACATTTGTAAATGGGCTCAAGCCCAACTAATTGCTTAAATGGTTTTGTCCCAGTGACCACGGTAAGTGGGTTACACATTGAGTTCTAAGTAACTCACCCCATTATTCTTACCTTTCTCAGGTAATAATAATTGATGAAGGCTTGGGCCGGGGATGACTTAGTGTGGAGGCCATACTACGAATGATGAGTTATAAAAACTTTGAACTTCTTTTAAATATTTTTATTTAAGTACTATTTCAATTGCGATGTAATAAGGCCTCTGGTATTATTTTTATGGATTTTTATGCGTGGATGGATTTTAATATGTTTTAGTTACTTAAATGGGGTTGTTTAATTTTTTTTTTTTATAAATGTTTTCTTAAACTTGCATATAAAAGGGGTTTTTTTTCTTAAATATCACTCACTCGTAAAATTTTGTGAAAACTCTTTTATAAATTTATGTCAACCAATTATTTAAGTTTTTAACCAATTATTTCTCTGAAAATCAAATTATAAACTCTTATGTTTTAAAATCATGGTTTTCAAATAAATCTTGATTTTTGATAAACTCCATCTTCAAAATCGTTTTGAAGAATTGTTTTCATTAAAAGCATTGATGATTGGACGTAAGTTCGAATTGTGTGGCATGCTAAGTTTGGTCTTAAACGCATAGGCCGGGTTTGGGGTGTTACAAGTTAATTTTAGATTAAACAACAATTCTCTTGATTCTTAGGCTAAATAATAAAAAGAAAGTTAGTATTAGTACTTTTGGTTCCTTTGGGTTCGACAATCCGGTCTTGCCACTAAATTATACTACTGTTCGATAGGTGCACTTGCCTCAATCATGGTGATAGTTAGTTTCTAGGTTCAATCATTCATTATATAAATATTAAGACTTTTTCCACCACCATCAAGTTTTTGGCGCCGTTGCCGGGGCACTGAAATATTAAGAACACTCAATTTTTATTACTTTAGCCATTTTTTTTGTAATTAAATTTTATTTTTACTTTTCTAATTTTCTTTTTCTTTTTTTTTTATTTTCCTAGCATGTACCTCTAGTTTATGACTAGAAGGAACCTGACAGGACCCTTAGTTTACGACAGTGATATTGAAGGTATTGTTCGCAAAAATCATAGAGAAATAAGACGAAACTTAAATTACATACAAGAAGAGCAAGAGAACAAAATTAATACTACCGAAGAGATGGTTGAGAATAATTCGCTACCTCAGGAGGTGGCCAAAAATCATGCTCCTCGAACTATGTATGATTATACTAAACCTAATTTAACAGGAACTGAGTCAAGTATTGTTAGACTTGCTATTGCTGCAAATAATTTTGAACTGAAGCCTAACACAATTAAGATGATACAACAATTTGTTCAATTTGATGGTTTGCAGGATGAAGATCCAAATAATCACTTGGTGAATTTCCTAGAATTTTGTGATACTTTCAAAATAAATGGCATTTTTGATGATGCCATCTGCCTTCAGTTATTTCCTTTTCCTTGAGGAATAAAGCTAAACAGTGGCTGAATTATCTTCCACGAGGATCAATCACTACATGGGAACAAATGACCAAAATTTTTTTTTAAAATATTTTCTATCGGCCAAAACGACCAAATTAAGGAATGATATCTCTTCTTTTGTGCAGATGGATTTAAAGACACTTTACGATGCATGGGAGAGATACAAGGATCTATTGAGATGGTGCTCACACCATGGATTACCCTTGTGGCTAAAGGTCTAAACTTTTTACAATGGTGTGAACCCCTCAACCAGGCAGTTGATTGCGAGACCTTGAATAACAAAACACCTGAGGCGACTTATGTGTTTATAGAGGAAATGTCATTGAACAACTATCAGTGGCAAGTTACAAGGACAAGGCCAACAAAAGCCGCCAGTGTTTTCAACCTCGACGCAGTAACCATGCTAGCAAACCAAGTAGAACTTTTAACTAAAAAAATTGATGGCTTATGTGATTCTTCACAGGTACATCCAGTTATGCAGTACAATATGAATAGAGGAGGGATGAGCAATACATAATATCCACCTTACAACCCGAGCGCTAAAAACGGGCAAGTTCACTATGTGGGTAACAATTTTAAACCTCAAAATAACCTTTATAGTAATACTTATAATCCAGGTTGGAGGAACCATCCCAATTTCTCATGGGGTGGTCAAGGAAATCAGAGACAACAACCCCTTCCAAACTTCCAACAACAGCCCTACCCACAGGAAAAGAAGCCGAACCTTGAGGAGATGCTGACAGAATTCATAGCGGTGTCAGAAACACGCTTCCAAAATACCGAAACAACACTTAAAAATCAACAAGCATTGATTCAAGGGATAGAGAACCAGTTAGGGCAACTCCTAAGTTGATCTCCGAACGACCACAAGGTAGCTTGCCAAGTAACATTGAGACTAACCCAAAAGAGCAATTTTAAGCCATAACAACTCAAAATAGTGAAGGGTTAGTGAAATCTGAATCTGAGCGAAGGCAAGAACCTATGGTAAATGAAGGTGAGGTTGAAGTAAGCCAAGAAAATCCAAACCGGTAATTAAAGAATACCAACCTCGAATACCATACCCCAATGCAATGAAGAAAGACGACACAGATGAACAGTTCGGTAAGTTTCTTAAACTTTTAAAGAAATTACATATTAACTTACTGATTCTTGAAGCTCTTTAGCAGATGCCAAATTCAGGGAAATTTTTAAAAGAGCTTTTGACAAATAAACAGAGGTTAAATGATGAGTCACATGTGGAATTAAACGCAGTATGCTCAACAATGTTGCAAAATAAACTACCACAAAAATTAAAAGATCCGAGGAGTTTTACAATTCCATGTTTAATTGGTAGTTTATCTATTAATAATGCTTTAGCTGATTTAGGGGCAAGCATCAATGTTATGCCTTATAAAATGTTTAAATGGCTAGGTCTAGGGAAACCCAAACAAACTAGGATGAGTATTCAATTACCTGATAAGACTATTTGAATTTCTAGGGGTATAATTGAATATGTCCTAGTTAAAATTGACGGATTCATATTCCCAATAGACTTTGTTGTTTTAGATATGGATGAGGACAATAGTATCCCCTTAATTTTAGGAAGGCCCTTTTTAGCAACTGCCAGATCTAAAATTGATGTTGGTACAGGTGAACTCACACTTCGTGTAGGTGATGAAACGATCACTCTTCAAGCTCTTGACTCGGCTAGGACATCGATCGATAAAGGTGAGAACGTAAATTCAATTAATAACCAAATGGTTCAACTTTCTTTACAGGAAGCACCACGAAATCACATAACTGAGCCAGATCATAGACCTCGTGCAAATAAAGAATAAATTTATGAGGAATGAAGGCTTCAGGTCGATGAACTAGATGAGTGGAAGCCACACGTCAAGTAGAAATCAAAACCACACAAAGTGAAACTAGAGGAACCCCCAGATGAGATTATAGGAACATCAAATCACTTCAAAATAAGAGATCATGTACTGTTAGATAAAATAGACCCTCGAATCGCCACTTCAGACCTCAAGACAAACGAAGAGATCCCTTTTAAGGTACTTAATGTCTTCCCATACGGGACAGTCGAGGTAAGCAATCCTATATTCAGTACTTTTAAAGTAAACGCTACTCGACTCAAATTATATACTGATAACAAAATTGATAGCATGAGAAAGGATTTTTCACTCCTCAAACCACCATGATTATGCGAGTGAGAGGCAAGTCTAGCTTAAGACTTTAAACGAGCGCTTCTCGGGAGGCAACCCGAGCACTAACCCCATTAATTTTTACATTTTTTATTTTTATTTTTACTTTTATTTTTTCCTTTCTAGCACCTCACTATAAACTAACTAAAGTGCAGATTTCCATACCACACGGCCGTGTTGACACCATGAATTTTCGTACTGGCATGATAGAGATAGTACGAAACAGGACAAAAAATATCTTCAAGCCACGAGCTCCGACTAAGCACCACGGCCATACAACGCAGCCGTGGTCGACATTATTTTAACAACACAGGAGTGGTGACCTGGACACAGGCGTGGAAGAAGCCAATGAACCGCCGTACGACCCTTACGATACGGCTGTGTGGTTTGACACGCCCATGATACACAGGTGTGGGGATGTATCAGAGCTAAAATTTTTACTTAAAACACCCCTCTCTCCTTCTCACCCACTCCCCATCCCCTTCTTCCATACCCTTTACAACTTCCCTCCCTTTTTCATTTTCACCCTTATTCATTCTACAAGACCTTGATCTTCACCTCATCCATGTCAAAGAAGCGGAAGGATCTTAGCACAGTCTCCCTGTGCGAGACCAATCTACATAAGTTCATGCCGACCGCTTCATTAACTCAACATGAATAGGACCTTTGAGTCCATTTAATCTTTCTTTTTCTTTCCTCTTCTCCTTTATTTTCCTTATCATTATTTCCCTTTTACTAAATTTATTTTATTTTATTTTAGTTTCTTGATTTTAGGTTCTTCAGGCTGCTTGGGAATCATACACCACGGCCTTAGAATTCACACCCACCTCACGAACCATCTAACAATAAGGACTTTTCAGTCCATTAATCTCTTCTTTTAGTCTTATTTCACTTTTTACACTATTTCTTTTTATTTTTCTTTTCTTTAAATATATAATTAGTATATTTAGATTTATTCTTATTATTTGCTAGCTAATTCTTAACGAGCCTCCCAATTTCTTCATCTAGCGTAGAAATTGTGGGCAGCCACTGTATCACCACCAGCCACGCCTCCTCCTACTTATCTTTCACCTCTGAATCAGTTTCCACACCTCCAACTCAAGGAATCCATCTAAAAATTCAGGAAGTTTCACTTCTCTCTCTCTTTTTTGATTTTCTTACTATATTGTGAATATTTATCTTTATACATTGAGGGCAATGTACATCTTGTCTTAAGTAATTTTCTCATATCACTAATTAGAATTAAATTTCCGTTGATTTATGATTTTTATTGATATGTTTTAGATTAAGTCATAATTAATTGTGCATTGATAATTTAAACTTTAAGATACTAGAGAATCAAGCATGATAAGTCTATTTTTTAGAAAAAAATTTTTTTGCTAGGTTGTTGACCTAAATTTGAATATTACCTTGACATTTGAAATTTACAAAGTTGATATCAAAAACCCATAATTTTTGTGATATTTTGAGCCTTTTATAGCATTTATTCTTTCCTTGCTCACTTCTTTTTATTATGTGTGTCAACATTGATTTGTTATTCTAGAACTTGCTTCGATTATACAGGTCGAGACCACACCTTTGATTTGATATGCAGAGGTGATAAAGGCACTTAGGATTTAACCCACTTACTCCACTAAAAGCATACCCTCACAATTAACCCCTAGTGAACCCCTTTGATCCTAACAACCCTTTTATTGATTCACCCACTAATATTAACCCAAAACCCATCTTGTATTTATTATCACCATTTTTCTTGAGTACCATTCTATCGAGACTTGATTTGATCAGTTGCCTAATTATTTTATTTTAGTAGTTGAATTCATCTTATATTATGTATTTACTTGATTTGTTCTTTAAAAAAAGGAAAAAAAATCAAAGTATATTCATTATTAGTTCTATAATTAAGTGGGCTTTTACGTTTAAATTCAACATCTTGAAGAAGAAGCTTGTATTATTAATTACAAGTTTTCAATTGACGTAATTATTCATTATCAATTCATTGTTTCTAGTTAGGTAAATTGCCAATTCAATCTTTATTCTAACCCTTTAATTTAGCCTTTATCCACACCTTTAACCTAAACCCCATTACAACCATTTAAAGACCTTTTGATTTTCAGGTAGGCCTATGGGATTAACTTTTCATGTTTGACTGATGAGTGCTTTATTTTGAACCTTAAACACCTTGAGTGATTTGAGTGAATCTTTAGTGAGGATGTCAACTCTTGTCGATTTTGAATTAAAGGTAATTATTCGGATAAGGGGAAACACTTATGTTTTCGTGCTATGAGCTTATGGCTTTGACTGTTTGAATCTTTATGACTCTTCGAGTTAAATTATCCATGTATAAATTATCTATGAATTATGATAAGGCATTTTGATGAGAATTATAAACCGAGGGAAGTTAGTTTTAATTGTGAGTTGAGAATTTTTGCTTGAGGACAAGCAAAAGCTTAAGTGTGGGGGTATTTGATAAAACATAATTTATACATATTTTAATCCCACATTTAGCATACTTTTGGATGATTTGTTCCCTGAATTGTGGAATTTGGTGCTACTAATCCTTTAATTTCATGATTTATACTTAGGAGAGCATTAGTGGATGAAAAGAACGAGAAACGGATCAAAAATGGAGAAAATGGGCCAAAGTATAAATTGCACATGGCCTGGGGTTGAAACACACGGCCATGCCTCTTTAGCAGATTTGACCACGGCCTGGCCTCGATTCACACGGCCGTGCCATATGGGCATGTCCCTACTGCAGTAAAGAATAGTTCCATTCGGATTAGGGTACTTAGAAGCAAAGAAAGACATTCCAAAAGCCTATATAAACACCCTAGAGGCCAACCTTCAAGGGAGAGTTCAGCTAGGCCAAGGAGCCAAGCCAAAGGGCCAGAATTGTGGGATTCACTCGAAGAAAGCCAGTTGATTCATCCCAGAAGCCGGAGTCAAACTCAAGACTGAGGATCTCTCCTTCAATTCCTTCAGGGGGTTTTAGGGTTTTCTTTATGTTTTGTTTTATATTTACTTCTGAGATGTATTCTTTTATGATTATGATATAAACCCCTCAAATACTTGAGGGGGATGAAACCTAAGACGGATCTTGTTATTATTTTCTGAACTATATGATAAATACTTAATTTGTTCTTAACTATGTGTTCTTAATCCATGCTTTGATATTTCAGGATATTAATTCAAGTATTCATGCCCTTAGGCAGAGGAGAAATATTCCCTGTTTAAGAGTAGATCTAGCATAGTTAAGCGGAGTTGATCGCAACCCTAGAGATAGGATGACAAAAATCTACCGGATTAGGGTCAAACTAAATATGAGAGTCCATAGATCGAGTTAATGCAATTCTAGGGGTTTTATTTTGAAAGCGATTTCAATTAATCAACCTAGGATTAGGCATTAGTAGCCTCGAGAGAGGTATTAATATAAATTAGGGAATCCTACAGAGCAAGTCAAGTGAATAAATCGTCTAGTTCAAATTTAGATAACAAGTGAAGTCTAGGTGGATTCTTCCTCGGGCATTGTCTTAATCAATTGGTTTTCCTACAAGTATTTCTCCAATTCCTTCTCTGTGTCTTAGCATCTTTAGCTTAATAGTTAGTTAATTTTAGATTAAACAATAATTCTCTTGATTCTTAGGCTAAATAATAAAAAGAAAGTTAGTATTAGTAGTTTTGGTTTCTTTGGGTTTGACAATCCGGTCTTGCCACTAAACTATACTACTGTTTGATAGGTGCGCTTGCCTCAATCGTGGTGATAGTTAGTTTCTAGGCTCGATCATTCATTATATAAATTTTAAGACTTTTTCCACCACCATCAGTATTTATAGGTTTAGTAGGCTGCTAAAAATAGCAAAAATTAGCAGCCATAAAATCCCCCCATGGCCGGCCACACATGTGGCAAGTTTGAAGGTTTCAAACTTGTTATTTTAAGGTAGGGGCAAATCTAGAAAGGCATAAATAGTGGAGGGTTTGAGTGAAAATTGAAGGAGTCTTCAAGGGCTATTTTGCAAGCCAAATAATCAGCCAAACAAGCTGTTTGGGTCAGCATGTGGTGTAACACCCCAAACCCGGCCCAAACACTACTACCGGATTTGGTTTATCACTAAGAAAATTTTTAGTAAAACAAATCGTGTTGAAAAAAAACCCAAATAGGGAATTACATAAATTGTGCCTTAATAATCGAAAGCCCAAAACTTAATTACATGTCCTTGAAAGAAATTAAAACGAGAATAAATACTAAAGGCCCATTTTAAATCTAAAATGTAAACAAATGGCCCATGGCCTTATTACAAAGTAGTTTAAATCCATCATATAAAGTACTTTAAAAAAACTAATATGGGGAAACTTTGTCGCTGGATCCACCTTGTTTTGCATGGCCACCTTGCGCTTCACTCCGGCCCAGTCTGATGCACTAAATGTCACCGAAAAGGTTAGTTCAAAGGGGGTGAGTCGTGAGACTCAGTGTGCAACCTTCATGCACCACTAGATTTGGGCCTCATTAAACATAATAATAAATTCATTTACATGGAAACATATAATATGCAAAGCCCAACCCATTTGACTAGGTTTCCATCCGCTACACGCCCCCGTACCAACCAACACACCATTGGGGATTTCTACAATCAACCCACACCGCTACTCCTCAAGATGGCAGTCAAGCTACTCATCCACATATATTGGCTGAAGCCCTTCTAACATATAATGGCCGAAGCTCGCATAATAGTTCACGGCATTAGTTGCTACAGTAGTTCACGGTAAAAACCGTTACTCATATAAATGGACATATAACTTCCCCCTTTCATCACCCACCCCATGCAACATGCACAATAATTTAAAACATGTACAACAGTTTACTTGTAACATATAGTCAGATTATTTTCTAACCTGAGGGTCCGTCGTTTAAATCTGAGATTTCGGCTTTTAATGTAACATATAAATCTTGTGAACACATATACATATATATACATTTATTATTAATTAGATCTAGACAGTGGGGAAGTGTTACACACCTGATTTGCATACTAAGGCTTTTGTTATATCTACGTTACTATCACTTGAAACAACTACTAGTGGCCCACGATCTGACTTTGATTTTGGCCCACACCCCATTGGCCAATCTCGCACTACCGAAATAGATCGCTTCTTGAATTTGGGTGACGATTTTACAGATCCAACCTTCTCTCCTTGACTGTTAGTTGAGTCCATAACAATCCCTTAATCACTAAACCAAATAACGATGAGATCTACCTCATTAGTTAAATGTAACCTTGAAAACGAACACTTACCTAGTTAGCCGCATCCCGAATATCCTTTAGAAATTGTCACCACAAACCTTCCTATATTCGGCCATCAACCAAATATCAAACCAATCGTTACATACATTCAACCTAACCCCACATAATATTCGGCCAAAGCACAAAAATCATGGAAGGCCATTCGGCCACACTTACCACTTCTTACCTTTGATTTTTCCACCGAATCGGCTTTAATGGGATAGTTTCGGCTTCTAGGAGTAAAGAGTATAATCAACAGGGCCTTGGAAACAATGATTTAGATTAGAAGTTGATCAAAATAGAGGAATCACAGAAAAGGAAAAATCCCAAAACTCACCGGATTACTAAGGAGTATACGACTTACAGTCCACCTTCGGGAAAACAGAGATCTCCCTTGTAGATTCGGCTATAGAGGAAGAAGATAGGCACTAAGAGTATTTGGCTTTCAGAAGAGTTTTTGAGGAGAGGAGAAACACTAAGGAGTTTCGGCTAGAAGAGAAAAATCAAGGAGAGTTTCGGCTAGAGAGGAAAAAGTATGAGAGAAAGAGAAGCAAATGGGAGAAAAGATGATTTCCCCCTATTAAATTCGGCACACACACCAACACATAGAGTTGGAGTTTCTGCCAACTCTTTCCCTCCTGATAGCCTTCATCTCACCTGATAACCTCAAACTTTATCTTACCCTTTTGAAGAGCCCTCACTAAAGCCAACTCCTCCCTCATTGTCTATCATCTTTTATCACTTAAATAAAAAGAAAATAAAGTTCCTAATTTAGTAGCCTAATGCCGTCCACCCCCTTCCCATTTAAGTGCCGAATTTGACCCATCTCCTAAGGCCAAATCAACCACACAAGGGCCCAAATTCCTCGTCCCTTATGGTGCCACCCTATGCCCACTTAATGCACTTTAATTCTTTGGGCCAAAGCCCAGCTTGTCACTTAATTAACCATCTACTTAAATTATAAGCTAACACCATTTATTAGCCACCTAACCCAAATTTTTAAAGCCCACTATTTTACTTTAACTACCTAGAACATTAATTTAAACCCTAATCCATATATTTAATCAAGGCCTCTTCCCGAGCATATTAAACCAACATCTCATATAAATGCACAAGCCCATATTTAGGATGTTACAGTTCTACCCCCCTTAAAATAAATTTTGGCCCCGAAATTTACTAGTAATCTTACTACCTAAGTCTCACCACTAAACTTTCGCTGCGCACTCTAATTCTAAAGCCAAAATAAAACTTAGTATATTATGGTAGGATACGCACCATTATTCGCTTCTGGAGCGTCTTCGTCCCCTTGTACTAATACTACCGATTCGCATTTATCTGATTAAGAATTTTATAAATTATTAGTTTTCTTCCACTGATTAACCACGAACAGTCTTATGAATAATAGTTTTAAAAGTAGTTCTTTCAATTCATACCTATCTCTGTGTTTCATCTTCTTAATTCTAGGAACCATGCACATTCAACATCCATACACACCAACATACAAATAGCATCCATCACCTAAGGGTATTTTTGTCATTTCACTACCCAGGGGTATTTTCGTAATTTTAACCTACAGGGGTATTTTCGTAATTTTCCAAAATAAGGTTCCGGGTGATTTGGTGAAATAGGGGTATTTTGGTAATTTTTCCAACTCGGGGTTATCTCGATAATTTTGCAAATCTGGGGGTATGTCGATAATTTTGCAAATTCAGGATATTTCGGTAATTTATAAAATCTGGGGTTATTTTAGTAATTTTTCCAAACAGGGGTAATTTGATCATTTTGTAAATCAGGGGTGTTTTGGTCATTTGCAACTCAAAGGTAATTTGGTAAGTTTTAATACAAGGATATTTTGATGTTGTTGTTTTTGTTTCCTATGGAAAGATTCTGTTGACTTGTAAATCGGGGTATATTTGCAAATCATGGGTATTTTTTTTTCAAAATAAGGATATTTTAGCAATTTTGTGAGAAAAATAGGTGGCTGGTCCCTTTCGGGTTTTAATTTGTAGTTTTGACCTTTCAACGCGTACTCTAACTAAGGTGAATAGTCACTACCCACCAGGTAGGATTCTAGTGAAAAGGAGGTGAGTCACTAGGACTGCTTAAGTACCAAGCTTTCCCTGAATCCACTCCTAGACATGCATATGCCTATTACCACACCCTGTTATGGCTAAAGTGAACAATCACTATGCACCAGGTGAGATTCCTGTGAAGAGGAGGTGAGTCACTCGGACTGCTTAAATACCAAGCTCTTCCAGATCTACTCCTAGACATGCATATGCTTGTTACCACACTTTAGTCTTGTGACTTGTTTACAGGTTTTGTTTATTAAGGTTAAGTCTTATGGATTAGAAAACTTGTTTATCTAAACCTTGAGTCCACCAAGTTCTAACCTAAATAGTCTACGTCCCATAAGCCCATTAAGCCCACAATATATCACAATCGAGTTTAGAGTACTTACCGCGAACTTGGCCGAGAGACGCAGTGCCATCTTTGGACTAACAAACCTTTACTAAGAGAAATCCATGTTTCAAAAACCCATTTTTAGAAAATCTTTTGGGCCCAAAATCCTAAAGTCGTGTTTTAAATTGGGCTCTGATACCAATTTGTAACACCCTAGACTCGGCCCAAACATTACTACCAGATTTGGTTTGTCACTAAGAAAATTTTTAGTAAAACAAATCGTGTTGAAAAAAAACCCAAATAGGGAATTACATAAATTGTGCCTTAATAATCGAAAGCCAAAACTTAATTACATGTCCTTGAAAAAATTAAAACGAGAAGAAATACTAAAGGCCCATTTTAAATCTAAATGTAAACAAATGGCCCATGGCCTTATTACAAAGTAGTTTAAATCCATCATATAAAGTACTTTAAAAAACTAATATGGGGAAACTTTGTCACGGATTCACCTTCTTTGCATGGCCACCTTGCGCTTCACTCCGCCCGGTCCGATGCACTAATCGCCTCCTGAAAGGTTAGTTCAAAGGGGTGAGTCATGAGACTCAGCAGCAACCCTCATGCACCACTAGATTTGGGCCTCATTAAACATAATAATAAATTCATTTACATGGAAACATATAATATGCAAAGCCCAACCCATTTGCCTAGGTTTCCATCCGCTACACGCCTGCACCAACCAACACACCATTGGGGATTTCTACAATCAACCTACACCGCTATTTCCAAGATGGCGCTCAAGTCGCTCATCAAGATATATTGGTCAAGCCCTTATAACATATAATGGCCAAGCCCAGTATAATAGTTCACGGCATTAGTCGCCATAAAGAGTTCACGATAAAAATTGTTACTAATATACATGTACATATAACTTCCTCCTTTCATCACCCACCCCATGCAACATGCACAATAATTTAAAACATGTACAACAGTTTACTTGTAACATATAGTCAGATTATTTTCTAACCTGAGGGTCCGTCGTTTGAATCTGAGATTTTAGCTTTTAATGTAACATATAAATCTTGTGAACACATATACATATATATACATTTATTATTAATCAGATCTAGACGGTGGGGAAGTGTTACACACCTGATTTGCGTACTAAGGCTTTTGTTATATCTACGTTACTATCACTTGAAACAACTACTATTGGCCCACGATCTGACTTTGATTTTGGCCCACACCCCGTTGGCCAATCTCGCACTACCGAAGCAAATCGCTTCTTGAATTTGGGCGACTATTTTACAGATCCAACCTTCTCTGCTTGACTGTTAGTTGAGTCCATAACAATCCCTTAATCACTAAACCAAATAATGATGAGATCTACCTCATTAGTTAAATGTAACCTTGAAAACGAACACTTACCTAGTTAGCCGAATCCCGAATATCCTTTAGAAATTGTCACCACCAACCTTCCTATATTCGGCCATCAACCAAATATCAAACCAATCGTTACACACATTCAACCTAACCCCACATAATATTCAGCCAAAGCACAAAAATCATGGAAGGCCATTCGGCCACACTTACCATTTCTTACCTTCGATTTTTCCACCGAATCGGCTTTAATAGGATAGTTTAGGATTAAAGAGTATAATCAATGGGGCCTTGGAAACAATGATTTAGATTAGGAGTTGATCAAAATAGAGGAATCACAGAAAAGGAAAAATCCCGAAACTCATCGGATTACTAAGGAGTATATAGCTTACAGTCCACCTTCGGGAAAACAGAGATCTCCCTTGTAGATTCGGCTATAGAGGAAGAAGATAGGCACTAAGAATATTCGGCTTTCAGAAGAGTTTTTGAGGAGAGGAGAAACACTAAGGAGTTTTGGCTAGAAGAGAAAAATCAAGAAGAGTTTCGGCTAGAGAGAAAAAGTATGAGAGAAAGAGAAACAAATGGGAGAAAAAGATGATTTCCCCTATTAAATTTGGCACACACACCAACACATAGAGTTGGAGTTTCTGCCAACTCTTTCCCTCCCGATAGCCTTCATCTCACCTGATAACCTTAATCCTTATCTTACCCTTTTGAAGAGCCCTCACTAAAGCCAACTCCTCCCTCCTTGTTTATCATCTTTTATCACTTAAATAAAAAGAAAATAAAGTTCCTAATTTAGTAGCCTAATGCCGTCCACCCCCTTCCCATTTAAGTGCCGAATTTGACCCATCTCCTAAGGCCCAATCGGCCACACAAGGCCCAAATTCCTCCCCCCTTATGGCGCCACCTTATGCCCACTTAATGCACTTTAATTCTTTGGGCCACAAGCCCAGCTTGTCACTTAATTAACCATCTACTTAAATTATAAGCTAACACCATTTATTAGCCACCTAACCCAAATTTTTAAAGCCCACTATTTTACTTTAACTACCTAGAACATTAATTTAAACTCTAATCCATATATTTAATCAAGGCCTCTACCCGAGCATATTAAACCAACATCTCATATATATGCACAAGCCCATATTTAGGATGTTACATGTGGGACCATTTTGGGCTGCCTAGTACTCGGTTGGATTGGTTTTCTTGGTTCAGCTCAATTGGGCCTCTTTTCATAATTAATTAACAATAATTTATTTAATCCAATTAAATTGGATTAAAATTAAAATTAATTATATTGTGAATTAATATTCGTAATTTGGACCGTCTAGGCTAAACAATTAATTTTCCTTGATGCTTCAAAATTGCTTCTGAATTTTGTTCTTCTAGCAATGTCTACCAAGCCGTTTTTCGCCCTTTGTGCAAATCTGTCGAAAATAATTAAAATTAATCAAAATTTGATATAGAATTAATTACAATTCAACATGTTAATAATTTTTTGTACAATATAATTATTTTATAATAATTATATATTTTTTGACAAGAATTTTACCAAAACTATATGAATTTCAGTTTAAAAGGGCATGAAAAAGTGTGTATATTTTCGTGTTTCCACACCCCCAAACTTAATTCATTGCTTGTCCTAAGTAATGCAAAAATTAAAAAGAATTTTCAGGAAACACATTTGAAAATTTCCTTCAAAACAACATTCTTCCCAAAATTATGAATTTGATATACTTATGCTCAAGAATAAGAAATTTGATATTTATGCTACTTAAGTATACATATCATTCAAATTAATCTCAATTATTCTTATGATAGCAAAACTAGACTAAATGCTTTCCTAATAAATATATGTTAAATCCATACCACTTTAATTTTTTATTCCCTTATTTAAGTTTAAGCTGCAATCATTAAGTTTAACTTTTGCCTTCATATGTTGAACATGGCACTTTTTCTCCACTAATGTAGGTAGCATAGAAACTTGAATCAATAGGTCTTTAAAATGGTTGTAACATGGCTAGGCTAAGGGTAGGTAAAAGATAGATTAATTTAGGTTAAAAACCCTAGACTCAACTTTAATTAGACTTTTAGAATATTTACATTCAATGCACCAACTTATTTTATGTTCACATGCTCTTTTGTACATTATTTTCTTTCAAGTACATATGCTCTTCTACTTTTTTTCTTTTTTTATCTTCTTTTTTTTTTTCACGAGCACTTTGTTGTATGTACTACAATTTTTTAAGCATTTGATACTTCTTTTCAACTCCCCCAAACCTATTTTCAAAGAACAATCTGAATAGTACTCGAGTCTAGTGTTTGGGACAATTTAAAGATAATTAAAAGAAAAGTGATGGCTAAATATTGCAAGAGTTCAAATAAAATTAGACCATATAGTCTCAAAGTTGGTTTCAAGGGATAAAAATTCATCAAGGTTGGCTTGAAATTCTCAAACAGTCCAAGCAAAAGTTGCCTAAATCATTTTGAACATTCCATGCTTCCTAGGATTTCGCCTCAAGAAATTACTAAGTCAATTCTAGAGACTTAAACTTTCATGCATGCATAACTTTCCTAAGGAACTAAAATTTTATGGTATGATTTGCATGCTTTATTAAAAATACATTTTATCATAATTTAGATAACATAACAATTATTGAAATAATCGAACTTTATTTATACTGAAGTTTAGCATACTTAACAAAATTTCAAATTTTTTGAACAAAATATAACCTAATCATATTTAAAAGAAAATTTATTCTAAGAGGAAATAATTTCAATAAATTTATTCTGAGAGGAAATAATTTCAATTTTTCGGTCCCCTTACTTAAGATGAACAATGTCCTCATTGTTAAAAGTGAATAGATACTATACACTAGGTAGGATTCTAGAAAAGAGGAGGTGAGTCAATTTGACTGCTTAAGTACCAAGCTCTATCTAGATCCAATCTTAGACATGTATATATCTATTGCCACACATTGTACTTTGCAACTTGTACATTTTTATTTATGATTTCCACCTTTTGTTTTATTGTGCAAAAAATAAAAATCCTAATAGAACCTAATCCTAACATAACCTAGGAACAAAAGTAACATAAGGTAAAGATCCCCCATTTTTATTTATTTGTAGACCCCTCAAAATTCGATCACCTCGTTCCTTCCTCGACATTGGATTTGTAACACTCCTAACCCGAGACCGTCACCGAAATAGGGTTATGAGGTATTACCAAACATTCAAAACATTTCACTACCATTTCACGACACAAAGTCAAACATCAATCAATCATATTCAATCACAAGTATATAGTTCCTTATTTAGGTCTTCGATACCTCAAACAAGTGTTAGAAAGGGGTCGGGACTAAATCGGAACACATACATAAATTCTAAAAAATTTAAAACTTTTCAAAATTTCAGGGGTTACATGCCCGTGTGGGCAGGCCGTGTGTCTCCCATGGCCGCTAGACACACCTATGTGTCTTCCCCGTGGTCGAATCTGACTTAAATCCACGGCCACCAAGCACGCCTGTGTACCATGCCCGTGGTCGATCCTGACTTGGCTCCACGGCTATCAGGCACCCCCGTGTGCTAAGGCCGTGTGCACTTAGGCTGGCTACTGACTTTCACCCACGGTCAATAGGCACGCCCGTGTGCCATAACCGTGTAGGCAAAATAGGCCATTTGTAAGGCCAAATTTCCATCCTACAATAAGATCATACCTACAAGCATCAATACAATACCAATTCATGCTTTCAAAGGCATTCAAACATATCATTTCATGCATTATCCAATCACCAACTAAACCATTTACTTCATACTCATTGTTATCACAATTTAAGCCATTCAAAGTGACAATTATACATCAAAACATGAACATACCAAACATCATGTAATCCATGTCATAAACTTTCTTCAAACACATCTTATCATCAACCACACCATCATGAAATATACCATTTCCATAACTCATTCATAAGTTTAACATCATTCAACTTCCAAGCCAACTCACATGGCAAGGATTAAACATTTCAGGACATATCTTATCTACTAGCCTATACATGCCATAATTCAACTATACACATCTTTCAAAAGTACCAAAATAGATTGTCGATTGTGTGATAGAGATGCCTACGATCCTTAGATCCGAGCTAGCCTTGTTGACACTGCAAAGAAGAGAAACAAATCACACAGTAAGCTTTCCAAAGCTTAGTGAGTTCGAATTATAAAATAATTAACTCAATGAACCAATTCAATATACACATTTAACCATCACATGTATAATTTACCAATGGTACACAAGTTCAACTTTATCCAATACTCACATAGCATTTCATTCATTTACTTTCAATTTCACCAACCACTTAGGTATCATACCTACCTGTGCCAACAATTAGTTACTCACTAACTATACTATCCAACCATCACATAGCTAATGACACAACTAAGCACATTATCAATCTCAACCACATACTCAAATATCTATTCATTCAACTCTTAAATCTATCATCAACCACATAGGTTCAAACATACCTTGATCAACACATAGTTACTCACCATTCATACAACTCAATTTCTCGATTTTTTTCAGAGAAACAAATCACACAGTAAGCTTTCCAAATCTTAGTAAGTTCATAACATAACACATTAAAACAAAACAAATCATCAAATAGATTTATTTCACATCTATGTAGGCATATATAGTGCCATCCAAAGCTAATATACTCATTTAACATTTCATGATCTCATTTATAGATTCATCAACCACATAGGTTCTGAACGTACCTTATCCAACTCTTAGTTGTCAATTTACATCTGCTACTAAATACTCACTATTTCCTCTCGATCAAATTTTGTCTCTTCTTCCATTCAATCGCACATTTATTGCCCTAATAGTTAGCCGAAGCTCAATTAACATCGCACACTTAGTGCATCCATATCAAACTGATCTTAAATCGGTATCGCACACACAGTGCCCACCATAAAGCCAAAGCTTATATTTGATCGTGTCAAATAGTCGAGCTTTAATATTTATAAAAAGAATGATCGAACCTGGAGACTAACTATTACAATGATAAAGGCAAGTGCACCTATCGAACAGTAGTATAGTTTAGGCAAGAATATCTTATCGAACCCAAGGGAACCTAAAAGTACTACTACTCACTCTCTTTCTATTATTTAGCCTGAAATATGGAGTGATTGATTTATGAAACTAATGAAAAACTAAACTAGATGCTAAGACAAAAGAATGAATTGGAGAAAGACTTTAGGAAAACTCAGTTGATGAAGACGATACCCGCAGGAAGAATCCACATATGTCTTTACTTATTATTTAACCTTTAATTCATATGATTTCTTTACTTAGCTTGATCCGTGAGACTCCCTAACGTATATTAAACCCTCTCTCGAGGAGAATAACGTCTAACCTTAGGTTAATTAGTGGAACTCTTGTTCTCTTACAATAACCCCCTAAGGAAGCAGTAAATCGATCAATGGATTCCCATATTAGATTTCATCCTAATCTGGCAAAATCTTGTAACCCTATCTCTAGGCGCCCGATCAACTCCGCTCAATTATGCTAGATCTACTCTTAGGCAAGGTCTATTCCTCCTACACCTAAGCACATCAGATTAAATTAAGCAACATAATTAAGAATAGACTAAGTACTTATCATATAATTTAGAAATCAAATAACAAAATCCATCATAGGTTTCATCCCCTTCAGGTATCTGAACGGTTTAATTCATAACAAAATAAGAAAACATCTCAAGAGAAAGGATAAAACAAAACATAAGAAATCCCTAAAACCCCCTGAAAGAATTGAAGAGGAGATCCTCTGTCTTGAGTAGAACTCTGGCTTCTTGAGATGGATCAACTGGCTATCTTCGAGTAATTCCCTAAATAAAAGCTCTGGCAGAAAACTCTGCCTCCTGTTTCGGCTTCTTCGAACTCCCTCTTTAGTTGCTACCTTGGGTGTTTATATAGGCTTTGAGATGCTTTACTTGCCTCCTAAGTATCCTAATTCAAGTAGAATTCCTCCTAGGATGTTTAAGTGGACTTAGGAGTATGTTTCTTTGGCTTAAAGCATCCAATTTCGAGTGAAATTGCTCATTCCCACGGCAGGGGCATGCCCATGTCACACGCCTGTAATTCAGGGTTGGGCCTTGCCTTGATTTTGTCATTTTGGGCACGACCGTGTAAGTCGGGATTTAGGCCGTGCTTTAGGTCTGTCGATTGGGACACGGCCATGTAGATTGCTTGAGACGCCCGTGTGTGGTAATGAGATGATGTGCGGCCGTGCAACTCATGAGTTAGGCCGTGCTCTAGGTAGTCGGCGAGACACGGCAGTGCAGGCTTTGTGCCAGGCCGTGTTGGTTTCTTGCTAAGGCTAAATTGCTCCATTTTAAGCCCATTTTGTGTTCTTTTTATCCTCGGGTGCTTTCCTGAGTATATGACATGAAAAGAAAGGATTACAAGCACCTTTTATATAAAATCAAGGGCTAAATCATCAAAAAACATACTAAATGTGGGATTAAAATATGTTACTTTTATGGTTTATCAAATACCCCCACACTTAAGCTTTTGCTTGTCCTCAAGCAAAATTCTCAACTTACAATTAAAATGAACTTTCCATAATTCATAATTCCTATCGACAATGTCTCATCATAATTCATAGATAATTTATACATGGATAATTTAACTCAAAGAACCCTAAAGTTTCAATCAAGATAAGTCATACCTTTGTAGTAATTTAAAACATAGGTGTCGCCTTTATCTAAATAATTGCCTTTAATTAAAAACCAAAAGGATTGACATCCTCATCAAGGTTCACTCAAATAACTAAAAGTGTTTTAAGGTTCAAGAATAAGCACTCTAAGTCGAACTGAAAAGTTAATCCCATAGGCTTGCTCGAAAATCAAATCTCCACCATCAGATATATGAGATGATACATGATCAAAAGGTCTTTATCGTGGTTGTAACAGGCTAAGGTTAAGGGTGTGGATTCAAATGAATTAGAGGTTAGAATCGAGATCGAATTGACTAATTACCTAATCTAAAAACAATGAACCGAATATGAATATTTACATCGAATGAAAACTAATAATACCACTATTGATAATTACTACATACTAAAGAATATTTTCATCACTTAAAATTTGATAATACTTTAATACGAGCTTTTTCTTCAACAATTGGAGTTTAAATGCTCTAACTCTTTTATATACTACCGATATTGAATAAACTTGGATTTTTTTATTTTTATTGTTTTAAGAACAAACTAAAATATTACATCATAAATAATAAATGTAACTACTGAACTAATATAATTCGGTAATTTAATCAAATCAAACCTCGATTAAAGGGTAGTCAAAAGAATGGTGATAACAAATTCAAAGGGATTTTGGGTTAATATTAGTGGGTGAGTCAATAAAAAGGTTGTTAGAATTCAACGGGGTTCACTAGGGGTTAATTTATATGGGTAGGCTTTTTAGTGGAGTAAACGGGTTAAAACCTAGGTGCCTTTATCATCTCAATATATCAAATCATTAATGTGGTCTCGACATGTATAAACGAGGCAAGTTCTAGAATAACAGTTCAAAGTTGACACACTCATAATTAATAAAGTGAGCACAAAAAAGAATATATGCTCTATAAGGCTCAAAATCTCGCAAAAATTATGGGTGTTTTTGACCTCAATCCCTACAAATTTCAAACTTCAAAGTAATACTCAAATTCAGTTCAACGACCTATTAATTTTTAATTTTTAGAAAGTAGACTTATCATGCTCGATTCTCTAGTACCCTTCAGATTTAATCATCAATGCACAATTAACTATGACTTACTCTAAAACATATCAATAAATATCATACATCATTAGAAATTTCATCCTAATTAGTAATATGAGAAAATACTTTCAACAAGACTAAATTCAGATTTTGAGAATAATGCAAAAGTCGTACTTTTACCCCCACACTTAAGATGTACATTGCCCTCAATGTACAAAGATAGATAAACAATTATGTAATAATAAAATCAAAAGAGAAGGGAAGTAACACTTCCTGAATTTTTGAATGAAGTCTATAAAAAGAAACCAGATAAGATTGGAGGTGAACGTGGGGAAGCGTCTTGAACCGGTTGAATCCTTGAAGTAGCCGGCTTGGTTTTATTGTATCCTAAGCTAAATCTAAATATCATAAAGAATAAGAAGAAGAAAATATAATAAAATAAAGTAAAAAATAATGATGAAATAAAATAAAAACAAAAAATAAATAATAGAAAATGAAAGACAACTAGAAAAATGGGAAATGGGGTTTAAATAGAGATGTAGCCCGTGTTTTGGGATTTAGAATTTTGAACGTATTTAGGGTGTTCGGGCATGGCCGTGGGTGTCATGGCACGCCCGTGTCTTTTTTCACACGGTCATTTAATACGGGCGTGCTCCTCCCGTGCTTGATAAGTCAGAATGTTGGCACGGTTGAAAGGCACCATCGTGTTTAGCCCATGCTTGACAAGTCAGTAACCTCGCACGGGGCGTCGGCACGGGCATGGACTATTATCGCCACCCGTGTTGGAAAAATAATTTTTTCTATGTCGTGCACGACTATTGAAAGCCCATGGTTCATCCCCTGGCTTCCACACGGCCACGGTGTAACACTCCAAACCCAGCCCATACTTCATTACGGATCTGGTATGCTACGGGTTTAATTCTTGAAAACTTTGCTTCGATGCGTTTTGAAAATTTCAGTTTATTTAGTCATTATTGGAAAAAGAGAAAATAAAAGAAACTTAAACTTTTATGTTGAGTGGATTTGAAAAGCCCATTTATCACTCCATTCTATTATTAAGACTTTGGGCACAGATAGGTTTATAAACATGTGACATATTAAAGTAAAATAAAGTAAAACAAGTAATAAATAAATTGGAAACCTAAGTTATTGGGCCTTATTACAAAAATATTCCCTAAAAAAAAATAATAATCCATAATGATAATGAAAGTCTTGATGGCTCCTCGAGTCCGCCTCAGCTCCCGTGTCCATGGTCTACTGCTCATTTGTAGAGTGGGAAAAATAAAAGACTCAGTGTGCAAAACTTGAAAACACATAAAAGCCTACGGCCCACAAACACATTATGGGCCTTGGCCCGCATGCAACGGTAACAAAATATGTCATGCATCAAGGCCTATCCAAAAACCTAAGAGTCTATCCTCTACACACCCCGTACCAACCGTTACACCGTGGGGATTTCTACAATCAAACGTCCATCCACTACACACCACATCGGCAGCTGTGCTGCCTGTCATATAGACCGATCGCTTACGCGAACCTTAGAAATACATTATAGTATTCAATAGCTATGCTACCTGCCATATAGACCGATCGCTTATGCGAACCTCAGAAATACATTATAGTATTCGACAACTATGCTGCCTGCAGGCAAAGCCACGATCGCCTCACAACCCTGCTCCCCTACCATAAATCCATCAATCAATCCCATCCCATGCATGCATACATACAAGAAACAAGTTATCAAGCCATCGAACAGATCTCATACTTTCACATGCTACGATTCACATAAAAAAGTTTCTATGGTTACGTACTTGGCATCCCATGCCTACCCCTTCTAGGTAATACGACTGTTCATACAACCTTTCTTTCTGGCTTTTAGCCCTTAGCATACATATAATATATCAATGCTTATGTGTTAAGAATCTACACACCTTATTATGGTTACGACGACACCCTCTATGTCGACACTGTCAAAAGCTGATACGGCTGCTATCTGCCTAAGATGCTATTCAGAAGTCAGTCCACAACCTGGTGGCCAATCTCGAACAGCGGACACTGCTCGTTTCTTAAACATAGGGATTGGGTTTACAGACCCAACCCTCTCCTTTGCCTGATCCATATTTGATTCCATCCAAAAAGTCCTTGTCAGAACAACTATAGCGAAATAGGGTTAAACCATATCATATGAGTTAATATCTCAATTATGATAGCGAATCATAATAGGAATCTAAAGAAATCCCTTACCTTGAGATCCCGAAATCGATAGGATACTAGAGATTAATGGTTTCCAGCTTTTTGAGATCTGGATGATTCTACTACGATTTCCCAGAGTGCTACCCAAAAGAACATGCGATTAACGAAAGAGTCAAACTAAAGATAGCCTATCAATCTACTAGCCATTCGGCTATAGTCTCAAAATCGAAAGAGAAAAAAATTCGGTTCTTACCTTTACAGAGAAATCGGCACTATAAGAAAATCCTGGTTTATGGAGAAATCTGCACAAGAGGAAAAGAATGGAAAAAGAAAGTGAATTAAGAGGTTTTGGCTTTTAGTAGAGAAATCGACAGAGAGAAAAAGGAATAGACAAAGGTATTCAATTATGGAGATGAGAAGAAAGTTGAGAGGTTTTGGCTTTTGGAAAAGAAAAGAGAATAGAGAGTGTAGAGAAGGACTGAGAATTTCGGCACAAAGAATAGGATTCAGATGCCGAAATTTGAAGAGATACACTCCTATTTATAGAGAATTCGGTACTTACCTATCAAATGCTGGAATTGCCCTCTTCTGAAAACTGAGACTAATTGACAAACATAGGGAATTTTGGCACCCCTTATGCCACATCAAAACTGATTCTTCCTCCCCTTAAAGTTGGAATTTCAGCCAACTCTGCTTACAGCATATAACTCCCATCTTTTCTCCTTAATCTACTCATAACTAATATCAGTACAATTATCTACATTATTCAACAGATAAATCTCTCTATTTTTAAGCCTTGTTGCCATCCAACCTTACCCACCTATATGCCAAAATTTAGCTAATTAAAATTAAAGGAATTTGGCTTCATGCCCCTTGAGTTTGGGCCTCCTCAGTTGACGCCACCTCCTTGCTCTCTAAGTGGCGCCATTTTGCCACTGGGCCACAAGCCCACTTATGTTTAAAACACAGATAACATCTTTTAAACCCTCTAGTGCCCAAATAGAAAATTTAACCAAGGCCTTGGCCCAATCTGAGCCCCTTAAGTACTCTAATTAACACATTGAACGTAATACACATCAAATGCGAATGCCCATTAATTCAGGATGTTACAGTTCTACCCCCTTAAAGAAATTTCGTCCTCAAAATTACCTGATCTGAATAGATGCGGGTATTGCTGTCGCATTGCTTCCTCCGGTTCTCACGTAGCCTCCTCAAAGCCGTGATTCCGCCATAGAACCTTAACCAATGGAACCTTCTTCCTTCGTAATACTTTGACATTACGATCCAAGATTTCCACGGGCTCCTCTTCAAAGGATAGGTCAGGTCTTATCTCGATTTCCTCCACAAGTACCACATGAGATAGATCCAAACGATATTGTCTTAACATAGAGACGTGAAATACATCGTGAATCTGGCTTAGCTCAGAAGGTAGCTCTAGCTGATATGCTACGGATCCAACTCGTTTTAGCACCTGATAAGGTCCGATGAATCTGGGACTTAACTTACCTTTCCGTCCAAATCTTAATACTTTCTTCCATGGTGACACTTTCAAGAACACCTTGTCACCCACTGCAAACTCTATGTCCCTACGCTTCAGATCAGCATAGGACTTTTGTCTGTCTGATGCTTCCTTTAGTCGAGCCCAAATTAACTCAACCTTCTCCTCCGTCTCGATAACCAACTTCAGACCCAAAATTCGACGTTCCCCTAATTCAGTCCAACGGGTAGGAGTACGACACTTTTGCCTCGCATAATGCTTCATAGGCCCCATCCAATACTAAACCGGTAGTCATATTGTAAGCAAACTCCGCCAATGGTAGAAACTCCTCCGAACTACCTCTGAAATAAATGGCACAACACTTTAACATGTCCTCCAAGATCTGAATCACCTACTCAGATCATCCCATCGATCCGAGGATGAAACGTCAGATCAAATCCAACTGCACTCCAATGCTTGATGCAATGCCTTCCAAAACCTTGATGTAAACCTAGGATCTCGGTCTGAGATAATCGACACAGGTACTCCATGCAACCTTACAATCTCCGTTATATACAGCTTAGCCAACTTTTGTAAGGAATAATCGACCCAAACTGGTACAAAATAAGCGGACTTCGTCAATCGATCAACGATCACCCAAACTGAATCTTTCCTAGTAGGCGTGAGAGGTAGCCCACTAACAAAGTCCATTGTGATCCCTTCCCACTTCCACTAAGGAATCTTCACCGGTTGAAACAACCCTGATGGTAACTGATGCTCTGCCTTTACCTGCTGACAGGTTAAACACTTCCCCACTAATTTAGTCACCTCTCGTTTTAAGCCTGGCCACCAAAACTGCTCCAGTAAATCTCGATACATCTTACTCCTTACAGGATGCATATCATATGGGCTACCATACGCTTCTTGAAAAATCCTTTGCCTCAACTCAAGGTCTTTTGGCATGCACACTCTCCCTTGAAAACATAATAATCCCTTCACATTCACACTGAATTCCATTGGCTTATCACTTGAAATCAACTGCAACTTCCCCTTAAGCAATCCATCGATCTGCTGTTTCTCCTTAACTTGACTAACCCATGAGGGTTTCACTTGAAGTTTAGCTAGTAGAATTCCATCATCATATAAGCTAATGTGAGCAAACATTGCTCTCAAATCAGAGATCACCTTACGACTTAGAGCATCT
Organism: Gossypium rotundifolium; assembly: GCA_025506655.1. Lineage (NCBI taxonomy): Eukaryota > Viridiplantae > Streptophyta > Magnoliopsida > Malvales > Malvaceae > Gossypium > Gossypium rotundifolium. Next base: position 30,808,680 of record CP106727.1, on the reverse strand, counting down.
GCCACCACGTTGGCCTTACCTAGTATGATACTCGATTGAGCAGTCATAATCCTTTAGCAACTCGATCCAACTCCTTTGCCTAGGTTCAACTCCTTTTGTTTCAAAAGATACTTCAAACTCTTATGATCCGTGTAAATGACAAATTTCTCCCCGTACAAATAATGCCTTCAAATCTTCAAGGCAAACACCACCGCCGCCAACTCCAAATCATGGGTGAGATAGTTTGCTTGCGCGCCTTAATTCACCGTGATGCATACGCAACCACCTTTCCATCTTGCATCAACACGCATCCTAGTCCCGTGTGTGACGCATCACAATAAATCACAAATTCCTTTCCAGCCTCCGCTTGAATCAACACTAGAGCCTCCGTCAATATCCTTTTCAACTTTTCAAAACTCTTATGCTGCTTATCAGACCAAACAAACTGAACTCCTTTCCGTAGCAACTTAGTCAACGGTGCCGCAATCAGAGAAAATCTTTCCAAAAATCTTCTGTAGTACCCGACTAAACCAAAGAAACTTTGAATCTCTACCACTAACTTAGTTGGCTTCTAATCCAACACCGCTTCAATTTTTTGAGGGTCAACCCTAATCCCCTCTACTGACACCACGTGACCTAGAAAAGTAACTTCCTTTAGCCAAAATTCACACTTGCTGAATTTGGCATAAAGCTGCTTCTCCCTTAGAATCTGTAGAACCACTTGCAGATGTGAATCATGCTCCTCCTCCGATCTTGAATAGACCAAGATGTCATCAATAAAAACCACGACAAATTGATCTAGGTAGGGTTGGAACACTCAGTTCATCATATCCATAAACGCTGCTGGTGCGTTAGTCAACCCAAATGGCATCACCATGAACTCGTAGTGACCATAGCGAGTCCTAAAAGCCGTCTTATGAATATCTGCCTCCTTGACCTTAAGTTGATGATACCCAGACCTCAGATCTATCTCTGAAAAGACTAAGCCCCCTTCAACCGATCGAACAAGTCATCGATCCTCGATAATGGGTATTTGTTCTTGATGGTTAACTTATTCAATTGACGATAGTCAATGCACATACACATTGAACCATCCTACCCCTACCACGGCCACGCGCTGGACGTCCTCGACCCCTTGTATTCATTCTACCGCTTCGCGTTTATCTTATTAGAAATTTTATGAATTAATAATTCTTTCTTCCACTGATTAATAACGGACAATCTTATGGGAAGTAGTTTTAACAATAGTTCTTTTGAATTCAAATTCTATCTACAAGTTTAGTTCTCAAGTTTGTATTTTCTAATTCTAGAGTTCACATTCAATCAACATCAAGCAGTGCACCATATACGCATTAAACACGCAAACAACATCCAAGAACTCACATTCATCACCTAGGGTACTTTCGTCATTTCACTACCCAAGGGTATTTTCATAATTTTAACCTACAGGGGTATTTTGCTAATTTTCCAAAATATGGTATACTGGTGATTTTACAAAATAGGGGTATTTTGGTAATTTTGCAAACCAAGGGTATCATCGTAAAATTTTCAAACGAGGGTATTTTGGTCATTTTGCATAATCAAGGGTGTCTTAGTAAATTTCCTCAACCTAGGGCATTTGGGATAACTTACAAAATCAAGGGTATATAAGTAATTTTATAAAAATAGGGTGATGGTCCCTTTCGGGTTTTAGTTATAAATTTTAGCCACGTCAAGAAGCCCTCTCTGCTAGAGTGAACAACCACTACGCACTAGGTAGGATTCCAGAGAATAGGAGGTGAGTCACTAGGACCGCTTAAATACCAAGCTCTTCCTAGATCCAATTCTAGACATGCATATGTCTGTTTCCACACCCTAACCCTATGACTTGTTCATAGACCTGCTTAATTAAGAAAAATTAAGTCTTATGAGATTTGAAGAATTGTTTAAACTAGGCCTAAGGTCCATTAACACCGCTATACTAATCTCGCCCATAAGGCCCATCAAAACCCAACATACATAACATACCAAAGTTTAAAATACTTACCGGGTGGATTGGGTAATCGTAGACTCAAGGCCATATCTTCCAAAACCTTTCTCAACCTACATTACTTTCAGAATTCCTATCGACCCACTTCACTACCGAGTTTTGAACTAGGCTCGATACCAAAATGTAACACCCCAAACCCGCCCATATACGTAACAATTCCCTAACCCATATCCATCACCAATTAGGTTACGAGGTATTACCATAGCATTCTTAACATTTCATAATTAAAACATAATCCAAAGATCTATTAAAACATATCATATACGTAATGTATAACAAAACAACTATTCCATTAGTCGAATATCAAACCTATTATTATTTATATCTTTGTACATATAAAATTTAAACATCAACCGAACCATACTTTAGTTACTATTATACCATGCATATTCACTAATGTCAAAGGCATATATATAAGCAAAATTTCCTAATCAATATTAACTTATTCGATTAATCAATTCATGACTATACCAATTCACATGTTATGCACATTAATTTAAGTTAAAATAACCACACCGCATACTAGCCATACATACACATTTACTCATAAAAATAATTATCATTTCAAGACCAAATATACTTCTTCTCTTGACAAAAGTTCATGCGCATATGTCCATATTGATTTTAACCATTTTGTGCACAAATGACATTAAAAGTACCCCCAATTCGCATTCTTAAAATACATACACAAAATCAATCACTTAACTACATATTCGGTCATCCAAGATAACTTAAATACATAACATAAATTATACCACATACTCAATAATAAGAGTCTAATACCTTGCCGAATCATAAATCCAAACATTATCAATGTATATACCATATATTAAGCTCATCAACATGAACCAATTAATAAATCCTTCTTATCATAATCTAACATGCACAAATAATAATACCACTCTCACACCTAGTTAAACCATAATCAAGCATAAATAATAGTTCATGGCATGAGCAAACAATATCATCAAAACACGAAACAAGTTATTCCAAAATAGATAGCCATTTTCGCATGGCTAGCATATTTACACTATTACAAAACATTAGTTATATGGTTCAATCTAGCCTATACATGCCCTTTTAAATAACAAACTAAGTTTTCAATACCAAAAGAAAGTCGATAGAGTGGTTGACTTCACGGATGATCCTTCGAGTTCGTAGTTCAATCAAAATCTATAAAACAAAGATAAACAAAGACACACACACAGTAAGCTTACTAGCTTAGTAAGTCCCAAGCATACATAAATATAATGAGCATATAGTATAAAACATAATTATTTCATTATGTAAAATATAGATCGTTGAATAATAGTAATACTCTTTACTTAAATATCATTGCTATAACATCGAAAACCAATCTAGGCATCGATCTTCTATTTCTACTTATACACAAGAACAAGCGCTTTTGTCACACTCATCACTGATCTTTAACTATACATTAAGAATTTTTGTTCACATCATTTCTTACTAAAATGGTAGGTTAGTTCTTACCTGAACTTTTACCACATAACACTATATAAACATTTCACCTTATTTGATGTTCAGAACCTCCACTTATAGCATATCACCCAAGGCATAAAGCCCGCTAGGCATTTAAAGCCCGAATAAATCACCAAGACGAAGCTCGCTAGGTACTAAGCCCAAATATATCACCCAGACGAATCCTGCTAGGCACTAAGTCTTAATATATCACCATAAGCCTGCTAGGCACTAGGCCGAATATATCACCAAGACGAAGCCCGCTAGGCACTAAGCCCAATATATCACCGATAAGAAGCTCGCTAGGCACTAAGCCCAACACATCAATATAATCAATCATTCCACACTCACTTCATATCTATATTACATATCCAAATCAACATAACTTATTCACCTTAAACAAATAAATCATTACTTCATCGTATAATTCCACAATTCACATTGATACACTTATTCATTTCACATTATCAATTTATGAAATCAATCTCATATAAATATATACATTCGGCTATAGCATGATTATATACTAAAATTTATCAAACACTATCATTTAATGAGTTCATGAATAATTCTTTAACAAATTTCACTTAAGGACTTACCTCGGTTGTCGATAGGTCGTATGAATTCCGCTTATTCGAGAACCTTCGCTCTTTCCCCATCTAACTCTATTTTTCTTTGCTCTTGATCTAAAACACATTAAATTTAGCTTATTCAAGCACAATTCTTCTCAATTTAGTCCCTAAGCACATAAATGGGCAAATTACTATTTTACCCCTAGTATTTCACAACTTTACAATTTAGTCCTATTTGCATAAAACCGAAAATACATCAAATTTCCCCATACTCTTTAAAGGTCGAATGTGTATAAGGACTATACAAGTCCATTTCTTTCATTTATTTTGCAATCAAGCCCTCTAAAATTTTATTTTTACAAATTGGCCCTAAAACACAAATTCACCAAAACTTCCAACACATAATATACTAATTTTTAACCTACCTTTCATCTAACATCATTAAACATCATAAACCTCAAGAATTCATCCATGGCGATTCATATATACACACAAATCTTAGAAATTCTAGCATGGGTCGGTAATATACTAAGCAACGATCTCAAAACGTAAAAATTAACAAAACCGAGCTAGATTTCTTACCTAATTATGCTTGAATAATGCCGAATGTTCTAAGGCTTTTCTCCCTTTTCTTTTGTGTTTCTTTCGCCAAAGATGAACAAATGAATGGCTATTTATTTTATTATTTTATTAACATATATTTATTAGTTATTTTAACATATAATGTAATAATATATATTATAATAACTCAAACACTATTACATGCAATCAAGGTGGCCGCCATTAACCTAAAATGGGCTATTTGCCCTTTTAATACCTCACATTAAAAAGCCATGCTCAATTTAACACATTACACTTTAGTTGGCCACTTTTACTTTTTATGCGATTAAGTCCTTTTATCAAATTCAACACTTAAACGATAAAATTTTTCACTTAAACTTCCACACATATAAATACATACATAATAAACACTAAATATAATATGTAAACATTTCTCGGGCTCAAATCGTGATCCCGAAACCACCTTTCCGATTAGGGTCGATTCGATTCTCACATAACTCCCCTTAAGGATTTTCGCCCTCAAAATCTTACCGTTAAACAACGCTTGATATTGTTGCCTCATTGAATCTTCAGTTCCCCACGCTGCCTCTTCAACTCCATGTCGATTCCATAACACTTTCACTAAGGAAATCTTTTGTTTCTTAGCTCTTTCATTTCCGAGCTAGAATACGGATCGGCTTTTCCTCATACGTCATATCGATTGTATCTCAATCTCGCATTTGAGCAATCACATGTGACGGATCTCGATCAGATTCACGAGCATAGAAACATGAAATACATCGTATCTTTTCTAATTTAGAGGGTAGCTTCAATCTATAAGCAACAGCCCAACGCTGCTCAATGATTTCATACGGTCCAATGAACCTCAGCTCAATTTGCCTTTCCACCAAAAACGGAGCACTTTCTTCCACGGTGAAACCTTTAAAAAGACTCGATCTCCAATCTGAATTCAATATCTTTAAGCATAGGACTGCTTGTCGATCCGATGCGACTTTCAAATTATCTTTGATTATGGCCACTTTCATTCAAATTCTTTAATCAAATCAACCCTGTATCTTATTTTCACCGAGGTCACCCAAAGATAATGGTGTTCGACATTTTCGCCCGTATAAGGCTTCATAGGGTGCCATTTTGATACTTTATTGAAAGCTATTATTATAAGCAAATTCAATCAAAGGTAGGTATCGCTCCCACGCACCTTCAAACTCGAGAACGCAACATCTCAACATGTCCTCAAGTATTCAATAGTTCGCCGACCGACCGCCTCATCTCATGGATGAAAGGCTATACTAAAATGTAGTTTAGTACCTAAAGCATCTTGCAACTTCTTCCAAAACCGCGATGTAAATCTCGGTCTCTATCTCGACACAATGGAGCTCGACACCATGCAATCTTACAATCTGCGATACATACAATTCAAAGTTTATCGAGTGAAAAGTCCATCGAACCGGCATAAAATGAGTGATTTAGTCGATCTATCAACTATCACCCATACGGCATCTTTCTTACTCGGTGTCATAGGAAGACCGGATACAAAATCCATTGTAATTTTATCCCATTTCCACTCGTATCATGATCGGTCAAGCAACCCGTAAGGCACTTGATGCTCGGATTTTACCCGTAAGGCACTTGATGCTCTGATTTTACTTGTCGACAAATTAAGCACTTTGAAACAAATTTGATATATCTCGCTTCATACCACGCCACCAATAAAATCTGTTTCAAGTCGTTATACATTTTCGTATACCCGGATGTATCGATAGTCGGCCACTATGAGCCTCACTCAAAATCATCTCAGATAAATCCGAGTTCTTTGGAACACACATTCGCTTTTAAAATTCAAATACCATTTGCATCAATCAAAATCGACTGCACCTTTTCACAATCAATTCGCTTAGCAATCATATTCTTGTCAACTTTCTCGGGCATCACAAATTTGTTGGATAAACACCGGTCTTGCTCAGAATCTCAATTATGATCGAACCATCACTAGACATAGCCATCTCAGTGCATTCATTGTCCAAGAGCAAGTAAAGATTTACGACTTAACGATCCGCAATAACGTTAGCTTTTCGCGGTGATAGTCAATCACCAATTCATAGTCTTTCAAGAGTTCTAGCCACCCACGTTGTCTCAAATTCAGATCTTTCGAGTCATTAAATACTTGACTTTTATGATCCGAGTAAACATGACATTTCTCGCCAAATAAGTAATGACGCCAAATCTTCGGGCGAACACAATGGTCGCAAGCTCTAAATCATGCGCGGGTAATTTTTTCATGCGGCTTCAATTGTCTTGAAGCGTAGGCTACAACTTTGCCTTCCTCGCATCAAAATGCAGCCCAAACCATTCAAAGAAGCATCGAATAAACAACAAATTCTTTACCCGATTCAGTTTGAACTAACACTCGAACTTCATCAAAAGGGCTTTCAACCGATCAAAACTTTTCTCGACATTTTTCCACCACCAAACGGACATCTTTCTCGCAATAACTTTGTCAACGGGTAGCTATCATAGAAAAATCTTTCACAAATCGTCGATAGTAACCCGAAGTCCCGTAAAACTTCAATCTCTAAACATTTTTCGTGGCTTCCAATCAAGTATAGCCGAGATTTTGTTCTGATCAACTCGAATGCCCGATGTCGAAACCACATGTCCCAAAAACCGACCTCCTTCATCCGTAACTCACACTTACTAAACTTCGCATACAAATTGATGATCTCGCAAAGTTTGTAGCACTAACCTCAAATGTTCAGCATGTTCAATTTCATCTTTGGAGTAGATCAATATGTCATCAATAAACACCACCACAAATCGATCCAAAAGCGCCTAAAAACTCGATTCATCAAATCCATAAAATAGAAGGTGCATGAGTAAGCTCAAAAGGCATTACCAAAACTCAAAATGTACGCACTTCGCTCAAATGCGCCTTTGGCACATCCAGATCTCGACTCAGAATCGATAATAACCTCGATCTCAAGTCTACCTTCAAAATATCAAGCCCTTTCAACCGATCAAACAAATCATCAACCGAGGTAACGGTACTTATTCTTTATAGTTACCTTATTCAATTGCCGATAATCAATACACATTCGCATCGCTCCATCTTTCTTTCTCACAAAAGAACTGGTGCACCCAAGGAGAGAAACTTGGTCGCAAAGCCCTATCTCGTTAACTCTTGCAATCTGCTTTCAAATCTTTTAGCTCAAGAGGTGCCATCCGATATGGAGCTATTGAGATCGGAGTCGCTCCTTGAGTTAATTCAATGCCAAACTCAATCTCTCGTATAGGGGTAAACCCTAGTTCTTCAGAAACACATCCGAGTATTCACATACAATCCAGACAGATTCAATCTATTTCTCGATAATTTATTATCCAAGACATAAGCCAAATAAGCTTCACACCTTTTCTCACATACTTTTGGGCTAACATCGATGATATAACAGAGGAAACCCACCAATCATCGGATTCAATTCTAATGATCTCACCGCTCGTGTCTCAAATCAATAAGCTTTCTTTACAATTCACCACCGCATCATGCGGTTAACTACCCATTCCCAAAATTATATCAAACTCACGAAGGCAACAAAGATTAAATCAATCGGGAAGCAAAAATCCCGAATCATCAATGGGAAACTTTTACACACTTTATTAACAAACACACATCTACCCAAAGGGTTGGATACACGAATCACAAACTCAAGAGACTCAATGGCGTAGTCTTCATCAATACCGAGTTTCACATACATATGAATGGGTCGAACCAGATCAATCAATGCAATCACAGAGTATCATAAAGGGTGAAAGTACCAGAATGACATCCGGAGAAGCGACCTCCTCTTTAGCTCGAGTAACATAAGCTCTGTCTGGAGCTCTAGCCTCGATCGATCTATTGTGTTCTTTGTCCCTCTCGACTACCACCTACATTGCCGTAATGCTCGGGTGGTCTCGCCTCAGATCGATGCACTACTCGGTCTAGAGTTCACGTCAGATTTGACTCACCTAACATCGGGCACTCTCGAATAAAATGGTCTCGAGGATCCACATTTAAAGCAAGACCGGTCACGAACTCTACAACTCCCAGTGATGCCATTTTCCATAATGTTTGCATTCAACTCGATTCTGTGGATGTTACCAACATCGCCATCGAGGTAGCTCTGAGCCCTCGAAGGTCGATCACGCCTAAATGAATCTAAAGTAGCTTTGTGTCGATCAAGTCATCTCTAAACTTTTAGATGTGGAATGAAAATTCTACCCGACGATCTTTTACGGTGTCTCTAGCTTCGCTCACCTTTCTTTTCTCTTTCCCAAGCTCTTCACTTTGCAAGCTCGCTCAACTAGTGTCACAAATTCTTTGATCTCAAGAATGCCAACTAGTAACTTCAAATCTTCATTCAAACCGTCTTCAAACCTTTTGCACATAATGGCTTCAGAGATACACACTCCGAGCATACCGACTAATCTCGACAAATTTTCGCCATATTCATCACGATCATTTGCCCCTGCTTTAGTTTAAGAAATTCTTTACGCTTCGGGTCGATGAACCTCTAGTCGATATATTTCTTGTAAATTCATTCGAAGAAATCCTACGTCACTTTTTCTTTTGGAACCACCGATACTAGTGTATTCCACCAAAGGATAGGCGTGTCCCGGCAAAGATATAGCACATTTTAAACATTCATCCGAGTGCAAGATAGCTCATCAAGCACCAATAGTGTTATCAAGCCACATTTCACCGCGCTCTACATCATCATCATCATTAGCCTTGAATTCTTCGCCCCAAATTTCCTAATTTTATCAACAGAGGCCTACTAGATCTCATTGGATCTATCATCTGGGTGTCAAGGTACCGGAGTTGGATTATTCGGGGTGGAGGTTGTTGTACTGTTGGATTATTCTCAATAAACCGGGTAAACCATTCATTCATCATTTGATAGAAGGCTTGTTTAGCCTCTCCTCGTGGTTACCCGTGAATCGGTTGAGAGTCTAGTGGCATCGATCCATGTGCGAGACCAGCGCGACACTCTCCACATCATCGGCCACGGCTCTATTAGGATCGTAATCCATTTACTATATAAAATACAATCAAATTGTCAAGTCATCACATTATCATATATACAATTTAAAGGCATGTATAGCTAGATTCTTTCATACTACGGTAGTCCTAGAATTGACTAAACCGTAGCTCGATATCAATAAATGTAACACCCTAACCCATATCCATCACCAATTAGGTTACGAGGTATTACCATAGCATTCTTAACATTTCATAATTAAAACATAATCTAGCATCTATTAAAACATATCATATATGTAATGTATAACAAAACAACTATTCCATTAGTCTAATATCAAACCTATTATTATTTATATCTTTTGTACATATAAAATTTAAACATCAACCGAACCATACTTTAGTTACTATTATACCATGCACATATTCACTAATGTCAAAGGCATATATATAAGCAAAATTTCCTAATCAATATTAACTTATTCGATTAATCAATTCATGACTATACCAATTCACATGTTATGCACATTAATTTAAGTTAAAATAACCACACCGCATACTAGCCATACATACACATTTACTCATAAAATAATTATCATTTCAAGACCAAATATACTTCTTCTCTTGACAAAAGTTCATGCATATGTCCATATTGATTTTAACCATTTTGTGCACAAATGACATTAAAAGTACCCCCAATTCGCATTCTTAAAATACATACACAAAATCAATCACTTAACTACATATTCGGTCATCCAAGATAACTTAAATACATAACATAAATTATACCACATACTCAATAATAAGAGTCTAATACCTTGTCAATCATAAATCCAAACATTATCAATGTATATACCATATATTAAGCTCATCAACATGAACCAATTAATAAATCCTTCTTATCATAATCTAACATGCACAAATAATAATACCACTCTCACACCTAGTTAAACCATAATCAAGCATAAATAATAGTTCATGGCATGAGCAAACAATATCATCAAAACACTAAACAAGTTATTCCAAAATAGATAGCCATTTTCGCATGCCTAGCATATTTACACTATTACAAAACATTAGTTATATGGTTCAATCTAGCCTATACATGCCCTTTTAAATAACAAACTAAGTTTTCAATACCAAAAGAAAGTCGATAGTGTGGTTGACTTCACGGATGATCCTTCGAGCCCGTAGTTCAATCAAAATCTATAAAACAAAGATAAACAAAGACACACACAAGAAGCTTACTAGCTTAGTAAGTCCCAAGCATACATAAATATAATGAGCATATAGTATAAAACATAATTATTTCATTATGTAAAATATAGATCGTTGAATAATAGTAATACTCTTTACTTAAATATCATTGCTATAACATCGAAAACCAATCTAGGCATCGATCTTCTATTTCTACTTATACACAAGAACAAGCGCTTTTGTCACACTCATCAATGATCTTTAACTATACATTAAGAATTTTTGTTCACATCATTTCATCGAAATGGTAGGTTAGTTCTTACCGAACTTTTACCACATAACACTATATAAACATTTCACCTTATTTGATGTTCGTAACCTCCACTTATAGCATATCATCGCATAAAGCACGCTAGGCATTTAAAGCCCAAATAAATCACCCAGTATGAAGCCCGCCAGCACTAAGCCCGAATATATCACCAAGACGAAGCCCGCTAGGCACTAAGCTCAATATATCACTCAGACGAAGCTCGCTAGGCACTAGGCCCAAATATTTCACCCCAGACGAAGCACGCTAGGCACTAAGCCCGAATATATCACCTAAGACGAAGCTCGCTAGGCACTAAGCCCGAACACATCAATATAATCAATCATTCCACACTCACTTCATATCTATATTACATATCCAAATCAACTAAACTTATTCACCTTAAACAAATAAATCATTACTTCATCGCATAATTCCACAATTCACATTGATACACTTATTCATTTCACATTATCAATTTATGAAATCAATCTCATATACATATATACATTCGGCTATAGCATGATTATATACTAAAATTTATCAAACACTATCATTTAGTGAGTTCATGAATAATTCTTTAACAAATTTCAGCTTAAGGACTTACCTCGGTTGTCGATAGGCCGTGCGAATCGGCTATTCGAGAACCTTCATCTTTCCCCAATCTAACTCCATTTTTCTTTGCTCTTGATCTAAAACACATTAAATTTAGCTTATTCAAGCACAATTCTTCTCAATTTAGTCCCTAAGCACATAAATGGGCAAATTACTATTTTACCCCTAGTATTTCACAACTTTGCAATTTAGTCCTATTTGCATAAAACTGAAAATACATCAAATTTCCCCATACTCTTTAAAGGCCGAATGTGTATAAGGACTATACAAGTCCATTTCTTTCATTTATTTTGCAATCAAGCCCCTCTAAAATTTTATTTTTACAAATTGGCCCTAAAAACACAAATTCACCAAAACTTCCAACACATAATATACTAATTTTTAACCTACCTTTCATCTAACGTCATTAAACATCATAAACCTCAAGAATTCATCCATGGCTGATTCATATATACACACAAATCTTAGAAATTCTAGCATGGGTCGGGTAATATACTAAGCAACGATCTCAAAAACGTAAAAATTAACAAAAACCGAGCTAGATTTCTTACCTAATTATGCTTGAATAATGCCGAATGTTCTAAGGCTTTTCTCCCCTTTTCTTTTGTGTTTCTTTCGGCCAAAGATGAACAAATGAATGGCTTTTATTTTATTATTTTATTAACATATATTTATTAGTTATTTTAACATATAATGTAATAATATATATTATAATAACTCAAACACTATTACATGCAATCAAGGTGGCCGGCCATTAACCTAAAAATGGGCTATTTGCCCTTTTAATACCTCACATTAAAAAGCCATGCTCAATTTAACACATTACACTTTAGTTGGCCACTTTTACTTTTTATGCGATTAAGTCCTTTTTATCAAATTCAACACTTAAACGATAAAATTTTTCTACGAAACTTCCACACATATAAATACATACATAAGAAACACTAAATATAATATGTAAACATTTCTGCTCAATTGTGGTCCCAAACCACCTTTTCGATTAGGGTCGATTCGGTCTGTTATAACTCTCCTCTTAAGGATTTTCGTCCTCTAAAATCTTACCGCTAAACAACGCTCGGATATTGTTGCCTCATTGAATCTTCAGTTCTACATTACCTCTTCAACTCCATGTCGATTCCATAACACTTTCACTAAGGAAATCTTTTGTTTCTTAGCTCTTTCATTTCCGAGCTAGAATACGGATCGGCTTTTCCTCATACGCCATATCGATTGTATCTCAATCTCGCATTTTAGCAATCACATGTGACGGATCCGATCCAGATTCACGGAGCATTGAAACATGAAATACATCGTATCTTTTCTAATTCGTAGGGTAGCTTTAATCTATAAGCAATGTGCCTAACGCTGCTCAATGATTTCATACGGTCCAATGAACCTCAGCTCAATTTGCCTTTCTCGCCAAAACGGAGCACTTTCTTCCACGGTGAAACCTTTAAAAGACTCGATCTCCAATCTGAATTCAATATCTTTACGCTTCAAATCAGATAGGAATTTTGTCGATCCGATGCAACTTTCAAATTATCTTTGATTATGGCCACTTTCTGCTCAAATTTTTTAATCAAATCAACCCCTGTATCTTATGTTCACCGAGCTCACCCAAGATAATGGTGTTTGACATTTTCGCAGATAAGGCTTCATAGGGTGCCATTTTGATACTTGATTGAAAGCTATTATTATAAGCAAATTCAATCAAAGGTAGGTATCGCTCCCATCGCACCTTCAAACTCGAGAACGCAACATCTCAACATGTCCTCAAGTATCTAAATAGTTTGCTCGGATCGACTTCTCATTCATGGATGAAAGGTCAGATTAAAATGTAGTTTAGTACCTAAAGCATCTTGCAACTTCTTCCAAAACCGCGATGTAAATCTCTGGACTCGTTCGACACAATGGAGCTTGGTACACCATGCAATCTTACAATCTGCGATACATACAATTCAGAAGTTTATCGAGTGAAAAGTCCATGCGAACCAAAGACAAAATGAGCCGATTTAGTCACCTATCAACTATCACCCATACGGCATCTTTTTACTCTTGTCATAGGAAGACCGGATACAAAATCCATTGTAATTTTATCCCATTTCCACTTAGGTATCATGATCTATCAAGCAACCTGTAAGGCACTTGATGCTCGGATTTTACTTGGCGACAAATTAAGCACTTTGAAACAAATTCGGATATATCTCATTTCATACCGTGCCACCAATAAAACTGCTTTCAAGTCGTTATACATTTTCGTACCCGGATGTATCGATAGTCGCCACTATGAGCCTCACTCAAAATCATCTATATTAAATCGAAGTTCTTTGGAACACACATTCGGCTTTTAAAATTCAAACACTATTTGCATCAATCAAAATCGACTGCACCTTTTCACATCAATTCGCTTAGCAATCATATTCTTGTCAACTTTTGGGCATCACAAATTTGTTGGATAAACACCGGTCTTGCTCAGAACTCACTATGATCGAACCATCACTAGACATAGCCATCTCAGGCATTCATTGTTCAAGAGCAAGTAAAGATTTCGACTTAACGATCCGCAACAATGTTAGCTTTTCGCGGTGATAGTCAATCACCAATTCATAGTCTTTCAAGAGTTCTAGCCACCCACGTTGTCTCAAATTTAGATCTTTCGAGTCATTAAATACTTTAGACTTTTATGATCCGAGTAAACATGACATTTCTCGCTAAATAAGTAATGACGCCAAATCTTCAAAGCATAACACAATGGTCGCAACTCTAAATCATGCGCTCGGTAATTTCTTTCATGCGGCTTCAATTGTCTTGAAGCGTAGGCTACAACTTTGCCTTCCTCGCATCAAAACGCAGCCCAAACCATTCAAAGAAGCATCGAATAAACAACAAATTCTTTACCCGATTCAAATGAACTAACACCGGAGCTTCATCAAAAGGGCTTTCAACCGATCAAAACTTTTCGACATTTTTCCGACCACTTAAACGGACATCTTTCGCAATAACTTTGTCAACGGGTAGCTATCATAGAAAAATCTTTCACAAATCGTCGATAGTAACCCGTAAGTCCCGTAAAACTTCAATCTCTAAACATTTTTCTGGCTTCCAATCAAGTATAGCCGAGATTTTGTTCGGATCAACTCAATGCGTGATGTCGAAACCACATGTCCCAAAAATCGACCTCCTTCATCCGTAACTCACACTTACTAAACTTCAGATACAATTGATGATCTCGCAAAGTTTGTAGCACTAACCTCAAATTTTCAGTGTGTTCAATTTCATCTTTGGAGTAGATCAATATGTCATCAATAAACACCACCACAAATCGATCCAAAACCTGCCTAAAAACTCGATTCATCAAATCCATAAAATAGAAGGTGCATGAGTAAGCCCAAAAGGCATTACCAAAACTCAAAATGCCCGCACTCGCTCAAATGCAATCTTTGGCACATCAGTATCTCGACTCAGAATCGATAATAACTCGATCTCAAGTCTACCTTCAAAATATCAAGCCCTTTCAACCGATCAAACAAATTATCGATCCGAGGTAACGGTACTTATTCTTTATAGTTACCTTATTCAATTACCGATAATCAATACACATTCGTGATCGCTCCATCTTTCTTTCTCACAAAGAACTGTGCACCCAAGGTGAGAAACTTGGTCGTGCAAAGCCCCTATCTGTTAACTCTTGCAACTTGTGCTTTCACTTTTTTAGCTCAAGAGGTGCCATCCGATATGGAGCTATTGAGATCGAGTCATTCCCTGAGTTAATTCAATGCCAAACTCAATCTCTCGTATAGGTAAACCCAGAGTTCTTCAGAAACACATCCGAGTATTCACATACAATTGGTACAGATTCAACTGCTTTCGACAATTTATTATCCAAAGACATAAGCCAAATAAGCTTCACACCCTTTTCTCACATACTTTGGGCTAACATCGATGATATAATCAGAGAAACCCACCAATCATCGGATTCAATTCTAATGATCTCACCGCTCGGTGTCTCAAATCAATAAGCTTTCTTTTACAATTCACCACCGCATCATGCGGTTAACCACCCATTCCCAAAATTATATCAAACTCATCGAAAGGCAACAAGATTAAATCAATGGAAGCAAAATCCCGAATCATCAATGGGCAACTTTTACACACTTTATTAACAAACATACATCTACCTAAACGGTTGGATACACGAATCACAAACTCAAGAGACTCAATCGGCGAGTCTTCATCAATACCGTAGTTTCACATACATATGAATGGGTCGAACCAGATCAATCAATGCAATCACAGAGTATCATAAAGGGTGAAAGTACCAAGAATGACATCCGGAGAAGCACCTCCTCTTTAGCTCGAGTAACATAAGCTCTTGCCGGAGCTCTAGCCTTAGATCGATCTGTTGTGTTCTTTGTCCCTCTCGACTACCACCTACATTGCCGTAATGCTCGGGTGGTCTCTGCATCGATGCACTACTCGGTCTAGAGTTCTCAGGTCAGATTCGACTCAACTAACATCGGCACTCTCGAATAAAATGGTCTCGAGGATCCACATTTAAAGCGAGACCGGTCACGAACTCTACGACTCCTGTGATGCCATTTTCCACAATGTTTGCATTCAACTCGATTCGTGGGATGTTACCAACATCGCCATCGAGGTAGCTCTGGAGCCCCCAAGGTCGATCACGCCTAAATGAATCAAGTAGCTTTGTGTCGATCAAGTCATCTCTAAACTTTTTAGATGTGGAATGAAAATTCTTACACGACGATCTTTTACGGTGTCTCTAGCTTCGCCTCACCTTTCTTTTCTCTTTCCTAAGCTCTTCACTTTGCAAGCTCGCTCAACTAGTGTCACAAATTCTTTGATCTCAAGAATGCCAACTAGTAACTTCAAATCTTCATTCAAATCGTCTTCAAACCTTTTGCACATAATGGCTTCAGAGATACACACTCCCGAGCATATCTGGCTCAATCGACAAATTTTCGCCATATTCATCCACGGTCATTTGCCCTGCTTTTAGTTTAAGAAATTCTTTACGCTTACGGTCGATGAACCTCTGGTGATATATTTCTTGCGAAATTCATTCGAAGAAATCCCATCGTCACTTTTTCTTTTGGAACCACTTGATACTAGTGTATTCCACCGGTGATAGGCAAGGTCCCAAGCAAAGATATAGCACATTTTAAACATTCATCCGGAGTGCAAGATAGCTCATCAAGTACCCGAATAGTGTTATCAAGCCACATTTCACCGCTTCTGCATTATCATCATCATTAGCCTTGAATTCTTCTACCCAAATTTCCTAATTTTATCAATCAGAGGCCTATTAGATCTCATTGATCTATCATCGAAGTCTTTGAAGGTACGGAGTTGGATTATTCGGGGTGGAGGTTGTTGTACCATTGATTATTCAATAAACCGGGTAAACCATTCATTCATCATTTGATGAAGGCTTGTTTAGCCTCTCCTCGTGGTTACCCGTGAATCGTTGAGAGTCTAGTGGCACCGATCCATGTGCTAGACCAGCGCGACACTCTCCACATCATCGGCCACGGCTCTATCGTGATCGTAATCCATTTACTATATAAAATACAATCTAAATTGTCGAAGTCACCACATTATCATATATACAATTTAAAGGCATGTATAGCTAGATTCTTTCATACTACGGTAGTCCTAGAATTGACTAAACCGTAGCTCGATATTAATAAATGTAACACCCCTAACCCATATCCATCACCGAATTAGGGTTACGAGGTATTACCATAGCATTCTTAACATTTCATAATTAAAACATAATCCAAAGATCTATTAAAACATATCATATACGTAATGTATAACAAAACAACTATTCCATTAGTCTAATATCAAACCTATTATTATTTATATCTTTTGTACATATAAAATTTAAACATCAACCGAACCATACTTTAGTTACTATTATACCATGCGATATTCACTAATGTCAAAGGCATATATATAAGCAAAATTTCTCAATCAATATTAACTTATTCGATTAATCAATTCATGACTATACCAATTCACATGTTATGCACATTAATTTAAGTTAAAATAACCACACCGCATACTAGCCATACATACACATTTACTCATAAAATAATTATCATTTCAAGACCAAATATACTTTTCTCTTGATAAAAGTTCATGCAGATATGTCCATATTGATTTTAACCATTTTGTGCACAAATGACATTAAAAGTACCCCAATTCGCATTCTTAAAATACATACACAAAATCAATCACTTAACTACATATTCGGTCATCCAAGATAACTTAAATACATAACATAAATTATACCACATACTCAATAATAAGAGTCTAATACCTTGTCAATCATAAATCCAAACATTATTAATGTATATACCATATATTAAGCTCATCAACATGAACCAATTAATAAATCCTTCTTATCATAATCTAACATGCACAAATAATAATACCACTCTCACACCTAGTTAAACCATAATCAAGCATAAATAATAGTTCATGGCATGAGCAAACGATATCATCAAAACACTAAACAAGTTATTCCAAAATAGATAGCCATTTTCGATGGCTAGCATATTTACACTATTACAAAACATTAGTTATATGGTTCAATCTAGCCTATACATGCCCTTTTAAATAACAAACTAAGTTTTCAATACCAAAAGAAAGTCGATAGTGTGGTTGACTTCACTTGATGATCCTTCGAGCCCGTAGTTTGAATCAAAATCTATAAAACAAAGATAAACAAAGACACACACACAAGAAGCTTACTAGCTTAGTAAGTCCCAAGCATACATAAATATAATGAGCATATAGTATAAAACATAATTATTTCATTATGTAAAATATAGATCGTTGAATAATAGTAATACTCTTTACTTAAATATCATTGCTATAACATCGAAAACCAATCTAGGCATCGATCTTCTATTTCTACTTATACACAAGAACAAGCGCTTTTGTCACACTCATCAATGATCTTTAACTATACATTAAGAATTTTGTTCACATCATTTCTTACTAAAATGGTAGGTTAGTTCTTACCGAACTTTTACCACATAACACTATATAAACATTTCACCTTATTTGATGTTCGTAACCTCCACTTATAGCATATCACCCAAGATAAAGCCCGCTAGGCATTTAAAGCCCGAAATAAATCACTGACGAAGCCTCGCTAGGCACTAAGCCCAAATATATCACCGCACGAATCTCGCTAGGCACTAAGCCCGAATATATCATCAAGACGAAGCCTCTAGGCACTAGGCCCGAATATATCACCTAAGACGAAGCTCGCTAGCACTAAGCCCAATATATCACCGACACGAAGCACTTTAGGCACTAAGCCCGAACACATCAATATAATCAATCATTCCACACTCACTTCATATCTATATTACATATCCAAATCAACTTAACTTATTCACCTTAAACAAATAAATCATTACTTCATCGTACAATTCCACAATTCACATTGATACACTTATTCATTTCACATTATCAATTTATGAAATCAATCTCATATAAATATATACATTCGGCTATAGCATGATTATATACTAAAATTTATCAAACACTATCATTTAATGAGTTCATGAATAATTCTTTAACAAATTTCAAATTTAAGGACTTACCTCGGTTGTCGATAGGTCAAGGACCTGGCTATTCGGTAACCTTCGTCTTTCCCCGATCTAACTCCATTTTTCTTTGCTCTTGATCTAAAACACATTAAATTTAGCTTATTCAAGCACAATTCTTCTCAATTTAGTCCCTAAGCACATAAATGGGCAAATTACTATTTTACCCCTAGTATTTCACAACTTTGCAATTTAGTCCTATTTGCATAAAACTCAAAATACATCAAATTTCCCCATACTCTTTAAAGGCCGAATGTGTATAAGGACTATACAAGTACATTTCTTTCATTTATTTTGTAATCAAGCCCTCTAAAATTTTATTTTTACAAATTGGCCCTAAAACACAAATTCACCAAAACTTCCAACACATAATATACTAATTTTAACCTACCTTTCATCTAACATCATTAAACATCATAAACCTCAAGAATTCATCCATGGCGATTCATATATACACACAAATCTTAGAAATTTAGCATGGGTCTGTAATATACTAAGCAACGATCTCAAAACGTAAAATTAACAAAAACCGAAGCTAGATTTCTTACCTAATTATGCTTGAATAATGTCGAATGTTCTAAGGCTTTTCTCCCTTTTCTTTTGTGTTTCTTTCGCCAAAGATGAACAAATGAATGGCTTTTTATTTTATTATTTTATTAACATATATTTATTAGTTATTTTAACATATAATGTAATAATATATATTATAATAACTCAAACACTATTACATGCAATCTAGGTGGCGACCATTAACCTAAAATGGGCTATTTGCCCTTTTAATACCTCACATTAAAAAGCCATGCTCAATTTAACACATTACACTTTAGTTGGCCACTTTTACTTTTTATGCGATTAAGTCCTTTTATCAAATTCAACACTTAAACGATAAAATTTTTCTACTAAACTTCCACACATATAAATACATACATAATAAACACTAAATATAATATGTAAACATTTCTGCCTCGATTCGTGGTCCCAAAACCACCTTTCCGATTAGGGTTGATTCTTATTCATATAATACGTCATTACCAGATCTGGTATGCTACAGGTTTATTTCTTGAAAACTTTGGTTCGATGGGTTTTGAAAATTTTAGTTTATTTAGTCATTATTAGAAAAAAAAAGAAAATAAAAGAAACTTAAACTTTTATGTTGAGTGGATTTGAAAAGCCCATTTATCACTCCATTTTATTATTAAGACTTTGGGTACAAATAGGTTTATAAACATGTGACATATTCAAGTAAAATAAAGTAAAACAAGTAACAAATAAATTAGAAACCTAAGTTATGGGGCCTTATTACAAAATATTCCAAAAAAACAATAATAATAATCCATAATGATAACGAAAGTCTTGGTGGCCCCTCGAGTCTGCCTTGGCTCCCATGTCCACAGCTCATCGCTCATCTCAGAGAGTGGGAAAATAAAAGGTGAGTCACCAAGACTTAGTGTGTAAAACTTGAAAACACATAAAAGCCTAGGCCCCACAAACACATTATAGGCCTTGGCCTGCATGCAATGGTAACAAAATATGTCATGCATCATGGCCCATCCCAAAACCTAGGAGTCCATCCTCTACACACCCCCGTACCAACCGTTACATTGTGGGGATTTCTACAATCAACCCTCCATCCGCTACACACCACATAGGCATATGTGCTGCCTGTCATATAGACCGATCGCTTACGCGAGCCTCAAAAATACATTATAGTATTCGACGCCTATGTCATTGTCATATAGACCGAGTCGCTACGCGAACCTCGTAAATATATTATAGTATTCGACAATTATGTCTTTGTGTGGCAAAGCCACGATCGCCTCGCGACCCTGCTCCCCTACCATAGATCCATCAATCAATCCCATCCCATGCATGCATACATACAAGAAACAAGTCATCAAGCCATCGAAAAGATCTCATACTTTCACATGCTACGATTCACATAGAAAAGTTTCTATGGTTACGTACCTGGCATCCCATGCCTACCCCTTCTGGGTAATACGACTATTCATATAGCCTTTATTTTTGGCTTTTAGCCCTTAGCATACATATAATATATCAATGCTTATGTGTTAAGAATCTACACACCTTATTATGGTTATGAAGACACCCTCTATGTTGACATTGTCAGAAGCCCATACGGCTGCTATCTGCCTAAGATGCTGTTCAAAAGCTGGTCTACAACCCGGCGGCCAATCTCGAATAGCAGACACTACTCGTTTCTTAAAATTAGGGATTGGGTTTACGGACCCAACCCTTTCCTTTGCCTGATCGATATTTGATTCCATCCAAAAAGTCCTTGTCAGAACTACTATAGCGACATAGGGTTAAACCATATCATATGAGTTAATATCTCAATTATGATAGCGAATCTTAATAGGAATCTAAAGAAATCCCTTTCCTTGAGATCCCAAAATCGATAGGATACTAGAGATTAATGGTTTCTGGCTTTTTGAGATCTGGATGATTCTACTACGATTTCCCGGAGTGCCGCCCAAAAGAACATGCAATTAACGAAAGAGTCAAACTAAAGATAGCCTATCAATCTACTAGCCATTCGGCTATAGTCTCAAAATTGAAAGAGAAAAGAATTTGGTTCTTACCTTTACAGAGAAATCAGCACTTCAAGAAAATCCTAATTTATGGAGAAATCGGTACAAGAGAAAAAGAATGGAAAAAGAAAGTGAATTAAGAGGTTTCGACTTTTAGTAGAGAAATCGACAGAGAGAAAAAGGAATAGACAAAGGTATTCGGTTATAGAGATGAGAAGAAAGTTGAGAGGTTTCGACTTTTGGAAAAGAAAAAAGAATAGAGAGTGTAGAGAAGGACTGAGAATTTACGCACAAAGAATAAGGTTCAGATGCCAAAATTTGAAGAGATGCACTTCTATTTATAGGAAATTTTGGTATTTACCTATCAAATACCGGAATTGCCCTCTTCTGAAAACTGAGACTAATTGAAAAACATAGGGAATTTCGGCACCCCTTATGCCACATCAAAACCGATTCTTCCTTCCCTCAGAGTTGGAATTTTGACCAACTCTGCTTACAGCAGATAACTCCCATCTTTTCTCCTTAATCTACTCATAACTAATATCAGCACAATTATCTATATTATTCAACAGATAAATCTCCCTATTTTTAAGCCTTGCTGCCGTCCAACCTTACCCACCTATATGCTAAAATTTAGCTAATTAAAATTAAAGGAATTGTGCTTCATGCCCCTTGAGTTAGGGCCTCCTAAGTTGACGCCACCTCCTTGCTCTCTAAGTGGTGTCGTTTTGCCACTGGGCCACAAGCCCACTTGTGTTTAAAACACAGATAACATCTTTTAAACCCTCTAGTGTCCAAACAAAAAATTAAACCAAGGCCTCGGCCTAATCTGAGCCCCTTAAATACTCTAATTAACACATTGAACGTAATACACATTAAATGCGAAGGCCCATTAATTCAGGATGTTATAACGGGCACGCCTGTATGTAGGGCTGTGTGGCTTAGAAATCTATTCTTTGGTTAGTTTATGGTTAGGTACTAAAAAGAAAAAGAAAAGAAAAAATAAAAAAAAAAATGTAAAAATGAGGTTAGTGCTCGGGTTGCCACCCGAGAAGCACTCATTTATAGTCTTAGCTAGACCTTACCTCTCATTCGTATGGTCATGGTGGCTTGAGGTAAAAATCCTTTCTCATGCGATCACTTCGGTTATGGATATATAGTTTAAGTCGAGTAATGTTTACCTCAAAAGTGTCAAATTTAGGATTGCTGACCTCGACTGTGCCGTATAGGAAGACATTTAGTACCTTAAAAGTGATTTTTCATTTGTCTTGAGGTCTGAATTAGTGACTCGAGGGTCTTCCTTATTCAACAATACTTGTTCTCCTAATTTGAAGTGATTCGTTGTTCCTATCAGCTCGTCTAGGGGCTCCTTCGGTCTCACTTCGTGCGGTTCTTATTCCTCTTTGATTTGTGTTTCCTGCTCTTTTAGTTTGTCAACCCTAAGGCTTTGTTCCTTATGTATTTCTTCTTTGCTGGCACGAGGTCTAAGATCTAGCTCAGCTAAGTGATTTCGTAATGCTTCCTGTAAAGAAGGTTGAACCAAATAATTATCAATAGAATTAACGTTCGTACCTTTATTACTCGATGTCCTAGCTGAGTTAAGAGCTTGAAGAGTGATTGTTTCGTCGTCCATACGAAGTGTGAGTTCACCGAATTCTTCCTCTATGTGGTCTTTCTTTATTGCATCAGGATATGGCACATGAGGTTGATTCTCTGTAATTGCCGATTTTGGTACATTATAGCACAGCTCAACCTTATCTTTTCTTAGCACAGGTTCTTCCCTTGGGTTTGGTTCCACTAAGAATTCACTGTTATGAGCTTGTACAGCTTGGGGCCCATGATTTGGCTCAAGTTTGTAGCCTTGTGGTGTTTCCTGTGGTGAAAGTTGAACAATTTGATTATCAACTAAATTTACTTTCTCACCTTCATCACTTGATGTCCTGGCCGAGTCAAAAGCTTGTAGACTGATTAATTTGTCACCCACATGAAGAATGAGTTTTCCTGTACCAATATCAATTTTAGTCCTGGCAGTTGCTAGAAAGGGTGTAACATCCCAAAATTGGGCCTAGTAGGATTGGGCCCATTGGGCCTTGAGCACGGAGGTGTTTAAAATTTTGAGAACAAGAGAATGGCATTATTGCAAATTGGACTTGTTAGTTAAGTGAATTTGAAAGGTTACGAGGTTTCTATGAAGTCTCGAGTTTAATTGGGTCTTAAGAAAAATTTGGTATTTTAGCACTTTAAGGAGATGGAGTAAGTAACCTTAAAGCATATGGAAATAATTGATTAAATAGCTAGCATAAAAGAGCTATTAGTAGAAAGGATATGGCGCCACTTGTAGCACATTAAGGGAAGGAGTTCGAATCGCTTTGTGTGCAATTTGGCTTTTATTTTTGCTTCCCTTCCTTATGTGTCGGTCAAGGAATAAATATGGCAAGGGTGGACTTCATTATTTTGGTAAGGTGGCTAAAAGAATAAGGCAGGGTTGAAGTTGGGGAAAGGAATCATGAGAAATAGGTAAGTAAGGGGGATAAGAGGCTTATTTTGAGGATGGTGTTTTGGAAAGTTTGGGTAGCCAAACTCTTATCCTAGGGGGGATGAATGTGAACGGTTTGGGGCTAGAGTGATAGCTGAATTTTATCTTGGCTTTTGGTAAGGTCTTGGTTTTGTTTTTCCAAAATTTTCCTTTGACAATTTGTGTCATCTCTCCCATTTTGCAACTCTCCTTGCCGAAACATATTAGCACAATAGTGCATTTTCTCTTCTCTTGAATTGGTCACATATTCATCTTTTGTCTAATCTCCTTGATAGCCGAATATCATTGTTCATTCTCCTCCATAATTGAAACCTTTCCATCGTTCTTTCTTTCTTATTCCTTAAGTAATCGGTAAGTATTCTTTCCAATGTTTTATTTTCTACTCTTATGATTGAATCCATACTTTGGTTTTTGGATGGTCATTTTAACCGAGACCATCACCTTACTTTCTCTCATACGAGATTGTTTTCTTATTCGTAGTGATATAGAGGAGGCCAAATACTACAACATCGCCTAATCATCTCTAGTCATAGGACAATCGTGAGAAACGGGATTATAATCGATTAAGGTAAGGAAGATCTTTCATAGTCCATTCCATATCTCCATTTGGTTATTGAGTTAATCGGATTGAAGGTTGGCTAATTGATATTGTTGGTAGGATCGATTCTTGGTGCATCGAGGGAGATCACAGTCATGGTAAGTGGAGTTAGCCTAATAAAGTGTTTCTAGTTACGATTATCGAAGTTGAGACTAACCTTCTATCAACTATCAATACAGGTGTTGAAATCGGTAGAAAGCACAACTCGTAATCAAGGTGTGTAATCTCGTACCCTTCCAAATATATGTTTGAAATGGTGAGTAAGTCTCACATCTCTTTGAAAGTTTACATGAAATATTCTGTGATTCGGTAGAAATACCGAAGAAAACTGATAACCGGCATCCGTGATCACTCTGACGTGCGTATGCTCGTAGTGGTAATCATGTTTTGTAATAAAACAGTTTCTATCAAAAATAGTGATGTGTATTTGAAAAATCAAGAAAAATTGGATAAAAAGGAATTAAAAAGTGAGTAAGATATTAGATTAAAGCTTACTGTGTCTACTTTAATATGGAAGAAATGGAGAAGGAAAAGAAATATTATATTCTGAGATATGTTAATTTTAGTGAGACTGGTTCTGAATGACTTCAGGGTATTTTGTTCTGTCTTGGAAAAATCGTATAAAATTGTAAAAATTGAATTATGGGACATAATTTATATTTATGGATTCCTTAGTGAGCCTATTATTAATAGAGACAAGTGGGAGCAGTATATGAAAACAGACAAAGTGAGATATTTGGATTTTGGGTAAGAGAGGTCAGAATCGTTGGATAGTGAAACAAGGGAAACTTTAAGGAATAAACTGTACTAAATGGTTAAGGTAAAAATTCTGGAAAGTAAGAAGGAATATGAGTCTAGCTTCAAGGAAAATTTACGGATTTAGATTTTGAGATTCCTAACATGAGTTATAGTCAATTTAGTCAGTACAACGTAGATGGACAGTTTCAAACTTTTATGCCCCAAATTAGTAGTTAAGCCTAGGTTACGAAATTACCATAATACCCTTAGAGGGTAAATTACCGAAATACCCCTAGGTTACGAGATTACTGAATTATCTTCGATGGGTAAAATTACGAAAATGCCCTTATGGGTCGAATTATGAAAATGCCCTGATGGGCTGAATTATGGAATTGCCCTCAATGGACTAAATCGATAAAAGTGATATATGGGCCAATTGTGATATTTGCTATATGGGCCAAATGTGATATTTAATATATGGGCCAAATGTGATATTTAATATATGGGCCAAATGTGATATTTGCTATATGGGCCAAATGTGATATTTGCTATATGGGCCAAATGTGATATTTGATATATGGGCCAAACGTGATATTTGCTATATGGGCCAAATGTGATATTTGTTATATGGGCCAAAATGTGATATTGGCCAGATTGTTTAATTTTTATAATGGGCTGTATGTTTGTAATAATTATATGAATGAATTATTGTAAATGAATATGCATACATGATTTGCATGGGTTGGGATATTTAACGAAGAGAAGTTTTGGTAGCTTTGCTACAAAATTCTTATGGCTATATGCCCAGTTTGAATAATGGGTTAATGCCCAGTTTTGGTGTGTTGGTAGGGTGGGTGACTAAAGCTCCCCACAGGTGTGTTGGTTGGTACATGTGGTGTGTAGCGGATGGAAAATTAGGTTTGGTTGGGAAATTGCATTTCATACACATGTTATATTTGATACATTATTGTTATTGTAATGGGCTTAGGCCCAAAATATTGCTATGTGTGTTCCGACCCAGTGGATGATGGTAAGGGGATTTCACATTGAGTTCTTGTAACTCACCCCCTCCTCTTAACCCTTGTAGGTAATGCTCAGTGATGAGGACTTGGAGCCATGGATGACTCGGTGGAGGCCATGCTTCAGAAATAACATTTTTGAATATTAGTAAACTACCTTTCCGTTTTATTTAATTACTTTTATTGTTTCGGGTTTTAAAATTGTAATAAGGCCTCTGGGCTATTTTTATTTTGCTTTATGTTTGGGATGTTTTTATTATTCTTCTTAAATGGTTTAAAAGGAATTTTCTAAAAATATAAATAATAGTTTTCAAAATTGATTAATAAATGGATTTTATAGCAAACATTTATAAATAATTTAACTCGGATTCTCTTTCAAAATTTCAACGTCATTTTCAAAAGTCTTGATTTTAAAGTCCACCACTTCGATTTTCGACTCATCGATCAACCTCTCAAAAATATTGTATTTTATCTACGTTTCCGTAATGTTTTCAAAATGCTCCTGCAACTCTACTTCCAAACGTCATATTTTCGTAAATTATTATTGCAAATATGTTTTCGCAACCAAAAAGGTTTTTAAAGATAATTACGTTTTCAAGTAGATAACAATTGCTTAAGTGTTTTGGATTTTAACAAAGAAGCTGTAATTCTCAAACAAGTTTTTAATAATTGCAAAGATGGTTTTAAAAAAAACACTTTCATGTGACACGCCAGATTTGGACCTAACTTCTAGGCAAGGTTTGGGGTGTTACATTTTATGGTATCAGAGTCCAGTTGCAAAACTCGACCTTGGTTTGGGTTCAAAAGTGTTTTCCAAAGCTGTTTAGAATTTTGATTTATAAATATATGTTCTAAAGAAAGTATGGCACCACGGGTATCTGGCACCAAGTCAAGTAAGTATTTGTTTTCATTTCATGATTATTATGTTACGAAAATTCTACAAAGCAGAATACTCTAGAACTGTTAGTCTTAAGAGTTAAAACTATAAAGACAGAGACTCTAGGATGCAGAATTGACTCTCGAAAACAACTTTTCTACTTGTACTCCGTAAAACATCGTTTAATAAACATCGAATAGCATATTGATTCATAAAAATCTTAATCAGATTATATTGACTTAGTGAACATGAGCGTTAGAAGACGCGGACGTGGTAGACGTGGACGTGGTAGAGGCCGAGGTGCTAGGGCTAGGTCTTTGGCACCAAGGCATGTGCCCGAAGAGAGGCACAGACATCGTTAGTGGCTGAGACGGGATCTCATGATCGAGTTGGGGTTGATGAGCTGACTCAGATAGTTAAGAAGGTATTGAAAGAGGTTAAGGGAATCAGCAAAGCACTTCGAGTTGGGTCTGTGGACTGTAAGAAGAAAGGAGATCGTGGTTCTTTTGGATAGCAGTCTCATTGCGTAAAGCGTGTCAAGGCACGTCCAAATTTTTTGGCTTGCGATTATTGCGGAAGGCGTCATCCGGGTGAGTGCTGGAGGAGGTCAGGAGCATGTTTGAGATGCGAGTCTAAGGAGCATAAGGCTCGGGATTGTTCCATCACTATCAAGTCAGGTATGTTTTGGTTGGACGTGATGTTTGAATGTAGAAAATTTTATGAATGAGTGATAAATACCTGTTTGATTCTGGGGTTTAAATATTTGATGATATGAAGAGTTTCCAAGGTTAGAGATAGAAAGCGAATTAGTGTTATTAAGATCAGAGTGCGCAACGAAAGATTAGTAGTTGATTGGAAATTTCGAAGACAAAATTTCTTTAAGGAGGGTAGAATTGTAACATCCCAAAATTGGGCCTAGTAGGATTGGGCCCATTGGGCCTTGAGCACGAAAGTGTTTAAAATTTTGAGAACAAGAGAATGGCATTATTGCAAATTGGACTTGTTAGTTAAGTGAATTTGGAAGGTTACGAGGTTTTTATGAAGTCTCGGGTTTAATTGGGCCTTAGGAAAAATTTGGTATTTTAGCACTTTAAGGAGATGGAGTAAGTGACCTTAAAGCATATGGAAATAATTGATTAAATAGCTAGCATAAAAGAGCTATTAGTAGAGAGGATATGGCGCCACTTGTAGCACCTTGAGGGAAGGAGTTCGAATCACTTTGTGTGCAATTTGACTTTTATTTTTGCTTCCCTTCCTTATGTGTCGGTCAAGGAATAAATATGGAAGGGTGGACTTCATTATTTTGGTAAGGTGGCTAAAAGAATAAGGCAAAGTTGAAGTTGGGGAAAGGAATCATGAGAAATAGGTAAGTAAGGGGGACAGGGGGCTTATTTTGAGGATGGTGTTTTGGAAAGTTTGGGTAGCGAAACTCTTATCCTAAGGGGGATGAATGTGGACGGTTTGGGGCTAGAGTGATAGCCGAATTTTATCTTGGCTTTTGGTAAGGTCTTGGTTTTGTTTTAGCAAAATTTCCCTTTGACAACTTTGTGCCATCTCTCCCATTTTGCAACCCTCATTGCCGAAACATATTAACATAATAGTGCATTTTCTCTTCTCTTGAATTGGTCACATATTCATCTTTTGTCTAATCTCCTTGATAGCTGAATATCATTGTTCATTCTCCTCCATAACAGAAACCTTTCCATCGTTCTTTCTTTCTCATTCCTTAAGCAATCGGTAAGTATTCTTTCCAATGTTTTATTTTCTACTCTTATAACCGAAATCATACTTTGGTTTTTGGAAGGTCATTTTGACCGACACCATCACCTTACTTTCTCTCATATGAGATCATTTTCTTCTTCGTAGTGATATAGAGGGAGGCCGAATACCACAACATCGCCTAATCATCTCTAGTCATAGGACGATCGTGAGAAACAATGAAACACCCCAAACCCGGCCCACAAGCCCTGACCGGATCTGGCATGCTTTAGGAAAAACTAGTCGATTCTTATTTGAAACTTTGCTAAAATTTTGCGTGTTTTTGAAAACAGTTGATTTGGGTTGGGCTCAAATTTTAAAACCCGTGTTGATTATGTGTCAAAACGTTTAATATTTATACTTAAGAAAAATGGACTTTAACTTTGAATTATTAAAATCGAGTCATACTTAGATAATTAAATATGCATGCATAACAGCTTCAAACCAAGGCCTTATTACATCAAATCAAAACCCAAATTAAATCCAAAATACTTAAAATATAACAAGTCCAAAATAAAATAAAATCTTGAACCGAGCATGGCCACCACTAAGCTCCCGCCGACCGGTCCTTTAATGAGCGTCACACGAAAAGTAATCCTCAACGGGTGAGTCAAGCAGACTCAATGTATACACCAACATAAGTCTCAATTAATTCGGGCATATCAATTCATACATAATAGCACATATACTTAATTATGCAAACCCGCACCCAAGCCTAAGTATCCATCCGCTACACATCACCGTACCAACCATCACACCGTGGGACTACTAAGTCAACCCTCCATCCGCTACACACCATCGAAGGCAATCGCTTGCGATGACGCGTTTATCGCCCTTATAAAATTCGTGGCATAGCCACCATATAATTATTTTGTGACATAAGTCACCACATTCATATATTGTGACATAAGTCACCACATTCAGATATTGTGACATAAGTCACCACATTCAGATATTGGGGTATTAAACCACCAATTCACTTCCCCTTTACATATCACCCATATGCCCCATGTCAAACATATCATGCAATAACATGCTTTATTTTACATTCTTATCACTATTAACATATGTGCCATAATAGATCATAACCTACTCATAGTAGGAGTGGGTAAACATACCTGAGTATTTCGTTCGTACCATTTCATGGTACTTTTAGCCACTTCACACATATTTTTATTAACACATATATTAACTCATAACCATAAATTAATTGAAGCTTAGTGTGGGGGTACACACCTGATTTACTGAGCGCTTTATTGAAATCCCGAAAACCCGATCTAATACATTTAGACCCTTAATCCCTATATTCGGCCAACCTTAAACACTTTAGCATAAAGCCATTCAGCTAATTAATTAAATCCCAAAGGACTAACAAACTGAAATCTTACCTTATTGCCGATTTCACTACTAACAAATCCCGAAAACTTGTAGTCTTTCCTCCCTTGCAATCGGCTAACACTAAGTCACTTGATTTGGTTAGTTTCGGCTTTTTGAATAAACATGAAATAGATCTAAAACATTAACTATTGCCTTGGCCGATTATTATGTCCACTTACCTTGTAGATTTAAATCTAAAACCTCACTTATTACATCGACTTTCTCCTAAAAGCCAAAGTCACCTTAATTTTACCTACATTCGGCCATCCTCCACTTAATAAACAAACCAAAAATCACAATTAACTTAGCCCTATGGCATTCGGACAAAAAGAAAAGAACAGAAAAGGGCCATTCGGCCACCTACCATAAACCACTCACCTTCGGCTTTTCCAAAATCGGCACTTCTGGCTATTGTAAAACAGGATTCGGCTTCTAGAGATAAAGAGGAGAAATTGATAGGCATAAACAATTGATTCGGGTTAGATCTTGATGAAAAGAAAGGAAGAAATCACAAAGGAAAGAAATCCCGAAACTTACTGAATCACTAAGGAACATGCGGCCTATGGTGCACCTTCGGGAAACTAAACCACCCTTGTAGATTCGACTTTGAGGCTTAGAGAATAGTCGGCTATGAGTCACTTATGTATTCGGCTTCAACAAGAGTGAAAAGAGAGGGATATGAGGCTTAGAGAGATTCCGCTATGGTGGTTTTTTGAGAAAAGAATATCTGATTTTGGACAAATGAAGAGGAAAGGAAGAAGAAAGCAGAGAGAGCTAATTGAATCTCCTAAGAATTTTCGGCACAAATAAGTTGAGTGAAGAGAGAACTAAGTTTCGGCACACTACTAGAGAAATAAAGAAGAACCAAAAAGAACCTCTAAACCTCCCTTTAGCAATTTAGCTAAGACTAAAATTGGTCACCAAGGAATCCCTTGGCCGGCCAACACTATCGTCCTCTCCAATTCCACCTTTTTTTCTTATCACTTTATTTAAGATTAATAATAAAATTAATCCATCATTTATCCCTCATCTTGGTCGAATTTTAAAAGGAAATTTAACTTAATCTACACACCTCCACTCAGTGCCCCATTGCTGCCCAACACCTCTTCTCCTAGCAGCAAAATTAAACTCTTTTATTTGCTTCCTTTGCAGCTCGAACCTTGGCCCATTTGCACCTGCTTGTGGCGTCACTTACAGAGGCTTTAAGTGGCGCCTCCAAGCCACTTAACCAAGCCCATTTGTGTGTCATAACTCCCCTACACTTCCTCTTAAGGCCACCCTGCTTAGCTTCCTCTTTTAGATTTAGAATCTAAATAATTTCTAAGGCATTCACCTACGCCCTAAGGTTCACAAAATTCATAGAACACATTCAGAATGTTCATAAGCATGCTATTTCACACAATTTAGTAATAATGCATAAGCCGTAGTCCGGGATATTATAGTTCTACCCCCTTAAAATAATTTCAACGTCAAAATTACCTGGCTAGAATAAGTGGGGGTATTACTGTCACATTACTTTTTCTGGCTCCCAAGAAGCTT
Organism: Gossypium rotundifolium; assembly: GCA_025506655.1. Taxonomy (NCBI): domain Eukaryota; kingdom Viridiplantae; phylum Streptophyta; class Magnoliopsida; order Malvales; family Malvaceae; genus Gossypium; species Gossypium rotundifolium. The sequence goes on along the minus strand of CP106727.1, from coordinate 30,776,290 downwards.
CCTCCGATCCATGGTTACGCCATAACACCTTGACCAAAGGGACCGACTTCCTCTGAAGCACCTTCACATCTCGTTCCAGAATCTGAATCGGCTCTTCCTCATAAGACAGATCTGGTCTCAACTCCACCTCTTCAATCGAAACTACATGAGATGGATCCGATTGATATCGGCGTAGCATGGAGACATGAAATACGTCGCGCATCTACTTCAATTCTGGTGGCAACTCCAACTGGCATGCCACTGGTCCAACTCGCTTCATTACTCGATAAGGCCCTATAAATCTTGGACTTAGCTTCCCTTTTCGACCAAATCTCATCACCTTCTTCCAAGGTGAAACTTTAAAGAACACTTGATCTCCTACATCAAATTCTATTTCCTTTTGTTTGAGATCCGCGTACGACTTCTATCTATCAGATGCCTCCTTTAATTGAGCTCGAATTACACTAACCTTCTCCTCAGACTCTGCCATAATTTTTGGACCCAAAATCTGACGTTCTCCTATTTCCGTCCAACATGTAGGAGTTTGACACTTCCGACCATATAGTGCTTCGTACGGTGCCATCCGAATACTTGCCTGATAGCTGTTATTGTATGCAAATTCTGCTAGAGGCAAATATTCTTCCCAACTTCCTCTGAAGTCTATCACACAGCCTCTCAGCATATCCTCTAGTACTTGGATCACTCGTTCAGACTGGCCATCCAACTGTGGATGAAAAGCTATACTGAAATCCAATCTAGTGCCTAAAGCCTGATGTAAAGATTCCCAAAACCAAGACGTGAGCCTCGGATCCCTATCCAAGATAATTGACATCGGCACTCCATGCAACCTCACGCCTCCGCTACATACAACCTCGCTAACTTCAGGGAGTAGTCAACCAAGACTAGAATAAAATGCACGGACTTTGTGCATAACACCCAAACCCGGTCAATACACCACGAATCCGAATGGTATGTTACAGGGAAAAGGTTTTTGAGAGGTTTGGGTTTGAGTTTAAAAGTTGGAGAAAACACTTGCTAGGTTGTGCATTTGAAGAAAGACTTGAGTAGGTTTGATTGAAATTTGATGATGTACTTGAAAACCCGGAAATTTTAAAAACTTACTTCGATGGGTAGACCAAAACAGGTTTATCTCGTTAAAAAGTTTGAGTTGTTTCTCATTGTTACAAAAACATTCTGTCTTAGTGGAAAATCGTGTTTAAGTTAGAAAACATTTGAGTTCTTCTTTATTCCAAATCTTAGTGTGATACCCGATGGTATAGTTTAAAATGTCGCTTTTGTAGTTTTGAAATCGTTATCTTTCCAAATTTTAGCACATTATAACCCAATTAATTTGTTAAGGCATATTAAACATTCACTTTAAGCATAAACAAGCAAACCATAATTTTTTAAAAAGGCCTTTTTACAACCCAAAATAAAACCACATAGAAATAAATAACTAATGTACCAAAATTTTATAAAGTCTGAGCAACCCTTTATTAGCATGGCATGAGCACCTCGAGTCCATCCCGGCTCCATGTCCGCGTCTAAGTGTCACCTGAAAAAGTCAAAGGAGAGAGTGAGTCGCAAGACTCAGTGTATAATTCCCTCTCCCGGTATAACATGCCAACACACATATCATAACAGAATAATGCAAGTAATGCACCCGATCCTTACCAACCATATCACCTTTTCTACCCCGTGTGGTACCAAACCACTGGTGGTGCCAATCCACTGGTGACCCAAAGTCACGATATCCATACTGTGGTACCAAACCACTGGTGACCCGAAGTCACAAATAATCCAATGATGGGGCCCACTAATGAAGTCCATGGTAATTCTCTCCCATTTCCACTGTGGAATTTGTATTGGCTGAAGTAATCCCGACGGAACTTGATGTTCAGCCTTAATTTGCTGACACGTTAGGCATTTCCCTACAAATTCGGTAACTTCCCTCTTAAGACCAGGCCACCAAAATTGTTCCCTTAGATCTCTGTACATTTTACTACATCCGGGATGCATATCACAAGTGCTACTATGCGATTCCCGAAGAATTCTTTGCCTAAGCTCCTCGTCCTTCGGCATACAGACTTTTCCCCTGAAACACAATACTCCTTCATCGTTAATACCATAATTTTCCAACTCTCTATTCTGCACTTGTCTCAGCTTAGCACTCAGATCTTCATCCACCAACTGTCCCTCTTTCACCTCATTCAGCCATGTCGGCTTAACTTGCAACTCTGCTAGCAGACTTCCATCATCATACAAACTCAAATGCGCAAACATCGCCCTTAGATCTGACACCACCTTTCGACTTAAGTCGTCCTCCACTACATTTGCCTTGCCCGGGTGATACTCTATTGAACAATCATAGTCCTTCAATAGTTTCACCCACCTTCATTGTCTCAGATTCAGCTCTTTCTGAGTCAGCAGATACTTAAGGCTCTTGTGGTCTGTGTAGATTACCGACTTCTCTCCATAGAGATAGTGCCTCCACACCTTAAGAGCAAAGACCACTGTCGCTAGTTCCAAATCATGCATCGGGTAGTTAACCTCATGTGGCCTTAGTTGTCGAGACGCATAAGCAACTACCTTTCCATCTTGTATTAACACGCATCCCAATCCTGTATGGGAAGCATCACAATACACCACAAAATCTTTCCCCGCCTCTAGCTGAATCAAAACTGGAGCTTCAGTCAAGACCCTCTTAAGCTTCTCAAAGCTCTCCTATTTCTTATCTGTCCAAACAAAAGGTACTTCCTTTCTCAACAACTTTGTCAAAGGCGCGGCTATCGACGAGAACCCTTCCACAAACCTTCTATAATAGCCTGCCAATCCTAAGAAACTCCAAACTTCCACCACAGACTTAGGGGGTTTCCAATCCAAAACTGCCTCAATCTTCCGAAGATCCACCCTTATTCCTTCAACAGATACCACATGTCCTAAAAACGTAACCTCCTTAAGCCAAAATTCACACTTGCTGAATTTGGCGTACATCTTCTTTTCCCTTAACACTTGTAACACAATTCGGAGGTGCTCATCATGTTCTTCCTCTGACTTCTAATACACTAAAATATTGTCTATGAACACAACAACAAACCGGTCCATATAGGGTTGGAAAACCGATTCATCATGTCCTTAAATGCGGCTGGGGCATTTGTCAATCCAAGCGGCATTACAACGAACTCAAAATGCCCATATCTTGTCCGAATAGCCATCTTATGGATATCTACCTCCTTCACCTTAAGCTGATGATATCCAGACCTCAGATCTATCTTTGAGAAAACTATGGCCCCCTTAAGCTGATCGAACAAGATGTCAATCCATGGCAAAGGGTACTTGTTCTTGATGGTCAGCTTGTTCAACTGACGATAATCTATGCACATGCGCATAGTTCCATCTTTCTTTTTCACAAACAAGACCGGTGCTCCCCATGGAGACACATTGGGTCGAATAAACCCGCAGTCTAGCAACTCTTGAATTTGAGCCTTGAGCTCAACCAACTCCTTTGGTGCCATTCTGTATGGGGCAATTGGCACAGGAGCTGTACCTGGGAGCAAATCGATTCCAAACTCCACCTCCCTGTCCGGGGGTATTCCAGGTAATTCCTTCGGAAAGACATCCACAAACTCCTTTACAGTTCTAACTCCACTAACTCCCCCTTCGTTTGTATCCAAAGCACAAATAAAGGCCAAAAATGCCTTACACCCCTTCCGAGCCATCTTATTCGCCTTTAATGCCGAAACTACGTTAGACAAGTAGTTCCTTCTTTCTCCTATCATAACCATCACCTCATCCTCTAGGGTCCTTAACTCCATTCGTTTGGCTGCACAATCCAATATAGCCCGATGCTCCACTAGCCAATCCATGCCAATTATAAGATCAAATTTTCGAAGGGTAATTCCATTAAGTCGGCAAGAAATACCGCTCCTTGAAGTTCCAAAGGTACTCTCCAAAACATCCTATTCACCACTACAGTTTGGCCTAATGGGCATATCAGATAGTTCAGAGGCTATCCCTAGAGTTTCAACTACTCTACATGTAACATAAGAATGGGTCGAGCCCACATCAATCAAAGTAACTTAAGGTTTTCCAAAAATAAGGAACGTACCGATTATGACGTCCAGTGCGTCTCTATCTTCCCTCCGACGAACTGTATAAATCAAACTCGACTGCCTGGCCTCCGTGTTACCAACACCTCGGCTAGGTGTTCGCCGTCCCCTACCAAAACCATTACCTCTGCCAGCCAACCCACAACCTCGCGGTGGCTGTTGTCCTCCTCTTCCAGCCTAGTTAGAACCTTAACTTACTGGTCATCCCTTTTCAGTTCTCATCGGGCAATCCTTAATCATGTGGTCCTTGGACCCACACTTAAAACATCCTCTCGTCTTTTTCCAACACTCACCCAAGTGCTTTTTCCCGCACTGATCACAAGCACAAAATCGCCTCCCAAGCGACTTGTCGACCTCATGCCCATCAAATCTAGGCCTCTTTTGCTCATTCCTAGATGGCCTTGATGATCCAAATCCTCTTTTCTGCCTATTCTAATCGGTGTTCTACCTTACAGAATCCTTAATTCCCTTGGCTACCTTAGCTTTCTCCACCAACACAGCAAACTCTCGCTCCTATTGTGGAGCTATCAGCAACCTCAGATCATCCCTTAGTCCGTCTTCAAACAGGACACACCGCTCATGCTTAGTAGACACTATCTCTCGAACATAACAGCTCAGCCTTAGAAATTCAGCTTTGTACTCAGCTACGGACTTGTTCCCTTGAACCAGCCCCAGAAATGCCTTTCTCTGCGCATCAATATAATGAGTGCCAACATACTTCTTTTGGTATGCCGCCTTAGCATACTCCCAAGTGAGTTCCTCAGTTGTAGCACCATCCTGCACCGTGAGCCACTATTGATATGACTCATTGCGAAGAAGCGACACCAACCCTTTCAGCTTTTCCTCGTCAGTTAAATCGAGCTCATCCATAATCCGCTCGGTCGCTTCTAACCAATATTCAGCGGTACTGGGTGCCACACCAGATATACCACGGAACACCTCAGCTTCGTTGGCTCGAAGTCACTTAGGTACTGACTTTCGAGCTCCCATGCCTCCACCCACTCCAGCCACCCTTTCCAAAACCCGCAGCATCACCTGTGACACTGCGTCATCCCCCGTCTGATCCTGATATTCCACATCAGCGACTAGTGGTGGTGGTGGCATTTCATTCTCATATCCTTGACCCGATCTAATGGGTTCAGACATAGTCATTCGGCCTCTTTCACGGCCACACATGTTGCGACCACGTCCCCTAGAATTCATACTTCCGCTTTGCATTTATCTGATTAAAGAGTTTTATGAATTAGTTTGGTTCCACTGATTTATCACGAACAGTTTTATGTTTAATAGTTCTAGAAAGTAGTTCTTTCATTTCATACACATACAGTCTCACATCATTCATTTAGTCACACACATGAACTTGCGTCCATTACAGAGAAATGTTGTAGTTGTCGTTGTTTGTTGTTTTCCACTACCCAAGGGTATTTCCATAATTTTATCCTACATGGGTATTTTGGTAATTTTTCAAATTAGGGTATTTGAAAATGTTGCAAAATAGAGTTTGTTGATATTTTACAAAAATTAAAATCCTTGCTGGAAAAATTTTAAGGGTGAAATGATAATTTTATACACTAGGGGTATTTTTATAATTTTACAAGCCAGGGCCATTTCGGTAATTTTTCACAAAATATGGTTCATGGTGACTTTTCAAAATGAGGGTATTTTTAAAGATTTCTAATTTGAGGGTACTTCAGTAATTTTCCTTACTAAGGATATTTTGGTCATTTGTACAGGTTAGGGGTAATTTGGTCATTTTGCAAATTAGGGGTAATTTCGTAAATTTTCCAAATCAGGGTGTCTTATAATAAAGTAGGGTGTTTTGATATTTGTAAGGTAAGAGAATCTTGGTAAAAATAGTGGTAGTATGGAAATTTTATAAACCAAGGGCATTTTAGTAATTTTTTCGACCAAGGGTATTTGAGTAAATCGAGATTATTTTAGAAAAATTTTTCAAAATAGTTTTCCTATACATCAGAGGGGTAATTTGGTGATATTAAAACTAGGATTTTTGTGGAAATATGGCTAGTCCCCTTCGGGTTTTAATTATTGGCTTTAGCTTGTGGCTGAGTCCTCTTGGTTAGGGTGAACCATTACTACGCACCAGGTAGGATTCAAGTGGGTAGGAGGTGAGTCACTAGGACTGCTTAAATACCAAGCTCCCACTAAAACCAATCCTAGACATGTGCTGGCAACCACCACACCCTAACTTGGCGACTTAGACACAGGTTTGTTTAATTGTGCATTAAAGTTTTATGTAATTGTTGGGGTAAACTAGTCCTATAGTTCAAGTACTTATCATGCTAAGCTATGTTCCATTTTTACCCCTCTACAAACCATACAATAATTCACACAACGGATAGGGTACTTACCTGGTGGACTTCGGGTTGGAGACTCAGGTGCCATGCCAGAAACCCTGCTCACTTCTTAGAAAAATCCAATTTCAAAAGATAGAAAATGTTTTGGGCCCTAAAAGCCCTCAAGGTCGAGTTTTGAATCGGGCTCTGATACCAAAATGAAACACCCCAAACTCGGTCCATAAGCCTTGACCGGATCTGGCATGCTTCTAGGAAAAACTAGTCGATTCTTATTTGAAACTTTGCTAAAATTTTGCGTGTTTTTGAAAACAGTTGATTTGGGTTGGGCTCGAATTTTAAAACCCGTGTTGATTATGTGTCAAAACGTTTAATATTTATACTTAAGAAAAATGGACTTTAACTTTGAATTATTAAAATCGAGTCATACTTAGATAATTAAATATGCATGCATAACAGTTCAAACCAAGGCCTTATTACATCAAATCAAAACCCAAATTAAATCCAAAATACTTAAAATATAACAAGTCCAAAATAAAATAAAATCTTGAACTGAGCATGGCCACCACTAAGCTTCTGTAGACTCGGTCCTTTAATGAGCGTCACCTGAAAAGTAATCCCTCAACGGGGTGAGGCAAACAGACTCAATGTATACAGCCAACATAAGTCTCAATTAATTCAGGCATATCAATTCATACATAATAGCACATATACTTAATGATGCAAACCCGTACCCAAGCCTAAGTATCCATCCGCTACACATCACCCGTACCAATCATCACACCGTGGGAACTACTAAGTCAACCCTCCATCCGCTACACACCATCGAAGGCGATCATCGCAATGGCGTGCTTATCGCCCTTATAAAATTCGTGGCATAACCACCAGATAATTATTTTGTGACATAAGTCACCACATTCATATATTGTGACATAAGTTACCATATTCGGATATTGTGACATAAGTCACCACATTCAGATATTGGGGTATTAAACCACCAATTCACTTCCCCTTTACATATCACCCATATGCCCCATGTTAAACATATCATGCAATAACATGCTTTATTTCACATTCTTATCATTATTAACATATGTGCCATAATAGATCATAACCTACTCATAGTAGGAGTGGGTAAACATACCTGAGTATTTTGTTCATACCATTGCATGGTACTTTTAGCCACTTCACACATATTTTATTAACACATATATTAACGCATAACCATAAATTAATTGAAGCTTAGTGTGGGGTACACACCGATTTATTAGCGCTTTATTGAAATCCTGAAAACACGATCTAATACTTTTAGACCCTTAATCCCTATATTCAGCCAACCTTAAACACTTTAGCATAAAGCCATTCAGCTAATTAATTAAATCCCGAAGGACTAACGAAACCAAAATCTTACCTTATTGTCGATTTCACTACTAACAAATCCCAGAAAATTGTAGTCTTTCTTTCCTTGCAATTGGCTAACACTAAGTCACTTGATTTCATAAGTTTCTGCTTTTTGAATAAACATGAAATAGATCTAAAACATTAACTATTACCTTGGCCGATTATTATGTCCACTTACCTTGTAGATTTAAATTCCGGAAACCTCAGCTTACTTCTGTCGACTTTCTCCTAAAAGCCAAAGTCACCTCAATTTTACCTACATTCAGCCATCCTCCACTTATTCAACAAACTGAAAATCACAATTAACTTAGCCCATATGGCATTCGTCCAAAAAGAAAAGAACAGAAAAGGGCCATTCGGCCACCTGCCATCAACCACTCACCTTCGGCTTTTCCAAAATCGACACTTCTGGCTATTATAAAATAGGATTCGGCTTCTAGAGATAAAGAGGAGAAATTGATAGGCATAAACAATTGATTCGGGTTAGATCTTGATGAAAAGAAAGGAAGAAATCGCAAAGGAAAGAAATCCCGAAACTTACCGAATCACTAAGGAACATGCGGCCTATGGTGCACCTTCAGGAAACTAAACCCCCTTGTAGATTCGGCTTTGAGGCTTAGAGAATAGTCGGCTATGAGTCACTTGTGTATTCAGCTTCAATAAGAGTGAAAATAGAGGGATATGAGGCTTAGAGAGATTCGACTATGGTGGTTTTTTGAGAAAAGAATATCCGGTTTTGGTCAAATGAAGAGGAAAGGAAGAAGAAAGCGAGAGAGCTAATTGAATCTCCTAAGAATTTTGGCACAAATAAGTTGAGTGAAGAGAGAACTAAGTTTGACACGCTACTAGAGAAAGAAAGAAGAACCAAAAGAACCTCTAAACCTCCCTTTAGCAATTCAATTAAGATTGAAATTGGTCACCAAGGAATCCCTTGGCCTACCAACACTATCCTCCTCTCCAATTCCACCTTTTTTCTTATCACTTTATTTAAGATTAATAATAAAATCAATCCATCATTTATCCCTCATCTTGGCTGAATTTTAAAAGGAAATTTAACTTAATCTACACACCTCCACTCGAAGGCCCCATTGCTTTAACACCTCTTCCCTAGCAACAAAATTAAACTCTTTATTTGCTTCCCTTGCAGCTCGAACCTTGGCCCATTTGCACCTTGCTGGCGTCACTTATAGAGGCTTTAAGTGGTGCCTCCAAGCCACTTAACCAAGCCCATTTGTGTGTCATAACTCCTCTACACTTCCTCTTAAGGCCACCCTGCTTAGCTTCCTCTTTTAGATTTAGAATCTAATAATTTCTAATGCATTCACCTACGCACTAAGATTCACAAAATTCATAGAACACATTCAGAATGTTCATAAGCATGCTATTTCACACAATTTAGTAATAATGCATAAGCCATAGTCCGGGATATTACAAACGAGATTATAATTGATTAAGGTAAGGAAGATCTTTCATAGTCCATTTGATATCTCCATTTGGTTATTGAGTTAATCGGATTGAAGGTTGGCTAATTGATATTGTTGGTAGGATCGATTCTTGGTGCATCGAGGGAGATCATAGTCGTGGTAAGTGGAGTTAGCCTAATAAAGTGTTTCTAGTTACAATTATCGAAGTTGAGACTAACCTTCTATCAACTATCAATATAGGTGTTGAAATCGGTAGAAAGCACAACTCGTAATCAAGGTGTGTAATCACGTACCCTTCCGAATATATGTTTGAAATGGTGAGTAAGCCTCACATCTCTTTGAAAATTTGCATGAAATATTCTGTGATTCGGTATAAATACCAAAAAAAACTGATAACCGACATCCGTGATCACTCGAACGTGCATGTGCTCGTACTGGTAATTACGTTTTGTAATAAAATAGTTTCGATCAGAAACAGTAATGTGTATTTGAAAAATCATGAAAAATTGGATAAAAAGGAATTACAAAGTGAGTAAGATTTCAGATTAAATCTTACTGTGTCTAATTTAATATGGAAGAAACAGAGAAGGAAAAGGAATATTATATTCTGAGATATGTTAATTTTAGTGAGACTGGTTCTGAATGACTTTAGGGTATTCTGTTCTATCTTGGAAAAATCGTATAAAATTGTAAAAAGTGAATTATGGGACATAATTTATATATATGGGTTCCTTAGTTAGCCTATTATTGATAGATACAAGTGGGAGCAGTATATGAAAATGGTATAGTGAGATATTTGGATTTTGGGTAAGAGAGGTCAGAATCGTTGGACAGTGAAACAAGGAAAACTTTAAGGAATAAACTGTACTAAATGGTTAAGGAAAAAATTCTAGAAAAATTGTAGTAAGAAGAAATATGAGTCTAGTTTCAAGGAAAATTTACGGATTTAGATTTCGAGATTCCTAACATAAGTTATAGTCAATTTAGTCAGTACGACGCAGATGGACAGTTTCAAACTTTTATGCCCCAAATTAGTCGTTGAGCCTAGGTTACGAAATTACCATAATACCCTTAGAGGGTAAATTATCAAAATACCCCTAGGTTGCGAGATTACTGAATTACCTTCGATGGGTAAAATTACAAAAATGCCCTTATAGGCCAAATTACTAAAGTGCCCTTATGGGCCAAATTACGGAATTGCCCTCAATGGACTAAATCGATAAAAGTGATATATGGGCCAATTATGATATTTGTTATATGGGCCAAATGTGATATTTGACATATGGGCCAAATGTGATTTTTGATATATGGGCCAAATGTGATATTTGCTATATGGGCCAAATGTGATATTTGCTATATGGGCCAAAATGTGATATGATTGTTTAAATTTTTATAATGGGCCGTATGTTTGTAATAATTATATGAATGAAATATTGTAAATAAATATGCATACATGATTTGCATGGGTTGGGATATTTAACGAAGAGAAGTTCTGGTAGCTTTGCTACAAAATTCTTATGGCTATATGCCCAGTTTGATATATGGCTTAATGCCCAATTTTGGCGTGTTGGCGGGGTGGGTGACTAAAGCTCCCCACAGGTGTGTTGGTTGGTACGGGTGGTGTGTAGCAGATGGAAAACTAGGTTTGGTTGGGAAATCGTATTTCATACACATGTTATATTTGATACATTATTGTTATTGTAAAGGGGCTTAGGCCCAAAATATTGCTATGTGTGTTCCGACCTAGTGGATGATGGTAAGGGGATTTCACACTGAATTCTTGTAACTCACCCCCTCCTCTTAACCCCTGTAGGTAATGCTCAGTGATGAGGACTTGGAGCCATGGATGACTCGGTGGGGGCCATGCTTCGGAAATAACATTTTCGAATATGAGTAGACTACCTTTCTATTTTATTTAATTACTTTTATTGTTTCGGGTTTTAAAGTAGTAATAAGGCCTCTGGACTATTTTTATTTTGCTTTATGTTTGGGATGTTTTTATTATTCTTCTTAAATTGTTTAAAAAGAATTTTCTAAAAATATAAATAATGGTTTTCAAAATTGATTAATAAATGGATTTTATAGCAAACATTTACAAATAATTTAACTCGGATTCTCTTTCAAAATTTCAACGTCATTTTCAAAAGTCTTGATTTTAAAGTCCACCACTTCAATTTTCGACTCATCAATCAACCTCTCAAAAATATTGTATTTTATCTATGTTTCCGTAATGTTTTCAAAATGCTTCTACAACTCTACTTCCAAACGTCATATTTTCGTAAATTGTTATTTCAAATATGTTTTCGCAACCAAAAAGGTTTTTAAAGATAATTACATTTTCAAGTAGATAACAATTGCTTAAGTGTTTTGGGTTTTAACAAAGAGGCTGTAATTCTCAAACAAGTTTTTAATAATTGCAGAGATGGTTAAAAAAAAACCACTTTCATGTGACACACCAGATTTGGGCCTAACTTCTAGGCCGGGTTTGGGGTGTTACAAAGGGTTTTCCTAAAATTAAAGGGATCGTGTTGTCCTCATCCATGTCTAAAACGACAAAGTCTACTGGGAATACAAATTTATCAATTTTGATTAGAACATTTTCTATTATACCCCTAGGAATTCTTATAGTTTTATCAGTTAATTGAATGCTCATCCTAGTTTGTCTGGGTTTCCATAGAACTAGTTGTTTAAACATTTTGTAAGGCATAACATTGATGCTTGCCCCTAAATCCACTAACACATTATCAATAGATAAACTACCAATTAAACATGGAATTGTAAAACTCCTAGATCTTTTAATTTACGTGGCGCTTTATTTTGTAGAATTGCTGAGCACATTGCATTTAGCTCCACGTGGTGCTCTTCGTCTAATTTGCGTTTGTTGGTCAAGAGCTGTCTTAAAAATTTTCTTACGTTTGGCATCTGAAAAAGAGCTTCAAGGAGAGGAAAGTTAATATGTACTTTCTTTAAGAGTTTAAGAAACTTATCGAACTGTTCCTCTAAATCGTCTCTTTTCATTGCTTCAGGATAAGGTATGCGAGGTTGGTAGTCCTTGATTATCGGTTTCGGCTTTTCTTGTGTTACCTCTACCTTACCTTCGTCTACCTTGTTTTCTTGTATTGAGTTTGGTTCATCTAACCCCTACTTGTCTTGGTGAGATGGCTTGAATTTGCTCCTTTGGGTTAACCTCGGTGTTACTTGGTAGACGTCCTAGCGGTCGTATTAGCTTTGCGAGATGTCCCACTGACCTAGTAAGTTCTCCAAATTGATTCTCGATCCCTTTGATCGATTTTTGTTGTTCATCAAGTGCTACTTCAGTCTTTTGGAGACGAGAATATGTGGCTGCCATGAAATTCGTCAGCATCTCTTTAAGATTCGGCTCCTCTTCTTGTTGGTAAGGTGGTTGTTGAAAATCTGGAGGAAGCTCCGATCTTTGGCTATTTTGATAATCCCACGAGAAATTGGGATGGTACTTCCAACCTGCATTATAAGTTTCACTATAAAAATTATTTTGATATCTAGAATAGTTACCTGTATAGTGAGCTTGCTCATTTTCCATGCCATATCCGTAGGGTGGGTACTAAGGATTCGCCACGCCTCCTAGATTCAAATCATATTGTATTTTGGATGTACCTGCGAGAGACCATTCAAACCATCCATCTTTTTATTCATCAACTCTAACTGATTAGAAAACCTGGTGACCACGCCGAGGTTGAAAACACTGGTTGCTTTAGTAGGAATTGTCCCCATACCTTGCCACTGATAATTATTCAGTGACATCTTATCCATAGACTAAAATTTTCTGCTCAAAGCAAAATAGAGGAAAAAATTAGCAAATTAAAAAAATAAAAGTAAAAATAAAAATAATAATAGTAATAATAATAAATTGTAATAAAAAAATTTGGCTAAAGTAATAGAAATAGAGCTTTCTTAATATTTTAGAGTTCCCCGCAACGGTGCCAAAAACTTGATCGTGCCAAATAGTCGAGCTTTAATATTTATAAAAAGAATCATCGAACCTGTAGACTAACTATGACAACGATAGAGGCAAGTGCACCTATCGAATAGTAGTATAGTTTAGGCAAGAATATCTTATCGAACCTAAGGGAACCTAAAAGTACTACTACTCACTTTCTTTCTATTATTTAGCCTGAAATATGGAGTGATTGATTTATGAAACTAATGAAAAACTAAACTAATGAATTGGAGAAAGACTTTAGGAAAACTCAGTTGATGAAGACGATACCCTCAGGAAGATTCCACCTATGACTTCACTTATTATTTAACCTTTAATTCATATAATTTCTTTACTTAGATTGATCCGTGAGACTCCCTAACCTATATTAAACCCTCTCTCGAGGCGAATAACGTCTAACCTTAGGTTAATTAGTGGAACTCTCGTTCTCTTATAATAAACCCCTAAGGAAGCAATAAATCGATCAATGGATTCCCATATTATGTTTCACCCTAATCCTATAAAATCTTGTAACCCTATCTCTAGGCGCCCGATCAACTCCGCTCAATTATGCTAGATCTACTCTTAGGCAGGGTCTATTCCTCCTCCACCTAAGCACATCAGATTAAATTAAGTAACATAATTAAGAGCAAACTAAGTACTTATCATATAATTTAGAAATCAAATAACAAAATCCATCACAGGTTTCATCCCCTTCAGGTATCTGAAGGGTTTAGTTCATAACTAAATAAGAAAATATCTCAAGAGAAAGGATAAAACAAAACATAAGAAATCCCTAAAACCCCCTGAAGGAATTGAAGAGGAGATCCTCTGTATTGAGTAAAACTCCAGCTTCTTGAGATGGATCAACTGGCTATCTTCGAGTAATTCCCTAAATAAAAGCCCTGGTAGAAAACTCTACCTCTTGTTTTGGTTTCTACCGAACTCCCTATTTAGTTGCTACCTTGGGTGTTTATATAGGCTTTGAGATGCTTTACTTGGCTCCTAAGTATCCTAATTCAAGTAGAATTCCTCCTACGATGTTTAAGTGGACTTAAGAGTATGTTTCTTTAGCTTCAAGCATCCAATTCCGAGTGAAATAACTCATTCTCGCGGCAGGGGCACGACCATGGCACACATCCGTGTGATTTGGGGTTGGGTCGTGCCTTGATTCTGTCATTTTGGGCACGGCCGTGGCACGACTATGTAAGTCAGGATTCAGGCCGTACTTCAGGTCTGTCGGTTAGGACACGGCCATGTAGATCGCTTGAAACGCCTGTGTGGTAATGAGATGATGTGCGGCCGTGCAACTCATGAGTTAATCCGTGCTCTAGGTAGTCAGCGAGACACGGCCATGCAGGCTTTGTGCCAGGCCGTGTTGGTTTCTTGCTAAAGCCAAATTACTCCATTTTTAAGCCTATTTTGTGTTCTTTTTATCTTCTAGGGCTTTCCTGAGTATATGTAATATCCGAGATTTAGGGGCTATGCATTTTTATTTGAAATATGTGATTGCATGCCTGTGTGTGATTTGAATGTGATTTGGGGGCTTCAAGAACCTTGGGATGTAGGTAGGAGCCTTAGAGGATATTAGATTTTTAAGCCCAAAAAGGGGAACTAAGGGAGCTAGGCCTTAAGGAGATTATTGTGTGGTTTAGAACACGAATAACTCAGTGGTAAGGTGGCAAGGAGGCGCCACTTAGGGCATTGTGAGGTGACGCCACAGGGAGTGAGAAGGGCCTAGGTTCGAGTAGCAAGGAAAGCATTTTGGAGTTTTATTTTTCAGCAAGGAAGGGCAGTGGTGGACGGCACAAGAACTCTGATGGAGGAAGTATAGATTGGGTCTGACAACTTAGAGATTCGGCTAAGGTAGAGTGAAAAGGGGGATTGAGTGGAGAGAAGGAGAGTTGGCCAAATGGAGGGGACTTTGGAGAGGGGCATAATCGGTTCTGTATGGGGGAGCTAAGTGCCAAAATTGCTCAGTCTTTCTACTCATCTCTTGGCTGAAACCCTCGCCCCTTCTCTTCTCTTCTTTTCTTTTTCTTTTTGACTGAAAGCCTAAACCTATTCTCTTAGTCTTGCAAAAACCAAAAACCATACAAGACTTCAACCCTTTTCTCTTATCTCCTTGAGTGTTGGCTGAATCCGTCAGTGTAACAAACTAAATTTGACCCTAATCGGAACGGTGGTTTTGAGACCACGAATCTGAGCATGAGAAATATTTAAATATTATATTTATTGTTTATTATATATGAATTTATGTGTGTGAAAGTTTCGTAGAAAAATTTTATCGTTTAAGTATTGAATTTGATAAAAAGGACTTAATTGCGTAAAAAGTAAAAGTGGCAAACTAAAGTGTAATGTGTTAATTTGAGCATGGCTTCTTAATATGAGGTATTAAAAGGGCAAATATCCCATTTTTAAGTTAGTGGCTGGCCATCATAATGCATGTAATAGTGTTGGTATTTTATATTATATGTTATTACATTTTATGGTAAAATAAACTAGTTAATATATGTTAATAAAACAAAAAAATAAGAAAACCATGCATTATTCATCTCTTTGGCTGAAAAACACAAAAGAAAAAAAGGAGAAAGCTTGGCACATTCGGCTTTGAGTTTTGCTTGATTTAGGTATGTAAATTTGTTCGGTTTTTAATAATTTTTACGTTTTTGAGATCGTTGCTTCGAACCGTAGCCGACCCATGTTGTAATTTTTGAATCTAAGCATGCTTGATGTTCGGCTATTGATAGGTTTATATAGTTTTTGATGTTTGATGATGTTAGATAAAAGATAAGTTAAAAATTAGTATATTATGTATTGGAAGTTTTGAAGAATTTTTGTTTTTAGGGCCAAATTGTAAAAATAAAAATTTGAGAGGGCTTAAATGCAAAATAAATGAAAGAAATGGACTTATATGGTCCTTATACATATTCGGACCTTGAGTGTTATATTGAAATAATGTATATTTTGTGTTTTGTGAAATTAGGACTAGATTGTAAAAATTTGAAATAGTAGGGGTAAAATGGTAAATTGCCTATTTATGTGCTTAGGGACTAAATTGAGATGAAATGTACTTGAATGAGCTAAATTTTAAAGTGTTTTAGATCAAGAACAAAGAAAACAGATTTAGATCGGGGAAAGACGAAGGTTCTCGAATAAGCCGATTTGCACTGTCTATCGACAACCGAGGTAAGTCCTTAGTCAGTAACATATCAAAGAATTAATTATGAAGATATTAAATGATAAAGTTTGATAAATTTGAGTACATACTTATGTCTTAGCGAATGTATATAAGTGAATTAGATTGATGGCATACTTTGATAATGTGATATGAATAAGCTTAGTTGAATAGTATATGTAATGTAATTATGAAATATGTGTGGATTGATTGACCATATTTATATGTTTCGGGCTAAATGCCTAGCGTGCCTCGTGTGGTGATATGTTTCGGCTAAATGCCTAGCGGCCTCGTCTATGGTGATTTATTTTATGCCGGATTTATTTCGCTTTAATGCCTAGCGAGCTTTATGCTTGATTTATTTCGCTTTAATGCCTAGTAGGCTTCGTGTTTGTTTAAATCTAGGACCTTTGGTCTAAAGGGTTTTATACCGTTGATTGTTAATCTGAGCTTATGCTTATGAATGAAATGATCTAGTTAAAGGCTCAGGTAAGCAAGTAAGGTATGTTATGTTTAATGTCACTTGAGTTGAGTTAATACTATGAGAACAGTGTTATGTACATTTGAGATTACGATTGATGTGCATGAGTATTAAATGATTGAATTTGAGCTTGATTGTACTATTATGGAGATTCGGTTTTCAAATAGAAATGCTAAGAGTGAAAGAAATTTTAGTACGATAACATGGTTGATATGAATGTTGTACTTATACGATTTGGAGCATGTGATTCTTGTAATATACTTACTTTGTGCTTCGAAGAGATACAAGTTTATGGAAATGAAGTACAATTACTTTGGTTTATGAACTATTAGTATTCGGCCCTGTAGAAATCAATATATTTAAATGTATATGGGCAATGTCATAAGTTGAATGATTTAAATGTTTAAGTGTTTGTATGTTATATTATCAAGAGCTTAGGACTTACTAAGTTAGTAAACTTATTTGTGTGAAATGTTCTCCTCTGCTTTATATATTAGGTTCAGGGCTACAAGCTCAACGGGACCGTCCAAGAAAGTCGACCACACTATCAATCTAATTTGGTACTCTTTCATTTTGGTCTTGGATAGAGGCATGTATAGGAAAGACTTTGACTTTATTTTGATGAAAACTTTTTGTTCATGTATATAATAGCCATGCGAATATCGCTATTTCTTTTGTTAAACTTTACTTATGAGTTAGGTATAATGGCATGTCTAATTGTTAATGTTTAAGTCTAATAGTTATGTTCGGTAATGATACTGGGTATGTTAATGCTATTATTTTGCATGGTTGTGAAGGTTCTAGCAAGTATATGTATAAGGCCATTGTATATGTATATAATAGGTATGGTTTGGTTTGTGGTTCATGGCATTTTGAGTCTAAATAATGCTTTGATGGTGCATATTCGATTAAATTATATATATATTCAAGTTGTATAATATTTCATTTTTTTATATGTACAACCGTTTGATGTATATGCATTTATATATATATATATATGCATGTTTTACAATGGTGAATTACTAGCATATTTAATTATATGGATTCTGTATAATGGTAAGTAATAAGGCATTACATGACATATTTGTGTATGATTTGTATCGAAAATGATATATGTTAAATAGGAATTGCAGCCATTACATGTGTATGGAATGTATCGAAATTTCGTTTGATCAAAGTGTAAATAACCATTTAGTTTTACTTGGTGTTTAAGTGATCAGAGAGTAAATAGTATTTTGATACATGATTTAGTAACGTGGTAAAGTTATGCATAATGTATATATATATTAGGCCATATTGAACATAGGATATGTTTAGCCATAACGTATTAATAATAAGGTTGCATGTGCATTTGGTCAATGAGTAGGTATGTTTTGGCTGACTATATATATATGTTGTGCGAGTACTTATATATACATACAAATTTGTTTGTTTTTGGATAGTTGGTAGTAGATGAGTAAAATATGGTTATAAAAGAAATTTTTATGGTATTACATTTGCTAGCCAAATTGAATATGGAACATATGGATAAGAGTACGCATGTACTTGAATAGTTAATTCAAAAAGGAAAACAAAAAAAAAGAAGAAAAAGTTATATACATATATATATACATGCATTTATGGATAAGTTCTATGTGAATATGTGATTGTATGAAAGCTGTATTTTCTTTTAAAAAAATGCCTCGTAACCCTAATTCAGCGACGGATATGGGTTAGGGGTGTTACATTTTATTGGTATCAGAGCTTACGGTTTAGTCGATTCTAGGACTACCGTAGTATGTAAGAGTCTAGCTATACATGCCTTTGAATTGTATATATGATAGTGTGGTGACTTCTGACAATTTCAATTGTATTTTATATAGTAAATGGATTCCGATCCTGATAGAGCCGTAGTTGATGATGTGGAGAGTGTCGCACCTAGTCTCGCACATGGATCAGCACCATTAGACTCTCAACCAGTTATGGGTAACCACGAGGGAGAGGCTAAACAAGCCTTCTACCAAATGATGAATGAATGGTTTACCCAGGTTTGTTGAGAATAATCCGTTGTACAACAACCTCCACCCCGAATAATCCAACTCCAAGACCTTCAAGACTTCGATGATAGATCCAATGAGATCTAGTGTAACACCCCAAGCCCGATCTATGCATTGAGACTAGATTTGATTTGTTACATGAATCGAGCTATTTTAAATCTTTAATGAGTTGAAAACTACAATATTATTCTGAGGTTTAAAATTTGAAGAGTATTTGAATTTGATAAATATTTGAAAACATTAGTTGAAAATCATTGTATTATCAAAAACCTTTAGGTAGTTTGTTAAAGAGTTAACTATAATAAAATATTTATAAAAGAATTCCATATACTTGAAAACTCAAATTTATTTTAATAAAACATCATAAAATCATAGCCCATAATTAAAAAGTCCAAAGTATAGTTTAAATCCCAAACACACATAAAATTCACAAGTTATTTATATAGAGGCCCTTATTACAATAATCCATAATAGTAAAAATACTTTTTAAAGTTCGAGTTTAAATAACCCTCTTTTGCAGTATGGCCTCCACGAAGTCATCCTCGGCCCAAGTCCACATCAATTTCCATTACCTGAGATGGAAAAATTAAAGGGGTGAGTTACTTAGAACTCAGTGTGCAACTCACTTACCACCATTTTTTTTTGGGCAGTTCATCAAGATATTATACTGGGCTTGAGCCCAATTCGAAATTCAACATTATATCATAAATTAAAATAATTAATAATGCATGTAAAATGTATTTCCATCCCAAACCTAATATCCATCTCGCTAACACCCCTGTACCATCCATCACACCTGGGGATCAAGTCAACCCACCCCGCCAACACACCAATCGTAGGCATCAAGCCTTTTTATAATTGTGGCAAAGCCACCAACAAGAGGCACTAAGCCATTATTGTGGCAGAGCCACCAAACTAGAGCAATAAGCCATTATTGTGGCGAGCCACCGAACTAGATTTTGGCAGCGGCCATTCTTCTCTTCATATAACCCCCCATGCCATTATCGTGTATAAAATATAAAATTTTTAGTAATGCATAACATGGTGGGTTTAACGATAAACATTTCATTTGGCCCATAAACATAATATAGCAATTTGTCTATTTAACAGTTTAGTAGGCTTTGGCCCATTTACCGAACTAGAGTGTTTTGGCCCAATTTATCGAACTAGAGTATTTTGGCCCAATTTATCGAACTAGAGTATTTTGGCCCAATTTATCGAACTAAGTATTTTGGCCCAATTTATCGAACTAGAGTATTTTGGCCCAATTTATCGAACTAGAGTATTTTATGCCCATTTTCACGAAACATCAATTTACATAATAACGAATAATTTCTCGAGGGTGTTTTAGTAATTTTCACGATTTAGTCATTTTTACGTATTTTAGTCAAAATATCAATTTTACATTTTACCGATCTAGTCGTTTTACGATTTACTTCCATACCGAATTGACATCCAGCAGAAAATAATGAGTGTGAAGTTACACACCTCGTTACCGATAGTACTAATCCTTCTAGCTCCTCGGCACCTAAAACATATTTTGATCCGTTAGACAACTATTTTGTAAAAATATTCTTAATCGATACGGATCCAAAATCTTACCCTCTTGATTTTGAATCACTTGATTTTCGGCTTCTCCTCGTTCTTGGTTAGTTAGTGAGAATCCACCAGCGATAATGGCTCGGGAGTTCGTACCACTTTGAATAATGGACTTCCTTGGAAGATGGCCCATAACCGGTGGAAAATCTGGATATGTCGAAACGCTCTTCGTTTGAATGGGGATTTACGGATTCGCCCTCTTAACGTGACTAACCACCGCCCTTTTCTTCCCTATTTTGAAAGTCTTCAAAATCCAAAGGGATATTAGTTAGATCTAAATAATATCAAAGCAGACTAAGGGCTTTTAAAAAAATGTGATTTCCTTACCACAATAAAGCGTTTCCAACGTTTCTACAATTCTCCGATCACTTGAGTTACGATCTCGTTATTGCACTAAATAATAACGAAAGAAATGTTATTAGAATGAGCGTTATATCGATCCAAAAGGCCCTCATAAAACCAATGATATTCGGCCATGACACTAATAATAAATCGAAAATGGAAAAGAACCCTTACCTATTTTCCACGATTGAAAGGAAAGGATTGAGAATGTTGTTTAATTGATGAAAGATTGACTATGTATGATCAAGGAAGAGAAAATAAATTTGGCTTATAGGCACCTTAGCATTCGGCCATGAGAGTGTAGATGGAAGAATTTCGATTGAAAGAAATAAAATAAAAGAAAAGATGGTGATGATGTTGCTTTGATTTCAAAGAGAATAGAAGAAAAAGAAAAGAAAAAGCGGGCTTTAAGAGAGGTGTATATTAAGCAATGGCAAAAGAAAAGAAAAAGATTGGCTTTTGGTATAGGTGATTTTCGGCACTCAAAGAAAAAGCACAAACAAGTACTAAAGCAATAAACAAAAATGACCAAATGGTCAAAACAATCAAGGCCTACCAATGCACAATTCGGCGAAGGGAGAGATAGGTTGAGAGAATTTGCAAAATTATGCACAAAACTAAAAAAAATGACCAAAACAAAAGACTAAAATTCCTAGCCAAACTATCACCAAAAATTCGGCTCCCCCCTAGCCATATTACCGTCCATATGCATGGTCCATTGGCCAAGATATTGTTTCCAAAATTCTTCCTTGATTTGTGCCTTATGTCCCCCCTATCCTTCTTTAAGTTTTGATTCCATGCCATAAGTTAGTTGTTTCCTTAATCCATTGATACACTAACCAAAATAACATGGTCAACACCTTCCATATATGTTCTTGGCGACACTTTTTATCCATGTGCGGAAAATAAAACCAAAAATTCATCTAGGTGCTATACAAGGGATTGAACCTCTTCCTCTTACTATAACCCATGCGCCAACTCCACCTTACCATTTGCTCATCTTATGACACTCTTTAACATTAATTTAACTTTAGTCTTAATGACCTTTGTTTCACTTCAATAAATTCTCAATTAATAAATTTTATTCCTTCTCCAAATCATGCTTTACCCTCTCTAGGACTTCAATAAGCACTAAAATAAAAATAAAAATTTTTCTTTAAAAACTAAACACCAATTTATGCAATTTAAATACTCAGATTTTTAGGGTGTTACAACTCTACCCTCCTTAAAGAAAATTTAGTCCTCGAAATTTACAGTTGAAAAAGGTGAGGGTATTGTTGCGAATTGCATCCTCTGGCTCCCATAGCTTCTTCCACTCGTGGTTCGCCATAGAACTTTGACCAGCAGCACGGTTTTCTTCCTTAGTACCTTGACATCTCGGTCTAGGATTTCCATTGGTTCTTCTTCAAAAGACAAATCTGAATTGACTCCAATTCTTCTCTGGGTATAATGTGCGAAGGATCCGATCTATAACGCCTCAACATGGAAACATGAAAACATTATGAATTTGATCAAACTCGGAGGTAACTCAATCGATATGCCAACACGCTTGACTACGATAAGGTCCAATGTATCTAGGACTCGACTTGCCCTTCCTTCCAAACACGAAGATCTTTTTCCAAGGAGAGACTCTCAAGAAAACTGATCCCCACACTATACTCGATGTCCCTTCACTTCGGATCTGCGTCACGACTTACATCTATCTAAGGCTTCTTTCAACCGTGCTTGAATAACTTTTACCTTATCCTCATCTCGAGATATCATCTCGGGACCTAACATCATCTTTCGTCAACTCGGTCCAACAAATAGGAGAACGACACTTATGACCATACAATGCCTCGTAAGGTGCCATCTGAATGCTAGGCGATAGGTACATTGTTATCTGCGAATTACGCCAATGGTAGATAATCCTCCCAACTACCCACAAGTCGATTACATCTTCTTAACATATCTTCCAATATCTGAATTACTCTCTCGAATGACCATCGGTGAGGATGAAAAGCCGTCTTGAAATTCAACTTTGTCCCCAAGGCTTCATGCGAGCTTTCGAATCGTGATGTAAACCTAGGGTCCCTATCCGATATAATGATACAGTACCCCATGCGACCTCACAATTTCGGATCGTATAGTTTCACCAACCGCAATGAATAATCCGTCTGTTGGCGGGAAATGGCGGTCTTAGTCAACGATCAACAATTACCCAAGCGGAATTTTTCTTAGTAGGGGTTAACGGTAACCCACTAACAAAATCCATAGTTATCCTCTCCCATTTCCAAAGAGGAATCTTTATCGGTTGTAACAACCTGATGGTAATTGATGTTACGCCTTCACTTGTCGACAAGTCAAACATTTGCCCACAATTACGAAATCTCACGCTTCAACCACGCCACCAATGTCATTCACGGAGATCTCGATACATCTTATTTCCTCCGAAATGTATAGCATAAGGGCTACTATCGCCTCCGTAGAATCGGTTGCCTTAGATCTGAGTCCTTAGGCATGCATACTCTTCCTCGAAAGTACAACATCCCTCGTGTTTATTAAAATCTTCAATTTCACCATTTTCAACTTGCGAAGTAAAGGTCCCAACTTCTCATCGATGTCTGTTTTTCCTTGATTTGTTCCACCCACGAGAGGTTTCACACGAAGTTACGCTAACAAGCGCCATCCTCATCTGAGACTCAAATGGGCAAACAAAGCTCTTAATTGAATCACGGTCTTACGACTTAATCGTCGGCTACCACGTTAGCCTTTCGGGATGGTATTCGATTGAGAAATCGTAATCCTTTAACAATTCTACCCATCTTCTTTGTCTCAAATTTAACTCCTACGGGTAAGGAGGTATTTAAGACTTTGTGTTCCGTGTAGATTATAGATTTCTCACCACGAGATAGTGCCTCCAAATCTTTAGAGCAAAGACAACGGCTAACTCCAAATCATGGGTAGGGTAGTTTACTTGTGTGGTCTCAATTGGAGAAGCATAGGCCACCACCTTTTCATTTTGCATCAACAAACAACCCAAACTCATGTGAGGCGCATCACAATAAGCAATGAATTCTTTTCCGACCTCGGTTGAATCGAGCTGGAGCTTAGTCGGGATCTTCTTCAATTTCTCGAAACTCTCTTGCGCTTTTCGGTCCGGATGTGCGGGCTCCCTTACGCAGCAGTTTAGTTAGGGGTGCGACAATCAACGAAAACCCTCTACAAAACATCTATAGCATCTAGCCAAACCCAAGAAACTCCGAATTTTAGCTCACGATGTTGGTGGTTTCCAATCCGAATAGCCTCAATTTTCGAGGATCCACCCTTATTCCTTGGTGATACTACATGACCAAGGAAAGTCACTTCCTTTAGCCAAAATTAGCATTTACTAAATTTGGCATACAATTGCTTATCACGAAGTAGGCAGAATACTATCATAAATCTTGGTCATGTTCCTCCTCATTTACGGAATAAACCAATATGTCATCTATGAACACTACCACAAACCGGTCTAAATATGGTTGAAAGACTCGGTTCATCATGTCCATAAATGCACTGGTGCATTGGTTAGTCCAAGCGGCATCACTACAAACTCATAGTGTCCGTAGCGTGTCCGAAATGTCGTCTTATAAATGTCCGCTTCTTTCACCTTGGTGGTGATAACCCGACCTTAAATCAATTTTGGAAAAGCTGAAGCTCCTTTTAATTGATCAAGCGGTCATCAATTCTCGACAGAGGATACCGATTCTTGATCGTCAATTTATTCAATTATGCGTAGTCGATGCACATACGCATCGATCCATCCTTCTTCTTGACGAACAAAGCTGGTGCTCCCCACGGAGACACACTTGGTCGAATGAATCCCGATCCAACAATTCTTAAATTTAAGCTTTAAGCTCATTAACTCCTTGGTGCCATTCTATAAGGAGCAATGGACACTTTGGGTACATTGCAGAGCAAAAGCTCAATGCCAAATTTACTTCCGATCACGGAGGTATACCGGGAAGTTCTTGGAAATACATCGGAAATTCCTTCACCATCCTTACATCACTCACAGATAATTCTTTGGCATCCAAAGCAGAGATAAAGGCTAGAATGCTCCATATCCTTTCTCGCACCAACTTCTCGCCTTTAGTGCGGATACCACATTTGCCAAATAGTTCCTTCGTTCACTAATCATTATGACTTCCTTATCATCCGAGGTTCTTATCGACATTCGTTTTCGGCACAATCCAATTCGCCCGATGTTTGACCGACCAATCCATGCCGAATGAGATCGAACTCGTAGAAAGGTAGTTCCATCAAGTTTGCTAAGAATACCTCCTCTTGGATTTTCAAGGCACGTCTTTAAATATTTTATTAACAATTACCATTGTCTAAAGGACTAATCAACGCATCTCATTTTCGGTAATTTGATTCTAAATTCGGTTTCGGATATGGCACTAGCTACATATGAATGGGTAGAGCCAATATCTATTAAAGCAATAACGGTACATCAAAAATGAAGAACGTGCAGTTATCACATCCGTGCATTGCCATCCTCGCGGCGTCTAGCGCATAAACCGATCCGGGCTATCTTGCATCCGCATTTCCCTAGGACCATTGCCTCGACCGGTGTACCTTGACCACGACCAGCCCCATTACCACCACGACTGGTCCGGGACCTCTCGGTGGCTGCTGATTACCTCTGGCGATTGTGCATCATTATTACGAACTTCTTGAGTCGTATCCATACGTCGAGGACAATTTTGTATCTTGATGTTCCATTGAACCGCATTTGTAGCATGCGCCGTTTTCCTCAACATTCTCCAAAATGTCTTTTCCCACACTCGATTACAATCTCGACTTTGATTATTTGCTCAGGGTTCTACCTTGAACTGATTCATCATTCGAGGTTTCTTCGGAATCTCTTGGAAGAACGGATCTGTGTCTCTCTCTTGTTTGGATTTTCTCGGTTACGCTTCGAGTTCTTAGCCTCCTCATATTTTGGCCTTCTCTACAAGAGTCGAAAAATTTCTAACTTCTTGTGGAGCAATCGAACCCTCGGCTCATCATTAAGTCCATCCTCGAAAGCGTACACAACATTCGTGATCTGTTGCTACAATTGTTGGGCATAACGGCTCGACGTAAAACTTCGACTTCATATCTTGCCACGATCTTACTTCCTTGGACAAGATTGAAATTCCTTCCTTGACGTCTACATAGCTCGTTCGACGTATTTTCCTTGGAAGGCGACTTTAAAGAATTCCCAATTAATCGGTGTGGCTTGATTGCCTTCTCGAATAGTGAGCCACCAGCGTCGCCTCATCTCTCAATAAGGATACAACTCCTCTCAATTTTGCTCGGTAGTGCATTCCATATCATCCATAATCCGTTCCACGACTTGAGCGATGATTCACCACATTGGAGCTACACGGAGACTCCTCTGAAAACTTCGCATTATTTGCCTTAAGTCGCTCTGAAATTGACCCACGAGTTGTTGGCCCAATTCTAGTTCCAGCGACCCTTTCCAAGACTCATGACATTGCTTGAGTCAATGCATGATCTTCTTCCATGTGATCGCGTGATCCGTTTCACTTTCAATTGGCGCAGTGTGTCCACTTAGGCATATGATTTGGTGCTTGATTGTAGCACCTCGGCCTCTACCACGCCCACGTCTACGCGTCCCACGACCACGTCCTCTAGTGCTCATGATAGCTTGTTCGTTTATCGATTACAAGTTTTATGAATCGAAATTTTGTTTGGTGTTTATTAACGATATTTTATGAGATTTGAGATATGAAGTTGTTTTTCGCAACATATCCTATAGTCTCAATCTCTCGATTTTCACATCTAAAACTAGAATTCTAGAGTGTTCCTATGATCATATCATAGTAATCATTAAGTAGTAAATACTTACTTGACTTGTCATGGGATGCTTGTGGTGCCATCGATTTTGAATGATTTCATAAAGAAATTATTTGAACCCAAACCACGGTAGAGTTTTTGAAGCTGGCTCGATACCATAATGTAACACCCCAAACCGGTCTATGCATTGAGACTAGATTTGGTTTGTTACATGAATCGAGCTATTTTAAATCTTTAATGAGTTGAAAACTACAATATTATTCTGAGGTTTAAAATTTGAAGAGTATTTGAATTTGATAAACATTTGAAAACATTAGTTGAAAATCATTGTATTATCAAAAACCTTTAGGTAGTTTGTTAAAGAGTTAACTATAATAAAATATTTATAAAAGAATTCCATATACTTGAAATCTCAAATTTATTTTAATAAAACATCATAAAATCATAGCCCATAATTAAAAAGTCCAAAGTATAGTTTAAATCCCAAACACACATAAAATTCACAAGTTATTTATATAGAGGCCCTTATTACAATAATCCATAATAGTAAAAAATACTTATTAAAAGTTCAGAGTTTAAATAACCCTCTTTTGCAGTATGGCCTCCACAAAGTCATCCTCGGCCCAAGTCCACATCAATTTCCATTACCTGAGATGGAAAAATTAAAGGGGTGAGTTACTTAGAACTCAGTGTGCAACTCACTTACCACCATTTTTTTTTTGGGCCAGTTCATCAAGATATTATACTGGGCTTGAGCCCAATTACAGAATTCAACATTATATCATAAATTAAAATAATTAATAATGCATGTAAAATGTATTTCCCATCCCAAACCTAATATCCATCCGCTAACACCCCCGTACCATCCATCACACCTGTGGGGATCAAGTCAACCCACCCCACCAACACACCAATCGTAGGCATCAAGCCTTTTTATAATTGTGGCAAAGCCACCGAACTAGAGCAATAAGCCATTATTGTGGCGAGCCACCGAACTAGAGCAATAAGCCATTATTGTGGCGAACCACCGAACTAGATTTTGGCAATGGCCATTCTTCTCTTCATATAACCCACCCCATGCCATTATCGTGTATAAAATATAAAATTTTTAGTAATGCATAACATGGTGGGTTTAACGATAAACATTTCATTTGGCCCATAAACATAATATAGCAATTTGTCTATTTAACGGTTTAGTGGGCTTTGGCCCATTCTACGAACTAGAGTGTTTTGGCCCAATTTATCGAACTAGAGTATTTTGGCCCAATTTATCGAACTAGAGTATTTTGGCCCAATTTATCGAACTAGAGTATTTTGGCCCAATTTATCGAACTAGAGTATTTTGGCCCAATTTATCGAACTAGAGTATTTTATGCCCATTTTCACGAAACATCCAATTTACATAATAACTAATAATTTCTCGAGGCGTTTTAAGTAATTTTCACGATTTAGTCGTTTTTACGTATTTTCATCAAAATATCAATTTTACGTTTTACCGATCTAGTCGTTTTACGATTTACTTCCATACCGAAATTGACATCCAACCGAGAAAATAATGAGTGTGAAGTTACACACCTCGTTACGATAGTACTAATCCTTCTCGCTCCTCGACACCTAAAACATATTTTGATCCGTTAGACAACTATTTTGTAAAAATATTCTTAATCGATACGGATCCAAAATCTTACCCTCTTGATTTTGAATCACTTGATTTTCGGCTTCTCCTCGTTCTTGGTTCGTTAGCGAGAGAATCCACCAACGTATAATGGCTCGGAGTTCGTACCACTTGAATAATGGACTTCCTTGGAAGATGGCCCGTAACCGGTGAAAAATCTCGATTGCCGAAATCGCTCTTCATTTGAATGGGGATTTACGGATCCCCCTCTTAACGTGACTAACCACCGCCTTTTTCTTCCCTATTTTGAAAGTCTTCAAAATCCAAGGGATATTAGTTAGATCTAAATAATATCAAAGCGATACTAAGGGCTTTTAAAAAAATGTGATTTCCTTACCACAATAAAAGCGTTTCCAACGTTTCTACAATTCTCCGATCACTTGAGTTCCGATCTCCGTTATTGCACTAAATAATAACGAAAGAAACGTTATTAGAATGAGCGTTATATCGATCCAAAAGGCCCTCATAAAACCAATGATATTGGCCATGACACTAATAATAAATCAAAATGGAAAAGAACCCTTACCTATTTTCCACGATTGAAAGGAAAGGATTGAGAATGTTGTTTAATTGATGAAAGATTCGCTATGTATGATCAAGGAAAAGAAAATAAATTTGGCTTATAGGCACATTAGCATTCGGCCATGAGAGTGTAGATGGAAAGAATTTCGATTGAAAGAAATAAAATAAAAGAAAAGATGGTGATGATGTTGCTTTGATTTCAAAGAGAATAGAAGAAAAAGAAAAGAAAAAGACGGGCTTTAAGAGAGGTGTATATTAAGCAATGGCAAAAAGAAAAGAAAAAGATTGGCTTTTGGTATAGGTGATTTTCGGCACTCAAAGAAAAAGCACAAACAAGTACTAAAGTAATAAACAAAAATGACCAAATGGTCAAAACAATCAAGGCCTACCAATGCACAATTCGGCCAAGGGAGAGATAGGTTGAGAGAATTTGCAAAATTATGCACAAAACTAAAAATGACCAAAACAAAGACTAAAATTCCTAGCCAAACTATCACCAAAATTCGGCTCCCCTAGCCATATTGCGTCCATATGCATGGTCCATTGGCCAAGATATTGTTTCAAAATTCTTCCTTGATTTGTGCCTTATGTCCCCCTATCCTTCCTTAAGTTTTGATTCCATGCCATAAGTTAGTTGTTTCCTTAATCCATTGATACACTAACCAAAAATAACATAGTCAACACCTTCCATATATGTTCTTGGCGACACTTTCTATCCATGTGCGAAAATTAAAACAAAAATTCATCTAGGTGCTATACAAGGGATTCGAACCTCTTCCTCTTACTATAACCCATGCGCCAACTCCACCTTACCATTTGCTCATCATATGACACTCTTTAACACTTAATTTAACTTAAGTCTTAATGACCTTTGTTTCACTTCAATAAATTCTCAATTCATAAATTTTATTCCTTCTCCAAATCATGCTTTACCCTCTCTAGGACTTCAATAAGCACTAAAATAAAAATAAAAAATTTTTTCTTTAAAAACTAAACACCAATTTATGCAATTTAAATACTCAGATTTTTAGGGTGTTACATCTAGTAGGCCTCCGGTTGATAAAATCAGGAAATTTGGGGCCGAAAAATTCAAGGCTAATGATGATGATGATGCAGAGCGAGCTGAAATGTGGCTTGATAACACTATTCGTGTACTTGATGAGCTATCCTGCACTCAGATTTAATGTTTGAAATGTGCTATATCTTTACTTGGGACCTTTGCCTATCAACGGTGGAATACACTAGTATCGGTGGCTCCAAAAGAAAAAGTGACATGGGATTTCTTCGAATGAATTCCAGAAGAAATATATCGATCAGAGGTTCATTGACCGAAACGAAAAGAATTTCTTGAATGAAACAGGGAAAATGACCGTGGATGAATATGAGCGAAAATTTGTCGATTGAGCCGATATGCTCGGGAGTGTGTATCAAGCTGAAGCCATTATGTGCAAAAGGTTTGAAGATGGTTTGAATGAAGATTTAAAGTTGCTTGTTGGCATTTTGAGATCAAAGAGTTTGTGACACTAGTCGAGCAAGCTTGCAAAGTGAAGAGCTTGGGAAGGAGAAAAGAAAGGTTTGAGATGAAGCTAGAGACACTCGTAAAAGACCGTCGGTAAGAATTTCCATTCCACATCTAAGAAGTTTAGAGATGACTTCAAATGACATAAAGCTACTTGATTCACCTAGACGTGATCGACCTTGATGGGCTCCCGAGCTACCTTGATGGCGGTGTTGATAACATTCCACGAATCGAGTTGAATGCAAACATTGTGGAAAATGGCATTCAGGAGTTGTAGAGTTCGTGATCGGTCCCGCTTTAAATGTGGATCCTCGGACCATTTTATTCGAGAGTGCCGATGTTAGGTTGAGCAAAATACGGCACGAGAACTCTAGACCGAAGCGATTGCATCGGCCGCAGGCGGACCACCGGGCATTACGGCAATGTAGGTGGTAGTCGAGAGGGACGAAGAACACTGACGATTCGATCGAGGCTAGAGCTCCAGCTAGAGCTTATGTTACTCGAGCTAGGGAGGATCTTGCTTCTCCGGATGTCATTACCGGTACTTTCACCCTTTATGATACTCACCGTGATTGCATTGATTGATCTGGTTCGACCCATTCATATGTATGTGAAACTACGGTATTCGATGAAGACTCGCCATTGAGTCTCGAGTTTGTAATTCACGTATCCACCCTTTGGGTAGATGTGTATTTGTTAATAAAGTGTGTAAAAGTTGCCCATTGATGATTCGAGATTTTTGCTTCCCGTCGATTTAATCTTTGTTGCCTTTCGATGAGTTTGATATAATTTTGGGAATGGATTGGTTAACCGCGCATGATGCACGGTGGTGAATTGCAAAAGAAAGCTTATTGATTTAAGACACGAGCGATGAAATCATTAGAATTGAATCCGATGATTTAGGTGGGTTTCCTCTGATTATATCCTCGATGTTAGCCCAGAAGTATGTAGGAAAAGGGTGCAAAGCTTATTTGGCTTATGTACTGGATAATAAATTGTCTGAGAAACAGATTGAATCTGTACCAATTGTATGTGAATACTCAGATGTGTTTCCTGAAGAACTATCGGGTTTACCCCCAGTACGAGAGATTGAGTTTGGCATTGAATTAGCACCGGGAATGAATCCAATCTCAATAGCACCATATCAGATGGCACCTACTGAGCTAAAAGAGTTGAAAGCACAGTTGCAAGTGTTAACAGATAGGGGCTTTGCACGACCAAGTTTCTCTCCTTGGGGTGCACCAGTTCTTTTTGTGAGAAAGAAAGATGAAATGATGCGAATGTGTATTGATTATCGACAACTGGATAAGGTAACTATAAAGAATAAGTACCTGTTACCTCGAATTGATGATTTGTTTGATCAATTGAAAGGGGCTTCAGTATTTTCGAAGATAGATTTGAGATCGGGTTATTATCAGTTGCGAGTCAGAGATACAGATGTGTCAAAGACTGCATTCCGAACTAGGTACGGACATTTTGAGTTTTTGGTTATGCCTTTTAGGCTTACTAATGCACCTGTTATTTTTATGGATTTGATGAATCGGGTTTTTAGATAGTTTTTGGATTGATTTGTGGTAGTGTTTATTGATGATATATTGGTCTACTCCAAAGATGAAATCGAGCATGCTGAGCATTTGAGGTTAGTGCTACAAACTTTGCAAAATTAGCAGTTGTATGCGAAGTTTAGTAAGTGTGAGTTCTGGATGAAAGAGGTCAGCTTTTTGGGACATGTTATTTCAGCATCAGGCATTCGAGTTGATCTGAACAAAATCTCGGCTATACTTGATTGGAAGCCACCGAAAAATGTTTTCGAGGTTCAAAGCTTTTTGGGACTTGCGGGTTACTATCGACGATTTGTGAAGGGTTTTTCTATGATGGCTACCCCGTTGACAAAGTTATTACAGAAAGATGTCAGGTTTGAGTGGTCAGAAAAGTGTCAGAAAAGTTTTGATCAGCTGAAAACCCTTTTGACAGAAGCTCCAGTGTTAACTCAGCCTGAATCGGGTAAAGAATTTGTTGTTTATTCTGATGCTTCTTTAAATGGTTTGGGCTGCGTTTTGATGCAGGAAGGCAAAGTTGTAGCCTACGATTTAAGACAATTGAAGCCGCATGAAAGAAATTACCCGACGCATGACTTAGAACTTGCAGCCATTGTTTTCGCATTGAAAAGTTGGCATCACTATTTATTTGGCGAGAAATGTCACATTTATTCAGATCATAAAAGTCTAAAGTATTTAATGACTCAGAAAGATCTAAATTTAAGACAACGCAGATGGTTAGAATTGTTGAAAGACTATGAATTGGTGATTGACTACCATCCGGGAAAAGCTAACGTTGTTGTAGATGCGTTAAGTCGAAAATCATTGTTTGCTCTTCGTGCAATGAACGCGCAGATAGCTATGTCTGGTGATGGTTTGATCATAGCCGAGTTAAAAGCAAGACCGATGTTTATTCAGCAAATTTGTGATGCACAGAAAGTTGACAAGGATTTGATTGCTAGTCGAATTCAGTGTGAAAAAGGTGCAGAATCAGATTTTCAGATTGATGCAAATGACTGTTTAAATTTTAAAAGCCGAATATGTGTTTCGAAGAACTCAGATTTGATACCGATAATTCTGAGTGAGGCCCATAGTGGTCGATTATCAATACATCCGGGTAGCGCAAAGATGTATAATGATATGAAACAGTTCTATTGGTGGCCGGGCATGAAACGGGATATATCTGAATTTGTTTGAAATGCTTAATTTGTCGACAAGTAAAATTTGGACATCAAGTGCCATCCGGACTACTTGACCAATCATGATACACGAATGGAAATGGGATAGAATTACAATGGATTTTGTATCCGGTCTTCCTATGACCTTTGAGTAAGAAAGATGCCGTCTGGGTTATAGTTGATAGGTGACTAAATCACTCATTTTGTTCGGTTAAATGCGGACTTTTCACTCGATAAACTTGCTGAATTGTATGTATCGCAAATTGTGAGATTGCATAGTGTACGAGTTCCATTGTTTTGATGAGACCCAAGATTTACATCGCAGTTTTGGAAGAAGTTGCAAGATGCCTTAGGTACTAAACTATATTTTAGTCTGACTTTTCATCCATGAAGAGACAGTCGATCTGAGCAAACTATTCGAGATACTTGAGGACATGTTGAGATGTTGCGTTCTCGAGTTTGAAGGTGCGATGGGAACAATACCTACCTTTGATTGAATTTGCTTATAATAACACTTTTCAATCTACCTACCTTTGATTGAATTTGCTTATAATAATAGTTTTCAATCTAGTATCAAGATGGCGCCTATGAAGCCTTATGCAGGCGAAAGTGTCGAACACCATTATCTGG
The DNA here is from genome assembly GCA_025506655.1 of Gossypium rotundifolium. NCBI lineage: Eukaryota > Viridiplantae > Streptophyta > Magnoliopsida > Malvales > Malvaceae > Gossypium > Gossypium rotundifolium. The sequence goes on along the minus strand of CP106727.1, from coordinate 30,742,583 downwards.
GATTTGAGCTCGGTGAGAGTAAGATACACGGGTTGATTTGATTAAAGAAACCGAGAAAGTAGCTATTATTAGAGACAATTTGAAAGTCGCCCGGATCGTCAAAAGTCTTATCTTGATTTGAAGCGTAAAGACATTGAATTTCGGTCGGAGATCGAGTATTTTAAAGGTTTCTCCGTGGAAGAAAGTGCTCTGTTTTGGCGAAAAGGCAAGTTGAGCCCGAGGTTCATTGGACCGTATGAAATCATTGAGCGTGTTGGGCTGTTGCTTATAGGTTGAAGCTACCCTCTGAATTAAAAAGATACGATGTATTTCACGTTTCTATGCTCCGTAGATCTGATCGGATCCGTCACATGTGATTGCTCAAATCGAGATTGAGATACAACTCGATATGACGTATGAGGAAAAATCGATCCGTATTTTACCTCGGGAAATGAAAGAGTTAAGAAACAAAAATATTTCCTTAGTGAAAGTATTATGGAATTGGCACGGAGTTGAAGAGGCTACGTGGGAGCTGAAGATTTAATGAGGCAACAATATCCGACGTTATTTAACGGTAAGATTTTCGGGGACGAAAATCCTTAAGGGGGAGAGTTGTAACAAACCGAATTTGACCCTAATCGGAAAGCTAGTTTTGAGACCATGAATCTAAGCCTGAGAAATATTTAAATATTATATTTAATGTTTATTATATGTGAATTTATGTGTGTGAAAGTTTCGTAGAAAAATTTTATCGTTTAAGTATTGAATTTGATAAAAAGGACTTAATCGCGTAAAAAGTAAAAGTGGCAAACTAAAGTGTAATGTGTTAATTTGAGCATGGCTTCTTAATATGAGGTATTAAAAGGGCAAATAGCCCATTTTAAGTTAGTGGCCGGCCATCTTAATGCATGTAATAGTGTTGGTATTTTATATTATATGTTATTACATTTTATGTTAAAATAAACTAGTTAATATATGTTAATAAAACAAAAAATAAGAAAACCATGCATTATTCATCTCTTTGGCCGAAAAACACAAAAGAAAAAAAGGAGAAAGCTTGGCACATTCGGCTTTGAGTTTTGCTTGATTTAGGTATGTAAATTTGTTCGGTTTTTAATAATTTCTACGTTTTTGAGATCGTTGCTTCGAACCGTAGCCGACCCATGTTGTAATTTTTGAATCTAAGCATGCTTGATGTTCGGCTATTGATAGGTTTATATAGTTTTTGATGTTTGATGATGTTAGATAAAAGATAAGTTAAAAATTAGTATATTATGTATTGGAAGTTTTGAAGAATTTTTGTTTTTAGGGCCAAATTGTAAAAATAAAAATTTGAGAGGGCTTAAATGAAAAATAAATGAAAGAAATGGACTTATATGGTCCTTATACATATTCGGCCCTTGAGTGTTATATTGAAATAATGTATATTTTGTGTTTTGTGCAATTAGGACTAGATTGTAAAAATTTGAAATAGTAGGGGTAAAATGGTAAATTGCCTATTTATGTGCTTAGGAACTAAATTGAGATGAAATGTACTTGAATGAGCTAAATTTTAATGTGTTTTAGATCAAGAACAAAGAAAAATGGATTTAGATCGGGGAAAGACGAAGGTTCTCGAATAGTCGATTTGCACGGTCTATCGACAACCGAGGTAAGTCCTTACGCTGTAACATATCAAAGAATTAATTATGAAGATATTAAATGATAAAGTTTGATAAATTTGAGTACATACTTATGTCTTAGCTGAATGTATATAAGTGAATTAGATTGATGGCATACTTTGATAATGTGATATGAATAAGCTTAGTTGAATAGTATATGTAATGTAATTATGAAATATGTGTGGATTGATTGACCATATTTATATGTTTCAAGCTAAATGCCTAGCGAGCCTCGTCTTGCATTGATATGTTTCGGGCTAAATGCCTAGCAGGCCTCGTGCGATGATTTATTTCGGGCTTTAATGCCTAATGAGCTTTATGTTGATGATTTATTTCGGCTTTAATGCTAGCGAGCTTTATGCTTGGTGATTTATTTTGGGCTTTAATGCCTAGCGAGCTTTATGCTTGGTGATTTATTCGGGCTTTAATGCCTAGCGAGCTTCGTCTTGGTGTTTAAATCTAGGACCTTTGGTCTAGCGGGTTTTATACCGTTGATTGTTAATCTGAGCTTATGCTTATGAATGAAATGATCTAGTTAAAGGCTCGGTAAGCAAGTAAGGTATGTTATGTTTAATGTTACTTGAGTCGAGTTAATACTATGAGAACGATGTTATGTACATTTGAGATTACGATTGATGTGCATGAGTATTAAATGATTGAATTTGAGCTTGATTGTACTATTATGGAGATTCGGTTTTCAAATAGAAATGCTAAGAGTGAAAGAAATTTTAGTACGATAACATGGTTGATATGAATGTTGTACTTATACGATTTGGAGCATGTGATTCTTGTAATATACTTACTTTGTGCTTGAAGAGATCTGAGTTTATGGAAATGAAGTACAATTACTTGGTTTATGAACTATTAGTATTATTACAGAGAAATCAATATATTTAAATGTATATGGGCAATGTCATAAGTTGAATGATTTAAATGTTTAAGTGTTTGTATGTTATATTATCAAGAGCTTAGGACTTACTAAGTTAGTAAACTTATTTGTGTGAAATGTTCTCCTCTGCTTTTATAGATTAGGTTAGGGCTACAAGCTCAAGCTGGACCGTCAAGAAAGTCGACCACACTATCAATCTAATTTGGTACTCTTTCATTTTGGTCTTGGATAGAGGCATGTATAGGAAAGACTTTGACTTTATTTTGATGAAAACTTTTTGTTCATGTATATAATAGCCATGCGAATATCACTATTTCTTTTGTTAAACTTTACTTATGAGTTAGGTATAATGGCATGTCTAATTGTTAATGTTTAAGTCTAATAGTTATGTTCCATAATGATACTAGGTATGTTAATGCTATTATTTTGCATGGTTGTGAAGGTTCTAGCTAGTATATGTATTCGGCCATTGTATATATATAATAGGTATGGTTTGGTTTGTGGTTCATGGCATTTTGAGTCTAAATAATGCTTTGATGGTGCATATTCGATTAAATTATATATATATATATATATTCAAGTTGTATAATATTTCATTTTCTTATATGTACAACCGTTTGATGTATATGCATTTTATATATATATATATATAAATATGCATGTTTTACAATGGTGAATTACTAGCATATTTAATTATATGGATTCGGTGTATAATGGTAAGTAATAAGGCATTACATGACATAGTTGTGTATGATTTGTATCGAAAATGATATATGTTAAATAGGAAATTGCAGCCATTACATGTGTATGGAGTGTATCGAAATTTCGTTTGATCAAAGTGTAAATAACCATTTAGTTTTACTTGGTGTTTAAGTGATCAGAGAGTAAATAGTATTTTGATACATGATTTAGTAATGTGGTAAAGTTATGCATAATGTATATATATATTAGGCCATATTGAACATAGGATATGTTTGGCCATAACGTATTAATAATAAGGTTGCATGTGCATTTGGTCAATGAGTAGGTATGTTTTGGCTGACTATATATATATGTTGTGCGAGTACTTATATATACATACAAATATGTTTGTTTTTGGATAGTTGGTAGTAGATGAGTAAAATATGGTTATAAAAGAAATTTTCATGGTATTACATTTGCTAGCCAAATTGAATATGGAACATATGGATAAAATACGCATGTACTTGAATAGTTAATTCAAAAGGAAAACAAAAAAAAAAGAAGAAAAAGTTATATACATATATATACATGCATTTATGGATAAGTTCTATGTGATTATGTGATTGTATGAAAGCTGTGTTTTCTTTAAAAAAAAATGCCTCGTAACCCTAATTCGGCGACGGATATGGGTTAGGGGTGTTCTGATCGAGACTCTATTCCGTCAGATCTACTAGTTGGTAAGGGTTCTTCTATTCCAATTTCTTTCCTTTTCCCTTTTGATTAGTGAAATAAAGGACTCTAATCCCTTATGTTTGTCCATTTGAAACCATGAAGGTGGGTTTGAGGATTCTTTTGTAGCCGATTTATAGAAAGAGATCTTTTCGGATTTAAGATCCAAGGTAAGCAAGGCATACTATTGGCCAAGGGCCACTTTTCTTGTTCAAAGGCTATGCCGGTTCTAATTATGGTGTTTTAGGGAGTCTTTGACAGATCTTCGGGATTTGGCTAGGCAATCTAGGTAAGGGTTTTAGTGTTTCATATCCGTTTCTTATTCGTTCAAAAGCCAAGAACTAACCGTTTGAGTGTACTAGTGCTTAGCCAATTGCAAGGGGAAATCATCACGAAGTTTTGGGATTTGGTTGGTAACCAAATCGGCAGCAAGGTAAGGATTTTGGTTACGTTCACCCTTTGGAGATTTGTTTGTTTAGCGAATGGCATCCTTGCTAATATGCTTAGTGTTGGCGAATGTAGGAAAAAGGAACTAGTGCATTAGATCGAATTTTGGGATTCGATGTCGCGTTAGAAATCGGTGTGTAACCTACACTAAATTCGATATTTTAATAATAATTATGTTAATCATGTGTTAGTGAAGTGACGAATAAATATGGCTAAGGGTACCATTTAATGGTATTGTGTATTTAGGTACGTTACCCCTTAACATTCGTAAATAATGTTTAACAACATTTATGTGAAAAAAAGTGGAATTCTGTTATGATTTTGGGGTAAGGTAAATTGCATGATAAATAGCATGTTTTGTATGTTGCATGGGCATATGGGTGATTATGTTAAAGGGGAAGTGATCTGGTGGTTTTTACCACATTATCTGGTGACTATGTCATATATTATGAATCTGGTGACTCTGTCACATTATCTGGTGGCTATGCTACAATTATAAGGGCGATGTGCGTTGATTGCAATGACGCCTTTGATGGTGTGTAGCGGATGGAGGTCGATTTAGTAATCCCACGGTGTGATTGGTAGGTGCGGGTGATGTGTAGAGGATGGATATCTAGGTGGGTTTAGCTTGCATCATTGTTTATATTGGCTCGTATGTGATATGATATGTTATGACTTGTTTGGGAGTCTGTGATGGTTGTTACACTGCGAGTCTGTTGACTCACCCTTCGTGGGCTAACTTTTTACAGATGGCACTCAGTAAATGGACAGGTCGGTAGGAACTTAGTGGTGGCCATGCACAGCTCAGTTTGTTTTTTCTTCAGTTTTTCTTATTAAGTATATTTTGATTTATTTTGGGTTATGTTTTGATGTAATAAGGCCATTATCACTTAACTGTTTTATTCATGCGTTTTAAATTTTTACTATGATGCGAACAATAACGAACAAGACGATTAAATATTTTTCGTAAAACAACATCAATTGTTCTGAAACCCAAACACCTACGATTTTCAAGTTAATAATAAACTCTAAATTTTGGAATTTCTTTAAACTTGTAATTTCTAAGAATATGATAATAACATTTTAATACAACACTTAAATTACAACTCGGTATTCAACGTGAGAAAAATCCAAATCTATTTTCTTCAAACAACCAAGTTTTTTTTCCAATAAGACGTAACCAGAATTAACAATGATTTACTCTAGGAGCATCCCAGATCCGGTCAGGGCTTGTGGGCTGGGTTTGGGGTGTTTCAGTATATGACATGAAAAGAAAGGATTACAAACACCTTTTATACAAAATCAAGGGCTAAATCATCAAAAATCATACTGAATGTGGGATTAAAATATGTTACTTTTATGGTTTATCAATATTATTCCGTACACACAGTGCTAATCATCTCATCACCTTTCCGAATACACACACTTAGTGCCATATAACTCAAGCCCTCACATAACATTCACATTTCAATATATTCATACCATTCATTTCACATCATTAAACATAACTAAATACATGTATTATGTCCGAACTTACCTTGGATGTCGATATTCCAAAATAGTCGATTAATCGAGCACTTTATCTTTTCCTCAATCTTGATCTGAACCTCTCCTTTATTGGTCTATACACATTCAAATTCAATCCATTCAATCACAAATTCATTCAAGTTGATCCACACATACATATTTAGGGCATTTTACAAAATAACCCTCACATTTACACATTTCAACACTTTAGTCCTTAATCCATCAAATCACCAAATACACATAATTTTCTTGTACCCATGTCTAGTTGAATTCTCACTATACTCTTACAAGCCCACACATTTCATTTATTTCATAATTTAATCCTTCAATTACTCATTTTCTCAATTAAGTCTAAAATGCTAAATTTCACTAAAAACCCCAATTCAAACTATGTTAACCTAACACCAAGTTTTCATATTTCACTATCAACTAGCACATAGCTCAAGCATTCATCAATGGCTCATCACAAGAACATCATCAATTCACAAAATTACAACATGGGTTAGATAGAGCACGAAGCAACGATTACGAAAATGTAAAAATTAACAAAAATCAAAATCAAATCATACCTTAATTTGTTTGTGCAAGTGCTAAATATTTAACAAGCTTTCTCTCTTCTTTTCTTTCGAATTTTAGTGGAACCAAGATGAAAATTCCACTATCTATTTTCTTTTGTTTTTATTATAACCTTATAATATAATATATTTTAACTTATAATTTTAACATATACAAACATATATGTTATCACTATGCCATCCACTATACTCAATTATGGTCAAATTGCATCTTAAATCCTCTTCATTATAAAGACAACATCAATTAAGCACTTAACAATCAGCACACAGTAATTTACACTTTATGCGATTAAGTCCTTTTTGCTAATTAAGCACACAATCAATAAAATCTTCACTCGAAAATTTCACATAGGCCATAACACATACCATAAACATAGAAAATAATATTAAAATATTACTTCAACCTCGTATTTATGGTATCAAAACCACTGTTTCGACTAGGGTCTAAATCAGGCTGTTACAACTGTAACATCCTAAAATTAAGGGTTCAACATTTTGCACTATTCTATGTGTTTGGCTTGCTAAGATTGTTAATTGTGTGTGTTTGGGGGTCCTGAGAAGGCTCGAGGTTGAGCCTAGGCCTGGGTAAAATTTTGCTTTTTGGGCACTTAAGGGGGGAAAGCTAGTGGAAGCAGGCTTTAAGAATAATTAATTGTGTTTGATAACACAAGGGAGCACTTGGTGGAGTGGTGGTGGTGTCTTTGGCATAGACAGGGGGAAGGAGTTTGAATCACACATATTGCAAAATATGGCAATTATTTTTGTGCTCAAGGTGAGAAGATGTGGTGTTGGCGTGGGACTCTGATGGGATGGTTGTTGAATGAGTCAAAGGATTCAAAATAGAAGGAGGAGAGGAGTTTGGGGAGTTTGAATGGGTCAAAGTGGTTGGGTGATTTCAAATGAGGGATGGAGAGTGAATTTTATAGGAAATGGGGGAGAGAATCGTGGGAGAGGAGTGTGGGTTAGTGTTGGCCGAAAGTGGGGAGGTGTTTGGGGGGCATTTTTTATTTTGGTTAGGGTGTGTGTGTGCCAAATTTCTTTTTATTCCATAGGCATTTTCAGTAATTTCAGTCATAAGTATGTGTGTGGGAGAGGGTCGTTCTTCAAGTGCCATTTGAGAGAGTAAAATCGAAACCTATTGTGAAATCTTTATTTTTATTTTGCTTTTTGGTCATCTGGCTTCACTTTTTCTTTACCAAAAATGCAAACAGCCTTACTTCTTCTCTCCTTTTTTTCTTATCTTCAAGTAATTTCGTTACTTGCTGATTACTTGGGCGGTATTAGTCAACTTTTTTCCCTAACCTTTCCTTGCTATAGCCGAAACCCCTACTATTGTCATTCTTCTCTAATATTCTACCTTCTTCTTCTGCTCTTGTCAAGTGTCGAACATTTCTGCTTCGTCTTTTCCTTCTCCTGATAGCAGCCAATTAGTCATAAGCCAATTTTGGTAAGGCCTCTTTTACTCATTTTTATTTTCTTTCTTTCTCCTCTTCTCACATCTCTTTCGCTAGAGCTTCTCTATCAACCGAATTGTCCCTTTTACATCTTTTGAAGTGGTTTCTCTGTGTTGTGCTTCTAGCCGAATAGTAGAAGTTGGAATCTGAAAGTTCTTTGATCGTCAATTCTACTTGCTTATATGATTCGGCTGTGACCACAGGGTATGGTATTCGTGCTTTTCCTTCTCTTCTTTTCAGTCTTAGGTTGCACATAATGAAGTGGCTATTTCTCTTAATCCAAGTTCTCGACTAATTTCTTTTTCTTCTCTCATCATGCCATAGTCGAATCTGTGGAAGTTTGATTACTCACTAATTAAGATCGATTGTTAGGGATCAAGCAACTCTCTCCTATGCTCTTTTATAATTCAAATTTTTGAAGTGGTGGTAAGTGTCGAAACTCCTTGTTAGACAACCACAATTTCTTTTTATGGTATGTTACTGATTAAGACTTTCTTCATGAAGGCGAGTGCTAGTCAATCTAAAGGGGTTGCTTTAAAGGAGTCTAAGGAGAGTGTACTCATAGATCCTACTCCCAAGTTCAAACGGCGTAAGGTGTCAGCGATTCGATTCGGGATTTTTCATCGGGTTGTGAAAGGGAGCCGACTTTTGTTTGGGATAGGCAAAGTAAGGGTGGCAGTGATCAGGACGGTATAGTTCTTCGCATAATCAGGTGTGTAAACTCACACCTTTATTTGTTTTGTAATGTTTTATTCGGTGTAATAGTTAAAAGCTGAAATACCCTTAATGGGTAAGTTCATGAGATATACATAGCGGGTAAGTTTGGAAATAGCCAGGTGAGTGAATTTACGATTATACCCCTTTTGGTTAGATTTGGCATAACTATGTAAACTGTTTAACTGCTATATCGGTACGTTCATGCATGCATTAAATATTATGCCATAGTATGTTGCATGGGATTGGGATGATTTTGATGATTGAGAAGTGTATTTCGGTGGCTCTGCCACATATTTCGGTGACTCTATCACATTTTGGTTCGGTGGCTATGCCACATATATTTCGATAGTCTGGTGGCTCTGCCACAATTTCGGCAATGAGCAGCGTGACTGCCATCAAGGTGTGTAGCGGATGGAGGGTTGATTGTAGAAATCCCACGGTGTATTAAATTTGGATCTGGTGGTGTATAGCGGATGGACATTAAGGTCAATGGGTTGCATTGCATGTATTATCTGTGTTATCGGCTAATAGGGCTAAGGCCGGTTTGTTTCATATGGGCTTGAGCCATTGTACTTTCATATGGGCTAAGGCCCAATTTATTCAATGGTCTTGGGTCCGATTTTATGCGAATGGGGAATTATACATTGAGTTCTCGTAACTCACCCCTCGGCTTTAATTTTGCAGGTAATCCCCAGCATTGAGGATTTGGAACTAAGGCAGACTCTGTGGTGGCCGTACATCGTTTCTTTAGTAATTCCTATTTTCCTTTACCTTAAATTTTATTTTAAATTGGGTTTATGTTTTGTAATAAGGCCTTTGGTATTTTATTTGGTTTTAACTTTTAATTCAGTTTTTACTTATTATTAAATGTCCAATAATGGATTTTCCTAAAACCTTAATACATTAGTTTTACCAAAATGTTAACGAACGGTTTTCCAAACTTTAATTGAATGAACACAGGGTTCTCTTGAATGTCAAAAACAGTTTCCAAAACATCACATGTTGAAATTCGCTAAAGATGATTTCTATTAATAACAAGATTTTACCAACAATTCAAACTCGATTCTCCTAATAAAAGTAGTTTTCAAACTAATCACAACTTTTCAAAATAGACATTGAGCTAAACGAGTTTTTAATAACAAACACCTAAACTCGAAGTTTTAATGAATACGAACATTTTACAAACAACGCAACTTTCTTAACAACCTTTCCATGTGACATGCTAGATCTGGCCATGATGTCTAGGCCGAGTTTGGGGTGTTACATTTTTTGGTATCAAAGCCAGGTTGCAAAACTCGATTGTGGAATGGGTTCGAAAACATTTTCCAAAAATTGGTTTGAAACATGCTTTAAAAACATATATTTTTTTGGGAAGTATGGCACCTGAGTCTCTGGCACAAAATCTGTAAGTCTTCTGATTTTGTTTAATAATATGATGGAATTATTTTAGAAAGAAACTACTAGAGTTAGTGGTAGTATACTGAAACTATTAGCTAAGACTATAGAGATTGAGACATTAGGAAGTTCGATCTACGAAAACAACCCTTATATTTGCTTTACATAAGACATTTGTTAATAAACATTAGAATTATATACTGATTCATAAAATTTATAATTAGATTAATTAGATCTAGCAAACATGAGCACTAGAGGACATGGACACGGTAGACGTGGCCGAGGTGCTAGGGTTGGGTCTGAGGCATCTGGGCATATGCCTGAAATAGAAGCACCTATATCACCGGTGATCGAAACGGGATCCCATGATCGAGGCTGAGGGGATAATGCTTTGTCCCAAGCTATGTTGCGAGTTCTGGAGTGGGTTGCTAGGGCAAATCTTTGGATCGGTGGCAAAATCTATTCTGGCGACTTGAACAAACGGAGCTGAGGTTTTTAGGGGCATTTCTGGTGTGGCCCCAAATGTAGCTGAATACTGGCTAGAAGTAGTTGAATGAATTATGGATGATCTAGACTGCACAACAGAGGAAAAACTAAAAGGAGTAGTGTCCCTCCTACGAGATGAGGCATACCAGTGGTGGCTTACAGTGAGGGAAGGTACTCCAGTGGATCGTATCACCTGGGACTTCTTTAAGACAACATTCCAGGGAAAATATGTCGAGGCGAGTTATGTGGATGCCTAGAGGAAAGCATTTTGAATTTGGTTCAAGGGAACAAATCCATAGCAGAATATGAGGCGAAGTTCCTACACTTAAGTCGTTACGCTTAGGGTATAGTCATAACCGATTATGAGCGCTGTGTACGGTTCGAGGATGGTTTGCAAGATGAGCTGCGAGTACTGATAACTCCGCAGCGAGAAAGAGATTTTTCCATTCTAGTCGAGAAAGCAAAATCATCGAGGAAGTTAAACGTTCTGAGAGGCAAAATCAGGATAAAGATAGGGGCAAGAGTAAGAGAGGTTTTGGGACGTCAAGTTCTTCGAGGATTCAAAAAAGCCTGAGTTAGATTGGCCACTCATTTGTGATGCGATTCTTGTGGTCACCGCAACCTTGTGTACAGTGTGGGAGAACACATCTGGGGGAGTGATAGAGAAGAACTAGAGGATGTTTCAAATGTGGATCTAGGGATCATTTGATAAAGGACTGTCCACAGGAGTTGGCTAGGGTGCGACCGATGGGTCGAGGATTTGTCTGACCGAGAGCAATTGGTCGTGACCATCGAGAGGTCATGGTCCGGCCAGAGGAGGAAATGGTTTTAGTCGAGGTCAGGGAGCACCGGCGAAGTCTTTGTATCTGAGATGCAAGACAGTAGGGGTTGGTCTATCTTGAATTTCGACAGCGAGAGGATGGATACGCATCGGACGTCATAACTGGTACGTTTCTTATATTTGATGTGCCATTTACTACTTTAATAGATATTGGATCAACTCATTCGTATGTTGCCTGTACTCTATCTGGGATTCTGGGTATTAAATCTGAGATTGCTGCTAGAGAATTGTCTGTGATTAGCCCTTTAGGACAATCTATGATAGTGAACAAGTTGTTTAGGGATGTGCCTTTAGAGGTTCAAGGGGTGGTGTTTTCGGCGGACTTAATGGAACTATCGTTCGGTGAGTTTGACCTTATCTTAGGCATGGACTGGTTAGTTAAGCATCGTGCAAATTTGGATTGCGTTGCTAAGCATATGGTTTTAAGAACTTCAGAGGATGAAGAAGTAATTGTGATAGGAGAAAGGAGAGATTATCTGTCCCATGTGATTTAGGCACTAAAAGTTGAAAAGATGGTGCGAAAAGGGTGCGAGGTGTTCCTAGCCTTCATCAGCACATCGGATGTTAAGGAATTGTCTATAGGGGATGTCAGAATGGTGAAGGAGTTCTTGGACATTTTTCTGAAGAGCTTACGGGGTTGCCTTCGAATCGTGAGGTGGAATTTAGCATTAAGCTACTTCCAAGAACGGCTCCAATGTCTATCGCCCCTTATAGGATGGAGCCGAAGGAGCTGTAGAACTAAAAGCTCAAATCCAAGAGTTGTTGGACTGAGGTTTTATCAGACCAAGTGTATCTCCATGCGAAGCGCCGGTATTGTTCGTAAAGAAAAAGGATGGGTCGATGCGTATGTGCATTTACTATAGGCATTTGAACAAGTTAACTATGAAGAACAAATACCCACTACCAAGGATTGATGATTTGCCTGACTAGCTACAAGGAGCTTCAGTTTTCTTGAAGATAGATTTGAGATTAGGGTACCATCAGTTAAGGGTCAAGGAGGTGGATATTCACAAGACTGCTTTTCGAATTTGTTATGGGCATTACGAGTTTCTAGAGATGCCGTTCAGACTGACCAATGCACCAGCTGCTTTTATGGACATGATGAACTTCGTCTTCCAACCCTATCTAGACCGGTTTGTGGTGGTGTTCATAGACGACATCCTGGTGTATTCAAGAACGGGGGAAGAGCATGATCTGCATCTTTAAACAATTCTGCAAATTTTGAGAGAGAAGCAACTATATGCCAAATTCAGCAAATGTGAATTTTGGCTGAAGGAAGTGACCTTTTTGGGGCATATTGTTTCTACCGAGTGGATTAGGGTTGATCCCTAAAAGATTGAAGCTATATTGGATTGGAAACCACCGAAGTCAGTGTCAAAAATTTGAAGTTTTCTGGGTTTGGTTGGGTACTACAGAAGGTTCGTTGAGGGGTTTTCGTTGATTGCGGCACCTTTAACGAAGTTATTACGAAAAGAAGTACCGTTTGTTTGGCCCGATAAACAATAGGAAAGTTTTGAGAAGTTAAAGAAGATTCTGATTGAGGCACCAGTGTTGATTTAGCCTGAGGCTGGCAAGGAATTTGTCGTCTATTGTGATGCATCGCACACAGGTTTGGGTTGTGTATTAATGCAAGAAGGGAAGGTGGTAGCGTATGCATCTCTTCAACTAAGGCCGCATGAGATGAACTATCCCACTCATGATTTGGAATTAGCTGCAGTGGTGTTCACCCTAAAGATATGGAACACTATCTGTATGGAGAAAAGTCGATTATATATACGGATCATAAGAGTCTGAAATATCTCGGAGGTGGATAGAATTACTAAAGACTATGAATGCTCGATTGAGTATCACCCGGGTAAAGCCAACGTGGTGGTAGATGCTTTGAGTCGTAAGGTGATATCGAATTTGAGAGCAATGTTCACTCATCTCAGCCTTTACGAAAATGGCAGCATGTTAGCGGAACTTCAGGTGAAACTGACATTGGTATGTCAAATTAAAAAAAAAAAAGCAATTGTTGGATGAATCATTGGGTTCTCAGCTTTAGCAGGTGAAAAGGGGAGAGATTAGGGATTTTGAGCTGAATGGTGAAGTGGTATTATGTTTCCATGGAGAGTTTGTATGCCAAAGGACTCTGAGTTAAAGGGAAGCGCATAGTAGCCCATACGCTATGCATCTTGGTGGAAGCAAGATGTATCGGAACCTACGAACTGTATTGGTGGCCCAGTCTGAAATGGGAAGTTATCGACTTTGTGAGTAAGTGTTTGACATGTCAGCAAGTGAAGGCAGAGCATCAGTTGCCTTCGATGTTGTTGCAACTGGTGAAGATTCCACTTTGGAAGTGGGAGAGGATAACGATGGATTTTGTTAGTGGGCTACCCCTAACGCCTACTAAGAAAGATTTAGTGTGGGTAATCATTGATCGGTTGACTAAGTCCGCACATTTCATACTGGCTCGTACCAACTATTCGTTACAGAAGTTGGCCAAGCTATATATGGTAGAAACCGTGAGGCTGCATGGGGTACCAGTGTCTATCATATCAGACAGGGACCCTAGATTTACATCTCGGTTCTGAAAGGCGTTACATGAAGCTTTGGGTACAAGGTTAGATTTCAGCACAACATTCCACCCACAGACTAATGGTCAGATGAAAAGGGTAATTCAGATTCTGGAAGACATGTTAAGAGGCTGTGTGATTGACTTCAGGGGTAGCTGGAAAGATTATCTACCGTTGGCAGACTTTTTGTATAGTAATAGCTATCAATCTAGCATTCAAATGGCACCCTACGAGGCATTGTATGGTCATAGGTGTTGTACCCCTACCTGTTAGATAGAGCTAGGTGAGAGATAGATGTTGGGTCCAAAGCTGATCGTAGAAATGGAGGAAAAGATTAAGTTGATTAAGGATCGATTAAAAGAAGCTTCAGATAGACAGAAATTGTATGAGGATTTGGAGCGTAGAGAGATATAATTTTCAGTAAGGGATCACATCTTCTTGAAAGTCTTACCTTGGAAGAAGGTTTTAAGGTTTGGACGGAAGGGCAAGTTGAGCCCCAGATTCATCGGGCCTTATCGAGTGTTGAAATGTGTGGGACCAGTTGATTATCAGCTTGAATTACCCCTGGAGCTGAGTCAGATACATAACTTATTTCATGTTTCCATGTTGAGGAGCTACCCTTTAGATCCATTTCAATAGTGCCAGTGGAAGAAATTGAGGTTAGACCTAATCTATCTTTTGAAGAAGAGCCAGTACATATTTTAGATCGAGATGTTAAGGTATTGAGTAGGAAATCAGTTCCATTGGTCAAAGTGTTGTGGCGTAATCAAGATTCAGAGGAAGTCACGTAGGAGTCAGAAGAGGCGATACAACAGCAATACCCTCACCTCTTTTAATAAGGTAAATTTCGAGGCCGAAATTTCTTTAAGGGAGTAGAACTGTAACATCCTAAAATTAAGGGTTCGGTATTTTGCACTATTCTATGTGTTTAGCTTGCTAAGCTTGTCAATTGTGTGTGTGTTCGGGGGTCTTGGGAAGGCTCGGGGTTGAGCCTAGGCCTAGGTAAAATTTATCTTTTTGGGCACTTAAGGGGGGAGAGCTAATGGAAGTAGGCTTTAAGAATAATTAATTGTGTTTGATAACACAAGGGAGTACTTGGTGGAGTGGTGGTGGCGTCTTTGGCATAGCAAGGGGGAAGGAGTTCAATCCAACATATTTCAAAAAAATGGCAATTATTTTTGTGCTCAAGGTGAGAAGAGGTGGTGTTGGCATGGGACTCTGATGGGATGGTTGTTGAATGAGTCAAAGGATTCAAAATGGAAGGAGAAGAGGAGTTTGGGGAGTTTGAATGGGTCAAAGTGGTTGGGTGATTTCAAATAAGGGATGCAAAGTGAATGGTGGAGGAAATGGGGAGATAATTGTGGGGAGGTGTTTGGGGGGCATTTTCGATTTTGGTTAGGGTGGTGTGTGCTGAATTTCCTTTTGTTCCTTAGGCATTTTCAACATTTTCGGTCGTAAGTATGTGTGTGGGAGAGTGTTGTTCTTCAAGTGTCATTTGAAAGAGTAAAATCGAAACCTATTGTGAAGTCTTTCTTTTTCTTTTGCTTTTTTGGTCATCTGGCTTCACTTTTTCTTTATCAAAAATGCAAACACCCTTACTTCTTCTCTCCTTCTTTTTCTTCTCTTTAAGCAATTTCGTTACTTGCCGATTGCTTGGACAGTATTAGTCAACTTCTTTCCCTAACCTTTCCTTGCTATAGCCGAAACTCCTACTATTGTCATTCTTCTCCAATATTCTACCTTCTTCTTCTGCTCTTGTCAAGTGCTGAACATTTTTGCTTCGTCTTTTCCTTCTCCTGATAGCAGCCAATGAGTCATAAGCCAATTTTGGTAAGGCCTCTTTTACTCATTTTATATTTTCTTTCTTTCCCCTCTTCTCACATCTCTTTTGCTAGAGCTTCTCTATCAACCGAATTGTCTCTTTTACATCTTTTGAAGTGGTTTCTCTGTGTTGTGCTTCTAGTCGAATAGTAGAAGTTGGAAGTTGAGTGTTCTCTGATCGTCAATTCTAGTTGCTTAACTGATTCGGCTGTGATCACAAGGTATCGTATTCGTGCTTTTCCTTCTATTCTTTTCAGTCTTAGGTTGCACATAGCCGAAGTGGCTATTTCTCTTAATCCAAGTTCTTGACTAATTTCTTTTTCCTCTCTCATCATGCCATAGTCGAATCTGTGGAAGTTTGATTCCTTACTGATTAAGATCGATTGTTAGGGATCAAGCAACTCTCTCTTTGCTCTTTTATCATTAGGATTTTGGAAGTGGTGGTAAGTGCTGAAACCCCTTGTTAGACAACCACCATTTCTTTTTGTGGTACGTTACTGATCAAGACTTTCTTCATGGAGGCGAGTGCTAGTCAATCTAAGGGGGTTGCTTTAAAGGAGTCTAAGGAGAGTGTACTCGTAGATCCTGCTCCTAAGATCAAATGGTGTAAGGTGTCAGCGATTCGGGATTTTCTGTCGGGTTGTGGAAGGGAGACGACATCTGTTTGGGATAGGCAAATTGTTGTTGTTCGCACTAGTGAGGGTGACGGCGATCTAAAGGGTATAGTTCTTTGCGTAATCAGTGTGTAAACTCACACCTTTATTTGTTTCGTAATGTTTTATTCGGTGTAATAGTTAAAAGCTGAAATACCCTTAATGGGTAAGTTCACGAGATATACCTAGCGGGTATGTTTACAAATAGTTAGGTGAGTGAATTTACGATTATACCCTTTCAGTTAGATTTGGCATGACTATGTAAATTGTTTAACTGCTATATCGGTACGTTCATGCATACATTAAATATTATGCCATAGTATGTTGCATGGGATTGGGATGATTTTGATGATTGGGGAAGTATATTTCGGTGGCTCTGCCATATATTTTGGTGACTCTGTCACATTTTGGTTCGGTGGTTATGCCACATATATTCGATAGTTTGGTGGCTCAGCCACAATTTCGGTGATGAGCAGCGTGACTGCCATCGAGGTGTGATGGAGGGTTGATTGTAGAAATCCCCACAGGTGTGTTAGGCTGGATACGGGTGGTGTGTAGTGGATGGAACATTAGACTGGTCTGGGTTGCATTGCATGTATTATCTGTGTTATCTTGCTAATAGGGCTAACGCCCAGTTTGTTTCTATATGGGCTTCGAGCCATTGTACTTCCTTATGGCCTAAGGCCCAATTTGCTTCTCTGGGCTTGGTCCAGTTTTGTCTGAATGGAGGATTATACGTTGAGTTCTCGTAACTCACCCCTCGGCTTTAATTTTGTAGGTAATCCCCAGCATTGAGGATTTGGAGCCGAGGTGGACTCTGTGGTGGCCATACATATTTTCTTTAGTAGTTTCGTTTTCCTTTACCTTAAATTTTATTTTAAATTGGGTTTATATTTTGTAATAAGGCCTTTGGTATTTTATTTGGTTTTAACTTTTAATTTGGTTTTGCTCATTATTAAATGTCGTCTGGGATTTTCCTAAAACCTTAATACATTGGTTTTACCAAAATGTTAACGGCGATTTTCCAAACTTTAATTGAATGAACACCGGGTTCTCTTGAACGTCGAAAATAGTTTTCAAAACATGACATGTTTGAAATTCACTGAAGATGATTTCTGTTAATAACAAGATTTTACCAACAATTGAAACTCGATTCTCCTAATAAAAGCAGTTTTCAAACTAGTCACAACTTTTCGAAAATGGACTTTGAGGTAAACGGGTTTTTAATAACAAACACCTAAAATCGAAGTTTTAATGAATACGAACATTTTACAAACACGCAACTTTCTTAACAACCCTTCCATGTGACATGCTAGATCCGGTCATGACGTCTAGGCCGAGTTTGGGGTGTTACAACAACTCTCCCCCCTTAGGGATTTTCATCCCCGAAAATCTTACCAATAAATAAATGTGGATATTGCTCTCTCATCACATTCTCAAACTCCCATGTAACCTCTTCAACTCCGTAAATATCACAATTTTAGTAATATATAATTCAGCCAATCAATCAAGTGAATAATTTGTTCTCATCGGAATAAAATGAGCTGACTTCGTCAATCTATCTATCACCCAGACTGCATCTTTCTTTCCCTGAGACAAAGGCAATCCCGACACAAAGTCTATAACAAACAAGATGGACCTTATATTTAGCTTTAACTTGTTGACAAACTAATCATTTCGGCACATAGTTAGAGATGTCTCTTTTCATATCATGCTACCAATAAAGCTGTTTCAGATCATTATACATTTTCGTACTCCCCAGATGCACAGTCAAACGACTATTATGAGCTTCTTTCAAGATTAACTGAATCAACTTAGAATTCATCGGAACACAAATTCGATCTCTAAATCGCAAACAATCATCACTATCAACTTAAAATTCTGAATCTGAATTCAAATCGCATTGATCTCATTTTGCTATCATTTCATCATCACTTTTCTGGGCAATACAAATCTGACGTACAAACATCGGCCTTACTCTCAACTCGGGCAAAACTGAATCATCATCACATAGATCTATCTGAGTACTCATAGCTCACAAGGCACATAAAGACTTTTGACTCAAGGCATCGGCAACAACATTAGCTTTGCCCAGATGATAATCAATCACAAGTTCATAATCTTTCAACAATTCTAACCATCTCCCTTATCGTAAATTCAATTCTTTCTGAGACATCAATTACATCAAACTCTTATGATCAGTATAAATGTGATATTTCCTACCAAATAGATAGTGATGCCAAATCTTCAATGCAAACACAATTGCTACTAATTCAAGGTCATGCGTAGGATAGCTCTTTTCATGTGGTTTTAATTGCCTCGAAGCATAAGCAATAACTTTTTCTTCTTGCATCAGCACACAACCCAAACCATTCAATGATGCATCATTGTAAACTTTAATTTTCTTTGCCCAATTCAGTCAGAACTAACACTGGCGCTTTCGTTAACAACGTTTTCAACTGCTCAAAATTCTGATGACACTTTTTTGACCACTCAATTTTAACATCTTTTTATAACAACTTCATCAACGGAGTCATAATCATCGATATGCCTTTCACGAGCCATCTATATTATCCCTCTAGTCCTAGAAACTAACCTCACGCAACCAAAACTCACATTTACTAAACTTAGCATACAATTGCTTCTCACGCAGAGTCTATAGCACAATTCTCAAATGTTCGGCATGCTGCGTCTCATCACAAGAATAAACTAGAATATCATCAATAAACACTACAACTAAGCGATCTAAATACGGTCTGAATATTCGAGTCATGAAATCCATAAACATTGCAGGAGCATTCATTAGTTTGAAAGGTATCACTAAAATTCATAATATACATACCTCATTTTGAAAGTAGTTTTTGGCACATCAGATTCTTTAACTCTCTTTTCAAACACTTCTGAATCAATCACATATGCCAGATAGGCTTCGCAACCCTTTCTCACATAGTTTAAAGTTTTCATCGCATTTACAACAGTTGGTAACCCTTTCAAATAACTGTATTCAATTCGAACTATCTCACCGTTCTAACTTCTCAATTCAATACTCTTTCTTTTACAATTCACAATAGCATTATGCAAAATGAGCCAATCCATACCTAGGATAATATCAAATTTATAGAATGGTAACAACATCAGATTAGCCGGAAAACAAACATCCCGAAACATCAATGGGTAATTCTTGTACACTTTATCCACTGAGACACACTTGCCTAAAGGGTTTGATACATTAACCACAAATTAAGTAGACTCAACAGGTAAAGTCTTATTCAATACTAGATTCACATACACATAGGAATGAGTTGAACCCAGATCTATTAATGTAATCACATCAATATCGAATAAAGTAAAAGTACCATTAACAACGTCTGGAGATGATGCTTCCTCTCGTGCACGTATAGAATAAGCTCCTGCAGGTGCTCTCGCCTCTGATCTTAGAGTCGTATCTGTAGTTTCTCTTTGATTCCCACTCACATTTTTGATGTTTCTATGTGGTCTACCCCTAGCAGTTACATTACTCGATCTCACATTCTAAACATTTTCTTCCTCAGCCATCTTTGGACAGTCTCGAATAAAATGATCTCGGGATCCACATTTATAACAAACTCTATTGTTGTACTTGCCCCAACACTCTCCCACATGTCGTCTTCCACACTGCCTGCACTTAAGTTTATTACTCTTAGCACTATCAACACTTGATTCAATTGGAGTTTGATTTCTTGAACCAACACTTAGTCTTGTACGATCTCTACTTGGATGTCCAAATGAAGCATTTGAATGATTGTTTGCATCTCTAAATTTCTTCGTTGAAGGTAGAGATGACTTACTCATCAATCTATTTCTTTCATCACGAGCTTTAGAGTTGGCTTTCTTCTTTTATTTACTGAGCTCTTTAGCTTTGCATGTTCTTTCAATTAACACAACAAATTCATTTATATCAAGTATCCCAACCAAAAACTTGATGTCCTCGTTCAAACCTTCTATGAAGTGTTTACACATAGTAACTTCAATCAAAATACATTCTCGTGCATACTGACTCAATCTCACAAATTCTCGCCCATACTCAGGAACTGACAAGCGGCCTGTGTTTAGCTCTAGAAACTCTTTACGTTTTTAATCAATAAATCGTTGGCTGATATACTTCTTTCTGAACTCAACTTGAAAGAAATCCTAGGTAATTCTCTCTCTTGGAACCACGAATATCAAGGTTTTCCACGAGTTATACGCAGTATCTTTCAACAACGAAACATCACATGTTATACATTCATCAAAATTAATGACATCTCATCGAATACCTGAATTGTATTCTCGAGCCAAAACTTAGCTCTCTCAGCATCATCATCAGATGTGGGCCTAAACTCTTCGGCCCCATACTTTTGAATCTTATCCACTGGAGGTTTATCCAGTCAATCGGATCTATCACATGTGGTACAACAGGTACTTGTGGGGGTGGAGGTTGTGGAGCAGCCGGATTCATTCAAACGAACTCCAAAAACCACTCACTCATCATACGGAAGAAGGCTTGCTTAGCCTCTTCTCCCTCACTACTTTTATTTGGCCTAGATGTGTAATATCTCAGATTATGGCTTATGCATTATTACTAAATTGTGTGAAATAGCATGCTTATGAACATTCTGAATGTGTTCTATGAATTTTGTGAACCTTAGTGCGCAGGTGAATGCCTTAGAAATTATTAGATTCTAAATCTAAAAGAGGAAGCTAAGCAGGGTGGCCTTAAGTGGAAGTGTAGGGGAGTTATGACACACAAGTGGGCTTAGTTAAGTGGCTTGGAGGTGCCACTTAAAGCCTCTGTAAGTGACACCACAAGCAGGTGCAAATAGGCCAAGGTTCGAACTGCAAGGGAAGCAAATAAAAGAGTTTAATTTTCTTGCTAAGAGAAGAGGTGTTGGTCGGCAATGGGGCACTGAGTGGAGGTGTGTAGATTAAGTTAAATTTCCTTTTAAAATTTGTCCAAGATGAGGGATAAATGATGTATTAATTTTATTATTAATCTTAAATAAAGTGATAAGAAAAAAACATGGAATTGGAGAGGAGGATAGTGTTGGTGGCCAAGGGATTCCTTGGTGACCAATTTCAATCTTAGCCGAATTACTAAAGGGGGGTTTAGAGGTATTTTTTGGTTCTTCTTTCTTTCTATAGTAGTGTACCAAAACTTAGTTCTCTCTTCACTCAACTTACTTGTGCCGAAAATTCTTAGGAGATTCAATTAGCTATCTCTGCTTTCTTCTTCCTTTCCTCTTCATTTGACCAAAATCGGATATTCTTTTCTCAAAAAATCACCATAGTCGTATCTCTCTAAGCCTCATATCCCTCTCTTTTCACTCTTGTTGAAGCCGAATACACAAGTGACTCATAGTCGACTGTTCTCTAAGCCTCAAAGCCGAATCTACAAGGGTGGTTTAGTTTTCCGAAGGTGCACCATAGGCCGCATGTTCCTTAGTGATTTGGTAAGTTTTGGGATTTCTTTCCTTTGTGATTTTTTCCTTTCTTTTCTCCAAGATCTAACTCGAATCAATTGTTTATGCCTATCAATTTTTCCTCTTTATCTCTAGAAGCCGAATCCTGTTTTACAATAGCCAGAAGTGCCGATTTTGGAAAATCTGAAGGTGAGTGGTTGATGGTAGGTGGTCGAATGGCCCTTTTCTGTTCTTTTCTTTTTGGCCAAATGCCATATGGGCTAAGTTAATTGTGATTTTCGGTTTGTTGAATATGTGGAGGATGGTCGAATGTAGGTAAAATTGAGGTGACTTTGGCTTTTAGGAAAAAGTCGATAGAAGTAAGCTGAGGTTTCCGGGATTTAAATCTACAAGGTAAGTGGACATAATAATCGGCCAAGGCAATAGTTAATGTTTTAGATCTATTTCATGTTTATTCAAAAAGCCGAAACTAACCAAATCAAGTGACTTAGTGTTAGCCGATTGCAAGGAAGGAAAGACTACAAGTTTCTGGGATTTGTTAGTAGTGAAATCGACAATAAGGTAAGATTTCGGTTTCGTTAGTCCTTTGGGATTTAATTAATTAGCCGAATGGCTTTATGCTAAAGTGTTTAAGGTTGGCCAAATATAGGGATTAAGGGTCTAAAAGTATTAGATCGGGTTTTCGGGATCTCAATAAAGCGCTAAGTAAATCAGGTGTGTACCCCCACACTAAACATCAATTAATTTATGGTTATGCGTTAATATATGTGTTAATAAAAATATGTGTGAAGTGGCTAAAAGTACCATGCAATGGTACGAACGAAATACTCAGGTATGTTTACCCACTCCTACTATGAGTAGGTTATGATCTATTATGGCACATATGTTAATAGTGATAAGAATGTGAAATAAAGCATGTTATTGCATGATATGTTTGACATGGGGCATATGGGTGATATGTAAAAGGGAAGTGAATTGGTGGTTTAATACCCCAATATCTGAATATGGTGACTTGTGTCACAATATCCGAATGTGGTGACTTATGTCATAATATATGAATGCGGTGACTTATGTCACAAAATAATTATCTGGTGGCTATGCCACGAATTTTATAAGGGCAATGAGCACGTCGACTGCATCGACTGCCTTCGATGGTGTGTAGAGGATGGAGGGTTGACTTAGTAGTCCCCATGGTGTGATGATTTGTATGGGTGATGTGTAGCGGATGGATACTTAGGCTTGGATATGGGTTTGCATCATGATTTATATATGTATATCATGTATGAATTGATATGCCTGAATTAATTGAGACTTATGTTGGCTGTATACATTGAGTCTGTTTGACTCACCCCATTGTGGGATTAGTTTTCAAGTGACGCTCATTAAAGGACCGGGTCGGCAGGAGCTTAGTGGTGGCCATGCTCAGTTCAAGATTTTATTTTATTTTGGACTTGTTATATTTTAAGTATTTTGGATTTAATTTGGGTTTTGATTTGATGTAATAAGGCCTTGGTTTGAACTGTTATGCATGCATATTTAATTATCTAAGTATGACTCGATTTTAATAATTCAAAGTTAAAGTCCATTTTCTTAAGTATAAATATCAAACGTTTTGACACATAATCAACACGAGTTTTAAAATTGAGCCCAACCCAAATCAACTGCTTTCAAAAACACGCAAAATTTTAGCAAAGTTTCAAATAAGAATCAACTAGTTTTTCCTAGAAGCATGCGAGATCCGGTTGGGGCTTGTGGGCCGGGTTTGGGGTGTTTCATTTGGCATCGAGCCGGTTCAAAACTTCGGCCTTGAGGGCTTTTAGGGCCCAAAACATTTTTTGTCTTTTAAAATTGGATTTTTCTAAGAAGTGAGCAGGGTTTCTGGCATGGCACCTGAGTCTCCAACCCGAAGTCCACCAGGTAAGTACCCTATCTGTTGTGTGAATTATTGTATGGTTTGTAGAGGGGTAAAAATGGAACGTAGCTTAGCATGATAAGTACTTGAACTATAGGACTAGTTTACCCCAACAATTACATAAAACTTTAATGGACAATTAAACAAACCTGTGTCTAAGTCACCGAGTTAGGGTGTGGCAACCGTTGTGCACATGTCTAGGATTGGTTTTAGTGGGAGCTTGGTATTTAAGCAGTCCTAGTGACTCACCTCCTACCCACTTGAATCCTACCTGGTGCGTAGTAATGGTTCACCCTAACCAAGAGGACTCAGCCACAGGCTAAACCCAATAACTAAAACCCGAAAGGGACTAGCCATATTTCCACAAAAATCCTAGTTTTAAAATCACCAATTACCCCTCTGATATATAGGAAAACTATTTTGAAATTTTTTCTAAAATAATCTCGATTTACTCAAATACCCCTGGTCAAAAAATTACTAAAATGCCATTGGTTTATAAAATTTCCATACTACCACAGTTTTTACCAAGATTCTCTTATCTTACAAATGTCCAAAAACCCTATTTTACAAAATATTAAGACACCCTGATTTGCAAAATGACCAAATTACCCCTAACTTGTACAAATGATCAAAATACCGTCAGTAAGGAAAATTACCGAAGTACCCCAAATTAGAAATCTTTAAAAATACCCTCATTTTGAAAAGTCACCAGGAACCATATTTTGCGAAAAATTACCGAAATGACCCTGGCTTGTAAAATTACAAAAATACCCCTAGTGGATAAAATTATCATTTCACCCTTGAAATTTTTCGAGCAAGGATTTTAATTTTTGTAAAATATCAACAAACTCTATTTTGCAAAATTTTCAAATACCCTAATTTGAAAAATTACCAAAATACCCTGTTGGACAAAATTACGAAAATACCCTTGGGTAGTGGAAAACAACAAACAACAGCAACTACAACATTTCTGTAATGGATGCAAGTTCATGTGTGTGACTAAATGAATGATGTGAGATCAGATGTGTATGAAACGAAAGAACTACTTCCTAGAACTATTAAACATAAAGCATTACGTGATAAATCGGTGGAACCAAACTAATTCATAAAACTCTTTAATCAGATAAATGCAAAGCGAAAGTATGAATTCTAGGGGACGTGGTTGCAATGTGCGTGGCCGTAGAAGAGGCCGGATGACCGTGTCTGAACCCATTAGATCGGGTCAATGATCTGAGAATGAAATGCCACCACCACCACCAGTCGCTGATGTGGAATATCAGGATCAGACGGGGGATGACGTAATGTCACAGGCGATGCTGCTGGTTTTGGAAAGGGTGGCTAGAGTGGGTGGAGGCATGGGAGCTCGAAAGTCAATACCTGAGCGACTTCGAGCCAACGGAGCTGAGGTGTTCCGTGGTATATCTGGTTTGGCACCCGGTACCGCTGAATATTGGTTGGAAGCGACCGAGCAGATTATGGATGAGCTCGATTTAACTGACGAGGAAAAGCTAAAAGGGTTGGTGTCGCTTCTCCGCGATGATTCATATCAATGGCGGCTTACGGTGCGGGATGGTGCTACAGCTGAGGAACTCACTTGGGAGTATGCTAAGGCGGCATACCAAAAGAAGTATGTTGGCACTCATTATATTGATGTGCGGAGAAAGGCATTTAAAAATTTGGTTCAAGGAACAAGTCCATAGTGAGTCTGTTGAATTTCTAAGGCTGAGCCGTTATGCTCGAGGGATAGTGTCTATTGAGCATGAGCGGTGTGTTCAGTTTGAGGACGAACTAAGGGATGATCTAAGGTTGCTGAGTTGGTGGAGAAGGCTAAGGTAGCCGAGAGAATTAAGGATTTTGTAAGGCAGAACACCGATTGGAATAGGCAGAAAAGAGGACTTGGATCATCAAGGCCATCTAGGAATGAGCAAAAAGAGCCTAGAGTTGATGGGCATGAGGTCGACAAGTCGCTTGCGGAGGCGATGTCGTGCTTGTGATCGATCGGGAAAAAGCAATTGGGTGAGTGTTGGAAAAAGATGGGAGGATGTTTTAAGTGTGGGTCCAAGGACCACGTGATTAAGGATTGCCCGATAAGAACTGAAGAGGGACGACCAATAAGTCAAGGTTCTAACCAGGCTGGAAGAGGAGGACAGTAGCCACCGCGAGGTCGTGGGTTGGCTGGCAGAGGTAATGGTTCTGGTAAAGGATGAAGAACACCGGGCCGAGGTGTTGGTAACACGGAAGCCAGGCAGTCGGGTTTGGTTTATGCGGTTCACCGGAGGGAAGACGGAGACGTACTGGACGTCATAATCGGTACGTTTCTTATTTTTGGCAAACCTTATATTGCTTTGATTGATGTGGGCTCGACCTATTCTTCTATTGCATATAGAGTAGTTGAAACTCTAGGGATAGCCTCTGAACTATCTGATAGGGAGATGACTGTAGTAAGCCCATTAGGCCAAACCTGTAGTGGTGAATAGGATGTTTGAGAGTACCTTTGGAACTTCAAGGAGTAGTATTTCTTGCCTACATAATGGAATTACCCTTGAAATTTGATCTTATACTTGGCATGGATTGGCTAGTGGAGCATCGGTTGTATTGGATTGTGCAATAAGCGAATGGAGTTAAGGACCCGGAGGATGAGGTGATGGTTATGATAGGAGAAAGAAGGAACTACTTGTCTAACGTAGTTTCGACATTAAAGGCGGATCAGATGGTTCGGAAGGGGTGTAAGGCATTTTTGGCCTTCATTTGTGCTTTGGATACAAATGAAGGGGGAGTTAGTGGAGTTAGAACTATAAGGGAGTTTGTGGATGTCTTTCTAGAGGAATTACCAAGAATACCCCCAGACAGAGAGGTGGAGTTTGGAATCGATTTGCTCTCGGGTATAGCTCTTGTGTCAATTGCCCCATACAGCATGGCACCAAAGGAGTTGGTTGAGCTCAAGGCTCAAATTCAAGAGTTGCTAGACCGCGGGTTTATTCGACCCAGTGTGTCTCCATGGGAAGCACCGGTCTTGTTTGTGAAAAAGAAGGACGAAACTATGTGCATGTGCATAGATTATCGTTAGTTGAACAAGCTGACCAACAAGAACAAGTACCCTTTGCCAAGGATTGACGACTTGTTCGATCAGCTTAAGGGGGCCGCGGTTTTCTCAAAGATAGATCTGAGGTCCGAATATCATCAGCTTAAGGTGAAGGAGGTAGATATCCATAAGATGACTTTTCGGATAAGATATAGGCATTTTGAGTTTGTAGTAATGCCGTTTGGATTGATGAATGCCGCAGCCGCGTTTATGGACATGATGAATCGGGTTTTCCAACCCTATTTGGACTGGTTTATTTTTGTGTTCATAGACGATATTTTAGTGTATTCGAAGTTGGAGGAAGAACATGATGAGCACCTCTGAATTGTGTTACAAGTGTTAAGGGAAAAGAAGCTCTACTCCAAATTCAGCAAGTGTGAATTTTGGCTTAAGGAGGTTACGTTTTTAGGACATGTGGTATCTGTTGAAGGAATAAGGGTGGATCTTCGGAAGATTGAGGCAGTTTTGGATTGGAAACCCCCTAAGTCTGTGGCAGAAGTTCAGAGTTTCTTAATATTGGCAGGCTATTATAGAAGGTTTGTGGAAGGGTTCTCGTCGATAGCCGCGCCTTTGACAAAGTTGTTGGGAAAGGAAGTACCTTTCGTTTGGACAGATAAGCAACAGGAGAGCTTTGAGAAGCTTAAGAGGGTCTTGACTGAAGCTCCGATTTTGATTCAGTCGGAGGCGGGGAAGGATTTTGTGGTGTATTGTGACGCTTCCCACACAAGATTGGGATGCGTGTCAATGTAAGATGGGAAGGTAGTTGCTTATGCGTCTCGATAACTAAGGCCACATAAGGTTAACTACCCGACGCATGATTTGGAACTAGCGGCAGTGGTCTTTGCTCTTAAGGTGTGGAGGCACTACCTCTATGGAGAAAAGTCAGTAATCTACACAGACCACAAGAGCCTTAAGTATCTGCTGACTCAGAAAGAGCTGAATCTGAGACAGCGAAGGTGGGTGGAACTATTGAAGGACTATGATTGTTCAATAGAATATCACCCGGGCAAGGCAAATGTAGTGGTGGACGCCTTAAGTCGGAAGGTGGTGTCAAATCTAAGGGTAATGTTTACGCATTTGAGTTTGTATGATGATGGAAGTCTGCTGGCAGAGTTGCAAGCTAAGCCGACATGGCTGAATGAGGTGAAAGAGGGACAGTTGGTGGATGAGGATTTGAGTGCTAAGCTGAGACAAGTGCAGAATGGAGAGTTGGAAAATTATGGTATTAACGATGAAGGAGTATTGTGTTTCAAGGGAAAAGTCTGTATGCCGAAGGACGGGGAGCTTAGGCAAAGAATTCTTCAGGAATAGCATAGTAGCCCTTGTGCTATGCATCCCGGAGGTAGTAAAATGAACAGATATCTAAGGGAATAATTTTGGTGGCCTGGTCTTAAGAGGGAAGTTATCAAATTTGTAGGGAAATGCCTAACGTGTCAGCAAGTTAAGGCTGAACATCAAGTTTCATCGGGATTGCTTCAGCCAATACAAATTCTGCAGTGGAAATGGGAGAGAATTACCATGGACTTCGTTAGTGGGCTTCCCCTTACACCTGCTAAGAAGGACTCGGTATGGGTGATAGTGGATCGGCTGACAAAGTCTGCGCATTTTATTCCAGTGTGGGTTGACTACTCCCTATAGAAGTTAGCGAGGTTGTATGTAGCGGAGATTGTGAGGTTACATGGAGTGCCGATGTCAATTATCTTGGATAGGGATCCGAGGTTCACGTCTCTATTTTGGAAAGCTTTACATAGGCTTTAGGCACTAGATTGGATTTCAGTACAGCTTTTCATCCACAGTCGGACGGCCAGTCTGAACGAGTGATCCAAGTACTAGAGGATATGCTGAGAGGCTGTGTGATAGACTTCAAAGGAAGTTGGGAAGAATATTTGCCTCTAGCGGAATTTTCATACAATAACAGCTATCAGGCAAGTATTTGGATGGCACCGTACGACGCACTGTATGGTCAGAAGTGTCAGACTCCTACATGTTGGACGGAATTGGGAGAACGTCAGATTTTGGGTCTGAAAATTATGGTAGAGTTTGAGGAGACGGTTGGTGTAATTCGAGCTTGATTAAAGGAGGCATCTGATAGACAGAAGTCGTATGCGGATCTCAAACGAAAGGAAATAGAATTTGATGTGGGAGATCAAGTGTTCCTTAAAGTTTCGCCTTGGAAGAAGGTGATGAGATTTGGTCGAAAAGGAAGCTAAGTCCAAGGCTTATAGGGCCTTATCAAGTAATGAAGCGAGTTGGACCAGTGGCATACCAGTTGGAGTTGCCACTAGAATTGAAGCAGATGAACGACGTATTTCATGTCTCCATGCTACATCGACATCGATCGGATCCATCTCATGTAGAGGTGGAGCTGAGACCAGATTGTCTTATGAGGAAGAGTCGATTTAGATTCTAGAATGAGATGTGAAGGTGCTTCGGAGGAAGTCGGTCCCTTTAGTCAAGGTGTTGTGGTGTAACCATGGATCGGAGGAAGCTTCTTGGGAGCCAGAAGAAGCAATGCGACAACAATACCCCCACTTATTCTAGCCAGGTAATTTCGAGGTTGAAATTATTTTAAGGGTTAGAACTGTAATATCCCAGACTATGGCTTATGCATTATTACTAAATTGTGTGAAATAGCATGCTTATGAACATTCTGAATGTGTTCTATGAATTTTGTGAACCTTAGTGCGCAGGTGAATGCCTTAGAAATTATTAGATTCTAAATCTAAAAGAGGAAGATAAGTAGGGTGGTCTTAAGAGGAAGT
Source organism: Gossypium rotundifolium (assembly GCA_025506655.1). Classification (NCBI taxonomy): domain Eukaryota; kingdom Viridiplantae; phylum Streptophyta; class Magnoliopsida; order Malvales; family Malvaceae; genus Gossypium; species Gossypium rotundifolium. Next base: position 30,712,979 of record CP106727.1, on the reverse strand, counting down.
GTAGGGGAGTTATGACACACAAATGGGCTTGGTTAAGTGGCTTGGAGGCACCACTTAAAGCCTCTGTAAGTGACGCCACAAGCAGGTGCAAATGGGCCAAGGTTCGAGCTGCAAGGGAAGCAAATAAAAGAGTTTAATTTTGCTGCTAGGAGAAGAGGTGTTGGGCGGCAATGGGGCACTGAGTGGAGTTGTGTAGATTAAGTTAAATTTCCTTTTAAAATTCTTCCAAGATGAGGGATAAATGATATATTAATTTTATTATTAATCTTAAATAAAGTGATAAGAAAAAAATGTGGAATTGGAGAGGAGGATAGTGTTGGCCGGCCAAGGGATTCCTTGGTGACCAATTTTAGTCTTAGCCGAATTGATAAAGGGAGGTTTAGAGGTTCTTTTTGGTTCTTCTTTCTTTCTCTAGTAGTGTGCTGAAACTTAGATCCCTCTTCACTCAACTTATTTGTGCCGAAAATTCTTAGGAGATTCAATTAGCTCTATCTACTTTCTTCTTCCTTTCCTCTTCATTTGACCAAAACCGAATATTCTTTTCTCAAAAAACCACCATAGCCGAATCTCTCTAAGCCTCATATCCATCTCTTTTCACTCTTGTTGAAGCCGAATACACAAGTGACTCATAGCTGACTGTTCTCTAACCCTCAAAGCCGAATCTACAAGGGTGGTTTAGTTTCCCGAAGGTGCACCATAGGACTCATGTTCCTTAGTGATTCGGTAAGTTTTGGGATTTCTTTCCTTTGCGATTTCTTCCTTTCTTTTCATCAAGATCTAACCCGAATCAATTGTTTATGCCTATCAATTTCTCCTCTTTATCTTAGAAGCCGAATCATGTTTTACAATAGCCAGAAGTGCCGATTTTGGAAAAGCCGAAGGTGAGTGGTTGATGGTAGGTGGCCGAATGGCCCTTTTTTGTTCTTTTCTTTTTAGCCGAATGCCATATGGGCTAAGTTAATTGTGATTTTTGATTTTTTGAATAAGTGGAGGATGGCCGAATGTAGGTAAAATTGAGGTGACTTTGGCTTTTAGGAGAAAGTCGATAGAAGTAAGCTGAGGTTTCTGAGATTTAAATCTACAAGGTAAGTGGACATAATAATAGGCCAAGGCAATAGTTAATGTTTTAGATCTATTTCATGTTTATTCAAAAAGCCGAAACTAACCAAATCAAGTGACTTAGTGTTAGCCGATTGCAAGGAAGGAAAGACTTTAAGTTTCCAGGATTTGATAGTAGTGAAATCGGCAATAAGGTAAGATTTCAGTTTCGTTAGTCCTTCGGGATTTAATTAATTAGCCGAATGGCTTTATGCTAAAGTGTTTAAGGTTGGCTGAATATAGGGATTAAGGATCTAAAAGTATTAGATCGGGTTTTGGGATTTCAATAAAGCGCTAAATAAATCGGTGTGTACCCCACACTAAGCTTCAATTAATTTATGGTTATGCGTTAATATATGTGTTAATAAAAATATGTGTGAAGTGGCTAAAAGTACCATGCAATGGTACGAACGAAATACTTCGTATGTTTACCCACCCTACTATGAGTAGGTTATGATCTATTATGGCACATATGTTAATAGTGATAAGAATGTGAAATAAAGCATGTTATTGCATGATATGTTTGACATGGGGCATATGGGTGATATGTAAAGGGGAAGTGAATTGGTGGTTTAATACCCCAATATCTGAATGTGGTGACTTATGTCACAATATCCGAATGTGGTGACTTATGTCACAATATATGAATGCGGTGACTTATGTCACAAAATAATTATTTGGTGGCTATGCCACAAATTTTATAAGGGCGATAAGCACGTCGACTGCAGCGACTGCCTTCGATGGTGTGTAGTGGATGGAGGGTTGGCTTAGTAGTCCCCACGGTGTGATGGTTGGTACGAGTGATGTGTAGCGGATGGATACTTAGGCTTGGGTATGGGTTTGCATCATGATTTATATATGTATATCATGTATGAATTGATATGCCTGAATTAATTGAGACTTATGTTGGCTGTATACATTGAGTCTATTTGACTCACCCCATTGTGGGATTACTTTTCAGGTGACGCTCATTAAAGGACCGGGTCGGCAGGAGCTTAGTGGTGGCCATGCTCAGTTCAAGATTTTATTTTATTTTGGACTTGTTATATTTTAATTATTTTGGATTTAATTTGGGTTTTGATTTGATGTAATAAGGCCTTGGTTTGAACTGTTATGCATGCATATTTAATTATCTAAGTATGACTCGATTTTAATAATTCAAAGTTAAAGTCCATTTTTCTTAAGTATAAATATTAAACGTTTTGACACATAATGAACACGAGTTTTAAAATTTGAGCCCAACCCAAATCAACTATTTTCAAAAACATGCAAAATTTTAGCAATGTTTCAAATAAGAATCGACTAGTTTTACCTAGAAGCATGCCAGATCCGATCAGGGCTTGTGGGCCGGGTTTGGGGTGTTTCAAGATGTGGCCGACACTGTCCCTTGAGAGGGAGCAGGCGCGTTACTCTCTACATCATCAACAATTGCTCGATTGGGATCCATTACTATATGAAAACACATTTTCATCTGTCAGAATTCATCACACTATCGCAATTTCATAATGGCATATATAGCTAGACTCACACACGCTACGTTAGTCCGAGAATTGACTAAATAGTAGCTCTAATACTAATAAAATGTAACATCCCTAACCCTAGATCGTCGCCAGAATAGGGTTATGAGGCATTACCAAACATTCAGAACATTTCACTACCATTTCACGACACAAAGTCAAACATAAATCAATCATATTCAATCACAATTATATATTCCCTTATTGAGGTCTTCGAGCCCTCAAACACGTGTTAGAAAGGGGTCGAGACTAAATCGAACACATACAAAAATTCTCAAAAATTTAAAACTTTTCAAAATTTCAGGGGTTACACGCCCGCGTGGGCAGGACGTGTGTCTTCCACGGCCGCTAGACACACCCATGTGTCTTCCTCGCGGTCGAATCTGACTTAAATCCACGGCCACCAAGCACGCCCTGTACCATGGCCGTGGTCGATCCTGACCTAGCTCCATGGCTACCAGAACCCCATGTGCTAAAGCCGTGTACATTTAAGCTGGTGATAAACCGTAAAAGTAACATATTTTAATCCCACATTTAGTTTGCTTTTGGATGAATTTATCCTTAATTTATGTAAAAAGGTGCTCTTAATCCTTTCTTTTCATATCTTATACACAGGAAAGTACCTAAGGATAAAAAGAACGTAAAACGGGATTTAAATGGACCAAATTAGGCCAACCTAAGAAGTCGACACAGCCTGGGCTTCCTTTCACACGACCGTGCCCCAATATTTAGATTGCACACGGTCACACCCTGATTTACATGACCGTGCCTCATCGACAAAAAGCCCAACACGACCTGTTCCTGATTTGCATGGCCGTGCCCCAATCGACAGACCTGAAGCACGACCTGAACCTCGACTAGCACGGGCGTGTCATGACCGTGCCTCAATCAACAGAATCAAGACACGGGTTGGACCATGACTTACACGGGTGTGCCTTGACCGTGCCCCTACCGCAGGAAAGAGCAATTTCATTCAGAAAAGGATACTTGGAGGCAAAGAATCACATTCTAAAGCCTATTCAAAAACCCCATGAGGAATTAGACTTAAATTAGGATACTTAGGGGCCAAGTAAGGCATCACAAAGTCTATATAAACACCTTTGGAGGCAACTTGGAAGAGGAGTTCGGCAGAAGCCAAAACAAGGTGTCAGTTTTTAGCAGAATTTTTTGCCAGAGCTTTACTCGTTTAGGGATTGTCTCAAAGATAACCAATTGATCCATCTTGAAGAGTCAGGATTCTACTCAAGACGGAGGATCTCCTCTTCAATTCCTTCAGGGGGTTTTAAGGATTTCCTATGTTTTGTTTTATCTTTTCTCTTGAGATGTTTTCTTGTTTAATTATGAACTAAACCCTCGAGATACAGAAGGGATGAAACCTATGATGGATTTTGTTATTTAATTCTTTCGGTTTATATGATAAATACTTAGTTTGTTCTTTATGTTGCTTAACTTTATCGATGTGCTTAGGTGGAGGAGGAATAGACCACGCCAAGAGTAGATCTAGCATAATTAAGCGGAGTTGATTGGGTGCCTAGAGATAGGGTTACGAGATTTTGCGATTAGGGTGAAACCTAATATGGGAGTCCATTGATCGATTCTTCGCTTCCTTAGGGGTTATTATAAGAGAACGAGAGTTCCACTAATTAACCTAAGGTTAGACGTTATTCGCTTGAGAGAAGGTTTAATATAGGTTAGGAGTCTCACGGATCAAGCTAAGTAAAAAAAATCATATGAATTGAAAGTTAGATAATAAGTGAAGACATAGGTGGATTCTTCCCGAGGGTATCGTCTTTATCAACTGAGTTTTCCAAAGTCTTTTCCCAGTTTATTCTTTTGTCTTTGCATTTAGTTTAAGTATTTCATTAGTCTTAGATAAGTTAATTAATCACTCCATATTTAAGGCTAAATAGTAGGAAGAAAGTGAGTAGTAGTACTTTTAGGTTCCTTGGGTTCGATAAGATATTCTTTCCTGAGCTATACTACTATTCAATAGGTGCGCTTGCCTCTATCATTGTCGCAGTCAGTCTACAGGTTCGATCACTCTTTTATATATATATATTAAACTAGGCTATTTTGCAGTGATCAGCTGGCTACCGACTTTCACCCACGGTCAATAGGCACGCCCGTGTGCCATAACCATGTAGGCAAAACATGACATTTGTAAGGCCAAATTTCCATCCCACAACAAGATCATACCTACAAGCATTAATACAATACCAATTCATGCTTTCAAAAGCATTCAAACATATCATTTCATGCACTATCCAATCACCAAATAAACCATTTACTCTTATGCTCATTATCATCACAATTTAAGCTATTCAAAGTGACAATTATACATCAAAACATGAACATACCAAACATTATGTAATCCATGTCATAAACTTTCTTCAAACACATCTTATCATCAACCATACTAGGATGAAATATACCATTTCCATAACTTATTCATAAGTTCAACACCATTCAACTTCCAAGCCAACTCACATGGAAAGGATTAAACATTTCAGGACATATCTTATCTACTAGCCTATACATGCCATAATTCAACTATACACATCTTTCCAAAGTACCAAAATAGATTGCCGATAGTGTGATAGAGATGCCGACGATCCCCGGATCCGAGCTAGCCTTGCTGACACTGCAAAGTAGAGAAATAAATCACACAGTAACCTTTTCAAAGCTTAGTAAGTTCAAATTATAAAATAATTAACTCAATGAACCAATTCAATATACACATTTAACCATCACATGTATAATTTACCAATGGTACACAAGTTCAACTTTATCCAATACTCACATAGCATTCCATTCATTTACTTTCAATTTCACCAACCACATAGGTATCATACCTACCTTTGCCAACACTGAGTTACTCAACTAACTATACTATCCAACCATCACATAGATAATGACACAACTAAGCATATTATCAATCTCAACCACATACTCAAATATCTATTCATTCAACTCTTAAATTTATCATCAACCACATAGGTTCAAACATACCTTGATCAACACATAGTTACTCACCATTCATACAACTCAATTTCTCAATTTTTTTAGAGAAACAAATCACACAATAAGCTTTCAAAAGCTTAGTAAGTTCGTAACATAACACATTAAACCAAAACAAATCATCAATAGTTTATTTCACATCTATGTAGGTATATATAATGCTATCCAAAGCTAATATACTCATTTAACATTTCATGATCTCATTTATTGATTCATCAACCACATAGGTTCTGAACGTACCTTATCCAACACTTAGTTGTCAATTTACATTTACTTCTCAATACTTACTATTTCCTCTCGATCAACTTTTGTCTCTTCTTCGATTCAATCGCACACTTAGTGCCCAAATAGTTAACCGAAGCTTAATTAACATCGCACACTTAGTGCATCCATATCAAATCGATCTTAAATCGGTATCGCACACACAGTGGCCACCACAAAGCCGAAGCTTATATTATTTCGCACACACAATGTTAATCATCTTATCACTTTTTCGAATACGCACACTTAGTGCGATATAACTCAAGCCCTCACATAACATTCTCATTTCAATATATTCATACCATTCATTTCATAGCATTAAACATAACTAAATACACGTATTATGTCCAAACTTACATTGGACATCGATATACCAAAACGGTCGATTAATCGAACACTTTATCTTTACCTCGATCTCGATCTGAACCTCTCCTTTCTTGGTCTATACACATTCAAATTCAATCCATTCAATCACAAATCCATTCAATTTGATCCACGCATACATATTTAGGGTATTTTACAAAATACACCTCACATTTACACATTTCAACACTTTAGTCCTTAATTCATCAAATCACCAAATACACATAATTTGCTTGTACCCATGTCTAGCCGAATTCTTACTATACTCTTACAAGCCCGCACATTTCATTTATTTCACAATTTAATCCTTCAATTACTCATTTTCTCAATTAAGTCTAAAATGCTCAATTTCACTAAAAATCACATTTCAAACTATGTTAACCCAACACCAAGTTTTTATATTTCACTATCAACTAGCACATAGCTCAAGCATTCATCAATGGCTCATCACAAGAACATCATTATTTCACAAAATTACAACATGGGTTAGCTAGAGCACAAAGCAACGATTACGAAAACGTAGAAATTAACAAAAATCGAAATCAAATCATACCTTAATTTTTTGTGCAAGTGTCGAATATTTAACAAGCTTTCTCTCTTCTTTTCTTTCTGATTTCAGTGGAACCAAGATGAACATTCCACTATCTTTTTTCTTTTATTTTTATTATATCCTTATAATATAATATAAATTTTAACATATAAAAACATATATGTTATCACTATGCCGTCCACTATACTCAATTATGGTCAAATTGCATCGTAAATCCTCCTCATTATGAAGACAACAACAATTAGGCACTTAACAATTAGCACACAATAATTTACACTTTATGCGATTAAGTCCTTTTTGCTAATTAAGCACACAATCAATAAAATCTTCACTCAGAAATTTCACACAGGCCATAAGACATACCATAAACATAGAAAATAATATTAAAATATTAATCTGACCTCAGATTTATAGTCTTGAAACCACTATTCTGACAAGGGTCTAAACCGGGTTGTTACAGGATTCCATGGTTTGAGTATAAAGTCTAGAAATCCAAGTACAAAAAATAAATGGGTTATGAAATATATATTTTTTAAATGAATCTCTAACTGATTCATCCCGTATTTTTTTTGGTATCTCCAGTAAGCTTGTTGCTGCAACTGCATGTGTTGCAATATAGCCATTATATCAAACTGTTCACTTCATGAAATCGTGCTAGATGAAGGGACTCTTGGCATCGGACGTAGAAAATATGTTAAAGGTGGTTTCAATTTCGGGCAAGTGGTTGAGTAGCCGATGGTAAGGTTTAAAGTTGAAGAGGGTGGTGATTTTAAGGATAATTTAGGTGCGGTAGTTGGTGACTTCGAATGAAGGTGTTCGTGGTGGTGATTTAGGGAGTTAAGGCTGGGACATTAAGGGGTTAAGTGAGATTCACTATTGGGCTACTTGGGAGTGGCGGTGGAGCAAGGTAATGGCTATAGGTAGAGGTGATCATGGGTTGGGCTACCCGGCCTGCCCGAAAAATGGGAGGGTTTTGGTAAAAATATAGGCCCGAAAAATGGGTTTGGGCAAAATAATGAGGCCCATTTAGAAAACGGGTCGGGCCTTGGGAAAAAAATTTTTGGCCTTGGCCCGGCCCGAATTATATATTAAATATATATTTTATTTTTAATCAAATATACTTTTTAAAATTACGTATTTTTATTTGTTTTTTTTTTGTTTTAATATTTGTTTTAAATTTTTTTATTTAATGAAAAAAGCTAAAAAAAAAATAATATGGGCCGGGCCAGGCTGGGCTCAGGTTTATCAATTTTCTTTCGGGCCAGGCTTGGACAAATTTTTAAGCCCATATTTTGGGTCGGGTCAGGCTCGGGCCTAAAAAATAGGCCTAAAATTTTGTCTGGGCTCGGCCCAGCCCATGATCACCTCTAGTTATAGGTTTGTGCAGAAAAGGGTCGAATATTTCCCTTCTTAGCAGTGTCTTAAGCCCAATGGCAGCTCCTTTTTGGATCCTAAGCTCCTATTATGAAAGTAAAGTAAAGAAAACTCAAAGAAATTAGTGCTTGGGGTTAAAAGTTGACCCTTTTTTTAACAAAACAAATACTTAAATTCTTCAGGCTATTTAGAAAAATATTTTTTCAATAATTACATTAAATTAAACTCCCAAGAAAGACTGGAGGGATCACAGATTGTCCTACTTAAGTCCCAATCTCTTAGACAGAGTTTTAATTAATGTAATGAACCAAATAAAATTTTATCTAATTTTACCATTTTATTCAAATGAGAAAAAAAAAACTAAAAATATAAAATAATGATAAAGAAAGTGAAGAGAACTCCCTCCATTTTATTTAGGATCGTCATTGATCATGATGGTATCAAATGGCCATTTTTCATACCAGCCTTAACCATCTAGGAAGAAATCATATTCTTTCCTATCAAATCTATCCAATACCTTATTAGGGAAAGAAAACCTAGAATGATCTTTCCTGGTGGCCTTGTTTAACTTCCTATAATTCCTACAAATCCTCCAACCCGTGACTCGAATATGTGAAATAATCCATGTAATATCCTAAAATTGGGACTAGTAGGATTGGGCCCAATGGGCCTTAGGTGTAGGAATGTTTAAAATTTTCAAGAATATGAGAATGGCCTTGTTGCAAATTGGACTTATTAGTTAAGTGAATTTGGAAAGTTACGAGGTTTCTATGAAGTTTCGGGTTCAAGTTGGGCCTTAGTAAAATTTTTTGTTTAAGCCTTTAAGGAGATGGAGTAAGTGTCCTTATAACGTATGGAAATAATTGAGTAAATAGCTAGCATAAATGTGGGTAAAGAGGTTATGGCACCATATGTATTACATTGAGGGAAGAGGTTCGAATCACTTTGTGTGCAAATTTTGACTAATATTTTTGCACTATTTCCTTAAGTGTCGGCCAAGAAGTAAACATGGCAAGTTTGACTTCTTTATTTTTGGCATGTAACATCCTAAATTTTTGGGCCTATGCGTTTAATTGGTGAATATGTGGAATGAGTTAATTTAAGTGTTAGGGGCCCAAATTTTAAGTTTTAAGGAGTCCAAATCTTCTAATTTAAGTTAGTTAAATTTGGCATTAGGGATTAGGGAAGTGGACGGCACAAGGCTATTTTTTTGGGAATTTTATTATATTTATTTCTATGTGGATAATAAGCAGATAAAGGCTATTATTTAAGGATTTAGTCTTTAAGGATAATAAGCAGATAAAGACTATTTTTGAGGAGATAATAAATTAAGATAAGGGAAAAGGGATAGGAGCTATCATGTGTGGCGGTGTTGGCTGAAAATCAATCTCTGCTAAAGGGAGGAATCGGTTTTCTATATAAAGAGGGGGTGTGCTGAAATTTTGGAAGCCTTTCTTTTATTTTCTTTTCTCATCTTCTTCCTCTCAAAAGCCGAAAATCACCATTTTCTTCACCCTTTCTTCCTCTCTAAAATTTCCTAGTTGGCCGAATCTTTTAACCTCTATTGTTATTTTTCTTCTAATCCCTAAAAGCCGAAATCACATCTCTATTAGTCTATTCTTCTCCTTAATATTCATTGGCCAAATCTCTCTTAGCCATCTCTTCAATTCTTAAATCTTCTAAAAATCGAAATTCTTAGATCTCACCTCCTGGATTTGTCGAATTTTCTTTAGTAAAGTCTGCTTGTGCCAAATATGAAGAAAACAATAGATATGTGTCGATTTTGAGTTTCCAATATTTCTCTGGCTTTGCAAAGTCCCTAGCCGAATGGCTATTTAGTGACTAATCATGGGTTTTTATTATTTTCAGCATTTCGGGATCTGAAGAGGAGTCCAACGCTTAAATCTCTAAGTCAAAGATCAGTAACACTCAAGTCATGTTATTTTTGGGATTTCATGGTAAGGAGATTGGTTTATTTATAAATATATGAATCGGGTAGAACACTAACCATGGCCGAATATAGGAGAGGCCCTATTTTCACAACTTTTTGGCTTTTTGAGCAAAGTTGTAGATCGGGATAACAAGGATATCGACTAAGAATATTGGATTTCGCGATATCAGGTGTGTAACACTTTCCCACCATCTAGATCTGTTTGATTAATATATGATTATAAGTCTTATATGTTTTGATAAATACCAAAATCCGGTCATAATGGAGGAAACCCAAAGAGGGTGAAAACAAATCATCAGGTTAGTGAATGTTCTGATTAAACGATATAAGTGTATTGATTTTATGTGATTGCATGGGTTGGGTTTGATGAAAGGAGGAAGTTATATGATGTAGCGATTTTCACCGTGATCTATTGTAGCAGTTTTTACTGTGATCTATTGTAGCGATTTTATCGTGATGCATTGTAGTGGCTTTTGCCGTGATGCATTGTAGTGGCTACGGCCATGATCTGATGATGAGTAGCACGACTTCTATCAAGGCGTGTAGCGGTGTGGGTTGATTGTAGAAATCCCCAATGGTGTGAATGGCTGGTAAGGAGGCGTGTAGCAGATGGAAACCTAGGATTTGGGTTGGGCTTTCATATTATTTTTATTATGTATATTAATTCGGATTATTTTAGTTGTATGGGGCTAAGGCCAAAATCTAATGGTGCATGAGGGTTGCACACTGAGTCTCGTGACTCAACCAATTAATTAACATTTCAGGTAGCATTTAGTGCATCGGACCGGGCTGGAGAGGAGCGCAAGGTGGCCATGCAAAAGAACATTTGGATCTAGGAAAAAACTCTAGTTATTATTTTATATTCTTATTTAATGGATTTTAAATCTCGTTGTAATAAGGCCATGGGCCACCAGTTTATATTTTGTTTTATTACGGGCTTTTATTACTTTTAGTTATTTAAATTTTTATTTTTAATTGAACTAAGGCATGCATTTAAATTTGGGTTTTTAATTCATAAAGGCATATTTTATTTAAAACTATAAATTATATTTTTTTTCCCGAATAAAAGGTTAAACTTTACCTAAATGCTTTTCTAAAATGCGACATGTTTTACAAAATTTTCTTAGTGACATACCAGATCCGATTGTAGTGTTTGGGCTGGGTTTGGGGTGTTACATGGCATGGTGGCTAAGAAATAAGGTAAGGTTGAGGTTGAGGAAAGGAATCAAAAGAAATAGGTAAGTAAGGGGGACAAGAGGCTCATTTCATGGACAGTGTTTTGGAAAGTTTGGGTGGCCAAACTTTTATCCTAGGGGGGATGCATGTGGACGGTTTGGGGCTAGAGTGGTAGCTGAATTTTTCTTGGGTTATTTTGCAAAGCTTTGTGCATGATGAGGTTTTGGGTTCTTTTAGCATTTTGGTTACTCTTCCTTGCCAACATATTTTTCTTCCCTTTTTGTTTTGGCCTAAACACCTAGTGCATTTGTTCATCTTACTCCTTTGTTTTGCCTTAACCCCAATTTATTTTTGGTTCATCTTCTTTAGTTGGCCGAAACTAACAAGCACTTTTCTCCATCCATTCTTTCCTTTTGACCATTTCATCAACCTTTTCTTCTTCTTTAATCAACATCACTTTGTGTGATCTTCTTGTTTGATTTTCTCTATAGCCGAACCATTATCATCCTATTTCTTCACCATTTTGTTCTCTATCGTGTGGGAAAACCTCATCTTGATCGAATCAGTAAGTAGTAGTTTTCTCTTTGTCAATAACCTTGTTTCATTCGAGTTTTTCCTTAATAAATCGTGTGTTCTTCCTTCTCTCTCGTTGAGTCCAGGTTGCATTCTTTTACGTGATATGGCCATCGTTGGGCTTAGGATTTTCAACAAGGTGAAGGAGCACAAGTGATTTGTATTAACCAAATCATTATCATCGACTCGTCAAGTAAGTTGGGTAAGAACGTTGTTATAAGATTTGTTTTGGCCAAAGGTGGGATAATTGCTAACAATTATTTCGCTCACCAAATATTGTTAGGACGGGATTTCAATAGCCAAAAGGAAGGATCGGGGAGATCACATTCGTGGTAAGTGGAGTTAGCCTAGTAAAGTGTTTCTAGTTACGATTATCGAAGTAGAGACTAACCTTTTGTCAACTATCATTATAGGTGTTGAAATTGGTGGAAAGCACAACTTATTATTAAGGTGTGCAATCCCGTACTTTCCAAATATATATTTGAAATGGCATTTGATCTCACACTTCTCTGAAGGCTTTAAATATTCTGTGATTCGGTTGAAATACCGAAGAAAAACTAGAAACTGGCATCCGTAATCACTCGGGCGTGCATATGATCGTAGTGGTAATCATATTTGTAATAAAATTGATTCGGTTAGAAATAGTGACATGTTTTTAAAAATAAAGAAAAATAGGATAAAGAGAATTAGAAAGTGAATGAGATATCAAATTAAATCTTACTGTGTCTATTTTGATATGGAAGCAACGGAGAAGGAAATAAAATTTTATATTCTGAGATATGTTAATTTTAGTGAGACTGGTTCTGAATGACTTTGTGGTTCCCTGATCTGTCTTGGTAAAATCAGATAAAATTGTACAAAGTGATTTATGAATTATAATTGATATGTATGGATTCCTTAGTGAGTCTATTTTCAATAGAGACAAGTGGGAGCTGCATATGAAAACCGTACAGTGAGATATTTGAATTTTGGGTAAAAGAGGTCAGAATCGTTGGACAGTGAAACAAGGGAAATTTTAAGGAATAAATTGTACTAAATGGTTTAGCCAAAAATTCTGGAAAAATTGTAGGAAGAATATATATGAGCCTAGTTTCAAGGAAAATTTATGGATCTGAATTTTGAGTTTCCTAACACAAGTTATAGTCAGTTTAGTCAAAGTGACGCAGTTGGACAGTTTCAATTTGTATGCCCCAAATTAGTAGTTAAAGTCTTAGGTTGCAAAATTACCAAATTACCCTTAGTGGGTAAAATTACCGAATTACCCTCGATGGGTAAAATTTTGAAAATGCCCCTGATGGGCTGAATTATGAAAATGCCTTAATGGGCCGATTTGATAAGATTTCCTTGAAGGGTCGAAATACGAAAATGACTTAATGGGCCGATTTGTTAATTTGCTATATGGGCCGATTTGTTAATTTGCTATATGGGCCGATTTGTTAATTTGTTATATGGGCCGATCTGAAAATTTGTTATATGGGCCAATCTGATATTTTACTTAATGGGCCTAATTGATAAACTGTTATAATGGGCCATAATTTTTGTAATAAATATCCGAATAAATTACTGTTGTTATATTGTAAAAATCATGATTTGTTATGCATCATATACATGATTTGCATGGGATGGGATAATGTTGAAGAGAAGTTCTGGTGGCTCTGCCACATAATTCTGGTGGCTCTGCCACATATTTTGGTGACTCTGTCACAATCTGTCTGGTGGCTATGCCACGTAAACTCTGTTATTTGGGTGGCTTGTCCACAACTAAATTTGATATAAATGGCTTAATGCCTACGTTTGGTGTGTTGGCGGGGTGGGTGACTAAAGCTCCCCACAGGTGTGTTGGTTGGTACGGGTGGTGTGTAGCGGATGGATTACTAGGCTTGGTTTGGGAATTTTCATTTCATATACCTGTTATATTTTGATATATTATTGTTATTATAAATGGGCTTAGGCCCAAATAATTGCTTAATGAGATTTTGGCCCAGTGGACAACAGTAAGTGGGTTACACTCTGAGTTCTTGTAACTCACCCCTTTCTCAACCCTTGCGGTAATGCTCACTGATGAGGACTTGGGGCGATGGATGACTCGGTGGAGGCCATGCTTTGGAAATAACATTTTCGAATATTAGTAAACTATTTTTCGTTTTATTTCATTACTTTTGCTATTTTGGGTTTTTATGTTGTAATAAGGCCTTTGGAGTATTTTTATTATTTGCTTTACGTTTGGTATACTTATTATCTTGCTTAATTTGTTTTAAATGATAATTTTATAAAAACTTAAATTAAGATTTTCTAAAATGGATTAACAAATGGTTTTCATAACAAACTTTTACAAATATTTTTAACTCGGAAATTTTCTCTCGAATTATCAACGATGTTTTCAAAAGTCACGGTTTTATAAGATCACTAGTTCAAATATCTATTCTTCAATCAGCATTTCAAAGATTAGTAGTATTTTTTTATCAAATATTAACTATAAAAAAAAACTTCATCTTTAGTCACAAGTTCTTTATACGTTTTCGAAAAACTCTTCAGTGTGACACGCCAGATTCGGGCCTAACTTCTAGGACGGGTTTAGGGTGTTACAATCCATCTATTACCCTTCTTGTGCCTTTTCGAAATCACAAGTGCCTCTTCTTCTTGATCTTTGGTGAAATCAACTAAAATAATGATAGGTGAAGTCGAAGACAGACCCAAATAGTCATATTTCAAATGAGGAGACAAAATCTTCAGTTCCAATTCAGCTAGTTCCTTAATCAATGACTTTGGTTGCGTATACTCCTGAGATGATAACTCTAATGATTCGTGTGGAACTTCTTGAGTGAATTCCTTCAAATTAGCTTCTAACTAAGACAAACATTCCTTATCATCACCATCACTTGGCAAATCCTCCAGTAGAATATGTTCTAATGGATCGTCTAAAGAATTGAGCTCCAATTCTGTAGAAGCCAACGATTCCATATTGGAAATAGTAAAGCAATGTTCAATTATATCTACGGATTTAGCAGTATCGACGTCATTAAAAGTCACCTCATCATCAAATATTTCTGTCAAATGAGTATACTTTTATTGTTTCTAGAATCATTGAGGATATGGGAGTGGTGGAATCTTAACTTTAACCGGACAACTTTTTGTCAAAATTTTCTACATTCGACAAGGGTGTTAGGTAATCAGAACTAACTGGTTTAGAGTTTACCTCATCAAGGATCACTGAATCTGACTTCTATGAAATAGGAGTTTCAACACTCAATTGAACTTCATTTTTTCTTGAACTACAACAGGCTTATCTTGAACCTTAACCACATTGGGCTCCAATGTCTTCCTACTTGGCAAGGTGATTGCTTTGCTATGTTCTTTGCTTGAAATTCTTGTATTTTCAGTATCATTGGGCAAAGCTCCTTGGGGTTTATTTCGCAGTTCATTGGTTAGATGGCCCATTTGATTCTCCAAATTGCTTAAAGTGACATCATTCTTAGTTATGTATGCCTTCAGCAGATTCTCAAGATCACTTAAAGATTTAGTTGGTGGGGGTTGTTGCACTTGTTGAGAATATTCTGGTGGATAATTTGGTTGAAATGACATAGAAGAGTCGCTATGGTCTACCCATTAATTACTCCATGTAGAAATTGGATGATTCTGCCATGAAGAGTTGTAAGAATTTGACTGTGGACCATTCCAATTTTGATTTGCCATGTAATATTTCGACTCTTGATTCGATGGGAAATTTTCAAAGAAATGGCCATCTCCATAGTATTCACAAGAAATATTCTCGAACTAGTTTGAATGCTGACCTGTCAGAATACCATTGAAACCATTAATTTTTATGTTCTTAAGCATAGAAGACATAAAAGATACTTTGGCAGCCAAAAAAGTAAGCGCACCAACTTCATGTATTCCTGCTACTCCTCTTCATGAGGCTACTCGGTTGGTTGGCCACGGATAGTTATTACTAGCAATTCTTTTAATAATCATGTAAGCATCATTATAAGACTTAGAAAGAAGGGATCCATTTTTTGAAGCATCCACCATCATTCTAGTATGAATATTGAAACCATTATAGAAAGTCTCCATTTGAACACAATAAGGATTGTCGTGATGACAGCACTTTCGTAATAACTCCTTGAATCACTCTTATGCCTCATATAAAGATTATTCGTCAAGTTGCTAAAATGAAGTGATTTCATTTTGGATCTTGGTGGTTAAATATGGAGGGAAATATTTCATTAAGAAACATTCAACCAACTTTTTCCATGTAGTTATGGAACCGAACGGTAGGGAGTTCAACCACGCTCATTCTCTATCTCTTAAGGAATATGGAAATAATATCATTCTCAAGACGTCCACGGTCACCCCGACTAGTTTAAATGAGTCACTCACTTCCATAAATAGTCGAAGATGAAGCTGTGGATCTTCAGTAGGAATCCCACTAAATTGACCCATATTTTGCAACACTTGGAACATAACCGGCTTCATCTCAAACTATTGTTCCTCGATTTATGATCTCCTAATACTCAAATTGAGCTTGTTGAATAAAGGAATGGCATATTTTCGAATGGCATAGTTTCTGTCATCGGCAACAATGATCGGATTGTGAGTATTATAAGCGGATGTTTCTCTTGGATTTTGGTTTTAATTTTTGAAATTCATCCCTTCGGTCCTTCTTTGGTTCGCTTATCTTCTCCTTTGTCTGAAAGTCTTTTCAATTTCATGGTCTATGGGGAGTACGTCAATAATTTGATCAATACTCATAATCAATAATTTGATCAATACTCATAAACACCTGAAACAAACAAAAAATGGAATTAAAATTTAACAGGAAAAAAAATAGACCAATATGCAAAATTAAAAATTTCACAAAAAATGTCTTTTAAAACAGTCCCAGACAACGGTGCTAAAAACTTGGAATGACAGAAATGTGCAAGTGCACACAATCGCAACAAGTAATAAAGTGACAAGTAAATGTCGAGTTATCGTAACCACATGGACTGTTATCATACCCACAGGGACTGTGAAAAGAATTATTTATGAATGCAAATAAAAACACTTTGGTGAAGAAAAATATTTTGATTTGAGGAAGTGATTCAAAACTAAGATTTTAACTAAGTAAAATAAAAAAATAAAATTTCCAATACACGATTTCAAAAGATGATTTTAATCAAGATGACATAATTGTGCTAGATTAATTACATTTCTTAACTTAGAATTACTAAAATCATGTTCATGTTGTTATGAATAAATTCACGGCAACCTAGTAATTTGCTAACTTATGAACATACTCACATACCAAAATCCGTTTATCTTTTGACTATATCTCAATGTCAAATCAACCGATTAAACAAATTTTAATAAGCAAATTGTAACACCCCTAACCCCTATCCATCACCGAAATAGGGTTACGAGGTATTACCGATCACTCACTTCATAACATATTCATATCTCATACATTTAAACATTCAAATACATATGTTATTCAAACACAGTCATATTGTCCCTTACGAGGCTCTACGAAGCCTTAAAATGTGCTTACAAATGGTTCGAAACTAAACCGAACATATACAAAAATTTTTGAAACTTAGAATAATTTTTACATTTTCAAACGTCACACGCCCGTGTGTCTAGGCCGTGTAACACACTGATTTGTTTTTCTTAAGCAGCAAGGGTCACACGGTTGAAACACACGCCCATGTGCTCAGGCCGTGTGGCACAAAATTAGGCTTGGTTTAAGCCATATTTCTTACCCTTCTCATGCATACTTAAACCACATCATTTTGTACCATTTCAATACCATTAATAGGTAGCCAAAATAGTTCCAAATACACAAGCTATAATCATCAATATAACCTATTTCATTTATTCAATATTTCCCAATTTAAGCATCAATCCATATCTCAAAAATGAACCAATTCATCAACTCAATTTTATGCATTTCTTAAGCAAATATTCATCATCTATCAAAAGATCATATGAATAACTTAAAACTTTATTAAAATGGCCATATACACTTAGATCATTTCAAAAAAATCTCATAACAATTCTAAGTTTGAAACACCCCAAACCCGGCCCATAAGCCCTGATCGGATCTGGCATGCTCATAGGGAAAAACCATTCAAATCTTATTTGATGTTTGTCAAAATTTTGTGTGTCTTTGAAGAACCATTGATTTGGGTTGGGTTCAAAATTAAAAACGGTGCTAAAACATTTAATCTTTATTTTTAAGAAAAATTATTTGAACTTTAAATTGATAAGAATCGTACCATAATAAAACAATTAAAATGCATAAGTAAATAGTTCATACCATGGCTTTATTACATCAAATCAAAACCCAAATTAAATCCAAAATACATAAAAAGAGAAATCCCAAAATAAAATAAATAAATTCAGAGCTGAGCATGGCCACCACTTGAACTCCTGCTGACCCAGTCCATTACTGAGTGTCACCTGAAAAATAATCCCACAAAGGGGTGAGTCAAACAGACTCAATGTGTACAACCAGCACAAGTCTTAATTAATTTAGGCATGTCAAATCATACATAATATACATATAAAAATCATGATGCAAACCCGAACCCAAACCTAGATAACCATCCGCTACACATCACTCGTACCAACCATCACACCGTGGGGACTACTAAGTGGGGACTACTAAGTTGACCCTCCATCCGCTACACATCATCGAAGGCAGTCGCTGCAGACGACATGCTCATCGCCCTTATAAATATTGTGGCATAGCCACCAGATAATTATTTTGTGACATAAGTCACCACATTCAGATTTTGTGACATAAGTCACCACATTCAGATATTATGACATAAGTCACCACATTCAGATATTGTGGTATAAAACCACCAGATCATTTCCCCTTTACATATCACCCATATGCCCCATGTCATACAATTATGCATTAACCATGTCACATACCTTATTCACATTCTTATAGTTTCACATATACGCCATAACAGATCTTATCATAATCATAGTAGAAGTGGGTAAACGTACCTGGGTACTTTGAACCATTGCCTGGTACTCATAGCCACATCTTACATATTCTTATTAACACATTTATTAAAACATAACCGTAAATTTATTAAGGCTTAGTGTGGGGTGCACACCTGGTATTAATGCTTTATTAAAATCCCGAAACCCGATCTAATGTTTTAGACCCTTAATTCCTATATTCGACCAACACCACACATTTTAGCTGAAGGCCATTCGGCGAAATAATCTATCCCGAAGGATTTATCACAACTTAAATCTTACCTTGCTGCCGATTTGCTTACTAATCAAATCCCAAAAACTTTGTGAGGACCCTTCTTGCAATCGGCTAGACACTAAACCACAGAACTAATTAGTTTCGGCTTTTAAATGAACTAAGGCATAGATCTAAGTCACTAAGTATGGTCTTAGCCGAATGTCAGATCCACTTACCTTGCGGATCTAAATCCCGAATTAGCTTCTGGTATTTGTCGGAATCCCTACAGATAAATGTTAGATCCGATCTAACATTTAATCTCAATAAAATGGCCTATGGCCGAATGTTACCATCCACTTACCTAACTCGTCTAAATCCTGAAATCCTTGCTTGCACCTGAAGTTGTCGATATCCTTTGATCACTACAGATCCCGAAAGACTCCCTCCTGAAATCTGCTGCAAGAGAAATCCCGGAAGACCCTTCAAAGTTTCGGCCAAAGAGTTCTAATGGGATTAATGCTTTTGATTTCGGCCACAAGAAAAAGAAATAGAATGATGATGGTAGAATCCTTACCCTTAATATTGAAATCGACAGTATTCCTTCCTAACACCACTATAGAGATTCAACAATAGGCTAAGTAGAGATTTGATAGATTTCGGCTTTTGAGGCTTATTGAGAAATCGGCTTCAACAAGAGTGAAATGAGAAAGATTGATGATGGGGATTCGACTTCAATGGAAGAGTATAGGACTTAGGAAGAATCGGCAATGGTGGTCTTTAGGGAGAGGAAGATTTCGACTAGAATAAAAGAAGAAGAAAAGAAAAACTTTGGAGTGAAAAAGAGTAAATGAGAAGGGAGGCTAATTTGCTAAATGAAATTCGGCTATTCTCCCTTTACTAGCTTGATCGAAATTCCCCTCAAGAGAGTCCCTAGGTCGGCCACACTTTTCCCCTATCTAATCCCTAAATTTTCTCTTTATCATCTTATTCAAATTAATAAAATTAATCCATCATTTATCCCCTTATCTAGCCGAATTTTAAAAAGGATTAAACTCATCCCTTTAATGCCTTAATGCCGTCCACTACTACTCACTCTTGCAGCAAAATAAAACTCTTTTATTTGCTTTCCTTGTAGCTCGAACCTAGGCCCTTACACCCTGCTTGTGGCGTCACCTACCAAGCCTTAAGTGGCACCTCCAAGCCACTTAATCAAGCCCATTTTTGTATCATAATTCCCCTACAATTTCTCTTAAGACCACATTGCTTAGATTCCTCTTTTAGATTTAAAATCTAATGATTTCTAAGGCATTTATCTACATTCTAAGGTTCACAAAATTCATAAAACACATTCATAATTTATCCTGGCATACAAGCACATGCAATTAGGCAAAAATGAACAAGCCCTAATTCTCAAATATTACAGTTCTACCCCCTTAAAATAATTTTGGCCTCGAAATTACCTGGCTAGAATAGGTGGGGGTATTGCTGTCGCATTGCTTCTTTCGGCTCCCAAGAAGCTTCTTCCGATCCATGGTTGCACCATAGCACTTTAACCAGAGGGACCAACTTCCTTCGAAGCACCTTCACATCACGTTCCAGAATCTGAATCGGCTCTTCCTCATAAGACAGATCTGGTCTCAGCTCCACCTCTTCAACCGAACTACGTGAGATGGATCCGATCGGTATCGACGTAGCATAGAAACATGAAATACGTCATGCATCTACTTCAATTTCGAGGTAACTCTAACTGGTATGCCACCGGTCCAATTCGCTTCAATACCCGATAAGGTCCTATAAACCTCGGACTTAATTTCCCTTTGCGACCAAATCTCATCACTTTCTTCTAGGGTGAAACTTTAAGAAACACATAATCTCCCACTGCAAACTCAATCTCCTTTCGCTTGAGATCTGTAAGACTTTTGCCTGTCAGATGCCTCCTCCAACCGTGCCCGAATTATCTTAACCTTCTCCTCGGATTCTGCCATAATTTCTGGACCCAAAATCTGAAGTTCTCCCAATTTCGTCCAACATGTAGGAGTGCGACACTTTTGATCATCTGATTGCTTTGTGCGATGCCATCTCAGAACACCTAAACCCTACCAACACACCACGACCGAATCGGTATATTACAGAAAAAAAGATTTTGAGAAAATAGGTTTAAGATTAGATGTTTGATGAAAACACTTGCTAAATTGTGTATTTGAAGAAAAACTCGAGTAGGCTTGATTAAAATCTAATGATGTATTTGAAAACCCGAAAATTTTGAAAACTTAATCAGATGTGTAGGTAAAACAAGTTTATCTCATTTGGAAGTTTAAGTTGTTTCTTATTATTACTATAACATTTTGACTTAGTAGAAAATCGAGTTTAAGTTAGAAAAACATTTGAGTCCCCTTTATTCCAAATCTTAGTGTGATACCCGATGGTATAGTTTAAAATGTCGCTTTGTAGTTTTGAAATTGTTGTCTTTCCAAGTTTTAGCACATTTTAACCCAATTAATTTGTCAAGGCATATTAAAAATCTACTTTAAGCATAAACATAGCAAAACTTAATTTTAAGAGGCCATTTACAAACCCAAATAAAACCAAATAGTAATGAATATGCTTAAGTACCAAATTTTATAAAAGTCTGAGCAAATCCTTATTTAAGCATGGCATGAGCACCTCGAGTCCATCTCGGCTCCATGTCCGCGTCTAAGTGTCACCTGAAATGTCAAAGGAGAGAGTGAGTCGCAAGACTCGGTGTAAAATCCCCTCTCGATAATACAACATGCTAACACACATCATAGCAAAGCAATACAATTAATGCACCTGTTCCTAACCATCCATTACACCTTCTCTACCCCGTGGTACCAAACCACCGGTGGTGCCAAACCACCGTGTCCCAAAGACACGATATCCATAATGTGGTGCCAAACCACTTTGGTGACCAAGTCACGAATAATCCAATGATGGGGCTAACCCATCGTGTGATACCAAATCACTAGCGACAATCCCAGATCTCATAAGTGGGGCCAACCCACTGGTGTCAAACCACGTGGACGAGTCGCAATGAGGTGCCAAACCTCCGGTGTCCCAAAGACACAGTGTGATACCAAATCACCGTGACCGCATCCACAACCGATGATGGGGCCAACCCATCGTGTGATACCAAATCACCGGTGTCAATCCAGATAATCAATCGTGGGGCCAACCCACCGTGGTGCTAAGCCAACTGGACGAGACGCCGAGGTGCCAAACCTCTGTGACCCAAAGTCACAAAATGTCATTTGTGGCACCAAACCACCGGAGGTGCTAAACCTCACGTGTCCTAAAGACACAAAGGTCCCAAAGACACGGATATCATACTCCCCTCCTCTCATATTACCCATACATGTCATCAGATGTAAATCATGCCATAGTGCAAACATGCTATTATAGTATCACCTCACATATTACATACATCAAGAATCATGCTAGCATATACCCTTAAGAGAACTCGCAATGGAACGAACTTACCCGATCCGAACACATACCCCATAGGGTACCATAGCAATCATCATCTTGCTCCACTTAATACACGAGCATATTATTATTAACATATTACTAGGTAATCGATTGTGTTAGTTCACACACCGTATATCGCAAGTCTTAATCTCAAAAGAACCCGATCCAAACCCTCAATCTTCTTGCTCCTAAAACAATCGGCCAACCATGGATTAATCACTTAAACCATTCGGCCACAACCATTTAAACCAAAAGGTATATCGAATAACCCTTACCTTGCAAATGTTTGGTTTCCTACCAAACCCGAATCGACAATGGTTCCTCTTTTAACAATCGGCACACCCTATTAACAGAACAGTTAATCCATTGAAACTTTGGCTTATAGAATTCTAAAAGAATAGACTAACATGATAACCTCTTACCACTACTTACCACTTGACTTCTCCAATCGGCTGCTTTGAACTCCAAAGGCCCTATATGAAAATGATTACCAAAACCGAACGTTACTCCTTTTTAGCAGATACCGACATCGGCTCTCAAACACCAAAGATTGACAAAGCACAAGAAAGGGAGAAATGGCCATTCGGCCTAGCACTTACCTTCTTGTTGGACCGATTGAGCAAGATTCCAACAAGGTCACACTCCTCCTTTGATATACAAAGAATAAAGAACTACCGTGGGACAAGGTTCTACCAACACCCTTAACCAAAGGAGAAAGGTTTCGCTTCACACCAAGGAAGGTTCTGCTAACAATGGTTTTGGAAAAGAAGAAAATAGATTGAAGATATGGAGAGGTGCTTTCGGTTCAAAGAAAAGAGATGGAGGATAAGGTTTTGGAAAGATGTGTTACTACCAAGAAGGAGAGAAAAAAAACTAGCTTCGGCTTCAACAAATTGGAAAAGAAAGGAGAGAGAGATGAACATTCGCTACCAAGGTTTTCAAATGAGAAAGAGGAAGAAAATGTTGAGAAGAGGGTGTTGTAGTTTTGGCAAGTGTAGGTGCTTGAGGATTTCGGTTTACACAAGATGCAAGTGGAAAAGGGAACAATATTCGGCCTCACACACTAAGTAAAAAGATGCAAAGCAATTTTGGCAAAACGGTACCTGGACTTTTGGTTAAAGGAGAAAAAGAGAAGAAAGCTTTTGACACAAAGAAAAAAAATCAGCTTACCAAAAGAATTTTTCACCGAAAATGCCCACTTGCTAAAGGCAAATTCGGCACACCCCCTACAATACCAACCGGCCACTCCTCCAAACACTCTCCAACAACCGGCCAAACTCCCCCCAAACACTCCCAAGCCACCAATTCAAATTACCTTGACCAAGTCTTCCTCCACAATTTGCTCTCCACCCACCATTCAAATGGGAAGACTTAGTCCAAGGCAGAGTTTGAACTGCCTACAACTCCTCCCTCCATGCCATCAAAATGAAACAAAAGGAGCACTCTGCGACTTGAACTCAAGACCTCTCCCCCTTGCACTTGACGCCACACACAAGCTCTAAGTGGCGCATGTTTTGCCACTTTGCTAGCACTTCACTTGTGCAACAATTTACCAAATAAAATACATAAGACCCAAATCCTTCAAATTTCTATCATATAAAGCCCAAAAACAAAAATTTTCCTACCCTCGAGCTTACACCTAGCTTATAACTAAGCCCCAACAAAGATCGAAATACAACATAACACTTCAAGCACATGCAAAGAAAGCCAAAATAAAATAGCCCTTAACCCGGATATTACGGTTCTACCCCTTAAAAATAATTTTGGCCTCGAAATTACCTCGATCGGAAGAGTTGCGGTATTCTTTGTCTCATCACATCCTCGGGTTCCCAAGTAGCTTCTTCCACGCCATGATTCCGCCAAAGAACCTTAACCAAAGGCACAGACTTCTTCGCAGAACCTTTACATCCCGATCTAAAATCATACAGTGCTCTTCCTCCATGGTCAAATCTGGGTTTACCTCGATCTCTTCCATCGCCACCACGTCGATGGATCTGAACGATATCGCCTAAGCATTGAAGCGTGGAACACGCTAGAATCGACTTAGCTCTGCTGGCAACTCGAAATGATATGCAATCGGTCCCACTCGCCTCAAGACTTTATCACACCCAATAAACCTCGGACTTAGCTTACCTTTCCTCCCGAACCTTAATACTTTCTTCCACGGTGAGACCTTCGTAAAACTTGATCTCCCACAACAAATTCAATACTCTCCGCTTAAGATCGGCATAGGACTTCGCCGGTCCAAGCTTCCTTCAATCGAGCTCAATCAACTTAACCTTGTCTTGGTCTCAAAGAACCAACTCGCCCCAAAGAATCGACGTTCACTTAACTCTATCCAACAAGTAGGTGAGCGACACTTCCTACCGCATAACGCCTCATATGGTGCCATCTTGATGCTTGCTTGGTAACTATTGTTGTAGGCGAACTCATTAACGGTAGATACTCCTCCCAACTACCCTCAAGTCCAATACACAACCTCGTAATATGTCCTCCAAGATCAGATAACCCTTTCCGATCGCCCGTCCGCTCGGATGAAATGCCGTCTTGAAATCCAACCGCTGCACTACCAGAGCTCGATGCAACGCTCTCCGAACCTTAACGTGTCAGGGATCCCTATCCGAGATGATCGATCATCGCACCCCTGCGCCTCACAATCTCGACACATACACCGTCAACCTCTCAAGTGAGTAATCCACCCTCACCGAATAAAGTGAGTGATTTAGACAATCGATCCACAATTACCCAAATCAATCCTTCTTGCTCGGTGTAAGAGGTAATCCACCGACGAAATCCATAGTTATCCTTTCCCACTTTCACTGTGGAATCTTCATCGGTCAAGCAACCACGACGGCAATCGATGCTCACCTTGACCTGCCGACATGTCGACACTTCCCCACAAACTCGCTACTTTTTTTTTGCATCTTACCACCGTAACTATTCTCGAGATCCCTATACATTTTGCTACCTCCGGATGCATAGCGTAGGGTCGCTATGTGCATCTGAAGAATCTTATGCCTTAACTCGGTGTCTCTCGGCATACAAGCCTTCCCCTGAAAACATAGAACCCCATCACTAGACAAATCAGAACCTCCAAACCATCATTCTCGCACTTGTGTCCTCTGTGCACTCAAAACCTTATCCAACAACTATTTTTCTCTGATCTGCTCAACCCAAGTAGGCTTAACCTGCAGCTCTGCCAGAATACTCCCGTCGTCAGACAAACTCAAGTGGGCAAACAACACTCTTAGATCCGAAACAACCCTACGGCTCAACGCGTCTGCCACAACGTTAGCCTTGCCCGGATGATACTAAATCGAGCAAATATAGTCTTTTAGCAACTCAATCCATCTGCATACGCCTCGATTCAAGTCTTTTGAGTCAAGGTACTTGGACTCTTGTGATCCGTGTAGATTACCGATCTCTCTCCGTACAAGTAATGCCTCCATATCTTCAAGGCAAAGACTACACCGCTAACTCCAGATCGACGTTGGGTAATTTACCTCATGTGGCCTCGGTATGCCGAGACGCGTAAGCCACAACCTTCCTTCTCATCAAGACACAACCCAATCCGTATGTGATGCATCACAAGAACCGTGAATTCCTTCCCAACCTTAGGTTGAATTAGAACCGAGCTTCACAAAATCTTC
The DNA here is from genome assembly GCA_025506655.1 of Gossypium rotundifolium. Taxonomy (NCBI): domain Eukaryota; kingdom Viridiplantae; phylum Streptophyta; class Magnoliopsida; order Malvales; family Malvaceae; genus Gossypium; species Gossypium rotundifolium. Next base: position 30,686,773 of record CP106727.1, on the reverse strand, counting down.
TTCAACTTGTCGAAGCTCTCCTGCGCTTCACCCACATAAATGGAACTCCTTTTCTTAATAACTTGGTCATCGGTACTGCGATCAATGAAAATCCTCTACAAATCTTCTAGTAGTATCCTCGCCAAACCCGAAAACTCAACCTCGGCTCTCGACCTAGGCGGCTTCCAACCCAAAACCGCCTCAATCTTTCGAGATCCACTCTAATCCCTCACCGATACTACATGACCCAAGAACGCCACCTCCCTAAGCCGTAATTCAGATTTATGAACTTCGACAGAAATTGCTTTCTCCTCAAAATCAGCAATACCACCCGCAATCGCATCATGTTCCTCCTCGGTCCTTGAATATACCAAGATGTCGCCGATAAAACCACTACTTAATGATCTAAATCTGCTGAACACCCTATTCATCATATCCATGAAAGCCGCCGTCGGTTAGTCAACCCAAACGGCATAATTAAGAACTTAAAGTGCCCATACCGAGTACGAAATGCCGTCTTACAGATATTCGCTTCCTTCACCTTTAACTGGTGATACCCAAACCTTAAATCGATCTTCGAGAAAACTGACGCACCCTTTAGCTGATCAAACAAGTCATCTATCCGAGGCAGTGGATACTTGTTTTTGATCGTCGACTTATTCAGATTAGCGATAGTCTATACACATCCGCATAGTACCGCTTTTCTTCTTGACAAAGAGTACCCCAAGGCGCCCCAAGGCGTAAACACTTGGCCTAATAAAGCCTCGGTCCAACAGCTTCTGGATTTGAGCCTTAAGCTCCACTAACTCTTTAGGTGCCATCCTCATGCGGAGCTATAGATCTCGACGTGGTTCCGCAATGATCTATCCCGAACTCTACCTCACGATCCGTGGCAAACCCAAGCTCCTCCGAAACACATCAACAAATTCCTAATCGTCCGAACTGCTCCCACAAAGAGACTCTTTAGCCTCCAAGGCATACACATGAACCACATATGCTTCACGACCTTTTTCTCGACCATCTTCTGGCTTTGGGCGAGATACCACATTGGATGATAATTCCTCCATTCGATTAGAACTACTTCATCACCCATAGTCATTTTGAAGCATACGCTTAGTCATAATCTAACTTCACCGGTACTTAACCACCAATCCATCCCGAGAATCGATCGAACTTTCCAAAAGGCGCCCATCGGATCGCCACAAACACTACCCCTTGGAGTTCTAGAGGTGCGCCTCTATACGACTTATCCACAACTATAGAGTGACCTAAAGGGCTTATTACGGTCATCCGCCTAGAAGATATCTCGTAGTCTAAATCCATGGTCTTCACTATGCTACTTGCAACATACGAATGTGTTGAACCCACATCAATCAAAGCAGTAAATGGAGAACCAAAGATTAAAAACGTACCGGTTATGACGTCCGGTCAGCCGCCTCCTCTCGGCGCCTCGCCAGATACACTAACCCCAAATGTCGGCCTCGAACTACTGCACCTCTTGCCTTGCTCCACGGCCCCACTGAACCATTACCTCCTCTGCCATTACCTCGGCCCCTCTACGGTGGTCATTATTCTGATCTTGAGTACGCCCGACTCTGACCAATCCTAGCCAACTTATGGGCCATACCCTCACACGGTGGTCCAAATGAGCCACACTCAAAACAACCTTTTCCACCGGCCCAAAGATCCTCCCAATGAGCTTTCCCACAACGGTTACATGCGGCGGTCCCTACCTAGCAACAATGAACCTACCCGATCGATTCAAATTTACTCGGTCTAGCCCTTTTCTCATGGATTACCCGATGACCCGTAAGATCCAAAACCCTCTTATGTCTGTTCCTATCCATGCCTTGCCTCACAGACTCTTTAATACCCTCGGCACCTTCGCCTTTTCAACGAGCATAAGAATTCACGCCCGCCGAGGCGCAATCAACAATCTCAATTCGTCCCGCAGCCATCCTCAAAACAAACGCACCATTCGTGTTCAAGAGCCACCATACCCGCATACCGACTCACCTCGAAACTACGCCTCGTGCTCGACACGAGTTACTCCCTGAACTAACCTCAAAAATGCTTTCCGTTGCTCGTTAATATAGTTAGCTCCCACGTACTTTTTTTGATAGGCAGCCCTGAAATAGTCTCAAGTCGATCTTCATTGCGGTATTGTCTCGAACCGTGAGCCACCACTGGTATGACTCATCTCGAGAAGTGATACTATCCCTTTAACTTTTCTCCAAAGATCAGTCTAGATCGTCCATGATCCGCTCTGTCACTTCCACCAATATTCAAGAAGGCTAGGAGCAACACCAGAGACACCCCAAAGAATTCAAATTTCGTTTGTCGAAGTCGCCAGTACGATTTCCTAACTCCTGCGCCTCCACCTACTCTAGCTACCCTTTCTAAAACCGCAGATCGCTTCAGTGACATCTGCGTCGTTCGATCGTTCTCAAACTCACCACCTCCACTGGTGGCGAATCCCAGATCTCGTTCTCGACCACGACGGTAACCTACGGGTTCAAAAATTGTCATCCTATCGCGGCCTCGTCCACGACCACGTCCACCTCGGGTACTCATGACTAAATTTCGTCTGATTTAAAGAATTTTATGCATCAGTAATTATTCTACTGTTTTAAAGTAGAGTCTTATGAATATTAAAGGAGTTTTGTTTTCGCGAGTCCACTCAGTCCTATCAGTTTTAGTTTCTAAAGTAGTCTTACTAGCCATCTAATCATATCTCATCAATTATCACAAACAATAGTAAGGGGTAATTACCTGGGCGGATTGGTGCCGGAGACTCGGTGCCATGCCTTTCACACCATGCTTTTTAAAACATAACACTTAAAATAGACTTTTGAAAACATTTTGGGCCTCGGGCCCACAGTCGAGCCTTTGAACTTGGCTCTGATACCAAAATTGTAACACCCCAAACCCGGTTAACACACCACGACCGAATCTGGTATGTTACAGAAAAAAAAAGATTTTGAGAAAATAGGTTTAAGATTAGATGTTTGATGAAAACACTTCGCGAAATTGTGTATTTGAAGAAAAACTCGAGTAGGCTTGATTAAAATCTAATGATGCATTTGAAAACCCGAAAATTTTGAAAACTTAATCAGATGTGTAGGTAAAACAAATTTATCTCATTTGGAAGTTTAAGTTGTTTCTTATTATTACTATAACATTTTGACTTAGTAGAAAATCGAGTTTAAGTTAGAAAAACATTTGAGTCCCCTTTATTCTAAATCTTAGTGTGATACAGATGGTATAGTTTAAAATGTCGCTTTTGTAGTTTTGAAATCGTTGTCTTTCCAAGTTTTAGCACATTTTAACCCAATTAATTTGTCAAGGCACATTAAAAATCTACTTTAAGCATAAACATAGCAAAACTTAATTTTAAGAGGCCATTTACAAACCCAAATAAAACCAAATAGTAATGAATATGCATAAGTACCAAATTTTATAAAAGTCCGAGCAAATCCTTATTTAAGCATGGCATGAGCACCTCGAGTCCATCCGGCTCCATGTCCGTCTAAGTGTCACCAAATGTCAAAGGAGAGAGTGAGTCGCAAGACTCGATTGTAAATCCCTCCCGATAATACAACATGCTAACACACATCATAGCAAAGCAATACAATTAATGCACCTGCTCCTAACCATCCATTACACCTTCTCTACCTCGTGTGGTACCAAACCACTTTGGTGGTGCTAAACCACCGTGTCCCAAAGACACGATATCCATAATGTGGTGCCAAACCACCGTGACCAAGTCACGAATAATCCAATGATGGGGCCAACCCATCGTGTGATACCAAATCACTAGCGACAATCCCAGATCTCATAAGTGGGGCCAACCCACGGTGGTGTCAAACCACGAGGACGAGTCGCAATGAGGTGCCAAACCTCGGTGTCCCAAAGACACAAGCAGATACTAAACCACCGGTGACCGCAAATACAAATCCGATGATGGGGCCAACCCATCGTGTGATACCAAATCACCGGCGCTAATCCCAGTATAATCAACTATGGGGCCAACCCACCGTGGTGCTAAGCCATTTGACGAGACGCCGAGGTGCAAACCTCTGGTGACCCAAAGTCACAAAATGTCATTTGTGGTACCAAACCACTTTGGAGCTAAACCTCCGTGTCCCAAAGACACAAAGTGTCCCAAAGACACGGATATCATACTCTCCCTCCTCTCATATTACCCATACATGTCATAATCGATGCAAATCATGCCATAGTGCAAACATGCTATTATAGTATCACCTCACATATTACATACATCGACAATCATGCTAGCATATACCCTTAAGAGAACTCGAATGGAACGAACTTACGGGATCCAACACATACCACATAGGGTACCATAGCAATCATCATACTGCTCCACTTAATACACGAGCATATTATTATTAACATATTACTACGTAATCGATTGTGTTAGTTCACACACGGTATATCGCAAATCTTAATCTCAAAAGAACCCGATCTGAAACCCTCAATCTTCTTGCTCCTAAAACAATCGGCCAACCATGGATTAATCACTTAAACCATTCTACCACAACCATTTAAACCAAAGGGTATATCGAATAACCCTTACCTTGCAAACGCTTGGTTTCCTACCAAACCCGAATCGACAATGGTTCCTCTTTAACAATCGGCACACCCTATTAATGTAATGTTAATCCATTGAAACTTTGGCTTATAGAATTCTAAAAGAATAAGACTAACATGATAACCTCTTACCACTACATACCACTTGACTTCTCCAATCTACCGCTTCAACTCCAAAGGCCCTATATGAAAATGATTACCAAAATCTAACGTTACTCCTTTTTAGAAGATACCGACATCGGCCTCAAACACCAAAGATTGACAAAGCACAAGAAAGGGAGAAATGGCCATTCGACTAGCACTTACCTTCTTGTTAGACCGATTGAGCAAGATTCCAACAAGGTCACACTCCTCCTTTGATATACGGAATAAAGAACTACCGGTGGGACAAGGTTCTACCAACACCCTTAACCAAAGGAGAAAGGTTTGACTTCACACCAAGGAAGGTTCGGCTAACAATGGTTTTGGAAAAGAAGAAAATAGATTGAAGATATGGAGAGGTGCTTTCGGTTCAAAGAAAAAGAGATGGAGGATAAGGTTTTTGGAAAGATGTGTTACGGTCAAGAAGGGAGAGAAAAGAAATTAGCTTCGGCTTCAACAAATTGGAAAAGAAAGGGAGAGAGAGATGAACATTCGGCTACCAAGGTTTTCAAATGAGAAAAGAGGAAGAAAAATGTTGAGAAGAGGGTGTTGTAGTTTCGGCAAGTGTAGGTGCTTGAGGATTTCGGTTTACACAAGATGCAAGTGGAAAAGGAACAATATTCTACTCACACACTAAGTAAAAAGATGCAAAGCAATTTTGGCAAAACAAGACTGGACTTTCGGTTAAAGGAGAAAATAGAAGAAAGCTTTTGACACAAAGAAAAAAAATCAGCTTACCAAAAGAATTTTTCATAGAAAATGCCCACTTGCTAAAGGCAAATTCGCACACCCCTACAATACCAACCAGCCACTCCCCAAACACTCTCCAACAACCGCCAAACTCCCCCAAACACTCTCAAGCCACCAATTCAAATTACCTTGACCAAGTCTTCCTCCACAATTTGCTCTCCACCCACCATTCAAATGGGAAGACTTAGTCCAAGGCGTAGTTTGAACCGCCTACAACTCCTCCCTCCATGCCACAAATGAAACAAAAAGGGAGCACTCTGCAGCTTGAACTCAAGACCTCTCCCCTTTCACTTGACGCCACACACAAGCTCTAAGTGGTGCATGCTTTGCCACTTTGCTAGCTCTTCAGCCAGCAACAATTTACCAAATAAAATACATAAGACCCAAATTCCTTCAAATTTCTATCACATAAAGCCCAAAAACAAAAATTTTCCTACCCTCGAGCTTACACCTAGCTTATAACTAAGCCCCAACAAAGATCGAAATACAACATAACACTTCAAGTACATGCAAAGAAAGCCAAAATAAAATAGCCCTTAACCCGGATATTACACCATCCAATACTTGCTTGATAGTCATATTGTACGCAAATTTCGCTAGAGGCAAATATTCTTCCCAACTTCCTCTGAAGTCTATCACACAGCCTCTTAACATATCCTCTAACACTTGGATCACTCGTTCAGACTGGCCGTCCGACTGTGGATGAAAAGCCGTACTAAAATCCAATCTAGTGCCTAAAGCCTAATGTAGAGCTTTCTAAAACCAAGACGTGAACCTCGGATCCCTATCTGAGATAATTGACACCAGCACTCCATGCAACCTCACAATTTTGCCACATATAACTTTGCCGACCGCAAAGAATAGTGAACCCAAGACGGAATGAAATCTTGCAGACTTTGTCAGCTGATCCACTATCACCCATACCGAGTCCTTCTTAGTAGGCGTAAGGGGAAGCCCACTAACGAAGTCTATGGTAATTCTCTCCCACTTCCACTACGAAATCTGTATTGGCTGAAGTAATCCCGATGGAACTTGGTGTTCATCCGTAACTTGCTGACACGTCAAGCATTTGCCAACATATTCGGTAACTTTTCGCTTAAGACCAGGCCACCAAAACTGTTCCCTTAGGTCTCTGTACAACTTACTGCCTCTAGGATGCATAGCATAAGGGCTACTATGTGATTCTCGAAGAATTCTCTGCCTAAGTTCTTCATTCTTCGGCATACAGACCTTACCTTTGAAGCACAATACTCCCTCGTCATTAATACCATAACCCTCTATCTCTTCATTCTGCATTTGTCGTAACTTAGCACTTAGATCCTCATCCATTAACTGGCTTTCCTTCACCTCATTCAACCATGTCGGTTTGACTTGCAATTCTACCAGCAGACTTCCATCGTCATACAAGCTCAGATGTGCGAACATTGCCCTCAGATCTGACACAACTTTTTGACTTAGGGCATCTGCTACCACATTTGCCTTGCTCGGGTGATACTCTATAGAACAGTCGTAGTCCTTCAACAATTCCACCCACCTTCGCTGTCTCAGGTTTAGCTCTTTCTAAGTCAGAAGATACTTAAGGCTCTTGTGGTCTGTGTAGATCACTGACTTTTCTCCATAAAGATAGTGCCTCCATACCTTAAGGGCAAAGACTACTGCCACCAATTCCAAGTCATGCGTCGGGTAGTTAACCTCGTGTAGCCTTAGTTGTCGAGACGCATAAGCAACTACTTTCCCGTCTTGCATAAGGACACCTCCCAATCCTGTATGGGAAGCATCACAATACATCACAAAATCCTTCTCTGCCTCCGACTGAATCAAAACTGGAGCTTCGGTCAAGACTCTTTAAGCTTCTCAAAGCTCTCCTGTTGTTATCACCCATATGAAAGGTACTTCCTTTCTTAATAACTTTGTCAAAGGTGCGGCTATTGATGAGAACCCTTCCACGAACCCTTGGTAATAGCACGCTAAACCTAAGAAACTCCGAACTTCGCCCACATGCACTTAGGGGTTTCAATCCAAAACCGCCTCAATCTTCCGAGGATCCACCCTTATTCCTTCAAAGGACACCACATGTCCTAAGAACGTAACTTCCTTCACCAAAATTCACATTTCTTTGAATTTGGTGTAAACTTCTTTTCCTTAACACTTGCAACACAACTCGAAGGTGCTCGTCATGTTTTTCCTCAGACTTCGAATACACCAATATGCCGTCTATGAACACAACAATGAATCGGTCTAGATAGGGTTGAAAAACTCGATTCATCATGTCCATGAATACGGCTGGGGCATTTGTCAACCCGAACGGCATTACTACAAACTCAAAATGCCCATATCTTGTCCGAAAAGTTATCTTATGGATATCTGCCTCCTTCACCTTAAGCTGATGATATCCAGACCTCAGATCTATCTTTGAGAAAATTGCGGCCTCCTTAAGTTGATCGAACAAGTCGTCTATCCTTGGCAAAGGATACTTGTTCTTGATGGTCAGCTTATTCAACTGACGATAATCTATGCATATACGCATAGTTCCGTCCTTCTTCTTCACGAATAAGACCGGTGCTCCCCATGGAGACACACTGGGTCGAATAAACCCACGGTCTAGTAATTCTTGAATTTGAGCCTTGAGCTCAACCAACTCATTTGGTGCTATTCTGTATGGGGCAATTGACACAGGAGCTGTACCTGACAGTAACTCAATTCCAAACTCCACCTCCCTGTCCGGGGGTATTCCTAGTAATTTCTTCGAAAAGACATCCACAAACTCCCTTATAGTTCTAACTCTACTAACTCCCCCTTCTTTCGTATCCAAAGTACTAACGAAAAGCCAAAAATGCCTTACACCCCTTCCGAACCATCTTATTAGCTTTTAAGGCTGAATCTACATTAGACAAGTAGTTCCTTCTTTCTCCTATCATAACTATCACCTCATCCTCTGGGGTCTTTAACTCCATTCGTTTAGCTACACAATCCAACACAGCCCGATGCTCCACTAGCCAGTCCATGCCAAGTATAAGATCAAATTCTCCGAAGGGTAATTCCATTAAGTCGGCAGGAAATACCGCTCCTTGAAGCTCTAAAGGTACTCTCCGATACATCTTATTCACTACTACAGTTTGGCCTAATGGGCTTACTACAGTCATCTCCCTACCAGATAGTTTAGAGGCTATTCCTAGAGTTTCAACTACTCTACATGCAACATAAGAATGGGTCAAGCCCACATCAATCAAAGCAACATAAAGCTTGCCAAAAATAAGGAACCGGTTATGACGTCCGGTGCGTCTCCATCCTCCCTTTGACAAACTGCATACACTAAACTTGGCTGCCTAGCCTCAGTGTTACCAACACCTTGGCCTAGTGTTCCCATCCACTACCAAGATCAAGTTACCTCATTGTTCAAACCACGGCCACCGAGGCTGCTCATCCACCTCTTCCAGCCTGGTTAGAACCTTAACTTACTGGTCGTCCCCCTTCGATTCTCATAGGACAATCCTTAATCATGTGGTCCTTGGACCCACACTTAAAGCATCCTCTCATCTTCTTTCAACACTCACCTAATTGCTTCTTCCCACATTAGGCACAAATGCGATCTCGCCTCCAAGTGGCGACTTGTCGACCTCATGACCCATCAACTCTAGGCCTCTTTTGCTCATTCCTTGAAGACCTTGATGATCCAAAGCCTCTCTTCTACCTATTTCGATCCGTGTTCTGCCTCACAGAGTCTTTAATTCCTTCGGCTACCTTAGCCTTCTCTACCAACACAGCAAACTCTCGCTCTTGCTGTGGAGCTATCAATATTCTCAAGTCATCCCTCAGTCCGTCCTCAAACTGGACACATCGTTCATGCTCTGTAGCCACTATCCCTCGAGCATATCGGCTTAACTTTAGAAATTTAGCCTCGTACTCCGCTACGGACTTGTTCCCTTGAACCAGCCCCAGAAATGCCTTCATCTGTGCATCAATGTAATGAGTACCGACATACTTCTTCTAGTATGCCATCTTAGCATAATCCCAAGTGAGTTCCTCAGCTATAGTACCATCCCGAACCGTGAGCCACCATTGATATGACTCATCGCGGAGAAGCGACACCAAACCTTTCAGTTTTTCCTCGGCAGTTAAATCGAGCTCATCCATAATCCGCTCAGTAACCTCCAACAAATACTCAGCGATACTGGGTGCCACACCAGATACACCACGGAACACCTCCGCTCTGTTGGCTCGGAGTCGCTCAGGTATCGACTTTTGAGCTCCCATGCCTCCACCTACCCAGCCACCCTTTCCAAAACCCGTAGCATCACCTGTGACACTGCATCATCCCCCGTCTGATCCTGATATTCCACATCAGCGGCTAGTGGTGGTGGTGGCATTTTATTTTCAGACCCTTGTCCTGACCTAACGGGCTCCGACACGATCATTCGGCCTCTACCACGGCCATGCACGTTACGACCACGTCCCCTTGAATTCATACTTTCGATTTACGTTTATCTGATTAAAGAATTTTATAGATTAGTTTTATTCCACTAATTTATCACGTACAGTTTTATGTTCAATAGTTTTAGGAAGTAGTTCTTTCGATTTTATACACTTACGATCCCAATTCAATCATCTCATTCATGAACTTGCATTCATCACAGAAAAATATTGTAGTTGTCATTGTTTGTTGTTTTCCACCACCCAAGGGTATTTTTGTAATTTTATCCTATAGGGGTATTTTGGTAATTTTTTTCCAATTTAAGGTATTTGAAAATTTTGCAAGGTAGAGATTTTGGCATTTTTATAAAATTGAAATACTTGGTAAGAAAATTCCAAGGGTAAAATGGTATTTCATACACTAAGGGTATTTTTGTAATTTTACAAGCGAGGGGCATTTCGATAATTTTCACAAAATATGGTTCCTGGTGACTTTTCAAAACAAGGGTATTTTTAAAGATTTCTAATTTGAGGGTACTTCGGTAATTTTCCTTACTGAGGGTATTTTGGTCATTTGTACAGGTTAGGGGTAATTTGGTCAAGTTGTAAATCAGGGGTATTTTGGTCATAAGTCGGGGTCAATTAGAAAATCCTAATAAATCAAAGCACTCTGAAATTTCCAAACTCAAGGGTATTTTGAAAATTTTCCCAAATCAGGGGAATGGCAAAAATTTTGAGAATCGGGGTCATTTTGGTAATTTTAGAAAAAAAATTTAACAATTTTTTTCTACCAATCCTAGGGGTGATTTGGTGATTTCTAAAACTAAGGTTTTTATAAAAGTATGACTAGTCCCTTTCGGGTTTTAGTTATTGGATTTAGCCCATGAATAAGTTCTCTTGGTTAGGGTGAACCCTCACTACGCACTAGGTAGGATTCGAGTGGAGAGGAGGTGAGTCACTAGGACTGCTTAAATACCAAGCTCCCACCGAAACCAATCCTAGACATGCGCATGATGGTTTACACACCCTAACTCGGCGACTTAGACACAGGTTTGTTTAATTTGGCATTAAAGTTTTGTGTAATTCTCATGTTGGGGGTAAACTAGTCCTAGGGTTCAAGTACTTAATACACTAATCTACGTCCCTATAATTTCCCACATACACATCACAGAAGGGTTAGAAGTACTTACCCGGTGGACTTCGGGCCGGAGACTCAGGTGCCATGCCAGAAAACTTGCTCATTTCTTAGAAAAATCCACTTTCAAAAGAGAGAAAACGTTTTGGGCCCTAAAAGCCCTCAAGGTCGAGTTTTGAACCGGGCTCTGATACTAAAATGAAACACCCCAAACCCGACCTATAAGCCCTGATCGGATCTAGCATGCTCCTAGGGAAAAACCATTCGAATCTTATTTGATGTCAGTCAAAATTTTGTGTGTCTTTGAAGAACCATTGATTTGGGTTGGGTTCAAAATTAAAAACGGTGCTAAAACATTTAATCTTTATTTTTAAGAAAAATTATTTGAACTTTAAATTGATAAGAATCGTACCATAATAAAATAATTAAAATGCATAAGTAAATAGTTCATACCATGGCCTTATTGCATCAAACCAAAACCCAAATTTAATCCAAAATACTTAAAAAGAGAAAGCCCAAAATAAAATAAATAAATTGAGAGCTAAGCATGGCCACCACTTGAGCTCCCGCCAATCAGGTCCATTCTTGAGTGTCACCAAAAATAATCCCACAAAGAGGTGAGTCAAACAGACTCAATGTGTACAACCAACACAAGTCTCAATTAATTCGGCATGTCAAATCATACATAATATACATATAAAAATCATGATGCAAACCCGAACCCAAACCTAGATAAACATCCACTACACATCACCCGTACCAACCATCACACCGTGGGGACTACTAAGTCGACCCTCCATCCACTACACATCATTGAAGGCAGTCGCTGCAGACGACATGCTCATCGCCCTTATAAATATTATGGCATAACCACCAGATAATTATTTTGTGACATAAGTCACCACATTCAGATTTTGTGACATAAGTCACCATATTCAGATATTGTGACATAAGTCACCACATTCAGATATTATGGTATAAAACCACTAGATCACTTCCCCTTTACATATCACCCATATGCCCCATGTCATACAATTATGCATTAACCATGTCACATACCTTATTCACATTCTTATAATTTCACATATACGCCATAATAGATCTTATCATAATCATAGTAGGAGTGGGTAAACGTGCACAGGTACTTTAAACCATTGCACGGTACTCATAGCCACATCTTACATATTCTTATTAACACATTTATTAAAACATAACCGTAAATTTATGAAGGCTTAGTGTGGGGTACACACCGGTATTAACGCTTTATTGAAATCTCAAACCCGATCTAATGCTTTAGACCCTTAATTCCTATATTCACCAACACCACATTTTTAGTCAAGGCCATTCGCCAAATAATCAATCCCGAAGGATTTATCACAACTTAAATCTTACCTTGCTACCGATTTGCTTACTAATCAAATCCCGAAAAATTTGTGAGGACCCTTCTTGCAATCGGCTAGACACTAAACCACAGAACTAATTAGTTTCAGCTTTTAAACAAAGTAAGACATAGATCTAAGTCACTAAGTATGGTCTTGCCGAATGTCAGATTCATTTACCTTGCGGATCTAAATCCTGAATTAGCTTCTGGTATTTGCCGGAATCCCTACAGATAAATGTTAGATCCGATCTAACATTTAATCTCAATAAAATGGCCTATGGCCGAATGTTACCATCCACTTACCTAACTCGTCTAAATCCCAAAATCCTTGCTTGCACCTGAAGTTGTCGATATCCCTTGATCACTACAGATCCCGAAGGACTCCCTCCTGAAATCGGCTACAAGAGAAATCCTGGAAGACCCTTCAAAGTTTCGGCCAAAGAGTTCTAATGGGATTAGTGCTTTTGATTTCGGCCACAAGAAAAAGATATAGAACGATGATGGTAGAATCCTTACCCTTGATATTGAAATCGACGGATTCCTTCCCGACACCACTACGAGAGATTGACTATAGGCTAGCGGATATTTGATGATTTGACTTTTGAGGCTTATTGAGAAATCGGCTTCAACGAGAGTGAAATGAGAAAGATTGATGATGGGGATTCGGCTCAATGGAAGAGTATGGGACTTAGGAAGAATCAGCAATGGTGGTCTTTAGGGAGAGGAAGATTTTAGCTTGAATAAAAGAAGAAGAAAAGAAAAACTTTGGAGAGAAAAAGAGTAAACGAGAAGGGAGGCTAATTTGCTAAATGAAATTCAGCTATTCTCCTTTTACTAGCTTGACCGAAATTCCCCTCAAGAGAGTCCCTAGGCCGGCCACACTCTTCCCCTATCTAATCCCTAAATTTTCTCTTTATCATCTTATTCAAATTAATAAAATTAATCCATTATTTATCCTATTATCTAGCCGAATTTTAAAAAGGATTAAACTCATCCCTTTAATGCCTTAATGCCATCCACTACTGCTCACTCTTGCAGCAAAATAAAACTCTTTTATTTGCTTTCCTTGCAGCTTGAACCTAGGCCCTTACACCCTGCTTGTGGCGTCACCTACCAAGCCTTAAGTGGCACCTCCAAGCCACTTAAACAAGCCCATTTTTGTGTCATAATTCCCCTACAATTTCTCTTAAGACCACATTGCTTAGCTTCCTCTTTTAGATTTAAAATCTAATGATTTCTAAGGCATTTATCTACATTCTAAGGTTCACAAAATTCATAAAACACATTCATAATTTATCCTGGCATACAAGCACATGCAATTAGGAAAAATGCACGAGCCCTAATTCCCGGATATTACAAAGTTATTTAGCCAATATCAAGTTTATCAAAATATACTAAATTCCACAACCACATTCATAATCAACCATCTCAGATAACCAAATACACTCCAAACATAATATCACTTACCATAGCCTATACATGCCATATAATCAAGTCATAAAGGGTATAAATACCGAAATCATTAACCAAATAGTGTGATGTGATCTCTGCCGACTTTCAACCCGAGTAAATCTTCAAAATCTATAAACATAGGAAAAAACACACAGAGTAAGCTTTTAAAGCTTAGTAAGCTCGTATCTTAATAAACTTAACAAAACAAATAATTTCATTGCAATATTATAAATATGATATGCTATCTCAATTGTCAAAACACAACTTATCTCAAGTTTATAACATGTTTTCATATCAAATCAACACCATTCAATAATATACTTACTTACTTACTAACTTTATCTTTCATAAGTTTATTCAATTCAATTCTCATATAACATTCAATTCTCACTTTCATATAACCAAATGAACACATTTTGAAAAATAACATATTTAATCCCATATCTTTCTAATATGAATCACATATCATCACTTATACCCAAATTCACCTTTTATTCAAATAGTATCTGACAATTTCACATATGTCACTTTATAAATCATATCTTATTCATTTATTCATGTTTCATTTGCACATATTCACAATTCATTTACATACACATCACATAATATTCTTTGCACATATATTCTTACATTTCATTATCAAGTATTGTATACATTTCAACGTACCTGAATCGGAATGTCATTCACTTATTCACTTATATCTCGGAACGCCCGTTGAACTGTTTGGAATTAATAAGGATACTCAGATAGTCAAAAATCTCGTATAATGCCAACGTCCTAGACGTGGTCTTACATGTAATCACATATTGATGCCACTGTCCCAGACAGGGTCTTACACGAATCAAATACGATGCCAATGTCCCAGACATGGTCTTACACGTAAACACAAGTCAATGCCAACGTCCCAAACGTGGTCTAACACGAAATAATATCTCGAAATCCTATGTCATGACTTATGTATCCTCTACCATTCTTAGGGTTCGTACGGGGCTTTTCAGATGTTGTCACATTATTGAATCTTTCTCGCATTCATATATTCTTCTTCAATATCATAACAATTCAATATCATAATATCATATACATATATATGCATTTATAACATGCTTATTCAAAATACTTATATTTGCATTACCATTTTTACATTTTTATAATTTAGTCCTTACATTGAATTTAAGGACAAACCATACAATCTTCATACATATAATATGCATTTATAACATGATTTTAAAAAATTAATGTCTATTAAAATCGAAACATACCTCAATTAAAAACAACAAGGGACAAACCCTCTTAATCTTACCTATTTACCTTTTTACCTTTAAAAACATTAATAATTACACCAAATGCCACTCCACTAACATCCACTAACTCATAAATGGGTTATTTGCCACATAAGGACCTTCACTTTTAAGTTCTATAACTATTTGACACATTTAGCTTATAGAACCCAACTTTTATGCCTTACGCGATTTAGTCCTTTTACCTAATTAACCACTTAAACGATAAAATTTCTTTATGAAAGTTTCACACAACTCTAATATCATGCTGTAAATATTAAATTAATAATAAAATAAATTTTTTAATTTTAGATTGTGGTTCCAAAACCACTGTTCCAATTAACCCTAAAAACGGGCTATTACACAAATGTGTTAATGCACAACATACTTATGGAATTAAAATAATCTCGTGTACAAAACTCTATGCCAATTCAAACAATTAATTAAATCTCATCAACACATAAAAGATTACGTGAGGTAACAATGTGTTCCTACCTTGAAACAGTTTAATCAAAATAATCTTGCAAGTTATGCAAGGCTTATGTATTGTTAGATATCGTTGCTAATTTAACCCTCAACTACCTTAGATGATTAAACATGCACTGATTAAGTATTGTGTCAATTAATTAAAATTTCAATCCGTTTAAATAATTAATTCATTAGTTACCTTACAATTGTAATGCAAGAATAACTTAGTCATGGTTTTACTTAATCAAACATGTTACCAAGGCCTATAGCAACACAAACACAATTTTAATAAATTAAGTGGACAAAATGCAATCAACCTAACATGAATTGAATTTAAGCCATATTAATTAGATTAAACATATCAACATCACAATTATTCATAGACATGTTTATAAAAATAACAATAAAATTAAAAGGATGATGAACAAGAATCAAATCCAGTGTTTCTCCGAGGCTTGACTATTTTGCCCCGCTCCTCCTTTTCCGCTTGTTCTTGTTGAACTAAGACTCCCACGAACACTTGAATGTTGCTCCAAATGGTGGTTGAAGCAATCTTTTACAAGAGGTGAAATTTGCAAGGGAATAGGTGAGAAAATTAAGAACAATAGAGGGGATTGAAGAGAGAGAAGTGAGAGAGAAGTGAAGAATGAAAGATTGTGAGGTGTGTTTGAATTGAGCAACCAATGGGGGTATTTATAGGTTTAGTAGGCTGCTAAAAATAGCAAAAATTAGCAGCCATAGACTCCCCCCATGACCGGAAACATGTGGCAAGTTTGAAGGTTTCAAACTTGCTATTTTAAGGTAAGGGCAAATCTAGAAAGGCATAAATAGTAGAGGGGTTTGAATGCAAATTGAAGGAGTCTTCAAGGGCTATTTTCAAGCCAAATAACCAGCCAAACAAGCTGATTTGTTCAGCATGTGGGACGGTTTTGGGATGCCTAGTGCTCGGTTGGATTAGTTTTCTCGATTCAGCTCAACTAGGCTTCTTTTCATATTAATTAACAATAATTTATTTAACCCAAATTAAATTAGATTAAAATTAAAATTAATTACATTATGAATTAATATTCATAATTTTGACTGTCTTAGGCTGAAAAATTAATTTTCCTTGATGCTTCAAAATTGTTTCTCAATTTTGTGCTTCTAGCAATGTCTACCGAGCCATTTTTCGCCTTTTGTGCATATCTGTCGAAAATAATCAAAATTTGATATAAAATTAATTAAAATTCAACATGTTAATAATTTTTTGTGCAATATAATTATTTTATAATTATTATATATTTTTCGACAAGAATTTTACCGAAACTACATGAATTTGAGTTAAAAAGGGCATGAAAAAGTGTGTATATTTTCGTGTTTCTAGTGGCCAGGCCATGTGACATGGCCCTAGGCCGTGCAACTTTTGAAATAGGGACACATGGTCATGTTCCAACCCGTGTTCTCACCCGTGTAACTCATTGAGGAGGGTCAAACTCGTGTGCCAGGCCGTGTAACTTTTTGAGTTGCCCCACGCGCCCATGTTTCATGTTATGTGTTAGGTCGTGTAACTCATTGACTTGAACCCTTTGAAATATTTAGATGACACACGACCATGTCGCCAGGTCATGTGCCTCACACGGCTGATTCAAACACTCATGTCCTAGGCCCTATGAACCTAAAATTTACCTAAAAGCAAACCATTTCAAAATTATTTCATGCATAAACATTCAAACCAATTGTGCAAACCTTCAATGGATCTAAACACAATCAAAAGCATGCATAATGTTAAGTATGACTCCTATATCAGTCAAATTTGAGAAGTAATCTTCTAGTTAAACTCTATTTATTTGTTTCAATCAAACACTGATTAGTTTAGATTATTTTATTATTATTTGACCTATGAATTTAGCCTATAAATAGGCTCTTTTACAACCTTAGTAAACACACCCATTAGATATTAGAACTCATAACACATTTAGAGAATTTTGTGTTTACGTTTTGAGGGTTCTCTGTTTTTGGGTTTTTGGGGTTTAGTTTTTATGTCCATCTTTTTGTACTATTCATTTCTTTTGCCATTATAGTAAAATAATCTTTGCACATAGTTTTTTATCCTTTTTGTAGGAGTTTTTCCACGTCAAATTTGTGTGTTCAATTTCTCAATTTATTCCGCTAATTTTCTTGTTGCTTAATCGGGTCGATCCTAACACATAAACATACCATTTCAAGCATCCTAGATCACCTAACCAATATGCCATTCAAATGCACCACATTTTTTCATCCAAACATCACTTACCTAATCATGTCTTTATGCTACATTTCATGTATACAAACCTAGTCTGTAACACCCCTCACCCGTATTCAACGTTGAAAAATGGTTACGGAGCATTAATGAACATATTATACAATTACACTGACATTTCACATACATTTTCAATGTTCCAAATAATCATCGTTCAACAACATACATATCGTCCCTAGTATAAGCCTACGAGGCCTAAAACATGCATTCAAGGTGGTTCGGGACTAAATCGATAACTTAGGAAACCTTTGGAACACTTAGAAAATTTTTGCAGAATACAGGGGACACATGCCCGTGTGGCCCGGCCGTGTATCTCACACAGCCAAAAGAAACGCCTGTGTCACAGGCCTTGTGAACATTCGAAATGGGATCACATAGCCGTGTCACTGCCCGTGTCCAACCTTATGTAACTCTCTGACTTGGGTCACATGGCCAACACACACGCCCGTGTGCTAGCCCGTATGCCCTAAAAATGGCCACACACGCTCGTGTGCCAGGCCGTGTACTAGGTCGTGCCAAACCTATAGGGTTTACTAACTTATGCCATACGGCCAAGTCACACGCCTGTGTGCTAAGCCATATGGAGCATACTGACTTGATTTTTAATTCAACACCAAGGGACACATGACCGTGTAACCTGACCATGTGTCACACACGGCTGAGACACACGCCTGTGTCTCTGCCCGTGTGGACAGAAATAGGCTATTTACCAAGCCAATTTGCCACCCAATCTTGCACACACCTACACCAAACCAAATGGCACCAAGACATGGCATAAATAGGCATTCAAACCAACTAAATCAAGCCTAATTCTTGTTAGTTCTATACCATCATCCACAATACACACAGGTCACAAAATAGGCCATTCCAATTATACCAAATTCACATATACAATTAAACTAGTTAAACACTTTCAAATATGCACCATTATGCTCAAACTCACAAGCACATAACTTCTCCAATATCAACCATTTGACAACCACAATATCTATAATCCACAAGCATCATATATCCATCCATAAACACAAAACACAAGCCAAATACACATATATATACACAACCATACCAACAAAATTAAGCCAACTCTCATGGCTATATACAAAACTAAAAACATTTAACATTTACAAGCCATTTCAAATGACCAAAGTCATTACCAACTCATATACAAAATGACCAAACTCCTATATATGCCATATACTTCAAACACATAAGTTCAAAACTACCCAAGAGATAGTAGGATAGTGTAACACCCCAAACCCGGCCTATAAGTTCCATCCAGATCTGGTATGCTACGGGTTGAACATTGAAAACTTTTCTATGAAAGGTTTTGGAAAAACTTAGTTAATTTTAGCCGAGTAATCCCTTAAATGTGAGATTTTGTAAATAACTTTACTACTTGTGTTGATTGGGTTGAAAAGCCCATTTATTATTTCATTTTATTTTGGAGACTAAAAAAATAAGTTTTTCAAATCCCGACATAACAAAAAGAAATCGAAGTCTAAGTTAAGGAGGCCTTATTACATAAATAGTCCCAAAGAAATAAAAAAAAGAAAACCAAACTTAATCTATAGAAAAAAAAACTTGATGGCCCCTCGAGTCCATCTCGGCTCCCATGTCCACGATCTACTGCTCATCTAAAAGAGTAGAGAAAAGAAAAGCGGTGAGTCACCAAGACTCGGTGTATAAATCTGAACATCACCGACACGAGGCCCATAAACACATTATGGGCCTTGGCCCATACATAGAGGCAACAATCATAATACATGATAGACAATACATAATGAATGGCCCAACCCATCCTAGAATTCCATCCTCTACACACCAACCCGTACCAACCATCACACATTGGGGATTTCTACAATCAACCCTCCATCCGCTACACACCACGTGGCATAGCCACCGATCACTGTGTGACCTAACATTTATATTTGTGGGATTTCTACCACAAGTCACCATATGACCCATGTTTATATTCGTGGGATTTCTACCACCTGTCACCATATGACCCATCATGCACTTCCCCTTTCATATTATATTCCCACCCCATGCATACAATACATAAAGGGAACATCATATAGGCTTTCATATGTCTCAATATACATAGAGATTTCTATGATTGCGTACCTAGCATTCTTGCCTAACCCTTTTTTGGGTTTTAATCGACTGTCTACACAGCCACTTTTCGGCTTTTTAGCCCACTATACATAAATTACAATTAGAGAGTGTGTGTTAGAGATCTACACACCTGATTACTGATAAAACAATACTTTCTATGTCCACGCTATCTGTAGTCGACACAACTGCTATCTGCCTAAGGTGTTGTTTAGAAGTCGGTCCACAACCAAGTGGCCAATCTCGAATGGCAGATACCGCTCGTTTCTTAAACTTAGGGATTCTCTCCTTTGCCTGATCCATGTTTAATTCCATCACAAGTCCTTGTCAGAACTACTATCACAATATATGATCATTAATCCTCATCATAAAGTTTAGATCTTGCATATAATGAATGAATCTAGTAAAAATCTAGGGAAAATCTTCTTACCTTAAAATCCCAAAATTAGAGACTAGCTATTTTCGGCTTTTAGATCTAGACGACCAAGTTTCCTTCAAACCCTGGAATGCCGCCCAACATAGAACCATTAAACTATTAGCTTTTCGGCTTTTGCCTTTCAAAAACTAAAATAGAACATGAGAAACCAACAGAAGTCGACACTTACCTTAACACAGGGAATTCGGCTAGCATTGGAGAGGATTCGACAATGTCAATGAGGAAGATTTAAATGTCGAAAGAAATAGAACCAACTCACAAATGGGATGAATAGAGGAGATTTTGTCTTTTAGAGAAATCGGCACAAGAGGAAAAGAATGGAAAAGAGAGTGAAGGGAGAGGTTTTAGCTTTTGAAGAAATTAAAGAAAAGAAATTGTAGAGGGAGAGAGTAAGAGTTTCGGCATAATAGAAGAAGAAATTAGGGTTCAAATGCTAGAATTAATGAGATATCCCCCCTATTTATAGAAATTTTGGCACTCCTATCAAAAACCGAAAGCACCCTTCCTGATAACTAAAATCAAGCTAATTAAAAGGGAAAATTCAGCACCCTTTTTCATGAAGTAGCTTAATTCTTTACTCCTCTAGGTGGTGGATTTTCGTCCATCACCTTTCCTTGATAGCTCCTATCTTTTCTCTATTTTATCTTCTATATTATCAATTATAAAATCCATGTAAATCCTCTTATTTTTGAGCCTTGTTGCTGTCCACTTCACCTAACCCTAATACCGAATTTAGCTTACTTAAATTAAGAGAATTGGGCTCCATAGAACTTAAATTTTGGGCCCCTTACACCCTTGTTGTGTCTTCACCCCTTACTCCCTTTTAAGTGCCGAAAATGGCCCAAAAACATGGGCTCCTTGTGGTCAAAACTTGGGCCTCTTTAGCTGTTAGTGACGCCACCTTCTAACTCCTTGCAGTATGCATCTATTGTTGGGCCACAAGCCCACGTTGGTATTTTAAACACAATTACCACCTTTTAACTCTATAATGCCCAATCAGACAATTTATCCAAGGCCTTTGCCTAGTCCTGAGCCCAATTTGGACCCCTATCACTTAAATTAACATATTAAACATATCCTTACACTAAACGCATAGACCCATTAATTTAGGATGTTACAGTTCTACCCCCTTAAAGAAATTCCGTCCTCGAAATTACCTGATCAGAAAAGATGGGGGTATTACTGCCACATTGCTTCCTCGGGTTCCCACGTAGCCTCCTCATAACCATGATTCTACCACAGCACCTTAACCAATGGGACCATTTTCCTTCGCAACACCTTGACATCACGATCCAGAATTTCCACCGGTTCCTCTTCGAAGGATAGATCGGGTCTTACCTCGATTTCCTCCACAGGCACTATGTGAGATGGATCCGAACGATAACGTCTTAACATAGAGACGTGAAATACATCGTGAATTTGACTTAATTCCAGAGGTAACTCAAGTTGATATGACACTGGTCCTACTCACTTCAACACCTGATATGGTCCGATAAATCTGGGGCTCAACTTACCCTTACGTCCGAATTTTAGCACTTTCTTCCATGGCGATACTTTCAGGAATACCTTATCCCCCACTGCAAACTCTATGTCCTTACGTATTAAATCAGCATAGGACTTCTGTCTATCTATCGCCTCTTTTAGTCTAGCCCAAATTACTTCCACCTTCTCCTCCGTCTCGGCGACCAAGTTCGGACCCAAAATTTGACGTTCCCCTAATTCCGTCCAACATGTAGGAGTATGACACTTTCGTCCATACAAAGCTTCGTAGGGTGCCATCTGAATACTTGACTGGTAACTATTGTTATAAGCAAACTCTACTAATGGCAAGAACTCCTCCCAACTACCTCTGAAATCAATGACAGACCCTCTCAACATGTCCTCCAAGACTTGAATCACCCGCTTAGACTATCCATTAGTCTGAGGATGAAACGATGTACTGAAATCCAACTTTGTTCCCAGCGCTTGATGTAACGTCTTCCAAAATCGCGAGGTGAACCTAGGGTCCCTATCCAATATGATCGATACCGGTACTCCATGCAACCTTACCACCTCTGCTACGTACAACTTAGCTAGCTTTTGCAAAGAGTAATCGACCTGCACTGGTATGAAGTGAGCAGACTTCGTCAAACGGTCCACAACCACCCAAACCGAATCTTTCTTAGTAGGTGTGAGGGGTAGCCCACTAACAAAGTCCATTATGATCCTTTCCCACAACCACCCTGATGGTAATTGATGCTCCGCCTTGACCTGCTGACAGGTTAAACACTTGGCCACTAAATTAGTCACCTCCGTTTTAAGTTTGGCCACCAGAACTGCTCTCGTAAGTCTCGATACATCTTACTCCCTCCGGATGCATAGCGTATGGAATGGCATGCGCTTCTTGCAAAACCTTCACCTCAACTTAGGATCCCTCGGCATGCATACTCTTCCTTGAAAACATAACAGCCCATCCTTATCAACACTGAATTTTGTCGATTCATCACTTGACCCTACCGGAAACCTTTCTTTCAACAACTCATCCGTCTGTTGATTCTCCTTAACCTAGTCAACCCATGAGGGTTTCACCTGCAGTTCAGCTAACAACCTTCCATCATCATATAGCCTAAGGTGAGCAAACATTGTTCTTAAGTTAGAGATTACTTTACGACTTAGAGCGTTCACTACTGCGTTAGCTTTACCCGAATGATACTCGATCGAGCAGTCATAATCTTTTAACAACTCGATCCACCTCCTCTGCCTTAAATTTAACTCCTTCTGAGTCAAAAGATACTTCAAGCTCTTATGATCAGTGAAAATGACAGATTTCTCCCTGTAAAGATAATGCCTCCAAATCTTCAAAGCAAAAACCACCGATGCCAACTCCAAGTCATGGGTGGGATAATTTGCTTCATGTGGTCTTAGCTGTCGAGATGCGTATACTACAACCATTCCATCTTGCATCAACACACACCCTAATCTCGTGTGTGACGCATCACAGTAAATCACAAATTTTTTCCCAGCCTCTGGCTGAATCAGCATCGGAGCCTCCGTTAAAATTCTTTTAATCGTCAAACACTCTTCTTTGCTTATCAGACCAAACAAATGGAACTCCTTTCCTTAACAACTTAGTCAACGGTGCTGCAATTAAGGAGAATCCTTCAACAAACCTTTGATAGTATTCGGCCAAACCAGGGAAACTCCGAACCTTTGCCACTGACTTGGGCGGCTTCCAATCCAACACCGCTTTAATTTTCTGAGGGTCAACCCTAATCCCCTCAGCCGACACAACGTGCCCTAGAAAAGTAACCTCCTTCAGCCAAAATTCACACTTACTGAATTTAGCATACAACCACTTTTCCCTTAGAATCTGTAGAACCATTCGCAGATGTGTATCATGCTCCTCTCCCGATCTTGAATAAACCAATATGTCATTAATAAAAACCACGACAAACCGATCTAGGTAGGGTTAGAACATTCGATTCATCATGTCCATGAACGCTGCTGGCGTGTTGGTCAACCCAAATGGCATCATCATGAACTCATAGTGACCATAGCGAGTCCTAAAGGCCGTCTTATGAATATCAGCCTCCTTAACCTTAGGCTGATGGTACCTCGACCTCAGATCTATCTTCGAAAAGACTGAGGCCCCCTTCAACTGATCGAACAAGTCATCGATCCTTGGCAATGGGTACTTGTTCTTGATTGTTAACTTATTCAACTAGCAATAGTCAATACACATACGCATTGACCCATCCTTCTTCTTGAAGAATAAAATCGGTGCTCCCCACGGTGACACACTAGGTTGAATAAACCCTTTATCCAATAACTCTTGAATCTACGCTTTCAACTCCACCAACTCTTTCGGCGCCATTCGATATGGAGCTATAGATACCGGTGCTGTCCTTGGAAGAAGATCGATTCCAAACTCCACTTCAATCCGGAGGTAATCCCGAAAGCTCCTCAGGGAAAACATCAAGAAATTCATTCACCGTCCTAACGTCTCCCACTGCTAATTCCTTAGCTTCCATAGCGTGAATAAACATCAAGACTGCGTCACATCCTTTCCTCACCATCCTTTCCGCTCTCAGGGCGGTCACCACGTTTGACAGACGGTTCTCCCTTTCTCCCATCACTAACACTTCATCACCCTCGAGGGTTTTTAACATCATACGCTTGGCTGCACAATCTAGATTGGCTTGATTTCACAAGCCAATCCATGCCTAAAATTAAATCAAACTCCCCAAACGGTAATTCCATTAGATCCATTCAGAAGACTATCCCCTGAACTTCTAGAGGTACTTCCCGATAGAGTTTATCCACTATCATCGATTGTCCTAACGGGCTAACTACAAACATTTCCCTAAGGGTAATTTCAGATTTTAACCTTAAAGTTCTAGATACGCTACTAGCTACATACGAATGCATCGACCCAATGTCAATCAATGCAGTGTAAGGCAAGCTAAAAATTAAAAATGTACCGATTATGACATCCGATGTGTCAGCCTCCTCTCGACGTTTGGCAGCATAGACCAACCACGACTGTCTTGCCTCAGTGTTTCCTGCCCCTTGACCTGGTGCTCCATGACCCCGACCAGAACCATTACCACATCTGGCTGCCTCACGACCTCCTCTGCCAGGCTGAACATTCTCTTGGCCCGTGGGCCCTTCATTGCCTTTTCACTACGGATAGTTCCTAATTTGATGGTCAAAAACCCACACCTAAAGCACTTCCCACTACCTACCCTACATTCACCCTCATGGGATTTACCACATTGAGCACACTTCGGTGTCTGACTAGCAGCAGCAGGTCTATTATCTTGTCTCGGCCCATCTGGCCTGGTCTTTTCTGATTACCTCTAATTGTTCCTGATGATCCAAAGTTTCTCTTACCTCCACCCCTATCTCTATCCCGATTCAACTTTTTCGTCTGTTTCACCTCCTCCGCTAACTTAGCCTTTTCCACAAACACCGTAAATTCCCATTCTCGTTGTAGAGCTATCAACACACGTAATTCGTCCTTCAGTCATCCTCCAACCGAACACATCGCTCATGCTCTGTGGCCACTATCCCTCGAGCATAATGGCTCAGGCATAAGAATTTCGCTTTGTACGCCGCTACGGACCTACTTCCTTTAACTAGGTTCA
This sequence comes from Gossypium rotundifolium, assembly GCA_025506655.1. NCBI lineage: Eukaryota > Viridiplantae > Streptophyta > Magnoliopsida > Malvales > Malvaceae > Gossypium > Gossypium rotundifolium. Next base: position 30,661,214 of record CP106727.1, on the reverse strand, counting down.
GGAATGCTCTGCGTTGCGCATCCACATAGCTTGATCCAACGTACTTGTTTTGAAACGTTGTTTTGAAGAACTCCCATGTGATGCGATCAACCACCGTACCATCCTTAACCGTGAGCCACCATTGGTAGGCTTCATCCCTCAAGAGAGATATAACCCCTTTCAATTTTTCTTCCTCTGTGAGGTCCAGATCGTCCATTATGCGTTCAACCACCTCTAACCAACACTCAACTAAGCTCGGGGATATACCAGAGATTCCTCTAAACACTTCTGCCTCGTTGCTCCTAAGTCGCTCCGGTACAGATTTTTGGGCTCTTGTGCCCATACCTGCTTCAGCAACTCTCTCTAAAACCCTTAACATAGCCTGAGATACAGCATCATCTCCGACCGTCTGATCTTGAAATTTCGCCTCCATAGTTGGTGGCACTGGTACCTCATTCCCGGATTCGTGACTAGACCTACGGGTTCTGACACAGCAATCCTGCCTCTACCTCGACCATGCACACCACGTCCTCTAGTGCTCATCTTATCATTCGTGATTTATCTGACTAGAAATTTTATGATTTATTAGTTTTCTTCCACTAATTAACCACAGACAGTCTTATGAATAGTGGGTTTAAAAGTAGTTCTTTCGAATTCGCAATGAGTTCAATTTTAAGTCTGTATCTCCTAGTCCTAGGAGTCACACACAATCAACCATCAACATACAACCAACATCCATGAACTCACATTCATCATATAAGGGTATTTTTGTCATTTCACTACCCAGGGGTATTTTTATAATTTATCCTACAAGGGTATTTTTGTAAATTTTTTTAAAAATAGGGTTTCTTGGTAATTTTTCAAAATAAGGGTATTTTGGCAATTTTACAATCTGAGGGTATTTTGGTAATTTTGTCAACTTTGGTAACTTTCGTGAATCAGGGGTAATTTAGTAATTCCTCAACAAGGGTACTTTGGTAATTTTTCAATCATGGGTATTTTGGTCATTCGACAAAATCAGAGGTATCTTGGTAAATATCCTCAACCTAGGGCTTTTGGGTAATTTACACAATCATGGACGTATAAGTAATTTTTTAAAAGAAATAGGGTACTGGTCTCTTTCGGGTTTTAGTTATAAATTTTAGCCCGTCAACAAGCCCTTATGGCTAAGGTGAACAGTCACTATGCACCAGGTAGGATTCTAGAAAAGTGGAGGTGAGTCACTAGGACTACTTAAATACCAAGCTCTTCCTGGATCCAATCCTAGACATGCGTATGCCTGTTGCCACATCCTAACCCATCGACTTGGTCACGGGTTTGTTTAGTTGGATTAAGACTTATGGATTTGAAGAGTTGTTTAACTAGGCCTAAAGTCCATTGCTACTATCCTACTAGTCTACATCCCTCAAGCCCATCAACCCAACAAGTACATCACATCAAGGGTTAGAATACTTACCTGCGTGGATTGGGTACCGGTAGACTCGAAGGCCTTATCTTCTTCCAAAGTTTTGTTCAAATTCTCCTCAACTTTACAAAACATCCCTAGGCCCATTTCATAGCCCGAGTTTTAAACTGGGCTCTGGTACCAAAATGTAACACCCCAAATCCAGCCCATAAGTTCCAACTGGATCTGGTATGCTACGGGTTGAACATTGAAAACTTTTCTCTGAGAGGTTTTGGAAAAACTTAGTTTATTTTAGCCGAGTAATCCCTTAAATGTGAGATTTTGTAAATAACTTTACTACTTGCGTTGATTGGGTTGAAAAGCCCATTTATTATTTCATTTTATTTTGGAGACTAGAAAAAAACATAAGTTTTACAAATCTCGACATAACAAAAATAAATCGAAGTCTAAGTTAAGGAGGCCTTATTACATAAATAGTCCCAAAGAAATAAAAAAAAAGAAAACCAAACTTAATCTATAGAAAAAAAACTTGATGGCCCCTCGAGTTCGTCTCGGCTCCCATGTCCACGATCTACTGCTCATCTGAAAGAGTAGAGAAAAAGGAAAGCGGTGAGTCACCAAGACTCAGTGTATAAATCCTGAACACACTGACCTGAGGCTGACAAACACATTATAGGCCTTGGCCCATACATAGAGGCAACAATCATAATACATGATAGACAATACATAATGAATAGCCCAACCCATCCTAGAATTCCATCCTCTACACACCAACCCGTACCAACAATCACACCTTGGGGATTTCTACAATCAACCCTCCATCCGCTACACACCACGTGGCATAAATATCGATCACTGTGTGACCTAACATTTATATTTGTGGGATTTCTCCACCAGTCACCATATGACCCATGTTTATATTCGTGGGATTTCTACCACCGGTCACCATATGACCCATCATGCACTTCCCCTTTCATATTATACTCCCACCCCATCCATACATACATAAAGGGAACATCATGCAAGCTTTCATATGTCTCAATATAGGTAGAGATTTCTATGATTACGTACCTGGCATCCTTGCCTAACCCTTTTTTGGGTTTTAATCGACTGTCTACACAGCCACTTTCTGGCTTTTTAGCCCACTACACATAAATTACAATTAGAGAGTGTGTGTTAGAGATCTACACACCTGATAATCGATAAAACGATACTTTCTATGTCGACGCTATCCGTAGTCGACACAACTACTATCTACCTAAGGTGTTGTTCAGAAGCCAATCCACAACCAATTGGCCAATCTCGAACGGTAGATATCGCTCGTTTCTTAAACTTAGGGATTCTCTCCTTTGCCTGATCCATATTTAATTCCATCACAAGTCCTTTTCAGAACTACTATCACAATATATGATCATTAATCCTCATCATAAAGTTTAGATCTTGCATATAATGAATGAATCTAGTAAAAATCTAGGGAAAATCTCCTTACCTTAAAATCTTGAAATTGGAGACTAGCTATTTTTCGGCTTTGAAATCTAGATGACCAAGTTTCCTTCAAATCCCGGAATGTCACCCAACATAAAACCATTAAACTATTAGTTTTTCGACTTTTGCCTTTCAAAAACTGAAATAGAACATGAGAAACCAACAGAAGTCGACACTTACCTTAACACAGGGAATTTGGCTAGCACTGGGGAGGATTCGACAATGTCAATGAGAAAGATTTAAATGACGGAAGAAATAAAACCAACTCACAAATGGGATGAATAGAGAAAAACTATGGAGATTTTGGCTTTTAGAGAAATTGGCACAAGAGGAAAAGAATGGAAAAGAGAGTGAAGGGAGAGGTTTCGGCTTTTGAAGAAATTAAAGAAAAGAAATTGTAGAGAGAGAGACTAAGAATTTCGATACAATGGAAGAAGAAATTAGGGTTCAAGTGCCAGAATTAATGAGATATCCCCTATTTATAGAAATTTTGGCACTCCTATTAAAAAATCGAAAGTACCCTTCCTGATAACTAAAAATCAAGCTAATAAAAAGGGAAAATTCGGCACCCCTTTTTCATGAAGTAGCTTAATTCTTTACTCCTCTAGGTGGTGAATTTTCGGCCATCACCTTTCCTTGATAGCTCCTATCTTTTCTCTGTTTTATCTTCTATATTATCAATTATAAAATCCATGTAAATCCTCTTATTTTTGAGCCTTGTTGCCGTCCACTTCACCTAACCCTAATGCCGGATTTAGCTTACTTAAATTAAGAGAATTGGGCTCCATAGAACTTAAATTTTGGGCCCCTTACACCCTAGTTGTGGTGTCACCCCTTGCTCCCTTTTAAGTGCCAAAAATGGCCCAAAAACATGGGCTCCTTGCGGCCAAAACTTGGGCCTCTTTAACTGTTAGTGACGCCACCTTCTAACTCCCTTGCAGCGCCACCTATTGTTGGGCCACAAGCCCACATTGGTATTTTAAACACAATTACCACCTTTTAACTCTATAATGCCCAATCAGACAATTTAACAAAGGCCTTTACCTAGTCTTGAGCCCAATTGGACCCCTATCACTTAAATTAACATATTAAACATATCCTTACACTAAATGCATAGACCCATTAATTCAAGATGTTACAGATAGTGTGAAGAAGTCTCCGACGATCCCCGAATCCGAGCTAGCTTTGATTTCACTATAAAACATAGGAAAATTAAACAAAGTAAGCTATAAAGCTTAGTAAGTTTGTATAGTATTTAAATCAACTAATCATGTATGCTCAAATTAAGCAAATAATACATAACATAACATATTTTATAATGAATCATCAATCTACCTCATTTTCATTATAACACCCCAAACCCGGCCCATGCGTTAAGGCCAGATATGACATGTCACATGAGAAAAATACTACTAAGTCCTTTTTATTTGGACATAAATAGATTTAGATTTAAAATCAATTAAAACAAACTCCCATTTAAAATTTATGATAAAGTATTATCGAATAAAAGATTGATTGATAAATCGATAAACTTGAGATATAAAAAAATCTTATAAACCGTGACTTTGAAAATATCGTTAATAGTTTTAAAGGAATTTGAAAATAATTTTAGAAAAGTGTTGATGAAATCTTAAGAGAAAATTTCCAAGTTAAAAATATATTTTATGAAAGTTTATTACAAAACCCTTTTTGTAACATCCCGAATTTGGGCCTAGTAGATTTGGGCCTATTGGGTTGTAACGCCTCAAAAATCCTGAAACTTTTAATTTATGTGCATGGGAGTTAGTATGTATGTGTATCACTTAGAATAATAATATTAAGGTATTATCGGGATTATTTGAAGCCTTAGAGTTAGGGGAGACCATAGGGAAATTTTATTTTTCTTACTTAGTGGACCCTAGTCTCAGGCATGAGGCCTCATAAGCAGATTAAGAGAATAGAGGACACAAATGAGCTTGTAGTCCAGAGGAAAGTGGCGTCATATAGGGGCTATGAGGTGGCATGTTAAGTAGTTAAGGAGGTCCAAGGTTCGAGGCCTAGGAAGGGAAAATTAAGGAGTTATATTTTTGTGTCAGGATAGAAGGAGTTGGCGTTGGAGGGGACTCTGAAAGGGAGTGTTCAGGAGAGAAATTTAAGGTGAAGATAAGGGAGAAAAGATAGGGATTGGGAGGTGGATATAGTGGTGCTGAATTGGACTCTGAAGGAATGGAAGTTCGACTAGGGGCTATATATATGAGTGCCGAATTAAGTTCCTATGTGAATGATGAATTTTTGCTTCCCTGCTAGCTGAATTTCATCACTTGTGAGAGGCAGACGTTTTTCTAAGTGTGCCAAAGCCAAATCCTTCATATCCTTCCTTTTCAAATTCCCTTTTTGGTTCACCACTCGATTCTAGCCAAATTACTTTTATTTCTTTTCCCCTTAGTGTTGCCAAATTGCCTCTGTCACCTTGCTAGTCTCAAAAGCCAGACTTAAGTCGTAGGATCAAAGGAATATTTTGGTAAGAGCTTAGTTGAATTTTTAATATGTTTTATTAAAATTTGAAGGGCTATCGACCCTCTTTCTTGCTTACCATGTACTAACAAGGTGAGGCTCAAATATTGCAAGCGATAGGAAAGGATTGTGATAAGGCAGTAAGTATTCTAGATTCAGTTAGAGTTTTAATAAGTGACCGAATCTATTGTGGCTCATAGGGGTGACTTATGATCAATATGGGTCACTTGGTTTTGATGATATAGGTGTTTGGGTGCAGATCTAAAGGATAATTGTAACAGTCCGAATTTGACCCTAATCAGAATAGTGGTTTCGAGACCACGAATCCGAGCCCGAGAAATATTTAAATATTATATTTTGTGTTTATTATATGTGAATTTATGTGTGTGAAAGTTTCGTAGAAAAATTTTATCGTTTAAGTATTGAATTTGATAAAAAGGACTAAATCGCGTAAAGCGTAAAAGTTGCATTCTTTAGTGTAAAGTGCTAGAATGATGATGGCTTCTTAATTTGAGTTATTAAGTGGGTAAATATCCCATTTTATAAGTTAGTGGATGGCTTTTGACTAATATGCCATTATTATATGTAATAGTTTATTTTATTTTAAAGGTTATATTAGTAAATTAGTAAATAACCTATTATATACATAATAAAATAAAAAGAAAAGCCATTATCATCTAATTTTGTTCTTTGGCGAATGTGGGAGAAAGAAAAGGGTTTTGTTCCTTTGATTTTGGCAATTAGAAGTACAAAATCAAGGTTAGTTTGATTTTGGTTTTTGTTAATTTTTACGTTTTTGAAATCGTTGCTTTGAACCGTAGCTAACCCATGTCTTAATTTGTAAATCTATGCATTATTGATGTTCGGCCATTGATAAACTTATGTGGTTTATGATATTTGATGATTTGAAATTTAAGATAGGTTAAAGATTGATATGTTTTGTATTGGAAGTTTTAGTGAAATTGAATAAATAGGGCTAATTTGTAAAAATAAAATTTTAGAGGGACTTAATTGCAAAATAAATGAAATGAGAGGGCTTATAAAGTCCCTAGGAATATTCGGCCTTTGTATAGTCTTGGCAAATTGTGTGTATTTTGTGTTTTGTACAATTAGGACTAAATAGTAAAAATGTGAAACCTTAAGGGTAAAATGGTAATTTGCTTAATTATGTGCTTAGGGACTAAATTGAGATGAAATGTACTTGAATGAGTTAAATTTTTATGTGTTTAGATCAAGAACAAAGAAAAACGAGCTTGGATCGGGGAAAAACGAAAGTTGTCGACTAGCCAGTTAACGTTGTCCATCGATAGTCGAGGTAAGTCCTTAAGCTGAAATATGTCAAAGAATTAATTATGAATCTATTAAATGATGATGTTCGATAAATTTGAAGGTAAATTATTGTAGTAGCCGAATGTATATGGTTAAATTGGCTTGAATGCATAAATTGACAATGTGATATGAATATGTATCTTTGATATATTATTTGGGAAAAATGTGAAGTATGTGATTGGTTTATGAATTATTTGGGCTTATTGCCTTGCGTGCCTTGTGCTTGGTGATTTGATTTAGGCTTAGTGCTCAGCGTGCTTAGTGCCTGTGACATATTCTAGCTTAGTGCCTAGCGTGCTTAGTGCTTAGGTGACATATTCAGAGCTTCGTGCCTAGCGTGCTTAGTGCCGGTGACATATTCAGGCTCCGTGCCTAGTAGGCTTAGTGCCGGTGACATATTCAAAGCTTCTTACCTAGCGGGCTTAGTGCTTGGGTGACATATTCAAAGCTTCGTGCTTAGCAGGCTTAATGCTGGGTGATACTTTAAAACGAAGAAACTATAAATTTTTCGAGTGTAATATAGTGAACTTATTGAGTTAAAAACTCAGGTAAGCTTAAATCTCAGTGAATTCATCAGAAGTAAGGTAAGTTGTGATTAATGTTACTTGAGTTGAAGTATCATATTAAGATTGGTGTTTTGTGTGATTGAGTTTATTTAGCAATATGTATGAATGGTATAAGATAGAATTTGAGCTTAAAAGTGCTATTTTTGGGATGTTTGGTTACTAGTAGAAATGCTAATAGTGGAAAGACTTTGAATATGATAATATAGTTGATATGAATGTTGCACCTATGTGACAAGGAGCATGTGATTCATATAAAATATGCTTATACTATGGTTCGATGAATTATAGGATTATGGTAATGAAGTGTAAATGCTATGATTAACAAGCTGATAATATTCAAATTTCTGCATAAATATAGATGTTATAAGTTTAAAGAAATAAAATTTAATCGTTCGAATGTTATATTAAAGTTGCTTAAGTCTTACTAAGCTATTGAGCTTACTCTGTATGTGTTTGTATTTCTGTTTTATAGATCGTTGATTCAACTACGGGCTCAGGGGATCATCAAGAAAGTCGACCACACTATCACTCTCTTTGGTATATATATGTTTTGTAAACTTTTTGAATCAAAGGCATGTATAGGCTTTATTTTGATAAGTAATGAATGATGTTCGGTTTGTAAATATAAATATGGCCTTGCGAAAAAGGCTGTTGCTTTTGGTTAAGTATGAGTTATATGTTGATATAATGGTTTGTTTTAAGTCCTTGATATAATATGTTTATATTCATGTTTAGGTTGAAGATTTTGAGTTATAATTAGTATGGCCATTCGAATATAGCTAAAATATTGTGCTAGTTTAAGCTTGAGATAAATGAATTTTAATTATTAAATGTTGTATATGTTTATGTTATTATAATACAAGAGCTATATGGATGGTATCGGATAGGTATTAATATAAAATTTTGTATGTGCGTTGATCTAAATTAGTTTATGAAACATGAAACATGTTATGCAATATGTTTTGGTATATTTGGCCAAAGCTATCAATTGCATTTTTGATAATGTAATGAATTTGTATATCTTGACCATTTAGCCTGAAGTTTTATTCATAAGGTTTGTTTTCTTAGTACTTAAAATGAATTGACTTTTGAAATGGGGTTACTTTATTAATTAGTTAAGTATGGTTTACTTGTTTATAAATTTCATATGCTAAGACCAACTTGTCGAGTGTGGTATATGGAATCGGGATTGTTGTATGACATTGCCGTAATGTACTTTCAGGGTCTTTTTGTGTTCTTTGATGATTATAGTGTATATGATTTGAATTAAAGTATTAAGCATATATTATACAAGTGTAATTTGTAATCATTTGAGTAGAAGTTATGACTTATCTGGTAATGCCCATAACCCTAATCTAGCGACGGATAGGGGTTAAGGGGCGTTACATTTTATTGGTATCAGAGCTACGGTTTAGTCGATTCTAGGACTACCGTAGTATGTAAGAGTCTAGCTATACATGCCTTTGAACTGTATATATGATAGTGTGGTGACTTCTGATAATTTCAATTGTATTTTATATAGTAAATGGATTCCGATCCCAATAGAGCCGTAGCTAATGATGTGGAGAGCGTTGCGCCTGGTCTCGCACGTGGATCAGCACTATTAGACTCTCGACCAATTACGGGTAGCCACGAGGGAGAGGCTAAACAAGCCTTCTACCAAATGATGAATGAATGGTTTACCCAGTTTGTTCAGAATAATCTGGCTGTACAACAACCTCCACCCCCAAATAATCCAACTCCGGTACCTTCAGTACCCCCGATGATAGATCCGATGAGATCTAGTAGACCTCCCGTTGATAAAATCAGGAAATATGGGGCCGAGAAATTCAAGGCCAATGATAATGATGATGCAGAACGAGCTGAGATGTGGCTTGATAACACTATTCGGGTACTCGATGAGTTATTTTGTACTCCAGATGTATGACTAAAGTGTGTTATATCTCTACTGCGGGACACTGCATATCACTGGTGGAACACACTAGTATTCGTAGTTCCAAAAGAAAAAGTAACTTGGGACTTCTTCCAAATTGAGTTCCGTAAGAAATATATCAGTCAGAGATTCATCGATCAAAAATGAAAAGAATTTCTTGAACTATGTGCAAAAGATTTGAAGACGGTCTGAATGAAGATATAAAGTTGCTGGTTGGCATTCTTGAAATCAAAGAGTTTGTGATACTAGTCGAGAGGGCTTGTAAGGTCAAGAGCTCGAAAAAGAAAAGAAAAGTGAAATAGAAGCTAGAGATACTGTAAGAGATCAACGAGTAAGACTTACCATTTGGTGCCTAAGAAATTCAGAGATGACTCCAACCGACATAAAGCTACTTTAGACTTACCTAGACGTGATCGACCTCCAGGGAGTTATTGAGCTACTTCGATAGCTAGTGTTGGTAACGTTCCATAGGATCGGGTCAAGTGTAAACACTGCGGGAAATGGCATTCTGAAAGTTGTAGGGCTCATGATCGGTCCTGCTTTAAATGTGGATCGTCGGACCATTTTATTCGAGAGTGCCCGATGTTAGCCGAACAGAATATGGTTCAAAACATTAGACCGAGCAGCACACCAGCACGGGGCTGACCACCCAAACATTCCAGTAATGTAGGTGGTAGTCAGAGAGGGACGAAAGACACTGTAGTTCGATCAGAGGCCCGAGCACCAGCTAGAGCTTATGCTACACAAGCCAGAGAGGATGCTTCCTCCCCTGATGTCATTACCGGTACTTTCACCCTTTATGATACTACTGTGATTGCATTGATTGATCCTGGTTCGACTCATTCATATGTGTGTGAAACTCTAGTATTCGGTAAGACTCTGCCAGTTGAGTCTACTGAGTTTGTGATTCGTGTGTCCAACCCTCTGGGTAGATGTGTACTTGTTAATAAAGTGTGTAGAGGTTGCCTATTGATGATTCGGGATTATTGTTTCCCAGCTGATTTAATGTTGTTGCCTTTCAATGAGTTCGATATAATTTTGGGAATGGACTGGTTAACTTTACATGATGTAGTGGTGAATTGCAAAAGAAAGCTTATTGATTTGAGATGTCAGAACGGCGAGATCATCAGAATTGAATCCAGTGATTTAAGTGGGTTTCCTACAATAATATCCTCGATGTTGGCCCAAAAGTATGTGAGAAAAGGGTGCGAAGCTTATTTGGCCTATGTAATTGGATAATAATGTGTCTGAAAAGCATATTGAATCTATCTGGTTGTGTGTGAATACCGAGATGTGTTTCCTAAAGAACTACCGGGTTTACCCCCAGTACGAGAGATTGAGTTTGGCATTGAATTAGCACCGGAACGACTCCGATCTCGATAGCTCCATATCGGATGGCATCTCATCGAGTTAAAGAGTTGAAAGCACAGCTTGCAAGAGTTAACAGATAGGGCTTTGCATGACCGAAGTTTCTCTCCTTGGGTGCACCATCCTTTTTGTGAAGAAAAAAGATGGAACAATGCGGATGTGTATTGATTATCGGCAACTGAATAAGGTAACTATAAAGAATAAGTACTCGTTACCTCGGATTGATGATTTGTTTGATCAGTTGAAAGGGGCTTCAGTATTTTCAAAGATAGATTTGAGATCGGGTTATTATCAGTTGCGAGTCAGAGATACAGATGTGCCAAAGACTACCTTCCGGATGAGGTACGGACATTTTGAGTTTTTGGTTATGCCTTTTGGGCTTACTAATGCACCTGCTATTTTTATGGATTTGATGAATCGGGTTTTTAGACAGTTCTTGGATCGATTTGTAGTAGTGTTTATTGATGATATACTGATCTACTCCAAAGATGAAATCGAGCATGCTGAGCATTTGAGATTAGTGCTACAAACTTTTCGAAATCAGCAGTTGTATGCGAAGTTTAGTAAGTGTGAGTTCTGGATGAAGATGTTAGCTTTTTGGGACATGTTGTTTCAGTATCAGGTATTCGAGTTGATCCGAACAAAATCTCGGCTATACTTGATTGGAAGCCACCGAAAAATGTTTCTGAGATTCAAAGTTTTCTGGGACTTGCGGGCTACTACAGACGGTTTGTGAAAGGTTTTTCTGTAATAGCTACACCTTTGACAAAGCTACTATAGAAAGATGTCAAGTTTGAGTGGTCGAAAAATTGTCAGAAAAGTTTTGATCGCTTGAAAGCCCTTTGACTAAGCTCGGTGTTAGCTCAAATGAATCGGGTAAAGAATTTGTTGTGTATTCTGATGCTTCCTTAAGTGGTTTGGGCTATGTATTGATGCAGGAAGGCAAAGTAGTAGCCTACGCTTCGAGACAATTGAAGCCGCATGAAAGAAATTACCCGACGCATGATTTAGAGCTTGCAGCCATTGTGTTCGCACTAAAGATTTGGCATCATTACTTATTCGGCAAGAAATGTCATGTTTACTCGGATCACAAAAGTTTGAAGTATTTGATGACTCAAAAAGACTTGAATTTAAGACAGCGCAGATGGTTGGAATTACTAAAAGATTATGAATTGGTAATTGACTATCATCCGGGAAAAGCTAACGTTGTTGCAGATGCACTAAGTCAAAAATCATTGTTTGCTCTTCGTGCGTTGAACGCACATATGGTTATGTCTGGTGATGGTTCGATCATAGCTGAGATGAAGGCTAGACCGTTGTTTATTCAGCAAATTAATGATGCATAGAAAGTTGACAAAGATATGATTTCTAGAAGAGCACAAAGCAGAAAATAATACAGAGTCAGAGTTTCGAATTGATAAAAATGACTGTTTGAACTATAAAGGCCGATTGTGTATACCGAGAAATGCTGACTTGATTCAGATGGTATTGGATGAAGCTCATAATAGTCAAATGTCGATACATCCGGGTAGCACAAAGATGTATAATGATTTGAAACAATTCTATTGGTGGCCGGGCATGAAACGGGATATATCTAAATTTGTTTCTAAATGCTTAGTTTGTCAGCAAGTAAAAGTCGAGCATCAAGTGCCATCCGACTACTTGACCAATCATGATACCGAATGGAAATGGGATAGAATTACAATGGATTTTGTATCCGGTCTCCCTATGACACCGAGTAAGAAAGATGTTATGCGGGTTATAGTTGATAGATCGACTAAATCACTCACTTTGTGCCGGTTAAATATGCACTATTCACTCGATAAACTTGATGAATTGTATGTATCACAGATTGTGAGATTGCATGGTGTACCGAGTTCCATTGTTTCAGATAGAGACTCGAGATTCACATCGAGGTTTTGGAATAAGTTGCAAGATGCTTTAGGTACTAAACTTTATGTTAGTACAGCCTTTCATCCGCAGACGGACGGTCAATCCGAGAGAACTATTCAGATACTTGAGGACATGTTGAGATGTTGCGTTCTCGAGTTTGAAGGTACGTGGGAATGATACCTACCTTTAATTGAATTTGCTTATAATAATAGCTTTCAATCTAGTATCAAAATGGCGCTCTACGAAGCTTTGTACGATCGCAAATGTCGAACACCATTGTATTGGACTGAGCTCAGTGAAAACAAAATACACGGGGTTGATTTGATCAAGGAAACTGAACAAAAAGTGGTTGTGATCAGAGATACTTTGAAAGCTGCCTCAAATTGACAAAAATCTTATGCTGATTTAAAACGTAAAGATGTTGAATTTCAAGTCGGGGATTGAGTATTCTTGAAAGTTTCTCCGTGGAAGAAAGTACTCCGATTTGGTCGGAAAGGCAAACTTAGTCCGAGATTCATCGGACCTTATGAAATCATTGAATGTATTGGGCCTATTGCTTATAGATTAAAGTTGCCCTCTGAGTTAGAAAAGATACATGACGTATTTCATGTTTCGATGCTTCGTAAATACAGATCAGATCCGTCACATGTGATCACACCGTCAGAGATTGAAATCTGACCCGATTTGACATATGATGAAGAACCGATCCGTATCTTAGCTCGGGAAATGAAAGAGTTGAGAAACAAGAGGATTCCATAAGTGAAAGTATTATGGAATAGACACGGAGTTGAAGAGGCTACGTGGGAGCCTGAGGATTCAATGAAGCAACAATACCCAACCTTGTTTAACGGTAAGATTTTCGGGGACGAAAATCCTTAAGAGAGGGAGAGTTGTAACAGTCTGAATTTGACCCTAATCGGAACGGTGGTTTTGGGACCACGAATTTGAGCCCAAAAAATATTTAAATATTATATTTTGTGTTTATTATATGTGAATTTATGTGTGTGAAAGTTTCGTAGAAAAATTTTATCATTTAAGTATTGAATTTGATAAAAAGGACTAAATCGCGTAAAGCGTAAAAGTTGCATTCTTTAGTGTAAAGTGCTAGAATGATGATGGCTTCTTAATTTGAGGTATTAAGTGGGTAAATACCCCATTTTATAAGTTAGTGGATGGCTTTTGACTAATATGCCATTATTATATGTAATAGTTTATTTTATTTTAAAGGTTATATTAGTAAATTAGTAAATAACCTATTATATACATAATAAAATAAAAAGAAAAAGCCATTATCATCTCATTTTGTTCTTTGGCCAAATGTGGGAGAAAGAAAAGGGGTTTTTGTTCCTTTGATTTTCGGCAATTAGAAGTACAAAATCAAGGTTAGTTTGATTTTGGTTTTTGTTAATTTTTATGTTTTTGAAATCCTTGCTTTGAACCGTAGCTAACCCATGTCTTAATTTGTAAATCTATGCATTATTGATGTTCGGCCATTGATAAACTTATGTGGTTTATGATATTTGATGATTTGAAATTTAAGATAGGATAAAGATATGTTTTGTATTGGAAGTTTTAGTGAAATTGAATAAATAGGGCTAATTTGTAAAAATAAAATTTAGAGGGACTTAATTGTAAAATAAATGAAATGAGAGGGCTTATAAAGTCCCTAGGAATATTCGGCCCTTGTATAGTCTTGGCAAATTGTGTGTATTTTGTGTTTTGTACAATTAGGACTAAATAGTAAAAATGTGAAACCTTAAGGGTAAAATGGTAATTTTCTTAATTATGTGCTTAGGGACTAAATTGAGATGAAATGTACTTGAGTGAGTTAAATTTTATGTGTTTATATCAAGAACAAAGAAAAACGAGCTTGGATCGGGGAAAAAACAAAAGTTGTCGACTAGCCGATTAACGTTGTCCGTCGATAGTCGAGGTAAGTCCTGTCGAAATATGTCAAAGAATTAATTATGAATCATTAAATGATGATGTTCGATAAATTTGAAGGTAAATTATTGTAGTAGTCGAATGTATATGGTTAAATTGGCTTGAATGCATAAATTGACAATGTGATATGAATATGTATCTTTGATATATTATTTGGGAAAAATGTGAAGTATGTGATTGGTTTATGAATTATTTTGGGCTTACTGCCTAGTAGGCCTTGTGCCTGATTTGATTCGGGCTTAGTGCCTGATTAGTGATTGACATATTCGGGCTTAGTGCCTAGCGTGCTTAGTGCTTGTGACATATTCAGCTTCATGCCTAGCGAGCTTAGTCTTTGGTGACATATTCAAAGCTTCGTGCCTAGTAGGCTTAGTGTCGGTGACATATTCAGGCTTCGTGCCTAGCAGGCTTAGTGTCGGTGACATATTCAGGCTTCGTGCTTAGCAGGCTTAATGCCGGTGATACTTTAAAATGAAGAAACTATAAATTTTTTGAGTGTAATATAGTGAACTTATTGAGTTAAAAACTCAGGTAAGCTTAAATCTCAGTGAATTCATCAGAAGTAAGGTAAGTTGTGATTAATGTTACTTGAGTTGAAGTATCATATTAAGATTGGTGTTTTGTGTGATTGAGTTTATTTAGCAATATGTATGAATGATATAAGATAGAATTTGAGCTTAAAAGTGCTATTTTTGGGATGTTTGGTTACTAGTAGAAATGCTAATAGTGGAAAGACTTTGAATATGATAATATAGTTGATATGAATGTTGCACCTATGTGACATGGGGCATGTGATTCATATAAAATACGCTTATACTATGGTTCGATGAATTATAGGATTATGGTAATGAAGTGTAAATGCTATGATTAACAAGTCGATAATATTCTTTCTGCATAAATATAGATGTTATAAATTTAAAGAAATAAAATTTAATCGTTCAATGTTATATTAAAGTTGCTTAAGACTTACTAAGCTATTGAGCTTACTCTATATGTGTTTGTATTTCTGTTTTATAGATCGTTGATTCAACTACGGGCTCAGGGGATCATCAAGAAAGTCGACCACACTATCACTCTCTTTGGTGTATATATATGTTTTGTAAACTTTTTGAATCAAAGGCATGTATAGGCTTTATTTTGATAAGTAATGAATGATGTTCGGTTTGTAAATATAAATATGGCCTTGCGAATAAGGCTGTTGCTTTTGGTTAAATATGAGTTATATGTTGATATAATGGTTTGTTTTAAGTCCTTGATATAATATGTTTATATTCATGTTTAGGTTGAAGATTTTGAGTTATAATTAGTATGGCCATTCGAATATAGCTAAAATATTGTGCTAGTTTAAGCTTGAGATAAATGAATTTTAATTATTAAATGTTGTATATGTTTATGTTATTATAATACAAGAGCTATATGGATGGTATCGGATAGGTATTAATATAAAATTTTGTATGTGCGTTGATCTAAATTAGTTTATGAAACATGAAACATGTTATGCAATATGTTTTGGTATATTTGGCCAAAGCTATCAACTGCACTTTTGATAATGTAATGAATTTGTATATCTTGACCATTTAGCCTGAAGTTTTATTCATAAGGTTTGTTTTCTTAGTACTTAAAATGAATTGACTTTTGAAATGGGGTTACTTTATTAATTAGTTAAGTATGGTTTACTTGTTTATAAATTTCATATGCTAAGACCAACTTGTCGAGTGTGGTATATGGAATTGGGATTGTTGTATAACATTGTCGTAATGTACTTTCAGGGTCTTTTTGTGTTCTTTGATGATTATAGTGTATATGATTTGAATTAAAGTATTAAGCATATATTATACAAGTGTAATTTGTAATCATTTGAGTAGAAGTTATGACTTATCTGGTAATGCCCGTAACCCTAATCTGGCGACGGGTAGGGGTTAAGGGGTGTTACAATAATCGCCAATAGTAGCAAAGGAAGGGCTACTAGAACGTAAGGCACACGGTAAGGGTACAGTGAGGTTTCAATTTTTGATAAGTATGTGTTAAAGCTTTGGTTAATCGCTAGTAATGTCGATTGTAGGTTCGTGATTAAGGGGTTTGTAGCGCGCGTGGTTACCAGGTGTGTACAAACACTACACACACAATATTGGCAATGCCGAAAAGCCGAAATTGGCTAAATGGGCCCGGTGGGCCCTGAGGATAAGTTTGATGAAATGGTTTGGTTGGTTATACGAATTGAATTAGCCATGTATGATACATGAATTGGATTTTTTTGGGCCTAATAGGCCATATGATGAGATTTGGGCCTAATGGGCCGTAAGGGAATGATTTGGGCTTGATGGGCTTATGGGGACGTAGACATGTAAGTTAGGGTTTATGGACCTTAGGTCTAGTTTGAACAACTCTTAAATTCCATAAGACTTAATTTTTCTAATTAAACATGTCTGTGAACAAGTCACTGGGTTAGGGTGTGCCAATGGGCATATGCATGTCTAGGATTGGATCTAGGGAGAGCTTGGTATTTAAGCGGCCCTAGTGGCCCACCTCCTCTTTTTTGGAATCCTACCTGGTGCGTAGTGTCTGTTCACTTTAGCCGCGAGGACTTGTTGATGGGCCAAAGTTCATAGCTAAAACCCGAAAGGGACGAAATACCCATAGTTTATGAAATTATCGAGATACCCCCAGTTTACAAAATTACCGAAGTACCCCTGATTTGTAAAATTACCAAAATACCCCCGATTTACAAAATTACCAAAATACCCCTGATTTGCAAAATTACCAAAATACCCCCTATTTGCAAAATTATCGAAATACCCCGATTTGAAAAATTACCAAAATACCCTCAGATTGCAAAATTATTGAAATACCCTTATTTTGTGAAAGTACCAAAATACCCCTATTTTGTAAAATTACCAAGATACCCCTTTTTTGAAAAATTACAAAAATACCCCTGTAGGGTAGAATTACAAAAATACCCCGGGTAGTTTATAAGTTTATGTGACGAATATAAGTTTATGGATGTTACTTGTGTGTTTGATGCATTCATATGATATTCTGCTTAGGATGCATATGGGTGGGAATTATGGTACGGAGGAAGATTTGAGGATCGCATGGCCGTATGGTATGGATCCAAGATCTCATGGCCTTATGGTATGGATCCAAAGGAGGCTTTAAGCCCAATATTTGATTAGCAGCTTTGCTGCATTGTTCGGTAGTACTGTAATCGGGCTACCCTTGGTGTGTAACGAAGGGGTGGGTTGAGCTAAAATTCCCCACAGGAGTCATAAGGTTGGAAGGGAAATGGTGTGTGTCGCGGATGGATTTTGGGGTGGGTTTTGCATTATCTTGTGTGTATATGATGCGTTATGATATGATATGAGGCTATTGTAGGCTAAGGCTAAGACCACCAATTTTGATAGGGCTTAGGCCCAATGTGGATATTTTAAGTGATTTGTTTTCCAAGGGTTGTGCACACTGAGTTTCGAAACTCACACCCCTTTAATTTAATGTTTCAGGTAATCCCGAATAGACGACTCGACATGGGAGAGGACTCAGAGATGGCCACACTACAAGAGGCTTGAATTTTCATTTATTTGTTTCAAAATACATGTTTTATTTACTTAATTTTCAATGGACGTAATAACTCCTTGTACTCCGTTTTGACTTCGAATTTAATTTGGGTTTGAGATTAAATGTTTATTTAATTATTAAACCTAAGTAAGCTCTTATGTTCAAACTTGGTTTACTAAATGCTTAAAATAATAAAATGGGTTTTTTTTATCTTTAATTAATAAGTCTATTAGATTTTGGGCTTTTAGGCCTTAATTTCTTAATTAGCAAAACCGCTTTTGAACTGTGCCTTTAATATGACATTCCGGATTTGGGCCTAACTTCTAGGCCGAGTTTGGGGTGTTACACTTTTTATATATCCATTTTAGAAAGACGTTTATTTAAGTTTTTAGAAAAATCTCAATTGAAGTACTTAGAGCAAATTATAAATTCGTCAAACAATAAACAAAACAAAAATTAATCCAGAGGCCTTATTACAACCTTAACCCAAAATAGTAAAGTAATAAAATGTACTAAAAAGAAATCCAAATTTCAAATTAAACCGTTTTTTTAGTATGGCCTCCACCGAGTCATCCATGGCTCAAGTCTCCATCACTGATCATTACCTGAAAGGGGTAAGGAAAAACGGGGTGAGTTACTAGAACTCAGTATATAACCCCTTTATCGTTGTCCATTGAGCCAAAATCCCATTAAACAATAATTTGGGCCTAAGCCCATTTACAATAATAATAATGTATCAATTATATCATGTGTATGAAATGCAATTCCCAAACCAAACCTAGTAATCCATCCGCTACACACCACCTGTACCAAACAACACACCTGTGGGGATCAAGTTAACCCACCCTACCAACACACCAATCGCAGGCATTAAGCCATTTATAGCAAATATGATTGTGGACAAGCCACCAGAATAACAGAATTTATGTGGCATTGCCACTATATGATTTGTGGCAGAGCCACCAAAATTATGTGGCAAAGCCACCAGAACTTCTCTTCAATATTATCCCAAC
Organism: Gossypium rotundifolium; assembly: GCA_025506655.1. Classification (NCBI taxonomy): domain Eukaryota; kingdom Viridiplantae; phylum Streptophyta; class Magnoliopsida; order Malvales; family Malvaceae; genus Gossypium; species Gossypium rotundifolium. The sequence goes on along the minus strand of CP106727.1, from coordinate 30,642,254 downwards.
CCATGCAGAGTTATGTATATAATGTATAACAATTCATAATTTTTACAATAAAACAATAGTAATTTATTTGGATATTCATTATCAAAGTACGACCCATTAAAACAAATTATCAATTAGGCCCATATAGCAAAATATCAAATTGGCTCTTTAGCAAATTATCAGATCGGCCCATATAGCAAATTATTAGATCGGCCCATATAGCAAATTATATCGATTTGGCCTATTAAGGGCATTTTCATAATTTTTCATGGTGTTACTACTGATTTTTTCAATTTTATCAAAATAGTGAGATCTAAGTCAATTTTCCCGGTTTTGCCATAATACGATTTTAGTCAAGCGATTTACTACCAATATGATGTTAATCTTTACCCCACGAAAAATGGTGTGAGATTACACACCTGATTACGATAAGCACTAAGCTTTCTTGATCGTCGACACCTAAAATATTATAACGCTTGATTAGTCGACATACGCGATTTATTAATCAACACTAAAATGAACGATCTACGATGCTTACCCTTTGAATCGTGAATGACCACGATTTGTCGGTTTTCTCCAGATGACGGTCCACAACTCGGTGAAAAATCCCGAATCGCTGATACTGCCCTTTGTTTGAATTTAGGAGTAGGGATCGCTAATCCGCTTGTAACACCCCAAACCCGGTCAACACACCACGACCGAATCTGGTATGTTACAGGGAAAAAGATTTTGAGAAAATAGGTTTAAGTTTAGATGTTTGATGAAAACACTTCGCGAAATTGTGTATTTGAAGAAAAACTCGAGTAGGCTTGATTAAAATCTGATGATGTATTCGAAAACCCAGAAATTTTGTAAACTTAATCAGATGTGTAGGTAAAACAAGTTTATCTCATTTAGAAGTTTAAGTTGTTTCTTAATATTACTAAAACATTTTGACTTAGTAGAAAATCGAGTTTAAGTTAGAAAAACATTTGCGTTCTCTTTATCCCAAAGTTTAAAACATCTCGATTTGTAGTTTTGAAATTGTTGTCCTTCCAAGTTTTAGCAAATTTTAACCCAACTAACTTGTTAAGGCATATTAAAAATCTACTTTAAGCATAAACATAGCAAAACATAATTTTAAAGGCCATTTACAAACCAAAATAAAACCAAATAGTAATAAATAAGCTTAAGTACCCAATTTCTATAAAAGTCTGAGCAAATCCTTATTTAAGCAGGGCATGAGCACCTCGAGTCCATCCCGGCTCCATGTCCGCGTCTAAGTGTCACCTGAAATGTCAAAGGAGAGAGTGAGTCGCAAGACTCAGTGTATAAATCCCCCTCCCGATAATACAACATGCTAACACACATCATAGCAAAGCAATACAATTAATGCACCCGTTCCTAACCATCCATTACACCTTTTCTACCCGTGTGGTACCAAACCCTTTGGTGGTGCCAAACCACCGTGACCCAAAGTCACGATATCCATAATGTGGTGCCAAACCACTTTGGTGACCAAGTCACGAATAATCCAATGATGGGGCCAACCCATCGTGTGATACCAAATCACTAGCGACAATCCCATATCTCATAAGTGGGGCCAACCCACGGTGGTGTCAAACCACGAGGACGAGTCGCAATGAGGTGCCAAACCTCGGTGTCCCAAAGAAACAGTGTGATACCAAATCACTTTGGTGACCGCAATCCAAAATCGATGATGGGGCCAACCCATCGTGTGATACCAAATCACTAGCGTCAATCCCAGATAATCAACTATGGGGCCAACCCACCGTGGTGCTAAGCCCTTTGGGGCGAGGCGCCGAGGTGCCAAACCTCTGTGACCCAAAGTCACAAAATATCATTTGTGGTACCAAACCCTTTGGAGGTGCCAAACCTCCGGTGTCCCAAAGACACAGTGTCCCAAAGACACAGATATCATACTCCCCCTCCTCTCATATTACCCATACATGTCATACTGACTCATGTACAATATGCAAATCATGTAATTCATGCCAACATGTCCAATATTGCATCTTACAGCACATAAATCATGGATCATCATAATAGACGTATCAACAATAGAACTCGTAATGTTACGGACTTACCCGAATCCGTGAACATACCCTATCGGGTATCATGACAATCATCACTGTTTCACTTGTTACAATACAGGTTATTAACTTATTACTAAGAAATCAGTGTGTTAGCTTACACACTTGGTATATTGCAAGTCTTACTCTCAAAGAACCCGATCTGAAACCCTCAATCCTCTTGCTCCTAAAAACAATCAGCCAACCATGGGTTAATCACTTAAACCATTCGGCCATAACCATTTAAACAAAAAGGGTTTAACTTCAATCTCTTACCTGCCCTTGATTCGGTTTCCAACCAAGTCCCGAACCAACAGTGGTTCCTCCACTAGTCGACTACACCCTAAAAGAGAACAATTAATCCTTTGAGACCTTATACTCAATCGAAACTAAACAAATAAACCATGAGCAACCATCTCACCATCACTTACCAAACGATTATCAGAGGAGGAAGGCTCTCCCTGCTTGCTTTCGAACTCCAAAGGCCCTATACAAACCAAACGTTAACTCCTTTTAACAGATACTGAAATCGGCCCTTAAACACACTAAAAATCGGCAAAGTACAAGAAAGAGGAGAAATGGCCATTCGGCCAAACACTTACCTCCTACTAGGCCGATTGAAACAAGAATCCAACAAGAGAAAAAAGGTTCGACCAACACCCTTAACCAAAGAAGAAAAGCTTCGGCTTCACACCAAGGAAGGTTCGGCTAAAATGGTTTTGGAAAAGAAGAAAATAGAATGATGAATGGAGGGGTGCTTTCGGTTCAAAGAAAAAGAGATGGAGGATAAAGTTTTTGGAAAGATGTGTTACGGTCAAGAAGGGAGAGAAAAGAAACTAGTTTCGGCTTCAACAATTGGAAAAGAAAGGGAGAGAGAGATGAACATTCGGCTACCAATGTTTTCAAATGAGAAAAGAGAAAAAAAATGTGGAGAAGGAAGTGTTGTAGTTTCGGCAAGTGAAGGTGCTTGAGGTTTCGGTTTACACAAGATGTAAGTGGAAATGGGAACAATATTCAGCCACACACACACTAAGTAAAAAGATGCAAAGCAATTTTTGGCAAAACGATACTTGGACTTTCGGTTTAAGGAGAACAATTGGAAAAAGAAGAAGGCACTTGGGGTTTCGGCTTGTTTTGACCAAAGAGTGAATTTGCTTCCCAAAAATGCTTTTTGACCGAAAAACACAAAATGAAGAAGGATTTTTCGGCACTCCCACTCTCTCACAACACTTACCAACCGGCCACTCCCCCAAACCTCTCCAAAAACCGGCCAAACTCCCCCAAACACTCCCAAGCCACCAATTCAAACTAGTTGAACTAGTCTCCCTCCTACATTCACTCTCCACCCATCATTTGAAGTTTTGACTTGGTCCAAGGCAGAGTTTGAACTGCCTACAACTCCTCCCCACCTTGCCGTCAAAATAGAACCCAAAATGGAGCCTTCCGCAGCTTGAACACAAGACCTCTCCCCCCTTGCAATTGACGCCAAACCAAGCTCCTAGTGGCGCCTTACTTGCCACTCCACCAAGGCTCCTCTTGTGCTAAAAATTCACCTAAGATATTTATAAACCCCAGCTCCTTCAGCCCCTATCACATAAAGCCCAAAACAAAAATTTTCCTACCACTCGAGCTTACACCTAGCTTATAACTAAGCCCCAACAACATCAAAATAACAACATAGCACATGCAGCAAAGCCAAAATAAAATAGCCCTTAACCCGGGATATTACACCGCTCCTTTTGAGATCTCCACTCGACTTTCCTTTCAAATCGGCACCACAAGCCTCCATTCGATTAGATCTTATATAGATTGATCTTACAATAAAATATGGATTGTCAAAGGGTAAAGATCGGCTTACCACTAATTCTAAGTGATCAACGATTGGGTAGATCGAGCGATTTAATCCCTATAATTATGATCGGTTAATCAACACTATTCCAATAACGAATAAAGAATGATTTATAGAATCCTTGAAAAACTCCTTACCGTAAAGATTTTTAGGATCGATTCCTAACGATTATACGTTAACTTCGGAAGAATCAAAGTTTCGGCCTTCCACTTTATCACTACAAAGAAGAAAAGATCTTTTTGAGAGAGAATAAGGTGATGGTCTCGGTCAAAATAACCATCCCAAACCAAAACATAGATTCGACATTAAGAGAAAGAAATAAAAATGTTGAAAAGAACACTTACCAATTGACCAAGGATTGAGTGTAAATGTGGGTGAGAAAAAAAAAGATAAAAAAGAAATGAAAGTTCGGTTATAGAGGTAAATGTATATTGATATTCAGCTATGGGGATAATCAAACAAGAAGATGTGATCTCATGGTGGTGTCGATTTAGAGAAGAGGAAAGATTGAAGGAATGGTTAAAAGAAAAGGATGGAAAGTTAGATAGATGCTAGGTGATTCGGCTATCAAAGGGAGATGAACAAGAGGTGAATGTTTTAACCAAACAAAAGAGAAGAAAAATGCACAATTGTGATAGGAGATTTTGGCAAAGAAAAAGAAAAGAAGAAAACTAAACTCACAAAGAGTAGAAATTTTGAGAAAATGACACAATTGATGCTAAAGGTATTTTTGACCAAAACTAACACTATAGTTTTACGAAAACACCAAGAAAAATTTGGCTACCTCACTTTTCCCCCAAAATTGTCCACATACATGACCATAATGGTCAAAATTTGGCCAACCACACTTTCCATAACACTTCCTTTGAAAAAGGCCACATGTTCCCCTTACTTGCCCTTTTCTTTTGATTCCTTACCATACCTTCACCCTTTCCTTATTTCCTTAGCCATCATGCCAAAATTAAAAAGTCCAACTTGTCTTATTTATAAGCTTGGCCGACACTTAGGGAAAGAGTACAAAAATAATAGTAAAAAATTTACACATTATGGGATTTGAACCTCTTCCCTAAGGGTACTTCATGTGGCGCCATATCCTTCTTCCCAATTGCTCATTTATGCAAGCTATTTACTCATTTATTTCTATAAGCTTTAAGTTCACTTACTCTATCTCCTTAAAGTGCTAAATGCCAAAATTTTTACTAGGTCCAAATAGACCCCGAGCCTTCTCAGGACCTCCCTTAGACATACAAAATTAATAATTTAACTAGCTTAACATCAAATGTAATGCAACACATAACATTCCAAATTTTAGGATGTTACATTCATTCACAAAGTTAGATTTAACTTTCATAATTTTTCCTCACTTCAATGTATTGCTTAGTTCATGTACATACATGTACCATCCCGTATCAAACTCATACTCATCCACATCTTTGACATACTCGTTGAACCATTCGAAATACTATCAGATACTCAAGAATCTCTCACCCTAAGTGCCACATACAAAGCCAAAGCTATCTCAATCTCGTATCACATATAATGCTTACACAAGAGCTATCAACGGGTCTGCTCACACAAGCTGACGGTCTTGATGAAGCTACACAGTGCTGCTCACACAAGCTAACGAGTATCCACAACACATGCCGATAACTCAGCCAACGGTAGGACGTACGGACCAGCACCCAAATCACATAACCCCTAATGACATGTCATTTGTATCCTAATCTATTCCTAATCATTCAAACGATAAAATTTCTGAACGAAATTTTCACACAAACATACTATCATGATGTAGACATTAAAATAAATATTTTGACCTCATATTTGTGGTCCCAAAACCACTCTTTTGATTTGACTAAAAATGGGCTGTTACATAGTCCATATATGTACTAAAACATACCACATATCACCATTCCAAAGCCATTCAAACATACCATAAGTTCCTTAATTACAAGGCTTAACAAGTGACCAAAAATGACAACATTTGGTAAACATTAAAATGCACCAACAAAACATAATTTTCAAGACCTAAACATAACAAACCATCATTACATAATATCATATACATGCTATTATAAACCTTGGCCAAAATGGTCAAAAACTACCGAATTGCCTGCTGGATAGTGTGATAAGTCTCCAATGAGCTTCCAACCAAATCGAGCTTCCGATAATCTATAAAAAAAAGGGAAAACAACTACGTAAGAAATGAATGCTTAGTAAGCTCGTATAAACCAAAACATAACTTACCATTTCATTTGAAAAATATAAAGCATAACTATAAAATCAATCAAAACCATAAGCTTGGCATAAGCCTATACAACATCATGAAAATCAAAAGTTAGTACTCTTGTACATGGTTCAAATGAATTCATCCATAAACAAGTAGATTTTCACATATAAACTCATCATTTAGTTCATAATTCCTTTTCATAAGTTCATGATACATTCCATTTGAACATTTACCATTTCTTTCCTTTTTATACCCGTTAGACCATGTAACATCCTTAAATAGGGGTTATTGTGTTTGAACTTCTTTGCATGTGTGTGGTTGTTGTTTGAGGTGCTCTAGAGGCTAGTTATAAGCCAAGGGTAGGCCCGAGCTATAGGAAAAATTTTGTTTTAAGTGTTAGTTAAGGGAGCTGAAGGAGGCTAGGGGTTAAGTATATTTTGTGGGAAGTTAAGCATAAGAATTACCTTGGTGAAGTGGCAAAGGAGGCGCCACTAAGGTGTCTAGAGAATGAAGCCACAAGTAGGTGGGAGAACTCAGGTTCGAGTAGCAGAAATTCTATTTTCTGCTTACCATTTTGACGCCAAGGGGGAAGGAGTTGTGCTCAGCACAAACTTTGTCAGATAAGATAGAGAAGAGGGGATTTAGGAGTTTGATTAATTCAAACTCATTTGAATGGTTGGCCAGGAGTGATTCAGGGGGTTTTGCCGAAATCAAAACTCTTGATGGAAGAGGAGTAAACAGTTGGGAAGCTGAGTAAGGGGGTGCCAAAATTTCTTAGTTAGCTAGGTGATATTTTTGGCAAGCTTGGAAGGCTCTCATTCTTTGTTTTGTGTCAAAGCCGAAACCACCATAGGCTCTTGTCATTTTTCCCCTCTAAAACATCTAGCCGAACCTACACAAGGACCATTTGGAAACTCTCTTTTTCTCCTTTGAAATTGAAACCTCATTTGACATTTTCTTTACTCTTCTCTTTTTCGGCAATTTAGGAGCTTGGCTGAATCTCCTTCTCTCCCATCTCTCTCTCTCTTTTTCTTTCTCTCAAAGCTGAAAGCAATCCTATTCCCTTCCATTTCTTTCTTTTCTCTTCATTCTCTCTTGTGACGAATCTCTTTTGTTGCCCTCCACCATTGTCGAAAGTTCTCAAGCTCTTCCTTCCTCACTGTTGGCCGAATATCAATCAAGCCTTGATCTTCTTTGGTCTCTTATTCAATCGGTTTTGAAAAGGGTAAGTGGTCTTGATTGAAACTCTATTCTCACTTCCTCTTTTCCTGTTGACATGTGTAGACAAAAGCCAAATTTTGACATTTGTCTTGGCTTTTAATCAACCATGCAATTGGTTTCTTGTAGGATCTTCGGGATTTTGGAGCTATAGATCTAAGCCCTTTATTCTCTGTCAATCAAATTCGGTAAGTCAGTGGTAAGGGTTATGCCGATTTAATCTTTCCATTAGATGTTTGAAAAGCCGAAGGCTATTGAGACTAAGTTGTGATGATTGGCCGATTGTAGGGGGAGCAGCAGTCTCGCCTATCTTGTGTTGGGATTAGCATTCGTAAGGCAGAAAGGTAAGGATTGTGTTAGTTATGCGTTATCACATCCTTCGGGATTTATGGGTATAGCCGAATGGTCTTTCATAATAACCTAAGTGTTGGCTGAATGTAGGATCAAGGGGATCTAGTGCAGTAGATCGGGTCTTCGGGATTCAGTGGTTGCGTTAGTAACAGGTGTGTAACTTACACACTTTATAACCTAGTAAATATGATTATAACCTAAATGTGATAAATCAAAAACTGTATAGATCTTGACATGATACCTTGATGGGTATGAGCAAGGATTCGGGTAAGTCCATTTCGATATGATTTTGTTATATGTGATGCTTGAAGCTATGGCCTATGTTCCAATCGATATATGTTATTATTAAAGCATGTTGGCGTGATTTATACATGTATTGCATTGTTATGGGTCTAATGAAAGGAGGGGGAAGATTTGATATCCGTGTCTTTGGGACACCAAAGTGGTTTGGTACCACAGTTGATTTTGTGACTTTGGGTCACCAGAGGTTTGGCACCTCATAGCGACTCGTCCCAAAGGCTTAGCACCACGTTGAGTTGGCCCCACATTTGATATTACGGATTGTTGCCGTGATTTGGTATCACAACGTGGGTTGGCCCCACAGATGGATTAATCGTGACTTTGGGTCACCAAAGGTTTGGCACCACATTATTATTGGATATCGTGACTTTGGGTCACGGTGGGTTTGGCACCACCAGGTGGTTTGGTACCACACAGGTAGAAACGGAGTTATGGATGGCTAGGTTTGGGTGCATGATATATTGCTTGGTTATGACTTGTGTGTAAGCATGTTGCATTAACCGGGAAGGGGATTATGCACTGAGTCTTGGTGACTCACCTTCTTCCTTATCTTTTCAGGTGATTCATAGATCGCGGATGAGGAGTCGGATGGACTCGAGGTGGCCATGCATTAAACACATTCGGTTTTACATGGACTTTATTTTGGGTATTGTTTTAAATTTCAGATTTTATTTGGGTTTGTAATAAGGCCTTTAAATTATGTTTTTGGATTATTTTGCATGCTTTAGATATATCTTCAAATATGACAAAGTAAATTACTTATTTTGTTTTAACAACCTGATAACCAAAGTTTTCCAAAATTTACCTCGTTTCGAGTTTTCCAATCGTTACCATCGGGTAATAGCATTCATGAAATGATAACAAAGATACTTTAGATGATTTCCAAACTCAGGGTTCTTCTCAATTTCAAATGCACGTGGTTTTTAAATAATTAAAAATAATACATTCGGATTCTAACAAACATGGACGCTTTCTATCAAACTGAACGGTAAATGAGTTTTCAAACCGTTTTCCTCTGTAACATGCCAGATTCGATCATGGTGAGTTGACCGGGTTTGGGGTGTTACAATTTTGGTATTAGAGCCAAGTTCAAAGGCTCGACTGTGGGCTCGGGGCCCAAAATGTTTTAAAGTGTGGTTCTAAAATATTCTTGTTTAGAAATATATGGTTTGAGAAGCATGGCACCGAGTCTCCAGCACCAATCTGCCCAGGTAAGTACTTCTTTGTTGTAGTGAATTATATGTGGGGAAATGGGTATTTCGGGATCGTAGATTAGTAGAATAGGAATTATTGAACCCTAGGAATAGCTTACTCCAACACAAATTGCATATGACTTAATGATCCACTAAACAAACACGTGAGTATCGTCACGAGCTAACGGTGTAAACTGCCGTTGTGCGATGTCTAGGAGTGGATTGGGGAGCTTGGTATTTAAGCGATCCTAGTGACTCACCTCCTCTTCACCGAATCCTACAGTGCGTGAGTGACGGTTCATCCTAGCCGAGACGACTTATTCACGGGCAAAATTTAATAACTAAAACCCGAAAGGGGCCACCATTTTGTTTTGAAACACTTTAAACCTTAGTTTTGAAATTACCACAGTACCCCTGATTTGGAAAAGACCAAAATATCCCTGATTTGAGAAATGACCAAATTACCCCTGACTTACAAAATTACCAAAATACCCCCAGTATGGAAAATTGCCGAAGTACCCTCGGAGCGGAAATTTTCAAAACACCCTTATTTTTAAAATCACCTGAAACCATTTTTTTTAAAAAAAAAATATTTTACGAAAATACCCCTAGTTCATGAAATTACCAAAATACCTCCGATTTCTAGAATTTTTTTTAGAATATCTACGATTTGTAAAGGTTTTCAAATTAACCATGTTTTATTACTAAAATACCCCGATAGGTTAAATTACAAAAATACCCTCAGGTAGTGAAATGACGAGAATACCCCTACACGTGGAATGAGGGTAGGAAATTGAAATGAAAACTTTGTGATGATCGAAAAAACCACTGCCAAATTACTTCGCATAAAACTTATTCGTGGGTAATCAGTGAAACAGAAGCTAATTCATAAAAATCTCTTAAACAGATAAATCGCGACTATAGACATGAGTACTAGGGGACGTGGTCGGAATGTGTGAGGACGCGGTAGAGGCGAAATGACCGTATTGAAACTCGTTACGCCTGGTCAAGGGTCCGAGAATGAGATACCACTACCAGCAGCTGTTAGTGTTGAGTATCAAGATCAAACGGAGGAGGATACAGTGTCACAGGCGATGTTGCGAGTGCTAGAAAGAGTGGCTAGAGCAGGTGGGGGTACGGGAGCTCAAAAATCCATATTTGAGCGACTCCGAGCCAATGGAGTCGAGGTATTTTGAGGTGTTTTTGGTGTGGCTCCCAATACGGCTGAGTATTGGTTAGAGGCGACGGAGTGAATTATGGATAACTTGGATCTGACTGCTGAGGAAAAACTGAAAGGGATAGTGTCGCTTCTCCGAGATGAGTCATACCAATGGTGGCTCACGATTCGGGATAGTGCAATAGCGGATGATCTCACTTGGGATTATTTCAAGGCAGTATATCAGAAAAAATATGAAGGGACCAGTTATATTGATGCACAGAGGAAGGCGTTTCTGAGGCTAGTTCAGGGGAGTAAGTCTGTATCAGAGTACGAGGAAGAATTTATAAGGTTGAGCCGGTATGCTAGGGGCATCATGGCTGCAGAACATGAATGATGTGTCAGGTTTGAGGATGGGTTGAGAGATGAGCTGAGATTGCTGATCGCTCCACAGCAGGAGCGAGAGTTTGCTGTGCTGGTGGAAAAGGCTAAGGTAGCTGAAAGGGTAAAGGAGTCTGTAAGACAAAATCTGGATAGGAATAGACACAAGAGAGGTTTTGGATCATCGGGGTCGGCCGATAATCCACAGAAAAGGGCTAGACAGAGTGGGCTAAATCAATCTGGAAGGCCTCATCGCTACTAATCGTGGATCATGCGCAGGTAATCGATGTGGGAAATCTCATTGGGGAGGATGTTGGACTGGTGGAAAGGGATGTTTTGAGTGTGGTTCACTGGATCATCGTGTGAGGGACTATCCATGTAAGTTAGCCAAGATTCAGTCTGAGGGCCAGGGTCGTGCTCAGTTCAGAAATAAGGGACCACTACTGTAAAGGGGTCGTGGTACTGGTAGAGGAGGTAGAGGCCGTGGAGCACCAAGCAGAGGTGCAGGCAACACTGAAGCAAGATAGTCTGGGTTGGTATATGCAGCGAGACATCCAGAGGAGGGCGACGCACTGGATGTCATAACTAGTACATTCTTAATCTTTGGATTACTGTATATTACTTTGATTGATGTGGGTTCGACGCATTTGTATGTTGCTAGTAGCATAGTAGAGACCATGAACCTAGACTTTGAAACTACTTCTAGGGAGATGACAGTAATTAGCCCTTTAGGTCACTCTGTAGAAGTAAATAAGCTGTATAGGGATGTACCCCTAGAACTCCAAGGGGTAGTATTTGTAGCTGATCTGATAGAACTACCATTTGGGGAGTTCGATCTGATTCTTGGGATGGATTGGCTGGTGAAGTACTAGGCTAGTTTGGATTGCGCGACTAAGCACATGGTTTTGAGAACAGCTGAAGGTGAAGAAGTGGTGATGATAGGTAATAGAAGAGATTATCTATCCAATGTGGTATCTGCGTTGAAAGCTGAGAAGATGGTCAGGAAGGGTTGTGAGGCGAATTTGGTTCGTGTATGTGCTCTGGAGGCTAAGGAGTCTGCTGTTGGGAATGTTTGAACAGTAAAGGATTTTGCTGACGTATTTCCAGAGAAACTTTCGGGTCTGCCTCTAGATCGGGAAGTTGAATTTGGTATAGATTTGTTACCTGAAATTACGCCAGTGTCTATTGCCCCGTATAGAATGGCGCCGAAGGAATTGGTAGAGCTGAAGGCTCAAATTCTGGAGTTGTTGGACTGAAGTTTTATCCAGCCAAGTGTTTCGCCTTAGGGAGTGCCGATACTCTTTGTCAAAAAGAAAGATGGTACAATGCGGATGTGTATAGACTACGCCAGTTGAACAAGTGACGATCAAAACAAGTATCCGCTATCAAGATAGATGACTTGTTCGATCGACAAGGGGCATCAATTTTTCAAAGATTGATTTAAGGTCCGGTATCATCACCTAAAAGTGAAAGAGGTGATATCCACAAGATGGCATTTAAATACTCGGTATGGGCATTACGAGTTTCTGGTGATGCCGTTCGGGTTAACCAATGCACCAGCGGCATTCATGGACTTGATGAATCGGGTGTTTCAGTAGTACGTGGACCAATTTGTCGTAGTATTTATAAATGACATATTGGTATACTCAAGGACTAAGGAAGACCACGGTACGCACCTGCGGGTGGTTTTACATATTCTGAGGGAGAAGCAGCTATTCGCCAAGTTTAGTAAGTGCGAGTTCTAGCTTAGGGAAGTGACTTTCTTAGGTCATGTAGGGGCGGTGTTGGATTGGAAACCGCCTAGGTCGGTTGCAAAATTTGTAGTTTTTAGGTTTGGCAGGGTATTACCGGAGATTTGTGGAAGGATTTTCTCTGATCGCGGCACCGTTGACCAAGCTATTGAGGAAGGGAGTTCCATTTGTGTGGTCGAAAAAATAGTAGAAAAGTTTGGACAAGTTGAGGAAGATTTTAACGAAAGCTCGGTTCTGGTATAGCCTGAGGCAGGGAAGGTATTCACGGTCTATTGTGATGCATCACATATTGGCTTGGGATGTGTGCTGATGCAGGAAGGGAAAGTAGTGGCGTACATGTCTCGACAGCTGAGACCGCATGAGGGTAACTACCCGACGCATGACTTGGAGTTGGCTGCGGTGGTTTTGCCTTGAAGATTTGGAGGCATTATCTGTACGGAGAAAAGTCGATAGTCTACACAGACCACAAGAGTCTGAAGTATCTTTTGACGCAGAAGGATTTCAATTTGAGACAGCGAAGGTGGATTGAGTTGTTGAACAACTACGACTGCTCGATTGAGTATCATTCGGGCAAGGCTAACGTGGTGGCAGACGCGTTGAGCCGTAAGGTGGTAATGGACTTAAGAGCGATGTTTGCTCATCTTAGCTTGTATGACGATAGGAGTCTTTTGGAGAAATTGCAGGTTAAGCCGACTTGGGTTGAGCAGATCAAGGAGAAACAGTTAGGGGATGAGGGCTTGAATGCTCGGTGGTTGCAAGTTCAGAATGGTGGTTTAGAGGATTACAGCTTGTCCAGTAATGGAGTATTGTGTTTCCAATGGAGAGTGTGTATGCCAAAGGATGTTGAGTTAAGGCAGAGGATTTTTCAGGACGCCCATAGCAGCCCATACGCTATGCATCCTGGAGGTAGCAAGATGTACCAGGATTTGCAGAAGTAGTTCTGGTGGCCAGGGCTGAAGCGGGAAGTGACCGAGTTTGTGGGTAAGTGTCTGACGTGTCAGCAGGTCAAAGCTAAGCATTAGCTGCCGTCTAAAGATTCCTCAATGGAAGTGGGAAAGGATTATAATAGACTTTGTCAGTGGGCTACCCCTCACGCCTAGCAAGAAAGACTCAGTCTGGGTGATTGTGGATTATTTCACTAAGTCAGCTCATTTCATACCAGTGAGGGTTGACTATCCGCTTCAAAAGTTAGCTAAGCTGTATGTGGCCGAGATAGTAAGGTTGCATGGTATGCCAGTATCAATTATCTCGGATAGGGATCCAAGGTTCACATCGAGGTTCTGGAGAGCTCTGCATTAGGCTTTGGGAACGAGGTTGGATTTTAGCACAGCTTTTCACTCGCAGTCTGATGGGCAGTCGAAAAGGTTATACAAATTTTAGAGGATATGCTGAGGGGTTGTGTTCTGGACTTTAGAGGTAGCTAGGAAGAATTTCTACCATTAGCTGAGTTCGCATACAATAATAGTTATCAAGCAAGAATTAAGATGGCACCATATGAGGCGTTGTATGGTAGAAAGTGCCGCACACCTACATGATGGACGAAATTGGGTGAGCGTCAGATGTTGGGACCAAGTTGGTGGCAGAGACTGATGCTAAGGTTAATTTGATTCAGGCTCGTCTAAAGGAAGCTTCGGACAGGAAAAAGTCATATGCTATTCTTAAGCGGAGAGATATAGAGTTCGTTGTGGGTGATAAGGTCTTTTTAAAGGTCTCACCCTAGAAGAAAGTGTTGAGATTTGGAAGGAAGGGCAAGTTAAGTCTAAGATTTATTGGGCCGCATAAGGTGTTGAAATGAGTTGGACCAGTAGCTTATCAGCTCGAGTTGCCAGCAGAGCTGAGTCAGATTCTCGATGTGTTCCATGTCTCCATGCTCAGGCGCTATCGTTCAGATCCATCGCATGTCGTAGTAGTGGAGGAAATAGAGGTGAGTCCAGATTTGACTATGGAAGAGGAACCTGTGCAGATCTTGGATCGAGATGTGAAGGTTTTGTGCAAGAATTCGATTCCATTAGTGAAGGTGTTATGGTGGAACCATGGCGTGGAAGAAGCTATGTGGGAACTAGAGGATGTGATGAGACAGCAATACCCTCAACTCTTTTGACCAGGTAATTTCAAGGCCGAAATTATTTTTAAGGGGTGTAGAACTGTAACATCCTTAAATAGGGGTTATTGTGTTTGAACTTCTTTGCATGTATGTGGTTGTTGTTTGAGGTGCTTTAAAGGCTAGTTATAAGCCAAGGGTAGGCCCGAGCTGTAGGAAAAATTTTATTTAAGTGTTAGTTAAGGGAGCTGAAGGAGCTAGGGGTTAAGTATATTTCGTGGGGAAGTTAACCATAAGAACTACCTTGGTGAAGTGGAAAAGGAGGCGCCACGAAGGTGTCTAGAGAATGATGCCACAAGCAGGTGGGAGAACTCATGTTTGAGCAGCAGAAATTCCATTTTTTGCTTACCATTTTGATGCCAAGGGGGGAGAAGTTGTGCTCAGCACAAACTCTGCCAGATAAGATGGAGAAGAGGGGATTTAGGAGTTTGATTAATTCAAACTCATTTGAATGGTTGGCCAGGAGTGATTCAGGGAGTTTAGCCGAAATCTAAACTCTTGATGGAAGAGGAGTAAACGGTTGGGAAGCTGAGTAAGGGGGTGCCAAAATTCCTTAGTTAGCTAGGTGATATTTTCGGCAAGCTTAGAAGGCTCTCATTCTTTGTTTTGTGTCAAAGCCAAAACCACCATAGGCTGTTGTCGTTTTTCCCCTCTAAAACATCTAGCTGAACCTACACAAGGACCATTTGGAAACTCTCTTTTTCTCCTTTAAAATCGAAACCTCATTTGACATTTTCTTTGCTCTTCTCTTTTTCGGCAATTTAGGAGCTTGGTCGAATTTCCTTCTCTCCCATCTCTCTCTCTCTTTTTCTTTCTCTCAAAGCTAAAAGCAACCCTATTCCCTTCCATCTCTTTCTTTTCTCTTCATTCTCTCTTGTGTCGAATCTCCTTTGTTGCCCTCCACCATTGTCGAAAGTTCTCAAGCTCTTCCTTCCTCACTATTGGCCAAATATCAATCAAGCCTTGATCTTCTTTGGTCTCTTCTTCAATCATTTTTGAAAAGGGTAAGTGGTCTTGGCCAAAACTCTATTCTCACTTCCTCTTTTTCTCTGTTGACATGTGTAGACAAAAGCTGAATTTCGGCATTTGTCTTGGCTTTTAATCAACCATGCGATTGGTTTCTTGTAGGATCTCCGGGATTTTGGAGCTATAGATCTAAGCCCTCTATTCTCTGTCAATCAAATTCGATAAGTCAGTGGTAAAGGTTATGCCGATTTAATCTTTCCATTAGATGTTTGAAAAGCCGAAGGCTATTGAGACTAAGTTGTGATGATTGGCCGATTGTAGGGGGAGGAGCAGTATCGCATATCTTGTGTTGGGATTAGCATTCATAAGGCGTAAAGGTAAGGATTGTGTTAGTTATGCGTTATCACATCCTTCGGGATTTATGGGTATAATAGAATGGTCTTTGGTAATAACCTAAATGTTGGCGAATGTAGGATCAAGGGATCTAGTGCGATGAGATCGGTCTTGGGATTCAGTTGTTGCGTTAGTAATAGGTGTGTAACTTACACACTTTATAACCTAGTAAATATAATTATAACCTAAATGTGATAAAAGCCGAAAAAATGTATAGATCTTGACATGATACCTTGATGGGTATGAGCAAGGATTCGGGTAAGTCTATTTCGATATGATTTTGTTATATTGATGCTTGAAACTATGGCCTATGTTCCAATCGATATATGTTATTATTAAAGCATGTTGGCGTGATTTGTACATGTATTGCATTGTTATGGGTATAATGAGAGGAGGGGGAAGATTTGATATTCGTGTCTTTGGGACACCAGTGGTTTGGTACCACAGTTGATTTCGTGACTTTAGGTCACTAGAGGTTTGGCACCTCATAGCGACTCGTCCCTAGTGGCTTAGCACCACGATGGGTTGGCCTCACATTTGATATTACGGATTGTCACCATGATTTGGTATCACAATGTGGGTTGGCCCCATAGATGGATTAATCGTGACTTTGGGTCACCAAAGGGTTTGGCACCACATTCTTATTGGATATCGTGACTTTGGGTCACCGGTGGTTTGGCACCACCGGTGGTTTGGTACCACATAGGGTAGAAACGGAGTTATGGATGGCTAGGTTTGGGTGCATGATATATTGCTTGGTTATGACTTGTGTGTAAGCATGTTGCATTAACAGGGGGGATTATGCATCGAGTCTTGGTGACTCACCTTCTCTCTATCTTTTCGGTGATTCGTAGATCGCGGATGAGGAGCCGGATGGACTCGAGGTGGCCATGCATTAAACACATTCGGTTTTACATGGACTTTGTTTTGGGTATTATTTTAAATTTGATTTTATTTGGGTTTGTAATAAGGCCTTTAAATTATGTTTTGGATTATTTTGCATGCTTTAGATATATCTTCAAATATGACAAAGTAAATTACTTGTTTTGTTTTAACAACTCGATAACCAAAGTTTTCCAAAATTTACCTCGTTTGAGTTTTCCAATCGTTACCATCGGGTAACAAAGATTCATGAAATGATAACAAAGATACTTTAGATGATTTCGAAACTCAGGGTTCTTCTCAATTTCAAATGCACACGGTTTTTGAATAATTAAAAATAATACATTCGGGTTCTAACAAACATGGACGTTTTCTATCAAACTGAACGGCAAATGAGTTTTCAAATCATTATCCTTTGTAACATGCCGGATTCGATCATGGTGAGTTGACCGGGTTTGGGGTGTTACAGACCATCTAGAATTACATTGGATACACGGGAAAGCTCACACAAAGTATGCCTTTACATATATCTGTAACATTTCCTTTACACCATTTCTTACACGAGCTGTGAAATGAGCCTACTCAGACAAGCTGTGGTTCGAAATGTAAGCTACACGATGCTACTCACACGAGTTGTAGAGAATCTGCAACAAATGTAGGACCTCAGCCATCATTAGGACATTCAAGACTAGCACCCGAAACATGAAATTCCTAATGACATGTCATTTGTATCCTAAGTATCCTAAGGTTCAACCGGGTCTTAATATCCGTCAATTAGTCATAGCATTGATACATTTATTTATTGATTCATTTTCATCCAATTAACATAACAACCATTCAATTTAAACAACATTTAAACAATTACAATTCATACGAACTTACTTCGATGACTAAGGGCGTAGAAGTTAGATCAACTAATCTAAAGCTTTAGTTTTTCCTCGATCAAAGTCCGAATGTGGTTTATCTTGATCTAAATAGATAATTTCAATCAATTAACTACTTCTAGTATTCACTTTAATTCACATTTCATATTTATGCAAAATTACCAATTTGCCCTAACATTTTAACTTTTCACAATTTAGTCATTAAGCTTATAACTTAAAATCTAGCCATTTCAAACTAAATCCATTTTAACCATAGATGAAAAGGACTTTGAAACAACCCATATCAACCATCATTTCACAATAAAACACTAGAATTTACACCTTTAACAATTTAATCCCTAACTCTAAAATTCATCAAAAATCAATTAACGAAACTTGTTTATTTTTTTAAAAAAGATTCATAATCTATCTTTTAACATTAAAACCTACTCAAAACATCCATGGAATAATCGTCAACCATTAACAGTTTTGCAAATTAACCCTCGGGCTAGCTAGATTAAAGCTAAAACAATCTTAAAAACATAAAAATCATTTAAAACGAGGCTCAGAATCACTTACATGCAAGATGGAAAGCTATTCGAATGCTCAAAACCTATATCAATGGTGTTTTTTCAGTGGTAGAATGAAATGGGAAAGAAGATGAGATTAATTCTTTAAGTTATTTGAACTTTATTTACCAAATTACTATTCTAACCTTTAAAAACTATTAAAATTTCAATAAAACCTTACCTATATTTATCCACTAACACTTAAATTGGTATATTTACCACTCAAGTCCTTTAGTTTAAGATTTCAAAGCTATTGGACTCTTTTAACTAGTGGAACTCAACTTTTACCCTCTTTACAATTTTGTCCTTTTTTTACTTAATTAATCATGCAGACATCAAAATTTCTTAACGAAATTTTAATATGACCTTAATATAATCCTGAATACATTAAAATAATAATAAAATAATAACTCGCTTGTCGAAATTGTGGTTTTAAAACCATTTTTTATATCACTGAAAACGGGTTGTTACAAACTCGAGATAACATAATTGAATCAATAAACCATCGTTGTCGGAAACTCGGGTGGTAAGACATTATTGTCTAGCAATTTCGGATAACAGATTGAAATAAGTTGAAAATGAGCCTTTGAGCTCAGAATATTGTCGAGAAGTTAAAACAATTTGATATTTTATGTATTATAAATTTATAACGAACGAAGAATTAGTGCTGGAGTGTAACATCCCAAAGTTGGGCCTAGTAGGATTGGGCCCATTGGGCCTTGGGCACGGGAGCATTTAAAATTTTAGAGAACAGGAGAACGGCTCTAATGCAAGTTGGATCTAGTAGGTGCGTGATTTTAGAAGGTTAGGGGGCTTCTATAGAGTCCCAGGTTCAAGTTAGGCCTTAGGAAAAATTTTGGTTTTAGGTGAAAAAAACCCTGGGAGTTAGTAGGTAGGCTTTAAGAATAAAATGTGGAGAAAAAGACACAAGTGGAGTGTGTGGTGTAGTGGCAAAGTGACACCACATAAGAGACAAGGGGGTAACGCCTCAAGGAAGGAAGGAGGTCCAAGGTTCAAGTCTTGGCTCTTGCATTTTGGTTTCCTTTTTAAAGGGACTCTAGAATTTTTCCATAGGGTTATATTTAGTTGCGCATGGTTTTAGAAACAAGGAGCTAGTTGGTAAAGTGGTTAGCGGCGTGGATTGTGCTACAAGGGAGCTTGGGTTTGAATCTCATGACAAGCAAGGGAGTATTTATTTTGCAGATTGGACGGGAATAGTTTGAGTTGGATTTATACTCTACTGGCGGAGGGATCCCACATCGGAAAGATACAAAGAAGAAAGGTGAGAAGCTAGCTATAAATAGAGCTGCCTAGGAGGAGAAGGAGCATACCTGGTTGGTGTTGGGCATGGGAGTGCTCGGAGTGCGGTTTAGCACAGCTTCAGATTCCTATCAGGTAATTTCTAGTGATTGAGGATTGGGACCCGTAGAGGACTCGGGGTGGCTATACATCGGAGATACTACACATGAACTTTAGTAATTTTGATTTTTACCTTATTTTAAGATTACTTATTTTGGGTTAATATTTTGTAATAAGGCCATTGGTTTATGTTTTCTAAGTTTTCATTTATAACTGTTAAACTTATAAATACAGGGTTTTCTTAAAACATGAGCAATCATTTTCTAATATATCATGTCTACGTAATGATGCAAGTTCAACTTTCATAACAAAATAATTTTTCAAAATAATAACAACTTTTAAACGGTCATTTAGTAAATCACGTTTTTCTCAATCAAACAATGAACTCGAGTTCAAAAATCTGATAAAACTTTTCTAAACAATTGCTTAGCTTTTCAACTTTCTTCACTGTGACACGCCAGATTCGGGCCTAACTTTTAGGCTAGGTTTGGGGTGTTACATGGAGATATAAAGTGCAAGATTTTTTTTAAATAACAACTCTATGTGCTACGAAATATACCATCTCCTTATATTGTTTCGATTTCATAGGAATATTGCTGGGTAATATACTTATCATACGAATTATTTCTCGTGCGCATATTAGGTTTAAAGTAAAGTTTCGAGTATCGTCTTTAGCATCCAGTCGAGACCTCAGACTCTATAAATTTTGTGAACTATTTTTGTTGGTCAAATTAGCATGCACCTAGTAAAGTCATTTCGGTCTTTTTCTGAACTCTGTAAAGATCGCTCAAACATCTTACCTTCTAAGCAAGATTCACATTATGGAAGATCAACTTCTTTAAGCGAACTTCTTTCTCGGTTAATATGACTGACTTGCTGTCAAATGTTGTAGTTAATTTGGGTTCTTTTCATACTTAAGAAGCTTGTTTTCTAGGCAATTTAGCATTTTATATTATATTTTTGTATTTAGTAGTTAGAATTACATATTAGTAAAATAAATATTTTTTAACACATTTTGTGAGTGTTATGATCTATTAGGCCAACACGGACCTTAGGTACTACTAATATCTATAACCGAGTGAGTAGGATGATGATTTATATACCCAATTGACGAGGGAGAAAGGGACAAGTGATGTACAAGATTTCTGAGTTGTCAAAGCATGAAATGAACTATACAAGGTGAAATTCACCTATCGTGTCGCGCCATACAAGGGCTATGGCGTGATTGATAAACCATAATATGAACATATTTTAATCCCACATTTAGCATGTTTTTGGATGATTTATCCCTTTAATTATGGAAACAGGTGCTTTTAATCCTTTGTTTTCATGTTTTATACTCAGGAGAGCACCAGAGGATGAAAAGAATGAAAAATGGGTCGAAAATAAAGTAAATAGGCCAAATCACGAAATCGACACGGCCTGAGCTAAGCCACACGGCCATGCCTCCTTCACAGACTCGAACACAACCTGTCCTTGACTTACACGGGCGTGTGCCATGGGCGTGTCCCTGCCATAACAAAGTAGAGTTTTATTCAGAATAGGGTACTTAGAGGCAAAGAAAGCCAATCCAAAAGCCTATATAAACACCCTAGAGGCCAACCTTAAGGAGGGCATTCAGCGGGGCGTTCAGCTAGGCCAAGTAGCCAAGCTAGAGGGGCCGAATTGTGGAATTCATTCAAAGAAAGCCAGTTGATTCATCTCAAGAAGCCAGAATCACATTCAAGACTGAGGATCTCTCCTTCAATTCCTTTAGGGGGTTTAGGGTTTTTCTTATGTTTTGTTTTATATTTTCTTCTGAGATGTTTTCTTTTATGATTATGAACTAAACCCCTCAAATACCTGAGGGGGATGAAACCTAAGACGGATCTTGTTATTGTTTTTTGATCTTATGATAAATACTTGATTTGTTCTTAATTTATGTGTTCTTAATTCTTGCTTTGATATTCCAGGATATTGATTCAAGTATTGATGGAGAAAAAGTCCATGTTTAAGAGAAGATCTAGCATAGTTAAGTGGAGTTTATCGTAACCCTAAAAATAGGATGATGAAAATCTACCAGATTAGGGTCAATCCTAATATGGGAGTCCATAGATCGAGTTAATGCAATTCTAGGGGTTTTAATTAGAAAGAAATTTCAATTAATGAACCTAGGGTTAGACGTTAGTAGCCTCGAAAGAGGTATTAATATAAATTAGGGAATCCTACAGATCAAGTCAAGTGAATAAATCGTCTTGTTCGGAGTTAAATAACAAGTGAAGTCTAGGTGGATTCTTCCTCGGGTATTGTCTTAATCGATTGGTTTTTCCCCCAAGTATTTCCCCAATTCACTTTCTTTGTCTTAGCATCTTTAGCTTAGTAGTTAGTTAATTTTAGATTAAACAACAACTCCTTTAATTTTTAGATTAAATAATAAAAAGAAAGTTAGTATTAGTACTTTTGGTTCCTTTGGGTTCGACAATCCGGTGTTGCCACTAAACTATACTATTGTTCGATAGGTGCATTTGCCTCCATCATTGTCTTAGTTAGTTTCCAGGTTTGATCATTCTTTTTATAAATTTTTAAGACTCTGACACACGATCAAGTTTTTGGTGTCGTTGTCGGGAACTAAAGTATTAAGAAAGCCCAATTTTTATTACTTTAGCCTTATTTTATTTTATTTTTGCTATTAAATTTTATTTTTACTTTTCTAATTTTTCTTTTTCTTTTTATCTTTTCTAAGCAGGTACCTCTAGTTTATGACTAGAAGGAACCTGACAGGACATCTACTCTACGACAGTGAAATTGAAAGCACAGCTCGTAGAATTCGTAGAGAGATAAGGCGAAGCTTAAATTACATAGAAGAAGAGCAAGAAGACGAAATTAATATTAACGAAGAGATGGCTAAAAATAATCCGCTACCTCCAGAGGTGGCCAAAATCGTGCTCCTCGAACTATGTATGATTATGCTAAACCTAATTTAACAGGAACTGAGTCAAGTATTGTTAGACCTGCTATTGCTGCTAATAATTTTGAATTGAAACCTAACATTATACAAATGATATAGCAATTCGTTCAGTTTGATGGTTTGCGGATGAAGATCCAAATAATCACTTGGCAAATTTCCTAAAATTTTGCGATACTTTCAGAATTAATGGCATTTCTTATGACGCCATCCATCTTCGGTTATTTCCCTTCTCATTGAGGAATAAAGTCAAACAGTGGTTGAATTCTCTTCCACGAGGATCAATCACTACATGGGAACAAATGACCGAAAAATTTTTATTAAAATATTTTTCGCCAGCCAAAATGGCCAAATTAAGGAATGATATCTCTTCTTTTATACAGATGGATTTAGAAACATTATATGATGCATGGGAGAGATACAAGGATTTGTTGAGAAGGTGCCCACACCATGGTTTACCCTTGTGGCTACAGGTCCAAACTTTTTACAACGGTGTGAACCCCTCAACCGGGCAGTTAATCGATTCAGCCACTGGCGGAACCCTAAATAAAAAACTCCTGAAGCGGTCTATTAGTTTATAGAGGTGATGTCACTGAACAACTATCAGTGGCAAGTTACAAGGCCAAGGCTGACAAAAGCATCCGAGTTTTCAACCTCGACACGGTAACCATGCTATCAAATTAGGTAGAAATGATAAATAAAAAGATTAATGGTTTGTGTGGTTCCTGAAGGTACACCCAGTAATGCAATGTGACTCGAATCTAGAAAGTGTGGTGAATCTTGGGTATCCACCCTACATGGAAAGCGAATAGATAAACTATACGGGTAATAATTTTTAGATCTCAAAATAACCCTCATAGTAATACTTATAATCCAGGTTGGAGGAACCACCCCAATTTCTCATGGGGTAGTCAAGGAAACCAAAGACAATAACCCCTTTAAACTTCTAACAACAGCACTACCCACAGGAAAAGAAGCCGAACCTTGAGGAGATGCTGACAAAATTCATCGCGGTGTCGAAACACGTTTCCAAAACACCGAAACAACACTTAAAAATAAACAAGCACTGATTAAAGGAATCGAGAACCAGTTAGGGCAACTTGCTAAGCTGATCTCTGAACGACCACAAGGTAGCTTGCCAAGTAACACTGAGACTAACCCAAAAGAGCAACTTCAAACCATAATCGCTCAGAATAGTGAAGGGATAGTTGAATCTGAACCTGAGCCAAGGCAAGAACCTATGGTAAGTAAAGGTGAGGTTGAGGTAAGCCAAGAAAAGCAAAAATCGGTAATTAAAGAATACCAACCTCGAATACCATACTCCAATGAGATAATGAAAGATGACACAGACGAACAGTTCGGTAAGTTCCTTAAACTTTTAAAGAAATTACATATTAACTTACCGTTTCTTGAAACTCTTTCGCAGATGCTAGATTCAAAGAAATTTTAAAAGAGCTTTTGACAAATAAGCGAAAGTTAGATGAGGAGTCGCATGTGGAATTAAACGCAGTGTGCTCAACAATGTTGCAAAACAGGCTACCACTAAAATTAAAAGATCCAGGGAGTTTTGCAATTCCATGTTTAATTGGTAGTTTATCTATTGATAATGCTTTAGCTGATTTAGGGGCAAGCATCAATGTTATGCCTTCTAAAATGTTTAAACAGCTAGTTCTAGGGAAACCCAAGAAAACTAGGATGAGTATTCAACTAGCTGATAAAACTATTAGAATTTCTAGAGGTATAATTGGAGATGTACTAGTTAAAGTTGAAAAATTCATATTCCTAGTAGACTTTGTTGTTTTAGATATAGATGAAGAAAATAGTATCCCCTTAATCTTAATTTTAGGAAGACCCTTTTTAGCAACTGCCAGATCTAAAATTGATGTTACTACAGGTGAACTCATACTTCATATAGGTGACAAATCAATTAGTCTTCAAGCTCTTGACTCAGCTAGGACATCGAGTGATAAAGGTGAGAACGTAAATTCCATTGATAATCATTCGGTTAAGCTTTCTTTTCAGGAAGCACCACAGAACTACACCACTAAGCCTGATCTCATACCTCATGTCAACAAAGAAATATCTTATGAGGAACGAAGACTTCAGATCGATGAGCTAGATAAGTGGAAGAAACATTTTAAGGAGAAACTAGGAATACATGAAGCAAAACTGAAGGAATCCCCAGACGAGCTTAAAGGAACATCAAATCACTTCAAAATAAGAGATCAGGTACTGTTAGATAAAACAGACCTGCGAATCACCATATCAAACCGGATACAAACGAAGGAATCCCTTTTAAAGTAATCAATGTTTTCCCTTACGAAACAGTCGAGGTAAGTAATTCTACATTTGGTACTTTTAAAGTAAACACTACTCGACTCAAACTATATAATGATAGCATGAGAAAGGATTTTTCACTCTTCAAACCACCATGAATGTATGAATGAGAGGTAAGTCTAGCTTAAGACTTTAAACGAGCGCTTCTCGGGAGGCAACCCGAGTACTAACCCCATTTATTTTCATTTTCTTTCTTTTAGCACCTAACTACAAACTAACCAAGTTAATGAAGCGCAGATTTCTGCACCACACGGCCTTGCACATGGCCGTGGCCGTGGTCGAATGGATGCTATGGATTTTGTACTGGCATGACAGAGATAGTACGAAAAAAGATAGAAAAATATCTTTAACCCACAAGTTCCAACTAAACACCATGGTCGTGCGATGCGGCCATGGCCGACACTGTTTTAGAAGCACGGGCGTGGTGACCTGCACATGGGCATTGGAGAAACGAAGGAAGCATAACACGGTCGTGTAATTTGACACGTCCACAGAACACGGGCGTAGGATGTATCAGATCTAAATTTCTATATAAAACACCCCTCTCCCCTTCTCACCTACTCCCAACTCCTTTCTCTTCCACACCCCATACATTCCCTTTCATTTTTATTTTCATTTGTTCTTCATTTTCCAAGTCCTTGATCTTCACCTCATACATGTCAAAGAAACGGAAGGATCCTATCTCAGTCTCCCTGTGCGAGACTAATCTACATAAGTTCATGCCGGTCGCTTCATTAACTCAACAAGAATAGGACCTTTGAGTCCATTTATTTTCTCTTTTTCTTTTCTCGTCTCTTTTAATTTCCTTATCTTTATTTTTCTTATACTAAATATGGTTTATTTTATTTTAATTTCTTGGTTTTAGGTTCTAAAGGATATTTGGGAATCACACACCACAGGCTTAAAAATCACACCCACTTCGAGAACCATCTAACAATAAGGACCTTTCGGTCCATTAATCAGTTCTTTTAGTCTTATTTCATTTTTACACTCTTCCTTTTTATTTTTCTTTTCTTTAACTATATAATTAGTATATTTAGAATTATTATTATTTCTTGGCTAACTCTTCACGAGGTTCCCAATTTCTTCATCTAGCACAGGAATTTGAGGCGCCCCCTCCAACTTATCTTTCATCTCTGAAACAAGTTTCCACACTTCCAACTCAAGGAATCCATCCAAAAATTTAGGAAGTTTCACTTCTCACCCTACCTTTTGATTCTCTTAATATATTATGAACATATATCTTTGTACATTAAGGGCAATGTACATCTTAACTGTGGGGGGTAAAAGTTTATTTAAAAAAATGTCTAACTTTTCCATTATTCTCAAATCCATGAATGATATCTTGTCTTAAGTAATTTTCTCATATCACTAATTAAAATGAAATTCTTATTGATTTATGATTTTTATTGATATGTTTTGGAATAAGGCATAGTTAATTGTGCAATGATGATTTAAACTATTAAGATACTAGAGAATCAAGCATGATGAGTCTATTTTCAAAAATTAAATTTTTGTTAAGTTGTCTACCTGAATCTAATTATTACCTTGAAGTTTGAAATTTACAAGGTTGATATCAAAAACTCATAATTTTTGTGAGATTTTGAGCCTTTTAGAGCATACATTCTTTTCGTGCTCACTTTATTGATTATGAGTGTGTCAACATTGATTTGTTATTCTAGAACTTGTTTCGATTATACATGTTGAGACCACATCATTGATTTAATATACTGAGATGATAAAGTTACTTAGGATTTAATCCACTTACTCCACTAAAAGCCTACCCTCATAATTAACCCCTAGTAAAACTCGTTGATCCTAACAACCCTTTTTATTGACTCACCCACTAATATTAACCCAAAACCCATCTTGTATTTGTTATCACCATTTCTTTTGACTACCCTTCTATCGAGACTTGATTTGATCAGTTACCTAATTATTTTATTTTAGTAGTTGAATTTTTCTTATATTATGTATTCATTGATTTGATTGAAGAAAAAAATCAAAGTATATTCATTATTAGTTCTGTGATTAAGAGAGCTTACACGTTTAAACTAAATATCTTGAGAAAGAAGCTCATATTATTAGTATTACAATTTTTCAATTGATGTAATTATTTAGGATTAGTTCATTTTTCTCGTTAGGTAAATTGTCAATTCAATCTCGACATTAACCCTTCTAATTCAGCCTTTATCCACACCTTTAACCTAAACCTCGTTACAACCCTTTTAAAGATCTTTTGATTTGTGTATCATCTCATTTTATAGTGGTGGAGATTTGATTTTCAGGCAAGCCTATGGGATTAACTTTTCATGTTGACTTGATGAGTGCTTTATTTTGAACCTTAAACACCTTGAATGATTTGAG
This sequence comes from Gossypium rotundifolium, assembly GCA_025506655.1. NCBI lineage: Eukaryota > Viridiplantae > Streptophyta > Magnoliopsida > Malvales > Malvaceae > Gossypium > Gossypium rotundifolium. Next base: position 30,614,993 of record CP106727.1, on the reverse strand, counting down.
TGAACCTTTAGTGAGGATGTCAATTCTTGTCAATTTTGAATTAAAGGTAATTATTTAGATAAAGGGAAACACCTATGTTTTCGTGCTAAAAACTATGGCTTTGATTGTTTGAATCTTTAGGACTCTTTTAGTTAAAGTATCCATGTATAAATTATCTATGAATTATGATGAAATATTATCGATGAATATTATGAATTAAGGAAGTTTGTTTTAATTGTGAGTTGAGAATTTTGCTTGAGGACAAGCAAAAGCTTAAGCGTGGGGGTATTTGATAAACCATAATATGAGCATATTTTAATCCCACATTTAGCATGTTTTTGGATGATTTATCCCTTTAATTATGGAAATAGGTGCTCCTAATCCTTTGTTTTCATGTTTTATACTCAAGAGAGCACCGGAGGATGAAAAGAACAAAAAGGAGGCAAAAATAGAGTAAATAGGCCAAATCATGAAATCGACATGGCCTGGGCCTAAGCCACACGGCCGTGCCTCCTTCACAGACTCGAACACTGCCTGGCCTCGACTTACACGGGCGTGTGTGATAAACCGTAAAAGTAACACATTTTAATCCCACATTTAGTATGCTTTTGGATGAATTTATCCTTAATTTATGTAAAAAGGTGCTCTTAATCCTTTCTTTTCTTGTCTTATACTCAGGAAAGCACCCAAGGATAAAAAGAATGCAAAACGGGCTTAAAATGAACCAAAGTGGGCGACCCAAGAAGTCAGCACGGCCTAGACTTTATGCCACACGGTCGTGCCTCGATAGTCATCTAGACCACGATTGTTTTCCCATCGATAAAGTCTACACATGGGCGTGCCTAGTGTTCTACACGGTCGTTCCCAAAATGGCAGAATCGAGACACGGCCTCTACCCATATATTGCACGGGCGTGTCATAGCCGTGCCTAAATCGACAAGATGGAGACACGGGCTGGACCACGATTTACACGGGCGTGTCAAGGCCGTGCCCCTGCCACGAAAAAGAGTAATTTCACTCAAAATTTGATGCTTGAAGCCCAAGAAACGTAATCCTAAGTCCACTCAAACATCTAGGATGAATTATACCCGAATTACGAGTACTTAGGAGCCAAGTAAAGCATCCCAAACGTCTATATAAAAAATTCAAGGCAACAACCCAAGGGCGTCAGGTTTTAGCAGATTTTTTGCCAGAGCTTTACTCGTTTAGGGAATTACTCGAAGATAGCCAATTGATCCATCTCAAAAAGTCGGAGTTCTACTCAAGACGGAGAATCTCCTCTTCAATTCCTTCAGGGGGTTTTAGGGATTTCTTATGTTTTGTTTTATCTTTTCTCTCGAGATGTTCTCCTATTTTATTATGAACTAAACCCCTCAGATACCTGAAGGGGATGAAACCTATGATGGATTTTGTTATTTAATTCTTTCGATTTATATGATAAATACTTAGTTTGTTCTTAATTATGTTGCTCAATTTAATCTGATGTGCTTAGGTGGAGGAGGAATAGACCCTGCCTAAGAGAAGATCTAGCATAATTAAATAGAGCTGATCGGGCGCCTAGAGATAGGTTTACGAGATTTTGTTGGATTAGGGTGAAACCTAATATGGGAGTCCATTGATCGATTTACTGCTTCTTAGGGGGTTATTATAAGAGAATGGGAGTTCCACTAATTAACCTAAGGTTAGATGTTATTCCCTTCGAGAGAAGGTTTAATATAGGTTAGGGAGTCTCACGGATCAAGCTAAGTAAAAGAAATCATGTGAATTGGAAGTTAGATAGTAAGTGAAGTCATAGGTGGATTCTTCCCGAAGGTATCGTCTTTATCAATTGAGTTTTCTTCAAAGTCTTTTCCCAAAATTTTGTTCTTTTGTCTTTGCATTTAAGTTTAAATATTTCATTTTCTTTTAGTTTACTAAACTAATCATTCCATATTTTAGGCTAAATAATAGAAAGAAAGTGAGTAATAGTACTTTTAGGTTCCTTGGGTACGATAAGATATTCTTGCCTAAGCTATACTACTTTGTTCGATAGGTGCGCTTGCCTCTATCGTTGTCACGATCGATCTCTGAGTTTGATCACTCTTTATAAATATTAAAACTCAATTATTTTGACATGATCAAGTTTTTGGCGCCGTTGTCGGGGACTTCTAAAATATTACGAAAGGTCTATTTTTATTACTTTAGCCATTATTTCTAATTTTTATCTTTTTTTATTAAATTTCTAATTTTGCTAATCCTCTTCTTTTATTAAACTTGCAAGGTACCTCTAGTTTATGACTAGAAGAAACCCTAGAGGACCATTAGAATACAATAGTGATATTGAAGCTATCGCTCGCAGAAATCGCAGAGAAATTAGACGAGCTCTAGACTACCAAAGAGAAGAACAACAAGATAGATCTAATCCTACTGAAGGGATGGCCAAACATAATCTGCCTGATGCGCAAGATCAGAATGCTCCGCGTACTATGTATGATTATGCTAAACCTAATTTGACAAGAGCAGAATCTAGTATTGTTAGGCCTGCCATAGTTGCTAATAATTTTGAATTAAAACCTAACACAATACAAATGATTCAACAGTTTGTTCAATTTGATGGATTGCAGGACTATGATCCAAATACTCATATAGCTAATTTCTTAGAGTTCTGTGATACTTTCAAAATAAATGGCATTTCCGACGATGCCATACATCTTGATTATTTCCTTTTTCATTAAGGAATAAAGCAAAGCAGTGGTTGAACTCGTTACCACGAGGGTCAATCACCACATAGGACCAAATGACCTAAAAATTTCTTTTAAAGTATTTTCCACTAGCCAAAACGGCCAAATTTAGGAATGACATATCTTCTTTTGTGCAGAATGACGCAGAAACATTATATGATGCATGGGAAAGATACAAGGATCTCCTAAGAAGATGCCCACACCACGGATTACCTTTGTGGCTTCAAGTCCAAACTTTCTACAATGGTGTGAATTCTTCAACTAGGCAAATATTGACTCATCAGCCGGTGGAACTCTGAACAACAAAACTCTTGAAGCGGCCTACGATTTTATTGAAGAGATGTCATTGAACACTTATCAATGGCAAATCACAAGGGCAAAGCCGACAAAGTCGATCGAGTTTTCAACATAGACGCAGTGACAATGCTGTCAACATAGGTGGAATTAATGAATAAAAAACTTGATAATTTATGTTCTTCACAGGTACATCCAGTAATGCAATGCGAAGCAAGCGGGAATGTGGCGAATGCTAAGTACCCACCCTACCAACCAAGAGCAGAAAACGAGTAGACAAACTATATAGGTAACAATTTCATATCCAATAATAATCCTTATAGTAATACATATAACCCAGGTTGGAGGAACCACCCAAATTTCTCATGGGGAGGACAAGGAAATCAAGGAATTCAAAGGTAGCAGCCCCCTCCAAATTATCAAAATCAGCCCTACCCACAGGAAAAAAAATCAAGCCTTGAAGAGATGCTAACAAATTCATGGCAGCCACTGAATCTCGCCTTCAAAAGACTGATACAAACCTTGATGAATAATGGAAGTCGATGAAAGGACTTGAGAATCTAGTTGGAGAACTTACTAGGTCAGTGGGACACCTCACAAAGTTAATTTCTGAACGCCAACAAGGACGTCGACCAAGCAACACAGAAATAAATCCAAAAGAACAAATCCAAGCCGTTACAACTCAAGAAGGTACAAAAGTAGATAGACCCACATCAGCACAAGAAAAGAAGGATAAGACCAAGGTAAAATCGGTAATCAAAGAATACCAACCTAGCATACCTTACCCCGAAGCATTGAAAAAAGAAGATTCAAAGGAACAATTTGGTAAGTTTCTAAAACTCTTAAAAAAATTACATATTAACTTACCTCTTCTTGAAGCTCTTTTTTAGATGCTTGATGCAAGGAAATTCTTAAGCAAGCTCTTGACGAACAAATACAAAATAGAAGAAGAGCACCATGTGGAATTAAACGCAACATGTTCAGCTATGCTACAGAACAGGCTACCAAAAAAATTAAAAGATCTAGGGAGTTTTACGATTCCATGCTTAATTGGTAGTTTGACTATTGATAATGCATTAGATGATTTAGGGGCAAGTATAAATGTTATGCCTTATGCACTGTTTAAGCGACTAGGTCTAGGGAAGCCCAAACAAACTAGATGAGTATTGAACTAGCTGATAAAACTGTCAGAATCCCTAGGGGCATTATTGAAGATTTTTTAGTCAAAATCGATAAATTTGTTTTTCCAGTAGATTTTGTTGTTTTAGACATGGATGAGGAAAATTCAATCCCTTTAATTTTAGGTAGACCTTTTCTTGCTACTGCTAAGACTAAAATCAATGTTGCCATAGGAGAACTCATACTTCGTGTAGGAGATGGATCAGTCAATCTTCAAGCTCTCGACTCAGCTAGAACCACAGAAGATGAAGGTAAGAAAGATGTTTCAATAGATAATCAAATTATTCAACCTCCACCGCAGGAAACATTACGAAACATCAAAACTGAGTCAACACAGAAGCATACGATCAATAATTTAGAAGAGCAGAAGATATACACCAAAGAAAAGTCGGATCCACACGAAGTAAAACCTAAAGAATCACCAGATGAGCTTATAGAAACATCCAATCACTTTAAAATAATAGACCAGGTGCTGTTAGACAAAATCGATCTTCACAACACTTCAACAAACTCGAGGGCAAGGGGAGAAATCCTCCCCAAGGTACACAAAATCTTTCCCACAACACAGTCGGGGTAAGTAACCCGAAATTTGACAAATTCGAGGTAAATGCTTCTAAATTCCACTCTTGTCATGGAAATAAAATCGCAAGTATGAGGGAAGATATTCAAACCTTTAAACTGCCCTGAAAATTTTTAAACATGAGGACAGTCTAGCTTAAGACTATAAACGAGCATTTCTCGGGAGGTAACCCGAACATTAACACTATTTATTTTCAAATTTGTTTTCAGTTTCTTTTCTTTCCATCTTTCTTCCCTAAATATTTAGTTGGAAACTAACACAAAAGTGCAGATTCCAAGGCCACACGACCTTACACACGATCGTGCTCGTGGCCGTGTGGACCACCAGAACCACCACACTGACAGAGCAGAGTCGTGCAAGTCAGTCCAACCACCCCCAACGTTACGGATCCAACCACCCCCAGCACGGCCACCGACAAAAACAGCACGGTCGTGCCTCACTACCGTGCTAAGATACTGACCTATTTAGCACGGGCAGACCATGCCCGTGCATTTCAACCGTGCTCATATACTGACTTCTTAGGAACGGGTGTGCAAACCAACAAAATAGGACGTGGAAGAACAACACGCCCAACAACACAGCTGTGCAATACGGCTGTGTGAATCAACACACCCTTGGTACACGGGCATGGGAATGTGCCAGATTTGAAATCTTATTTAAACTCCTACAGACCTTCCTCTTCTTCCCATCTTCTTTCTTATTCCTTCTTTCTCTTTTCTTTCAAATTTTTCTTCCTACTCATAGAAAAGGTCCAAGACTATTGAGAGACACAAAGATCATGCCGAAGAAACATAAGCATCGTCTCCTCAAAGGAGACCTCAACATGAGTTCATGCCGGCAGCTTCACTTAATTGACATGCTAAGGGTTTCCAAAACCTTTTCAGTTCTATTTTTCTTTTCTCGTCTCCTTTATTTTCCTTATCTATACTTCTTTTATGCTTAATGTAATTTATTTTTTATTAGTTTCTTAGTTTTAGGTTCTAAAGGCTGCTAGGGAATCACACACCACAGCCTTCAAGATCTCTTGGCTATATATTCACAGGATACCCAATTTCTTTATCTAGTAAATTTCTTCTCCGTAGCCACTCCACTAGGCCCATAGAAAACACCAGCACCGCCACCAAAGACGCCCGGGATCATCCAGATTTCAGGGAGTATTACTTTCCCCACTTATCTTTTTAATTTGGCACATAAATTTCATTATCTATCTTTGTACATCGAGGGCAATGTACATCTCAAGTGTGGGGGTAATAGTGCCTAACTTTTTGCATAATTCTCAAAACCCTGAAATTAGTCTTAATCTTAAGAATTATTCTTATATTATTAATTAGGATGAAATTTCTAATGACTTATGACTCTTATTGAGATGTTTTAGAGTAACTTATAGTTAATTATGCATTGATGATTAAAATTGAAGAATACTAGAGAATCAAGCATGATAAGTCTATTTTTCAAAAATAAAAATTACTAGGTTGTCGAACTAAATCTAAGTACTACTTTGAAATTTGAAATCTATAGGGATTGATGTCAAAAACACCCATAAATTTTGGTGAGATTTTGAGCCATATAAGAGCATATATCCTTTTTCATGCTCACTTTAATTGATTATGAGTGTGTCAACTTTGAACTATTATTCTAGGATTTGCCTCGCTTATACATGTCGAGACCACATTAATGATTTGATATACTGACATGATAAAGGCACCTAGGTCTAACCCATTCACTCCACTAAAAAGCCTACCTTCACAAATTAACCCCTAGTGAACCCCGTTGAAACCTAATAATTTTTTATTGACTCATCCACTAATATCAACCCAAAATCCCTTTATATTTGTTATCATCATTCTTTTGACTTCCCTATAATCGAGGTTTAATTTAATTAAACTACCAAATTATATTAGTTCCGTAATTACATTTATCATTTATGATGTAATGTTTTAGTTTGTTCTTAAAAAAAATCAAAAATCAATCAAAGTTTAGAGCTCATGTATCTAAATTCCAATTGTTGAAGAAGAGCTCGTATTGAAGTATTATAGTATTCCTATTAGCTTTTAATCGATGTAAGTAATTATATTAGTTCGTTGTTTCTAGTTAGGTAATTGGTTAATTCAATCTCGATTCTAACCTTCTAATTCAGCCTTTATCCACACCTTTAACCCTACTTTTGATCTGTTTATCATCTCATATACAGTGGTGGAGATTTGATTTTCAGGCAAGCCTATGGGATTAACTTTTTAGGTACGACTTTTGAGCGCTTTTTCTTTATCCTTAAACACTTTGAGTGATTTGAGTGAATCTATCTTTAGTGAGGATGTCGGTCCTTATCGGTTTTGAATCAAAGGTAATTACTTAGATAAGGGGAGACACCTACGGTTCCAGGCTATAAAGGTATGACTTATCGTAATTGAAACTTTAGGGCACTTCCAGTTAAATCATCCATGTATAAATTATCTATGAATTATGATGAGACAATATCGATAGGAATTATGAATTAAGGAAAGTTCATTTTAATTGTAAGTTGAGAATTTTGCTTGAGGACAAGCAAAAGCTTAAGTGTGGGGGTATTTGATAAACCGTAAAAGTAACACATTTTAATCCCACATTTAGTATGCTTTTGGATGAATTTATCCTTAATTTATGTAAAAAATGTGCTCTTAATCCTTTCTTTTCTTGTCTTATACTCAGGAAAGCACCCAAGGATAAAAAGAATGCAAAACGGGCTTAAAACGAACCAAAGTGGGTCGGCCCAAGAAGTCAGCACGGCCTAGACTTCATGCCACACGGTCGTGCTTCGATAGTCATCTAGACCATGGCCTTACCCCAATTCACACGGTCATTTTCCCATCGATAAAGTCCACACACGGGCGTGCCTAGTGTTCTACATGACCGTTCCCAAAATGGCTGAATCGAGACATGGCTTCTACCCATAAATTGCATGGATGTGTCATAGCCATGCCTAAATCGACAGGATGGAGACACGGGCTGGACCACGATTTACACGGGCGTGTCAAGGTCGTGCCCCTGCCACAAAAAAGAGCAATTTTACTCGGAATTGGATGCTTGAAGCCCAAGAAACGCAATCCTAAGTCTACTCAAACACCTAGGATGAATTATACCCGAATTACGAGTACTTAGGAGCCAAGTAAAGCATCCCAAACATCTATATAAACAATTCAAGGCAACAACTCAAGGGCGTCAGGTTTTGACGGAGTTTTTGCCAGAGCTTTACTCGTTTGGGGAATTACTCGAAGATAGCCAATTGATCCATCTCAAAAAGTCGAGTTCTACTCAAGACGGAGGATCTCCTCTTCAATTCCTTCAGGGGGTTTTAGGGATTTTTTATGTTTTGTTTTATCTTTTCTCTCGAGATGTTCTCCTATTATATGAACTAAACCCCTCAGATACTTGAAGGGGATGAAACCTATGATGGATTTTGTTATTTAATTCTTTCAGTTTATATGATAAATACTTAGTTTGTTCTTAATTATGTTGTTCAATTTAATCTGATGTGCTTAGGTGGAGGAGGAATAGACCCTGCCTAAGAGAAGATCTAGCATAATTAAGCGGAGTTGATTGGGCGCCTAGAGATAGGGTTAGGAGATTTTTTCGGATTAGGGTAAAACCTAATATGGGAGTCCATTGATCGATTTACCATTTCCTTAGGGGTTATTATAAGAGAACAAGAGTTTCACTAATTAACCTAAGGTTAGACGTTATTTGCTTCGAGAAAAGGTTTCATATAGGTTAGGGAGTCTCACGAATCAAGCTAAGTAAAAGAAATCATGTGAATTGGAAGTTAGATAGTAAGTGAAGTCATAAGTGGATTCTTCCTAAGGTATCGTCTTTATCAATTGAGTTTTCTTCAAAGTCTTTTCCCAAATCTTTGTTCTTTTGTCTTTGCATTTAAGTTTAAGTATTTCATTTTTTTAGTTTAATAAACCAATCATTCCATATTTTAGGCTAAATAATAGAAAGAAATTGAGTAACAGTACTTTTAGGTTCCTTGGGTTCGATAAGATATTCTTGCACATGCTATACTCTTTGTTTGATAGATGCGCTTGCCTCTATCATTGTCACATCGATCTATAGGTTCGATCACTCTTTTATAAATATTAAAACTCGACTGTTTTGACACGATCAGTGTGCCATGGGCGTGTCCCTGCCGTAGCAAAGTAGAGTTTCATTCGAAATAGGGTATTTAGAGGCAAAGAAAGCCAATCCAAAAGCTTATATAAACACCCTAAAGACCAACCTTAAAGAGGGCGTTCAGCGGGGCGTTTAGCTAGGCCAAGGAATCAAGCGGAGGGCCGAATTGTGGGATTCACTTGAAGAAAGCCAGTTGATTCATCTAAAGAAGCCGAAATCACATTCAAGACTGAGGATCTCTCCTTCAATTCCTTTAGGGGGTTCTAGGGTTGTTCTTATGTTTTGTTTTATATTTTCTTCTGAGATGTTTTCTTTTATGATTATGAACTAAACCCCTCAAATATCTGAGGGGGATGAAACCTAAGACGGATCTTGTTATTGTTTTCTGAGGTGTATGATAAATACTTGATTTGTTCTTAATTATGTGTTCTTAATTCTTTCTTTGATGTTCCAGGATATTGATTCAAGTATTGATGTGCTTAGGCAGTGGAGCAAAAGTCCCTGTTTAAGAGAATATCCAGCATAGTTAAGCGGAGTTGATCGCAACCCTAGAAATAGGATGACGAAAATCTTCCAGATTAAGGTCAAACCTAATATGGGATTCCATAGATCGAGTTAATGCAATTCTAGGGGTTTTAATTAGAAAGAAATTTCAATTAATCAACCTAGGGTTAGACGTTAGTAGCCTCGAAAGAGGTATTAATATAAATTAGGGAATTCTACGGATCAAGTCAAGTGAATAAATCATCTGGTTCGGAGTTAAATAACAAGAGAAGTCTAGGTGAATCCTTCCTCGCGTATTGTCTTAATCGATTGGTTTTTCCCCTAAGTATTTCCCCAAATCACTCTTTTTGTCTTAGCATCTTTAGCTTAGTAGTTAGTTAATTTTAGATTAAACAACAACTCCTTTAATTTTTAGGTTAAATAATAAAAAGAAAGTTAGTATTAGTACTTTTGGTTTCTTTGGGTTCGACAATCCAGTCTTGCCACTAAACTATACTATTGTTCGATAGGTGTGCTTCCCTCCATTGTTGTCTTTGTTAGTTTCTAGGTTTGATCATTCTTTTTATAAATTTTTAAGACTCTGACACACGATCAGTGACTTAGGTAGACTTGCTGCCCAAGCATGATAAGGTTATTTTTCTGCACAATAAACTTTATACAAAGACCTGGAACTTGCCGATGACCTAATTTTGGTTGCCAACACTTCTATAAATAAGACCTTAGGGGTTTGATGTAACTCAGTCATGTTAGGCGCATTCAAAAACCCCAATAGTTTAGGAGTAGGATTAAATTTAGTTTTCTTTCAACTTTTATAAATCTTTGTTTTTCCTCTTGGAATCGATTTCGATCCAAGAGTTCTTCTATTTAATAAAAGTATCCAATTTATTTCTTCTTTGCAATCGACACATATTTTTATTCTGATCAACTGATTTACAACTCCGTTCTCCATTCGACATCAAATAAAGGATTATTCTGTTCTCTATTCTCTTTTCTCTTCTAATTTGTTCTTGCTCTTTACATGTTTATTTCAATTACGATTGAGATTACGAATAACATGAGTGGCTAAATCCCTTAGGGGAGATTAATGAGTGGATGAGAATTCTATTAATGGAGGATTTAGGGTTTCTCAAGAGGATTAATTAGTATAAATTACGTATTCATAAACTCTGGGCTTGACAATAGTACGAAGTTATCATAGGTTAGACGAGATCAGGAGGTAAGTCGAGCTGAGTAATCATAGTTTCTCATGGTTGAGAAAGTGAGGTTGGGAGATAATCAAGTATCAAACAATGGATTAATTAGTTTAAGCTTGAGAGATAATAATTAATTAATTGGTAGCTAATCTACCATAAACCCTAATCTGAAGTTAATTACAAACCCTGAAGTGAGTTAATCTTCTTGATTGGTTTTATTGATTTAAGTCGTTTGCTTATTTTCTTGTTTTTTTATTTCTTTTAATTATTTTATTTTTCTCATTAATCTATTTTATGATTTTTCATAATATAGGAATTAACTATTACTATTTACACTTATTATTGTAAAAAGGTTTTTATAGATTTATTCCATCCTCCCTTGGGTACGATCCTCGAAATGCTTCCAAGTGTTTCATTGTAAACTATACTATATTACAATTTGACCCATGCACTTACGGACACTGGCAATTTAATTTATTATATTTTTGGTGTGTTATTTTTTCTATAAATGATAACTCATTTATAAGCGGTCAAGTTGTTGGCACCGTTGTCGGGGAGGTTTCGACATTAAATCTTGAAAATAATTTTTACAATTAATAAGATAAGTAGGAACATTAAAACCTATAGATAGGATTTTTGTTTTTTATTTTTTTATTTTTATTTGTTTAATTTCTTTTCAGGTTGTTTATGAACTAAAGCTCTAGTACCCCTATTGAACCATACCCAGATCCGGAGCAAATCATCATGCGCAACTTTCAAGTGATAAACATAGATCTACCCATGGTAATTAACCTACCCCATGAAAATCCATTATTTAAAGATCCACAAAAGCGAAAAGGAAATAACTGGGAAGAAGTCCCAATGGATCAAAGGACATTATGCAAGTATGCTTTACCTACATTAGATGTGGTGCGAGGCAGGATCGGAAGGCCAACAATCAATGCCAATAATTTTGAAATAGATGCGGCCACAATTCAGATGATCCAAAATACGCTGCAATTCAAGTGAAACATGGTGGAAGATCCTAATCAACACTTGAAGTGGTTCCTACAACTTTACAACACCTTTAAGTAAAATGGGGTATCCAATGATGTTGTTCGTCTCTAGTAATTCTCGTTCTCTTTGTGAGACAATGTGTTAAATAAGTTAGACTTATTAGAATCGGGTTCCATTACAACATGGAACGATCTAATGGAAAATTTTCTCTACAAATTTTTCTTGATTAATCGAACCATTCAACTTAGGAGAGAAATCGCCAACTTTAAACAATATGAAGGTGAGTCCATGTACGAAGCATGGGAATGCTTCAAGAAGATGCTAAGAAAGTTCCCACATCATGGAATGCAAGCTTGACTTCAAATTCAAATATTTTATAACGGTTTTGACAGGCATATCAAATTCAGCCTAGATGGAGCTGTCGGAGGATCTCTTATGTTCCATACGTACAAACAAGATTAAAAAATCATAGAAGACATGGAAATGAACTCGTACATGTGGCCCAATGAGAGATTTATGTACAAATCAAAGCCTCAAACGGTGAAAGCGGTTACAAAGATAACGAAAATAATCGATTCCAATGAATCTTAGAAAAGCTTAACCATTTGGAGACGTCTATCAAGCCTAAGAAAATAGAGCTATATTTTGAAAACCAATCGAGAGTAGGCGAGCTATGTAAGTAATAGGGGTCGAGATCCCTATTCAAATACCTATAATCCTGGTTGGAGAGATCACCTGAACCTTTAAAGGGGAGGTAACCAAGAAGGCGTGAATCAAGCACAAACCCGATGAAACCTTCTTTATCAACCTCCACCATTACAACAAAAAGCCATGGGAAATGACCATGTTGCATGTGGCCAAAGATTTGATCGACTAGAAGGGGAGATGCAAACAATGAAGATAGCTATTAGACAAGTCCAAGCTACATATTGATGAATCGAATCCTGAATGGATAGCCTCTACAACCAAATGAGCCAATTAATGACGATGTTTCAAAAAAATGGCTAAAGTCTCCCCAACAATATGGAGAATAATCCTTGGAGAGATGGGAAAAAGCATGTAAGTGATTATTTTGTGATCGAAAAAAGAATTGAAGTCATCAAGTATGCCTATCCATGAAGAGGAGGAGGTTCTCGAAGAGATAGACGAACCCACAGAAGAGGAAGAATTCGAGCACCATGAGACGATTAAAGGAGGTAACCAAACCGGCACCTAATCCAATAATATCAATCCTAAGCACAACAAAGGTACCATTCTCGATGAGACTAGAGGAAAACCAAAAGAGGGACGAGGTAGATTTTGTAATTTTTTTGAATTTATTTAAATCCCTTAACGTCAATATGCCACTCTTAAAGCTAACCGGTAAAATTCCAAAATATGCCAAGCACCTAAAAGAAATAATGGCACGCATAAGAAAATTAAAATGGGTGAGCAAATTGATATTGATGCCTTGTGTAGTGCTTTAATCGCTAAAAAGATAACCCCGAAGTTAAAAGATTCAGGTAGCTTTATGATTTGACATTTTAGCAAAGCCCTTTGCAATTTAGAGGCTAACATAAATTTAATGCCCCTATCGGTCTATCAGAAACTAGACTTGGGCATCTTTAAAACACCTCGATAACGCTATAGCTAGCCAATAGATCATTGGTACACTCAAAAGGTATACTTGAGGATGTATTTTTTAAGGTACGGGGCGTTGGATTTTTAGCAGGCCATTTCTATTGGGTAGGCCATTTTTGGCCACTTCTAAATCGACAATCAATCTCGAGTGAAACAAGCTTATTATAAAAATTGATAACGAAATAGAAGTGTTCAAATGTGGCTGAGATTCCAAAAGTGAGGGATTGCTTAGGGAGGAATGTTACATTCTATTCAATTTAATTCCTAACAACCTTGATCGAAGGTATTTCTTGAGTTGTGTTAAGTGTAGGTACTCATAAGATGAGATAATGGGATAAATGGTGAGATTCCAGAAGAAGAAAGGGTAATTGGGAGACTCGATACAAGCGAGATTGATGAATGAAATCGATGGTGAATTCCAAGAAATTTTCGGACAAGTCTGGTAGCACAACTTAGATTTTAAACCATTGAACTTAATTAATTTGTAAATATTGTATATTATTGTGTTTTTGATTTGTTAGAATTAGGAATGAAATTTGTAAATTGATGTTAAAATTAGAAGGAAATAGGTTTTCAATAGCAACGGAGAAGCTAGACTAACAGGGTGCATGTACGGGCAACAAAGGACCCTCTACAATTCCTAGAGAAGCCAAATTGAAGCCATGTTGCCATATAACAATCCCATGGTGTGAAATAACCCTTGCAAGCCTAAGAATGTAGAATTTTGTCATTGTGTCATGCTACATCCTACCTATGGTGTGACACACCCCCTAATTCAACAAAAAAGAGGGGAAAGCTACTATCATCTCTCGTCATGCAACAACTATGGAACGACATGCAGGCTATTTTTTGCAACTTTCCATTCTTGGTTTGATGTGAGCTTCAAAGAAATTCACCAAGTTTTCATAACAAGTAAAGCCCTAAATGGCTTCTATATATTGCCCTTATTGGCTGCTACACCTTTCAAGCCATCATAACCAACCAAATTTCTGTTTACAACCCTTTTCTTCGAGATTTTACAAATTCCCTATATTTTTATTGTTTTTTAACCCCAAAACCATGCATAGTAACCTTTTCAAAATCGAATCTGTAGCAGATAACCATGCCACAATTTGAGAAAGAGAGCTCGATAATAATCTTTGAGCTATCCAACGAAAACCCCTTTGCAAGAACGAGGTTTTGAATCACTAAGTGCATTGAAAAGTAAGACACGAGAGTTGATTCAATTCCATCGATTTGAGAAGTTCTGCACAACCCCGACCAATTCGGCGTACTTTCTGGTCGTGCATGAATTTTACACCCCATTGAATGAGGCAGATGCGAATAAACTAATGAAGGTACCATGGATGTGGTTTTCAATCCAAGGGAAGGAGATTTCCATCTTGCCTCCTGAGATGGAAAGGTATTATGATATTCCATTATATCTCTGTGATTTTGTACAATGTATGGATTTAATGTACTTTCCAGGAAAAAATATAGAAGACATAATTAATATTCTGATGGATGGAAATGGTGAGTGGAAATGTCACTTGGGAACAGGCTATCCCGTATCATTTTCCCAAACAAAGTTAACTTCGAAGGCTCGAATGTGGTTGAAAATTATCAGCACTCGAATTTGCCCCACTGCAAACATGTCCAATGTCCATATGTTCCAGGAAAATTTGATTATGCGATTTTCACAAGTGAGCGAGTTTGTGTGGGAACATGGATATATCGGAGCATGCTCCAATGCACAAGGAAAAATGAGGTGGAATTACTTTTCCCGCACTTAGTGACAACTTTATGCCGACAAGCGAAGGTGTCGATCGAACTATTGGGCCGTGTCTTACAACCAACCAAGCTTCTAATCTTGGAATTGAGTGTGGAATATCTTATAGGAAATCAGAAACGAAAGAGAGTGATAAAGACAAAACCACATCTAGGAAAAAATGCACTTCTCGATTCAAAATAGATAGTTCAATAGATGCAATAAGTTAGACCAATTTTTGAAGATTATGCAAGGAAAAGCGGGTTGAAGCTGCCAGCAACTAAGTGCAACATGAAGAAAAAACGAGTAAGATAAATAAAGAGAATAAATTGAAAGAAGAGGAAGATCCGAATGAGAAGTTGAAATGCAACCGAGCAAAGCGGATGAAGCGTCGGATCCTGATTCTGACTAATTTTAAATAATTTCATTAAATTTTCAGTTTTTCTTTTAATTTGGACTTAGTATTTTATTTTTATTCGGAATGTTTTTAATTTTAATTATTTAAGACTTTAATATTTTATATATGTCGTGGTGTTTAGATTTTCTTAATAGGAGTCCCAAATTTTTTAAGGCACAATAATATAGAGCAAAACTGATAAGGGGAGTAGTCCAACCAATTGTATTGTGAGAATCATGGCAATCAGTAATCTCTTTCTTTTATATTTTTATTGCACATTATGGACAATGTGTCGAATAATGTGTAGGGGTGACTTAGGAAAATTTTAATTTTTCTGTTATTTTGTTTTTCTAGATTTTAATAGTTGTTAGATTTTTATTTTTGCATGTTTTCTATGTGCTTGAGCTTGTAGAAGCACAAGTGATTGGTTAGGAGCATGTTAATAGGATATTTTGAATAAATTATAAATTTAGTTTGATAATAAATTATTCTAAATTCTTAATTTTAGACTACTTAGTTCAATTTATTACATTGTGAATAGATTTAAAATGTTATGTATACCACATGATAAATAGGTATATAAATAGCATGCATGTTTAATTGAATTATAGGTTGTAGAAATTGATGGACTTTGCCTATTTAATCCATGTACAGAATTACCTAGGGACAACCTAAGGCATGTTTGGCGGACAAATTTTTTAGCCAAAAAGCTATCTCATAAATATTTTCCCTAGTACCTATTTTAAGCCTGAATCAATTTTCTTGATGAACTAAAAATGAAACATTAATTCTAATAAATAATCTATTTTGATCCTTAATTTCTTGGACAGATTTAAATGTCCGACCATTAATGTTGAGGAATTAAGTAGATAAATCTCAGTGGTTTCAAAAGAGAAAAAATTGAGTGACTAAGAAGTTGTATGGTATAGTGAGTATAAGATTTTGAGCTTGTAGAAAAATAAGACAAAATTCCAATCGAGAAAAACTTGATGACAAAATAATAAAAGCAAAGTGAGTTGGAAAAAAAGTACCCTCGCCTTTGTTCAAAAAAAAAATATTACAAGCTCAGAAGATTGTACTCATGAATACTATATTGTACCTTAGTAAATGGGAAGATAAGGAAGGTGAGAGAAATAGATATAAGGTGGTGAGCTATATGTATACTCGGGGGAGTATTGAGGACAATACCATGTGCCAAATTACTTTCGTGCTTAACCATTTTGTTGAGCCTGTTCTTTAAAGTTCGAACCAACCTAAGCCATAGAACGTTACAAGCCGAAAAGTCCTATGTAAGTTAGGTAGTACTTTATATAAATGAAATTATGTCGAGTTTTTATGTTTTTACCACTTATATTCATTTGAACATGTGTGCATATTTGTATATTTTTTCATGGAAATCTATACTTAACATTGTTATATTTATTTACTTTGTAATTTATTGAACTTGTAGTAGCCCATTATTGCCCGGGTTTAAATAAATAAAAATAAAAAAATAAAAAAAAAACCAATGTTTTTTTTTTACAGTCCAGTTACAAAACAATTAGCCCAAACTACCCATGGCCCAATTACAACCTCAGACCCACTACACTACCCCAAATCCAATTAGCCCAAACTACCCAGTGGCCCAAATTGTAACACCCCAAACTCGGCCCATGAGTCCTGACCGGATCTGGTATGTCACGGGGTAAAATAATTTGAATCATTTTGAGTGTCTGGTGAAAATTTGTTAAAATGTGGCTAAGGTATTAAAATGGTGTTTGAAAACTCAGTTGGGCTTTTTATAAACAGGGTTGTGTTGATAAACCCTTTTGAAAATATTTGATCATGTAACATTTAATAAATCAGGGTTATAATTGACTTGGTGTAGTTTGTTACCCGATGGTAACATCTTTAAAAACTCGTAGTAGTTACTTAGTTGGAAAAGTTATTTTTAACCGGTTCACTTAACTTTTATAAATTCTTTTTGTAATATATAGTATAAGTAAATTAAACAACTAATTAAAACATCCAAATAATAAAGAGCGGCCTTATTACATCCCAAATTAAAAACTTAGAAAAGAAATGAATAACTTAATGATAATAAATTAATTCAAATCCAACGATAAGCATGGCCGCCTCGAGTCCTCTCCGGCTCCATCTCCACGATCTACTCATCTGCAAAATAGTAAGGGAAGGGGTGAGTCACCAAGACTCAGTGTGTAAATCCCCCACCCGGAAAAGTAACTTATACACAAGTCATTAATAAACATGCACATGCAACCCAACTAACCATCCATACTCCTTTACTACCCCGTGTGGTCAAAACCACTGGTGACTAGTGTCACAATTTAAATGATGGGGCCAACCCATCGTGTGGTCAAAACCACTGATGACCATAGGTCACAAAATATCATAATGTGGTCAAAACCACTGGTGGTACCAAACCACCGGACTTAGTCACAATTATCATCGGTGTGGTCAAAACCACTGGTGACCGAAGTCACAATAAATCTGATGGGGCCAACCCATCTTGTGGTCAAAACCACTGGTGACAGTCCATAAGATCATCCCCCTCCTCTCATCAATCCCACCATCATCATGCTTACATATCAATTTCATATATCATGCATTTAGCAGCATATGATGGCATACTCAATCATATTTCATAAACAAAATAATAGGGGACTTACCCGGAATCCGATCTTATGCCCACAAGCAAAACTAGCAAAAAGATTAAAAGGCAACAATATGGCACTGTTAATTAATAAAGTGTGTAAAGAGTTTTACACACCTGACACTACCATGAATGCTAAATCCCGAAGATCCGATCTACGACGCTAGATCTCTTGACCTATAATCGGCCAACAACATGATTAGGGACTTAGGCCTATTCGGCCAAACCAAATTAATACCAAAGGCTCTTTTGCGGACTTACCTTGAACGGATTTGATTTCCAAACAAATCTCAAATCGTCACTTGATTAAGACTCTGCCGAAATTCCTTTAACAACCCACAAAAAGGTCACATATATTACATAACATGGCCTTTGGCCAAAAGTCATAGCCTACATTCCAAGCTCACCTTAAATCCCGGAAGCTTCCTTCAATCGGCCATGGCCTCCCTACAATCGGTTTAATCATATTAGTAAGAGTCTTAGGCCATTCGGCCATAATCTTGAATCTAAAAGAGGGTATCGCCCCTTACCTTGATAAGTATATCGGCCCTTAAACACCACAAGTCAGCACCACTTAGTGTTGTGAGGGGGTTCGGCTACCTTCAATGAAGAGAAAGGAATCGAAAACAGCACCTTTCCTTTAGGGAGATTCAGCCAAGTGAGTCTAATGGAAGAGGCAGGATTTTGGCAGCAAAAGTGATAGACGTTCGGCTAATAGAGGAAGAAAAAGGAGAAGGAAGGGAAGTAGGGAATCAATGGTGGTTTCGGCTTGTAAAATAAGAAAAGAAGTAGTTGGGAGATTGAGGGAGATTCAGCCAGCAACTAAGTGAAAGAAAAGAAGAAACTTGCTGAATGATTTTCGGCACTCTAATGCTTAACACAAAACTGAAATAGGATGGCTCTAAAGAGTCCCAAATCCGTCCATCACCCCTCTCTTTTGTGATAATTTTGGCTTTTAATTATCACCTAAAAATAATTTTTATCTTCTTTTTAATTCCCTAATCACTTCTTCAATAATTATAATGAAAATAAACTACTAATAATACTACTCTTCAGCTGAAAATTAAAAGGAAACAAAGCTTTATCCTTATCACCTTAAGAGTCCCACATGCGGCCATCACTCTCTCCCATTCACGCCGGCCTCCAAAAAAAAAAACCAAATTGCAGCTCCCGTGATTCGAACACTAGGCCACACTAACGCAGCCCCCTTACAACGCCCCATGCCATCTTTCCCAATTGACTTTCATGTCATAGAACCCTATCATTTAATTTTAAAGCCTTCCTACTTAAGCCCATCACCGCATATATAAAAATAAAACGCAAAACGCTGCTCTAGCCATTCGAACCTACGCCCGTCTTCACCTCCTACTCCTAAGTGGCACACGTTAGCCACTTAGCCAATTAATTCTTTGTGTCATACTTCTCCTTAAATTTTACTTAACCCCTAACTCACCTAGCTCTCTTCTTTAAAACACTTAGAAAGAAATTTTAATTCTAAGTCAGGCCTAGCTCGGGGTTATTTCTAGACCCTAAAACATGTCAAATGATCATAGCATTTAATTCTTCAAGTACACACATGGGAAAATAATTAAATTTTAGACAACCCCTAATTTAGGATGTTACAGTTCTACCCCCCTTAAAAAGAATTTTGGCCTCGAAATTACCTGGATCAGAAGAGCTGGGGGTATTGCTGCCGCATCACATCCTCAGGTTCCCATGTGGCCTCCTCCGTACCATGATTCCACCACAACACCTTCACCAAAGGCACTGACTTCCTACGTAGAACTTTGACATCTCGATCCAAGATTTGTACTGGCTCCTCCTCGAAAGACAAGTCTAAGTTCACTTCGATTTTCGCAACTGGCACTACGTGTGATGGATCCGATCGATAGCGCCTCAGCACTGAAACATGGAAGACATCATGGATCTGGCTCAATTCTGTCGGCAACTCAAGCTGGTAAGCTACCGATCCCACGCGTTTCAACACTATGTACTGTCCGATGAATCTAGGGCTTAGTTTGCCCTTCCGGCCAAACCTCAGCACCTTCTTCCAAGGTGATACCTTCAAGAAGACCTTATCACCCACTGCATACTCAAAATCTCTGCGCTTAAGATCGGCGTAGGATTTCTGCCTGTCTGATGCCTCCTTAAGACGAGCCCGAATTACTCTAACCTTATCCTCTGTCTCTGCCACTAACTCTGGACCCAACATCTGTCGCTCTTTTAGTTCCGTCCAACATGTAGGAGTATGGCATTTCCGACCATATAGCACCTCATATGGTGCCATCTGAATACTCACTTGATAACTATTGTTATAAGCGAACTCTGCCAAAGGTAGGTACTCCTCCCAACTACCCCGGAAATCTAAAACACAGCCCCTCAACATGTCTTCCAACACTTGGATGACCCTCTCAGATTGTCCATCAGACTGCGGATGAAAAGCCATGCTGAAATTCAACTTCGTGCCCAACTCTTGATGTAAAGCCTTCCAGAATCTCGAAGTAAACCGAGGATCCCGATCCGAGATAATGGACACAGGTACCCCATGCAACCGTACTATCTCTGCAATGTACAACTTGGCTAATCTTTGAAGTGAGTAGTCAACCCTTACCGGTATAAAATGAGCCGACTTTGTCAACCGGTCTACTACCACCCAAACTGCATCTTTCTTACTGGGCGTAAGGGGAAGCCCACTTACAAAATCCATAGTAATCTCTTCCCACTTCCACTGTGGGATCTTTACCGATCAGTATGACCACGATGGCAATCGATGCTCAGCCTTAACTTGCTGGCATGTCAGACACTTGCCTACCAACTCGGTTACTTCTTGCTTAAGACCTGGCCACCAAAACTGCTCCCTTAAATCCCGATACTTCTTGCTGCTTCCCGGGTGCATAGCGTACGCACTGCTATGAGCTTCTCTAAGGATTCGCTGCCTCAACTCATCATTCCTAGGCATGCATACTCTCCCCTGAAATTACAACACTCCATCGCTACTCAAGCTGAAACCTTCGGCCTCACCATTCTGTACTTGCAACCTCCGAGTATTCAAAGCTTCATCGGTCATCTATCTTTCTTTGACCTCATTAATCCAAGACGGCTTCACTTACAATTCTGCCAAAAGGCTTCCATCCTCATAAAGACTTAGATGAGCAAACATTGCTCGCAAATTCGCTACCACCTTTCAGCTCAATGCATCAGCTACCATATTATCCTTCCCCGGATGGTATTCGATCGAGCAGTCGTAGTCCTTCAACAACTCAATCCACCTCCACTGCCTCAGATTTAAATCTTTCTGAGTCAGGAGGTACTTCAGACTTTTGTGATCTGTGTACACTACTGATTTCTCCCCGTACAGATAGTACCTCCAGATTTTTAAGGCAAAAATTACTGCCGCCAATTTGAAATCATGTGTCGGGTAGTTAACTTCATGAGGCCTCAACTGCCGTGACGCATAAGCGACCATATTCCCTTCTTGCATCAACACACACCTAAACCAAAGATGTGATGTATCGCAATATACTGATGAACTCCTTTCACGCCTCGGTGAATTAAAACCGGTGCCTCTGTCAGAATCCTCTTCAGCTTATCAAAACTCTCTTGCTGCTTCTCAGCCCACATAAATGGAACCCATTTTCTCAACAGCTTAGTCAACGGTGCTGCGATTAAGGAGAAATTTTGCACAAATCTCCTATAATATCCTGCCAACCCCAGAAAACTCCGAATTTTCATAACTGACTTTGGTGGCTTCCACTCCAACACCGCCTCAATCTTACGGGGATCCACTCTGATGCCCTCAGCTAAAACTACATGCCCTAGAAAAGTAACCTCCTTGAGCCAGAACTCACACTTGCTGAATTTGGTGTACAATTATTTCTCCCTTAAAACTTGGAGAACCACATGAAGATGTGCGTCATGCTCCTCTTCTGACTTCGAGTACACCAAAATGTCATCTATGAAGACCACGATAAACTGATCTAGATAGGGTTGGAAAACCCGGTTCATCATGTCCATAAACGCGATCGGTGCATTCGTCAAACCAAAAGGCATTACCAGAAACTCATAGTGTCCATACCGAGTACGGAATGCCATCTTGTGGACATCAGCCTCCTTCACCTTAAGCTGAAGGTACCCTGACCTAAGGTCAATCTTAGAAAATACCGATGCCCCTTTGAGTTGATCGAACAGATCATCAACTCTGGGCAAAGGATACCGGTTCTTTATTGTCAACTTGTTCAGCTGCCGATAGTCTATACACATCCTCATTGTCCCATCTTTTTTCTTGACAAACAGCACTGGAGCTCCCCAAGGCGATACACTTGGTCGGATGAACCCTCTATCCAACAATTCTTGAATCTGCGCCTTCAACTCTACCAATTCTTTCGGTGCCATCCGATACGGAGCTATAGATACGGGCGCCGTTTCTGGGTAACAGATCTATACCAAATTCAACCTCACGGTCCGGAGGTAGACCCGGAAGTTCCTCTGGAAACACATCAACATAGTCCCTTACAGTCCGGACATCTCCCACAGCAACATCTTTAGCTTCCAAGGCACAGACATGCACCACATAAGCTTCACAACCCTTCCTAACCATCCTTTCTGCCTTTAATGACGAAACTAAATTAGATTGGTAATCCCTCCTTTTACCTATCATCACCACCTCATCACCTTCCACGCTCTTTATTACCATGCGCTTAGCTGCACAATCCAGGCTAGCCTGATACTTTACTAGCTAATCCATCCCGAGGATTAAGTCGAACTCCCGAAATGATAGTTCCATCAAGTCAGCCAAGAACACGACCCCTTGGAGTTCTAGGGGTACGTTCCTATAGAGTTTACTTACTTCTACCGAGTGACCTAAAGGGCTTAATACAGTCATCTTCCTAGAAGTAAGCTCAGAGTCTAAATGCAGAGTTTCCACTACACTACTAGCAATGTATGAGTGGGTTGAGCCAATGTCAATCAAAGTATTATAGGGCACACCAAAGATCAAGAACATACCGGTTATGACGTCCGGTGTGTCGCCCTCCTCTTGACGCCTCGCGGCATAGACTAGACCAGGTTGCCTAGCCTCAGTACCACCGGTACCTCCCCTCGGTGCCCCACGACCTCTACCAGCACCATTACCTCCTCTTCCTACACCACAACCCCTCTGAGGCTGTTGATTATCTCGCCTATTCGGTGCACGATCCTGCCCCTCTGATCTCAGTCTAGCTGCCTTTTTCGGATAGTCTCTAACTCGATGCTCCAAGGACCCACACTCGAAGCATCACCGGTTACCATTCCAACATTCCCCTGTGTGGGACTTGCCACACCGATCACACCGTGGTGGCCATTGTGAATTAGCAGCAGCAGCAGGCCTAGCAGCTTGATCTGACCCACCAAACCTTGTCCTCTTCTGTTGATTACCCGAGAACTTTGAAGGTCCCAAACTCCTCTTATTCCAACTCCGATCTTGGTTCCGTCTAACCGACTGTCTAACCCCTTCAGCAACCTTTGATTTCTCCACTAAGACCGTGAACTCCCATTCCTATTGTGGAGCTATCATCATCCTCAGCTCATCTCTCAGCCCGTCCTCGAATCTAACACAGCGCTCATGCTCAGTACCCACAATACCACGAGCATATCTACTCAACTGGAGGAATTCGGCCTCATACTCCGCCACCGTCTTATTGCCTTGAACTAGATTCAAGAAAGCTTTCCGTTGTGCATCCACGTAGCTAGTTTCGATATACTTCTTTTGATAAGCATCTTTGAAGAATTCCCATGTGAGATTTTCTGCCATCGTTCCATCTCTCACAGTGAGCCACCACTGGTATGACTCATCCCGAAGCAGAGAGATGATACCCTTTAATTTCTCCTCAGCTGTAAAATCTAGGTCATCATGATCCTTTCTGTTGCTTCCAACCAGTACTCCACCGCTCTGGGTGCCACTCCGAAAACTCCCCTAAATACTTCTGCTCCGTTAGCCCGGAGTCGTTCAACCACAGACTTACGGGCTCTTGCACCCACGCCTGCCTCAGCAACTCGTTCCAACACTCGTAGCACCGCTTGAGATATGACATCATTACCATCCATCTGATCTTGGAATTCAGTTTTTGTTGCCGATAGATTCGACATCTCATTTCCAGACCCATGTTCAGACCCTGCTGGCTCGGACAAAGTCATCCTACCCCTTCCACGGCCACGGGGAGGACGTCTACGACCTCTTGTACTCATTTCTAACGATTGCGTTTATCTGTTTAAGAATTTTATGTATTAGTACTTGTTTCACTGGATTATCCGCGAAGGAATTTTATGATAAGAGTTTAGGAGTGGTTCTTTCGTAATCATACATGCACACAATTTTCCATTCATTCCTTCAAGGAGACGTTGTAGTTTTCATTGTAATTGTTTTTCCACTACCCAGGGGTATTTTCGTAATTTGTCCTACAGAGGTATTTTTTTGTAATTTTTCCAAAAATAACAGTTTTCGAATGATTTTTTCAAAAAGTATTTTGAAACTCTTAAATTCCTGGGGTATTTCGAAAAATTTTAAAATCTGGGGGTATTTCGATAATTTTAAACCTTAGGGGTATTTCGGTAATTTTTCACAAATCAGGGATATTTCAAAAGTTGTAAAACTTTGAGGGATTTCTTGATAATTGCATTTTCCAAAGTAGTGATGTTGCAAAATTTTGAAGATCAGGGTCATTCTGGTAATTTTGTTGGTTAGGGCAATTTTATAATTTTCCTAATCAAGGCATTTTCATAAAAAGGTTTTCAAAATTTGGTTCTAATTGATTTCACAAAAGAAGGATATTTTGGAAATTTTTCATACGGAGGGGTATTTTGGTCCTTTTTCAAACTGAGGGGTATTTTGGTCATTTTTTTTAAAACAAAGTTTTAATTACCTCAAAAGCAAAACGGCTAGTCCCTTTCGGGTTTTAGTTATCGAGTTTAGCCTGTGAGTATGTCGTCTCAGTTAGGATGAACCGTTACTACGCACCAGGTAGGATTCAAGTGAGTAGGAGGTGAGTCATTAGGACTGCTTAAATACCAGGCCCCCACCGAATCCAATCCTAGACATGCGTATAATGATTGCCACATCCCTTGCTCAGTGACAACTCACAGGGTTGTTTAAGAAATTATTAAATCTTATGCATGGTTTGTTGGGGTATGCTAACCCTAGGGTTCAACAATTTCTATTCTAATAGTCTACGTTTCCAATTTACCCTTCTACCCCTCATCAAATATTCACAAAAATGGATAGAATTACTTACCTGGGCGGATTGGTGCCGGAGACTCGGTGCCATGCTGCTCAAGCCAAAAACAGTTTCCCAAAACATTTTAATAAGGCCTACTAACAAAAACAAAACATTTTGGGCCTTGGGCCCCCCACAGTCGAGTTTTGAACCGGGCTCTGATACTAAAAAAGTAACCCCCCAAACCCGGCCCATGAGTTCTGACCGGATCTAGTATGTCGCAAGGTAAAATAATTTGAATCATTTTGAATGTCTGGTGAAAATTTGTTAAAATGTGGCTAAGGTATTAAAACGGTGTTTGAAAACTCAGTTGGGCTTTTTATAAACATGGTTGTGTTGATAAACCCTTTTGAAAACATTTGATCATGTAACATTTAATAAATCAGGGTTATAATTGACTTGGTGTAGTTTGTTACCCGATGGTAACATCTTTAAAAACTCGTAGTAGTTACTTAGTTGGAAAAGTTATTTTTAACCAGTTCACTTAACTTTTATAAATTCTTTTTGTAATATATAGTATAAGTAAATTAAACAACTAATTAAAACATCCAAATAATAAAGAGCAGCCTTATTACATCCCAAATTAAAAACTTAGAAAAGAAATGAATAACTTAATGATAATAAATTAATTCAAATCCAACGATAAGCATGGCCGCATCGAGTCCTCTCCGGCTCCATCTCCGCGATCTACTCATCTGCAAAATAGTAAGGGAAGGGGTGAGTCACCAAGACTCAGTGTGTAAATCCCCCACCCAGAAAAGTAACTTATATAGAAGTCATTAATAAACATGCACATGCAACCCAACTAACCATCCATACTCCTTTACTACCCCGTGTGGTTAAAACCACTGGTGGCCAAAACCACTGGTGACTAGTGTCACAATTTAAATGATGGGGCCAACCCATCGTGTGGTCAAAACCACTGATGACCATAGGTCACAAAATATCATAATGTGGTCAAAACCATTTGGTGGTACCAAACCACCGGGACTTAGTCACAATTATCATCGGTGTGGTCAAAACCACTTTGGTGACCAAGTCACAATAAATCTGATGAGGCCAACCGATCTTGTGGTCAAAACCACTGGTGACAGTCCATAAGATCACCCCCCTCCACTCATCAATCCCACCATCATCATGCTTACATATCAATTTCATATATCATGCATTTAGAAGCATATGATGGCATACTCAATCATATTTCATAAACAAAATAATAGGGGACTTACCCGGAATCTGATCTTATGCCCACAATCAAAACTAGCAAAAAGATTAAAAGGCAACAATATGACACTGTTAATTAATAAAGTGTGTAAAGAGTTTTACACACCTGACACTACCACGAATCCTAGATCCCGAAGATCCGATCTACGATGCTAGATTTCTTGACCTATAATCGGCCAACAACATGATTAGGGACTTAGGCCTATTCGGCCAAACCAAATTAATACCAAAGGCTCTTTTGCGAACTTACCTTGAACGGATTTGATTTCCAAACAAATCCCAAAATCGTCACTTGATTAAGACTCTGCTGAAATTCCTTTAACAACCCACAAAAGGTCACATATATTACATAACATGGCCTTTGGCCGAAAGTCATAGCCTACATACCGAGCTCACCTTAAATCTCGGAAGCTTCCTTCAATCGGCTATGGCCTCCCTACAATCGGTTTAATCATATTAGTAAGAGTCTTAGGCCATTCGGCCATAATTTTGAACCTAAAAGAGGGTATCGCCCCTTACCTTGATAAGTATATCGGCCCTTAAACACCACAAGTCAGCACCACTTAGTGTTGTAAGGGGGTTCGGCTACCTTCAATGAAGAGAAAGGAACCGAAAATAGAACCTTTCCTTGAGGGAGATTCGGCCAAGTGAGTCTAATGGAAGAGGCGAGGATTTGGCAGAAGAAAAGTGATAGATGTTAGGCTAATAGAGGAAGAAAAAGGAAAAGGAAGGAAGTAGGGAATCAATGGTGGTTTGACATAAAAAAGAAGAAAAGAAGTAGTTGGGAGATTAAGGGAGATTCGGCCAGCAACTAAGTGAAAGAAAAGAAGAAACTTGCTGAATGATTTTCGGCACTCTAATGCTTAACACAAAACCGAAATAGGATGGCCCTAAAGAGTCCCAAATCCGACCATCACCCCTCTCTTTTGTGATGATCCCGGCTTTTAATTATCACCTAAAAATAATTTTTATCTTCTTTTTAATCCCCTAATCACTTCTTCAATAATTATAATGAAAATAAACTACTAATAATACTACTCTTCAGCCGAAAATTAAAAGGAAACAAAGCTTTATCCTTATCACCTTAAGAGTCCCACATGCAGCCATCACTCTCTCCCATTCACGCCGGCCTCCAAAAAAAATAAAAACCAAATTGCAGCTCCCGTGATTCGAACACCAGACCACACTAACGTAGCCCCCTTACAACGCCCCATGCTAGCTTTCCCAATTGACTTTCATGTCATAGAACCCTATCATTTAATTTTAAAGCCTTCCTACTTAAGCCCATCACCACATATATAAAAATAAAACGCAAAACGCTGCTCCAGCCATTCGAACCTGTGCCCATCTTCACCTCCAACTCCTAAGTGGCACACGGTAGCCACTTAGCCAATTAATTCTTTGTGTCATGCTTCTCCCTAAATTTTACTTAACCCCTAACTCACCTAGCTCTCTTCTTTAAAACACTTAGAAAGAAATTTTTAGTTCTAAGTCAGGCCTAGCTCGGGGTTATTTCTAGACCCTAAAACATGTCAAATGATCATAGCATTTAATTCTTCAAGTACACACATGGGAAAAATAATTAAATTTTAGACAACCCCTAATTCAGGATGTTACACAAATTGCTTGCGGACGCAGGAAACCCTAGGTTTCCACTGCGCCGCAAGCACCCAGCAACTCCTTCCTCGCGCCCAAGACAAGCCACCAGTCGAGCCGCAGTTAGTGCAAGACGCGCCCCATCTTTGCCAGATTCCTCGCCGTTTACCTGCAAAAGGAAAGAAATGATAAAAACTAGCAAGACAGATTTTATATTTTTTTATTTATTTTTGGGTTATATAACCCTAGTAGAATCTGTAAAATGGACACACAAATACACATGCAAATACACAGAAATACAACACAAAAAAAACAACCAAATCAGCAAAGGTTTTGTTTTATTTATTTTCTTTTTTTTTTTTTTCGAATACTGTTTTTTTATTTTGTTTTTTAGAAACCATATATATATAACATATATATATATATATATATTTATAAAAAAAGAACAAAAACTTACATCAGCGATGATCGGCGCCGGAGTCTGGCCCAAAATCGCCCAAAGGGGAGAGCATTTTTTAAGCTCTCCAATTTTTTTTTTGCTCAAGTGACGAATGAAAATTTTAAAAAATTGTTTATATAGGCACCTAAAACGGCGTCGTTTTGGGGTTGGTTACTATAGCCCAAAACGATGTCGTTTCAATGCTGACCCGCACGCTGACTCGACCCAGTTCCAGGATCCGCGTGTTTTCTACAGGAGGGCTAATTGCACTTTTAACCCTTCCGTTTTTTTATTAATTTATAATCAAGTTTCTTTTATTTTTTTAATTTAGCCCTACATTTTATTTCGGCTTCAATTTAATCCCACACGAAGCGTAGCGTTTTGGAGGGAGGGGATATTTTCCCCTTTAGTCCCTCCTTGTTATTCGCACGTTCAAATAGGTCCCTTCCTTTTTATTTGTTTTCGAATTTGCCCCCAAACTTTTATTTTAAGTTCAATTTCATCCTTTTTTTATTTCTTTTGTGATTTTTTTATTTCATTATAAATTTTGTTTTTTTAATTCTTATTTTATAAATATTATTATTATTGCTTTTACTATTATTTTAACATTACCACTACTATTGTTTTATAATTAACTTTATTATTATTTTTTACTCATTTGTATTATTATTATTATTATTATTATTATTATTATTATTATTATTATTACTACTACTACTACTACTACTACTACTTTCCTTTTATTATTTTTATTAATATTGAAATCGTTATTATTATAATTATTATTACAACTCTTATTTTTGCTAATATTATTTGTTTATTAACACACTTTATTATTATTATTGGTTTTTTGTCACTATTATTTTTTTATTGTACACAATATTTATTTGTTTATTGATTTATTATTAACTTTTGTTTTTGTTTTTATTTTGACATCTTTTTACTTATTATTTTATCTGATTATTCGTTTTAATTTTTATTTGTTATTGTAATTTATATTGTTTCTCTCGTTTCACTCTATTATGCATGTGTATTATAATTCATCCTCCATTTTATTATAAAATCACATCACCTTTTATCCGATTTTGGAAATAAGCAATTACTTCATGTTCTAAGATTTGAAAGAAATCATACCCTAACTTACTAGGTTTTGATTTTCTCATCGAATCTAAAGAACTAATTATTTTTAATTAAAGCATAGACTTCAAATTAAAATTTATACTCAGGGAATTCAAAATGTTGTATCCTAACTTATTGGATACAATATTTTGTGTCTCGATGTATAGATTTTCTACAAATAAAGGCAACCTTAATTCAGGAGTCTTGAGATGTTACATCCTAACTTATTAGGTGTGACATTTTATTTCCTTGAGATAAGTGAGTTCTAGCTTTCTTACAAATAAAAGGATCGTATTTTAAATTTTTCTAAACTTCAACATTAGGACATTAATTAATCAAATCAGTACCAATTTTAGGCGTTTTGAGGGTGCTAATCCTTCCTCGTACGTAACTGACTCCCGAACCCGTTTTTCTAAATTTCGTATACCAAAACTATCATTTTAACGATCAATTTTAAGGTGACCGATCACACCTAAAAAATATTGGTGGCGACTCCCTTTTTTTTTTCAAAGTCGATCCTTGTTTTTCATAAAAACAAAAAAAATGGTTTCGACAGCTTGGAGACTCCATTGGGGACTAAGAGAGTCAAGCCGTAAAGTTGATTATTTTTTGTCCTTTGTCGAAAATTTGAAAATTTAAAAATTTTGATTTGAACATATGATTATTATTTTCTTGCACACATTGCATAGCATGACCGTTGTGGTCGCACCTTTAAGTGGGAGTGAGAAACTATGCCTTCATGAGGTTTTCACCTCCGCATGGGCTAGTGAATCACTTTTGGGATACATCTGTACCTATGTCTTCGTGAGATTTTCATCTCCGTGCAGCCATAGGGAAATGTATTCCCCTGAACTGAACTCGGTCCGTATGAGCCTATAATGGGTGAGGATCTAGGAATATGCTAGTTCGGGTACCTCAACTTTAGAGCTAAACCTCATGTAGAAAACCTAAGGGCTTACCCTAGGTACAACTATGTCAAACCCTAGTGGTCACTCAGATAGGTCCCTATTCTGTTATTTATTTCTTTCGTGCTAACGTGTTCTTTTTTGTTTTGATTGCATTGCATTCACATCATAGAAAAGGGGTGTTGATTCAAATTTGATTGCTAAATAGAAGAGTTTGTATGAGAAAATGGATTTCTTGATAAAGTGGATTATAATACGGTCGTCCAAATATGGTCCAAGTAAACATGACGAGAGAAGACTGATAGTCCATGATGGAATACAAGATTTTAATTGCCCAAGGATTCAAGCTGACAAAGACTATTCAAGAATCACTATGTCTTAGCTTTCTTGAAGAGGTTAACGAGCTTTATGGAAATAAGTGAGTGAAGAGTCATGCACTGGATCAAGCAACAAGGAGCTAAAAGAGGCATCTGTTGGGAAAGTTCATGGGACACGACCATAACATCCGGATACGAAGAAAAGGATTGGTGTCTTCATCTGGACTATGAGGACAAATCCGCATATGTAATCCGTTTTGTGTAAAGAAATTTATTTTCTAGTAAAGTTTTTCTAATGGAATTGAATTCAGAATCAACATCTCTCTTCTTGCATTTCATTCCTTTGCATTGCATTTCATGCATTTGCATTACATCGCATCATATGCATTAAATGTCATAAAAGAACCATACTAACTAGAGATCGTATTATAGTTACCCTGGAACATCAATACTACACTTGAAAGAAATGGAAGCCATGGATCAAAGGTTGGAAAGAATAGAGCAAATGCAAATACAGATGCAGGAGCAATTGACCAAAATTCAAAAAGTAATAAGGGAACAAATGCTAGATTTCCAAAGGAATATGATGGGCCAGTTAACTCAGTTACTAGCTAGAGGACTTGAACAAAGGAGTGGCCCAGTGGTTAACAGTGGGGATGATGATGAAGACATCATTTATTCCCCAGGTTTTTCCTTAATAAGTGTCCCGACCTAGCCAGACACGCATTCGCATGGGGTACCCGTCATTATCGGACCCTAATGTCAAACTGATACCTTGACCTTGTTGAAATTCCCCATAGGCTCAAGTTTTAACCCGGAGGATGATCGAGCCAAATCGATTGTTCTGGCAGAAACAAGGAAACGAGGAGAGTGGACTTTAAAGGCTCTGAAGAAAAGGAAGCAAATGGTACGAGTAGGTATAACAAGGGCCATGGAGCTGATTACCATAAGCCACCCAAGGACGGTAACTACAAGCCATCAGGTATCCCCCATGCAAGAACCCAATCCAAGACCGAACTCAAAAAAAAACCTAGGTCGCACCCATCCCAATCACGTATAAGGAGTTGTACCAAATTTTGTTTGACACACATGTTGTATCCCCTTTTTATATAGAACCATTATGGCTCCCATACCCCAAATGGTACGACGTAAATACCCAATGTGAATACCATGGAAGAACCACAGGGCATTCGATTGAAAACTACATCGCTTTTAAAAAGATAATCGAAAGACTCATCAAATTGGGTGTCGTAAAATTCGATGATCCCTCTGGTTTAGAAAATTCATTACCCAACCTTTCTATTAAAGGGGTAAATCATTGTGAGTTCACGATAGATAGGGGCAAGTGATCCAATAATGCATCGAGCTCAAGGCCCTAGTGCAAGGTTTGATGGATAATAAATTGAGAAGATCAAAGACCTAATGGGAATGTTGGGGAATTTAAGTATTAATGACATATTCGAAGAGACAACTGGGGAATAAAAGTTTCCAAGCCCTTGCGTACTTGGGAGTGTTTTGAATAATAGGACTGTGGAAGAGATCTCTGTATTTTTAGAGCTGATCTAGAGTAATATTCAAAACATGCTTGTTGCCTTAAGCCTAGAGGCAATAAGAATCCTTTTTTGAAATAGGCTCGTCTCCGAAATTTTTATTTCAATAAAATGCATCTTTTTGAGCAACTATTCTTTTATTCTTTCCATTTCATACTGTACAAACAATTGTTCTTAGTTTTTTTTTCATTTTTTTGTTTGCACTTTCTTTTAAGTATCCTTTCATTCTTCATTGATCATTTATTTTTTGGAGTCTTCCTTCGAACCTACAATAAGGTCTCCAGATATCAACAACGTGAGCAACGCTGCTTCTGACTCAGAGTCTCCTTTAGAATAAGATATGTGTATAGAGGGATCTCAGGGTTTTGAAAATGACAGAGATTGTAATCTATCTTCTGATTTGTTAAGGATGGTAGAACAAGATGAAAAATAGACCCTACTCTACAAAGGGTCATTGGACATTATGAGCCTAGAAAAGAGGTAAAGATTGTAGCTTAGCTCATCACAGAACTAAAGCGAGACATCATTGAGTTATTTTCAAGAATTCAAAGATGTTTTCGTATGATCATATCAAGACATGCCTAGGCTAATAAGACGCGGGCTAAACATGAGGATCGAGCACTGTTGGTCTACCATGGAAGGGGATTGCATCAGTTATACTGCAAATACTGAATTGAAGAAAATGAGATTTATGTGACTCTTTATTTTCCTCACAGACTTTTCTATATGTGGGCCATGGATGTTATGGGGTCGAACTTGTCAAAAGCTTCTAGTTCACATTGAATTATCTTTGTGGTCATCAATTACTTCACTAAGAGGGTGAATGTTGTTTCATATGCCAATATTGCAAAGTTGACAGTCATCAAATTCAAAAAATAGGGATCAAATGCCAGCAAAGAATGCCAGAAAGGATAATGTTTAATAATGCATAACTGTACAATGTCAAAGATTACAATTTACTCAAAGATCAGGCAGCATATCACAGTGCAGCAAAGGTTGTCAAAAGAAAAATACAAGAAGAACAAACAACAAAAATATGAAAAGGTGACCAAGATTTGTAAAGATTGGCATAAGAAGCTATATTTACTCTCTATGATTATCGAACGTTGGCCAGGACTTTTTTTGGGGCAACATCTTACCCATTGGTTTATGAACTGGAAGCATTTTTGCCATTTGAACCTAATCAAAGAAAAGGTTAAAAGTTATCCATCACGGTCAGATGATGCAAGCTTATGACAAAAAAGTTCATCTTAGAGAATTCCATGAGGGAACATGATGTTGAAAAATATCTTTCTTCTACAAAATGATTCAGAGGAAAGCAGATACCAAAATGGGAAGGACCTTACGTTGTAAAGAAGGCCTGTTCTAAAGGAGCATTGATATTAACCGAGACGAATGGTGAAGACTTGCCCAATTCAGTGAATTCAGGTTCAGTCAAGAAGTATTTTACCTGAAAAAGGAAAGACCAAGGTGAAAACCCGCAAGGGGCGCCTTGAAATAAAAAAAAAAAAAAGAAAAAAGAAAAGAGGAAAGGCCAAGGCAAAACCCACAAAGGCGCTTTGAGGCCAAAAGGGTTTTGAGTCGAAAACCCGAAAAGAACTGCTCAAATTTTGATCAAAAATAGGGCATGTGGTAGTCTTGTTATGCCTGAATCAACAGTGAAGGAAGTATGCTACGTCTTGGGGCATTGACAAAGTACTCTGGATCCTCTAAACACGTATTGAGCTCAAAATGGTCCTCAAGAAGTTTGTACAGAGAAGCTCAGGCTGCGATATCTGGGGCACCTAGCTTCTATCTTACCCATTTTAAATTTGTTATCTTTGATTACTTTATTCTTTTCAAAGATACACCCCAATCAATTTTCTTTTATAGCCTTGGCTATCTTTGCTTACTTTATTCTTTTCAAGATACACCAATCAATTTTCTTTTATTGCTTTGGTTATCTTTGATTAACTTATTTGTTTCGAGCTATGCTCCTGATTAATCTATTTCACGTCCATTATTATGATCTTTTTTAAGCATTTTATATTGAAATAATGATTAATGGACTAATAATACTTTCATAAAAGGAGTTTCGCATATTACTCTGGAAGCTTCTAAATAATATGAGAATCTGAAATAGGACTATTGTTTAGAACTCACCAAGCTTAAGAGTTGAAAATATTGAAAGATGATTATCTCTTTAGATTTTTATTGGATAACTCAAGTGTAAAAGGTGATCATTCTTGGGAAAAGAAAAATGATACCTTGCATTCATGCAAACTTCAGGCACATACATCAGGTTATTATACCCAAGGAATGGTGTAACGGATCAAATTGATACAAATTCCATACCTCTGAGTGGTAACAGGATGGATGGAAGAAACCAAATGTTATTCCCCTGAAGTTGTAGTGGGAAGTACAACTTTATGTCTCAGAAGGTACAGTGGAGGGGACTCTGAAATTACAGAGGGGCAAGCTTGCTGAGCAGAATATGATTGTTTCTTTGGGTTTTCTGTCAAATATACCAGCTGAATGAGAAAGCATGGTAACACATCAGTGATAGAACTTTGATGAACTATGATCAGTGACAACCCAAACATTAAAAAGGGATCATTCTCGTGCATTTATGTAAATATCATTCATGCACTTCCAATTAGCAACATTTGATTCATTCCGATCATTGTGTCCTAATCGTTGTACATTAAAAGAAAGGAGATTATTCTCATGACATTCTGCATTCATGCAAATGTCATCCCTAATATCATTTAGTTAGGAGCATTAGATTCATTCTGATCATTGCATCCTAATCATTATACATAAAAAATAGGATCATTCTTATGACATTTTGCATTCATGCAAATGTCATCCATAATACATTCGAGTCTACAGGACATGTCCCCCAGAGGATGGTGTAGCAACATCGGTGAATTCACAGATCTTATCTCCCTAAGAAGTAGTGGAGTAGATCAAATTTGGAAAATCTTATCTTCATGTATAGGTAATGGAGCAGATTCAAGCCACCAACCTTATCTCCTGGAAGTAGCAAGGGAGCAGGTTAAAGTTTGTAATCTTATCTTCCTGAGGTAGCAAGGAAGTAGACTGAAGATTGAAGATCTTATCTCCCTAAAGCGGTAGTGGAGCAGATCAAATTTGGCCAATCTTATCTCCATGTATCGGCAATAGAGCAGATTCAAGCCATCAACCTTATCTCCCTGAGGTAGCAAAGGAGCAGGTTGAAGTTTGTAGTCTCATCTACCTGAGGTAGCAAGGAAGTAGACTGAAGATTGTAGATCTTATCTCCCTAAGCGGTAGCGGAGCAGATCGGATGTAGCAAGGGAGTAGGCTAAACATTATAGTCTTATCTTCCTGATATAGCAAGGGAGCGGACTAAAAATGGTAGATCTTGTCTCCTTGAGATAGCAGTGGGGCAGATCGAATTTGGCGAATCTTATCTTCCTAATGTAGCAAGGGAGCAAATTTTAGCCACTAGCCTTATCTTCCTGATGTAGCAAGGGAGCAGGCTGAAGATTATAGTCTTATCTTCCTGATGTAGCAAGGGAGCAGACTAAAAATGGTAGATCTTGTCTCCTCGAGATAGCAGTGGGGCAGATCAAATTTGGCGAATCTTATCTTCCCATGGTAGCAAGGGAGCAGATTTTAGCCACTAGCCTTATCTTCCTAATCAAGCAAGGGAGCAGACTAAAAATTGTAGATCTTGTCTCCTCGAGATAGCAGTGGGGCAGATCAAAGATGGTGAATCTTATCTTCCTAAGGTAGCAGGGTAGCAGATTTTAGCCACTAGCCTTATCTTCCTGATGTAACAAGGGAGCAGGTTAAAGATTATAGTCTTATCTTCTTGATGTAGCAAGGGAGCAGACTAAAAATTGTAGATCTTGTCTCCTCGAGATAGCAGTGGGGCAGATCAAAGATGGCGAATCTTATCTTCCTGATGTAGCAAGGAAGCAGATTTTAGCCACTAGCCTTATCTTCCTGAGGTAGCAAGGGAGCAGGCTAGGGGTGTGCAAAATTCGGGTAAAATCAACAAAATTCGGTTAACCGACCAAATCCGGTTAATTGGTCGGTTAACCGAATTTTTCGATCGGGGGTCGATTAATTATTTTGTGATTTTTCGGTTAACGATTAATTCGGTTCGAAACAGGTCGGTTAACCAAAATTTTTCGATTTAACCAAAAAAATTAATAAATAAAATTATAATATATAAATAGGCCCACTATTAATCTAAACCCAATCCCTAAACCCAATCCAAACCCAAATATCCAACCCAACCCAATTACCCAATCAAAAAAATTAGAAATAATTTAATAAATAAAAAAATTTCTAAAACTAAAACTAAAATTATGTAATTTTTTTAATTATGTAGTGATTCATTTCGGGTAATTCGGGTAATTCGGGTAATTCGGTTAATTCGATTAATTCGGGTAGTTCGGTTAATTTAGTTAATTCGATTAATTCGGTTAATTTTTAACCAAAAATAAAAAAACATTTAATTTTTGGTTAATTCGGTTAACTGACTGAATTAACCGAAAAAATTTCGGTTCGGTTAATTTTTTTAAAAAATTTTCAGTTCGGTTAATGGTTTAAAATTTTGAAAGGTTGGTTAATTCGGTTAATGTTATTTCAGGTCGGTTAACCGATTGAACGCCCCTAGAGTAGGCTAAAGATTATAGTCTTGTCTTCCTGATGTAGCAAGGGAGCAGACTAAAATTATAGATCTTGTCTCCTTGAGTTTGCAGTAGAGCAGATCGAAGATAGCAAATCTTTCCTGAAGTTGCAGGAAGAAGATCAAAAACATCACCCTTGTTTCCTTAAAGTTACAATGGAGTAGACTGAAGATGATAGATCTGGAATTCCTAAAGTTGTAGTGAAGCAGATCGAAGACATTAGGTCTTGTTTCCCTCAAGTTGCAGTGAAGCAAGATCAAAGATACCAGTTTGGTATCCCTGAGTTTGCAGTGGATCAGACTAAAGATAGTAAATCTCATCTTCCCGAAGTTGTAGTGAAGCAGATTGAAGATACTAGTCTGTCTCCATGAAGATATAGCCATTTGACATGACTGGGCAAAATAGGTCACTTTATCGTCTTTGCTCTATTCTCATTACCTGACAATGAGCAAAGAGGGGCAGCTGTAGTAGCCCATTATTGCCCGGCTTAAATAAATAAAAATAAAAAAAACCAATGTTTTTTTACCAGTCCAGTTACAAAACAATTAGCCCAAACCACCCATGGCCAAATTACACCCTCAAACCCACTACTATACCCCTAATCCAAATAGCCCAAACTACCCAGTGGCCCAAATTGCTTGCGGACGCAGGAAACCCTAGGTTTCCACTGTGCCGCAAGCACCCAGTAGCTCCTTCCTTGCGCCCAAGACAAGCCACCAGTCGAGCCGCAATTAGCGCAAGTCGTGCCCCCATTGTCGCCAGATTCCTCGTCGTTTACCTACAAAAGGAAAGAAATGACAGAAAACTAGTGAGATAGATTTTGTATTTTTTTATTTATTTTTGGGGCTATATAACCCTAGTAGAATCTGTAAAAGGACACACAAATACACATACAAATACACAGAAATACAACACACAAAAAATAACCAAATCAGCAAAGGTTTTGTTTTTTTATTTTCTTTTTTTTATTTTCGAATATTTTTTTAGAAACCATATATATAACATAAATATATATAATATATTCATAAATAAAAGAACAAAAACTTACTCTCTTTTTTCCTACCAACACGGTGGTGGCGGCAATGACGAGCAAATGATGATCAAGACTGAGTCCGTGAAAAATCGCCAAGGGAGAGCATTTTTGAAGCTCTCCAATTTTTTTTCTACTCAAGTGAAGAATGAAAATTTAAAAAAAAAATTATTTATAAAGGCAACTAAAACGGCGCCGTTTTGGGGCTGGTTACTATAGCCCAAAATGACGCCATTTCAATGTTGACCCGACCCAGTTCCAGGATCCACGTGTTTTCTATGGGAGGGCTAATTTGTAACACCCCAAACCCGGCCCATGAGTCCTGACCGGATCTGGTATGTCACTAGTAAAAGATTTTGGGCCAATTTGAAAGTTGGGTGAAAATTCGATAAAATTTGGCTAAGGTATTTAAAACGGGGTTTGAAAATTTAGTTGGGCCTTTTTATAATACAGTTGGGCTTTATAATCCCTTTTGAAAACATTGATCATGTATCATTTTAAAATCATCAAAGTGATAGTTAACTTAGTTTATTTTTTGGTTACCCGATGGTAACGTCTTTGAGAACTCGTAGAAGTTATTAAGTTTGAAAAAAATTTCTTTTAACCGGTTCATTTAATATTTATAAAATTCCATTTGTATGAGTAAAATAAAGCCATAAAATAAAACATCCAACAAAAATAATAGCGGCTTTATTACAATCCCAAAATAAAACTTAGAAAATAAATAACTAAAAGCTAATTAAACGAGTTCCAAATATGAAAAACAAGCATGGCAGCCTCGAGTCCCTCCTGGATCCATCTCCGATCTACTCATCTGCAAAATGTTAAGGGAAAAGGGGTGAGTCACCAAGACTCAGTGTGTAATCCCCCACCCGGTAAAGCAACTCATACACAAGTCATTAACAAACATGCACATGCAACCCATCCTAACCATCCATACTCCTTGACTACCCCGTGGTCAAAACCACTGGTGGTCAAAACCACTGATGACTTAGAGTCACAATTTTAATGATGGAGCCAACCCATCGTGTGGTCAAAACCACTGATGACCATAGGTCACAATATATCAAATGTGTTCAAAACCACTGGTGGTACCAAACCACTAGGACTTAGTCACAAATAATCAATCGTTGTGGTCAAAACCATTGATGACCATAGGTCACATATAATCGATGGGGCCAAAACCCAAAATTTTTTTAAATTTAAACCCAAATTTTAATGCCCTTAAAAATATTTGCCAAATTTCTTTTAAGAAAAGAAAATCCATTTTAATTCTATTTCTAATTCATAAAACATTTAATTTTCAAATTATTAAATTTATCAAGGTTTAATTCTTAAAATTTTTACTTATTTAATAGCAAAATTATCCAATTTAAGTTTTCAAATCATTGAATTTAAACTTATTTTCCAATTTCCATTTCAATTTTTAAAATATTTTTAATTTTTAAGGTTAAAATTTTAACATTTTTTAAAAATAAGGGTAAATAGGTTTTTGGATTGGAGATTTTATTCAAAACGTAATTTGAAATCTTATCATCTTTATTTTCAAAACCCGGTATTTGGTTTTTTAAAAATTTTCAAAAATTTTAAATTTTTTGTAAGAATTTTAAAAATTTTTTGGTTTTATCAAATATTTTGAAATTTTAGGAATTTTAAACCTTTTTAAAAAAAATTTTTATTTAAAAAGATGGGTTCTTTAGGTTTAATTTCCTTATTTGTTTCAATGGTTTTAAAAAGATTCTTTTTATGAATTAAAATTTAGAAATCTTAGGGATTTTCAAACTTTGTTAACAACCATTTGATTTTGTTTTTACCAATTTTATTTAAATCACCTTTAATTTCATTGTTCTATATTTTCCCAAAGACCTTAAAAATTTTTAAATTTCAAAGGGAAATTCAAAGACAACCTTTTAAACAATAAAAATTTTTATTTCAACACATGGGTTTTTAGTTTATTTTTGGCTCATAGATGTACCCAATTAGTTAAGATCACGTTTACCCATTCAATAAAAGCAAAATTTATAAAATTCCAAGATTTTTAACTAAGTTGCCAAATTTATAAACTTATAAATTCCTTTAAAAACTAATTAAAGCTAGCATAATTTTTTTCCTTAACCTAAACCAAAATTTAGATTTGGAATTTAACCTGTTATCCAATTTAAAATTTTAAATTTGATAAATTAAATAAAAAAAAATTAAGCCTTTAAATCCCAAAGTTTAAATCTAAAATTAACAAATTTATTTCTAAAATTAAAAGATGTTCAATTTGTTCCCGTTTCCTGAGAAATTTTAAAAGGTAAGTTTAAAACTTTTTGAATTAATATTTTAAATTCAGTATTAACTACATAAACATCCAAAAATATATGTTTTCCCAAAAAATTGGAAATAATTTTAAACTTAATGAAAAAATTCGGGCCCCCATTTTAGTTCTAAATTCAAATTGTATAAAAAGGTGGCCAAAAACCATTACATAATAATCTTTTCAAAAATAAATATACTAAAATCCAACCATGTTTTAAACAACTGAAAACCTTTGGCCACAATTTAAATGAAACCAGTGGTCAAAACCATACCTGGACAATAATCACACATTTAAATTTAAACTTATTAAATAATTTAAACAATGGATCAAATATCAAAATATCGATGACTAACCAATTTATGTCCACACATTCAAAAATTTATAAAATTTTCAAAAGGGTTTGTCAATCTTACCAAACCACCGATTGTCTAATATTTTTAAACATCATATATTAAATTATGGAACCCAAACAAATCAAAAGGACTTATAAACATTTGTTTAACATCCCAAATTAAAATCAAAATTTTTCAAAATAAATACCACTTTCCAATAGAAATCATGGAATTCCAAATTCACAAGTATAACAATACCATAGACACAATACACAAAATTACAAACATTTATTATAAATAAGATAGCCTTTCTGTACCGAATTTACCAAAAAATTTAGAATCCTAACTACCTAATTACCTTATAATCAGGAATTTTACCCTCATAATATAAAGATAATTGATAAAAGTAATAATTTTTTAAGAAAAAGGGCATTTTTGATTTAAAGCCAAAATAAAATTCGGAAAAAAAAAGTTGGCTATTTTAAAAATTTTAACATTTCTTATCCAAATGAATTTTAATTTAGGTAACCTTTAACAGGAAGAAATTTCTATTCCAACACCAAAAAGGATTTAAGAAAAGATTTCAATTGAATTAAAAATTTGTAAAATTTCATCAATAATTTTAAAAAAAAACCAAACTGGCCTTTAAACTTTGTTAAAAAAAAAATAGAATCAAATGATTTCCAAAATTCTATAAAAAAGAAGAATTACTTATTTTTCCTTACCATTTTAACAAAAAATTATATTAAGTTAATTTCCTTTGGAAAACCTTATTAAAAAAAAATTTTATCAAATGACCTTTTCAAAATTTTTGGAAAAAAACCCCCAAATCCTTCCATTTTACAATAAATTTAAAAAAATTAGCTAACCAACCCAACCAAAAACCAAAAAAAAAAATTCGTGCAACCGAGTCCCTTGCCAAGCCCATTCTTACCCTCCAAATTTATTTATTCACCAATTTTTTTAAACCTTCCAGCCTTAACCAATACCAAAGGATTAAAACTTTAATACCAACATATTTTTAACCCTAAATCATTACCCTTCTTGTGTTTCCAATTTTTTAACCTCTAAACGGCTAAAGCAAAAAAATTTATTTAACACAAACGCTTTTCCTCATTCCAAAAACCTATTTATTCAAGCCATAATTCATTTTAAAACCCATTAGTCTAAATCAACTGGCTTTTAAAATTTAAAATTTATTACTAATACCAACATCTTTTAACCTAATACCAAAGTCTATTTTTTACCATCTTACTTATAGCTTAATAACCCTATTCCTATTCCCCAAATTCTTTTAATAATTTTCATATTTTAAATTAATTTAAACTATAAGGTTGAAAATATTAAAAATTAAGGTCTTTCAGAATATACTCACACTTCCCACCATTGGTAAATTTTAAAAAGGTAATCAATTTTAAAATGAATTTATTTTTATTGTTTAAAATTTAATGTTTGGGATTTTGAATCAAATTTAATTTCCGGGATTTTATTTTTAACACATGTTTAATTTTAAAATTTAAATTTGGGTTTTTAGGAAAATTATTAAATTTATTTTGGAATATAAAATTTACAATGGTTTTAATTTTTATGGATTTGTTTTAAAATGGTTTTAAAATTTTAAATACATTGTTTGGTTTAAAAATTGGATTTTTAAATTTTTTATTAAAGGGATTTTGGGAAATTGTATTTGTAATTTTTCCTTTTTTAATTTAAAATCAAAATTTCTAAAATTTTTGATTTTAGTGATATTAAAGGATTTGATTTAATTAAAAATCCACTTATTTTTGGGTATTAAAAAACGGATTTTCTCTTACAACAATAGGATTTGATTTAAAAAAAACATTTTAACCATTTTTTTAGGTTTTTGAATTTCAAGGATTTGGAAATTCCTGGATAAAAATTTATTAGGGTTATCAAGTCCTTATGTCCCAAAATTAGTTAATGAATTAAATGTGAGATAGCTTTTAAAAAATTTTAAAATGGGATTTAAACAGAACAAATTTCCTGAATCGTAATTGCTCTTCAAAAAATCACATTTTGGATATTGCGGATCATGCCCGAGTTCAATTGGAATTAAATTTTTAAATTTATAAAATTTTTTACAATTTAATTCCCTAATCACAAATTTAATTGCTTTAAATTAACAAATCCCAAATTCATAGGAAATTAAATTTAATTTTATGTCCATAAAATTAAAATTTTAAATTGATAATTTAAATTTAAA
Organism: Gossypium rotundifolium; assembly: GCA_025506655.1. NCBI lineage: Eukaryota > Viridiplantae > Streptophyta > Magnoliopsida > Malvales > Malvaceae > Gossypium > Gossypium rotundifolium. The sequence goes on along the minus strand of CP106727.1, from coordinate 30,572,036 downwards.
CGTTTTAAAAATTACAATTTTATGATTAAATAAAAAAAAATCGCAAATATAGGTAAAATGAAAAAAATTTATTTATAAAACCTTATAATTTCAATTAAAATCTTTACCTTCATTTATTTAAAATCCATTATGAAGAAATTTTACCAAACCAAAATAAACCTTATTAAAAATTTAAAAAACCCTTAAACATAACATTCCAATATGGTTAAAGCAGGTAAAACCACCCCAATTCCCAATTTAAATCCGAAACTTGGAAAATCACCAAACCAATTACAATTATTATAAAAGGGTCACCAACGCCCAACCAACCAACCATGAAAATTAAGGGTTCAAAACCATTAAACCATCCTTAAACACCCAAACATTGCCAAACCACTGGCATCCAATCATCATACCAATTCACTGTGGTAAACCATCTGAACGATCACTTAATAGGTTTCCACCATCATGCAAAAGTACATATAATTTAACCAAATTGGGCCAAAACATATACTTGAAATAACTATAAACCATGAACCACGAATATAAAAATTACCCTCCTTCAAAAAATAATGTTTAACTAATACATTTCTAAACACCTATGTAATTAATCCCATATAACCCATAACATGATTCCCAAACTAATACAAAATTACTAAAGGGCAAAACAATTAAATTCCAACAAATTTAAACCCTTATAACCATAATAACTTAGATTAAACCAAATTAGATTAATATTAGAATTAAATTCCCTAAATTTTAACAAAGTTTATAACGTGATTCTAACAAATAACCTTAACCAAACTTCCTTTCTTAACCATAAAATTTAATTTGTTAAGGAAATTCCAAAATAAAGCCTTAAAATCAAAATTTGTCAAAATTGGTTAATAAAAATTTTGGCCAAAAGTTATTCTGGAAAATAAATAAAAGGGTTGGTTAAAGGGCATTTTTTAAATAGAAATTTGAAAACAAATTGGGAATTTAAGAAAAAAATTGGAAAAAATTTTTTGATTTCAAATCAATGAGTCCCAAGGAAAAAAGGAATTTTTGGTTTCCTTTTAAGGAAAAAGGCTTAAATTGGAAAAATTTAAAAAAATTTAAGAAAAAAAATTAATTTGAATTAAATTAATTAAAAAAGTTTAAAAAGAAACCCTTTTTAGGATAAAACTTTGAAAAAAAAACAAATTTTTCCAATTCCCTAATAACATTTAATTTACTTTCCTTTTAATTTAAAAACCATTTCAATAAATTAATTAATTAATCCCTTAAAGAAAAAAAAAAAATTTCACTAAAATAAGGTTATTAACCAAATTCCTTTTAGGGCAAAAGAAAATTTTAATGTGTCTTACATTTTCATAAAACACCTTCTTTTTACCAAACCAACCATTTTCCTTTAATGAACAAATTCCCTTACAACCTTCGAAAGTCCTTTCCAACCTTATCTGCCACGCCTCCTAAACTTTAAGTCCTCCCCTCTTTTTTAAACCCTTAAATTTTTAAATCCAAAGACAAAATTTCAAAAATAAATCTACCTTAACCTTAACCATTCTAGAAATTTCACCCCATTTGTACCCTTCTCTTTTTCCAAATTATTGTCCCAAATTATTCAACCAAAAAGGTTAATTCTTAAACCAGATCTCTATAGAACTTATAAATTTTTAACCCATAGGAACAATTTAACTTTAAAAAGGCTTTCCCTAAACATACCTAAATCCATTAACATTTTAGATTTATGCCCGTTATATACACTTGTATCTAATTTATGGCTTTAATTAGTAACATTTAAACGCCTACCCGATTTCCTTAATTTCCCGGTAAAGGATTTTTGAATTTAATTTGAAAATTTTTCAAAGTTTTGCAAGTATTTTAATAATTTCGGATTTAAAAATTTTTTTTTTGTATTTTAAACCAATTTTTAATTTTTAAAAATTTAAATTGATCATATTTTAAAACTAGGATTTTGATTTAAATTGGGTTTTTATTTAAATTTTTTAAAATTAAAGGTTTTTGAATGTATTTGAATATTGAATTGGTTTGTTTTAGAATTTTTTTTTCCAAATTTTTAATTTTAAATTTAAGTTTTTAATTTTTGTGTGAATTTGATTTAAATATAAACGATTAACTTTTTAAAAATTTAATAAGATTTAAAAGGGTTTTCACATATTTTAAATTAAAATTTTACTTTTAAAATGGAATTTAAAGGATTTCAAAAATTTTAAAAAATTATTTGGATTTTACAAAGTTGGTATTAAATTCGTATTTGTTTAAAAAATAAATTTATATTTAAAACAAATGTCCTTTTCTTTTATAAAATCATTAATTCTAAATTTTAATCTAACTGCCTTTGAGTGTTCGAAAGGGAGTGCAATCACGAGGATCTTAGATACGTTTAACGATTGCCAAACTTGGAAGAAACTCCGTTGTTTAGGTAAATTACAAATTTTAAATGCGTACCTTAACTACTAGTCCTTTCATCTTTAATCCACCGAATTTAAAATTAGATCTCCAGAATTCCGGATGGTCCATTCAGTGCAAACCTTCCATTTTAGGCCTACTATCAAAACCAAAATTTAGTGGCTACAAATTTATGGGCTTCAAAAATTCCCTTAAACCCCAATAATTTAAACCATATAAACATGTGCCCATAAGTTTGGAAAATTTAAATTTGAAAATTAAAATTTAAAGTATTCTTTTAAACATTACTTTAATAATTTTGAAAAATTGATCATTATCATTTTAAAATTAAAAAATATATTTTGTAATTTAATTTTGTTGTATATATTTAAAAATTTTGGATTTTTAAATTAATTAGTTTAAAAAAAATAATTAAAAATAAATTTTAAATTAATTTTTAAAAAACAAATTAAACCAAAAAAATAAGGACAAACCAAAACCCTTGCATATACAATAAATTAATTCCAAAAATAACCCACCTTAACATCATTTCCAAAATGAAGCAAATCCCAACCTCTTATCTCGGAAACCAAATTTAAAAAGGTGAAAAGACTACAATAACACCAAACCATCCTTTAAACAACCCAACAAACCCCAATTAACACCTATCCATTGTAAACCTTCAAAACAACAGTGTCAAACAATGACTTAGGTCAACATTTTAAAAACCCCTTTGGGAAAAACCACATAATACCACAAATACCAAATGGGTCAACCACTGGGAAAACCAGGGTCCAAAACACCTTTCAAATAATTCCCAACCAATTTTAGTCAACCTTTGTAAAACCGGAAATGCATCAAAAAACAATGGGTCAAAAATTTCACTCTATAATCCAAAAAATCAAAATACAAAATTAAGTCAGAATTAAAATAATGAATTACAAGGGACCAAAATTAAATCCAAACATCAGTATACAAAAATAATTAATAATCTAACTAATTGGATAACCTCAAACAGTTTAAAATTACCTTAGGATAATTACAACTCACCAACTAGTCCAAATATTATCCATACATTTGGAATTCTAATTCCCTTAAAATATTAACAATTACTTCTTAAACAATTTAAATTTTTAAAAATTTAAATAGCCTTTAATACAAATTGTTCAATTTTAACTAATTTATTAAAAGGCCTTGCCAAATGTACAAAGAAATCCAAATTCCAAGTTTAGACAGACAGAAAGCAATTTTATTTTTCAGTTAAAAAAAGGAAATTTTGGCCTAGGCAAACAAAAATTGGGAAATTTAATGAAAAAAAGGGTCAAATTTTATTTTTAAAAGGTTAGGCGACAATTGGGAGAAAAGAAGGAAAAGAAAGGGAAAGAGTTAAATGAAGGAATCTTGCCAGGCATTTTAAGGAGAAGAAAAATGAAGCTTGTATAAATTCAATTTTTTAAATTATAAGCCCCAAATCCACAAAAAAACATTCCCCTTTATTAAAACATAAAATCCTCCTTTAATCCTTAAGACAAAATTTATTTTAAAACCATTAACCCTTAATTTTCAAAAACAAATTAGAAAAATAAAATCATTTAGCCCTTTTGAAAAAGAAGAAAAAAATTAATCCAAATCCAATTCAGATTCACCTAAATTCATCAAAAAAATAAACTTTATAAATTTAACCCCATTGAGCCCTTTATAAACCCATATTCCCTTTTTGACTCCTTTTTAAACTCTTTAAAACCCTTTTCCGCCTCTTTTACTAACCCTTAGTCCTTTTACTCTTTTTTATCCTTCCACCCTTTTTCCCTCAAACTTAAAACTCCTCAACCCAAACCCCTTTTAAAGAAATCTCCCACCCAAAGCCCTCGGAACCAAAATTTCCCCTAATAAACCCATTCCCTTTTTTTTTTAATTTCCCCAAACTTATTTAAGAAAATTTCCACCAAAATTTTATTTCCCAATTTTAATACCTAATTTATTTCCAATTTTTAAAACACCTTAAAAATTTTTATTATTTTAATTTTTTTTAATTAATTTTAATCAAATTATCCATTTTTAAAATTATTTTTTTTTCCTTAACCCAAAATTTTTTAATTTTTTTATTTCAATTTATTATTATTTTTTATTTTTTTTTTTTTTTTTTAATTTTATTTTTTTTATTAATTTTATCTTTTATTATTATTTTTATTTTTATTATTATTAAATTTTTTATTAAAAAATTTTATTCTTTACCTTCTTTTATATTCCTTACTATATCTTTTTTTATTTTATTTTTAATTTTAAATTTTTAAGTTTTTATTTCATTCCTTTTTATTATTTTTTTATTAAATTTATTTTATTTTAATTATTTTAAATTAAATGTTTATATTTTTGACATTCCTAAAATGTTTTTAAATTAATTTTTTAAATATTTTGAAATAATTATAATATAAAATTTTTATTTTAAAATTAAAAAATTTTAAATTTTAGAATATTATAAAAATTAATTTTTTAAAATCTAACTTTAATTAACTAATTAATAAATAAATCTATAAATTTTTTCTACAAATCTTTTCCAAATTTCCAAAACAAATACTAAATTCTTAATGAAAACAATTTATTTTTAAGGCTTTAACAAACATATTCCCAAAATGCTAACATTTAATAAGTAAAATAAGTAACACATTAATAATAAAAATATACATATATCATAATTCCCAAAATTTAAGATCAGATAATATGAAAATTAAATCCAACAAACTATAATGGCCAATCCCCATTTAACCCTACATTCACAAGCACACTGATAGGTCACCCAACGCCTCAAATTCAAAATAAGCAACATCAATATATTCTGTCATAATTCAATTGAATCAATAATCAATAACAATCATAATTCCAAGTCACCCACTTAGTATAAGCACCCCATAGGAACCAATCCCATTCACTTCTACTTCCATAATTCAATCGTCAAAACCATGATGACCATAGGTCACAATATATCAAATGTGGTCAAAACCACTGGTGGTACCAAACCACTGGGACTTAGTCGCAAATAATCAATCGTTGTGGTCAAAACCACTGATGACCATAGGTCACATATAATCTGATGGGGCCAACCCATCTTGTGGTCAAAACCACTGATGACCATAGGTCAGAAATAATCTGATGGGGCCAACCCATCTTGTGGTCAAAACCACTGGCGATAGTCCAAAAATCATCCCCCTCCACTCATCAATCCCACCATCACATGCTTATACATTAATTATCATATATCATGTCATAGTATTAAACATCATGTGATGGCATGCAAACATATATCAAAAATTACAAGATAGGGGACTTATCCGAAATCCATGATTATGCCACAAGCTAATCACAACCAAAAGATTAAAACAAACAATAAAGTCATGAAATTAATAAAGTGTGTATTGAGATCTTACACACTGCTTCTCTAGGAACTCCTAGATCCTGAAAAGCCGATCTATAACGTTAGATCTCTTAACCTATAATTAGCCATTAACATAATTAGGGACATTAGGCCTATTCGACCAAACCAAGTAGTATCAAAGGGACTTACCTTAAACGGATTTGATTTCCTAACAAATCCCGAAGCCTTAATTAGTCCTAAATTCATGATACATGTTAGTCTTGGCATTTAACATAAACTTTTTAATTGAAAGGCCCTTGGCCAAAAGTGCTTACCAACTTACCTTGGAAAATAAATCCCGAAAGCTTCCCTACAATTGCTTTAGACATAATGTTATAACCATAGATCTTGATCCAACAAAACAGAATATTCGACTAGGTCCACTTACCTCTTTTAACCGATTGAAGAAAAAGAGCACCCTTTGCTTTGATGTTCGGCCAAAGCTACACCAAATAAGGGGAGTAGATTCGACTAAGGAAAACAAAAGAGATGCTGGAATTTTGAATAATTTTGGGCAGTTTGTCTAAGGGAATTTTGGCAGCAAGGTGGTAGGGGTTCTACTAATGGAGGAAGAAAAAGATGAAGGAAAAGAAGCAGGGGTTCAAGGAGGTTTTCGGCTTGTAAAAGAAGAAGAAAAGAAGCTGGAAAATTGAGTAATTGCCAAGGGAATTTCAAGAAGATGTGAAGAAGAGGAAGAAGAAAAAGTTGCTGGAATTTTGGGCACTTCTTGCTGTACAAAAATCAATTTTGAACAGCCCCCCAAGGAGTCCCAATGCTGGCCAACTCCTCCCTTTTAGGCGATAAATTCCAGCTTTTATTTATCACAAAGCAAAGCAAAATTTATCCTACATTTAATCCTTTAATCACCTCAACAATTTAATTGCAATTAAACTACTAATAATCCCCCCTTCCAGCCGAATTTAGCAAAAAAATAAGCCTTATCACTATCAAAATTAGAGTCTAAATTGAACCAAACTCTCCTTTATACGCCAAACAACAAAGAAGAAGAAAAAATAAAATCAAAGTCACGGGGCACGGGGTTCGAACCAACATCCGTCAGAGGGAAGCAAAGCAATCCTTATCGCCCAGGCCATCACTTCCCATTTGACTTTCATGTCAAATAACACCATCATTCATTTATAAAGCCTTATACCTGAGCCCTTTTCCCTTTTAGCGCCAAAGCCCAAAAATAAAATCCCCTTTTGTGCTCGTCGTGACTCGAACCCGAGTACCTTTTGCCAAAGCCTCTTTTATGTGGCACCTCAAGCCACTCCGCCCACCTGCCTTTCATGTCCGATCCTTACCCGAATTTTTATTTAAAGCCTTCCTAGCCCTAACGCCCAAAAGCCCACAAGGAACAAAAAAAACATTTCTCCCTTACTACAGCTGAGATTCAACATCCTCCCTAGCAAACCTCTTAGGCGCACCAAGCCACTTGTACCAAGCCCATTCTTGTGTCATGTTCCTCCTAAATTTTATTTAAGCCCTAACTTCCCTTGGCTCTTTTCTTTAAAGCACCTTAAAAAGAGATTTTTAATTCCAAATCTGACCTAAATCGGGGTTATTTCTAGACCCTAAATCATGCCAAAAAAAACATATTTATTTATTTCTTGAAGCCCACATGGAATTTATTTAAATTTTTAACAACCCCTAATTTAGGGTGTTACAATTCTACCCCCCTTAAAAATAATTTCGTCCTCGAAATTACTTACTAACGAATAGTCGTACATCTTAACTCACCGTACTACGCTTATGCTGCGCACTCTGATCTTAATAAAACTATCTTACTTCCTAGGCACAATCTCTACCACGCCCTCGACGCATCGCGTCCTCTAGAACTCATATCTAACGATGCGCTTTAATCTGCTTAAGAATTTTATGCATTAGTATTTCACTTGATTATCCGCGAAGGAATTTTATGGCAAGAGTTTAGGAGTGGTTCTTTCGTAATCATACATGCACACAGTTTCCCACTACCCGGGGGTATTTCCGTAATTTGTCCTATAGGGGTATTTTCGTAATTTTTCAAAAATACAGGTTCTCGGATGATTTTGTCAAAAATTTGTTTAAAACTCTTAATTTCCTGGGTATTTTGAAAAAATTTTAAAATTCGGGGGTCTTTCGGTGATTTTGAAACTCAGGGGCATTTTGGTAATTTTCCACAAATCAGGGTAAGTTTGTAAAATTTGATAAATCATGGATGTTTCAAAAAGTTGTAAAACTTTGGGAGTTCTTTTTAGAATTGTATTTTTCCAAAATAATGATGTTGCAATTTTTGGTAATTTTGGTCATTTTGGTAATTTTGTTGGTTAGGGCAATTTTTGTAATTTTCTAAAATCACGATGTTTTCGATATTTTGTAAAGTAAGGTTTTTGGGCATTTTTCATGTGATGAAACTTTTGATTAAAACCGTGGGTATTTTGGGAATATCATAGATCAAGGCGTTTTGTAATTTTACCCCCTAGGGGTATTTTTGGTAGTTTCACAAAATCAGGGCATTTTCACAAAATGATTTCCAAAAATTAGGTTCTAGGTGATTCTACAAAAGAGGGATATTTTGAAAATTCCTATTTGAAAAATTTTCACACGAAGGGTATTTTGGTAATTTACAAACCAACAGTATTTTGGTCATTTTTTTCTCTCTTTTTTTAAAAAAACTAAAATTTTATTTATTTCCAAAATCAAAACGGCTAGTCCCTTTCGGGTTTTAGTTATCGAGTTTAGCCTGTGAGTGTGTCGTCTCAGCTAGGATGAACCGTTACTACGCACCAGGTAAGATTCGAGTGAGTAGGAGGTGAGTCACGAGGACTGCTTAAATACCAGGCTCCCACTGAATCCAATCCTAGACATGTGTATAACGATTGCCACATCCTTTGCTTAGTGACAACTCACATGGTTTGTTTAGGGAATTTATTAAATCTTATGCAATATCTGTTGGAGTATGCTAGCCCTAGGATTCAACAGTTTCTATTCTAGTAGTCTACGTTCCCATTTTACCCTTCTACCCCTCATCAAAAGAATTCACAAAAATTGATAGAAGTACTTACCTGGGCGGATAGGTGCCAGAGACTCGGTGCCATGCTGTTTAAGCCAAAACAATTTCTCAAACATTATAATAAGGCCTACTATCCAAAAACCAAACATTTTGGGCCTTGGGCGCCTCACAGCCGAGTTTTGAATTGGGCTCTGATACCAAAATGTAACACCCCAAACCCGGCCCATGAGTCCTGACCGGATCTGTATGTCACTGAGTAAAAGATTTTGGGCCAATTTGAAAGTTGGGTGAAAATTTGATAAAATTTGGCTAAGGTATTTAAAACGGGGTTTGAAAACTTAGTTGGGCCTTTTTATAATACAGTTGGGCTTTATAATCCCTTTTGAAAACATTGATCATGTATCATTTTAAAATCATCAAAGTGATAGTTGACTTAGTTTATTTTTGGTTACCCGATGGTAACGCCTTTGAGAACTCGTAGAAGTTATTAAGTTTGAAAAAATTTCTTTAACCTGTTCATTTAATATTTATAAAATTCCATTTGTATGAGTAAAATAAAGCCATAAAATAAAACATCCAACAAAAATAATAGCGGCCTTATTATAATCCCAAAATAAAACTTAGAAAATAAATAACTAAAACTGAATTAAACGAGTTCCAAATATGAAAAACAAGCATGGCCGCCTCGAGTCCCCTCCGGCTCCATCTCCGAGATCTACTCATCTGCAAAATGTTAAGGTAAAAGGGGTGAGTCACCAAGACTCAGTGTGTAATCCCCCACCCGGTAAAGCAACTCATACACAAGTCATTAACAAACATGCACATGCAACCCATCCTAACCATCCATACTCCTTGACTTCCCCGTGTGGTCAAAACCACTGGTGGTCAAAACCACTGATGACTTAGAGTCACAATTTTAATGATGGGGCCAACCCATCGTGTGGTCAAAACCATTGATGACCATAGGTCACAATATATCAAATGTGGTCAAAACCACTGGTGGTACCAAACCACTGGGACTTAGTCGCAAATAATCAATCGTTGTGGTCAAAACCACTGATGACCATAGGTCACATATAATCTGATGGGGCCAACCCATCTTGTGGTCAAAACCACTGATGACCATAGGTCAGAAATAATCTGATGGGGCCAACCCATCTTGTGGTCAAAACCACTGGCGATAGTCCAAAAATCATCCCCCTCCACTCATCAATCCCACCATCACATGCTTATACATTAATTATCATATATCATGTCATAGTATTAAACATCATGTGATGGCATGCAAACATATATCAAAAATTACAAGATAGGGGACTTATCCGAAATCCATGATTATGCCACAAGCTAATCACAACCAAAAGATTAAAACAAACAATAAAGTCATGAAATTAATAAAGTGTGTATTGAGATCTTACACACCTGTTTCTACCGGAACTCTTAGATCCCGAAAAGCCGATCTATAACGTTAGATCTCTTAACCTATAATTAGCCATTAACATAATTAGGGACATTAGGCCTATTCGCCAAACCAAGTAGTATCAAAGGGACTTACCTTAAACGGATTTGATTTCCTAACAAATCCCGAAGCCTTAATTAGTCCTAAATTCATGATACATGTTAGTCTTGGCATTTAACATAAACTTTTTAATTGAAAGGCCCTTGGCCGAAAGTGCTTACCAACTTACCTTGGAAAATAAATCCCGAAAGCTTCCCTACAATTGGTTTAGACATAATGTTATAACCATAGATCTTGATCCAACAAAATGAGCAATGACTAGGTCCACTTACCTCTTTTAACCGATTGAAGAAAAAGAGCACCCTTTGCTTTGATGTTACTACCAAAGCTACACCAAATAAGGGAGTAGATTCTGCTAAGGAAAACAAAAGAGATGCTGGAATTTTGAATAATTTTGGGCGGTTTGTCTAAGGGAATTTTAAGACAAGGTGGTAGGGTTCTACTAATGGAGGAAGAAAAGATGAAGGAAAAGAAGCAGGGGTTCAAGGAGGTTTTCGGCTTGTAAAAGAAGAAGAAAAGAAGCTGGAAAATTGAGTAATTGCCAAGGGGAATTTCGGTAGTAGCAGTGAAGAGAAAGAAGAAAAAGTTGCTGGAATTTTGGGCACTTCTTCTTTGTACAAAATCAATTTTGAACAAATACCCCAAGGAGTCCCAATGCTGGCCAATTCCTCCTTTTAGGTGATAAATTCCAACTTTTATTTATCACAAAGCAAAGCAAAATTTATCCTACATTTAATCCTTTAATCACCTCAACAATTTAATTGCAATTAAACTACTAATAATCCCCCTTCCAAATTGAATTTAGCAAAAAATAAGCCTTATCACTATCAAAATTAGAGTCTAAAATTGAACCAAACTCTCCTTTATACGCCAAGAACAAAGAAGAAGAAAAAAATAAAATCAAAGTGCAGGCACTGGTTCGAACCAGTCGTCTGCTTGTAGGAAACAAAGAAGCCTTATCGCCCAGGCCATCACTTCCCATTTGACTTTCATGTCAAATAACACCATCATTCATTTATAAAGCCTTATACCGAGCCTTTTTCCTTTTAGCGTAAAGCCCAAAAAATAAAATCCCTTTAAGCTCGTCGTGACTCGAACCCGAGTACCTTTTGCCAAAGCCTCTTTTATGTGGCACCTCAAGCCACTCCGCCCACCGCCTTTCATGTCCGATCCTTACCCAATTTTTATTTAAAGCCTTCCTAGCCCTAACGCCAAAAAGCCCACAAGGAACAAAAAAAACATTTCTCCTTACTACAAATTGAGATTCAACATCCTCCCTAGCAAACCTCTTAGGCGCACCAAGCCACTTGTACCAAGCCCATTCTTGTGTCATGTTCCTCCTAAATTTTATTTAAGCCCTAACTTCACTTGGCTCCTTTCTTTAAAGCACCTTAAAAGAGATTTTAATTCCAAATCGACCTAAATCGGGTTATTTCTAGACCCTAAATCATGCCAAAAAACATATTTATTTATTTCTTGAAGCCCACATGGAATTTATTTAAATTTTAACAACCCCTAATTTAGGGTGTTACAATTCTACCCCTTAAAAATAATTTCGTCCTCGAAATTACTTACTAACGAATAGTCGTACATCTTAACTCACCAGACTACGCTTATGTCATGACTCGATCTTAATAAAACTATCTTACTTCCTAGGCACAATCTCTACCACGCCCTCGACGCAATGGCGTCCTCTAGAACTCATATCTAACGATGCGCTTTAATCGCTTAAGAATTTTATGCATTAGTATTTCACTTGATTATCCGCCAAGGAATTTTATGGCAAGAGTTTAGGAGTGGTTCTTTCGTAATCATACATGCACACAGCTTCCCACTACCCGGGGTATTTCCGTAATTTGTCCTATGTGGGTATTTTCGTAATTTTTAAAAATACAGGTTCTCGATGATTTTGTCAAAATTAGTTTAAAACTCTTAATTTTGGGTATTTTGAAAAAATTTTAAAATTCGGGGGTCTTTCGGTGATTTTGAAACTCGGGGCATTTTGGTAATTTTCCACAAATCGGTAAGTTTGTAAAATTTGATAAATCATGGATGTTTCAAAAGTTGTAAAACTTTGGGAGTTCTTTTAGAATTGTATTTTCCAAAATAATGATGTTGCAATTTTTGGTAATTTTGGTCATTTTGGTAATTTTGTTGGTTAGGGCAATTTTGTAATTTTCTAAAATCACGATGTTTTCGATATTTTGTAAAGTAAGGTTTTGGGCATTTTTCATGTGATGAAACTTTTGATTAAAACTGGGTATTTTGGGAATATCATAGATCAATGCGTTTTCATAATTTTACCCACAGGGGTATTTTTGGTAGTTTCACAAAATCGGGCATTTTCACAAAATGATTTCCAAAAATTAGGTTCTAGGTGATTCTACAAAGAGGATATTTTGAAAATTCCTATTTGAAAAATTTTCACACGAAGGTATTTTGGTAATTTACAAACCAGGGTATTTTGGTCATTTTTTTCTCTTTTTTAAAAAAACTAAAATTTTATTTATTTCCAAAATCAAAACCATTAGTCCCTTTCGAGTTTTAGTTATCGAGTTTAGCTTTGTGAGTGTGTCGTCTCAACTAGGATGAACAGCTACTACGCACTGTAAGATTCGAGTGAGTAGGAGGTGAGTCACGAGGACTGCTTAAATACCAGGCTCCCACTGAATCCAATCCTAGACATGCGTATAACGATTGCCACATCCTTTGCTTAGTGACAACTCACCGGGTTTGTTTAGGGAATTTATTAAATCTTATGCAATATCTGTTGGAGTATGCTAGCCCTAGGATTCAACAGTTTCTATTCTAGTAGTCTACGTTCCCATTTTACCCTTCTACCCCTCATCAAAAGAATTCACAAAAATTGATAGAAGTACTTACAGGCGGATAGGTGCGGAGACTTCGGTGCCATCTTTGTTTAAGCCAAAATAATTTCTCAAACATTATAATAAGGCCTACTATCCAAAAACCAAACATTTTGGGCCTTGGGCGCCTCACAGCCGAGTTTTGAATTGGGCTCTGATACCAAAATGTAACACCCCAAACCCGGCCCATGAGTCCTGACCGGATCTGGTATGTCACTGAGTAAAAGATTTCGGGCCAATTTGAAAGTTGGGTGAAAATTTGATAAAATTTGGCTAAGGTATTTAAAACGGGGTTTGAAAACTTAGTTGGGCCTTTTTATAATACAGTTGGGCTTTATAATCCCTTTTGAAAACATTGATCATGTATCATTTTAAAATCATCAAAGTGATAGTTGACTTAGTTTATTTTTTGGTTACCCGATGGTAACGTCTTTGAGAACTCGTAGAAGTTATTAAGTTTGAAAAAAATTTCTTTTAACCGGTTCATTTAATATTTATAAAATTCCATTTGTATGAGTAAAATAAAGCCATAAAATAAAACATCCAACAAAAATAATAGCGCCTTATTATAATCCCAAAATAAAACTTAGAAAATAAATAACTAAAATGAATTAAACGAGTTCCAAATATGAAAACAAGCATGGCGCCTCGAGTCCCTCCTGGCTCCATCTCCGAGATCTACTCATCGCAAAATGTTAAGGTAAAAGGGTGAGTCACCAAGACTCGGTGTGTAATCCCCACCCAAAGCAACTCATACACAAGTCATTAACAAACATGCACATGCAACCCATCCTAACCATCCATACTCCTTGACTTCCCGTGTGGTCAAAACCACTGTGGTCAAAACCATCGATGACTTAGAGTCACAATTTTAATGATGGGGCCAACCCATCGTGTGGTCAAAACCACCGATGACCATAGGTCACAATATATCAAATGTGGTCAAAACCATCGGTGGTACCAAACCACCGGGACTTAGTCGCAAATAATCAATCGTTGTGGTCAAAACCACCGATGACCATAGGTCACATATAATCGATGGGGCCAACCCATCTTGTGGTCAAAACCACGATGACCATAGGTCGTAAATAATCGATGGGGCCAACCCATCTTGTGGTCAAAACCATCGCGATAGTCCAAAAATCATCCCCCTCCACTCATCAATCCCACCATCACATGCTTATACATTAATTATCATATATCATGTCATAGTATTAAACATCATGTGATGGCATGCAAACATATATCAAAAATTACAAGATAGGGGACTTATCCGAAATCCATGATTATGCCACAAGCTAATCACAACCAAAAGATTAAAACAAACAATAAAGTCATGAAATTAATAAAGTGTGTATTGAGATCTTACACACCTGTTTCTACCGGAACTCCTAGATCCCGAAAAGCCGATCTATAACGTTAGATCTCTTAACCTATAATTAGCCATTAACATAATTAGGGACATTAGGCCTATTCGGCCAAACCAAGTAGTATCAAAGGGACTTACCTTAAACGGATTTGATTTCCTAACAAATCCCGAAGCCTTAATTAGTCCTAAATTCATGATACATGTTAGTCTTGGCATTTAACATAAACTTTTTAATTGAAAGGCCCTTGGCCGAAAGTGCTTACCAACTTACCTTGGAAAATAAATCCCGAAAGCTTCCCTACAATTGGTTTAGACATAATGTTATAACCATAGATCTTGATCCAACAAAACAGAACATTCGACTAGGTCCACTTACCTCTTTTAACCGATTGAAGAAAAAGAGCACCCTTTGCTTTGATGTTCGGCCAAAGCTACACCAAATAAGGGGGAGTAGATTCGGCTAAGGAAAACAAAAGAGATGCTGGAATTTTGAATAATTTTGGGCAGTTTGTCTAAGGGAATTTTGGCAGCAAGGTGGTAGGGGTTCGACTAATGGAGGAAGAAAAAGATGAAGGAAAAGAAGTAGGGGTTCAAAGAGGTTTTCGGCTTGTAAAAGAAGAAGAAAAGAAGCTGGAAAATTGAGCAATTGCCTAGGGGAATTTCGGTGAAGAAGAAGAAAGAGGAAGAAGAAAAAGTTGCTGGAATTTTGGGCACTTCTTGCTGTACAAAAATCAATTTTGAACAGCCCCCCAAGGAGTCCCAATGCTGGCCAATTCCTCCCTTTTAGGTGATAAATTCCAGCTTTTATTTATCACAAAGCAAAGCAAAATTTATCCTACATTTAATCCCTTAATCACCTCAACAATTTAATTGCAATTAAACTACTAATAATCCCCCCTTCCAGCCGAATTTAGCAAAAAAATAAGCCTTATCACTATCAAAATTAGAGTCTAAAATTGAACCAAACTCTCCTTTATACGCCAGCAACAAAGAAGAAGAAAAAAAATAAAAATCAAAGTGCAGGGGCACAGGGTTGAACCCGTCATCTGCTTTGTAAGAAAAGAAGCACCCCTTAAGCGCCCCAGGCCATCACTTCCCATTTGACTTTCATGTCAAATAACACCATCATTCATTTATAAAGCCTTATACCTGAGCCCTTTTCCCTTTTAGCGCCAAAGCCCAAAAATAAAATCCCCTTTTGCGCTCGTCGTGACTCGAACCCGAGTACCTTTTGCCAAAGTCTCTTTTAAGTGGCACCTCAAGCCACTCCGCCCACCTACCTTTCATGTCCGATCCTTACCCGAATTTTTATTTAAAGCCTTCCTAGGCCTAACGCCCAAAAGCCAACAAGGAACAAAAAAAAACATTTCTCCCTTACTACAGCTGAGATTCGAACATCCTCCCTAGCAAACCTCTTAGGCGCACCAAGCCACTTGTACCAAGCCCATTCTTGTGTCATGTTCCTCCTAAATTTTATTTAAGCCCTAACTTCACTTGGCTCCTTTCTTTAAAGCACCTTAAAAGAGATTTTAATTCCAAATCGACCTAAATCGGGTTATTTCTAGACCCTAAATCATGCCAAAAAACATATTTATTTATTTCTTGAAGCCCACATGGAATTTATTTAAATTTTTAACAACCCCTAATTTAGGGTGTTACAATTCTACCCCCCTTAAAAATAATTTCGTCCTCGAAATTACTTACTAACGAATAGTCGTACATCTTAACTCACCGTACTACGCTTATGCTGCGCACTCTGATCTTAATAAAACTATCTTACTTCCTAGGCACAATCTCTACCACGTCCTTGACGACCGCGTCCTCTAGAACTCATATCTAACGATGCGCTTTAATCTGCTTAAGAATTTTATGCATTAGTATTTCACTTGATTATCCGCGAAGGAATTTTATGGCAAGAGTTTAGGAGTGGTTCTTTCGTAATCATACATGCACACAGTTTCCCACTACCCGGGGGTATTTCCGTAATTTGTCCTACAGGGGTATTTTCGTAATTTTTCAAAAATACAGGTTCTCAGATGATTTTGTCAAAAATTAGTTTAAAACTCTTAATTTCCGGGTATTTTGAAAAAATTTTAAAATTCGGGGGTCTTTCGGTGATTTTGAAACTCAGGGGCATTTTGGTAATTTTCCACAAATCAGGGTAAGTTTGTAAAATTTGATAAATCATGGATGTTTCAAAAAGTTGTAAAACTTTGGGAGTTCTTTTTAGAATTGTATTTTTCCAAAATAATGATGTTGCAATTTTTGGTAATTTTGGTCATTTTGGTAATTTTGTTGGTTAGGGCAATTTTTGTAATTTTCTAAAATCACGATGTTTTCGATATTTTGTAAAGTAAGGTTTTTGGGCATTTTTCATGTGATGAAACTTTTGATTAAAACCGTGGGTATTTTGGGAATATCATAGATCAAGGCATTTTCGTAATTTTACCCCCTAGGGGTATTTTTGGTAGTTTCACAAAATCAGGGCATTTTCACAAAATGATTTCCAAAAATTAGGTTCTAGGTGATTCTACAAAAGAGGGATATTTTGAAAATTCCTATTTGAAAAATTTTCACACGAAGGGTATTTTGGTAATTTACAAACCAGGGGTATTTTGGTCATTTTTTCTCTCTTTTTTTTTAAAAAAAACTAAAATTTTATTTATTTCCAAAATCAAAACGGCTAGTCCCTTTCGAGTTTTAGTTATCGAGTTTAGCCTGTGAGTGTGTCGTCTCAGCTAGGATGAACCAGATTACTACGCACTGTAAGATTCGAGTGAGTAGGAGGTGAGTCACGAGGATCGCTTAAATACCGGGCTCCCATGAATCCAATCCTAGACATGCGATAACGATTGCCACATCCTTTGCTTAGTGACAACTCACATGGTTTGTTTAGGAATTTATTAAATCTTATGCAATATCATTTGGAGTATGCTAGCCCTTGGATTCAACAGCTTTCTATTCTAGTAGTCTACGTTCCCATTTTACCCTTCTACCCTCATCAAAAGAATTCACAAAATTGATAGAAGTACTTACAGGCGGATAGGTGCGGAGACTTGGTGCCATCTTTGTTTAAGCCAAAACAATTTCTCAAACATTATAATAAGGCCTACTATCCAAAAACCAAACATTTTAGGCCTTGGGCGCCTCACAGCCGAGTTTTGAATTGGGCTCTGATACCAAAATGTAACACCCCAAACCCGGCCCATGAGTCCTGACCGGATCTGGTATGTCACTGAGTAAAAGATTTTGGGCCAATTTGAAAGTTGGGTGAAAATTCGATAAAATTTGGCTAAGGTATTTAAAACGGGGTTTGAAAACTTAGTTGGGCCTTTTTATAATACAGTTGGGCTTTATAATCCCTTTTGAAAACATTGATCATGTATCATTTTAAAATCATCAAAGTGATAGTTGACTTAGTTTATTTTTTGGTTGCAGATGGTAACGTCTTTGAGAACTCGTAGAAGTTATTAAGTTTGAAAAAAATTTCTTTTAACCGGTTCATTTAATATTTATAAAATTCCATTTGTATGAGTAAAATAAAGCCATAAAATAAAACATCCAACAAAAATAATAGCGGCATTATTACAATCCCAGAATTAAACTTAGAAAATAAATAACTAAAACTGAATTAAACGAGTTCCAAATATGAAAAACAAGCATGGCCGCCTCGAGTCCCCTCTGGCTCCATCTCCGCGATCTACTCATCTGCAAAATGTTAAGGGAAAAGGGGTGAGTCACCAAGACTCAGTGTGTAATCCCCCACCCGGTAAAGCAACTCATACACAAGTCATTAACAAACATGCACATGCAACCCATCCTAACCATCCATACTCCTTGACTACCCCGTTTGGTCAAAACCACTGGTGGTCAAAACCACTGATGACTTAGAGTCACAATTTTAATGATGGGGCCAACCCATCGTGTGGTCAAAACCACTGATGACCATAGGTCACAATATATCAAATGTGGTCAAAACCACTGGTGGTACCAAACCACTGGGGCTTAGTCGCAAATAATCAATCGTTGTGGTCAAAACCACTGATGACCATAGGTCACATGTAATCTGATGGGGCCAACCCATCTTGTGGTCAAAACCACTGATGACCATAGGTCACAAATAATCTGATGGGGCCAACCCATCTTGTGGTCAAAACCACTGGCGACATTCCAAAAATCATCCCCCTCCTCTCATCAATCCCACCATCACATGCTTATACATTATTTATCATATATCATGTCATAGTATTAAACATCATGTGATGGCATGCAAACATATATCAAAAATTACAAGATAGGGGACTCACCCGAAATCCATGATTATGCCACAAGATAATCACAACCAAAAGACTAAAACAAACAATAAAGTCATGAAATTAATAATGTGTGTATTGAGATCTTACACACCTGTTTCTACCGGAACTCCTAGATCCCGAAAAGCCGATCTATAACGTTAGATCTCTTAACCTGTAATTAGCCATTAACATAATTAGGGACATTAGGCCTATTCTGCCAAACCAAGTAGTATCAAAGGGACTTACCTTAAACGGATTTGATTTCTAACAAATCCGAAGCCTTAATTAGTCCTAAATTCATGATACATGTTAGTCTTGGCATTTAACATAAACTTTTTAATTGAAAGGCCCTTGGCGAAAGTGCTTACCAACTTACCTTGGAAAATAAATCCAAAGCTTCCCTACAATTGGTTTAGACATAATGTTATAACCATAGATCTTGATCCAACAAAAGCGAGCAAATGACTAGGTCCACTTACCTCTTTTAACCGATTGAAGAAAAAGAGCACCCTTTGCTTTGATGTTCTACCAAAGCTACACCAAATAGGGGAGTAGATTCTACTGAGGAAAACAAAAGAGATGCTGGAATTTTGAATAATTTTGGGCGCTTTGTCTAAGGGAATTTTAGCGAGCAAGGTGGTAGGGGTTCGACTAATGGAGGAAGAAAAAGATGAAGGAAAAGAAGTAGGGGTTCAAGGAGGTTTTCGGCTTGTAAAAGAAGAAGAAAAGAAGCTGGAAAATTGAGCAATTGCCTAGGGAATTTCAAAAGAAGAAGAAGAGGAAGAAGAAAAAGTTGTTTGGAATTTTGGGCACTTCTTGCTATACAAAATCAATTTTGAACAGCCCCCAAGGAGTCCCAATGCTGACCAATTCCTCCTTTTAGGTGATAAATTCCACTTTTATTTATCACAAAGCAAAGCAAAATTTATCCTACATTTAATCCCTTAATCACCTCAACAATTTAATTGCAATTAAACTACTAATAATCCCCCCTTCCAGCCGAATTTAGCAAAAAAATAAGCCTTATCACTATCAAAATTAGAGTCCAAAATTGAACCAAACTCTCATTTATACGCCAAAGAACAAAGAAGAAGAAAAAAATAAAATCAAAGTGCGGGGCACGGAGTTCGAACCAACATCTCTTGTAGGAAGCAGCCAGAAGAAATTTAGCGCCCAGGGCCATCACTTCCCATTTGACTTTCATGTCAAATAACACCATCATTCATTTATAAAGCCTTATACCTGAGCCCTTTTCCCTTTTAGCGCCAAAGCCCAAAAATAAAATCCCCTTTTGCGCTCGTCGTGACTCGAACCCGAGTCCCTTTTGCCAAAGCCTCTTTTAAGTGGTGCCTCAAGCCACTCCACCCACCTGCCTTTCATGTCCAATCCTTACCCGAATTTTTATTTAAAGCCTTCCTAGCCCTAACGCCCAAAAGCCCACAAGGAACAAAAAAAACATTTCTCCCTTACTACAACCGAGATTCGAACCTCCTCCCTAGCAAACCTCTTAGGCGCACCAAGCCACTTGTACCAAGCCCATTCTTGTGTCATGTTCCTCCTAAATTTTATTTAAGCCCTAACTTCACTTGGCTCCTTTCTTTAAAGTACCTTAAAAAGAGATTTTTAATTCCAAATCCGACCTAAATCGGGGTTATTTCTAGACCCTAAATCATGCCAAAAAAAACATATTTATTTATTTCTTGAAGCCCACATGGAATTTATTTAAATTTTTAACAACCCCTAATTTAGGGTGTTACTTAATTGTACTTTTAGCCCTTCCGCTTTTTTATTAATTTATAATCAAGTTTCTTTTATTTTTTAATTTAGCCCTATATTTTATTTCGGTTTCAACTTAATCCCAAACGAAGTGCAGTGTTTTAGAGGGAGGGGATATTTTTCCCTTTAGTCCCTCCTTGTTATTCGCGCGTTCTAATAGGTCCCTTCCTTTTATTTATTTTTAGATTTGCCCCCAAACTTTTATTTTAAGTTCAATTTCATCCTTTTTTTTATTTCTTTTGTGATTTTTGTTATTTCATTTTAAATTTTGTTTTTTTTAATTCTTATTATTATAAATATTATTATTGCTTTTACTATTATTTTAACATTACCACTACTATTTTCTTTATAATTAACTTTATTATTATTATTTTACTCATTTTTATTATTATTATTTTATTATTTTTATTATCACTTTCCTTTTTATTATTTTTATTAATATTGATATCGTTACTATTATTATTATTATTATTATTATTGAAACACCCCAAACCCGGCCCACGAGCTTTGACCGGATCTGGTATGTTCCCGGTGTAAACCGTTTCAAATTCTTTTCTTACTTAGGAAAAACTTGTGTGATTTGGAAGAAAGATCGTTTTGGGTTGGGCTTGAAATGAAAACAAGTTTATTTCATTATTAAGAATCATTTACTTTAAGTGACAAAACGTTTGGGTTTTGTTTTAAAAATAGATTTACTTAATCTTTTAATAAGTAAAAGTTTGTAAGCTTAATAAATAAATACAGAATAAAATAATTCTACTACAGCCTTATTACATCAAATAATTTCCCAAAATTAAAACCAAAATAAACTTTAAATTACTTAGAATAAAATAAAAGTCCAAGTCATAAATTTCTTCTTTGTGCATGGCCATCCCTAAGCTTCCATTAACCCGGTCCATCACTAATCGTCACCAAACATGTTCCCTAGCAGGGTGAGTCAAACAGACTCAATGTGTACACAAACACTAAGTCTTAACAAATTCGGGCATAACAAATCATATTCATATGTATCATAATTTCACATTTAATGATTCAAGATAATGATGCAATCCGAACCCAAACCTATATGCCATCCGCTACACTCCACCGTACCATCCGCACACCGTGGGGACTACTAAGTCAACCCTCCATCCGCTACACACCATCGAAGGCGTCATTTGCAATCGACGTGCTCATCGCCCATATAAAATTAGTGGCATAGCCACTCGGATAATTGTGTCATGAGACACCACATTCGAGATAATGTAACCTAAGTTACCACATTCGTATAATGTGACCAAGTCACCACATTTAGATAATGTGACCAAGTCACCACATTCGGATAGTGAGACCAAGTCATCACATTCACTTCCCTTTCTCAAATAACCCGAATGCCCCATATTATTCATATCATGCATATCATACTTAAATTCACATTCATGTCACTTTTCACATGTTAAGTATAACATATTTCGTAATCCTAGTAGGAGTAGGAAAACGTGCACAGTACTTTGTACCATAACATGGTACTTTAGCCACATTCTTACACTTTCATATTAACACATATATCAAGTTTAAGCCATAAATCTATTAAGATTAGTGTAGGGTACACACGGTACCTTAGCCATGCTTTTCACATTCTTAATAACACATTTAATTTAAAACATAGCCATGAGCGTTATTAAAACTTAGGGTAGGGTACACACTGATTCGCTTAACGATTTCACTTAAAATCCAAATCAGATCTACTACCTTAGATTTTTAATGCCTACATTAAGCCAACATGGTAATATTTAGCAAAGGCCTATTCGCCATAAAACCAAATCCTAGTAGGATTTGTGTACTTACCTATAATGCCAATTGAATAAAAATCAAATCCAGGAAACTTGTATTCTTCCCCTTTGAAATCGGCTACTCACTAGATCCCTTGAATCGGTTAGTTTTCACTTAAAACACATAATAATAGATCTACTACAAAAATAGGGTCTTGGCCAGAATATTCATAGTCACTTACCTTAAGGATCTTAAATCCAAAATTCACCGAATAACTAGGGAACACGCTGCCTATGGTGACCTTCGGAAAAGAACTTCTCCTTCCATGATTCTATTAAGATTAATAATCGAAATTAGTCCCTAAATTTCGATAAGTCTAAAATATAAAAGAATGGAAACTAAACTTGGATCTTACCCTTATTTGAAGGAATCGATTACACCTTCACTTCAACCTTCGAGATTAGGCTATGGCTAAATGATGCTCTCACAACTTTCGGCTTTTGGAGAAATTAGAAAGAAAAGAGAAGGAAGAATAAAACTGTGGAATTTTGGCAGAGAGAGGAGAATCGCTAAGAAATTGACAAAGGAAGAGTGAATGAATGAATGAATGGCCTTCTCTTCCTTTTATAGCCAAATTACTAGCTAGAGTCCTTAACTTGGCCACCACTCTTCCTATGTGATAATTATCACTTTATCAAAAGAATTAATCCAACAATTATCTCCTAAAATAATGATAATTAAATCTATTATTTATCTCCTATTTAGACGAAATTTAAAGAGAATAAAACTCTTCCCCAGGTTCCTTAGTGCCGTCCACTTCCTCTCTAAGTAATTAAATAAAAAAATCACTAAAAGTTTTAGCTAGATGCCGTCCACCCCTTCCCTTGTTGAGCCAATTTTAACTTGTTCTATTGGACTCCTTGTGGCCTTACGAGGCCCAAATTATCCACCTAAGTGGCGTCACTCCTTTGGGCTTTAAGTGGTATCTTGAGCCACTTTTCCAAGCTTTGTTTGTGTGTCAAATTTCTCATACTTTTTCTCTTAAGGCCACCTTGCCTTAATTTCCTCTTTAAACTTTAAAACTCGACATTTCTAAGTCATTTCTAAGTTTCCAAAAATTTTCGTTTGGCTCTTTAAACTTGACATTTCCTAGGTTTCCAAAATGTTCACTTTCCTATTTTACTTAGGTTTCCAAAATGTTAACTTTCCTATTTTTGAAACTTAACATTTCTAAATCATTTCCAAGTTTCCTTACATTTCCTTACATTTCCTTTCATTTCCTTACATTTCCTTTCATTTCCTTACATTTCCTTACATTTCCTTACATTTCCCTACATTTCCCTACATTTCCTTACATTTCCATACATTTCCTTACATTTCCATACATTTCCTTACATTTCCATACATTTCCATACATTTCCATACATTTCCATACATTACCTTACATTTCCAAGGTTCTAAAAATGCACACCACATATCACAGTAAACATGCTATTTCATAAAATTAAGCAAAGATGCACACAATGGAATCCAAACACTTCTCGTTTCACTCTATTATGCATGTGTATTATAATTCATCCTCCATTTTATTATAAAATTACATCACATTTTATCCGATTTTGGAAATAAGCAATTACTTCGTGTTCTAAGATTTGAAAGAATTTATACCCTAACTTATTGGGTTTCGATTTTTCTTATCGAATCTTAAGAACTAATTATTTTTAATTAAAGCATAGACTTCAAATTAAAATTTATACTCAGGAATTCAAAATGTTGTATCCCAACTTATTGGATACGATATTTTGTGTCTCGAGGTATGGATTTTCTACAAATAAAGGCAAGCTTAATTTCGAAGTCTTAAGACGTTACATCCTAACTTATTGGGTGTGACATTTCATTTCCTTGAGATAAGTGAGTTCTAGCTTTCTTACAAATAAAAGGATCGTATTTTAAATTTTTCTAAATTTCGACAGTAGGACAAATTAATCAAATCTGTAACACCCCCAAACCCGGCCCACGAGCCTTGACCGGATCTGGTATGTCACTGCGGAAAACATTTGCGAAGAATTTGTCTTAAAGGTGAAAACGTGAAAATTTGTGAACTTTAATTAAACATTGTGTATTTAAAAGCCCATTAAAATTTAGTTGTTATAAATTCCCAGATTAAAACTTTTACATAAGTTATTGTAATATAAATCGATTCAAAATATTTTTCCATTATTAGTTCAATTAATAAAATAAACTTCAAACCGTAAATAAAGTTTCCCAAATACCATAAGTGGCCCTTATTACATCAAATAAATTCCCAAAATATTGAAAATATAAAATGTATAAAAATAAGAAAATCAACTTCGCATGGGCCACCTTGTATCCACTCCAACCCGGTCCAAGCTTTATGCATCACTGTAAGGTTTGAGAAATATTGGGTGAGTCAAATGGACTCGGTGCATAGTTATTTCAATGTCTCCATACATATGGGCTTGGCCCATATCCACACGATCCACATAATCACCATGCAAAATGCATCCCAACCCAACCTAAGTCCATCCGTTACACCTACCTTAGCAGACCTGCTGCTCAAGGCCGTGGCTAGGCCACCGATCACCTGAGTGATCCCACATATCAATCAGTCCACGGTGATGCACACAGCTATCAACCGCCGAGATAGGCACCTAGCCAACACCTCCCTTGATAAAGCACATAGCTACCATCAAGCGCTAATGTAGCACAAGGCTAACATTAGACCACGTACATACTGTACACCCTTTCCTTCGATAGTCACATCCCAAGCCCCATGTATCATGCCACAATATCATTAAAATAAGCATACATCACATGCCATCACATTTTGCTACATATATCATAATCATTTAACATCGTAAATCACTGACCTGATTATTCGATCACCCACCACGGGTATTCACAATCTTAGCCTTATTTCGGCTATCATTCACATCATATCACATATTTATGAATATAACACATACACATAATAGGAGAACAGTGCGATAACTACGCACCTGTTTGGCACAATCGATCAAATCTCGAAACTCTATGTCTAAACGATTTGCACCCAACCTTGTCGAATCCTCCTACACAACCTTTTGTCAAAATCGACTAACACTAAAACCAATTATGGCCTATAGCCGAAAGTCACTACTGCCTTACCTTACGGATCTAAATCCAAAAACCTCCACTTGCCTTAAAAGTTGTCGAAATCCCTTGATCATTTGCAAATCTCAGTAAACCTCCTTCACGCTAGCACTACACACGTTGCTTTGAAGAGAAAGAATCACACTACCGCTTTCGGCTTTTTAAGACTTGCGACAAAAAGAGAGAGTGAGGCCACTATAGGATTCAGCTATGGCTTCTAAATGGCAAGGGTTATTCGGCTATCCAAGAAAATATGTAAAATTAAAGTTAAAGAAAAGAGAAAGAATAGGGAGAAGAAGTGAGAAACAATTCGGCCCAAAGAGAGAATTAGAGGAACAATTTTCGGCCAAGGAAAATAATATGAAGAATAGCTTAAAAGATGGTCACCCCTATTTATACAACTCAAATTCGGCACTCCTACCTCCTCTCAAATTCCACTTCCTTCTCCTATAATAACTCTTGAACACATATTCAAAACATATAAAAATAAATCTATAATTATCTTCTATCTATCAACTTAAAATAAATCCACCTTTTTCAACTTAATTAATAAAATAAAAATTATCCATCATTAATCCCTTATCAAACTCCTAAATCACCTCTTATCTACCTATAAAAGAATAATAAAAATAAATTAACAATTATCTACTACTTATCTAGTCGAAATTCAAAATAAAATCCAGCTTAATCCTTACCCAATTAGAGGTCCAATTGCCATCCACTACTTCGTTCTCTCTTGGCGCCAAAAGCCAAAACTAAAACACCCAACTACTCTCACACGCCTTGAACCTGGGACTCTTTGGAACCCTTAATGCAGTAACGCCTGAACCACTTTGCCAAGGCGCCTCTTTGTGACATAATTCACCACAATTTCTTTTAAGACCTACTTAGCCCAAGCGCCTTCTTCACAAAAAATAAAATGCCCTTTCTTACTTCCTTGACTCAAACACAGGCCCTCATTGCATAAGCCATATATAGCGCCTAAGCCACTCTGCCATGGCCTTCTTTTATGACATAAGCTCGCCACAATTTATTTTAAAGCCTCCTTCCCTAGCTCCCTCTTGTCTTAACGCCAAAGCAAAATAAAAACACGCCCATGCCGCCAACGAGATTCGAACCAAGGCCCTTGTCCAGGCGTCATTTCCAGGCCCTTAAGTGGCGCATGGAAGCCACTTTACCAAGGCCTGTTTTATGTCCAAACACTCCCACAACTTTTCTTAAGGCTAACTTAGCCCAGCTCCCCTTTTTACTTAAAACCAATAATTTTCCAAAGCTTCCACCTTCATCCTAGAATTTCCAAAGCCCCTCAAACACCTCCAAACACCTCACTAAGCCCACTAACACATGAATTATGCACTAAATGCATAACCCCTAATCTGGGATATCACAGTTCTACCCTCCTTAAAAATAATTTAGTCCTCAAATTACTTAGCTAATTGCACTTCTACTCACCACACTATGCTTACGTCAAGACTCTAATCTTATAAAAATATCATACTTCCTATGCATAATCTTTAAGTTCACATGCAAGGCTTGAACACTTTCACTAGCGATACAAGAAAACTATACAACAATCAAAGCAATTAAGGTATTCGAGAAATAAGGAACGTACCATTGTCACATCCGGCACATCACTCTCCTCATGACGGTATTTGCATAAACCAACCTTGGCTACCTCGCTTCGCTCCTTCACATCTCGCTGGTGCTCCACGACCTCGGCTGAACCATTTCCTCCATGGTTCGAACCACGACCCTTGTCACTTGTCGACCATTCACCTTGGTTGCGCTCCTCCTTGACTTTCTGTCAAGCCTTATTCGGATCCTCGAGGATGATCTTTAATCAAATGAGTCTTAGACTTACATCTAAAACACTCGATTTCGATTCCAAGACTCGCCAACATGATACCTCCGCATTGAGCACATGGATCGTCCAGATTTCCGATGGTGGCTTAGCAACACGAATGCGAATTCTCGACCTCTCGGTCTTTTCTAAAAGTTCTCGACGATTCGACGATCCAAAACTTCTCTTATCCCGATTCCTCTCCTTATCTACTTACGCCTCACGAGTCCTTAATCCCTTCACTACCTTAGCCTTCTCTACTAGCACAATAACTCCGCTCGATGTGGAGCTATCAACGACCTCAGTCGTCTCTCAATCCGTCCTCGAACCGGATACACCACCTATGCTCAGTAGCCACTACTCCTCGAGCATATCCGCTAACCTCGAGAATTGACCGTCACTCGCTCTGATGACTTGTTCCTTGAACCAACCCGAAATGCCTTCCTTTGCGCATCAATATAGTGAGTACCAACGTACTACTTCGATGATATGCCGTCTTAACATATTCCCAAGTGAGATCCTCAGCTGTGGCCCCATCCCGAATCGCGAGCCACCATTGATACGCTTCATTGCGTAGCAGTGCCACCATTCCTTTCACTTTCTCCTCGGTGGTCGATCCACTCATCCATAATTCGTTCGGTTGCCTCCAACCAATATTCGAGAAGATCTTGGGTGCCACACCGGATACTCCACGAAACACTTCACTCCATTGGCTCGAGTCGCCAGTCTGCACTTCCTAGCTCTCATATTTCCACTGCTCCACCACCATCTCAAGAACTCGCGACCGCCATGCGATATAGCATCATCCCCGTCGATCTTGCTGCTCAACACCAAAAGCTGGTGGTAGTGGCGGTGGTACCCCATTCTCAGATCCTTGACCCGACCTAACGGGTTCTGACACAGTTATTCTGCCTCGACTACGTCCACGATGACCACGTCCTCTAGAACTCATTTCTAGCGCCTCGATTTAGTCTGATTTACGAAATTTTATGCATTAGAAATTTTGTTCCACTATTTATCCACGAGCAATTTTATGAAATGAAGTTTCCAGAAGTTGTTCTTTCGATCAATCAAAGTTTCAGTTCGAGTTCACTACTCTAATTCAAAGAATCACCTTCACAATCACATTCATAATGGAGATATCTTCATTTCTCAACAAGGCCACATTCTTTCAGTGGTATCCACCACCCACATTCACTATTCGAACATTTTTGTCCGTTTCTATCCTAGGGTTATTTTCGTCATTTGTCCTACAGGGGTAATTTGGTAATAAATCGGGGTAAATTTGAAAATCACTAAAGCCATTTCAAATTTTTTCCAAACTCATGGGCATTTTAACGAAAGATTTTCCAAATCAAGGTTTTGCGTGAAATTTTAAATCGGGGTTATTTTGGTAATTGGGTAATTCAAGAATTTTCCAAATAGGGTATCTTTACCTTTTGCAAAATAGAATTTTCGATATTTTTTAAAGTAAGAATATTTTAAATAAAAGTCGAGGGTAATATGAAAATTTAGAAACCAAGGGCATTTTGGTAATTTTACCAGCCAGGGGTATTTTCGTAAATTTTCCCAAATTAGAGTATCTTGATATTTTGAAAACTAGAGATTTTGGTATTTTTGTAA
Source organism: Gossypium rotundifolium (assembly GCA_025506655.1). Lineage (NCBI taxonomy): Eukaryota > Viridiplantae > Streptophyta > Magnoliopsida > Malvales > Malvaceae > Gossypium > Gossypium rotundifolium. The sequence goes on along the minus strand of CP106727.1, from coordinate 30,543,062 downwards.
AATTATTTTAACAAAAGTTGAGGGTAGTATGGTAGTTTTTACAATCAAGGGTATTTTAGTAATTTTACAATATAGGGCATTTTGTAATTTTGTAAATCGGAGATATTTTGGAAAAATTTTCACAATAATCTTTTACTAAAATTAAAAGGGTAATTTAGGAACTTTAAAACTAGGAATTTTATAAAACTGCATGGCTAATCCCTTTCGGGTTTTAATTATCGGGTTTAGCCTGTGAATAAGTCCTCTTGGTTAAGGTGAACCGTAGCTACGCACTAGGTAGGATTCGAGTAAAGAGGAGGTGAGTCGCTAGGATCGCTTAAATACCAAGCTCTTCTTGAATACCAATCCTGAACATGCGTCAGATGGTTGCCACACCCTAGCTCGGCGACTTAATCACGAGTTTGTTTAATAGTCCTTAAGTCTTATGCATGTGTTTGAGTAGACTAGTCCTAGGGTTCAATAGATCCTAGTTCACTAGTCTACATTCCCATAAAAGCCCATATAGTTCACAAATTCAAACCACTTCAACAATCAGAAGTACTTACAGTGGACTTGGTAGAGATCTGAGTGCCATGCCAGAATAAACCTAAAAATTTCATAGAAAGTCCATATTTTTGAAAAGCCCATTTTGAAAATGTTTTTGGGACCCACAACCCTCAAAGCCGAGTTTTGAATCGGGCTCGATACTAAATCAGAACACCCCAAACCCTGGCCACGAGCCTTGACCGGATCTGGTATGTCATGCATGGAAAACATTTGCGAAGAATTTGTCTTAAAGGTGAAAACGTGAAAATTTGTGAACTTTAATTAAATATTGTGTATTTAAAAGCCCATTAAAATTCAGGTTGTTATAAATTCCCATTAAAACTTTTACATAAGTTATTGTAATATAAATCGATTCAAAAATATTTTTCCATTATTAGTTCAATTAATAAAATAAACTTCAAACCGTCAATAAAGTTTCCCAAATACCATAAGTGGCCCTTATTACATCAAATAAATTCCCGAATACTAAAAATATAAAATGTATAAAAATAAGAAAATCAACTTCGCATGGGCCACCTTGTATCCACTCCAACCCGGTCCAAGCTTTATGCATCACCGTAAGGTTTGAGAAATATTGGGTGAGTCAAGCAGACTCGGTGCATAGTTATTTCACATGTCTCCATACATATGGGCTTGGCCCATATCCACACGATCCACATAATCAGGTCATGCAAAATGCATCCCAACCCAACCTAAGTCCATCCGTTACACCTACCTTAGCAGACACTGCTGCTCAAGGCCAGTAGCTGAGCCACCGATCACCTAAGTGATCCCACATATCAATCAGATCCACGGTGATGCACACACTATCAAGCTAGAGATGGGCACCTAGCCAACACCTCCTTGATGAAGCACATAGCTACCATCAAGCGCTAATGTAGCACAAGGCTAACATTAGACCACGTACATAATGTACACCCTTTCCTTCGATAGTCACATCCCAAGCCCCATGTATCATGCCACAATATCATTAAAATAAGCATACATCACATGCCATCACATTTTGCTACATATATCATAATCATTTAACATCGTAAATCACTGACCTGATTATTCGATCACCCACCACAGGTATTCACAATCTTAGCCCTTATTTCAGCTATCATTCACATCATATCACATATTTATGAATATAACACATACACATAATAAGAGAACAAAGGTCGATAACTACGCTTTGCTTTGTACAATCGATCAAATCTCAAACTCTACGTCTAAATGATTTGCACCCGACCTTGTCGAATCCTCCTACACAACCTTTTGTCAAAATCGACTAACACTAAAACTAATTATGGCCTATAGCCAAAAGTCACTACTGCCTTACCTTACGGATCTAAATCCTGAAAACCTCTACTTGCCTTAAAAGCTGTCGAAATCCCTTGATCACTGCAAATCCCGTAAACCTCTTTCACGCTAGCACTACACACGTTGCTTTGAAGAGAAAGAATCACACTACCGCTTTCGACTTTTTAAGACTTGCGACAAAAAGAGAGAGTGAGGCCACTATAGGATTGACTATGGCTCCTAAATGGCAAGGGGTTATTTGGCTATCCAAGAAAATATGTAGAATTAAAGTTGAAGAAAAGAAAGAATAGGAGAAGAAGTGAGAAGCAATTACCCCAAAGAGAAATTAGAGGAACAATTTTCGCCAAGGAAAATAATATGAAGAATAGCTTAAAAGATGGTCACCCTATTTATACAACTCAAATTCTAAGCACTCCTACCTCCTCTCAAATTCCACTTCCTTCTCCTATAATAACTCTTGAACACATATTCAAAACATATAAAAATAAATCTATAATTATCTTCTATCTATCAACTTAAAATAAATCCACCTTTATCAACTTAATTAATAAAATAAAAATTATCCATCATTAATCCCTTATCAAACTCCTAAATCACCTCTTATCTACCTATAAAAGAATAATAAAAATAAATTAACAATTATCTACTACTTATCTAGCGAAATTCAAAATAAAATCCAGCTTAATCCTTACCCAATTAGAGGTCCAATTGCAGTCCACTACTTCGTTCTCTCTTGGCGCCAAAAGCCAAAACTAAAACACCTAATCGCTTTGCTCACGCCTTGAACCTGGGACTGCTGGAACCCTTAGCTGCAGTGTAACGCCCTGAGCCACTTTGCCAAGGCACCTCTTTGTGACATAATTCACCACAATTTCTTTTAAGACCTACTTAGCCCAAGCGCCTTCTTCTTGCACAAAATAAAATGCCCTTTCTTGCTTCCTTCACAACTCGAACAGGCCCTCATTGCTTGAAGCCACATATAGCGCCTAAGCCACTCTGCCATGGCCTTCTTTTATGACATAAGCTCGCCACAATTTATTTTAAAGCCTCCTTCCCTAGCTCCCTCTTGTCTTAACGCCAAAGCAAAATAAAAACACGCCCATGCCGCCAACGGGATTCGAACCAAGGCCCTTGTCCAGGCGTCATTTCCAGGCCCTTAAGTGGCGCATGGAAGCCACTTTACCAAGGCCTGTTTTATGTCCAAATACTCCTACAACTTTTCTTAAGGCTACCTTAGCCCAGCTCCCTCTTTTTTACTTAAAAACCAATAATTTTCCAAAGCTTCCACCTTCATCCTAGAATTTCCAAAGCCCCTCAAACACCTCCAAACACCCTCACTAAGCCCACTAACACATGAATTATGCACTAAATGCATAACTCCTAATCTGGGATATCACAAAATCGGTACCAATTTTGGGCGTTTCGAGGGTGCTAATCCTTCCTCGTACGTAACCGACTCCAGAACCCGTTTTTCTAAATTTCGTGGACCAAAACTATCATTTTAACGATCAATCTTAAGGTGACCCGATCACACCTAAAAAATATTGGTGGTGACTCCAGTTTTCATTTTTCAAAGTCGATCCCTATTTTTCATAAAAACATAAAAAATGGTTTCGACAGAACTAACCCATCTAATTTTAGAAATCGTAAGTCAATTATATATCATGCTAGAGTTATATGTTTATTTACATGATCTTGTCAATATAATTCTATCTAATTTTGTTGCATCAATCTAGCTCAAGGTAATTTACTTTTCTTTGCATGTTTATTTCTCGTTTTTAGTTTAGTTTATTTTTTTTATTTTGTTTTGTTTTGCTTGCTTGAGGACAAGCAAAGACTTAAGTGTGGGGGTGTTTGACTTGCCATCAAATGTAATAGTTAATTTGGGTTATTTTCGCACTTAAGGAGCTTGTTTTCTAGGCAATTTAGTATTTTATATTATGTTTTTGGTATTTAGTTGTTAGAATTAAATATTAGTAAAAATAAGTGTTTCTTAACACATTTTGTGATTTTTGTGACCTATTAGGCCGACACTGGCCTTAGGTAGTACTAATATGTGTAATTGAGTGTGTAGGATGATGATTTACAGGCCCAATTGACATGGAAGTAAAGGACGAGTGATGCACTAGCTTCTTGAGTCACCAAAGCATGAAATGAACCATACAAGGAAAAATTCACTTGTTGTGCCGTGCCATGCAAGTGCTATGACGTGATGTAACATCCCGAATAGGGCCTATACATTTCAGGTTTAATTGTATGAAATGACAAGTTTCAAGTACTATGAATAAATTTTTGATACTTTTGGAAACCTAGAAATGCATGAAAATGGAAATGAAAATGAAAATGGAAATGAAAATGGAGATGGAAATGAAAATGGAAATGGACATTTTGGAAACTTAGACATTTTGGAAACTTAGACATTTTGGAAACTTAGACATTTTGGAAACCTAAACATTTTGGAAACTGAACATTTTGGAAACACGAACATTTTGGAAACACAAGATGTAAGGAAAATGGCAAGTTTCTGAGTATGAAAATTTTAGGAAACTTAGAAATAAGGCGGAATGACAAATTTTAAAGCCCAAAATAGGAGATAAGGGCGGGAGGGCCTTAAAAGAAAAAGTTGGTGAATTTTGACATACAATCGAGCTTGGAAAAGTGGCTCAAGTGTCACTTAGGGTTTATGGGAATGGCTCGAGTTCGAGTCACTTGGAAAGCAATTATTGAAGGTTTAATTTTTGCTTCCCAAGGCTGGGGGTGGACTGCACTTGTTTGCTTAAAAGGAAGAGTTTTATTTTATTAAAACTTGTCAAAATAAAGTGATAAATAAAAGATTTTCTCTACTAAGATAAATGAGGAATTAAAGGATGGATTAAAGACTTTTAATTTAATTAGGTGATAATTAATGGAGATTAAATTATCACTTGGGAGTGTAGTGGCCAAGTTTTGGACTCTTGGTCTAGCAATTTCGCTTAAAGAGGAAAATTGAGACTTTTCTCTCATTCACTCTACCTTGCCGAAATTTTGCTCTCTCTTCCCTCTCTCTTTGCCGAAATTTCCCCTAAGCAAGGACTCCATCTTTTCTTTTCCTCCCCTTTGCCATTGCATAGTCAAAACCTTTCTCTTTCAATCACGGTTAACTCTCCATAGCCGGATCTCAGTAACTCAAGACAAGGAAGCAAGTGATTAAAGGCTTCAAGGTAAGTTAAGCCATTCAATTTCCCTCTCTTTTCTAATTGCCGAAAGAAAAAGGCCTAATCCCCATTCTTTTGATCATGGCCGAATATGCAAGGGATCTCAAGTTTCCACAACTACCGAATACAAAGATCAAGGATTTAAGGTAAGAACAATTAATTCTTGTTCTTCTGATTCGTTTAAACAAGGCTTAAGAAAATAACCTCTCTTATGTCTATGGCCGAATGTCAAAGGAGGAGGTTCAGGATTTTAGATTCGAGGAAATTAAGGTAAGACATATTCGGCCAAAGGCCAGTTATAACTTATTAAAGTTAGATCGGATCTAACATATGAATTTTAGGGATTTCGACAGATATTCAAGACAAAAGGGAACTTTCGGGATTCGGAATCTATAAGGTAAGCCTCTAAAATATTCGGCCAATGGTTGTAAGATTATCTAGATCAATTCCTTAATTTTTGAAAAGCCAAAAAACTAACCCATAATGAAATACAAGGTTGGCGAATATCGGTAGAGGAAAAACCAAACTTTGGGATCTCATAAACACCAAATCGGCAAAGGTGAGTCTTTTACAAATCCTACTAGGATTTGGTTTTGTTTTAAAGCCAAATAGGTTTATTAATGTGACTTATATGATGGCCGAATATAGGAGATAATAGATCTAAAAATTAGATCGGGATTCTCGAGATCTCAAGGAACTTTTATTTAAGCGAATAAGGTGTGTACCCTTACTATCCTTCGATATTTTATGGCTAAATATTTTAATATATGATTATGAATAAGAATGTGAATGTGGCTATGTACCACAAATGTGGCAAAAAGTACCCAGGTACGTTTCCTACTTCTGATAGGATTGTGAAATATGTTATTCAATAACATGCGAATATATGTATATGAACATGAAATTAAGTTATGCACAATATATACTTTTGGGGCATTCGGGATTTATGTGAAAGGGGGAGAATAGGTGTTGACTTCGGTCTCACCAACGAAGGTATTGACTTCGGTCTCACCAACGAAATATGTTGACTACGGTCACATTGCGAAATTTTGGTAACTTCGGTTACAATAGTGTCTAATGACACAACGTATAAATTTGATTATAGTGTCTAATGACACAACATATATGGGCGAATGCCTTTGATGGAGAGTAGCGGATGGAGGGTTGACTTAGTAGTCCCCACGGTGTGAATGGCAGGTACGGGTGGTGTGTAGCGGATGGACCATTAGGATTGGGTTTGGGTTGCACCATAATTTCATTATTATATGGACTTGATGATTTAAACATGAATGCCTGATTTATTGAATGATAGTATTGTGTGCACATTGAGTCTGTTGACTCACCCCATTGTGGGAATTATTTTTCAGGTGATGAGCGTTGTGACCGGGCGGTGGACCATGAGGTGGCCATGCTACATGCGAAAATTTCATTTAGTTTGGACTTAATTTTATTTTTAGTTACTTTTATTCTATTTTGGGTTTTACTTGATGTAATAAGGCCTTAAGGCCCAAAGGATTATTCTTTATGTTTGCTTCTTGTTAAGTTTCATGCTAAGAACTATATTGGATGTATTTAATTAAATGGGCTTACAAGATTAAATAAATGGGTTTCAATCTAAGCCCAGCTCAAAATAATAGTTTTTCTAAAAATTTACAATTTTCTCTAAGTATCGAAAATGATTTTGAAATCGGTTTACTTTAGGAACATACCAGATCCGGTTCAGGCTCGTGGGCCGGGTGTGGGGTGTTTCATTTGGTATCAGAGCCCAGTTTTAAACTCTCGGCCTGTGGGCTAAGGCCCAAAACGTTTTCAAAGCGAGCCAAATGATTTTCTTTGAAAAATAAGCAGGCTTTTGGCATGGCCCTAAGTCTCAAACCATGATCCACCGTGTAAGTACCCTAACTATATGTGTGATTCTGTGATTTATATAAGGGTAGAAAAGGCATGGAACGTAGAATAGAATGATAGGAATTGGAACCCTAGGATTAGACTACTCAAACACAAACACATAAGACTTAATGTACTAAACCAACCTATGGCTAAGTCATCGAGCTAAGGTGTGGTAACCCTTGTACGCATGTCTAGGATTGGATCCTAAGAGCTTGGTATTTAAGCAGTCCTAGTGACTCACCTCCTCTTGCAGAATCCTACAGTGCGTAGCTTTGGTTCACCCTAACTCGAGAGCTCGGTGGTGTGGCAACCTCTCATGCATGTCTAGGAATGGTTTCGGTGGGAGCTTGGTATTTAAGCGATCAGCGTGACTCACCTCCTCTCCACACGAATCCTGCTCAGTGCGTAGCTTTGGTTCACCACGACCAAGAGGGCTCGGTCATAGGCTAAACATAATGACTAAAACCCGAAGGGAACTAGCCATGTTTAAAAAAAAAAAGAAAAGAAAGAAGAGAGAACAAAACAAAAAACCTTAGTTTTTCAAACCTTTAAAACTTTTCTTTTAAATCTGAGAAAATTAATTTTTTCAACATTCTCTGAAAAACTCTTGATTTGCGAAAATTACAAAAATGCCCTTAGGGGTGAAATTACCAAAACGCCCTTGATTTATAAAATATTCAACTACTCAACAGCCTTACCAAAATTTCAACATTTCATAAACATTCAAAAACCCTAATTTGTAAATACCAAAATACCGTGATTTTGGAAAAAATTACAAAATTGCCCTTAACTTACAAAATTACCAAAATGACCCTAATTTCCAAAATTTTTGCAACATCCCCATTTTTGTAGAAACACATTTCGAAAAGAACCCTCAAAGTTTTACAACTTTTGAAATACCCTAAATCTATAAAATTCTACAAATTTACTTCGATTTGTGAAAAATTACCAAAATACCCCTGAGGTTAAAAAAAATTTTCAAAATACCCTCGGATTTCAAAATTTTTCAAATCACCCCTAGACTTCAAAATTTTCAAAAATAACTTTTGATAAAAACCCCAAGAAATGTTTTTCTTCTGAAAAAAATTATTACGAAAATACCCTGTAGGACAAAATTACGAAAATACCCCCGGGTAGTGGAAAACAACAACAATAACAACAAAAACTACAACGTTTCTCTGAATGAACGGAAGTTCATACTTGTTTGATGAATGAATGGAAGAATGGAAAAGATCTGTGCTTGTATGATACGAAAGAACCACTCTAAAATCCTTCTCATAAAACTTCTTATTTGATAAATAAGTGGAACATTGACTAATCCATAAAATTTCTTAATCGATCTCGACGTTAGAAAATGAGCTCTAGAGGGCGTGGTCGTGGTGGTCGAGGAAGAGGAAGGATGACCGTGTCGAAACCCGTTAGATCGGGTCAAGGGTCCGAACAATGAAATGCCACCGCCACCACCACCCCAATTTATTAATGTTGAGCGGCGAGGCTCGGGAGGGGAAGAGGCGTAATCGTAGGTCATTCTCTGAGTTTTGGAATTGGTGGCGGTCACGGGAGGAAATGGTGGAAATCGAAAGTCGGTACTGAACGGCTCCGAGCTAATGGAGCGAAATGTTTCGAGGAGTATCAATGTGGCACCCAAGATACCGAAATCTTGGTTGGAAGCAATGGGCGTATCATGGATGAGCTTGATTTGACTCGGAGGAAAAGTTGAAAGGGATGGTGGCGTTATTCTGCGATGAAGCGTATCAATAGTGGTTGATTGCTCGTGATGGTACCATAGTGAAAATTTGACACGGGAATATGTTAAAGAGGCCTTTCGGAAGAAGTATGTGGGAACCGGTATCTGAGATGAGCGGAGGAAGGCTTTTCTAGGGTTGGTACAAGGGAGTAAGTCATGCATGAGAATATGAGGCGAAATTTTGAGGTTGAGCCGCTATGCTCGGCGTAGTGGCAATCGAGCATGAACGCAGTGTCCGCTTTGAGGACGGGTGAGAGATGATTTGAGGCTATTGATAGCACCGTGTCGGAGCGAGAATTCTCGACTTTAGTGGAAAAGGCCAAGGTGGCGAGGGATTAAGGATGCTACTAAGCGGATCATGAGATAAGAATAAGGCCAAAAGAGGGTTTGGGCCATCTAGAAAGGGTTACAAAAGGCCTAGGGTTGATGGGCCACGGAATCAACAAGTTTGATGCAGTAGGCGATTCGTCCTTGTGAGTATTGTGGAAAGAGGCATCTAGGGGAGTGTTGGAAGAAGATAGGAGCATGTCTTAGGTGTGGGTCCAAGGACAATATGTTTAAGGATTGCCCCAAACAATCGACGAGAACCGACCAGGTAGTTCGAATGTCGTCCCAGGGCCGGTAGAGGCGACATGACCTCAACAGGGTTATGGTTCGAGTAACCGTGGTAGTAATCTGCAGAGGCCGTGGAACACGTAGAGGTAATACTAATACCGATGCAAGACAACCGGTTTGGTTTATGCGGTTCGTAGAAGGGAAGATGGAGACGCCGGATGTTATAACCCAGACGTTCTTTATTTTGACAAACCCTACTTTGCTTTGATTGATGTGGGCTCGACCCATTCCTATGTTGCAAGTAGTGTAGTAAAAACACTAGGCCTAGACTCGAACTCTCGATAGGCGGATGATGTAGTAAGCCCATTAGGCCAAACTATAGTGGTAGACAAGATCTTTGAATGTACCCCTAGAGATTCGGGGAGTGAGCTTTCGGCGGACTTAATGGAGTTACCCTTCTGAGAGTTTGAGCTTATACTCGAATGGATTGGTTAGTAGAACACCGAGCCGTGTTGGATTATCGGCTAAGCGTATGAAACTAAGAACCCGGAAGATGAAGTGGTAATAATGATCGGAGAAAGGAGAAACTATTTATCTAATGTAGTTTACGAGACCAAGGTCGAGAAGATGGTTAAGAAAGGTTGCAAAGCGTTCTTAGCTTTTGTAAGTGCGATAGGTGGAAAAGAGGAAGGTCTTATGAGTTAGAATGGTAAGGGACTTTGTGGATGTGTTTCGGAGGAGTTACTGGAATACCCCAGACAGGGAGGTGGAATTTGGGATTGATTTGCTCCGGGGACAGCTCCTTTGTCAATCGCCCCCATACCGAATGGCACCAAAGGAGTTAGTGGAGCTCAAGGCTCAGATACAAGAACTGTTGGACCGTGGGTTCATCCGACCCAGTGTGTCTCCGTGGGGAGCACCGGTCTTATTTGTAAAGAAGAAGGATGGAACTATGCGTATGTGCATAGACTACCGTCAGTTAAATAAGCTGACCATTAAGAACAAGTATCCCTTGCCAAGGATCGATGACTTGTTCGATCACCAAGGAGCCGCGATGTTTTGAAGATCGATTCTGATCGGGATACCATCAGTTGAAGGTAAAGGAGGCTGATATCCATAAGACCGCTTTTAGGACAAGATATGGTCACTTCGAGTTTGTGGTGATGCCGTTTGGGTTGACAAACGCTCCAGCCGCGTTCATGGATATGATGAATCGGGTTTTCCAACCCTACTTGGATAGATTCGTCGTTGTGTTCATCGATGATATTTTGGTGTATTCGAAGTCGGAGGAGGAGCATGATGAGCATCTCCGAGTCATGTTGGAAGTGTTAAGGGAGAAGAAGCTCTATGCCAAATTCAGCAAGTGCGAATTTTGGCTTAGGGAGGTGGCATTCTTAGGGCACGTGGTATCCGCAGAAGGAATAAGAGTGGACCCTAGGAAGATCGAAGCAGTGTTGGATTGGAAACCACCTAGATCCGTGGCTGAAATCAAAGTTTCTTAGGCTTGGCGGGCTATTACGAAAGGTTCGTGGAAGGATTCTCGTCAATAGCAGCGCCTTAACTAAGTTACTAAGGAAGGAAGTACCTTGAATGGACTAATAAGCGAAGAAGAGAGCTTTGAAAAGCTTAAGAAGGTCTTGTGAGGCTCCAGTGTTAATTCAAATTTAGGAGGCGGAAAAGAATTTGTGGTGTCTTGTGACACTTAGCATACGGGGTTAGGTTGTGTGTTAATGCAAGAGGGCAAAATGGTTGCTTATCGTCCACGGCAGCTAAGGCCTCATGAGCTTAACTACCCAACTCATGACTTAGAGCTAGCAATGGTGGTTTTCGCCCTTAAGGTTTGGAGGCACTACCTTTATGGAGAAAGGTCGATTATCTACAGACCACAAGAGCCTTAAGTATTTATTAACTCGAAGGAGTTGAACTTGAGGCAACGAAGGTGGGTGGAATTCTGAAAGACTACGATTGTTCAATAGAGTATCATCCGCAAGGCGAATGTAGTAGCCGATGCCCTAAGTCGAAGGTTGTATCGGATCTACGGGCTTTGTTCGCTCATATAAGTCTCAGATGATGATGGAAGCTTTGTTGGCGAGTTACAAGTCGAGCCCACATGGCTAAAGGAAGTGAAGGAGGGACGGTTGGTGATAATGACTTAAGTACCAAGTTGCAGCAAGTACAGCAAGGGGGATTAGAGGATTATGGTGTCAATAATGAAGGAGTATTGTGCTACAAGGGAAAAGTCTGTATGCCGAAGAATAAGGAGTTGAGACAAAGGATTCTTCAGGAAGTGCATGGTAGCCCTTGTGCTATGCATCCCGGAGGTATTAAGCTATATAGAGATCTAAGGGAACAATTTTGGTGGTCCGACACAGGCGAGAAGTGGTGAATTTGTGGGGAAATGTTTGGCGTGTCGACAAGTTAAGGTGAACACCAAGTCCCATCGAGATTGCTTCAACCAATCGAGATTCCCTAATGAAAGTGGGAGAGAATTACCATGGACTTCATTAGTGGGCTTCACCTTACGCCTACTAAGAAGGACTCGGTATGGGTGATAGTGGACCGTTTGACCAAGTCCGCACACTTTATCCCAGTCAGAATGGATTATTCTCTTCAGAAGTTGGCTAGGTTGTATGTGGCGGAAATTGTGAGATTACATGGAGTACCAATGTCGATCATCTCTGATAGAGACCCAAGGTTTACGTCTCGATTTTGGAAAGCACTTCATCAAGCTTTAGGCACTAAGCTAGACTTCACTACGGCTTTTCATCCACAATTAGGCAGGCGATCGAGCGAGTTATACAAGTGTTGGAGGATATGTTGAGAGGTCATGTAATGGATTTTTGAGGAAGTTGGGAAGATTACTTGCCTTTAGTGAATTCGCCTATAACAACAACTATCAAGCCGACATTCGGATGGCACCGTCTGAAGCATTGTATGGAAGGAAGTGTAGAACACCTACTTGTTGGACCGAGTTAGGAGAACGCCAGTTTTGGGTCCGAGTTGGTGGCGGCGAAGAAAAGGTTGAGTTAATTGAGCACGGTTGAAGGAAGCCTCGATAGGCAAAAGTCGTATGCGCACCTTAAGCGGAAGGAAATAGAGTTTGAAGTGGGAGATCAAGTGTTCTGAAAGTCTCACCTTGGAAGAAGGTAATGAGGTTTGGCAGTAAAGGAAGTTAAGCCCAAGATTTATAGGGCCTTATCAAATCTTGAAGCGCGTTGGGCGATGGCATACCAATTGGAGTTGCCACGAGTGCAGCGAGATGCATGGCGTATTTCATGTGTCCATGTTACGTCGCTATCGATCGGATCCATCTCATGTGGTACCGGTTGAAAAGGTGGAACTAAGGCCAGACTTATCCTATGAGGAAGAACCGATTCAGATCTTGGAACGTGATGTGAAAGTACTACGAAAGAAGACAGTTCCTCTAGTCAAAGTGCTATGGCGCAATCATGGAATGAAGAAGCTTCGTGGGAGTCGAGAGAGACCATGAGACAACAATACCCTCAACTATTTTAGTTAGGAAATTTGAGGACGAAATTTTGTGTAAGGGGTAGAAGCTGTAACATCTGAATAGGGCCTATGCATTTCCGGTTTAATTGTATGAAATGACAAGTTTCAAGTACTATGAATAAATTTTGATACTTTTGGAAACCTAGAAATGCATGAAAATGGAAATGAAAATGAAAATGGAAATGAAAATGGAGATGGAAATGAAAATGGAAATGGAAATGGAAATGGACATTTTGGAAACTTAGACATTTTGGAAACTTAGACATTTTGGAAACTTAGACATTTTGGAAACCTAAACATTTTGGAAACACGAACATTTTGGAAACCCGAACATTTTGGAAACACGAAGATGTAAAGAAAATGGCAAGTTACTGAGCCATGAAAATTTTAGGAAACTTAGAAATAAGGTCGAATGACAAATTTTAAAGCCCAAAATAGGAGATAAGGGCAGGAGGGCCTTAAAAGAAAAAGTTGGTGAATTTTGACATACAATCGAGCTTGGAAAAGTGGCCTGAAGTGTCACTTAGGGTTTATGGGAATGGCCTGAGTTCGAGTCACTTGGAAAGCAATTATTGAAGGTTTAATTTTGCTTCCCAAGGCTAGGGGTGGACGGCACTTATTTGCTTAAAAGGAAGAGTTTTATTTTATTAAAACTTGTCAAAATAAAGTGATAAATAAAAGATTTTCTCTACTAAGATAAATGAGGAATTAAAGGATGGATTAAAGACTTTTAATTTAATTAGGTGATAATTAATGGAGATTAAATTATCACTTGGGAGAGTAGTGGCCAAGTTTTGGACTCTTGGTCTAGCAATTTCAGTTAAAAGAGGAAAATTGAGACTTTTCTCTCATTCACTCTACCTTCTTGAAATTTTGCTCTCTCTTCCCCCTCTCTTTGCCGAAATTTCCCCTAAGCAAGGACTCCATCTTTTCTTTTCCTCCCTTTTGCCATTGTATAGTCAAAACCTTTCTCTTTCAATCACGGTTAACTCTCCATAGCCGGATCTCAGTAACTCAAGACAAGGAAGCAAGTGATTAAAGGCTTCAAGGTAAGTTAAGCCATTCAATTTCCCTCTCTTTTCTAATTGCCGAAAGAAAAAGGCCTAATCCCCATTCTTTTGATCATGGCCGAATATGCAAGGGATCTCAAGTTTCCACAACTACCAAATACAAAGATCAAGGATTTAAGGTAAGAACAATTAATTCTTGTTCTTCTGATTCGTTTAAACAAGGCTTAAGAAAATAACCTCTCTTATGTCTATGGCCGAATGTCAAAGGAGGAGGTTCGGGATTTCAGATTCGAGGAAATTAAGGTAAGACATATTCGGCCAAAGGCCAGTTATAACTTATTAAAGTTAGATCGGATCTAACATATGAATTTTAGGGATTTCGACAGATATTCAAGACAAAAGGGAACTTTCGGGATTCGGAATCTATAAGGTAAGCCTCTAAAATATTCGGCCAATGGTTGTAAGATTATCTAGATCAATTCCTTAATTTTTGAAAAGCCGAAAAACTAACCCATAATGAAATACAAGGTTGGCCGAATATCAGGTAGAGGAAAAACCAAACTTTCGGGATCTGTATAAACACCAAATCGGCAAAGGTGAGTCTTTTTACAAATCCTACTAGGATTTGGTTTTGTTTTAAAGCCAAATAGGTTTATTAATGTGACTTATATGATGGCCGAATATAGGAGATAACAGATCTAAAAATTAGATCGGGATTCTCGAGATCTCAAGGAACTTTTATTTAAGCGAATAAGTTGTGTACCCTTACTATCCTTCGATATTTTATGGCTAAATATTTTAATATATGATTATGAATGAGAATGTGAATGTGGCTATGTACCACAAATGTGGCAAAAAGTACCAGTGCGTTTCCTACTTCGATAGGATTGTGAAATATGTTATTCAATAACATGCGAATATATGTATATGAACATGAAATTAAGTTATGCACAATATATACTTTTGGGGCATTGGGATTTATGTGAAAGGGGAGAATAGGTGTTGACTTGGTCTCACCAATGAAGGTGTTGACTTCGGTCTCACCAACGAAATATGTTGACTACGGTCACATTGCGAAATTTTGGTAACTTCGGTTACAATAGTGTCTAATGACACAACGTATAAATTTGATTATAGTGTCTAATGACACAACGTATATGGGCGAATGCCTTTGATGGAGAGTAGCGGATGGAAGGTTGACTTAGTAGTCCCCACGGTGTGAATGGCAGGTACGGGTGGTGTGTAGCGGATGGACCATTAGGATTGGGTTTGGGTTGCATCATAATTTCATTATTATATGGACTTGATGATTTAAACATGAATGCCTGATTTATTGAATGATAGTATTGTGTGCACATTGAGTCTGTTGACTCACCCCATTGTGGGAATTATTTTTCAGGTGATGAGCGGATGTGAATGAAATTTGGTGGACCATGAGGTGGCCATGCTACATGCGAAAATTTCATTTAGTTTGGACTTAATTTTATTTTTAGTTACTTTTATTCTATTTTGGGTTTTACTTGATGTAATAAGGCCTTAAGGCCCAGTGGATTATTCTTTATGTTTGCTTACTGTTAAGTTTCATGCTAAGAACTATATTGGATGTATTTAATTAAATGGGCTTACAAGATTAAATAAATGGGTTTCCAATCTAAGCCCAGCTCAAAATAATAGTTTTTCTAAAAATTTACAATTTTCTCTAAGTATCGAAAATGATTTTGAAATCGGTTTACTTTAGGAACATACCAGATCCGGTTCAGGCTCGTGGGTCGGGTGTGGGGTGTTTCACGTGACATAGGTCGACTTACTACCCCAAGTATGCTGGGTTATTTTTGTCTACATAATCAACTTTGTACGAAGACCTAGAACATGTCGAAAACGTAATTTTGGTTGCCAACACTCCTATAAATAAGACCTTAAGGATTTTATGTAACTAAGTCATCTTAGACGTATTCAAAAACCCTATTAGTTTAGGAGCAGGATTAGATTTAGTTTTCTTTCGGCTTTTCTAAACTCTTTGTTTTTCCTCTTGGAATCAATTTTGATCCAAGAGTTCTTACTTTTAATTAAAGTATTTAGTTTATTTCTTGTTTTCAATCATCATATTTTGTTATTTCAATCAATAAATTTACTAATTTTTTCTCCATTCGACATTAAATCCGGATTATTCTAATCTATTTTCTTCCTATTTTCTCGTGTTCTTTACATGTTTATTCAATTGAGATTAAGGTTATGAATAACATAAGTGGCTAACTCCTTTAGGGGATATTAACAAATGGATGAGAATGTGATTAACAGAGGATTTAGGATTTCTCGAGAAGATTAATTGGTATAGATCTTAAACCCTAGGCTTGACAACCCTGGGAAGTTATCATAGGTTAGACGAGATCGAGAGATAATTCTAGCTGAGTAAATCATAGTTTATCCTGGTTGAGAAAGTGAGGTCGGGAGATAAGTGAGTATCAACCAATCGATTAATTAGTTTGAGTTTGGGAGGTAATAATTAGTTAATCAGTAGCTAATCCACCCTAAACCCTAATTCAAAGTTAATTAAAAACCTTGAAGTGAGTTATTCTTCCAGATTTTTTTATTGATTTAAGTCGTTTGTTTATTTTCTCGTTTATTTATTTATTTTAATTATTTAATTTCTCTCATTAATCTGTTTTATGATTTGTCATAATATAGGAATTAATTATTACTATTTAGACTTATTATTGTAAAAAGGTTTTTATAAATTTATTCCATACTCCCTTGGGTACGATCCTCAGAATACTTCCAAGTGTTTCATTGTAAACTATACTATATTACAATTTGACTCGTACACTTGCGACATAGCTGATTTAATTTCTTATATCTTTGGTGTGTTATTTGTACTATAAATGATAACTCATTTATAGGCAGTCAATGTCCAAGTCTCAAATACCAAAGGTACGTGTTATTATAGTAAGAAGTTTTAAATCTTTTATTCAATATTTCAATCTCAAGCAATGTGTACATCTTTGGTTTGATAAAATAAATATTATTTGACATCCATCCATTAAAGATAAGATTGTGTTTTCTAAGTATTGCAATTCCATTATTAAAATTCACGGTCAAGCCTTCCTTTTATAAACATGCAAAAGAAACTAAGTTTCTTTTGAAACTTGGTACATAGAAAATGTCTCTTAAAATAATCTTCCTAAAATTATCAAAATAATTATGTAAATCTCTCACTGATTCAATTGCCACACATGCCCCATTCCTGGTTCATAATTATAAGTTCTTATCTCTAAGATCTCTCGTCTCCTCGAACCCCTAAATAGAAATATAAACATCATTAGTGGCTCTCGAATCAATGACCCAATGGTCTATTGAATCCTCTACTAAACAAGCTTCTATCATTAAGAGTTTCATACATTTTCCTTTGGTATCTAAGTATTCCTTCCACTCTTTACAATTCACCCTAAAGTGCCCTTTTTTTTTCTGTAAAAGAAGCATTTTGGCTTATATAAGTCTTTAAGTTTCCTAGTTCTCTTCCTTTCAACCTGTGGTGACCGAGAGACCTTATCCTTGTCTTTCTTATCACAGTCTCCCTTCCCTTTTGAGGAAGAAATGACAACTATGTTTGCTTTTGCTCTTCAGACTAGTTGACTGCCATTCAACATCAACTCAAAGGACTTTAGTTCCTTTATGAGTTGTGTAAGCATCGGGTTCTTGTTTCCAAGGTTATAAGCGGCCCGAAAGCCATCAAAATCCTTGGATATCTTTTGATCATCATTTCAATTTGGGTGTTCTAGTCCAAATTGGTCACATTGTCTGCGGTCTCGGCAAAGTAGCCCACAAGAGTGATCATATGGTTTTTGACCGGAGTACCGAGCTTTTGTTGGGCATTTATCAAGCTAGTTATAGTAGACTATCGAGCCAAGGTAGCTTGGCCTATGAACATGTCTTTTAGCTTATCTAGAATCACTTTAGTAGTCTTACAAGTCTCTAGTTGCTTATACAATGTGTTGGTCACGCTTGCTAGCATATAGCAACGAGATATCTCATCAGACTCTTCCCAACGTTTTGTAGGCTCAACTTGAGTGGTTGGAGGGCACTTATTATCAAGAATTATTTTAAGTTTTTCATAGATCAGTACAATTATTAGGTTCCTTTTCCATTCCTTATAATTATTTCTGTTCAGTTTGTGTTCAGTGAGTATGTTAAATAAGGGATTGGGTGTCATTTTCAAACTGAAATAAAACATTCATTTATTAATATCTTTGTATAAGAAAATGTTTGAAATTTTTTTTGCAACATTACAATATGAATTAAGATGATGCATACGTCTTTGATTAAACCTTGAAAACATTTGTAAGCCATTGCAACAATAATTTCCACACCCATTGAATCAAGCCTCAATGGGGTGATCATGATCAACTAGTAAGAACATGGATTTCCATCCAATTAGTATATGAACCTAATTCCTTAGGCATTTACACGTACTAGTAATAATGTAACATTTGGCCATCATTCTAACTTAAGTAGAGCTCTATGAGGAGCTATTTAACTAGAAGATCTTGAATGTATAACCATCAACTCAGCACCTATCACATTGTGCACGACAAATGAGTCATCGTGGGACAATCTCACCGAGTAGCATACTTTGACTAGTTATCCTTCTTTAAGATAAAACTTTTAGCTATTCCACATAATAATAACTACCAAATAGGTCAGTCCAATAATCATATGAATAGAATATAGTTCTTACTTTTAGGAAATCTCCTTAGTGAAATTCACATAACAATCCTACTGTGGGGTAGTACACTTACCATGCCATCACAAGAGACCATTGATGGATGTCATCGATCTTATTTATGGACCTTCTCCCGCTTAATATTTTTAAAAATATGTAACATTTTAAATCTGGTTTCAATCATGAATGATCAATATATGCATGACAAGTACATATGGCATTCTTTCCTAATCTATATGGCATGCTTATCTCATATATACATGAACATACATTCGTAGTCATATATATATATATATATCATCATGCTTACCTCATAAATATAGAAGTATAAAATTTAAACGACTCTGACCTACCAAAGTTTCCATGTTTCCATCCTAGAAAATAATAAAATTATAAAATTACAAAATTCATCCCAAAGCATACTTTAGGTAATCAATTTTGCCTCCATAGACTTATATTATGGTACTGGTTCACGTTTGTATCATCGCCATCTTTTTGTAGTTGTTACCATGTCATCACCATTGTTGGTTAACGCCGGCCACCACTAGGCCACCGCCAAAATCGTCGTTGTCAACCACAACCGAGCCATCCTCAGAAAAAATTAGGTTATCATCAGCCACCGTTGGATCGTCGCTGGTTATTGATGTCAACCCACCGTCGACCACCGCCAACCACCATTGGACCACCAGTAGTCTTTTTCTGTCAGACCACCATCGACCACCCTCTGGTTCAGGCTTTTATTGTGTTGTCTCAGTTCTCGAGTTTCGTCAGAAAATAATTTTACAAAAATTTCTATGTTCGTTTCCAGATCACATATTTTATTCTAAAATAATAAAATTAACATCCTATGTAGAGATGATTACAAAAATGTTGAGTGGGAGAACGTCCATAAACAAGACCTTGCATAAACAAATCCTATGTGGAGATGATTACAAAAAAACAAAAACTCATTCTTCCAATCATTTCTGAGTAATCCATGTACATTTGCAAATTTATCATTTATCATTTTCATTTCCATTTCCATTTTAAGAAACCTACATTCATTTCCAAATGATTCCATTTCTCCATTTCGGAGAAAATCATAATCATTCTTGAATGTTTCTGATTCTCTATTTCTATTCATTCAGTTCATTTCGGTTCAAAAACGCAATTCATTTATGGTTTCAATAAACTAGTGGAGGAACCGATTGGACATATGCAATTAGGGCTCAAATGATTTATAATTAAGTTTTGGCTTTTCGCCTATTAATTATAAACTCATCTAATCACGAAGTCATTCCGTTATAGTATCATGATTGATCTCTCCCTAACGACAAACCATTACGAAAGCATCTACCTGGTGCTCGTCTAATGACCTTGTCATAAGTGTGTTACCCTCATAGGGTATCCTTAATCTCTTTGGGATAATATTCGTTCTCCCAATATGATTCTATTTTATCTCATGGTAACCATTACATCTTCCTTCATGAAAAGTCAATTACTATCAAATAGTAATCAAGTCATTCATTACAAAGATGAATGACCCATGACCACGTTTACTTTTCATCAACCATGTAATTCCAATGAGAGGATATCATTTACCCATGTCTCAGGCTATGAATTCCACTATTGTGAATGACACTACGTACTACAGAAGTCATACACCCAAAGCACTAGCTTTCGGTTCCTTATCTTTTCGAATTCAGGCTTTTACTTACATCAAAGTGTACGAGTCACGCATACATAATTTTCCATCCACTCAGGATTTAGGTATCTCACACTATGAACGTCACAAGTGAATAAATCTATAAATGGGTTTAGGATCTATTCTACTTGGGTCCAGTCTGATGTACTGTCAGTCTAGTTAGTTACATCCATGTCTCTATCTTTTGGGAGTCGTCTGCTCCGATGCCTAAGATAAGGCATCTACTTAATTGGAATTGATGGATGACATATTAGACTTTCAATCGGTTTGCTCATTTTCGATTAGACTAAAAACATGTTTAGGTTCATCTACTAATACAAGTTGTCTTTTCATATTACGATCAGACCACGTAATATTTTTTAATATTAGTTAAACATTAGATAACCAGTGAGCAACATTTGCTTCCATTTTTCTTTGCATGCAAAAACCATGTAAGGACAATATACAAATTATTAATGTAATTCATGAATAGTTTCATTAACCAATATGTTCAAAAAATTACAAGTGTACTTAGACAAAAATACTACACTTAGGGTAACAGATCCAATAGTGACGAGGACATAATAGTATGTCAATTTGTGATGAGGAACCCCATCGTCATGATGAGGCCAATGAGGCCATAATAATATGTCACGTCGTGACGAGGAGCTTCCTCACTTCACAACGTGGACTTTAAAATTTGAAATTTTACAATTCAGTCCTGATTTAATCTCGAGTTAACTTCAAGGTTTTCGTAAGCTCATATAAACCCTAGGATTGTATATTTATTGCATTGCTTGCTTAAAATTTTGTAGTTTGTATAATCATTAGTGTGTATTCATATCTTAATAGTTTGTAATTGCTCTGGCAACGAATGTGGCACATTGTAGCTCGGACACAGCGAATTGAGTCGAGTATAGAATGTTACAAAACTCACATAAACATTTTCAACGTTATTTTTATCGTTACATGAATACCAAGTGATTTTTTTTAATTTTAAAATGTCACATCAGTGAATTTAATAGAAGAATTTTAACAATAGTAACAACTGAACTTAATTTTTAAATCTAAAAAAGTAGAGAGTCTAAATTTCTAAAAATAAAGTAGGAGATTAAATTTCAAATGTACAAAGTGAATAGAGCATATTTTAACCTTCAAATTTGTACTCCATAATTTAACATAAATAATAATCAACCCAACACGAAGATTGAGAATCACGCTAGTTGTATTAAAATTAAGATATATAAATATTTTCATAAATTATAATTAAATATAGATTATATAGTTTATTAAATTAGAATAATATTTAAATGTAAAATATTAATTTAATACATAACAATAATATTTTATTATTAAAAATAAAATTATTTATTGTTATCACAAGTAATACTAAATATAATAAAATATAAAACTTATTTATGTTAAATAATATATTATATTTAAAACTAATAAATATGTTATTTCTTACATTTTAATATATTAGATTTAAAATATAAATTTAATAAAAAATATTTTTGTTATCTTCAAAACATTTCTCCTCCTTTTATTTTCTCCCTGTCTCATTTAACAATGTTCTTCATCAAAATGAAAATAAACCCAAAAACTCCTTTATATCCATATTCCAAATAACATCCCTGTAGTGCTCCGCCACCCTCCGCCAGTTGTCACTATCTCCCAAATCCAAAATTACACCATATTCATCTTTAGTTCTCTATTTAGTAAAATATATGTTTTCTTTCTTTAATTCTCCCTTTCCTTTGCTTCTTTTACTGTCTCTTTAACTATATCAGAATTTCATCAACAGAAGAAGAAATTTCATGAAAACTAGAAGATTTTTCCTTTTGTCCTACAATTTTTATCTATTTTATTTACATTCTTTTAACGATCATGAAGATACCGACTTATATTAAAATTTATAACAAAAAAATTGGTAGTGAAGGATTATGGAGGTTAAAATGATTTTAAAGATTTTTATTCCTATTCAATATTCTAGGATGTGTTCTTAAAATAACCATTCAATGGTTTTGTTGAATATTCCATTAGACGGAATAGAATTCAGCGCAAGTATTTAAGCCAAACAAATGATTTACTATTACTCATGTAATACGAGGAATGGCTAACTAAACGTTACATGAAAGTTCACTACAGCAAAATAGACTTTTAGCGGCCTTTTTTTTTTTTGCATTTAGCGGCGTTTATAAGTGCCACTAAAAGTGTTTGCGGCGCTTTTCTCAGCGCCACAAAAAATGCCGCCAATACAACCGCCGACAATTTTTGCGGCGTTTATGAGAAAAAAACGCCGCTAAAGTCCATGACTTTTAGCGGCGTTTGTGAGAAAAGCGCCGCTAAAGACCAAAACGCCGCTAAAAGTTATGGCCTTTAGCGGCGCTTTTCCAGAAAACGCCGCTAAAGGTCCGCTAAAGGCCATGACCTTTAGCGGCATTTTCTTTACAAATGCCGCTAAAAAGTCTTGACATTTAGCAGCGCTTTTATACAAACGCCACTAATTTGTACAGATTTTCGAAGTGCAATTTTTCAATATTATACCCCTCCTACACTAAAACCAACCAATAACAGTATATAATTCCAACCCAAAACAAAAATTTAGCATAAAATCACACCAAATACATTAATTGTAAATGATACTTGAAATTTAATAAATTAAATGAATGATAATGAAAATATTGTAACAATAATGTTAAATGTAATAATGTCAAAACTTCTTACAACGAAACTAAATATCTAAGATGGCGGTTTCATGATCATTGAAACATCTGCATCATATCTTGAAGTTGGTCTTGGAGCTCTTCGTACTTTCTTACGCTTTCTGCTAGCATCGATCTTGCCTCTGCTTCCCTCGCATTTGTTCTTTGCCTCTCTCATTATCTCTTCTTTGCCTCCCTCCGCCGCTTCTTCCGCATCCGCTCTAAGTCGTTCTTGGAGTTCTCCATATTTTCTTTGAACATCGCAATTTCTTGCCTCTGCTCAACCGTGCTCTCTTGCATCTGAACTATCTGGTTTTGTAGCCTCGAACTTGAAAGACGAGATTGACCTCCGGAAGGCATGTATTCTTTGGAGGCGGATCAAAATATTGGGTCGGGGTAACACGGATCCTTTAAATCGAACCCACCATACCTTTCAAGACCAAAACATCGGTGATAATTCTATTAAAATATACTAAAGATTAACGAACTATCGATCAAGCGATGTACCTTTTAGGACCCAAAACATCTGTAATAATTACATTATCAATCTTCTCAAGATTAACAGAACTATCGATCAAGCGGTAGCTTCATACTCGCCTTCTTCTCCTTTAGTTTATCCTAATAAATCAATGAAAGAGTTAGAAAGCGAAATATATAAATAAGAAAGAATGCAACATAATTTAACATTATAAATTTAAAACTATAAACGATGAATTAAACTATTATAATTAAACATTAGAAATATTTATAAAAATAAAATTTTATTAAGTAAATATACCAAAATTTACAGACTTGGATGTCATCGGAGATCCATCCTTCTTTCTATAAGTAATGTCAAAAAGTGCTAAACGCGTCCAACTTTTTGACCAAATAAGTTTCCTACATTTTAGCGAGAAAATATAATTTACTAGTATAAAGTAATTAATATTTGATGTAATTAATAAATTATAATACCTCGGCCTCACTACACAAGCAAAACTTCTAGAACTCCGCCGTGTAATGCGTGAATTTACATTTACATCACGCTTATTCCAACTCGCTCACGGTCCTACATAATACAATTTGAATTATATATATATAGTAAATACTATAAACCAAATAATTTATACGATTTTAGAAGTACGTAATACCTCTCCTTTTTTTGAATTCCAAAATCTAACTTGATCTTCCCATTGGTACCTCAACATTCTCGGTGGAACATTTCTTAATTTTTCATCGAGGCTTATGTCTTTCTTAAAATATTATTTTTTGAGCGTGCTTTTATTGTCTCTCCATTTTTACCCAATGTTTTCTTAACATAGTCATCGAGAGACCTCTAAATTAAATCTACCCGAAGAAAAAAAGTATAAAAGTTAATATAAATGAAAATTAAATTAAAGTATTATAAATTACATTCACATTTTGTTACCTTAATATTTTGAGAGCCGATTTTGTTGGCATCGGGCATGTGATGCCATGATTAAGTAGTTAATGGGCAACATATTGGCATTTCGTAGTCGAGCTTGGATCCAACAGTGGCCATGATTGTTTCTCCTTACTTTAACACGATCGGTGGGCTCTAAGTCGTATAAATCTTTAAGTAATGTACGTCCCCGACCTCTGCGTCCCACCACCTTCAAATTTGAAAAATGATATATTATTATATTAAAATTAAAAATGAATCAATAATAAAATTCAACATGCATGTAAAATAAACTTAACATTACTTTCAAATTCTCCGTGCTCGTCATCTATGTCCAGAGTAGAAGATCCAACAACTGCTTTCTTTGTTCACTACTATTAGCTTCTTACGGATTTGGAGTATCGCGGATAATATTTAAATCTAGTAATCGTCTTCTAGGCATTTTTCCGCAATACACATAAAATAGTTCAAAATTTTAGTAACAAATAACAACAATAATAGGACATTTGAAATAGTTTAAACATGCCCAACATTAAAATTATAATATTACATATAAATAATAAATCGTAAAATCTTACTAAATCATATTTCGTAAATATCTTCGTCCACATCTTGACGAACCCATTGAAATTGTTGACTAGTACTAGGGATATTTTCATTTAAGTTTTGTTCTGGAAAAGGCAATGTTTCTGATCTTTCGGCTATGTCATCTCTACTTCTACTGCCAATGTCGAAGAAGTCTCTAGGGGTGTTTCGAAGTACAACGTTGGGCTAACTTCCTTGCTTCCTTTTGCATGGCATGTCAATGTGTTTTGAATTGAAGTTTAACTTGTAGGAGAGGGTTTTGAATATCTGAGTCAACAAGGTGAAGCTTCTATTGTATGGTTGTGCTACCTTCCATGATTTTTTTTTTTGAAAAAAATTGGTTTAGAAAATGATTATTTTAGGTATAGCGGAAGTTTTATTTTATTTTTAATCGTCGTTTATGTTATTTATAGTAATAAACTCAAATGAAATTATACATGTTCTTTGTAAGAGGTGGACTAAAGTCGATTTTGGTTTTCAACCGAGCAGTTTTTTTACTATCCTCAAACCACGAATTGCTTCAAGTATGTGTTCGAGCAACACAAACCAAATTATAGAATGAAAACTTTTAATTAACTTTCAATAGGAAAGTTAATATCTCTCGACGAAATTAGTAACATTATCCGTGAACGTATTAGGCAATAAAATAGAGATGTAAAGATTGTATATACTGGTACCGTCCTTCAAGTGGGCGATGGCATTACTCGTTTTCATGGTCTTGATGAAGTAACGGTAGGTGAATTAGTAGAATTTGAAGAGGGTACTATAGGCATTGCCCTAAATTTGAAATCAAATAATGTTGGTGTTGTATTAATGGGTGACAGTTTGATGATATAAGAGGGAAGTTCTGTAAAAGCAACAGGAAAAATTGCTCAAATACAAGTGAGTGAGGCTTATTTGGCATGTGTTATAAATGCCCTGGCTAAGCCTATTGACGGTCGGGGTATGTTTTTCTCAAAAAATAAAATTTATTATTTAAAATAAATTGTCACAAGTTTCTGATAGAATAACAACGACTGAGAAGTGTTGTAAATTGCTTATCACATAGTTTCTATTTATAGAGAATAAACATAAGAGTTATATTCGAATAAGGTCTAATTAAATAATAATATTTTTATAGAAAATATAACTTTTACTTTAAGTAGAAGAGCTAGGGGCGACGACACCCTTGTATGACTCACTAGGATTGCCACCCCTATGTACATTATATAACTTTATTGGGCTTTTTAGGTATTGAGTCCAATTATATGTGTTTCCTGAACTTTTGCCCAACACTTCTAATTTATCAAACTCAATATTTATTTTCTATTACCAAAATATTATCTATTAATTTAATTTAAGCTCTTAATTAAATAATTTTCTCAACTCAATTATAATTCCGTTAAAGTCATAGAAACTTTATCATATCGAATCTTTGAGGAAATATATTTAATTTCCTTATTCAACAAATTCATAATGACTAATTATGGTTTAATTAAATAATAATTCAAAGAACTTAAATTAATTCTCAAGTGATCTTTCGTACTTAGTGAGAAAAAACATTCACTACAGATAGTGATACATACGATCTATTTTTCTTTCTTCATCGTTTTCATTCATTTCATATTATTGCTTCTACGTGCAATTCATTTCTAGTTATCTCAAGTAAAGGAATCGATTGGACATATATAATTAGGGCTCAAATAATTTGTTATTAAGTTCCAGTTTTAAGCCTATTAATTACAGTCTTATTTAGTCACGAAGTCATTTCACTAAAGTATCATAACTAAGCTCTCCCATATTATATAACATTACCAAAGCTACTCAATAAGAACTCATCCAATTACCTTATCATAAGCATGTTACCTTATCAGAGTGGATCCCCGTAAGATTGAGGCGGTGTTGGAGTGGAAGCCACCAAAGTTAGTTAAAAGCAACTTTTCAACTAAGTAACTTCTACGAGTTTTTCAAAGATGTTACCATCGGGTAACAAAAATAAATCAAGTCAACTATAACCTTAATGACTTTAAAATATTACATGATCAACTGTTTTCAAAAGGGTTTATCAACCCAACTATGTTATAAAAAGCCCAACTAAGTTTTCAAACACCGCTTTCATACCTTAGCCAAATTTTATCAAGTTTTCACCAAATTTTCAAAAGATTCAAATTATTTTACTCGTGACATACGGATCCTGTTAGGACTCATGGGCCGTTTGGTGTTATATTTTTGGTATCGAGCTCGGTTCAAAACTTCTACTGGGGGCCCAAGGCCCAAAATGTTTTGTTTATGTTAGTAGGCCTTATTGGAATGTCTTGAAACTATTTTGGCTTGAACAAGCATGGCACCAGTCTCTCGCACCTATCCGCCTGGTAAGTAATTCTATCCATTTTCTTGTGAATATTTGATGAGGGTAGAAGGGTAAATGAGGTACTGAAAATTTAGAGTTTTCTTGGGTTGGCGGGTATTATAGGAGATTTGTGGAAAACCTCTCCTTAATCGCAAAGACTGATTAAGGCTGCTGAGGAAAGGAGTTCCGTTTGTGTGGTCTGAGAAGCAGCAAGAGAGTTTCGATAAGCTGAAGAGGATTTTGACAGAAGTGCCGGTCTTAATCTAGCCTGAGGCCGGAAAGGAGTTCACGGTATATTGCGATGCATCACATACAGGTTTAGGGTGTGTGTTGATGCAAGAAGGGAAGGTGGTCGCTTATGCGTCACGGCAGTTGAGGCCTCACGAAGTTAACTATCCGACACATGATTTAGAATTGGTGGCAGTAGTCTTTGCCTTGAAGATTTAGAGGCACTACCTGTATGGGGAGAAGTCGGTGGTGTACACAAATCATAAGAGTCTGAAGTACCTCCTGACTCAGAAAGATTTAAATCTAAGGCAGCAGAGGTGGATTGAATTGTTGAAGGACTACGACTGCTCAATCAAATACCATCCGGGGAAGGCTAATGTGGTAGCTGATGCATTGAGCCGAATAGTGGTAGCGGATTTGCGAGCAATGTTTGCTCATCTAAGTCTCTATGGGGATGGGAGCCTTTTAGCGGAATTGCAAGTGAAGCCATCTTGGATTAATGAGGTCAAAGAAAGGCAGATGACTGATGAAGCTTTGAATACTCGGAGGCTACAAGTACAGAATGGTGAGGCCGAGGGTTTCAGTTTAGGTAGCGATGGAGTGTTGTACTTTCAGGGGAGAGTATGCATGCCTAAGGATGATGAGTTGAGGCAGCGAATCCTTAAAGAAGCTCATAGCAGTGCATACGCTATGCACCCGGAAGCAGCAAGATGTATCGGGATTTAAGGGAGCAGTTTTGGTGGCTGGGTCTTAAGCGGGAAGTAACCGAGTTGGTAGGCAAGTGTCTAACATGCCAGGAAGTTAAGGCTGAGCATCAATTGCCATCGGGGCTGTTACAGCTGGTAAATATCCCACAGTAGAAGTGGGAGGAGATTACTATGGATTTTGTAAGTGGGCTTCCCCTTACGCCCAATAAGAAAGATGCAGTTTGGGTGGTAGTAGACCGGTTGACTAAGTCGGCCCATTTCATACCGATAAGGGTTGACTACTCGCTCCAAAGGTTGGCCAAGTTGTACATCGCAGAGATAGTGCGGTTACATGGAGTACCAGTGTCTATTATCTCGGATCGGGATCCTCAGTTTATTTCGAGATTCTAGAAGGCTCTACATCAGGAATTAGGCATGAGGTTGAATTTTAGCACGACTTTTCATCCACAGTCTAATGGACAATCTGAGAGGGTGATCCAAGGGTTGGAAAACATGTTAAGGGGCTGTGTTTTGGATTTTCGTGGCAGTTGGAAAGAGTATCTACCTTTGCCAGAGTTCGCGTATAATAATAGTTATCAAGCGAGTATTCAGATGACACTGTATGAGACGCTATATGGTCGGAAATGCCGTACTCCTACATGTTGGACGAAACTAGGAGAACGTCGGATGTTGGGTCCAGAGTTAGTGGCAGAGACGGAGGATAAGGTTAGAGTAATTCGGGCTCTTCTTAAGGAGGCATCAGACAAGCAGAAATCCTACTCCGATCTTAAGCGCAGAGAGGTTGAATATGCAGTGGGTGATAAGGTCTTCTTGAAGGTATCCCCTTGGAAGAAGGTGCTAAGGTTTGGCCAGAAGGGCAAGCTAAGCCCTAGATTCATCGGACCGTACACGGTGTTGAAGCGTGTGGGACCGGTAGCTTACCAGCTTGAGTTGCCAGCAGAATTGAGCCAGATCCATGATGTCTTCCATGTTTCAATGCTGAGGCGCTATCGATCGGATCCCTCACACGTTGTGCCGGTTGAGGAAATTGTAGTGAGCAGGACTTGTCTTTCGAGGAGGAGCCAGTACAAATCCTGGATCGAGATGTCAAGGTTCTGAGGAGGAAGTCAGTGCCTTTAGTAAAGGTGTTATGGCGAAACCATGGTACGGAGGAAGCCACATAGGAACCCGAGGATGTGATGCGGCAGCAATACCCCCAGCTCTTCTAATCCAGGTAATTTCGAGGCCGAAATTCTTTTTAAGGGGGTAGAACTGTAACATCCTGAATTAGGGGTTGTCTAAAATTTAATTATTTTCCCATGTGTGTACTTGAAGAATTAAATACTATGATTTATTTGGCATGTTCTAGGTCTAGAAATAAACTCGAGCTGGGCCTGACTTAGGACTAAAATTTCTTTTTAAGTGTTTAAGAGAAGGGAGCTAGGTGAGATAGGGGTTAAGTAAAATTTCGGGTGAAGCATGTCACGAAATAAGGCAGTAGCAAAGTGGTAACCAAGCGCCACTTAAGAGCTGGAGGAGAGAATGGGCGCAGGTCACAGGTTTAAGTGGCTGGAGGGGTGTTTTGCGTTTTATTTTTATATGCGGTGATGGGCTTAAGTAGGAAGGCTTTAAAATTAAATGGTGAGGGTTCATGACATGAAAGTCGGGTTGGAAGGAATGGCATGGGGTGTTGGAAGAGAGGGCTGCGGGAGTCACTCCTTTAGGTCCCAGGTTCGAACCTAAGAGGCATTATTTTATGCAACTGGCGTGAAGAAGGGTAAGTTAGTGACCTGATTTTAGACTCTTGAATTGATTAAGATAAGGCTTAAATTTTTGCATGTTTTGGCTGGAGGGAGAGTGATAAGTAGTTTATTTTCATTGTACTTGTTTGATGAGGTGATTAGGAGATAAAGAAGAAAGATAAACCTTGTTTTAATTTTGATAATTAAAGGCTGGAAATTTATCACCAAACGAAGGTGATGGCCGGATTTGGGACTCTTTAGGGCCATCACTATTTCGGTTTTGTATAGCAAATAAGTGCCAAAAATTCTTCAATTTTCTTTTCTTTCACTCCAAATTACTGCTGCCGAATTCTCCTCAGCCATAGAAGGCAAAATTCTTCAAAATTCCCTTTTTCTTTTTCTTTCCCTAGTAGCCGAACCCTTTCACTCTCTTTCTTTTCTTCTCCTATTGAGATATACTTGGTCAATCTCCTTTCCCCTAACTAAGGTCTTGCCAAATCCTTCCTCCTTCATTAGAGTTACTTTGGTAGAATAGCAAGGAACACAAGTTTCTTTTCGGATTCTTTTCAACCGTTTAGTAAGAGGTATGTGGGCATGGCCGAATGATATTTTTTTGGATCTATGGTTATGGTCGAATGGCCTATGATTCTTATTAACTTGATTAAAACCGATTGTAGGGGGGCCGTAACCGATTGAGAGGTCTTTTGGGATTTAAGGTAAGCTTGGAATGTGGGATACATCATTCGGCCAAGGGCCATATGTTATTGTTTAAATGCTGAAACTAATGTGTGCCATGGACTTAGGGGTTAATTAAGGCTTCGGGATTTGTTTGGAAATCAAATCCGTTCAAGGTAAGTCCGCAAAAGAGCCTTTGGTATTAACTTGTTATGGCCGAATAGGCCTAATGTCCCTAATCATGTTGTTGGCCGATTATAGGTTAAGAGATCTAGCGTTGTAGATCGGATCTTCGGGATCTAGGACTCGTGGTAGTATCAGGTGTGTAAAACTCTTACACACTTTATTAATTAATAGTGCCATATTGTTGCCTTTTAATCTCTTTGCTAGTTTTGCTTGTGGGCATGAGATCGGATTCCGAGTAAGTCCCCTATTATTTTGTTATGAAATATGATTGAGTATGCTATCATATGCTGTTAAATGCATGATTTATGATATTGATATGTAAGCATGATGATGGTGGGATTGATGAGAGGAGGGGGATGATTTTATGGACTGTCACCAGTGGTTTTGACCACAAGATGGGTTGGCCCCATCAGATTATTTGTGACCTATGGTCATCAGTGGTTTTGACCACACCGATTGATAAATTGCGACTAAGTCCTAGTGGTTTGGTACCACCAGTGGTTTTGACCACACTTGATATATTGTGACCTATGGTCATCAGTGGTTTTGACCACACGATGGGTTGGCCCCATCATTAAATTTGTGACATTAGTCACCAGTGGTTTTGACCACCAGTGGTTTTGACCACACGGGGTAGAAAAGGAGTATGGATGGCTAGTTGGGTTGCATGTGCATGTTTATTAATGAATTGTGTATGAGTTGTATTTTTCGGGTGGGGGATTTACACACTGAGTCTTGGTGACTTACCCCTTCCCTTAACATTTTGCAGATGAGTAGAACATGGAGATGGAGCCGGAGAGGACTCGAGGTGGCCATGCTTGCCGATGGATTTAAATTCATTTTATTAAAGTTAATATTATTTATTTTCTAAGTTTTTATTTTGGGTTGTAATAAGGCCGCTAATTATTGTTTGGATGTTTACTTTATTGCTTTATTTTACTCATGTTATACTACAAATGGAATCTTA
The DNA here is from genome assembly GCA_025506655.1 of Gossypium rotundifolium. Taxonomy (NCBI): domain Eukaryota; kingdom Viridiplantae; phylum Streptophyta; class Magnoliopsida; order Malvales; family Malvaceae; genus Gossypium; species Gossypium rotundifolium. The sequence continues at coordinate 30,511,420 of CP106727.1, read as the reverse complement.
TACATATTAAGTGAACCGGTTAAAAGTAACTTTTTCAACTAAGTAACTTCTACGAGTTTTTCAAAGATGTTACCATCGGGTAACAAAAATAAACCAAGTCAACTATAACCTTGACGACTTTAAAATATTACATGATCAACCGTTTTCAAAAAGGGTTTATCAACCCAACTATATTTATAAAAAGCCCAACTAAGTTTTCAAACACCGTTTTCATACCTTAGCCAAATTTTATCAAGTTTTCACCAAATTTTCAAAATGATTCAAATTATTTTACTCCGTGACATACCAGATCCGGTCAGGACTCATGGGCCGGGTTTGGGGTGTTATAGTGATCACATTTACTTTTCATCTATCATGGAATGCCACTGATAGGATATGATTTACCATTTATTGGGCTATGAATTCCACTTTTGTGGAATAATATTACATATTGTAGAAGTAGTATACCTAATGCACCAGCTTTCGGTTTCTTATCTATTTAAACTCAGGCTTTCATTTACATAAATGTATATGAGTCATGCATACATAGTCCATCATCCACTCAAGATTAATGTATGTCATAATATAAATGTCACAAGCGAATAAATCCATAAACAGATCTAGGATCTATTCTACTTGAGTCTTGCCTGATGTATGGTTAGTACAGTCAGTCACATCTATGTCTTTATCTTCTAGGAGTCATCAGCTCTGATACCTAAGAGAAAATATCTCCCCAATTGGACTTGATAGATGACATTAGTCTTTCAATTGATTTGCTCAATTCCGATTAGACCAATGACGTGTTTAGATTATCTACTAATATAAGTTATCTTTCTGTATTACAATCCGATCATATAATATCACTTAGTATCGGGTAAATGTTAGATAACTAGTAAATCAATTTTTTTTTCTTTTTTCTTTATATGCAAAACCCTTTGAGGACAATATACAAAAATATCAATGAAATTGATGGATACTTTATCAAACCAAATTATTCAAAAAATACAAGTACATATAAATGAAAATACTACACTAAGAGCACTAGATCCTAATAGTTTTTTCAATTTTCTATCAGTGTTGAGGCAAGCACAATGAGATATTGGAGTTCCTAAAGCCTTACCATGGCTAGTTTGAGAAGGATATGCCTAGCTTGTACAATAGGTTGGCCCATCCTTTCTACAGATAATAATGGAATTGTGTTTGTCTTTGTTATCATGGGAAAATGTTGCTCCAAAATCCGAGTTGTTGTTGCTTTTTATCGGGGAAAAGTTGAGGTTTCAGCTAGTGTTGTGGTTGTTAAGCGATGCTTGTTGCCTATTCAGGGATCTTGAAAATGATCTTAGGGAAAAGTTATAGGGAATCATGCATGGTGTAAATTTTAATTCTTTCCTCATATTATCCTTATGATTTATTGCAAGGTGGAGGGCGACGATGCTAATAAGCGGTTGTAATACCCTTTACCTAATTTGGAAGCTCGATCGAACAAAGAGCCCTACATTAATCACTAGAGTGACAATGATGGATCTATATTTCATAACATACTCGTTTTAACATAAATTAAAGCATTCATCATCACATCAAGCATTCATGAATAAATATAATCAAAAACTCGAGTCAAAATGAATTTAAAACAAAGTTCAAAAGCCCAAATATATAAACTATGAGCCAAGTTTTGATACTTGAGACCAAAGTACTGATAGTTATATCAATTTTCAACTAATTTTGGCCTCAAAGTCACAAAGTACCAATCCTCCAAATTTAGTATTGATACTTGAGTGCAAATACCAATACCAAGGTGTCTTATATCAAAATATGCCTCCCTTGTTTCAAAATTTTAACTACTAACTTCGAATGTATTTAAACTAGGGACTTGAATATTGATACTTAGTCAAGAGGTATTGGTACATGGGTGTGGGTACCGAAACTTCCAACCCAATAATATAAAAAAATAGGCCAAAAAAATCATTTGATTAGGCTCCAAAATATATCGAAATGTACAAGACATAAAGCCAAAACTATACCAACATATTTGACATTTCGAAACACAACCAAAAAAAGCAAAATAGGTAAAATACACCACTTAATTCAAAATTTTATCATCTTAGTGGTTGAAAATAATCTTTCAATCTACATGCATTTTAGTAGTCCTGAACGAAATCATCATTAAAAGTCATAAATATAACAAGTCATGCACAATGTACCAAATGGTCGCAACATCTTATACATCATTAAACTATGTTCCAAATGGTCCCAATATCTCATACATCATTAAACTCAAAAAAATATAACAACTCGTGTGTACCAAATGCTCATAAATATAACAAGCCATATCGCACATTCTAATTATGTAACGCCCCAAATTTGGGCCTAGAAGGAATGGGCCTTGAGCGTAGGATCAGCTAGGAGATTGCACATAAATATTTATGAGTTCAAGAAAATGACAAAAATTGTTTGTTTGCTTTAGTGGCTAAGTTGGAGAAGTCCTGGGTTCAAACCTAGGCTTTAGCAAAATTTTTGCTTTTTGCTCTTAAGTGAATCTTGGCCTTAACTTGAAGGCTTTATAAATATTTTTGGTGAAATCATGACACAAGGAGTCTATTGGTAAAGGTGGAGTGTGGAGTGTACTAGTGGTCTGAGGTTCGAATCCCTGTTTATGCAAATGGAGATTATTTTTACTGTTGACCATGGGAGGAGTTTGTGTTTGACTGCACCAGAAGTTTGAACATATTTGAATGGGGTTGTTGTTAGTAGAATTTAGGGAGTGGAAAGGGGGAATTTTGGTTGTTGAGGTTTGTGAACAGGAGTGATTTAAGGAGGAAAGAGGGGAATTTGAATTGGTGAGAGTAGTGTTGCCGAAATGGGACTCTAAGGCCTTAGGAAATTTGACTGAAGGGTTTTCTCTCAGTTTTGGTCAGTTTGTCATCAGTTTCTGAAACTGTGAAGGCTCTTTTCTTTCTCTGCTCTCTTGTGCCAAATTTGCAAGTGGCCATTTTTGCATTTTGGGTATTCGGCTCCTACCATTCGGGTAAATTAAACTATTTTGTTTTCAAGTCCATTCCTCTCCCCTCTTTTGCACCAACATCTGCTGAAACCTCCTTTCTTCTCTATTCTTTTCAAGTCTCGACCACTGTTTCATCTCTTCTTGTCCATTGATTCTTTAGGCCGAACCTTTCACTCTAGCCCTTGTGACTCTTTCTTCTTTTTTTGCTTGTGACCGAAAGTTCTCCCCTCTTTGTTTCAGTTCTGCAATGGCTCTGACAATCGGTAAGTGTTCAAAATCCATCCTCTTCTTTACTTTTAAAACCTAGTGCTCCTACGTTCTTCCTTTCTTTACAAAACCGAATAACCCCATTAATCGATTGTTATTTCTTTTTCACGTACTGCACTCATTGCGATTCTAGGGTCTTCCTCAAGGGGTGGTGAAGTGTGAAGGTTTGGAGGAGTCACACTTTCGTTCTCAAACGTATGGTAAGGTAATATGGTTACCTCATGTTTTTTGGGGTTGGCCGAATATGCCCTACCACTTACTAATCGGTTCTTGACTGTACTTTAGGAAAGCAGCAAAGGCGTGTATCGTTTTTTAACAGTGATTGTTGAGGGATTAAGGTCACCCTCATTCAAACAACGTAGGAATGGTATTTCGGATTAAGTGTTATTAAGAGGGTGCTACCCTAACAATTAAGGACTAATATTAGATCTCAATGAATCTAGGTCGGGTGCTCGTAGATCTTGGAATGACTCCGTAAAAAGGTGTGTAGTCACACTATCTCCACTATGAACCGGTAAAAGTCGAAAAGCCAAAACTTCGGCATTTGAGGCCTCACGATCGTGCGATCGCTCGTGTGGTAAAATCGAGCCCACAACTGTGGGCGATAGACCATAGAGGCCACCACAAGTGTTCTCGTGCTCTTGGCCGACATGGGCCTCGTTTAGCCAAAATGGGCCGTGTAGGCCTAATAGGGCTCATGGGCCCCATACAAATGAAATCCACGATAAGTGAAAAATACTGGACTGGGCTATGTAGTTCGCATAATCGTGACTAAATTTGGGCTAAATGGGCCACACGAGCGTGTGGGCCCACGTGGGCCGAATAATCGGCCTTGGGCCCATTACACCGTTATGACCATTTAGGTTTTCTATGTCGCTCGAGGCGATTGTAGACTTTCGGAGAGGTCGTTATCTGTACCGAGACCCCAAAAATAAGTAAAATGACTGTAATGCCCCTGTAGGGTAAAATGACCGTAATGCCCCTGTAGGGTAAAATGATCGTAATGCCCCTATAGGGTAAAATGGTCGTAATACCCTTGTAGGGTAAATTGACTGTAATAGCCCTATTGGGTAAAATGACCGTAATGCCCCTATTAAGGTAAAATGATCATAATGCCCCTATAGGGTAAAATGACCTTAATGCCCCTGTTAAGGTAAAATGACTATAATGCCCCTATAGGTAAAATGACCGTAATGCCCCTGTTAAGGTAAAATGATCGTAATACCCCTATAGGGTAAAATGATTGTAATGCCCTTGTAGGGTAAAATAATCGTAATGCCCCTGTTAAAGTAAAACGACCGTAATGCCCCTGTAGGGTAAAACGACCGTAATGCCCCTGTAGGGTAAAACGATCGTAATGCCCTTGTAGGGTAAATTGACCGTAATGCCCCTAGAGGGTAAATAACTGATTTATGCTACAATTTGATTGATTTGACTGTGATTGTATGACTATGATTGGATTGACTTAACTGGGAATGATATGACTGATTCTAAGCATGGCATACTGCATACACGACATACTACATGGGGTTGGGATCTTGTATTAGAAGAAGTGATTGATATGTGAGGGTCGCATGGGTCGCATGAGACGACTATGGACCCACCGATGGCTTTAAGCCGGTTATGTGATTGGCAGCTCTGCTGCAATATTGGTTAGTGCCGCAACCGGTGTTACATAAAGAGTGTAGGGATGGGTGGGTCGATTTAATCCCCACAGGAATGTAGGGTTAGATGGGAGATAGAGTGTAGGGTTGGTATGGGTATTTATGCATTGCATATACTGATTCTGATATTGAGATGGGCTTAGGCCCAGATATATGTGATATGTGACATTTGTTATGGGTTAAGGCCCAACCGAGGCTAATGGGGGCTAAGGCCTAGTTGCCACCGCTACTGTAATGGGCTAAGCCCAATTAATTCTGTTATGGGCTGTGACCCAAATGATATTGTTTTGGGCTTTGGCCACATATACTCTGAACTGAACGGTACTATTATCATTAAAGGGCTCGAGCCTGATCGATTATGTTTCAGATATCGATCGCTTTTTAACAAGGGGATTATACATTGAGTTTTCATAAACTCACCCCGTGTTTAACCTTTCAGGTAGTCCCCAGCGTTAGACAGTTTGGAGCTGCGAAGGACTCGGAGAGGGCCACACGACTGCACAAGTTTTATTCTGTTTAGCTCATTTACTTAAGAATGAGCTTGTTGGCACAGGTTGTAATAAGGTTTTTATAATTTCTAAAATTTAAATTTGGGATTTGATTTGATTGTGATTTATATTTGCTAGAAGTAGAACACAGTTTTCCAAAACAATAACATTTTCAAACCTTACGTTTTCGCAACTCAATTTTTAAATATCACGTTTTCGTAAATCATTTGTTTTAAACTAAGCTTCTGCAACAAATAAGGTTTTAAAGGTAATAACGTTTTAAAAGGGAATAACTTTTTAATAAACCACGATTGAAAATAAACAAACGTAAACTGTGGTTTTGTACAAGTTTTAAATGGCAAGAAGTTTTAAATCTCAAGAAGGGTTTTCAATGAAAACATGGTTTTCGAAAAACACTTCAATGTGGCACGACAGATTCGGCCCTAACATCTAGGCTAGGTTTGGGGTGTTACAAATTAGTTATTCGTGTCACATGTTTTTTTTAGTACCGTTAACTTTTGAACCAAAAAATTTAACTGACAATTATTTTGGTATTGATATGAAAAAGGTTTCATGGTATTATAAGCCTTTGAACTTTAAAAAAAAAAAGAAAACCTAAATAAACATATAAAAACTTTTTGATTTCAATTGAATCCCTAAACTAATAAAACTGTCCAAATAAACTCTTTAATTGACATTGACCATTAATATTTAATGACAACAGTGACGTGCCGTTAATAGATGCCATGTTAGCAAAATATATATTACAAGTATTTTTAAAAATAAGTACAAAATGAATCGAATAAATTGTTGTCTACGTTTAATTGAATTTTCACTCCCAATACATTTTGAAATTATTTTAAAAACATAATATTTATAACAAAATCAATAAAACTATAAAAATTAAAATTTATAAGAATTATTAAAATTAATTAAAAATCATAAATTTTACAAAAATTTATAAAATAATTTTATTTAAATTTTAAATAAGAAAACAAACATAAAAACTTATATCAAAAATAAAAATTAAAGTTTTACATTATAATTTTTACCTCTCAATTTTTACTTTTATCAAGTTATATTAATTAAATAGTTTAATCAAAATGAAGAAATAATTTTTAAATTTTTTAAAAATAATTTAATTTTTATAAAATTTATGGTTTCTAATTAATTTTAATAATTTTTATAAATTATTCTTTTTCTAAATTTTTATATTTTTAATAAGTTATTTTTTCATAAATTTTATACAAATTCATGGTTTTAATTAATTTTAATAATTTATACAAAATTTTTAAAAATATTATTTTTTATTTTTTTATGGTTTTTCTAATTCTAGAATGAATTTAAACGTATGAGTATCTTGATTTAAATGAACTTGGACAACAATTTATCAAGGTTCATTATGTACTTATTTTAAAATAATTTTAAAATATATTTTATTTTTACATTTTTTCCACATCAACAATAAATGTTGACGTGGCATCTGTTAACGGCCACATTAGCATTGTCATTAAATATTAATGGTCAATATTATTCAAAGGGTATATTTGGTCAATTTTGTTAGTTTAGGAGTTTAATTTGGTGCAAAAATTTTGAAGGAGTTTGGTTACTTTTTTTGAGAAAATTCAACGGCTTATTTCACCAATAACCCTATGAAAAAAAAATGTTATTAAGAATATAGGTCTAAATATACCAAAGATCCTTGTGCTCTTTTAAAATTTAAAATTTAGTCTTTACATTTTAATTTTGAGACATTGAATCTTTATACTTTTTTGTTTAAAATTCTTGATCCATCCGTCTAATTTTTTCGTTAAAGTTAACGGTGTTAAAAGTAAAATAACTTTTTAACCCTCAACATTTACATTTTTTGTCAATTTGATTATTACCCATTAAAAGTACATAAAATTTTTAAAATATTTTTTCATATTTTAAATAAAGAAACATAAAATTATAAATTTTTAAAATAAAAATTAAGAAAAATAATAAAAACACTCTAAAAATAAGAAATATAAAATATATAAAAATATAAAAAAGAATCTAAGATTCAATGTTATCTATACTGGATCAGATTGACCAGTCAAATTGAGAACTGTTTTAGGTATTAGTCCAACAAGAAGCAAAAAATATGTTGACCCACGAACCGATACAAACTGGATGAACCAGCAATTGAACCTATTTCAAACTGGTTGTTGAGTATGCCTCATATTTTAGTCAAATTTGAGAGATAATCTTCTAGTTAAACTTTGTTTATTTGTTTCAGTCGAACTCTGATTAGTCTAGATTATGTTATTATTATTTGACTTACGAATTTAGCCTATAAATAGGCTCTTTTACAACCTTAAAAAATACACCCATTAAAGATTAGAACTCATAACACTTTTGGAGAATTTTGCATTTATGTTTTGAGGCTTCTTTATTTTCTGGTTTTGGGGTTTAGTTTTTATCTCTATCTTTTATACTCTTCATTATTTTCCCTTTAAAGTAAAATTATCTTTACCAATGGTTTTTTATCCTCTTTGGAGGGGTTTTTCCCCATTAAATTTGTGTGTTCAATTTCTCAATTTGTTCCCCTATTTTTACTTGTTCGTTACTTATTCGGGTCAATCCCCAACAAGTGGTATTAGAGATAGTTCAATTTTCGTACATCAGCTCGTTTAGAAATGGCAGGAACAAGGTTTGACATTGAGAAGTTCGATGGTGTCACAAATTTCAATCTATGGCAAGTTCGAATGATGGCAATTCTAGTTCAGACCAGCCTAAAAAAGGTTGTTATCGAGAAAAATCTTGAGAATCTATATCAAACAGAATGGGAAGAGCTTGATGAAAAGGTCATGTCTGCAATTCAGTTGTGTAACAGCTCGATTTTGGGTCTAGTCAGAACAATGGTTTAAGGACCACAAATTCGACGAAGAAAATTTCATTTTTATTATATTTTTATGGTCTACAATTTTATGGAACGATTTTGTGAAAATTTTATTCGAAAATTTTGACCTTTGGGCACTCAATTTAGTCAAAAGGATTAAATTGCAAAAAGTGCAAAACTTGAATTCTATAGGTTAGAAGTGTCCAATTGCTATGAGATTTTAAATTAGAGGTCCTTAAATGGTAATTAGGCCATTGGATAAGTTGGTGGACAAAAATGGACATGGTTTGGTTTGTTTTCAAAGTTTTTTCATTAAAGGGCATTTTAGTAATTTAGTAATTTAATGAATTAAAAAGCCAAATTAAAAGCCAATTTTTGTCCATCTTCCTCCCATGGCCGAAATTCACAAGGGGAAACCATGGCTAGGTTTTTTCAATCTTTCAAGCTCGATTGTAAGTCTGTTCTAGCCTCGTTTTTAATGCTCTTTACATTTTTAAAGTCGTTGTAACTCGATCTTTCTATTTCTACCTTCAATTTGAAGAGATGTCAAGGTCTAAAATTTTATCCATGATGGATGTTTGTGTATTTTGATGTCTAATTATAGAAAATGCATGTTTGGTGTATGATAAACGACTTTTGCTAAGTGATTTTCAGTGAAAATACCTAAAGGACTTGTTTGTAAAAGTTATAAAATATGTTTTAAAAGTATGAATAAATGAAAATTTTGGGCTGTTATGAGTATTAAAATGGTTCGGCTAGGCTTGGGTTTTGAAAAAATTAAATGAAAATCATTTTAAGAGCCTGGGGACTAAATTGTAAAAATGTCAAACTTTAGGGGCAAAAATGTAATTTTTCCATAATTTTATATTCGGCTGATATGAATAATATGTTGATTAAATAATTTAAATATGATGTTATAGATCAATAAAAAATGAGGCTTGGACTTAGAACGGGGGAAAAACGAGTATTTGACAATTTAGCCCTTTTTCGCCATTTTTATGTCGAGGTAAGTTTGTATGTAAATAATGCAACATTATAATTGTATTTATAATATTTTGTTATTGCATGAATTGTATGATTGACTCTATGGACGAAATTGACGAAGTTTCGACAAGCGAGAAAATCCCAGTTGAACATTAAGAATAGTTAGGATATAAATGTCATGACATTAGAGTTATTTAGATTTCGTGTAAGACCATATTTGGAATATGGAATCGATGTGAGACTTCGTGTAAGACCATATCTAGGATATGCCATCGATGTGAGACTTCGTTGAAGACTATAGCTGGGCTATTGGCATCGTTACGAGATTACATGTAAGACCATATCTGGGATATGGCATTGGTACGGTACTGTGTGTTTGAGATCCTTGAGTATCCTTTAGTATTCCAAGTAGTTCAGCGGAAAATTCAATGGATATGTCAAAGAAGAGAAAGAGTATGTAAGTATTACAAATTAGTACATGTATGTACTTAAAGTTTATGAGTATTGACTTCATGAAATTGTGAGTTCATGATTTCCACGAGAATAATTTTGTAAAAACCTTGTGATTATTGGCCTATACTTTGATGTATGAAATTCATGGTAAGCTCGTTTGATGATTATGTGATTGGCTTTCAGGCCAAATTGAGTTATATTATAACATGTTTTATTCACACAAATTGTGATTTGTCAGAAATGAGAAAAAGGAAAGATTGGCATAATCGCCCATTTAAAATGATTATGGAAGCATGGAAAGGTAAAAGTTTAGGCAATTAAAAGATATTAAGACATATGCTTGGAAATATGAGTACACGTAATTAATGTGCTTGTTTACTATGGTGTTTGAAATTATTTGTTGAGTGTTGTAATATGTTACAAATGAGAGGTTGTTAGGCTATTGCCAAGACATGTTAAATCATGCTTATAAGTTGATAGAGTAAATATTATGATTGAATAAGAATTATAACTATGAGATTTATAGTAATTTGTATTATCTTGTGTTTAAATTGTTGAACTTGATAAAATATAAGATTTGTAAGAGTTGCTTATTATTTTCATACGGACTTGCTAAGTTATATAATATAGCTTACCCCCTTCCTTTCCAATGTCTTATAGGGTTATTAAGCTAGCTCGGGTTGGAGTTCACCGGAGATCTTATCACACTATAAAGCTGTCATTTTAGGTATAAATGAATTCAAGTATCTTAAGTCTATGGCATGTATAGGGACTAGGTCAACTTGTTATATTTGTCATGATTAATAAGGCCATATGTGTTAACTTGTAATTGCTAATGCTTCATCTTATATATATAGCCATGAATGATGGCTTATATTGATTATAAGTTTATTCATATGTTAATTCCCTCTTGTGAATGTGAAATTAGTATGTTTTTAATGGGCTAAGTATGATGTTTTAATCCTGATAAATGATGGTATAAGAATGTCATGTTATTGTCTTGTTTGTGGTTGTTTGGTTGTATTTACGTGCTTGAATTTGTGCCATGAGATGTTGTGTAGATGAGTGCAAGTATGGGTGGCAAAATGGCTTGGTAAATAACCTTGTTTTTGTCCACACTAGTAGACAAACGGGTGTGTGTCTTGGCCGTGTGTGACACACGGTCTGCCCTATGGGCATGTGTTTCGGCTGTATGTCCCCTGCACCTCAATTGTTGCGAAATAGAATGTCCAGAATTGAGCACACAGGCAGAGACACGGGCGTGTGTCTCAACCGTGTGTGCTACACGGCCTAGCACACGGGCATGTTGCACGGCCGTGTGGCACATGTCAGAGAGCACCCTAATTTGAACACGGCCTGCAGCACGGGCGTGTCCCTTCAACCACACGGGCGTGTGAGCCTTGTAACATGAAAAATTTTCTAAGTTTTGTAAAATTTTATAAAGTTCTCGGTTTAGTCCTGAACTACTTCCAATGTATGTTTTGGGCCTCGTAGGCTCGTTTTAAGGACGAAATGAATGTATGTGAAAATTTTTAAATTTAGATGGAAATTACGTCTTGGTTTTGTATGTTTGCTTGTGTTTAAGTCTGGTAATTCCTCGTACCCTATTTCGACGTCAAATACGAGTAAAAGGTGTTACATTTAGTGGTATCAGAGCTATGGTTTAGTCGATTCTCAAACTAACGTAGCGTATGTGTGTCTAGCTATACATGCCATATTACTACCTGTGATGGTGAGATATCTCCCGACTCTGATGAAATTGTTTTGTTGAGGCATAGATGTTTTCCAACCGAGCTATTTTCGAAAATACTAAAAGTGATACTAAGATAATTGAAAATGTGTTTGTGAGGAGTCGAAACTTGGAAAGGTATGAATAAGAGTTCATGATATGTATATGATGATGTACAAAATGAAATAACCGTAAGTTCAGAAATATGGATAAAATGTCAATGTTCCGGTTGAAAGTTGTATTTCAATGGATTATAGTGATTTTATAAAACGGATAAAATGTTTTAAATGTTGCAAAAAGGATTTAGCCTCGGAACGGTAATCCTGAATTAAACCCTCTCGAGCATAAGTTATCAAAAGGATTTAGCCTGAATTGGCAATCCTGTTATGTCATATGTGGCTCGAGAGTGTGCTCCATGAATATATGTCAAAATGACACTTTTGAATATGAATTGACGGATTTTTTACATGCCTACCTTGAGTATACTTCTCGAGTATCCTTCAAAATTACAATAGTTCAATGGGAATTATTATTGAAATATGGAAAAGTGACACGAAATGAAAGTTTATATTGTGATAAGCATCCATGTTGTTTGGCATTCATATGATGTTATGTGCCTGACTTGTTTGATTAAGTGAATGTGATAAGTAAACTTACTCAAAATTTATGGAATGTATGTATAAGTGCACTCATTTGAATAAGATAATCGGAAAGTTCGTGTGACATAAATATGTATGTTATTTAGCTTGAAGTGAATTTTATGATTGAGAAGATATTATGTGGATGATGAATGCTAAGTGATATGTGTGTATTTATGAGAGTCAAGTAGAGGCTTTACAACCTCACCCCCTTACGTGGTATTTTATAATGAAATTTCATGATATTTAAATTGAATGAGCTCAAAAGAAAGAGACTAAAGAGTTCAGTAGCGAATAACTAAAAATGTGGTCAGAGTTAAGAATAGTTTGACAAGTGAATACAGTTCTGGAAAAGATGCCAGGTTATTCTGAAGATCATCTGGATTTCGCAACTTCACGATTAAGGAAAAAAGTTAATCTCGGCTAGTTGACTCATTTAGGTACGATGTCTAAAGTATGTATTTCTGGAAAAATTCCTCTGGATTGATTTTCGTTAGTGAATGGAATAATACGGATTAGTGATGACAAAATTAGTTAGAGAAATGATATTTGAATCGTAAAGATGTTTGAGTGTAACAATAGTAATTGAATAGATTATGATGATCTCTCCGGAGTATTTTATGTATTCATTTATCCTCAAAGATATATGTGATTGTTCGTTTTCTGATGGAATTCTTATCGTATGAGAATGCTAGCTAATTATAATGATAGATCAAAGCGCTGTTCGCCTGGTTGGTTGATGAGCAGCATTTCTTGTATCTCTCTTTGGGATTCTTTTCTATTATGTTTGGAATAAAAGTTGTTGGTGAACATTTATGTGAGGCTATTCTTCTATTTCTACTGGATGTTGTTTTGTTATATATGTATTTGGAAAATATATCACCTATGTTACAATTGATTCCAGAGCGTATAAGCATTGTCTTTTTTCTAGTTTTCTTTGAGGAATCATCAAGATCTTTATTATTTTCTTATGAGTTATGACCTCGAACTTTCAGTATGATATCGTATCTTGGATTTCTTTATCCTGATTTTCTTATCATCCTTATTTCGTAAATTATCAATCATGGCTCATCTTTAAAGTGTGTTCTTTGGCTTGTGATAACTATGTTTATTATGGTTGTATTTTTGGTTCGATCATAGGAACGTGGTGATTCTGGTATCAAGATTTCTCTAATTTTCGTGAAAGGATTTGACATAGGCAAAGGTATAGATAGTAGAAGCTCAAGCTCAAATTGTATGATGGTTTTCTTTTCTCAGGTAAGTTTGATTAAAATCAATGAGTTCAACCAAAATATTTTGTTTCCTTAACCTAATGCAGTTGTAAAGATCTTTGACTAGCATGTGAGGAAATTTTGAAAGATTTTATGTTTGAATTGTTTTAACAGCATGAAGAAGAGAGTATTTTGATATGATATTATTTTATAGTTGAGATCGACTCAGTTGTTTTTATTTGAGTGAGTTGGTCAGTTGAAAAGTAATTTGAGTAATATGCATTTAAGTTTATCCTCAAGTAAGAGGATAAAATCTTGTACATTCATAGGTAAATTGACGAACAGTCTGAATGAAGAATTTATATTCAAAAAGGGTGTGATACAAGGACGTACCTATTAGATCAATTCTAATTGGATGAAATTATTATGAGTTAAGGATGTTTTGATTGATAAAGTTATCACATTTGTAAAAGTTTGAATGGTCTGTTGTATGTTAGGAAAGTTGAAAACCGTTGAAGGTGTTACTAACCGAAACACTAGTTCTGGGTTCTGTTTAAATTGAGTAAAGAATTTGTGATTTTTCAGCGATGCACTATCGAATGGATTGGAATGTGTTTTAATAAAAGAATGTAAAGTGATAGTTTATGCTTTCAGGTGGATAAAGTCACATGAAAGGAACTGTCCGACAGGTGATTTAAATTCGGCCACTTTTTATGTCTGTGTTGAGAAACTGATGACATCAGTTGTCCGATGAAAAATGTTATATGTTTCCTAATCTCCAGAGTTTAAAGTATCTAATGTTACAGAAGGAATCTAAAATTAAAACAGCATAGATGGCTTGAACTATTGAAAGATTGTGAGCAGTTATCGATTAACCTTTGGGGAAGTAGAGATAGTTGCAGATGCTTGAATGGAAAACCTTTGATTATTTTGTGAGTATTGGATACATGATTAATCTTATTTGATGACGATCTGAATCAAGCTAAATTAAAAGCTAAATGATGTTTTCTTTGCAAGATTGAGAACCTCAGGAATGTGATAGTGAGTGGTAAGCTAAACGAGTACAGGGTGAGATGACTTTTGATTTTGAATTTCAGGTCGAACCTGATGACTGTTATCATTATTCCGAGATAGAATTTGCACACTGAATAATTCAGAGCTTATGCAGAAAATTTTGTACGAAGCTCAGTAGTAGCTCGTTTGTTCATTTAGGGAGTAATAAAATGTACAGTTATTTGAAATAGATGTTCTAGTGATCGAGTATGTAACATGATAAATTAGTTGAGTTATATGTTTCAGAGATTATCCGATCAAAAATCATATAGAAAGTAAAAGTGATTTGTTGCAGTTTAGAATCCACTTCAGATTATCAGAAAACGTATATAAACTTGAAACATGAGGATATGAAATTCCCATTCAGCGATAGCATGCTTCTGAAAGTATTGCCTTGGAAAAGATTCAAAATGTGTTTTGTGTATCTATGTTGCGATGGTATCGATTGGACTCTTTGAATATGAATTATCCGAGATAGATTGAGATTCAACCGATGTGTTGTACAATGAAGAATCGATCAGAATTTTGACACGAGAGATTAAAAAGCAGGGAAATAAAAGCATAACCTTAGTGAAGGTTTGTAACATCTAGATTTTGGGCCTAGTCGAAACAGTGGTTTTGGGACCACAAATTCGACGTAAGAAAATTTATTTTTATTATATTTTTTTGGTCTACAATTTCACGGGATGATTTCTTGAAAATTTTATTTGAAAATTTCGTCGTTTGGGCACTCAATTTGGTCAAAAAGACTAAATTGTAAAAAGTGCAAAACTTGAGTATGTTAAAGGTATCCAATTGTTATGAGATTTTAAATTAGAGGTCTTTATATGGTAATTAGACCATTTTATAATTTATTAGACAAAAATGGGCATGCAATAGGTGTAATGGTATTTTTAAATTGGGGGCATTTTGGTCATTTAGTGATTAAAAGAATTAAAAGGCCAAAATAGCCAAAAATTTGTTCATCTTCTTCATGTCTTGGCCAAAAATTGCAAGGGGAAGCCATGGCTAGGGTTTGGCCAACTTCCAAGCTCCATAGTAAGTCCATTCTAGCCTCGTTTTTAATGATTTTTACGTTTTTGAAATCCTCGTAATAAGATCTATCTATTTCTACCACTAATTTGAGATTGGTTAAAGTCTAGGATTTTGACCCATGATGAATATGTGTATTTTGATGTTTAATGGTAGAAAATGCACGTTTATGGTTAGAGAAACGACTTTTACTAAGTGATTTTAGGTGAAAATGCCTAAAAGGACTAATTTGTAAAAGTTATAAAATATGTAGTAAAAGTGTGTTTTAATGGAAATTGTGGGCTTCTATAAGCATGAAAATGGTTCAGCTAGACTTAAAGAATGAAGAAATCGAATGAAAATCATTTTACGAGCCTAAGGGAAAAAGTGTAAATATGACAAAGTTTAAGGGCAAAAATGTATTTTTTCCAAATATGAATTTTGGACTAAATTGATTAATATAATGATTAAATAAGTTAAATGTGATGTTTTAGATCAAGAAAAATGAAGTTCAGACCTAGAACGAGGGAAAAACGAGCAATTAACGGTTAGGTCCTTTTCACCGTTGTCGCATTCGAGGTAAGTTCGTGTGTAAATAATGCAACATTACATTTTCAAGTATTTAATGCTTTAATATTGCATGAATTGTGTAATTTCCCTTGTGGACTTGATTAATGTTGACTCGATGACGGTTCGATGAAGATTTAATACCTCGAAATCCCGGTTGAACCTTAGGAATAGTTAGGATACAAATGTCATGACATTAGGGTTATTAAGATCCCGTATAAGACCATATCTGGGATATGGAATCGTCATGTGATTTTGTGGAAGACCACGTCTAGGACATGGCTTCTAAATGAGACTTCATATAAGACAATATCTGGGATATGGCATCGATATGAAAATCGTGTAAGACCATAGCTAGGCTATAGGCATCAATATGTGATCCCATGTAAGACCATATCTGGGATATGGCATTGGTATGATTTTATGTGTATGTGATTCCTAAGTATCCTTTAGTATTCCAAGTGGTTCCACGGGAAATTCAAAGATTATGCCAAAGATGAGAAAGTAAATGATTATGTTACGAGAAGGTACAGGTATGCACGTAAAGTTTATAAGCATTGGCTTCAGGATATTATGAATTCATGATCACTATAAAAGTGACTTTAATTTAACCATGTGATTATTGGTATGTGTATGATGAATAAATACATGGTAAAGTTGATTGATACTTATGAAAAAAGGGTTTTAGGCCAAATGAAATTGAGATGTGAAATGTTTTATTTCCTTGATTGTGAATCAATGAAATGAAATGAAGGAAAGATTGATATTAATGTCTATTAAAAATGTTTATGAAATCTTTTGATTAAGTGTTTATGTTTATGATGTGTAAATCCATGGTAAATTCAGTTAAGAGTCATGGGTTAGGCTTTTGAGCCATATCAAATTAAGAAATAAGATGTTTATTGTACTTGATTTGTGATTCATTGGACATGTGTGAAAAAGGAAAGATTTGTATAATTGCCTATTAAAATGATTATGAAAGTATGAGAAGTTAAGAGTTTAAATCATTGAAAAATGTTAAGTTTTGGGCTTGAAAATGTGAATACGCATGATTAATGTACAAGTTACTATGAGGCTTGAAATGATTTGTTAATGATTATTTTGGTATGTTATATTGGAGAGATTAAGAATGTTTGGCAAATGTTAATATGTATTAAATTATGCTTATAAATTGAAGGGGGTAAGCATCGTGATTGAGTAAGTTATGTCTATGAAGATTTAATGACGTTTATGTTGTGTTATGTTATGTTAGTTGTATAACAAATGTATTACTATTGTTGCTTATTATTTGCATACGAACTTACTAAGGTTTGTAGCTTACTCCTCTTCCTTTCTCATATCCTATAGGGTTTTATGCTAGCTCGAGTTGGAGATCGCCGGAGATTCTATCACACTATCAAGCTATCACTACGGTATTGATGAATTCAAGTATGTTGAGTCTATGGCATGTATAGGGACTAGGTTAATTTGTTGTATGTGTCATTATTAAATTGGCCATATGTGGTGGCTTGTAGTTATTAATGCTTCATCTTATACATAGCCATGATTGATGGCTTATGCTGATTATAAGTTCATTCATATGTTAATGTCCTATTGTGGATGTGAAATTAGTATGTTTCTAATGGGCTAAGCATGATGTTTTAAGCATGATAAATGATGGCATGAGAATGACATGTTATTGTCTTAGTTGTGAGCGTTTGGTTGTCTAAGTATGATATGTTTAGTGCCTAAGAATTGATGTGAGTGTATGTGTGAATAAGGGTGGCAAATGGCTTGGTAAATAGCCTCATTATTGTCCACATGGGTAGACACACAGGTGTGTGTCTATGCCATGTGTGACACACAGTCTGCCCCATGGGCATGTGTTCCGGCCATGTGTCCCCTACACCTTAATTTTGGAAAAACAAAATGTCCAGAATTCAGAACATGGGCGTGTGTCTCAGCCGTGTGGAGAACACGGCCTAAGCACACAGAAGTGTGACTTGGCCGTGTAACTTCAATTTGATGATGACATCATAAACAGAATGCACCGTAAATGGACACGGCCTGAAGTATGGGCGTGTCCCTTCACCCATACGGGCGTGTGGACCTTTTTCATGAAAATTTTCTAAGTTTTTCTAGAAGTTTCTAAAGTTCTCGGTTTAGTCTCGAACCACTCTTAATGTATGTTTTGGGCCTTGTAGGCTCGTTTAAGGGATGATATGAAAAGTTTTAAATTTGAGTGGAAATTCATGTCTTGGTTTTGTATGGTTACTTGCGTATAAGTCCGGTAATGCCTTGTATCTTGTTCTGGCGTCGAATACAGGTAAGAGGTCTTACAGGGTTCTTTGGTAATGTTACGAGATAAATGAGTCTATGTGAAAATCAAATTTATATTATGGTAAGATTTTCGGGGACAAAAATCCCTAAAGGGGGAGAGTTGTAACAGCCCGATTTTGGGTCTAGTCAGAATAGTGGTTTTGGGACCACAAATCTGATGAATAAAATTTCATTTTTATTATATTTTTACAGTCTACGATTTTGTGGAACGATTTAGTGAAAATTTCGTTCGAAAATTTTGACCTTTGGGCACTCAATTTAGTCAAAAGGACTAAATTGCAAAAAGTGTAAAACTTGAATTCTATATGTTAGAGGTGTCCAATTGCTATGAGATTTTAAATTAGAGGTCCTTAAATGGGAATTAGACCATTGGTTAAGTTGGTGGACAAAAATGGACATGGTTTGGTATGTTTTCAAAGTTTTTTCATTAAAGGCATTTTGGTATTTTGGTAATTTAATGAATTAAAAAGCCAAAATAAAAGCCAATTTTTGTCCATCTTCCTCCCATGACTGAAATTCACAAGGGTAAATCATGGTTAGGGTTTTTCAAGCTTCCAAACTCGATTGTAAGTCCGTTCTAGCCCTATTTTTAATGCTCTTTATATTTTTGAAGCCATTGTAACTTGATCTTTCTATTTCTACCATCAATTTGAAGAGATGTCAAGGTCTAAAATTTTACCCATGAGGGATATTTGTGTATTTTGATGTGTAATGGTAGAAAATGCATGTTTGGTGTATGATAAACGACTTTTGCTAAGTGATTTTCGGTGAAAATGCATAAAAGGACTTGTTTGTAAAAGTTGTAAAATATGTTGTAAAAGTGTGAATAAATGAAAAATGGCAGCTGCTATGAGTATTAAAATGGTTCGGCTAGGCTTGGGTTTTGAAGAAATTGAAAGAAAATCATTTTACGAACCTAGGGACTAAATTGTAAAAATGTTAAACTTTAGGGGCAAAAATGTAATTTTCCATAATGTGATTTTGGGCTGATATGAATAATATGTTGATTAAATAAGTTAAATAATATGTTATAGATTAAGAAAAAAAGAGGCTTGGACCTAGAACGGGGGAAAAACGAGTATTTGACGATTTAGCACTTTTCACCATTTTTATTTCGAGGTAAGTTTGTATGTAAATAATGCAACATTATAATTGTATTTATAATGTTTTTTTATTGCATGAATTGTATGATTGACTCTATGGACGAAATTAACGAAGTTTCGACAAGCGAGAAAAGCCCGGTTGAACCTTAGGAATAGTTAGGATACAAATATCATGACATTAGGGTTATTTAGATTTCGTGTAAGACCATATCTGGGATATGGCATCGATGTGAGACTTCGTGTAAGACATATTTGGGATATGACATTGATGTGAGACTTCGTGTAAGACCATAGCTGGGCTATTGGCATTGATACGAGATTACATGTAAGACCATATCAGGGATATGGCATTGGTGCGATACTGTGTGTTTGAGATCCTTGAGTATCTTTTAGTATTCCAAGTGGTTCAACGAAAAATTCAATGGATATGTCAAAGAAGAGAAAGAGTATGTAAGTATTACGAATTCGTATAGGTATGTACGCAAAGTTTATGAGCATTGACTTCATGAAATTGTGAGTTCATGATTTCCCCAAGAACGATTTTGTGAAAACCTTGTGATTATTGGCCTATACTTGTGATGTATGAAATTCATGGTAAACTCGTTTGATGATTATGTGATTAGCTTTTAGGCTAAATTGAGTTATGTTATAACATGTTTTATTCACACAAATTGTGATTTTTCAGATATGAGAAAAAGGAAAGATTGGCATAATCGCCCATGTAAAATGATTATGGAAGCACGAGAAGGTAAACATTTAGGTAATTGAAAGATATTAAGACATATGCTTGGAAATATGAGTACACGTAATTAATGTGCTTGTTTACTATGAGGTTTGAAATTATTTGTTGGTTGCTGTAATATTTTACAAAGAAGAGATTTTGGTTGCTAGGCTATTGCCAAGACATGTTAAATCATGCTTATAAGTTGATAGAGTAAATATTATGATCGAATAAGAATTATAACTGTGAGATTTATAGTAATTTGTATTATCTTGTGTTTAAATTTTTGAACTTGATACAAGATAAGATTTGTAAGAGTTGCTTATTATTTTCGTATGGACTTACTAAGCTGTATAATATATCTTACCCCTTTCCTTTTCAATGTCTTATAGGGTTATTAAGCTAGCTCAGGTTGGAGTTCACCGGAGATCCTATCACACTATCAAGCTGTCATTTTGGGTATAAATGAATTCAATTATCTTAAGTCTATGGCATGTATAGGGACTAGGTCAACTTGTTATATGTGTCATAATTAATTTGGCCATATGTGTTAGCTTGTAATTGCTAATACTTCATCTTATATATATAGCCATGAATGATGGATTATGTTGATTATAAGTTTATTCATATGTTAATGCCCTCTTGTGAATGTGATATTAGTATGTTTTTAACGGGCTAAGTATGATGTTTTAAGCATGATAAATGATGGTATAAGAATGTCATGTTATTGTCTTGTTTGTGGTTGTTTGGTTGTATTTACATGCTTGAATTTGTGCCGTGAGATGTTGTGTAGATGTGTGCAAGTGTGGGTGGTAATATGG
The DNA here is from genome assembly GCA_025506655.1 of Gossypium rotundifolium. NCBI lineage: Eukaryota > Viridiplantae > Streptophyta > Magnoliopsida > Malvales > Malvaceae > Gossypium > Gossypium rotundifolium. Next base: position 30,490,548 of record CP106727.1, on the reverse strand, counting down.
CTTGGTAAATAACCTTGTTTTTGTCCACACAAGTAGACACACTAGGCGTGTGTCTAGGCCGTGTGTGACACACGGTCTACCCCACGAGCATGTGTTCTGGCCGTGTGTCCCCTGCACCTTAATTGTTGCAAAATAGAATGTTCAGAATTGAGCACACGGGCAGAGACATGGGTGTGTGTCTCAGCCGTGTGTCCTACACGGCCTAGCACATGGGTGTGTGGCACGGCCTGTGACACAAGTTAAAGAGCACCCTAATTTGAACCCGGCCTACAGCACGGGCGTGTCTAAGGGTCACACGGGCGTGTCCCTTTGACCACACGGGCTTGTGAGCCCTGTAACATGAAAAAATTTCTAAGTTTTGTAAAATTTTCTAAAGTTCTCATTTTAGTCCCGAACTACTTCCAATGTATGTTTTGGGCCTCGTAGGCTCGTTTTAGGAACGATATGAATGTATGTGAAAAGTTTTAATTTTGTATGGAAATTACGTCTCTGTTTTGTATGTTTGCTTGTGTTTAAGTCCGATAATGCCTCGTACCTTGTTCTGGTATCGAATACGGGTAAAGGGTGTTACAAGTTGTGCCTCGCAAATAGGGTATTGCAGGAGGTATTCATGGAGAAAATCTCATTTGCCTTGTGGAAAAATGTTAGAAATTCTTTATGCAACTAAGTCTCTGGCTAACCGTTTAGTGTTGAAACAACGTCTATTTACGTGTCGCATGAATGGAGGTGAGCTTCTTATAGATCACATTAGTCAATTTATTACTCTTTTGAATGATTTAAAGAATGTTGAGGTTAAGATTGACAATGAAGATCAGACTATGCTATTATTGTGCTCTTTACCCTCTTTACATAAGTCTTTCAGGGAGACCCTGATTTATGGCAAAGACAAACTCTTGTTTGAGGATGTGAAAGGTTATTTGTTGAGTAAAAATAAACTTGACAATGAGTTTGGTTTGGACAGCAATGCAGATAGGTAAGCTTCCATTCAATAAAGGTGTTGCTATTGTAAGAAGTTAGGTCACGCCAAAGCAGATTGTTATAAACTATGAAATAAAAGGGCTGCTGAGAGTAATGAGGGAGATGTAGTTGGCGCTAATTTGGCCGACAAAAGCGGTGATGATTTCTTTTTAGTGTCAACGAGCAATAGCTCCGAGCTTATGTCCTAGTGGATTCTAGATTTAGGATGTTCTTTCCACATTTGTCCCAACAAAGAATGGTTCTCCATGTAGAGCCCAAATTTTGCCCAGGGCCCAATAACAAAACCGGAGCCCAATCAAAACATCCCAAAATACAAAAAAAAAAAGTAGTCCAAATGGCCCAAACGTGCTGCTCCCCACGTGAGATGTCAGCGTTTCTTCCGCCGATGACCACCTGTTCCGCCTGCTCCTAGCACCTGCAAATAAGACAGAAGCAAAGAAGCACACCAACAACAGTAGCGAAATAGCAAAATGCAAACAGAGACATAAAATGTAATTTCTTTTCTGCTATAAAAGCCTAGAAACAAAACAATGTAAGAGGGGGATTTTCGGATTCGAAAAATGAAAAAAATACGAACCAAATCAGAAACAAAAAAACAAGAGTAGAAGCCTTAAAGGTCAATTTTCATCTTTTAGTTTTATTTTATCTACTGCTTTATTATTTTTTATTTTAAGTTTTTGTTTTTACAAATGAAATATAAAAAACAAAAAGGAAAAGAATACCTCTCCATCGTCGGAACCTCATTTTCCAGTGCCGAAATTGGGCTATAAGGGTAGAAGGATTCGTGGTTCCAGTGCTTGTGGGGAGAGTTCTCTGCCTTTTCGTCTTTTTTGAGAGAATAAAGAGGGAGATTGAAGAAGGAAATGGGGGTTAAAAAAAAGGGAGAAACCCTTTGATTTTTTTTTAAGAACACGGTAGAAATGAAGCTTTATGGAAATTTTTTTCTTTTCAATGCCATAATAAAACGATGTCGCTTGGTGGGGTGGGGATTTGTGTTTTCGCTTTAAAAGGGATATTTTCATGAATGGTCCCTCCCTTCCGCGGCTCTGTTCGATTAGGCCCTATTTCCTGCTTTCTTTGTTCTTTTAAATTTGGCCCTCAAGTTTCATTTTTTATTTCGATTTGGTCCCTAGAACTATCAACTGGATGTGCGCATGGGGATTTAGGGAACATTTGCCTATTTGGTCCCCAATAGTTTCGCACCATTCGTTTCGCTCCTAAATTAGCTTTTGATTATTTATGATTCATATCCTGAGTTCCAACTAAATTTTTAATTTTGTCCCTGACCTTGTGTAATTTATTCATTATTTTTTAAACTTGTTTTATTATTATTCATATGAAGTTTTATATATTATTCTTATTAAATTGTTTATATATATATATATGTACATAGTATTCATTTTAAATTCTTACATAGTATTGATTTTTAAATTCTTTGTACACATTACTTATTTTAAATTATTTCATGCGTTAACTTTTTGCATTATTTAGATGCTTTACATTTTCTTTATTTTTTAAACCTTCTTTATTTTTAAAACCTGTTTTTATATGTTATTTAAAATTTGTTTCTATCACTTGTTTTAAATTTTATATATATATGCTGTTTCTTTAAACTCTTTTGTTTGTCAAATGATTTTAATATTGTCTATTTCAAGTTTTCTAAATATGATATTTATCTCATATCTATGTATATATACTACTTATTTTAATTTTTTTATGTTAATATATCATGTTTTCCAAAATTATTGGGTGTGTTCTTGTTTTCCTAAATTTCTCTTTACATTATTTATTTTAAATCATTATATACATATATTATCTTATCATATACCATCTATTTCTAAAACGTCTTGTATATTACTCGTTTTACATCTCTTTTATATAATATTTATTTTTAAACTTGTCTATATTATTTTAAGTTGTTTTATTATATTATTTGTTTCAAATTATTTTACATATTATTTATTTTAAGATATTAATATACATATAATTCATTTTAAATTTTCCACATATTATTCTAGATTTTATATAAATTACTTAGTTGAAACTATTTTTGAATTTCCTTTATTTGTTTATCTCAATTATTCTTTCATTTTTTATCTTGAATTGTTTTTATATGAATTATTTATTTTAATTATTGTTTACTTTAATCGTCTCATTTATTTTATTTTCATTATTAATGTTAATATTTAAATAATGTATTGCTTGATTATTGCCATTGTGTATTTTTTTAATTTGTTTATTTCATATCTTTTGCCTTACTGTCATTCACTTGTATTACATTGTGTTCATGTATACTAGTTCCATGCTTATTACTACATTGTTGCTTCATGTCGTCGCATAGTGCTTTAAGCCCTAACGCATTTATCCAATCCAAATTGCTTGACTTTATTCCAAACAAAATGAATGCACATTGTTAAATATCGTACTCGATACATTTCGAAAACAAAAGTTTTCAAAATAAGGCAATATTCTACGTTTAAAAACCCGAGAGATCGTGCCCTACGTGTTGGGTTTCGATTTTTCGCTTGGCCAAATAATCGAATATCCTTTTGATATTGTTTAATGCATGAGTCTCGGGAATTATTAGATGATCTTGGATTCGAGGATTTAAATTATCGTGTCCTAACGTACTGGATGTGATATTTTGTTCCTTCGGAGTGAGAAAATCTTGATATTCAATTCGAGAAAATTCAAATATTCTTAAAAGAGATCGTATTTTTAATCTTTTTTTCAAATCTTCAACTTTGACATTAAGACATTAAATAATCAATTAGGTACCAAGTTTGGGCGTGACGAGGGTGCTAACCCTTCCTCGCACGTAACCAACTCCCGAACTCGTTTCCCAAAATTTCTCAGACCAAAAAATCATCGCTTTAGTAAATTACAAATTTTATTAAAATGACCAAATTACACGGTGACCCGATCACACCTCATCAAAAAGGATTGGTGGCGACTCCCATTTTTATTTTCATTTTCAAAAATCAAGTCGATTCTCGTTTTCAAAAAAATGGTTACGACAGCTTGGCGACTCTATTGGGGAGAAAATAAGAGAGTCAAGCCACGAGTTGATTACTTTTTGTCTCTTTGTCGAAATTTGAAAACTAGGTTTAAATATACGATCCTTTTGTTGCATTTTATCTGTCTTTGTTACGATCTTCATCATTGTGGTTTATAATTGTTTTGTTGGTTTAAGTTTTGGTATCTTCTGCACATTGCATCGCATGATCGGTCGATCTTAACCTTCTAAGTGGGAGTGAGAAGCTACTCCTTCATGAGGTTTTTACCTCCGTGCAGGATAGTGAATCACTTTCGGAATACATCCGTACCTATATCTTCGTGATATTTTTATCTCCGTGCAGCCATAGGGAAATGTATGCCCCTGAACTGAACTCGGTCCGTATGAGCCTAGAATGGGTGAGGATCAAGAAATCTGCTAGTTTAGGTACATTTACCTTAGAACCAAGCCCCATATAGTGAGCCCTAAGAGCCTACCCTAAATAGAATTGTACCAACCCCTAGTGGTCACCCGAATAGGTACTCTATTTTGTTTGTTTCTCCTGTGCTAACGTGTTTTCTTCTGTTTTGATTGCATTGCATTGCATCATCTTAAAAAGGAGGTGTTGATTCATATTTGATTGCTAAATGAAGAGTTTGTCATAAGGAAATGTGTAACTTGATAAAGTGGATTATAATACGGTCGTTCGAACATACTCCAGGTAAACAACGAGAGGACTGATAGCTCGTAGAAGAATACAAGACTTTACCCAAAGATTCAAGTCGACAAGGATTATTTAAGAGTAATCATGTCTCAATTTTCTAAAAAAGCTTATGAACATCATGAAGGATAAATGAGTAAAGAGGTATAGCTGAACCAAGCAACAAGGAGCTAGAAGAGGCATCTATTGGGAAAGTTCACGGGACACAACCATAACATCTGGATACGAAGAAGAGGATTGGTGTTTTCACCTGGACTATGAAGGCAAAGTCGTATATGCAATCCGTTTTATGTAAAGAAATGTATTTTCTAGAAAAGTTCTTCTAATAGAATTGAATTCATAATCAACGCCTATCTTTCTTTGTGCATTCATTCCATGCATTTGCATCGCATTTCATGTATTTGCATTACATCATGTCACATGCATTAAAATTTGTAGAAAGACACTAATTAGGTGAAATTATTTAAGTTAGCCTAGAAAGCCATGGACTGAAGATTGGAGAGAATAGAGAAAATACAAATACAGATGCAAGAGCAATTGACCAAAATTCAACAAGAGATGCGAGAACAAATGCTAGAATTCCAAAGGAATATGATGGGCCAGTTAACCCAGTTACTAGCCGGAAGACTTGAAAGGAGTGGCCCAGTGATCAATAGTATGGATGATGATGAAGAAATCATTTATGCCCCGATAAATATCCTGACTCAACCAGACGCGCAGTCGCATGAGGGACCCGTCATTATCGAACCCCAATGTCAGACTAATACCTCAGCCTTGTTGAACTTCCCGATGGGCTCATGTTTTAACCCTAAGAATGATCGTGCCAAAATGATTGTTCAGGCAGAGACAAAGAAAAGGAAAGAACGGGTTTTGAAGGCCCCGAAGAAGAAGGAAAAGGAAGCGAGTAGTACGAATAAGTATGACAAGGGTCATTCAGAGCTAATTACAGTAAGCCAGGTAAGGATGGTGTCTATCAGCCATTAAGGCCCCCTTAGGCAAGATTCCAACTCAAAGCCTAACACTGGAAGACCCCAGTTCACTCCTATTCCCATGACATATAGGGAGTTACACCAGAACTTATTTGATATGCATGTTGTAGCTCTTTATTACACGAAATCGATGCAACCTCCATACCTAGAATGGTACGGCCCAAATGCCCAATGTGAATACCACGCAGGGGTTACAGGGCATTCGATAGAAAATTCCCTTGCTTTCAAGAAATTGGTAGAAAAACTCATTAACATGGGTATTGTAAAGATAGATGACGCAGAGATATAAACCTAGGAGCATTTTAAACAATGAGACTGCGGAAGAAATCCCTGTAGTATTTAGAAGTTACTTAGAGTAATGTACAAGACGTACTTGTTACTTTAAGCTTAGAAGCAATAAGATTTCTTTTGTGAAATAGGCTTATGTTCCAAATCTATATTTTCAATGAAAATGCATCTTTGTGTCTTACTTTGAGCAAATATTCTTTTATTCATTTATTTCATTCATGTTCATGCCACATAAGTAATTATACTTAGATTCATTTGTCCTTTGAATATTCTTTTGTATCTATAACAGGTCCCTAGATATCAACAACATGAGCTACGCTGCTACTGACTCAGAGTCTACTTTTGAGAAATATATGTGTCTAGAGCGATCTTAGTACTTTGAAGATGACAGAGATTATAGCTTATCTACCTGATTCGTTAAGAATGGTAGGGCAAGATGAAGAATAGATCTTACCTTACAAAGGGTCAGTGCACATTGCGAGCTTAGAAAAGAGAACCTAGTTCACCACAGAAATAAGACGAGATATCAAAGATATTTTTGCACGATCATATCAAGACACGCTTAGGCTACTGGGACGTGGGTATCCTATTAAGGATAAGGAAATCCTAGAAGAGGTCTATATGTGTATTTAAAGATCACATGCTAATGATTTTACAATAGCCAAGCTAATCATGAGATTCAGATTTTGCTGGTCCATCATAGAAAGGGGATTGCATCAGTTATGCCGTAAATGCCAAATTTATGAAAACAGGATTCATGTGTCTCATTTATTTCTTCGTAGACCTTATCTATGTAGAGCATAGAGTTTATTGGGATGATCTCATCAGGAAGCTTCTAGCATGTATTTATTATTTTGCTAAGAGGGTGGAAGTAGCTTCGTAGGCCGATAGTGCAAAGTCAATGGTCATTAGAACAAAAAAGAAAAAAGAAAGAAAGAATGCTGACAACAAAAAGTTAAAAGATCACATTTAACCGCACAATGTCAAAAGTTTGCGGTCTGTTCAAAGATCAAGCGCCATGTCATAGTGCGAAAAAAAAAGAAGGGGCAACAAAACAAGGATCATTAGAAAGATGACCTAGACTTGTAAAGATTGGCATATAGAAGTTACATTTACCCTCTATGCTTATTAAACATTGGCCAAGACCTTCGCTGGGGCAATGCCTTGGTTTGTGGAATAAAAGCATTTTGTCTATTGAAGTCGAGATTCTTTTTTCGAGTCTTGTCAGAACTCAAGTTGGAAGAGACATAATGGATTTAATCCTGGTATGATCAGTTGAATTTGAAGAGAAAATGTTAAAAGCTATTTGTCACGGTCAGATTATGCGAGCTTATAACAAAAAGGTTCGCCCTAGAAAATTGCATGATAGAACTTTGAAGGAGATTTTTCCCATGCAAAAAGGACTTCAGAAGAAAGTGGATGCCAAACTAGGAAGGACCTTATGCAGCAAAGAAGGCATATTCTGGGGAAGCATGGATATTGACCAAGATGAATGGCAAGGACCTGCCCAATCCGGTGAATTCAAATTCAATAAAAAGTTTTCAAAAAAAACAAAAAAAAAAAGAAAACAAAAAACACAAAAAAAGGAAAAAGAAAGAAAAAGAAGAAAAAGAGAGGCCAAGGCGAAAACCTGCAAAAGGGTGCCTTAAGACCAAAGGGATTTGAGTTGAAAACCCGAAATGGGCTGCTCAAATTTTGATCAAAAGTGGGGCGTACAGTAGTCTTGCTACACTTGAATTAACAATGAAGAAGTATGTTACGTCTTGGGACATCGACGAAGTACTCTGAATCCCTTAAACACATATCAAGCTTAAAATGGTCCTCAAGAAGTTTGAACAGAGAAGCTCAGGCTGCGATATGTAGGGCACCTAGTTTCCATCTTACCCATTTTTGTTATTCGTGGTTATTTTATTCCTTTCAAAATACACTACCAATAAATTTCCTTCTCGATTGCATTTACTAGCTTTGATTAACTTGTTTGTTTTGAGCTATGCTCCCAATCAATTTCCTTCTTGTCTATTGTTACAATCTCTTTCAGGCATTTTGCATTGAAATAACGATTGGTGGACTAATAATACTTTCATAAAAGAAATTTCACATATTACTCTGGGAACTTCTAAATAGTACAAGAACCTGAAACAAGACTATTGCTTAAAACTCCTCAAGTTCAAGGGATAGAAATATTTGAGGAGGAAAAGTCTGAACTGAGGCTATCTCTTCAGATTTTGTCCAAAAATGGTGATTGAACAAAATGAGAAGATATTATGTTAGTAATACCATCTTGACGAAAAAAGGGGCAATATTAACCTATGTGTAAATAGGGAATCATTCGCAGAAAAAATGAGATTTTGCATCCGTACAAATATCATGCATACACACCTGGTCATGACACCCGGGGAATGAAAGGTGTAGTGGACCTAATTGATTGAATAAGTTACAAATTCCATACCCTTGAGTCACAATGGGATGGAGTGAAGATGACACAAACCCTATACCTCTTGGAATTGCAGAGAGAGGGTCTGAATATGGTATAAGCCTTAAAGTCCTATAGGTACCGTGGAATGGACCTTGAAATTACATTGAGGCAAGTCATTTGACCAAAATATGATTGTTTCTTTGAGTTTTTGGAAAAGGTTCCAACAGAGCAAGATAGCAGCGTAATACGTCAGCAATAGAACATTGATGAACTATGAGCAGTGACAACCCAAACAGTAAAAGGTGGACCATTCTCATTCATACATCAAAGCACACTTAGGTAGGAGCGTTCGACTCATTCTAATTATTGCATCCTAATCATTTAAAAAGAGATCATTCTCATGACATTCTGCATGAATGCAGAATGTCATCCATAATATCATTTAGTTAGGAGCATTTGATTCATTCCTATCATTGCATCCTAATCATTTATAAGAGGGATCATTCTCATGACATTCGGTATTCATGTGAATGTCATCCATATCCTAACCATTTTGAATAAGCATAAACACATAAAATCGATTTTACAATATAGGTCCCCTAGAGGACGGTGTCGCAACATCGGTGAATTCAGCAGATTGAAGATAGCAGATCTTACCTTCCTAAGCGAAGCAGATCGAAGATACCAGTCTGGCATCCCTGAGTTTGCAGAGGAACAGATTGAAGCTAAATTATGGATCTTATCTCTTTAAAGTTGCAGTAGAGTAGATCAAAACAAAACAAACCTTATCTCCCTGAAGTTGCAGTGGAGTAGGTTGAAGTTACAAGTCTTATCTCCCTGAAGTTGCAGTGGAGCAGATTGAAGACAATTAACCCTATCTCCCTAAAGTTGCAGTGGAGCAGATTAAAATGATGAATGCTATACCTCTGAAGTTGTAGTAGGTCGGATCAAATTTACTATAGAGGATATTATCTCTCTGAAGTTGCAGTAGAGTAGATCAAAACAAACCTTATCTCCCTAAAGTTGAAGTGGAGCAGGTTGAGGTTACAAGTCTTATCTCCATGAAGTTGCAGTGGAGCAGATTGAAGACAGTTAATCCTATCTCCCTGAAGCTGCAGTGGAGCGGATTAAAATGACGAATCATATACCTGTGAAGTTGCAGTAGGTCGGATTGAATTTACTATAGAAGATCTTATCTCTCTGAAGTTGCAGTAGAGCAGATCACATCAAACCTTATCTCCCTGAAGTTGCAGTGGAGCAGGTTGAAGTTACAAGTTTTATCTTCCCAAAGTTACAGTGGAGCAGATTGAAGACAATTAATCCTATCTCCCTGAAGTTGTAGTGGAGCGGATTAAAATGACGAATCCTATACCTCTAAAGTTGCAGTAGGTCGGATCGAATTTACTATAGAAGATCTTATCTCTCTAAAATTGCAGTAGAGCAGATCAAAACAAACCTTATCTCCCTGAAATTGCAGTGGAGCAGGTTGAAAATACAAGTCTTATCTCCCTGAAGTTGCAGTGGAGCAGACTAAAGAAACCTTATCTTCCTGAAGTTGCAGTGGAGCAGGTTGAAATTACCAATTCTTATCTCGTTGAAGTTCCAGCAGAGAAGATCGAAGCTACAAATCTCTTCTTCCTGAAATAACCTTCGAGCGGATTAAAGCATTAATTCCTATACTTCTGAAGTTGTAGTGGGTTAGAGCGAGACTACTTGAAGAAGAAAAGAAGCGCCCAGTCTCAGAAGACCAGGCAAAATTTGGTCCTTTTACAGTCTTTGCTTCATTCTCGTTACACGACAACAAGCAAAAAGGGCAGCTGTAGAGCCCAAATTTTGCCCGGGGCCCAATAAAAAAATCGAAGCCCAATCAAAACATCCTAAAATACAAAAAAAGAGCATTTAAATGGCCCAAAACTTAAAAAGATTTTAGAACCCTAGGTTCTTTTCCTTTATGCCATGTTGCTCCCCACGTGAGATGTCAGCGTTTCTTCCGCCGATGACCACCTGCTCCGCCTGCTCCTAGCACCTGCAAACAAGACAGAAGCAAAGAAGCACGTCAACAACAGTAGCGAAATAGCAAAAGGCAAACAGAGACATAAAATGTAATTTCTTTTCGGCTATAAAAGCCTAGAAACAAAACAATGTAAAAGGGGGATTTTCGGATTCGAAAAATAAAAAAATACGAACCAAATCAGAAATAAAAAAAACAAGAGTAGAAGCCTTAAAGGTCGATTTTCATCTTTTAGTTTTATTTTATCTATTTTATTATTTTTATTTTAAGTTTTTATTTTACAAACGAAATATAAAAACAAAAGGAAAAGCATACCTCTCCGTCATCTAACCTCCTTTTCCAAAGGCCAAATTGGGCTATAAGGGTAGAGGATTCGTGGTTTCGGTGCTTGTGGGGAGAGTTCTCGCCTTTTCGTCTTTTTGAGAGAATAAAGAGGAGATTGAAGAAGGAAATAGGGTTAAAAAAAGGAGAAACCTTTGATTTTTTTTAAGAACATAGTAGAAATGAAGCTTTAAGGAAATTTTTTTTAAATGCCATAATAAAACGACGTCGCTTGGTGGGGTGGGGATTTGTGTTTTCGCTTTAAAGGGATATTTTCATGAATGGTCCCTCCTTCCGCGACTGCTCGATTAGGCCCCATTTCACCTTTCTTTGTTCTTTTAAATTTGGCCTTTAGGTTTCATTTGATTTCGATTTGGTCCTGAGTCATCAACTGGATGTCATGGGGATTTAGGGAACATTTGCCTATTTGGTCCCCAATAGTTTCCACCATTCGCTTTCGCTCCTAAATCACTTTTGATTATTTATGATTCATATCCTAATTCGGCTAAATTTTTAATTTTGTCCCCGACCTTGTGTAATTTATTCATTATTTTTAAACTTGTTTTATTATTATTCATATGAAGTTTTATATATTATTCTTATTAAATTGTTTATATATATATATATATATATATATATACATAGTATTCATTTTAAATTCTTTGTACACATTAATTATTTTAAACTATTATTTGTTTTAAATTATATACAACATGTATAATAAACAGTTTTGCATTATTTATTTTAAATTATTTCATGCGTTAACTTTTTTGAGATGCTTTACATGTTCTTTATTTTTAAAACTTGTTTTTATATGTTATTTAAAATTTGTTTCTATCACTTGTTTTAAATTATATATATATATATATATATATATATATATATATATATATTGTTTCTTTAAACTCTTTTGTTTGTCAAATGGTTTTAATATTGCCTATTTCAAATTTTCTAAATATGATATTTATCTCATATCTATGTATATATACTACTTATTTTAATTTTTTATGTTAATATATCATGTTTTCCAAAATTATTGGGTGTGTTGTTGTTTTCCTAAATTTCTCTTTACATTATTTATTTTAAATCATTATATACATATATTATCTTATCATATACCATCTATTTCTAAAACGTCTTGTATATTACTCGTTTTATATCTCTTTTACATAATATTTGTTTTAAACTTGTCTATATTATTTTAAGTTGTTTTATTATATTATTCGTTTCACATTATTTTACATATTATTTATTTTAAGATATTAATGTACATATAATTCATTTTAAATTTTTCACATATTATTCTAGATTTTATATAAATTACTTAGTTGAAACTATTTTTGAATTTCCTTTATTTGTTTATCTCAATTATTCTTTCATTTTTTTTATCTTGAATTGTTTTTGTATGAATTATTTATTTTAATTATTGTTTGTTTTAAATCGTCTCATTTATTTTATTTTCATTATTAATGTTAATATTTAAATAATGTATTGCTTGATTATTGTCATTTGTGTATTTTTTTTAATTTGTTTATTTCATATCTTTTGCCTTATTGTCATTCACTCGTATTACATTGTGTTCATGTATACTAGTTCCATGCTTATTACCACATTGTTGCTTCATGTCGTCGCATAGTGCTTTAAGCCCTAACGCATTTATCCAATCCAAATTGCTTGACTTTTTTCCAAACAAAATGAATGCACATTGTTAAATATCGTACTCGCTACATTTCGAAAACAAAAGTTTTCAAAATAAGGCAATATTCTACGTTTGGAAACCCGAGAGATCGTACCCTACGATGCTGGGTTTCGATTTTTGGTTTGCCAAATAATCGAATATCCTTTTGATATTTTTTAATGCATAAGTCTCGGGAATTATGAGATGATCTTGGAATCGAGGATTTAAATTATCGTGTCCTAACGTACTGGATGTGATATTTGTTAATTCGAAGTGAGAAAATCTTGATATTCAATTCGAGAAAATTCAAATATTCTTAAAAGAGATCATATTTTTAATCTTTTTTTCAAATCTTCAACTTTCGACATTAAGACATTAAATAATCAATTAGGTACCAAGTTTAGGCGTGACGAGGGTGCTAACCCTTCCTCGCACGTAACCGACTCCCGAACTCGTTTCCCAAAATTTTGCAGACCAAAAAATCATCGTTTTAGTAAATTACAAATTTTATTAAAATGACCAAATTACACAGTGACCCGATCACACCTCATCAAAAAGGATTGGTGGCGACTCCGGTTTTTATTTTCATTTTCAAAAATCAAGTCGATTCCCATTTTCAAAAAAATGGTTACGACACTCCACATATAGTTCAGTTGAAGGTGGAGTTATGAGTATGAGAAACGATTCATCTAGTAAGGTAATTACTATTGGTACTATTAAAATAAGGATCCACTATGGGACGATTAGGACACTCTAGGATGTCAGTAATGCACCTGATTTACAAAAGAATCACATCTCCTTGACTATTTTAGACTCGAAAGGTTGCAGAATCAACATCGAGTTGAGCAACATTAAGGTCCCTCATCCATTATGGAGTCGAAGTCAACTCATTTGGAGCGAAGACAACTTGGTCATAGGAGGAAAAAAGGTATGACTGTTTCATTGAAGAAAGGTTCTCTTTTGGATGAAGGTTTTGAAAAGTTGGGCATTGTGTTCGTCAAAATTAGACCCGGATTAGTTTTGATTTGGCAGTGCACATGTCGAAGGCTAGAAGTCTTCTAGCTTCTAAGCACAAATTCGACTTAGTTAATTCCCTGGATAGTTCAAGATAGGCCTGTGGCGGGCTTTAGCAAAGATGGCGTTATGGAAATACGAGTTAAGGTGGAGATTTGTTGAGTATGCCTCATATTTCAGTCAAATTTGATAGATAATCTTCCAATTAAACTTTGTTTATTTGTTTCAGTTAAACTCTGATTAGTCTAGATTATTTTATTATTATTTGGCCTACAAATTTAGCCTATAAATAGGCTCTTTTACAACCTTAGAAAATATACCCATTAAATATTAGAACTCATAACAGTTTTGGAGAATTTTGTGTTTAGGTTTTGAAGGTTATTTGTTTTAGGTTTTGGGGTTTAATTTTTATCTTCATCTTTTATACTCTTCGTTATTTTGCCATTATAGTAAAATTATCTTTACCCGTGGTTTTTTTTATCCTCTTTGGAGGGATTTTTTCACGTTAAATTTGTGTATTCAATTTCTCAATTTTTTCACTATTTTTACTTGTTTGTTGCTTAATCGGATTGATCCCCAACATTGGTTTGACCATTTGATTTCCAAAACAATCTGTCCATCAGGTTTAAAGAAAATAAATTATTAAAAATAAAAGAAAAACATTAAAGAAATTATAAAATTAGTTCATCACCAGTTCAACTGGTTTTTTTTAGCTCAGTTCAAGTAGTTCGTACCGATTCTAGGTTAATTAGATTTTTATCTCTTATCAGACCAATACCCAACTATTTCTTAATCCAATCAATCCGATTCAATTTAGATAACATGAATTTTGAAAGTTTTATATTTAAAAATATTTTTTAAAAAATCTTTTAATTTTTAATTTTAATTTTAAAGAGTTTTATTTTTACTAAAATTATATTTTTAAAATCTTTATTTTTTAAATAAGAAAAAATATATTTTTAAAATGTTATAAAAATTAATGCACTTTTGAAGGGTATGGACCAAATTGATAAAAACTATAAATATTGAGAGCTAAAAAAGTTTAAAATTTTAAAAATTTGTAGACTTGTGAATCAGCAGGGACTGGTTGAACTAAGTTAAAAATCAGCTGAACTGACAATTAAACCAATTTTTATAATTTTTTATTTTAAATTTTTAATAATTTATTTTCTTTGAACCAATTATACTGGTTATTCTAGGAAGCAGTTGTACTGGTTATTCTAGGAACTAATTGGTTAGACCAATTCAATATCAGTTTAACTATCGATTCAACCAATTTTAAGCTCAGTTCAACTAGTCTGTGCTAGTTTGTTAGTCAACCAATTTTTTACGTCTCACCGAACTGATACCTTAATCGATTCCCTATTCGATCCGATTCATATAACATTGAATTTTGAAATTTTTTTATAATGTTTTTGAATTTTAATGTTCTTATTTTTTCATAATTTTTTATTTTTTAAAATTATTTTCTTTTGACATTGTTAACTTTAATGGTAAAATTAAATGGAGGACAAAAATTTTAAATAAAAATACATAAATTCAATGTCTCAAAATTAAAATATATGAACTAAATTTTAAAATTTGAAAAAGTATGGACACTTTTGGTACATTTAAACCAAAAATATAATTCAACCACATAATTAGAAAAAAGAAAATAGATTTATATGCATCTAAGTGTGGCCAACAATAGAGACGGGTTACACTTGAATAAATTCTGCATCCAGACTTGTACTTTGAAGCCACCCGTTCCCTTCCTTACAGTAGAAGACACCAAGACCGGAAAAGTACAATCCTAATAGCTAAGCTAAGGTCGGTTTAAATTCTTAAAACACCTATTTCCTAGCTTCCCTGAAATTAAATTCGGACACGTGTACTACAAACCGGCATTACAAAAATTTTCCATTAATTAACCCATGCCTCCCCCACCCACCCCCTCTCTAATAATAACAAACATAAAATAAAAGAATATGCGTTGAGTAATCAATCGGTTTCTTTACACACGAAGGTAGTTTTTCTTAATTAATCGGAGAATTTCAGTGAATATCGAGCTCGTCAGGTTCGTTAATTTTAAATATTCCGATTTGCCGTGTTATTAGGGTTCCCCCAAAGATTTTCCTCATGTTTAGGTTGTCATGTTTTATTCTTTTTTCACATTCCGTGTGTTTGTGTGTGTATGGGGTTTTTTTTTTTTTTTTTCGTTTAATCCGTAGATGGTATATCTCAAAGTTTATAGCTCTGTTTTGCGATGAAGCATGTTAGCTATTAGAAATAGGATCTGAATTTCGATTCTTTCTTTCTCTTTAGTTTTCCCAGCAGCCAAATACAAGGTTACAATGCCGGATATCATGGTCCTCTCTCCTTTCTCCAATATTGTTTTTAGAAAGCATTGACTATATTTCTCGTCTATGTTTGAATTTGATATTACAAGCTTTCTGAGGTAATTATAATTGTGCTTTTTTTTAATATTTTAGGGATAAACTCATGGCAACTGCAACTATGGCTACCGCAGCTGGTGCAGCTGCTCTTCTGTACTATACATTGAATCGTAAATTGCAGACAGATAGGTCTGGTAACGATGACAATGAAAATGGAAGTGATTTGTCCAATAATCCTTCTTCAGGGCCTTGATCGCGTTTCGCATAGGTTAATTCAAGCTCCTGCAACTTGGGTAGAGACGATTTCTACTTTGTCTGAAACTCTTAGGTTTACATACTCTGAGACTCTAGGGAAGTGGCCCATTGGAGATTTGGCATTTGGGATCAACTTCTTATTGAAGAGGCAGGTACCGTATGCATCCTGTGATTTTTATTGCTGCTGTAATATTTGATGCCATGATTATTTTATTGGTTTCATTTACTCTGTTTTGAGGACTGTAAAACAGATTGGCTAGTAACTAGAATACGAGTGTTTGGGAGGGGTGGGGGAAGTTGTTTTTAAAGAAGTTGGCAGTTTCATTTACATACGAGAGATGATGGGTGTTGGACTAATGCTAGTTTTTCTGCCAAATTTCATGATTCTGCTCCAGTTAGTTTAAATCTACTATCATTTGACTTTCTTGTTAATTACAGTGTTCATATCAGAATCATGAGTTCAGAATTCTGAATCCTTTTGTTGTGCCTCTACCATCATGAACCTAATTTACACTTCAAATTTTGTGTTGAGATTTAACTTTATAGGTAAGGTTTTTAATCTAAAGGCTGAATCCAGTGCAATGGATTTGGTTTGTTTTTATGTCATTATCTGTTTTGTACTTAATCCATGCATGGTTCTCACAGTTAGGGGTCAAGACCTATCATGCCTCTGTACAACAGCTATGGTTGTATGATGTCTTAACACTGCATTTCATTGTAAACCTAATGCATCTCAGTTTGAGCATCAAACACAAATTCATTTGATGTTTTTAAAGCCATTTTACAGTACATGTATTTGTTTGTTCTTAGGCAGAAACATATTTTCTCCCTACGATGCTCTGGTTTTATCGCATTGAGATAATTATAGAACTTGATATGATGTCCTATCTCCTCCTGGAATTTCTTGTTTTCCGTAAACAAATCACCAGATCAGGCTTTCATGTTTTTAAGAAGCAGTGTTTATAGAAACTCTTAATAGTTCGTTGTCAATTTGATGTATCCATTATTGGCACTACAAACAATATGGTTATTTTTTTTTTCAGGGACATTTACATGTAGCGAGTGTATTTGGTGGTAAAGATAGCATTGAGCTCAAAGGACCAGATATAACTGCTGAACTTAGATATCTGTTAAACTTGTTGACATTGTGTTGGCATTTTTCAAAAAAACCATTTCCTTTATTTTTGGAGGAGACTGGTTATGCAGAGGAAGATGTTCTTCTCCAAGAACCCAAAGCAGGAGTAAGTAGTGTCGCCCCCCAACTTTCTGGATTAGTATGTGATATATATTTTTAATATTGTAGTTAATTTTCAAAGGTATTATAATTCAATTGTATTGTCAATGTGCTTTTGAATTTATGATTAGTATTATCATATTTATTGAAATCTTGCAGATTTTGAAGCCTGCATTTACAATATTGGTAGACCACAAAACAGAATGTTTTCTTCTATTAATTCGTGGAACACACAGTATCAAGGATACTCTGACAGCTGCAACTGGAGCTATAGTTCCATTCCATCACTCTGTTGTGCAAGAGGGAGGAGTGAGTGATTTAGTTTTAGGTTATGCACATTGCGGAATGGTAGCAGCTGCTCGGTGGATAGCAAAACTTGCCACTCCTTGTCTTATTAAAGCACTTGGTCTACATCCAACTTATAAGGTTAAGGTAAAGGCATAATTTGCAATTTATGTCCATAAATTTTGCTGCAACTATTTTCTGTCTATATATTTGCTTAACAAGAATGCTGCTAATTAGATAATGCTAATTGTGAAAATATCAAATTGTTTTTCGATCTTTTAAACCTTTTAAAAATTAAACCTGTCTACTTTATCAAAATTTTCTGAAAGTAGATTTATTGAATTTGATTTAATAGATTGTAGGGCATTCATTGGGGGGAGGCACTGGTGCACTTCTAACTTATGTGCTGCGGGAGCAAAAGGAGTTATCAACAACTACCTGTGTCACATTTGCTCCAGGTTTGTTCTTTCTCTCTCTATCTCTCATCTAGTGTTAGCCTTCAAGAATAGATGCCTCTTCACATGCTACTGTATGGAACATCTCTGCTGTAATATGGTATGACATATCCCCTTAGGATGTTTGTCTAATGTGATACCTTCTTCTTTGAACATAGTAATGGAACTGACCATATTTGTGCTGCATGCAGCTGCTTGTATGACATGGGAGTTAGCAGACTCGGGGACTGATTTTATTACTTCTGTTATAAATGGAGCAGACTTAGTGCCTACATTCTCAGCTGCTTCTGTAGATGATTTGCGTGCTGAGGTAAATGATATCGGTTATTTAGAAATTATATTTATTCCTTGTGAAAGAAAGGGATGCTGAGATATTTCTACCGTAAGCAGAAGTATCTTACATGTTCCATTTGATATAGTTGTGCTCCTTAAGCTTTTATTGCCTTTCTTTTCAAAGAAGAACATTAATTTGCACTAGGATGATTTTAAACCCCTTAATAGCAAATAAGTGCTGGCTTGTGAACTCTTACTGGCCTCACCTTCAGTTGTCTGCCTCTCTCTGGTTCTTCCTCTCCTATCCCGTTGTGGTTGAATGGTCCTCTTCGTGATTTGTGGCTTTCTGTAGCTGATAGATTTTAGGAGCTGGCACAAATAGGATTTCATTGAAATGTTGTTCTGGATGGTATCTAGTTCATTTGCTTAAAGGCTATGTGATATTATCATGAAGGAACAATTTTTTTTTTTTTCTATTTTAGGTGACGGCCTCTGCTTGGTTGAATGATCTGAGGAATCAAATTGAGCATACAAGAATTCTGAGTACCGTTTATCGATCGGCTTCAGCATTGGGTTCTCGCCTTCCATCTATAGCCAGTGCTAAAGCAAAAGTTGCTGGGGCTGGGGCAATTTTACGCCCAGTTTCTAATGGTACACAGGTAGCTGAATTAATGAACCCTGTTCTTGCCTCACAATTAAACTATTTTTGCTAGATCCTGTTGTTTAATTTTTAATAGCTTTTCAAGTTGAATTTACCTTTAAATTTTTTTCATTCCTAAATTGAGTATGTTTGGTGGAAAAGGAAAGAAAAGTTAGAGGAAAGAAGTTAAGATAGACTAAATTGGAATGATAGGGTGAGAGAAAATAAGACAGGAATAAGTTTGTTTTAAGTTGTGCATTTTTCAGAAGTTTTAATTTCTTTCCTCAATGTCAACTATATCAAGTAATGAATGAAAAGAAAATTAGGCTCCATTTGGTTTTAGAAATTGGAAACCATTTTCATTTTTGTTTTCTTGGAAATGCAGAACAATGAAGACAACGTTTTTGATTGAAAATTTTGAAATGGTTTTGGAAAATAAAAATATTAGAAAATTAGAAAAGGATAAAAATTATTTTTAACTAAAACTGTTTTGTAAAACTGAAAATGATAAAACATTGATTTTATCATTAAGTGAATTGAATCTGATTTAAACTCTTATAAATACAAAAAAGTTCATTTCAATAGTTTTTCAAATATTTAACTGGTACCTTCGTTTGAACCTATACTATTGTAGATTTTCTTTATTTTATTTTTCATGTTTATATTATAAAAAATAGGTACTAAACATGTGTTCATGTTTCCATTTCAAAAATAGAAAATGAAAATCATTTTTAAAATGGGATAGAAAATACTTTTAGAAACTAAATGGAGCTTTTTCTCTTTCGATGTTTTCATCTTTTTTATCAAGCATACCAATAGAAAAAGAAAATATTTTTTTTTTCTGTTTTTCTCCTTTAATTTTCCATCATTCTAATTTTGTTTCCACCCTATCAAGCAAAATCTTAAAGTGCGGTAACTGCTTTGGTGGTGGAAGTTTTATCTCACTACTTCGGCCTTAATTCTAGCTGAACTTGAATCGCTACTTGTGTTTGATCTTTTAACCTTTTTAATTCTCTTTAGAATTTTGATTTACAGGTCGTTATGAGAAGAGCGCAGAGCATGGCTCATGCAGCATGGAAACGTCCTACCATAAACCTGTCCTCATGGTCTTGTATTGGACCCCGTCATCGTGGCACAGCTGCTCGATCAAACTCGGAGGAAGAAGGAAAGACCTTGGAATCTAGCCCCAACAAAGCAGAAATGTCTGAGCCTCTCCTACCGTCTTCCCCAATAAACTCAATTTCAAGTACAAAAGAAGCCATTGAACTTCCTGTGTCTTCATCAGGAGTTGAATGGAGTTCCAAAATCGTGTATTCCTGTTCAGATGATGAACAACATCGTGATAGGGATGCTGAGCTGGAAGTTGGTGAGGACCTTATTAGCCACAACGCGCATGATGAGCGCATGAATGAAGTTGAGTTGTGGCAACAACTAGAGCATGAGCTTTACGATAAAGCCGAAGATGAGGAGGGTGATGTTGTTAACCAAATAAGGGAAGAAGAAGCGGCAGCCATTGCGGAGGTTGGAGGTGAGGGACAGTCGGATACTTCAGTTCCAGAAACAAAGGAAGTGCACAGGTTTTTCCCTGCTGGAAAGATAATGCATATAGTTACACTTCAGTCTGATGAGGTGGAGTCTGAAGTTGATACTCCCAGCTCAAGTGACGACACGGATGATAGGCAAAGGACAATGGAGGCAAAGATTGGGATTTTCCTTACACCGAGATCCCTGTATAGTAAATTGCGGCTTTCCCAGACTATGATAAGTGATCATTTCATGCCTGTTTATAGAAGACAGATTGAAAAGCTAATAAAGGAGCTTGAAGAGGACCAAGCTCCGAATGTTCAGAATCAGAACCAGAACCAGAACCATAGTCATGGTGTATATTCTGAACAGGAAGTCTCATAGGAAATCATTTCCCCTCTCTTGATGCAAACAAATTATTTTCGAAATTCTTTTCTTTATTTTTATATGTTAAACGTTTTTTCTTTTTGTCATTTTCTCATATTAAAGATTCCTCCCCTTCTCAATCCCACAGCACAGTTTTATGTTGGTATGTTTATGTTTTGTATACAAGGGAGGGACTTATTTACACCTATGTAAAATCAAAGAGTTCTACAGTTACTTGAACCCTTGAATCAAGATTCAATCGATTGTCAAAATAGCCTTGTTTATGAAAAATATTCTCCTTTGATTATTTAGGAAAAAAGAACCTTCAATCCCTTCCTCTTCATTTGGAATCTGAAAACTTTGATTTTCTTTTTTTTTTTATCAATTTTTATGACTTATGGGTCAAAATGAAGACTAGGCAACTAACAAGTAAAACGGGCGGGTTTGGTTTTAGTGAAATGGTGTTCACTGTAATAGAATAGAACAGAACAGTAATAAATAATTGTTTGATTGAATGAAAAGAAATAAAACTGTAATAATATTATTATGTTTGGTTGATAGAAAAAGATGTTATAATAACATGAGAAAAAAAGCTGAAATAACTAGAATATCATTAACAGTTATCTTTTTAAATAAATGATTATTGTTATTAAATTTTATTAAGATTATCATTAAATATGATATAATAAATAATAATAAATAATAAGTTTGATCCCTTGCTCTTCATGTAACTGGCCTTTCACGTGGCTCGCACTAAAATTCATTTTAATCTCTTTCAAATTTCGATCATTCTTCTCATTACATGTAAATCTTTCCAGTATCAATGGCAAGAATAGTTGAAAACAAACCAAACTGTTAGCTAGGCCTTGGAAGGCATGGCAAGCAAATGTTGAAGAGATTGTTTTAAAAGCTAAAATCAATTCAAAGACTGAAGTTACTAATTATACCACCTTTCATTGAAAATCAAACATTGGCCAGATACGACGACAAATATTTATTTGAGGCCAAACTGCCACCAGGAGTCGCCGACCACCACAGCCTTCATTGTCAACCATTAATGCATTGGCATTGCAAGCACACGTCATAGTCATCAATTTGAGTTATGCCACTCTAGAAACACTATGATGACACCCAGAAAATAACTAATAATTCACCGTGGAGACATCTTCAAAAACTATTTAATATTTCAATTGGATCAATGATGATATGAAGACAAAAGAATCTTATAAGGACAAAATCTCAAAACAATGTCCTACATTAACAACAAAAACCCTTTTCGTCCTTCTAACATATATATATATATATATATATATCCCTAGAAATTAAAGAAGAGGTTTGCAACATCCAAGCTATAGTTATATACATGGAACAACCCCCCAGGAATGATAAACTATTCATATAGCATTCAAGTGTGAGCTGC